>BSBN01000377.1:21482500-26282500 GCA_027924645.1 Cunninghamia lanceolata | reverse complement strand
AGTAGATGGTTTGCAACTTTCACTTAAGTTTCAGGGGGTTGGACTTGATGCTTGCCTTACAAACATCACCTAAGAAAGGGTATCTAACTGCCTCTACTTACAGATATCCCTGAAGACATACAACCTTCTCCATACATTGACCTAAAATAGTTTAATCCACTCCTTGAATGGAAGTTACAGATCAAGCATGCAGTATAGATATCTATACCCTAGAATCTATGAAACCCTTAGCAACTAGATTCAAAAGAAGGATGACATGCAGCAAATGGAGACAAGCAGATAGACACATGCAATAAGCATTTTTCATATAAATCAACACTAAAACTGAAAATATGTGCAAAATACACTCATGCTGCAACACATAAACTCCAAAATGGGATGGAACAACCAAGTTCATGCCCTGCTCTTCATTATTTACACAAAATTGCCCCAGGCCTTCAACAACCTAAAATGAGTGACACAGTCTGCCCTTTATAGCAAAACTGTGTACTCAGCATTAATTACATGGTTGACTCAAAAATTTTGCCAGATACACACATGAGGAAATGGCGCTCAAAATAGACAATGCTACAGAGGGACAAGGAGGAGGGACAAGAAGTGATCTCGAGCCCCACACCGCCGCCCAGGGACATTCCTCATAAAACCAGTGGTTGAACCTGTCAACTCGACCCATCACGCCCCTACAAGATTGCCATTAAAGCTTCATCTACCCGCAGCCTCTGGAAATGTAGCCGCAGTAAACCATTTGAGTTTTCCCGCCCAAAAACAAGTGCAAACGCTCAGGAGAAAACCCTTGCTGCAGGTTCAAAACGTGGCCATCGATCAAAACCCAGTCGTGGACATCTACGACCCCAAAAAATGCTAAAAAGTTGCCAACCAACCAGATCGTGCCACGTAGGCACTTGAAATTTCTATCGCTGGCCCATCGCTCCTTCATTTGCTTTTCAAAAAAGAGGACACATGTTGGCCTCCACAGCATCGGCCATCAGGATATGTGGCAGCTTCCGCACTACACTTGAGAAACACATGAAACATTTTGGGACTCTCGCGGATGCCGACACTTGGCACCGTCTGCAACACTCATGAAACATTAGAGACCCTTTCTGAAACTCACGCGGGTGCCGACACTTGTCGAGCTCCGCGCTCTTCTCGAAACACAAAAGAGTCTTTTGAAACTTCTGCGGAAGCTGACATATGTCGGGCTTCGCCACACTTTACGAAACTGTGTCTATAGACTGAAGTGGCCTCCGCAGGTGACACATGTCACAACCCGCAGCACTTGAAACACTTCACTGGGACCCACCACCATTACTTGCAATGCAGGAAACAAAATAGAAACTTACGTGGAAGCTGACACTTGTCAGCTTCCGTAGCAACCACAAGGGACACGTGGCACTGTCCGAGGCAGCTTAGAAACTTTTAGAAACTCTAGCGGACAGCGACACCTGGCAAGCTCCGCATTGCCTTGAGAAACATTAAGGGTCTTCAAAGCCCATGACAGAAACTATGAAACTTTTAGAAACACTGGCAAAAGCTACCACTTGGCACTATCCGCGGGGCTTTTGAGTTGCTTTCTCTGTGTCTCTCGGGTGCCTCCACGTGGTGCCTTCCGCAGCACTCTTGAAACATAAAAGAAACTTTTAGAAACTACGTTGAGACTCACACGGAAGCCGACACGTGGCACCTTCCGCGCCTAGTTGAAACTTTAAGGGGCTGCTTCCGTCGTTGACACATGGCACGCTCCGCGGGAAGCAAAAATAAAGGCGCAGATTTAAACTGGGGCACAACACTTGGTGGTCCCGCGGCACTAGCACAATTAGACCCTCTCAGCCATTGTTAGAAACAATCACAGACACTAAAAACTGTGACCCGATATGCATTTTTTATGCATTTGACCCATTTTTTATCAATTTTCAAGGGCCGATGGAGATTTCTGACCCGCCACGATATATTTTGACCCTGAGCATACAAGGTGAGATGCATTTTTGATAATTGTAGGGACCAAAACATTAGAACTTTTTTGGATTTTTAGGGAAGAGAACTGACTCAAAACCCCAAACATAAATTATTACTAACATAGGCTCCGATTGGGGGCGTGCAGGCACAAGACTGCAGCGAGAACCTCAGATCTCTGGGATGCAGACCAGTCCACTATCCATTGGGCACAGAATCATGAAGATATATTGATCTGCATCATCAAACACATTATTTTTAAACATTATTTTGGCGGCCCAGGGCAGCCAAAAAGGAAGAACCATAATTTTTTCTTGTCAAATGCCTGATTCCACACTGAAAGATCCCAATCCCAACTGAAAAGATTTGCATAATCTGCCCATAATGTCATCTGCTCAATTAGATATTCCACCACTTTTGAAAGCTTGCCACTATCATTTTTACCTCTGTCATTTTGGATTTCAAAGTCAAACATGCAGCCATGCATACTATAAAATTCTTCAGCACTGGGTGACATATGCATGTTATACTCCTTGATCAGTACATCATACTGCTCTTGGCATTCTTCATCATTTATCTAGCTGCTGCACACCATCAGGCACTCATCCAACTGATCCAAAAACTCAAAATACTCAGAAAATATGAGATCCCTAATATCTACTGATATTGAAAACAAATCCTTATCCATACACCTAATGTTGCACATGTCTGAATCAGGTGATGATGAACATTCATTATTCACAGTTTGTAAATCAGCATCATCTTCTTCAAACAAAGGGTTAACCCTGCACCAATGAAGGTCATGACTCACAACAATAAATGCATCCAGAGGCTTATCATAAAGGGGATTCATACTCATTGCAAAGGTCTCTGTTTCTTCTTCATGACAATCTAATTCTTCTTCATTACTATCAGATCCAGAGTCATAAGAAGAACAAACCTGATCCATGCACTGGTCATGGATATCATTTCTATCATCTGATTGCCCCACATAAAATTTTTGTTGTTTCAATGCACTCTGAAGTTGAACAATTTGCATCATTTTCCAGCCCTCTAATGCTTCCTAATGAAACTGATATTGACTGTTGATCCACATGATCACAACTTTGCACAACTAGATCATTTAAACATGAATGCTCTTTGATAAGGGCTGGCATGTAAATATTACTTGAAAAACCATTGTTTTCAACTTCATTTTCTGGGCAAAATGGGACATCCTCCTCTATAACAGAAACATCATCAACTTGGAATGATGCAAAAACTGGGACAACAGGGGTGTGAGCACTTTGGCATTCATATCCAATACCTGAATTAAATCTTTCATTTACATTGGGGATTGCAGGACAACAAAAATTTTCAAAAAAATAACCCTTTTGTATTCCATATCTCTAATTATTTTCAATATCAATTGCAAACTGATGTGCTTGATGCAATGTGGTGGGCTCCTTATCTCTCAATCTATAACTCATTTTCTTATCAAAGGCTCCCAAATAGACAACTAAGCACAATGCATCATTAGGTCTCATGCATTCTGGTATTCTATTCAATGCCCTCATAAATCTGAAGTTAAAAGCTGGGATTAGCTCATCTTCTTCAATATGGATCTACATAAAATTACTAATAACTGCATAATCAAAAAAAATTTCACCATATTGTACTAGAAATGCAAATTTAAATTCTTGCCAGGATCTGACAGAGCAAGCTGGAAGATAGGAGAACCAGTCTCTTGCATCCTCATCTAGAGATTGAACAAATAGCCTCATAACTACATCTTCATGGTCAATCTCAAAATCATCAATAACATTTATGAACTGCTGCAAGTGTCTCTCAGCTGATTCATCCTTTACACCATTGAATTTAGGCAAATACTTTCTGATTTTAGGTGGAAAAGCATTTGGGTAGCCACAAATGCCACTGAAATTTATGGGCTTATATCTGTCTATGTTGAAGCCTCTTTTATTACATGGTTGGGACTGACTACTATACATTATTGCATATGACACCTCACAAGGGTGCATGAGCTGACAATACATCTTTTTATGTTTTTGCAACCCTCTTCTCTACTCAGATTTTCAATCACAATATGACCTTAGGCCCTTAAAATACAAACTGCTATTTCAACCTGCCTAAAGTCCTCTATATGAGTCTTTTGAACAACATTGCATGCCCTTTTGAAATACAGAGTAGGTTGTAACAAAAGCATGCAAGCTCTGCTTTCACCAATGTTTCCCTTTTAACCAGTGCTATTTCACCAAATGGGGAACTTTTCAAAAACTTGTACAAATACCTGGATATGTTGCAGCTGCTGATAGGTTCATTCAACAGAGTCGCTACCTCCTTGGTAGAGGAATGAGCTTCAAACTAGCTAAAGCTGAAAATGCATTTGTTCCTTTCTGGGTCTCCCAACAGTAGAGCCACATATAAAACTTTTCCCTTTGCTGCAACAAAGCACCTCCAGGTCTGATTTTTCAATCTTTAGGACTCAAATTTTATGGACATGACATTCGATCCCCAGTGGAGTCGCCAAATCTGTTGGTTTTTCTTCTGAATCAGCATCAGGGTTTGCCAGTTCCTATGCACGTGCAGATTCAGCCAACTAAATACAGGAGGTTGCGTGAGCTGTCTCCCCTTCACTTCTGGTTCTGCCACACCAAGGGGGGTATCCCTATGACAAAAGATGTAACATTGACTAGCTCAATGATAGAAAGATCTAACTTGACAACAACAAGCAGAATACTTTCATGTATGGACCAAGATCTACATGATAGATCACAAGGTTGGCAACATTCTTGGACATATTGTCTAGTTGGTATGAGAGTATGCAGGGAGTTCCTAATCCTACTCCTACAACTAACAAGTGGAAGTGATGAAATGGGTGGACATAATGTCCTAGATGCAAGACAAGGGGTTTTGGCTCATAACTACTGACCCAGGAGCAGACTGGTGCTTATCCATTGGGCAAGGAGTCAACTAGACATATACAACAGATGGTTTGCAACTTTCACTTAAGTTTCAGGGGGTTGGACTTGATGCTTGCCTTACAAACATCACCCAAGAAAGGGTATCTAACTGCCTCTACTTACAGATATCCCTGAAGATATACAACCTTCTCCATACATTGACCTAAAATAGTTTAATCCACTCCTTGAATGGAAGTTACAGATCAAGCATGCAGTATAGATATCTATACCCTAGAATCTATGAAACCCTTAGCAACCAAATTCAAAAGAAGGATGACATGCAGCAAATGGAGACAAGTAGATAAACACATGCAATAAGCATTTTTCATATAAATCAACATTGAAACTAAAAATATGTGCAAAATACACTCATGTTGCAACACATAAACTCCAAAATGGGATGGAACAACCAAGTTCATGCCCTGCTCTTCATTATTTACACAAAATTGCCCCAGGCCTTCAACAACCTAAAATGAGTGACACAGTCTACCCTTTATAGCAAAACTGTGTACTCAGCATTAATTACATGGTTGACTCAAAAATTTTGCCAAATACACACATGAGGAAATGGCGCTCAAAATAGACAATGCTGTAGAGGGACAAGGAGGAGGGACAAGAAGTGATCTTGAGCCCCACACCGCCGCCTAGGGACATTCCTCATAAACCGGGTGGTTGAACCTGTCAACTCGACCCATCACGCCCCTGCAAGATCGCCATTAAAGCTTCATCTACCCGTAGCCTCTAGAAATGTAGCCGTAGTAAACCATTTGAGTTTTCCCGCCCAAAAACAAGTGCAAACGCTCAGGAGAAAACCCTCGCTGCAGGTTCAAAACATGGTCGTCGATCAAAACCCATTCGCGGACATCTACGGCCCCAAAAAATGCTAAAAAGTCGCCAGCCAACCAGATCGTGCCACATAGGCACTTGAAGTTTCTATCGCTGGCCCATCACTCCTTCATTTGCTTTTCAAAAAAGAGGACACATGTCGGCCTCCGCAGCATCGGCCATCAGGATACGTGGCGGCTTCCGCGCTACACTTAAGAAACACATGAAACATTTTGGGACTCTCGCAGATGCCGACACTTGGCACCGTCCGCAACACTCATGAAACATTAGAGACCCTTTCTGAAACTCACGCGGGTGCCGACACTTGTCGAGCTCCGCGCTCTTCTCGAAACACAAAAGAGTCTTTTGAAACTTCTGCGGAAGCTGACATATGTCGGGCTCCGCCACACTTTACGAAACTGTGTCTATAGACTGAAGTGGCCTCCGTAGGTGACACATGTCACAACCCGCAGCACTTGAAACACTTCACTTGGACCCACCACCATTACTTGCAATGTAGGAAACAAAATAGAAACTTACGCGGAAGCTGACACTTGTCAACTTCCGCAACAACCACAAGGGACACGTGGCACTGTCTGCAGCAGCTTAGAAACTTTTAGAAACTCTAGCAGACAGTGACACCTGGCAACCTCCACGTTACCTTGAGAAACATTAAGGGTCTTCGAAACCCATGACAGAAACTATGAAACTTTTAGAAACACTGGCGGAAGCTACCACTTGGCACCGTCCGTGGGGCTTTTGAGTTGCTTTCTCTGTGTCTCTCAGGTGCCTCCATGTGGTGCCTTCCGCAGCACTCTTGAAACATAAAAGAAACTTTTAGAAACTGCGGTGAGACTTACATGGAAGCTGACACGTGGCGCCTTCCACGCCTAGTTGAAACTTTAAGGGGCTGCTTCTGCCGTTGACACGTGGCACGCTCCGTGGGAATCAAAAACAAAGGCGTAGATTTAAACTGGGGCACAACACTTGGTGGTCCCGCGGCACTGGCACAATTAAACCCTCTCAGCCACTGTTAGAAACAATCACAGACACTGAAAACTGTGACCCGATATGCATTTTTTATGCATTTGACCCATTTTTTATCAATTTTCAGGGGCCGATGGAGATTTCTGACCCGCCACTGTATATTTTGACCCTGAGCATACAAGGTGAGATGCATTTTTGATAATTGCAGGGACCAAAACATTAGAACTTTTTTGGATTTTTAGGGAAGAGACCTGACTCAAAACCCCAAACATAAATTATTACTAACACATGTAAAACATAATACATAGAGTATACACATAAATACATGTGAAGCACAAAGCATACACATAAATACACACATAAACACATGTAATACAATAAGCATGAAGCTTACACGTATATACATGTGATACATGAAGATGCATAGTCTACATGTATTACACAAAGTATATGCATAAATACACACAGTACACGACGCGTGAAGTATATGAAGTATTCACATGAATATACGTAAGGAAAGAAGTGTGAAGCACACCATAAATACATGAAGCATGCACTGGAATAAGTAAGTCACCAATTATTCACTTGAATACAAGTAATACATAAAGTTTACATAGGAAGCATGAATCGTATATGTGAATACACATAATAAATGAAGCATACACAAAGCTTATACGCTTAATACATGGATAATGGAACATACACCTAATACACAAAGTATATGCAGCATGTAATACACAGTATACGCATGTAATACATGAAACATATAGCATACACTTGATACACAAAGCATGAAACATACAAAGTATACGAATGTAATACACAAATATGAAGTATACACATGAATACAAGTATGTCATGAAGTGTGCACTGGAACATACATATGCATTTGAACACACATAAGCAGTATACACTTGAACATACAAGTCATGGAGCATGCACTCAAATGCATGAAGTCATAAAGTATACAATTGAATACACAAAGTCACATAGTCATAAAGTATGCACTTGAATACAAAATCATAGAGTATACAATCGAATACAAATACAAAGCCATAGAGTATACACATGAATACATAATCATACTTGAATACAAATACAAATTCATAAAATATACACATGAATACATAATCATACTTGAATACAAAGTCATAGAGTATACACTTGAATACAAATACAGGTCATAGAGTATACACATGAATACATAATCATACTTGAATGCAAAGTCATAGAGTATACACTTGAATACAAATATCATAGAGTATACACATGAACAAATAATCATACTTGAATACAAAGTCATAGAGTAGACATTCAAATACACATAATTCACAAGGTATACACTTGAATACACATAAGTCACAAGGTATGAACACACATAAATCACAAGGTATGAATACACATAAGTTGCATTAATACATGTAAGTATACCATCGGACAACTTGGAGTGGGATTCGGTGCGTCTCATACTACACCACGGATCCATCCACCATCCCAAGGTCACCAAGTATATACATGAGTACATGTAATCCTGAAGTATACACAGGTATCATGAAGCATACACGCAAATACATGTAATGCACAAAGTATTCATAGGATGGCAGGAAATATGCTCTAATACCATTTGTAATGTCCCCATATTGGAATAATACTAATTTTACCCTAAAAATTTAATTACCACAAGTTTAGGGTTAGGGTTTCAGAGTTATCATGTAATTAAATCTATCTATTCACTCAACTCCATTATAGTGGGGATGATAAGACATTCCTTGGTACATGATGTCTCCATGTGGGCCCTTACAGGGGGCATGGCAGATCATGTGTTCAGTTCCTCCATACAAGCCCTACGGGGGTTTGGTAGGATCAAGCTGTCATACAAAGCCTCCATACAGGCCCTTACGGGGGGTATGGCAGGGGTACAAATCAGACTTGCCTCCAAACAAGCCTTAGGGGGGTATGGCAGGACTGCTTGCCTTTGGTCTGTTTATCATTTCCCTCTTGTGATGGGTGGTCTTATTAAAGATAACAAGAAATATTTATATGGATTCAAAGCTGACCTATTCACAATATTATATATGATGCATAATAAATATAATGGCCTTGAATATATGTTTACTTGCAGATTTGAATCTATAGTATGTGAATATCATAGTGCCTTTTTAATCTTCCACAATCTAGTGGTTTTATACTCGAAATGTTTTGCTGCTTATTATTGATTGGATGATTATTCCTTAAGATTGATCCCTTATAGATCTGATTATTATGAGACTGTTGTATATATCTTTTACTGCTGATATATATGTATGTTATTTTCTTATTCAAATATGCTTTCTTACAGTTATACTCAGAATATATATTTCAAAAATATATATCTCAAACTCAGAAAATATATCCTTCTTTTTTTTTTTCCTATCTAAATCACTTTTCATTCTCCTTTTATACCATCTCGAGAGATGTCTTCAACGAATGGCTATCTTTTAAAGACAACCTTTAATTAAATGTCACTCTTTATAATAATCACTCCACACTTTAATCGCACCACTTAATAAATATTAATTTGTAGCCTTCACCAATCATATACCTTTAAGTCTTTCTTTTGTCTTATATAGATCGCTAGCAAGGAAAATTAACATGTTCGCATCATCTTTAAATTGCATCATATGTATGTAATAATCATGATCGCTATCTTGAATGGTTATTTATAAATTGTATGCCTTATATTTAATACACAGCATATTATCTTAAATAAACAATCTTTGCACCTCCTTGTCTTTTAGCACTGCTCTTCATAGAGTAAGTTTGTTGCTTTCACAAAAATCACTTTATGTAATATTAGTCATTAAGATTTACTAGTTTCATTCATATGAATAATAAACTTATAATAAAATAATCAATTCCTCAATTGTAAATTATAGGGGCATGACACAAAGCTCCCACTGCACATCTGCATAACCTAGGAACACATCATGACACAATGATCTAATCATCTCCTCAAAGGAATATATATGTCTCATAAGAACACATCTTGCTCTAAAGAGCACCTATATCATGCCAACACTCTAATGTGCAATCAAGAGTAAACCAAGACACAATACCAACCATCCTATAGGCAAGGATCGCCTATCAAAATTGACAAACCATAACCAACACCTCAACCAAAGACTCCAAGAGTCCTCCATGGTTGAATTGTTTTATATATTATATCAAGGATTAAAAAACTAAATAATTTTTTGAGAAATAAGATTCAAGGATATATAAAGTAGTAAATGAAATGAAAGTTGTATATGTATTTTAATTTAAAAGTTTTTGTTTAACTTTTGTTTATTGAATCTTGATCCTTGAATGGTCTTACTCTTTTTCACAATGCAATTTATTATATTTCTATTCAGCTTTTCTTTTTCAAATTTTAAATTTCATAATGTATTCCAAAACCCTAAAAAGTAGTTGAATTGTTTACTAACCAATTAAGATTTAAGAAACTCAAACAATGTAGTGAATACATATTAGACTTAGTATGTCTATTTATGGAAATAAATCTAAATATGGGTATTTAATAACATATGGCAATTAATGACACATTACACTCTTGTTATATTAACTAATAAAATATTTGCATCTTATCACCCTGAATGGTGTTTTAGTTCATAGATTGGCATCTAGGCCCTTAGAAACTTTTGGCACACAAGCTAGAAAAATAAAATGGCACACAAGCCTAATGACAAAATGTTGTACAGTAAATCTAGTAGATCATGTCAACAAAGAGATAATTCTTTCAAAGCCTATTCCTCATCACTACTAGAGAGGAAGTTGTATCCACCACAAGAAGGGGCACACTTGATAAGATAATTGAGGGCTTGCACAATCTACTTTAGTTGCTCACATTTATACATAGAGAGGAGGTCATTTATTTTTCTATAAGTTCCTAGAATGAGTCTAAACTTCCCACCAGTAACCCTTCCCAGACAATTTTTGCAAGTTCTATGATCCCTTCATTTGTTGTCATTTTAGCGATTGGAAAGATATCACCAATGTCTTCATCACTTCTTTGTATGTCATACGCATCTATTGCAACAATTGATCTCAATCTATAATTCTTGTGTATAAATGCCTCAGCCAAAATCTTATCGGTGTTAGTGTCTTGTAGCACATCCATGGCATTGGATAGGAAAGTAGCAATCACCTCACTGTCAAATAAATACTTCTCTATTTGGTTTAGAATCCCATACCCAATCATAGCCCAAAATGCCCCAATTACAATGGGAGAGCCACTACAAAAAGGTTGGTCCATGCAATCTAAGTCATATTTGCCTAGACACTTCACCTAACATTTGCCTACCGACAAGAAAATTTAATAATTTATTTGTACCAATGCAATCATAACTAGTACAACAAATATTTACTAGACCTTGCAGGTTGTAATATATACTACACAGTACTCTGGACCTCCGCATAACCTATAATAACTAAGCTACACTATCATCAACAAATGACGTTATTAAAATATCATTTCATTTTGTCTCAACAAGTATTTCACGTGTATGAGAATTTGAAATGACAAGTTGTTCTCAAAACCCACAATTGACTATTCACACTTAATCTCTTCACTAGGCATATTCCAAAACTTTTATCCCAAAATGTGGATGTATCAAAAATTTCCTCCCAAAATTTAACTTGAGTTGTTGACAATTGTTCATTGAACGATGTAAATTATTTATAAAATTATATACTTGTATAAAAGTTTTTTTTTAAAGTTATAAAAATACATTAGAAATACATATATACATACTTGCAATTAAGAAACGCAAACAATAGATATTAGTAAAAACACATAAATAATATACTATATATCTAAAAATGTAAACAAAATATACTGCGATATAAGGATATTATTATGTTAGTTACTATGTTATATGTAATACTAAAGTATTATGATGAATATTTAATAATATTTACCATTAGTAGTTAATAATAATTTATAACATTTATAATATTGGGTCATCTTAATATACATTATTTAATAATATTAATCAATAATTATATTATTTAACAATTATAATATATATTAAACATTAGTACAATAATTTTTGTTAGCAATTGTTTTATATTGATTTATTTATATTTTTATTATCCATTATATATTTATATTTTTATAGTTATTTTTAGAACTTTAATAATTATTGGAATTGCTTTAATAATGTGTTGGATATCATGATAAAAAAAAATATCAATGATAATTATAAAATTGTTTAAATTTTCATTAGATATTGTATTTCATCAATAATAATCAAATATTATGTATAATTTTTAGTTTAAGTAGTTGGGGTTTCTATAGGGTGCCCTGCCCTTGAAATTTAAAAAGTTGATACATATGGTTAAGAAGCCTGAACCTTAAAGGAAATAACATAAAATGTAAAAAGGCATTGGCAAATACTAACAATACCCAACAAAACACCTAGTCACCCTTAGAGATGAAACCAAGAACCAACAACGTTGTAACCACCATGAAACAAATAATGTTATAACCAAAAACCAGTGAACACACATAACTCAACTCACCCCTAGTGACTAACTCCAAAAGCTTGTGCTCCTCCCCACTCTATTGTTTCCTCTACCACATTATCTGCAAGCCTAGTTGTGGAGTTTAGTACTTTGAAGTGAACCTTTTGCAAGACTTCTACTCTACATGTTGTCCTATGAATAATATTATCATTGCAACAAAACAGTGTGATGGTATGGTTGCTATTAACTTCCCATCTGCCTTTATCATGCATCACCATTAACCCTAGCATGACTTCCCCCATATCTAAGTAGTATGACTAAATCATCTGTACTTCTTTCTATAGTAAATGCATTTTGTAACTCAACTACTAAGTCCTTTGTGCCTTGGGGAAACCTTCACCTTCTCAGGCTTAACACCAATTCTAGTCAAAGCCAACATAAAGGGGAGCATAGATTTTTTTTTTTTAAATGGCCTCGCTACTACTCGCCCATGTATCCATGTCAACAACCTCTCTATTGCCCTCTGGTGATGTTTCTAAGGTCATTTATGGTGATTACATTGGTGTTTTGGTGGCTTCATCTTGTGTGTAGTCATCTAGAGGGTGTGTGTCTACTCCTAGTAGTGGGTGTGTCATGGTTGGGGATAGTTTTGGTGTGGATTCCTCTGTGGCAGATGGGTAGATTTCTAGCCACCTTTAGGTCATTTGATTGATGATGATAGTTGTGTTCTACTTCACATGTCGTTTGGTGATGGCAAGGACATTGGGGCTAGTTCTAGCATCCTTGCTAGGGGAATTTTGTAGGTTGATACTTTTGGTTGTCCTAATCCTACATTGGTCTTGAATCATGGTTCTTTTGATGTCGACCATATGGCTTCGAAGATTAGAAATATTGCTCCTTCCTACATGACCATTGTTGGGTAGGGGGTCCCTTCTCGTCCTCCATGTGACAAATCTCGGTCCCTCCCTTACTCTCAATCCTCCTTGATCATAGTGTGGGATTAGGAAGTGATTGATAATGAACAGTTTTATGTTTCTCATGGTTTGGTGTGCAGATTTACTAGCTTGTGGCCCTCTCTTCCAAACTTGCACTTGTGGTTTTTAGATTCTTAGCGGCCTCTTGTCAAGGGGAAAATTGAGTTGTACCCCTATGCTAAGGGTTTCTTTGTTGCGACATTTGAATCTTCACATGACAAGGATTTGATTTTAGATCATCAGTTGTGGATGTGGGGAGATAATTCCCTCTTACTCAAGCCTTGGTCTACCTCCTTCAATCCTCTTGTGGAACCACTAAATATGAAGCCATTTTGGGTCAAACTTCCCCATCTTCCTCTTTAACTCTTGGTTGAGTATTGTTATGAGTCTATTAGTAATGTTATTGGTCATTTTTTAAAGGTTGATGCTACTACTACCATCATGGGCCATCCTACTTTTGCTCATATTCTAGTGGATGTTGATATCTCCAAGGCACTTTCAAGGGATATTATTTTAATGATGGAGGATAGGTCATGGACTAAACCACTGGATTATGAGGGTCTCCCCTTCTGCTACAAATGATATTTTTCAATTAGACACATAGCTTTTGATTGCCCTTCTTCTAATCATAAGACAGGCTTAACCACATGGTGGAGGAATGCCCTCATTGAACACTTGACTATTGGTGATTATGCTCTCAGGATGATAGGCCTCCTTCCCCCATTTCCCTTGTCGAAAATCTTATACTTGTTGTGGTCTTCCTTAGGGGTGGTGCAGATTTGGCATCTTCCTCACTTCTTGCTAAGAGATCTTCTTCAAAACTATCTCTAGTTACTTCCTCGATAGTTCCCACTCCCCCCATGGCTCATTGCATGGGGATCCCTACTCCTACTACGTCTATTGATTATGTGCAGCCTTTGACTTCCATGGATAGACATTTTTCATCCTCGCAGGAGGTAGCTTCAACGAGGGATGTGGCAGAGGATCCTCACCCCTCTCCTCAACCGAAAGATTCAAATTTGTAGTGTTGTAAACTATGCTTGCCCATAATTTCACATTGTGTTTGGCACTTGCTTTGGTGTCCACTCCCTTGGCATGTTTTAGGATCATTTCTATCCTTGGCCTTACCCTCAACCCACAATATGTGTATTTGCACTACTTTAACCCTTTATGCTTGTCATATCCAAAAACCATAAAAGTGACAAAGTCCTGGCTCTATCCCAAGTTGATTAAACCTTTCAAGAACTGAAATTGCCAAGACTCTAGTGCTTAGCACGGACATCTGTGCCATGCTCAGATGTCCTAAAAGCCTCTGTCAGTGTTTCGACCATTAAATAAAAGTTGTCTTTTTACTTGCATGATTTGCCAAGATTTTCTTGATGCTTATCCATGCCCAAATGACTCGTTTCCTTGATTTCTTGCTTTTACCCTCTCTATTTAAGCAAGTAGATTTGGTATTGCAAAGGATCAATTTTCTTTTCATAGTGAAGCTCTTCCAAAATGATGATCAAATTTCCATGCTAATGAAGCTCTTTCAAACTCATCACTCACACTCTCATTGTTGCTAACTCCATTGAACTCTATTATGTTCATTGTTTGATTGTAATCATTGCATGTCATTTTAATGAATAGTTTAAAGCGTATTTCACTTATATATCTTGTCAAATTTTCTTGTCACTACTCACAATTCTAGATACACTTAGAATTAGAGAACATGCTTCATTTTATCAATCAATCAATCTCTTTGGTTGTCACTGAGGTGGAAAGACCAAAAATGGGGTTTGACTAAGGCAAACTCCTATACAACCCAACCCTCTCTTTTGTCTATGCATTTGTAGGTTTTGTTAGGAAGCACGACAGTGGGAGGAAGGACTCAAAATACTGGCATGAGAGATGAGATCACGGATCCGTACAATACCTGCACCATATAGACTGCATCGCAACATGCAAACGTCCACATGACATGTTATCATTTTGGACAATGAGGTTGTCTACCTGGTGCCAGGTTCCTTGTGTTTTTGTTATTTCATTTATGCATTCCTTTCTGTAAATTATTTTATCAGTAGTTGTGTCTTTCTAGTTTTATAGACACATGATTGTTAATTTATTCAACTCTTATCTATCCTTTTTCATTCTATTGGCAACAAAGGGATATAGCTTGGACATTCTTTCCCTTTTGGATTGGATAGCGGCAAGATATACATCTTCATTGGCTAGTATCCTAATGTTTGATAGAAGGTTGTTCTAGTTATAAGTAATTTAGCTAGAAGTGATTTTCCCATTAAAATTTTGGTGAACCTAACGTGTTTAACTTAAAACTCCTTTTTCATTCATTTTTCTTTCAAAAGAAAATCAAGAAATTTTCTTTCCTAAAAAAAATTCAATATCTTTCTTAATTCTCTCCTATTTTTCTAAATTAGCATGTTCTCTTCTTTTCTTACATCACTTTCAAACTTTGTTCAAAGGGTTCATGAAAGTGATGTTCCATTCAATGCATGTGATGGTGACTTAGCTCTTCCTACATTACTCTATTCTTTTGATCCCTCTCCTAAGGTCCTCCTACTTATGAGGATATTTTGGCATAAGAGGATGAAATCTAGATACTTTTCTTAGCATTACTTTACCTGCTCTTCATTTTGATGCTCTCCCTTCTAGTGATGAAGCATTAGTGAATGAAGAGCTTCACCTCACATCGAATCCCCCATAGATAGATGTTGAGCATACTTCTTCTATTTCTTCTCCTACATGCATTTCTCAAATAGATAAACATGTTAATTCAATCATTATTAATAGACTTATCCCACCTGCTAAGGGGATGTTGTATAAGTGCATTAATGTTCAAAATCTTTCTTCTATTCCTAAAATAATTATGCATAGGGCGTCTGATCTTCCCCCACTCTCTTGTCCTATGATCATTGTTCGAGGTATTCTTGAAAATCCTCGACCTTTGAATCACTTGTTAGAAATTGCTAAGTCTATAACTCAAAATGTGTATATGGCTCCTCACTACCATACAGTAGCCCACACGTATAATACTTGATGAAACAAACACGGTACTCCTGTCCCTGTTTCCCTTCCACCACCTCCTCGTCTTTCTACTGATATCACTTTTCATTTCTCTCAACTCCCTTCTGATGAAGTTCAGAAGCAAAATGATGCTCTTATGATTATTGTAGCTATAAAATTGACTAGGATTAAGAGAACCCTTATTGACAGTGGTTCCAATCTTAACGTTTATAGTTTAGACCTCCTTAATCATCTTAAAGTCAATGTGTCTTCTATTTCTCCTTCAAATGTATTCATCAAAGGGTTTGATAATGTAGCTCACCTGAATTTAGTGTTAGCGTTAGCAGGCAGAAGATATCAATTAAATGCAAATAAAGATTACATAGAGGAATGAAAAATACATAGAAATAATAACAGTGAGAGACAAGTTTTAACGTGGTTCACCCAAACTCGGGCTACATCCACCAACAGAGAGTCCAAAATTTATTATCCAGTAAATCAAACTGATTACAACCAGCAATCCTTGCAACTCAATACTACTGCAAATGCTACAATACAGCAACTGAAACCCTAACCCTTAGCCAATTTTATCAAGCCTTATGTCGATTACAAAAATAGGGTTTTTTTAATGTCATCCAATAGAAAAAATAACTCCCGACGCCTTAATAATATAATAAAAAAATGTTGGAGGTTTCAGGGGTGCTGCCCCTCGACCCCGCCTTGTATCGTAACAAGGAGCGTGCCAGGGGTGCTGCCCCTTGACCCTGTCTCGGGGGCGCTGCCCCAAAACCCCCGCAAGGGGCGCTGCCCCTTGACCCCGTTAAATAATTTGAGGGAAAACCATGCTAAAAAAGAGGGGTAAATTTAACCTCTGAGTTTGA
Organism: Cunninghamia lanceolata; assembly: GCA_027924645.1. Taxonomy (NCBI): domain Eukaryota; kingdom Viridiplantae; phylum Streptophyta; class Pinopsida; order Cupressales; family Cupressaceae; genus Cunninghamia; species Cunninghamia lanceolata. Next base: position 26,265,415 of record BSBN01000377.1, on the reverse strand, counting down.
TTAGGCTCCATATAACAACATTTAGGCACTATCACATTGCCTATTAAATTAGGCCCCGTTACATTACTTACTGAAGTTCGTGTCATGCAAGAGAATCTTTCTTATAATCTTCTCCTCAGTAGATTGTGGATTCATGCCATGGGTGCAGTCCCATCTACCCTTCATCAATCTCTTAAATTCCTTTTTAATGGTGAAGTACATAAGATAAGTGTTGATCCTAACCCCTTTCAATAATGTCAACAGGATAAATTGGGTCACAAGAAGCCTACTCTTTATTCTCTTCATAATTGTATACCTTCTACAACAAATTCTCAAACATCATCATCACCCTCTATTGATGATGATATGCCTTTCTCATCTAATGCATGTCTGGGTGACAATTAGGGCTTCTTAGACTCCACCCCCAATGGGCATGGTGAATATAAGATTGACCCTTCTCACTCTAACATTTCCACATTCAACAAGGATTTGCATTCTGGTATTAGAATCAATCCCTCTTCTCATGTGAATTATGCTACTACTTCTTCTCCAACATGTGCATACACATCTCATTTCAATGACAAGGCTAGTGATGTTGATTCTCCTCCTCTGTCTGATTTGTAGACACATAATGGGCTCGGATACAAAATTCTTTCTAAGTACGAATACAATGGAAATGGTCTAGGGCACTGTTGGGTCTTTCTCTCTGAATCAGCAAAGGGTTTGCCAGTTCCGATGCATAGGCAGATTCGGCCAACAAATACAGGAGGTTATGTGAGTTGCCTCCCCTTCACTTCTGGTTTTGCCGCACCAAGGGGGGGTATCCCTATAGCTAAAGATTTAACCTTGACTTGCCCAATAGAAAGATTTAGCTTTACAACAACGGGCAGAATACTCTCATGTTTGGACCAAGATTTGCATGATAAATCACAAGGTTGGCAGTGTTCTTGGACATATCTAACTAGTTAGGTATGAGAGTATGTAGGGGTCCTATTTCTAATCCTACAAACTAACAGGTTGGAAATATGAAATGATTTGTATTTATGTTTTGGATGCAAGATAGGGGGTTATGGATCATAACTACTACACAAGGGCAGACTGGTGCCTATCTCAGGGCAAGGAGTCAACTAGATATATACATGTGAATGATTTTCACAAACTCAACAAAGATTCAAGTTTCAAGGGGTTAGATTGGTGCTTGCCTTACAAACATCACCCAAGAATGAGTATTTGGCTATCTCTACTTACAAAAAACCCTGCTGCCATACAATCTTCTTCATACTTAACCTAAAACAGTTTAATCCACTCCTTGAATGGAAGTCAGAGATCAAGCATGCAATACATAAATATGTATCCTAGAATCTAGGTAACTCTTAGCAACCAAATTCAAAAGAAGAGATGCATACAACGAATGGAGACAAACAGCTAAACACATGCAAATAAGCATTTTTCATATAAACACAACATGAAACTGAACAGATATGCAACCTGCATTCAAATGCAACTCATAAACTCCAAAAGAGATAAAATAGCCAAGAAATGCTCTGTTTTTCGTTATCTCTCCAAAACATTGCCCAAGTCTTCAACAACCCAGAAAATGAGTAACACAGTTCTGATATATCCAGAACGTGTACCCAACAATCAATTACATGGTCATTTCAAAATTTTGCCAGATACAGTGCACCATCAGAATGGCGCCTAAAACATTCAATGCTCCATGCAGAAAAGGAAGGAAAAGTAGGTGAAATCGGGAGATGTGCCGCCGTCTAAAGATTTTCCTCATGAAGAAAGTAGCTAGCCTGTTAATCAAGACCCATACCCCTACAAATTTGCCATTAATGGCAACCTACCGATTTCAGGATGGAGCAATGGTTTGCGTGTTCTTGAAGTTTCTTCCTGCTTGAAATGATGCAACGAGCACACAGAAATCCTTCCTTCCTCGGGCATTCAAAACAGGGCCGTTGATTTCCTTCTTCCCGCTGAGATCTACGGCTCCAAATTGCTTTGAAAAGTTGCTAGCCAATGAAAATGCGCCACGCAGGCAGCTTTCTGCCGTCATAGACTTCTCACAGCGTGAAGATACATTTTTGCCTTTTTCACCCATTTTTGCCTTTGTATATGCAAATGCATATACATACAACCACCTGCAGCACATTCAAATCCTTGTATATACGAGATTGTATATACATACAATCACCTGCCTACAAAGGGCGAACCCCAAATCATTGTGAAACAAATTTGAAAGCACCATCGGGTCTGGGCTTTGTATCCTCCCTTTGGTATATCGCTTTGTATATCGTATGTACAACATGCAATATACAACCCATGGACTTCATCACTTTGAATCGGCCTTTGTATCGCCCCTGACACGTGACACCACCTGGTTGGTCGTTGAGTTGAGCCTGGGACCCATCGCTGAGCAATGCATCCCCCCTATCAGCCATCGGAGAAACATTGAGTTGAGCTGCCGATGATTATTGTCACGCCGAAAATCCCCTTGCATATGCCTTTGTATATGCATGTATCCGAGATACAATCGACCATGGATACAATGCGGAACTCAAAGGAGACCATCAACTAGAATGAAACCTTAGAATAGGTCCAGCTTGTATCTTCTCCTTTTGTATATCGGCATATACAAGCACTTCATTATACAAGCTGCAGACCCCAAAATAATTATTCGCTACATTTGATTCTCCAGTCGCGTCCAGATTGTATGCCTTCCCTTTGTATATGACCTTTGTATGTGCAAACATACAACGCAGACATACAAACAAAGATGCAAAAAAACACCTGTCTTTATCAACTAAACTACATATCCACTTCGGGTCCGAGCCTTACATCTCAGGGTTGCATATTTCCTTTGCATATGTGATTGTATGTGCAAAGATACAATCACATATCATACAACTGGTGGGCCTGAGGCTTTGTATCTCTTCTAACATGTTTCCTTTCATGTTCATCGGCCGATTGGAGAAACCTTGGACTTAGCTGCCGATGAGACTTGTCTCACCAATGACCCTTTGTATATGGGCCTCTTGCATCTTTTTCATTGTATGTTGACCTTGCATATCTGCCTTGTATATTCGAACATACAAACTCATATACATGCAACCTTTTACATACAAGCACAAAATATTCCAGGAATCTATGATATACAACCACTTTTGCACACCTGGAAATGCATATACAAGCCCGGTATGCACACAAAGATGCATACAACTAATTTTCACCTTTTTCAAAGGTCGATCTGACTTATTTTTCGGGCCTGCCAATGTACATTTGCGCTTGCACATTCAAATGTACCTACAAACAACGATGCATATACAAAGATACATGTATGAAAAATGTGAAGGCCGACAAACTTAGAAATTTTTATGGGTTTAAATGAAAAATGCTTGCGGATTCAAATGCTCAAAACCCAAACTTGTAGCAGGCACCAACAGGCACATTGAACAAGGAGTCAAGGTTCCTATGGCACCTACACCGCACTTACCTTCTATAGTGGGTTTAGGTTATCGGCCTTCTCCTATGTCTACATCCTCTCCTCCATTGTCTAAGGTCTCTATGGCTTCTTCTTTTCAAAAATCAAACTTTTATGCACAACAGAAAGGGTTGCTTCCTTCTCCTACTTCTTCTCTTTTATCTACAAAAGAGTGTATTTTATTAAGGCTTCTCGATGCCCACTTGATCACTCTTCCTCCTCCTACATGCAAGGAATTTCCTCAACATATTCAACAAACATTTCCTTTATGTGCCTATCACGAAGTGCTTGTTCATTCTACTCATGAGTGCCAAGTCTTGAGAGACAAAATTCAACAACTTCTTAACACGGGTGCTCTCACTCTTCCATCTGATGAAGCACATGTCTCTCTTCTACATGACAAATGATATTGAGGTTCACCACTATCCGGTTCATGGTTCTTCCTCTATTTCTATGAGACTATTGCGTTGCTTCCACTATGTAGCACCTATAGCTTTCTCTATTTGCTCCTTGCCATTCATGGTGGTACAATCTCACGTTCACCCATACTTCATTTTTGGTAACAACACAATATTCCTTTTCATGGTTGTCCTCACCCATATTCTGGGGGGCAAGGACAATTTGTTCTAGGGTACACATTCTTTTTTAGGATCTCCCCTCTTCTATCTTCCTCCTTTTTTACCTTAAAATATTTTCATATTATACATGCTAATATTTTAAGGGGGGCATATACTCTTCTCACATGTGCATCCATGCATGCACCTTGCTTTATTTTCACCCCCTGAGGTGTAGCTTATTAATTCCCCCCTATGGTGTTGTTTTCTTTACGCTCCCTAAAGCGCTCACCCCCTACGATGTTGGTGTTTGATAAGCTCCCTGAGGATTTGGTTTTGATACACTCCTTGAGGTATTGATATTTCATGATCACCTAGCATAATGCAGCTTGCTAGTCTGTGATCCATGTAGTCTATGAGCTACCTAGCATAATGCAGCATGCTAGTCTATGTGCATCATATGACTTACTTTTTTATACCCATGGTCACCTAGCATAATGGAGCTTTCTAGTCTGTGATCCATGATAGTATTGTTATTTGCATGACCCCTAGCAATAGAGCAAGCCAGTGTCTAAGTCATGTACTCTTCTTCGTTTGCATTGATTATTTCCTTGTCTATTTGTATGTCTTCTCTCCTTAAAACAATCAATCACCTCATTATATTCTTCTCTCCATTTAAGAAGTCCTCTATTTGTTTTTTATTATGGTAAGCTACAAACTAGGGTACAGATCCCTTTAACAAACAACCACAACAGGCAGCAAAACAGTCCCAACAGACCACCAACAGCAAACCAGCAGCACACTAACAGTAGCTAAGCTTAATAAGGTTCATACAATAAAACCATAACCATAACCAAAACCAAAAACTAACAAAACAGAGGAAAAAACTACTTGAGAAGTTGGTTCCAATCCTCCATGAGGAACCCAAGTAGTTCATCATTACTAGCAAAAGTCTTCAAATCGGAGCCATGCTTATTCCCTTCAATATTCTGGAGGACTGCCAAGAAAGTGGCAACACGGTGAGTGACCTTCGAGCACACAGTAGCCATGATTCTTATCTTGTCCTCGAGAGTGTCCATTCTCTCTTTCAACTCAACCATTTCTCTTTGAACGTAACTACAACTCCCATAAACATCTTGACTCAGCTTCCTTGTCTGACAGGTCCACATCATTCTGATAAAAATCAATTTCCTCCTCTTCCATTTCATAATAGGAATTATTAAGCTCTTCAAATAAACTGGCCCCCTCCTGGAATTCATACTGCTCCGGGGTGAGTTTAACCTCCTTAATTTCAACCTCATCTTCAGGATTAGAGGCACTCGAGTAGTCAACTATTTTCACCACAGGGGTTTTAATACTTGCCGACCTCCTAGAACGGCGGATACTAGTGAAAGGAAGCTAAGTGTGCGGAAATCACTTCCTACACTAATCTAATGAGGAGAGATGAGTGGAAATTCTTTTTAACCTTTACAATTATAGAATGTTTAACACAACAATGGAGATATTGCAGCAATACACAACATAAGAATGTAAGACAGAAGAAGAGAGAGACAAGATATAACGTGGGGAAAACCCTTATCGGGTGAAAAACCCCACACTCCAAAACCTGCACAATGTATTATCAAAACTGTAATTTTTTATAATACACTTGCAGTGCAAGCTCTCAGGAGTCTTCAACACTCGTATTTAGAGACAATCTGGTAGCATAACAATACATGTCAATCACATACTACATCTCCTCTCAAAGCACCTGTTTATAAAGAAGTTACAAGGCAAAAATGAGTCTATCTTGAGATGGGCATCCAACATGGCCTCATGGCCAAAACTCCACGCCTAGGGACACTTTTCCAACATTGCAGGGTGTTCATGACACTTGTCATATCACCCCATCCCAAAGGAGTCTCTTATTCCCAAGTTGGGTTATGATAGATACTCTTACAACTATCATAGAATCCATCATAACTGTCATATCTTATAGCTATAAGAGAATCTGTCATACACAGGCTAAAAATAACATATTCTCTTACAACATGTCATAACCCTCCTTGGGGTGCCCAAAGATGCCTTCTTCCAAGATGCCTTGTGACACATGTCTTCACCTGTCATAGAATCTTCCATTTACGACTCTTACGCGTCATAGATTTGTCATAGGAATATGTCATGACCGTTTCGGTCAATATTCCCTTACACACTATCCAAGATGCTGACACATGGAAAAATATTTCTACCACTAAGTGGGACACCTATCTCCTCATGTGAGGACAAATTTACATGTGGTCACCTTCCACATAGGATGACACTTCACCGTGCCAACTCCCACAAGATGACAATAAGGATTTGCATCCTAATTACAATAATAGGCAATAAATAAATAAATGCAATGAAATAATACAAGGAATTACCAAGGTTGAGACACCTTAATTCCCAGCATTCTCCCACTTGTCGAATACCTTGTAAGAGCCAATAGAAATAACAGGATCTAACTGCTATAGGCCGAGAGGCCCATAGACTCCGAACACCATCTGAACTTCTTTGTGCCCACTGGTTTCGTCAATGCATCTGCAATATTCTTCAAAGTGTCTACCTTCTCCAAGTTCACCTTCCCATCCTCTACCATGTCTCACATGAAGTGAAACTGTACATCAATGTGCTTTGTTCTGGCATGGAAATTTGGATTCTTTGCAAGGCAAATTGCACTCTAACTGTCACAACAAATCATAATCTATCCTGCATCAACACCAATATCTAAACACAATCTCTTAAGCCAAATGGCTTCCTTACAAGCATGAGTTGTTGCCATATACTCAGCTTCTGTCATGGACAAAGCAACCACAGGTTGTCGCTTACTCATCCAACTAATTGCACCACCAAACATAGTGAACACATAGGCACTGATGGATCTCCTGCTGTCAATGTCACTCGCCCAATCAGAATCCATGAATCCACGAATACAAACTAAATGTGGAGGTCATGTAGGATTACCATGATAGCATATGGAATACTCGAAAGTACCCCTCAAATATATGAACACTCTCTTTACTGCATCCCAATGTACCCGTCCAAGATTAGCTATAAATCGACTAAGGACTCCCACTGCTTGGACAATGTCTGGTCTTGTGCAGACCATAGCATACATCAAACTGCCAACAGCATTAGCATGAGGTACTATGCTCATGTCCTCCACCTCACTAGGAGATTTTGGACAATCATTAACATACAACTTTGTCCCCAAAGAAACAGGAACACACAATGGTCTACAATCTGCCATGTTGAACCTATCCAACATGGTCTTCACATACTTACTCTGGCTTAACCAAAAAAATTTGTTAGCTCTGTCTCTTCTAATTTCCATTCCCATAATGTACCTGGCTACCCCTAGATTTTTCATCTCAAACTATGTTGACAACTGAGACTTCAAATCAGAAATCATATTCTTACCATTCTCAATTAACAGCATATCATCAACATACAATGCAATAATGAGAATGCAATCATTGTCAAATTTATAATACATGCAATGATCTAATTTTGATCTCAGAAATCCAACCAACAACACAAAGGCATGAAACTTCAAGTATCACATCCTAGGAGATTGCTTCAAACCATACAAAGACTTTTTCAACTTGCAAACCAAATTTTCTTTAACTTTCTCTATGTAATGCTCTAGTTGTGACATGTAAATCTCTTCCTCGAAATAACCATGAAGGAATGTTGTCTTCACATCCATCTGCTCCACCTCTAAGTCATAAGCTGCTGCAAGAGATAATAGGAACCGAATAGATGTCAGCTTTGCAACGGGAGAGAAAATTTCACCATAATCAATTCCCTCCACTTGTGAATACCCCTTCGCAACCAGTCTAGCCTTGTACTTTTCAACACTGCCATCTGCACTGAATTTCTTCTTGAACACCCATTTGCATCCAACAGGTTTACATCCTTCAGGCAAAGGCACCAAGTCCCATGTTTTATTCTTTTCCAAAGAAGCCATCTCATCTTCCATGGCCTCCTTCCAGGAACCTACATCTTTCATGCCCATAGCCTCCGTCATAGTTCTAAGCTCATCAGTGTTAGTAAGCAAAGCAAAAGCACAAATAGAATCAAGCAATGAATAACCAAACCTATCAGGTTGCTTCCTTGTTCATGTAGACCTCCTCAATAGTTGAGGTTGAGGTTCTGCTTCTTCTTCTGAACTTTCAGAGCTGCTAGAGCTCTCCTCATCATTAGGTCTCACGGGATCCATTGGTTCAGTCTTCTCAGGGGTAGAAGGAAACTGAACCACATCCTCTTTCTTTTCTATTTCTTTTGGTTGTAGAACAATAGAAGAAGGTGTTAGCTCTTTGAAAATAACACTTCTGTTATACAACACTTTTTCAGCCACATAATCCCAAAGCTTGTATCATTTCACACCGACAATGAAAATACACTTAACAACCTTGTTCTCCAATTTAGACCGTTTCTCCCTAGGCACATGTGCATATGCCTCACAACTAAAAACATGAAGATGTCTAACTAAAGGCTTCTTACCAGACCACACCTCCATAGGTGTCTTACCAACAAGAGCTAATGTAGGAGACCTGTTTACTAGGTAGCAAGCAGTGGCTATAGCTTCAGCCCAAAACTTTTGTTTGAGGTTTGCTCCACTAAGCATACTCCTAGCCCTCTCCATCAGTGTCATGTTCATCCTCTCTGCAACTCCATTTTGTTGCGGGGTGTATGGAGTTGTCTTATGTCTTTCAATCCCTTGCTCATTACAGAACTTATCAAACTCTACCGAACAAAACTCACCACCGTTATCAGTTCTCAAACACTTAATCTTTTTACTAGTCTGATTCTCAACAAAAATTTTAAACTCTTTGAACTGACTAAAGACTTCAGTCTTGCTTCTGATAAAATAAATCCATGTCCTACTGTAATCATCTATGAAAGATACAAAATATACAGATTTGGAAATTGAAGGAACACTAACAGGACCAAACACATCAAAATGAATAAGATCCAATACACCAGAAGATTTGTGAGAACTAGAGTAAAACTGAACACGATTTTACTTTCCATATATACAATGTTCGCAAAAGTCAAACTCAAGATTACAATCATTAAACCCCTCAATGAGGTTTTTATTTTTCAGGGTTTTAAGACCCTTCTCACCAATGTGGCCAAATCTCATATGCCATAACATTATCTTTTCAGCAGGAAGCTTAACTTCCAAAGCATGAGCACCCTTGGGTACACAAGATGCACTACTATCAGAATTTGTTACAACATATTTCTTCATTGCTTGTTCAGATGGTGGGGATGAAGTGAATGCAGCTCTTTTTTTTGAGTTAGAAGAACTATTGCATTGTGAAGTACATGCCTCCAGCTGAAACAGAGTATCTCTCTGAGTACCCTTCGCAAGCACCATAGATCCTCTAGTCATCTTTCATCCATCCTTCAAAAAGACAACCTGCACACCTGCATCATTCAACATATTTACAAAAAATAGGTTCCGTGCCAAGCCTGGGATGTGCATAACCCCAGTGATCCCCTTCACTCGTCCATCAAGGAATCAGATTGAGACTCTTCCACGACCAACAATCTTCAGATGAGAATCATCACCCAGGTACACTCTTCCACCATCGAACTCTTCATACTTTATGAACTAGCTTCGATGTGAGGTCATGTGGAATGATGCACCAGAATCTATCAACCACACATCATCAGATGCATGGGTGGCCAGGGCTGCAATGAAGGCATCACCATCATCTTGTGACTTGTCAGAATCTGAATCTGGGGCATTCTTCTTCTTCTTTTTCTTTTCCTCTTTGCATTCCTTTTGAAAATGCCCAGTTTTGCCATAGTTCCAACAGAGAGCCTTGGACTTTCCAGGAGATTTGGATCTCCCACGAGATTTGGATCTACCCTTCTCAGCTTTCTTGTCCTTCTTTTTTCCTTTCTCCTTGGGTCTTCCACGAACCGCAAGAGCCTCTTTGGCTACCTCAAAAGACTTTCTCTGCATCTCTTCAGATAACAGCGAAGATACCACTTCATCCATTTTGAATGTGGATGTGGTGCTCCCAATAGCCATAACAAGATGATCCCACGAGTCCAGCAAAGAACAAAGCAAGGTCAAACAGTGATCCTCCTCCTCTATCTTCATGCCAATGGATGTCAATTGTGCAACTAACATGTTAAAAGCATTCAGGTGATCTACAACAGATCCTCCATCCTCCATCCTCAGAGAATACAACTTCTTTCTCAAAAAAAGCTTTTTCATCAGGGATTTGGCCTGATAAACATCACCTAGCTTCTTCCAAAGGTCTTTCATGGTCTTCTCCTCATGGACATTTAACAGGACAGAATCAGCTAGACTGAGTCTTATGAGACCCTTAGCCTTCCAATCTTTGAGATCCCAATTAGTTTGTGTCATTGTGGTTGGTTTTACACCAGATACGGTTTCCCATAGGTCTCGATCAACAAACATGTCTTCCATCTTAAGTTTCCACAACTCAAAATTAGTGCCATTGAATTTCTCCACCTCTAATCTTCTAGATGTCCCTGCCATCTCCTTCCTGCAACAAGATTATAGAATACTCTGCACAAAACTCCTACTCAACCTAAGATTAGCTCAAAAAACCCCTACCCAACAACTAGGACCAAAGGTGATCAATCTCTGATACCAACTAAAAGGAAGCTAGGTGTGCGGAAATCACTTCCTACACTAATGTAATGAGGAGAGATGAGTGCAAATTCTTTTTAACCTTTACAATTACATAATGTTTAACACAACAATGGAAATATTCTAGCAACACACAACACAAGAATGTAAGACAGAAGAAGAGAGAGACAAGATATAACATGGGGAAAACCCTTATCGTGTGAATAACCCCACACTCCAAAACCTACACAATGTATTATCAAAATTGTAATAGTTTACAATACACTTGCAATGCAAGCTCTTAAGAGTCTTCGACACTCGTATCTGGAGACAATCTGGCAGCATAACAGTACCTGTCAATCACATACTATATCTCCTCTCAAAGCACCTGTTTATAAAGAAGTTACAATGCAAACATGAGTCTATCTTGAGATGGGTGTCCAACATGGCCTCATGGCCCAAAATCCACACCTAGGGACACTTGTCCAACACTGTAGGGTGTTCATGACACTTTTCATATCACCCCATCCCAAAGAAATCACCTATTCCCAAGTTGGGTTATAACAAATACTCTTACGACTATCATAGAATCTGTCATAACTGTTATATTTTACAGCTATAAAAGAATCTGCCATACACAGGCTAAAAATAGTATATTCTCTTACAACATGTCATAACCCTCCTTGGGGCACCCAAAGATGCCTTATTCCAAGAAGCCTTGTGACACATGTCTTCACCTGTCATAGAATCTTTCATTTACGACTCTTACGCGTCATAGATTTGTCATAGAAGTCTATCATGACCGTTTCGGTCAATATTCCCTTACACACAATCCAAGATGTCGACACATAGAAAAATATTCCTACCACTAAGTGGGACGCCTATCTCTTCATGTGAGGACAAATTTACATGTGGTCACCTTCCATGTAGATGACACTTCACCATGCCAACTCCCACAAGATGACAATAATGATTTGCATCCTAATTACAATAATAGGTAATAAATAAATAAATATAATGAAATAATGCAAGGAATTATCAAGGTTGAGACACCTTAATTCCCAACAACTAGGTCTCCTGGAGGCAGGACCACTAATTCCTCTATCTGTTGTTTTCTATATTTTTATTGCATTTTGGGGATGACGCATGGTATTGAGACAACCTTTCACATTGAGGTCTCTTTCACTTTGTTGACTCAAAACTTTTCTTTGCTTGTTGTTTGTTTGTCTCCTCTATGTATGTTGTGTTATATATATATATAACACAACATACATAGAGGAGACAAACAAACAACAAGCAAAGAAAAGTTTTGAGTCAACAAAGTGAAAGATATATATATATATATATATATATATATATATATATATATATATATATATATATATATTTGTGTGTGTGTGTGTAAAATCATGATGGGCCAAACTATACCTCTAAGTGGCAATGAAAATACAAAAAATAGACTTAATCAAGTTAATGTGAAAAATTGAATTGATTATCTACACAATTTAAAAAAGATGTAAGAACAAAATTTGTATAGAATTGAATCTAGTTTATGGGTTACTAGTTTTTTTTTTTAAAACTAAATTTACTTAGTGAAAAATAAATATTTCAATGAACAGCTATTAAATTTTTCAGAAATAAATAAATAAAAAGTGGGTGTCATTCCAGTCAACCTAACTATGAGCAAAAAAAAAAAATTGAAACATTCAAAATAAGTAGAGGACTCATGCCCGGATGTGACGCATATTTTTTTTTAAATTTCCAATAAAATAATTAGTTATGATTTTTTACTGTGACTTTTTTAAAAAACTAAAAAGTAATTTTCCAGCCAACCTAACTTGATCAAAAAAATCAGAATTCAATTATTTTTTTAACCTATAGCCAGAAAAGCATAGAGTGTGATGCAGCTTTCAGATCTCAAAAAGGTGAAACGGTTTGAAAGTTATGGATGTTTTTCAATCAATGTGTCCATCAAGATTTTAAACACACACTATATAGAAAATTATTAATAATTATTTAATAAAATGATAACCAAACACATCTTATATGTTTAGAAAGCTAACAATTTCTTCTATAAACCTTTTTCATTTTATCAGTTTTGCATTAAAAAAAGTCGTCAGCACGAAGGGTGAAGTTCGAAGAAGAGAGTGAAACTAGTAAACACGTTAGAATTCAGGGAAAGTCAACTATGACGGTCCCAAGCCTAAATACAAGGCAAAACCAAAGCAAAATGGATATCCGTTACTAATGGATATCCATTTTGGGGAGCCCAGAAACATATATCTATTTTTTAGAAATGGATATCCATTTTTGGAACTATAGAAATCTCTCTCTCTCTCTCTCTCTCTCTCTCTCTCTCTCTCTCTCCTAGTTAAATCCTTTTCCTAGCTTTCATTTTCCTTTCCAATTTCCCTTTAGATCCCACCAATTTTTCCCTATTTTACTATTTTCCACCTCTCCTCTCATCATTCTTCCCATCCAATGAACTTTAGTTTTATCTTGTTTCTATTTCATCCTCCCAATTTATATCCTCATCCCTCTTTGCATGTCCTAGTTTTCTTGTTTCCATTTGCTTTGTCGATAAGGGAGACAAATAGGAACGAAGAGGAAGAGAGGGTAGAGATGGAGGGGAGAGATAGGGTGAGAGAGAGAGAGAGAGAGTCCTAGTTTTCTTGTTTTCATTTCCTTCGTCAATAAGGGAGAGGGAGAGATAGGGAGATAAAGGAATGATAGGGGAGAGAGAGGCAAGAGATAGAGAGATAGGGAGAGATAGCTAGAGAGAGAGAGAGGAGACAGATATGGAGAGATAGAGGAGATAGAGGGGAGAGATAAGGAGATAGAGAGTGGGCGAGATGTCCATAGAGATAGGGAGAAGGATTGAGAGGTAGAGGGACGATAGAGATAGGGAGATACAGGTTTAGGGGTTAGGGTTTAGGGGCATTATTTAGGGTTTTGGGGTTTTGGGGGAGAGAGAGAGAGAGTTGCTTGTGGTTAGGGGTCAGGGTTTAAGTGCATTATTTAGGGTTTATGAGTTTAGCATTGCTCAAGTTTAGGGTTTAGGGTTTAGGGTTTAAAGAGAGATAGAGAGAGGGGATTGATAGAGATTGGGAGAGATAGAGGAGACAAAGGGGAGAGATAGGGAGATAGAGAGTGAGAGACATGTCCAAAGACATAGAGAGAGATTGAGAGGTAGAGGGATGATAGAGATAGGGAGATAGGGAGAGATAGGGAGATAGAGGTTTAGGGTTGCTTGGGTTTAGGGGTATTATTTAGGGTTTATGGTTTTGGGGTTAGTGGTTAAGTTTAAGAGGTTTAGGGTTTAGGGTTTAGAGAGAGATAGAGGACCAATAGAGAGATATAGAGGAGACCGAGGGGAGAGATAGGGAGATAGAGAGTGAGGGACATGGCCAGAGACAAAGGGAGAGAGATTGAGAGGTGGAGGGACAAAGGTGATAGGGAGATAGGGGAGAGATAGGGAGATAGAGGTTTAGGGTTTAGGGTTTAGGAGTTTAGGGTGTTCTTGGGTTTAGGGGTTAGGGGTTAGGGTTTAGGGGTATTATTTAGGGTTTAGGGTTTATTGTTTAGGGGTTAGGGGTTCAGGTTTAGAGGTTTAGGGTTTAGGGTTTACAAAGAGGAATGATAGGGAGATATAGAGGAGACTGAGGAGAGAGATAGGGAGATAGAGAGTGAGGCACATGGTCAGGGACATAGGGAGAGAGATTGAGAGATAGAGGGATGATAGAGATAGGGAGATAGGGGAGAGATGGGTTGATAGAGGTTTAGAGTTGCTTGGATTTAGGGTTTAGGGGTTTAGGGTTGCTCGGGTTTGGAGATAGCTAGAGAAAGAGAGAGAGAGGGGAGAGATAGGGAGATAGAAAGTGAGCGAGATGTCTAGAGAGATAGGAAGAAGGATTAAGAGGTAGAGGGACGATAGAGATAGGGAGATAAGGGAGAGATAGGGAGATAGGGGTTTATGGTTGCTCGGGTTTAGGGTTTAGGGGTTAGGGGTTAAGGTTTAGGGGCATTATTTAGGGTTTAAGGTTTATGGTTTAGTGGTTAAGGTTTAGAGGTTTAGGGTTTAGTGTTTAGAGAGAGAGGACCAATAGGGAGATATAGAGAGTGAGGGACATGGCTAGAGACATAGAGAGAGATTGAGAGGTAGAGGAACGATGGAGATAGGGAGATAGGAAGATAGAGGTTTAGGGTTGCTTGGGTTAAGTGTTTAAGGTTTAGGGGTTTGGGGTTTAGGATTTAGGGGTTTAAGGTTTCTTAGTTTTAGGGTTTAGGGGCATTATTTAAGGTTTAGATGTTTAGGGTTGCTCAGGTTTAGGGTTTAGAGGCATTATTCAGGGTTTACGATTGCATGCCAAAAGAAGTCTCTCTCTCTAAATCCCTCAACCCTAAATAATTCCTCTGATCCCTAACCCCTAAATCGTAACCCCTAAACCCTAAACCTGAGCAACCTAAACCTCTATCTCCATATCTCTCCCTTATCTCCCTCTCTCTATCATCTCTCTACCTCTCAATCTTTGTCCCTATCTCTCTGGACATCTCACTCACTCTCTATCTCCATATCTCTCCCTTTGTCTCCCTATCTCTCCCAATCTATCTCCTCTCTACCTATCTATCTCTCCCTATCTCTTGCCTCTCTCCCCTATCATTCCTCTATCTCCCTGTCTCTCCCCTCTGTCTCCTCTCTCTCCCTATTTGTCTTCTCTCTATCTCTCTCTACCTAGCTATCTCTTTCTATCTCTCTATCTCTTGCCTCCCTCCCCCTATCATTCCTATATCTCCCTATCTCTCCCTCTCTCTTATCGATGAAGGAAATGAAAACAAGAAAACTAGGACTCTCTCTCTCTCTCTCTCTCTCTCTCTCTCTCCCCATGCACATACCCATTAGGTAGGCTATTTTGCATATGGTGGTCATATCCTTTAGGTCGAATCACCTCCAAACTTCACAAATAGATATAGAGCATAATTCTAAGCATCTTTCATAAAGACCACTTCTCTACATAGGTACAACTAATACCACTTTTTCATTGTTTTCCACATTTAATACTTATTCTTTTCCATTTTCCAAGTCCTATATGTGTCCAAGTTGTATTGTTTGTCAAGTTTTTAGTCTAATTGTTAGTCCTAGCTCTCATGGTTATTAAAATGTTAGTATAGTTAGATTTATCCTTGGGTAACATTAATTTACACATTGTTGCACAAACAACCACACTCAAAAATAACCTTACCTAATTAAGGTTAACCTTTAAGGTTCTTTCATTTGGTGAGCCTAACAGATCCAACTAGTTTAATCTTCTTATAGTCCATGCTTAGCCTTCCAAGAGAGTTCATGCCATGTTAACTTTGCATTATGTCCCCACTTTCCTCTTGCTAGTTGTAGTACTCTTTGTTGGGAAAAAGGTGGTGTTCACCTTGCATAACATTAATTAATTTAATTATGTAAAATAAATATTCTTTTGTGGTGCATCTTAAGTGATGTGTTTAGCCACATTAAATATTTATTTGGTATCACTTGTAAACGTTGTATTTAACATTGGGAGACATAAGGCAAATATTAATTATTTGTGTAAAATAATAAATATTGGGGTCAATGGTTTTGTGCTCATGGTTTTGAGTCACATTGTTTTTACCCAATACCAATGGTTTTGTGCTCATGGTTTTGAGTCACATTGTTTTTATCTAATACCACAAGTTGTATTTGGGTGAGCTTGAGTCTATAAAAGCAAGCACAAGGTTAGTGGTTAGGGTTAGCTTTTATTTTACAGGTTGTGTGAGAGGCTATCATTGTATTGAGTTTTCGCTTGTGTGTGCACATTGTAAAGTATGGCATGGGATGTGTGGATTCATGCTTGGATACATGGAGGTTGTAGTAAAGGAGCTTGATGTTTCAGAGGTGTTCATGGAGACTCTGTGAGTGTATTGTAAATTCTTATTACCGAATAATACATTGAATATGGATGCTTTTGGAGGCTGGTTTTTTCCATCTATAATTCACGAGAAGGCAAAAATTAATTTTTTCCCAAAATAAATATAGATTCACTACAAAAATTAATACACGAACCAAGATTGTATATAATTTCTTAGGAAGTTTTTTAAAATTATCATTGTTGCCTAGATATAAGTGCACCAACTTTAGTCCTTTTCAATTTTGTTAATATGTTGTTATATTTAGATCAGCACTTACATGAGGGTTTTATTTTAAACAGTTATGGAAGAGAGGGCGCATGCAACATGAATGTGCGAGCCTCGACCTCTTCTAAAATTTGAAGTCTAAGTTTAGACTTTACTTTTGTTATTTTGAAAGTTAGATTCTTAAGATTCAACTGGGCACCATCTTTACCTAGGTAAGGTTTTGTTTCTCGTTTTTAAGTTTGACTCATGCAAGGAAGGTTGCACCTCCCTGGATAGAATTCGATTAGATTTTTGTTTTTCTCTAATTAGATTAGCCTTTTTCATCTATAAAAAAGAAAGGCAAGTGTATGAATGAGTGACATAAATGAGAAGATAATTGTAAGTTTGAGAGTTCAACACTGTATATTCACTATTTTTCAGTGTGATGTGTTTGTAGATTTTTCTATTTAGAATTAGTAAGTTTGATAAGAGTTATCAAGTTTAAGTTTCTTAGTGTCAGGGTTTATTTTTTTAAGTCTAAAAGCTGCTTACCACATTCAAAAAAATTTCACACCTCTCAATAGTAATTTACCCATTAAAATTATAATAAATTTAAATGTCACACATATAACTATTTTTTTATTAGTTCAGTTGGAAAAGAGGGTCCAGAACCCTGTACAAAGCTAGCCCACAGGGCAAAACAGGCCTCGAACGAGCCAGAAATAATGCATTGACAGCACACAGACAACAGCAAAAACAGGCACTAATAAAAAACAACCAAAAAGACAAGGTAAATAACACCTGAACAAGGGCTAGCAAATCGAACTACTTTGACCCTAGGGCGTAAAGCAGCAACAGATTTGAGAAGCCCTTTCTTCCTACGATGTACTAGCGTCCAAGAAAGCTCTGAATCAAAATCCTCAGAACAAGGCGAGAGGGGGGGAATCCTCAACCGATGCCGCCATCGCCGAACCCTTAAGTAAGGAAGAGGGAAGAGCCAGAGGAGCAAGAGAAGACGAAGAGGCAAGGCAAACACAAGCTGAAGGAATCACCGTAGGATTCGCGGAAGGGGACACAGCAAGAGAGGTCGCCAACACACCATTAGGCATTACCTAAACAGGGGTAAAAGTTCCCGCAGGGGGACCAGAAGCCACCGGAGACTGTGAGGGGGAAGAATCCCTCGAGGACTCCTCAACTAAGCCAACTGCCAGATCAGACAGTCAAGTGTTCCAAATGAGCTTCCCGCCACCATGATGACGCCTTACGACGGGAGTGATGACAATTCGAAGCCAGGTGCCCCACCACGAAGCAACAACAGCAACGAAAGGGCAAACCCTCATAGTCCAATAGCTGGGATCAATGACAATCCCCCACCATCAAGACAATCTCTCCATGGAGAGGCTTGGAAATATCAATATCCACAAGTATGCGAGCATAAGTATAAAGTCCCATCAGGATTGTAGACCTATCCACCATAAGGAAGTGGCCAAGTGAGTTGCCAATCGCCTCATAGCAACACTTCCCAGAATTGTAGGGGCAGATTGGGCAATCTGACCCAAACAAGCCTAATATTCAGCAGTTCAGAAACAAGATTGAACGCAGGAGTCCAAGGTTTGAACATGAGGGAATGCTCATCCCAAAGCCACACCCTTCCAACAAGCACGATATCCCTCGCCTCAACAAAATCAAAAGCAGCAATGAAAAAACCCCTTGCACAAGGAAAGATGTTAATATTACCTTGGACCAGAGGGCTCCAAGATTCAGAAATCCACTTATGCAGGTTCGGGAGAGAAGGCCAAAGACCGTTAAGTCTACCAATCAAAGCATGCCTGCCATAATGTTCATTCTCTGAAACTTCATGTCCACAAACCACCATAGGGGAGGTAGGGGAGCAAGGATTAGGGCGAGAAGGGGATTTAACTCTCACCGGTGGACGGCCATTCGCCCCAGCAACAGCAGCAAACGAGAGGCCTTGAGCACTTGTAGGGGACACCGCATCCAAACGGGATGTAACCTCCGAGAAAAGCGTTGCAGGGGAGACACAACCAGGCACATCACCCACGAACCCAGCAGAAAACGGTGTACCCCTAGGAAGAGTTGAATCAGACCTAGCCACAGTCGTTGCACAAGCGAGAAAGGGAGCGGAAGGAGACATTTCAAAAAAGTTCTAAGTGACATTGAATAGTCACACGTATAACTGTTAAATCCCAACTCTGAAAACATTTATGCATAGGTGTTGTGAAATGTCATTCAATTGGCTTGACAACTAATGTGATCAAACTAGTACAAGTTGGCCACCAATGTAAATGTTACACCTTTAACTGATTAATTGTATTGGGATATGTGATAATCAACTATGACTCACATGATCCTTAATAAAGCCATTTGAGTCCCTATGTATAATTATTCTAAGTTAGGTCAACTTCATTGAGATTAGGTACTATATTGCTTAATGATATATATATATATATATATATATATATATATATATATATATATATATATATATATATAGTGAGTAGTCATTAAACACCATATTACAAGTTCTATTCATATTATAAGACTTTTGGAGGTTGCCCCCTCAAAATGATTTATTATAATCAAGTTTTTGCATATATTTACTCTCATATTCTTCTTGTGTCTCTCTTACTACTGCAATTTTTTTTTAAATCTAAAGGGTTGATCAAGGACACATTAAAGAAGCTAGTTTCCAAATTTGAAGAAATTTGGAGCATTTTCATACGAGTTATAGCAAAATAAAGGTTTTCACCAAATTCACTTCCAATAGCAAAATAAAGGTTTTCACCAAATTCACTTCCAAGGCTTCAAAACATCGAGTTTGTTGGAGATTTTTTCACAAAGTAAGAACTATACTCAAGTAATTTACAGTTAAAGTTTCAAGATATTTAGATTTGTTTTGAATAATTTTTTTTTAAATTATTTTGATGGCAACATGACAAGGACTTCAACAAGAGGTAAGGGAAGGAGTCCAATCACACCAAAGAAGTCTCCTGACAAAGATGGCCTGACAATTAATGCCTCAAACCAGTAGAAGTTAATGTAAAGCATTGTATCTGTAAAATGAGAAATTCTATAGTGTACATGCTTTGGTTCTAAAATACGTTGTCTAGTGGTTTCAAAAAGTTGAGCTTGCCGTAAACACAACTGTACTACCCATAAAAAGTATAACAAATTGAAATGCCACACTTAAAACCATTATATCCCAAACTCTGGAAACATTTATTCATGAGTGATGTGCAAGGTCATTCAATTGGCTTGACAATGACTCAAACTAGCAGGAGTTGGGTCGCCAATGTCAAATTTTTTTCTGTAAGACAAAGCAAGATTCTATAGTGCACGTGCTTCTATTCCAAAAAACATTGTTTAGTGTTTCATTAATTTGGGTTTGCTCTAAAATAAAAATACATGGCATTTCTTTATTATATATTCAAATGCAGAACCGTCTCTCATTCATTGTTTCATTCTACAAAATTATTAGAAAATCAGACATATACAAGCTTGAAATAACCATCATTATCTGAAATTCTCAACTTCGTTACAGCCACCATTGTATAAGTCAGAAAAACCAGCCTCACCATTTTGAAAATTTACTTGCTTGCAATATATATTCAAATGTAAAGTTTTTTCTGTAAGACCAAGCAAGATTCTATAGCGCACATGCTTCTATTCCAAAATACATTGTTTAGTGGTTTCATAAATTCAGGTCTCCTCTAAAATAAAAATACATGACATTTCTGTATTATATATTCAAATGCAGGCGCGTCTCTCATTTATTGTTTCATTCTACAAAAACATTAAAAAATAGGACCATATACAAGCTTGAAACAACCATCATTATCTGATATTCTCAACTTCGTTACAACAACCATTGTATAAGTCAGAGAAACCAACCTAACCGCCATTCATAGCCACACAAGTAGTATTGATCCAAATTTATAACCTCTAAAATAAAGCAATTCCACAGCCAGTGGAACATCTGCAACAGGATTTGCAAATATCTCTATTACAGTTGGCACATTTTGACATTTGCAAATAGCATTTGTTCATGCAAGAAACTAAACATGTTTCAAACAAAGAAAAAGAAAAAAAATAAAACTGAATTTGCCAAAGCAAATTTAATCGTGCCATGGAATAGGTGCATCTTACACATATACAGACACAACAGTAATCCATGGAATGCAAACAAATCTCATATTCTTCTTAAACATCCTAAAGTATTATTGCATCTCCCAAACTAGCATAGAAATTACAATCAGATTTTTGTTAAGACAAAGCCACTATAATAGCAAGAACTCATATTCTCTAAATATGACATGTTTACTTAAACATGTGTATAATTGAAATGTAAAATTGATAATCCAAGATACCTACAAATGCCTTTCTTCAAGTCTCAAAAGTGATGTTTCATGGCATTTTCAGGATGGGACAACAGGGGGAAGTGGGAAGTGTTTCAGGATGGCAGTCTGAAAGGCCATTTTTTGGGAACAGCAGGGGATGACTCTATAAATATTTATATATGTGGAAATTTTTACAAGCTCAGTTGTACATGACATCAAGATTCAAGTTTTGACTGCTTTTCTACAAAGTCAGAAAATCACGAATACAAGGAGAAGCTAAAGACTTCGGAAAATTATGTTCCTATATGCAATCTACTAGAATCACATTAGGAAATTGCACCCCATATATAGATAATTCAGTCTCTTTATCTTTCTTTACCTGCTACATTTTTGGCTGTATCAGTTCTGCAGATGCACTTATTACAGTCTCATGCAATAAAAATCAACAACTCACAGGTCACATAATGAAAAGCACATTTAGAAGGAAACAGACAGGTTCAAAGAGGTTGACATCAACGTAGTTATTTTTCATCAATTGAATAAGAAGCTAACCAAATTGACAATTTCAAAAATATGTTGTTGTCAAGAGTGATGCAAAAATTTTATTGCAGATTGTCATAAAAGCTTTTTTTTAAAGTTTAGGTGTTTTTTAAAATGAAAAAAGGATATCTGGCACTAGAATCATTTCGGGGACACATCCCTGAATTTTTGAGACAAGGGATGTCCCGGACCATCCCTATGTGCCAGAAATGCCAACGGATACAGGGACCCAGAAAAAGGGAAGTGGAATACACAACCCCATATAACCTTGCAAAGTCATTTGACGATGTTCTTAAGGCCATGGTCTTTTGCTTGATAATAATTTATAGACACTGAAGGGTGGAAGCAAAAAGCAGTGGATTATGTTCACCATGACTCCCTCTACTAACAAATGTCTGTGTGCTTACAGAACCCCCTTGCCTTACTATTACCAACATAAATGAGAAAAAAATATCATTAGTGTGATGACACTTCTCATGAAGGCCATCTTGAGATGAATTAAAACACACACACATCAAATCCCACAAAAACAAAAAATTAACTATAGATTTTCTGCTATTGAAACCCCAATAATAACTTCTAGACTTATGAGTGTATAGGCAAATTGTCAAATGGGCTTACAAAATGCATTAGTGGTTTCATCACATAGCATTTTAGATAGATACACATGCATAAACGCACACAGATTCACTGTTAAAGTTATTTCAACGACCTCACAAATTAGAAACATATAAGACAAATGGTTAAGATCTGTATGTACAAGAAAATATAATCAATAAAGAAATTCAACTATCAAATCATCTATGACAATACTGATTCGTTGAATTAGAAAATACACCAGCAAAGCGCAGTTGTATTTATTGGGCAGTTTCAAAAGTAAAGGAAGGAGGAAATAATTGAGAGTCTGGCCTTACTTTGCATCATCTCCAATCGATAAAAATTTCAGACTTTTTACACAATCTCGCACGCTCAGAGTACTAAACAAATGCTTAAATATTCATAATTGACACACAAAATACACACCAGTTCAAACCTTTCCAATCTAAAGAGAAAAAGCGTTGTTCTTCCAAAGATCAGATTGCTTCAAACACTTGTCCGCGCCACGTGCTTTTTGACATATAAGAACAAATATTATTTTTCACACCCCAACATCCTTATCTCATAGCCACTTGGGTGTCACCTTATGGCCAGGATACAAGGTTCAGCTCTCAAATAAATATATGATACAACCACAGGAAGATGATCTTTGATCACCATACCAAAAAGACATTCACCAGCAAACCATCTGAAGCTAGTTCACTTATAAATTCCTACGATTGACTACTTGGGAGTTGCTCTGGCTTGTTCATGTGCTCTAACAGAGAAACTGCTTTGCGCTTGGCTCTTGCTGTGCCATTCTGGGCTAAATCTGTTACGGGCTCCAAAGCTCCAAGGTCTTTGGCTACAATCAGATTTTGGGGATCGTTTGTGCACAATGCAAGTAAGACAGCTGCTGCATTTTCCCGGTTTCGAGGTGAACCAGTTCTGATTATATCCACTAATATTGGAATAGCATCAGCATTTCCAATGGCTATTTTACCTTCTTGGTGACTTGCAAGAATAGCCAATATAGCCAGGGCTTCATCAACCATCCCTGCACTAGGATCTACAAGTAATTGCATCAAAGGGGCCACAACCCCAGCCCTCACAGCCCTTGCTTTGTTACCTTGATAGATTGATAAATTAAATAGTGCTGTAGCAGCATCTTTCTTACCTCTCTGGCTCCCCTCACGAAGCAAGCCAACCAGAGCAGGTATAGCTCCAGATGCACCAATTGTTATCTTGTTCTCATCAACAACCGACAAGCTAAAGAGAGTTGCAGCAGCATTTTCTCTTGCTTCCATGCTACCATTTTTCAGAACCTCAACAATTGGAGCAATTGCCCCAGCCATAACTATTGCCCCTTTATTATTTTCATAAATAGAAAGGTTAAGTAGAGCTGTCACAGCATGCTCTTGTGTTCTTCCATCTGGTGTGGACAGCAGATTAACTAGCAAAGGAATGGCCCCAGCCTCTGCTATGCAAATCCTGTTATCAGCGTTCCTCTTTGCTAGAAGGCGTAGTTCACCAGCTGCTGCTCTTTGTTCCTCAAGAGTCCCAACTGATAGCTTTTGAAGAAGAACATCCACAGTGGCTCGGTCACCAGAGTTATCCAATACAGATCCACATGACTTTCCACATCTGCTAGTGCTTGATCTCTTTGGTAGCTCAATACCATTGGATTCACACCACTGTGCAATCAGACTTCGCAATACATAGTTAGGTGTTAAAACTATGTGTGGCAACATCTGTTGTGTCTTAGGACAAGTTCTATGTCCTGAATCCAACCATTTCTGTATGCAAGCCCGCTCATATGTCTGTGTGGAAACAGTAATCAGCCTTTAAAGCTCAACATTAAGAAAATATAATTACCATTAATAAATTAGATATTCTCTTGAATTTTCTTTGGACCAAAGACATACTAAAATGCTATGCACCATAGGCAATAAAGCAAAAGATCTCAAACCTGTCCAGTAGCCACAATGACAGGATCTTTCATCAGCTCAAGTGATATAGGGCAGCGAAAATCATCAGGAATAACAGGGGAGCTAGATTTCTCTGTAAGAGCAGTGCAGGTATGGGAGCCTTTCTCATTGTCAGGAGCATCCATCTCGGGATTCTCTGTCAAGACAAAGTCTTTTAACCTCCTCAAAATATCTGACATCTGCTCTAATCTCTCTCCCGGGTCTCCTTCACTCTCAGTCACCATGGTATGTAGTGCTAGTGATTCTTGTTTAATATCAGCAATGCTTTTGAGTTGTAACTTTTCTGACAGTCTTCTGAGGACGGCATTGTCGACATCTTTGTCACTTCTCTGAGACAGCACTGCCGAAAGATCTTCATGAAGTTCTGAATCAGGTGTGTCAGCCCGTCCTTTTGCTCTCTTGAACTGAGCATGTACAAGTTCAACCTGGAATAATAAATGCAAGCCATTTGTCACCAGGAAAGTTTGCCATAATCCCAAATAACGGACTTATCATTCATTACACAGGCCTGCTTGTAAGCTTTCGATTTATGAACTAAAATTTATTATTTGACCCTAAATCTAATCTGCATCTAGCTATAGAGGTAAATCTAATTATGTTTAACATGCCTCTTAAAGATTAAAATCAAACATGTAAAATTAGGATTTGACTTATTCCATTTTAAGAATTATCCAGTGTTTAGTGCAAAGCACGAATGCAGGATTGCATGTCTTCAAAGTTGAACTTGAAAATGTTATGAAAAGAACGATGCATAACAGTTTTGCATGACCTGAAGAACTGGACATAGAAATGATAGTTTTCACCTGTTCTCGAACTTCATCTGATAAGTCAAGTTCTTCATAACACAACCCACTTAGAGCTTCCTCCAACCGATTAGTAACTTCCCAGAATTTGCTTGCAAGTTGCTCTCTTTCTAGAACCTTCAACAGTACATATACTTTCAGCCAACAGAAACACATAATATTTTGCTTCAAAAAATGCAAGTAATTACCAAGTTAAGCAAATGTTCAGCTTATTATCCATAGAGCCAATAGTTGCTCTCTTTCTAGAACCTTCAACAATAAATATACTTCCAGCCAACAGAAACACATAATATTTTGCTTCAAAAAATGCAAGTAATTACCGAGTTAAGCAAATATTCAGCTTATTATCCATCGAACTGATTCAAGCATTAAATATCCACACGCCATCAAGCAAAAAAATACAGAGAGTTGGCAAGTAATCACCAAGTCACAAATAATCACAAATCCCGAAAGGAAGACTTGCTAACTTGGCCAATGAATAATTACAAATTATAAACAAAAAATATATTATAAACCACTCTTTATATACTATATTTTAAAAAAAGTTTAAGTCCAAAATCAGCCACCCATGAATTGCACTATTGATTACCAAATTAGATTATTAGACATTTGAAACAATTCCCATAAAGGATGTTTCTTTGCATCTAGCCTCGGTATAGTTGCTCACTGTGTGTGTCTTCTAGTATAAGTGCGAACAAGGTAAAAAACCCACATGTTGATTAAGTTGCTTAAGGAAGTTATACAGAGATTGACTGTTTTAAGTAGGTTAAAAATGAAGAATAATGTGGCCTGCTTTCCAGGTATTAGCAATTTACTCCAACAAACAACTAGTGCTTACAAATAGATAACTAAGGAGATTGGATTGAATGCTTTAGATTGAAAAATGAAATTCCTGTGCTACAGAAAATAAAAAATCAAGAATATAAGGTTAAAAATTAGATAAGGTAAATTTTTTAGGTAGCTGTCAAGAGAGAAATCAATTTGGTGTATGAGATCCCCTTTGTAGAAGCCCATAAAGGGATTGTTTTCCCAATTACCTTATATTGTTCAACAAGGTGTTCATATCATAATCCCCTCTGAATTCAAACCTGTGCCTCCTCTATGGAGTACACAAGCTCCTTTACTGTCAAAAACATGAGTTGTCACACGTCATAATGCCATTTCAGTTGAGATATCCCCGCTGCCAAGCTTATGTTATTTAAACCCCGTCCCATGTCATACTTTTAGATATTCTAGTTTCCCTCTAATATAGAAGCAGGCTGTCACAACAAATGCAAAAAAACACGCTATCTCTAATGTGCGCTGAGCTTTTATTGGGGAATTCATACCCAGTACTTAAACAGTGTTAACCTCTCCTTTATTTGATATATGTATAGTTGATTGAAATTCTATTTTTCAAGCTTTGTTATCATACATGAGATCTGATAAGTCATATTAAAAAAAAACTTCAACCAATCACCATGACATTAAAAAAATGGGGCCAATTCACATGCAAAGACAACAAAGGCCATGTGCCAGAGTTTTCATATATACAGAAACAGCACTAGAACCTATACCGCTTCTGTAGTGATTGAGCTTACTCTGGTTCCCTATTAATTCAAAATACTCCCCAGAAAAATATTAGAGAATAGATACGTTATTCAGAATCAACAAGCATTCTAGAAGGCAAGAGTCAAAAGTCAGTTCCGGTCTGAGAAGAAACTCTCCAATACTCTGAAAAGATAGGATATTACCTGTATAGAAAAGATATCCGAAATTCAAAATATTTTTTATGTATAGAAAAGCTGATTCCAGATATAATCTTTCATAAGGAGAATCTGTGAAAATGATCTCAAAAATCTATTATTGTGTATTTTTCACACCTAAAGTTTTTTCCTAGTTTATCTCGGTAGTTAGCTTTTTCCAGTATGTTTTTGCATAATTTTCCCAAGATTTTGCTTCTTCCATTGCTTTTAACCCAAATCAAGTTTTGCTGGCAATTTGTGTAGTCTGATTTTCACCGAGTTTTCACATGTTTTAGTTAGTTACTTGTTTTTGACCCCAATTGAGCTTGACTTACAAGAAAACGTAATACAAATCTGAGTCATGTGAGTGTGGATCAGAGTTTAGAATGAATAGGCAATGGTTAGTTTAAATGGTCAAAGATTTGATACCCCAGAAATTATTACACATAAAAACTATCATCAGCCAAATTTTGAGTTCATCTTGGTCACTGCAAAAAGGAAACTTAGGAAGAGTTAGAGTAGACCCTTGATTTTTGCTATCATAAAGCTTTACTATGAGCAACTATGATACTGGGTTCTTCTGGTTTACCTGCCGCACCCATATGGGTACGGTTTGGGTACGGGAGCGGGGATGGGATGCTGGGGGGTTAGCCCCTGGGCAAACCCCCCCATGTCCCGTGAGGATCCGGCTGTTTCCAGCTATAAAAAAAGAAGTCGAAGGGTGTTAGTGATCCAGCGATGAAGGATCATTTTGCCATCAGTCAGTCAACGTTTCTGCGTGAGAATTATTATTGCGGTTGAAGATTGACGAATAATAAAACGGAAACCTCGTTCTGCCCTGGTTGAGTGCGCCGCAGTATTTAAATATTTTGTTTATTGGCAATTATAGGTATTATTGTTTTTATAATTTTTAATATATATAAAATTATAAATTATAGTTATAAACTCATATATATAATTATATATTATATTTTATATAAAATAATAAAATATTATAAACTATATATTATAATTTGTTATATAATATATAATTGTCATTTAAAAAATTATATATATATATATAGCTGTACCCGTACCCAGGCAAAAAAAAAAATTGCTGTATCCGCATACCCGATCCCGATCTGTACCAGGATCACCAACTTAGGTGAGCAACATTAAAATGCCATGATCAAAGAGAAAAGCATGTGGTTGAATCAACTAGCTTTTCTTCTTTTATTTTCTTTCTGCTCGAAACTACTACATTATTGGTGCGATGACAAGAGTAATCAAGAGTTCGGGCATCAAAGAGACAAGGAGTACTTGAACTGCTGCCTTTTCTTTTCTTTTTCTTCTTGTTTTCATTTAGAGTCTATAATACTAATGGTGCACGTACATGTGGGAGCCTAGGTAGTCAAACAGTACAAGAATATCAAATACAAGAATAGCCTAGAGAATGGGCACAAACTATCCAGGAGGGGCATCTTCAAATAAAACATGATAATAATCAAAACCCAGGGCAAACACTATCCAGTGCCCATCTTTCAGTAAATGCATCTAATTAATAATTAAACAAATTTTCCCTCATGCTTTATTGTATGGATGCATTTTAAACGTTTTAGTGCATGGATGTCAGATGCATTTATCGAAACCTAGCCCCCTGGACAGTTTTCACCAAGAGTCGTGGCATCCAATAATCCCCATGACAAACAGCCCAACCTCCACTACCACTACCATCCAGAACCAATGAAACATGGAAGCGTCACCATGCAGACAGCTGATTGACCACTTTGGCATTAAACCGAATGGTGATGTAGCATGTCTCAAGAGCCTTGTCCCATGCTGTAGGATCTGTATAGGCAAACCAGGTCAGCTACACCTAATATCTGGTATGCGAGCGGTGAGAACCTCAACCTCCTTATCCCCACCCTAGAATTCACAAAAAAATCTATTATCAACAGAACTTGAGATCATCTAACCATCATACAAAACAAGATTCTTAATCCTGAGAAAAGAAGTAGCACAGTCAGAACTGACAAAATCAATTACCACAAGAAAAGAAATGTAAAACCAATCAATCAACCTGCAATTTCAACAGTAGGTTTTCCCCAACCGAGACGAGATTCCAGGATTGAAGATGGCCCTGCTTCAATAGACAGAAGATGTATGTGCCAAATTAAATAAAATGTTAACACAGCTATCGTGGAATGTAATCTATTTCAGGCTACTACTCCCAAATGCTGAACAGTGAACCCTCCTTCCCTTCTTTCAATCCAACTGTTCACAGCAATGGGATGCTTCACCAGCATCGCATGGTCAGCTCCTTGAGCAAGCTACTCTATTATACTCTGTTGCTTATCTAAGATGTTATTGGTATGGTGCCAGGTAGATATACTTGGGGAACAACTTTTTGTTGAAAATGCGCCTATGTTGCATATTTCCTGCTTTAGAGAATCGTGGCAGAGCTTCAGTGTTGCTCCTCTATGAGTGCTGCTTTTAAAGAGTTTTGTAAGGTTGTTTAGAATAGTTACTTTTTCGTACAAATAAAAGAGTCTTGTCCTCTAAACTTGTACTGATTTTAGTTTTTGCCAAGTAGTTTCTTGCAACAAATACCTATGAAATCAAAATACAACAGATTGAATTGACTGCATTCTAAGATGGGTAACATGTCCTAGGATTGTGGGTGAAATGGTTTAAGTCGTAGAACAGTTAATAAATGTCTTAACTACCAAACGTACTATTTTTGTTTGATCAAAGTGGGTTTGCATTGCATTCTGGATCCCATGTTGCTTTGTAACAATTATCCATGAAATCGTAAAAAGAAAATGACCAAACTCTATGCATTGCTAAAAATTAGGGCTATAACAACTATTCATGAAATGATCACAACAATGATCAAAGGCGTTGCATTTGCTAAAAACCAGGATGCCATCTCGTCTTGTAACAATTATCCATGAAATCAACATAATAATTTATCAAATGGATTGCATTCAGAGATGGGTAACATGGCCTAAGATAACGGATGGATTTCATTATACTATAGCACACATCACAAATATCTTATCTTTGAAAGTTGTAGCTAGATATATTTATCTTGTGGACCTGGATTGGATTCTGGAGATTATGGCGCCTCGTCACAATAATCAATGAATTCAAACATAAAAGTCATCAAATGGTCTGTATTTCAAGGTGGATGTATCATAAAACTGATGAAATGGCATGTATTTCAAGATGGGTATAGGATATAACTGATTGAAAGGGTACGTATATCAGGAAACATGATCAAGCAGTTGAAGCGATCTGTATTTCAAAACGGGTACATGCCATAAATTGTAAAGCCCTATAAAAACATTAAAAACCAAACGCCCAAAAAATGGGGGGCACACCTGATACAACTTGCTGCCTTCATGCCCAAATCTGAGTAGCTCCTTGACAGATTTGAGAGCCTCCTGCAGGGATTTTAGGGCTTCTAATGTATCCTGTGGCAATGGGTCCTTCGTCTCCTTGAGTTCCTCAAACATGGGTGTCAGCAATTTTATCCGCCTGTTAAGATTAGCGCATTCCTTCTTAAAAATACTCCTGCATTCTCCCCCAATCCCCGTGATCTCATTCACTGCCTCCATCACACACTCCACCACATCCACTTCCACCTCCAAATCAGGCGCCTCTCCAGACATCTTATCTCATAAAACGAAACAAGTCCCAATTCAGGATAAAAACATCAGACCAATAAAATTGCCATCCAACATCACGAATGTTCCCAACTGCAATATTTTTCTGGCTGCTCTTCCAACCCAGTTAAACTGGGTCAGCCTAACCGTGGTAAAGCCCTCTGCTTAACCACGCGCGGTTGACCAACTCATAATGTATTTTGCTTATAGATGTGGCTTGAATAGGTGTAGTCTTTGGCCAACGGCAGCAAGGATCTCAGCCGTCGGATGGGGGGAAGATCTAACGGTGGAGAGAGGGCGCAGGCCCATCATTGCTGGTAGAGCGGCCTGCGAATTGGAGCTAGTGGATGACAGAGTATTGTTATCCAGAGAAAATATATATTTAATATTGCGGTGCCCGCCTTTGTAGCACAGGCCACATGGTCCACTTGGCGTCTAATCATTTTACACCAGCGGGGATGGGCCCACCATCTGTAGGTTTGGTATGTGCGTGGGATTCTCCGAGGAAGCAGGCATTAAGGAAACAAAAAACTAAGACCTTTTCCTTTAATAAGCTTCGGAAGTTTGGGACTTGAGCTCTTATGATGGTTAATTAGCATTTGTTGTTTTTTTGGGGTGTAATGTTTGTGTTGATAGAAAAATGACTATTATTGATATGGGAAGAATATAATTTTTTATTAAATTTATAGCTTTTTTTCTTGAGTGTGAGATTATATTTCCAAGTAAAATAATATTTTTGGAATTTTAAATTTGTTTTGAAAGTTAAACAAGGAAAAGCTTGTTGATTAAAGAATTGATAAAGATCTAATTTTTAATTGTGTATTCTTGAATCTAGAATCTCAATTATATTATAATGAAATATTAAATTTTATGTTAAAGAAGAGAAGATTGTTCAAGGAAAAAGACTTGGAAGATATGTTAAAGAAGAGAAGAGGAATGTTCAAGGAAAAAGACTGGAAGATAAGGATAAGGAATGCATAATCGTTTGAGTTTGAAGTTGTCTCTTGTTTTGTTCTAGATTACATTTGATTAGGAGTGAGAATTTAGAATTTGCATTATCTTCTCAACTTCTCAATTTGGTGTCTTTGTGTTAGAAGGATGATATCACATGCAATTATGTGTTTGTTGGAACATAGTTTGCATTATCGTCTCAACTTCTCAATTTGGTGTCTTTGTGTTAGAAGGATGATATCACACACAATTATGTCTTCGTTGGAACATAATTTGCATTATCTTCTCAACTTCTCAATTTGGTGCCTTTGTGTTAGAAGGATGATATCACACGCAATTATGTCTTCATTGGAACATAATTTGCATTATCTTTTCAACTTCTCAATTTGGTGTCTTTGTGTTAAGAGGATGATATCACATGTAATTATGTCTTTGTTGGAACATAATTTGCATTATCTTCTCAACTTCTCAATTTAGTGCCTTTTGTGTTAGGAGGATGATATCACACGCAATTATGTCTTTGTTGGAACAATTATGTTCACTATAGTTGAATAGTGTCCTTTGGCTACAATAATGTCCTTTGGTTGCAGTAATGTTTTGTATGGTTGCTATCATGTCTTCTACAACTTTATAACGTATTGCCTACAATAAAAACTTGATATCTAGATTGGGTGGTGGCATAGACGCCTTTTGAGGACTTCCCTATATGAGTGTTTGAATGTAGCTAGGAAGGTATAGTAATAAGGTTGTGAGTGTTTCTTAGACACATGACTCCTTCTGTGTTGTTGCATGTGTTTTCTCTTATTTTTACTTACTATTCTTTATGCAACTCCATTTTCTTCTATAAACAATTACATAACTATTTTTTTAATCATTTGCACGCAAAAGATTATAAAAACGTGAGTTGGAGAGGAAAAGGTGTGAGTTAGAATCAAACAAGTAACTTTTGATTATTTAGGATGTTGTTGCACACTATCTTGTCTATGAAAGAGAATTATAAACACAATGAAATCAAAACTATTTAAATGGTATAAGTCAAAATGAAATTGAATTATCAACAACTAAAAAGATTAAATATAAAGTAAATTATGAAATGAAAGTTTTGTTGCAAACCAAATTATCATAAGTGATCATAGTCATGTTTATTAAACAAAAAGATTGTGAAATACTAAATGATAGATTCGATAATTTTTGTGGAATGGATATTTTTTTTCTAATAAGAAATGAAACGAAAAGATTATTTATGGTCAAAGGGTCTTTGGTTTGTTGGTGAAGGTCAATGGCATTAAACATGCCCACTAGGGATAAAGTCTTATTGAGTGCAAGTCCCCCAACACCGTAAGAGATGTGGTCAGGATCATGCCCCCAGTGATTTTGGTAGAATGAATACTTTTTAATCCTTGACTCTTAACCAAATAGATATTAACTTAAACTCATACTTTCAAATTTTAAAAAACACTCAAATTTAACATAAAACATTCCATATAAAAAATAATAATAAAAAAAAAAATTATATATGTAAATAAGCTTGTTCTTGTGTTTAAAATTTTGTACCTAAGAATAAAGAAAGTTTGACTTCCATGGTTGGGTTGGGTTTGAGTGTTGACTTACTTGGAGGTTAGATATGAATAAGATAATTTCCTTTATATCATGGATTGATGTATGTGTGGTTTAATTTTGCTATTGGTTTGTATGGATGGCTTGCTTCTTTCGTTGAATGGGTCACGTGTTTTCACTTTTCAATGTTTCCCACTCGTTTGTGAGAATGTGATGGGAGAATTACAAAGAACCTAATAAATAAATACTATATAATATTATTATTAGGATAGATATTTTATATAGAAAAGATGGTAAGAACTTAATAAATATATACTATATGAAAAAGATGGTAAGAGATATCAATATAATTATGTAAAAAATATATAATTTTTATTTTTATAATTAAAATTATTTTATTATATTAAATAATAATTTTAAATATTATTAATATATAATTATAGTATTTTAGATGAAGTTTAAGTTTTATTGGTTAAGGTTTTTTAAGTTATAGAAGGCTTTTTGTTTGATAATAGATTCCACGAAAGGTAATAATTTATTTTAATGAGAATGATCATTTTATTATTAAAAGATGTGTGATGGGATAGGAGGTATGATTATAAAGAAAGTTGGTAAATTTTAAAGCTTGTTATCTTTAAGTGAACTAGACGTGGGTGTTTGAGTGTAATCACCATCATTGTTTTAGGTGCAGATGTGATTTATACGAAGGCATGTAAAACTCTAGGTCACATGTTGGATGTCGAAGGAGAAGTCTTATGTCTTAGGCATCTAGTTCAAAGAAAGGTGGTAAAAAGGGGGGAACCAAGGTCAAGGTGTTTGAAGAGAAGCAATGTATTTAGGCAGAGAGGAGACTATGGTAATCAATGCAACCATGGTTTCTTCTTAGTTTGTAGATTACAACTCAAAATAAATCTCAAATCATTATCTTGAGATTTGGCTATTAAGGATGTGGGCTCTTGCTAAGGAAATGGACTACCATCCTTCCATTAATATCCACGAGGCCATGGTAGTTTGTCATTGGATCATAGGCAATCAATAGGGAGGAGAAATGCATTTGATGTGGTTCAATCTCTCAATTATGTAACTATGCTTTAAATGGTAGCACGATTCTTTCTATTACATGAGAATATTGACGACATAGTGGAGCAAGGTGAGAAGATCACAAAGAAATGCATTGGGCACCTCGACATGGTCTTCAATATTTAGGGTAAGTTTGGCTCATGGTTTACAAGAATTAACTACTTGCTTGATTCTGAAACTTTCTTTTGCAACAAAAATCAAGCCAATTAAATGTTGTGAGGGAGGATCTAGAGGTCCCCCTATGGACACTAATTAATTTAGCTATTTTTAATACATATTTGAGGGAGACCTACATAATTTTCTTCCCCTACCATACTCAACTCTATTGGGTTGGGCCACTGTAATTTATCCTAACCCTTAAATTAGACTAATGGGACAATTATTAGTAGGTAAATAAATAATTTTGTTGATAGAATTTTGTTGGATAATTTGTTACTAGAGTGCTTTTTGCTGACACAAATTACATATAACAAAGTGTGTGTGGCATTTAAATATTTAATTTATATCTTTTACATTATATTGTCTTTTCAAATCTTTAATAATTAATAAATTATTAATTATTAAGTTAAGGCCATTAAATTTATGTTGAAGGGTTTTGTAAACATATTCACCTCATTAGAATTCACCTCTTATTATTATCTATTATTATTGTAATTAAACCTCTCCACCTAATAATTAAACGTGAGTTTATTATTGTATGGATGTAAGGATTGTTCTTATAATCTATAAAAAAAACATACTAATAAATTTTAAATTCATTATTTATTAATTAAAAAATTCATAATTCTTTTTAAATATTATAAAAATGTGCAAATAATTATATTAAATAATTTAAATAATTAAATATAAAATTATTGAAATAATTTTTTTATAGTTAAATACGGTGGTCAAACCCATTAAAAAACAATAGGTTGCTCAACATTGAGGGCCACCATTCTACAAAATATGGATTTTTATATCACTTGCCTCTAATATTGTCTTTTGTTTACATAAACAACTGATTAGTCCTGCTACATATATTGCATTAGTCTTAATACTAGCTTAATTTAACGATTCTACATCAGCAAAAAAACCTCTTATCTCTTGACACCACCATCCATCTCAATCCCTTCAATGCTCAAATTTATTGAAATAATTATATAAATTACTCTTATAATAATTAAATTTAAGTTTCTCCATATTTAAAAATAATACACTAATTATTTTTTATATTCAATAAATCATTTAACTTATTAAAATTTCTATCCTCTATATATATATATGTGTGTGCGCGCGCGCGCGCTTGTCAGCGTTTTAAAAAAATTGTAATTGAATTAAATTTCACATTAAAATCAAATCTTACATTCATATAAATTGTGAAAAATGGGTTAGAATATGGAAAATCTAAAGTGGTGGGTGGATTACATTGGGAGTCCAGAAAGGTCATCATTAATTATTTTTTTAATGCTATAATCTTGTCCTAGAGTTTGAATTATTAAAACGACAAGGTTGAGGTGATTCTTTTCGTCATCAACATGTGGACACCTTGATTTTTCCAATACAAACCTATCACGCCTATTACACTTCCATTGAAAATGACACTAGCGTCTAGAATACATATCAATTTAGTATTGCGTGGGCATGAGATTTTTTTAAATATTAATTTATAATTGTAAGATTTTTTTAAATATTAATATAATTGGAAAAAAAATAAACTTTCTCTAGGTTAATATATATATATATATATATATATATCAACTTCGATTAAATAAATTAAAGTTATGAGTATAATTAATTTTGAATTAAATATAAATGTAGGAAATTAAATATAAGGGAAAATAATATTTAGTTTTCAATATGAAGATGATGCATGAATATGTTGTGGATGCTAAAATTTAGGTGTCTCGAGATTGTAATGATATATCTTTGTATGTACCTCACCTCAAGATACAAACAATCTGCCATCTCGGTGGCAAATTGAATATGCGATTCTAGGTCATTTCTATGGGCACAAATCTGTGCCATAACCCACATATGTTTTCATATTGATTGTGCACTTTTAGTTTTTTATCCATTGAATTCATAATTATATGTTCTACTTTTAGGACTGACGGTATTTAAAAATACTTTAAAGGGCTACTGGATCACTAAGGTATGTGTTCTCCTAGGTCAAACCCTAAAAAATGACTGACTTTATGGTCATGTGAATAATTGAGGACAACAAGCTTTAGATGTCTAGATGCTTCTAAGATGATTATGTAGATCTAGGTTCTTTCTAGGTGCTCCAATTGAAGTGTTCCAAATGTGCTCCTTTCGTAATGTGAATGTTATTCGAATGATATTTAATGTTCAAATGAATGCAACTAAGTGTCTTTAAATACAAGAACATAACAATAAATTATGCAAACATGTGTATAGTTAGCTCTAAGTGAGAAATAATGGGCGAGTCGGCTAGAATTTGAATCTAAATTTTAGAAAAATAGGATCAAATTTGCAAGTGCGAGATCAATTCTACATGCACACGATCTCCACAAAATTTTAAGAGCAACCTAATTCAAATTTCATCACTCTATGTCCAAAATATATAATAAATTATGATTCTAAGCTATAATTCAAAAGTGTAGACACCTAAGTTCATCCGAAGTACAACCTTATTCTAAATTAACTAAATGACCAAATTAGTTAATTTACCCTGCATAATGTATCCCACATACTAATTAAATAATAGACTTATTATTATATGATTTTGCGGGATGTTTTGAAGAAGACTTGATTATAGACCATTTCTATTGTTGTATGCTTTGTCTTCTTTCTTGTTTTCTCACATTAGCAATTAGGATTAAAATTAACCTTCACACTTCATTTTGGATTAATCAATTTACGTGTGTCTTTTAATCCCAAAGTGATACTTTGTGTATGCTCTCCTCTCTCGCCCTTGGGTGAACTTGAGGATTAGAAACAAGTATCATCTTCCAAATTTATTTTTAGGGGGCCTTCATGGAGATTCCATCACCCCAAGGGACGACCTCCACCACGCGTTCCAGCGAGGTATATCAAAGGGGAGAGAATGAAAGTCATACCTCAATCTAGTCATCATTGTGTCTTTGGTGCAACCTTGGGGCCCCTGATGATTTAAGACACAAGGTAAAGGGATCATCCAATCTTACGCTATGGGCCCACACTTGTAGATGGACTAGTGTTCATGGACTTGAGCCTCAAAGTACCTAGCATATATCAAGGACTCCCTAAACACCTTGTTCATCCTAGTATAAGACCTTTTGTTCGTCTTTTAGTGTGGTGCAAAAGATACATACCACTCTTGAAGTTATAATGTACTTCCATGTGTTGAGATAGAACTAACCTTGGTAAAGCCTTGGGTACTCCTTGGTAAGGGATTTCTCATGTACAGAGATGTCCCTATCTATCCCTCATAGGTAGATAGTATTAATGGATTAACCTACATTTGTGGGCCCACACTAGGAATCACACCTTTCTTGATTAACTCTAGGCTTGTTGTTGTGTCTTTTGATTTGGTGCTGTGAATACCAAGTGCTTGTTTGTAAACCTTTCATACCTAGTCAAATTAGGCTTTGTCTTGTTTGAAAACACTATCCAATTGGTATCCTTGAAACAAAATTTGAAGCCAAGGTTAGTACAACCATCATCCACAACCTTAGTCCAAGTCACTTCATATCACCATCCTATCTCCAAACACTAATCAATAACCCATAATCCCCATCCATTATCCTTTTCATCCCCACCTTGTCACATCATCCTTACATTAGCACAAGCCTAAAGAAATTAGTGTCCTAATCATCTCATCCATATTAAATATTAATAGATATCCCTTAGTCCATCCAAATAAAATTTAAAATCCTTAGTCCATTAAACCAAATCCAATACTTGACCCCAAGTCCATGTCCATTCTCCAATCAACCTAACCTCCTAATACTTTAGTTCATCATCAAACTACCTAGTCCAACCTAATTCCCATAAATTCACATCACATACCCTTAATCATCAAATCCATATTAGTCTAAACCACACTTCTATCCTAATCATTGTTAGACACACCAAGATATTGAGAGGGAGGGGGGTGAATCCGTATCTAATCAAACTTCAAATTTAACTACTTCAACTTATCCAAAGCAGATCAGAACTTAAGCATCACAACATTATCATGAACATAAAGATTAACACAATGCACATTAGAACTTAAGCATCACAACATTATCATGAACATAAAGATTAACACAATGCAACACATAACACCAGATATACGTGGAAAACCCTAGAAGGGAAAAACCACGATGAGGATTAACTCACAATATATGAAGCTCAAATAATAACTTTGTTTTAGGGGAATTAACCCAAGGAAGCTGCTACTCCCTAAGTAACCTTGGTTTAGGGTCACTCCCAAAAAAGCTTCTACTCCCTGATGACTTTATTTTAGGGCTACAACCCAAGGAAACAACTACTCCCTAATCTGAGAACAAACTCAGAAATGATTCCAGTATGACAATCTTTCTATTGTCTGAAAACTATCTTTAAAGCTCACACTTGATGATTGCACTTCTATCTATTCACACTTTCTTCTGAGGATCTGATCAGTCAGGCACACTCTATACTTGATCATTGTCTCAAATAAATCTTCAAGATGAATTTGAACAATATCAACAACATCTGCTCTTTCTCCCACAATCGCACATTAAAGTGTATTTATTTTGTTTTTATTTACTTTCTAACTTTTTCAATCATCTTACAATCATGCCTTCCTAACTCAATTTGATTCACTACTTATACATGATATTACATTGATTACATAGCTTATCGACCAGATTAAACATGAAAAATACATTTACAAGTCAGCCATACAATACACAATATAAAACATGTAGAAGATAGGTCTAATTAGGACAACACGTTACACCAGCAAAGGATTCAAGCCTTGTGGACCCCAACACTTGCTTAACCAAGTCCAAAACGTCATTCACAACTTCAAACATCAAGAAATTACCTTCGCACACTTCGCTCATTTGAAATTAGGACGGCTTTAAGGAAAACTCATGAAAAACTTGAAGAGCAACGACCATATCTATTGAATTTGATAATTAACTCAAACCACAAAGATCACCTGCAAAACCTAAGATTTACCTTCCACAAGAGAAAAAATCAAAGAGGGATAATTTGCATAATATTGGATGAATTAATGAAATGGATTAAAGAATTACATGTGAGAACTTGCTTTTATATTTGCAAGTTAGAGAAAAACCCTAATATGACTTAAGAATAACCTAAAACTAAAAATAAGCCCTAAGTAAACTTATTAAAGTGTAATTAAATATTTAATTACACTAACACCCCCCCATAAGTGCAACTTAGGAAGAAAAGAAAAACCATGCAACTAATGCAAGAATGGGTCCTAGTTACAAGGCCATGTTAGGTACCCATGAACAACAAGAATCTCTCATAAGGTGGAGAAAAGGAGAAAAACCCTATGGAAAAAAAAACCCTCTCCAGAAGAGAAAAAAAAAACAAGTACATGAACATGTGATGGAAGGACTAATACTAAGACCCCCCAAGAACTGAATCCATCACAAAAGTACAATCATGAATGCCCCCCATAAGAGAGAAGCATAAAGAGAATATGAATCCCCTCCAAGAAGAAGCTCCAGAAGCAATGAAGAGATCTTGAAGACAAAATCCAATCCACTACCTGCAAACAACATTTCTCCCTTTCAGAAGAAACAAATCCATTGGTGAATGTAGAAGCCATTTCCACATCGTGGATGAATAGGGAATCTATATCAAAATGTGTGCCTCTGAATGCAATGCAAGTGACCTCATACTGGGAAAATATGTCTTCTCCAAAACAGAAACTATCTGCCCAATCAGAGAAGAAGAACCAGGAGAGGATATGTTATGAACTACACCTGGAAACACAGAAGATGAAGGTGGCGATGCAAAGCCACCTGAGATAGCATCAAACAAGAGAGATAAACCCTTAAATGTGTCCAAATCAACAATGTGAGACTCCACAAACAGAGATGATATGTCTGCAAGATAGGAATCCCAATGAGGTGGATCAGGAAGACTAATATTGACCTACTGCACAGAATCACTAGAAGCCAATGATGATGTAACACAGAACTCTAAAGTAGCAATAAGTGATGGTGGAGCAATGATCTCATCAAGAGGAGAAGCGATTGAAGCAAGCATTTCAAAAAATGATGTGAGAAATGAGGACACATCTCTTTCTCATGTTGATTACTTCCACAATATCTACAATTAAATTTATGCTGATGGTAGAATCCCATCTCCTTAGATGATTACAGATCAAAACATGAAAATAGATTTATGCTAATAACATAAGCCTATCAAAGGAAACAAAACCTTTCCAGGAGGCAGCATGTCCAGGATATCTAATAGAAGCCATAAAATTGACAAACTGATTTAAAATATACCTAGGCTTGAATTTGAAAAAAATATATAGGTGGTTGTGTAGCACTCGCTAAAACCTTTCCAACGCCTATTCTTTTTCAAAAAATGGAGATTCTAGGTGCAAGAACGGAGCTCGAAAGCCAAAAACGAGCCTTGACTTCAAACAGAAATAACTATCACCAGCAGCAATATCTAGAAAAAATACCTATACCAATCGATTGTTCTTGGAACCAGCTTTCCGACACCTATTCATTTTCAAAAATCTGACTCCGTATGCTCAAGATATACCCGATTTCGCAAAACTGCTCCTTTAGGGTTAACAGGCAAAATTCTAGCCCCTTAAAATTGGCCCCTGGTCCTATGGCAACCTGGTGCTGGGTGTAGGGGGATGAACAGAGCTAAGAGCAATGTTGATGCAATAGTACTTGTGCAGAAAAAGATAATAGTTTTTTTTTTTAATTTTAAAAAAACTATATAAAAAAAGAATTGAAGCTTTTTTTGTTTTTAAGATAAAAAAAGTTTTAAAAAATATTTAAAAAAGGTCCAAACCCCATAAAGGCTATGGTGGTTTAAAACATGATGCAACAACATTAACATAGGAAGGGGGTGGACTGCAAAACCTAAGATTTACCTTCCACAAGAGAAAAAAGCAAAGAGGAATAATTTGCACAATATTGGATGAATTAATGAAATGGATTAAAGAATTACATGTGAGAACTTGCTTTTATATTTGCAAGTTAGAGAAAAACCCTAATATGACTTAAGAATAACCTAAGAATAAAAATAAGCTCTAAGTAAACTTATTAAAGTGTAATTAAATATTTAATTACACTAACAATATCAACTAAAAAACCTTGTGCGGTACTGGAAACAAGAAATATCTTCGTGAAACTCTTCCAGATGAGTCCACATGACTCATACAACATCCCCAAACACTCCTTTGGCACCGCACATCAGAGAATTGTGTTGCATAACTTCAATCATTGACTCTAAGAACACTCTGGTATCTAGAACACACAGCAACATGTTGTCAATTGAAAAATTGAGTTGTGGACCACCTAGAAGCTTGAAACATGAAAGAAACATGAAATGCACATTCAAGAACATGTTCACAAAACCACAAGGTCAATCATTCACTTCTGGAGGAATGCAGAGCATTCCAGTGGATCTTCAACACTACTCCACTATGCTAGAGCACATATCGGTACTTTATCAATCATAACTTTCACTGTGGAGAGGATGATGGTCTAAAACTTTGGAAACAACACATTTACCACCCTCTAAACATAGATGCAGAACTGCATAGCCATATCAGCAAATGCAAAGGAATGTGAAGCATTCCATTCACTCTTCATCATCACATTATACTGTCAAAGCCTGAACCATAACTCAGTCACTTATATCTTTCATTGCAGACGAGTAAACACTCTGAAACTTAGGATTTAGCACATTTACATCATCCTCAACTTAACCCTTGAACCCTAAGACCATATCAAAATCAGAGGAATATGGAGCATTCCATTGCCATGCTAGAAACATCTTCACATAATCAACACTATCTTCAAACTTCTTCTGGAGGCCTAGTCTTCTTTGCATCACCATATATAGCTCAGGATCAGTAGGAATGATCATACAACATGCTTCAAAACAACAGGAGCATATCCTCATCCTCAGCAACACAATTGTTTCTCTTAGTGCTTCTAGTTCACATATTGACCAAGCTTCAATCTCAACTCTGCTTTGAATAGGAATGTAAATTTTAAGATCTCTAATGATGAGCTTTCTCTGTCTTGGGAACATGACATCCAACCATGAGCAGTCTCTTACTTTCATGATAGTTTTGACATCAGTGTATGCTATTATGTTGGAATCAATGACAACACATATGACCAACAATCTTCCCCTTTGCAATTGATGGCAACATACGCTCCCCCTTAGACTCTCTCCCCCTTTGACATCAAGGACAAAGGGATCCAATAGCTGCTCATTCTCTCCCTTTCATCAATAATCATATATTTGTAAACTTTTTCTTGCAAGATCCCCCTATCATCAGTCACCACTATATGCCCCCCCTGAGAGGTAGCCATCATCAATTATGCAGGAGCATCCCAGGTTGTAGAGAAATCTTGCATCAACCAAAAAAATGTGCATTCTTTCTTTTCTTGCATTTTCAGTTTAGTTCAGTCATTTGCAATTTCAATATTTTGTACTACATTTCACCACATCTTCAGATTAGAGATCATGGAGCAGGACTTAACATCTAGACATCATCATCTACATTATATCCAAAATTCAAGTCATTTGGATTCGTCTACTAAGAGTTATCGCTATCAAAAGATCATCAGTTTCACAGAGCAGAGCATACAGACAATCAACTGAAGGAGAAGGTTTGTGGAGCACTTCTATGACTTGCAGAGCCTAATGAAACATTATACATGGCACATAGGGATTAGATAGACCTTCCATGAGATTCGCACCTTGATGCATGCATTTGCGGAGCATTACTAGAGGTTGTAGGCCGACCTACTTGTTTCTACATGTTACATTCCTTCATTGGAGTTTGTAACCTCACTTGGCCAACACGGAGGCTTATTTTAGCTTGAGGATGATATATATAGATTTCTATGATGTATTAGGAAGACGGTTAGTGATTTCATAAAATAGGTAGTTAGATTTTCTTTCTGGAGAGGCACTTCAATGTCATACCTTTCATATCTATTGTAATTGGAATCAGGCTTGTGATCCCTTATGATTGAAGCCCGCATGTTTTCAATAGATAAGCATTGTAATTCTTTGATGTTCTGAATATATGAATCTTCCATTGCATTCTACAATTGAGTTGTTTCCATTGTGCTTACTCTAGCTACATGGTTTGGACAGTTCATTCTGTGAACCTCCCATCCATGACTGTACCAAGTGGTATTAGAGCGAAGTTTTGAATCCTTTGGGAAGTGAAGGCATTCCAGAAGATCTTGTAGTGAACAAATTGCCGACTTGAGGCAATCTACTTGTGTTTGCCAACAGAGCGCCGATTGTGAGGCATTTGTAGCCTTGTAGTCAA
The DNA here is from genome assembly GCA_027924645.1 of Cunninghamia lanceolata. Lineage (NCBI taxonomy): Eukaryota > Viridiplantae > Streptophyta > Pinopsida > Cupressales > Cupressaceae > Cunninghamia > Cunninghamia lanceolata. The sequence continues at coordinate 26,221,933 of BSBN01000377.1, read as the reverse complement.
ATCGTCGAATTGAGGTAGTTGCACCAGACCCTAGGAAGAGATGCCACCGAGGAGGATGCCCGCTATGGATAATGTTGATAAAAGAATGGAAGAAATGATGGAGATGATGAGGACAATTAAGGTTAGATTGGATGGTGTAGAAGAAGATAGAAGAAGAGGCCTAAACCCTAGACATGATGTTGAAAGTGATGATGAAGAATTTCAATCTGCAAATCAAAATGAAGAAACCCTAGAAGAAGAAGAATCAGATCAGGTAAAGGTGTTGAAAGCTATTTCTAAGATTGGTAAGAGATTTAGAGTGGAAGTACCAAACTATACTAGAAATTTGAATATGGAGGAATTGATTAACTGGATAAATGATTTGGAGGAATACTTTGAATATGAGGAAATTGAAGACCTGGAGAGAGTATGATTTGCAAAGACTAAGTTGAAAGGACATGTTGCTATTTGGTGGAAAGAAGTTCAATTGGATAGAAACTGGAGAGGAAAAGAAAATATCATAAAATGGGACAAGATGGCGACAAAATTGAAGAATCGGTTCATAGTTGCTGACTATGAGTTGGAATTGTTGAAGAAATTGCAGAACCTGAGGCAAAAGGAGAAATTTGTGAAGGAATATACTGAAGAATTTCATAAGATGATTATAAGGACTGGACATAGTGAAGAAAGCAAGGAGAAAGTGGTAAGATACATAAATGGATTGAGAATGAATATTCAAGAAAAACTGAGTTTGGTAAGGATGACAACAATAGAAGAAGCATATCAGTTTGCCCTGAAAGTTGAAGACAAGTTGAATAAGAGGCATGAGCAGAGATAGAGAGGTAGAGGAGGTGAATTTCAAAGAGGTAGAACATATTCTGGAGGAGAAAGACCTTACGCGAAGCAAAACAAGCAAAACAAAGAAAGTTGTCCATTCAAGAAGGAAGATGGAGATAACAATTCATACCGGAGAGATGACAGAAATTTCTATCACAGAGGGAACCATAATTCTTACCACAATGAAGGATACTGGAGAGAAGAAAGGATTTGATAAGAGAACATTCAGAGGAACTTGTTTTAAGTGCGGAGGTGAAGGACATAGAGCATTTGAATGTTATCAGGGAAGTACAAGCAAGAAGATAGAAAATGGTGATGCGCGATGGGTGACGAAGACCAAAAAAAGCAGGTGATCTGGGCAGGAAAGCGTGGGGCGATATCAAAGAAGACAAGTGATAAAGGGAAAAAGAATTAGTAGGAAGACAAACCTCAGAATGGAAGCACATTCCTCAATGGGTCTTCTCAGGAGGGTGTTGGGTGGATAAATGTTATCTGGGCTTCAGATCAAATGAGCTAAAAAATCAAGGTAACCATGTGCAGGATGCGTGCTTCAAGCGGAAGGCGTGGGGCTTACAAAGAGGCCTGCCATGGATGCAACCAAGGAGACATAATGGGCAAAAATAGATGAATCACAAGACTCGAGGACAAGGGGATTATTGGCAAAGGAAGGGCAAAGGGAATCCATCTCCTTGGAGGAATTCTTCGCAAGGGAGTCATGGGTGGTTCAGGGAAAATAAATTTTCCAAAGCAGATGCTGCAGATAATTGGTGAATCAAGGAAGACAGTAAAGGAACAATGGCTCAGAATGATCGGATGAAGACCTCCTAGAATGGAAAATAAAGAGTGTTGAATGAAGAAAAACTTTTGCATAACCACAAAGATCCAAAAGGTAAGAATCCAAACCCTAATTTGCTTAGGCTGCATGTTAATTTGGATAAAAAACAAATTGAGAAATCCATAGGAAGACTCAAGGATTGTGGGGTTATGGCTAAATGGGTTGGGGGATGGACTGAGATAGAAAGAATACAAAATTGGTGTTGGGGTCTGTGGGGAAACCTAGTCTAGATCACAGAAATTCCAAATGCATTCTTCCTACTTGAATTCCCTTCACACACAAAAAAATGGAAAGCACTTAATAGCGAGTCGTATTTCCTAGATGGAGCCAGAATGCACCTGGTTGATTGGTACCCTAATTTTGACCCCTAGAAGCATAAATTTGAGGAGGGTCTGGTATGGATTCGTTTGTATAACCTCCTGGTAGAATACTGGGTTGAGGACTTTTTCAAGGAGATTAGGAGAAGCTTGGGACCACTCATTTCAATTGATAAAATGGAGATAGATAGATGCTAGGATGCCTATGTGAGAATCTACATAGGTTTGAAACCACACCAATTCTTACCTCAGAAGATAAGAGATTTTTGCAGAGGGTAGAGCTTGGACTCAATCACTACTAAGAGAAGACCAATTGAAATCATGCCCAACCTGTAAATTAAGAGATCATGGGAATCTGAAGTGCAAATTTTCGGTGAAGCTAGGTAAAGATGACATGTATAATTGGGGACTTCTGCAAATAGGAGAGAGTTCAGAGGGCCAAAGGATCCAAAACCCTAGTCAGGAAACTTCGTAGAAGAATGAAGATCTAATAGAAGGTGGATTGATAAATGACATCCTTGCGTGTAAAGGGGAGCCAAGGTTTGAAAAGCAAAATACCAGCCCCACTTCTTCAAAAATCTGTGGCAAGGCAGAGTTTTGGGAAATTGTAGTATACAATCCCTTGGATATTAAGAAGTTGGCAATAGGATCTCAGGAAGAATCAAGAAAGGAGGAGGATCTAATCAAGGAAGTAAGGCAGGAAACTCCTTAAGAAAATCTAGGAGATACAATAGACAACACAATGTAGGAGTCGATTTCGGAGTCTAGGAGTGTGGAACAGGCAAAAATCCCCTCTGGAGTGGAGGAGAGTGAAGAAGATTTAGACTACGAAGATGAGGGTGGACTGGGAGGAAAGGAAGAAATATTATTGGAAGAAAGAATGCTAGAGCAATCACAATCAAAGAGATGAAAACCTAACATCAAGAAGGTTGGCAGGAGGGGATCGAAGACTAACCGTGCAAAACTGGAAATTGTAGCTAATGCAATAGGGCAAATGAAACTCAGATCAGGGAAGGATGTATTCCTTCCCCAGGATCAATGAGGGTAATAAAGTGGAATGTTAGGGGCATTAATGCCCCTAACAAATGATGTTTGGTCAAACGTTAAATTGACCAATCAAGAGTAGACCTTTTTTGTCCTTCAGGAAACAAAATTGGGGAGGGAGGAAAGTGATGGGAGACTAAGTGGTTGGAGATAATGGAAAGGCCACTTTTGTGACCCTGAAGGTGCCTCAAGGGGTCTGGGAATCATTTGGAATCCACTCACAGTAGAAGGAGAAATTGTGGAGGTAGACAGGAGGTGGATAATTTTGAGATGCAGGTTGTTGCAAAAAATGAGAAATTCTAAATATTCAATGTGTATGGGCCGATAGCTACACTAGATAAGAGATTACTGTGGTAGCAAATCTCTGGTAAATTAGCAAATCTCAAGGGAGAGAAAAGAACCATAGCAGGTGATTTCAATGCAACTATAAACAATGATGAGAAGAGAGGTGGTCTTCTCAGAACAATGAATGTGCAACTAGATTTTCAGGATTTCATTGACAATAACCAACTCAAAGATGCGCAAAAAAGGAATAGAATCTTCACTTGGACAAATAGGCAGAAAGGGTTCACAAACATAGTGGAGAGATTAGATAGATTCATGTTGGCTGGGGACTGGGAAGGCTAGGCAAACCTAACATAAGTAGTCATTCTACCGTTTTTAGGTTCGGATCACTTTGCGGTCCAATTGACAATTCTTCTTGGTGAACCTCCCAAGGGTAATCCTTTCAAATTTGAGAGCATGTGGCTGAGGGATGACTCTTTTCCAGAGCTGATGGCAGGATGGTGGAACGAAATCAGAATAGTAAATTAGTTTAATGTCTTCAAATTAAGCAAGAAGTTGGGATTTGTAAAGCCCAAACTAAAAGAATGGAACATAACGCACTTCAAGAACATTTTTCAAGAAAAGGAAAGAGTAGAGAAGGAAATGGCCACCCTAAATGAACACATAATCATAAATGGTATGAGGGGGGAGGAGTTTGAGACAGAAAAAGCACTAAAGGAGGAATGGGCAGAACTCTTGAAAAGAGAGGAAAGTTACTAGCGGCAAAAATCCAGGGAGACCTGGTTAAAATAAGGAGACAGGAACACTAAGTTTTTTTATAGAATAGCAGTGGCCAATAGGAGCAGAAATAGAATTACAGATATCAAAAGAATGGACGAAAGCTTGACACACTCTACAGATGAGGTTAATCAGGAGGCAATGACTTTCTTTGAGTCAATTTTGAATAAGGAAGCCCCAATTCAAAGAGCAACTAGGGACAAAATTCTAGCCTCAATTCCATCTCTGATCTCTCAAACAAATTGGGAAAGAGGAAGTGAGAATTTCCACCTTTCTCCTCAACTCGGACAAGGCCCCGGGCCCAGATAGATTTACGGCCAGCTTCTTCTAGAAATTCTAGGAGATAGTAGGGATGATCTAACTAAAGTGGTAGAGGAATCAAGGAAGAAGATGACTATGCTAGGGTGCTTTAATCACACATTCCTGGCTTTGATCCTCAAGAAAAAGAACCCCCAAGAGATGGGAGACTTCAAACTGATAGCTATATGCAATACAGTATACAATATAGTAACTAAAATCATAGCTAATAGACTTAGAGAGGTCTTGGACTGTGTCATCTTGGAAGAACATAGTGGTTTTGCACCAGGGAAATCTATTGTGGAAGGAATTGTTATTGCCCATGAAGCAATTCATTTAGCCAAAAAATCCCGGGAGGCCTGCTTGATCATCAAGCTAGACATTCTAAAAGCCTATGACCTAGTGGAGAGGCATTTCCTAATGGAATTTCTGGAAAGATTTGGATTCAGTAGCAATTGGAGGGAGTGGGTCAGCAGCTGCATTTCGACACCAAAATTTTTAATCCTAGTCAATGGTGTTGTACATGGCTTCTTCGCCTCCACAAGAGGCCTTAGACAGGGAGATCCTCTTTCCCCCTTCCTATTCATCATTATGGCAGAGGCTCTAGGGAGAGGGATCAATGCGCTCAGAAGAGAGGGGAAATGGAAAGGTGTTATAGTAGCAAATGGATTGGAGAATGTGACTCACCAGCAATTTGCAGATGATGCCATTCTTCTTGGCGAGGCATGCAGAAGAGAAGCAAGAACCATTAAAACTTTCATGGATAAGTATTGTCTAGCTTCTGGAAAAAGTGTCAATTGGAGGAAATCAAAGGTCCTTTTTTTTAATACACAACCCAGTCTCCAAAGGGACCTAGCAAGAATCCTAAACCTATGGGTAGCCAACTTCCCTGGGCGCTACTTGGGAACTCCTCTTTTTGCAGAGTCAACAAAAAGAGCTGTTGGAAGAATCTGGTAAACAGTTGTAAGAACAAAATGGGAACTTGGATTGGAAAGTGGCTATCCTCTACCAGTAGGGTCCTAATGGTGAAATCGGTTCTGTCAGCCATCCCGGTCTATTCGATGGCATGCTTGAAAATCCCCAAAGCAGTGGAAGAAGCCATTTCTCAGATACTTAGAAAAATTTTCTGGAGTGGGACTGGGGATCTTCAGAAGCTCCCACTGGTAGCCTAGAATAAAGTTTGCACCCTGAAGGAGGCAGGTGGAACAAGTATAAGATAGCTTGTAATAATGAACCTAGCCATGGGAGCCAAACTTGTATGGAAACTCTATGACAAAGGAGATCAGAAATGGGTAAGAATTCTCAGAAGGAAGTATTTGGACTCAGATGAGGCCACAAGAATTCTAACTATTATAGATACGCCAAGGGGATCTGCAATATGGAATTACATACTTGAATGTAGGGACATAATCTCAAAGCATGTCACCTGGGAGATCAGAAATGGCCAAAGAGCGGCATTCTGGAATGACTCCTAGGGTGGAGGTGAAACTTTGGCCAATTACCCCAACCTTGTGGAAATAAAAAATGAAATCCTGAGAGTCTGGAGAAGTAAGGTTTGCAATTACGGAAGAATAAAGGTTCAAGATGGGGTTCCTACTTGGGAATGGAGATCCTTGGACGAGATTGAGGCTCCCCAAGAGCAAAAAAGAGAGCTAGCCGCGATCCTGAAGAACAGATCCTTTGCCCCTTCAGTTCATATGGACACAATCAGATGGTTTGGTTCGACCATAGGGCCCTATAGGGTTAAGTGTGGATACAAAGTCAAGGAATCTGTAATAACCAAGCAAAATTAGCCTATAAGGCTGATCTAGAGCAAGAATAGCCTTTCAAAAGCTGGGGTTTTTTTTTTGGCTGGCGATACAGAAGAGGATCCTTATTGAGGATAGACTAGCAAGATTTGGTAAAGCTGGGCCAGGGAGATGTGTTCTCTGCAAAAGTGACAGTGAAAGTGCCAACCATATCCTCCTGACTTGCCCTTTTGCGATAGATTGCTGACAATTCTTCATGAAAAAGATAAATTTTCAGAGCCCTCTGCCCCAAGATATTGAAATGTGGTTCAACATGTGGCCAAAAATTTATCAGAAGGCAATTTTTGGGAGTATCTGGAACATCTTGCCTTCTTCCCTCATTTGGGAAATTTGGAAAGAGTGAAACAGGCGCATCTTCTAGGACAAGGAAATGAACTCTGAGAACCTATGTAAGAAAATGGAAGACCTCATAACAGAGCTAGTCAATGAAGCCTCCCATAGGGGATCAGACAAGAAGAAGAACTTCACATGATGGGATAATGGAATCACTAAAGTCTTTCCTGGCCTAAAAATTCCCACTGTGAGTGGAGAAGGGGAAGCAGGAAGGTCGAAGAGATTAGAGGTGAAATGGGAGCCTCCAGAGCTGGGATGGATAGAGGTAAATTTTGATGGAGCCTCGAAAGGCAATCCAAGGCTGAGTGGTGCAGGATGTGTGGCTTGGGATGAGCATGGCAACATTTTGGCAAAGAAGTCCCTTTGTTTGGGTGAGACAACAAATAATTTAGCAAAATTCAAAGTGGTTTTGATGGGTGTTCAATTGGGGAATGAATTAGGAGTCAAGCACATCCATCTGGAGGGAGACTCACTCATCACAATTAATGCAATCAGGTTAAACTTCACGCTGAACTGGAACCTAGGCCAATGGCTTCACCCCATTAGACATCTACTGGACAAGTTAGAAGACTTTAGATGGAGCCACATGTTCAGAGAAGGCAATACAATTGCAGATGAGTTGGCAAAGGTGGCGACAGAGTTCCCCCATAATTAAATAACCATTTGATGATAACATGTGCTCATTAATTGAGTTGGCAAATTTAACTATGGCAAGTGTGAGAATGATATAGCTTGATGGGAAATAATTTGTAAAGTGATGAAAGCACTCAAGATACATCACTACTGGTGACAAGGCACAAAGCTGGGATGTTAAAAATTGAAATATTGATAGCTACAAGATCTTAATATCTGTGGTCTTGTGTGGAAGGTACGCCCATGCTAGAATAAACATCATGACTCTATGCGGGGGCTTACAAATATGGATTGGGGCAGATATAACAACTCTCTCATTTGGTTCAACAAGCTGGTGGAGTGTGAAAACATGGACACACCAATTTGTTTGGAATCCACGAAGCAGTAGATGTCATTCCACAGGGAAGTCTCAGATAAAAGGCTCAAAGCAATTCTTGTGTCTGACCATCCTCTTGTGCTTTGGGCGGTAAAGAAGGTGCTGGGGGGTGAATTTCTTCATGCTTTTCATCACTATAGAGTCAACACGGATATCACTGTGATGTTCTTGGTGATGCTTCTATACATGAGAGTTGACAAAGCCAAGGCAAAACTCTTGTGCCAAAAGCTTTCCCTGCACTCGCTTCTGGGGGAGATTGATGTGGCCCTAGACAATGTGGATGCCAACCTCCTTTCTCTGTTGGTGCAAAACTACTACATGTCAAAGGCTCAAGGCATGGAGGTGAGGAAATACTTTGTCATGCAAACACTAAGGCCGAGAGAGCTGGAGAAGCAGTGGGGGAAAATGAAAGAAGCATTAATTGTTTAGGGAAGATGACTGGAATTATGTGTGTGTTCAGAGTAGGCTGGGTTAGGAGATACATGGAACTTGAAGGCCTGGCATTGGACAACGACACTGGGGATAACTAGAATTGGGGTCTGGGCAAGGGGGAAGACTGGGTGGAGAACAATGGATGAACCCCTGAGGAAGCAGTAAACAACCCAATGCATCATGCTTGCAGTTCTAAGTGTCCAATGATTGCTAGAGCAATGGCGGCAAGACTAGCCTGTGAGGAAGAAGAGGACTAAGCAAGGAAGTTGTTCTATCCAGTAGGTTTTGGGTTATAATTCTGTGTTCATATATGTCAAATACTATGTTTCTATTTTGGGCCATTTTGCATATAGAAGGACCTTAAATGTATCAAGGATTGGTTTAGTGGTTGGTCGGGTGGGAAGTAAATAGTCGGGTTAGACATGATAGCTAGGAAAGATTGATACTGGATGATCGTTGTAAAAAAAAAGAAGATAGAAAATGGTGCAAGAGCAGCTTATGCAGAGGAAGAACCTATTGGATCACCTAGTTCAGTTGGGAAACTAGAGAAAGGAGAATCATTAGTCATGAGGAGAGCACTATTTCAAGCAAAAACAACTGAGGAACCACTGCAGCGGAAAAGTTTGTTCCGGACTAGATGCAAATCAGGGGGTAAATGTTGTAAAGTGATCATTGATAGTGGTAGTACTGATAATTTGGTTTCAAAGGAGATGGTGACTAAGTTGAACCTGGAGAGATTGAAACACCCTAATCCCTACAAGATAGCATGGATTCAAGATGAACACAAGGTACTGGTAAGTGAACAATGTTTGGTGAAATTTCATATAGGATCTTATCATGATGAGGTATTATATGATATTATGTTGATGGATGTATATCATATATTGTTGGGTAGACCATGGCAGTATGATAGGAAAGTCGTACATGATGGGAGAAAGAATACTTACACTATAACATCAAATGGGAAGAAACATATCTTGATACCTTTGGAAGATGAGCGTAAAAGTGAAGTATGTGGGAATGCTAGAATCTGTTTGGTTGATGGAAGGAAATTTTTGGATGGACTGAGACATGAGAATATGTGTTTTGCTTTGATTCCTGAGAAGAGTGGAACCTTTAAAGAAGAAGAATCACATCTAGAGGAGATAACCAAATTATTGACAGAGTATGAAGACATCATATCAGATAATGTACCTGAAGGATTGCCACCAATCTGAAGTATCAGTCATCATATGGACCTTATACTTTGAGCTAGTTTGCCTAACAAAGTAGCACACGGGATGACACTAGCAGAGAATGTGGAGCTAAATAGACAAATACAAGAGTTGTTGAGGAAAGGATTGATCAGAGAAAGTTTAAGCCCATGTGCAGTACCCTCAGTGTTAGCACCAAAGAAAGATGGAGAGTGGAGAATGTGTACAAACTTTAGAGCAATCAATAAGATCACAGTTAACTATAGATTTCCATTGCCTAAGATGGATGATATTAAGGACTGTTTGAGTGGAGCAAAGTATTTCACAAAGATAGACTTGAAGAGTGGATACCATTAGATCATGATCAGAGAAGGAGATGAGTGGAAGACTGCATTTAAGACAAATGAAGGATTGTATGAATGGTTAATAATGCCTTTTGGATTGACTAATGCACTGAGTACTTTCATGAGGTTGATGAATGAGGTTTTGAAAAAATTATTGGGTAAGTTTGTTATTGTATACTTGGATGATATTCTAATTTTTAGTACTTTAACCGTTGGGCTATACTATGAAAATCTCAAAACCGAGTGTCACCAAGGCAAGATTCCAAGACAAACAAAGTGCACGGAGCAACAGTATTGTTATGGTTTACAAGTGAGATAAGACATCATCAAGATCACATGACAAAGTGCATGAAGTGATTCTACTATCCAAGTGTCGGATAATATATATCAACCCCATCATCATATAGAAACTAAGTCCAATTTTTGATTTCTCGCTAAAGGGACGCTAGGTCCGCATCAGTATAATATATTTTTCGTCATCCGTCCACTAGATAGAAGCACTAGACGAAGGGAAACAATAAATCAAGAGAGGGGGAACAAGTGCCTTAGGGACAGTCACATAGGAGGGTGCCCCCAAATCACCAACCGCAACACTATGTCCATAAGACACAACACACAATAGTGAAAATAGAGGAGAATCAATATAGAAGAATGATGTTACAAATAGAAGAAGGGTCACAACAGAGGTGGTCTCCTGGTATCCTAGACCTTACAAGAGAATGAAAGGTCATCTCAGGAGGCCTAAACAACACATAACACATCACGGGGGAAACATATCACGAGAGATAAAGGGTTAGAGATACTTACCTGGTAGGATCTTTGAACTAAGTGTTGTCATCAAGCAAATCATCATCATCTTCCCACTCCTGAATGTTAGAGGAAAGTGGGGCATACAGTACCATAGCCCAACTTTTGTTCTTGTTTTCAAGTTGTCCATTCTAAGATCTTCTTGGTTTGGTGAGATGTTTTCTTGTTGAGATGCAAGTCATTGGGCATATTCTTGTCATCTCCTCCTCCTTTATCTTGCTTGTCTATTTCTTTTTCTCTTACCACTTATCTCTTGTAAGATAGTGGTTTTCTCTTTCATAGGTTTTTGTGTTTTAGAGGAGGAAGCACCATGATCAAATCTCATTTGTCTAGGTGGAATATTTTGTTGTTGAAGACTACCTCCCAATCCTTGTAAGGATGACAGGGGAGGAACCTTAGCATAGGGTCCATTTCCTTTCGGTCTAGGATTCTCTTCAAATGCGGGTTGTTTGTCTCTTATTTTTTCTTACATAGAGGGGCCGGCCACTTGATGTAATAGTTTTGCTTTGTAATTTCTATAGCTCAAGAAGTTAAAGTCTACCCGTGGCTCCGGTTCCACCTCAGATTTTTCCCAAAAGTAATCCAATGTAAAATGTTGTCTTGTAACCAACAATTTATACTTATTGCAAGGGATAGTAATCACTTGTCCATTCAAAGGAAATTTTACATAGTTATGAATAGTTGAAGGGATAGCTTTCATAGCCTTTAACCATGGATGTCTCAATTTTATGCAAAATAGGTTAGAAATGGGGATAACATCAAACCATTGTTCTACATGTTTCTCAAATATAGTGACCAATAAAGATATCTTCCCATAAGTGTTTACAAAGGTTCCCTTATGTGTCTTAATCATCATATATGAAGGGTCATAAGATCCTTGCATTAATTGGTGTGAAAAGAGGAACTCTTCTGTGGCGATATTAGTCATGAAATTAGGATCAATAAGGGTTCCATCCATAGGATTTCCTATTATTTTCACATTGATATAAAGAGGTCCTTTAGTGTCTCCAATTGTTCTATCATAAGGTGTAAACACAATTTTAGGTTCAGGGATCTTTCGTTTCATGTAAGGCCTACGAGGGAACCTATTGTTGTTGTTATGATTAGAAGCCATGTGCTTAAGTTTTCAAACCAATGTGAGGTCACATTTTAAAAGCTTTTCAAAATTTATGCAAGAGACAAGTGCAAAACTACGTATGAAAATGACCTAAAATGCTTGATTTTTTCAACTTTTTCAATGCAAATAAGTGAAAGAAAAGGTGTTGTAAGGAAATTGATCAGGGGTAGAAAATAATATGTCTAATATCAGTCCAATACAGCAATAATATTCTTCACAACATAATTTTGATGCAAATTTAGAATGATGACAAGTTAAAACCTAGTGGAAATACACTAAAATATGTGATTTTTTCACCAAATCTCAATGCAAAATAGTATGACAAATGGTGTTGTGAGGAGAATGATGATGGAAATAAAATTATATCAATAATAACAGCCACCTAATGCCAACAAATCTGTCACAACATGCTTATAGTGCCACTCAAGATCAAACCCTAGTGAAAATATAGCAAAAATATGTAATGTTTCACAATTTTTCCATTCCAAGACCTAGGAAAAGGGGTGTTGTAAAGAATGTTAAGAGGTGAAGAAGATTATAGAAATAATATCAGTCACCTAAATCCATAAAATTCATTACAACACACTTGGAGTGCAAATTGAGGTCAAACCCCAGGGCAAATATAGCTAAAATATGCAATTTTTCATCAAATTTTGACTGTAAGAGCCCGATAAAAAGGTGTTGTAAAGAATTTTAGGAGGGGCGGTAGATAATAACCCTAATAACAGCCAATTAGTGCAATGAGATTCTTTACAACATGCCTATGGTGCAAATCTAGAGAGTCGATAAGGTAAAATCTAGTGAAAATCTAGGTTTTCAATCCCTAGGCATGAGATCTTAATCCAAATGAATGCAAAATGTTATATGAATGTTTTGTAATCTAATTTATGATGAAAATTAATTCCACTTAGATCTGAAAATGATTTTCAAACCCTACAATGCAAAATGCAAGTGCAAATCTAATGAAAAATACTAGTTTTTTTATTTGAAATTTTCTATGTAAAAATGCAAATTTTTGAAATCTAAATGCAAATTTACACTAAAATGCAACACTACAACCAAATTTAAATTTGAATGAGTGTCTAAGATTAGTATAAAAATCTGAAACAAGATTTTACCTACATACCCTAGTTTTTGAATTTACTAGGTTATATGAAAAATTCAAAATTTCCAACAAAATCCTAGCAATTTTATAATGAAAATGCAATGCAATTGAGTGTAATTTTGTAATTTTCTATAATTTAGCTCAGATCTAATGCAAAAATTAGAATTTTGATGAAATTCAAATTAATTGATGAAAATTAAATGAAAATGCAAACCCTAGAATGCATTTTTTTAAAAAAATTCCAAAATTTCCAAAATTTTCAATTTTTTTTTTGTAGTTTTCCAAATGTAATAAGATGAACAATGAAATGAAAATGGAATAAATGTAAATCTAAAGCAAAACACTCAGCAAGGTGTACAATTCATGAAAAACACGGATTCACCAAAATGTTCAAATTTGGATAGAAGGTTTTTGATGGTTTGTGTGTATCCTCCTTTCACCACTAAACATTCAAGGACCTTAGGTCGAGTAGGAATCTACTATCAAGCCTTGGTCACTTAGAATGTAGGGAAGATTGGAATTGTGTAGATTTGTTGTTTAATTATGCCCAATTATGCTTAAAACCCTAATTATGCAAATTTAGAAGCAAACAAACAAATTACAGAAAATGCTTGCTCACAGAGATACTAAATGATAATCAAATGCATACCAGTTTTAAAAGTTAGGAAAGCAGAACAATTGGGGACTAATGAGCAGGCACTCTAGTCCATTGCCATGCTTTTTGTTAGGATCTAGAAACCTTGTCTGCAACCTGTTCCTGTTGTTCTGAAGGTTCTTCAATTGTGGGATCCAGAGGACTAATGAGTGGGTGCCCGAGTCTAGGTCCCTATTTTCTTTTCAAATCTACAATTCTGACAATCTACAACACTCTCCTGCAACTCCACTTTTTCTTCTCCTATAACCTACAAACACGAAAAAATGGGTTAGGGGTTGTGGTGTTTAGAGGCTTGCCTCAGTCAAGCCCCAGAGAGACATTCAAGTCTTCCGAACACCGTTGTCAGATAAAGAGTGTGTATCCTTGTAGGATAGATGCAAAATTCAAATGATAAATGATTGAAAACATAAATGATATCACCTTGTAGTGAAGATCTCATGGAAGGAAGAAGCTCTTCATGCCATGAGGAGATGAATGCTCAAATCTGCAAACATAAACACAATAACAACACAAAGTCTGCTCTACAACACACAATGAATGCCTTGAATCACCTTCACATAAGCCACAAGTTCGTAATAATCATCTAGTTTACAAATGAATGCCTAAACATGCTTATATATGCAACTACAAACATTCCCGCCAAGAAAATTTCATAATTGAAACTTATCGTGTTGGCATTGGACCTAAATAACAATCACAAACCAACACTTAAAAATTAGGCTTGACCTAAAATAGGGTAGGACTAGGGTGCGGGTGCCTAAGTCCACCCCCTATTTTAGGCAGGGTTTGTCATAAGTGTATCCCCTGAGTCCAAATTGCCATGGAACTTCAGGGTTTTCTCATCGAGATGTCAGATTAACATGAAAAATACTCTAAATGCATAAACAAGACCCGGGAGCTAAACCTTAAGAGGGAAAAGCCCCCAAGGGGACATTTTCTGACGTGACAGCAGTAATACCCCACAATAGAAAAAACCCAATGTCAATCATTCCAGGTATACTTTCCAAGGATTTGTTACCAAGTCTCTGTGAAAAGGATGAAGATCAATTGGAGTATTGGAAAGAATGCATCCAAGATTTGCATATAATATAGATTTCATATCATATGGATATCTTGGTTTGGTACATGGAATTGAGGAATTTATATTTTCAAGTTTGTACAGTGTCTTATGGCAGAAATTGCAACATCTCTTAGGTACAGGATCAAGGCTTTCTATGCAGTATAATTTGATTTATTTTGGCATGAAGATTTTGAAGCATCTTGGTTTGCATTGCTTGAGGAGGGAGGACTTGTCATGTCCCAAATTTTTATTAATTCAATTTCATGGGAAAAATGCTCATTCTAAAATTTTATATTATGGGTTGAGAAAGGAGATTGGAAAAAAAATTATTTAATATTTGATATTTTGGACCAACGATTAGTTTATATTTTGAAGCTACTTAATTAGGGCCAATTAAATAATAAATATTTTATAATTTTATTTTGTGTTGGCAATCCAAAGTGGGGTGTAGAGTATCTTGTGGTGCAAGTAATCATTTCAAAGATCATATTGCACTTAATTTTAGAATATTCTATGGTAGATTTTATGATAACTTGCAAGAGGGAATTATTGCCTATTTTTAGCTAAAAATCAAGTGGAGGTTATGAAAAGTCTTTATGGGACCTATTTTGGAGGGAAATTGATGGGAAAGATATTATTTTATTTACTTTTCCAAAAATGGGTCATTTGGATTTGTCCCTCTATATATTTGCAAGCAATTTCACATTCTAGGCATCTCATTTTATCATACAAAAACTTTGCCGAAATTTGTCTGGACATTGGTGTTCAACAAATAATCTTCTGTGGATGAAAACCCACTGAAGATTAGTGATCAGTGGATGGAAATCCATTGGTTGCAGGTATCAGAGGATGAAACCTCTTTGGTACATGAGGGTAATCTGATACAGAGATTGCATTGGAGCTGTTGGTTATTTTCTCAGACTGGATGCTTGTTCCCAGTTATCCCTACAAAGTAGCCATCATTGATCAACAGGATTCCCGGGCCAGGGCCCAACAGTACAGGAGATAGACTCTATAAATATCTCCTCTTCTTCTTTAGGCTCTACAGAACCAAGGGGGGTATTCCCTTATCAACATCCATGAAATGTGACTATGAACTGACTGGGATGTTGATACAAAGTAGATGAATTCTCCTTTATGCAGACCAAAACTGTAAAATAAGTGCAAAGGGGCTAGCTTTGGGCCTATACTCAGTTGTGAGGTAGAGAATTTTGATCCTAAAACTACTTCTAATGTCCTAAAGGTTTGTATTTGAAATTTAAATTTGATTTGTATTTGGAAGCAAAACTAGGACCTTGGTTGTAACCTCAACACAAGACCAGATTAGTGCCTATCGAGGGCTTAGAGTCAATAGATATATATATATATGTGTGTGAGTGTTTATCATAGACTTAAGACAATAATCAGATTTCAAGGGGATTTTGCAATGTCTGCCTTACAGACAATACCCAAGACAAAGTATTCAGTTACTTTTGCTTACAAACATCCTTACTGCAGTGTACTCTTCTCAATACTTAACCCAAAACATTTAATCTACTCCTTGAGCAGAAGTAAAAGATTAAGCATTCAATATAGCAAACCCATATTCTAGAATCCCAAACACCCCTTACTGTTTAGATTCAGAAGAAGAACACATTCAGTTTGGAGACAAATAACAAAATACATGCTATAAAGCATTACTCATTTAAATTAACATGAAACTGATGAATTCTGTGTATAAGACATTCAACATACAACTCATAAACTCACAAAATACCCATAACAGAGCCACCAATGAGATTATGTCTGATTACAGCACCAAAAGTTATCCAGTTTTCAACAACAAAACAATGAGGCACACACCACAAATATACTCAAAGTGCGCCCTCAATAGAACCGTACAAAAGTCAAATCAAAATTCTACCAATTACAATGCACCAAGAATGGCGCCCAAATCAATCAATGCAGCAGAAGACAGAATGGGAAGAAGCAGAAGAAGGGCGAGGAGTAGTTGAACTCGAGCCCTGTGCCACCACTAGAAGATTTTCATCATAAAATTGGTAGTTGGCCAGTCAACCATCGGCCCATACTTGTTTGCAATCCTGCCATTAATGGCATACCAACTCGCAGCTACCGTGGAAATGCAGCAGCAGATACATAAACAATATTCCCGCCAAGAATGCCACTGCATATGCATGGGAAAACCCTCACCATCAAACATTTGAACACAGTCGTCGATCCTTCTTTGCACCTCCCAAAACTACGGTTCAAAACAAGCAGGCAAGTCGCTGGCCAATGAGAATGTGCCACGCAGATGTTTCCTTGTCATCGCTGACTTTTCCCGCTCTTGTTTTACCTTTACCGCTCATTGTATATGCATGCTCCAATGCATATACAATCACCTTATACACAAGTCAGACCCCAAGATATTATAAAACAATTTTGAACCTGCACTCGGGTCTGAGTTGTATGCATCTCCCTTTTGCACATTTGGCATATACAACACACTTTACATACAAGCCCCAGACTTTAGATTATGATGAAGCATATTGCAATCGCTTTGAAGTCCATCTTACATTTTAACCTTTGCATCTTCATTTTGTATATGTGAACATACAATCGCAATATACATCCTGCGGACCTCAAATGACTATGATGTGCACTGAAATTCAAATCGGGTCCAGGTTGTATCTCCTTGCTTGTACATTTCCTTGTATATCGCATCATACAAATGTGATATACATACAACAGACCCCAGCCATTTTATCCATCGGATTGAAACAATTCTAAAATCCGGCTTGCACCTTACTCTTGCATCTTTTGAATGTATATCGGCATGCACAGTGCCAATATACAAGTATAAATATACATACAAGCAGTGGACTTCATCCTTTATCAATCGGATTGCATGTTACTTTAGATTCCCCCTTGCACATTAGGAATGTATATTTGATCATACAAATGAAACATACATGCAATCCGGATCTCAAACCTGCATCAAGCAGAATGTAAAACTCCTCAGGTCCGGGCCTTGCATATTTGATTGCATGCGCTAGCATACAATTGCCTTTGTATGCAACTGGTGGGCCCGACCCTTTGCCTTTCTCCTTTGTATGCAACTTTTTCTTTTTATGTGCCTCTTGCATATTTTTGATGTACAATCAACTTTATATATCTGTGGGCCCCACCACTTGTATATCGGCCCCCTTGCACATTCCTTCCTTGCTTATCCATCGGCCAATGATACATTGCACTGTAGCGAATGCATGTCTGCGCCTTGTATATTTTCCATTGTATATTTCCATATGCATCAGCTATAGTGAACCTGATATACATTCAGCACAATAACCTCCTTGTATGCTGCCAATGCATCTTTTCATTGTATGTGCCGGCGACGGACCTTTGCACTGTAGTAAATGCATGTTGGATCTCTTTGTATATATTTCATTGTATAAACTCAATGTACATTGGATATACATTCACTCTTGCTTATATATATCTACGGACCCGACCACCACTTTAGCCCTAATTTGAACCCCCTTTTGAGATCTGTCTTGCATAAACCCATTGTATATCCAAATATACAACAACAACATATAAGCCCCTATTTACAAGCGGGAATCTTCGATGGAATATACCTGCAATGTATAACTCGATATGCATACAAAAATGCATATAATTCATTTCTTCACCATTTTTGAGAGCCGATATGCATTTTGAGCCCGCCAACACACATTTGCACTTGCACATACAAAAACTTAGCATTTTTCATGAAGTGCAATTGAAAAAATGGTAAAACATTGCATGTGGGTCGAGGAACAACCTAAGGCACTAAGGGTTTGAAGGGATAAAAACAGAAGCCTTCAAACTCAATTTCAGAACCCTAACCCTAGGTGAGCACCACCAGTGGCTTCGACTGGGGACATGTAGACTCAAGACTACAGCGAGAACCAAGCTACTCCGAGGTAGACAAGACAAAACACCAAACTTAAAACACGACCGACAATACAAGGCATGTACAAAATATTTACATCTAGTTTACAGTGTGCACAAAAGTTACCCATTTATGAGAAGTAGGGTTTCAGGAACTGACCATGCACAGGCAATTCCAATAATTCACCACTTAGGGCCTAAAGAAAATAGGAATCTCCTCCATGAGTGTCACTGATTTGGTACAGGCCCACCCATAAGGGCTCAAATTTACCGTGCTTGCCCTTACCCTGGCTCCTTGCATTCCATACAAGGACCAAATCACCCATCTGAAACTTTCTTTCTGTAGCCCTTTTATCAAATAGATATTTTACCTTTTGCTGTCTCTTGATGTTTATTTTCTGTGCCTCCCTTCTCATTTCATCTAGTGCAACAAGCTAATTTATTCTTTTAGTCATTGAGTCATCAATCTCCTCCTCATTTTCTTGTATGAATTTATAAACTGGTAGGAGGTTGTTCATAGGCAATTTAGCTGCCGCACCATACACCAGTTCAAAAGGCGACCTTCTAGTTGCTTTCTTCATTGTTACTCTGTCAGCCCATAATGCCATTTTCAGCTTTGAATCCCAACCCCTTTTATTTCTGCCTACCATCCTTTTGACAATTTTCATGAGGCTTTTGTTGCTTGACTCTGCTTGACCATTTCCATGTGGATGATATGGTGATGCATGTAACAAATTTATTCCATAATTGTTGCAAAAATCAATAAATTCACCAAACCTAAAGCACATTGCATTATCCGTGACCACTTTGGCTGATACTCCAAATCTAATAATAATATTTTTTAGAATGAAATCCATCACCACTTTGCTCATATCTTTTTTAGTTGGAATGGCCTCAATCCATTTAGTGAAGTAATCAGTAACTACCAAAATCCAACTGTGTCCTCCACTTGATTTTTCTGAGATTTTCCCTATAAAATCAATTCCCCATTGCTGAAATGGAGCTTCTACAATTATAGTCCTAAGGGGCAATGCACCCTCATATTTTAGCTTTCCTGAGAACCTTTGGCAAGGATTACATTTTCTTACCATTCTTTGTGCATCTGAGAAGAGAGTTGGCCACCAGTAGCCTGCTCTGAAAATTTTGTGGGCTATTTTCTGGGCAGTATAATGTCCACCACACACTCCATTGTGCATGTCACTTAGAATATCCTTGGCCTAATTTTCATCCACACACCTGAGTAGTACACCATCAGGATTTTGCCAATACAACTCTCCTTGAACTATGATGTATTTAATAGCATGTAGCTTCAGGGTCCTCTTTTGATTATCACTGAGATGGGAAGGACAGTTCAAATTTTGCAAATAATGTACTATATCCTTATACCATTCAAATTCTGACATATTTATAACTTCATTATACACTACATTCACTTGGCATGCCTCTAGATTTGATTGTGTCATCAATTTTGCCAAACCTTGTCCTCTTACCAATTTTGTGACCTGCATTTCAATGTTGAACTCTTGCAATTTGTTTATCCATCTGCATCTTCTTCCAGTTATCTCCTGCTAAGTAAAGATATCTTTGACTGTTGCATGAGGCACATATGCAATTATCTGAGAGCCTACCAAATATGGTCTGAAGCTTTTGATTGCTCTAACCAGTGCATATGCTTGCTTCTCCATGATGTCATACTTCAACTCAGCAGCCTGCAATGACCTGCTAAAGAAAGCAATAGGTTGTTCACCTTCTTCATTCTTCTGTAGTAAGCATGCAGTAATAGTATAGAAAGAAGCAAATGAGAACAATTGAGATGGATTAGAAAAATTAGGAGACTTTAGCACAGGAGCCATCTTTATAGCTTCTTTGATGTTCTGAAATGACTTAGTTGCTTCTTCTTCCTATTTGACAATTGCACCTTTCTTCAACATTTTAGAGATATCTTTTGTGGTCTCTGCAAAGTTAGGAACAAACCTTCTAACAAAATTAATTTGTCCAAAGAAGGAATGAATACCTTTTACTGTTCTAGGGATCTGAATTTTGTCAATTGCAACCACCCTTTCAGGGTTAATCCTGACTCCATCCTTGGAAACAATGTGTCCAAGCAATTTTCCTTCCACTACCCCAAAAGCACATTTCTTTGGGTTGAGTGAGATGCCATATTACAGTGCTCTAATAAAGATCTGCTCTAAGTGCATGCAATGTTGCTCCTCCTTTTTTGAATAAGCTGTTAAATCATCTTGATATACAGCCAGGATTGAGTCAATCAATCCTGCAAAAGCAACATCCATAGCTCTCTGAAATGTAGCACCTGCATTTGTCAGTCCAAATGGCATTCTCACATATACATAGGTTCCCCATGGAGTGGTGAAAGCAGTCTTGAATTGTTCAGATTCTTTTACTTTCACTTGATTGTACCCTAAAAATCCATCCATCATGGATAAAAGTTCACAGCCAGTCACCTTCTGCAACATGGCTTCCATATTAGGCAATGGGTAATTATCTTTTAAAGAAGATACATTTAGATTTCTAAAGTCCACACAAAGTCTTATGTCACCATTTTTCTTTCTGACTAGGACAAGATTTGACACCCAAGTTGAGTGTCTGATGGGCATAATTATTCCAGCCTCCCTAAGCTTGATAAGCTCTTCTTGCATTTTCGGAGCTAAAGTTGGGTTGATAGGTCTTTGTTTCTATCTAAATGGTTTAGCTCTAGGCTTCAAAGGGATTTCATGCTGGAATAAATCCTCTCTATAAGCTTTAGGTCCTCATATGACTAGGCAAAAACATGCTTATACTTTCTCAATAGTGCAATCAGCATAGTTTTGATATGTGGCTTGAGCTGTTTGCCAATGTATACCTTCTTGGGGGCATGAGATGTCCCCAAGTTTATCTCCTCCAAATCATTCTTATTTGTTGGAGATGCCTTTGTAACAAATTGGTCCCTAGTGTCAAATGCTCTCTCTAAAGCAACTAGCCCTCTAGGGATTTTATTTGTCTTGAGTTGAATTACCTCCTTCCCTAAGAGAGTTTCTTTCGCATCCACAACTTCTACAAAGTTCTAAAAATCCACTTCCTGGTTCTCATATTCATCAATGCAATGTAGAAATCTCAGCAAATCTTTGTCATCATCAAACACCTGCCAGCTGCATACGTTATCTGGTACTGCAGGTCTAAGTTTGACTTCAACATTTGTAACATCTGACAGAGTGATGTCATCTAGCCTTATGGCTACATTAGCTAGAAAATCCGCCCTGACATTTTTTGATCTCTCAATCCAGTTTATTAAAAAAATATCAAACAATTCAATTGTATCCCAAACAACATGCTTATACTGTTTTAATCTCTTATTCTTTGATGCATACTTATCTCTGACTTGGGAAACAACTAACTCTGAATCCCCAAATACTTTGAGCATCTTGATCCCATGCTTCAAAGCAACATTCAATCCTAGCAACATGGCTTCATATTCTACAATATTATTTGTACAAGCAAACTTCAGCAAGAAAGAGAATTTTAGAAGCTTACCAACTAGAGACAGAAATACAATTCCAGCATTAGAGCCTTCTTTTGAACAAGCTCCATCAAAATACATGGTCCATAGACCCTGTCAGTCAAGCTCTTGAATGCAAACATCTCTCCTTTTACCCTCTTGATCATCTAAGGCAACTCTGAAATTATCACAGTCAATGTCCACAAAACATACATGCTCCTCTGACTCTGATCCTCAACTGTGTCCAGTGACCTTTCTTCTCTGATCAGTTTGACATCCTTTCCATTCATAGGGATCATAGCATATGACAAGTCCAATTGCATACTCCCACCAATCAATGCTGCCCATCTTCTTGACAACAACATGCCATACTGTGGCTTGATATCAACAACTGTTATGTTCATTTTGTAGGTCTTTTCAGGATATGTTGCCAGTCTGAAATCCACATCTTTCATGATTCTAATGACTGGTACTTCTCTAGCATCCATGGCATAGCATTTTCCACATGCCTTGTCTATCTTTAACCCAGCTTGCTGCATAATAGCCAGAGGCATGATATTTGTTGATGCCCCTGAATCAAGCATACAATTCTTAATCACTTTTCCATTTATGACAAGGGAAACATAGAATGGTTCAACCTGTGAAGGGCATTTTGTCATGGTCATTCCCAAATATACTTCAGGAGCCTCATCTTCATCAATACACATGGCTTGTTTCTTACCCTGAGTCTCAATATTCTGATTAGCTTGACAGGGTACTCTTGAAATCAGGGACAATGTTTTATTTATGAATTCTTCAACTTTCATCAGCTCCATCAATGGAACAAAAACCTTTACCTAGGACAAGACCTGAGTTATGTCAAACGGAGCATGATTTTGTATAACAGTTGTAGCCTGATCTACAGTTTTATTTTTATCTTGGTATGATCCAGCTTTAATTCTTGTGGCTCTCTGACTGTCATCTTTGATCTGAAAATTTTTGTTTTGATCCTCAACCTAGGGAACTCTATCTTCTAGTCCTTGAGAATTATGACCTATTTTTTGCTTAAAATTTTGTTTATTATTGCTCCATTGCTTCTTTTGTGGTTCAGTCTCTTTATGACTATGCACTGGTTGGTTCACAAAAGTATTCTCTAGTTGGTGTGAGTTACTTACCTAAGCTTTACCCCTGAGATTGTAATTACTTTTGACTTGAGCTACTGTTGCAGCTGTGAAGGCTCTAATTTCTTCATCAGAGGGTCTCCTCAAGTTATTTAAGAAGATGTGTGAATCCTGAGCATAAGCATAATTATCTTCATCATCTTCATCACAAGGAAACTATTGGCAGACCTGAATCTCATCATTTGTGCTTGCATCAACATCATGAGAAGAATACTCCCTATTTGTAGACAGCATATTGACATTGTCATCTTCCATGCAATGCGGTTCATTGCATTCATCACAGGCAACAACATTATTATATAGAGACTGAGCAATCATACATTGTGACTGTGAGTGAGGCATCTGACATATTATGCACCATGGGGTGTCATTAACAATATTAACAACCTTCTTCAAAGGGTCAGGTGTTTTCTTAACACTTTGATTCCTTGGATTTGGGTTGTTGTTTGGGAGAATGGGTTTACCATTATGCCAATTGGTGTTATATGGCATATCATGTAATGATGGTCTTCTTTCTTGCCTTTGGTAAACCTATCTATCAGGACCTATCCCCTTTTCATTTTTAGCCATTCTATAGCTCAGGTCCTTGACAATAGTTGTCAATTTATCTAATTTATCCTCAGAAGTAGATGCATTGCCTTGAACACTTTGAGATTTAGTATTTGGATTTTGCAAAATTTTTACATCATCCCTTTTGTTTGTCTTACCAGATGCTTTTATGTTATTTTCAATATTTGTTGCTATTTTTGAAAGCATCTCTGAGGCTAGTAGGACCTTTATCCCTTAACCCATAAGCTATTTTGGCATCAAAAGCATTTATGTATAACACTATGCACATAGGTTCATTAGGCCTTAGGTGATGTGGCAATTTGTTCAATACCTTAGTGAATCTAGCATTGAAATCAACAACCTGTTCATTTGATCCCTTGGTAATACTAGTGAACTCATTTATGAAAAAACTAGGATCAGTTTTGTCACCATATTGTTCTTTGAAAATTCTTCTGAAGTCCTCCCATAATGAAATACTCCTGTCAAGCAGACCCTTGTACCATTCTCTAGCCTCATCAACTAAGGATTGCATAAATAATTTCATAAAAACATCCTCATGCTCAACCTCAAAGTTGTCCATGATATTCTGAAAAGCTTTTAAGTAGTCTTCTCCTGACATAGTATTATTTCCTAAAATTTTTGGCACTTACAGCCTCACATGTTTGTCAATAGGGTTGGGGTAACAGGAATGCCATCAAAAACTAGTTGTCTGAATCTATCCAACTACATAGGTTGTCTATCAAACTGATTTGCATTTACATTTCTATTTGCATTCTGATTTCTTACATTATTTAATGGTACTCTAGCATTATTTGTGTTCTGTCTCTGATCATTATGTTGATCCTGCACTTCATTTCTGTGTTGGTTCCTCAGCACATTTATATTCTCAAGGGTGGGAATTGAATCATTCTAAGTAGTTCTCAGAGCCTGCACTTTCTGTCTCATGTCATCTCTAATTTTTACTGCTTGCAAATATTCTAATTCTGCTCTCAGACTCTTGATTTCTTCGGCTAATTCCTCCTCTCTAGGCATAGAAGAGGATGGTTTCATTACATTCTGATCATCATTATCATCCCTTGGGGATTCATCTTCTTCAAATCTATCAAGGGAATCAAGGAAAGGGCGTTCTTGAAACACCTCTGACCTCATTCTCAATCCACTACCCTGCTGTCTTTCATATACGTTCTGAATTTCAGCCTCAGTGTTTGAAAAATAAGGTATTGTCCGCTCTGAAGATCCTGGATTGTCTTGAATATTATTATTACTTCTAGGAGAACCCTCTCGACTAGCTTGAATGGTCCCGTTTCTCCTGTACATCATTTTTATGGATAACTCTTCAAATAAAGGGTTATGCAGGGATCTCCTCCCTTGCATACAAATTTTTACTTTACCGATTGGGAGATTTGTTCGGAGTCGCCACCTATAACTAGGAATTATTTTCTTTTAAATTCAGGGTTCTTTCACAAAGTAGTCCCCAACGGAATCACCAAATCTATTGGTTATTTTCCCAGACTGGATGCTTGTTCCCAGTTATCCCTACAAAGTAGCCATCATTGATCAATAGGATTCTCAGGCCAGGGGCCAACAGTACAGGAGATAGACTCTATAAATATCTCCTCTTCTTCTTTAGGCTCTGCAGAACCAAGGGGGTATTCCCTATTCAACATCCATGAAATGTGACTATGAACTGACTGGGATGCTGATACAAAGCAGATGAATCCTCCTTTATGCAGACCAAAACTATAAAATAAGTGCAAAGGGGCTAGCTTTGGGCCTATACTCAATTGTGAGGCAGAGCATTTTGATCCTAAAACTACTTTTAATGTCCTAAAGGTTTGTATTTGAAGTTTAAATTTGATTTGTATTTGGAAGCAAAACTAGGACCTTGGTTGTAACCTCAACACAAGACCAGATTGGTGCCTATCTAGGGCTCGGAGTCAATAGATATATATATGTGAGTGTTTATCATAGACTTAAGACAATAATCAGATTTCAAGGGGATTTTGCAATGTCTGCCTTACAGACAATACCCAAGACAAAGTATTTAGTTACTTCTGCTTACAAACATCCTTACTACAGTGTACTCTTCTCAATACTTAACCCAAAACATTTAATCTACTCCTTGAGCAGAAGTAAAAGATTAAGCATTCAATATAGAATACCCATATTCTAGAATCCCAAACACCCCTTAGCTGTTTAGATTCAGAAGAAGAACACATTCAGTTTGGAGAAAAATAACAAAATACATGCTATAAAGCATTACTCATTTAAATTAACATGAAACTGATGAATTCTGTGTATAAGACATTCAACATACAACTCATAAACTCACAAAATACCTAGAATAGAGCCATCAATGAGATTGTGTCCGATTACAACACCAAAAGTTATCTAGTTTTCAACAACAAAACAATGAGGCACACACCACATATATACTCAAAGTGCGCCCTCAACAGAACCATACAAAAGTCAAATCAAAATTCTACGAATTACAATGAACCAAGAATGGCACCCAAATCAATCAATGCAGCAGAAGACAGAACGGGAAGAAGCAGAAGAAGGGCGAGGAGTAGTTGAACTCATACATATGAAACATACATGCAATCCAGATCTCAAACCTGCATCAAGCAGAATGTAAAACTCCTCAGGTCCAGGCCTTGCATATTTGATTGCATGCGCTAGCATACAATTGCCTTTGTATGCAACTGGTGGGCCCGACCCTTTGCCTTTCTCCTTTGCAAGCAACTTTTTCTTTGTATCTGCCTCTTGCATATTTCTGATGTACAATCAGCTTTGTATATCAGCAGGCCCCACCACTTGTGTATCGACCCCTTGCACATTCCTTCCTGGCTTATCCATCGACCAATGATACATTGCACTGTAGCGAATGCATGTCTGCGCCTTGTATATTTTCCATATGCATCAGCTACAGTGAACTCGATATACATTCAGTACAGTAACCTCCTTGTATGCTGCCAATGCATCTTTTCATTGTATGTGCCGGTGACGAACCTTTGCACTGTAGCAAATGCATGTCGGATCTCTTTTTATATATTTTATTATATAAACTCAATGTATATTGGATATACATTCACTCTTGCTTGTATATATTTGCGGACCCGACCACCACTTTAACCTTGATTTGAACCCCCTTTTGAGATCCGTCTTGCATAAACCCATTGTATATCCAAATATACAACAACATACAAGCCCCTATATACAAGCAGGGATCTTCGATGGAATATACCTGCAATGTATAACCCGATATGCATACAAAATGCATATAATTCATTTCTTCACCATTTTTGAGAGTTGATATGCATTTTGAGCCCGCCAACACACATTTGCACTTGCACATACAAAAACTTAGCATTTTGCATGAAGTGCAATTAAAAAAAGGGTAAAACATTGTATGTGGGTCGAGGAAAAACCTAACCTAAGGCACTAAGTGTTTGAAGGGATAAAAATAGAAGCTTGCAAACTCAATTTCAGAACCCTAACCCTAGGTGAGCACCACCAGGAGCTTCATGCGGTTGCAGGATTTCAACTAGTTCAGTTTATGTGTTTTGCAGGTTTTGGTAGAAGCATTGTGGAGTTTAGATTTATGATGTGTGTGTGTGTGTGTGTGTGTGTGTGTGTGTGTGTGTGTGTGTGTTATGGTTTCTATAGAAGCTAAGTTTCAGATGTTTATTTCTTATTATATCATCTTGGGTTCAGCTACAAAGGTTGCTTCTGTGCTTTTCTCAGTGCAGTTTTAGTTGGTGTGTTGTTGCAGGGTTTTGGAGTTTGTAGTTTGAGTAGATTTTAGAGTAGTGTTTCCAGATTTGTTTCAATTGTTTATTGCTGTTGTTGTGAATGTAAAACAATAACTTTATTCTTTACTTACATTAGATATATAATTAATATAATTTGGAGTTTATTGGTTGTCATTTCTGTGCTTTCTAGTGAAATCAGGTGAAGTGAAATTATTGATTTGGTATGCACATTTGTATTTTATATTAAATCTGGTAATTTTATGATATAATAAAGAAAGAGGCTGTACCATTAATGTTATTTGAAGATAAAATTTAGTATTTTATGTTTCAAGAAGTTTCCCTTTGCATTTGTGATAAAATTGTTAATGTCAGGATCAATCAGTGTAGGGGAAAATTGGGTGTTTTGAAAGTTAATTAAAAAATCATTCTCAAATTTGATTGTTGGATGCAAATATTTTATTTGGGACATTACAATGCTTTTGTGTCCTTATAGGACAATCATAACGAGTTTTATCCTACTACCACAATCCATAAAGCTACTTGCAATCCTTTGAGAAAGTCACCTACACTCTTGGATCCCCATCTTATGCCTCATAAAGTTGGTCATATTAACAAGACATTATTATAAGGTTGAAGGTGAATGTATGAGGTCCTAACATAGTCAAATTATTGAAGGAATGATTTTCATATCAATGAAGAGTTGTCATAAATGATGGACATCCATGATTGTGGAGGTCTGTTGAACTATGGTAGGGGTA
Source organism: Cunninghamia lanceolata (assembly GCA_027924645.1). Taxonomy (NCBI): domain Eukaryota; kingdom Viridiplantae; phylum Streptophyta; class Pinopsida; order Cupressales; family Cupressaceae; genus Cunninghamia; species Cunninghamia lanceolata. The sequence goes on along the minus strand of BSBN01000377.1, from coordinate 26,194,072 downwards.
GGCTATACAAGTTAGATTGTTAACAAGGTGAAGGAATAATTGTCATAGCTCAAGATAAATCATTTATAGTCAAGGGTAGGCTATACAAGTTAAGATTGGTCATGCATAAATGGTGAAGATCTAGGAGGCCAAGGAAAAATGATAAATTTGTGAAGTTTCCCACAACAACAAATTTGACAACATGGTTTGTGAGGCTAGAAACATTATGGAAACATCCAGAAACAAGGTAGAAACATGGTGGAAACTTCATGAAATGAAAAGATCTTATTTTCTACCTATAAAATGAAAGCTAGAAGATGTCAATGAGTTTGAAGACAAACTCTAGGAGATGAAATGAAACAAGATTTTCCAATTTACCTAATTTTGAAAACCTTTTTGCAAAGTGTTGTTGTGACAACATTTCAAACTCCTAATTTGTTATACTAGCCATGAGACAACTTGATTTTCAGACATATATCACTATTGTACCTACACAATCATAGCTAGAAATGGTCAAAGATGAAGGAATCAAGGTCTTGGAGCTGAATGAAAATGAACTTTATAATCTTGTACCAGAATTGCAACCTTAGATATGGTTGTTGCAGCCTTCCATGAGGTACCAAATTTCTGTTCTAGATTGTAGATGTCCCGATTAAGACTAAAAATGGAGAAAACATGAAGAAAGGAGGCTAGAAATGGAGTTTTGATGGTGAAATTAGTTATCTAAAACTGCTTTTTGATATTTGTACTTGAAAAATGAAGAGTTGCAACTACATATGGAGGAGATAAAAGTTTTCTATAGCTCTGCACATGTGTGAACAATTCATATTTGTCATTTCATAAAAATACTATATCTAACTAAAAATACAATCACGTGGCAATTAAGATCAAATTATGTCTTGAGGTATGAAACTACATATATCATCTTTCTACCAAGAAAAACAATCATATATAACAAGAAATCAATCTATAACATGTTATTGATCATAACTCAACCATTGTAAAGTGATTATACATCAAAATTTTAAGTTTCAAAGTAGGAATACATGCACATAAAGAATTTAAATTATATTGTATATCAAGGTGTATATATATTAAAATCTAGTAATGGTAGACATATACAAAAATTTGGCAAATATGCCAACTCAAAACATTTTTACAAAATGTGGCATATACCATGTCTCAAAATCCATATACAATCTACATGCCAACTAGCTACATCAAATACTAAAGGTCCACTTGACCCTATGTCTTTGGTGAATCCTCAATCTGTGATGGATCCTCAAAAATTTCTTCTTCGTACCATGATCTCTACTAGTTGATGGAGGCAAAGTTGACTGCATTAACAAGTCAAACCACAAATTTGATTAATCTCTTCAATGGTAAATATAAATAAGTTAGAGTTAGTAAATAGAATCTTATCTACTACAATTTAGAACTTTCATTTATTAACATACATCTAAATCACTACAATCATCTATAAGACCTCTATAAACTATCAATTATTTAGAAAAATTCAATTCAATTACTTCGACTCTTTTTTATCTCTCAGACAATCATTCTACAAATGATTTTCTCTTAAGACGATCAAGTGTCCTACTGAAGCGTGATGGCAAAGGTGGCACGTCACTCACATTCTTAAGAGACTGTAAAAGTAAAGTAACATTGAAATAAATTAATATATAATTATTAAACAAAAAAGGAAATGAATACATTAAAAAAGGTTAGATGTGTTACACATAAACAATCTAGAGTGCACTTCACAAAAATATATCTACTATAAAACAAGTACATACCACCATCGAGGCCTCCTGCATTGATTGAGAAGGACTCATCATGGATGAACCAACTAATATCTCTTGTATGAAAAATGACAAGAATGTAAGACTCTATGTATACAAATAATCATAATAATTTTTAAATTAATAGATCAATTTATCTATTCTCTATTTTATTATTTATCTAAATGACTATAATCAAATATTTAAGTTTTCTAAATTATCAATTGAAGTACAGTTCAATCGAATTGCCTCCACCCTTTGTTGGCATTCAGAAAGTTGTTCTGTGAATGATAGTCCCTTGGGTTAATCAGGAGTTCAAGTAAAGACCATAGACAAAGATGCCACATCATTCATATTTTAGATTGACTATAAAATTAAATTAACATCAAGATATAAATTAATATATAATTACTCACAAAGAAATAAATGCATATAATAAAAAAAGTTGATGTGTAGAAAAAATTATATCGGCAAGTCAAAGCCAAATTAGATGGCAGACAAAGTTCCATGATAAACTTCTGTCAACTCCTCCTCTGTCATCAACTGTTATCCCCCTTAGATACATTAGTACTAATATTTGTTTATATTATTCAAATGGAATACACCATCAAATTTAACTTTAAATTTTACCTGCATAAAAGATTGGCCATGCTCTTCTCCTTCTCTACGGTCCACTGATGCTTGTGCTTCTGCTCTTGTCCCTGACCCCTCAGTTTGAGTTCTGGACCCCACTTGCTCATCTCGTGAATGGACATCGCACTCTGAAGTGTTCAAGGGTGGCTTAATACTCTCCATAAGAGGACCTAAGCACAACTAATTACAAAAAATGCAATGATGGGGCACACAAACATGTGTGGATGAGAAGGGTCTAGTAAAATCAAGTGATCCAATATCACCACCAACATCATGTGGTTGTGTAAACTGAGAAGTCTGTGTAATCAAGTGCTCGGTTAAAGAGTGTATGGCACTGAGGCCCTGTTGTGTTGTATTTGCAACAACATTTGGGTGTTGAATTAGGGGTAGAGAAGGGATAGTAGGAGGGGGAATAAAAGGACCTTGTACTTATCTCATTGCCCCAGGTCTATCTTAAGGCATTCCTTTACCTACTCCCTGAAACTCTCTAAAATTAAAATAATTCACATGGTGACCCATTACAAACTCTGCATATAGTTTACGAAGGAAATACAAAGGTAGATCTGAATTGTTGTTGGGTTGTTTATCAAAAACCATCCACCACTGATCCCAAAAATTCTAACTAATACCATCATGTGTACACCATTTGATTGAATACTTAGGCTTATGAACATCAACATGCAATCCAGTTTTAGGATTGAAAAAATATTGGGCTAACATACCTTTTGTAATGTCTAACTCTTTCACTTGATCATATGATAAACTGTCTACATATTCCACCTTCTTGGTTTCTTGCCATTGCCTAAATGATTCATGTTGGCTTGAGAGGGTTCAAACATGACTAATAATTCCCTCTAAATTCGATGTCATTGAAGAGAATGAAGGGTGGTGGTGATACATTTCTACAATCCTACCTATTTGATCAATGTTTCTTTCAATTTTCTCTTCGATTGTTGAAGGGGGAGGGTTTGGTGGTGGAGGGTTTGGGTTTTCATCTTGTTCATCCATTTTACCTATTTAAAATATAAAACATACCCATTTAGTATATAAAACCAAAAAAAATTACTTAAACATACAAAACAAGAAAAATGCAAGAACTTACATCTTCGGATTGGATATCTGTTCCAGAACTACTCTAATATCCATTTTGGGAGAGGTCTGTGTTTTTCAAGTCGTGGGTTTGCAAACCATGACCTCTTTTTTCCCTTTTTATGCTTTGCAAAATGGATATCTATTTTGGGTTGCACAAAATGGATATCTGTTTTGGTTTGGTATCCAAACTAAAATGAATATTTTTAACATGCCTATGAAAGTCAAAGCTGGAAGATTATGAATTTGGCGAAGTAAAAACACAATTTTTTTTCTATTGCCACTATTTGGCCTGCGATGATCTTGCACATACCCATATACAGCTTATCAAATGGTCAAAGAAGAAAAAGATTATGACCTATGTGAGCTCCTGCAGCAATAATTACTAGATAATCTGAAAAGGACAAAAGAATCAAGATACAAATTCTGATAGGGATCTTTGATTGTATGTCTTATGTTTTACCTTTTTAAAGAATTGCCTGGTATGAAGGGTATAGTTTGGAAAATAGATACTCTAGTTCCCATCAAATTAAGGGTTATATGCTTAGCTTTCCTAATCATGAGAACTATGACACACTATTCTGGGGATTTTTCAAGACCTTTCAAAAGAAAATGTAGATGAGGGAGAGAATCCCTTCAAAAGTTGTCAACAAATATAAAAATGATATAATATTCATGGTTAATAAAGATAACTGTTATATGGAGGCTATTGAGCCAAGAACATTCTAGATCACAACCTTTCCATATGAAGTTTCTGAGTTTGATTTGGTGGGATATGCTGACATGTTACTCAACAAGCCAAAGGATCCCTCTACTGGAAAATTTGACACTTATGATAAAATCATTAATAAATCAGTTAGAAGGGAGGTAGAGGAAAATGTAAAAGAGGTAAAATCTAAGGCATAGAAAATGAAATCTGACCTAGAAGACATGCTCAAATCTTCTGAAGGCTCTTTAGGAGAAGCACAAACTCTTCCCACTACACAAATGCCTAGAAGAATAAGTAGATCAGTTTTTGTTGCAGCTACTTCTTCTATCCCTTCTATGTAAGGCCCGCCCTTGTCCGACTAGTTTGTATCCTATTATTCACCTAGCTCTAGATTAAAATGATAAAATGATTGATTATTATATAATATGGTTGCCAGATGGATATAGGTAGTGATTGGTTATACATCATCATTAATATGTTTAATTTGCTTCGGCTATGATACGTATATGTGGAATTAACTTTGAGATTGAGTGTGCAGGTATTTCTAACAAAACCATAGATACTGGAGATCATTCCGCACCTTATGTTGTAATCCCTTGTAAAGCCGATCTAGTTCCACGAGGAACCAAGATCAACTCTGTGTTTGGTGCAATGTTGTAATGTTGTAATATTGTCTTGCATGAGGTTGAATGGGTTAGGTCTACCCTTTTGTAAAATTGAATTATGATTTGTGTTGTAAGAATTGTATTTGAATTTTATTTTTTTAATTTAAATTTTTGAGACCCTTTTCTTGTGTCTTAACTTGACCCTGGGTGTCCTAACTAAGTTTAAATTGACCCTGGGTATACCCCATGGGTCTAGGGTCACTTTTGACTTGGGTAACCCTTGGTTAACCTTCGTATGGTCACCTTAACTTCACAGTGAAGTTCAGTGACGAATTTGGAGGCATGGGAAGGATAGGATGAGTGGGACCAGCACTCAAGCCCATCCTTTCTCCATTTTCAAGGCTTGAAATGACTCCATGGTCCACCAATAATGGAGGGGCTTATCTTCTTGTTCCCTCATTTTTGGTGAGAGTCCCCATGAAGTGGTGTGGTCCTTCATGAGTGGGGTTATTTTTTTATCTCACTTGGGATAGTGGGGATATTTTATTAATTCCACTTGGGATAGTGGGGATATTTTTTTAATTCCACTTGGGATAGTGGGGTTATTTAAATATTACGATCTGAAAAAAATATTTTTAATTCATCCACTATGAATTTAAAATTCACAAATAATGTGAGCCCTTGATGTCATAATCCACTCTTCCCAAAAAAATAAATTTTTAATTCATCCACTATGAATTTAAAATTCACAAATAATGTGAGCCCTTGATGTCATAATCCACTCTTCCCAAAAAAATAAATTTTTAATTCATCCACTATGAATTTAAAATTCACAAATAATTTGAGCCCTTGATGTCATAATCCACTCTTCCCAAAAAAATGAATTTTTAATTCATCCACTATGAATTTAAAATTCACAAATAATGTGAGCCCTTGATCTCAACTCTTGATCCTCACCTTCCATTCCCTTTTTAGAAAATCTATAAATAAGACCCTTCTCTAAGCAATTAGAGAAGACTGGATTTTTGCAGGGGAACTTGATTCTTGCAGGGGAATTTCATTCTTGCAGGGGGACTTCATTCTTGTAATCTTATCATGCCTAATTTCCTATAGAAAATCTTCTTCTGGCATCCTCATAATGCCCAATTCCTTCTCTATTTTCCTCTTCATAGCCTCATAATGCCAAAATTATTCTAGCCATCCTATATCCTCCATTCATTATCCCTTGCTTGTGATCATAGAGAGATTGTTTTTTTGAGAAGGGAGATTTGGAGAGGAGGCTGAAGAGGAACTCTACATCAACTTCATCCATTAAAGGGTTTTTTAAGGTTGTATTTCAAGGCCTTTCCTTTGCATTTTCTATTTCTTGCATGATGGATTTGTGAAATAAAATTTGATTTGTTGTGTTGTAAATTATGTAATTGTGGGGGAATTTATTTGGGTGTTGACAGAGCTTCTTCCACTTGGGAGAAATGCTCATCAAGTGTGGGGTAGGGGAGGAGTGATCCTCCTCGAGTACATGCCTTGTTTCTTTTGAGATGTTGAAAGCCTTGAGGACATTTGTGTGACTTTAGGAAATTGTGTTATTTGGCTTGAGAGTCAAAATATGAACTCCTTGGAATCTTTGTTGGCAAGTTGTCTTGAGGCCATGAGAAGGAAACTGTGTTAAAATTTAATTGAAGGGTGACACTCTAGAGTTGAGTGTGTCCACTCTCCTACCCCTTTTTAAACTCACAGTGGATGAGTTTTGTGTTGTGTAAATATCTATGGGTGTATTTGTGTTTTGGTGTGTTGTTTTTATTTTGTTGTGAAGTGGTATTGAATCCCCTAGGTGTGTGGATGATCTCCCTAACTCGGGGGTGACCCTCTTGCAGGTCTATGGTAGGGACGAGAGCAGCTTGTGTGGTGTTTCTTCCCTTGTGTGATATGCAGGTTTTCTGGGAGTTTATGGTGAAGCTTGGAGAAGATTATTGGATCTTAGAAAATATTTTATTTTCCTTTACTCTTAAGGGAGCTTGGTCTTTTAATAGCTTCATCCTTGTTGATTTTACAAGAGGAGAACATTCTCTCTCTTTCGTTGTATAATTTGGTATTTTAGAGTTGTGAGGAAATTACTTCCTTATTGTATTGATAGTTGTAGTTTTATTGTTCGTTTAGTTTTGCCATTTGGAAAGGAAATAAAATTGGATTAAAGTTGTGTAATTGAGTTAAATAGAAACTAATCTCATATTAAAAGTTTGCCTTAATATGAATAGTGAATAGTAACAGAATAGTGAATAGTGAATAGTAAAAGTGAATAGTGAATAGTGAATAGTAAAAGTGAATAGTGAATAATAAAAATGGGATTTATTTATGCATATTGTATAATATGAATTGAATAGATGCTTAAACTTAGAGTTGCAATTCAGAAATACAATGTTTATATTTGTAAAAAATAAAATAAAAATTAACTCTTTGCTCTGTTTTTAATGATTTATTGGATAGTAATCTGTTTTAACAAATTATATATATTTATTTATTATATATATATTCTATACTTTCTTTACAGTTAAGGAACTTATTAATGAAATTGTGAGTTAAAGTGAACTGAGATAATGGCGGTATATATATATATATATATATATATATATATATATATATATATATATTTAAATTAAATTTTACAGAAACGAAAGAGAGGGCAAATGATCGTGCTTTGTTGAAAAATGATCTATCACTTAAAACAACTGCTGTACAAATGTAATTCGTGAGTGTAATACCCCGCTAACAACTGCTTTGTTTACTCCTTAAGCATACGCCACCGAGCACGCTTACGCGTGAGAGGGGGTTTTCAGAGTAGTAAGAGAAAATTTTTGATAGTTCGTATCATGATCACAGGATGCATGTGGACATGACACGCGTGAATACGTGTTGTGACCGCATGGGAAATGTGGGCATGACATTTGGTATCAGAGCCCAAGTTTCAACATTGGGAGCTCTGGGGTTTGCGTATTGTTTGGGTTGACATGGAGTGGGTTGAGCATAGTTTGACCCTTGTCCTACTACATGTAGCTGCGAGAGAGTGAGGTTGTGGTTTGTCGACTAACCTTCACCTTGGAGGAATACCCATCCTCTTGTTTTGTCATCGTGATGGCTTTGTCACATGATTATCGAAGTCTTCTGCTTGTGTTTTGTGGTGGTTGTGATCCTCTTGGTCAATTTTCCTCTCGAGTTAGTTGGTCTAGGTGGTGAGGGTTGCATTGGACCCTTCCTTGCCCTTGTGTATTTTTGTGGAGACATCTTAATGCCCATTTGATTTATTCTTGCCTTGTGAACTTGACGTGTGTTTATCATAAGGTTGAATGGCATAATCTCTTGAATCTCTAACCCTTGTTATCATTAGAAATTGGCATTATTTCCTTTGGATTGATAACTAGAAAAGATTGCATGAAGTGTATCTTGCTTTAAATTTTATGAGTGTAATTTGTTAAGTGTGTGATTTCATTAGATTACCTTGTAAAAATACTAAGAAAGAAAGAGGTGAAAATTAGTTTTATGCATGGCAAATTGTTAAGAATTAACATATGTCCTTAAATTGTTCAATGAGGAATTTGTGTGCTTGGCGACCCTTTTTGTAAAGTACTTCTACAAACTAAAATTTTGCATTTTATAACTTTGTTTTTGTGTGAAATTGATGTCATGTTATGCATACCTTGTGCGGAAAAAAAATGTTTAGGCTTCATATGGTAGAATAGTAAAATTAGAGACGTGATCTTGCTATTAGATTCTTCTTGTGATATGCCTCTACTTTATGAACCTTGTGTTAGATAAATGTGTGGTGGTTTTGTAGTGCATATGTAGTGTTATATGGGTTATCGTTAACTCCATGATATGTGATGTGTTGTGAGTCACCAACTTGTGAGTTGAAATAATATTGTTTGGGTTCGATTATGATCTATCAAGCATAGCTAGTAAATTGGTGCACTTACTTGAGGGTGTTGCCTTATCTCTCAATGTGAAGTCATGGTTGGATTCCAATATGCTCTAGATGGATTAATTTGAGTTGATGTTTGAGTAAATTTCTTAGAGAACCTTTATGGTAATTATTATGTGACTTTAGGGTATGAAAGTTGTCCTTCTTCACTAAGTAATGAACATTAAAGGAGAATTGTGTTATGTGTTACCTTGTGGATGTGAATACCTGTTATGAACATGTTTGCTATGTGTTGTGATTATCTCGTACATGCTTAGTGTACTCATGAGCTTGCGATACTACGTATCCATCCATGGGTTGGGTGTATAACTATAAGTATGATGGACTCATGCTTGTGTGGTTGTTTGTATGTACACCCTGTAAGGTCCAATCTTGGAGTTGGAGACCTTACATGTGTGGAGTTAAGTAGTGGAGAGGAAGAACTTAGGAAGCTATGGTGACATGTTGTGGCATTAGTTTGGGATTACCCAACCAACCATACCTTCCTATGCTAGAGTACCCCCTACTTCTCCTTAGTGAATGGACCTTTGAGAGGCCCATAGTGCTTTCCTATCATGCTCTGTTTCCTTGACGGTACTAATGACATTTGACATGGGATTTTGGTTATGTTTTGGTATGGGCATGTGATTTGCTCGAGGGCATGACATTCTAGATCATCACAATTACCTGCCAAAAGAAGTGCTACTAAATTTCTTGAGCAACCCCAGACTGTGGAAAAGAAGAAACCTAGGCAAAAGAGATAGGCAAAAAGAGAAAAGATCAAACCAATTAACATAAAAGATGATGAAGATGTTGAAGAAGAGGAAGAAGAAACTGAAGTTTTGGAGAGAAAGAAGAAAAGAATAGGAGAGGAAATTGAAAAGGGGGAACATCTAAAGAGAAAGGAAAAGGAAAAGCAAAGAAGATCAAGAAACCTAACTATGTACCCTTGCAACTTGAGGCAATAGTAAACGCAATCATAGAATATGGTGCTCTAAAGGAAGTTGTAGAATTTTATGATTAAAAGCCTTCCAATGACAAATCTACTATTAAGGAAGCAATAATTAGGTATATTGGAGCCACAATGTGGCCTTAATTGAGATTATAGATCAATTGCCTGAAAGCCTTGGTGATGTTCTTACTAAAAAGATAAATGAAGCTATGGGTAAAGAAGTTGAGATGAAGAAAAGGGCAGTTGAAAAAGTTTGTCCCTCCATCTCTAAGGAAGAAAAAGACAAAGTCTCTCAAATTCTAGCAAAAGAGTTCAGGACTAAAAGGAGATTGAATATTCTAATGTCAAAGGATGAGGAATGGAAAAGGAAACATGGAAGAAAACTATTGAAATCCTTAAGGGGATGAAAATTGATGTGGAAATTATTGAAGACATATCTGATCAGTCTGCCTCTAAAGGCGATGAGGAAAGTAGTGACAAGACAAAGAAGAATGAGGAGATTGCTCCTCTGAAGGATACTGGAGCACCAGACACAAAGAGTCAAGATAAAATAAATTCACCTCCTTTGGATACTCTTGCAGAACAAAATGTGTCTCCTCTGGATAACACTGATACTAGTGCAAGACATGATTCTTCCCTTCCGAAAATTGCTGAAACACCAAATACAGAGGGATAGAATAAAGCTAATACATCTCCTCCAAAGAACACTGACTCCAATTCTCCTCTAGAGAATATAGGGAATGAGGAGGAAAAGAAAGAAGATAATCCTGAGAAGAAGCAGGAAGAAAAGGAAAAGAGTGATGATAAACAATAAGATACATAGGATAACGAAGAAACACAGGAGGACGAGCAAGTCAAGGATGAATTAGAAGGAATAGAAGACATAGGTCAAGGTGATTCATAAACAAATTCATTCAAAGACCTACTGGACTTGAAAATACAATTTCAACCAGTAATTACCCCTCAAATACTACAAATTCCCACTCATGAAGGACAAATTGATTTGTTAAATATTTCTCCCCTTCACAAACTACAGCTTGGTGGCATATTGCATGCCTCAACAAGGAAAGAATTTTTACTAGAAAACTTGAAGAAATCCAATGTGGTTGAGAATGCTGTAAAGTTAATTCAAGAAGGGTTACCAGAGGTAATCATTGACTCCTCTCCGCCTTTAGAGAAAAAGCTTAAGTTATTAATGGACTCTTTCAAAGACATTCTTCCTACATTGAGCAAAAAGAAGAACAAGAGGCAGAAAAATAATTTAAATGATAAGAGGATGGCTGAGATGACTGCTAAAAATGCTAAGACACATAATAAACTTAAAGAAAATTTTAATAAGTTCAATGATTGCATTGCTAAGGCCATAACCTTATACTTGTTCTGCCAAAAATGTCCAAGCTCTACAAAGAACATCAAAGCTCAAATGGATACCATTGAGTTACAAGCCATTCAGATGTCTAGTGTATATGATTTGTCTAAGGACAAAGATGGAGCAACAAGAGCTCAATTGGAAAATCTTCATGTACAGTTGTCCCAACTACAAGACCAAAGAGAAAACTTGAAGAAACAATTTGGTCAATTTAGGGAGGTAGTAAATCTGAGACTTGCTTCATTGTCTAATTTGCTAGAGGAAGCAGAAAAGGTTGATCAAAAGATGAAAACTCCAAGCAATGTAGAAGAACCTGAATAACTATGCATGTAATTTGAATGCATGAATCATATGCTTGCCTCAAAAGGTGCCAACTGGACATCCACTCTTACACAACTCAAGGCAATTTACAAAGCCATTATACATTTTAAATCAGTTGTAAGAGTAATATAAATAAGACAAATTTTGATGTATATAATCTTGCAGAGGATAGTAGTGTCACAGTATATACATAGCATCTTTTTTTGAGGTATCTCTATCTCAGGGGAGTACAATTTGTAGAAATCATTTTAAAGGGAGAGTCTATATAGTTTTTGATTTAATATAAGTAGAGGATATCAGGCCCTTTTCCCTTGATGTCAAAGGGGGACAGAGAAATGTGATATATATCTAAGGAGGAGTGATTGTACACATTTTGTTTCAGGTGTTGCCATCAATGACAAAGGGGGAGATTGTTGGCAATATGTGTTGTGATTGATGTCAACATAATATGTTTCAACACAAGGACAAACTTGTACAGACTATAGTAGTTGGAGAAGCTGATAGATAATGGAATATTTGAGAGAGACGACTTGACTAAATTGAATACAAGGGGTTAGCTTGCTTAAGACAAACTAGTCTGGAAGACTTAGTAGATGAAGAGAGAAATAGCTAAGTGTGATGCTGTGATCAGTCTTGTGTCTAAGTATGATGCGGAGGTAAACACTTATGTACTAACATGTTTCATGTATTCCTACATGTATATCTCACCAACTTGGAGTACCACACTTAGTAATAAGTAGCAGAAATTTGACTAAGACATTCACAGTGCATATCCTAAGGCAGAGTCATAATGTTTTGGTTCGCATTTCTCTGCAGAAAAAGATTTAGTCATATGGTTCAAAAGATAAGTTTATCCTAATATTAACATGATATGTTCAAGATTTCAAGTCATCACACCCTCAGCTCATAAAAAGTTACAAGTGATAGAGTACCAGTTACTACTTAGACAGGGCAAAGCAATGGTGGAGACCTATTGGAATGCTCCACAATCCTCTGGAAGAAATTGTTTGGTCATGTGGTTTTGAGGACAAGCTCAAGGATGTATAAGGTATGCTATATTGAAGCTTCAAGTGGTCTGGTGGTCCGCAAGGTTAGCATTTAAGTAACATAGGTAATATAGATTATTCTGAAAGCCTCAAAACACATGCTTGAGTATTTGTGGAAGATGAAATACATATAGATCAGCCATAAAAGATTGCGCGGAGGTTCTACATACTAAAATATACCTTAGGTTTGAACCGTACATAGATATCTCTTGTTTTTGGTACCACACAAGATATGTAAGACAGTTAATGAAGAATTGTATATCCTTGTTCCCCAGACTCCAATATACCTTAGTCTAGATTTTGTTTTTCTCTGGAAATGATAGATGAGGATGTACAGACCTAGGAGTATGCATGTAATGATGTTTAAGTTCATCTCTAAAGGTTTCAAGGTTTTTGATGTACTACAATGCCATATTCTGAATAGTGGAGTATCACAGTTAGTCTGGAATACTCTGTTTCCAACAATTCATCATATCTCTTGTCCTGCGGATGTATAGATTGATCTGATACTTTGGTAGAAAGGTGGTTGAATGATGTTGAGGTGGTACAATGATGAAATCTTAATCCACATGATTTTTTTGGTTTCTCCCTAGTGGTATGTAGATAAATAGTTAGCAACACTGTTTGTACAGTTTGGGCCAACTGACTAGTTTTTGTTATATGCAGTGGATCTTGATTAATTGTTTTGACTTTGGAAGATGTGAAGTGATGTCCCTTGAATCCTTTCATGAATTCTTGAGGTCCGCAACAAGTTTCCTTAACATAATGTATGTATTGAAGCTGACCTTTGAAGAGTTACATGTTTCATCTAAAAGATTTTCATGGTGCCGACCTAATCAATGTTGTGATGTGTTGCTAATAGAAAAATAAAAACTAGGAGACAACTAATTAAGATTGTGAGTTAAATAAAAAATAATAAAATGAAGTTACCATTATTTAGAAGCAAATCTGGAAGCATGCACCAAAAGAACAATAATAGATATGAGAGATTTTGAAAGGGGAAAAACAAAGAAAAAACCCCCATAAATTATGAAAGATGGAATGAAGCCATGAAAGAAAAAATATTACATAAAAAGAGGGAGAGGAGCTCCTCATGAAAATGCACAAGAAGAGAGAATGAGAGAGGAATCATAAGAAATAAGGAGAGAGCACCTCATAAATAGAGATGAGAGGGGGAGTTGCATGCAACTCCCATTTGCCACCTTTCATGTGAGAGTGCAAAGTGTCAACCTCTTAAGGAGGTGGTTAAATAAATCAAATATTCCTCCAAGAGGAATATTTATGTGAGTTATTCTCACACGTGTGAGGATACTCACATTAAATAAAAATACTTTGTATTTATGAATACAAGTATTTAATAGGAAATAAATATAACATTTACCTAAGTACCAAGTAAAGATTAATTTTTCTAATAGTTGCAAAGGGTATTTATTGGAGATCAAGGTCATTTATGAAGTAGAGATGGGTGTACGAAGATAATAGAGAAGAATGAGAAATATGAAGTGTGTATAATTAGTATGATGGAGTAATTGTGCAGAAAAGAGGACTGCAATATTAACATACGACAGATGCTTCTTCAATAGCAGTTCATGGTTTTCCTTATCATTGTAATTCTTTGTAGTAGTGAGATTTCTACAGGGAGTAGTAGCTTCCTTAGGTTGTAGCCCTAAAACAAAGTCAGCAGGGAGTTGTAGCTTCCTTGGGTTGTAGCCCTAAAACAATGTTGTAAACTTTTATATAGCAGTGAGCATTATTTTTTGAGTTAACACTCACTGTGGTTTTTCCCAATTTTTGGTTTTCCATGTAAAAATCTTGGTGTCATTGTGTTGATGAATGTGTTCCATGTCTTACCTTTTGTTTTTATAATTTAATGAAATGAAGTATTTAATTTTTAATATATGCTGATTCACCCCCCTCCCAACATCATTATGTGTTCAACACCTTCAAATGCACACACTAAACTCTCTTTTATGCTAGCTTATAGAAAATACAATTTCAATGTTGGCACTACACCAAAACAATCTCCAATGTCAAATTTGTAATTTTAATTTCATCATGCACAAGAGCGGCCCATCCTAAAATTATGAGCTTCTAAAAACTGGGTGGAACACACTGCTTAGATCGACACAAAAATGGGTTTGGACCCAAACCTAAAAAATCCACACACGATAGTGATGGCCCCAACAATTAACTTTCTGATCTTTGTTTCCAAGGTAGCTAAATATATATTTAAATCTTTGAATACACTAACCATTAATCCATCTTATCAAGTCAGCCTTCAAAGATGGATATTTAAATCTTTAATTTGAATATCTTGATTCTTTATATCGCTACTACTCCAACTTATCTTCTAGCCCTTTATCGATGAAAACTTGCTATCACGAACGTACCCTTTGTCGCTTTTATTAGAAAAATATTTCTTTTACAAGATTGCCCTTTGTTTCCTTTATCAGAGAAATCTTCCTTTTACAAACTTGCCCTTTGGTGCCTTTATCGATAAAAGTCTCTTTCACAAACCTTACACTTATATGCCTCTATCGACAAAAGTTACTATTTACGAACCATCACAAAAGCTCTTTGTTGGCAAACATTCACTTTAACAAAATTTTAGCTTTGTCTCCTTTATCGATAAAACTTTGAGTCAACAAACTTAACTTTCCATAAGATTTGTCTTCAAGCCTCTTTGTTCCCTTAGTTGGTGAAACGGTGAAATGACAAACTCACGAACTAGTTCGCGAAACACAAACTTTGCCAATAGCACAAACCTTATACTTCAAACATTTCTTCTTCACACCTTTTGTTGGTGAATCAGTGAATCAACAAACTTACAAACTCATGAACCAACTTCACTTTCTCCTTTGTCAGTGAATTGACAAATCGGTGAACTATGAAACTGATGAACCAATTCTCAAAACAAAAGTTTTTTTGATAAAGATATTTACGATAACTTAACCTCAAGCTTTTTTTCTTTCAAAATTCCATCACCATGCCTTTATTGGCAAATTGACAAATCGACAAACTATGAAACTGATGAACTAGTTCGCGAATCGAAGACTTTGCCAACCAAAGCTAGAAATTGTTGATGCCTTAGATTTTTCATTGACAACTTATTATCGGCAAACTAGTCATTGACAAAAATGGTTGTCGATGAACTTACAAGTTCGTGAACCAAACTTTTTGCTGACTAAAGGTAGAACTCGTGCCTTAGAAATTTTTCTTCTCTTCTGCCTTAGACACTTTTTCTCCTTTTCATTTCTTCTTTGCCTTAGACACAAATCTTCCTCTCTTTGACATTAATGACAACACTTCAAAAAAATGTCCAAACATGTCAAATATACAAACATAATTGTTCATACATGTCAAATATAAACATAAATGTCCATCTGAAACATAAACTTATCCATACATAGATGCATAAATATTCATACATATAAAATATCTAAACATAAATGTCCATTCCAAACATAAACATGTCCATACATAGATGCATAAATGTCCATACATGTCAAATATATAAACACAAATGTTCATACATGTTAAATATAAACATAAATGTCCATCCCAAACATAAACATGCCCATACATAGATGCATAAATGTCCATACATGCCAAATATGTTAGAAATGAAGGTGAACAACTATAGAATGGAAATCTAATTACAATTGTAACTATAAATCTAGTGCAGAACCAAAATGGAGATAGTATGAAATCAACACAAAGAAATAGAAAAATAAAAGATCAAACACATAACACAATGTTTACACGGAGAGACCCTTTTAGGAAGAAACTTCACACAAGAAGAGATGCACCGGTCTGTATTAACTTCAAATAGAGTTTACAAGACAACACTATCTATCTCCTCTCTAGTCTTCAATCCAAAAGTGCCTATAATACTCTCATACACAACTGTAATACAATATCCTCATAAAAGGGGTTGCCTTCTAGGGAAAGATAAGCCAACAAAATCTCCACCGTCAGATCTGTGACCTAATGATGAATGATGCAGATTTACAATGGTAATTTATATATAAAATATGGCTTTTGGGGGCGTTGCACTCAGACCCCCACCAAGGCACGTGGACCTTGGACCCCTTGCTAGGGGGCCATCCCCCTAGACCCTACATGGAGGGTTACCCCCTACAATCCCTTGGATAACCTACGTCCATTAGGTACCAGGATCAAACATGCAGCTGAAACAAGATCGCTACTTGGTGAATACTTCATCCCTTATGAATAATTTACAAACAATATTAGGATTAATTAATTACATAGGGTTTACAAGGTTGATGGCACCTTAATCCTAACAATATAAACATAAATGTCTATACATGTATGATGTCAAATATAAACATAAACATAAACACAAATTTCCATGTCTCAAACATAAACATCTATCTTTCAAACATGTAAACTAGATGGTTTGATCATCAAGTTAGCTCCTAGTTGAGTGACCCTCGGAGTGAGAATCCTACTTTGATAGATGTAAAGAGCCCTACAAAAGTGTAATTAAATTATAATACACACACATGTTTCCTAGATACATATAGACATGAGATATATAAATTTCAATTTGATAATTAACTCACTTGTCCACTGTGGTCAAGTGAATCACACATGCATAGACGCTCTACCCTTAAACTATGAATAACACCTACTACCTCAAGCTACACATACATGTAAAAAAGAAATATTAATTTCAAATATAATTTATTTGTGTAGGACTACAAGCATATATTTAAATTTTACAGTATAAATTTAACTTAAAAAATTAAAAATTATATACCTGTCATACAAGGAGCTTGAATATCACCATCCTCAACTACAATGATGGAATCTATTAACTCATCTATTATTATCTCATCTAGTAGTTGTAGCAGTGTTGCGTGCAACAGAATGTGAAGGTGAGATGGCATCAATCTTGAAGAAAGCATCTCTACAAAACCCATACCCCCTACAACTTGATCAAGTGAATTAGGTACCATAGGTTAAGCCTGTGGAGCAGTATAATGATTAGTAGATGCCTATGTTGGTCTAGTATGTGACTCCTACAGCCCACCATAGGATCTAACTATAGTATCTACATCAAAATACTATGAGTTAGTTGTTGGACTCTCTGAAGCTGCAAGGATGCGACCCACATTCAAACTAAAACCTACCAAAGGGATCCTCGGCTATGATGATATCACTTGATATGCTCTCATCAAGTCCTTAGACAAAAAACATGGCACCATCTACATCTGACCCTCAGTTGTAATGAAATTTAGATACTTTAGAGATGGGATGCCTACAACATGATAGGGATCTAAATGAGTAGGTGACCTATGCAGATGCCTCACTAAGTATTGTCCCACATGATCTATAGATATCATCTGAGTCTGCACAAAAATTTCAACAATACTCTCAATTGCTTCCCATTAGGAAGCAATGACCACATAATCACCAATATCGCTGAGGGATGAAAAGATTGTAGGCATGATCCTCTCACAAACCAAGCTCCTATAATCAGGAGGTGCTCAATCTGCATGATGATATGTATCCCTGTCGCATACGCTATGACGCCCCTACCCTAAATGTGGAGGTAAATCCAAATAGTTCACGTTGAGGCCTAAATGAACCTCATTGTACAACTTTTGTGTAAAATATAATAGAATTTGGTCATTATTTGGATAACGACCATGGGAAATAAGAAATCTAGAGTAAATCAATGGTGTCATATGGGGCATACACACCTAGTCACCTAATGTACCCTAACAATATTTTTGGGTGCATATTGAGGAAAACATCAGGACTTAATAGTTTCTTTTGGAACTCTTAGTTGGACTTTACTCAATGGAACATCATCAAAAACCTTTGCTCGTGTTGGTTCTCAAATCTGCAGATTGCAGAACCCTAAAAGTATGTCAGGCTTTATGATTAGGTTCAGCAACTGATTTGGCCAACTGATGAAATCAACCAAGATGGTTGCAATTCCCTACACTTCAAGCTCTGCTTCACTTAGGTGGGTGTACCTTTTTATCACCATTGAATGTTAACACTTCAAGATTGAATGGTGATGATTGAGTAGATTGTGTATAATTTTACCAATTAAAGCATCTTTTTCAACCACATTCAAACTAGCACGAGATCTGAAAATGGTTTTATTCAATTAATCTACTCCTACTCCTACAAACAGAAAACCAAAATTGTGTTTGAAATATATACAAGGAATGATTTTGGAAGTTAAATGATTGGTGTCTTCTCCTCAACTAGACAATAGAGTCCAACAGAAAGATATATGCCTTCCCTTTGGCTACAATTCGATTTGTTTGGCACTACAAGGTCTATGATTGGCATTGACGTGCAAAAATGTCATTTATCTGGTTCTTCTTACCTTATCCAATTAAATTTCTTAAGTTACAATGATTTACCTAGAGTAATTTAGTTCTTTCTTGAAGAAACCCAATAAATAAACCACACAAAATAGGAAAATGTTTTGACAAATAAAACATAACTTGATATATTGACTTGAATAACAAGGAAAACTGAATTGGAGACATCTAGGCAAAATTTTACCGATTAGTTCAACAAACAAATGACACCAGATTTCAGGCACCAGATCAATCTTATCTCTCCATTACTGTGCTTCAAAAAATTGGCATGTACATTGTTTGGCTCTTCAAAAAATCAAATCCTAGCCAACCCCCCAAGGTCTTGGTTTCCTTCTTATATAGACGAAGGAAGCAAAAAGCTTTCGACCTTTTACAAAAATGTCTATTTAGTTTCCCACCCCTTCATTTGCACAATGAAAAATTTAACTTTATCTCCCTATGAAAAATAATTTTGCAAAATACAATAATCCATTTGAAAAATATTTCACCACAATATTTTTGCAATAATATTTCCCTAGGTAAAACAATTACCCATTTCTTTATCCCTTGGTGAAAATGTATTTTTACGCTGAGAGGCGTTCTACACTCACAGCAAGGGCTGAAAGATTCAGATTCTTGTAAACAATTAAGATTTAGATTCCCATGTAAACAAAATTCATAAAATGTGTAAATAAATAAATTCGTGGAAGCAAATGGATAGAAAAATAGAAAAACTTGGGCAGTTATGGAGTGAAATCTTTACTATGTTTGAAGAATATGAAAAGTCTCGTAGCATAGTCTCTTTAAATTAACTCATGTGAGCATATCAAAAATTCTAACTACAAGTAATTTATAAATGCCAACAAATTGGAAGATATCTCTCGATGTACTGTAGATATATTTTTAAATATAAATAGTTATTTCCACCCTCCAAAATACCCATCCACACTTCTTAATTTACGCCAGTGGGTAAAAACAAATTTAAAAGTCACAATTTTAATAAATTTTCCCCAAAAGTTTTAACTACATTTGATAAAATTCCTTCCCCATATTTAAATATTCACTGCTCACCCGCATGCAATAAAATATTGTCTTATGAATCCACCTCTATACCACATGTCTATTATTGAGAATTTGTAGGGATGTGGGAATAGCCCTGAGTTTACTGCTTGACCATGCACACACAAAAGTTCCTTCGCGGGGATGTGGGGATAGCTTGCCATCCTGCACCCTCATGCCCTGGCTCCTTGTGGGGTTGCGGGGATGCCTGTAAAAATATCACCCATGTCTCTTGCTTGGAAATAAGCCTTACCATATGATGCGTTCTCTAGTACAATACATTGTGAAACTAGCAAAAATCAAATATAGAAAGGAAAGCCACTCAAGATTCTTTGTCCTTTGATATGCATACTCTGCAATACCAGCATTACCTTGTCGAAGGGCTCCAACTCGTAGCATATGCCAGTGTTCCTTTTCATCAATATCTTTTGCAGAAGCAACAACTATTTGAATGTTTCCACTCTCCACAGCCAAGTTGAATCGGGTCCTGTCATTGGTTCCAAAAAGCCATATCTCAAAGGAAATGAAACGACATCCACCACAATGTCATAGATGTCTGAATAAACGATTGTTGATCCTAGTAGTGAACTTTGTAAGTTGGTGAGAGCGAGTGCCCAATTCCTATTGAAGTATGTTGATGCATCATTTATTCTTGCATTGCAAGGCCTCCTAGCAATGACAAGAAATGTTCTTTCTGAAGGCGAGCAACCCCCTGCTACTATGAACTTTCTAGTGCCAACATCGTACATATCCCTAATGTAGTCGATACCAGTCCTAATAAGGAAATATGTATATTGAGGAATGGTGAAGTTCATGGCATTGTTATTTTGAGCATTTCTTATATTGAAGAAATAACTAATGCCCTAATAATGGCCATTATTCACGACTTGTATTCCCTAAAATATTGTATTTGCTTCCACAATGCTATCACATTTTCGCTCTCTAAGGTCATATTGTCATAGCCAGAGCCTGCTGAGGTGAAGCTCACTCTTGTGAGTAAATCATCTGAACTGAGGCTCCTATCTAGATATGTTGGAACTACATCTTTTATACCTAGTATAGATGATCAACATCTTGTCTACTTCGAGTGCAATCCTCGAGCCATTTAGGGTTGAGAGCATTGACAACGCCCCTCATTGTGAGCTTTCTTATCTCCTCACCAATTGCCTATCATTTCAAATGGTTCATTAGCCTCATTCCATAGCCCTTCACTTGTTTCATTTGCAGTGATAGCAAAAAAGGCCATTTCTCCATATTTTTGACTGTGATAAGGGTGATATGTGTTGCCCCCAACAACTTGATTTTGGTTGATTATCATCAGAGACTTGTGTCTCCTATCCATTGCAAGTTGTACTATATACTCCTTTGGCATGCTTGGAAGTTGCCTTGCAAAGACATTCTTTAATCCAATAAGCCATATCATATGCTAATCCGAGAGAAGAAAAATGTGGCAGTGGTTTGAAAACCTTAAGTGGCAAACATAATTAGCCCTGTTTCAAATAGAGACCAAGATTCCATATCATGAATTCATTTCTTCATCTTTAGGATGATGAAGTCTCTTGTAGCTTCCTATTTGTCCTCAAAGCCAACTTCAAATATTTGAGGGCCCAAGAACTTCACTAGTTTGATCCACTTTATCATTGCAAGAAGAGAATTGAAATGAGAATAGTGTTTCCAAACTCTGTTATAAGCCTCACCAACAATAATTGTGTGACACATGCTGGGTCCCCTTGTGGGCCCGACTATTTTTTTCATTTTGAAATAATTTTTTGTCCTCAATTGACCCGAGATTGCATCTATATGCTTCTAAGGTAAAAAATTGAACTGGGTAGTCATTAGAATCCATTTTTTAGCATCTTGAACAGTGACCCAAAACAAGTCAGGTGGCCTCCAAAATCACCCTGGAAAACTACTCAAACATTCTCCTGGAGGCATGAAAATGCACAGAAATACATAAATTTGATCCAAGAATTCATTGTAGCAAATTTTTTGGCAAAAACCATCCTAAGGTGCAAGATGTTAACATTCAAAGTGGCTCACTTAGCCTTTTCTGAAACCACACCTATCAAAAAACCAACTAGGGCTCACCAAGTCACCACTATGAAAAAATACCAAATCTCCTCCTAAGAAGTTGCCACTTGGGGAAATAGTTCATTTAGGTCCATTGAGCATGTGTGAAAAAAGACTCTTCACCAATCCATTTCCTTCACAAAATATTAAGGGTCAAAGTTGACCTCTCTGAAACATTCTAGAAATGTAACTGTCAAAATATGACAAACTGCATTTGCTTTTAACTTTGGAAAAATATCAAACTTGATACTGAGGCTCTGAAATTGGACCAGGGAGCATATGATGGTTAGCGAAATGTAGAATACCAATCAATTTTTATGACGATCATCCAACTATGAAATATCAATCTAAATAGGAGGCTAGTTCGCAGGCCTGAGAATATGCAAACAAAACAATCCCATAACCCTCCAACTTGGTGCTTCAAAACCCTATCAAAACTAATTGAACAGGAAGCTAAAATCAAACATACACACTTACATATGACAAATGAATACACTCACCAAGTGATTTGACATGAAAGTGAACAGGCTTCAAATTAGGACCCTCCAAAGTAGGTCACTGGGGCAAATTTTTCAAGTGCATTTCTGAGTGTGGTAATCAACTTTTTCATCATAAGCACTTAAAATTTTGTAAAATTTTACAATGCCAAAAGCTTGCATTTGGGAAAGAATAACTACTTTAACATCTCACCAAAATAAGCACTAACACCCCCTAATGAATTTCTATTATGAACTAAACTATCCAAAATATTCTCAGAATTAGATATATAAACCCCCATGGTTTGAGGGTCCTCTAAAATTAACTTCAACCTACCTATCTCTCTATCTGTATGCTCGAAAAGTGAATTCATATCTCCCTATCACATTTACATGTAAATATACTTGAGAGTTTAGAAAAATAGCATGATATAGTTCCTATGTTATTTAATTTTCTCTTTTAAAAGTAAAGACATAAATCTAGGAAAATAACAGATAGGTAGCTAGTTCACTATACATCCTAGATTATCATATTTTTAACTTATATAAATAAAATAATCAAGAGATATAAGTGATGTAGAGATACCACCACTAAGGGGATCCAACTAACCACTCAGGGGAAGAGGATGCAGGGGATGGTAGGGCAAAATAGGGCTTTAGGTCCTTGTGGACCTGGCTGCTCCATTGGTCTCCTTGATGGACATGACTGTCCTCTCTTTGTTCATGGCTCCAACACTAGTCAACAACACCTCCAATAGGTTTGTACACATGGGCTCTTTCCCAAACCTCTTAGGTACCATAGATTACCTATGTTTGATTGGTCAATGCTATCAAACCCTCCAAATGCTTTGGATGCAACTCCTTGTACCCTTTCCTTCACAACTAGCCCTACTTCCTTGTAGCCCTCCAAATAGGGTTTTTCCTTCATAACTTGAAAATGATAGGTCAAACCCACAAACTAAAAGATGTTTTAGGTACCCATTTGGCTGTTCTTCAACATATCTCAAAATGAGATAGGGTCACTTTGGAACGTCTAGGTCAAAAAATGATTGTCCCTCTTTTTTGCAAGGGCTAATTAGGCCTATTTATAAAGCAACTATGCCTAAATCTCCTTCCACACTCTCCACTCCTTTTCTAAGGTACCAAACAAGTTTTAAATGGTTTGATTATACCGTCCCTTGGGTTCTTAGGTCTCCCCACTTCTCTCTTTCTTCAAATCACTCCTCATGCAATGCTATGTGACTTAGAACATAGGGTTTTGAGACCTAATGTCATAAAAAACTCCTTGGATCTGATCTCCTGCACCTACATGCAAACAAACAGGAAATACATCCTAAATAACACCATTCCACCTGGTCTTGAGGGGTGACACAAGTGGAATGGTTCAAAACCCCATCGTTTTCCTAAAACCCTTCAAACCTAAGGTTTAAGACCCACTTTCACAAAAGCAGTGACAAAATGCTTTGAGATCAACCAAATCCTTCTAACTAGATGCAAATGAAAGGAATCTCAACTCATTTCAAGATTTCAGACATTAGAAGCTTTGATAGTATTGTACGGACTAGTACAGAACACTGCAACAACAAAAAGATAGAAAAAATGCATGAAACTCAGAAAATTCGTTATTTCTTCACATCAAAATCACATCTCCTTGATCTCCTCGAGGTATATGAGGCCTCAAAAAGGATGTTTACATTTAAACTTCACATTTTCCATCATTCCACTATTGTGGGAAAAGCCAAAAATAAGGTAAAAACTGACTGACCACTAAGGTAGGTCAAAATAGCAAGTTCTAAACTTAAGCAATATTGAAGATTCACAACATCCACTACATGAAAGTGCCTCTAGTAGATTTATTACATCAATTAAAACAAAACCCCCACCTATGCTCTCATTATTGAGACCAAAGATTCAAAATTTTCTTTGAGGTCTAGGTGCCCCTGTACCATACAACTGGACTAAAAAGAAATTCATGTCTCATGAGTGTTTATCTTCATGCTCTTCTTAGCTGCACCTTGTCTTTGACATGTTCCTTGATTGTGTATCTCCTCCATGGAGTCCAATGGCTTCCTTCATACTTCATACCTTGCTTGGTGTACTTGCTTGTGTCTTGATCTTCATATCTTCTTGTAAACTATCCTACTCCTTGTCTCTTGACTTTGTCACTTTCATGAGTTGGTGTTGTAGCTGTCCAAGCAGTTGTACCTTTGCCTTGTTCAGTTGTCCTTGCACTTAGCCTTTGTTCCATCTTGATTTCTTGCTTAAACTTTGTCAAACTATGTTGCAAACTGCATCTGCTGCCTCCATTATGTTCTGTAGATCACTTGCCTTTGCTGCCACTATACTAACTGTTCTCATCTCTATCTTATCAGTTCTAAATCCTTCCTTCTTCACACTCTCAGACCGTCCCTTCCATCCTGCTATTCTTAGTGGACATACAATTGTCCCAACCATGATATGGTCATGCCAAATTTGTGTCTTCTCAAACAACTTAGTCTTCATTTCCTCTTGGACTGTTCTAGTCATCTCCTTGTCTTCTTTGCTCTGAAAAATTAGACTATTCCTCAAATCAACTATCCTCCCATGTTCCTCCTTCCTCTCATCTGCTGTCTCAACATTCTTATGCCTTGTAATGGCTGCACATTCCTTGGTTATATTATCCTCAAGCCTCATAGGCTCCCTCTTACCAAACATTATCAGCTTTGCTATCCTTGGCTTCTTCCTGCATTGGAATCAACACAAAAGTCTTCTCATCCTTCCTAATGGTGAAGGTGTTAGCTCTTCCATTATAGACTACAAATCTATCAAACTGCCAGGGTCTTCCAAGTATCATATGACAACAATCCATGGTTAAAATGTCACATAGGACCTTGTCCTCATATCCTCCAATCCTAAACTCAACTAATGCTTGTTTAATCACTAAAATGGATTGATTATCACTTACCCAAGAGACTTTGTAAGGTGTGTCCTTGGGTACTCTTTCCAATTTTAGTTTGTCTACCATTTCACTAGATACCATGTTATCAGTACATCTTGAGTCTACTATCACTTTACATACCTTGTCTTTGCATTTGCAAGCTGTCCTAAACAATGCTCTCCTCTGAATCAACTCCTTCTCCTTGGAGGTCTTCAATAATGCTCTTTCTGTCAGCATCAACGATTCTCCTATCTCACCAACACAACTAGTGGGAGCAGAACTGCCACATTCTTCTTCTTGGACTAATTGAGTCCTCATCTCATTCTTCCTTTCACCATAACTTGTAAAACCTTGCCTCTCAAGACACTTGTATGCTGGGTGCCCAAACTCTTGGAAATTGTAACACTTACCTTCAAAGGTGTTTGCACTCCTTCCACCACCAAATTTGCCTCTAGTACCTCTACCTCTGAAATCTGCACTTTGTCCTTGTCCCTTGCTTACCTCTTCTTGACTCTCATTGACTTGTTTTGCATTTGTAAAAGATCCTCTACCTCAAGAGGTGCTGCCTCTACCTCTAGCTGTCTTATCTTGTCTCCTTTTTAGTTTTTCTTCCACTCTAACTACCATTTGATAATAGTCTTCAACACTCCTTGGATTTGCCAACACTAGTTCAACCTGCATGTTAAACCTCAAACCACCAATATACCTAGCAACTTTTTGCACTTCACTTTCATTGTGACCAGACCTTATACTTAGCTTATAAATCTCTTTAGTCTATGACTTAACATCCATTTCCTTTTGTCTTAAACCTTGAAGATTTTTAAACATTTGAACTTCATAATATTTAGGTAAGAACTTACCTTTGATCTTAGCTACCATCTTGTCCCATGAAACAATATTTGTCTTTCCTTGCTTTCTCCTATTTGATTGTTGATAATCCCACCATAATAAAGCATGACTTGTCAGCTTGGTCTTTACAATCTTCACTTTTTTCTCCTCAGGAACTTCATCACACTCAAAGTGATTGTCCAATGCTGCAATCCAATCAAGCAACTCTTCATCATTAAGGCTTCCTCCATACTTTGACACATCTATCTTCATCTTGTGATTGTCTTCTTTTACTACTCTCAGGAAATTTGCCATCCTCTAATCCTCAGGGTCCAACTCTTCTTCCACATCTTCATACTCTGCTACCTCTTCTTCCTTAGATTCATTCTCATCACCTAGAGCCATTCCTCTTTTCTGATTTTGTTCTAGAGTAGCCAGTCTTTCCTTTAACTCTCTCTACTCTCTAGCATGTTTCTCCTTCAACTCACTCATCTCTTGAGCCATGTTCTTCTCTCTTGGAGGCATCTTGTCAAACTGCCTCTTCAACTACCACGGTTCCTTCAACCTACCACTTCTCAACCCCAACAGATCTACTAACTATGCTATGATACCAATTTGATGCAGAGATACCACCACTAAGGGGATCCAACTAACCACTTAGGGGAAGAGGATGTAGGGGATGGTAGGGTAAAATAGGGCTTTAGGTCCTTGTGGACCTAGCTTCTCCATTGGTCTCCTTGATGGACATGACTATCCTCTCTTTGTTCATGGCTCCAACACTAGTCAACAACACCTCTAATAGGTTCGTACACATGGGCTCTTTCCCAAACCTCCTAGGTACCATAGACCACCTATGTTTGACTGGTCAATGCTATCAAACCCTCCAAATGCTCTGGATGCAACTCCTTGTAACCTTTCCTTCACAACTAGCCCTACTTCCTTGTAGCCCTCCAAATAGAGTTTTTCCTTCATAACTTGCAAACGATAGGTCAAACCCACAAACTAAAAGATGTTTCAGGTACCCATTTGGTTGTTCTTCAACATATCTCAAAATGAGATAGGGTCACTTTGAAACGTTTAGGTAAAAAAAATGACTGTCCCTCTTTTTTTGCAAGGGCTAATTAGGCCTATTTGTAAAGCAACTATGCCTGAATCTCCTTCCACACTCTCCACTCCTTCTCCAACA
The DNA here is from genome assembly GCA_027924645.1 of Cunninghamia lanceolata. Lineage (NCBI taxonomy): Eukaryota > Viridiplantae > Streptophyta > Pinopsida > Cupressales > Cupressaceae > Cunninghamia > Cunninghamia lanceolata. Next base: position 26,166,753 of record BSBN01000377.1, on the reverse strand, counting down.
CACCAAACAAGTTGTAAATGGTTTGATTATGCTATCCCTTGGGTTCTTAGGTCTCCCCACTTCTCTCTTTCTTCAAATCACTCTTCATGTAATGCTATGTGGCTTAGAACATAGGGTTTTGAGGCCTAATGTCATAAAAAACTCCTTGGATCTGATCGCCTGCACCTGCATGCAAAAAAACAAGAAATACATCCTAACTAACACTATTCCACCTATTCTTGAGGGGTGACACAAGTGGAATGGGTCAAAACCCCATCGTTTTCCTAAAACCCTTCAAACCTAAGGTTTAAGACCCACTTTCACAAAAACAATGACAAAATGCTTCAAGATCAACCAAAATCCTTCTAACCAAATACAAATGAAAGGTATCTCAACTCATTTCAAGATTTTAGACATTAGAAGCTTTGATAGTACTGTACGGACTGGTACATAATGCTGCAACAACAAAAAGACAAAAAAAATGCAGGAAACTCAAAAAATTTGTTATTTCTTCACATCAAAATCACATCTCCTTGATCTCCTCAAGGTATATGAGGCCTCAAAAAGGATGTTTACATTTAAACTTCACATTTTCCATCATTCCACCATCGTGGGAAAAACCAAAAATAAGGTAAAAACTGACTGACCACCAAGGCAGCTCAAATAACAAGTTCTAAACTTAAGCAATATTGAAGATTCACAACCTCCACTACATGAAAGTGCCTCTAGTGGCTTTATTACATCAATTAAAACAAAACCCCCACCTATGCTCTCATTATTGAGACCAAAGATTCAAAATTTGCTTTGAGGTCTAGGTGCCTCTGCACCAATAAGTAGGCTAAACGATTACCACACAAGCATTTCAATTCACGAGTTCTAAAGTACAAGGCGATAACATTTAATGAAAAATGAAGTCTATTTCATTATCATATACTTGTAAATTACAAATTATATTTCATTTAATGAAAAATGAAGTCCAATGTCTTTAGTGTTTTCTCTTCCCATTTCTTCAAGTTGAACCATTTTAGTGGCCTTTTATGTACTAATCACAATTTAATTTTCTTATCCACAGGTTGACAAGGATGTGATGAAGGCAATAGGAAAATTATTTTACTAGACAATGATATCAGATAGTGACTACATAGAATTTGAGAACTTACAAATTACGAGTTTGATCAACTAGAATAAACTTAATCTTATTAAACATATTAAAACCATAATTAACTTTAAAGTTGTAAACTTCCATTGAATGTTGTCACTGATAATGCTACATACTTTTCGACATAATAGATATCTAATTTATGAAAATTCAAGGAATATAAAGCACTTTCGCTTGACTGTACACATGAACTATATTGTTCCTGCTCTTTCCATTCCTATGCAAGAGTGTTATTTAAGGCTCCATATTGATTAGCATTTGGTCATGTATGTATGTGTGGATGTAAAATGTATCATGAATAGTAATATCATAATGTTATATATGCTTATCAATGAATCATGATAATGCAATGGAACTCTAACAAGGCAAATCAATCAATAGTATAAAAGGGGCTTCATAATCAAAATCACAAGAAATAAATGAACACAAAGCATCATTAGGTCACTATAGTAGATGCCATGTGTGGGGTTATTTTCCTTTTTGTTTTCATTTTTCATCCATCATGTGTAATGCCATCAAGTTGGTAAGTTATACCATATTGTTTTTTTAGCTTCCCGAGGTTTAATAATCTTTCTATATCCATGTTCATGCTTACCTAGTCTAGTTCCTCTATATCCTATATTTTTCATTAGATTGTATTCAAGAACACATATCTTTTTCAATTATTAATTTGGAGGAGGTGATGATGGTTTGGGAGATGTCTCTTTCCATAATCCCTTTCACAGATACATGTCTCCTTTAAGTCTATATATGCTTTACATGTTTTTCCATAGATAGAATGATCCATATGTATAATAATGGAATACCATAAGCCTTAAGATCAACATGATACTCACAAAACTATAAGGCATAAAGTATAATGGACCCCAATCATGTCTTCTTGTAAGACATGATGATAATTGATTGGTGCAAGAGGGTACTCCCCTCTTGCAAAATCATAACCAATTACTCACAAACCTCACAATCAATCTTAGGATAGAGATGCTCTAGCCCAATTTGAACACTCAAAGATTAAAACAAACACTGTATTTAATTTGATTCAATTCAACACAAAAAATATAGAAATCTACAAAATATTTACAACTTTGCTCAATACACAAATTGCAACAACTCAAATTCAATTGTATTAGTCAATTCAAAACAAAATATATCTACAACAATATTTACACATGGCCTTCATGGCCTCTCAACTCATTCATATCCAAACTACTCTACATTCTCTCTGGCTGCAATTCACAACTTTGGTACTTATTCTAGGAAAAATTCATTCTCTTTTAATTTGGCAGCGAGTTCATTACATATTCTCCCTTCTCCCCAAGGTAGCGAACTCTTTTTTCCTCTGTCTATTTCTTTCTTGTTCCTTCTCCTTGTCACTCACCCTTCTCTAAATATTTCTGTTTTATATGTCTCATATGAGGCATTTCAAATTCTCTTCTATTCTCTATTTTGTCTTCATTAATATATGCTTCAAAAGAAACGTTGAGCTTTTCCTAGTTGCTATATATTAGCTATTTTTCCTTTGGAATTTTAATATCTATCACAAACTTCTTTTCAACGCACATTGGGAGGCTGGAATAAAATCTAAAGTTTTTTGTTTGCTTCACACATTGATTTGGCACTTCATTTTATTTCTGATTCTCTTTTTGTCTAAAAAAATAAATGCCACTCCTTGGTCGTCAATGCCTCTATGAATTGGTTGTTTCAATTATAATTGCTCAATTAATATGCACTCATCCATATTTGTTTTACTGAATATTTTATCCAATAATTGATATTTTTGGGAGTGGTTACATAGTAAAAAGATGAAAGTATGACAAGAATAGAAAATCCTCTGCCATTTCCATTTTGACTTTTCAATTTTCTTCAAAAGATGAATATGATATAAATAAAATCCACCAAACATTGTCTTATGAGGTTGCATACACTATTTGGAAAAAATTCAAATACGCGACTTTGACTCTGTGTGCCAGGGTGCCAGAAAATCAACTTTTTGCATAACTATTACCCAAAAGCTTCTTTTTGCACAAAAAGTGGTCAAGATGAGTGTGATGACCTCCTTAAGCTTCCCATAAAAAGGATTTTTCTCTAGATTTTAAAATCATGAGATATTAAACTTTCTGTAAAACTGCTAGTGTGAACTTATGAAATTAAAATCTCCCAAATGGTGAAAGATATGCCTTGAATTAGTTTTTCACATTTGGTAAAAAATAATAAAAAATATTCCCTTAAAAGTATTTTTCCCATCTCTTATGGATCTTTGGAAACAATTGTTTCCATGAAACTACCTGCAGGGCCTTTAAAACAACAGACCAACGAAATTTCAAATTTCACAAATCTGATCACCCAAGTTGCTTCCTGATGCTGAGAGATGCCAAGAAGACCAAAACAAACCAAAAAAGAAAGAAAACAATATAAAAATATTTTTGGGTGATGTCAATTGCCTATTCTCCCAGATGCTCTTGCATCAGACATGCCGGGTAGGAAGTTTGTGAGCATAGGCTCACAAAAGTGGAGTTGAGTAGTAGGAATACTCTCCCAGGTTGTAAAAAACCTAAAATGAACTCCATCGATGTGATAGGTTCACAAAATTAATTCTTTTACCTCCTCTTCCAGCATCTGGCTAGAACATTCTCCATCTTCCTCCAACAACTCTGCACTCTCTTCCTCCTTCCTCTTGTGGAATCATGTCCATCATGAATTGTCCTCCTCCAAATATTCTCTCCTTTCCTCTCCTCCTTCATGGGATCCAACACACTATTATTATCCGACCACCTCCACCAAATACATCCTTCTCTCTTCCAATCTTTCATGAGATTTAACCCACCACAAACCAACCATCTCCACTAAAATATCACATCATTCACATCACAACCTATCGCACATACATACAAATCTTCCCCTACAACTTCATGGAAATTAAAAATTTCCACCTTCTCTTCTCCATACTCCTCAACCTTCAACATGGAAAAGAAATGTAAAACAATATCATCACAAAATGTAAACAAATTTACCTCTTCCTTCACTGTTGCAATATTTCCTTCATCATCATCAGCTACAACCTTCATCCTCTCATCCTTCACTATGAGGTTTTCATCTACACCATCTACTCTCATCATCATCCTCATGTCTTCAATTTTTGTAACAAGTTTTTCACCTGTAGCATCTTCTACAACCTCTACACACAAACATGCAATAATTGCATACAAATCTGCAACTTCATTTGTTTTCTTTCTATCTACTTGCAACTTATTACTCACCTCAACAACAAGAAAATCCCTATCAAAGTTTCCTCATCACAAAATTTAGAAAAATCAAAAGTTACCTCATCCTTCTTTGCTGCTGTGACATCCATATTCTCATTCTTCATTGCACCATTCATCTCCTTCAAATGTTCACTCAACCTGGAAAACTTCTCTATCTTCTCAATTTCTTCCTCAAGCAATTCATGCTCCTCCACAATAACTAAATCTATAGCATTTTCACACAAATCTGCATGAAAATTGAAGCCTTCCATGTATCTACTTTCCTCTTTCCCTATATCCTCTATGGCATTCATCTCAAATAAATTAAACTCAAAATGCACAAGTTTTACCTCATTTCCTTTCTTTGCTCCAACTTCTTTTCCTTCATTTTTTGCTACATTATTCATCTCCTGAGGTTCATCTATCCAATCTCCTTCTAACAACCTATCAATTCTCCTCATCTCTTCTTCCCATTTAAGATCATTCTCCTCTTCACCCACTTTCTTGTCAAATATAGGGCCTTCTTACTCTGTCATCTCAGATTCTCTAGCTTCTGCATTTTTTTCAAGTTCTACCACTGCATCCTATTCGTCATCTTCTTTATTTTCCACCACATCATCTGCTACAAATTTTTGCTCTTCACACTCATCTACAATCTCATTACTTCCTTCTTCTATCTTCTTATCCTTCAAAGGATAGGTAGCTGTTGCTGCTACATCAATTCCAATTTCTTCATTCATGTCTTCCAAAAGACATGCCTCTGCTATAATTTCTTCTTCTTTTTCACTCTCTTTCTCCATGCAAAACTATAATCGCTAATGCCTCCATGCTTCTCAATTACTCATGAATTTCCTTTTCTTCACATCATTGTCCCAAACATTCCATTTCTTTTTGTTAGGGGAAATTTGGTTAAACAATGAATATGCAATGATAAACAATCAAATACCCATAACTCAATAGAATAGTGAAGCTAAGAAGATTAAATGAAATGAAGCAATGAATAAAACAATGCAAACCTTCCTTAGATCGAAACTTCTATTGTTTGCCTATTAAAACCGTCCTTGCTCGTATGAAGTAGGCCCTTAGAGAGTGCACTCCTTTACTGTTTTCAAGAATGTCGATAGTGAATGGCTGTGGTGATAAACGTGCAATGAAGAGGAGTTTCAAAGCTTCGAGTGATCTCAAGCAAATTGTATTGGGGTGCCAAAGGTGCGTTGGTGAATTTCTGCAGAGTAACAATACGAATAGCCTAGATGAATAGAATGGAATAATAAGGTTCCATTTATAGACTTGGGAGAATGAAGATCGACGGTTGAGACGAAATGAGCAGATCAATGGTTGAGAATGGTTGAGGAATGTGCAATGAAAAAAAAGAGGACAAGTGTCCAAGTTCCATCATGTAACAGGGTAGTTAACAAAATTGATTGAAGATTTAATAGAATGGATTAAGGAATTGACTGAACTGATTGATCAGTTATTCGAATAGATTGAGGAGCTGACATAATTGATTGATTAGTTACAATTTTGATTGATGAGTTAACTAATTTTGATTAGAGAAGAAATAGGACATGTGGGTGAGAGAATATTAGGTAATTAAATATTTGAAATATTTAATTACATGTGCAACATGATGAGGTGGAGAAGGTGAGGTGGATTGGTGAGGTGGATTTATGAAATTAGGACTTAGGATAGAGGAATTTAGGATTAATTAAATAATGTAGGATTATTTAATTATGTAAGACATTAGAAGAATTTAGGGAATTTAATTAAATAAATTGATTTTATTTAATTTAGACTTCAGAAGAAATAATTAAATATTTTAATATTTAATTAATTAAGAGGAATGTGAATCAAATAAATAAATTTGTTTATTTATTTATTGATAGAAGAATTAGAAGGGAATAAATATTAAGAATATTTATTTAGAATGAATCGTGTCATTTTTAGGTGTATACATTTTGCCCCTCTTTGATGCAATGCAGTTTACGACATTGCTTCAAAGAATAAATAGTCTGATAATGATACATGCCCCAGTTTGCCCCTGGTACAAGTTTGATGACAGGATGCCCCCTCGGGAGATTAGATGGGAAGATGACAGAAAACATGAGACGGACAATCTCACGAAGAAGAAGGTCAAGACTGGGTTAGGATGGAGAAAGAGCTGAAATGATATGGGATGCAAGATCAAAAGATGACACACACAAGCAAGAAGCAAGTATGCACAAATGATACAAGAACAAACAAGGTATTACCCCTATTAAGCGGTAAACCAAAGATATAGATTGACGATGTCTGGTTTCAGGAATGAAACATGTCGTATAAGACTCCGGGTCTAGTTTTGACAATGCAACATCCTGTCTAAGACATTTGATATGATAACAATATACAACAGTGTTGTCATGGCAGGGAACGATATATCCCTAGAGCAACACGAAGGATAGTTATGACTGATTGATATGGTTTACGACAAGATTAGGATCAAGACCGCTGATTGCGATTGGATAATTCGACAAGATTGGCTTGACTCGATTGGTATGGATTAAGGATAAATTTGCATTTTGATCACTACTCGGATTGACAGCCAGAACTGTTGATGAGAGACATGAAGACAAATAGAAATTTGATCGATAGAAGAATGACTTGATAGAAGAAATTACAAGCTTTTGTAAACATTGATTCACTGCATTTTAGATCTTTATTGGATGGGATATGGAGAAATGCAATTGGATATGGATATGGATATGAGACGCAATTAGATATGGATATGGATATGGTTATGAACTGCAATTGGATATGGTATGGATATAGATATGGATATTTGTCATCTTGATATAGCAAGTATTTTGAAGTGCTTATTTCATCATTGGGCTATTTTTTTGGTACTTTTCTGAAATGTTACAAGTTAACACAAGCATCTAAGTATAATTGAACCAAGATGACCTGAGCATTGCTTACATGGATTTTGATTTAGCAAGCTAATACAAGCATTGAGGTATAACCTAAGTATTTCTTGCGTATCAACAAACAAGGATTGCCCCCGTTCATGTTAGACCTTTGATGTCCTTGATGATCTTTTGCCGACCATGTCCTTAGACAAGGCTTCACATTACTAAAGATTAATCCACAAACAACAAACAAAGAAAAGAATCATGCCCCCATTGTAGCATCTCTAGCTTTTGGCATCCTTGACTAGCATAGAAAGGCATGATAGTAGAAATCAAGACTCTATAATTTTTAACCTAACCACCACAAATCATTCTTGCATTTAGGTGTGTTTGTTTCTTGCCATAATTTGAGTAAAATCATTTAGAAGACCTTAGGTGTTGTTCTACTTTGCCTTGGATAGGTTAAGTGCCTTGTGTCAAAATTTCTGCTTTGGAGAGCGGTTCTGCTTGCGCATGCTTGCTTGGTGAGAAGGTTTCACAATCCTTATTGGAGAGCCGGACCCTAAGGGACTGACCTAGTGCCTCGGGGGCTCATTGCTAAATGGCCTTGCCTACGTGATGACACAGAGGCAACATAGTTTAGGGTAAACCCTAATGGACCATGGATGGACTAGAAGAAAGACGACAAGAAAGATGACAAGAAATGGGACAGATGGGACCGTGGGAGCCTCGAGGGTGCATAGGAATATGGCCTTACCTATGTGATGACACAGAGGCAACATAGTTCATGGATTTGGATCATGGAAAACCGTCGAGAGACACTATGCTAGGCTTACGCGATGGATACGGTATGGGACAAAACCTTGGTTGACAAGGCCAACAAAGAGATAGAGTATCAAGCCATAGTAGGTAACTGTCAGGAGTTTATTATGGGACAGATATGGGTCGAATGGGACACAAGGAAAAATGGACTTAAGGTGATTGGTTTCCCAAAGATGGATGAGGCGGTTTATCACAAGTAACGCCTGTTTACCAAGTTCTCACCACTTGCTTTTATTTGCACGAAAGCTAGAAAGTATACATAACGCCTGTTTGCCAAGTTTTCATCATGATACCTATCCAAGGCGCCTGATTGCCAAGTTTTTACCAAAGGATGATTTTTTTGTACTTTTTTGATTTTTTTTTGTATTTTTCTGGTGTTTTAAATTTTTTTGTATTTTATGCCCCCTTTACATTTGGGGTTCTCCTAGGTATAGAACCAGCGAAGATGCATGCTGTTGATCGGGTCATCGAACAGCTCACTCTCTGACGTTGCCAACTGATATGCCCCCAATTTGTATGCTGCTACAATTACATAAGGCCCAAGCTAGTTGGGTTCGAACTTGCCTTTCTTTTCTCTATCTTGTTGGTTGCGAGGATTCTCCTTAAGAACGAGATCTCCAACTTTGAAGATTCTTGGGCGAACTCTGTGGTTATAGCTTCTTGACATCATTTGTTGATACGCTTTGAGATGATCAAAGGCTTTCTGTCGCCTCTCTTCCAGCAACTCTAGTTCTTGTAACTTGGAGACTCTGTAATCTTCATCTGATATGAGACCTTTTAACGACACCCTGAGAGATGGTAATTCGACCTCAATGGGGAGGATAGCTTCTGAGCCATAGACAAGGGCGTAGGGTGTAGCACCTGTGGGAGTGCATATACTGGTTCTGTAGGCCCACAGAGTGGGATTGAGTTGGATATGCCAATCACGGCCAACATTGTTGACTGTCTTCTTGAGGAGTTTCAAGATGGTCTTGTTGGATGCTTCAACTTGACCATTACCTTGGGGGTAGTATGGAGTGGAAAAACGGTGTTGGATTTTGAAACGTTCACAAAGTTCTTGGACATCCTAATTTTTGAATGGTCTTCCATTATCCGTGATAATGGATGAAGGAATTCCATATCTGCAGATGAGGTAATTAAGGATGAATGAGGAGATTTGCTTACCTGTGACGATGGTGAGGGGAACAGCTTCAATCCACTTTGTAAAGTACTCAGTGGCAGTTATGATGAATTTGTGGCTGTTGGATGAGAAGAAACAAGAAGATCAATGGTTGAGAATGGTTGAGGAATGTGCAATGAATAGAAAGAGGACAAGTGTCCCACCTCCATCATGCAAAAGGGGAGTTAACAGAATTGATTGAAGAGTTAACATAATAGACCAATCAGTTAAGTAAATTGATTGGGGAGTTGACTGAATTGATTGATCAGTTAACTGAGTTGATTGAGGAGTCAACAGAATAGATTGACCAGTGAACTCAATTGACTAATTAGTTAACTAATTTGATTGACGAGTTAACTAATTTTGACTAGAGGATAAATAGGACATGTGGGTGAGGGAATATTAGCTAATTAAATATTTAAAATATTTAATTACATGTGCAACATGGTGAGGTGGAAAAGGTGAGGTGGAAAGATGAGGTGGATTGGTGAAGTGGATTTATGGAATTAGGACTTAGGATAGAGAAATTTATGATTAATTAAATAATGTAGGATTATTTAATTATGTGAGACATTAGAAGAATTTAGGGAATTTAATTAAATAAATTGATTTTATTTAATTATGGGATAATGAACCAATCAAATAACCTTAGAATATTTATTTAATTGATAGAATAAAATAAGAAGGGAATAAAAATTAAGAATATTTATTTAGAATGGAAATTTGGTTAAACAATGAATATGGAATAAACAACATCAAATACCCATAACTCAATAGAATAGTGAAACTAAGAAGATTAAATGAAATGAACCAATGAATAAAACAATGCAAACCTTCCTTAGATAGAAACTTCTATTATTTGCCTATTAAAACCGTCCTTGCTTGTATGAAGTAGGCCCTCAGAGAGTGCACTCCTTTACTATTTTCAAGAATGTCGATAGTGAATGGCTATGGTGATAAACGTGCAATGAAGAGGAGTTTCAAAGCTTCGAGTGATCTCAAGCAAATTGTATTGGGGTGCCAAAGGCGTGCTGGTGAATTTCTGCAGAGTAACAATACGAATAGCCTGGATGAATAGGATGGAATAATAAGGTTCCATTTATAGACTTGGGCGAATGAAGATCGACGGTTGAGATGAAATGAGCAGATCAATGGTTGAGAATGGTTGAGGAATGTGCAATGAATAAAAAGAGGACAAGTGTCCAAGTTCCATCATGTAACAGGGTAGTTAACAAAATTGATTGAAGAGTTAATAGAATGGATTGAGGAATTGACTCAACTGATTGATCAGTTATTCAAATAGATTGAGGAGCTGATAGAATTGATTGATTAGTTACAATTTTGATTGATGAGTTAACTAATTTTGATTAGAGAAGAAATAGGACATGTGGGTGAGAGAATATTAGGTAATTAAATATTTGAAATATTTAATTACATGTGCAACATGATGAGGTGGAGAAGGTGAGGTGGATTGGTGAGGTGGATTTATGAAATTAGGACTTAGGATAGAGGAATTTAGGATTAATTAAATAATGTAGGATTATTTAATTATGTGAGACATTAGAAGAATTTAGGGAATTTAATTAAATAAATTGATTTTATTTAATTTAGACTTCAGAAGAAATAATTAAATATTTTGATATTTAATTAATTAAGAGGAATGTGAATCAAATAAATAAATTTGTTTATTTATTTATTGATAGAAGAATTAGAAGGGAATAAATATTAAGAATATTTATTTAGAATGAATCGTGTCATTTTTAGGCGTATACACTTTCCATGAATCATTCGCTGCTACAACTTCATGTTTTGCCTCTTCAAAATGACATGCTACAATTGAATACTCTTTCCTCTTCCATTATTTTGTCTCATTGCTTCTATTCTTTCCCAATTTGCTTTCTTTTGGGCCTATATGGGTTGTTCCCACATGCTTCTCCTTCCATGCCCTTCTATCAAAGAGCTACAATGCTTCTTCTCATCCTTTGCAACCTCAGTTGCAATCTCTTCTCTTCCCTCTTGATCCTTTTACACAAGGATCTCCTCTTTTTCTTTTTCATTCTTCTTATCCTCTGCCATCTTTTTTTTCTTCTCTTCATCCTCGAAAGGATTCTCAGCCTCTTCTTCATTTTTCTCTTTCTCTTTCTCAATCACTAATGTATGCAATTCTTCATCTTCCTCATCCTTTTCTTTCATACCTTCTTCATGGCATGTCTTCACTACAAACTCATCCCTTGCAACCTCTCCACATTGCATAGCTTCCAATTTATCCCATCTCTCAAACAATTTGTCAATCCCCCGAATCATTTTAGTCATCTCTCTAAGGAATCTCTTCCTTTTATACCATCTCCACCCTTCCCAAATTATTGGTTTCCACACATATTCCTTCATCTCATCTGCTGCACCAATCTTCTACCTTCACTTTCACTTACCCTAATACCTACAAGGACAACTTTTCCATGTCTTCTAGCTCTCAACTACTTAGGACTTCACAAATCTGCAATAGTTCTCACACGATCTCTTCTAGACCGCTACCTTTACCCACACATCCTAGAGTATCCTCTACACTCTCAGGACCTTCTCTCTTTGATACCACTTGGTACAAGAGGATACTCCCCTCTTGCAAAAACATAACCAATTACTCACAAAACTCACAATCACTCTTAGGACAGAGACACTCTGCCTCAATTTGAACACTCAAAGATTACAACAAACACTGTATTTTATTTGATTTAATTCAACATAACAAATATAGAAATCTACACAATATTTACAACCCTGCTCAATACACAAATTGCAACAACTCAAATTCAATTGTATTAAATTCAATTCACAACAAAATACATCTGTAATAGTATTTACATACGATCTTCATGGCCTCTCAACTGATTCATATCCAAACTACTCTACATTCTCTCTAGCTGCAATTTCACACAACAAAATCCTCTTATATATGCTCTATTCCACAACTCTAGCGCTTATTCCATGCAACATTCATTCTCTTTTAATTTGGTAGCAAGTTCATTACATATTCTCCCTTCTCCCCAAGGTAGCAAACTCTTTTTTCCTCTGTGTATTTCTTCCTTTTCCCTTCTCCTTGGCAATTACCCTTCTTCTTTGAATATTTCTATTTTTATATGCCTCATATGATGGATTTCAAATTCTCTTCTACTTTTTGTTTTGTCTTCATTAATATGTGCTTCAAAAGAAACGTTGAAGTTTTCCTAGTTGCTATCTATTATTTATTCTTCCTTTGGCATTTTAATATTGATTTTAATATTTGTCACAAACTTCTTTTCAACATGCATTGGGAAGTTAGAATAAAATCTGAAATTGTTTGCTTCACACATTGATTTGGCACTTCATTTTATTTGTGATTCTCTTTTTGTCTAAAAACATAAATTCCACTCCTTGGTCTTCAACACCTCTGTGAATTGGTTGTTTCAATTATAATTGCTCAATTAATATGCACTCAATCATACTTGTTTTTCTAAATATTTTATGCAATAATTGATATTTTTGGAGTGGTTACATAGTGAAAAGATGAAATTATGACAAGAATAGAAAATCCTCCACCACTACCCATTTCAACTTTTCAATTTGCTTCAAAATATGAATATGAGATAAATAAAATTTACCAAACATTATCTTGTGAAGCTGCATACACTATTTGGAAAAGATTCCAAATACGCGACTTTGACTTTGTGTGTTAGGGTGCCAAAAAACTATTTTTTTGCATAACTCTTACCCAAAAGATCCTTTTTGCATGAAAATGGGTGAAGATGAGTGTGATGACCTCCTTAGTCTCCCCATAAAAGGATTTTTCTCTAGATTTTAAAAACAATGCTATATTAAACTTTCTGTAAAACTGCTAGTGTGAACTTCTGGCATTAAAATCTTCCAAACGGTGAAAAATATGCCTTACATTATTTTTTCAAATTTGGAAAAACATAATAAAAAATCTTCCCCTGAAAGAATTTTTTTCTAGCTCTTATGGATCTTCAGAAACAATTGTTTCCATGAAACTACCTGCAGGGCCTTTAAAACAACAAACCGATGAAATTTTAAATTTCATAAATCTGATCACACAAGTTGCTTCCTGATGATAAGAGATGCTAAGAAGACCAAAATAAACCAAACCTAAAAGAAAACAAACTAAAATTGATTTTGGGTGATGTCGATTGCCTGTCTGCCTGACTGCTCCCACATCATTGACTAGGGGTTTATTTTTTGTAACACAATTGTTAGTGTATCAATTATTTGGAAATAATCAAATGGTTTTGGATCTATGTCAACACAAAAATATTTTAAAAGCTAGATAGTACTACTTTCTTAGTATGCAACCAAGGATCCCAAAGAAGAATATTCTAATTTAATTTGATGGGCATCAGATGGAATAACGTATCTAAATTGCAAGGAGTGGGGATTGAAAGAACAATAGTACCCAAACATGTCCTAGGTCTGTTCTTAAATTATCTAATATTTATGTATAAAGGTTGAATTTTAGATATGTCCACTTTCAATTACCACTAACAATATTTAGTATATATGTTTAAAGTAGAACCATTATCCACTAGAGATCTTTTAATAGTGAATTTTCCACATTTCACAATGATATATAAAGGTAAAAGTTTCTTAAGAACATTATAATGTAGAATCTCCTTAACCCCAAAAGATATATCATGATTATCCTTATGCCCAAGAAATTTAATTAAAATATTTCTTCACTATTTTTAACAAAAAGGTGATGTGCATACTAAGTCCTATGGAGAATTTTTTGCTTGTGTGTTCTTCATTTGTTGAATGATATCATATTCCTTATTTTTAGATATATCTAGGGTGTAGATGGAAGATTAATTGCTTTAGAAGGAATGTTAGTGTTTGGAAAACTAATTTTTCTCCTCTTTTCAAACTTCAATGTAGTCGAGCATGAATATAAGGTCTAGGTTGTGGAAAATTGACCTCTTGTGTTCATCCTAGATTTTGATTATATGTCCTACAAAATCAAATGAATTTGGTCTATCATCAAATTAAGAAATATTTAGTAATAGATTTGGATCAAAAGATACATTAAGAGGCAGTAAATTCAAATACACACTATAGTCTCTATGCCTAGAAAAATATTTAGTGAAATCACTAGCTAGAGAGTTAAAATATAAATAGAACATACAAGATTCATCAAACCAAAGCAATGTTATACCGTTGAATTAGAATCTAAAATCACTAATCATGATAACATCATCATCAACATGTTTACAATTAGCAAGCAAGAATGTTTTGACATTGTAATGTCAAAAATTGCATACCCTTGCAATTTCACACTATATTTTGGCCTTGCTTTAGTGTCCATTCCCTTAGTTTGTTTGTAAGCTCATTTTAGCCCTTTAGCCTTTTGCCCACTCATGGTGCTTAGGTATTACTTTTAGTGTTATCTTTTCATCAAGTTTTGTTATCTCTTTTATGTTAGCCATGTGATGTTCTAGTGTCTCCTCACTTTTGAGCTCAAACTGTCTGAACACTTGCACTTCATGTAGATGTTCGTGCGACTCGCTAGTGTCTTGTGACAATTTTCTTATTTGGTGGTCATTTCTTAGCATTTTTCCACTTATTGCTTTTGTTGGTCAATAGTAACACCACGGGAATATTCCAAACCACTTGTTAGCCCCTTCCTTTTCCCTCTATTTTTGAATCTATCTTTTCACTTGGCACCTCTCTTAGCTCTCTCTTGCAACTTCATTTAATATCTCTCTGTAGCTCTCTCTAGATCTGTATAGCACTCTACAACACTCTTCAACATTTTCCCTTAGCTCTCTTTTCCTCTTTGCTTTTTCAAGCCTCTACATGTGACATTCTTCTTATTCTTTACTATTGAAAGCATTCATTTTGTTCTGCCCCTGAGCACCTTGGGATTCTTACATCCTATCAGTTTTTTATTTTAGTTATTGTTCTTATTTATAGACACACTTAGATTAAGAAAACACACTCTTTTCTATCTATTTATTTGGTTTTTGTGGAGGTAGAAATACTATATCAGGAGTTTGACTTGAAGGAAAATCCCCAAAACAACCCCAATGATTTCTCTTGTTTCAGCTACAAGCATTTGGGAAGCATTCAATTACATAGATGTTTGATGGTTTCTTCCTCTTGTTATTTCAATATTTCATTTGGTTTAGCTAGTTTATCTTTAATTTTTCCTTTCTATTGTTATTTGATACCTTGCTATTGCTTTCCCTTGTTTTGGTTTTGTAGACTGGGTGAACTAATGATTGAAATTTTGTGCTTCTTGGAAATTGTTTAATTTTATGATCCGTGTGGATAATAGTGATTAGCGCAAAAACCTACAAGACGTGTTGGAATCTTGGATAGTGGCTCCATCCTTCTGGTTCTAGGTTCCTCTTTCTATTCTCTTTTCATCACTGTAACTTATTTATAAAAGTTATTTTCTAGTTTCCCATAAGTTAGCATTTTCCATTCCAGTAGATATTTAATGTAATATAGAAGTTAGTAGTAGATTATTTTTTATATTACAGACATATAATGAGGCATCGATAGATCCATCATAATCATCATTTAATTCTCCTTTATAAAGATCTATGCTAATTTAGGCTTAATGTGTAAGATTTAAAAGAAATTAGAAATGATAAAAGTGTGATATGTTAATGTAGGCTTAATCATATGCAATTGAGATTATCTACTTACCATGACATACCTTTTTAGACTACACGTGATCTAATTTTCACCAATCCTAAATCATTTGTGACATGTTCCTTACACATTTCTTGTTTTATCATTTTATGATCCTACACTACCATACTTTGCTTTTAAATCTTAGATATTAAGCCTACATCAACATATCACACTTTTTTTTAGCTAAATATATATATCCTTGGGGATGCTCCCTTATATTGATTAACCAAAAATATAATAGAGTTTAACAAAGTCTCACTTCAACTCCTACATAGGAGATAAACAAAAAAAAGACTATTACTATCATGCCCACATTTGCCATGTGGTTATGACACGATAACCACATGTCATGGCCACATTTGACATGTGGTCATGACACGAATTATCAAAAAATTTCCCTCTTGACTCTACAAACCCCCTCGCACGCAACATGCATGCTCGGTGACACATGCTCACAACATAGTTGACTCAGCAACCTACGTCACGTGCATCGCCCAAAGGCAGGGAAGTTAATCCAGTTCAGGTTAAAACGATCTCTAATCGTAACCCTACGATGGTAGCCACTAGGGGGTTTACGTTGTGAAATGTAACATGGAGAGGGATGAAATTCAACACTAAATCCCACCCTAGTTATATCCCTATAATGCATTAACAATAATTGACGTAATAACATGAAATCTAATTGACACAATCAAGATTAACAACACATATAGGCTAGGGAAATTTTGCCAGCATAACGAAGTAAAAGTGAATAAAGTGGGATACCTCCTATAGTGATTTCAGCAACATAACACCACCTCATCAACTATAGGAGGGTACAAAATTTAATTAAAAATAAAACCCCACTTAACCCCTTTACCAAATTTAAATAAGACTAAATGTATCACTTTCCCTTCCCAACACCTTTGAATTAAATTAAAAACATAATCCATACAACTATATTAAAATTATAAACTAAAGCATGACTTCAAATAATCCCTCCCCATCAATTTTGGAATTTAAATAAGTAAATAAAAGAATAGATAAATTAATTTAATTATCTCTATAGTCTAAGCATTCATTTAATTTAGAAAGCCCACAATTAAATTTAATTCACCTTGCAAATGGAAAAGCAAAACCATCATTTAATTAAACTACGAGCCTTTGTTTCATTGCAATCATATCAAGGTATATTTAAATCATGACCCTAATGGATAAAAACATCCATAAGCAATAAAGTCATTTAATTAAAGAACTAAATAACCCACATACTCATAAAGGACCAAAAAGAACTCCCACACTCTAAGTGGGTTTTGCACAAATAAAACATGTTTAAAAAAGTCATAACCACTCGAAGGGAATTAGGGCTCCAAACCCTAGGAAGGAATTTATAAATACTCTCAAAATTCCCATTTGACCTCCATTGATAACATTGGTTTAAGTTGATTGGTGCAGGTTCATCCAAAGAATGACAAGAGAGAAGGTATCTCCCCAAGTGGGAGATATCTTTCCAATGAGGTTGCACTAAAAGCTTAATGTTTTATTTTGTTTTTGTTTGGGTTTTTCTAACAATGTTTACCTATAGGAAGAATGATTTCATTTATTTTCTAACAATTTCAAAGAACGCTTGCATAGATTTCCATTAACTAAGTTTTCAAATAGTTTTCTAAATACAATAGACAAGGTTTCCTTTGTTTTGCTATAGCTTTGCTCTCTGTTTTTTTTTTTTTTGAGATAAACTATAATACATAGAGAAGAGTTTATCTATGATATATATATATATATATATATATATATATATATATATATATATAATTAATACTGAGTAGCATACAGAGAGGGTTTTTAGTGAAGTTAGGGCTGAAAGAAAAGTCACAGTGAATAAAATCTTTAAACATAGAAGGCTTCGAATAAGGGCAGTGCGGACACTTCATAGGGTGAAAAGAACACATACATCTTTATTTTTGCTAGGGTTTTTATAAAATTAAATGGAGATAAGGTAGAATATGATTAAAATCACTCAAGGTTTCGATTATAGCAAATATACTGTACATAACATAAATGATCAAAGATAAACATAGGGGTATATACCCCAATGATCGATTGAACTCATAATACAGAGGATCTAATAAATATCACAAGCTACAATCTGATAGATATTCTTTGTTGGGCTGAACCAATACTGAAGAACTCTATAAACACATATTGCAGAGGATAACAAAATGTAACAAAGGCGTTCAAAGAGGATTAGACGATGCTTTAATTATCTGATAGTAGAAGTGTTGGCTATCATTTTTAATCTACAGAGGGCTAAACAAAATATTGCAGAGAAGAACTTAAAACATAAGATAACTGATAATGGCCGAACGATCAATGCAGAAGCGATTGAAAAAGGACATTGTAGACTGTAAGTATTTAAGGGTGTTTTAAACTGTGAACAAGGAAAATATCAAAGGGGGTTTGATGATAAAGGCACTGTGCATAGAGTACAACAACGACAAGCCGGAACAGGGGCTCTCGCCCACCCTTTTTCAAAAAATGCTGCCTTCGGCTCCTGCGTAGGGTATAACCTTGCGTAGGCTCGACAACCTCTCCCTTAATTTTTTTTAACAAAACAAAACTAACCCTAGCCATTTGTTCTCTACTTCGATTTCAAGAAACTTTCATTTATTTCTCCCAGATATATATAAAAGACATAAAAGGCACAACAACTCATAAGAAAGTAACAAAAGAGATCTATAATCTACTTAGACATACATAATTAGATATATAATTTTTTTTGATACCTACAACCATATTTTTATTATTTTTGTAGAAACAAGAACTCATTTAAATATTTCTAAAGTCATACCAAGAAAGCTATACATTAATCATTTTCTTGCAGGTAATCTTATACTTTATATTGTAGACAAATAGGGAAAATAAGAAAGAGAGTCATTTATTTTTTTTCTTCATCTCCGAAAGCATACAAACATTTTAGCAAATGAGAGAGAGAGAGAAAAGAGAGATAAACAATTATTTCAACATGAATAATGGAAAAACTATAACTCCTTTATTTAACATATTGCAATTTTTCTTTTTACAACAATGGTATTGGCTACAACCCTTAGGAGAGCTCTACTCTCAAATTTGAACTAAGCTCAATACAACCCAAAAACATAGGGATGAGGTATCTCAATGCTCTCATATTACAACACTACAAAAGCCATTAACACAATATTTCCTTCACAAAGCCAAACTCCTCCAAGTCACCCAATGCACCTACAAAACACACTAATGGTTCACAATACCCATGGGAAGCTCACCTCCCAACCTAGGCCTAGAATAGGCCACCCCCAAGCTAGGAGGCCTTACAACAACCAAATTTCACACCACAACAAAACAACACTCATGTCAAACACATCAACACCCAACCCAAGGACTAACATAAAACTAATCTATCTTAGGAATGGGTTTGAAAGGGTGAGAGAGTGGACTCACTCTACTCAAGAAGACCCACACTCTTAAACTCAATAACCTCTTGAATTACTTGGCCTCTTGCTATACTTCACAAGTCACAAAACCAAGGCACTCATGCCATAACTCAAACTCCTCAAAACTCCAAAAATAAGGCCCTTGGCCACAAAGCAAATACCATAACAAAGAGGGGAAATCTAGGAGGTTATCATCCTCTTTCACCCAAAACTAAGGTGAGCTCTCTCACAAGGAGAGCTCACCCAAACAACCCATAAAACCCACAACACATAAACTAAAATAACACAACCCAAAGCATGCATAAACACATTGCAATAGTAAAACAAAAGCAAATGGCCTTGAAACTTGAGAAATACCTCAAAAGCTTCAAGAATGGAGTGAGTTTTGGTGAAGAGCTTCCACAAGTTCTCCCAAAATCTCCAAGTCCTTCACTCTCCCAACACAAGTCTAAAAATTCCCAAAAGAAATGAAAAGAAGAACCCTCCTCTCACCAAAATGAGGGAGATATAAAGATAAGGCTCTCAAACCCTAACAAATGAGAAGGTGACACTTGTCACCTTCCCTTCCATCCACATAACCCTCCTCACAACCCCACATGAATGTGGAGGTGACACTTGCCACCTCCCCATTCCACAAAGCTACACATTCTCCCACAAGTGCTCTCACACATGTGTGAGAGCATAGGGGAATGCGACCACACAAAGGGAATCTTCTTATGAATGAGGAGGTGACATTTGTCACCTTCTCATTCATCTAAGCTACACTCTTCCCCACAAGTGCTCTCATAAATGTGTGAGAGCATGGGGAAGGGGTTCACACATGTGAGAAGCTTCTAAAGCATGAGAAGCAAGGGTAACCTTACCCAAGTGGGTGAGGTTGAGGTTAAGTGAGATGGTGACCTTTCAACCACCCTCACACTTCCCAAACTCGTCACTTGACTTCAGGGTCAAGTTTGGGTAACCATATAAGGTCCAAATCAAGTTTAAACAAGCTATAAATGGTCCTAGACCCTAGGGGTATGACCTAGGGTCAATATTTGACCATTAGCAACACTTAGAAACACATAAAATCACATAAAAGTGGCTTCAAACATTTAGCACATAAAAATTGTGCAAACTCAACATTACACTTTTTACAACACATCAAAAGATAATTGGAAAAGGTTTAAACCATACAAAATGTCATAAATCCAATTACAACAAAGATCAACATTCTCCAACACATGTGACCTTAGTCCTACTTAGGACTAGGTTGGCTGAACAGGGAATAACATATGGTTGTTGTTTGACCTTTGAATTTCCATGGGTATGGAAAAGTAACCTCCACACTTCCAAGCACCCATCAATAGTACATGGTATAATAGCTGAAGCAAATGAATGACATACATTACACACACATGATCACAATATTACATGCAACATCAAAATAATCACATGAAAATATAATGTCTCTCAAATCATCCATTACTCATAAGTAGAACTCAGGATCGCATAAGGTAAGAGATAACATCAGTCTCAACATCTATGTACATATCCATAGCCTCAAATGTCATCATATCATCTTGTTGACTTTTTCCCAGACTGGATGCTTATTCCCAGATTTCCCTACAAGGTAGCCATCAGTGATCAACAGGATCTCTGGGCCAGGGGGTCAACAGTGTAGGAGATAGACTCTATATTTTATCTCCTCTTCTTCTTCAGGCTCTGCAAGACCTAGGGGGTATTCCCTACTCAACATCCATGAGGATATGCATGCAAGGCTGGGATGCTGACAGAAAGCAGATAGTCCTCCTGTAAGTAGACCAAAACTGAAAGATAAGGGCAAAGGGGCTAGCTTTGGGCCTATTTGCAGTTGTAGACAGAGGACTGAGGTTCCTAAAACTAACTCTAAAGTCCTAATGGTTGTTTTAGATTTTGATTTGAAGTTTAAGTGTGGATGCAAAGCTGGATATGGTTATAACACAAAACAAAGCATGATTGGTGCCTATCCAGGGCCTGGAGTCAGTAGACATACACCTGTGAATGATCAGCATAAACAACTAAAACTGGATTTCAAGGGGATATATGTGACACCTGCCTTACAGGCATCTCCCAATACAAAGTGTTAGGTTATCTCTACTTATGGTATCCCTACTGCAGTATATCCCTCCCAATGTTCAACCTGAAAACAGTTTAATCTACCCCTTGAATAGAAGTTAAAAGATCAGACATTCAACACAGGAATTCTATGCTCTAGAATCTAAACATTACCAAACATCCAGATTCAGAAGAAGGATACATGCAATACTGGAGACAGAATTAACACAACACATGCCAAACAACATTTCTCATATAAGTTTAATCATGAAATCAGTGGGTTCATGCCAAAAACAAACGACAAGAGATACATAAACTCACAGGTAAGCTGTACAGAGCAACCAGATCAGCTTGTTATGCATTACAGAGCCAAAATCATCAACTTTCAACAACCTCAAATGAACAACACAACCTGCTTATATCAGCCAGGTAGGTGCTCAGCAATTAATTACAATGTTGACCAAAATTTTGCTAGATACACAGTATCATGAAAATGGCGCTCAAACACAACCAGATTGGCGCCCAAACTTGAATGCAGCAGGTGGGGGAGGAGACAGGAAGATTTCTCGAGCCCTGCGCTCCTGCCCGCTGATTGACACCTCCAGTCGGGTACAAGATCGACCCACGCCATCGCCCACACCTCTGCAACAATCGCCATTAATGGCGCACCAACCCGCGGCCTAGGGAAAATCATCATACAGACCATCGCAAGCTTTTCCCGCCGAGACTCATCATCATGATATTTGAAAATGCAGGATAACAATATCCCACATGCACCCCGCGATGACCTCAATAACACTTTATATACTAGGTCATGAGCATATATCATGTCGGTGCTTTTGCTCCTGACGACACTAGTATAGACTTCATCATCATCATCTTCCAGCAGCATGATATCCTGTTGTTCGAAAAATCACCCTGACGTCATCATGATATTTGAAATATAACCTTCATGATAATCGGCACAACCTGATCCTTCGGAGGAACATCCTCCTGCTGAGCTTATAACAAAAGTCTGGCTGATGAACATCCTGATGACGTCATCATCATATCCTGCTGACGTCATCATCATATCTGCCTACTGCGCACCTCCTCATATCCGGATGACGTCATCATCATGTTTGCAAATATCAGGAGGTCTCTTCAAGATGATCAGTGTTAGAAATATGACCCCCGCGGACCTTGATGACGTCATCATCATATCCACATCATCATGATATTCGGAAGCCAACCGGATATTTGGAAATATCCTCCTGATGTTCAAATATCAGGTTGCACTGTAGCTCCTCTATAAGATCGGGGCGATAACTGAATATGATGATGCTGCTTGAAAAGATCACCCTCAATAGATAACACGCGAAACCAGCAGGCGGATATCTCCCTGATATCAACATCATCATGATGTTCGAACAAACATATATCCGGGTGATATGAAAATATCACCCCCTCCTTCGCGAATATCATGATGCAGATAGGCAGAAAGAAAAATATCACCCTGATATACGGATGACGTCATCATCATCAGGATGAGAAACAAAGAACAAGAAGTGATACAACATCATCAGGATGATATTGACTAAGATCATCCTGACGTTCCAAAATATGATGACCCTAGTGAATATCGGGTCGCAATTACAACTCTTCAACAACATCATCAGGATGATGTTAACCAAGATCACCCGATGATAAAAATATCACCCCGGCGAAATATCATGAAGGCAGAAAATATGATGACCTCCGCAAGCAGCAGGATGATAACTGGAAATATGATGATGATGAACACGACCCTTAGGAAAAAACAAGTTAGGTCGAGCAATTCAAAGAATAAGCAACATCATCATCATGCTCGCGCAAGGTGATAAATGGAAGATCACCGGAGACTTTGAAACATCACCCTCGCAAGCAGATCAGGGCGCACTGTAGCTCGGCAGCATCATCATGATAAAAACCAAACATCACCCGACAGTTGAAATATGATGATGACGTTGAAAAACAAGTCGACGAGGAACATGATGATGCAGATCATCATCGAAGACAAGATGATGATGATGACCTCCTCCTCAGGAAACATGATGCTGCAGTTGAAAAATGCTGAGGAGGTCCAACACTTAGAAAAAATGGGCAAGAAGATAAAGGCTTCAAATGAAGAAACCTCCTGATCATGACAAATCAACCCCTGGTCAAAATGAGCGTCAACACATCTAACAACATGTCATCAAATGGAAATCTAACATGTCATCTAGTCATCCATAAAGCATAAACCATCTATCTAATCAAGTGTAAGATAAGGTAATAAGGTCCAAGTGTGGGATCAACAGTCCCCAAAATACACAAGACCATAATAAATCCATCGAAAAAGTACCATAAGCAAAATAATACAGGTGAGGTAAAAGTAGGCCTCACAATTACATCCTTAGCTTTCTAGATAAACTACCATGACTAATACCATTCATCCTATACACCAAAAAACAAACTTACTACATTCCATATGTCCCATATTTATAAACATATTTATAACAAAAAGACTCCTATACTTCTATCTTATTGTATCTTCCACTCCTCTTTGGAAGCATCTGCATCAGTTGGAATAAACCCTTCCCCTACATCTGAAATTTGCAACCCCACAACTTGTTTAAGGAAGCCTACTACTTTCTCCACCTTCTAACACCTGTGATAGTAACCACCTTTCCTCATAGAATGCACAAATGACACCCATTCCCCTAAAGTTCCATCCTTTATCACTTTATCAAAATCTTCTGGTCATGGTATGCCATTTCCATACCTGGATATAGCTAGCACCTCCTCCAATCCTTAGGCAACAAACATCTCCTCAATGAAAGGAAGAAAGGTATGCGGAAACAACTTTCTACACTGATCTAATGAGGAAAGTTATGCAAATTTCAATATTTAATAGTTACAGGTTATTAGATGCACATTAACAGAAAGCTAATAACACATCAAAAATAAGTACAAAGCTCACAACACAAGATATACGTGGGGAAAACCCTTTCAAGTAAAAAACCCCACTCCAAAACCTGCACAATGTATTATCAAATCAAAAGACGATTACAACACACTTGCAATGAAAGCTCTTTCAAGAGTACACATTTGCATCCCATGACCTTTCACATTATCCAACTTCTTATTTATCAAGCCTCTTTGGCGGTTGTCTAATGTCATTTTTTCCATGTTGGCCAATAACAAACTAACTGCCGACACCTTTATTAAATATAGGGCTTTTTTTGCTTTGGGGGTACTACCCCCAAGCCTCCCTGGCTGGGGGGTTGCTCCCAACAACCCTTGCTAGGGGCGTTGCCTCTAGACCCCTATTATGGGCTCCAACCTTGGGCCCCGCTGGGGGAATAAGCCCCCCAGGCCCCACAGGAGGGGCTCCAGCCCCTGCACTCCCCCGTTAATTACTTTGGGGTGAAACCATGGCTGACAAAGTCACCAAAATTTACCTTGCTGCATGTCTGTCATTTCATCTCTTACATGTTATAGAGTCTGTCATAACTTATGACACATGACCACAAGGTGCCGACACATGCCAAGTTAACATGGGACACCTACCTCCTCATATGAGGATAAAATCTACACATAAAATTACAATAGGAGGCAAGAATAAATAAATACAACATTAGGAACTTGCAAAGGTTGAGACACCTTAATTCCTAACATCCTCCCACTTGTTGAACACCTTTCAAGAGCCAATAGATTGACAAGATTTAACTGCTAGGGGACGAGAGGCCCATAGACTCTGAACACAATCTGAACTTCTTCATGCTCACAGGTTTTGTCAAGGCATTTACAATATTCATCAAAGTGTCAACTTTCTCCAAATTCACCTTCCCATCCTCTACCATGTCACAAAAAAATGGTATTGGACATCAATGTGTTTCACCCTCGCGTGGAAAGTAGGATTCTTCACCAAACATATGACACTCTGACTGTCACAAAAAATGGTAATCTTCCCTGCATCAAACCTAACATCAAAACACAATCTTTTAAGCCAAATGGCTTCTTTACAAGCATGAGTTGCTTCCATGTACTCTACTTCAATAGTGGACAAAGAAACCACAGGTTGACACTTACTCATCCAACTAATAGCACCGCCAAACATAGTGAACACATAAGCACTGGTGGATCTCCTTCTGTCAATGTCACCTACCTAATCCGAATCCACAAATTCTTGAATATATAAAGTGAATGCCAATCCCCTATAGGATAATAATGATAACATAAGGAATACTCGAAAGTACCCCACAAGCATCTAAACACTCTCTTCACTACATCCCAATGTACCCATCCATGATTAGCCATATATCAGCTAATCACTCCCATTGCTTGGGCAATGTCTAGTCTTGTACAAACCATAGCATATATCAAGATGCCAACCACACTAGCATAAGAAACTCTGCTCACATCCTCCATCTCAGAAGGAGAGTTCAGACAATCTGTGATAGATAAATTTGTCCCTATCATAACAGGAACCGTCAATGGTCTACATGATGTCACAATGAATCTTTCTAGTACGGTGTTCACATACTTACTTTGGCCTAACTACAATTTTCTATTATCTTTGTCTCTTTTAATTTCCATTCCTAAGATGTATCTAGATACCCCTAAATATTTAATCTCAAACTATGCTGACAATTGAGACTTCAAATTAGAAATCAAATTCTTAGCATTCCTAATGAACAACATCATCAACATATAATGCAATAATGATAATGTGATCATTATCCATCTTAAAGTAAACATAATGATCTAATTTTGATCTCAAAAATCCTAAACTCAACACAAAGCCATGAAATTTCTAGTACCACATCCTAGGAGATTGCTTCAAACCATACAAAGAATTTTTCAACTTGCAAACCAGATTTTCTTTACCTTTTACCACGTAGTGGTCTGGCTATGACATATAGATTTCTTCCTCCAAGTCACAATGAAGGAAAGTTGTCTTCACATCCATCTCTCCAACTTCTAAATCATATGCTACAAAAAGTGATAACAAGAACATGATAGATGTCAACTTTGCAACAAGAGATAAAATCTCACCATAATCTATTCCCTCAACCTGGGAATCACCCTCTGCAACCAACTTTGCCTTAAACTTCTCAACACTACCATCTGAACCAATTTTTTTCTTGAACACCCATTTGCATCCAACAGGTTTACATCCCTCTAGCAAGGGCACTAGATCTCATGTATTATTTTTCTACAAGTAAGCAATCTCTTCTTCCATGGCCTCTTTCTAAGAATCTGTATCACTCATACCCATAGCCTCACCTATGGTCCTAGGCCCATCAGTGTTAGAAATCAAAGAAAAAATACAACTGGAATCATGTAATGAATAACCAAACCTATCAGGTTGCCGCCTTATCCACGTGGACCTCCTCAAAGGTTGATGTTGAGGTTCTTCATCTTCTTCTGAAATTTTAGAGCTACTAAAGCTCTCCTCATCATCAGGTCTAATAGATGTCTTCGGTTTAACTTTCTCAAGGGTGGTAAGAATTTGAACCACATCCTCTTTCTCTTTTTCTTTCTATGGCTATAGAACAACAGAAGAAGGATTGATCTCTTTGAAGATCACACCTCTAATATACATAACTCTTTCAACCACTGGATCCTAAAATTTGTGCTCTTTCACACTGATGCCATAATTGATAAAGATAAACTTCACAACCTTGTTCTCCAAAATAGACCTCTTCTCCTTAGGTACATGTGCATATGCCTCACAAACAAATACTTGAATGTGTCTCAATAAAGGCCTTTTACTAGACTACACCTCCATGGGTGTCTTATCAACAAGCGTCAATTTAGGAGACCTGTTAACTAGGTAACAAGCAGTAGCAATAGCTTTAGCCCAAAAATTTTGTTCAAGGCCAACTCCACTTAGCATACTCCTTGCCCTCTCCATGAATGTTCTGTTCATCCTCTGTATAACTCCATTCTACTAAGGGGTATACCGAGTTGTCCTTTCCTCTCAATCCCTTGTTCTTTACAAAACTTGTCGAAATCCGCTAAACAAAACTCATCACTATTATCATTCCCAAACACTTAATCTTTCTATCCTTTTGATTCTCTACAAGAGCTTTAAACTCTTTGAATCTACTAAAGACTTTATATTTGCTTCTAAAGAAATATACCCATGTCCGTCTACTATAATCATCAATGAATGAAACAAAGTAAAAAAAATTGAAATCAAAGGAACATTAAATGGACTAAACACATCAGAATGAATCAAGTTCAACACCTCAGAAGATTTGTGAGTTTTGGAATCAAATTAAACATGGTTTTGTTTACAATAGATGCAATGTTCACAAAAATCAAACTCAAGATTACAATCATTCATACCCTCAACGAGGTTTTTATTTTTCAGGGTCCTCAAACCCTTTTCACCAATGTGACAAGCCTTTGGTGCCATAACATTGTCTTCTCAATTGGAAGTTTCATCTCCATAGAATGAGCACCCTTAGGTACCCAAAAAGCATGACCATCGAAAGTAGATGCAACAATCCTCTTCAGTACTGCCAGTTCCAATGGTGAGGATGAAGACTCTGAAGTTCTCTTCTCTAAAATAGAGGCATTATTGCACTGTATCACACATGCATAAAGCTGAAATAGAGTTCCAATCTGAACACCACCATAGCTCATCTAGTCATCTTGCATCCTCCATTCAAGAAAACAACTTGCACACCCACATCATTCAACTTACTTATAGATAATAGGTTTCATTCCAAACCAGGGATATGCAGAACACCATTGATCCCCTTCACTTGTCCATCAGGGAATCGAATCAAGACTCTTCCACAACTAACAATCTTTAGGTGAGAGTCATCACCCAAGTATACCTTTCCATCATCATATTCTTCACACTTTGAAAACCTACCTCGATGAGAGGTCATGTGAAAAGATGCACCAGAGTCAATAAGCCATACATCCTCAGATGCATGTGTTGCCAAGGAAGTGAAAAACACTTCTCCATCATCTTAAGAGGACTTGTCAGAATCTAAATCATAGTTCTTCTTCTTCTTTATCTCCTCCTTAAACTCCTTGTGGAAGTGACCAGGTTTGTCACAGCTCCAACATAGAGCCTTAGGCTTTCCATGAGACTTAGATCTCCCATAGGATTTGGATCTTCCTTTTTCTTCTTTCTTCTATCCTTTTTCTTCTCTTTCTCTTTAGATCTACCATGAACCACAAGAGCCTCCTTAGTAGACTCAGAAGATTTTCTCTGCATCTCTTCAAACAAAAATGAAGAAACTACTTCATCCATCTTGAAAGTGGTAGTGGTACTCCCAATGGCCATAACAAGGTGGTCCCATGAATCTAGTAAGGAACACAATAATGTCATACATCGATCCTCCTCCTCCATCTTCACACCAATAGAGGTCAACTGAGAAACAAACATATTGAAAGTATTTAGGTGATCATCTTCCATCCTTAGAGAATATAATTTCTTTTGTAGGAATAACTTGTTCACCAGTGATTAAGATTGATAAACATCTCCAAGTTTCTTCTAAAGATCTTTTGCAATCTTCTCTTCTTGGATATTCAGGAGCACTGAATCAGCCAGACAAAGCCTTCTGATCCATTAGTTCCCAATCTTGTTGTTTCATGCCTAATGGCATGGTTCCAAATACTGGGAGACATAGATCTCTATCCGCCAATAAGTCCTCCATCTTGAGTTTCCACAACTCAAAGTTACCTCAATTAAACTTTTCTATCTCAAACCTCCCAGATGTGCTCACCATTGCTTTCTTGCAACAAAGATTTCAAAATGCTCTACACAATCTCCCACTCAAAATGAAGATCAAATCAAAAAAATCTCTACCCAACAACTAGAACCAAAGGTGATCAGGCTCTGATACCAACTGAAAGGAATCAAGGTACGCAAAAACAACTTCCTACACTGGTCTAATGAGGAAAGTTATGCAAATTTCACTCTTTACTAGTTACAAGTTATTAGATGCACATTAATAGAAAGGTAATAACACATCAAAAACAAGTACTAAGCTCACAACACAAGATATATGTGGGGAAAACCCATTCAGGTAAAAAACCCCACAATCCAAAACTTCCACAATGTATTATCAAATCAAAAGATGATTACAACACACTTGCGATGCAAGCTCTTTCAGGAGTACACAAAATGACAATTCTCATTTGCATCCCATGACCTTTCACATTCTCTAGCCACTTATTTATCAAGCCTCTTTGGCAGTTATCCAATGTCAATTTTTCCATTTCAGCCAATAACAACTAACTGTTGATGCCTTTATTAAATATAGGGCATTTTTGCTTCTGGGGCGCTGCCCCCGAGCCCCCTAGTCAAGGGTATTGCCCCTAGAAACCCCAACTAGGGGCATTGCCCCTAGATCCTTACCATGGGCTGCATCCCCGGGCCCTCACCAAGGGGATAAGCCCCCTAGGCCTTGCAAGAGGGGATCCACCCCCTGCACTCCCCCATTAATTACTTTGGGGGGAAACCATAGCTGACAAAGTCACAAAAATTTACCTTGCTGCATGTTTGTCATTTCAGTTCTTACATGTCATAGAATCTATCATAACTCATGACACATGACCACAAGGTACTGACACATGCCAAGTCAGCATGGGATACCTAAATCCTCATATGAGGACAAAATTTACATAGAAAATTGCAATAGTAGGCAAGAATAAATAAATACAACATTAGGAACTTGCAAAGGTTGAGACACCTTAATTCCTAACAGTCAACAAAAATTTAATCATTTCTCAATAAGATCAAATGATACTTCTTTCCCTAAATGAATCTACCACTAACTCTTCACACCTATTAAGCAACAAATTAGCTAAGCCATCTGCCTCTCCATTAGCTTCTCTAAATATATGATTTAGGGTATAATCTTCCAAATGATCAATAAGTTCTAAAATTTGATTCAAAATCACCTTAAACTTTAAACAATGAATAATTTTTTCCCTGAATGAGTTTATAAATAATAACGAATCACTTTCAATAGAAAATTTTCAAATGCCTAAAGTCTTGCAGACTTGAAGGCTAATTAGTAAAGCTTCAAATTCTGCCATATTATTAGTTACATTGGGAAGTCTTTTTGAATCTTTTCCAATAACTTTTGCCTCCCAATTCATAACGATACTCCCTACGAAGGACCTGGGTTGCCTTACGAGAGCCCATCAAAGTTTAATTTATGGCACCCCATTTATGGAGAACTCCATTTTGTCTCCTTTCTTGAAGAAAGGGACTTATCTCCCTCACCCCCATTAATAGGAGGATCAACATATCACACTTTTATCATTTCTATATTAGACATTTTAGGGTTTTAGATTTATAACTCAGGGTTTCACATCTGCATGGGTTTCAAATAAACATTTTAGGGCTTCAAAATAGATGTTTAGGATTTCAAATAGATGTCTTAGGTTTTCAAAATTCACATATTAGGGCTTCAAATTGATGTTTTAGGTTTTGAGTTTAACATTTTAGGGTTTCAATTTTGACGATTTACGGTTTCAATTTGATGTTTTACAGTTTCAAATTATGGTGCAGAAGGAACCAAGCTCCTCTGCCTTGGTGTAGAAAGAACAAGCTCCTCTGCCTCCAAACCCCACTCACACAATTTACCCACAAACAAAAATTCACTGCTAATAAGATTGCAACAAGCAAAAGAAAATTCTTCTTTATTCATTCATTCTCAAATACATTAAAACTGTAAATATAGTAAAATAGGCCCTTCCAGTTGGCCTCTCATCTCTCTCATCTGCATAATATCTTCTCCCTTCCACAGACGTCCCTTGGACATACATAGTCCCAAGTCACCAGCCCTTCTCTCAGACTGAGATTTCTCTTCCTCTCTTTGTTCCTTACCAGTGATTGACTCTCTCCCTAGCCGTGCCCTTTTCTCTCAAGCCATCCACTCCTCAATCCCTCTCCAAATCTATATTCTATATTTGCTTATGCCTTGGAGTGGCTTTTCCATTCATCATCAATCTCTACAGACACTGTTACAATGCATTTCCTATTACAACATTACAATGTGCAGTCACATTCGAATCACATTACCAGGAAGAACAACTGCTTCAACTTCCCTCTCGAACTGAGCAGTTACAAATGAGCTTAACCGTCACCTTGACAAAGTCATATCAGAATATTGGAGAGACTCAAAGTCTTGTCTCTCTAATTTCTCACTATCACTTCCATACACCTTTGGCTTGCATCTTTAGGACCCACTACAAAATTCTTGCACCATCTGATCAACATTCTGTTCGAACACCACCATTCCCTACTTCCCCATGAGGTAAAGATGGGGTCCCACAATAGACACCATGGGCTAGCAGGCACCGTCAGATCTTCTTAATCGCAACCGTCCATCACCGTCATTTGGTCTCACCTCATCGGCATATTGAGGAGACCATTATCAATGTCCTGACGATATATACAATTCCCATCGATGAAGTGACTGACCTTCCTATCATCATAGCATCGAGGAGACTAACTTCAAAGTCCCAGCAAAGTTACAAAGTCCCACCGATAAGAGTTCCCAGCCTTCCATCGGCATGTCAAGGGGATAGGACTCAATATCTCGGTGATATCACAACATCACCCCGATATAGTCTCATCAGAGTATTGAGGGGATGCTAAGAAGACTCCCGCTGACATAAGGCTATCCCATCAATGTCACTTCTCCTTACAGCCAATGTAACACCAAACACACTTAGTGATCGGGATATCAAAGAGAGTGACAACTTCATCCCACTGAAACAAAACTGTCAGGCCAATGAAAGAGTTAAACATAACTTGCAAGGAGAAGCTGAACCTTATGAGTCTTCACCACTGCCACCATATGCATAAAACAATATTGTGATATTTTCTCATTAAATGTCTTTGCCATATCTACTGTCAAGAGAAGTTGACCAAAAATGAAACCAAACACAAATGAAAATGAAATGTTTTTGGGCGATGCAGGATTGCCTGTTCGCCCGAGATGCTCCTGCATCAGACACCTCGGGTAGAATGTTTATGAGCATGGGCTCACAAAATTTGGAGTTGAGTAGTTAACTACCCTTTTAGACTATAAACAATCTACAATGAACTCTGTCACTGAATCATGTGAGATGTAATCAATATTTATTCCTTCTTCATTTCCAACATCTTGCTGGAATAACTATCACTTCCTTCCAACACTCTTCTTCATCATCTTTCTTTCCTTTCGTGGATATACATCCACCATGCGCCGGCCTCCTCTTAATATACTGTCTACAAATATTCCTCTCCTTTGTAGGATCAATCCCACCTCTATCCATCCACTTCCACCAAACAATCACATCATTCTTCTTACCTTTCATGGGTTTTGACTCACTACATACTGACCACCTCCACCAAACATCACTAGGAGCATCGTCCAGGGTCTCCACATGCAAATATACTGTTGCAAGTATGTGCCTAATCGGTGTTTTCATTGATGTCAACATATTCTTGTTGTCATTGGTATCAACTGTATCCTATTCCATTACTTGTTTAGAAGACTTGTATGTTGAGGATATTGAGAAAATTAGCCTCTCCAGAAGAAACAAGTAAGCCACAGAGAAGTGCAGTACAGACAGTGAGTTGTATGCTGAAGAACAGTCCAATAAATTGCTCCGCATTTATTCCTGTTTGAAGATCATGGTATGCAGATTGGAAGTAACTTAGAGGTATATCTGAGGATACTACATTTTGGGTCCGAGCCATCCACATGAAGATCTGAGTGAGTTTTGTTCACCAGAGTGAAGCCTACTTTTTCTAAGTTCAGTTGAGACAGGAAGACAATATTTGGCTCCGCATTCCTCCGCAATAAATTATTTTTCTCTGCGGTTCTAGAGGGAAGTCTGGGATGATGATAAGTGCCTACAGTTGCAATGGTTCATGGTTTGGTGGTCTATAAGCTATCTTTCTTTTATGATAGTTGAAGATAGTAAAGTTCATGTGTTACGGTGAGAAGATTCCTATGGATAAAGTAGTTAAGGTTCGTCTGGTTGCTCTTGATGATTATAGTGTGCTTGTGGATGTCTCCTAATCATGTTCCTATCTGGACTTTGGTCCATGTTAAGAAATTGAGATGGTGTGAGAAGATTATTGCCAGATAACATAGCGTGTAACCAATCTTGGCCGACTGGGTTGATCCTAGTGATTGCGAAGATCTCTGGAAGATTGTGGAAGCGTGTTGTGGCATGGAAGATCATGTTTGAGTCCTAGCTAAGGCATGATGTGATCCACATTTCATTCCCTTTACATGATGTTACAATAGGTCAGGACCTATTTTGTAAATGTTTGTAATATCAACCTTGGAGATTGTTCCAATGGGTGATGCTGACATTGATGATCATTCCAAGGTTGATGTAGTATAAATACTTGTAGTTGAGCCATGGAAAAGGTGTCCTTGAGTGGAAATGATAAGATATTAAGAAAGGTCCAAAGGTAGAGTAGAGAAGAGGAAGAGTAGAGCAGAGGAAGAACAGGGCAGAGGAAGAGCAGAGCTGAGGAATTGTTTATTCACAATAAGGAAGGTGTTCATCATGGAAGTGAATCTGGCAGTAAGCCACTAGTAGGGTTTAACAACCCTCAGGGTTTAACAACCCTTATTGTAATCTTACTAGGTTTAGGGTTGTGGCAGTGAGCCTTCTAGACCTAGTTGTTCTTCATGGCAGTAAGCAAGTATGTTTAGGCCCGTGGGGTGATCAAGCTTGAACATCACTATTTCAAATTGCAATATATATTGAGAGTTAATCCTCTTTGTGGTTTTTCCCCACCTTGGGATTTTCCATGTAAATTTGGTGTCTCTTGTGTTTGATGTTGTTAAGTTTCTGATTTCATGTTCTCATTGTTAAATCATAATAATTGTGGATAAGTGATGAATGTTTAAATTACAGAAAGTGTTTAAGTTTTTGTGACAACTGATTCACCCCCACTCTTAGTTGTCTGACGCATATCAACAATTGGTATCAGAGCCAAGTTCCTCAGAAGAAGTTTAACAGCTTGAGGAAGATCCAAAATGTCTTACAAGAAGGAAGCGCGACATTTTGATGGAACTAATTATGTTCTCTGGAAGGCTCAGATGAAAAGCCATCTTCTTTCTCTTGGTGTCAAAGTTTGGAAAGTTGCAGAAACATAATACACCATACCGCAAAATGGTCTGATGATTGAAGATGAAATCAAAGAATATGAGATAGATATCAAGGCAAGGGATTTTCTGCTAAGCTCATTAACTGACTCAATATTGACAAAAGTGGTGGATCTTGAAACTGTGAATAAGGTATGGGAAAAGTTGAAAAATCTGTATGAAGGAGATGATTATGTGAAGGAAGCCAAGTTACAAAGTCTGAAAGTGAAATATGAAAGCTTGAAGATGAACAATGATGAAAACATATCAACTTTTATGCAAAGAGTTGATGAACTTGTTACAGGGATAAAAGCCATAGGCGGAACTCTCGAAGAAAAGGAAATTGTTATGAAAATACTCAAATCTCTACCCAAGTCCTACTATGACAAGGTGGCTGCAATTGAAGAATTCATGCAAATAAAAATAGTTAACAAGGATCAATTGCTTGGTAAGCTTACTGCTTTTGAAATGAGGGAGTTAGATGATGCTCTACCAAAAGTTGAGACTGCCTTCAAGCCAGTACTCCTGAAAATACTTCCAGATCAGAAAAGTATATGGTAGAATCTGATGATGAGATAGATGAAGTTGAAGCCAACTTTGTGGACAGGATGCAAAGAGGATCTGGTAAGTATAAAGGCAAATTACCTTTCAAATATTTTTCCTATGGTAAAGTAGGTCATTTTGCTTCCAAATGTCCTGAAAGGATTGAAAGAAATAGAAGAAGATATGAGAACAAGCCTAGGACCCAAAAGAAGTGTTATTATGTTGAAGATTTTGATGATGATGAAGGAGTATCAGATAATGGTGAACCATATAATGCTAATCCCTCTATAAATGAATGTTTGTTCATTGTTATTAAGGAAGATCTTGTGTCTACTAATTCTTCTAGTTGTATGAAGGAAGAAAAACTAGTGGAAAGTGCTTTGGCTACTCAGGTCATTAAGGACAAAGATGAATGGGTTATTGATAGTGGTTTCTCTCACCACATGACTAGTGAAAAAAGTAAGTTTGTAAGTTTGGAAAGATATGATGGTGGACTAGTTAGGTTTGGAGATGATATAGCTGGTAGGATTTGTGGAAAATGATCTATTTCTTTTGATGACAAGCATAATATTGAAGATGTCTTGTATGTGAAAGGATTAAAGCACAATCTTCTAAGTGTGGGTCAGATGTGTGACAAGGGCTATGACTTAAGCTTCAAGGACAATGGATGCAAGATCAGGGAAAGCTTTGGAATAGTCATTGCAACTGGTAAGAAGACCAGAGGTAATATCTATCACTTGAAAGGAACTGAGAACTATTGCTTGTTGACTCAGATTGATGAGAGTTGGTTATGGCATAGAAGGTTGTGTCACATAAAATTTGATAATATTATGAAGATAAGTACTGCACAGATTGTTAGAGATTTTCCTAAGCTTGTGAAGCCTGCTAATCCAGTTTGCAAGGAGTGTCAATTTGGGAAATAGACAAGAACAAGTTTCAAAAGCAAGGATCAATCAATTGGAGGACTACTTGAGCTAGTGCATACAAATTTGTGTGGACCTACTAGAGTAAGAAGTTTGCAAGGAGACATGTATTTCATGCTGTACATTGATGATTATTCTAGAATGACTTGGGTCACCTTTTTGAAAGAGAAAGCTGAAGCTCTAGATAAATTCAAGGCATTTAAGGAAATGGTTGAAAATGAGATGGATTTGAAAATCAAATGTTTGAGATATGATAGAGGAGAAGAGTTCACATAAAATGAATTCAATTTCTTTTTTGAAGAGCATGGAATAAAGAGACAGTTATCTGTGCCTAGAACTCCACAACAAAATGGAGTTGTTGAAAGGAAAAATAGAACATTTAAAGAAGTTTCTAGAACCATGATGAAGGAATCTCATCTTCCAGAAGCATATTGGAGAGAAGCAATTCATACCGCAGTATATATCCTAAACAGAGTTCAAGTAAAAGGTAACAGTTCAAAAATTCCCTATGAATTATGGCATGGTAGAGTTCCTACTGTGAAATATTTTAAAGTTTTTGGTAGCAGATGTTATATCAAAAGAGAAGAAGATTTAGGCAAGTTTGATGCTAGATGTGATGAAGGAATCTTCCTTGGTTACTCCACCAAGAGCAAGGCCTATCGGTACTATAATAAGAGGCTGAATAAAATCATTGAAAGTGTAAATGTCAAAGTTGATGAGTGTAAGGAAAGGTCTTCAGAAACAAGTGGATATGAGTCAGATGATCTAGATGTTTCAAAAGTGGTGCAGCATGAAGACAACATAGACGAAGAAGAATAAGCTCTGGTATGCTACCAAAACTCCAAGATATGTAAGAATCAGTCATTCCAAAAATCAAATCATAGGAGACAAGAGCAAAGGGATCTTAACCAGAAGAAAAGCTGCAGAAGAACAAGTAAATTTCTGTCTGATCTCTAAGATTGAACCTAAAACTATGGATGAGGCTTGCAAAGATGAGAATTGGATAAAGGCCATGGAAGAAGAATTAATGCAGATAGAGAAGAATCAGACTTGGGATCTTGTTCCTAGACTAGTTGAAAAGAATGTAATTGGTACAAAGTGGGTCTTTAGAAACAAAATGAATGAGAATGGTGAAGTGGTAAGAAACAAAGCAAGATTGGTATGCAAAGGATACACTTAGGTTGAAGGAATAGACTTTGAAGAAACTTTTGCTCCAGTAGCAAGGATTGAAGCAATAAGGATGTTTCTAGATTTTGCAACGTACAAATATTTCAAGGTTTATCAAATGGATGTGAAGTCTGCCTTCTTAAATGGAGAGTTGGAAGAGGAAGTCTATACTGAACAGCCAGAAGGATTTCAGTCATCAGAGCAAGGGGACATGGTATGCAAATGGAAGAAAGCATTGTATGGATTAAAACAAGCTCCCAGGGCATGGTATGCATGGTTGGACAGGTACTTGTTATAGATAGGGCTCAGTAAGGGTACGACAGATAGTAATCTCTACTTCAAGATCAATAATGAACAAAACCTGATTGTTGCAGTCTTTGTTGATGACATTATTTTTAGAGGCAATGAAGGTATGTGCTCAGTTTTTGCTGGAGAAATGCAAAGTGAATTTGAAATGTCTATGTTTGGGGAGATGAACTTCTTCTTAGGTCTGCAAATAAGTCAATCAGATAAGGGTATCTTCATTTCTCAGTCTAAGTATGTGAAAGAGTTGTTAAAGAAATTTGGGATGGAAGACTCTAAACCAGTATGCACACCTATGATAACTGGTTGTAAGTTGAGAAAAGATGATAACTCACCCTTAGCAGACCAAAAAAAGTATAGATCTATGATTGGAGAATTACTTTATCTGACTCAAACCAGACCTGACATAATGCATACAGTGTGTCTTGGGGAAATATTTCAAGCAGAACCCAAGGAATCACATGTGATGGCAGTCAAGAGAATTCTAAGATATTTAAAAGGTACAATAGATTATGGTTTGTGCTACCCTAGGGACAATGACTTTGTTCTCAGTGCATATACTGATGCAGATTGGGCCGGAGATGTGGATGACATAAAAAGTACAAGTGGAGGTACATTCTTCTTGGGAAAAAGATTAGTATCTTGGTTGAGTAAGAAACATAATTCAATATCCCTGTCTACTACAGAGGTAGAATACATTGCACTCAAGTGTTATGGATGAAGTAGACTTTGAAGGACATCAAAGTTGTGTATGAAGAACCTATTACAATCTTTTGTGACAACAGAAGTGCCATAAACATATCAAAAAACCCAGTGATGCATTCAAGGACCAAGCCCATATCCATTAGGTATCATTTCCTGAGAGAAAAAGTGACAGAGAATGAAGTCAAGTTGGAGTATGTTTCTACCAAGGATTAGATTGTAGACATCTTTACCAAGCCTTTGCCCAAGGATACTTTTGAGTATCTTAGAGAAAATTTAGGGGTCATCACCCCTCCTACTCTAAACTAAGATGCACAATAGTGCATCATTCTGGAGGTGATTAGAGGTCTGGATTGATGCTTCTTAGGGATACTTCTCAGGGGGAGTAGTCAGAGAGTTCAAAAGAGAGATTAGATTAGAAAAGATGAGTGCAAGTATGTGCCCTTTGCCATTGATGTCAAAGAGGGAGAGAAGTCATGTGAAAAACTTAGAGTGCAAGTGTGTAAAGAGAAAGGGGGAGAATCTTGTCTTGATGGTTGTTGCAGTTTTTCACAACATATGTTGCCATCAATGACAAAGGGGGATATTGTTGCAAGTATGTGCCTAATCGGTGTTGTCATTGATGTCAACATATTCTTGTTGTCATTGGTGTCAACTGTATCCTATTCCATTACTTGTTTAGAAGACTTGTATGTTGAGGATATTGAGAAAATTAGCTTCTCTGAAAGAAACAAGTAAGCCACAGAGAAGTACAGTTTAGATAGTGAGTTGTATGTTGAAGAACAGTCCGGTAAACTGCTCTGCATTTGTTCCTTCTTGAAGATCATGGTCTGTAGATTTAAAGTAAGTTAGAGGTATGTTTGTGGATGCTACATTTTGGGTTTGAGCCATCCACATGAAGATCTAAGTGAGTTGTGTTCACCAGAGCGAATCCTGCTTTTTCTAAGTTTAGTTGAGACACGAAGACAGTATTTGACTCCGCATTCCTCTGTAATAAATTATTTTGCTCTGTGGTTCTAGAGGGAAGTCTGGAATGATGATAAGTACTTACAGTTGCAATGGTTTATGGTTTGGTGGTCCGCAATCTATCTTTCTTTTATGACAGTTGAAGACAGTAAAGTTCATGTGTTCTGGTGAGAAGATTCCTATGGATAAAGTGGTTAAGGTTTGTGTGGTTGCTCCTGATGATTATATCGTGCTTGTGGATGTCTCCTAATCATGTTCCTATCTAAACTTTGGTTCGTGTTAAGGAATTGAGATGGTGTGAGGAGATTATTCCCAAATAACGTAGCTTGTAACCAGTCTTGGCCGACCTGGTTGATCTTAGTGATTGCAGAGATCTCTAGAAGATTGTGGAAGCATGTTGTGACATGGAAGATCATGTTTGAGTCCTAGCGAAGGCATGACGTGATCCACATTTCATTCCCTTTGTATGATGTTGCAATGGGTCAGGACCTATTTTGTAAATGTTTGTAATACTGACCTTGGAGATTGTTCCAATGGTTGATGCCAACCTTGATGATCATTCCAAGGTTGATGTAGTATAAATACTTGTAGTTGAGTCATGGAAAAGGTGTCCTTGAGTGGAAATGATAAGATATTAAGAAATGTCCAAAGGCAAAGCAGAGAAGAGGTAGAGGAAAGAAGAGGAAGAGTAGAGTAGAGGAAGAGCAGGGTAGAGCTGAGGAATTGTTTATTCACAATAAGGAAGGTGTTTGTCATGGCAGGGAATCTGGCAGTAAGCCACCAGTAGGGTTTAACAGCCCTCAGGGTTTAACATCCCTTATTGTAATCTTGCTAGGTTTAGGGTTGTGGCAGTGAGCCTACTAGACCTAGTTGTTCTTCATGGCAGTAAGCCAGTATGTTTAGGATCGTGGGGTGACTAAGTCTGAACATCACTATTTCAAGATTGCAATATATATTGAGAGTTAATCCTCTCCGTGGTTTTTCCCCACCTTGGGGTTTTCCACGTACATATGGTGTCTCTTGTGTTTGATGTTGTTAAGTTTCTGATTTCATGTTCTCATTGTTAAATCATAATAATTGTGGATAAGTGATGAATGTTTAAATTGCAGAAAGTGTTTAAGTTTTTGTGACAACTGATTTACCCCCCTCTTAGTTGTCCGACGCATATCAACATATACATCTGCATACAAATATGAAACTACACTCTTTCTTCTACATACTCGCAACTCATCACATGCATTCAAAATAACTTCCTTTTTACAAAAAATTGAGAAACTAAAACATAACTCCGTGTACCCTATTGCTACAACAGCCTTTTGCATCATATTTATTGTTGTCCCTTTACTTTCCTTCAAGTGTTCATGCTTGAACAACTTTCCAACGTACTCTATCTCATTTGTCTTCCCTGTGACATTCTTTTCTTTATGTTCCTCACTGAACACTGGATCCTGATTATTCATCACATGTTCTACATTATTTGCAACATCTTCAACTTCAACTGTTGTAACCAATTTCTCTTCACCATCTATTGCAATCTCCTTATCCTTCATCGGTATGCCTTCAAAGAGATATATTTCAGCTACTTCATCTTTTCTTTCTCTATCCTCTGACATGATGATCTTTCTTTGACATTCTTCTATAATCTCTTCAACCTCCTCTTGATCCTTTTACACAAGGATCTCCTTATCTTCCATGCCTCCAATGTGACATGTTGCTACTACTTTCTCTTCTCCTCTTCCTTCATCCTCTTATATGAGGATACCTCCTTCACACTCTACTGCTTCTTCAAACATAATATCTATCTTCCGCATCTCCTCTTCCAGTAGGAGATTATCTTCTTCAGCTTCCTCATCAAATCTAGGACTCTCCAAGTCCATTTTCTGAACTTCATCTTCTAACATCTTCACGTCCTCCAAAGGACTCACTAGTGCTATTGCTATAAAACTTTTAATCTCATTCTTTATGTCTTCAAACAAACATGTTTTTACTGCAAACTCATTATTGTTCTCTTCCTTGTCTTCTAAAAGACATGCTTCTTCTACTGCAACTTCTGCTTCTTGTTCTGAAATCTCAAATATGTCCTCTCCTCTAGGAGTTTCCTCTGCTAGGTGATGTTGTTCCACACATTCTATGTCCTCCAAAGGACCATATACTACTAAAATTTCATGTTCTGCCTTTTCAAAAGGGCATGTTACAACCACATCTCCTTTCCACTCTTTCTTTTCATCTTTCACCCCTTCTTTCAAAGGGCTGCAACTCTTCTTTTCTTCTTGTGCAACCTTAGTTGCAAGGACTCTCTCTTCATCTATGCTTTCAGCGAAGCATGCTGCAGTCTTTTTACTTTCCACCTCTTTTTTGACATTCATACCCTAACCGGTAAATAAATTCTCATCAGAAATATAAACATCTTTCTTACCCATCTCCATATCTTGTTTGATCATCCCCTTTATGCCATCTTCAAGGCATACTGCTGCAGCATATTGTTCACCTGCAAACACAACTTCATCTACAAATAAAATATCACAACAATCAACTTCTTCAACCAAATTCTTTATTTTCCTGATGTCTTTTCCCAATAAGAGATCTTCATCTTCATTTGCTTCTTTGTCAAACTTAGGACTCTCATAGCCCATCATCTAAACTTTTTCTTCTTCATTTCCTACACACAAAACAAATATGTTATCATGAAAAGAAAAATGGGATTCAACTTCACCCATTTTCTGACTTTCTACATTCTCCTCTTTCTCATCTGTATCTTTTCGTTTCAACCCAATTTCAAGGGCATCCAATCTTGCTTCTATTTTCTTTAATTCTTCATAAAGCCTTCTATTTCTCTTCTCTTCCCAATATTGTTCCCAGAATAAAATTTTCACGGGCCTCCTCATGAACCATCTTGTCCTCTTCTTAAAAGAAATTATTAGAGACTCACAAGTCCCTCTGCAGTTACAAGTTCTCCTTGCAACAACCTTTCTCATCTCAGGGTAACAACCCTCTATAGTTATAGGTACTCCCTACAATAATTTCTTCATTGCTATCTTCTACCAATAGGATTCTGGAAGATGCATCACCATGTTCTCTTCTACTCACTTCCTCTTAGTGGAAGAGATTTTACACCTTCTACCCAACTTTATCACTGCTGGAGAACAACTACCAAGATTCTTGCAGAATCAATGTCTGCTCTTCACACTTTCACTTCTTAATTTCCACAAAACTCACCCATGATCCTTGTGCCTATCTTGCACTCTCAAAAACTTCAAGCTCTAATATCACCTGGTGCAGAAGGAACCAAGCTCCTTTGCCTTGGTGCATAAAGAATAATCTCCTCTGCCACTAAACCCCACTCACATAATTTACCCACACAAAAATTCACTGCTAATAAGATTGCAACAAGAAAAAGATAATTCTTCTTTATTCATTCATTCTCAAATACATTAAAACTGTAAAAAAAGTAAAATAGGGCCTTCTAGTTGGCCTCTCATCTCTCTCATTTGCATAATATATTCTCCCTTCCATAGACTTCCCTTGGACATACACAGACCCAAGTCGCCAACCCTTCTCTCAGACTAAGATTTCTCTTCCTACCTTTGTTCCTTACCAAAGATCGACTCTCTCCCTAGCTGTTCCCTTTCTCTCTAGCCATCCACTCCTCAATCCCTCTCCAAATCTATATTCTATATTTGCTTATGCCTTGGAGTGGCTTTTCCATTCATCATCGATCTCTACACACACCGTTACAATGCTTTTCCTATTACAACATTACAATGTGCATTCACATTCGACTCACATTACCAGGAAGAACAACCACTTCAACTTCCCTCTCAAACTGAGTAGTTACAAATGAGCTTAACTGTCACCTTGACA
This sequence comes from Cunninghamia lanceolata, assembly GCA_027924645.1. Taxonomy (NCBI): domain Eukaryota; kingdom Viridiplantae; phylum Streptophyta; class Pinopsida; order Cupressales; family Cupressaceae; genus Cunninghamia; species Cunninghamia lanceolata. Next base: position 26,123,691 of record BSBN01000377.1, on the reverse strand, counting down.
AAGTCATATTGGAATATTGGAGAGACTCGAAGTCTTGTCTCTTTGATTTCTCACTGTCACTTCTATACACCTTTGATTTGCATCTTCAGGACCCACTACCAACTTCGTGCACTGTCCAATCAACATTCTATTTGAACACCACTGTTCTCTGCTTCCCTGCGAGGTAAAGATAGGGTCCCACCATAGACACCATGGGCTACCAGACATTGTTAGATCTTCTTGATTGCCACAATCCATCACTGTCATTTGGTCTCACCTCATCGGCATATCGAGGAGACCATTATCAATGTCCCGACAATATATACAACACCCACCGACGAAGTGATGAGACCTTCCCGCCATCATAGCATCGAGGAGACTGACTTCAAAGTCTCAATGAAATTACAAAGTCCCACTGACAAGAGTTCCCAACCTTCCATCAGCATGTCAAGGGGACAAGGCTCAATGTCCTGGCGGTATCACAATGTCACCCCGATATAGTCTCATTAGAGTATCAAGGGGATGCTATGAAGACTCCTACCAATATAAGGCTATCCCATTGATGCCACTTCTCCTTACTACCAATGTAACACCAAACACACTTAGCGATTGAGATATCAAAGAGAGTGACACTTGTTACCAAATTGTGCTTTTCAACCAATTTGGTTAGACTGTAACAACAGTTTCTGTTGTTGCTTTGGAGAAGTAGACAATTCAAAATAAAGGTGGAAGAAAATTTAGGTGAAGTTGAAGCTAATCTAGTTATGGTAGATCATGTTTTAGTTGTGGTTTATTGCAGATCATTCATTTCAGTCTAATGCATTGTAGAAAGGTACATATAGCTTTGTTGAGTTTCCATGATTATAAACATTTATCACATGCAATAATGTTTCAGATTATATTATATTATGTAATTGATTTACAAGAGAGAGAAAATATACACAAATCATACTGCATGAAATAACTGATTATATTCAATGAAGAAGTGTTTATATGATCCCACACAAGCCATGGGAGTAACTATATCTGACAAGATGTACAATAACAAGTACAATAAAGAAAAGAAAGCGTATAAAACAAGGATGGGACTCATCATTGCCCAAGTGAATAACAAATCCCGTTGTCTGAGTCTAGATCGGCATACCTAGCTCTCCTAGTAGGAGCTCCAAGAGAAGACCTACAAGGAAAGGGAGGAAAATGTTATTAGATCTTAGGGTACTATCTCTACTACTATATACAACAATTCAAAGTGTACTTGCTATTCTACATCTGATCAGCAAAATAGAGAAAATAAACTAAACATTAGATGCAAAGGAATGAAATAGGAGGAAGAATATCTAATCAAACCACCAAAAAAAAAGAGGCTTGAGCCTCAATGCTTTCATCTAACATGTTTGTTCACTGTGCAGATACAGGTACCTGAAGACTTTTCATCAATATCATCTCTTACAACAATCATAAATGCTGATAGTACATTCATGAAGAGGTCCAGTCAAGTGTCATAGAAGACTAATCAAGAACAGTCATCTCCCATCAAGATAGTCATCATTGTAGACTTGGAACAGTCATGCCAACATTCAAAGTGGTCTTGTAGCAACTGAGTCCATAGCAACTTAAAGAAGGAGGGTGGACTGTGATCTAGCACTGTTTGAAGACATCATATTGGCACAAGACAAAGTGTGAGTGAGGAGAGACCCAAATGAACATAAGGGATGCCATGAAAACACAAAGGAATAGAAAGACAACCCATTATGGTCAAAATGATAAGATGGCGACACAATCATCAGGGGCAGTCATGAAAGACCTAGGTGATAAAATCACAATGGCCAGAGAAATGGTATAGTGTAGCAAGCAGAGAAAGCTTGGAGTTTTCTTCTTTCAACAACCAAAGGCCCTTTCATATCTTCTTGGATCCATAACAGAGTAGTAGGCATCATAGTTTTAATATCCTTTTACAAATTTGAGTTTGAAAGTGATAGTGACCTAATGAGAAGTTTTACCTTCGTCATGAAATGAACAATAGATTAGTCAAAGGTACATATGCTAGGACAGTCACAATGGAACAAGTAACAATCATCTGAGACATGAGATCACAACACAGAGACCTATCAAGCCTAATCATGCTTTTTAGAGTAGTCAACAAGAGATCTGAATGAGTAGCCTTATGTGAAATAGTCTAACATCATAAGAACTTCATGAAGAAGTCTTTCATAGAAAATATGACTATCAAGAAGTTAAAGCATAGTAATAAGAATCACTCATCATATTAAGTATGCCATATGAAACAAGCCATAGTGAAGTATGCATGATAGTATTCATATGATCATAACCAAGATTGTCATGTTGTCTGAGATTGTATCCAGGTTCATAAGACATACCTTTGCAAAGTTACACTAAAGAGACAATGAGCCGAAGCAATTTTGATAAATGAATAAAAGAGACTTATTTATATAGTAGTATGTATGGCAGTGGAAGCCCTTGAAGAGCTCAAGAGGACAAAGCCTATATGATGATCATGAAGAGAGGCCATGAAATCTTGACAGATAAAGACCTACATGAAGGTGCAATTCAACGACAAAAGGGGAACAGTCAGAGGACTATGTGGGACAATCATTGGGACTATGTTAGACAAAATAACAAAAACATGTCATAAATAGAATTATGGAGATAGACATAAAGAGGAAGAATGAACAATGAGAGCCCAGTTATACCTAGATGACAGTCCTAATAGCATGAAGGCTTGAATAGTGGGCATTTTCAATACAAAGAGCAATGTAATGACATAGTAAAAACTGTGAAGCTGACAGATGTATAAAGAACCGTTTAGAAGCAAGGGAGACAATCAACACTAAAGTGTTAAGGGAAAGTGGAATATGCAGAAATGGTGTGAAGTATGAATGAATCTGCAACAAGAGAAAGAGGAACAATATGCAATGTGCCAATTGATAAAAAGCCCTACACAGTCAACTGTGATAGTCAAGATGAGAGAGCAAGGACCTATCAGCAACTTAGGATATCCTCTACATGATAGTATAAGGAAAGGTAACCAATAAAAGGGTCTAAGATACTTTCAGATGTAAAGACAACCATTGCAAGTTTTCAGGAGATTTGATATAGTTATGAAGTACTTAAGAATCTGCCAAAGATTTATGGAAAATCAATTGAGCCATTCCAAGCTCCATCAGCCCTGTATATCACTATAAGAAGTTATCAAAACATGAGAAGTCAATAGTCTTTCCCAGGAAGCCTTCAAGCATGATGAGAAGACAAGGGAAGACACTTTCAAACAATCAATAAATTATGACAGCAATAGTAGTCACAAAATGCAAGAAAAGCTTCGAGAGCAGCAGTTGCATGAGAAGGTTACATCAATAAAGAACATCACAAAAGACTACCTTTTCAGAAGATGCAAGGTGATGACAGATTTTGCAAGTTAGTTAGCATGAAAAGAGGGGTTATAGAACAACATTGTGTTTTCTACAAATGAACATCAAATAAAGCAAAATGAGAAACATTGAAGAGCCTTCACCATGCATGGAGGAGCAGCATTACAGGAGCAGTCCAATGGGAAGAAACAAGTAATCAAATGACTACAATAATATAAAAATCCTGTGAGAAGCATCATATATAAGAATCAAAGTTTGACTTTGTTATTTGGCATGAGAACTGTGATACTACAGTACTGGAATAACCCAAACAAGATGAATGATTCATCTTACCTTCAAAACTCAGATATGAATTCTAACTATAGCCATATGGAATTGTCTTATCCATGTCTCATTGATTATCCAGTGAACTACAAAGATGCTAGTGTACTAGGTATTACAAGTATGAGCACTGAATTAAAAGCTAAAAAAAATGGTGGCACACTTGATTTTGAGTGTTTACCTATTTTGTACACAACAAATTGTAAGATGGATGATAAATTATTGATAACACATCTCAACAACACTAAAGAAGTTGAGCCTACATCTACTCATTTGAATATGCAAGTTGTTCCACACAGTTCAGTGGGTAAAAATGCACAAGAATGTGAAAGTAGTTTGGAGCAACACAAATTTGATGTTGAGAATGACAAGGAAGCTAGATAGTTACTACCTGTTAAGAGAAGTTCTGTACACATGTCACAATTAAACAAATTGAATGTCAATGACATGACAGTTGCCCAGGTAGATTTGAACAAATCCAATGCTCTCTTTAAATATCAAGCACATTAACACCATTGGTAGAACAGATCTAAAGTTGGATAAAATCAAGCTTCAAACCAAATTCCTATATCAATCAATATGCTACAGGTGATATTGTTGCATCTGTAGCTACTTATTTGGCATCAATCAATAGAGCTTCTAAAGAGACAGTCTCGGCACGAATGCAAGAACATGTGAAAGCATATGCAAAGCACGTGAACTATTTGATAAATACCTCAAAGAAATGTGGTCTCATGGACTGCTATGACAGTAGGATGCACACAAAATGTATTTGATGAAAAAAGTTTAGAAGCTTTTAAGCAAATGCCACTTATGGCACGAGGGCAGACCCATGGCCAACTAAATGTGTGATTTATAGTAGAAAACAAAGTAGAATAGAGCCAACAAATGAACATCAATCCAAGAAATGGGTCATGAACAAAAATCAAAGTTTTGTATGTGGTGTTCATGTAAAAAGAAAATAGCTTAGAAGTCAAATTTTCATCATTTTCTCTAGTGAAACAATAAAAGAAGCTTCAAGGACGCCTTCTACAGGACAAACTGAAATACATTCCATGATTTTACAAGGGGCCTTCAAAACAAAAAATGGACTCTTTCCACAGTTTTTATCATAAGAAAATAGGAGATCACACTGTGAAAGCAAATTTTTACCATAGTTTTCTTAAAGAACAATAACAATAGTTTAGATACAAAAATATATTACATCTTTTTGCATAGTGAACAGGAAATCAACAGATAAGATGGTTGTTTCAACTTTTCCTTGTATAGCGAGCATAACAGTATGTATGAAAGAAAACTTACCAAGGCTAAAGTGCTAGGAAAAGTAGCAGAGAGCCCTCCAAAATTGATAGCGAAGCCCTTCAACAGCAACATAGAGCCATCATGGCAGTGCAGAGGAAGGAAAATAATGAAAAAGAAGGGTGAAACAAATGATTTAGGGTTTGAAGAATTTTGATCCTTGCGTGCCTGTGCCCTAACTTGTGGGCTTATCTTTTTTTGACTTATGTGTTTTATTAAAATCATTACAGAAATCAAATGTGCACATGGTTAACACCTAGTAAAGTGATGGAAACCTAGCAAAAGTAATGGAGGCTACGACAATCATAAGGATTACAATGACGGTTTTTATGGTTTTTGATAATGTTTTGAACATTAAAGTCAACAAAAGGAAGGTTATGAGTAAGGTTTGATGAAGACAATGAAAGTTTTTTTTTACCTTGCTTTGACTAGGGGCAGATTTGAGACTTTTTGACAAAGCAAAGGCAAAATAGAGTATTATTGTTGCATGGAGAGTGTAGGAGGGGGTATTTTTTTTGCCTCTAAGGCTATTAATGTAATGTAACTCATCTCATATTTTTGCATAAATAATAGACAAAAGATATTGTATTTTAACAAGTATTAAGTGCAATAATGTTATAAATTGCCTTAATACTGGTTATGTAATAACCATAGGGAGAAAACAAGAATTACATAACACTTATCAAATCAATCACATTGATTGCATTTAATAATTGTTAAAATAGTTTATTTTTGCCTCTTAATCATGCAAAAATAAGACAGGAGTTGAACTGAAGTGCAAGCTCATGCAGAAGAGATAGTTTGTGTTCTATTTTTGATTGATGGTCAAACATGACCATTTTTAGCAGTTTTTGGGTCAAGGACCTAGCCACTTGGAGTTTTGAGCTATTTTTGCTCATTTTGAGGAGTTTTGGTGCCTAATTTTTAGGCTTTTCACTTGTGCTCACCCAACAACTTGGAGTTGCTTTTGGGGACTCATCCATGCAGATTTTAGAGTCCAATTGAGTTAGAGTTGACTACTCATTCACTTTTTGGGGCGTAATTTTCTATTATATGGAAAAAGCTTATGCTTTTTCCTTAGTTCTTGCTTTTCACCTCTCTTGTGCATTACAGAGAGAAGGACAATTTTGTAACTTAGATTTTTCACAGTTATTGATATTCAACAACAGTTTACAAGTTATTATTATCATTATTTGTAGAAATTCCTTTTTTATTTTCCAGAAAATCAAGTGTTTGCCTTCTTATTTTCAAGTGTCTTGTTCTTAGGAGTGATTTTTAATGAAAGTTTAATGTGTTTTGACTATCAAACCTTTAAATTTCTATCTCATTGGTAGTTACATGTACACAAAACACATCTTTATCATAGGTCATAGGCTATGTTACTGGTTTACCTCATCTCTAATGTTGTGAAAATACTATTTTCCTTCAAAAAGGATAGATTTATCAAACCTTCTTATGAATTACTGATGTGATCAAGTTACTCAAACTGAGTTGTGTGGATAGATTTTTGAGAATTAGTTGTGAATTAGATTACATTTCAAGTTATACATTGGTGAATCACCCCCCTTTAGGATAGATTTTTAGTGTAGTTTTCAGTTTATTCAATTTTCTTCTATCTCTTTCCTTTGTCAGTTTTTAGATCCAAAGGGGCATTTAAAGGGAGCCGATTCTTCTGGAGGTTCATTCTTGAAACAGACAAACCCACAGTCTAAGAGTGTTCCCATGTTGCATGGAATTGCCAAACTTGTAAAGGCTTAGCATTCAGGGTGCAATCCTTCGTGACAACAATTTTTGGCATGCCCGCTTGGACTCTGAACTGAGGTTCAGGCCACTTAAACACAATTTTTCTTTGCTATTTTGGCATGCACAACAGAGTTTCATCCTTTTGAGGTGAAAACAACATACCCGGTGACTCAATTCTCTAATTTTCAAGTAGATCTAGTGCAGATACCAATCTAGTGTGATAATCTTTACATCAAAATATTGCTGATATTAGGTGTGTATATTAGTAAAATCTACCTTTGGAGGCAAAATATACACACATCTGGTGACTCTGAGCTCAAATCTATTGGTTTCAAGGTGGACAAAATGCTGGTATGTTCTTAAGTTTGATAAAAATTAGTTTTGATTATTCTGATTTTTAGGCATTTCAATGAGTTTCTAGCTTTTATAAATGTTGGAAAATGTATCCATTTCATGGAGAAAAGCTTCATCAACTATTAGAGTACCCTCCTTCTAGCCTTACCAAGCTAATCATGATGCTGGGTTTTCACCTAATTCCTATGATTTCCAAAGAAACCAACATGCACAGTATGATTACCTTCCACCCACCCCTGCTCAACCTTCATGGTAGCCTGACCATGCTTATAACCAACCCCAAATGGACAATTTTGTTCCCAATCAACATACTTTTTCTACTGATCAGCCTCAGTATGGTGATAACATGAGCATTCAGGATATAACTTTAGATCTTCAGGATTTTTCTTTGAATTTTCAAAGATAGTTAGATGATATTGACAGAGAATGAGAGTATAACATGCAACATGAGGAACTATCTTATCAAGCCTATCTTCATGAGCAGGAGTTGGAGGCACAAAGGTTATAGTTTGAAGAAAGTCTTGAGAGGGAGATAGCTGCAAAAGAGGAGCAGATCAATCTTTTGGTTGCTCAATCTCAAAGGCATGAGGTCCAAACAACTCTTTTCATTCCAGACCAGCTTGTTCAATAGGAGGTTCATAAGTATAAGTTTTCAAGTTTCAAGCAAAATGAGCCTCTTAAGCCTCCTAAAATCAAGATTCCAAGTTTTAGACATCCTTTACCATTGCAAGAGCCTAAGCTGGCACAATCAGAATTTTTTATGCTTCAAAACCAACCACTCAAAGAGCCTTTTTTCCTCCAAGAAACTCAAGAAACTTCCCAAGTTTCCCTACCAGATGAATTTGATTGTCCTATAACTATTTGCCTTTATAAAGGTGGACCTATTGTCTTTCAAGATAACTCACTCACCATGAAGGAAGCTAGGAATATAAATTTTGTGCATAAAGCTATGGGGTAATATAAGTTAGAGCAGAAACAGATTGAACAAGAAAAGATCTCTCAAGAAGAATCCTTGTGTGTTTTAACTAATGAGCTTCCTTGTTCTTTTGAAGATGATGAAAATGTTGTAACACTTATGTTAGAAGATCAGCCAGGACAACAAAATGAAAAGGTAAAAGAGGTTGATCAAGAGGAGCATTCCACAGTCTGGTTTAATGAATTACCTTCTTTCATTGAAAATGGTGAAGAAAGTGTGAGTTTTCACTCACCAATAGAAGATTTGGAGCAGCAAGAGGATGTTGAAGAAATTGATGAGTTGCTGGTCGAAGAGCACCAAAGCAGTCATGTTTTGGAGATTGAAGAAATTCATGTTCACGAGGCTGCCTATCAAGTCAACCAAGATGTTGAAGAGGATGATATTAATACTTTAGAACAAGACAATTGTCATCAGGATAAGGTAAGCCTTCTCATACATAAAAGTGAATATGTTTTTGAAGAAGACCTTTTCTTGGATATCATAGATGATGTTTTCTCTAACTTGGCTATCAAATCAACACCTCTTGAGGAAGAAGTTCACGAACAACATGAACATAGCATAGAAGTGATCATATTTCTAAATAAGTCACTTTCTAATCATCAAAGCAACTGGTTTAGTGGGCATACAGAGGAGTTTATTGAGTAGAAACAGGAAAAGATTTTGTTGTTGATATGTTTAAACACAAAGTATACAATGACAAATCAGACATGTTAAAAAAGTGAAGGAGCATGATCAACCAGAGCAGCAAGAGATTTTACCTTTTGTCATTTCAGGAGGATGTCCTATTAGATATCTAACTGAGTTATGTGGATAGATTTTTGAGAATTAGTTGTGAATTAGATTGCATGTCAAGTTATACATTGGTGCATCACCCTCCTTTAGGATAGATTTTTAGTGCAATTTTCAATTTATTCAATTTTCTTCTATCTCTTTCCTTCGTTAGTTTTCAGATTTAAAGGGGCATTTAAATGGAGCTAGCTCTTCTAGAGGTTCATTCTTGAAACAGACAAACCCACAGTCTAAGAGTGTTCCCATGTTGCACGAGATTGCCAAGATTGTAAAGGCTTAGAATTTAGGGCGCAATCCTTCATGACATCAACAACTTCATCCCACCAAAACAAAATTGTCAAGCCGATGAAAGAGTTAAACATAACCTACAGGGAGAAGCTGAACCTTACGAGTCTTCACCACTGCCAACATATGTGTAAAACAATATTGTGATATTTTTTCATTGAATGTTTTTGCCATAGCTATTGTCAAGAGAAGTTGACCAAAACTGAAACCAAACCAAAATGAAAATGAAATGTTTTTGGGTGATGTAGGATTGCCCGTTCACTCGAGATGCTCCTGCATCAAATTAACATTTTAGGGTTTCAATTTGATGTTTTATAGCTTCAATTAAATGTTTTAGGGTTTAATCTATCCAAATTTTGGCTATACAACATTGAAAATATAGTTCTTTTACCATATTACAACTTTTCTGCAATTGTAAATGAAGTCAAAAAATAAAACTTTCACAACTAGTAGAAGATATGCCTAGTAAAAAATGGAAAATTGATGATGTATGCTTCTCCTATTGATGTTGATAGTACCATGAGCACCTTTATGTGAAGCCACGAGGAAATTTCATGCAGTTTTCCTATGCAAATCCATCCTCAACACCATCTGGGTGAAAATGGAAATTTAGGCTCATTTCACTATTGCTTTGTGACCTGTCAAGGGAGAAATGACAGACAAAAATGACTTCTTCGCTTCATATTCTTTGAAAAAAATAATAAAATATTATCTTTGTTCAAAGATAATCTTAGTTCAAAGGTATTATTTTATTTATTCACAATCAGTAAATAATACCTTCGAACAAAGATCACATTGAATGAAGGAAAACTTTTGTTCATAGGTGATTTCTAAAAAATCTTTGAAGGACGGTTCCTTCATTCAAATAAATATATTTGTTTGAAGGTATCTTGAAATTTTTTTCCTCATCCGAGTTCAAAATTCTAATATCTCAAGTTTGGGACCCACTATTGTCGGTTTACCCACAACTGATTATGTTGTTACCAAGGTTGACCTTGGCCCTTCAATCCATGAAGGGGATATCCATAACTTCCAAATATTAGCTGCAAGATTAGTTCAAAGGATAGAGGATGAAAAATAGACCAGGGAACAAGTGGAAGAGCGAATTCAAGTTTTGATTGTGTACATAAAATCAATAGTAGAAGGGAAACCTATGTCAGTCACTCCTATCACATCCATTCTATCCATTTGAATTGTTGATCCTTCTTAACAAGGGTGCACTATTCTTGAAAAAATTGATATAAAATTTCTTAGGAAATTTATCTTTCCCAAGAAAGATTACATGTCTTTTTTGTGTTGAGGTAGTGACAATTCCATAATAGCCTAGATTCTTTCAGGATCAATGGCCATACCTTGCATAGATATAACATGCCCTAAGAGCTTACCATATAGAACACCAAATATATATTTTATAAGATTCTAGGATATTCTAGATTATAGGCATCTTTGAAATAATTTCTCCAAGTGATCAAAATGATCCTCTTTATTTTTGGAGAACATTGTTAGGTCATCAAGGTAGACCATAATAATTTCATTGATAAGATCTTTGAAGGCAATATCCATTTCCATTTACAAGGTGGCTCCTTCATTTGATAATCCAAACAACATTTAAATATGATAAGCAAAAGTGCCCCATTTTGTGCTAAATGCTATTTTATGTCAATCTTCCTCTTTGACTAGTATTTGGTTGAATCTCGAGAAACCATATAACATTGAAAACCTATCAACTCCTTCCATAGTTTGCAATATTTGATCTATTCAAGGTAAAGGATAGTGTTCTTTGAGTGACATTTTGTTGAGGTCCTTAAAATCTACATAGACATGAATTTCTCCATTCTTCTTTCTAGTTGGGACCAGGTTAGAAACCAATGTTGAGTGCATAATTGGGTATATTAATTTTAAATTTACTAGCTTAGCAAGATCATGTCTCACAAGAGGCTCTATCTTTGGATTAACTGGTCTTTGTTTCTATCTAACTAGCTTGATTTTAGGTTAGATTTCAATAGTCTATTGCATTATGTTTTTATCATATCCTTTGATCCCTTCATAATCCCAGGCCATGACCTGATCACATTTTGCTCAGAGTTGGATAAAGTGTTCTCTTTCCTTTGTCATATAGATGGTTGCCAAATTCAATTTTATTCCTAGGGCTAGTTAAATTTCCTTATAGTATTTATTATTAGCTTCAATACCTCTCCTACCTCTACAAACATCATCTAGGTTGAATAGGCCTTCCAATATGATAATTCCTCTTGGTAGTTTATTTCCCTTTAATTATAAAATTTGATCTTCATAAGCTTCTTCAATATTTGTGAATAATTCATTGGAAAATTCATTAGCCTGTTGAATGAATTGGGTGATATGTTCATCTCTCTCAAATACCATCCAATGCCCCTTATTATTAGGTATGGAAGGCCTTATCATAAGCTTAACTTTATCCTTATTCCTTAAAAAGTCTACAAGAGGTCAAATTGAGAGCATATTAAAACAATTATGTCTACCTCTACATTTTATTTCCTAGGGATTGCTTGTAAATTATTGCATTTAAGGATGCCAATAGATCCTAGACATAATTTTTGTAGGCTTTCATCAAGGAATTCTTTTCCATGCATATAGATCTTACCTATTTAATGATCAACTCTAAATCTCTAAAAAATTGCAATAGTTTTATACCTCTTTTTCGACATATAGTAGACCATGGTTCATAAGGCATCATACTTTGAAATGTTACTAGCATAGTTGAATTACAATTGATAATCTTGTTGATATTTATCTCCCTATGGTGAAATCAAACAAATTCCAACACTAGCCCTAATTTTACAATTGGCATTGTTAAAATATAGCTTCCATATCCCAATGGCATTAGCCTTTTCCTTTCTTATGTGTGGGATATGAGAAGCTTGGCCACATATTAGGTATGTTCCTATGCTAGTTTCTCCAAATAAGTGACAACCATCTAGCACTAAATCTTGATCCATCCATAAACTATTGCAGTCTTCATCTGAAAATATTTTAACAAAGTGAATTTCCTTTTATGTCTTTAGAGAAGAGGGCTCATTTTCAACAACATAAGATTGATTTGAATGATTAGGAATCAAGGGCTTGTTTCATATATGAGGTATCTTCATTCTTGCTCCATACCTAGTTTTTAAGAACATATGGTTGTAGTCTAATGATAAATATCCACCTATCTTTGTAGTGAAATCTCTAGATAGGCGTATGCCAAATATAGAAAGTAGTTTAATTACAGATATGCCCTAAATGATTTTAAAATTTGGGAAAGCATAAAGAGATAGTGGAAGAGTCTTTATTATTCCTACTGAGGTCATGGAAGCTCCATCAAGTTGAATCACTCTTTTGTCTATAGGGTCACAAATGAGACATAGGGCATCGACAACCTTTTTAGGCATAAAAAAGTACTAGCCCCAAAATCTACCATACAATTATGAATTATCTTATCTTTGTATGTGAGAGCAAGGTAAAAAAGGTTGGGTTTAATTGTATTTACCTAACCTCCTACTATTTGAAGAATAGAGGGTTGTTTTGGGGTTGCATCTGAATGTACTACAGTTTGATTCTTATACTTGTTTGATAGTGTTTTTCTTATTGAAGGCCTCTTCCAATCTCTTCATTTGTTTCAAAATAAAAAGTACCTCACATAGAGGTACATTAACTAGAGATTTTTTGAGCTTCTCAATGATGTTGAATGGACTAATAGATTCTACTGGCTAATTCATGTTTGGTGCCCAACTAAATTTGGGCCTCTCTATCAAAGCATAATGTGTATTAATCTATCTTGAGAATTGTTGAATTACCTTTTGTTATTAGTTCATTTATCTTGTCGACCCTTATAAGAATAGTGCTAGAAGATGATGCTAGATCAGTACCCAAAAAGAGGAATCATGTCTTTTTTTTGGTTGTTAGGTCTTGACTACTTTTGTCCATGCCCTTAGATTTTCTCTTCCCCTACCTTTTCCTTCTAGACCTGGTAAGATAGTCAAATCAGACTTATGGATTGTCTAACATTGGTGAACTATCTTGCTGAGCACGTAAACTTTTGGCTCTTTCCTCATAGCCAGGTTTTTTATTCGAACAAATGATGTTTGGTTAAAGGGAATTTCTAATACTTACCCCTCTTGACTGACATTTTGAGATTGATTAGGAGAGGAATCTTGACTTTGGTTATCACAAGGATATGAAACAAAAGCATTCAAATCCAAAAACGTATAATGCCACAAAGTAGGTTCTTCTATGTAGTTATTTTGTGTTATAGCTAGATACTTGGTAGGATTATGATGAATTTACTAAAGAGGCGTTTCCACTCGTACAATTTGATTTTGGGGGGAAGGGGATTTTTTAGGCTAGAACACTAGTTTTAGTTAGTAGCCTTAATTGTCTTGGGGTAAGTGCAAGAAGATGAGTTCACTTTTTGGCCAAAAAGTGGAAGTGTTTCTCCTATTTTTTAAATTTTGTCATACTTGGAGTGAAATTTTGAAGCACTTACAAATAGAATATTAATATGATGTAAACATATGAAATGTAGGATTTTATTTCTAGTTTTTAAATATGTAATTTTTTCTAATACCCAAATGATACAAGTTTGTTTTCTATAGGATGTACAAAAAGTGACTATTTAAAAGTCCTCTTTTTTTGCCAAAGCATGCATGTGTACAACCAACATATTATGACCTAAATGAAGGTATTTTTCTAATTCCTTTTATGGAAAGATGTAAAGGATGTTGAAGTTTGGTTAGGATATTTTTTTTGTAATTTTTTGATAAATATATATTTTTAATTAATTTTTTCTGACCCTAATTAGTGTTTTTAAAACCCTCGTGTACGACCAACATAATTTGAGCTAAACTATATGTAAAATAAAAATTATTTTTTCCATCATGTAGAGAATAGTGTCTAGATTGGTTAGACATAAATTTATTTTCAAAAAATAGTCAAAATCAAAAGTTATTAAAAAATAGTAATATATGTAATTTCAAATTTATGAGGAATTTTGTTTAAAAATTAATTAAAAAATAGAAAAACATGCTAAACACTAATATATATATATATATATATATATATATATATATATATATATATATATATATATATATATATATATATATATATATATATATATATATATATATATATATATATTTGAAAATTAGACATTGTCATCTATAATGGGTTTTAATTTGATCTAAAAATTCTAAAACAAAAGTTGTCAGCCATACTGCTAAAATCCATTCCTTCCGAAAATCAGAGTTATTTTTTGTTTAAAAATTAACTAATAAATAGAAAATTATGTTCAAAAATTACAAAAATTGCATATTTGCAAAATATACATTGTAATTTGTAATGGGTTTTAATTTCATCCAAATTTTTTGAAAAGAAAGTCATCAACCATATTGCCAAATTTGTTCCTTCTGAATTTTTTTTGCCTTAGATTACTTCCACTAAAAGTGAACCCATCTTATTGCACTTACCCCTTGGTAAGGCCTATTATTTTGGTTTAATTGGAATTTGTACTATTGGGCATGGTTTTTTTAGTTGTTTACAACTACGGGTTTATAATAGCCTTGTTATCTTAAGACAACCATATCATTAGACATGTTTCTTAACTATCACCTCATTTTGTCAAGCATAGTTGTAGTATCTGGTTAAACAAAATGATATTTTGTAATGGACCTTGGAGATGGTATAGAATGAGAAACTGGTTGAGGATCTTGTTGCAAAAATTTAGGAGAAGGTGGATAGTTTTCTTGCATATTTGGAAATAATGGCATTAAGGGTCTAGGTGCCAACCTTCCTATTTAGATTAAATCATTCTTTACAATTATGAAAATTTTGGGTGCATCTAGGAGAGTATTGCCTCCTTTAGACTTGATTATCATTGCTATTTTAAAGTCTATTTTTATTAGATAGTAGATATAATCCACGCCTGATGGAGGGTGTATTTCGAGAGGAATTCTTTGCTTGCTCTTCTCAATTCTACCATTTAAACCATCTAGCATTTCCACTAGATCCCTTTTTATGGTTATGAGGTTTTCCAGTAGTGATGTCAACCTCCCTTTTACTTAAATCTATCAATCAGTGTTTAACCAAGCTAATCTCGATCTCCTATTGAGTTTGGAGCCAATGAGTGATACCAGTCAAGAGCCTTTCCTTGAAATGCTGCAACAAGCAACCTTATGCCTGTGAGGCCAATTCATATATGGCATACTTGGTTTCACTATTATATATGTTACGGTTGTTATAAATGAATATTGGAATTATTAGTATTGCGATACCTAGACATTAGTCTATTAATTTTGGTTTATGATATTTGGATAGACTATAGTTGACATTGTTCCTTTGATTAGATTAGCTATTTACTTGCATATGGTGATGGTGACCTAATTATGAGATAGCGTTATCATAGTTTAATTTTATGTGATGGAAGTATGTTTTAATTCATCATATATGTTGTATAATTATGTGTTATGGATTATGCTATTAAACAAGTTTATGTGAATTGAAAGTGAATATATGTGGTTAGTAGATTAGTGTGATGCACATGTGATGACATTAGGAGATACCGTGGAATGAAGATTGAAATTGTATTGATATATATTTGATATCTATATAGATTGTGATTATAATTTGGAGTATAGATGTTTGTATTGAATGTGATTATAATTGGAATTAAATTCAAGTTGCTTCGTCTATATATGCTTATTAGACATATTGACATGTGCAATTGAGTTGTGTAGGTACCTTCCATGACCAATGGAAAATTCAAAGGTCATCAAGAAACCAATGTCAATTCCCCATGATGCCTCACCTTAGTCTATATGGGGACCAAAGTCTTTTGCAAATGTATAATGTGTAATGTGATTTATTTACTATGATTAATTTGGTTTTAAAATTGTGTAAATGGGAGTTGGCATAAGTGATGGGTTTTTTTCTTGTGTCTTTTTTTGAAATTTAAGAAATTTGGGGTCACTTTTGAGGGGCTTGAGAGGTCTTTTTAATGTATATTTTATTGATTTTAAGTCCTTAGGTCATGTACCTTGGGTTTTGCCCAGTCTTTTGGGCTTTGAATTTTTGGATTTTAAGTGATTTTGACCACTCCCAAGTTCCTTGGGAAGAAAGTGGCGTGGATAGGTTTTGGGAAGAGAGATGGACTTGTCACCATCTCCTCCCATCCTCCTAGGTTTGGGGATGAGTGTTTGACCAAGTACCACCTCATCCCAAGGATTCACACATGTTGGAGCCCAACCTAGGAAGATATTTGGAGAAGAGTGTACAAGTACACTCCTCTCCCCTAGGTCTCACACATGTGTGAGAACCTTGAGAAGTCAAATGACTCCTTGGAGTTTCAGGATTGGTTGAAATAGATGAGATGGATTCCATGTAGCACCTTCTCATTTGGAGAGGAGGTGTGACATGTCATCCATTCATATACCCTCCATGCAAGATGAGAAGACACTTTTGGATCTTCATTTTTAGTTTTCTTGAGTTGAGAGTTTGAGAGAAAGGGAGGTTTTGGAGGTTGGAGAGAAAGCTAGTGGAGCTCTTGGAGGGACTTCACCAAGATTTTTTCCTTGTAGATTAACTTATGTTTATGGATGAGAATAGAAATGAGATATTAGTTCACGAGTCTTGTTTTCCTCTTCTTCCTTGTTGTCCTTTTTTGTGTTGGATTTGTTGATATGGGATTTGGGTTGGGTGTGTTGTGTTTTGGGTTGGCTCCCCAAATGGTTGAGAGCAACCCATGTGAGGGGTTGAGGGAGGTGAGAATCCTCCTCGGGGAAAGTTCACTCTCTTGATAGAGAGGTTTGGCATGAGTGCCATATTCTCCTTTTTGATTGGCATGAGTGCCATTTGGTGTTTTGGAGTTGTGATTTTGGTGGTGAAAATGATTATGGAAGGTTATGGTAGATTTGAATAATTATGACAATGCGTATATGTGATTATTGGTGTATTAGTTTTATTTTCTGCAAGGTAGAGCTTTCTACACTACTCCCCCTATGTTGGATTCCTCTTGGTATCCGTTGTGTTGTATAAGCCTTGGTTGGGAGTATTGTGTGTTAATCTGAAATAACCCACCCCCTTATATGTTATATTGTTTACTGATATGGGTTTGATTTTATTTCACAGGTTGTAGAGTTTTCTATGGTTATGTTGATCCCTGCTTGTGTTTGGTGTTGGGTCCATAACATAACATAGCATGTATATAGATATACTGCAAAAAACAAAGGAAATGGAAATACCCATAAAGTCTATTCCATTTATAATGTAATAGAAAACTCAAATACACAATACCTACACCATAAAAAATCAAGATATGGTAGTTCTTCACATACCCTCTTTGATGTATTGGTAAAAATGCTTGGCTACAGTCATTAACAACATATATTATGAGTTTAATACAAGGAACTAAAGAGGAAACTTTTGATTTTCAGTTGTAGTCTGATCTGAGACAAGATTAATTGAAGAAAGCCTCCAAAGAACACATCAACTCTGAGTTTTATGACCTCCTTTAGTGCTCACATCCCCCAGCTTCAATGGTACGACCTACAAAAATTAATGACATCAGTTTTGAGTGTCTCCAATTCCAAAGAACTTGTTGCAAGAACCTCTTTAGGACTGATAATTCCTCACGCCCTCCATAGTGAATGAATATCACAAAGAAATCAAGCCGATAATGAATCTTTCCCCAAGACTGTACAACTATCCCTTAGACTGGTATGACCAGGTTATGAAGCTATAACCACCTCAAATATTCATGAAAACTCTTTCTATTTCTTGCATTCTATTCTTCAGCATTCTAGATAATTACCATGGCAATAGTATGAAGAAATCTCCTCAATAAGACCTTCGCGACAAGCCCCAAACCCTCAAAACTGAATACAATGAAGTGTATTCACAACCACTGAGTATGGGTGTCCTCAAGCAACCTTAGATGATCTTTCACACCCTCGGTATGCTATTACAGATGGTGGTTTTCATCACCAAATGCCAATGGTTTCTTCAAGCCCTCAAGAAACTTGCAGAGAAAAAACATAAGAAATTGTATTGTGGTGAATGCATGAATTACTTTCACTTTTTGATTTTTATAATTCCACCTTATGGGTCGATCCATATGAGAGGGAAAATAAAATTTTTAATTTACACTTTATTCGCAAAAGGAGTGTCCAAAGTCTTAATGACTTATTTTTGCCTTTACTTTATTTTTTCCTAAGTCACCACAATATAAATATTAAAGTCCAAATATTAATAAATAAATATAAGTTACAAACTTTAATATGAAAGC
The DNA here is from genome assembly GCA_027924645.1 of Cunninghamia lanceolata. Taxonomy (NCBI): domain Eukaryota; kingdom Viridiplantae; phylum Streptophyta; class Pinopsida; order Cupressales; family Cupressaceae; genus Cunninghamia; species Cunninghamia lanceolata. The sequence goes on along the minus strand of BSBN01000377.1, from coordinate 26,105,261 downwards.
CCAACCGGTCTCAGAATCTTATGAGTTATAGACCATTGGAAAGGTCTTGACAAAACACTCTACCTCCAATCATAAACTACCTCATTTGGGTGAAGCCCTAACTTACTATAAATAGTAAGTTTCCGCCAAAGTGTCCAAAATCCACCAAACAAACTGCCAGATTTCCCTAACCACCATAGTTAGCCTATGGGAACCAAGTATAGGCTAACACCCTCTCAGAAAGGGGACATTACATTCTACCCTCCCCAAGATTGCTTGCCTCAAGCAATCTTAGATCTGGATGCATCAAGATTTGTTCTTTCTCCCATGTAGCATCCTCTACCGGCTAGTTCTTCCATTTCACCAAATATTTCTTGATGACCCTCCTTCTCAAAGTCCTCTCCTGGGTATCAATGATGGTCTTAGGTACCAAAATCAACTTCCCCTCTTCATCAAGAGGAGGCAACTCTGTGGAAGGGATCACATTATGCCTCAACGCCTTTTTGAGGTGTAACACATGAAATACATTCTGTAGCTTGCTATCTGCCGGCAATTCCAACTCATACACCACCTCTTCAACCCTCCTGGAGATCCTAAATGGTCCATAATACCATGGCTTAAGTTTTTCTGCACCACTCTTCTTAAGAGTGGACTATCTGTAAGGCTGCATCATGAGATACACCATATCACCTACCTCAAAAGAATGCTCAACCCTGTGCTGATCTACGTACTGCTTCTATTGGTTTTGCACCTTTTCAATGTTTTATTTCAAAGACCTCATGATGACCTGACTTTCCTACAAGAGGTCTCTAGTCTTAGGTACTCTTCTATCCCCAAATAACAAGTCCAAGAAGCTTGGAGCCTCGTACCCATAGAGTGCCATAAATGGTGTCATTTGAATTGACATATGGTAAGTGGTGTTATAACAATACTCCCCCAAGTGGAGCCACTTGACCCATGCCTTTTGCTGCCCTGCTATATAGTTTCTAAGGTATCCCTCCACCCACTTATTAACTATCTCAGTCTGTCCATCTATCTAGGGGTGGTAACTCATGCTAGGGGTGAGCCCTATCCCTGTCAACTTGAAGAGCTCCTGCCAAAAATTGCTAAGGAACCTACTGTCCCTATTGCTCACAATACTCCTAGGCAACCCATGAAGTCAGAATACCTCTCTAAAGAATAAATCAACAACCTGAGTTGCTGTATAGGTAGCTGAAATGATGAAAAAATGAGCAAATTTTGTCAACTGATCAACCACCACAAAGATGCAGTCCATACCTTGGGCTTTTAGCAAGCCTGTAATGAAATCCATCGATATGCAATCCCACTTCCTCTCGAGGATGGGTAAGGGCTGCAACAATCCTCCTAGGAAGGAATGCTCATGTTTGTTCTGTTGGCATACTGGACATTCCCTCACATACCTATGAACTTCATCCTTGAGGTCTTTCCAAGTAAACCTCTCTCTAACCTTCCTATATGTCTTGTAGAACCCTGGATTTCCCACCATAAGCAAGTCATGGAAAGCTCTCAAGATCTTCTACTTCATAGCAGAAGCTAGCACCAGAAAAATCCTTCCCTTGTAAATGATCAAGTCATTTACAATAGTGTACCTGTCATCATGTGTAGTGCCATCAATAACCCCAGAAGCCCACTTATCCTTTGCATATTTTGCAGTGATCATATCCTTCTAGTCCTCTATAATTGCCCTAAGCACACAAGTGTAGTCTCCTTGATAGAGCATCAACAATTATGTATTCCTTCCCTTTGACAAAGACAATGGCAAAGTCATACGCCTAGAGTTTGCTAACCCACTTTTGTTGCCATTCATTTAGGTCCTTCTAGTAAGGAAATACTTCAGGCTATTGTGATCGGATTTGACAACAAATTTTTCCCCACCAAATACTGCCTGAACTTAGCTAGTGCATGCATGATAGCTAACATTTCCTTGTCGTAGATGTTATAACTCCTCTCAAGACCTCTCAACTTTTAGCTCTCATAAGCAATGGGGTGCTTGTCCTGCATCAGCACCACCCCTATGCCCTCCCCTGAGGCATCACAATGAAGCTCAAATGGCTTCGAGAAGTCTAGTATGGCTAAAATTGGACAACTGCTCATAACCTCCTTAAACTTGTCGAAGCACTGCTGAGCACTATCTAACCATTCGAAAGCTCCCTTCTGTGTCAAATCTATAAGGGGGCTAGCTTTTTGAGAAAATCCCTTCACAAATATGCAGTAGAATCCACAGAGGCCAAAGAATCCCTTGATCTAAGAGGGATTCTTAGGTGGTAGCCAATCTATTATAGCTTGGATCTTCTCTGGATCCACTCGAACACCCTTTGCACTGATGATGTGTCCCAAGTATAGCAACTCTGTCATGCCAAACTCACATTTAGACATTTTTGCATATAGGGACTCCTACTCAAGTATACCTAGTATAATATCAAGGTGCCTCAGATGATCCTCCCAAGTCCTACTGAATATAAGAATGTCATCAAAGAAAATAAGCACAAACTTTCTTAGCTGCTCTTTGAATACCTTATCCATGCAAGATAAAAATGTAGTAGGTGCATTGGTTAAGCCGATGGGCATAAATAGAAACTCAAAGTGCCCATAGTGGCAACTAAACGTTGTCTTCTCTACATCCTCCTCATGTACCTATATCTGATGGTACCCTGACCTCAAGTCTATCTTGGAGAAGAAACATGCACCGTGCAACTCATCAATGAGCTCATCAATCCTAGGGATGGGGTACCTATTCTTGATGGTCTTCTTATTCAATTTCTGGTAATCAATGCACATTCTGAGTATGCCATCCTTCTTCTTCACTAGTACTACATAAGAAGTGAAGGGACTCTTACTAGGCCTGATGTGTCCCATCTTGAGAAGCTCCTGAATGGCCTTCTCTATCTCATCCTTATATCTCTTAGGATGCTTGTAGGGAATTGGAATCACTAGTTTGGCACCTTACTTCAACTCTATGACATGATCAAAACCTCTGTCTGGAGGTCTGCCTAGAGGTATATCAGTAAACACTTTGGAGTGTTTAGACAGTAAAGCATGAATCTCTGTTGGATACTCCCGTTTCTATTGCTTGGGCACCTCTAGCATCACAAGAATCTTGGTTGCCCACTAAGCCTGATCATACTGTAGTATCCTTTCCATCCTCCTAATGGACACTGTCCTACTCCCTCCATTTGACATTCCCCTCAAAATGTGTTTCTTACCATCCACTTCAAACTTCATCTCCATGGTCCTCAAGTTGAGGGAGAATTCACCAATCATATGTAGCCACTTCATCCCAAGGACTACATCCATGTCACCCATACTAACCACATAGTATTCAGCCTAGAACTCATAATTATTCAACCTAATGGTTAGATTGGGGATCATTCAACCTAATGTTTAGATTGGGGATCCTTCATTTGCAAGTGATAACAAATCTGTCTACCACTCTGACCTTGAACCCCTCAAATTCCTCAGTTTTGAGTCCATCTATGCAACTAGGCCCTCGTCAATTAAATTATGTGTGGCCCCTGTATCTAACAAGGTGACTACTCTCTGTCCCTCCAATACTCCCTGTATCCTGAAGGAACCCTCTCTCTGAATAGCAGAGATATGTGCTGTTAGAAAATTATCATCCTATGCATTCTGTGCATCCTGCACCTCCTCTACCACAGTCTCCCCATCACTGTCCTCTCTATCACTTTGCTGCTATGAAGCTATCTCCTCAACAGAATAATACTCCAACTACTTGACTTGCCCCTTCATTGGGCACTTATGATTAGGATCTTATGGACCCTTGCATTTGAAATAAAGCTTCTTCCTCCTGTATTCATTCAGTGCATCATCATCTAAACGAGGTGCTGGTTTCTTCTGTGGAAAGGTCTCTCGATGATGTGATGGCATCTTATCCTTTCATAGAGGAAAGGGTTTGGAGACAAAATATTTCCTAGGCACTACAAACTCCATAATCCATTCCTTCTTAATGGTCTCCTGAAGTGAAGGTGGATCGAAAGCCTTAACCCATCCCCTAAGTGGTTCCATAAGCCCTTATGTAAACAGGACTATCAATCTCCTCTCTGAAATGCTAGGAACCATGATACTGATCCTCTAGAACTCAAAAATGTAACTCTCAAGTGATCCATATTGCTTCAACTGCACCAACTCTCTGAACTACAACTCTGGGTCCCTGGTATCAAACTTCTTGATGAGTCTATTAGTGAACTCATCGTATGTGGTGATAAGGCCATGGCCAAGGGTGACCGATCCATGGTACCACCACTCATGTGCTAACCCATCCAAATGTATATTGGCAAAGTTAAGTGCCTCATCCTTTGGCATAGGCTTAAGTGTCAAGTAGTTATCTAATTTCTACACCCAAGCTTTGGCTAAGATCTTGCCACTCCCATCAAATCGATCCATGGGGACTTTGCTCAATGCATGCTGGTAATCTCGATTAGCTATGTTAGTTCTATAATCTCCTTGACCCATCATAGCTCCCCTTTGTCTCTTTTGATTCATGTACTAGTCAAATGTTAGCACCTCTCTATATCTGGTACCAATGTTGTGTACTCTGCATGCTGTATCCGAACATCATTTGCCATGGAAAGCTGAACCTCTAGTTCCTGCTGAACCAATACATCCTCTCTACATGGAAAAGTCAGTTGTAGTGGTCTAGTAACCGATCCTGGGGTAGTCCTAGTGTTGTGCACACCACTCTATCCTGCATGCCTATTTCCTTGTCCTGCATGTCCACTACCTTGTCCTACATGTCCGCTACCCTGTCCTGCATGTCTGTGATGGTCATTGGTTGACCCACTGAACTCACGCTTGAGTGTTGCATTGTTATAAACTACTGGGATTCCCTAGTTGAACTTTTCGAGAAGCTGGGACATCATATCCAACATAATATCAAATCTTCTGTCTATTCTTGTGTTAGGGCTCTTGGGCTGATTAGATCCTCTGTCCCCCATACTACCTACTATGTTATCATTGCCACTGGAAGAGTTTCTGTGCATGCCCAAATACCAGAAATTGTTTCTATTGGTAGGTGGTGACTGATCATGCAAATATTGTACACTAGTTATGTATCCTCGCCGTCAATAATTTTTTTTTTTGAGCCGACATAAAAAAACCCTATTTTTATAACTGACATAAGGCTTGATAAAAGCGGCTAAGGGTTAGGGTTTTGGTTGATATAGTATTGTAGCATTTGCAATGGTATTGAGTTACAGGGATTGCTAGTTGTAATCGATTTGATTTACTAGATAATAATATTGGACTCTCCGTTGGTGGATGTAGCCCAAGTTTGGCTGAACCACGTTAAAACTTGTCTCTCGCTGTTATTATTTTTGTGTATTTTTCATTCCTATGTTTAATATTTATTTACATTTAATTGATATCTTCTGTTGGCTAACCCTAACAGTTTCACCTTTTGGAACCTCCGGTGGATGAAAATGTGGAATAGGTCTAGTGTAAACCCTTCTTCCGTCACTCATATAAACTGATCAACACAGGCTGGCAAGATGCACCAGTTCTGATACCACAGAAATAACCCACCCCCTTATATGTTATACTGTTTGTTGATATGGGTTTGATTTTCTTTCACCGGTTGTAGAGTTTTTTGTGGTTAAGTTGATCCCTACTTGCATTTGGTGTTGGGTCCATAACATAACATAACATGCATATAGATATATTGCAAAAAACAAAGGAAATGGAAATACCCACAAAGTCTATTCCATTTATAACACAATATAAAACTCAAATACACAATACCCACAACAAAAGAAATCAAGATATGGTAGTTCTTCACATACCCTTTTTGCTGTATTGGTAAAAATGCTTGGCTACAGTCATGAACATCATATAGTATGAGTTTAATACAAGGAACTAAAGAGGAGATCTCTAATTTTTAGTTGCAGTCTGATCTGAGACAAGATTAAGTGAAGAAACCCTCCAAAGAACACATCAACTCTGAGTTTTATGACCTTTAGTGTTCATGTGCCCCAGCTTCAATGGTACGACTTGTAGAAATTAATGACAATAGTTTTCAGTGTCTCCAATTCCAAAGAACTTGTTGAGAGAACCTATTCAGGACTGATAATGCCTCACACCCTCCATAGTGAATGAATATCATAAAGAAATCAAGCCAACAATGAATCTTTCCCCAAGACTGTACGACTAGCCCTTAGACTGGTACGACTAGGTTATGAAGCTATAACCACCTCAAATCTTCATGAAAACCCTTTCTGTTTCTTACATTCTATTCTTCAGTATGTCTAGATAATTACCATGGCAATAGTATGAAGAAATCTCCTCAATAAGACCTTCATGACAAGCCCCAAACCCTCGAAACTGAATATAATGAAGTGTAATCAGAAACACTGAGTATGGCTATCCTCAAGCAACCTTAGATGATCTTTCACACCCTCAATACATTGTTACAAATGGTGGTTTTCATCACCAAATGCCAATGGTTTCTTCAAACCCTTAATAAACTTGCAGAGCAAAAACATAAGAAATTGTATTGTCGTGAATGGATGAATTATTTTGATTTTTTTGCCTTGTATAATTCCACCTTATGGGTCGATCCATATGAGAGGGAAAATAAACTTTTTAATTTACACTTTATTCCCAAAAGGGGTGTCCAAAGTCTTAGTGACTTATTTTTGCCTTTACTTTATTTTTTCCTAAGTCACCACAATATAAATATTAAAGTCCAAATATAAATAAATAAATATATCTTACGGACTTTAATATGAAAGCCCAAACGGTCTTAGAATCTTATGGTTTATAGACCGTTGGAAAGGTCTTGACAAAACTCTTTGCCTCCAATCATGAACTTCCTCATTCAGGTGAAACCCTAACTTACTATAAATAGTAAGTTTCTACCAAAGTGTCAAAAATCCACCAAACAAACTGTCAGAGTTCCCTAACCATCTTAGTTAGCCTATGGGAACCGAGTATAGGCTAACACCCTCTCAGAAAGGGGACATTACATAATCTTTTGTGAAAAATGAATGGTGTAATAGTTGTGATGTTCTCCTTGGGTTTCATAGTTAGCCTCCTAGCTTGGGGGTAGCTTATGAGCAAGCCTAAGGTTGGGAGGTGAGCACCCCCATTGGTCTTTGGTTGGAGTTTTCTTATTTTGTAGGTTTTGACAAGTAGAACAAGAAAGGGGAAGAATTTCCTATTATGGAATTTGAGACCTTGTTCAAAGAGAAAATATTCTATGTAAAAGACTCTTTCTTGTTTTGAGAACCTTGGGTTAAGCTTTGTAAATATGGCTTGAGAGTTTTGTAAGTTGTAAGAATGATGTCTATGAGTTGCTATGGCCTTGTAAATATATTGTGTTATGGACAAAAGAGTAATTTCAATTCTTTAGTTGAATTTTATTTTAAGTTCAAAAAAGTTTTTATGCAATGAAAAACATGAGTGTGAGAAAGATATTTTGAAATCTCTATTCTACCTCTTTTAAAGGTGTAATGACCAGTTATCAAGGATTGTATCTAAGTTTTCTCTTATCAAATTTTAGTAGTTTTGAGTACATAATATGTGTAGAAAAGAAAAATTTTGTCTTGAAAAAAAGGAGTAGATTCTCATTTATGTATATAACTATTGCATTTAAATTTAAAAGAAAAAATATGAAACTTTTGCTGTCATTTTTACAAATACTTAAGATCCTATAGATTCTAGTTATTCTCATGTGTAAGAAATGAAATTTATTTTGAAGGGAAGAAGATTGTTGTATGAAAGTCAAAATCATAAATATCTTTATCTTTCTATTCATCACATTTGTGCTCTAATCTTACATTTTTTTAAAATTATTCTATATATATATAACTTATTTTCCTTTAAAATAAATAAATAAATAAATCTCTACATTAAAATAGAGTAGTGTTATATATATATATTACACTTAAAAAGAAATTGAAACCAAACTATTGATGAATGATTTCTATTTAAGAAAACAAAAACATAAAAAAAGAAGTGGGCATTCTTTTAGGGCATGGTCCTTGTTGCCCTCCCCACTGCCATGGCGGAAGGAGGTGGGGGGAAGGGGTTTGAGACCTCGCCCCCATAGTGCCCACGAGAATTGTGGATGTGGGGGCTCTGCCCTCGACTTAGGGCCTCAGGCTCTATGCAGGCTACAGCACCTTAAGGGGCAACAACCCTGGAGAGGGCCATCAACCTTTCTGTGCTTCTTTTATTTTTATTTTTATATTTTATACCTACAACTTGTGTGTGTGTATATATATATATATATGCAGGTTGCGTGGCTTTAAGGGGCCGCAACCCTGCAGAGGGCCATCAACCTTTCTGTGCTTCTTTTATTTTTATTTTTATTTTTTATACCTGCAACATATATATATATATATATATATGCAGGCTGCGTGACTTTAAAGGGCCACAATCCTATAGAGGGCCATCAACCTTTCTGTGCTTCTTTTATTTTTATTTTTATTTTTTATACCTGCAACATATATATATATAAACACACACATGCATCTATATATACATATGTATATATAGGGCACACATATATATAAAACCACATAAAAGTATAATATGTATATATAGGCATATATACATATATGTATATATGCCTATATATACATATTATACTTTTATGTGGTTTTATATATGTGTGTGCAAGATATACATATATACACTGTATTATATATACAAATATATATTATGTATATATATTTTTGTTATATATATTTATATAGATTTATTTGGTTCTATATATATAATATATATATACATAGATATATGTAATATATATACACAAATATATGTATGAGTTCTATTATATAGATAAAAATTATTGATCTATATATTAATTTGTGTAAAACTAAATAAGAGTATTGTAGTATTTTACAACATAAAATTGTATGAACATGTAGTCAAACAAAGATTTAGAGAGTAAAAGTAGTAGTAAACTAAATGCACAAAATAGAACGGTAGGGTTACAATAAATAAATAAATAAATAATAGTTGGAAATTAGATGCATAAAATTTTCAAGAAAATTTAAACATTTAGATCGAAAAGAAAACTTAGCAAACAATCAAAATTGAGAAAACACTCTTCTCTCTCTCTTCTTGCATCCTTCCAAATCTACAAAACAAAGTGAGAATAAAGGAGTGTTAATAGGCTCTTTTATAACCTTACTATGTAATTAGTAGTGTTGCCTTAAGATTTAGTGGGAAACTAATGATACTCAGTGTTAAATAATCTTGTTAGTTAGCTAACTCATATGTATATAGTTTATAAGGGATTGTAGAATAAATTTAATGAATTGGGTGTTTATTAGTGACCTTAGTGGAAATTAATATTGTAGTGTTTTAGTTTATTACTACTCAAAATTAATGAAATTTAGAATACTCATATTTGTTTCTTAGGGAAGATGGTATTTAATCATTTTTATTTTATTTAGTTATTTTATTTTTTTATATCTCAAATGTTAAATGCATATTTACTTTATTTTGGAATCAAATATATACTTATTTTCTAGAAAATTTTAATATGGTTGAAATTGAAGAAAATTTTGTATTAAGTTTATTAAACGTGGCATAGATTTAGATCAAATCGTAGTTCATTTAAAAAATATTATAACAATCATTTTAATGTTAGTTAAACATTAGCATGCTAGGGATTTAATTTTAGTTTTAGATTTTTGGGCCCGCATCTTAGAGGCGAGACCATTTTCACATTCATCCAGAAAACCTAGGAGGGAATTATTTTATGATATATTCCATCATGGCCTCATACAACATGATGCCAAACCTTTATATTAGGACATCTTAATCTATGCTGGGTGTACGAAAGGAGTTTCGTTACACTCACCTATTTTGAATCCTCTTCCCCTCTTTGTGTGGTGTGCTTGTCTTAACATTGCACAGACAACATAGATCAATACAAACATTAGGTGATCATATGATACACAATAGTAGCATGCATTAATGATGTTTGAAATAAATTGTTAGTTCAAGCTTTCATGTCCACATCCAATGTGGGCATGCCATTTGGTATCAGAGCAAGTTTCAACATAGGGACTTTGGGCACATAGGATTAAAACATTGTTAGTTGACATTTACAACTTGCACACACAGGATGCCTAGGACTAGGAGAGGACGTGGAGGCAGTCATGCCATTGAGGGGCTACATTCTCAAGAGACACATTCGACATCACTTGCATCGGAGTCCATGCATTAGTAGCCATAGTAAGACCTGAGATCATAGATCCTTCAGGCACTACAATAATTGATTGGCATTGTCTAGGAGCATCTACCACCTACAAGGAAGGCTTCACATGCTGAGCATTCACAACCTTCTATGGGGGAGCATGCATCAGAGAATAGAGAGTACAGAGGTGTCCTCCTCATGTTCAGATAGAAATTTTAGATGAGGATGGTGGAGAGTCGGTTCATCTTGATCCACCACCTTGAGTTTAATAGTAAGATGCGGGAGGTGTATTGAAAACACCTTGAGATGCGGGGGATTAGATTAGGGAGTTACTTTGGTTGTAACCTCCTACCTTTTTAGGATTGACAAATGATATCGAGGTAGAGTATTGGTTTCTTAGTCTGGATAGGTTCTTTGGATTGCATGCGTATGGCAACAACCTAAAAGAACATGTTTCCATTCCACTTTTGCGTAGCACCACTTATACCTAGTGGCACTAGGAGGAGCAAAAGTATCATTTGGATCTAGACATCTTGTCTTGGAATACATTTCTGGAGCATTTTAGAGTGAGATATTTTTCAGAGCACTATCGACAATGACGTTGATGAGTTTCATGATTTGCATCAATGAGGGCTTATAATGACACAATATGAGAGCCACTTCTTAGAGTTACTCTAGTATGTGGACTACCTCCAGGATGAGAAGCTCCTTGTCAACTAATTTATCAAGTGCTTGAATGCCAGTATATCAGGTTTTATTCACATGGCTGATCTCCAGACCCTACAGGTTATTGTGGAGAAGGCCTATATAGTAGAGGAGATTCAGGGTAAGACCCAGGAGACTTGAGACCGCTCATGAAACTGTAATAAGTTTCACCAGGATTAGAGTTTCTATAGGCCTCCACTGCCACAGAAGAGAGGATTTAGGCCCACTCTTGCACCTTCAAGGCCTGAACAACAAAAAAAATACAACACCAGGGACAGAGGCCTAAGCCACAATAGGGGGAAAATGGTGGAAATTCTAAAGCTTGATAGGCATAGGGCCAATGTAGAGATCAATGTCCACAATCACAGAGTGTAAGACTAGCTCATACATAACATTCTTTTAGAGGTGGTCACATTAGCTCTAGTAGACAGGTGATCCCACATAACTGGGTTACAATCGCATTGAGGAAAGAAAATTGCCCGTGCACCAAAAAAAGTTTTGGAAGGGTTTGCTCGCATAGGGATGTTCATTAGAACCCAAAAATGGGTTCATTCGAACCCCCCCATTTAAGTGAACCCACTTTCTGTCTGCCAATTTTTTTTAATAAAATAAGGGATTCGATTGAACCCCCCTTAATGTTATTTTAATTTTTTAATGTTATTTTTATAGGGTTCTAATGAAAGGGGGTTCATTCAAACCCCCTTTCATTCGAACCCCTCTCTAGGGGTTCAACTTAATAGGAAATCCACTAATAGTACCTAAGGCCCCAATAACCATTGTCTGATGCTCAACTTAGTGGTTTTCAACTACTGCAAACACTCAGTGGGATTTACCCACATCTCCTACTGTCTGTTCAAAACCACCCACACATTGTCCTCCTGATGCCACAAATCTATGAGGGAACTCTCTATCCAAGTGTCCTACACCCCCACAAACATAAAAAGGTCCCCCACTTGTGTTAACTGTGTCCTACTAGATTGTTGTGCTCTAGGTAGTATTATATTTGATTTCAAAGCTTCTGATTCTTTTATTTCCCCATCTATAGTGGAGCATTGCAGACTGGTGACATCTAGGTAGGATGATAGGTGGGAGATTGAGTTAGCTTTAGGGGCCAGGGTGTTAGTAGATTCAGTGGTTAGGAGTTGTGCCTTGGGACTTGGAACTTTCACCACATCAGTGGATCTTTGAGTTACTCCTTTGGGATCTTATGGAGTGGTTCTAGGTATGGATTGGCTAGATGCCCATCGGGCTAAGATAGATTGTCGACATAAGACCATTGAGTGTGTTGATGATCATAGTGCTTTAGTTGAGCTTGTGGGAGTCTAGAGACTTATCTCCCTTTGCATGATCTCTACTATGCAGCTTAAGTAGTGCATACGGAAGGGTTTTCAATTATTTGCCATATTAGTGAGTGATAGATCAGAGGATGGACCATAAACTACCTTAGATGATCACCCTATTCTTAGGGAGTTTGCAGATGTATTTCCTTCAAAGCTTCTAGGGATGCCTCCTCATCATGAGATAGACTTTCACATAGACCTTGTGTAAGGAGTGGAACTAGTATCTAGAGCACCTTACAAGATGACTACTCATGAGCTTAGCGAGCTCAATATGTAGTTAGAGGTGTTATTAGAGAAGGGTCATTATTAGAGAAGGATCACATTAATCCTAAAATCTCTCCTTGGGGTACACCAGTCATCTTTGTTAAGAAGAAAGATGGGTCCCTTCATCTATGTGTGGATTACAGGAAGTTGAATAGAGTAACAGTGAAGAATCGCTACCCTTTTTCATGGATTGATGAGTTATTTTACTAGATGTAGGGTGCTAGGGTATTTGCGAAGATAGACCTCAAGTCTACTTATCATCAGTTGAGGATTGTAGAGGTAGATATCCATAAGAGAGCATTTTAGGCTAGGTATGGACACTATGAGTTTACAACAGTTCCATTTAGATTGACGAACACCCCTGTAGTGTTCATGATTCTCATGAATGGGGTATTCCATACCTTTTGAGATTAGTTTGTATTGGTCTTTCTAGATGATATTTTGATCCACCCTCAGATAGAGGAGGAACATGAGGAGCACTTATGCTAGGTTTTGTAGTGTTTGAGGGAGAACTAGCTTTATGGTAACTTGGCGAAGTGTACATTCTTTAGATCAAAGGTGAACAATATTTGGGTCACATCTTGTTTGGCGATCGTATTGTAGTAGATCCATCGAAGTTAAGAGCTATTATGGATTGGATAAAACCTACTAGTGTGACTGAGGTCAGGAGCTTCATGGGTTTGACATGATATTATCATAGGTTTGTCGAGGACTTTTCAAGGATTATACATCCCATCACTTACCTTCAGTGGAAAGGGAAGGGGTTTGAGTGGATAGAGCAGTGTGAGAGCATTTCAAACTCTCAAGGAGCATCTCACTAGTGCATCAATTTTAGTAGTACCTGATCTGATGGGAGAATTTGTGGTGTGTATGGATGCTTCTATAGAGGGTATTGGTGCAATACTTATGTAGGAGGGTCAAGTGGTCATGTGTGAGTCACGAAAGCTTAAGACCATGCATGATTTGGAGCTTGCAATAGTAGTTCATGGTTTGACTAGGTGGAGGCACTTCCTTTTAGAGTATAGATCTAAGTTACATATAGATCAATGCAGTCTTTAGTATATATTTACGTAGCCTAATCTTAATGCTCATCAATGACATTGGATGGAGTTCCTTTGTGAGTATGAATTTGATGTGCATTACATCAAAGGTAAGGAGAATGCGGTTGTAGATACCCTAAGTAGGAGACAACATGAGGTCATGGCTATGACCATGGGCATAGATTTAAGAGGACACATTCTCCAACAGTTGCCAAAGGATGAGTGGTACGAAGAGGTTCAATAGGAGTTATAGTCTTAGAGAGCCCAAGTAAGGGCAAGTTTGTAGAATATCCATTAGATTCAGATGGGCTACTACGTCATCAAGGGTGGATATACATACCTCTTTCAAGGGATCTACGGACAGTGGTATTGACATAGGCTCATAAAGCACCTTATGTATCACATCTAGGGGTGAAGAAAATGCATACAAATCTTAGGCAACTATATCATTGGGTAGTTATGCGATGAGACATTGTAGAGTTTATTACTCGATGCCTTGAGTGCTAGAGAGTCAAGGCTGAGCATCAACATCCAGTAGGACTACTTTACCCCCATGAGATACTTGAGTGGAAATGGGACACTGTTTCCATGGATGTCATAGTTGGTCCACCTTTGCAATCTCAATGCCATGATGCCATCATGGTGACTATTGACAAGTTGACCAAGGTTACACAATTCTCTTCTATGCAAACTACTTATAATTCTCTTGTAGTGGCGAAGGTATTTTTGGATCACATTGTTAGACTTCATGGGATTCCTCGTCGAATCATTTTAGATAGGGATTGAATGTTCACTTTAGCATTTTGGACCATATTATAGTTGGCATTAGGCACACAACTTATTTTAGTACAACAGATCATCCCAAGATAGATGGACAAATAGACAGGGTGAATTAGGTATTGGATGATATGTTGCGTATGTATGTGATGCATTAGAAGTCTAGATGGGAGGGTTATCTATATCTAGTGGAGTTTACATATAAAAATAGTCACCACAGTTCTTTGGGTATGGCGCCATTCCAGGAATTATATGGTAGACCTTGTAGTAAACTGCTGAGTTTGGATTAGATTGAGGACATACTGGCTATTGGTCCTGAGATGGTACAAGACATGGAATGATAGGGAGTATTGATTAGACAACATCTCCAGGAGGTAGACGATCACCAAAAGAAGTATGCCAATGCCAAGAGATTAGATCAGAGCTTCTTGGTTGGTGATAAGGTGTTTTTGAGAGTGCAACTCCATAAGAGTCCAATCCATTATGGAAATGGAGAGGATAGGTCTTGTAGCATATCATTTAGCCTTGCCACCTAGCCTACCACATATCCACAATGTATTTCATGTATCTATTTTGAGGAGATATGTACTTGATGTTTCAAATGTTTTTGAATGGTGTGCTTTATAGGTAGAGGTGGATGAGCATTTGGATTTGGAGCCCATTCACATCTTGGCTCATCGAACATTGGTCCTTCGATGGCAAGAGTTAGGTTAGGTCGGGGTTCAATAGGACCACTATGATGAGGTTGCAACCACTTGGGAGGACACTACCAAGATGAGGGCACTTTATCCCCACCTGTTTGAGGTCTTCTAAGAGGAAGACTAATCTTAGGGGGGAGGATGTGAGACCCATTTATATATGGCATACTTGGTTGCACTATTAGATATGTTATGGTTTTTATACCTAGATATTGGACTTATTAGTATTGAGATATCTAGACATTAGAATGTTGATTTTGGTTTATGATATTTGGATAGACTATAGTAGACATTTTTCCTTTGAATAGAATAGCTATTTACTTGCATATGGTGATGACGAACTAATTATGAGGCAAGTTTATCATAGTTTGATTTTATGTGATGGAAGTATGTTTTAATTGATCATATATGTTGTATAATTATGTGCTATGGATTATACTATAAACAAGTTGATGTGATTTTAAAGTGAATATATGTGGTTAGTAGATTAGTGTGATGCATATGTGATGACATTAGGAGATATTGTGGAATGAAGATTGAAATTTTATTGATATATATTTGATATCTATATGGATTGTGATTATCATTTGAAGTATAGATGTTTGTATTGAATGTGATTATGATTGGAATTGAATTAAAGTTTCTTTAGCTATATATGCTTATTGGACATATTGACATGTACAATTGAGTTATGCAGGTACCTTCCATGACCAATGGAAAATTCAGAGGTCATCTAGAAACCCATGTGAATTCCATATGATGCTTGACCCTAGTCTATATGGGGACTAAAGTATTTTGTAATTGTATAATGTGTAATGTGATTTATTTACTATGATTAATTTGGTTTTAAAATTGTGTACAAATGAGAGTTGACATAGGTGATGAGACTGTTGTTTTCTTATGTGTCTTTTTTTGAAATTTAAAATTTGGGGTCACTTTTGAAGGGGCTTGATCTAGGTCTTTTCCATGTATATTTTAATTATTTTAAGTCCCTAGGTCATGTACCTTGGGTTTGGGGTATTTTGGGATTTGAATTTTTAAATTTTGAGTGATTTTGACCACTACCAAGTTCCTTGGGAAGAAAGTGGCGTGCGTAGGTTTTGGGAAGAGAGATGGTGGACTTGTCACCATATCCTCCCATCCTCCTAGGTTTGGGGATGAGGGTTTGACCAAGTAGTACCTCATTCCAAGGCTTCACACATGTGAGATCCCAACCTAGAAATATTGTTGGAGAAGACTGTACAAGTACACTCCTCTCACCTAGGTCTCACACACGTGTGAGAATCTTGAGGAGTCAAATCACTCCTTGGGGTTTGAGTATTGGTTGAAAGATGGATTCCATGTGGCACCTTATCATTTGGAGAGGAGGTTTGACATGTCATCCATTACATATACCATCCATGCAACTCAAGTGAGAAGACACATTTGCACCTTCATTTTTTAGTTTTCTTGAGTTGAGAGTTTGAGAGAAAGGGAGATTTTAGAGGTTGGAGAGAAATCTAGTGGAGATCTTGAAGGGACTTCACCAAGATTTTATTAATTATTTGGGATTGATTTTGTGAGGTAGGATTATTTTTCATTGTGGATTAATTTATGTTTATGTATGATAATGTAAATGAGATATGAGTTCATGTGTCATGTTTTTCTCTTCTTTCTTGTTCTCCTTTTTTGTGTTGGATTTGTTGATTTTATTTTCAAGTTTGGGTGTGTTGTGTTTTGGGTTGGCTCCCCAAATGGTTGAGAGCAACCCATGTGAGGGGTTGAGGGAAGTGAGAATCCTCCTTGGGGAAAAGTTCACTCTCTTGAGAGAGAGGTTTGGCATGAATACCATATTATCCTTTTTTATTGGCATGAGTTCCATTTGGTGTTTTGGAGTTGTGATTTTGGTGGTGAAAATGGTTATGGAATGATATGGGAGATTTAAGGAATTATGAAAATGTGTAAATGTATTTATTGGTGTATTAGTTTCATTTTTCCTCAAGGTAGAGCTTTCTACTCTACTCTCCCTATGTTGGATTCCTCTTGGTATCACTTGCATTGTATAATCCTTGGTTGGGAGAATTGTGTGTTAATCATTTGTGAAAAGAGAATAGTGTAATAGTTGTGATGTGCTCCCCGGGTTTCGTAGTCGGCCTCCTAGCTCAGGTATGGCTTGTGAGCAAGCTTAAGGTTGGGAAGTGAGCACCCCCATTGGGATTTGGTTGGAGTTTTCTTATTTTGCAGGTTTTGACAAGTGGAACAAGAAAGGAGAAGAGTTTCCTATTACAGAGCTTGAGACCTTGTTCAAAGAGAAAATCTCCTATATAAAAGAGTCTTTCTTGTATTGAGAACCTTGGGTTAAGCTTTGTAAATATGGCTTGAGAGTATTTTAAGTTGTAAGAATGTGGTCTATGATTTGCTATGGTCTTGTAAATATATTGTGTTATGAACAAAAGAGTAATTTAAATTCTTTAGTTGAATTTTATTTAAGTTGAAAAAAGTTGTTATGCATTGAAAAGTATGAGTGTAAGAAAGATATTTTGAAATCTCTATTATACCTCTTTTAAATGTGTAATGGTTATCAAGGATTGTATTCATGTTTTCTCTTATCAAATTTTAGTAGTTTTGAGTACATAATATATGTAGCAAAGAAAAATATGTGTTGAGAAAAAGGGGTAGATTCTCATTTATGTATACAACTATTGCATTTAAATTTAAAATGAAAAATATAAAATTTTTTCTCTCATTTTTACAAATACTTAAGATCCTATGGATTCTAGTTATACTCGTGTAAGAAATAAAATCCATTCATTGTAGTAGGAAATAAAAGAAAATAAACTTTTAGTTGTATACTTTCTTGTATTAAATGATAAAATTTATTTTCAACGGAAGAAGATTGTTGTATGAAAGTCAAAATCATAAATATCTTTATCTTTAAATTCATCAAAATTGTGTTCTCATGTTATATATTTGAAAATTATTCTTAAAAGAAAAATATACATGTAGTTAAATGAATTACATTATATATATAGCTTATTTTCCTTGTAAAATAAATATATCTTTGCATTAAAACAGAGTAGTGGTGTTAGACACACACACACACACACACACACACTTTTAAAAAATTGAAACCAAACTATTCTTGAATGGTTTTTAGTTAAGAAAACCAAAACATAAAAAAATAGAAGTGGGTGTTCTTTTAGGCATGAGCGCTGTTGCCCTCCCCACCACCATGGCAGAAGGAGGTGATGGGAAGGGGTCTGAGACCACGCTCGCAAAGCACCTGTGAGCGTGCTATGGGTGCAGGAGCTCTAGCCCTGCCCCAAGGCGGGCCTTAAGGGGCTGCAACCCTGCACAGGGCTGTCAACCTTTCTATGCTTCTCTTATTTTTATCTTATTTTATTTTTATACCTGCAACATGTATGTATGTATGTATGTGTGTGTGTGTATATATATATACACACTTTTATATGCTTATATATATATTTATACAAGATATACAAATATACAAAAATACATATATACTATGTATTATATATATACAAATATATATTCTATATATATCTCTGTTTTATATATATATATGTGTGTGTGTGTGTGTGTGTGTGTGTGTGTGTGTGTGTGTGTGTGTGTGTGTGTGTGTGTGTGTGTGTGTGTGTGTGTGTGTGTGTGTGTGTGTGTGTGTGTGTGTGTAAAACTAAATACGAGTATTGCAATATTTTACAACATGAATTTGTATGAACATGTAGTCAAACAAAGATTTAGAGAGTAAAAGCAATAGTAAACTAAATGCAAAAATAGAATGGTAGGGCTAGAAAAATAAATAAATAAATAAAACAAATAGTTGGAAATTAGACGCATACAAATTTTAAGAAAACATAAACATTTAGATGGAAAATAAAACTTAGCAAACAATCAAACTTGAGAAAACACTCTTCTCTCACTCTTCTTGTCTCCTTCCAAATTTGCAAAACAAAGTGAGAATAAAAGAGTGTTAATAGGCTCTTTTATAACCTCACTATGTAATTAGTAGTGTTTCCCTAAGAGTTAGTGGGAGACTAATGATATTTAGTGTTAAATAATCTTGTTAGTTAGCTAACTCATATGTGTATAGTTTATAAGGGATTGTGGAATAAATTTAATGAATTGGATGTTTATTAGTTACCTTAGGAAATGAATATTGTTATGTTTTAATTTATTGCTGCTCACAATTAATGAAATTTAGAATAATCGTATTCAAATTTCTTAGGGAAGATGGTATTTAGTCATTTTTATTTTATTTAGTTATTTTATTTTTTTAATACCTCAAATGTTAAATGCATATTTACTTTATTTTGGAATCTAATATTTACTTATTTTATAGAAAATTTTAATATGGATGAAATTGAAGAAATTTTTGTATTAAGTTTATTAAATGTGGTCTCAATTAAATCAAATCATAGTTCATTTAAAATATTTTTATAATCATTTTAATGTTAGTTAAACATTAGCATGATAGGGATTTAATTTTAGTTTTAGATTTTGGGCCCGCACCTTAGAGGGAAGACCATTTTCACATTCATCTAGAAAACCTAGGAGGGAATTGTTTTATGATATATTCCCTCCCTCATGACATCATGCGACATGATGCCAAACCTTTATATTAGGACACCTTCATCTATGTTGGGTTTGTTACACCCATGTATTTTGAATCCTCTTCCCTGCTTTGTCCAACATGCTTGTCTTGACATTGCATGGATGACACAGATTACTGTGCATATTAGGTGATCATATGGTACATGATAGTAGCATACGTTAATGATGTTTAAAAAAATTGTTGGTTTGGGTTTTCATTTCCACATCCAATGTGGGCATGACAAGGACAATGCTTTCTTCAGTAATGTTACACACTTTGCAATGATTCACCATATCATAAAGATGTTTTACTATATTTTTTAAGTTTTCCCTAGTAAATTGCAATAGTGAACTTAAGATTGCATCTCAGATAACACCCCAAATATTGGGTAGAACAGGAGGAATGAAAGGTCCTCTAATATTTCATGCTTGGAAGATTCTAGGTAGTGGGGATGGAGCAACCATGTGAGGACTTACCTAGATAATCTTAGGTATTATTTGAGGCACTAGTTGTGGTCTCCTTCTTGGAACAAAAGTAAGGGGCTACACTAAGATGTGTGGATTACATTTGGTTGCAAACCTAGTGGAGGTTCTAGGGGACATGTGTTTCTCTGTTAATTAAGTTAGATAGAGTTACCAAGTGTTTATAAAGTTTTATTAGCCAAGGGACCACCAAATTTGGCTAACAACAAGATGAAGATTTCCAAATTCTAACTAGGTGATTGTGGGTTCAAGTCCCATTAGACATGCCAAATATTATTGATGAGTCTTTTGTGTTTAGCTACTTTGGACAAGTAGATGCACCACTCAGGACCATCAACAATGGAAAGATAATTTGGTGTGGGATGTGACCAACAAATCAATCTTCACGTTAAGGGCCAACTCCCTATCTATTTAGCTTATAGTTGATTCATAGGGGAAAGGGAAAAGATGTACTTACATAAAATTAATGAAGCAAAAGGATGTAAGTCAAAAGATATTTATTCCAATGTATAGATAGAGAATTACAACTCATGATAAAATAATCAATAATTATAAAATGGGAATAACTATAGTAATTACAATATTTCATGTGCATCAAAAATGAGTCAAAATTTTTAGAATAATTTTTTTAAATTGATGCTGCATGGTATTGTATCAAGATTATTTATGGTGCAACATCACTTATCATTAGAAACAAATAGAGAGATCTTCTTGTATTAATCATGAGAAAATGAGGAGAAGCTAATATATAAAGCTCAAAAGCTCATCTATATGAACAAGTCATGCTAAAAAATGGCCTGCCACTCACTATATAGGGTAATTATGACTCATGATTTGTCCTTCTTGAATCTACCCCTTGAAAACCTATAGGTCGATGGAAAGATGCACACAGTCTCTGATGATGTTTGTTCACTCTTTAATTCCTTTTCTTTGATTGATCTGAGAGGAGATTGAGATATCCTTCAGTTATGAATTACATCACATATGAGTTATGAAGGCGATCTTTGGGCAAGTGAGATGTTTGATCCTTGGTAGTTAAAGAAATAATCAATGATGAATGTCCTACAAACTTATGATCTCAATCCTTATTGCAGTGGTTGGGGATTAAACATTATGTCCACCAAGTCTTTCGATATTTGGAATTTATTGAAGGGGTGTCATAGTCCAAAAGATAAGCTATAGATGTACATCATGGCCAAGGAGGGATGAATATAAATGATAGTTCTTACAAGCTGTTGGATGTGATTTTGATCTAGTGAATCAAACACCTTGCACTACATCTTGTAGCTGATACCTTTAATTCTTTTACAAACTCCTACGGTGATGCCATGTGACTTGATGTATGGTCATCTTTTGCGTTGAAGATTTTATTGGACTTGCCACAAGGTTGATACTACATTTATAACTTATAAACACTTGCTAGAGGATTAGTTGGACCAATGGTGAGGGCCCAATATATTCTCTCATCTCCTTTTGTTGAGAGCTTTGCGAAATGTTGGATGAGATTCAAATCTAGTGGATCAGATGACTCACATTGTTGACAACCCTTTAGCCAACCTAGACTGATAATACTTCCATAGGAAGGCCTTTACATTCCACTATAAGGAAAAAAATAAAAAATAGAAAACATGTAGCAATATAAAATATAAGGTTGCATAGAATATCAACCACCTATAGTGGAAAATCCACTACAATTTCATTTATCTATTTTTGATATATCTCTAATATATAGCTCAACTTAGTACAAAAGAAAGCATAAATACTATCTTTTAAAGATTTTACACTTTGAAGGTTAGATTTTTTGTTCCTATGGAACCATGCATCAAGTGGGCCCTAGTAGTCCTTGTATTCCTTATGAAGGGAGTAAAAGTGGAATTTAAGAAGATTTTAGAAGGAAAATAGAGTTCCAAAGAAGTTTATTTAGTTTCACATCTCCTAGACTTAGTGAAATAATAAACTTGCTTAACTAATATCTAGGGCCTAGATTTTCCATGATGGCATCTATAGCTCCAAGAGATTATACTCAATTACCCAAAGATTATCCTAGGTTAGGATTGCCTAGAATTTATAAAAAGATAAACAAGAATAATTCATATTTTAGGTTTGGAATGATCAAACTTAGAACCTTGATTAAATTAAAACAATTTGAGTCTCTAAGGGGATTAACATGAACTTGCAATGTGGGACAATAACTTTGGTTTAAATTTGATGAGTAACCAAAGGTTTGTTTAACAAAATATCATGGAATGAAGGCAAAAAAAACATAAGTTAGTTTGGTATCTAATTCTTTAAATTAGGGTTTTGTTATTCATGGTCAGATGAACATGTTAATTAGGAGTCTGTTATCTAATTCTTTAAATTAGAGTTTGGTTAGTTGGTGATCTAATGAACATGTTAATTAGGGGTTTGGTATCTAATTCTTAAAATTAGGGTTTAGTTACTTAGTGATCTAATGAAGATATTAATTAGGAGTGAACTAAATATTAAGAGTTACTCTCATATATTGAGAATTAAATTGGTTTGTCAAATTAATTAGTCAAAATATTAATCTAACCTTTTTACTATTAAATTAAAAAACCAGTCTATTTTTTGATAACATAATTAGAAAGTTAAATATTTTCTTTTAACATTATATTTTTAATTATAAATTAGATATAGTTAAATTTTTTTTTTTTAAAAACATTATTGTTGCAAGTATGGGTCTAATCGGTGTTGTCATTGATGTCAACATACTCATGTTGCATTGATGAGAAGGATTGAATGAGCAGAGAGGAGAAATGGAGATAGTGAAGTGGAGATCCCCGCTAAGATGCAGATAAGAGATTGCGGTTCAAAGGGTTTGTAGATATGAGTCTTGAGATGATCCAGTCAAGTTTTTAGAGGTCCGCATGAAGATCTAAAGAAGTTATGGCCGCTCAAGTAGAACCGGCTCCGGTAGATGTTCAGAGGTGATAGAGTGACACAGATAGGTCCAGTGAGATTCAGTAATGCATTATCCCATTCTGCAGATTTGAGGGAGTGTTGAGGACGTACGTGTGAAGTGTCAACTCGATTGGTTCATGGTGTGAAGGTCCAGAAGCACCTATTCTGTTGTGACAGTAATGACAGACTGTGTTCTTAAAGCTCTAGATGAAGGAGAGAAGAATTCTAGCAAGCAGATGGAGTGTGGATGTTCTTGGTGATTCAAGAAAGGTTGTGGTGATCTTTGGATCATGTCTAGTGCATGATTGGTGGTCCGCATTGAAGTTAGAGTGCACATTTGAAGAATAACCACCGGATGATGGTGTTCTTCCTGAGACTGGCCGACTAGATGTATTACACGTCTTGCGGATGTTCTTGTAGATGATTACTGACTTAGATGATTATTCCTAAGTCGATGCCTTGTATAAATAAGGGATTGTGAAGTCTTTCCAAAGTGTGTCTTGCAGTTATGAGTGTGTGGTAGCGAGGAGAAGAGCGAAACGTAGAGCAGAAGTATTGGGCTTAAATGGAACTGATTCAAGCATGGTGAAGATGCTATTCTCCAGTTCATGTATGTGATACTTATTTCTTTGTAGACAGTATGTCTCTTGTAGGCAGTGAGCCTCTTGTGAGCAGTGTGCTCGGGTAGTGAGCCCTAATTGGCATGTGCCATTTTGTTCCTTCTATTCTTCTAACAGAGAATACAATATTGGGTTAATCACCCCGTGGTTTGTCCCTTAACCGGGGTTTCCACGTTAAAATCTTGGTGTCTTATGTGTTGATGTGTTTCTGCTTTTGATTTGAATGCATTATGGTTCATGATTAATATTCTACTAATCACTAAGAAGATTTAAGTGTTTAATTGGTGTATGTTTTGCACAACTGATTCACCCCCCCTCTTAGTTGTGTGCCCTAAGTCTAACAATTGCTATCAGAGCTAAATTCCTTGAAAAGAGCTTAACCGCTTGAGGAGATCCAGGATGTCGTCCTACAAGAAGGATAGTCTGAAGTTTGATGGAACCAATTTCAATCTATGGAAAGGTCACATGAAGTGTCACTTGCAATGCATGGGAATGGCATACTAGACCATGGTTACAACACAGTATGTACCTCCACAGAGTGGTCCAAAAGCTGCAAATGAAATCACAGATGCTGAAAACAATTTGCAAACTATAGAAGCTCTTCTAAGCACATTATCTGATTCAGAACTCTCAAATGTTATTGACCTACTGACTGCTTTTGATATTTGGAAAAAATTGGAACTTTTGCATGAAGGAGATTAGTATGTTAAATGTGCAAGGCTATAGAGTCTGAAAGGGAAATTTGAAAACTTGAAGATGAGAGATGATGAAAATATCACTACCTTTATGCCAAGAGTAAATGAGCTTGTTTGTGGAATTAGAAATGCTGGTGGAGTCTTGGATGAAAATGAGATTGTTGGCAAAATTCTCAGATCCCTTCCTACTTCTTATAAAATCAAGGTTGCTGCCATTGATGAATTCAGAGCCCATACAACTATCACAAGAGATCAATTGGCTAGCAAATTGGCTGCATTTGAAATGACCAAGTTTGGAGATGATCCCCCCAAGACTGCATCTACATTCAAAGCTAGTGCCTCTGTAAAAGGCAAACAAAGGTTTGATCCAGGAGAGAACTCATCAAGGAAACTATCATGGTATGAAAAAGCAAGAAAAGACTTGGAAGAAGAAGTAGAAACTGCTCAACTTGAAGCCCTCATTGCAAAAAGACTGCCAAGAGGATCCGATAAGTATGAAGGAAAATTGCCTTTCAATTGTTTTAACTGCAATAAGATTGGTCATTTTGCCTCAAAATGTTTGGAAAGATTTTCAAGGCAAAATCCTAACAGATCAAGGTTCCAAAAGAATTGTTACTATGTTCATGAAGAAGATGATAATGAAGGAGTAACAGATGATGAATCAGAGACAGGAAACAAATCCGGAAGTGAATGGGTGTTTATTGCCATCAAGGAAGAAGAACCAATATCCTCTGTTTCTATCAATCATAGAGTTGTGGAAAGAGCTCTGGCTGCCCAAGTTGAAGAAAAGGATGATTGGGTTATTGACAGTGGTTACTCTCACCATATGATAGGTGACAAAAATAAGTTCATAGATTTGGAAAGGTATGAAGGAGGAGTGGTGAAGTTCGGTGATAATTCTGCTAGTAGAATCAGAGGAAGAGGAACTATTTCTTTTGATGGAAGGAAAAAAACTGGTAATGTTCTATATGTTGAAGGCTTGAAGCACAATCTTCTCAGTGTTGGACAGTTGGTGGACAAAGGCTATGATCTCCGGTTCAAGAATGGAAAATGCAAGATCGTTGAAAGCTCAGGAACATAGATTGCATCTGGTACCCAAACTAAAGGTAATATCTTCCACTTGGTTGACATTGATAATAGTTGCTTATTTGTTCAAGTTGATTAGAGTTGGTTATGGCATAGGAGAATGTGTCATGTGAATTTTGATAATATCATCAAGATAAGCAATACTCAGGCTGTAAGAGATCTTCCAAAATTGGTGAAACCTACTAATAGCTTGTGCAAAGAATGTCAGTTGGGTAAGCTGAGTAGAATCACATTCAAGAGTAAGGAACTGTCTTCTACCGGATTATTGGACTTAGTTCATACTGACCTTTGTGGCCTAACAAGAATTAGGAGTATGCAAGGTGATAGATACTTCATGTTACTAATTGACGACTATTCCCGGATGATGTGGGTAACTTTTTTGAAAGAGAAATCAGAAGCCTTTGAGAGATTCAAAATATTCAAGGCTATGGTAGAAAATGAAACCGCATTGAAATTGAATTGTCTAAGGTTTGATAGAGGTGGAGAATTCACATCCAGTGAGTTCATAGAGTTCTATGAGAAACATGGAATAAAGAGACAGTTGTCTGCTCCTAGAACTCCACAGCAGAATGGAGTAGTGGAAAGAAAGAACTAGACCATACAGGAAGCATCTAGAACCATGATGATGGAGGCAAACATTCCTCACATCTATTGGAGAGAAGTTGTCAGCACTGCAGTCTATACTCTCAATCGAGTTCAAATCAGAAGCAATACTGGTAAGACTCCTTATGAGCTTTGGTTTGGCATAACTTCTACTATGAGGTATTTTAGAGTTTTTGGTAGCAAATGTTACATTAAAAGAGATGAAGATCTAGGAAAGTTTGATGCTAGAAGTGATGAAGGAATATTCTTGGGTTACTCTACTCAAAGCAAAGCATACCGGTGTTAAGACTGAGAAAGATGATAGAAAGTACAAATGTGAAGGTTGATGAGGGAATTGAGAAACCCTCAAGGTTCTATGAATATGATGAAAATGATCAGAATGTTATTCTGACTCAAGAAGCCCAAGCCTCATCTGTTAGTCAGATTCAAGCTAATCCGGTAAACCAGGAAGAAGAAATGAGTTTCAATGAGCTTGATCAAGTATCAAAAGTGCAAGAAATTCCTAAAGTTCCTAGGTATGTAAGACTGAACCACTCTGAAGATCAGATCATAGGTGATAAAAGAAAAGGAGTACTAACAAGAAGGAGAATTGCTCAAGATTCAGAAGAGTATTGTTTGATTTCAAAGATTGAACCTAAAACAATGAATGAAGCTTGCAATGATGAAAACTGGACTAAAGCAATGGAGGAAGAGCTGGTGCAAATAGAGAAAAATCACACTTGGGATCTTGTTCCCAGACCTAGAAACAAGAATGTGATTGGAACCAAATGGGTCTTCCGGAACAAACTAAATGAAGTTGGTGAAGTAATCAGAAATAAAGCTAGATTGGTCTGCAAAGGCTACTCTCAAATAGAACGAATTGATTTTCAAGAAACTTTTGCTCCAGTGGCAAGAATTGAAGTAGTCAGATTATTTCTTGCCTTTGCTGCCTTCAAGGATTTCAAGGTATATCAGATGGATGTCAAGTCTACCTTTCTAAATGGTGACTTGGAAGAAGAAGTATATATAGAGCAACTGGATGGATTCCAATTGTCTGATCATGATGATATGGTCTGCAAGTTGAAGAAGTCACTGTATGGATTGAAGCAAGCCCCAAGAGCTTGGTATGAAAGATTGGATAAGCATCTTCTTAAGATTGGTTTCAACAAAGAAATTGTTGACAGTAACTTATATTTCAAAATTGATCATGAAAACATCTTGATTGTTGAAGTATTTGTTGATGATATCATCTTTGGAGGAAGAGATAGTATGTGTAAAACTTTTGCAAATCAAATGAAAAGTGAATTTGAGATGTCTATGCTTGGTGAAATGAATTTCTTCTTGGGTCTGCAAATTACTCAAACAAAGAAAGGAATCTTTATTTCTGAGACCAAATATGTGAAGGAATTGTTGAGAAAATTTGGGATGGAAGATTCAAAGCCAATGAATACTCCCATGGCAACCGGATCTAAGTTGAGCAAAGATGATGACTCTCTTAAGGCAGACCAGACAAAGTATAGATCAATGATTGGAGGATTCTTGTATCTCACTCAAACTAGACCAGATATAATGCAGGCTGTTGGTCTTGTTTCTAGATTCTAGGCTGATCCCAGAGAATCTCATGTCATGGCAATCAAGAGGATTTTTAGATATCTAAAAGGAATAGTTGAGTATGGTTTGTGGTATCCTAGAGATCATGATTTTTCTCTTCATGCATATACAGATGCAGATTGGGCAGGAGATGTGGATGACCAGAAGAGTACCAGTGGTGGAGCATTCTTCTTAGGAAAGAGATTGGTTTCTTGGCTAAGCAAGAAACAAGAGGCAATATCCCTATCTACAATTGAAGCACAATACATAGCAACAACAGGTAGTTGCACTCAAGTTTTGTGAATGAAGTAGATGCTAAGAAATATTAAAGTAGAGTATGAGGAGCCTATCACAATCTTCTATGATAATTCAAGTGCAATAAATATATATAAGAATCTGGTGTTGCATTCTAAGACTAAGCATATATCTATCAAGTTTCACTTTTTGAGAGAGCAAGTGAACAAGAATGAAGTCAAATTGGAGTTTGTGCCGTCCAAGGATTAGATTGTAGATATCTTTACTAAACCTCTACCTAAGGACTCTTTTGAGTATCTTAGGGAGAAGTTAGGGGTTATTGCCCCTCCGGTGATGAACTAAGGTGCAGTGATGAACTAAGGTGCATTGAGGTGCATCAGTTCAGTGGATATCACAGTTATATCTTGTGATCTAGATTGATGGGAGCTGCTACTTAGGGGGAGCAGCAGGTATGATTCTGAACTATTGGAGTTGCAAGTATGAGCCCTTTGCCATTGATGTCAAAGGGGGAGAGAAGACATGTGAACAAAAAGTGGTTGATGATCAAAGGGGGAGCAGTAAAGGAAGAGAAGACATGTGAATGGTTGTTGCTGATAGGGGGAGTTGTGACAGCAAGGAGAAGTTCTTGTCTTGATAGTTTTTCACATCATATATTGCCATCAATGATAAAGGGGGAGATTGTTGCAAGTATGGGTCTAACCGGTGTTGTCATTGATGTCAGCATACTCATGTTGCATTGATGAGAAGGATTGAATGAGCAGAGAGGAGAAATGGAGACAGTGAAGTGGAGATCCCCAGTAAGATGCAGATCAGAGATTACGGTTCAAAGGGTTTGTAGATATGAGTCTTGAGATGATCTAGTCAAGTTTTCAGAGGTCCGCATGAAGATCTGAAGAGGTTATGGCCGCTCAAGTAGAACTGGCTCTGACAGATGTTTAGAGGTGACAGAGTGACACAGATAGGTCCGCTAAGATCCGGTAATGTATTATCCCATTCTGTGGATTTGAGGGAGTGTTGAGGACATCCATGTGAAGTGTCAACTCGACTGGTTCATGGTGTGAAGGTCCGGAAGCACCTATTCCGTTGTGACAGTAATGACAGACTGTGTTCTTAAAGCTTCAAATGAAGGAGAGAAGAATTCCAGCAAGCAGATGAAGTGTGGATGTTCTTAGTGATTCAAGAAAGGTTTTGGTGATCTTTGGATCGTGTCCAGTTCATGATTGGTGGTCCGCATTGAAGTTAGAGTGCGCATTTGAAGAATAACCACCGGATGATGGTGTTCTTCTTGAGACTAGTCAACCAGATGTATTACACGTCTTGCGGATGTTCTTGTAGATGTTTGCCGACTTCGATGATTATTCCTAAGTTGATGCCTTGTATAAATAAGGGATTGTGAAGTCTTTCCAAGGTGTGTCTTGCAGTTATGAGTGTGTGGTAGCGAGGAGAAGAGCGAAAGGCAGAGCAGAAGTATTGGGCTTAAATGGAACTGATTCAAGTATGGTGAAGATGCTATTCTCCAGTTCATGTATGTGATACTTATTTCTTTCTAGACAATATGTCTCTTGTAGGCAGTGAGCCTCTTATGAGCAGTGTGCTCAGGCAGTGAGCCCTAATTGGCATGTGCCATTTTGTTCCTTCTATTCTTCTAACAGAGAATACAATCTTGGGTTAATCACCTTGCGATTTTTCCCTTAACTGGGTTTTCCACGTCCAAATCTTGGTGTCTTATGTGTTGATGTGTTTCTACTTTTGATTTGAATGCATTATGGTTCATGATTAATATTCTGCTAATCACTAAGAAGATTTAAGTGTTTAATTGGTGTAAGTTTTGCACAACTGATTCATCCCCCCCTCTCAGTTGTGTGCCCTAAGTCTAACAATTATATTCTCAACTTTTAATTTCTTATTATTGTTAAACACTTTTTAAATTTACTTTGATTTTTTTTATTATATATTTAGAGGCTAAGTACTTTCAAGTCCTCTCTCATTAGTATTATTTAAAGATTTTAGACAAGTAGATTATATGTATATTAAACATATTAGCACATAAACAAGTCCTCTCTCATTAGTATTATTTAATAGTATTATTTAAAGATTTTAGACAAGTAGATTATATGTATATTAAACATATTAGCACATAAACATGACTTGAAAGGGAAAGAGTTATTTTTAGAGGTGCGTCTTCTTAGAAGACACCGAATAGAGAATAATATATAATAGAATATATCATATAGAATATGAGTAAAATAAGAAAAAGTGGAGATCGATGATGTGGAGGAGATTGAATCGTATGGACCATGATGAGGATGATAATGTGGAGGAGGAGGATAATAATGTGGAGGAGGAGGAGGATAATAATGTGGACGAGGGGATAATAATGTGGAGGAGGAGGATGATAATATGGAGGAGGAGATATCTACGATATATACTTTATCATCACTTAAAACATGCTGTGCTCTAAGTGTGGTAAACCTGAGCCGTCTTCTGAGTGTCTTGATATTCCTTGTACTGAATGTTGTTTGCAAGAAGAAAGCTGGTCGATTGAGTAGGTAATGGACAATCCCAAATTTTCCTCCTGGAAATTAGCTAGGAATGAATTAAATATGATTTTGGAAGATTTGTGGAAGTTCAATGTGCCTTTCAAGAAGTCATTGGAGTACCCTGGATACACAGAAAAATTACTCGAGAAGCTCAATGAGTACGACTCTGGCTACTACAAGACCACATGCATACGTTGAGACTACATGAGTTTTTTGAAAAATTATTGTCCTCTTGCCTTATTGGATATTATTGTCAACTTCAGGCATTACGGTAGGTATATTTTGCTTCATCGTTATGGCCCAACAAATAGTGGGTTTCTCGGACCCTCTTCAATGTTATCCAAGGAAAAGCACAGCTTCCAAACGATGTGTTACTTTTCTTTATGGCCCTACAAATAGTGGGAGAACTTTTAAGGCTTTGAAAAGATTTAAGGAAGAAGGAAAATCTACAATTTATTGTGCTCCACTCCGCCTGCTTGCAATGCAAATTTACCAACATGTTAATAAGCAAGGAATTCTATGTGACCTTAAAACTGGAGAGGACGTCAAGCATCATTCTGGCTCTGTAAAATGTTGTTGCACTGTGGAAATGGTGGATTTGAGTAAAAAGTGGAAGGTGGGTGTGATAGATGAGATTCAGATGATTGGAGATGATCTCAGAGGTTGGGCTTGGACCCGTGCATTTTTAGGTCTAGATGCTGAAGAAATCCACTTGCGTGGAGAGAGTAGCGTGGGGAAAGTCATCGAAGATCTTTGTAAATTAACAGGAGATAGATTAACAATGATAGAACACCATAGGAGAACCAAATTGGTTGTGGAAGATGAGACCATAGTTCTTGGTAAAAGTAAAATGGATTGAATGTTTATGCCGAAGATGCGTGCTACAAGACATTGCAAAGCGAATTCTTGAATATGGCCAATCAATTTGCACTCAAAGGTTTGATGCCACGCATAACCTTGTCTAACTTCTTCAAGCTTTGCAACTGCCCTTGTGATGACCCCCTTATTGTTGTTTCTTAGATGACCCACCTGTTTTCCAGTTTTACTCCATGTTCCTTCAACTGTCATAACATCCGTGCCTTCGACTATAATTTGAATGAATATAATTTTGATGGTGTCTATAGCCTCGTAAGGGCTTATAAATATCTCTATAACCAGTTTCCCCAACAACGACATCTCATGATTGATTATGATCGCCTCCCAGAACTAGAGCTGAAGATTAAGAAACTTATCTGACAGAAAGAAAAGAGAGAGGAAGAATACTGGTTACGCTATCATTCAAATTCAAGATGGCTAAATTAGAAATCATAATGAACAATTGTTTATTTAGATTGTAGTTGACATATAAATAACTTAACCTGTTATGATAGTTTATATTTTTCTTATAATTTTGTTGATAACTGAGAGGGGGGGTGAATCAGTTATCCTAAACTTTCTTTCAACTCAAAACAATCAGATCCACTATGTTATTTATTAGCATAGCAATTTAACCATTCATGAAAGCATAAAGCATAAACATCAGAGCAGATAAGCATCAACACATGAGACACCAAGATTTTGATGTGGAAAACCTAGTTAAGGGAAAAACCACGGGGTGATTAACCCAAGGATTATTCTCTGTTAGAAGAATAAGAAAAAGATGGCACCTGCCAATTAGGGCTCACTGCTCGAGCACATTGCTCACAAAGAGGCACACTGCCTACAAGAGACACACTGTCTACAAAGTGATAAGAATCACAATCTTGAACTGGAGAATGACATCTTTATCATGTCTAGATTAGTTCCATTTAAGCCCAAAACACTTGCTCTGCCTTTCGCACTTCTCTTTGCTATGCCACACTCATCCACACCACACACACTTCAAACTGAATTCACAAACCCTTATTTATACAAGGCATCGACTTAGGAACATTGATCTAAGTCAGCAAACATCCACAAGATCATTCGCAAGGCGTGTAATACATCCAGTCGGCCTGTCTCCGGAAGAACACCAACAACGGTGGTCATTACGTCAAATCCAAACTCTAACTTCAATGCAGACTACCAACATGAACTGGACATGATCCAACGATCATCACAACCTTCCTTGAATCATCAAGAACATCCGCACTTCATTAGCTTACCAGAATTCTTCTCTTCATCATCCGGAACTTCAAGAACACAGACTACCACCACTATCATAAAGAAAAAGGTACTTCCAGACCTCCAAACCATTCACACATCGAGATGACACATCACAAGGACATCCCAAACACTCCTTCCAATCTGCAGAATAGGAAGATACAATTCCGGATCACACCGGATCTTTTTGTGACCCTCTGTCACCACTGAACACCTGCCGGAACCGGTTCCACACAAACAACCATAACTTCTTCAGATCTTTATGCGGACCTCTGAAATCATAACTAGAACATCTCAATACTCATATCTACAAACCCTTTAATCCGCATCCTTTGATACTCAACCTATTGTCTTCTTCTCATCACTGTTCTTCACTGTTCTGGATGGAGACTGATTTCCTCAATAACAACAGCACACAACTCATCCAATCCTTCTTACCAATGCAATATGAGTATGTTGACATCAATGACAACACTGGTTAACCTCATACTTACAACAATCTCCCCCTTTGTCATTGATGGCAACATATGATGTGAAAAACCATCAAGACAAGAACTTCTCCTTTCTGCCACAACTCCCCCTATCAGCAACAACTCTTCACATGTCTTCTCATCCTTTACTGCTCCCCCTTTGATCATCAACCACTTGTTTTTCACATGTCTTCTCTCCCCCTTTGACATCAATGGCAAAGGGCTCATACTTGCAATTCCAACACATCAGAATCATACCAACTGCTCCCCCTTAGTAGCAGCTCCACATCATCAATCCGGATCACAAGATATGACTATGATATCCACCGGACTAATGCACAACAGTGCATCCTAATGCATCACCAGAGGGGCCATGACCCCTAACTTCTCCCTGAGATACTCAAAAGAGTCCTTGGGAAGAGGTTTAGTAAAAATATCTGCAAGTTGATCCTTGGAGGGAACAAACTCCAATCTAACTTCACCTTTGTTCACTTGTTCTCTTAGAAAATAAAATTTGATAGATATATGCTTGGTCGTAGAATGTAATACCGGATTCTTAGAAATATTTATTGCACTTGAATTATCACAGAAAATTGTGATAGGTTCCTCATATTCTACTTGAATATCTCTTAACATTTGCTTCATCCACAAGAGTTGAGTGCAACTACCTGCTACTGCAATGTATTTTGCTTCTGTTGTAGATAGAGATATTGCATCTTGTTTCTTGCTTAGCCAAGAAACCAACCTTTTTCCCAAAAAGAAAGCTCCTCCACTTGTACTCTTCCTATCATCCACATCTCCTGCCCAATCTGCATCTGCATATGCATGAAGAGAAAAGTCATGATCTCTAGGATACCATAGACCATACTCAACTATTCCTTTCAAGTACCTAAAAATTCTTTTGATTGCCATAACATGAGATTCTCTGGGATCAGCCTAGAATCTTGCCACAAGACCAACTACCTACATTATATCCGGTCTAGTCTGAGTGAGATACAATAATCCACCAATCATTGATCTGTACTTTGTCTGATCTGTCTTAGGAGAGTCATCATCTTTACTCAACTTACATCTAGTAGCCATAGGAGTGTTCATTGGCTTTGAATCTTCCATTCCAAATTTCTTCAATAGTTCTTTCACATACTTGGTCTGAGAGATAAAGATTCCTTTCTTTGTTTGAGTGATTTGCAGACCCAAGAAGAAATTCATTTCACTGAGCATTGACATTTCAAACTCACTTTTCATTTGTCTTGCAAAAGTTTTACACATACTGTCTCTTCCCCCAAAAATGATATCATCTACAAATACTTCAACAATCAAGATGTTTTCATGATCAATTTTGAAATTTAGATTACTATCAAAAGTACCTTTATTGAAACCAATCTTTAAAAGATGTTTGTCTAGCCTTTCATACCATGCTCTTGGAGCTTGCTTTAGACCATATAGTGCCTTCTTCAATTTGCAGACCATATCACCATGCTCAGATAACTGAAATCCATCCGGTTGTTCAATGTACACCTCTTCTTCTAGATCACCATTCAGAAAAGTAGATTTGACATCCATCTAATACAATTTGAAATATTTGAAGGCAACAAATGCAAGAAATAGGTTGACTGATTCAATTCTTGCCACCGGAGCAAAAGTTTCATCAAAATCGATCCCTTCTATTTGAGAGTAGCCTTTGTAGACTAATCTAGCTTTATTTCTGATTACTTCACCATCTTCATTTAGTTTGTTCCAAAAGACCCATTTGGTTCCAATCACATTCTTGTTACTAGGTCTAGAAACAAGATCCCAAGTGTGATTTTTCTCAATTTGCATCAACTATTCTTCCATAGCTTTGGTCCAATTTTCATCATTGCAGGCTTCATTTATTGTCCTAGGTTCAATCTTTGAAATCAGACAACATTCATCCAGATTTTGAGCAACATTCCTCCTAGTTTGCACACCTTTGCTTCTGTCACCTATGATCTGATCTTCAGAGTGGTTCAGTCTTACATACCTTGGAATTTTGGGAGTATCTTGCACTGCTGCTTCTTGATCATGCTCAATCAGACCTATTTCTTCTTCTTGATTAATCGGATCAGTCTGACTCTGACTTACTAGAGAGGATTAAGCTCCTTGAACCTGAACATCATCTTGATCATCTTCATCAAACTCATAAAATCTTGAGGGCTTCTCAATTCCTTCATCAACTTTCACATTAGTATTTCTATCATCTTTCTCAGCCTCTTATTATAACACCGGTATGCTTTGCTTTGAGTGGAGTAACCCAAGAAAATTCCTTCATCACTTCTAGCATCAAACTTTCCTAGATCTTCATCTCTTTTAATGTAACACTTGCTACCAAATCCTCTGAAATATCTCACAGTAGGAGTGATGCCAAACCAAAGTTCATAGGGGATCTTACCGGTATTGTTTCTAATTTGAACTCGATTGAGAGTGTAGACTGTAGTGCTGATAGCTTCTCTCCAAAACATTTGAGGAAAATTTGCTTCCAACATCATTGTCCTAGTAGCTTCCTGGATGGTCCGGTTCTTTCTCTCAACTACTCCATTTTGTTGTGGAGTCCTAGGAGCAGACAACTGTCTCTTTATGCCATGCTTCTCACAAAAGTCTATGAACTCACCAGAAGTGAATTAACCACCTCTATCAGACCTCAGACACTTCAGTTTTAATCCAGTTTGATTCTCTACCATAGCTTTGAAGATTTTGAAATTTTCAAAGGCTTCTGACTTCTCTTTCAGAAAGGTGACCCACATTATCTGGGAATAATCATCAATTAGTAACATGAAGTATCTATCACCTTGCATACTCTTGACTCTTGTCAGACCACATAAATCAGTATGAACTAGTTCCAATAATCTGGTAGAGGACTAAATTTTGCTTTTGAATGAAACTCTACTCTGTTTACCTAGCTGACATTCTTTGCACAAACCATTTGTAGGTTTTACCAATTTTGGAAGATCTCTAACAGCCTGAGTATTGCTTATTTTGATGTGTTATCAAAATTTACATGACACATTCTTCTATGCCATAACCAACTCTGATCCACTTGAACAAACAAACAACTTTTATTAGAACCAACCAGATGGAAGATATTACCTTTTGTTTGAGTACCGGATGCAATCTCAGTTCCGGAGCTTTCAAAGATCCTGCATCTTCCATTTTTGAACTGGAGATCATAACCTTTGTCTACTAACTGTCCAACACTAAGAAGATTGTGCTTCAATCCTTCAACATACAGTACATTACCAGTTTTGCTCTTTCCATCAAAAGAAATAGTTCCCCTACCTCTGATTCTACCAGCTGAATTATCACCAAACTTTACCACTCCTCCTTCATATCTTTCCAACTCTAAGAACTTGTTCTTGTCACCGGTCATATGGTGAGAGCATCCACTGTCAATAACCCAATCATCCTTTTCTTGGACTTGGGCAGCCAAAGCTCTTTCTTCAACCTTATGATTGATAGATATTGGATCTTCTTCCTTGATAGCAATAAGCACCCATTCATTTCTGGATTTGTCTCCTATCTCTGATTCATCATCTGTTACTCCTTCATTATCAGCTTCTTCATGAACATAATAATAATTCTTTTGAAACCTTTGTCTGTTAGAATCTGACCTTGTAGATCTTTTCGGACATCTTGAGGCAAAGTGACCAATCTTATTGTAGTTGAAGCATTTAAAAGGTAATTTTCCTTCATACTTATCGGATCCTCTTGGCAGTCTTTTTGCAATGAGGGCTTCAAGTTGAGCTGTTTCTGCTTTTTCCTCTTCCATATCTTTCCTTGCTTGTTCATACCATGATAGCTTCCTTGAAGAGTTCTCTCTCAGATCAAATCTCTGTTTGCCTTTCATACAGGCACTGGCTTTGAATGCAGATTTAGTCTTGGGGTGATCATCTCCAAACTCGGTCATTTCAAAAGCAGCCAGTTTGCCAGCCAATTGCTCTCTTGTGACAGTTGTATGGGCTCTGAATTCATCAATGGCAGCAACCTTGATTTTGTAGGCAGCATGAAGAGATCTTAGAATTTTGCAAACAATCTCATTTTCATCCAAAGTTCCACCAGCATTCTTGATTCCACACACCAACTCATTTACCCTTGGCATAAAGGTAGTGATATTTTCATCATCTCTCATCTTCAATCTTTCAAATTTCCCTTTGAGACTTTGCAATCTTGCACTCTTAACAAACTCATCTCCTTCATGCAGAAGTTCTAGTTTAACCAAGATCTCATATGCAGTTGGTAGGTCAATAACATTTGAGAGTTCAAAGTCAGTCAAGGTGCTTAGAAGAGCTTCTCTGGTCTGCAGATTATTTTCAGCATCTGTGATTTCATTCAGAGTTGTCAGACCACCCTGCGGAGGTACATAGGGTTTTGTGACCATGGATAAGTACGCCTTTCCCGTACACTCCAAGTGACATTTCATGCGGCCTTTCTAGAGAGTGAAGTTGGTTCCATCAAACTTTGAACTGTCCTTATATGATGACATCCTGGACCTCCTCAAGCGGTTAAGCTCTCTTCAGAGGAACTTGGCTCTGATACCAATTGTTGATAACTGAGAGGGGGGTGAATCAGTTATCCTAAACTTTCTTTCAACTCAAAATAATCAGATCCACTGTGTTATTTATTAGCATAGCAATTTAACCATTCATGAAAGCATAAAGCATAAACATCAGAGCAGATAAACATCAACACATGAGACACCAAGATTTTGACATGGAAAACCTGGTTAAGGCAAAAACCACGGGGTGATTAACCCAAGGATTATTCTCTATTAGAAGAATATGAAAAAGATGGCACTTGAAAATTAGGGCTCACTGCCTGAGCACACTGCTCACAAAGAGGCACACTGCCTACAAGAGACACACTGTCTACAAAGTGATAAGAATCACAATCTTGAACTGGAGAATGACATCTTTACCATGTCCGGATCAGTTCCATTTAAGCCCAAAACACTTGCTCTACCTTTCACACTTCTCTTCGCTATGCCACACTCATCCACACCACACACAGTTCAAATTGAATTCACAAACCCTTATTTATACAAGGCATTGACTTAGGAACATCCATCTAAGTCAGCAAACATCCACAAGATCATTTGCAAGGCGTGTAATACATCCGATCGGCTTGTCTCCGAAGAACACCAACAACGGTGTTCATTACATCAAATACAAACTCTAACTTCAATGCGGACCACCAACATGAACTGGACATGATCCAACGATCATCACAACCTTCCTTGAATCATCAAGAACATCTGCACTTCATCAGCTTACCGGAATTCTTCTCTTCATCATCCGGAACTTCAAGAACACAGACTACCGCCACTGTCATAAAGCAAAAGGTACTTCCAGACCTCCAAACCATTCACACATTGAGATGACACATCACAAGGACATCCCAAACACTCCTTCCAATCCATAGAATAGGAAGATACAATTTCGGATCACACTGAACCTTTTTGTGACCCTCTGTCACCACTGAACACCTGCCAGAACCGGTTCCACACAAACAGCCATAACTTCTTCAGATCTTTATGCGGACCTCTAAAATCATAACTGGAACATCTCAAAACTCATATCTACAAACCCTTTAATCTGTATCCTTTGATACTCAACCTATTGTCTTCTTGTCATCACTGTTCTTCACTATTCCGGATGGAGACTGATTTCCTCAATAACAACAGCACACAACTCATCCAATCCTTCTTACCAATGCAATATGAGTATGTTGACATCAATGACAACATTGGTTAACCTCATACTTGCAACAAATTTATCTAAAAACCATTTACTTAAGTTATATTAGTGTCACACATTGATTTTCTATCACTCACAAAAATGCAAAAGACAAAAATTAAATCTCAATCCAAATGTATCAACTATTAAAGTGATCCAAAATGATACCATTAAATTTTAATTGGATAAATTCATGACACATTAGTCAACAACATTAGTTGTATTTGTAAGTAGCCAATGGGTAACACATCCACAACAAATACAACACTCAAGAAAGAATTTTATAATGCTAATTAGTCTCTAAGTAACACCTCTTTCTTCCCCACATATTGAATGCTCATTCCTTACAACATCAAGATACATTTAGATGTTTTAAATCGATGGCCTACCTTAACTAAAATAAATCCTTGTTGCCTTCTAGTTCAACCTTCTTGCATGTGGGCTTGACAATCCCCAAATAGAACTTGTCTCTTCTTCATTTTGACTAACTATCTTTTACTTTGTGATTGTCATGTTCTTCTCCACATGTCACACTCTTGTTGTTTCAATTCAATACTTTGTAGCCTTCCTCATCTCAATCTTTCCCCTCTATGCTGTTCTATCTTTTCACACATTGGTTCCACTCAAACTTCACACAATCTCTCCTTAAATTTATCAAAATTCCCCCTAAATCCTTCCTAAGAACCAAGCATAAGGGTCTTCCATCCTAACATGCCAGAAATAACAAAATTTATTTTCTTTTTTCTCCAAACTTGTCTAATTCTTGCCCAAATCTTTAATTTGGGTAGAAAATGAATCATGGGAATTGGGGAAATGGTCCCAATGAGTTTTAGCACCAACCATTATTTTCTTCATCCTCCTTCCTAATGTGTAGCTAAACCTCTTTCATGTATCTAGCATACATGTAGTCCTCCACTATCTTAAATCTCTTATCATATAGTTAGTTTTCCACTATGGTATATAAGGTGTGGATAGAATTTAATTCATCATAACATAAGGAATGGTAGTGAAAACATTACCTATTTCATGCTTCTCTTAGAACTGCCAAGTGAGTTTTCTAGTTCTAAATTCTCTCTCATTTTGTTGTAGCCTTGTAAACACCTCCATATCACATAGATCCACATTCATCTCTTTCTTGACAATTGTTCGATGGAAAAGGGAGACTTAGCCTAAAAGGTTAAACTAGGTCAAACTCTCTTCTATCAATGTTGGAACACAATTTGATCTTGGCTTCTACCTTGTGAGGGGAGCCAAACTATAGGGTTTTGTCCCTTTGTTGTATAAAGGAGAATTAACCAAGTCCAACTAAGGAAATTAGGGTAAAACCTAAAACCCTAATTGAGCAAGATTAACCAATAAATGATTGTTAGAAACAGAAATATGAAATATGAAATGATAGTAGAGATTAGGAGACAGAGGAAAATTAGAACTTGACTTTAGGAGCAGAGAAGTACCAGTGCACTGGGTACCCTAGACCCAAACTAGAGTTTTGCAGAATGTTAGGATCTGGGTGCCTTCTTCTATATGTCTTCTTCCTTCCTATCACCTATTGTTGTCTGATTCTTCCAGATGCAACTTGCACACAAACACGAAGGGAAACTGTTGCATTGTATTTAGGGGCATGCCTTAGTCAAACCATGTGTTGGTGTTTCCACCTCCACTACAACAATGATTAGAGATCCAAGAGTGCATGTCCTAGGAGGGTAGAGGCAAGATCTACAATAAGTGATGAAAGAATGAATGTAAATGACAAATATTACCACAAGATATGAAACCCTAGTTGGAGTAGGTGACTCAAGATCATGCACCAACAAGAAGATAGATAATGGAGGATTTAACTTCATTCAAGACCTGTAAACAAACATCATAAAATCCACACAAAGAGCTATCCAAACCATGAAGAACACTTGAGCATAAGATATCAAAGTAATTCGCAAATATTCTCTTAACAAGATAGGATCTTCTATGTGTAAAATGAATAGTAAAACTCCTTATATGCATTTCTACTCACTAACAATGAATAAAACCAAATGGAGCCAACATGTATAAGAAAAGGTGTTCTAGGCTGACACCACAAAAATAGGGCATGGGCTAACATATGGGACTAGGGTGCTAGGCACCCTAGTCCTTT
This sequence comes from Cunninghamia lanceolata, assembly GCA_027924645.1. Lineage (NCBI taxonomy): Eukaryota > Viridiplantae > Streptophyta > Pinopsida > Cupressales > Cupressaceae > Cunninghamia > Cunninghamia lanceolata. Next base: position 26,064,434 of record BSBN01000377.1, on the reverse strand, counting down.
AGCCCCACAAACTCTGGAGAGTGCCAATTAAAGTGGTCTAAGACTAGTCTTAATTTTATTTTATCAGGTTTATTCATTGGGATCAAGAATTAATTGTTTATAGGTCCAATAGGTGCCAAAATAGGTCCTAATTAGCAAAGGTAAACATTTTACTCCATATGTTCAACAATATCCAACAACTCATCTAGTGTGGTTATATTAGCATTTCTAGTATGAATTTTTGCTTCACATGATGGATTTCTAGCAACCCATTTCTCTTATCCTTGATTCCATTCAACACTTCTTTGCTTATGCCCCCCTCCTTCACACTAGCACCTAATATTTTATTTAACCACTCTTGATCCTGAGGTGTAAAATCCTTCTCTAAACTTATTTTTGTATGTTCTATGAACTCAAATAGCTTCTCCATTAGTTCCCCTTTACCTTTATATTCATCTATCTCAACTAGAACTTTCACTTCTTTATTTAGTTTGTAGTTCCTCATTTTCTACCCCTTCATGCTTCTCCTCATTATGGTCCTCTTCCTCTAAAAAAATATTTATACCCAAGTACCATTTTATTATTACTTGTTTCAATTTGCAGCATCACTCTGCTATCATATGTTGTCACTACTTGTAGCATCTCTCCTCTAGCACCCTATTCACTTTCTACCTTCACTTGCAACACTTTAGAGGATTCAATATTAGCATATGCATCTACATTATCGGCTCCTCTTCTTGTGGGTACTTGCAACATCTCAAAAGTTGCAATATTGCCGCATGCAACTTCCCACATTTAGGTTCTTTTGTTTTGAATAATAATGTTCTTAGGCTACTTCCCATCTCTCCTTCTATAGTTTCCAATGGAGTCAAAGTATGCCTTCTCCCGTCCTTTACCAAATTATAAATATTCACCCTTCCATTATGTACAACTTTTTGTTCATATTTCCATGGCCTTCCCAAGAGTACATGGCACATGTCCATAGGCATTACATCACACCATGTGCTTGGACTTCATAAGTTCCTATTCAAAGGTTCACTAGATATTATTGATTCACCAATACTTGATGGCCTTTTTGCAACCATGATACTTGGTGTGGATTAGGATAAGCTACCCTTCTTAGCCCTAACTTTTGTACCATCTCAAAAGAAACTAAATTATCTGTGCTCCCACTATCAATTATAACTTTGCAACACTTACCTCCTACTTTGCACATGGTCCTAAAAAACTTCTTTGCTGCATAGGTTCATTCTCCTTTCATGCTAGTTTAAGTAGTGTCCTCTTAATAATGAGGACCTCTCTATACTCTTATTTATTGATGCACTCAAGTGATGCATTGCTCCTCTCATTTTCCCAAGTAACATGACTACGAGCCTCACATCTCTTACTCTTTTCTTGTTGCAATTGTGTGCATTCAACCACTTTATGATCCACTTCTCCACATTTGAAGCATTCTTCCATGAATCATATACCTCTGCTTTGACTAAACCCACCTTTTTTTGCCCAGTAGGTTATTTCTCTTGCCTCATAACTATTTTTTTAACTATGTGTAATGTTGGCCTCTTCATCTTGGTTGTTATTTTCTACCTCATAAGCATTTCTTTGCCTCTATTTTCTACTAAATCTACCTCCACCCTTTGTTGTGTTCTTGTTGCCTCCTTGCTAGTTTTTCTTCATTTTTCAAAGTGTACTAATATGCTTCTTCAATAGATCTTAGCCTTATCATGCTCAACTCATCCTAAATGTTCATCCTTAATCTATTAATATATTGGGATACCTTCTCATGATCCAACTCATTATGCCTTGACCTAATGGAAATTTTATTAAAACTCTTTAGGGTAGCCTTTTGTAGAGTTCATCTCCCTTTGCCGGGTGCTGCCACAATAATGGGTTACACTTTTTGGGACATCCTAATTTTTGTTGAAATCACATATTTTTAGAAAATATAATGATTTATGCCTTAAAAGGTTCCATTTGAATGATTTTAATTGAAGAGGGTTTGATCAAAACCCTTTAGATTCAAACCCCCTTTGATAGAACCCCACTAGTTTAAAACCATACCTATAATGGAGTCTCCTCTACACCTATCAAAATGCTAATAAAAAACCACTTTTTTTTTTTTATTGACAAAAGTGGCGGACCACTGTAATTTATATTAAATAGAAAAATAATTACAAACCCTGGTTCGATGAGCATACTGGCAGGAAAGAACCAGGGGAAGAAAACCTCCAGTTATAGCTCGAAAATACAAAATGCTCCAAACATATTCAAAGGTAGGAGCAAGATTTTACATGCATAATTTTAACAAAAAATTACATTTTGAGCATCGTACTAAGAAAGCAGAAACCCAAAAAACTACTAATTAACCCAAATTTTCTTCAGCATTCAGGTCTTGCACAATGTAGTCCGGCTCTCCCACAGCATGATCTTCAATAGGCGAACCCGGAGGGGGAGGAAGAAGAGGATGAAATTGCACTAAAAACAGCAATGCTTGAAATTTTTCATCCACTCGATTGGACAAACTCTCACCAATCTCATTACCATGAGCATGTAAAGAAAGATGAAGAAAATCTTCATCCTCATTCAACAGAGAATGACGAACCGAATTAAAAACACAATTATGTGCAGGAGAGTGGAGAACTTGGCATTTAGTAAACAGGCCACCAATAAGGGCTTCTAAACTAAATAAATCATAATTCTGAAAGGTTGCAACAACACTTTCATCAGTAAAAAGGAAACGATGAACATACTGCTCGATAAAAAACCACTTTTGATTTACCTTTTGGGGGATCAAATGAATTCATTTAAAATTTATGTTTTATAAGTATGTAGCCCTTATTATAAGCTTCCCAAAAAGTATAATTTTAAATATTTTAATTTGATTATTATATTTAGTTTTTATTTCTTGTGAATGTAGGTTTTTCAATGAACATCAAGGTCTTTGTTTCACACATACGAAAAAATAGGAAAATAGAGAAAAAAAATTTCTGAAAAATATCTATGCTCTAGGTATTGATGTCCTTGTTTCAACAAAAAAAAAGATTCAATTTCAATACATACAGAAAAAGTTATGTTTTATGGAATACCCCTATGTCTAAATTATAATTGGTTTGACTTCAAAACTTAATAAAAAATAATATATTCAACAAAACATTATGAAACCAATCTAAATATTAGTGTTACCAATCTAAATTCAAAAGAATCATAATTTTATCCTTTGTAGAAACAAAGTTATGTGCTATAGAATACACATTACTTTAAAAAAATGTTGTTTACTATTAAAAACTAGTTATCAAAGGAGACACAAAAAATATTACAATTTAACTCCAATTTTTTTTTTTTTAAATATTTTTATAATCTATAGACAAAATCTCACAAATCACTAGTTCATATCATCTTCAAATTCCTAATGGTTTAGTGGCTATGGGTGTTAGAAAGTGAAGATTTAGTTCAAAATATTGATTTCAATTTCAAGTTTGGCCAAAAAGTGTAACCCATTATTGTGGGATGAACCTGCCACAAGTTCTATAATTTCTTATGTAGTTCAAGTTGATAATCTCCCAATAGAAATTTGGCCTTTAGCTTCCTCACTATTTTATCCCATTGAGTGATTTTCTCTCTACCATTTCTCCATTGTTCAACCTCTACCTCTTTCTAGAAAATACAACATGCACTTTTAATTGGGTTTGAGAAACCTTCACTCTCCTTAGATCCTCTATCTCATCATACTTTAAATATTCCTCCATTTACATTATTTGATCAACTAATTTGTCTTGTTCTAGGCTCCCTGAGAAGTATGGCAGCTCCATCCCTAATCCCTTTCCAATTTTTGAAATAGCCTAAATGAGCCTCTTTTCTCTTGCATTCATTTTATCACTTGCATCCTCATTTTCATATGTTAGTATCTCAACTCATTATCCACCTTCGCTATCATTGTCGGGTCAGTGCAGGATCATTGGGGTCCAAACTAGGCCCCTAAGTGGAAATGAAAATTTAGAAAAAATAGAGTTAGGCAACTTGACATAAAAATTTGAATAGGTTATTAACATAATTTGAAAAATATGTAAGAATAGAATTTGTAGCAAATTGAATGTAGTTTCTAGGCTACTAGTCCTTTTTTTGGGAAAAAAGTAAATCTATTTTGTGAAAATTTGAAATTTCAATGTAGCAGTACTAAATTTTTAGGAAAAAGATAAAAAGTAGGAATATGTCTAACCAACCTAAGTACAAGAAAAAATAATATTTTTTTCAGAAACTTTGAATATAAGTAGAGGACACATGCCTAGATGTGCCACATTTTTTTGGTTGTAAATTTTTTGCAAGTAAATAATTAGTTATGATTTTTTTATTAGAACATTTCAAAATTATTAAAACATGTTTGTCTAACCACCATAACTTGGTCAAAAATTTATGAAATTCAATTTTTTTATCCTATAGTATGTGAAGCATAGAATGTGATGTATCTTTTAGATTTGAAAAATCTAAAATAGTTTGAAAATTATAGAAGTTTTTCAATCAACCTATCAATAAGGACTTTAGTCATAATGTATGTAAAAAATCAATAATAATTATCTATTAAATTCAAAATAAGGCATATCTTGTATTGGTAGAAAGCTAACAATTTTTTCAATAAACCCTTTTCGTTTCATCAAATTCAGATAAAAAAAATTGTTAGCCACAAGGGTGAAATTTTGGTCATCACATTGCCACTTTTTGGACCCCATGATCTTGCACAAACCCTGTCAACACCTTCATGTACTTAGTATCTTCTCTAATTCCCCTCTAAGGCTTCCACTCGAGCCTACATTCCTCAAGTACAATTTCTAATACTTCATCTATTCTACTAGTATCTTTTACTATTGATATTTCCATCTCTACCACTCTTCTACTAGGTGGTATCTCTCTATCCTTACTCACTGCAACTATTCTATATGTAACCTTCTTTGTTGTGGGGACACACCCACACATTGCCTCTACCTTGTTGGACTTCATCCAAATTGAAATAGATAATACACTCCATCTCATAGCCATAGCATGCTCTAACACTACACTAATGGCAACAAAGACCACCTATAGTGCTAACATGACCCCAACTTTGCTATCATAATCATTATAATGAACACAATAAATGAAGGCATTGGGAAAATCATTTTACTAGACAATGATATCAGATAGTGACTACACAAAATTTGAGAACTTACAAATTATGAGTGTGATCAACTAGAATAAATTTTTATCTTTTAAAAAATATTTCAAAAACATAATTAACTTTAAAATTGTAAACTTCCATTAAATGTTTTCACCGATAATGCTACGAACTTTTCCACATAATAGATATCTAATTTATGAAAAAAGGCAACTATAAAGTATAGTTTTTGGGGCTTCTAATTCTAACTCCTCTATTCCCCCCTGGAGCCTTTTTTGATTTCTAATTCTGCAAACTTTGATGCTTCTGCACCAGTTAGCCCTCTAGCTGGTGAAAATAAGATGGTTTGGGACACTGTCCTTAAAGGGGGTATTAACCCCATTGTTAAAAGTCTCTCTGAATCTAAATTGGCCTCGAAGGTGCCCCCTCTGCAATCCCCAGTACCTATTGTCCCTCCTAAAAAGAATGCCCAGTAGCTTGCTCTGATGAAGATTAGAGAAGACATGTTGGCTAGAAAGATGAATGAGGTGCTTCATGATGTTGGTCTCCCTATTAAGTCTCAAGGACCATCTGGTTTTGACTTGGAACCTCTAGATAAGGAGGATGAGGATGCTAAGACTGATTTGGATGTCCTTGAAGAGGTTGAAGTTACCCCTAAGGGGGAAGAGGTTAGAAAAAAAGGAAGTATGTCAAGAGAGAGATATTCAACTCAAAAAGGGTCAAAGGGGATAAGCTCCCAAAATGCTTTGATAACATGGGCATTTCTAAAAATGAGGCTTAATGATTGGACCATATCTTCTGCCCAAGTTGATCCATGAAGTGCATTAGTTGGAATGTAAGGGGCCTTGAATCCCCTGACATGAAGTATCTAGTGAGAGACTTGGTTAATAAACACAAGGATATTAATTTTCTAATGATTCAAGAAGTTAAAGCTGTTGGATTTCAATTGGATAATATTCTCATATTTATATGGAAAGACTCCTATAAGTTGATATCTAAACATGAAAACAGTAAGGAAGGATCAATTATCCTAATGAAGCTCAGATGGGATCAGTACAATACACACTCTGGCTCTTCCCCCTGTAATAGAGTTGTCTGGGCCTGCTTTAACCTCAATGGTTGCAGCTTTGGACTTTGTTCACTATATGCCTCAAATGATTATAGAGAGAGAAGTTTCTTGTGGGATTGGCTCTCTGTTAACCTTCCTAAAGTGCCTTGGTTGATTGCGGGTGACTCCAATATGGTGGAACATAAAGAATATAAGTTAGGAGGTCTTAGCATAGAATGGAAAGGTAATGAGAAATTCTTTTGGACCACTCTTAAGAAGTCTCTAAGGTTGTGGATTCCCTTAGAAGGTGAGAAGAGCAAAAACAAAGGGATTTGGTTCTCTTGGTGCAATGCCCAAGCTAGCAAAAGGAGGATATATTGTAGATTAGACAGGTTCTATGCCAACAAAGGCTTGTTTAGATTTTCTCCATCCAATGGGGATAATGTAGTCAAAGTTCTCCCCATATCCTTGTCTAATCATCACCCTATTATTGCTAGCATTGCCCTAATGGGGATTGGTGAGGATGCTAAGCCCATTGGTTCTTCTTCCTTCAAGATTAATACTCTACTTTTGGACAATGAGGATTGCAGACATGGTATCTTAGTTCTGAGAAGCCTCATTAAAATGACTCACTTTCATAAGGGGGTAGGTTGCTATTGGTCTGAACTTAACAATGCTTGCCAGAACCTCCTCCAGATGTCTGGCAAGAAATTTGCCTTGGATGAAGGAAGCAAGAAAAAGTGCTACAGAAAGAATTTATTGAATATGAGAAGAAAATCCAATAGACCCCTACTGACTTGGAGTTGGGCTCTTAGTGCCACTAAGAATAGGCCAAGGTGCTTTGAGAATCTTAGGGCTCAGAATGCTAAACATAGAGCCAAACTTAACTGGATAAAAGGAGGAGATAAAGGCTCCAAATACTTTTCTAGCCTACTGAGGAATAAATTTAAGCAGGAACACATTAACTCCATTGTGGAAAATGATAGGGTATATATGGAGTTGGAAGATATTCAAGAGTTATTTAAAAGGTTTTATGAACATCTTTTCATGGCTAAGGATGAAGGTATTGATTGTGTGGAGGTATAGAGGATGTGTTCTCTAGTCTGTCCCAAGAAAATTAAAAGTGCCATGGCTGAGAAGTTGAAGCAACTAGTCTCCAAGGATGAAATTAAAGTAGTTATTCTTTCTATGAGCAACTGTAAATCTCCAGGCATTGATGGTTTTCCTATTGAGTTTTACAAGACCAACTTGGATTGGGTTGTGGAAGATTTATTTGAAGTTTATCAAGAAACCATAGCCAAAGGATCCCTTGGGGAAGAGATCAATACAGGGATCATAAAGCTTATTCCTAAAGGGGGAGACAAAACACATTTGAGGAACTAGAGGCCTATTACTCTCCTTAATGTCTCTTATAAGATCATAGAAAAAGTTTTGGCAAAGAGATTGGTTGACATTCTGCCCTCTATTATCAATGTCACTCAGACTGGCTTTATCAAGGGTAGGTATATTCTGGAAAACCTTCTAACTAGTTGGGAAGCTTCTCGTTGGGCTAAAAATTTAGGCCAAAATGCGAGAATCCTACTTTTAGATTTTGAGAAAGCATATGACAGGGTGGAATGGTCTTTTATCATCTGCATACTTAAAGCATTTGGTTTTCTAGATGAATTTGTAAGGATGGTGAATATGTTGTTCAGTGATGCCTCAGCTCAAGTGGAGGTCAATGGTGTACTTTCTTCCTCTTTCCCAATGGGGAGATCTATTAGGCAAGGATGTCCTTTGGCCCCCTCATTATTTGTCATAGCATCTGAAGCTCTATACTATCTATGGAGAACTGAATCAGTGCCAGGTGAATTTGAAGGTATTCTCTTGCCTGATGGCAACCCATTACTCAATATGCAGTTTGCAGATGAAACTACAATCTTCCCAGCTATTGAAAAGTATAATCTTGATAATTTGAAGCTAAGACTCCATAAGGTTTGTTTGGCCTCAAGTGCCAAGATATCCATTAGCAAATCTGTCCTCCTGGGGTGGCCTAATTCCCCTCCTGACTGGTTGGGGGATGGTGATTGGCAGTTGGGTGGCCCCAAGAAGCTAGTTCGGTTCCTGGGTATCCCTTTTGCTCTAGATCCCTCCCTCAAACAGATGTGGGAGTGGCTGTTCTCCAAAATTGATGTCAAACTTAGAAGTTGGAACAAATAAGCTTTGTCTCTTGCTGGGAGGTTTCAAATTTGCCAGAAAATCCTCTCTGCATATACTATTTTTTATGCCTCCATGTGGCTCTTCTCTTTTGTACAAATTGAAAGTATTTAGAAGGCAATTAGGGCCTTTCTATGGTCAGATGGCAAAGGGAACAGGAAAAAACACCATGTTAACTGGGATTGGTATTGCTTTAGTCGAGATCATGGTGGACTAGGTTTGAAAGACTTAAAATTACAGGGTATGGATCTTGTGGCGAAATGGATTGTAAAGGCTCTGGAAGGAAATGAACCTTGGAAGGTTCTTGTAAGGAATAAATTCAAACTCTCAAGGCCAAGATCAGCCCTAGGCTAGAGAGATCTTCATCCTCATGACCTCCCTTTTGGGGATTTCAAGGTGAAACCATTTGGGTCAGTTGTTTTTGCCTCTATCTGGAAGGCATGGGAAGTCTGCCAAACTCTCATCTCCAAAAATGAACTGCAAAGGCCTACTGTGCAATGGGGAGAGCACTTATCAGTTTGGTGGTCCTTGAAACACAAGGATAGGCATTTGGCTCTTATTCAAGGGTGTACTTGTCTAAAATGGTATAAGCTGGGACTATCTTCTTTCCAAGATATTTGTACCTCTGAAGGTATTAAAAATTGGGAGACCTTGAGATTTCATTTTGGCCTAAAGGATACTTAGAAGAGAACTTATTCTGTCCTTCTTTCTGCCTTCTCTACTATTCCTGCCCAGACAAAATTATTGTGTGAGCATGAATGGCTGAGTATGTTGAAATGGAACAATGGACTCAGTTTGAAACTTTGTGAGCCTAAAAGTATCTATAAACTTTTAAAGGATTCTGATGAGGTCTTTAAGCACTGTGCCAAAATTTGGGATTGTAATGTTAGTCACAAATGTCTTTGGAGGATCTTTTTGTCTTTTTGGTCCAGTTTTATGGAACCTAAGAAAGGATGTTTTAGATGGCTTCTTGGTCTAGGGAAATTACCAGTGGGTGCTAATAATAGTGTTTGTCTAGTTTGTAATGTGGTTGAGTCTTGTGATCACATTTTTTTTCAATGTCCTTTTGCTTACAAAATCTAGGATATTTTCATGGGATGTCTGTCCAATTGGTCTCTAAGCTCTCATTTGTGTAAACTTGGTATTCTGTTTGGTTGCCTGGCTAGATTTGACACTAAAACCAATAGGTTCTAGTTGCTGTTTACTACTGAGGTCTTGTGGATGTTGTGGAAAAAGAGGAATGAAGATTACTTCCAAAACAAAGTTAGGGTTCTTACTGGGCCTAAATTTAGACTCACACAAGTTGATTTCCTTTTCGAGATGGCAGCCTTTATTGAAGCACAAATTGGAATTTTTTCTGATGATGGAGGTGATGTTCCCTCTTTGCACTCAAAGGCTAGCTCATCCCCAAGTCATGTGGGCCTATAGGATATGAAGAAAACTTGCCTTGCATTCACTGAGAAGTTGGATGAGCTGTATAGTAAATTCAAGGAGCTAAATTTGGTAGACAAAGAGGAGACAGTTGAGTCACAGATGCCCACTCAGTTTCCAGACCTTGTGGATCCTTCCCCTACCTTGATTGATGATCAGGGTGTTCTCAAGCTTCTTGTTGATCAGGATGGAGTCTCACATGTTTATACTGAACTAGGATCAGATGTTGAACTAGTAGCAGACTTGGAGCCTGATGTAGACCCAGATTCCTTTCCTGATCTGCTGTCAGATATGGATGTAGACTCTTCAGATCAGGATGATATCTTTGTTGAACCAGGATCAGATGGTGCCTCTAAATAGTATATGATGTTACCTTTTAGTAATATAGTTTTTTTGCTTATATGATGTAAAAATGTGAAAGTACTGACAACATTATAAGTAGTAGCTTTGGCATTCTGTGTAAAATGAGTGGGTGGTCACCTTGGCCACAACAGATGTAATGTCTTTTGCTCCTCTTTTTGGTAATACAAATTCTCTATCCTTAATCCAAAAAAATTTATGAAAATTCAAGGAATATAAATCACTTTCACTTGAGTGTACACATGAACTATATTGTTCCTACTCTTTCCATTCCTATGCAAGAGTGTTATTTAAGGATCCAAAATGAATAGTATTTGGTTATGTATGTCTGTATGGATGTAAAATATTTCATGCATAGTAATATCATACATGTTATCTATGTTTATCAATAAACCATGATAATGCAATGGAACTCTAACAAGGTGAATAAGTCAATAGTCTAAAAGGGGCTTCATAATCAGGATCACAAGAGACAAATGAACACAAAGCATCATTAGGTCACTATAGTAGGTGCCATGTGTGGGTTTATTTTCCTTTTTGTTTTAATTTTTCATCCATCATGTAATCTCATCAAGTTGATAACCTATACCATGTTGTTTTCTAGCTTCTTGATATTTAATAATCTTTATATATCCATGTTCATGCTTACCTAGTCCAATTCCTCTATATCCTATATTTTTCATTAGATTGTATTCAAGAACACAGATATTTTTTATGATGGTTTGAGAGATGTATCTTTCCATAATCCATTTCATAGATACATGTCTCCTTTAAGTCTATAAATGCTTTACATGTTTTCCCATAGATAAAATGATCCATATGTATAGTAATGAAATACCACAAGCCTTAAGATCCTCATGATACTCACAAAAACTATAAGGCATAAAGTCTAATGGACCCCAATCATCTTCTTGTAAGCCACTATGATCATTGACTAGGGGTTCATTTTGTGTAACACAATTGTTAGATGTATCAATTGTCTTGAAATAATCAAATGGTTTTGGATCTACGTTAACACAAAAATGTTTTGAAACCTAGAGGGTACTACTTTTATAGTATGCAACTAAGGATCCCAAAGAAGAATATTCTAATTTAATTTGTTGGGTATAACATGAAACAAGGTATATATTTTGCAAGGAGTGGAGATTGAAGGAACAATAGTACCCAAACATGTCCCAGGTTTGTTTTTAAATTATCTGATATTTAAGTATAAAGGTTGAATTATAAATATGTCTACTTTCAATTAACTCAAACAATATTTAATATATATGTTTAAAGTAGATCCATTATCCACTAGACACCTTTTAATAGTGAATTTTACACATTTGAAAATGATATATAAAGGTAAAACTTTCTTAAGAACATTATCATGTAGAATCGAGCCTTATCCTTATGTCCAAGAAATTTAATCAAAATATCTCTTCACTATTTTTAACAAAAAGGTGATGCGCATACTAAGTCCTATGGAGAAAGTTTTGCTTATGTATTCTTCATTTGTTGAATGATATTATATTCCTTTATTTTAGATATATCTTAAGGTGTAGATGGAAGATTAATTATTTTATGAGGAATGTTAGTGTTTGGAAAATTAATTTTTCTCCTCTTGCCAAACTTTAATGTATAGTAGAACATGAATATAAGGTCTAGGTTGTGGAAAATTGACTTCTTGTGTTCATCCTAGCTTTTTATTAGTATGTCCTAAAAATCAAATGAATTTGTTCTATTATAATATTAAGACATATTTATTAATGGATTTGGATCAAAAGATACATGGCAAGGAAGTAAATTCAAATACGCACTATAGTCTCTATGTCTAGAAAAATATTTAATGAAATCATTAGCTAGAGAGTTAAAATATGAATAGAACATACAATATTCATTAAACCAAAGCAATGTTATACCCTTGAGTTATAATCTAAACTCACTAATCATGATAGCATCATAATCAATATGTTTACAATTAGTAAGCAATAATGTTTTGACATTGTAACATAAAAAATTGCATACCCTTACAATTTCACACTATATTTTGGCATTGCTTTAGTGTCCATTCCCTTCGTTTGTTTGTAGTCTCATTTTAGCCCTTGCATTAACATTTTTCACTCCCATGGTGTTTAGACATTATTTGTAGTGCTATCTTTTCGTCAAAGTTTGTCATCACTTTTACGTTAGCCATGTGATGTTTTATTGTCTCCTCACTTTTGAGCCCAAACTATCCATACACTAGAGATTCATGTGGATGTATGTGTGATGAGCTAGTGTCATATGATAATTTTCCTATTTGGTGGTCATTTCTTAACATTGTTTCCACTTGTTAATTTCATTGGTTAGTGGTAACACCATGGGAATATTCCAAACAACTTGTCATCCCTTTCCTCTTCCCTTCTCTCTTTTTGAATGTATCTTTTCACTTGGCACCTCTCTTGGCTCTCTCTTGTAACTTCATTCTATAGCTCTCCCCAACTCTCTCCATCTCTCTATAGCACTCTACAACACTCTTTAACATTTTCCTTCAACTCTCTTGTCCTCTTGGATTTTTCAAGCCTCTTCAAGTGACATTGTTCTTGTTCTTTACTATTGCACGCATTCATTTTATTGCACACCCCTGAGCACCTTGGGATTATCACATCCTATCAATCTTTAATTTTAGTTGTTCTTATTTAGAGACACACTTAGATTAAGAACACACTCTTTTCTATCTATTTATCTTGGTTGTTGTGGAGGTATAAATACCAAAGCTGGGGTTTGACCTAAAGGCAAACCTTGAAACAACCCCAATAATTTATCTTATTTCAGCTACAAGTATTTGGGAAGCATTCAACTACATGGAGGTTTGTTGGTTTCTTCCTTCCTCTTGTTATTTCAACATTTCATTTAGTTTAGCTAGTTTATCTTTAATGTTTTCTTTCTATTGTTATTTGGTGCCTTGTTGCATTCTCTTGTTCTAGTTTTACAAACTAGGTGAATTGTTGATTCGAATTTCATGCTTTCTAGAAACTGTTTAATTTTTTGGGGGGGCCGTATGGATGATAGTGCTTAGAGAAGACATATGTACGATGCACTGGTATCCTAGAGAGTGGCTCCATCCTTTTGGCTCCAGGTCCCTTCTTTTTTACTTATTTCTAAAAATTATTTTCTAGTTTCTCATAAGTTAGCATTTTCCATTCCAACACATATTTAATGCAAGTTATAGAATTTAGCAGTAGCTTAATTTTTATATTGTAGACATATAATGAGGCATTAGTAGAGCCATCATAATCATCATTAAATTATCCTTTAATAAGATCTGTGTTGATGTAGGCTTAATGTGTAAGATTTAAAAATAATTAGAAATGATAAAGTGTGATATGTTGATGTAGGCTTAATTTGATTTGATATATGACTCATATGCAATTAGGCCTATCTACTTACCATGACATACCTTTTTAGACTACACGTGATCTAATTTTCACCAATCCTAAATAATTTGTGACATGTTCCTTATACATTTCTTGTTTTATTATTTTATGACCCTACACTACCATACTTTGCCTTTAAATCTTACAGATTAATCCTACATCAACATACCACACTTTTATCATTTCTATATTAGACATTTTAGGGTTTCAAATTTACAATATAGGGTTTGACATCCACATTTTCAGGTTTAAAATAGATGTTTATGGTTTGAAATAGATGTTTTAGGGTTTCAAAATTCACTTATTATGGTTTCAAATTCATGTTTTAGGTTTTCAATTTAACATTTTAGGGTTTCAATATTATGTTTTGCGGTTTCAAATTAATGTGTTAGGGTTTCAATTTGATGTTTTAGGGTTTCAAATTAATGTTTTAGGGTTTTATCTATCCAAATTTTGGTTATAAAGCGTTGAAAATATAGTGCATTTATCATATTACAATTTTTTTGCAATTGTAAATGAAGTCAAAAGATGAAATTTTCATAACTAGTAGAAGAGAAATACCCAGTAAAAAATTGAAATTGATGATTTATGCTTCACCTGTTGATGTAAATAGTAACCTAAACACCTTTATGTGAAGCCATGTGGCAATTTGGTGGAGTTTCCCTATGCAGAACTATCCTCAAGATTGTTTGGGTTAAAATGGAAAATTAGGTTCATTTTGCTATTGCTTTGTGGCTTGTCAAGGGAGAAATTATAGGTGAAAATGAAATTTTCACCTCATATTCTTTAATTATTACCTATCCTCTTTACCCTTGTTTGAATAATTCATATTATTTAACTATTTATTCCTTAAATAATATTCACACATCACATATAATCCACATGTCAAGTTGACTTAGTGAGTCTACTTGATGTTTCTAGTTGTGTCTAGTTGTTGATATTGTTGATAGTTGTCATATTATCCTATAGTTGTCACATGTCATAGGATTAAGATACTTGTCACATGACTAAAACATCTTAGCTCTCATCCTTGTCTTTATAAGAAAGGCATATCATGTACATTGTAATAATCTAAGAACAATCTTCGAATAATCTTTTGCATTCATTGATAGAATAGAATTATTCTCTCATTTAATCTCTCTTGTGCTTTCATGAAGTCCTAGATCCTGGGTGGCTTCAATCATAGCCAATTCTAATAGGTAACACAAGCGTGATGAAAAAAAGCAAAGGCGTGAAACTAGTCATAGACATAGAATTGTTCTAATTTGGTGTTTTGTGACAAGTTTTTGGAATTTGGAAAGATATATACAAACACAAAAACATAATGGCTAACTTGTGACTTATCAAGGTAATTGGTTTGGGGTGATCCCACATACCGTATCCCACTTTTTGGCTAAAGTGGGACATTGAAATCAACATTCTAAATCAAATCTTCACTTTCTGACATCCATAGCAGCTAAACCATTAAGAATTTGAAGATGATGTGAAATAATGACTTATGAGATTTTTTGTGTAGATTCTACATATATATTTTTTAAAATTTAAAAATAAATTGTAAAATTTTTATGTAACTTTTATTAACTTGTTTGTTATAGTAAACAACATTTTAAAAAGTGACATTATTTCCGTAACGCATAACTTTCTTTATACAAATGATAAAACTCTAATTTTTAAAATATATATTTATAACACCAATATCTAGGGCATGGATATTTTTTCATAATTTTTTGTTGCATATTTTTTTAATTACATTTTGAAGTGAGATTAATTATATTTTCGACATAGGTTTATGTCGTAATGCATAACTTGTTTTGTATGTATCGAAATTCATTTTTTTTAAACAAGGACATCAATGCGTAGGGTGCAAATTTTTTTCAATTTTTTTTAACTATTTTACCATTTTTCCACGTGTAGAATAAAGAACTTGATGTTTGATCAAAAACCTATGTTCAGTAAAAAATTAAAAAAAATATAGTCAAATTAAATATATTAAAAATTATACTTGTTGGAAAACTCATTTAGAGGGCTACAATCCTACAAATTATCTTTTCAAGTTCATTCCATTTGAAGGTCCAACCTGAGGTTTGAAACTAAAATTTCTAAGAGAAATTTGTGGCAAAGAGTGGGAGAGGCTAGCCAAGCACCTTTGTTTGAAGGACCTTTGTTCAAAGGTCCCTTTGTGTGAATGTTTTGCCTTTGCACAAAGGTACCTATGAACAAAGGTCCTTAGGACAAAGGTTCCATTGGCCGACTAAAATAATATAAAAAAATCCTAACGACCAACCTTCAAACAAAGGTCCCTTAGTTAATTTTTTTTTTAAATTCATAACTACCGACCTTTGAACAAAGGTCCTTTTAGCCAACAGCTTTAAAAAAATGTTTATGTGAATGACATATAAATATGAGGTAATTTTTTAATTTTGTAAATAAAATAATAAAGAAAAATTCACATTTTATTTCTATTTTTTGCAAGTGAAACATTTAGAAAGAAATTGGAAAATTTGTGTTTGCAATTTTGGGAGACTTTGGATGACAAAATATTTGGAAAAGTAATTTTCGATTGATATTTTGTAAAGGAGATGGGAAATAAAAAGACAAGGAAAAATAAGACTACACAGTCATATTCAACAGAAAAGGAAAATAAATTACATGAAGAAATATTGCAAAGATATTACAAACAAAGAGAAGGTATGTGTTTTTTAATTTCTATGATTTTTTTAAAAAAATATCAGTTTGTATTTATCCCTACTTTTTCAACTGTAGTTTACAATTTTAGATTTATATTAATAAATATTAGGTTTTTATTTATAAATATTAGATTTGTATTTATCCCTAATTTAGTTTATTATTTTAAATTTAATTTGAATAAAACTTATATTCTTACATTCATCTAAATTTCAAATTCTACATAGATTCCAACTAAATTCTCTAGATTAAGTTCACTAGTTCCTCTCTAGGGTTTGTATCTATTTTCCCTCCTTCATCAACTCTAGGGTTTCAATATAGTTTCTAGTTTTAGATTTAATTTTAAACTAGAATTAGACTCTTACATGTTCTACATTAATCTAAATTGTCTAGGTTAAATTCACTAAATTAACCCTGGTTTCTCTCTAGTGTTTGTAACTCTTTATGGTCCTACTTCAACAACTATAGGGAACTTGAATATAATTTCTAATTTTATATTTTAAAATTTGATTCATATATGTTATACATTCATTTTTCAATTTCTTAGCCTATCAACCATGACAAAGGGATATTTGAATCAAAGAGATACAGTCAAGTAGTTTCCTATTACTTTCCTTAATAACATTACACCTCACTTATACTTGATGTCAAACATAATTAGCATCATCACCTAATTTTTCAATTAAATCATCTTCTATAAGATCGGGAACAATAGGATCAAATACTAATCCATAGTATGTATGTGATTTGTACAACAAGCTGATACATGAAATGGATGAATACCACACTTGGAAAGTAAATTTGCATCAAAAGAACTAACTTTGTCTGCCTTCGTAATGATCTCTGCATCTATGTTATAATTTTAGTAATAACCTTGTTAAATAGTACTATTGTGGGAACATTTACCACATGAAAAAAAGAAGTCTGAGATTGATCTAGACTAGTGTTTCTAGGGGGGACAACCACATCAACTAGAGCAACCAAACCCACATGTTCTCGATCTCCAAACTTATATTTTGCTACTTCCTTGCACACCTCATTCAAGTCACCTTTTGTGAAAATAAAATTGGTGAACATTTCCCACAAGCAAGAGAATTAAGTTTTGGGAAGTGGTGTTCCTTTTTCTTGGCATAAATACATATGGATCTCTTCATCATGGTGTTCATTCCCATTAGTACTAATGGAGTCAATTCAATAGTGCTTCCTACATGTCCTACACTCATATTTCATATATATGCATGGACAAGTAATATTTATTTCCCACATTATGGGCACCACATCATGGATTCAATCTTGTATGTTATATAAATAATTTAAAATGATATTCAAGTCACCTCAAACTATATTTGTGCTCCTATTTATGCTACCATTAAATGCAAGTATATATCTAGACATGAGGAAATGATGTACATTAGAAATTTACACATGTTTAATTTTATAGTGATTTGAGAGTAAATGGAAAAATAATGCTATACATTTGAGCTTATATTTCATATTATATATAAATTTAATAGAGAATGATAAGATATTAAAATGTTAAAACTTACAATTTTTTGAAAATGAGAACTTTACATGTATATATCCATTGCTTAAATATATATTATAAAATCTTCTCTTTTATGTGATATGTGTCTAGCTCAACATATAAATACTGGAGTAGAAGTCTAGCATAATTTAGATGCTGGAGTGCATAGGAGGCCAAAGCATACATAGTTGATGTCAAACAAAATTAGCATCATTACCTAATTTTTAAATTAAATCATCTTCTATATAAATCATAAATCTTTTTCAATTAAATAATCTTCTATAAGATCAAGAACAATATGATCAAATACTGATTGATAGTCATATATATGATTTGTACAACAAGCCACTATGAAAATGGATGAATACCACACTTGGAAAGAAAAGTTGCCTTAGAAGAACTAACTTTGTCCCCCTTCGTAATGAGCTCTATAGATGTTATAATTTCAATAATACCCTTGTTAAATATTACTTTTGTGGGAACATTTAACACATGAAAAAAAGAAGTCTGATATGGATCTAGACCAGTGTTTCTAGGGAGAACAACCACATCAACTAGAGCAACCAAACCCACATGTTCTCAAGCTCGAACCTTATAATTTACTACTTCCCTGTACACTTCCCTCAAGTTACCTTTTGTGAAAATAAGACCAACATTCCCCACAAGCAAGGGAATTAAGTTTTGGGAAGAGTTCCTAGTCTTCTTGGCATAAATACGTATGAATATCTTCATCATGGTATTATTTCCCATGTAAGTAGGATGGAGTCCTTATTTAATAGTGCTTCTTGCATGTCCAATATTCATCTTTCATATATATGCATGTGGATTGTAAGTAATATTGGCCCACATGGATGTAAGTAATATTTCTTTCCCACATTATGGGCACCACATATTGGATTCAATTTTGTATGTTATCTAAATAATTTAAAATGATATTCAAGTCACCTCAAACTATGTTTTTGCACCTATTTATGCTACCACTAAATGCACATATATATCTAGACATGAGGAAAGTGACCAATTTGAAATTTACATGTTTAATTTTATAGTGATTTGAGAGTAAATGGAAAAAAATGCTATACATTTTAGCTTATATTTAATAGAGATAATAAAATATTAAAATGTTAAAACTTACAATTTTTTGAAAATGAGAACTTTAAATATATCCATCCCTTAAATATATTCTAAAATCTTCTCTTTTATATGATATGTGTAAGGGCTCAACATATAGATATAGAAGTGGAAGTCAAGCCTAATTTAGATACTAGAGTAGAGGAGGTCGAAGCACACATAGTTGATGTTAGGGAGGATGCCCAACCACAAACAATTGATGTCAGAGAGGAGGCCTATACACACTTTGATGTTGAAGAGGGGTCAGGATCACTTCCTTCTATAGATATGTATATGAATCTAACTAAAGAGGTGAAGAGAAAAATTTCTTTCAGAAATATAGATCATTTACTTGAAATGGATATAGAAAAATTAAAATTATATGTTGAACAACCTAGTCAAGTTTGTGAGAGGTCATTGAATAGAATTTCAAAGGAAATATTTGAGAAGCATTTTAATCATTGTGATACACTTGGTCAAGCCCAACTACTATCAAGTGTACTTTTTCATGATGAGATAAAAGAGACATTACAATTGTTGGGTGTATATTTAGGAAGAGAGGAAAAAGATGCCTAGAAAAAGATATTGTTGAAAATGTTAAAAAAGGTTTGGGTTCCATTTGTAAAAACCCTCGATCAGTGGATAAGAGCATTTCAAGAAGAGCAATGTTGACATCTATTATAAGTCCACAAATTCTAAGAAAGCATCAGATCTCTTCATTTTCAAGTGAAATTGGCTTAAGTAGAAAGACACTAACAAGATATGTGAAAAGGAGAAAGGTTTTGGATGATAGTACTACATAGGGCGATTGGGAAATGATGTGTAGGGTTCCTCATTATAGCAAGATTGAAGATGGTGTTAGGCAGTTGATCTCAAGTTTTTAGCATGATCATACTCATCCTTCATCAAATAGTAGAGATATTCTCAAACACAAGATCAAGCCAAATAGTTATGAATTGCATACAAAACATTGATTATACATAACACAACATGAGATGTATGCGATTTTTTGTGATGAAAATCCTCATATAAAGATTAGGAAAACAATGTTTGAAATGTTAAGCCCACATTATGTGAAGGAAAAGAAATTTTTTGAAAATTGTTGTCATTATCATATTGAATTTGATCTTTAATATCGGATGTTTCGAAAGATCAAAGAAGAAAGTGATGGTGTTAAAAATGTGCCTCCTAAACAGGTAAGTGAGTTCATAGCATCCATCTTATGTGATAATTCTCATGATGATGTAGATGGTCCAATGAAATGCATTAAAAACTTTGTGAAACATGTTGAAATTTAGCTAAAATGCCATTGAGTAATGAAGATACTAACATGATGAAGATGGTAAATTACAAGAGTTACAAGTACATAAAGTTTGAAACAAAATTTAGGAAAGAATCCACAAGGTTAGATTACATAGAAGAGGAGGTATCTATTGGAACATTTATGGAAAATTTCTTTAAATTGATACAACCATACATACAACATGAATTTTTTGCTAAGTAGTAAGAAAAATAGTTTCAGTTGTTAAAAGATACTTTCCCACCTAGACAGTGTTTTTTTAAGTGTCTAATATTCGCCAATTGGCTAATATTTGAAATTGGAGATTCAAAATTTGGCTAATAGTACAAGATATAAGGTGACCTGAATCACCACACTTTTACAAAATTTTATTTTAGTCTTAGTTAAATCGCTAGAATATTTATTTTATTAAAATTTTAAACTCAAAAATTCACCGCACTATTCGATACCTAATTAGATCAAATTTGCCTAAGTTTTAGTAGAAAATGAAATTAATTCGCCAATTATATTATATGATTATTGGTTACTTTAGGGCCATATCACCAATCTTTAATCACCATGTCATTGATTTTATTTATAATCTAACAACTGTAGTTGTACTCCAAGGGTTAAAATTTACCAATGGAGCTCCAATGCCCATCAAGCCTAAAATTTTATTTGGGATGTTGATCTCAATTTATAATCTAATGGCTAGGGTTAAATTCCATGGGCCAAAATGTATCCATGGAGCTCCAATGCCCATGGGGCCCAAAATTGCATTTGGGTTATTAATCTCCATTAATATCAACATACCAAATGTAATTTCAGGCCCCATGGGCATTGGAGCTCCATAGGTACATTTTAGTCCGCGGAATAGAACCCAAACCATTAGATTATAAATAAAATCAATGGTGGTGAGAAATAATTTAGGGCCAATTTAAAATAATCAATGTTTGATTTAAAATATTAAGGAATTATAGACATGAGTACTACACCTTAAACTAGTCAATCACTACCACCTTCAGGCCTTTAGTTTTCCATAGGAAGTTAATTTGTTTTTTAGGAAGGATTCGCCATGGTAATTAATGCATTTTCTTATTTTTTGTCAAGATTTGCTAGGATTTTCTACAAATCTCTAGTAATTTATAAAATTCACCAATAAAATTAAATATTTTTTTCAAAAAAGGAAAGATTCACCAATAGAAATTAATATATTTTTCCAAAAAAATAGAAGATTTGCTAGGATTTTATATCTTTTTCAGGAGGGGTTTCTTAAAGTTATCACTGCACCTAGAATAGTTTTATCAATAGTTGAATCTACCAAAAATTACTCTTTTACCCATAAAAGGGAGATTTAAACATAGTGTTACTATTTGAGCAGGTAACTATTATGGTGTATGTGTGTTATCGACTTGCATAATTAGATTTGGATCCAGTGTTGACAATACATATCAACAACGAGTTATTAAGAAAGAATATCATTTTTATATTAGTGATAATAAAAAGCATTCAACACACATTTTGTAGAACATTTCCTTATGAAGTTTTTTGAAGATTTGGTAAGAAGGGGTGTAAAAATTAAAAATAACTTTGTATGGTCAGATGGGTGTATGTCATAATTCAAATAATCAAGGCCATTTTATGCACTTTGTAGATATGATCAAAATTACAATATAGCACATGTTTGGAGTTCTTTGAGAGTGGGCATGGAAAGAGTGAACATGATGGTGTAGGATCTTGCATCAAATGCATTCTAAGAAAACATCAAATTAATTATGAGGGAGATCGTATAAATGATGCACATGATGTAAGAAACACTTTGCATGTGAGGTTGACAAATCTTCAGGGAGGAACCCACATCCAAATAGAGTGTCCTAGGACATATCAAGTAGATGTATTGTTTTAAAAGAGTTTGACTTGTTTAATTTAGTTACTTAAATATTTATTTTATTATGTTGTGAGTATAGTTTTATAATTCTGGACAAAATTATAATTGTAAATCGTGTACGATACATATATAGGTGTGGATAGAAGAACAATGCATGGATGCAAGAGGGTAGAGAAAACAAGATCTTTGCATTGTGTCATGAGTACATATAGGCACACATGGATATTGTGCACTAGGGATTACTCTTTTTTTTTTGTTATGTCTGCATTTTGGGAAAGTATGGGAATTGCAACAACCAACAATGTGGATATGTCAGTGAATGGAATTGGATACCACTAGTTGTTACTAACACATACGATGAAGATGAAGATGAAAGCTTTGAAGACATTCCTTCAATGGTTTCAATTGATTATGACCACATTTTAGAATTGATTAAAAAAGGTATATATATTGTGCAAAGTTTGTAACTTTCAATTTTTAAAATTTTAATATGTTGATAAAATTTAATTGTAATTTGGTTATTAAACATTAGAATTCATGACACATTCTTATTTTTTATATTTTATTCTGGTATAAGAGATGTTTTTGCAGTCATAATAGAGGCTAGAAATATAGGTGGTGTTAATTATTATTTATTACATTGCACAGAAGAGAGGATGAAGTTAACAAAACCATAAACAAGCGATGGAATCTTGTTTCGTAAAAGTTCAGTTGTAGTGCAAGGTACATATCTCAAACAAGTCAAAATTGTTCAAAATGGGATTCATTTTATTGATTAAAACCCTGAAAACATGGTGTATCAATATAGCCACCTAGTAATTGCTACCGGCCTATCTATTTGTCAAGTTCCATGTGCATGTGGATGTCAAAAGTGGAGACTAGATAGAGATGACCATCAGAGAACATTACATGCTATTGAAGAGTGAGTTGAACCAATCAATGTGGTATAGAAAATATGGACAACAACTTATACTTCATTTTAGGTATTCACTAGAGCTACTATTAATTATTTTAATTCATGCTTCAATAGTTCTTTCCTTTCATTATAATTTCAATGCAACTTCTTAACAAATTTTATCTTTAAATCAAATCATCTCTAGGTGCTAAATTTTTATTTACATTTCATCATGGCCTGGCCTCTAGATTTGTTTTTGTAATCATGTAGAGCTAAGAGGATTTCATGTTATTATTTCTTGTTGCACATGCATGATCTCTAAGTGAACTATAGAGTCTTTAACTTCTAGGTGTCAAGTACATGTAGTCTTTAACTTAGGTGACTTAGAATTTGATATATATAGAATAGGTGTGACCTTAGCTATATAATAGGTGTCAAGTAAATATACATCTTAGGTCTAGAATTAGAGAATAATGTATAAAATTTATGTGCCTATAGGTGTCTTAGGTTCTAAATATAATAGGTGTCTAGGTGTCTTATGTCTAGACTACAATAAGGTATAAAGCCTAGGTGTCTTAGGTCTAGACTGTACAAAAGGTATAAAGTCTAGGTGTCTTAAGTGTACTATGTCAATTAGGTCTAGACTAGAAAAACCTGTATATAATTCAATCTAGGTGTCTTAAGTCTACTATAATAGGTGTCTATAGGTTCCTTTGATAGAACTATAATAGGTGTCTAGGTGTCTTAGGTAGAACTATAATAGGTGTCTAGGTGTCTTAGGTCTACTACATCTATAAAATCTAGGCATACTATACAATAGGTGTCTTATGTGTCTTAAATCTACTAGAATAGGTGTCTTAGGTCTTAGGTGAGGCCACTTGAGCTTCCTATTTCAAGTATGTGCTTACCAATGTTGTCATTGATGTCAACATATCTGTGTTGTCATTGGTGTCAACTGTGCTCTTGTTTTGATGCTTGCTTGTATTGAGTTAGTTTCTTTGTATTGACATATACAAGTATTGAAGATAATGAGTAAGTGATCTAGATATTGAGTTTCCAAGTGCTTTTGAGAAAATTTGCTCTTCTAGTGGAAACAGTGAGTTATAGAGTATCTTTGTTCACAGAAGAACAATCTAGTAGTTTGCTCCACATTTTTTGTAGATTGAATATCTTTGTCTATGGATTGGAAGTTATTTAGAGGGATGTCTAAAGATGCTATGTTTCAAGTTTGAGCCTTCGGTATGAAGATTTGGGTGAGTTATGTTCACCAGAGTAAAAACTACTTTTTCTGTGCATTTAGTGAATACAGGGAGAATGTATCCTGCTTCGCATTTCTTTGCATTTAAGTCTTATGGTCTACGGTTCTAGAGTTAAGTTTGGAATGATGTTATGTGCCTTCAACTCTAATGGTTCATGATTTGGTGGTCTGCAAGTGATCTTTTCTTTATGATAGTAGCTGATAGTCATGTTTAAGTGCTCCTATTTGAAGAAACTTTTGGATAGAGTGATCAGAGGTTGTGCAGAAGTTTCTGATGACTATAATGTGCTTGTGGATGTCTCCTGATCATGCTCCTACCTTTTTATTGGTCTGCAAAGAGTAATTTGGATCATGGATGAAGCATGTTCCTAAAAGTCTTAGTGTTAACACCAGTCTTGGCCGATCTGGTTGTTTTCACTACTTGCAGAGATGCATTGAAGATTGTGGAAGCATGTTGTTGCATGGAAGATTGAATTTGAGTCCTAGCTAAGGTATGGCCTTATCCACATACATCTTTTCCATAGCAAACTTTGTTTAGGTCCAGACCTATTTCAATGTATGTTTGTAATGCCAACCTTGGAGATTGTTCCAATGGTTGATGAATGTAATGTCGACCTTGATGTACATTCCAAGGTTGATGAATTGCATAAAAACATGTAACGAACTTGTGAAAAACATGTCATGCGAAAATGAAAAGAGAAGTGTGTGTGTGAAGAGAAGAGCAATGAAGATACATTGTACTTCAATGGAACTAAACCTTGGCATGGAGTAGATGCTACTAAATCAGTTCACCAACCTTTGGTAGTGAGCCACCCCTTGGCAGTGAGACTATCTTGGCAATGAGCCCTAACTTTTGCAGTAAGCCTCTGATTTTTGGTATTGATATTACATATTATTTTGTGAGCTAAAACTCACCATGGTTTTTCCCTTATAGGGTTTTTCACGTAAAAATCCGGTGTCTCATGTGTTGAATGTGTTATTATGTTGAGTTTTTGATTTCATGCTTTCATGGTTAAATCATAACAACAATGATTAAGTAATTGATGTGTTGATATTCATAAGAAGTTAAGTTTTTGGTGACAACTAATTCACCCCCTCCCCATCTCAGTTGTCTTATACATTTCAACAATTGGTATCAGAGAAAGGGTTCCTTGGAAGTAAGCCTAATAACTAGAGGTTGATCCAAGATGTCACACAAGAAGGAACCTCCGCAGTTTGATGGAACAAATTGTGCTCTTTGGAAGGTATGAATGAAAAGCCATCTCACTTGTCTTGGTTATAGTGTTTGGAAGATGACACAAGATAAATACACTCCTCTTCCGAATGGTCCATCATCTGAAGATGAAATCAAGCAGTATGAGTTAAATTATAAAGTTGGAGATGTTCTGTTAAGTGCTTTGTCCAACACTGAGTTAGTAAAAGTCTTGAATTTAGAAAATACTCATGAAATCTGTGAAAAACTAAAAATCTGTATGAAGGAGATGAATTTATAAAGAGTGCCAAATTGCATGGCCTCAAAGCAAAATATGAAGGTCTAAAGATGAGAGAAGATGAAAACATAACAACCTACATGCAAAAGGTTGATGAAATTTTCAATGGAATCAAAGGTATGGGAGGAACTATTCATGAGAATGAAGTTGTGATGAAAATTCTTAGGTCATTACCTAAATCCTATAGTCACAAAGTATCTGCAATTGAAGAAGTAATGACTATACAAAAGATTACTAAGGATCAAATACTTGGAAAGCTTATCACTTTTGAGATGAGAGAATTTGGTGATGCCCTACCGAAGACTGAGACTACTTTCAAAGCCAGCACTTCAGAGAAGATCTCCAGATTTGAGAAGTATAAGGTGGAACCTGATGATGACCTTGATGAAATTGAAACCAACTTTGTTCACAGAATGCAAAGAGGTACTGGTAAGTTCAAAGGCAAATTACCTTTCAAATGCTTTACATGTGGTAAGATTGGTCACTATGCTTCTAGGTGTCTAGAGAGAATTGAAAGGAATAGGAAGAGATTTGAAAATAGACCTAGGGTCCCAAAGAAATGCTATTATGTTAGAGATCTCAATAGTGAAGGTGTAACAGATGATGAGTCTGATGATGCTAGTACTAGTGCAAATGAATGCTTGTTTATTGCTATTAAAGAAGAATTTGTATCTACTAATCCTGCTAGCTGTGTGAAGGAAGAAAAACTAGTGGAAAAAAGTGTTTTGGCTATTCAAGTTGAGAAATATAAGGATGAATGGGTTATTGACAGTGGATGCTCACATCACATGACCAGTGATAAAAGTAAGTTTGTAAGTCTAGAAAAGTATGATGGCAGACTGGTTAGGTTTGGAGATGATACAACTGGTAAGATTTGTGGAAGAGGGTCTATTTCTTTTGATGGAAAGCACAATACTGATGATGTTCTATATGTGAAGGGTTTAAAGCATAATCTTTTGAGTATTGGTCAGATGTGTGACAAAGGTTATGATATGAGATTCAAGGACAATGGATGCAAGATCATGGAAATCTCTGGAATAGTGATTTCTACTGGTAAGAAGACTACAGGTAATGTTTATCATTTGAGAGGAACTAATGATTGTTGTTTGTTGGCTCAGACTGATGAGAGTTGGTTGTTGTATAGAAAGATGTGTCATATCAATTTTCACAACTTGGTGAAGATTAGTTCAGTACAAGCTGTAAGAGATATACCTAAGCTTGTGAAGTCTGCTAATACTATATTTGCATGGAGTGTCAATTTGGGAAGAAAATAGGAAAAAGTTTCAAAAGGAAAGAACAATTCTTTGTTGGATTGCTGGAGCTAGTACATACATATTTGTGTGGTCCCACAAGAACAAGAAGTCTGCAAGGAGACAGATATTTTATGTTGCTTGTTGATGATTATTCTAGAATGACTTTGGTCACTTTTCTAAAAGAGAAATCAAAAGCCCTAGACAAGTTCAAATCTTTCAAGGCAATGGTGGAAAATGAGTTAGAATTGAGGATCAAATGCTTAAGGTCTAATAGAGGAGGTGAGTTCACATCAAATGAATTCAATATTTTCTATGAAGAACAAGGGATAAAGAGACAGTTGTCTACACCTAGGACTCCTCAATAGAATGGAGTTGTTGAAAGAAAGAGTAGGATAGTTCAAGAGGTTGCTAGAACTATGATGAAGGAGGATGACCTACTAGAAGTGTACTGGAGAGAATCTATACATACTGTTGTGTACATCCAAAACAGAGTTCAAGTCAAAGGTAACAGTACTAAAACTCATTATGAATTGTGGTATGGAAGAGTTCCTACAATGAAATATTTTAAAGTCTTTGGAAGCAAATGTTATATTAGAAGAGAAGAAGAAATAGGCAAGTTTGATGCTAGGTGTGACGAAGGAATTTTCCTTGGTTACTCTACTAAGAGTAAGGCCTACCGGTGCTACAACAAGAGACTGAAAAAGATCATTGAGAGTGCTAATGTGAAGGTTGATGAAGACAAGGAAAGATTAGATCTGAGTGGATATGAATTAGATGAACCTATTGCTATAGAAAATGAAAAAAAAGTTGAACAAGAAGACAGTCAAGATGAAGAAGAAAAGGCTCCAAAAGGTGTTGCTAAGACTCCTAAGTATCTAAGGATTAATCATTCTGAAGATCAGATTATAGGTGACAAAAGCAAAGGGGTTCTGACAAGGAAAAGAGTTGCAGAAGAATAGGTGAATTATTGTTTGCTTTCAAAAGTTGAACCTAAAACTATGAATGAAGCTTGGAAGGATGAAAATTGGGTAAAAGCTATGGAAGAAGAACTGATGCAAATAGAGAAGAATCAAAGTTGGGATCTGGTTCCTAGACCTGCTGACAAGAATGTGATTGGCACCAAATGGGTTTTCAGAAACAAGATGAATGAGAATGGAGAAGTAGTAAGGAACAAAGTGTTAGAATTAGGGCAGACAACTGAGAGGGGGGGGGTGAATCAGTTGTCACAAAAATTTTACACTTACTACACTTAATTCTTTTCTACTACCTTTTAGCAAATCATTATAATAACCATGAAAGCATGAATCAATAACATGTGAGCAAAAATACAAATTACACAATTGACACCAAGAATTTTTAATGTGGAAACCTAGTTAAGGGAAAAACCACGGTGGGGGTTAACCCACAAAGATTATATTCTATTAAAAGTATTACAAAAGGGGAATGCACATGCATTCAGGCTCACTGCCCAGAGCTCACTGCTCAAAAGAAGGCTCACTACCTATAGAGAGAAGATTACAATGAATTTGAACTGATAATTAGCATCTACCAATGCAAGGATTCAGTTCCGGTTAAGCACAGAATATTGGCTTGATACACTTCATCCTCACTCTACCATGTCTACTATTCTACTAACATTTGAACCTTAGATCTCTAATTTTTTGCACTTATTCCATAGTCACATCACACACACACACAAATCACTTAAATCCATCAGCTATATATATCCACATCATGATATTCAATCACTTTTTAGTCGACTTCAAGAACACTTAGAACTTTGTTAAAGACTCTGCTCTGTCGACTAAATCCATGCATAACTTGTAACATGGACCAAATCTTGCATTCACAAATCATCAATCATGTTGGCCACGATCACTAATCATCACAAATTGTCTGACTGACAACTTCCATTTATCCGGAACAAAGATCAATTACAAGGTTGGCATGTTCTTCTGTTGTTTGCACTGTCAAACTATAACTCCATACTCAGATGCAAATAACTTTTGATTCCTTTATTACCGGAGGTTAAAATTCTAGATTTAGATTTCCCTAACTATCCTTATGAATCCTTCAGATCCACAACAGACTCTGATTTACCACCAAAGAGATATGGACCAAGATACCAGACCCTGTCACATGCTCTGTTTCTAGCTACCCAGACTTAGATAAATTCTGATTCTGACTTCCGATATGAGAAAATTATGTTATGCGGATGAGTGGAATAGTCTTAGTTGCCATAAGTGACAACACCTGTCATGCGAAGCAGTGTCTCTTGCCAACACAAAGCAAGACTGGTATGTGAAGGATATTCTCAAGTTGAAGGGATAGATTTTAAGGAGACCTATGCTTCTGTGGCAAGGATTGAAGCAATAAGAATGTTTTTGGCTTTTGTAGCATTCAAATATTTCAAAGTGTATCAAATGGATGTGAAGTTTGCATTCTTGAATGGTGAGTTGCAAGAAGAGGTCTACATTGAACAACCAAAAGGATTTAAGTTATCAAATTAAGATCCCATGGTGTGCAGATTGAAGAAGGCCTTGTATGGATTGAAGCAAGCCCCTAGATCTTGGTATGCAAGGTTAGATAAGTATTTGTTACAATTAGGGTTTAGTAAAGGCACTGCAAACAGTAATCTCTATTTTAGAATCAATGATGATGAAATTTTGATTGTTGTAGTCTTTGTTGATGATATTATTTTTGGAGGCAATGAAGGTATGTGTAAGAAATTTGTAGAGGAAATGCAAAATGAGTTTGAGATGTCTATGTTTGGTGAAATGAAGTTCTTTCTAGGTTTGTAAATTACTCAATCAGATAAAGGAATCTTCATTTCTCAGTCCAAGTATGTGAAAGAGTTGTTGAAGAAGTTTGGAATGGAGGACTCTAAACAGGTATGTACTCCCATGATGATTGGTTGCAACTTGAGAAAAATTGATGAATCACCTAAGACTGATCAGAAAAGGTACATATCTATGATTGGAGGATTACTTTATCTAACACAAACCAGACCTGATATAATGCATGTAGTTTTTATTGTGGCAAGATTTTAAGAAGATCCTAGAGAGTCACATGTGATGGTCGTCAAGAGAATCATGAGGTATTTAAAAGGCACATCAGATCTTGGATTGTGGTATCCAAAGAACAATGATTTCACTCTTAGTGCCTGTACAGATGTAGATTGGGCCGGAGGTGTTGATGACAGAAAAAGTACAAGTGGAGGTGCTTTCTTCTTGGGTAATAGATTGGTTTCATGGTTGAGCAAGAAGTAAGATTTAATTTCTTTGTCTACTACAGAAGTAGAATATATTGCAGTAGCATGTTGTTGTACTTAAGTGCTATGGATGAAGTAGACATTGAAGGACATAAGAATTGTGTATGAAGATCCAATTTCCATCTTTTGTGACAATACAAGTGCTATAAATATTTCAAAGAATCCAGTGATGCACTCAAGAACAAAGCATATATCTATAAGATATCACTTTTTAAGAGAAAAGGTAATAGAAAATGAAGTAAAGATGAAATATGTGTCTACAAAGGATCAAATTGCATATATTTTCACTAACCCTCTACCTAAGGATACTTTTGAGCATCTCAGAGAAAAGTTAGGGGTTATCACCCCTCGTGCTCTGAACTAAAGATGCATTGAAATGCATCAATCCAGTGGTGTCCAAGTCTCATTCTTTGATCTGGATTGATGTTTTGAAGGCTACCTCTCAGGGGGAGTAGCTAGATGTTGTTGATATGTGTTCTTGATAAAGAACAGTGAGTATTGTAGACAAAGTAATTCTAGTTTGATCATAGTAGTAGAGTGCAAGTATGTGCCCTTTGTAATTGATGTCAAAGGGGGAGAGAAATCATGTGAAAAACTTAGGGGGAGAAAGAGCATATATATATAAAGAGAAATGGGGAGAAGGTTAATGATACAAAATCATGTCTTGATGTTCTTTACAGTTTTTCACATCATATGTTGCAATTAATGACAAAGGGGGAGATTGTTGCAAATATGTGCTTACTAGTGTTGTCATTGATGTCAACATATCTGTGTTGTCATTTGTGTCAATCGTGCTCTTGTTTTGATGTTTTCTTGTATTGAGTTAGTTGCTATGTATTGACCTATACAAGTACTGAAGATAATATGTAAGTGATCCTGATATTGAGTTTCCAAGTTCTTTTGAGAAAATTTGCTCTTCTAGTGGAAACAGTGAGTTACAGAGTATCTTTGTTTACAGAAGAACAGTCAAGTAATTTGCTCCGTATTTCTTGTAGATTGAATATCTTTGTCTATGGATTGGAAGTTATTTAGAGGGATGTCTGAAGATGCTATGTTTCAAGTTTGAGCCTCCGGTATGAATATTTGAGTGAGTTATGTTAACCAAAGTAAACATTATTTTTTTGTGCATTTAGTGGTGATAGGGAGAATGTATCCTACTCTGTATTTCTCTGCATTTAAGTCTTATGGTTTGTAGTTCTAGAGTTAAGTCTAGAATGATGTTATGTGCCTTCAACTCTAATGGTTCATGATTTGGTGGTCTGCAAGCGATCTTTTCTTTATGATAGTAGCTGACAGTCATGTTTAAGTGCTCTAATTTGAAGAATCTTTTGGATAGAGTGATCAGAGGTTGTGCAGAAGTTCTTGATGACTATAATGTGCTTGTGGATGTCTCCTAATCATGCTTCTACCTTTTGATTGGTCTACAAAGAGTAATTTGGATCGTGGATGAAGCTTGTTCCTAAAAGTCTTAGTGTTAAAACCAGTCTTGGCTGACTTGATTGTTTTCACTACATGCGGAGATGCATTGAAGATTGTGGAAGCATGTTGTTGCATGGAAGATTGCATTTGAGTCCCAGCTAAGGCGTGGCATGATCCGCATACATATTTTCCTTAGAAAAATTTGTTTAGGTCTAGACCTATTTCAATGTATGTTTGTAATGCTGACCTTGGAGATTGTTCCAATGGTTGATGAATGTAATGCCGACCTTGGAGATTGTTCCAATGGTTGATGAATGTAATGCTGACCTTAATGTACATTCCAAGGTTGATGAATTGTATAAAAACATGTAATGAAGTTGTGAAAAACATGTCCTTATATGAAAATGAACAGAGAAATGTGTTTGTGAGTAGTAGAGCAGAGAAGATACATTGTGCTTCAATGTAACTAAACCCTGGCATGGAGTAGATGCTACTAAATCAGTTTAGCAACCTTTTGTAGTGAGCCACCTCTTGGCAGTGAGTTGATCTTGGTAGTGAGCTGATCTTGGCAGTGGGCCCTCACTTTTGCAGTGACCATTTTAGACAGTGAGCCCTAAGGTAGTGAGCCTCTAATTTTTTATATTTCTATTATAGATTATTTTTTGAGCTAACACTCACCGTGGTTTTTCCTTTATAGGGTTTTCCATGTAAAAATCTAGTGACTCATGTGTTGAATGTGTTATTATGTTGAGTTTTTGATTTCATGTTTTCATGGTTAAATCATAACAACAATGATTAAGTAATTGATGTGTTGATATTCATAAGAAGTTAAGTTTTTGGTGACAACTGATTCACCCCTCCAAGTTGTCTCAAGTGCATTTCAACACTTCCACCTTCACATGGTTGGCCTTGTCAGTACAGAATAAATATTTTTGAAGCTAAGGGAAGCTCTTTTTCTTGTATAGAGAAGTTACAAAAAAGTTCTAATTAATACATTGATTAAGTTGTTATTATTTGGTGCTCAATGGAATTGTACAAAATGCTAATTTTATTATATTTTTTAGAAATTATAATTTTTATTTTTTTCAAAATTAAAAACAAATCTCAAATGTTTTATTACATAGAACCAAGTATTCTTCATCAAATATAGCAATTTAAAGTAGGTATTTTTCTATTTTTCTTTTTATATTTAGGGTAGGTATTTCTCTATTTTTCTTCTGATATTTAGGATATACCTATTTCTCTAATTTTCTAAATTTATTTTGTAAATTTAAAGGGTAGGTATTTATCTATTTTCTATATAAAGGCTACAATGTCCAAATATAAATTATGAGAATTACTCCTAAGTACATGTTAAGAACAAATTAAGAAGACAAAGATTAAACCTAGTTAGCATAGAGATAACCAAAACTTTATTAGTAATTATGCACTTGTATGATAGTCTTTATAAATATCCAACCTAGTCTAGATCTAATAAATGTTTAATAGATTAAATAAATTGATTAAACATGGTTGGGATTCACAAATCTAATCAATAATATTTCCCTAAAGATTTAACTCAATTATTTAACCTCCCAACATTTGACTCATGTAAATCCAAAAAGAACCATAGAAATTACTAGAATAACTTATCTTTCAACAAATAAATATTTTTAAGATTTAGTGGGTGATAAATTGCCTTCATAGACTTTCCAATTATTTATTCATTAGCTCAACAAATTCAATATTATCAAAATGCCCAAATATAACTTAGTGTGTATTCCCCCTAGTGAATTGAAATGTGCCTAGGAATCTAGTCAATCTAGCTACACTTATTAATCTTATCTATGTAGTTCATTAATTTAAATGAAAACATTATTTAAAGATAAAATAATTATTGATCCACAAATGATCCAAATTTATAACAATATTGACTTATTGGACCTCTTTTGAATTGGGGATAATTTCATTCTAATTTATAACTTGCTGGACTAATTTGTCTAGACATGACTCCTATATGTGAATTATTTTTCATATTAATATTTTAAATAAATGAATTTATTATATGTTGGACCAAACATAAATCTCTCAAACGTAATTGTCTATCCATGTGAAATTTATAAACATAAACATAGACACAAATATATGATATGTCAAATATCAACATAAACATAAGTTCACAAATGCTCAAAATATCTGGAATATAAATGTCTATCTTTGAAACGTAAAAATAAACACAAATAATTTCATGTGATATCTGAAACATAAACATGTTTATCTCTGAAACATAAACATAAGCATAAATGTCCATGATGATATCTCAAACATAATTGTCTATTTCTACAACATAAACATAAACATAAATGTCCATGAAATCTCTAAAACATAACCTTAAGGACAAATGTCCATGATATATCTCAAACATAAACAAACAAAAATTCCCATGTGATATCTAAAACATAAAGTCCATCTCTAAGACACGTAAACTAGGTGGTCTGGTCATCAATTTAGCTCCTAGTTTGATAGTGACCCTCTAAGTGCAAATCGTGCTCTGATGAATGCATTGAGCCCTACATATGTAAAAGTTTAATTAAATTATCTAATATACATACACGTGAAATTTATATCTATACATATGCATACAAACATGAAAATTAACTCACATGTCCACTGAAATGGTCAAGTGAATCATAGGTGCATACACACTCTACCCTCAAACTAGGAGTAACATATACTACCACCATCTACACACATGTGCATGTAAAAAATAAAATTAATTTCAAATATAATTTATAAGTGTGTTATGACTACAAGCATATACATTTTAAATTTTACAGTATAAATTTAATTTTTAAAAACTTAAAAATTATATGTACATACATGTGTCACACTAGGATCCTAAATGTCAGGTGCATCTCCTGTAGTGATGGCATCCACCAAATCCTCTATAGTGCCATCCTCCAATAGCTATAGCAATGATGATTGTAGTGGACTATGTAAACGAGATGGCATCAACCCTGAAAAATGTAGCATCTCCATAAAACCTTGACCTCCCGCAGTCTGGTTAAGTGAATCAATAGATGTCTAAGAATATGCAATGGTAGAGTGATCAGTAGGTGGTTGTGACTATTCAGTGAAAGAATGATTGGTAGGTGGCTGTACTTGTACAGTGGTAGAATGATCAATATCATGTGGCTCATGCACCCCACTAGAGGATCTAACTATATGATCTGCATCAAAATACTGGGAGTGAGGTACAAGACTCTCTAAATCTCCATGGATGTGACCAACAAATGAACTAACATCTACCAAACGGATCCTGAGCTATGATGAAATCATCAGGTATGCTCTCATCAGGTCCTCAGACAAATAACTTGAAACTATTGAATTTGGTCATGATTTCGTATAATGTAGGCTATATCATCCAAAGATGGGATGTCTACAACAACATAGGGATCATCTGATTGAGCAAGTGACCTACATGGATGCCTCAACAAGTATCACCCCACCCAATCTATAGATATCCTTTGAGTCTGCACTACAATCTCAACAATATTGTCAATTGCTTCTCATTGGGAAGCAATGGCAACCCGATCACTAATAGGGCTTAGGGATGGAGAGATAGCAAGCATCCTCTCACCAACCAAGGTCCTAGAAGTAGGAGGATGTTGATCTACATGACAATATGCATCCCTGTCGCATACCCTACCATATCTCTACCCCAAATGAGGAGGTAAATCCAAATAATTGACCTTGGGGCCTAAATGAACCTCAGCATATAACTGCTATGCAAAATATAATGGAAAATTTAGTCATTATTTGGATAACGACTATGCACAACAAGAAATCAATGGTGCCATCCTAGGGCATATGTACCTAGTCACTTGATACGCCCTCATAGTAGTTTTTGGGGCATACTGTGGAAAACATTATATTTTGATAGTTTGTTTTGATACTCTTAATTGGACCTCAGTCAATGGAACATCACCATAAACTTGTTCCCACATTTGGGATGTAATGGTTGCTAAAGTCTCACCAGAGTATGCATGGATGTTCCCTAAAGAATGTTTAATTCGAATTAAACTCTCTAAAATGGTGTCACAAATTTTGGTTTTGTAAACCCCTATGGTCGAAGGGTTGGCTAAAACAACTCTCAATCTATCAATCTCTCAATCTGTATGTACCCAAAGTCCATCCATATTAGTGTTGCACAAAAATAAATTAAGTTATAGTTTAAATTTGCATGGGTCACATACTGCACATATATTCATATGATATTAAGGTAAAGCCAAACATGTACATGAGTATGAACAACCTAAGGTCTAGTAAATTATGAAGGTACTCTTAAAATACTTTATGGACAAATGTAATTAATATTGACATGGGATGGAAATATTTTAATAATTTGGTACTGAAAATACTTTTTCTATCGGATCATTTTTCTTATCTATCATTTAGAATCTATAATGAACTTTTGGAAATTATCTAGAAAAGGCTAAAGTCAAGACAAAGATGTAAGAGATCCCAATTCTTAGAACAAGCTCCAATTTGAGCCCTTTATCTATAGAAATCCAAACTTGAAAATATCTCTCAATGCTATCAATATCTAAGAAGTAGCAATCATAAATTTAAATCAAATTAAGTAGTAAAAGATTAGCATGTTTGCATGGGAAAGAATAAACAATTGAGTCCTTGTAGATAGCACAAATTGTTCTTCACAATAGATAATTTAACTATATTGTACACTCTTTCTTAAATAAAGTGTACATAATTATTTACACTTGTGATGATTTTCTTAGTTTCTTGTGCATCTCTTTAAAAAATAGAATAATGGTGATAAACTAAGTCCTTTTAAATTGTTGGTATAGCTCTTGGGATCTTTCATGTGCATTTTCTAAAATTCAACCTAAATTTATTATATGCTAATGGTTTTAATGTTTCTTTGTACTCTACACTTTTAGCCTCTATAAGGCTCTACAAATCATCCATTTAAGTAATAAGTGATCATTGACCCTATTTTGGAGTAAAATTGAATTTTAGTCAAGAACTTCTACTCAAGAGGATAAAGGTTTTTTTTAGGGTTATAATGGCAGATGCCACAAATTTATTTAAATGTGAATGGAAGGTTGAACATTAAAAAGAGTGTTGAATGATCACATTTTTCTACTACATTTCCTTTTGAGATGAAAAACTTAGGCTTGTTTTCCTACTTCCTTGAAATTAGGGTTTCTACTATATTAAACTTACAATGGAAATGACATGTTTCTACTATAGTCAAGGTACAATTTAAAATAGCTACATAAAAAACATGCTTGCTAAAAATGTGGATAAATAAATTGCTACAAGCTTAAACCCTAGGATGTGCATATATTTAATACGTTCTATGATTTAGATCTAATCAAACAACAAACATCACAAATAAGATTTCATATATCAAAAATCAATTTAAGAGATTAGTCTCATAAAATTTTAAGATAAGATATGAGTGCCTAGCTATTTCACATGTGAGGTTGATTTCCTCTTTGACGGACTAGTGTATATGTGATACATGAAAGAAAATGGTTATAATATTAAATGATGATGACATGATAGTGAGACATAATAAAATAATTGATACCAAAAATTTGGCTCTATAAAACTATTGTGCCACACCCTCTAGTCCTAATTTTAAATGTCTTATATATGACCCTATCCTACTTGTATGACTTTGTTTCCTACCACTAATGCTTTGTGGGATCTTTCATGTGTGTTCCTAAACTTGTTTCTAAAAAACTTGTCATGCTAAGAAGCATGATGATGTTTACATGAAGGAAATTTTTTGATGACCTAATCTAGTATCAAGATAATAACTCAACCCCCTGGAAGAAACTACAAGTTTCATTACACAATATGCATGCAACGATGATTCAATTTAGTAAAACACTAAGATGCACTTTTTGTCCTTAGATACTCATGGAATTGAATGATAGTGTAATTTCATGCTTATTGTGATGCCCCGCCATGCAACCCTAGAGTGCTAGACTAACAATTGAAAATATTACATAAATATATATTTTTTTTAAGCAAAGAAATGCATTACACATTAAATATAACTGCACTAATAACAATATTAAATGAAATGAACACCTAACACTTATAGGGAACATAACTGCATCAAATAAGATTAAAACCATACAAGTGATCTGCATCCCAATGCAACTGAAGAATATTACATTATACATTAATAGAGATAAATAATTACAAGTTTCAAACCAAGTTACAAGACTGATTACATCAATTTACAATAGTACAATTATGAATGTATACAACAACTTGAAGGTGCAGAGAAAACTAGAACTGGTACCCTTCTGCTCTGATCTTGAATCGAACATCTGAGAAGACCAATGGATAGCTCTGCCTCCCAACCATGCGGAACCCTAAGGTCCACCCCTCTGAGCTAGGAGATAACAATGAGGTTCCACTAGGTCAAGGTTACAACCATGAACACAATAACAAGATCTAGACTCCATGCAGACAATAGGATAACAAGACTGCATAGACACGATAGTACTCGCCAAGACAAGACAAATCAAAACATCAAGCTAAGTTCAACCATAAAGACAAGTTTGCACTCCAGAGGTAACAACACAAGATAAAGAGGAAGTAATTGAATTGCGTAAGGAAAGTGTCATCACATGGTCCTAGCATGGGTTACCTAGGCTCTCTCACTAGAAGCCAGCCCCCATCTATGGTTACCCTGGCGGCCTCTCTCTAGGCACCGGCCCCATAGGGTGACACATGCGGAGCCAACATGTCCTCTCATGGAGACAAGGAGGTTGGCCTTGCCAACCAGGCCTTCTCATCCCATCCTTATCCTGTGAGAGCATTCAAGGCATGGGTGAGCTATCTTACTTATTTTGTTATGTGAATTACTACCCCAACCCTCCTAAATAAGTTATTAAGTTATCACTTGCTTACAAATTCCATGGGGTTACCCAGGCGACCACTCTGGTATTGGCCCCACCATGAAAGCCACTCTCTTAGCAATCTCAAACCAATCATCCCAAAACCAAAATACGCAAGGACAAGGGTTACAATAGATTCTGATCCAATACATATGTCATCCACTTGACCACAACAATATAAGTCCCATTGTCCCCCTCAAACTCAAACAATACATCATGAAACAGTATGACACAAGTATCAAGCTGAATACCAAACGGTTTAAGACTTTGGAGTCAGAAATTGAAATTCCTTACTAAGTTACCACAGTACCCTTCCTAATATGGAAACTAGATTTCAGAAATCATGACAATAATATAAGGTCAACAAGGGGTAAAGATAAAGAAAATAATTCAACACCATCCTTAGTACAAGTTGATAAAATAAACAATTTTTTCCAAGGACGACTTCAACTAATTCTGGACAAGGTTTGCAAAGTTAAATAATTTCAATAAGAAGGTAAAACATCATTACAATTTATACCAAAAATATTCTTACCTCCTTGCATTAAAAATAATTAGATTTACTTCAAAATGGAAAGTAATATCATCATTTAACACTTTAGCCTAATAATCTATACCAATATTTTATTAACAAGTTCCAAATGCTATGATTTCAAGAAAAGATATTTTTTTTGTTTACCTAATCAAACCAAAGATTCAATAGAGATTTAACTCAAAAGTATAAAGCAATAGTAATCATATAAAACTTATACAACTACACTAAGATTTAATCATGTTTACTAACTTAGACCACAATGCAATAACTATTCTTACCTTACTATCCTATGCAGCTCTAGTTATAAACTACCTATAAAAGTAATATCATTTCTATCTAATTGCCATCAAGCAACTATTACACCATGGAGATGGTTCGGATAGTAGAGTTCTAATCTTGCTACAATACTAATTACTCATATATCTCCTACAAGGAAATTACTAAAACCCATGTATCACAGGGAAACAATATTAACAAATTTATATTTATTTAGGTAAAATGTCCATATCTAATTTAACTCAATGTATCTAATTCTAGAGGTTGAACCCCGACATTATCATACTAATAATTCACGTAAAGCTCTAATTTATTCTCTTAATAATCCTACACTACAAGTGCAGTCCTATTCTCAAGGAAAATAAATACTACACATCTATCTTAGTAGAAAAAGGTGTTATGCTAATATTAGCTTAAACATCATCATTTTTAATGAAATTTCAAAATAATAATTTAGCTAAAATAAAATACCTAAACACCGAACTATAATATAATTAGTGTTTTCTCTGGATTGAATAAGACATAAACCTTTAAAATACACAGGGCAAAATTCTCTCTCTAAACTCTAATACTAAACAATCAAATCTTATCACGAGAGTTAGATTTTCCATAACCAAAATAATTTTAGTAACCAATATCCTAAGTAATGCTATCTACAAAGATCATACAGTTTCCTAAACATTCGACCTTCAATAACTAGTTGAGCAAGGCTATTACTACTCTTGAAGATTTGGTTCCTAATTTTGAAGACTTGAGTGAATGTAATACAGAATCAGGGAGATTGTATCCTCCATAAGAAATGAAAGAAGCCGTCGAGACTCGATCCAACCAAGTTCCCAAAACAAAAAATGAAAGGATACTATGTGCAAGATGATTGTCGGCTAAGAGATGAGGAGAAGAATTTCAACATGGAAATAAGAGGTCGATGGGAATATGGCAATCACCATAAGGTAAAATCAAAGAAGAATGAACTCATTAAGGAAATAGGAGAACAACATAGGAGGCCATTTCGATGGCAATGGATAAGAGGAAGTGACTTAAGTTTACAATGCTAAGATGTTATTACATAGCCATCACAACCCAATGCAAAAGACTTCAGGCGACTACAATTCAGAGGAAGGCATGATCAAAGACCGCACGACAGCAACTAAGTAACTTGACTTTAGCTAGAACATTGAGAAGTTTGACATAACCATATTCAAATAAGCTGATTCAAATTTGACAATTTAATGAAGACAAAAGTGAAGAAGCACAAAAAAAAACAAAAGACCAAAATGCCCAACACTGGCAGGATCAGGTTCATTTCTAAAAAGGATGCTAGTGTTTTCAATAGAGACACCACAATATCCTATAGCAACCGGAGAGGAGAGTCGTAACAAACACAAATCAATGGAATAGGTCAGCTCGAGAGCCCCAAAGAACGGAGGTGAAAAAAATAGGTGAAACTGAAGGAAAGCAAGGTTGATTGAATTTTCTCATAAAAAAAAGGTTTGTGGATACAAGAATTAGTATTAATCACAGCTAGCGCTACTAAAATATTTAGCACCAATCTACCCAACCAAGCCATATTTCTAATGCTATAAGGTTTCCACAGAGCAAAATCACCAAGTAAGAAAATGGAAGATT
This sequence comes from Cunninghamia lanceolata, assembly GCA_027924645.1. Lineage (NCBI taxonomy): Eukaryota > Viridiplantae > Streptophyta > Pinopsida > Cupressales > Cupressaceae > Cunninghamia > Cunninghamia lanceolata. Next base: position 26,023,443 of record BSBN01000377.1, on the reverse strand, counting down.
GTTGAGGAAGATAAAAAAACTACAGTGGCTAAAAGGGTCGAATAGCATTATCAAGATGACTTCAATGATAACAGAGCAGAAATCACTCAATTACCACTCCAGAGGAGCAAGTAACATCATAGAAGATCATCCAGCTAGGGTTAGATCCATCCACTAAACAATATGAGAGAGAGAGAGAGAGAGAGAGAGAGAGAGAGAGAGAGAGAGAGAGAGAGAGAGAGAGAGAGAGAGAGAGAGAGAGAGAGAGAGAGAGAGAGAGAGGAGAGAGAGAGAGAGAAGAGAGAGAGAGAGAGAGAGAGAGAGAGAGAGAGAGAGAGAGAGAGAGAGAGAGAGAGAGAGAGAGAGAGAGAGAGAGAGAGAGAGAGAGAGAGAGGAGAGAGAGAGAGAGAGAGAGAGAGAGAGAGGAGAGAGAGAGAGAGAGAGAGAGGGAGAGAGAGAGAGAGAGATGATTTATGAGAAGAAAACAATATCATTACACAACCAAGGGAATATTGCCAAATGCAACAAATCCCATACAGAGGAAAAAAAACCAGGAAGGAGGAAATAAAATTTTTAAACACCTAGTTAAAATCCACTCCATCATATCAAAACAGAAAGAACATACCTGGTAATCGAAACCCAAAATCTTCTCTTCTCTCCCTGATCCAATTTTTTTTTCCTTTTCCAAATCTCCTCTTCCCAAAATCTCCCCAAAACAAAATAACCCCCCAGCCATAAATGCCCACTCACACCAAATCCCCTCCCGTGAATCCTCTTCGACCAGAATTTTAAAATTTTTACTATTCACAGAGATTCCCCACTCTCGAATCATAAATGCCAACTAACCGCTTAGCATTAATCCCCAAGAAGAAATTCAATACATAACTATAAATAATAATGAGTTACAATGAAACTTTGACCCACATATAAAATTTACCAACATATGAATTGCTACCTGATATTGCATTAAAATTTGTTTAAATAGCTTCCTCCAAGAATATTCCAATTTTACAACACAACAAGAAACTATAATATTTGAAAATAAAACATTATAATAGTATAGATCATTTATGCAAACAAGAATACACATAGGCTAACCTAACAATGACTCGACACTAAATTTACAAACCACATGACGACCATCAAACAGAAGGTTGAACTGACCTAGGGAATAAACCTCATGTTATCTCCACCAACATTATCGATGGTGTAGGGTCTGCTCAGACTTGCTAAGTTAGGTGGAGTCAAGGCCCGGTACCTGCAACCTGCGTAAGAACAATGGGTTGTATATGATCAACTGCATATATATCAAACACACACCGAGTCAGAGAATCACGGCGTAGTAGGGTGCTTGGACCGAGTAGTACTACACCCTCCCTGCTTTGAAACACTGCTTTGAAACAAAACTATAACCATTTCTATTTAAAAATTAGATGCATAAAACATGATAATATTAAACCATCACTAAACATGTCCATCTCATCATAACTGAAATAACAACAATGTCATCATAAACTCATACTACATGTCAGAACTAAATCAGTCAAAGATAGTCTATCACGATCAAAATAAGCATAAACCATAGGCTCAATAACTCAAATGTCTCAGAACTGTTTGGATGCAATGGAAGAACTAACAACTGTCTCAGATCAAACAAAGAGTAATGTAGACCTAACACTAACACAAGCCAAAATGAGGGGGCATTACACTTATGTTGGATCTTCTTTTGTGTTGCTAATTATTAGGATAAGAGTATTAGCATAGGTTCTTCATTGTTTAACTCAAGGTATTTAGTGTATGGGACGATAGGGTAATCAAAGTTTTTTGAAATGTTAGCTCACAAGTAGGAAAAAACAAATTTGAAATAGGTGGAGTAGATTTAGGACATGAGAGAGACATAATTATAAAAGAATTGATACCAAAAATTTGGCTCTATAAAATATTGTGCCACACCCTCTAGTCCTAATTTTAAATGTACTATATGTGACACTATCCTACTTGTGTGGCCTTGTTTCCTACAACTAATGATTTGTGGGATCTTCCATGTGTTCCTAAACTTATTTCTAAAAAACTTGTCATGCTAAGAAGCATGATGGTGTTTACTTGAAGGAAATTTTTTGATGATCAAATCTACTATCAGGACAATAACTCAACCCATTGGAAGAAACTACAAGTTTCATTACACAATATGCATGCAATGATGATTGAATAAAAAAACACTAAGATGCACATGTTAAATGTACTATATGTGATCCTATCCTACTTGTGTGACCTTGTATCCTACCACTAATGATTTTTGGGATCTTCCATGTGTTTCTAAACTTGTTTCTAAAAAATGTGTCATGCTAAGAAGCATGATGGTGTTTACTTTAAGGAAAAATTTTGATGACCTAATCTAGTATCTTTTGATAATAACTCACCCCCTCGAAGAAACTACAAGTTTCATTACAAAATATGCATGCAATGATGATGCAATTTAATAAAACACTAAGATGCACATTTTGTCCTTAGATGCTCTTGGTATTGAATGATATTGTAATTTTATGCTTATGTTGGATCTTCTTTTGTGTTGCTAATTATTAGGATAAGAGTATTAGTATATGTTCTTCATTGTTCAACTCAAGGTATTTAGTGTATGGGCTGATAGGGTAATCCAAGTTTTGGAAATGTTAGCTCATAAGTATGAAAAAACAAATTTGGAATAGGTGGACTACGTTATGCCATATATAATATAGTCTAAAGAATGTACTATCTACCATGCATTAATCCTATTTAACAAAATTTGGTAAGCTTCTATAAATTTGTTCCTAGGTTGTCTCATCAACTACAATGTAGTATGTTTCTATTTTAATTTTGGATTAATATGTTTATTTTCTTAAGGAGATAAATTAGGGTTTCATAAAATTTCCATGGGAATTCATAAATTAGGGTTATCTTGTGCATCAAGGTTAGGGTTATTTTGCATTAAATAGGGTTTTAGATTTTAGGATTTTATAATTACGGGTTTGAATTTATGTTTTAGGGTTTCAAATTGTAAAACCCTAAAATTTGAAACCATAAAACATACATTTGAAACCCTAATTTTAAACCATACAATTTCCAACCGTAATTAATGCAAAATAACCTTAATTTATGAAACCCTAAAATTTATGTTTCAATTGCACATTTTAGGGTTTGAATTTGACATTTTAGGGTTGAATTTTCATAATGTAGGGTTTGAATTTGATGTTTTAGGTTTTGAATTTGCATATTCTAGGGTTTGAATTTGATGTTTTAGGGTTTGAAATTGCACATGCATTCAAGGGTTTGAAATTGAATTTATTCTTCACCATGAAAATGTATTTGAAACTAAACTTATCTTTCACCACATTGATATTTTCAAGTAAACACTATGAGAGGAATACCTAGTTGATGTTGTTTGGCTAAGGTGGATGGCTGAGGTAGACAGAGTTTCCTGGATGCCTTTGTTTGATGGCATGTGACAAAAATCATATGGTTGAATTTGTGGACGTCATGCAAGTTATGGATGTTGTGGAAGCTGTGGATGTCATGGACTTCATAGAACAACATGTCACTTTTGCTTTCAAGGGATCTTCACAAATGATAATGAAAACTATTGTTTTTGCTTCATATCCTTTTTTTCAAACAATAAAATAAGACCTTTGAACAAAGGTGATCTTTGCTCGAAGGTATTATTATATTTATTGTTAATTAATAAAATAACACCTTCAACCAAAGGTCACCTTTTCTCAAAGGTCGACCTTTGCTCAAAGGTTATTTTTGAAAAATATTTGAGAAAAGGACCTTTGTTCAAAGAAATTTCTTCGAACGAAGATATCTGTAAAAAACAATTCCATCCAAAATAAAAAATTTGATGTCCCAAGTTTGGGACCTATTAGTGTGGGATGACCCTGCAAATTGATTTGTGGCTTAAAATGGCTTATACTAGTTTTACACAAGGAAAACACGTGAAACGCATTAATCAGCCTAAAATTTGTTGTTATATGGAGCCTAATTAGACTCGGAGGTTAAATTCACCCCACTTTTATCGGCGTGGTTTCCCCCCAAATTATTTAATGGGGTCAAGGGGCAGCGCCCCTTGTGGGGGTTTGGGAGAAGCGCCCCTTGCGGGGTCCAGGGGCAGTGCCCCTAGTGCGTTCCCTGTTGTGATATAGGGTGGGGTCGAGGGCCAGCGCCCCCGTGGGGGCTCGGGGACAATGCCCCTAAAACCTCAAACGGTTCTTTATTATTTTATAAAGGCATCAGGAGTTATTTTTTCATTGGCCGACATTAAAAAAACCCTATTTTGTAGCTGACATAAGGCTTGATAAAAGTAGCTAAGGGTTAGGGTTTCTTATGATGTATTATAGCATTTTGTAGTAGTATTGAGTTGCAAGGATTGCAGGTTGTAATCAGTTTGAATTACTGGATAATAATATTGGACTCTCTGTTGGTGGATGTAGCCCAAATTTGGGTGAACCACGTTAAAACTTGTCTCTCGTTGTTATTATTTCTATGTATTTTCATTCCTTTATTTAATCCTTATTTGCATTTAATTGATATCATCTGCTGGCTAACCCTAACAAAATTATTCAAGTGGGTGTGTCAAATATTGTAGACTCATCAGGTGCAACTTTTGTCTCCACTAATTAGATAATGGTGACATCCATCCCCTTGATACCATCTACCTTGTAATTAATAGATAGGGAATGTATGGTCATGGACCACCATACGCCCCTTACCTTGGAGGATAAACCTTGACTAAAGTGAGCTCTATTTCAACACATGGAGGTACATGTGAGTACTTCTCCTATTGCAGTGATGCACCAAATGATAAGATGGACGAAAGCTCTTAAATAGGCTTTACAAGATTCTAAGGGAGTCCTCTATATACACAAGGTATGACGATTTGTCATCCCACAATAATGGGTTATACTTTTTGGCCAAACTTGACATTGAAATCAACATTTTGAACTAAATCTTCACTTTCTGACACCTATAGCCGCTAAACCATTAGGAGATGATGTGAACTAGTGATTTGTGAGATTTTGTTTGTAGATTCTAAATATATATTTTTTAAAGAATTTGAAGTTAAATTGTAAAAAAAATTGTGTCTCCCTTGATAACTAGTTTTTAATAATAAACAACATTTTTTTTTAAAGTGATGTGTATTCTGTAGCACATAACTTTTTTTCTACAAAGGATAAAATTCTAATTCTTTTGAATTTAGATTGGTAACACTGATATATAGGGTATGCATTTGGTTTTATAATGTTTTGTTGAATATTTTTTTAATTAAGTTTTGAAGTCAAACCAAATATAATTTCGACATAGGCATATTCCGTAAAACATAACTTTTTCTGTATGTATCAATTTTTTTTTTTTTTGTTGAAACAAGGACATCAATACCTAGGGCATAAATATTTTTCAGAATTTTTTTTCACTAATTTACTAATTTTCCATGTGTCCAGAACATAGAACTTGATGTTCGGTGAAAAACCTACATTCACAAGAAATAAAAAAGAAATATAATAATCAAATTAAATATATTTAAAATTATACTTTTTAGGAAGCTTATAATAAGGACTACATGCTTACAAAACATAAATTTTAAATGAATTCATTTGCTCCCCCAAAAGATAAATCAAAAGTGATTTTTTTATTAGTATTTTGATAGGTGTAGAGGAGACTCCATTATAGGTATGGTTTAAAACTAGTGGGGTTCTATCCAAAGGGGGTTTGAATATAAGGGGGTTTGATCAAACCCTCTTCAATTAAAATCATTTAAATGGAACATTTCAAAGCTTAAATCATTATATTATCTAAAAATATGTATTTCAGCAAAAAATAGGATGTCCCAAAAATTGTAACTCATTATTGTGACAACACCATGAGGCATAATTCTATGAACAAGACCCCAAGAAATAGTCCCTCACCTCACCAATCCAAGTCTCGAGGATCAATTTGGGCAAGCTGTGTTCACCATTGAGGTAAAAATTTCAATCCCCCCTTTGATATGCCCCCACTAGAACATGTGGTTGAGGTCACCTGTTTAGAGTGGGTGTGTCTCTAAAGGCAGACCTCCTAAGGGAAAGATTATACTTGGTGTTTTTGATCTCCAAGATCACACAAATTTCAAGGAGAGAGCATACACAAAAACAAGCAAATCTTGGGATAACAAAGAGAAGGAATGTGTGGTTTTTGATCTCAAAAATCACACGACATGTAAGGAGAGAGCATACACCAGCACACAAATCTAAAGACATGGCAAACAAATGTTCATTAACCCACTAATCTACTTTAGTGCCTAATTTAGTGGAAAACCAAGAATATTTGACAAGTGGTACTATAAGAAAATAGATTAGTAGTTGTAAATTTTGTCATTGACAAGCATGAACAAGTCTCACAAATGTGTTAGTTCCAAGATCAAGCCAAAATGTTAGCTAGAAAATGATAATGAATCAAAAGCATGGAAATATAGTAAAAGCACAAAAATAGAGATAAACCAAATTAGAAAACTAGATTATTATACTTGATTTACCTTTCCAGCATAGGGACGCTAATAGACTACACAGATGCAGAGACAATAGGTGCAAGTGCTAAAGAATCTAACACAGGAACGGGTCTATAGAGACACAAGCGCATACCTACACATCAAAGGCACAGAGATCAGAATCATAGGTGTAGGTTCGTGAAACACAGGCACTAAATCAAAACCATCAAATGCAACCTAGACCAAAAATAGATAGTCAGGTCTGATAGAAAAATAGAAAATGATTGACAGAGATAGGCCTAGAGATCCCAGTTAGTAGAGATGATGAAACCCTAGCTGCACTAAATTACACACAACAAAGTCACATTTTTGTAGGTATAGGCACAGATCTAGAAAGGATGACCAAAACCTGCAATAAAAACATGATAAAACCCTACCAAACTAAATATTAACAGATCAATAGGTCATATCTAAGGGTTATCAACACAAATAAGCTGAAATATGATAGAAAACTAGAATATAATCATGATTAAAGATAAAAAAAATGAAACTAGATCAAAAACAAGTAACAAGTGCTGAGACAGAGAGCATAGGCATGGCAACGAAGCACACAGGTGAACCACTTGCAAGCATGGGCACACCAAATGGAAGCATCGGTGTGATGTGAAAGTCAAGGGTGTAGATTTACAACCTGCAACCAAAATGATGGAATTTCTTTTGAAAAAAGTTGATTAAAGGGACATGGGTCCAATCAGGCATGCTAAAAATGTATGTAGATATATAATCCAAGGTAAATAATGAAGACAAATTCAATATAATGCAATAAATTCACATTAAATCAAACCCTCACACTTAGAATAGAGTAGAGTGCACCCTAATTCTACTAGCTTTGTTCTATGGATATATTATGCATTGTTGACTGCTCACAAAACTAGCATAATCTAGGTGTGAGATGGCTATAATGGAGGCAAATGATAACGACATGATATGGAAAATGATAGCATGTAATTGCATATGAAAGATGTGTAATGATAATGATGTGAGAGGCTTAATTTATAGAGGTCAATTATGATGAATAAAGGGCTAGGATTAAAAGATTAAATGGATGGCTAAGATTAGATGAGAGGAATATAGGTCAAGGATAAAGATCTTCTAGAGCATTATTTTATGTGAATGGTCAAGATTAAAAGATGTAATGTGATAAGGGATGGTGGAGATGAAATGTGAATTTAATTTTGGATCAATTATTTAATAATTGTGGTGAGTGGTTGAAGTTAAGGACGTGAGTGGGTAAATTAATTAAATAATGAGATTATTTAATTAATTTATGGAGAGGAAGTTGCTAGAAGTGATAAGTTAATTAAATAAATAGGCTTTATTAATTAATTTAAGAGGAAATGAGAGATTAATTAAATATATAAAATTTATTTATTTAATATGGGTGTTGGCACCCAAGTTTTCTGGTTCCCAACTTGCATTTTATTTCCCGCAAATCTATCAAGTTCCCCATGGTTTTTGAAGTGGTTTGCCTTGGCCTACTTTTCCCAATGTTAATATCTGATAAGAAATTGTTTTATTGTGGTGCCCCATCCAAAATTTCCTAAGTTTAAAATCCTTGAAAATGCCTAAGTGTTTTCTTGTTGATAGGTTTGAAGGTTCACAAAATTACTAATTCGCTGATTTTGTTTCATGTTTTGTAAGTGTTCTTCAATGGTTTTGCTAGTTCAAGAACCATCAAACTCACTAACCATGGTTCCTTGGTTCATGGTTTCATTGATCGGCTAAAAAGGTGATAGAAATGAAAGACAAGAAAAGTGTTCATCAATGAATTGAGTGGGTCGTGAACCTGTCAGTTCATTGATCGCTAAGTTTGCCAATAGGTGAACTCACTGACAAAGAGAAAAGAACAAGAGACAAACAAAAAATAAAACAAAGATGATGTGCATGGTTCACATTGACTGAGGTTTGCCAATAGACAAAATCACCAAAAAATAAAGAAGACAAGACAAGAAGAGGAAATGACAAAGCTTTTTTGTGGAAGTGGAAATTCGCGAACCTTCAATTTTGTCGATTTCTAGGTTCTCCGATGATGTGTGTCGCCAACAAGGAATTCCAAAGTGCCAAGGAAATATATAGAAGAGGATGGAAAAAGAAAGAAACGAACAAAAAAAGTCTTCATCGATGAAGTGTTTGGTTCGTGAACCAAAAGGTTCTTCGATGGCCCAAATGACCAACAAAATGTGAATCTACCTAAGGTTTTTTTCAAATGGGATATTTCAGTGTATTTTTAAAGCTTTGTAAAATATTTTTTCAAACGGTCATTGTATTTTAAAGTGCCCACCTGCTCTCAGATCACCATGAATACAAAATTGAATATGATGTATAGGTTGTTGGTGAGGTAGGTGGGATTGATTGTAGGAAGTAATGGTGGTTGGTATGGTAGTTTTTCCCCACCAAATGCAGGTAAAAATAATGGCATGTATACATGATTTAGAGAGGTTTTACAGGTTGGTTCTTTGGTCGTGGCTAAAGGCTATGTAGGTTTAGTACTATCTCTAGGGCTCCAAATCATGCCATGTCTAGTTGGAGAGAAGTAATAGAGTGATGACACGGATGAAATATAGTGTGTTGCAGGGGTTGTGCAGATAATCTCTCCATGCTCATTTGTATTTATTTAGCATTTTCCTCTTATCACATTTGCTAATAAGTTTGTATTGGACATTTGAAAATGTGATAGCATTTTAAATTATTACAAGCTTTGTAATTGTCATTTTTTCTCTACATTTGAATGCATGTAGTTCATTCGGGATAACTAAGTATGTTTGAAGCATAAAACTTGTAATCTGATACAACATATGCTTAGATCATTTTTCTCTATTTCCTTTCCATTGTTTTCTTCTCTTTCACTTGATATTCTATAGCCTAGTTGCATTGGCACTAGCCTTGGCTCTATCATACCAATTTCATATCATTTAAAATAAACATTTACCAATGGTTTAGAGGAAGTACCATCATTCCTGTGCATGTATACTTGTACAATTTTTATCAGCTATATAAGAGTTTTGTGATAGCTAGTTATTCTTGGTTCAGTGATAGTTTGGGATCAAGATAACGAGTTGGGTTTGGTTGTTCATTGGTTTTTAGTTGTTCATATGGATTTAACTCAATACATGTTAAGGTATACCCATTGGAATATCCCTTCAGAGCCTTACTAAGCTCAAAGTGTAGAGGAGAATACCTACTCCTGTAAGTTAACCAAAATTTCCCTTAACCTATTGACAAACCTCTTTCAATCACCTTTATGACACCCCTACCCAAAGTTATTGTGGAATGTTTTAGGGTTTCAGGTTGTAGTTATTTTGGGAACCAACAGAATGGCGGTGTTGCTAGGGAATAAGTGCATTAGCCATTATTGGGTGTAGGTAGCTGAAAATATTTTAGTGCCATACTAATAGAGTTTTTAAATTGTGCATTGTTCAAATAAGTTTGGCATTCTGTCAAATTATGCCAATAAAACGGCATCATTGTCAGGGATAGATTATTGCTAGATTGGAAAGAATTTGATGACTCTTCTAGTTGGAGAACCAAGAATTATTTTGTAGCCTTGAAGATTTTCATGCTCCAAGGAATTCATCTTTATGGAAGAGGTCATGACTCTAATGTCAAAGAGAACAAAGTGTTGTTGCGGTGTGTATGTGCTAATGTGCATGATTCAAAGAGACTGCAGTTGATTAAGGTACATGTTCTTTCTTCCAATTTTGAACCATGGTTTCTTTATCAATAAAGAAACATGTATTATTTTCTCTGCTTTCTCGCTGCACAAGTGATTTGTAATCAACTATGGCTAAATGGAATGGACAAATTTACCCTAGAAATTTTTTTCAAATGTATCATGTGATGAAATCCCTAGATACTATGATAGAGAAAGTATCGATGAGCATGTTAAGGAGAAAGGTCTATGTTGTTCATACAGCCCAACACCAAATAAAAACTCACATTCAGGCATGCAGGTATTAATACATAAAAACATGTTAAGGATATATGCCCTCAATGAGATTGAAAGACAATGTGAAGAGAGGGTTAGGGCCCTACAATCAAGTAAACACCCCATTGTTATGGAAAAATATATATCTCCACCCCTAGTAGTTCCACTTGACCCCATTTACAAGAAGCTTGACCTTTGTTGGGTCAACTATGATAGGAAAATAATGAAACCTGAGATTTTCATATTGATGTCGAGGTATGATGGGTATAGCCTTCAAGCAGGGGATGTACATGTCAGAATGTTTTTTGGTTTCATGGAAGAACATCAATTTCATGATGAAGACATGTGGATGAGGTTCATTTTTAGGTCATTATATGGAAAGAAAAGAGACTGGTACCAAGACTTTCCTAAATACTTCTTTGCTTCATGGAATGCACTTGTTGCATTTTGAAGATGTATTTGTATTGCATCTAGACCCCGCTAACATTGTCTATTTATTAGAGGAAATCATATAGCAAGAGGGAGAGTCTAGTATGGAGCTGAACCATAGATTTGTAGTTGCCTATCCCACATCCCAGAGATTGTAGACCTAATTTGCCTTCTTGTATTGACATGTATCTTAGATCCTACGATATTACCTTAGGGTTAGGTTCTAAACGGGAGGGGTTCAATCTTTTGAGCATGCAACATGCATACTTGTTCATTTATCATGTTGAGAGAACTAAGAGGGATATGCTTGCAAAATCCTTATCCTCAGATACAAAAGTGGTTGGTAATGAATAGGATGTTGTAGGCAACAAGAACATGGATGCTTCATGTGATAAAGGAATAATGTCAAGTGATGATTGTGTGTGCAGTCCCTGAGGGTAGAGGAAGCTGCTGATGCAATGCATGATAGTGATACAAATGAGAATTGTAGGCACCTACCTTAAATTGGAGTATTCATCAGTTGATGATGAAAATAAGAAAACTAATGATGATCTTCCCAATTTAATGAAGAGAAGTATGACCTTGCTATTTCTTGTAGTATTGTGGACTGCCAGGAAGGTATGTATGCAAATGAAAAAATAAATAGATCAGCTCAAGTAGTTGATTATACATAGCATACATACATTGATGATACAAATAATGATGAAGGAATGAGCATAAGGCATAATGTCCTCTATGAAGAGCATGCAAATCCATCTAGTAGCATAATTCTTGATTATCATTGGTGCATGGATAATCCTCTTTTTGAAAGTGGCTTAGAGTTTACTAGGTTTGAGGAGCTATCAACTTTGAAAAGGGAGAATCAAATGCCTTATTATCAATATGACCATGTTTCCTATGGAAATCAAGTGGACAAAGACGAATACGTACACAATGATGAAGGGAGCACTCAATTAGTTCTTAAGGATGGTTATGCAGAGTGTATGCATGTAAATGATATTGAGAATGAGCAAGAGGTTGGTCTCTTGTTTGGTGTGTTGCCCTCATTTACCCCTAATAATGACATTGAAGCCATTAATTTTTTTTTGTATGAGGATGAGGTAGATGTGGTTGCACTAAATTATAAAGTTGCAGAGATAAATGATGGTGTAGCCAGTGAGGTTCAAATTAAAGACCTTGCTTATGAGAGTTGTCAAGATGAGGAGCATGTGGGTATATGTGAGACCTTATCTGAACCTTGTAGGAGTCATTTTATTCTTATATAGGTTATGCTTTAGTTGGACTTCATGGAGGCACTACTACAATTACCAAGGATGTTGAGGTAATAGTTTCCAGCTATGAAGACTCTATCACATATACATTTTTAGAGCTCTGTTTGGGGCAGTTATCTCTTATTGGTGTGGATTGTGTTTAGAGCACATTTTTGAGCTCAATGGTTTGGCTTGGTAACATTGAACTTGGGTGTTCTCAGGTGGGTCAAGTTGTTGATTAATAGAGTGAGGGGGAGCAGATCATGAGTGACTTTCTTAACATAATTTTTTACATAGTAGAGTGTGTCAAGGAATACAAAATAGAGAGGTAACTTGAAGAATGTGAATCTTCATAGAAAGTGCCTCAAAGTTCTACTTTACATGTTGATGGTGTGGAGTTAGATTTGAATTAGGTTTTTGATTCAAATATAAAAAAAACTACATCAACATTGGTGGTACATTTGAGTTACCATAATTTAAGTAATCATTTGACACGGCCTAGGTTGGGGTCTCATTAGAGCAAGGTACACTCTAGATTGATGCACAAGAAAGTCATTTTATTCATACATATTTGTGTGTAGGTCTGAACACGTATCATTCTCCTATGCTTGAAGTTGGAAAAAGCCATATGGATGAGGATGACAATGACTCTTATTGTTTGCAGTTGTCTTATCTGGTTGACTGTCAATTTCACTTCCACTAGGATGACACCAACATCGGTAGCTTGTAGATGCATTTATGGAAAAAATATTTTCTATTCTTTCTAGGTGATCAATACAACTTCAATTTGATGGAGATCAGATCCTTCATCTAGCTTGTCTTCGATAGGGGCAAGTAGTTTTGGCATGCAATGTTTTAAAATTTTGTTTACAGTCATCCTTCCTTTTGTGCCCTCATGCCTATGATTGTATGCCTTGTAGATACATCTTGTGTCATTTCCCCCTCTATTCATTTTTGCCTTTTTAGTTTTCTTGGGAATGTTTTGGATTCTTGTTCTGTCAATGTTTAACACACATCCCCAACCAGAGCTAGTGTTGGCACCCAAATTTTCTAGTTCCCAACTTGCATTTTATTTCTAAAAAATCCATCAAGTTCCACATGGTTGCTAGAGTTGTTTGCCTCAAGCCCTAATTTTCCCAATAGTAATATCTAATAAGAGATTATTATATTGCGAGTCAGCAGGTTTGAAGGTTCATGAACTTGTTGATTCATCAATTTCCTTAAATGTTTTGTAAGTGTTTGTCGGCAGGTTCAAAGGTTCATGAACCTATCGATTCATTAATTTCCTTTAATGTTTTGTAAGTGTTTGTCGGTCGTTTGACTAATTCGTGAACTGCCAAACTCACTGACCATGGTTCCTCTATTCATGGTTTTGCCGATTGGCTAATAGGGTGATAGAAAGGAAAGACAAGCAAAGTGTTCGTCGGTGAGGTGGGTGGTTCACGAACTTGCCGGTTCGTCAATTGCCAAGTTCCCTGATCAGTGAAATCATTGACGAAGAGAAAAGAAAAAGAGATAAATGAAAAAGGAAACAAAGATGAAGTGGATGGTTCATTCTGAGTGAGGTTCGCCAATATATAAAATCACTGACAAAGAAAGAAGACAAGGTAGGAAGAGGAAATGACAAAGCTTTTTGATGGAGGTGGAAGTTCGTGAACCTTCAAGTTCACTGATTTCTAGGTTTTTTGATTCAATGTGTGCCGGAGACAAGGAATTCCAAAGTGCCAAGGAAATATAGAGAAGAGGATGGAGAAAGAAATAAATTAACAAATAAAGTCTTCATCAGCAAAGTGGTTGGTTCATGAACAAAAAGGTTTGCAGATGGATCGAGTCACCGACAAAGGGTGAATCTACCTAAGCTAATTTTCCAATGGAATAATTTAATGTATTTTTAAATCTTTCTCTAATCTTTACATGCACTTTTCAAATGGTCATTGTATTTAAAATGCCCACCTACTCTCAAGTCTCCATGAATACAAAATTGAAGATGATGTATAGGTTGGTGGTGAGGTAGGTGGGATTGATTATAGAGAGTAATCGTGGTTGGTAGGGTAGATTTTTTACACCCATAATTCAAGTGAAAATAATGCCATATTGATGTAGGAGCATCTGGGTCCATAGACAACCTTGCATCAACCAAAAAGTTTTTTTTAGTTTTTTTTTTATGTTTTTAGTTTTCTATTGTGTTGGTTTTAGGTTGTTTTGATTTAGGAGACTTTCAGATGTTTTTTGATCAAAACAACATGGGTATTGCAGAAGAGCTTAATGAGTATCTCTGATTCAAGTTTGATACAATTTGGATAAACAGATAATTTTTTATCATATAAAAAACATGGGTATTGTAAAAGACCTTAATGGGTATCTCCAGTTCAAATTTGGTACAATTTGGATAAACATAAATTTTTTATGAAATCAAAAACATGGGTATTGTAAAAGAGCTTAATGGGTATCACTAGTTCAAGTTTGGTGCAAGTTGGATAAAATTGGTGAAGTTATGTCGATTGGTTCATTCTTGGCCACGCGTAGAAAGTCATTCTTGACCGTGCATGGAAAGTCATTATCAACTACAGATGGAAAGTCATTCTCGGCTGCGTATGGAAATTCATTCTTGGCCACTTGTGGAAAGTCCTTCTTGGCTACACGTGGAATGTCATTCTCAGGCAACTGTGGAATATAATTCTTGGTCGAGCACTCTCTCCACTGAGTGTCCACTCTCTCTAGCTAAGTGTTCATTCTCTCCGCTAAGTGTTTACTCTCTCACTAGCTAATCATTCACTCTCTCTCTAGCAAAGTGTTCATTCTCTCTCTACCAAGTATTTATTCTCTCTCCACCGAGTGTTTGCTCTCTCTAGGTGAGTGGTTGGTTTTTGAGGGGTTCGCTCCTAAGGGGTTGGTTACCGAGTGGTTAGTTCACCAAGGGGTTGGCTTCCGAGTGGTTTGTTGCTAAGGGGTTGGCTCTCGAGGGGTTGATTACTGAGATGTTGATTTGCCAAGGGGTTGGTTGTCGAGTGGTTGGTTCATCGAGGGGTTGGCTTTCAAGGGGTTGGCTCTCGAGGGGTTGGTTGTCAAGTGGTTGGTTGCCGAGTGGTCTGATGGGTTTGAGTGGTTCGAGGGGTTTGAGTGGTCTGATTATCAAATAGTATTCAATTTAATCTATTTTGATAATTCAAAACATAGAGTGGTTATTAAGATATCCAACCTTTCAGTTTTGTAATTGACATTGAGGCAATTGTTTAAATTCCTTTTAGGAAGTATAAAAAGGGATGATTGTTCTTATTAGAAGGGAAAGAGGGAAAATTGAGAGAAAATTATTATATTGAAGACTCCTAGTTTGAGGGTCTTGAGAGTTGTATTTTGTTGTAAAATTATACTCGTGGAACACTGAATTGTTGCAAATAATAAAACATTGTTATTCTGTGAATTATTTTGTTGTATGTGTGGTATTGGCTGCTCATCCTAACTGTCTGATAAGACACTTGGTATTTGACATACATCACATATATACATTATTTAGAGAGGTTTTATGAGTTGGTTCTTTGGTGGTGCCTGGAGGCTGTGTAGGTTCAGTACTATCTCTAGGGCTCCAACTCATGCCATTTCTAGTTGCAGAGAAGTAATGGAATGGTGACACATATGAAAGATAGTCATGTGTTACAAGGGTTGTGCAGATAATGTCTCCATGCTCGTTTGTTTGTATTTAGGGTTCTCCTCTTATCACATTTGCTGATAATTTTGTATTGGAAATTTGAAAATGTGATAGCATTTTAAATATATTACAATCTTTGTAATTGCCACTTGTTCTCTCCATTTGAATGCATGTAGTTCATTCTATATAACTAAGTATGTTTGAAGCATAAAACTTGCAATTTGATACAACATATGCTTAGAGCATTTTTCTCTATTTCCTTTCCATTGTTTTCTTCTCTGTCACTTGAGACTCTATAGCCTAGTTGGATTGGCACCAGTCTTGGCTCCATCATACCAACCTCATATCATTTAAAACAAACATTTACCCATAGTTTAGGGGAAGGACCATCATTCTTGTGCATGTATACTTGCACATTTTTTAACAACTATATACCCAGGGTTTTGTGACAACCAGTTATTCTTGGTATCAAGATAATGAGTTGGGTATGGTTTTTCATTGCTTTTTAGTTGTCCATCTGGTTTGAACTCAATACTTGTTAAGGTATACCCCTTGAAATATCCCTCTAGAGCCTAGCTAAGCTTGAAGTGTAGAGGAGCATACCCACTCAAGTGTAAGTTGGCCAAATTTCCCAATGAACAAGAGGTAAAAAATGCAAGCACAAAGATTGTAGATAAACACCACAAAGAGATCAAATGAATTCAGCTCATCTATAGGTCAAAATATGTGAGTATAAATAAGAAAAATAGAGGAAGTTGTGAGTTGAGGATAGGAGTTCTCAACCATGAGTGGTAGCAAGTTGCCTCCCACAAAACTAGTGCAAGGTAGCTAGGTCGTTAAAAACTTGTTGACACCTCTCCCAAGTCCACCAACAACCTTGAATGAGTCAAGGATGAGTCACCCAACAAACTTGACACCTCAAAAGAGGCATTTTTCAAAAACACATAAAGGACACCTAAGTTAGTCTTAAAGCCTATAGTGTATGATAAATGAAATACATACACTAACACCCCCCCTTAAGCATAGGTTAGGTTGGTACAAGAAGGATGGGTCCTGGCTACTAGGCCTGGTGAGGTACCCATTTACAAAATAATCTCTCATGAAGTTGAGAAAGGTAGAAAACCATGTGGGAAAAAACTACCCTCCAAAAGAGAGAAAATATGCATGAAAATTATACAAGTGAAGAAGTACTACTTCTTTCACTAAGTACAATATATGATTCCCCCCCCCCCCGTAGGAGAGAAAATGATAGAAGGTCTATGAGACCCACCCATAATACATGTCCTGTTGCAGTGAGATTGGAGAGTCGACAAACAATGCCGATGTAGATCCAAGAACACTGAACAATATTCCTTCCCTTGGGAAGAAATGAAACCACCTAAAGATTCATGATATCTTCCCATAAGGGAAGAAGTATGGTATGATCCTGAATTGTGCAAAATTTGATCCAAGGATTATGATGCCCATTGTGATGTCTTCAAAGAATGCTCAGGTGTCCTCATGTCGATGCTGAAAAATGACATAATAAAATCAGGTGCATGCCTAATAGAAGAAGATGATGGCAATCTAGAACCATGTCTAGATAGATGTAGAGCATGAATATCTGAAGAAGATAATGGAGATACAACTTCATCAAAACTATCATCGAAGAGAAGACTGGTATCCTCAATGTGTGCTTCCATGTCAACAATGCAGGACTCTACAAAAAGACAAGTAATGTGAGGTAGAAATATGTCCCAATCAACATTGCTAGGAAGACTGATATCATGTTGCAAAGAAGTACTAGAAGCTTTCAAAGAAGTGACTTTGAAATCCAATGAAGCAACAAAAGGAGTGATGACTTCTTCTATGTCAACTGGACATTCTATTTTTGTATCATGATTTGGGATGTGTGTTGTGATCATAGCAGGATCATATGGGAAGGGAGAAATGCTTGAGTCTCCATGTATTTCCCAAATTTTGATCCATAATGCATGTGGAAAGTCAATATCCATGATGGCATACAAATAAGTATCTGGTATATGTAAGATGATTAATCCACAAATATGATCATGATTATTGAACCACTTATCCTTCTGAGATTGTTTACCTAGTTCAGGGATAAGTCCCTACAGATATGGCATGAGATTATGATACTTGAGGTGTTTCAGGATGCCATCACACCAAGACTTATAATTACCTTTGTTTAGGTTAATTATAGAAGAGTGAGTTTCATATCCCATGATTACAAATAGGTTAATTACTTTAGACAATATAAATCAACACATTAGGAAACCCCCTTGATTAAGTGACCCCCTTAGTTTTGGTACTTTAGAACTTAGTGCATTTTACAATGCAAGTAGGTCCAATGAGTGGGAAATTAAAAAACATTAACATTTGCAAAAAATGATGCTCAATTTCGAGCTACCGAGAAAAAGTTATTACATAGTCAATTTCCCGTAAATGACCTATTTTAAATGCCTATGGCAAGAGTTAGCTTGGCCATCCAACCATTCATTAGAATTCATAAAGAGTGAAATTTACAAAGGTCTTAAATTGTGAGGGGGTATTGGCCTCCAGCAAAACTAGACCTCACCCTTTTCTTCGACACATGAAGATACAAGGGTTTTTTTAAAAACTTAAATTCAGTCAAAGGCAATCAACCCAAAATTATTTAATTACCGCTATTTGGAAGAAAATTTGCCCCAAATAATTACACCTCATATTTTGTATTTTTTATTTCATAGTGCACAACTTTAAAAAAGCCTTTGCAAAAATTTAAAAAAAAACACAATAAAAAATTTGGAGGCTTCAATTTTACTAAGCCCAAATTAGGGCAACATGAGCAAAAAAAGAATAGATTAGGGAAAATGCCCAAAAAATGTGTAGGGGTAGGGGATTTCTCCTTGGAAATGATGACCAAGCAAGGGATGTGGGTGTGAGAACCGTCTAACCCTCTATTGTGTGGCATGGGAGACTATTTTCTGTGTTGTGGATGGTCATCCACCTTCTCTTCCTCATGCATGGGTTCTGCCTACCTCTTTCTGCCTTATCATTCTCAAAAGACCTCCGAAAAAAGAGTGTACCAGATAATGGTAGATTTCTACCTATCGTTGTTTTCCTCTATAGTGTGCTATTCAAAAAAGTAGGCAGAGAATGTTCGTGGCTGAGTTGAAAGTGTTGATTAAGTGGCAGACAGGGTTACTAGTTGAAAGGTGAACAAGGTTGTTCAAGGCCGACATGGGCATCTAGTTTTTAGCTCTAAAGGAGCCCACCTAAGAGGATCACCCAATGGCCTTTCCTTCACACCTGTGGCCTTTCTTTGAGGCCAGCATCCTTTTGTTCAGCCTATGGCCTTTCTCTGAGGCTCGTGGTCTTTCCTTCAATAGAAAACCATTTTAGGTTGACCTCTCCCTCGTGTAGAAGAGCATAACCAGCCAGTGCATTGTAAACAACCGGCTGGTCAAAGACTGTACGGCTCGATGAAAACGGTCGAAAACAGGTCAACGAAATGTATAGCTGCACTGGTCGCAAGCATCTTATTGGTTTGGGTTATTAGTCAAAAGTTTATGGTCGACTTCATTGCCCAACCGTACAGCTGGTCGTTTACAACGCACCTGCTGTTTACGGCTGGGCCCCTCGTGCTAACAACAAAGTGCTGACCTCCAACACATGAACAATCTTTTGCTTATGTGATTGACGAGAAACATAGAACACAGAGAAAACAATCTAATTTCAATGTTGGAATACAAAACAAGACAACCTTACAGACTGCAATCAACCTCCTTGTGCTTTGATACCATATTGGATTTAGTGTGAAAAGTGACATTATCTATCTAGTTAGCTTTTAGCATGTCTAGGAGAATTCTATTCACACTAGCTTAAGTTCAACTTTAGGCTTCTTACCTTTTTGTCTCAACTTATGTCGTGAAGACATGTGTACTCATCTTTGTGAGACACGTACTTCATGCAAACTTGCCACTTGCTCAAACATGTGTCATTTGAGTAGACAAGTGTTGCATCTTTGGAGGGTTGCTCAGTCATTGTGTATGACCTCACCTCCTCTTTCTTTCCTATTTAAGCAAGGCTCTATGTACATAATTTTCATCTTTTGGCAATATCATTGTGGTCCAGGAGCACCTAGGTCTCTAGGAATGCTCATAGAGAGTTTTTGTAATGTTTTTATGTTTTTATGTTGTGTCAAGATGAAATAAGGTCTTAAGGACCATTTTTTTTTCATTTCAAAGCATTTGTAAGGCATTTGAAGCCATTGAAGCCTATTTAGACCTATAAGGTCCTAGTAAGGTCCAACTTGGTCAAGGTATGCTAAGGTGTCCAAGGTGAGTTGGAATGATGTAATAAGGTTGTTATAGCATGTCTAGAAGGAAAATAAGTCTCTTGGAGTCATGAAATAGGTTTTGGGGTTAATGACCAAAACCTACTAGTCAAATTCCTCTTGTAAAAGGGTGTAATTGGTTTCCAACGGTTAAAAGAAGTTTAAATTTATGTTGGAATAGTTGGAGGTCATGAGATGATGTTTAAATAGCCTCATTTTGGTTTGAGGCAGGTGGTTGAAGGTTGTTGTACGAAGAGGAGGAAGAAACTAATAAAAAACTGAAGTTTTTCCTATAATTTTCTGTAACAGTCCTACAAATCTAATCATAACTTTCTTGCACGGACAAGTTAGGATAAAAAATTAGTCTCATTTGAAATATGGGTGAATCACCTTTCCATCAAGACCAATTTTATCGAGTTTCATTGAGTTTTGAGTGTTTTGTGATTTTTTTTTCCAAAAATTGGTCTGGAACCCTCATTTCAAGGGTCTGCACAGAAAAATGTAAATATATTTCCATTCCGCTAAGATCAAAATACCAAATCTTATGGAATGGTAGGTGTAGGTGATGTGCAAAATGGGTTTTCTTCTTTTTTGCAGGGATTGAGCTTTAGGTGGTTTTTGAGGCATTGATTACCTAACATCCTTATGTGTTAGGTCGGTTGAGTATAGGTATGGTGATAAGTTTGGAGTATGGTGTCAAGACAAAGCAAGGAGATGATAAAACCTCTGAAATTATTTCATTTGTGATATACCCTTGCCATCTGAAGTGGTTTTGTGTTGTTTTTGGAGGTAGTTTTTCTGTAAAACAGGCCTAATTAGAGGCCTAGAATTAGGACTGTGCAAAAACAGACCTTGAAAGTTTGAAACAACCCCAAGCAAGTTTTACATATGTCATCATAATCTGAAAAGGGTATTTGAAAATGGTTTTCTTTTGTGTCTGTGAGCTTGGGTTACAAATTTATCGCCAAAAAACCCTCTGAACAAGGCGAGTAGGAGGAATGAGCCTTTGTGAAGAAAACCATATGAGGGAGTATCTTGGGATCAAACTAATGTGCGTGAGGGATGTCCTTGATGTCCTTAGTCATTATAAATATCTTCCCCTAAGTTTTATATTCACCTTTTGAAGTTATGCTAAATTTGTTACAAGTCTAGGCAAGGTTGGGGTGTCTAGTGAAGGATTCATGAAGGAGTTATACCTTGGGAGTTGGTATTCTGAATTTGTTTGTTGAATTAATGTATTCTTGATCAACTTGAGCCTCTACATCAAAGTGGTATTAGAGCCACATTTGATTTCCAAGGGGAAAGGGATTGGTGTGTGAAGAAGAGTAGGTGATCTTGTGAGAGCAACATGCCTCCAAAAGGTGGGTCTGCAGTGACTAGGAAGTTGAAAGCCCTAGACGAGGAAATTGAAGCATTAAAAGCCTGAGAGAGAAGGAGAGAGAGAGGGAGGAAGAAGATGGTAGTGACCCTGAGAAAGAAGAAGAGGGTGAAGAAGGGGAACCTCAAGAAGAAGAGGAGTTGCCCCCTGATGAAAGAAGGTTTTTCAATGCTTTGAAATTAGTGAAGGAAGTGACCTCTAATGTAAAGATGGATCTTCCAATGTATGGAGGCAAGATGGATGTTGAGGAGGTAATAGAGTGGATTGATGCTCTAAACAACTACTTTGAATACAAAGAAGTGCCAGAGGACAAGAAGGTGAAGTTAGAAAAAACAAAATTGAAAGGGGTTGCTTTAACATGGTGGAACTAGATGGGAAAATCCATGATCATTTCATGGGATAGAATGGTAAACAAATTGAAGAATCGGTTCTTACCTACAAATTATGAGGTTCAAGTGTTCAAGAAGATGCAAAACTTGAAGCAGATGGACTTGGATGTGGATGCATATATGGAGGAGTTTCATAAACTCAGTCTAAGGTCTGGACATGTGGAGAATGAGAAAGAGAAAGTGGCAAGATACCTCAATGGTTTGAAGTTTAGAATCCAACTTGAAATCAGTCTTATGACCCCAAAAATGGCAGATGAGTGCTTCCAAGTAGCCTTAAGAGTAGAGGAGAAGTTGAAGAGAAAGCATGAGCAGCAAGATAGAGGAAGAGGCAGAAATTTCAGAGGTAGGGGCAGTTTTGGTTCAAGAGGACAGTCCCAAAAGCAACATGGTGAATCTAGTGGTCACAATGAGTAAGGGGAAGAGCCAAACAATAGAGGAGGCTTTAGAGGTAGGAGGCCTAATTGTAGAGGAAGGTTCAATGGACTAGGAAGAGGTTCTAACACCTTTAGTGGCAGATGTTACAACTGTATTCAGTTTGGACACCCAGCCTTCAAGTGCCTAGAGAAACAAGTATCAAGTTCCCATGGTCGGGAAAGGAGGAACCAATTGGTCCAAGAAGAATATTACCAAAGTGTGAACTCATCTTCTAAGCCTGCTGATCCTGAGTTTGGAGAGAGTTTGATGATGAGAAGGACACTTCTCAAGGTACCAAGCATTAAGGGGCCACCCCAAAGAAAAACTTTGTTCCGGACCTCATGCAAATCACATGGGAAGGTATGCAAGGTAATTGTAGATTCCGGTTCTACTAATAACTTAGTGTCTTTAGAGATGGTTGAGAAACTAAATCTAAAAAGAATTCCTCATCCCACACCATATAAGGTATCTTGGTTGAACAAAGGTTAATAGGTTCTTGTTAATGAACAATCTTGGGTAGAATTTCATATTGGGGGCTACAAAGACAAAATCCTTTGCGATGTTATTCCCATGGATGCTTGTCATCTACTCCTAGGTCATCCTTGGCAATATGACCGAAAGGCACACCATGATGGTTAGAAAAACACTTATACAATTGATAAAGATGGAGAATAATTCACCTTGAATCCCTTATTGGATGAAGGGCTAGATAAACAACTTGGATCTAGTGTCATGGTAATAGGGGAGAAAGAGTTTTTGAAGACCTTAAAGGAAGAGGGAGGTCAAGGGTTTTCCCTGATTGTCAAGACAAAGAGTGGGACTGTTTTGTCTACAAACAAGAGAGAAGCCATTCCTAGTGAAGTCTAAACTTTGTTGGAGAAGTATAAGGGTATTGTGGTGGATAAGCTACCTAATTCTTTGCCTCCAATAAGAGATATCAGTCATCATATAGACCTAATACCATGTGCTACATTGCCCAATAAGGCTGCCTATAAGATGACCCCTGCCCAAAATGAAGAAATAGCAAGACAAGTTCAAGAACTATCAGATAAAGGCCTAGTGAGAGAAAGTCTAAGTCCTTGTGCAGTCCTTACTGTGTTGGCCCCTAAAAAGGATGGTAAATGGAGGTTATGTACTGATTCAAGAGCCATAAATAGGATAACCATCAGATATAGGTTTCCTATGCCAAGAATGGAGGATCTCATGGATTTTCCAAAATTGACTTGAAGAGTGGGTACCATCAAATTAGGATCAGGGAAGGGGATGAATGGAAGATAGCATTTAAGACCAATGAAGGCCTATACGACTGGCTTGTGATGCCTTTTGGACTTTCTAATGCTCCTAGTACATTTATGAGACTAATGAATGAAGTACTAAAACCGTTTATTGGCAAGTTTTGTGTTATATATTTGGATGACATTCTTATGTTTAGCAGGACCAAGGAGGAGCATTTGGAGCATCTTGATAATCCTAGGGAGGTTGCATGAAGAGAAGTTGATGATTAACATGGAAACGTGTGAATTCATGAAAGAGGAATTAGTCTATCTTGGGTTTGTCATCTCAAAGGGCAATTTAAAAATGGATCCATCAAAGGTTGAGGCCATTCTCAATTGGCCACCTCCTAAATCAGTTGGAGATGTGAGAAGTTTTCATGGCCTTGCAAGCTTCTACCGGAAGTTCATAAGAAATTTCAGCCACATTTGTGCACCAATCATAAACACCATCAAAGGAGGTTACAAAGGTAAGTTCCTATGGACCAACGAAGCCAATGAAGGAATAAAGTATTTACTATTGATTGTGATGCTAGTAGTCAAGCAATAGGTGTTGTCCTAAGCCAAGAAGGGAGGCCGGTTGCGTTCTTTAGTGAAAAACTAAATGAGGCTAAGAGGAAATACTCCTCATATGATCTAGAACTTTATGCTATGGTCCAAGCCCTCAAGAAATGGAGGCATTACTTATTACCAAAGGAGTTTGTTGTGTTTATTGACAACCATGCACTTAGTTTCTTGAATGGATAGGATAAATTGAATCAGAGGCACATGAAATGGGTTGAATACTTGCAAGCATACACCTTCTCCATAAAGCACAAGAAAGGGCAAGAAAATAAAGTTGCTGATGCACTTAGTAGAAAAGCCATGATGGTACAAGAAGTACAATTGTAAAGTGTGGGTGTAGAAGCCCTTAAAGGTATGTATAAGGAGGATGAAGATTTCAAGGATATTTTTGAGACTTCTTCTCAATTTTCAGATGCTTTTCATAGTGAGTATGTTGATTATGTTTTACAAGATGGTTTATTGTTTAAAGGGGCTCAATTGTGCATACCAAAATGCTCTATGAGAGCCAATTTGATAAAAGAGAAGCACAGTGGAAGTCTTGGTGGACATTTTGGACTGGACAAAACTTTGGAGCAGATTAGAAGATTCTACTTTTGGCCTAAAATGTAGGTGGATGTAAGAAGGTTTGTGGAGAGTTGTGCCATATGTCAGAGAGCAAAATGAACTATTTCAAATGCAGTCCTATATCAGTCTTTGTCTATCCCAAATCTAGGCCTTGGGAAAGTATAAGCATGGACTTTGTCTTAGGGCTGCCTAGGACACAAAGAGGATTTGATAGTGTCTTTGTGGTGGTAGATAGATTTAGTAAAATGACACATTTTATACCTTGCAAATGTACTAATGATGCATCCAATATTGCAGGCCTATTCTTTAAAGAAGTTGTGAGGATTCATGGTCTTCCTTTGACCATTGTGTCAGATAGGGACTCCAAATTCATAGGTCACTTTTGGAGGACCTTGTGGAAGAAGTTGGGCACCAATTTGACTTATAGTTTAGCGTACCATCCTCAAACGGATGGACACACAGAGGTAGTGAATAGATCACTGGGTAATTTGCTGAGATGTTTGACCTTAGAGCATGGCCAACAATGGGATCTAGTCATTCCCCAAGCTGAGTATGCATACAATGATTCCATTAATAGGAGCACAGGAAAAACTCCATTTGAAGTGGTGTGTGGAATGAATCCAAGGGGTGTGTTTGAATTGAGAGATCTGAAGGGAATGGAGAAAAGAAGTATTGAAGGTGAGGAGTTTGTAGTAGCAATGAAGGACATACATGATCAAGTGAAAGAAAACCTCAAAGAAAGTGTTGATAGATACAAAGAGAGGGCAGATTTAGAGACAATGAATGTTCAATACAAGGTTGGAGATCTAGTACTTGCACACTTGAAGAAAGAGAGACTTCCCAAGGGCAGATACACTAAGCTTCACATGAAGAAAATAGGTCCTTACAAGATCATCCACAAGTTTGGTGAAAATGCTTATGAAATTACACTCCCTCCTAGAGTGGCAATCTCCCCAATAATTAATGTTGCTAATTTATATCCCTTTAAGGGATCTTTGGATGCAGGTACAGGTGTAGAAGTTGATGAAGATTGGATCCAAGACCTACCAGCCTCTGAACCATTGAAACTTGAAGCCATTCTTGACACTAGAGAGGTGAAAAGGACAAGGAACCAGGTCTACAATGAACATTTAGTCAAATGGCATGGGCTACCTCTAGAAGATGCCACTTGGATGATTGAGGAAGACATTAGAAAGCATGGTACCTCTTTGCAACAATTGATCTCAGGTGGTACATGAGATCTCTTCCACCCCAGGTGTATGGTGCAGGAGCACCTAGGTCTCTTGGAATGCTCATAGAGAGTTTTTGTAATGTTTTTATGTTGTGTCAAGATGAAATAAGGTCCTAAGGACCATTTTTTTTCATTTCAAAGAATTTGTAAGGTATTTTGTCATTTGTAAGGCATTTGAAGCCATTGAAGCCTATGTAGACCTATAAGGTCCTAGTAAGGTCAAACTTGGTCAAGGCATGCCAAGGTGTCCAAGGTGAGTTGGAATGATGTAATAAGGTTGTTATAACATGTCTAGAAGGAAAGTAAGTCTCTTGGAGTCATGAAATATGTTTTGGGGTTAATGACCAAAACCTACTAGTCAAATTCCTCTTGTAAAAGGGTGTAATTGGAGGCCTAGAATTAGGACTGTGCAAAAACAAACATTGAAAGTCTGAAACAACCCCAAGCAAGTTTTACATATGTCATCATAATCTGAAAAGGGTATCTGAAAATGGTTTTCTTTTGTGTCTATGAGCTTGGTTACAAATTTATCGCCAAAAAACCCTCTAAATAGGGCTAGTAGGAGGAATGAGCCTTTGTCAAGCAAACCATATGAGGGAGTATCTTGGGATCAAACCAATGTGCATGAGGGATGTCCTTGATGTCCTTAGTCATTCTAAATGTCTGCCCCTAAGTTTTACATTCACCTTTTGAAGTTATGCTAAATTTGTTACAAGTCTAGGCAAGGTTGGGTGTCTAGTGAAGGATTCATGAAGGAGTTATACCTTGGGAGTTGGTGTGAAGGGGAAAATAGGTTAATCAAATCAATGAAAACAAAACCCGAACATCAATGGAAGTTGAAAGCAAAGAAGATCAAAACAAGCAAAAGTAAATGTACTTACATCCTCTTTACCTATCGTTTTCCATTGCTCACCTATTTGTCCTTGATCTTGATGATGAAGTCCTCAGAAGCGTTGCTCCTTTGCTTGTTAGAAGATGACAAAGACAAAATGGCTCTGATATTCCTGTGATTGAAGGTGAGCTTCAACACACTAAATAGAGGATGAGATGAATGCTTAAGGAAAATGGGTGCCAAAGGCGCGCTTGATTTCCTGTAGCATAAGTTTGCATAAATGATCAGATCTGAAATGAAGAGAAGAAGGTTGTATTTATAGAGTTGTGTGAAAGAAGATCAATGGTTGAGAAGAAAAGGAAAGATCAATGGACGATGATTGTTGAGGAACGTGCAACAAATGGAAGAAGGACACATGTCATTCGAAAAGCAGCCTTGTTGACTTAACTCCTCTCTTGATGAGGATGAGATTTGATTTTCTTAAATTAGAATTTATTTTTCTAATTTAAGAGAAGATTTGCTTTAAAGATGCTTTAAAACTGATTTTGCTTTTGTAACTCAGCTTTTGCTTTTATGTGACAAGAGGAAGGTATTTTTGGAAGATAAGAATGATTTTTGTGAAGATAAGAAGGCATAATTAAATAAAAAGATTTTATTTAATTATTTTGTAGATAATTGAGAGGAATAAATAAAATATAGAAATATATTTTATTTTTGTGAAGAAATTTGAAGAATAATAAAATATAAAAATATATTTTATTTAGTGGATATTTAGATTTTATTTAAATAAAATTTGCATTTTATTTAAATTTGGAAGAATAAAAGGTTTTAATTAAATAATTAAAATTATTTAATTATTTAGCAGAATAAAGGTGATGTCTATGAATTTAATTAATTAAATAAAATGTAATTTATTTAATTAAATGAGAGAGGATGAATCAGGTAAATAAATGAGTTTATTTATTTATTGATAGAAGAATGTGAATGATGAAATAAATATTTAAAATATTTATTTAAGTAGAGTCATGCCAATTTTAGGTGTATACATTTTGCCCCTCTTTGATTCAATGTGTTTGATCACATTGTTTCAAAGAAAAAGAATTTTTGATAGTGACACCTGCCCCAATTTGCCCCTGGTACAAGTTTAACGACAGGATGCCCCCTTGGGAGATTGGACGGGAAGAAGGCAGAAGGCATGAGACAGACAATCTCATGATGAGATAGGTTGACAGGAGAAGAAATGGTTGGAATCAGAAGAAAGAGGTAAATGATATGTGAGGCAAGATAAAATGATAACATACACAAGCAAGTAAGCAAGTGTGCCCAAATGATACAAGAACAGGCAAGGTATTGCCCCAGTCAAGCAGTAAACTAATGATATAGATCGATAATGTCTAGTGTCAAGAATGAAACATGTCGTATAAGACTCCAAGTCTGGTTTCGACAATGCAACATCCTGTCTAAGACATTTGATATGATAACAATATACGATAGTGTTGTCATGGTGGGGAACGATATATCCCTAGAGCAACATGAAGGATAGTTATGGCTGATTGATATGGTTTACGACAAGATTAGGATCAAGACCGCTGATTGCAATTGGATAATTTGACAAGATTGGCTTGACTCAATTGGTATGGATTAAGGATAGACTTGCATTTTGATCACTGCTCAGATTGACAGCTAGAACTGTTGATGAGAGATATAATGATAGATAGAAATTTGATTGATAGAAGAATGACTCGATAGAAGGAATCACAAGCTTTTGCAAACATTGATACTCTGCATAGAATTTTATTGCATGGGATATGGAGAAATGTATTTGGATATGGATACGGATATGAGACACAATTGGATACGTTATGGATATGGATAGGGATATGAACTGCAATTGAATACGGTATGGATATGGATAGGGATATGAACTGCAATTGAATACAGTATGGATATGGATATGGATATTTGTCATCTTGATATAGCAAGTATTTTGAAGTGCTTATTTCATCATTGGGCTTTATTATGTTGTAAGAAAATACAAGCATCTAGGTATAATTAAACCGAGATGACCTAAGTATTACTTACATGGATTTTGATATAGCAAGTTAATACAAGCATCTAGTCAAAATTGAATCTAAATGACCTGAATATTTCTTGCGTTTCAACAGACAAGGATTGCCCCTTTTCATGTTTAGACTTCAGAGTCCTCGATGATATTTGGCTGATCATGTCATTAGATAGAAGTCATCATAGTACTAAAGTTTGATCCACAAGCAGCAGATAGAGGAAAAGATTATGCCCCCATCATAGTATCTCTAGCTTTTGGCATCCTCGAGTAGCATAGGAAGACATAATGACAAAAATCCAAGACCCTGTAAGTTAACCTGTTCACAAAACATTCTTGCATTAGATGTGTCTTTTTGCCATAATTGATTTAGAATTCATTTAACTGTTTCAGTATGGTTTGTTTAGGACAGGTTGATGTTCTGCATCAAGACTTTGTTTGAAAAGTGGGATCGCTGTGTGTGCTTTGCCTGGTGAAAGGTGTGGACATGGATGGACTGGAGGATAGGCGATAAGGTAGGGAATGGATGGGTAGCGGAGCCTTGGGGGTGCATTGATAATGGCCTTGCCTACGTGACGACGTAGAGGCAACGTAGTTCGGGAAGAACCCTGATGGTCCTAAGATATGGATTAGATGAGACATGATATGAGATAGATATGGAACAGGTAACATTGATGACAGAGGCCATGCTACGCTGACACTGTGGACATGATACTAGATAAGAATTTTGGATAGCCTTAATGCTAGATACTGATGATAAGGGAAACACCACAGATAGGTAGATGGATGGGTGATAGGGGATCAATGGTAGGGTAGGTAGAAGGAAACAAGGATGTGATTTCCAAGGACCATGTTGCATAAGAAAAACATGCCCCATTATAGGTAGAATACGTAGGAGTTTTCATGACAATGTTTATGACGACAGGAGGATGAGAGGATAATGAAGGATTTGTGTGGTTTTGGAGGTATAAGGTATGTCAAGAGACATCTAGAACATTTTTCAACATTGTGCCCCCAATCTTTATCAAGATCAAAAAATAGAGGAAAGGAAGATCAGGATGGATGGACACGACAAGATAGGCATGTAATGGATAGAGGAATAGGATAGGAAATGGTATGAAAGGAAACTGGTA
The DNA here is from genome assembly GCA_027924645.1 of Cunninghamia lanceolata. Classification (NCBI taxonomy): domain Eukaryota; kingdom Viridiplantae; phylum Streptophyta; class Pinopsida; order Cupressales; family Cupressaceae; genus Cunninghamia; species Cunninghamia lanceolata. Next base: position 25,993,508 of record BSBN01000377.1, on the reverse strand, counting down.
GGAGAAAAGTGATATGCTGATGAGACAAGGTGCCCCCAAGTGTAGGTGACATAGAAGATCAACTTACACATGACGCCTGTTTGCCAGGTTTTCATCATGGTACTTATCCAAGGCGCCTATTTGCCAGATTTTCACCGTTGGACGAAGGGATTTCTCTCTTTTTTTTTTTGAATATTTAGATAGGAGAAGGTGGATATGGATAAGGAGAGACTCAAGTATCTAGTTCCTTGAAAGGTGATAGTCTCGCTAGATAGATGCTGTCAAATGGACCATGTCAAGTGTTCTCATAGATGTTGGTAGGGGATTGCATGAAAGTGAGATATGAGTATGTAGATAGCGGATTATGGAAGGTGCAATAGTGGATGATGATGCAGAATACAGAAGGAATTATCCAAAGATGGAAGGAAGGTTTATGCAAAAGCATGGACCATAGGATGAGAAAGATATGTAGGATAGTAGTGGAAGGGAGAGGAGATGGAGTTATACGGAAGTGTTGTGGAATGGAAGGGAACCATGACCAACAGTTGCACATACTGTGATAAACATTGAAGCTTATGATGGGAAGGTGGCATAGGAAGCAATGAAGATTTTTTCTTGGTGGATGAGTGATTTAGGTATTTAGGAACCCACATAGACTTAGTATTTTTTTTATTTTTGCTTGTCTTGTGGGATGGAGGAATTGGACACTTTTGGATGGAATGGGAGAAAGTGAATGGTTGGAATTCCTGAGAGGTGGATGCTTCATGTAACTTTAGGGCTTTTTGCTTGGGTACCCAAACCATTTTGCTTTTAGATTTTACTTGTGAAGGTATGGGCTTGGGTATATGTGGTGTTTGTGCAGCTTCAGAGGTAATTAGTTGTTGCTTAGGGACCCACACCTTTTTCAGTTTGGCATTGAGGTGTATGGGTGTATGCAGCTTTTGATATGGATAATTCTTAGATTCTTTGCTTTTGTATCCTAGGTCATGAGGACACTTAGGATTTTTGACTTGAGAGGTAGAGGCATCAAAATTTTTGTTGTTGAATTCTCTTGGGATGGTGGAAATGGGGTAGGTGGAAACTCTTTGTTTAGACAACATGTGCATTTGTTGGCCATGATTGGGATTGTTAGATGATTTATGGATGGAGGTACAAGGTGTTGGAAGAAGTGATGGTAAAATGCATGGAGGGGTGTTAGGAGTTGGAAGTAGCGGAGGTAGATTGGATGGTGGAAGGTGTATGGTTACATGCTTTTGACAATTGTAGGATGATGGAGGTGGAATGGCGACATATGTTTTGGGGATATGATAGGGTTTGCGATGGAAAGTAGTAGACTTAGAAGGAGTGGAGGAGGTACCAACATCTTGAGATTGCTCACCTTGGGGTATGTATCCAAGGCCGTATGAAGGTGGAGGAACATTGACATGGATAGGTTCCAAAATACCTTGTTCATGAAGGCCTAAGCCTTTACCTTGATAGTTCATATTCTGGAGTATGCGGTGGACGATGGGATTATGTATAGGTGCACTAGCAGCAAGTTCCTTATTGGATGAGGAACGTGAGATAGCAAATAATGGTTGTTGGTGTTCTAAGGAAGAACATTCATGCATGAAGGTAGTAAGCCCAAGGATATAAGACGATGGATTTGTAGCTTGGTCAATAATGGATGGTGAAGGATCACTAGAATCTTGATCATCATTATGCTCTTTAGGATCTAAGTTATTGGGTTGATCATTCATGTGCACTTGGGAGGCAAGTGTTGCATCAGAGGAAGCGGAAGTGTTGGATCATGGATGGGATTAAATGTAAGGGGGATAGAAGTAATGGAGGTTTCTTGCTCATGAAGGGGTATGGGATCAAGTTGTTCCTGGACATCTTCTTCATAAAAGGTAGTATCTGAATCATAGAGAAGGTATAGATTATGAACGGGTTGGAATTGGATCTCTTTCCCATGTATAGGATCAAGTTGCTCATGGATAGATTCTTCATAGGTATTATCTTGATCATGGAAGAGATAAAGGTTATGAATGGTTTGAAATTAGATGAGGGTGTTTTGATCTTGATTTAGACAAAGGTGGATGTTTCCACATGCTCTAAGGTGTGCTCTTGACATAGCTCTGGTCTTCTTGAATGGAAGTGGATAGCTCTTGGATAGATTCTTGGTTGACAACATGGATGTTCAATGGACTTTGACTTCGGTTCATGGTAGGAGGTTCTTTAATAAGCTCAAGGGTTTGTAGATGACATGAAGGTGTTGTAGGATTCGACATGGGATTGGAAGAATCTTTGGTAAGGTCAAGGACCAGAATTTGGGGACATGGTTGACTCTCTGCTAGTAGCCCTTGGATCACATCATTGGTAGGTGTATGGATAGGTGAATGAGGGGATTTAGGTTTCTCTCTAGCTTTTCTCTAGTTGTATAAATTTGGAAAAACTCTTTCCCACCACTCATCTGATTCTTTTTTGGTCATCCATTTAGAGTTTGAGGAACTAGATGGTGGTTTTGGTGTAGAACTGGTATGTTTTAGAATGTGTCTTAGAAGGTGGCGAAGGAGGACTAGTAGATGGGGTGGTATACGATTTCTAACTTAAGGTGGTGCTTGCCTTGTCATGAGTATGGGAAAAGGATATATGATTTTGGGGCGAGGTGTAGCTGGTACTGGCACGTTTAGCTTGCAAGATTGCCATTTCTTGTTGTAAGACTTGGGCTTGTTGAGAAATTGCTATACAATTTTGGGGCGAGGGATCTAAGCTTATTTGCAATTGCAGGTATTGGAGTTTTTGACCAAAATATTCTAATTGGTTTTCCATTGACATAAGATCGGAAAAGCTTAATGGTTTGGATGCGCAAAAACAAATGCACTAGCACAGAGTGCAAAAGTATTATAAGTCAAATCAAATGTGTAACTCTGGTGTTTTTCCTTGTTTTCTCAGAAATTTTGCAAAATTTTGGATCATTTTTAGGAGCTTCTATTTTTTTTTTTGCTTGAAAAACTTGGTGTTTCTGAATAGTCTGATGTTCAATTATGGCAAAAACACAGCAAACACATAGAAGTTTTTCATGATTTTTACCTTTTTATATTTTTTTGTATTTTTTAGACTATTTTGACTCAAAAAAAGTACAACCTAGGCTGGATATGACAATATTCATTGAATCTTCTACCTGTGCCACTCAAAGTGTGTAGCTCCAGGATTTGGTAGTACCAGCTCCCCTCCATGGCACTCACTTCTCACGCATACCAGATCTGGGTTTCCTTAGAGTCGTGCCCCCACTGAACCTTAGGATTGTCCCTGCTACCTCTACTAAGAGTCACATGAATCGAGGCCGCTTCAAGAGCTCCGCCTTTTGCATCAACAAATAGGAGATTTTGGCTTGCTACACAATTGGTTCTTAGTTAGGGCAACCATTCGAGTGGTTACACGTGCGGCGGCACTACTCTCCGTTATGGAGTTTCCCAGCCTCAAAGGGTTACGCCTGTGAGGGTTTTGGGGGAGGTTGGCCGTCGGTGCAACACAACAGCACTTGTTGCTTGAGGTTTTCACCTCAAGCACAATTTATTTTAAGTGGCTTGGTAGGGCTTGGCTTTAGCCTGTTACCACTCAGAGTCGTTCCCACTTGGACAAACGTGCATCTAAGGGCAGGCCCCCCTAAAGGTTTGACAATAGAATGACAAGTCTGGCACTTTGATCACCCAGTTAAGGAGAGAGCATACACCTATTGTCATTCACAAGCACATAGTACAATGGTTAATCCAACCTAGTTAAAAATAGAAAAACTAAATGAGCTAATCTACTTGTGCACTCACACGATTGTTAACTTGGAAGTGTTTAGAGCATAGCAATGTTCATTCCTGTTTGTTTTGAGATAGCAATGATTTAATATAGGAAAGGAATTAACAATGCAAAGAAAGCAATGGGTTCAGTTACTTTCTTCCTAGTTAGAGACTATGTGGAATTTGCATGCAATGCACTTATTTACTTTTCCCCTAATTAGTCTAAATGAACTAGACAAAGCAGCTAAATGATCTAATCCAGCCACTAACCCTGTAAAAATGACTGTTATCTCAAACACACAAAATCAGAAACCCTAAAAACAAAAAGCAGAATCAGAAGCGCCGCACTACAGTCTGAATGCGTAGAAACAGAGATTGCATGCGGCATTTTACAAAAGCACTAAGACAGGTGTCAAAAGCACTATAACAAGAGATATATGCGCTATTTTAATAGATGCGTTGAATCAGAGGACATATGCGCAGAAAGAAACAATTAGTCTGCAGAAATTTGCTTTTTCTAACCCTAGTTTGTTAAGATTTGGATAAAAATGTATGTAGATGATCTCTTAGCTCAAATCTAACCTCACCATTGCGTTCGAGGGGGCATTTCCATAAATTTTGAATACAAATTTGCCTAGATTTCATGAAAAATATAGCATTTGGCGAAGAAAACAACTTTCTTAAAATTCACTATAAAACATATGCGCCATTTCAGAGGTCATATGCGCCGTTTTAGAGGTCATATGTGCCATTTCAGACTGTATATGTGTTGTTTTAGACCGTATATGCGTCATCTGAGAGGTTAAATGCACCGAACTATCATAAGTGCTGAAACAGAAGGTAAATGCACCGTTTGGGAGATCAAATGCGCTAGATGCCTCTGTTAGAAACCTGTTTCGTCACCTGTATGGACCTGTCACTTAGAAAAACTCAGTTTTTGATTAGTTAGAGGGGCAAGGGCCCCACGGTGGGTGCCAAAATGTGAAGGGGAAAATAGGTTAATCAAATCAATGAAAACAAAACCCAAACATCAATAGAAGTTGAAAGCAAAGAAGATCAAAACAAGCAAAAGTAAATGTACTTACAACCTCTTTACCTATCATTTTCCATTGCTCGCCTATTTGTCCTTGATCTTGATGATGAAGCCCTCAGAAGCGTTGCTCCTTTGCTTGTTGGAAGATGACAAAGATAAAATGGCTCCGATATTCGTGTGATTGAAGGTGAGCTTCAACACACTAAATAGAGGATGAGATGAATGCTTAAGGAAAATGGGTTCCAAAGGCACGCTTGATTTCCTGCAGCATAAGTTTGCATAAATGATCAGATCTGAAATGAAGAGAAGAAGGTTGTATTTATAGAGTTGTGTGGAAGAAGATCAATGGTTGAGAAGAAAAGGAAAGATCAACAGAGGAGGATTGTTGAGGAACGTGCAACAAATGGAAGGACACGTCATTCGAAAAGCAGCCTTGTTGACTTAACTCCTCTCTTGATGAGGATGAGATTTGATTTTCTTAAATTAGAATTTATATTTCTAATTTAAGAGAAGATTTGCTTTAAAGATGCTTTAAAACTGATTTTGCTTTTGTAATTCAGCTTTTGCTTTTATGTGACAAGAGGAAAGTATTTTTGGAAGATAAGAATGATTTTTGTGAAGATAAGAAGGCATGATTAAATAAAAAGATTTTATTTAATTATTTTGTAGATAATTGAGAGGAATAAATAAAATATAGAAATATATTTTATTTTTGTGAAGAAATTTGAAGAATAATAAAATATAAAAATATATTTTATATAGTGGATATTTAGATTTTATTTAAATAAAATTTGCATTTTATTTAAATTTGGAAGAATAAAAGGTTTTAATTAAATAATTAAAATTATTTAATTATTTAGTAGGATGAAGGTGATGTATATGAATTTAATTAATTAAATAAAATGTGATTTATTTAATTAAATGAGAGGGGATGAATCAGGTAAATAAATAAATTTATTTATTTATTGATAGAAGAATGTGAATAATGAAATAAATATTTAAAATATTTATTTAAGTAGAGTCATGCCAGTTTTAGGTGTATACAGTTGGTATTCTAAATTTATTTTCTGAATTAAGGTATTCTTGATCAACTTGAGCCTCTGCATCACATTGTGTGCAAATAGCTTGTGTTTGGATTGTTGCTTTCTGATCCTCACTAATCCCAACATGGTATCGTAGTCATGCATTCAAAATTCTACCTGTTATAGCACATCCCATACCTAGCCTAGCCAAGAGGTCCTCGTAGATCCAAATGGACATTGCCATTGAGTTCGAAAGGTCTGAGATAGACAAAATACCCTGTTGGCAAAATTTTGCAAAATTTTAGCCCCTAGCCCCTTGTACTATACAAACGTATAGAGTTGTACAGATTTTCATCAGAAAAGGCAATTTTTTTTTGCAAAATCACATTTTTGCAGATGATCTGGGTGCATTTACAATTTTTTGGGAAATTTTTTTGAAGGCGACGGTCATTTTTTTGGCCTCGATGGCCTGTTTTTTCGGCTCCATTAAAGCGTTTTTATGGTTCGAGGGTTTCAATCTATTGTTTTTGGGTGAAATATAGAGGGTCCTAGCATTCTTAGTTGTGTTAAGGGTTTTTCAAACATCTAAAACTACTATTGGAAGGCACCGATTCCTATTCTCTTGCTCTTGCAAGGTCATCGGCTTCATTGCCAGCGCCATCTTCAAGCCACTTCGAGCTCAGGCCGCCATTATTTCCCTCTGGAGAGGTGCAACTAGGCATCAAAAGGCCTGCACGACCTTTGGAGATGCACATGTTGTGCTATTTATTTTGGGCCTATGGATTTGCTTCACCCACATGAAGTGCTCATGGTGATCTCTGTCGTTCTAACCATCCATCACCATCTTCACGCGCCCCTCTGTCAGCTTCAGACACCCATTTGCTTTGTGGTGTTACACAGTTTGCAAGGCCACCATACATTCCAAGCAGAAGGACACAATTTTTTGTGCAGGTCGACACCCATTTGGTTGCCATACAACAAAGGTAAATGGACAAATCAAACTCACCCTTGCCATTGCGATTGCAGCTTCCACATTGTGAGTTAGTTTTGTCTAGTCGCTGAAGTTCCCACAGCTCTGCCTTGTCTTCAAACTTCGGCATTTTTTGTGGTAACATTATTGTTTGTAGGATGCCCTAATTGCCACAGTCAACTTCAATGTAACTTTCAATTCACTTGTTGTATAACATTAGCATTAGTCACTAATAGTTCATGTTATAGGTGTAACAACATATGCTGCTATCAAATTGTAATAGTATTGTTAGTTATTTTTTGTGACATTACCATTTAATGTTATGGTTAAGCTAATTGCTATCTTTGTATGTTAGCATTTAGTGTAACACTAAACATATATTATGACCGTCAACTTTGATGTGCCCACTAGTGGTGCAATTCGGCAGAAAAAACATTTTATGCTAGCAGCATATGTATCCACTAGCATAAATGCAACAATTAGTGGTAAGAAAACAACCAAAATTGACATTTTATGTTAGAGATACCTCTAGAGAAAGTTGCATTTGCTAAAAAAAATTTGCCCGAAAAGACCCTAATCTTGCACAGAGGGGCTTTTTTTTCGTTTTGTCGTAACTTTCGCCCATGGAGGCAAAATTGGGCATATTTATAGTCGATGGGAAGTTGGTTCCGGTGCTGACAAAGCTACGTCGAAAAAATTTGGGAATTGTCTCATTTTCTCTAAAAAAATCCCTTCTTTGTACAACAAGTTAAATAACTCGAAAAATAATTGTATCTTTTGATTGACAAATCAAAATTGAGTCACATTTTTTAGAAAGTCAATAATTTTTCGAGACTAATCTATTGGAAATGATTTTGCACTGTTGTTATAAAGTGTCATTTTTCATTCCAATTAGACTTGAGTCACAGGGGGTTTCTAACACAACAAAATAATATCTGGGATAAAAATATTGTATTATGGGGGGTTTCATAGAGTTGTGTCAAGAGCATTTCTGAGTTGTGCCAAGAGCACTTCCATAGAGATATGTTGAGAGCATTTCTGAGTTGTGCCAAGAGCACTTCCATAGAGATATGTCAAGAGCACTTCCACTACTCCATCATTATTCAACATTTTTTCCACATTGCATTGAGATGTGTCAAGAACACATCCACATCACCATCACCTAATGCTACATGTGCATCCAGAGTTGATTCCTAGAGAACTTCTAGAGATTCATCGCAGCAGAAGATTGATATCAGTTCCTTTTCTTCTACAAATTTAGAGTTGCTTCACAAAAGGCTTCCACATAATCTTCAAAGCAGGACTTCACATTAGATTTGAATTGTAGCCATATGGCATGCAATTGACATTCCACACATTTCTACTATGGATCTTTCAAGTATTGCAAGACTATCACTTCAATTGTATTGTGTTAAGTACACTTCCATTGAGTCATGTCCAAAACGCTTTCTTGGTTTCTCTCTTTCGGAGGGTATTTTTTCCCATAGGGTTTTCTACCTTTCTCCACTTTATGGGAGATTTCATTGTACATGGGTACCTGATTAGGCCTAGTTACTGGGACCCATCATTGTTTCACTACTCCCTAAGTTGCATTTAAGGGGGGTGTTAGTGTGAAAAGTGGCATTATCTATCTAGTTATCTTTTAGCATGACTAGGAGATTTCTATTTACACTAGATTAAGTCCAACTTTGGTCTTCTTACCTTTTTTTCTCACCTCATGTGGTGAAGACATATGTACTCACCTTTGTGAAACACCTACTTCATGCAAACTTGTCACTTGCTCAAATATGTGTCATTTGAGTAGACAAGTGTTGCACCTTTGGAGGGTTGCTCAATCGTTGTGTACAACCTTCTCACCTCCTCTTGCTTGCCTATTTAAGCAAGGCTATATGTACATAATTTTTATCTTTTGGCAATATCAATGGGTTTATTGTGTGCAAATATCTTGTGGTTGGATTGTTGCTTTTTGAACCTTTCTAATCCCAACAAATCACCCTTAACCTATTGACAAACCTCTTTCAATCACCTTGATGACATCCCTAGACCAGGTGATTGTGAAATGTTTTAGGGTTTCAGGTTGTAGTTATTTTAGGAACCAACAATGGGGAAAATGGAATAATGAAAGATGGATTAATTATTTAATTAATTTAAAAGACATGCTAGGATTTGAAGTGGTGTTAGGGATGTGTCGAAAATGAAGGTGAATACATAGTCATTTTCAGGTGTCTATAGAACTTAGGAATTAATATGCTAGTAATTTGATATCCAAACTATGCATCTAATATATTACAAATTCATAGTGTGCAAGGTAACTGATTAACTTATCCTATTGATAGAGAGCTACATCCATGTTGTAAAATTAACCTCATCATAAACCAACTAATTAGTGAATCAAATTTCCATAACATAATTATTGTCTATTTTATTTCTATAGTGTTGGTAGACAAGTTTGAGTAACTACATGAAAAGTAAAGATTATTGATTTGAAAACAATTTTGTATCTTTATTTTCTTTAATTGCTTTAACAAATTTTAGATTTAAAATTGTAGATGTTTTATTGAGAAATTTTATTAAAATAGTTTATTAAGAAGCATTAACTATTTTATTATTTTTAAGTAACGTTACCATGGTTGTATGGAAACTAATCAAATGTACTAGAAAGATAAAAAATTTAATCAATTACCTTGACAATGTATCCATGATAGTCTTAAACGAAGACATATTTAATTAGCGCATAGCTGATGAAATCTATAGCTCAAATTCTTTCTAATTTATTATTGAAGATCTCTACTGTGTGGTTGACAGAAACTTTAGTTAGGTTTTCCTATTAATTATGTTTTTGAATTCTTTCCATAACAATTTTTAATTATCATAAATAATAAATGCTTAAGTTAAATTTTTCCATAGTGATTTAAATATATATATTTGATTATACCTTGTATTGATAATAATATTAGATTAGTTGAATTGCAAAACAAGTTGTTTGTTCATATCAATTCAAATCTTAGTTTGCCAATTATCTAATTGGCTTGTCTAGATTGGGATAATGTTTTAAATTTCAGTGCTCAATAGAATATTACCTAACTAGAATTCTTGATTATTTTATATCTTTTGGTAATAATTTATGATGAGAAGGAATTTATATTTAGGATGATTGTATTATATTTGTAGAAAATTTACCATACTAAATTAACTTTTATCAATTTGAGTATTAGAAGATTTAATGTCACTAAAATTATCTATGGAGTAAATAAATAGGGCATGGGTTGCAGCTAAAGTTCATTGATAATTTAATTATAGTCATTGTAAATGATCCTTAACTCTTAGTAATTTTATCATGTTTAAGAAAAATAAAATAAAAAAATTGTTGTTGCATTTGTGTGTGCCCATTTGTACACAGGTGTATAGGTGGGCATTACACCTTTTGCTTGTCTATGGTATCTCACCACCGAATCTTCCCACCTGTATATTACCATTCACCTCTTCCTTCCCCACATATTGACTACTCACTCCTTAAAACATCAAGATACATTTAGACCTTTTCAATCTATGGCCTACCTTAACTAAAATAAATCCTTGTTGCCATCTAGTTCTCCCTTCTCTCATATGGGCTTGGGAATCCCCAAACAGAATTTGTCAATTCTTCTTTTTGACTAACTATCCTCTACTTTGTGATTGCCATGTTCTTCTCCACATGTCACACTCTTTTTGTTTCAATTCATTCATTTGTATTCTTCTGCATCTCTATCTTTCCCCTCTATGTTGTTCTAACCTTTCACACACTAGTCCCACTCAAACTTCACACAATCTCTCCTTTAAAATTTATCAAAATTCCCCCTAAATCCTTCTAAAGAACCAAACATAAGGGTCTTCCCAGCAAACATGAAAAAAACAACAAAATTTATTTTCTTTTTTTCTCCAAACTTGTCTAAAATGTTGCCCAAATCTTTAATTTGGGTAGAAAATGAATCATAGGAATTGGGGAAATGATCCCAATGAGTTTTAGCAACAGCCATTATTTTCTTCATCATCCTTCCTAATGTGTAACTAAACCTCTTTCATGTATCTAGCATACATGTTGTCCTCCACTATCTTGAGTCTCTTACTTCTCATAAAATTAGCTCTCCATGGTGGTATATAAGGTGTGAATATAATTTAATTCATCATAAAACAAGGAATGGAAGTGAGAACATTACCTATTTTGAACATTATTGTCTTACAACTTCCAAGTGAGTTTTCTAGTTCTAAATTCTCTCTCATTTTGTTGTAGCCTTGTAAACATCTCCATATCACATAGATCCACATTCATCTCTTTCTTGACAACATCCAACAACTCATCTAGTGTGGTTGTATTAGCATTTCCAATATGAATATTTTCCTCATGATTAATTTCTAGCAACCCATTTCTCTTATCCTTGATTCTATTTACCACTTCTCTGCTTATGCCCTCCTCCTTCACACTATTACCTAATGTTTTATTTAACCACTCTCGGTCCTCAGGTGTAAAATCCTTCTCTAAACTTAATTTTTTATGTTTTATGAACTCAAATAGATTCTCCATTAGTTCCTTTTCACCTTTATATTTATCTATCTCAACTAGAACTTTCACTTCTTTATTAAAGCTTTGCTACAATATTTCACCCATTAATGTCTTCTAAGCTGAGAGTCCACTGTCCAATTTGTGCTTCCTCATTTTCTACCCCTTTATGCTTCTCCTCATTACCCTCTTCCTCTAATAAATTCTTTACATCCAAGTACCATTTTATTATTACTTTTTGTTTCAACTTGCTACATCAGTCTGCTATCATATGTTGTCACTAAGTATTGTAGCATCTCTCTTCTAGCACCCTATTCACTTTCTACCTTCACTTGTAACACTTTAGAGGATTCAATATCATCAAATGCACCTACATCATCGGCTCCCCTTGTTGTGGGTACTTGGAACATCTCGGAAGTTGCAATATTACCACATGCAACTTCCCACATTTAGCCTCTTTTGTTGCCAATAATAAAGTTCTTAGGTTACTTCCCTTCTCTCCTTCTATAGTTGCCAATGGAATGAGAGTATGGCTTCTCTTGTTCTTTACCAAATTATAAATATTCACCCTTCCATTATGTACAACATTTGGATTATATTGTCATGGCCTTCCCAAGAGTACATGGCACATGTCCATAGGTATTACATCTTTCAAAGTGTACTAATATGTTTCTTTAATATTTCTTATCCTTATCATGCTCAACTCATCCTAAATGTTAAGCCTTAATCCATTAGTATATTGGGCTACCTTCTAATGATCCAGCTCATTATGCCTTGACCTAATGGAAATTTTATTAAAACTCTTTAGGGCATCTTTTCATAGAATTCATCTCCCTTTGCCACAAGTTTTATAATTTCTTAACTGGTTCAAGTTCATAATCATCCAATAGAAATTTGGCCTTTAGCTTCCTCACTATTTGATCCCATTGAGTGATTTTCTCTCTACCATGCACCTCTTTCCACCAAATACAACATGCCCTTTTAATTGTATTTGATCAACCTTCACTCTCCTTAGATCCTATTTCTCATTATACTTTGAATATTCCTCCATTTCTATTATCCAATCAATTAATTTGTCTTCTTCTAGGATCCTTGAGAAGTATGGCAGCTCCATCTCTACTCCCCTTCCAATTTTTGAAATATCCTAAAGAAGCCTCCTTTATCTTGCATTCATTTCATCACTTACATCCTCATTTTCTTGTGTTAAATTACCTTGAAACTCCTTCTTCACCTTCACTATCAATGTCAGGATCTTCCCATTCTTAGTCTCTTCTTTAATTCCCCTCTAGGGCTTCCACTCTGGCCTACATTCCTCAAGTACAACTTCTAATACTTCATCCATTCTACTGGTATCTTTTACTAATGCTATTGTCATCTCTACCATTATTCTACTAAGTGGTATCTCACTATTCAAGTACTCACGGCAATTGTTCTAACCGTAACCTTATTTTTTGTGGGGATAGACCCACACATAGCCTCTTCCTTGTTGGACTTCATCCAACTCCAAATAGAAAATAGACTCCATCTCAGAGCCATATCCTACTCTAATACTACACTAATGGCAACAAAGACCACCTATAGTGCCAAGATGATCCCAACTTTTCTATACATAATCATTAGAAGTAATTAAATGCTACAAGTTATACTATTGTCTAGACACCTAGTCATTGTTGTAATTTAATTACTACACAAAATAATAACATTCTCCAACTGCTATAGGTTACCTGACTCAACTTGCATTCTTAGCCCAGTTGTTGCAAGCAAACAACAAAACAACCACTAACACAAGTATGTAAAAAAACATTTAATTGGGATTGAATCCCAAATTACCCCAAATAAAATAAAACCACATAGACTGATGCAACCAAACATTCACAACATAATATTCATCACTATTATTATTGCAATCAAACTTAGAAACTCATAAATATTATCAGTTCTACCTCTCATTCCATTCCATTCTACTACAACTAACAAGAAAGACCAAATATATACAAAAACAAAAATTACCTTTTTTGGAACTTGTTAGAAACTTTCTAAAATTACCATTTTAGGTAATTTTGCATCCTTAACCATATGGCCATGAAAGTTTCCATTTATTTGAAACTAACTAAAGTAGGACTAATTGTCAACTTTCTAATCTAATTGCATGTAAATTTTGAAAAATAATTAGAAAAAACAAATTGGAAAAATCTTGAAAAATCATTAAGACCTCAATTTGAGGCCCTAGATGATTGAAAAGGTCCTGAAAAATATCGAAATGGCAACCTACTGAACTTTTCAATTCAGTAGGCATTTCAATCAACTCCTCAAGATGCATCTTCACACCAAATTTCAGCTCAAATAGACTCCCAAGTCAAAAGTTATGACCTCCGGAAGTTTTTGCATCATAGACACAACAATGAGAAACATTAAAAGGAATGCTTATTCTTCTTTCATTAAATAGAAAGTACAAGATTTACAACTATGCCTCTTTATAATAGAATACAGATAACTGGGGATTTATACCTTCCCCTAGTTTACTCTACACTCAGCTTGGTTTCTCCCCAACTTCATAGTCACATACAATGCAAGAAAAAATATACCTATTAAAATGACAACTTGTTCCTTTTGTTTTCCCGTGGTATCTCACCACCAACTATTCCCACCTATATACCATTATTCACCTCTTCCTTCCCCACATACTGGTTGTTCATTCCTTACATCACAAATACAAATTCAAATGTTTTAAATCAACAACATGTCTTAACTAAAATAAATCATTGATACCTTTTTAGTTCTCCCTTCTCTCACATGGGCTTGGCAATCCCACAACCTTTATCTGTTCTTCTTTTTGATTGACTATCTTCCTCTACTTTGTGATTGTCTTATTCTTTTGCACACATCACACTTTTGTTGTTCCAATTCACTCCTCCATGACCTTCCTCTCCTATCTTTCCCGTCTCTGATGATCTATCCTTTTACACACTACTACCCTTCAAACTTCACACAATCTATCCTTCAAACTTTATCAAATTTCCCCCTAGATCCTTCTTGAGCACCAAAGACAAGAGTTTTCACTCCTAACATGCAAGAAACAACAAAATTTCTTTTCTTTTTGTCTAAACTCATATAAAATCCCACCCAAATCTTTAATTTGGGTGCCTAACAAATTGTGGGAATTGGGGAAGCAATCCAAACAAGTTTAAACTCACCAAAATCATATACTTATTTTGATCAGTTGTTAATATAGTCTACAGTAGGTAAAATAAATTGAGGCCCTAGATAATGGTTTCTAGCAATCATTTGACATGGTGCCCTTGAATCAAGCATTCAAATCATTGTTTAAATTGAAATAATAAACTTGCTTAGCCAATAACTTAAGCCTAGATTTTCCATGATGGCATCTATAGCTACAAGAGATTATACTCAATTACCCAAAGATTATCCTAGGTTAGGATTGTCTATAATTTATAAAAAGAAAAATAAGAATAATTGATATCTTAGATTTGAAATTATCCAACTTAGACCCTTAATAACTTAAAACTCCTTGACTCTCTAGAGGAGACTAACTTGAGTTCCATGTGGGACGATAACTCTAATTTAAACTTGATGAGCAATTGAAGGTTTGTTTAATAGATTACCTTGGAATAAAGGTAAACAAGACATAAGTTAGTTTCATATCTAATTCTTTAAATTAGAGTTTGGTTACTTGGTGATCCAATGAACATGTTAATTAGAAGTGAACTGAAGTTTTAATAGTTATCCAATTTGAAGAATAGGATAGGGACTTGGAAAGGAGGTTGGCTAACTCTGGTGAGCAATATAACCTTGATCAAAGACATTTTGGCAGCCATACCAATTTACATGATGTATACTCTTCAAATTCTGAAAGATATTAGCTCAGAAATGGGGAAGATTTGCACACAATTTCTTTAGCAAGGGTCCTCAACAAGGAAGAAGCTTCACCTTTTATCATGGGAGAAGGTATGTAAATCAAAATGTCAAGGTGGGGTAGGGATTCTAAATTTAAAGCTTTAGAATCAAGCACTAGGAGCTAAGTTAGCCTGGAATATGTACAAGAGACCACATTCTAAATGGGCCAAACTGATGCAATCCAAATGCTTGGATAACACAAAGAAGGACAGGATTTTCATGGCAAAAAACCCTCGAAGGGGCTCATCCATGTGGAATTTTATCATAAGAAGAAGGGAGGTAATCTTGCCAAATCTCACATGGTTAATCCACAATGGAGAGAAAGCAAACTTTTGGGAGGACTCCTGGAATGGTTGGCCAAAGTTATCAGCAAGGGGAGAGTTGGAGGAAGCAAGGAGTTACCAAAAACATCATTGGGGTTCTAAGGAAAAGACTATTGCCTTTCGGATGTAGGGTCTATTTGACATAGAGCCATGTGGAGAAGCATAGAGGATTGTGATATTCCACAAGCTCAAAAGGCTTTATTATAAGATATCTTTAGGGCTAGAGTGGTGTTCCTAATGAATTAGGAAGATGAACTAGTATGGGTAGTGGATAGTACAGGTTCTTATTCAGTAAAGAAGGGATATAAAAGTCTAGATGTGAGTCCCAAGTCAGATTGATCGTCTCACCTATGTTGGAATGATGCAACTCTCCCAAAGGTAGAAGCCTTTGCTTGGCTAGCATTACACAAGAGAATTCTCACTAGAGATAGAATTTAGAAATGGGCCATCGGTTCAAATTTCAAATGTGTATTGTGTGGGGAAGAACATGAGACCTTGATCATCTTTTGCTTTAATGCTCTTTTAGTAGGGAGTGCTAGTACTAGCTTTTTAAATAGCTTAATTGGGATACTCCTCTTCTAGAGATTGTGTTATCATTGTTCAAAAGTTGGCCTACTCTTAATCTAGAGTCAACATTTGCATGCTTATTGGAGGTGAGCCCTTCCTTAGTAGTATGGCACATTTGGCATGAAACAAACTTAAGGATCTTTATAAGGAGGAAGACTCAATCAATCCATCAGGTGTGTGTGAATCTAGACAAAGAAATTGCAAAAGTGGTGTTATCTAAGGTGAGGAAGACAAGCATCCAGAATGTCAAGTGGATGAGGTGGGATGAGTTGATGGTAAAAAATTGGATATATTTGGAATAGGTATCTGATAGATCAATTTCACAATCTGGCAGTAAGAAATTGGATCGTAATCTTGTCAAATGGAGCCCCCCATCACAACCCTATGTTAAACTAAATTTTTATGTTGCATGTCGAGGTAATCCATGCTTATCTGGAACTGGCTGTGTAATTAGAGACCATGAGCGGAAGTTGTTGGTAGCTAAGTATTCGTAAATTCCTCAATGATCCAACAATGAAGCTGAGGCATGGGTGTTCCCACATGGACTACAATTGGTGATACATCACAATATCAAACACGTGTGGATAGAGGGGGATTCACTAAACATAATTAGAGCAATCTAAGCTAGGAAATCAGAGAATTGGAAGGTAGGATACATTTTGCAGCAAGCGCAAGTTCTTTTAAAAAACTTATATGATTACAAGATTTCCCATTGCTACAGAGAAGGTAACAAATTAGCTGATACTCTAGCAAATAGAGTGATAGACCAAATTTAAAATGAGGAAGTTTTTAATCCTAGCTAGGGGATTGGACCTAGCCAACTAATGACATGGATTTGAGATGATGTGGAAACAACTAAAGTCCATCAGAGTTTTGAAGACCACACCCATAGATGATGAGTTTTGAAGACCACACCCATAGATGATGTGTTAGTACTTAAAGTTCATCTAGCCAGATAGTCTAAGGATGATATGCACATGAATCTATTTATGAACGAAAGGTGAATGGCTCTTTGAAAAATATGGTGGGAGGGTCTACCATAGGCTTGTAGGGCCTTCATGGCAAATCAAGTCCATAATGGTTAAGTGATACAGTGCAAATGATTAAGGCAAATGCATTTAATGGATTTAAATGTAGTTTCAGACACAGTATGGAGATCTCAACTTAAGCTTAAGGATGAAATTTAATGCTTGAATTGGGAAGGAAAGCTGGACATTATTAGTAATTACGCCGAAGGCGTTCCCTTTGTGAGAGAGAGAGCTGAGTTTTGAAATCGACGATCCTCATTAGTGCAGAGGCATGCAAGACGATTGAAATGTATGCAACCATTGGATTTCACCATTTCTATTTTCCATCATGTCTTCAGTCATATTTCCAGCGTTGAGTTTTATGCAGTCGAAATGGGAGGCACTTAAGAGATTACAGGGATGGAATATACATCCTATGAATACGAAGGAGGTGCAACCCACGAAGGCTCCCGCCATATTTTCTGAGGAGAATGTCATATCATGAATCCATTATTATGTCACATTAATGTATGTCACCCCGTAATCATTATTCAGTTAGTAATTAGCTGATAGGCTGCCTCGGAAATCGTCACCACCGTCACCATTTTATTTTCCGTCAACCATTTTTAACATTGAATTATGATTGATGTGTGAGATATGCATTGCCGCCCTAATAAATACTTTTTTCCGATGGGAAAAAACAAAAAAAAAAGTAGTTTGCAGTTTTAGCTTTATATTGGAATTATGTAGAAGCTTCTCGAATATGAGAGCGGAATTTTAGTAAGTGGCCACCATTTTTTTTCCAGATCTATATTTTGGACATTTGCGCGGTCACTTGCTTTAAATGTTGTTTGTTAAAAAGTTGATTAGAGAAAATGATCTTGATGGTTATAGTTGTTCTACGTTATTTTTTTGACCTTAATCACACCAAAACTATTCTTGATCTCTACAGTGATTGTTGTTTAACTTGTTTTATATCAAATCTACCTGCATATTGTTTTTCCTCCATTGCTAGTAGCTCTTTTTCTTGGATCACTTAAACTAGTTTTTATTTGAATCAATAGTTTGTTAATATATAAACAGTTAAAAGGCAGGTCCAATTATTTTTCAACCTTTGGCATAATTCAAGTTTGCAAAGCAGATATATATATATATATCTGTAGAATCCATTTCAGTGTGATTTCTCTAATAATTTTTTGTTGTCCTGTTACTTAGAATGATTAGGATGCTTATGTGATGAGCCATAACCTTTACCCAATGGCATCAAATCTATATCAGAAAATCCTTAACCAAAAAATAATAACACTACTTTATGATAGGGACACTGAAATACAAATATTTCTAACATCAACAGAAGGATACACTTTAACATTAGATATGCAAGAGTAGTCCTTTATCTAATGGATTTCTACCGGCCAAACCAAAGAGACATTATGTCAAGAGCCATAGTTTGATAATTAGAGAGTTATGAACATATGATAAAATATTGTCAACCATTAACGTATGATACTTGATAATCACCTCCTCCATTTGAACATCTTATAATTCTGTAGGCTGATAGTCTGTCTCTGTCAATAGTCTTGAGACACTTTCCACTGGTCCAGGAGTTTGCCAATGGATTTATGCCATGATCAGGTCCAGTCATATACTGGCGCTTTTCCCTCTCCTCTTGGAATGAATAATTGTATCTCTTTTGCACATCTGATGAATTTGCCCCTCAAAAAATTAGAGTTGGAGCAAAACTACTAATACCCATTGATAAATCAGACCTTGATTTCAACTATGGATTTGAGCAAAATTACAAATACCCATTTACTAGCCAGATTTATAGTGAAATTTAACTACAGCAAGTTTTTCATGCAGCTGATCATCTGTAGTCAAAGCCATCACTAGTTGAGGCAGGCCCAAAGGCAGAGTATCTCCCTTATCAAACTGTCAAAAGTGAAATACATTCCCATAAGTCTTACAGACTTTCTCCAGGCCCTGTCTCTGTATTGGGCCTGGAACTCCTAGCATGAAGAGCACCCCACTCTTTACTTCATATTCATGAGAATGGCACAGTTTTTTCTCTTCATCAGGCAGAGGTAAGAATAATTTCTTAGATACCATGTACTCAATTCCTATAAGCCTAGCATTCTTCTCAGGAGAATCATAGAGCAAGCATTGCCTCACATCCTCGTTGATATGGCTGCAAAGATGGTGGGTCTCTGTTTGCCTTGTCATGTCATGGGCATAGAAATGGAAGTTACACATACAACAAAACAGTAATATTATGAAAACTATTATCTCATTGAAGGTTGAAAATTTTTTGCAGTGATTTTGCTAAGAAGATCAAAATAACTTATGCGCAGAGATGTTCATGGACCTTTTTAATCGGTGCAATTCCTGGATGAGTCTGGTTCCAGTTTCCAGCATGGAAGTAGTGGTTTTACTGGGCTCCCCTAGAATGTGAAGGGAGTTAGAGATTGCCCTTTATCCTTCTACAGCCATTTGTTTTACTTTACAATCTGCTAATCATTCTTCGAGAAATTTATCATGGCATCTCAACCTGTAAATAATTTACAGCCAAATTCAAAAGTGACATTTTGCAGCTTGCAATCTGAGCTTTGGTGAATCAAGTTCAAATATTTTTGTTAATAAATATATCAAGTTCCATCTTCTCTAACATCTGCCCTAAATTCATGTTCACACACTGCATGTTAGCCACAAATGTATACTGCTACTAGCAGCATGCAAAACCTAGAGAGGGTTACTGGTAAGAATTTAATAGGTACCCTGCTCAGAACATACGTAGTAGGAGCAAAGGGTTCGTTGAAGGTATATTTGACAAATGTCTTTAGGAAGTACCAATTAATTAATAAACATGACCAACCCAACTCTACAAACTCCAATTCTCATTAGAAACCAAGTAAATGAAACAAATTAACTACCCACCAGCACTGTCACTTCATCTCCTTTTACCTCACAAGTCCTAGCCATCCATTAGGAATCATAATTTTCCTTTTCTTGTAATTTGCAAATAGGCAGCCTTGGCCACCGTCTTTTAAACACAACCAAACGATGAGTCTACGAGCATAGTAACAAAAGAAAAGTTACAATGTGCAATTAAACACGGTAGGAAAAAGCACCAAGCCAAACAAAACACAAAGACTTTCAACAACAAAAATAAATAGAAATCTACAAAGAAAGCATTTTCACAACTTTAATCAATTCTCTTTAAATTTTAAATAAAATAAATATAAATATAAATATAGGGGAAAAGACCCAATAGGTGAGATAGCTCCAATGGTTGAGAATAAATATAAATATAAATTTAGGGGAAAATATCTAATAGGTGAGATAGTTCCAATGGCTGAGATGGTATATGTGCATGTAAGGCCTAATATTTTTAAAAGTTTAGTACTAGTCATTGTGATCTTAAGGTTGTTAGTGTTAATATAACTACTAATAATTGAATGAAATGTGCCCTTTCGATTTAAAAAGCAACCAATCATGTGATGTCACATCAACCCAGGGTAAAAGCATAAAGTAGTGTCACACTTTGAGCTAAAAGAATAATTTCAATCGAGTGGGTTTAGGTCAAGTACTAGTCGGCCGAGTGGGATTCGATCGAATCGACTCGGCACCGACATGGCGTGTATTTGGCATCGATGTGGCTACATTTATTCGGTCGAGTGGTTATCGATTGAGTCCCTTTCGATCAAATCCATTAAATATAAAAAAGAAAAAATACACAACTGTGGCGGTCAATTGTTGCATTTTTGGTCGAGTGGGTTGCGTCTGGATGCTACTCTACCAAATACCTGGAGCCTACAAAGCCTCGTAAGACTTTTTTTGCTCTCATAACTCTGTTGCGTTTTTAATTTAAGACTTTTTTTGCTCTGTTCAGCACTGCATTTTTTAGTTATTATCATCACGTGCATTTGTTTATTTTGTAAATTCGAATGATATTTACATGTTAAGGGTTTTTATTGTTTTTGTGAAGCACTGTCTATGTGCTTGTGAACAGATTTGATGTTTTAATTAAATTTTTTTAAAACCCTAGTCAGGCCATGATTATGGCACATTTTTTCACAGTAAAACACTAAACACTGATAGACATCAGATTTCCACAGTCCATAATTAGGGCAGAGTAAAACACAATTTATATTGGAATGGAAATTTTTTTTAAAACCCTAGCCGGGCCATGATTAGGGCAAAGTTTTCTTCACATGAAGACAACCTCCCGCAAAAAGCTCGGAGCACCACTATTTTCCTCGGGTGCCATGTCAGAACCTGAGATTGCTGACAAAGTATGTGAAGCCTCTGTGAAAAGCAAGGCCTTCATTACAAGAGTGCCACATTCTGGGAGGCCAACGTCATGATGATATGGACCTTGGGATTTGTCCAAGCCTGCACGTCTAAGTTCTTTCTCTGGGAGGCCGTCAATACCTATGGCTGAAAAATGCTGAGTCCAGATCTAAATTTCTGTGTTATTTTTTCTTTAAATTCAAGGTTTCAATTTTCAAATTCTATAAATTTGCTGCGTAATTTTGTTCTATTTTTCGAAGGTAGAAAAATATTATCTGGTTGGTTTTTTTATATTTGTGGTTTCAATTATCAAATTCGTATGGATCTACAGCCAGTTCTATCTCGTTTTTGATAAATTTATGTTATCTTAGTTCAAAATTGCCAGAAATTGTTATTTGGATAACCTTTCAGAGGTGAGGATTAGATAAATTGTTTTAGCAAGTAGGAGTTTAAGTAATTAAATGTAGAAAAAAGGTGTTCTATTTATGCTGCCATTACTTTATAGAAAACTGCATCGAAAACAGAGTCTTGCATTTCTTATTTTAAACTCTGTTATATTTGGAACCTGTGTACAAATATTTACATAAACATTTAGAATGACACTGTGATTCATGGGCAATAGCAGATTGTTCTCCCATTTAAGGCAATTTTCCCAGTAGCTATTGCAGAGGAAATTTAGGTGTTAAATAAAGAAATATGGTATTTTGTAAATGCCACTAATGTTCAATTTGGTCTTGGAGATTCCATTATTCAATTTGGTCTTTTCTTTTTCTCTGTTATTTGATTTCAAAACTGGCCTTGATTAAATAATGAACTTCAAAATTAATATCAAGGGCCCAAACATCTAGATTACTAGGGTTTCAAAAATAAACTAAAGAGTAAGAGTCAACTTTCTACTTGGCAAAATTTCAAAAAATTGAAACTAAAGATATTCACATTCTCACAAAAAAGGATACTTTCCTTTCCATGATATTCCCTTCATAGTTCTTATTAAACTAAATACTAAATAGTCAAATATGTATGGTTTCATGAAGTTTATGTTGTGCAAGCTTCAAAATTTACATCATCTCCAGTGTCCAAACTCCATGGAAGATCGACAATCTCAATGATCTACTTTGACGTTGCACCTGTCTTATTTTTGCAAAAATAGATTCTCATATTAAATGCGTCACACCCAAAATTGGTAATTAGGTTAGGCTCGTATCAAATAATAGAAATCAAACTCTTGCTGCGTGAAACCAATCCTGACCATGGATATTTTCCTCTTGATGACTCATGAATCAATGAAGGTTGACCCAACATTCTATCAACATAGCTCCAAATCACTCTAGCACCTTCTCTACTAATATTGGGAAATAAACATTTCCGTCATGAAGTGGGAAAAGTTACTTTAACGGTTTTCTCATTTTAGAAGGTCATGGTTTTATTGGGCCTCAAGAAAATCTTAGATTTAAGATCTCAAAGGTGCATGCTGCCAATACAAGAGATTTCCAACTCTAAGAAATAACTAGAACAAGTTCCTGCCTTTGTATTTATGTGGTTGCTTATTATGCTACAAGTTCCTGCCTTTGTATTTATGTGGTTTCTTATTACGCTACAGTAAATAAAAGTCCATGAAGTGTGATTACTAGTTTATTAGTATAAATATTTTGTTATATTCTATTATCAAGTGCCATTTAGAAACAATATACTCATTAGCACAATCAGACTACAATCACCTTTCATCATTCCCAAAAAACGTTATGTAACTTATTGTCACATTCAATTACAAGTTGGAAATCATTAGAAACTGTGGACATCACTAAAGAATAATAGCATGAGACATATTATACAAACATAACGATTACCAAGGTAAGTCCCAATAGATGATACTCCAAGTACTGCTTGCAAAATAAAGAAAGAAAATTGATGTCCACATATGACCAAATTAAATTGATGTCCACATATGACCAAATTAGGCCACTGGGACTCAAACATAGATCCAAAAATAATAGCAGTAAAAGGGAGTGCCCAAAGTATTCCCATCTAGAAAACACTAAAAGAGAGTTTACCTTAAAAAATTATCCTAGGAAGAAAGTAAACCCTCCTATCCTTAAATTTTTAAACCTTAAATATTTTACTTTTCTCAAAATATGAAGAGTATTCCAAACAAAATTCCCTTCCCAGTCATCTCTAGTCTGTCCAACAGTTCGTGCAGTTTAGGTCTGTCAAATTTTAATTTCGTTGATCAAATAGGTGATGATCAAGATGTTTAGCTCCATAAAGGATCATCCATGTAAAACTCAGATTCAAAGTTTCAGCAAGGGACTTCCATCAATCCTGCAGCTGGAAGCTACAAAATCAATCAGAATGAGCACAAAGACTGGTAGATACATGAAAGAAGAAATGTACATCCAAAATATACAAATCCAAATTAGCCCGTACTCAAAGAGAATAAAGAATTTGACGTGCATATGTATCATATAACAAAAATGTGTTGAACAATCAACTTTGTCACACATCACAGAATCATGAATAAGAACAAAAATGACTTGGTCCATAGTTTGACACTCTAGGATTCAAGAAAATATTTTCTCCAAGAAAAAATGCAATTGCTTTGAATAGGCACCTCTGCTTCATAATTACTTTTATGCAGTCAACAGATCAATCGTATTATGGATTTTCAATATAGATAAATCCATATATTAGTTTGATTGTTCTGGAAAGGAATGCAGTTTGAGGATTATTTCACATTTTCTTCAAGCTTGTTTTCTTAATTTTTATTAATTTTGTCATACACATGAGAATTTCAGTGATACTGGCTCTCTTTTTTTACATTAGAACTAGTATCTCTATCTTTTCTTGTTCTTCATAGCTGACATTGATTTTTTCCCTGGATCACTCCAAATTCTCAAGCTTTGTGCTTGCAATTGGAAGCACCTATTCTCTTTTCAAGAATTGTATGCTTCCCTTTGTGCATGTGTTTTTTGTTAATGCTTGTGCTTCATATTCTATATTGAATCTCTTTTGAATATGAAGTAACGTTCAGTTGTTTAGCTTTGGATGTATCATGGAGTTATCTGTTGAAAGATTCCCAATAACATTAATAAAGGTAACAGCATTAGAGATAGGTTAAAACATTGTTTTATGACCATTAGAAATCAATACAAAGAAAATTATGAAGTAACGTTCATTTGTTTAGCTTTGGATGTATCATGGAGTTATCTGTTGAAAGATTCCCAATAACATTAATAAAGTTAACAGCATTAGAGATAGGTTAAAACATTGCTTTATGACCATTAGAAATCAATATAAAGAAAATTATGCATAGCATTTGGGTGGACTTGGACCTAAGTTCATACCTTGTGGGAATATCCTTAGTAGTGTTGAATGGGGAACATAGATTCCCCCACACACTAGACTTTTTAAGTAGATATATATATTTTTAAGTATTTTAATATGTTATCATATAAGGTTCAATATTCAGTAACTCAACATTACGTGGTAGTGAAGTGAATGAATACAATAGGTTAATGGGCGTGAAGGATTCTTATAAGAACCATCCTCTTTTTTCCTTATCTTGCCTCGACAATAAGATCATGAACTACCTCGTGTATAAGATTTTTAATTGTGTAATACCTTTATATTAAATTAATCTATAGACTTTGAAAGTGAATAGTATTATAAAATATATATTTAAGTAATAGATAATGAAAGTTCTAATTACTTACAAGTGATTGTGGGTTATGATGGGCTTAATAATGTGTCTAAGTATGGAATTTGGAATTTGGTATTTGGTATTGAATATTTAATGATGATCGTGAGTCAAGTTTGTTTTAAATATACACTTTTAATCTATAAAATGTAAGTATAATTCCAAATTTCAATCTATGAAATGTCAATGAACATAATTGTTGGTAACTTCAATCTCTTTATTTGATAATACATTAATTAGATTTCTTCCATTATAGTTATGAAAACCATTATATACTTATGAAAAGTTAAATCTTGTAAATTGTCCAAGCTTATCTTTGAATCCTTTTCCTTTGCATGCAAATCTAAACTTTGTGTTTATTTAGATGATCTACATGTTGCATTTTTATATTTTTGTATGCTTAAAAGAAAAATGCTTGTACATATTTAATTTTTTTGTTTTAATTAAATGCAGATCTCTTTACATAGTTTTATCTAGATATGGCTGATGACCAGGAATCTCATCATTCCACGCAGTCTCAGTGCGAAGCTGAGGCTAGGAATAATTTTTATAATGATAGCATTTCTAGATTAAATAATGCTTTGAAATGTTTGGATCAAACTATACAGAACCCCCAAAATTTGGCTAATAGAGATAGATTAGTTAATATTTGTGCGAGATTAGACATATCATTGAGACAATAAAATCATACAATCCATATGATGATATTAGCACTGAGGAGTTTTATAGGTCCCTTGCTAGGACTGTTACTAGCATCGAGAATATCAAAACTATTTCTGATAGAGTTTCATTACATAATGTGCATACTATGTTCCTTTTTTATACTAGGAAAGACAAAGTTAGAGGTTATACTATTACCAGGTGTACAGATCTGCCAGTTGGTCCATTTATATATCCTATATTTTTGGCAGCCAATCATAGATGGCCTCATAATGACGAGTTACCACTATATTTTTGCAAACAATTATATGCTGAGTTTCATTTAGGATTATCTGTGGATTACACATCTATGCCTATAAATGCTGGACAGGGCAAGGGGAGGTTTGCTGATAAACCTCAATTTAGATGTCCAAATTTGCCACCGCCCAAAAATAAGAGGGCATTAGTTGGTCCAAACCTTTTGGTTCTTCCAAAATGTTTGGAATTAGCAACAGTAGGAGATGCAACAATTGCACCGACTAGATCCAAGCTTTTTGACAGGATGACCACCATTGCTACTCAAGTTGATCAGGTGTCATCTGATCGTGTAGGGAGATACTTACTACGTCCACGGATTGGCCTTCCTCCCACTGAGGCTACATCCGTGAATTATGACCCCTACATTCGTGCAGATCTGCCATCCCCATCAGATGTGACCCATATGAGTGACACCATTGTACATAATGTTGCTTCAGCTTCCATTCTTGATTTACTATCAACATACCAGTTTATCAGTGATGAGTATGGTATTCCTTTGGATGCTGTATTGGCTCATATTAGATGACATACTGTAGACAGTTGGGTCAGGGTGAGGCAGCTTCAAAGGACCAGAATATTCCAAATCAGCCTACAGCCCCCACACAGCATCAGGTTGCACCTAATGTACATGGCACATATAGCACACTTCTCTTTGGCACTAGTCCTTTACCTTCAGATATAGGTGTTCCTAATGTTACCATTCATTCATCTGAGATTAGTGGGATAGGTAGAGTGCTCCAGGATGTGTAGGTACTTGAATAATTTCTATATTTTGCATTCTACAAATTCACATGTGTATATATTAAATAAACTTGACTTAAAAGTAGCTCTCACTATTCATTGAAATCTTGTATTTGAAAATTTATAGCAACAAGGGGATAATTTGTCATGCTTCAGAGATCTAGAGCATGCAGAGGATCCCGTGCATGATACATTTGAGGTACATTTATAATATATATAAATTACATGATAAATTCACACATGTGGAAAGTACAAAACTTTAAGATGATTTTACATATATACACATGTACATTAAATTAAATTATGTACTTTCTTGTGCAGGGAGGTGCATCAGGTCATGGATCAGCTTTCGGAGAGAGATCGAGGCATGGATCCACACATGGATCAAGATCTAGAGAGAGATCGAGATGTAGATCCACACATGGATCGGAAGATTGATCTAGATCTTATTATGTTTGACATTATCCAGTTTGACATTTGACATTATGGTTTGACATTTTATATTATGGTTTGACATTTGACTTTGTGGTTTGACATTATGGTTTGACATTGGACATTATGGTTTGACATTTTATATTATGGTTTGAACATTATATACATTTTATATTATATACAAATTGAACATTTTGGCAATGTGGTAACATTCAATTCTATAGGTACTTAGTCCCTCAAGGATTTTCATTTCAAATTCCAGTTGTATACAAGTCCTCTTTAAACAACCTTTTTTTAATTTTTTCTCATATCAAGACATTCTCCTCGAATTGTATTATATTTAAAAATACAAAGGATAGTTTGAATGAAAGTATGCAATAATAGTCTCTACTACAACAAGATCTAATTGGTGCAATTTGGAAGCAAATAGGGAATCACTACTCTAATTAGACATCACTACATTAGGATTTGAATAAATAATAAATTTGATTCATGAGCAAATCATAAATGATTCTTGTTTAATCCTTGCATGCCAAGAAATACATTAGATTTAAATAAATAATTGGAAAAGATAAAATTATTGTTCTAAAAGTAGTTAACAAATCTCTTTCTCAATAATTGTTATGTGCTTTGTGATTCCAATTCATGTCTTTTGCAAATTTGGTTCATGTTTGTGGCTCATAGCTAGCCTTGTAAGACATTCATTGTATTCTTGATCATAGGGATTAAATATCACTAGAAATAGGAATTTGTAATATCTAAAATGATAAAAAATGAAAAATGGATGATATATGCTTCCAAATTAGAGCAGACATTCATTTACTTATTTGTAATATAATAGAGGCCAATGTTTTATAATAGATACTACAAATAGGAATTTGTTTAATATGGTAAATGCACTAGATATTTTAATGTTTTATAAACAAATTTTGGATCTAGATTAAACCCTAAAATGTTAATATGAAACCATAAAACATCAAATTGAAACCCTAATATATAAATTTGAAACTCTAATACATGAATTTTGAAACCCTAAAAAATCTGTTTGAAACACTAAACATCTATTTTGAAACCCTAAAATGTGGATGTCAAACCACGATAATATTTTAATTGTGTATTCTTAAGTATGAGAATAGATTTATGATTATCTTTAAGTAGGGCTTGAAATTATGGTTTTGGGAGCTTTCTAGAAAGAGATATTTTATAAAAGATAAGAAATTAATAGAACACACATTCCTTATGATATTCAAACACTCACAAAGGATTAGATTAGAGATTGAGAATATTTTCAATGCTTGTTGAAGGATTCAAGGGTTTAGCATCTATAAACAAGGTTATCAAATTGGGCGTTGAAGAGCTTGGCATCAATGAGGATTTTAGAGAATGCAAACCTTGGAAAAGCTAGTGAATTCAATATAGGGAAAATTGAAATTCTTGTAAAATTGAAATTGAATGAATTCAAATCTACATAATTTAATTTTTGTAACTTAAATTCGAATGTGTCAATTTGAAACCAAAACCATAGGATTCATATTGTGGGGAGATTAATACAAAACCCTAATATTCTATCTATGACCTTAGGAAAGAGAATATTATAAAATTATAACTTGGAATGGAGTCTTTAATGTTTCTATGGTTTTATAAAATGTATACTATTGATTTTGGGAATTGGTTTTATGTTTTTTTGCAAGACTGAATGAAATAGGTGCTTCTAGGAACCTCCTAAAAGTGTCAAACTAGTTTCATTAGGAAAATAAAATCAAGATTTTCCTTTCACCAGTTATCAAAATCAATGTTGCTAAGTCTACTTGAGGTTAGTAAGAAGGTTTGGCAGAATTTTTGGGTCTAAGATCTACACCAAGATTCTTTTTCTTTTGAAGCATGTGAAACCTTCTTTTTGTTATTTTGCATTTCTATGTCTTCATCTTCAAATGCTAAGTTTATAAGGGGAATTAGGTAGCCTTAACACTTAAGTATAGGATTTTTTTCAAAATTTCCTAGGGACATATATGCACCTCAAGTAAATCTACATCCCTTGGATAACTAAATGAGGAAAGCTTAACTAGCATAAATACTTGACTAGCTATGCCACTTGGTGCATTCCCTTACAATATTTGTTCCCTTCTAGCTATGTCTAGTATTCTTGTTTTCTTGGATTTTTTATTGTATATATTTTCATAGTTGGGTTGGGAATGGAAATTTTAGGGTCTATTTTTACTTTTTAACTTTCTAGAACATGAGATATTTTTGTATGATGAGTTTATCTCTTGTTTGAAAGTTGTGACTAGTTTGGTATACTAGTGTTCTAG
Organism: Cunninghamia lanceolata; assembly: GCA_027924645.1. Classification (NCBI taxonomy): domain Eukaryota; kingdom Viridiplantae; phylum Streptophyta; class Pinopsida; order Cupressales; family Cupressaceae; genus Cunninghamia; species Cunninghamia lanceolata. The sequence goes on along the minus strand of BSBN01000377.1, from coordinate 25,963,959 downwards.
TGAGATATAAATTGGAACTTAATCCCATGCTACTAATTAGAGTAGACATGCATTTACTTAGCCTTGTAATGTACTTATTTGTAATATCTATTATAGTGCATTTACCATATCACAAATTCCTATTTTTCATTTTTTACATGTCTAAATTATATCTAAAATGATAATAAGTACATGATAACAATTGGATTATGTGCAATGTACTACTCCAAAAGAAAGAAAATGTGAAGCAAAAGCCAACTCCATGCCATCCATAACAAACTCAATAAAATTTCATTCACTTGTATAGACACAATTGCATTGAATTTGGATATTTAGATAAAAGAAATATCTATCTAAGTATAACAATATATATATATCACTAACATTAAGCTATTAAAGACTAAAATTAAAGGTTAGATGATTTCCTTTCTTGAGTTATGTATGAATTAAATAATAAATAAATTAGAAAAGCTAATATTTCATTAATAGATGTTTTCTAAGTAAAATGCATGAATAAAAAAAGAGTAAATTTAATTTATTATCACTCAAAAATTATTACTTAAATATTATTAACTAAGATGTATTTCTACTTGATTAGATTTGTGAAGTAAAAGTAAAATTATACTTGGATTAAAATGAAAGAGAATTTTAGTAAGATGCTAAATTATACAAGTTTGAAGATTGAACTATCCTTTGGCTACTTGTACAAGCTATTTAACTAAATTGGTCTTGATATTGGCATTCCCTACCCTCAAAAACTAAGCTTATACCATAGAGTCATTACAAAATAACTCAGATCACCAACATGTTGATTTAACAAATAACTTGGTGAACACATAAATGAATACACATATGCATCATACTCAATCATGTCTAGAATTTTTGAACCTATAAAATAGTTTATTAGGCCTTAAAAACTAAACTTTATCATGACATCCAAAAATAACTCAATTCAATTAAGCTACATTAAGATAAAATAAGATAGCTAATAACTTTATCATGACATCCATGACATCTAGAATTTACGAGCCATAGAGGATAGCCTAGATAATTTCATCGAATCACAATATCTTAGGATGACCTGAATATTAGGTAAGATCTGAACACCAAAATGTAGGAAAAAGAAACATATGAGCTGCAATTAATTGATGACCTATCTATTTCGATAATTAAGAAAAAAGTAATGTATCACACATTGAATGAAATTATTTGAATTCAACATAAAATAAATTGTCATAGAAAATATATACATGTACAAAAATAGCTTAAAGTTCTTGGTACATATAATATAGATCCTCTCTATCTTTTATTATCTCTAAAATCTTTTCATGATCTTCAATAGGCAACCTCCACCTTTGTTTGGCACGTCCTTTTTTGGTAAAGTTTCAAGATTTATTCGTGTTGCTATAACTAAGTGACTATAATGCAGAACCTTTTGACTTGGCATATAATCAATAAATATAATACCATTTGTATCTATCTTTGTTTGTTGATAGTATGTACCTTCAACAACCACTGATCCAGTTGGATACTCTTGTCCATCACCATCTGTCATTGATTCTGACAATTTACATTTTGGTTGTGTACATCTTAGTAGATAGTAATCTACACTTTCTGTATTGTTAGGATCTGTAAGAACAACAAAAATATCTCCTGTACACACCATGTAGTACAAGTTAAAATTCAATTTAAAAATTTAAAAAATTTACCTGTAACAACTAAATCTGATACACATTCATAATCAGCTGAATACAAAGGATTATAGACATCTACAATGTCATTATCTTCAAAAGGGCCCGACATGACCATTAATTGTTTTATTTCTCATTCTAAAACATACCCATCTCTAATATTCTCACATTGTAGAGTATTTACATTGTTCTCAATGCAATCAACACAAAAACATAATTTTTCTCACTTGAATTACAGAAGGCCTGCTATGTCCTATTGTCATGATTTGATGCAAACTTCTAATACCATTAATTGTTTGACAATTAGTAAGAGTTGATCGATCAATATCTATTTAAATTTTAATCATCCAATTAAAAAGTGTATAAAATTGAAAATTCAATTCATGTACACATTGAAATTCAAAACAAAATATTTATGTACCTTTAACTTCCCAAAAATAGTGTATGTTGTATATTGAGTCACGAACAGCAAAATAACTTTTGCACCATTCAACAATTTCATTTGCATTCCTTATGGCATTACCTGCAAGTTCATGTTGATGAAATGTCAGGTTAAGCTCAGTTTTCTAGTTGAAAGGAAGAGACAATCTCAAAAAACATAATTAGATTCTTTTAAAAATCCAACAGGAGAAATATTAAAAATTTGCAACATTGGATATATATCAAAACCATTAAATTGCATAATGGCTTAAGCTTCCACTTCTCAACACATGCAAAATATTGAGATCTACACTTTTTTCCTAACAGGTTTAAATTTATTTAAAATATATTTAAGAATTTAAATTTGTATTCCATATTGTATTACCTGCAAGTTCATGTTGTCAAAGTGCACACTTCACACATGATCTAGCTCCATCATGCTCTCCTTTTCTATGTCCACTCTCATAGAAATTCCACAAAAATTAAATGTTCTGTTTAATATGTTGTTGGCTTAACCAATTAAAAGCTTTTGCAGACTTAAATTGTCCTCTGAAATTACAAACAATTTCAAATTTAAAACTAAAATTTAAAAAAAAAAAACTATATACATCAAGGTACAACATATTTAAGTAACTGAACAATTCAAGTCTACAAGTTAATTACACAAATAAATATAATATAATTTTAAAAAATAATTAAATCAACACTTACCAGCACATCCATCAGACCATATCCAATGTTGTGAAGCATCTATTCGACGTCGTCTTAGGTCTTCAAAAAATATTGCAAAACAATGGGCTACATAGCTTCTATCATGACCTATATCATCACTGATATAAAAGTGAACCTTTTTGATGATAATTCGTTCATCTTTGCTACTTTGTACACCATCCACATGTTCTTCAACATGCCTATAACAAACTTGTACAAATATTACAACTTGCTCTGAATGATAATATTGAGTTTGAATCTCATTTTGAGGATTAAATGTATACTTCTAAGAGAAATCAACAATAGACAGAATACAACCTGGTGGAAAGTAATTCTTTGAGTCACGAAATTGCTTAGCTTGCCATCTAGCACCATGACAATGTTCAATATGTGGATATATGATATTGCAAAAAAATTTCATAAACTCATTGCTTGACAATTCATTCTCCTTGAGAACAATTTTTCTGCTCTCAACTCCTAACTTTGTTGAGTACTTCTCATATTCAAATCTCTTCCACATAACTTGCATCGAATGATCAATATTGTCAACCTGTACAAGATTCTTCAAATTTCCACAATCATTACATATATTTTTTATACACTGCACTTTGAATTCATCTGAATCTTCTGATTTTTCACATAGAAGAGTTTTCACAAATTGTGTTGTACTTCCAGGGATGACTATATTTAGATTAATTACTGCCATAACTTTTTTATATGACTATAGGTGTAGATGAAATTCAACATGATTTTGACAACAAGTCTCGCGTACCTTATTTATACATACAAAACTTGGTCGTAGACTCTCAAACATCCTTTGACAAATCTTCACATCTGAAAATTCTTGCTTGAATGCTTCAAAAAGTTCACTTTGTGTTGTATCTATAAAATATTTTGGATATGAAATTTTTGTACCATCTTCACCTTTTATCTATATAGTGTCCCTTCTATTGGAAGAAACACGAGAGTGGCTGGTCCAATATTCAATCACCTATTCCTTTACATCTTCTGAGATTCTATCTTTTCGGGGAACCCTACAAATATTTACCCAATTTTTCTCAACATTTCCATCCAATCTATTTCTCCTTGAAATATATCTTTGAATAGTTCTCCTAGAAACATTGAGTAATTGGGAAATTGCTTGAACTTGTCTTCTATGTGATAATTTCTTACTAGAAATTACAGTCATTAATGCTCTGTGCAGCACTTAAATCAATAGCTCGACTCTTGCTTTCAATAGAATTCAATGCTTCTTGTAGGTTTTCAACTATTGTTTGCTTTAATGAACCTGATGACTTTTTCTTATTATCAACCCCTAACAACTCCAAAACAGGGGTCATCTCTTTCTTCCTAAATAACTTTGCAAATAACTGTACTCTTCCAATTATAGACTTATTTTCAAAAAATTCATCCCATATTTTTTTAGTGTAATTTTACTGTGCTTTCAGGTACCATATCTTCAGATGAAATATTTTTGAAAAGAGAATCCTCATCCATCTCCATCAAATTTTCCATACCAAGGAAAAAATTTCTATCACCACCTTCAATTTGCTCTGGTACATGTACTCCTTGGTCATCAACAATTTCCATGGGTTGAACTCTTGAGTAGATGTTCCTTCATCAACATTTGTAGTATCTCTTCTTCGATCATACAACCTTTTTCTTGTCTTTTTATTGCCCATCACAAATTGATCAAATTTGAATTCACCTGCATGCAATAATAACACATGTACAAAGACTTTAACCTCTATTTTTTGAAGATCTAGGTCTACATTCAATAAATCAATGGTTTTAATCAATTACACATTTTAGAGCATGGTACCTGAGAATACAACTCTGCCCCTGTTGAAATCAGTGGTTCTTTTTTCTCCAAATTTCTATAATTTAATAATTTAAAAAAAACCCCAAAAAGTTAAAAAAGCCAAAAAAGGCATTAAAAAAACACTTTCAGATCATTGTGTTTTTTAATATGACTTTGCCCTTGTTCAAATCAGTGGTTCTTTTTTCTCCAAATTTTTATAATTTATTCATTTAAAAAAGCTAAAAAAACCAAAAAAGTTAAAAAAGCCAAAAAAAGGCATTAAACAAACACTTTCACATCATTGTGTTTTTCAATATGACTCTTCCCTTTGAAATCCTTTTTTTTAATTTTATTATAATTCAGTAATTAAACAATAATAAAAAAGCCACAATTTTTTTCAAAAAAAAAAAAAAAACAAAGGAGTAGATTCGACTAAATGGGATTATGCCAGATCCCATTAGATAGAATCCCATTCGATCGAATCTGTCTATGTGGCATCCTATTAGACAGCAAAGTCACCATTTTCTCATACTTTCTCAAACTTCCAACTTCTGTTCAATATTTTTACAATCAAAATTAATTTTTAAAAAAAAGAAAAATACCCTTTTGTAGAGCTCGGAGTGCTGAATGTGGAAATATATATATTTATATTTTGAGTAATTTTAGGATATAAATATTTGAAAATAATGCAAGCAGGGTGTTGAAGTTCAAAAAGAGGCTAATTTGAAACTTAAAAAAAAATAGTAAAACATCATTTGAAAATTTGGCAAATATATGATGCCCTAGAGGAGACAATCCTCTTCAAAAGGGTATAATTTGTTTTTTGAAAATGAAAAAACAATTAAACAATAGTTGACGTTAACTAAAAACAATCAAAATCGAGTAAGTTTGACTTTAAAACGTTATTACGAGAAAAATATAGATCAATTTTTTTTTTCCATGCCCTAGATAATGAAGTCACCTATTTGGAGAAAAAAAAATTAGGGGAAAATGCATTTTTTTCTATTTGTTTATTGACGTCAACTGAACATCACTTTTTCTTCAAATTTTCAGCATTTCAAAATCTTCTCTTAAATTGATAAAAAATAAATCAAAATAATTTTTAAAAAAATCTAAAAAATTAGACTAATAAACTTCAACAAGAGATCTACATTTTCTTAGTTTACATCATTTTGAAATTCAAAACATAAAGACCACTTTTATGTGGTCGAAGTTGAGATATTTTTTTGATGTTGGCCTATTCCTTTATAAAGTGTGACACAGGTTTGTGCTTTTACCCCCCACCAACAAAACATGACTTAATGCACACCTATTGGTCCACCCTTTTTTTGAGGAACTATTTGACACCTCAACAAAAAGCATGCTGATGTGGCATCATATTTGATAATGTGGCCCTGAAACCTTACTTATAAGCAAGGGCATTGTCAAATAAGCTACTGAAAATTTTGGAGTGATTCTAAATTGCCACGTATGATTTTGAAAGCCCTGAAGTTAGGGTGCTCCACTACTCCATCCTCCCCCCTAGAAAGTACTCTTCAACATAAGTCAATCGAAATATCTAGCCATCCCGGCCACATCATGTGTCCCTATCTAAATAGTTTATTTAAGGCACCCCTTTTAAAGATCAAAACTTTATCATCAAAATGAAATTAAAGATGGAAGACTTTACCATCAAATCGAAATTGAATATTTAGTTGATAGGCTTATCGCCAACCATTGTTTTTCCCGTCACTGATAAACCAATATATGTGCTAATTTTCAAGAATTGATACCTTTCTACATTCGCATGTGTTGGACAGTGGTTTTTGTGTTTTTCATTACCTAGCCATGTGCATTTGTACTTGTACCGGACATTTCCTAGTTTCTAAAGAAAATAAATATTTAAAATGATATTAGGGACCATCAATCCATATCATGGCATTTATATGCACATTTGATTTTTCTAAATATATCCTCCCTATAATTTAAAGTAAATGTGAAGTTTATGCCTTTGAAATAAGAATGAAATATTGAAGAATGTAATTTTCTTTTATTTCTTTTATTTTTAATGTTACTTTATATTTTATTTTTTAGGATTTGTTAATTAAATTTAATCTGTTTAAGTGTATATAAAATAAATATTTAAAATGATATTGGGATGGACCCATCAATTGATATCATGGGATTTAGGTTTGATTTTTCTATATATTATCCTCCTTTTAAAAAGAAAATGGTTATTATATACAAAAGTTATGAATATGCTTAACAATTATTTTTCATATACAATTTAGATAATATTCATAATTATTTTTCATATACAATGTAGATAATTATTATACTTCAAAATAGTAAAATATTATTTTGGTTTTTAATAGAATGAAGGAGATAAATTTTGAGAATTATATTTTTGTTGTGAAAATCTTTTAAAACGAAGTCAAAGTAAGTGTTGGGCCACGATTGACCACAGTTTATGAGATTCCTATGAACAACTCCATCATCATCATTAGTTTTTTTAGTGGAAAGTTTAAAGATTGTAATAAGAAATTCTTAGGAACTAATTTATTTTGTACACCATGTTATTTATATATAGTTTATTTAAAATGAAATATTTATATATTATAATAGTCATCAATACATTTTAAATATATAATAATTATTTAATTTTAATTTTGAGTGTTTTAAGATAACAATAAGTTTATTACGTTGAAGGCGTTCCCTCTATGAGGTGAAGTGGCCTAGTGTAAAATCGACGATGGAGAGTGTCAAATACGCATGTAAGACGATTGAACGGTCACTGGCCGTTCAATTTTCCATTGTCAGTTTTTCACTTTCCACCATGTTTTTCTTTATTTCCACTCACGCATTTAAATGGGCATCAACGGTGGACGTTTTTGATTTATCTCATGCATTTTTTAGAGGCCGGGAATGCAAGATGGGTGTCTCTGATTATAGTGACCACATGACTGTGTAGTATTATTTGCTTGCACGTTTCATCTTGAGTATTATTTGTCTGCTATCAATGACTGTCAACTATTCATTCTTCAATAAGATGCGTAAATATATTCACATGGTGAGGTCGGTCATTTCAATGAACATTGTGGCGTACGTGGAGTTCTCTCATTGGTCCAGGAATGAGGATGGGTGTATGGATAACAACTATGAGAATGTTTATGTATTTTCATTTCATAAAACCCAAAGAAAATTATTATATACTTTCCAATAGAAAAATAATGTGAAAATATGTTACGAGAAAAGGTATGTGAACTCAAGTTTTAAATATTATACAAATATGTCACAAGTATTTTTTATGGACAAGTATTAAATATTTTGTGTACTTTTATTGTAATGATTTAGGATTTTAATTTTGTTATCTCTTACTAATTTTTAATATATAAAACTAAAACATTTATGTATAGTCTTTATATATATATATATATATATATATATATATATATATATATATATATATATATATATATATATATATATATATATATATATATATAATATGTAATTAATTATTTAATAGTAATAATCAATAATTATTGATTTTTAAAAAAAAATTATTAATAACTATAATGTAGAATGATCAGCAATGAAAATTTACAATTGTCACTAAGTTTTTATTTGACAGGTATGATTAGTTTGAAATTTCAGGCCCAACTTAAACCATGCACAATACTTGTGTCATTCAAAGTTAAGTCGGATTTGGGATTTAATTGAGTTTTATTTAACTTTGAAAAGTAATATCTTAAGGCAACATGTCATTTGCATGGGAGAGAGAGACAGAGATATAGAAAGATAGAGAAGAAAAGAGATGAGAGATTTGGATCACATGGTTTTAGACAATGTGTTGAAAGAGGCCATGCGAAAGGATGGACATCATGACACCAAAGGAGTCAGCGCTTTCTAGTGGCGTGGAAAAGCCAATAGTTTCTTGACACGAGGTGGCATTTTAGGTCTCCCAAGGCAAAAAGGAGAAAGAGGTATTATAGGGCCATGAGGCAATGACCGTGGAGGGAAATTTGTGATTAAAATAAGGACCAATAATCCATCTACAAAGATTCTAGGTCTCTATGCTTATTTTCCAAGTGGTAACTTATAATGATATATGAGATACAGAGGAGGGGGGAGATATAGATCTTTATATAGAGAGAGATAAAGAGATATATATTTATATATAGAATGTGAGAAAGAGAGAAAAAGAGGGGAGACAAATAGAGTTAAACAAAGAGAGAGATGAGTAAAGAGAGGAGAGAGGGGGATAGAGAGGGATAGAGAGAAAATGGGAGAGAGAGGAAAGGATAGACATGGAGAGATAGAGAGAGGGAGATTAATGGAGAGAGGAATAGAGACAAGTGGTATAGAGGGAAAGAGATAGAGAAAAGAGAGAAAGAGATAGAGGAAGAGAGTCAAAAACATATGAGGGTAGGAGAGAGAAATAGACCTGATATATATTCCTTGAAAATAAGCTCATAATAGATTGAGAATGGTAGGAGAGAGAAATAGACCTTGGTGTGTAATGGGTACACTAAAGAGCTATGGAAGTTCAATTGCCATGTCTTTAAGTGAATGATGATTGTCTTGTATCCCTATGGCCCATGTCATTTTTGTTTTCTTGAGTGTCATGAAGTTCACTTGCATTCCATTAATCATGATCTAGGTATACTATATATAAGCTCAATATCCCTATGGCCCATTTTACATGAGTACAAGCTCAATATCTTTCCAGTCCAAGTAACCATCTTCCAAAAGTATTTACGTAGGATGGATGTCTAGAAAAGCATTTGATGGATAACAAAATGGATTGCTCAATTAAATGTCCTATGAGAGAAGCAATAAGGAATGCACAAGGAATTGAAAAGAGAATATCTTTTCACAAGATCATCTCTGTTGTCCTATAGTAAACTCTCAACCATTGATCTCTCAAAATAACTCATTGCATCTTTGGATCATTGGAATGAAATGACCGATTGAAATTCACTCTCTTTTCTCTATCGTTGGATTGTTCACATGAAAAGTACCATTTCATGAAGCTCCAGTGGAGTTAGATGATCTACACCAACCCACACCAAGCTCCATGATCTTTAATGTAGTCCTAACCTTGAATTTGGAATGCTCATTACATGTGTCATATTTTGATTGTTGGCATGAAATGATTGATCAAAAGGTAGTTTATCTCTATGTTCCTCTATCTCTATCAGTCTCCCTCTCTCTATATCTGTACGTGTACAGGTCTCTATTTCTCTCTCATCTAGAGTCGTCTCTCTATCTCCCCATCCCTTTCTCTATCTCTCCCTTTCTATATATCTATCTCTCCCTCTCCCTCTCTCTATCTTTCCCTCTCTATTTCTATCTCTATCTCTCCCTCACTCTCTCCCCCTCTATCTCTCTATCTCTATCTCTCATTGTCCCTCTCCCCTTATCTATCTATGGATCTATCTAACTCTTTATCCCTCCCTCTCTTTATCTTTATCTCTATATCTTTATCTTTCTATCTCTCCCTTTCCCTCTCCCTCTCCCTCTCCCTCTCCCTCTCTTTCCTCTCTCTATCTCTTCCTATCTCTCTCTCCCTCCTCTCTCTCCCCCTCTCCTTCTACCTTCCTCTTCCTTAACGTTGAAATCTAAGTTGCCTAAATGTCGACCCAAAACCATAAATATTGACACTAAGGAATTAAAATAGAAATTGGCATGTGGAAGAGCATAGGCAAGCCATCAAAAATCTCTCTCTCTCTATCAATCTCCCTCTCTATTTCTTTGTCCTTCCCTCCCTGTGTCTCTCATTCTCTCTCTTCCTCTATCTCTTTCTCTCTTTTCTCTATCTCTCTTTCCCTCTATATCACGTATCTCTATATTTAGAACATAAATTTCAAAGAAAGTCTCTCTCTCTCTCTCTCTCTCTCTCTCTCTCTCTCTCTCTCATTGTCCCTCTCTATCTCCCTCTCTATCTCTTTATCCCCCCTCTCTCTATCCCCCCCCCACACACACGACTCATGGAAGATCAATTAAGTTATTAGATTTCTTATAGGTTAATTTGATTAGTATTGTATATAAAAATATATATAGTATTATTAACATATAATTATAAATGAATATTAAGTAATTATATAGTTATATTTGATTGATTAACTAACTTAGATTTATTTAACTTATATTTAATAAAATAAGATTATATATTATATATCTATTAACTATTATATATCTATTATTAAATCATATGAAATATCCAATATATTAATATTAATCATAATTATATAATTTATATAATATTATATATACGATTATTATATTCACTGTTATTAATATGCAAGTGAACCTAGGTGTAGTGCATGGACAAGAATTTAGAAAGGAAGCACACACATTTCAAATAGCTACTAAGAAAAACACATGGATCTTGAAATCCATTAAGATTATGCAAATTAATTCATGGCACTCCAGAAAATAAAAAAATGACATGGGCCATAGGGATACAAGACAATCATCATTCACTTAAAGACATAGTAATTGAACTTCCACAACTCTTTGGCGTACCCATTGCACACTAAGGTGTGATTGCTAGTTTAATGTTGCATGATAAAAGGTTTGTCTTTATATGGAATCAATGGTAATATCCCCTCCACCATCGAGATAGGCTCTTCATGTCAAATCGATGGGCTAATCTCACGTAGAAGATCCAAAGTCTTAAATCTTGGCAAGATTACCTAGGGGAAAAGACCCAATAGGTGAGATAGTTCCAATGGTTGAGATGGTCGCTGTTGCCTTAAGGCCCAATATTTTTTGAAGTTTAGTACTAGTAGTTGTGACTTTAAGGTTGTTAGTGTTACTATAAGTACTAATAATTGAATGAAATGTGCCCTTTAGATTTAAAAAGCAACCAATCATGTGATGCCAAATCAGCGCACCATCAAAGGGGCTCTTAATTCACACCTATTGGTCCACCTTTTTTGGGGGGAAACTATTTGACACTTCAGCAAAAAGCATGCTGATGTGGCCCTGAAACCTTAGTTATAAGCAGGGGCATTGCCAAGTATGCTACTGTAAAAATTTTGAAGTGATTCGAAATTGCCACGTATAATTTTGAGAGGCGTGACCTCTCCCCTAGCTGAACGGTGATAGTTGTTGCATCAAAATATTGAATAGGATGGTCCTAGATGGGTTTTCTATCAGTGACGACATCCTGAAAGGATAGTTAATAAAGATGGAAGTGACTTGTCTCAAGGGAGTTGTTATCTTTCGAACAAGCCATATCTATGCAAGGATTTACATTCTTTAATACAAATCCCAGTATTAATTAAGGAATGACATCATACCAGTAGTGGACAAGACTACCTTGGAGATACAAGAGACAAATAATAGTTATTATTTATAAGATACATTCCAGGGTACAGCTTTCCTATCCTCTTGCCACAACATACTTCTGTTGCTTCTTGTCTCTTTTTTGTAGGTAACGACTATGGAGAACGACAAGAACAACCACCTTCTTTTATTCTCTATCATACAGTGGGAACCAGATATAAGAGGGAGGGTGAAGATCATGGACCTAAATCAGATCGTCAACTCACACTGTACGATGGTCTAGTTTGCAGTCTGCAACATTTGTGGGCAGAAGTGGTTACAGGGTTTTGAGGAAATAATCTTACATTGGTCGGATGTTGTCTCCACTCTGCTCTCGAACATTATAGACATCATCCAGGACAGGGGCTTCATCCAGGACAGAGCCCTTCATGGGCATAGCCACAATTTCTCTAAACAAATGACTGCTAGATGCAGGGTTGTCTTCACTTCAATCCATTTCCTTAGGATGCATGCCTCGGATTGGGCACCTCATGATCTCCCTAATGAAATTGCAAATGTTGAGGATATACCAGCGCACGAGGAAGAGAACGAGCCTATCATCTAGGCTGGGTTAGACTTGATAGGAATGAGTGTTGCGGTTGGGCAAGGTGATGCCGATGTAAGAGGTTGCCATCCACGATAATTTCTTTCGTTGTATGTTTTTCTCTCTGGGAGTTTGGCTGGCCTATAGTGGTAGTTTTTTGGTTTGAGGCCTGTATAAGGTCATTTTGTATATTTCACCGTTATATGTCTGAGCGGAATTGGGACGGCCTACATCATTTATTTGTAAGCAGTTTACTATATTAATATATGTCTAGATAATTTCATCACCTTTTTCGTTAATAAAAAAGAATTGAATTGATTTATCAAATAATTTAATCAAAATATTAATCTAACTTTTTAACTATTAATTTATAAAATCAATCTAATTTTCCAACTCAATTTTTAAAAAGTGTTATATTCTTTCTCATTGTTATTAATCTATTAAATATATTAGCACATAAACATAAACATGGCTTTTCAAGGTGAAAGGGCAAGAGTGTTATTTTTAAAGGTGCGTCTTCTTAGAAGACACTCAAGAGAGGCAATAATATATAATAGAATATATGATAGGATATGAGTAAAATAAGAAAAAGTGGAAATCGATAATGTGGAGGAGGAGATTGAATCATATCCACTATGATGTGGATGAGGAGGATAATGTGGAGGAGGAGAATGAATGGTACACTAATGATAATGTGGAGAAGGAGATTGAAGTGTACAGTGATGATATTTGGGATGCGTTGCTGGATATCTACGATACATTTGGGAACTTTAACACCACTTCAACAATGCTGTGCTCCAAGTGTGGTAAACCTGAGCCGTATTCTGAACGTCTTGATAGTCCTTGTACTGAATGTTGTTTGCAAGAAGAAAGCTGGTCGATTGAGCAAGTAATGGACAACCCCAAATTTTCCTCCTGGAAATTAGCTAAGGAGGAATTAGATATGATTTTAGATGATTTGGAGAAGCAAAATGTGCCTTTCAAGAAGTCATTGGAGGATAGATACACAGAAAAATTACATCACCCAATGCATGTGTACCCTGAAACAGATTACACCACCCAATGCATGCGTTTAGACTACATGAGTTTCTTGAAAAAAAATTGTCCTCCAGCCTTATTGGATATGATTGTCAACTTCAGGCATGACGATAAGTATATTTTGCTTGAACGTGTGTTTGTAAGGTATATGAGCTGTGATAGAGTACACCAAGATGCGAAAAGCCTGTTGAGTTTCCCCCACCATCTTCAATGGTATCCAAGGAAAACCACAGGCTCCAAACGATGTGTTACTTTTCATTATGGCCGAACAAATAGCAGGAGAACTTTTAGGGCTTTGAAAAGATTTAAGGAAGAAGGAAAATCTGCAATTTATTGTGCTCCACTCAGCCTGCTTGCAATGCAAATTTACCAACATGTGAATAAGCAGGGAATTCTGTGTGACCTTAAAACTGGAGAGGACGTCAAACATCATTCTGGCTCTGTAAAATGTTGTTGCACTGTGGAAATGGTGGATTTGAGTAAAAAGTGGAAGGTGGGTGTGATAGATGAGATTCAGATGATTGGAGATGAACTGAGAGGCTGGGCCTGGACCCGTGCATTTTTAGGGCTAAATGCTGAAGAAATCCACTTGTGTGGAGATGGCAGTGTGAAGGAACTCATTGAAAATCTTTGTAAATTAACAGGCGATAGATTAACAATGGTAGAACACTATAGGAGAAACCGATTGGTTGTGGAAAAAGAGGTCTTTGTTCTCGGTAAAAGTAAAATTGAATCCGGGGACTGCTTTGTTGCATTTTCAGTGCGTAGGCTAAAAGAAATTAAAAAAACAATTTTGCACCAGCAGCCTGACATGAAATGCACTCTGTTATACGGCAGCCTTCCGCCAGAAGTTCAATTTGAAGCAGCTAAAAAATTCCTGGAAGATTCCAAGATTCGAAAGGGCGTGTTGCTAGCCACGGATTACATTGCAATGGGTCTCAATATCCCAATAAGACGAGTGATTTTCACAGAGACAGAAAAATATGACAGATTTTGGTTTTATGGTCTTGTGGAGATTCAGTTAATGAAACAGATTGCTGGAAGAGCTGGTCGAGGTAGTGAAATTGGGTATTGTACAGCCACAGACATTTGGGACCTGAAATATTTAAAGAAATGTGTTAAAGCTCCCATTGAACCCATCAAACAAGCTGTTCTGGACTTGGATCCAACAATATTGCGCATCCTTGAGCATCGTTGGAGAAAGCTGGGGCAATTTCAACCTTCCACTTTTGTTCGTTATCTTGAAAGGATTGGGAAAGGTGTAGATGTCAATGTTAATGTCGAAGATGCGTACTCGTTACCTTTGTTTCGCTTCAGGACATTGCAAAGCGAATTCTTGAATTTGGCCCATCAGATCGCACGCAAAGGTTTGATGCCACGCATAACCCTGTCTGACTTCTTCAAGCTCTGCAACTGCCCTTGCGACGACCCCTTTATTGTTGTTTCTTGGATGACCCACCTGTTTTCCAGTTTTACTGAATGTTCCTTCAACTGTCCTAACAACTGTGCCTTCGACTATAATATGAATGAATATACTTTTGAAGGTGTATATAGCCTCGTAAGGGCTTATAAATATCTCTATAACCAGTTTCCCAAACAACGGTATCTCATGATTCATTATAATCGCCTTCCAGAACTAGAGTTGCAGATTAAGAAACTTATCCGACAGAAAGAAAAGAGAGAGGAAGAATACTGGTTACGCTATCATTCAAATTCAGATGGCTAAATTAAAAATCACAAGGAACAATTGTTTATTTAGATTGTTCTTAACATACTAAGAACTTCACCTCTATGATAGTTTAAAACCATCTACTTAAGTTATATTAATGTCGCACATTGACTTTGTATCACTCACAAAAATGTAATCTCAGTTACACAAAAATGTAATCTCAGTTGAAATATATCAACTATTGAAGTGATCAAAATAAATTATTATTTGATAAATTCAGGAAGCATTAGTCAACAATATTAGTTGTATTTATAAGTAGCCAATGGGTTAACACATCCACGACAAATATAACACTCAAGAAAGAATCCTATAATGAAAAGATCGTAGTCAACTAAGCTTTGTGCCATAAACTATGGCTCTTCTTTAAGTAACACACTAGAACAAATCCACGCACATAATATGTACCCACACAAAAAAGATATATCTAGTATCACATATGAAATGTTTAAAATCCAAACATATTACTAACTAGCACTTCCACCTAGGAGGTTTAAAGAATATGTCAATAGGAACAACCTTCGAGCTTAAACTCTTAACTGGTTTAATTTTTGATGTTTTTGGTGGTTTAAACTCTTATCTGCATGTCATGTGCTGCCTAAAGAGCATTGATTGTTAGAAATAGTCGTTTTACTCATGTCAAAACATGATTTTACTTGCTCAATTCGTTGTCAAAAGCAAGGTTTCTCAATTTAATGCCTCTGCATCTTGAGCAACTGCATGCCATTATAGTATGTGCCCTTGGAGATCCATTTTTGCATGGATATTGTGTAGAGATGTTGTAGGTCAAAGGCTCTGATCAGAGCAAAACACTCATTGCGCTTGGTCTCCATCGTCTTTCATTTTCTATTTGATATCAGAATTTAATATGCATCTTGGAGATTTCCATATAGACCGTGTATTGTTTGTTGTTAGGAAGAGCTCAAGGTTTGGTTGCCTATGGCAATCCACAAAACCCTGAGATAAGTATAATCTTGAAGAAGTTCTTTGTGTTTGTATTGACATCTTTGACTAACTTTTGCATTGATGGGTGCAAGTCTGTCTCTTTTTCCTTCGTGAGGTTTCATGAGATCATACTATAGATCTACACATGATAACAGGCCATTAGACAACATTTCCTTGTGCCTTACACCATAGCCATGAATTATATATATTTTAAAATCTTAATATTATATAACATATTCAATTCTTATATAAAAAGATCAAAATTTTCAAATGCACAAACAACTTAGCTGCACTTTCAAATCTTTTTTAAAAAAATTGGTCTTATAAACTCATATTTAAAACAAAAACTTATTTCTATCAAGATAAAAGTAAAACAAACTTACAAATATAGATACAGAACTCTCTGCTCCAGCCAAATTATATTAACCAAAATACCAGTCTCTATAACAACCTCAAATTAAACTAGCAAATTTAGTTCTAACAATATCCAAATCAAAAGCAAAATTACAAGTAAATAAACAAAAACCTAATCTGCGCTTAAAAATAGTAAAGAAAAGCACCACTAAACCTTAAATCTGAAATAACAAACTTATATTTGTCTATATGCAAAGTTAAAGCAAAATAAAATAGTGAATTGATCCAGCATAAATTCTAAAGCTCAAACTGAGACAGAGACTGAACAGCGTATGAATAAAATTTTAAACCAACCAGTAAAAAGTAAACCACTCACGTCTGTAGTTGATTCTATGTGTGTAGTTGCTTGTCTGTGTCATTGTAGTTGCTTGTCTGTGTCTACTGTCATATGTCTACAAAATTTATTTTTATTTATAGATTGTTTGAGGCGGCAATGAAAGGGGTATAAAATCTATCAATCAACTCTGCATTTACTCCTAAATCTATGAAATATCTCAGCATTTACTTCACAAATCTATATTTGATCAGATGATGGCTGGCAAGCATCTAGGTAGCAAGACTTTTTCTCGGCATGAGAACATCTTGATGAGTCTAGAAGATTTTCATTCCAGTTTTTTTTCAATATTAGTAACCGACTTCAGGAGTTTAATTTTTTCGGCAGCATTATTATTAAGGACTTTGGGAAGTTTCTGGCAGACGTGAGACAATTCTGAGCAGTTCTTGACACAAATTTTATGGCATGAGACAATTCTAAGGACTATCATGCTCACAACTAAAAGCCTATCGGCTAATTATATTAGTAACCATCAAAATTTAAAACCTAAACAATATATAAATGCAAAAAAAAGTAATGTAGCAAACCTCAAAATAGACTTTTGAATAATGTACAAGTGCACAATCCATTAAGCATGCACATAATATGCTTTGAATAAAATCTAATGAATCCATAAATATTCAACAACTAAGTCAAAATCCAAATCAAATTCTAATCCATGTTACATGTGCCTATTGATCAAATCATCCTAATGATTATTATTATTCATAGAACTATTGAACCTTCTCAATTCAATGAGAAGCCATATGAGGATTGAGGTAGAGATTTGTTCGAGCAATGGGAGATTAGGGCAACAAGTAGGGTAAAGATCAAAGAGAGATCACATAATGAAAGATCAAACCCTAATAAAAATTTGGCAAGAAACACAATAAATGAAGGACCAAAATTTTAATTAGATTCAAGAAATTAGATCAAAAACCCTAAGTAAATCAACTTTTGTGATCTCACCACAATATCTATGACTTATAATAGTTAATCAGTAGTGTTTAGGAACACATTTGGGGAGTTTTCTAGGTAGGGTGATTCTCCCTTGGGTTAAGCCTATGGATGGATTTAACAAATTTGAACATAGATCAAAGACACTAAATAACTATTTAATTGATGCCTAAGAGGATGTGATGTTGATGCTTTAAGATGACTATTGGTGTATCTTGAAAGCTCGTGACTAATACTTTATTGTAATCCTTTGATGGATAATAATGAATTAGGATTAGTTTTGTAAATACAATACACTAGCACATAATTAACAAATTATGATAAATTAAAATTTCACTTTTGAGAGTTTAGGGGCCACTTCTACTCACATAGATGTGACTTGGGTCACTTTTACAATTGTAGAAACAACCTGGGATAATGAATGGATGAACTAAAGGTTGAGATTGGTCTTTGGAGATGTGTGTAGATAAGATTAGGTGGGGATCATGTTATTTTCCATCTTGCACACTAGAATATGTGCCACTTGTATGCTAGTTATTTCATAGAGGATGAATTGGTTGAAGTGAGTCCAAAATGAAGGGAAAAATATAGGGTATGCAATTTTCATCAGTACAACATTGCACTTCACCTTATTAGTTCATAATGTTAGGTAAGGAAGTCTTAGAGTAACTTTTCTTAATTGGTTATGAAATTGTATGTTCTCCAATCAATGATATGCTTTTATTTTCTTATTGGGGTTGATAATTGTTTTGCTCTAATGTGGAGATGCATATTGTTTAACAAATAATATACAAAAAAATAATTATCTCCATTCCTGTTGAGCCAAAGTTTGAGGGTCTTATTTCGGCCTTCAAGTGTTTAAAAGGTGAGGCATTTAATGTCATTAGTTCAATCAATCAATTTTATTTATTTTTTTCCTTCCATTGTCCTTAACATAAGATCACAGTTTTAAAAAAGAAAACATCCTTTTAGCTTTTACCAATGTCAACATGAGATTTTTCTTTCCAAATTTTACAATCTTTTTCATTTTAATTAAAGTGTTGATAGTGACATGTTTCCCAAACATCTATTTGATAATTTCATTATCAATAATGATAGGTGATTGGACCCAAATTAAAATGTGTTTCTATAATTTCCTAGTAATTGGGCCCAAATTGGATTAAATACTGTGGTGATCTAATGTTATTCTAACAAATTCAAAAATCTATTCTATGACAATATGATATCAAATTTGGGCAAAAGCATAGTTTATCAAATGTATTGTATTCACCATTTTTAAACCCCCCAAAAAATTGCTAATTTATAACAAATCAGCACTATAAAATTCCCTCGCTTAGCCCTATCATAATAATATGATCAGGCAACATATATATTTAAGGGATCTATAGATTTAGTCCTTTAATACCAACCATGTTAAACACCATTTCACTTTCCAGGGTTGACAACATATCTCACTCCCTTGGAAGGACCATTTATTACCTTGTAAGACTTTCTCGTAGTCTTCCTTCCCCGAGAAGGTAGTTGCAAAGAAACCCCCTCCTAAATTTCTACTAATTCAATAGGGGGAGGTCAATTGAAAGACACCAAGTCCTAGAAATATTTTGCAGTTGGTCCAACCTTGGCTTGAAAGTCTACTCTAGTACTTGAAGCAACACTTCTGGGACTTTATTTAGGGTTTTATTCAACAATTTAATGGGGTCTTTCCTTCTATTCATGGGATCCCTTCCATGCTCAGAGGAGTCTAAAAACTTCATTTTTGTCTCTAACAGTTTCTTGTTGGCTTTATGTTTACCACCTTTGTTGCTTGCTTTTCCTTTCTTGGAGTTTTGGCTCTTGTACTTGACTATAGATCTTCTTTCTTTTGGTCCACTGATCCAATCTTTTAGTGGTTTATGGTCAAAATGTCTCTAAAAGAGATCATCTTGTGAGGGTAACTTTATTGTTGCCTGCCATTTGTTCCTCCTGGTATTGTATACAAAACCAAATGCAAGATGGGTCAAGTTGATGCAAGAAAAATATATGGATACCAGGGAAAGGGAGAGAATATTTATCGTGAAAGACCCTCTCAAAGGCTAAAGCATGTGGAATTTCATCACAAATAGTTGAGAATTAATATGATCACATCTCTCATGGATTATTCATGACGACGAGAAGGTGGATTTCTAGGAGGATTCTTGGAATGGATGGCCAAAATTATCTACAAGGTCAAATCTCAATGAAGCAAAGGTTAGTGATTATTGGTATCAAAACCAAGGATCCTTTCATGATGAAATAGAATGGAGGAGTCTCACGAACTACAATTTCCCTTTAAAACGGAAGGAAATTCTTTAGGATATCCTTTCGAGTAGAAAGCTCTTCAAATCCAATATGGCATATGAGTTATTTTGGACAGCGAACCCACTAAGGAAGTATTCAGTCAAACAGGGGTATAGATTCTTGTCAATCTTTGCTAAATCAGATTGGCCATACAAGTTGTGTTGGAATGTGGACACTTTACCAAAAGCTGGAGCTTTCTCATGGTTAGCTATTAGAAATAGAATTCTTACTGGAGATAGACTCCACAAACTTGGCATTAATCTTGAGTTGAAGTATGTGTTATGTGGAGAGCAAGAGGAGGGTGTAAACCACTTATTGCTTCAATGTCCCTTCAGTATCACATATTGGAATTGGTGTATGGAGAAACTCAATTGGAGCACCCCCTACCTAATTCCCTACTAGACCTATTCAAGAGCTAGCCAACATTGAATCAAGAAGCCACATTTGCATGCTTATGGGAGGTATGTTCCTCAATGCTAATATGGGGGATTTGGAAGGAGAGGGATTTCAAGATTTTTAGAAAGGCCAGGTGTTTGATAGATAATGTACTAGAAGATTCAACAATTGCAAAGATAGTAAATGTGAGAGTGAGGGCCAGCTTCTCAAATATTACAAAATTCACTAACTAGGACATCTTAGTCCTAAAGGAATGGAAGTAGCTACAGCTATCGGGGACACACATCAAGCCTATATTTGTATCAAGTAAAGGCTTAAGAGACTCAATAAAATGGTCGCCTCCCATTTTTCCATTCCTAAAATTAAACATTGATGGCACCTGTAGAGGTAACCTGGGACCATCAGGCATTCCCTGTATTATTAGGGACTTTGAGGGAAAGTTAGTAGTAGAAGAGGCAACAAAAATATTGGTAGGTACAAACAATCAAGCAGAAGCCTTCGCTCTTCTCTATGGGCTTAGATTAGCAATCTCAAATGAGATTAAAAACTTATGGATTGAAGGTGATTCATTGGTTATAATAAATACTCTCAAAAAGAGGGAGGACCTCAATTGGCAATTAGATTATGTTTTACAATAGATTATCATCCTCCTGAGGAATTTTGAGAGGTTTCAGATCAGCCATTGCTACAGGGAAGTGAACCAGGTCCAGTGGATCTCTGTGCCAACATGGTGGATACGAGTACAATATTTTCACCTCTCTAGAACAAGGGGTCAGCTCGTATGGAGAGCTTAATTATGGAAGATATATGCCAATTCATTTTGTCATAATATCTTAATGAGGGCACAATTTGAAGTCATGTCACACTTAATCTCACGTCCGACATAAAGTGGGATAAGGTAAAATGGATCTCCAAAACGTCATGTCAAGGGTGCCATTGGGAAAACTCTCTTGAAGTGTTTTTAACGACGCATAGGTGAATGTAAATACCTTCTTGGGAGGTGCAACAACCATTTAAAATACAATCTTCCGATTATCCTCTGGCCTACCTACATTTATGTGCGAGGATGCCACTAGAGGCTTCTAGGTGACTCCATCCATACAGATTTAATTCCTGCGGTCTTGTTCACGCCAAGAGATAGATCTCCCCACCTCCAATCCCCATAGCTTCTTCAATTAGGTGGATGTCAACGTTGCCATGTTGTCATAAAGATTGTACTCCATCCCACACCTCATTCTACACATCTTAGTATGTGGTGATGCCAACTCTGATATCATGGTTCTAGCCTTTTTAATCTCTTTACAGTGCCCTCCTTTTCATTCCTCTAAATCTTTTGTCCTTCCTTTCTTCGGCTTCTTCAGTAGCGAGACAACCTTAACAATGGAGGTTTGGGAAATAAACCCACATGTTTTCCTCCCCCATCTGGTAGGGGAACCCACATATATCAGCGCGGTGAATACAGTAAACATGAGGGATGTCTTTGAAATCAACTGCAACAACATGGAGTTTGCAGTCCATTGTATGTTGGGTTATTATCTTTTTTCAGCCTGAGGACAGACAAGTGAAGGGGTCAGAGATTGCTTCAACGCTCATCTCTAATATTTTTCATATCTTGCAGGATTATGAATATGTGTACTCCATAGGCTTTGGGTTAGTGCACTTTTCTTATTTCAATTCAGAATGGTGGAGAACAATGCCAGAGGATTACTATTTCTAGGAGGGGTCAGCTCCTATCGGCGGGATTTCGACAGACATCTTCTGCAGACCTTTTAAAATGGTAGCTTGTTCCTTTTAAAATGGTAGCTTGGTTTCTCCTCAAATCTGAGGTTACACACTATGAAAGAAAAAATACCTTTTAAAATGGTAGCTTGTTCCTTTTACTTGTCTATGGTATCTCACCATCGACTCTTCCCACCTGTATATTACCATTCACCTCTTCTTTACCCACATGTTGGATGCTCATTCCTTACAAGATCAAGATACATTTAGGTTTTTTAAATTCAATGGCCTACTTTAACTAAAACAAATCCTTGTCACCTTCTAGTCCTCCCTTCTCTCATGTGAGCTTGAAAACCCCCACACGAAACTTGTCGTTTCTTCTTTTTGACTAACTATCCTCTACTTTGTGACTATCATGTTCTTCTCCACATGTCACACTCTTGTTGTTTTAGTTTACTCCTTCATAGCCTTCCTCATCTCTATATTTCCTCTCTATGTTGTTCTATCTATTTACACACTGGTCCCACTTAAACTTCACACAATCTCTCCTTCAAAATTTATCAAAATTCTCCCTAAATCCTTGTTTAAGAGCCAAACATAAGGGTTTTCCCTCCTAACATGCCAAAAACAACAAAATTTATTTTCTCTCTTTCTCCAAACTTGTCTAAAGTATTGCCCAAATCTTTAATTTGGGTAGCAAATGAATCATGGGAATTGGGGAACAATGAGTTTTAAACTTGCCCCAACTCTTTTACTACTAATGATAGGCATTAATGCACTCTACATCAAGTAAAATAAATAGCCCCAAATTACATGACAAGATTCAAATTTTAAATTATTGGAAAAAGATAATGGTTGTCAATAGTCCTTTGCCCTAATACCCCTACATCATACTTACAAGGTTATAGAAAGCTTAGTTTCTACTCAGTGTCAAAATTGTATTTTTACAACTCATGGATTGTGTGGCTACAAGTAAAATTACAACTAGTCTCTTGTATTTTCTCTTCCACCTCTATGCTTTTAGAACCAACCATTACTTTCTTCATCCTCCTTCCTAATGTGTAACTAAACCTTTTTCATGTATCTAGCATACATGTCTTCCTTCACTAACTTGAATCTCTTACTTATCCTCATAAAATTATCTTTCCATGTTGGTATATAAGGTGTGAATAGAATTTAATTCATCATAACATAAGGAATGATACTGAGAACATTACCTATCTCATGGTTGTCTTACAACTATCAAGTGAGTTTTCTAGTTCTAAATTCTATCTCATTTTGTTGCATCCTTTTAAACACCTCCATATCACATAGATCCACATTCATATCTTTCTTGGAAACATCCAACAACTCATCTGTTGTGGTTGTATTTATCATTTCCGGTATGAATTTTTACCTCATGATGGATTTCTAGTGACCCATTTCTCTTATCCTTGATTCCATTCACCACTTCTCTACTTATGCCCTCCTCCTTCAGAACATCACATAATATTCTGTATGTTCTATGAACTTAAATAGCTTCTCCATTGGTTCCTCTTCACCTATATATTCATCTATCTCAACTAGAACTTTCACTTCTTTATTTAATTTTTGTTGCAATATTGCACCCATTAATGTCTTCTAAGCTAAGAGTCCACTATCCAATTTGTGCTTCCACATTTTCTACCCCTTCATGTTTCTCCTCATTACCCTCTTCTTCTAATCAATTCTTTACATCCAAGTACCATTTTATTATTACTTGTTGTTTCAGCTTGCATCATCACTCTGCTATCATATGTTGTCACTACTTGCAGCATCTCTCCTCTAGAACCCTATTCACTTTCTACCTACACTTGAAACACTTTAGAGGCTTCCATATCAGCATATGCATATACATGATCATCTCCCCTTGTTGTGGATACTTGCAGCATCTCAGAAGTTGCAATATTGCCGCATGAAACTAGCCAAATTTAGGTTCTTTTGTTGCCAATAATAATGTTCTTAGGCTACTTCTCATCTCCCCTTATATAGTTGTCAATGGAGTGAGAGTAGGCCTTCTCCTATTATTTACCAAATTATAAATATTCACCCTTGGGTAAAATTTCAAAGTTGTGGACCACACTTTCGGCCAACTAAGTAGTTCCGAGTGAAAAATTTCTAGACAGTACGTACTCACCCAAGAAAACTTTCTACCAAAAACCATGTGGCTTATACATGGTGGAGATGTGGATAGGGGTTTTGGGTGAGACGATATCACCTGACAGGTTATCGGGCGATACAGTTTCACCTAAAACCATTAAAATAAAAAGAAAAAAAGGGGAAAAGTCATGTTCACCCAAATTGGAGTCGATAGACCTTCCGCCTATAGCTCTACAACCCCACACAACTTCCAGCCAACTTCCCATTGCCAAGACCCAGTCCAGGTATGTTTTGAACCTTTTTTACGTTTGTTCTTTTTCTTAATAATAATGTTATAATAGTTTATTTTTTGTTTGATAAATTTATTTAAAATCTCAACCTGACAAATGAATTAAAACCCCAAAAAATATATAACCCTAAAAACCATAGTAAAACCTTAAAAACCTTACTAAGACCCTAGATTTCAAAGAAAACCTTACTTCACACCTCTCAAAATCATATGTGGCAATTTTGAACCACTCCAAAATGTTCACATCATCTTACTTGCAAGGCCCCTACTTATAGCTAAGGTTTTATGTCCACATAAACATCAGCATGATTTTTGTTGAGGTGTCCAAAAAGACCCAAAAAGGGTGGACCAATAAGTGTGCATTAAGTCATGTTTTGTTGGTGTGTTAATGTGGCATTGCATTACTAGTTTCTTTTCGATTTAAAGAGAACATTTCATTAAATTATAATTACTTTTAGTCAAAACTAACAACCTTAAAGTCACAACTACTAATACTAATCTTTTAAAAATATCGGACCTTAAATACTATCACCACTGGGGGAGAGGACCCAATTGTTGAGCATAGTCCAATAGTTGTGATAGTTTTTTTGGATTTAAGGTCCAATATTTTAAAATCTTAGCACTAGTAGTTGTGACTTTAAGGTTGTTAGTGTTGACTATAAGTACTTATAATTGAATGAAATGCACTCTTTATCTAATCTAAAAAGTAACTAGTCATGCAATGTCACATCAGCACACCAACAAAACATGACTTAATGCACAACTATTGGTCCACTTTTTTTTGGAACTTTTTAGACACCTCAACAAAAGGCATGCTGATGTGGCACCATGTTTTTGTTTTGGATCTTAAACCCTAGTTATATGCAGGGACCTTTCCTAGCAAGTTGTAACATTTTTGGAGTGATTCCAAATTGTAACATATGATTTTGAGAGGTGTGAAGTTAAAGTGCTAAACTACTAGGTCATCTCCCCTATTGGAACATGCTTGACTATTGAGTCCTCTCCCTAAACTTTTAAAAATATCCCAGACCTTAAATCCACAAATACTATCACAACTATTCATGGGTCCTCTCTCCTAGATCTATTGTTTCATTACATTATGTATTGTTCATAGCTCTAAGTTAGTTATACAATCTTGATAAAATGTGAGTATAACTTTACGAATGTAATTAGATAGTGATACATAAGTTTAAAAGAATTTTAATTAGCAAAATAACATTTGATATTGTTCAATGCTAAGAAAAGAATGATTTATTTTATCATTCAAACTTATATAGGAATTGTACCCTTTGTTGTTTTAGTCTTAGGTTGTATTATTAGAAGTCTAAATCTATTTATGAACAGCTCCTAAGTTAGTTACTAAATAACGAATAAATTAAAGGATAACTAACTTAGTCAATAAAGTAAGGACTTCTCACTTAACAATGTTGATTAGTTATCCTAATTTTAAATATATATTTACACAACTTAACTAATGAATTGAAGCTAAACCCTACATCAAGTAGAGGATATCATTAGAGGAAAAATAGAATGGTGTTTAATTTAGGAAGTAAGGTGAGTTATGATGAAGGTTCAATATTTCAACTTATTAGGTAGTTTTTTATTAAATAGATCCCTCTTCCTCCATTACTCCTTCCACTACCATTACTAATCTTTATAGTACCATGGCCACTAGTATATTTTAGGAATCCTATCAATTCAAGCTTTATAATTCAAAAAATAGTAAGTAAGAACAATTATGGAAGAGACTTGGACCTTATTTAAAATTTGAAAGATGGGAAAGATATTAATATAAATTTTTATTAATTTACTAATAAAGATAATTATTGAAAATCCATCATGAAAGATAATTTAAAACAAATAGAAACCTAAACTACAATATTATCTAATTACTTAATTATAAGTGATATGGAGTGGACACCACAAGTGCATAATTAGAAAAATAAACAAGTCATCTTTATAAAGTTATACTAGATGGCCACTATTATCTCACCTTTTAGTACATATCCATTTTTCCACTTATCCTTTGCCTTATGGCCTAACTTTACTTGTTATACTTTTTATTTATTTATTTGTGTGCACATGTTAAGAAATGTAGAATCCAAGTTGCTTGCATGCAATACCTTTAAATATGAATCATCAAGTCAAAATGTTTGGACCTACCCTTCTAAGTTTTCAATGTCAAGCAAATTTTCAAAGGGTGATGATGTGAAGGAAAATGTGAATCAAGTTGTTAACACTTATTACTTTCCTTCTTTTAAATTAAATTTAAATTTACTTCTAGGAAGTTCACTAAGCTTCAAGGATCCATTAATAATGTGATTAAAACCTTGTTGAGTGCTAGAATTTAAAATTACACCCCCTCCCATATATCCATGGGATATCTCTAAATTTCTATTCGTGATTCATTTAATGATTAAGAATTTTTCAATGATTACAAAGTCAAAGGGTGTATGCATTTTACACACAATCTTTCTTTACCTTTTAAGATAATTTTTATAGTTACATGGCCACTACTATCTCACCTTTTAGTACATATCAACTTTTCCACTTATTGTTTTCCTTATGGCCTAGAGTCACTAGATATACTTCACCTATCATATCTACCACCTCTATGATAAACCACACTTCCACACCCATTTCCTATGAACTACTATTAATCCTATAGTTACTCCACTTATTCAAGCCACTCATTAAACCTATAGTTCATCTACCCCTCTCACTATTTGCACATTCTAGTGGTATCCATTTAGTCACCACCCCTTCCTCTATTCTAGATGCACTATTTCACAAAGCATATCAAGAAGTAAAGAGAATCTATATAGATGTAACTTGCCTACTAATTATAACATTTGGCTTTTTTATCCTAGACATACACCTAGATAGATTTAAGATTGTAAATTATCCATTGCCTATGGGTTTTGTGGCACCTTTCTTTCCAACATATGATGGTAAAGTAGAACCTAATAGACGTCTTAAATTTTGTTTACAACTATATTTTTAGGCTTCCTTTATGACGATCTATACATGACCCTAAAGTGCAAAAAATATTATTAAAATGTTAATTAAAACAATTCAATTAACAATGTGTATTTGAATAGGTTTGCTTCTTTTATCTATTCATGTGCGCATGTTAAAAATATACAATCCAAGCTGCTTTCACGTAATGTCTTTAAATTTATGATCATCAAGTCAAAATGTTCAACGACCTACCCTTCTAAGTACCAAAAGTCATACAAATTTTAAAAGGATATTTGGTAGTGTGCAATTGCAAATTTACAATTATTTTTCCTATAATAGAATGGAGAAAATAGTTTAAATGAGTTTGTATATGTTTTTTAAATTTCATTAATACTCGTTGTGGATGATGTTTGTTGTGTTTATTAATCAAGATGTTTTGATCAATGTTGTCGATATGTATAGTCCATTTAAATGATATTGATATGATTACTCTAGTATGATTATACATGTTACATGTATGTGTTTGCATATATATGTTTTACATGTTTGCATATATGATTTTAAATTTTATGTATATCCACATTTTATGTATTGATTCCGCATGTAATGTATGGACACATTTTATAGCTTGATAAATAAATTATGAAAATTATATAGTAAGTTTTGTTAATTTAAATGCCTATATTGAATGTATTTAATTTTTAAATTTTAAATATTTTAAAATTAAATTAAATTAAATGTATGCAATTTTATTTTTAAATGTAGATTTGTGCACATGTATTCCATATCATGGATGATCAGGCTTCTCATCACTCTAATCCTAATCATGCTAATATTCATTATGCTAGGAGTGATTTGTATGCAAGTACTATTGATAGATTGAATAATAATATGACACATTTGGACCAGATGATCCTTAACACACCAAATTTGTCTAATAGAGATAGGTTGGTGGCTATCTGAGATGAGTTTAGCCATATGATCAAGACTATGAAATCATATAACCCATATGATGATGTCAGTATTCATGATTTTTATGTCACTCTCCAGTAGTGTTATTGGAACTATGAAATGGCCATTAGTTAATAGGGTCATTTCATTAGATATGGTTCATTCGATGTTTCCACACTATATTGGATGGGATAGAGTTCAAGGTTATCCTATGACCAGGTGCATAGATCCAGTTGTCAGACCACTTATTTACCCTAAGTAGTTGGTAGCACATCATCTATGGCCTCATAATGATGAGTTTCCATTATATTTTTGTAAACAGTTATATGCACAGGTTCATTTACATTATTTTTATTGATTACACATCTATCCCTGCACATGTTGGACAAGGAAAAGGGAGGTTTTATAATGAACATCAATTTATACGTTATGATCTACCACTACCCATTAATAAGAGGTCATTAATTGGTCCCAACCTTTTGGTGCTTCCCAAAAGGTTGAACCTAGGATCAACAGTTGAGCCATCATGTGCATCATCTAGACAAGTCATTTTTTAGAGTTTAAGTACTATTGATAGTGAGGTTGACCACTTGGTGTATCACCGTGTTAGTAGATACATCTTGTGCCCATGCACTAGCATTCCATTAGTTGATGTCACTTCTAGGAGTTATGAACGTTTCATCCATGCTAACATAGTTTTGCCATGTGATGTGTTATAAACTACTGGAGAGGACAAGCTTCCTACACTGAGTACATGCCTAACAAAAGATCTATTAGATGTGTATCAGTTTATCAATATATATAGAGTACGAGATCCCTCTTGATGTTGTGGCTACACATGTCAAGCACTATACTGATCTATGAGCTACACACAGTCAGACAACCACACAGAGCATAGGGGGAGATTAGGTTTCTCCAGGAGGTCACTCTACAGTGCCTTCACAGCAAATTCCACCACATTCTAATATTGTTAGTCCACATTTTCCACCAAGATCATTCTGTGTAGTGAAAGTTCAAAGATGTGTCACACTTTTATAAAGGAAACACCCAACACTGATCTAACTTTTAACTCGAATCACAACAAAGTGATGTATATGTTTTAAATTTTAAAATGATGTAAACTAATAAAATATAGATTTTTAGGGTATTTTATGTTTGTATTTTTTTTTTAAATTCAAAAAATTATTTAAATGTAGTATTTTATAAAATTGACACTATAATTTAGTTGCTTATAAATTGCTAAAAAATAAGGTTGAATGGGATGTCGCACTTTAAATAGTAAATTTCATTTATTTTCCTTTTATATTTTTTTTGTATTCATAACTCAAAGCTTTAGTGCTTGGATTGTCTTTTCCCCCAATTTGATAAATATATATTTTTAAATAAATCTTAGAAGTTGCATTTAATGAAAACATAACTATTTTGATGGGACATCAAGTATTGTCTTGATTATTTGTCCAAAATAGGAAAAAAATTATATCATCTTGACAAGGAATCTCTCCTCTAGTGCATCATAGGTTTTACAAATTTTTTTGATAAACTTTACTATTTTTATTGAGAGGACAATCAACACCATATTTTGGTGCTGATGACCTACTTTTAGTAGAAATAAAAAATAAATTACAAACACTAATTGAAATGTTTAAATAATTATATTTTTGCAAAGTAGACTTATAGATCTAAAAAGGGTGTTTTATATTCTTTTAAAATGATTATTTGCACGAGTTGGAGTTGTTATAACATCATTTTTTTCAAATAATTTCATTTTTTTGGTAAATGAGCCCCAAAGTGATGCTACATGTGTTTCACCATATAGAACATAAGTTTCACCAAAATTGACTTTTAGTTGGAAATACTTAAATTTGTTTATGATGATAAGTTGGCCCAAAGTGTACACAACTTTGGAGGGACTTATATTTGATAATGTTGCAATGACCCTTAATTCATCTAACCTTAGTGGGATTTGGAGGTTTATCCATGGTGCTACACAGTTTGCTGATGACAAGGTATATATTAATTTTTGTATTTAATCTAGTGTGCAATATGTTATATTATATAATTAAATTATAAAATTTAGTTACTGTACAATGTACATGAATGGATCATGTGTGTTGACTTGAAAAATCAATCCTACAT
Organism: Cunninghamia lanceolata; assembly: GCA_027924645.1. Classification (NCBI taxonomy): domain Eukaryota; kingdom Viridiplantae; phylum Streptophyta; class Pinopsida; order Cupressales; family Cupressaceae; genus Cunninghamia; species Cunninghamia lanceolata. The sequence goes on along the minus strand of BSBN01000377.1, from coordinate 25,933,220 downwards.
CAGGGGACTAGAGTGGTGGCACCTGACACTTTACACTGCATCTACACATGATGCGGTTGATAAATGTGAGGTAAAGGTTTTTAGATAAAATTTGAACAAGTAATACATGTGAATATACATTACATATGTGCCTCTAGATTTCATATTACTTTTAATAGAATCATAGAGATAATTTTTATTTGCAAGGATCTACACATGAGTCAGATATTCATAGATGGGTGGGATCTACCTAGGATTCAAGACAGGGCTCAACACATAATTTTAGTCTTGGATTGGGTGAGGCTCAATCCACCCATAGGAGGCACCCATGATGTTGTTAGACTATTTGTTTGTTATTTAGATCACATATATACACTTATGTTTGAACTAGGCTTATTTATTATATAGCATGTGACATTTCTTTATATCATACATACTTACATTTACATGTTTAGTTATAGATCGTTATGTTATGTTTGTTATTTATCATGATAAATACACTTTATGTTTGAACCGACTTATTTATTATGTAGCATGTCTAACATTTCTTTATATATCATACATATGCACATTTAGATGTTTAGTTATAGATTTATGCTACTGCAATTGAGTTTTTATTTGATTTATATATATGATGTTTATAGATTATATATGTGTGTGTGTGTTTATGTATGTTGCAATATAATTTATGAAATATCAAAATATACAAATTGATTTTAAAATTAACTTGACATGTACAATTTAAGAAAGTAAAATACATATTTCAAATTTAAATTTTTCATTTATGCCAAAAATGAAATTTGAATATCAATTTCTTTCAATATATCTATTAGTATGTATATATGTTGTGCTTGTAATATATATCTTTTAATATCTTGTAATATATCTTTAAATTTCTTGTAATATATCTTTCAATATTTTTTTTCATTTCTGCCAAAAATGAAATCTAAATTTACAACATGCTTGAAATATATGTTGTGCTTAATATGTATTGCCCCTCTGTTTTCACTTTGGTTGTGCAAGTAGTCTGGCTAAGGAATCTGAAGATGAAGATGGAACATGAGCTTCTGTTAGTACTTTCGTGGGTATGATGCATATTGTTATGTTATTATTATTATGTAGAGATTTATTTGGATAGTCAGGTGATGTAGTAGTATGTTGTTAGGATAAGTGGAAAGGGCAACATCATACCATTGAACATATGGGAGACATACGGGAATGAGATACGAATGTTAGATTTCCTTTCCAAGTGCTTCAACTATTAAGAATATGTGCTCTAATTGATTTGCTTGAGTGAACAAGTACTAGGCTACGTCTCCACCTGAATTGGCAGTTCTGAGCATACCTTGAAACCCAATGGATTAGTTGATCAGAGATAGCACTTGGTCCCCTGCCCTAGCCATCATCCTCAAAGAGGATGAGTATATGGTTTGGCACCTTGTCAGTGTGGTCAGTATGTCATATGACAATCAGGGTTGCTCAAAGTATATTAACCTTAACTTGCCTCATCTAGTATATTAACCAACCCTAACCTAAAACTTAATACCCAATTCCACTCTACTTGTCCTCCGTAGACTAATCCACATGTACAATCCTATCCCTTAGAATAAAACACATGTGAATCCTCTTACTCTCCATTAAAATTTAAAATATCTTGTTTCCTAGGAAAACATTTTTGAAATGTGAATGTCATTCCATTAGCTTGCACGCAAGGGCTCTCAAACTAGTAGTTTAATACTAAAAAACCTAAATGATAGAGAAATTCTACAAAGATGGGGTAACAAGAAAGTAAATAACCCAAAGGGAATTTTCACTAGGAATGATTTTTGTGTAATGGACATGTAAAAAGGATAAGCATTATAGTCAATCAAGGGTAAAACCAAAAATAAAATGTAGAGTGGAGATCTAGGCCTTGGGTATGTATGTATCTTCCAACCAAACAAATACATATATGGATTCTGTCGTATTGCTATCTATGTTGTACAATATAGTTGACAAAAGATAAGAGCTCTATCTTATGGTTTACACTAACTTCATGTTATGAATCAAAAGGCCTTGGAGTTATCCAACATGCCTATCCATGGAAGGGGATAAAATTCCATAAAGAAATGGTGTTCTAATACATGCATGTTGACCTAGAAGATTTGATATCAACAAAACCCACCCCCATGTGATGTGCTAGTGGCTTATATGTTTTTTGAAAATATACATAGTGGTTCATCTGGGAGATGTTAACTAAAGATAATGGTGGTTGAAAGTTGTGAACATAGATTGGTCACTTGCATTAGAAGCATTACAAAAGCCTACCCTTAAAAGAGGTCTTGTTTAGGGAATAGAGAAGAGAAATGTAGCTCAATAATGTAAGAGATATATAGATTTTTAGAGAAGATAACATATTAAGTTGATAGGATTGGAGGTTGAAAAACAATGAAAGTGTCCAAAAAGTTATAAGGAAATGGATAAAATCATGCATGACATTTCTTGACACACTAACTTCCTACGTGATAGTTTGATATTGTCTGAATTGTTCATGAGATAGATCTAATAAGGGGTCTTTAGAGAGTGATTTTGGTGGGGAGGCACAACCCGAGATAGGTCGCACCTCCTCCAAGAGAACTGGTGCCCTAATTTTATTATTAGGCATCAAGCGTGGAGAGCAATTAGTTGGCTCCACACATCTTAATGTAGATATTAATTTAACAAGATAAACTATTGGGAAGATGGGGAGGTAGAGGAAGGGCGCTCCACTTTGTTTACAAGCCATCGGCCTAGCACCTTCCCTTGATCAATCGGCCCATCATTGGCCAAATAGGGAATCTTGCCATTTTCTAAGAATCCCACAGATTGAAGGACTTTACACCGGCCCATCATTATTTTAAAGAGCAATTTGGCAGCAATCAACATTGGCGCTCTCCAACCACCATTCCATATTTGGCCCACTCTACCTTGACTCAGTCACATAGGTTACAGATTTATCTCTGTGGTCAAAGATCTTCCCACTTCTTCTCAGATCTTTTGGTAGTTTCAACAACCTCAGGTTTGGATTTGATTCCAAGTGGATGACTCGTGAGAATGGCTCCTTTCTAGGATTCTTTGGCATGCGCAAACGAACCTAGCAGCAAATCTATGTGTTAACCTCCTATGTGATCTCCCTCTGGTAAGTTCTGTAGCCCTTGAAAACAAATCCATTTAAGTTTATTATCTATAACCATTATAGTTCATGAAAATATATTATTTTTGAGACCTTCTGTTGAGCACAAATGGCGGTGCATCTATGGCATGTGCTGATTTATTTTTAGAAGATCCTTAAGGTTTGATTTAGCTCCATAGAAGGTGACAGCTCCTAGTATAAGTTTCTTAATTGTTGAGTCCATCCTTGCATCTATAGCAGTATCAAAATTCATATAGCCTTTTCAACAAACTTTTTATTCTAGCCCTTGTCTGTCAATCAAATCATGTCTTGTAATTGTTTGAAAGTCTCAAAAGTTTTTTTATTTGAATCCATAGTATGCATATCCTGTAATTGTTGCAGTCCACAAGATCGCACTTCTCTCAAGGTTTCTGTAAATCAATTCACGTGTTTTGTCTATGCCTCCACATTTCACACGCATGTCTACCAAAGAATTTCCAACTATGATATCTGACGTAATTCTCATTTCATTATGCGTTGATGGTTGTCCATACCCTCGTCCAAGGCTTCAATTTGTGCATGGTAAAGGAGTTTGTTGGTCGATGTTGTGGAGTCAGGCTTTACACCCACCAGTTGCATCTGCGTAAAATTTTCTAAGGTCTTCTCATCAAATGCATTTTGAACAATTCATGCATTACGACATTCCATAAGACTACATTTCTTTGAGGTAATTTGTCAAACAGTTCACAAGCATTGTCTATGCTTCCACATTGTTCATACATGTCAACCAGGGCAATTGCACATCACTATATGAGAGCCGCCTATTCACAGATTGTCTGGGTAGTTTTGTATCCACTCAATCTTGGAATTTATGGCCTCTGATACCTTGTATGCTCTATGTTGTTCAACGTTGATTTTACACAATTATCTGGTTCTGCTGACAGAAATAGGAGCTGGACACATATAGCCACAACAAAACAAATCTCTGATCATGGAACATTGTGAACCTCACAGAGACATAAATGCTTAGATCCTCGGTATTCCCTGTTAAGTTGAAGAAAGACAAATGTGAATGCTATTTGTAGGGAGGGAAACTCCATTGAATAATTTTCCAACCCCATTTGTTGTTATTTGAGATCACTAAAGTTTCATAGAGACCATACCCATACTATCTCCTAGCAGGCCCATAGAGCCTCTTCATGCACAAATAGAAATATAACTAGTCAACTCTCAGATTAATACCCAAGATATCCAATGTAATACAGGTCGAAGCTCTCCTCTCATAAGAGGTGTCCTATTGAACAGCAGACCTCACCTTGTGATTTAAGGACAAAATGGCTTGTGTGGCTATCACATCTAGTTTAAATGTATAAACAAGTAACAACTACCACTTTTTTTGTGATTCCATTGCTCTTAAACCTCTAAGTAGTCTCATCCTTGCATGTAGTGATACAAACACTAGAATCAAAGTACATCAGAAGAGAAGTAGTGGACAGATGCACAACCCCAGGCCACATACCCTGCATGTTGTCGCCTTGATATTTTCCAAAAATTGAAATAAGATTTGATGATTTTCTTACTTTCTTTTTCTTTTTCTTCAATGTCTACGAAAGATCACTTTGAATTATTTGAGCCCAAAGACCTGGATCAATAACTTTCTTACCGAGGCAAATTTCTTACTGATGAAAATATGATATAATATATGTTGGTCACGATTTTCTTCTCAATGTCATCACTTTCCCCCCCTTCAACCATATTAAAAAATTGCCCTAGGAAGTGCCATCAAAATTTGTTGTATATGCAGCTTGGTTCATCATTATAGAGGTTGATAATAAATTAATGTGTGGATTATTCTGGACTCAAAAGAAAGGATAGAGTGGGTATCTTTATGGAAAAGATTCTCATATGGGTGGCCAGAGCAAAAGCCATTGAGATTTGTCTACTTTCCACATGAAGAAGTCGGCTTGTCACCTAAAACGGTTTAGATTAAGTAAAACCCACCACGAGACTAAGCTAAATAGTAAATGAGACAGAGCAAGGATTATGAAGTACTTTCTTGTAACATGTTTATTGGTTAAACATGTAAATTAGTAATAATAAAGTTGAACGTCTCTTCAAAAGTATGGAAAAACATCTACTCCACTCTTTCATTTCAATGCCATGCGGTATGAATTTAGGTTCCAAGATCAAAGTATAGTTATTGTTTGAAATTCCATTTATTAATTTATACTATGTTTATTCCAAATTATATACTTTGTTAAAATATATGTAAGTTGGGGGTTTGAATGATTAAATGGTATAGATATTATTTCTCTCATTGATCCTTAATAAATTAGAGTATTTCAAGAGATTATGACTTGGAAAATAATGAAATTTGTAGTAAAATCCTTAGTAGTATGATTCTAATAAAAATAGGATAGATTAAATAAAGTGGATAGATTTATTGAATATATAATTTTATCTATATTTTGTACTAGAGATGCTGGTTTAGGAATGTTTATCTTATGATGATTAAGGATGTTATGTTAGGAAGATGAGATAGGTTATTGTAATTAGATATGTCACTAATAGGCAATACATTAGGAGTGAGAGAGTTCCTTGTTGAAATTGTTGTAGATAGTAAATCTCTATTCTATCTTGATGACAAGGGTTTCAAGTTATGTTGAGTTAGATTCATTGGTTTATAGGATTGACTATGTACTAGGTCTTTGAGTAAATTATGTCAAATGGTTTATTAAAAATTAATTTCTATTGATTAAACCAAAAATGAGGAATTACTTTTATGATGTCGAGGCAATGATCTAAATTACCTCTAAAGGTATTGTGTTGGAGTCATGCATTACCCATGATTGTGTTAGTCTATTGCTTCCTGCCTGTCTGTTGGATGTGGGACCTAGTGTTATCTCCTAGCACGGGGATGGACCTCAGGGTTCCACATGGTCAGGAGGTTGGTGCTATTTCTCCATTGGGTATGCTTGCTGCATGTTTGTGTGTAGGAAGATTGCTCATTGCTCTGTGGACTCTAGTTCCTATTCTAGTTGTGGTGACATCCTACCAGGTAATTACATATTGGATTGTATCTCATCTTGCATCTCTTGGTATAATCTGATGTAATATTTCCCGTGCACTAGGGAAAGCATTCTGTAATTATGGTAAAGATGTAACAATTGTTGATAATTTAATCTTGTAAAGAGTATTGTAAAGTAATGCATCTTTCATATGATTGTTAGTTAGAAAATGATTAATAAGGGTTGAATATTAGTTTTCACAATATGGAAGTAAATAATATAGGATTATTTATGTGGTTCTTTAAAATGAACCTTCCTTGTTATATCGTTCATGTTATTTTTTTATCGTTGGTGAAATGTTTTAGTAACCTCGATGTTAGCTTTGTAAGTAGTGCAATCAGGGAACCCTAGAGAACCTAGGTTTAGATTATCATGTTATGTTGTGCATTCTATTGTTATTTGTTCTAATAAAGAAAAAAATTGTTCCAATAATTTGGCCTAGTTTAGAGCTGTCCCTTGGGATTCCTTGGCAGGGCGTTACATGATATATGTGTTATGGTTCTTGGTGCTCACCTTTAACAAGTTAATATAGTTTTTATACTTTGTTAAATCTTCATTAATGCAAGATTTATTGATATATAGTTAACAATTAAATATCTCTTCATTAATGTCCTAATTGAATAATATCAAGACATAAATGTTAATGTCCTTGTTATATAAATACTTACAATATTAATACTCCAAATCAAAATAAAACTTGTAACTTAAATACTCCTCCTTACATAACTTATAACTTTAATATTAATACTCCTTAAATATTATGATGATTTTAATACTCCTCCTTAAATAACTTATAACTTAAATATTTTTTTAAAGAGCCTAAAATTTATAAAAATCACATAAATCACATCTAAAATGTAATAAAAAAACTTAGCTTCCATCCTACATAAAAATAGTGATAAAATATGAACTTCACTAAACAAATAGTATAAATTTTGAGTATTAGTATACAACTGAGAGATGCAAATTAAATATTTTAAGTGGTTAGTTTAATCAATATAAACACACCATTGTATTTATTATAAATATGTGATACAATAATGCTATCATAAGTGTAAGATACATTAAAAAATTTAAAGTAATGCTTGAATCTAAATTGTATTGACAATTTTTTTTGTAATTAACTTCTCTTGATCTAATTGTACTAAAATAAATTAGAGGTTAACAGTAAAAACTTACATGATTATATTGTAGTGATCGAAAAAATTATATGTTTGTGCTTATATATTTTCATGTTTTTATAATATAAAACTAGTTACTCCCATGTGACTCTTGGGGTGTGCCTTTTAACCACCCGTTATTTTTTTGTGAAGTGTTATATTATTTAAATAGATAAATTGCATTTTCATCAAAAAATATAAAACTAGTTACTCCCAAATTAGTTGATAAGAGCAATAAAGAACCCATTACTCCACTCACATAGCACCTCCTTGTATTGTCAATTCAAAATATTAAAAGGTTTACCTAGATTCCCATGGTAGTTCCTTCACCATTTTTGGAAAACACTTCCCACTAAATGTGAGTATAACTAGCTACAAAATTCCTACAACCACCTTACCATAACTTTTTACTTAATTTTATTTTCACAAAATTTAAATATTTTCCAAACAATAAATGCTTAAATAATTTCAGTCATCATAATCATAGAATCCCATATTTAGGGAATATAAGAAACATGAAGTTTACACACACACAAAGAATAAATCCACTTGGCCACAAGGTAAAAAAACTAATGAAAAATAGAATCAATCCCTAAACAAATGGCCATAACAACAAAAAGTATTTATTTGTTGTTTATGTTAATATATAACTTTGATGTGTTGATCAATATGGGAAGTTGAGTCCTTGACATACTTAAGGAATCATACATAAATATTTTGGTAAACTCAAACAAGAGAAATAAGCATGTGTATTTGAAAACCATAAGCCAAGCTCTATGATAATACAAATGCATTCCTATAATACCAATTAATTAATTCAATGATCTAAAAGTGAACAAGATGAATCTAGTATGCATGATGTATTTAGAGCGTTTTTAAATACACTATGAGATCTAGTTTTACAAATCCTTACAAGGACTTCCTAATTAATACAACTATTCTAGGATCAATGAGCTTCAATGAAAGTATAAAAAGACCAAAAAATGAGACAATAAATATATTCCATCTATAAATACAAATGTGTGCAATGATGAGAGATGCATGTAATATATATACATTTAACTTAGCTCTTGGTACATATAATCTAGATCTTCTCTATCCTTTATTATCTCTAAAATCTTTGCATGGTCTTCAATACTCAACTTTCATTTTTGTTGGCTACGTCTTGTTTTTCGTAAAGTTTCTAAATTTAACCGTATTTTTGTAACTAAGTGACTATAATGTAGAACCTTTTGTCATGGCATATAATCAACAAATATAATACCTCTTTTATCTATCTTCATTTTTTGATAATAAGTACCTTCAACAATAACTAATCTAGTGGGATACTCTTGTCCATGACCGTCTATCATAGATTCTATCAACTTGCAATGTGGTTGTGTGCATTTGAGTAGATAGTAATCTACACCTTCGTTATTGTCAGGATCTACAATCACAAGAAAGATATCTCCTACAACAAATGCATAAATTTAAAATTCAATTCAAATACTTATCACTCTGAAACTTAGTTAACACAATGCCAATTTCACTCTAAATCTTAGTTGAAATCCAATTTCACTAAAACTTAGTTGAGACAGCCAATTTCACTAAAATAATCAGTACATGTAAATAACATTTACCTACAACAACTAGATCAGATACACATCCAAAATCAACCTAATATAAAGGATCATGGAGATTGATATTATCATTATCTTCATAAGGAGGTATTGAAACAAATTGTTTCATTTCCCATTCTGAAATATATCCATCAATAATATTCTAACTTTGTAGAGCATTTACATTATTTTCAATGCATTCAACACAAAATCATGAGTTTTCTCTCATTTGGATTGCAAGTGGCTTGCTATGTCCAGTAGCCATCACTTGATGAAATCTTCTAATACTAACATTTTTTTGACATTTATAAGGATTTGAGCGATCGATATCTCAAATTATGGAAATTTAAATTTGTATTCAAAACATGTACATGTACTAATCATAAATACATTTATGCAAAAATTACAAGATTTATGTGTTTTACAAATATTAAATTTCAATATGTTTCAAATACCTTTGACTTCCCAAAAATAGTGTTTGGTACTTATTGGCCACATTTTCCTTCATGAGCACTAGAATGAGTCTTGCACTATTCAATAATTTCATTTGCACTACATCTGGTGTTATTGGCAAGCTCATGTTGGCAAAGTGCACGCTCCACACATGCACCGACTCCATCATGATCACCTTTTCCATGTTTGCTTTCAAAAAAAATCCATAAAAATTTTATGGTACATCGGGCATGTTGTTGGCTTAACCAATTAAATGCTTTTCTAGATTTGAATTGTCCTATAAAGTAAACAAATGAGCATTAAAAACATTATATTAAATAAATGTTATCAATATATAAACAAAATTGTTTAAAAGTTATAAATAATATATAAAATTTGAAAGAAATTTAAATTCAACACTAACCAACACATCCATCTGACCAAATCTAGTGATTTGAATCATGTACGTCGTGTTGTCTCAAATCATCAAAAAACTTTCCAAAACAATGGGATACATAGCTTTTGTCATGACTAGTATCATCACTGATATGAAAATGAACCTCTTTGATGATATTTGGTTCATGTGGACTACTTTGCACACCATCCACTTGAAACTCAACATGTCTATAAAAAACATGTATGAAGATTGCAACCTGCTCTGAATGATAATATTGAATCTAAATCTCTATTTGAGGATTAAATGTATAGTTCTCAACAAAATCCACAACAAAAAAATACAACCTTGTGGAAAACAATTCTTTGACTCACGAAATTGATTTGCCTACCATCTTGCACCATAAAAATGTTGGATATGTAGATATATGATACTATAAAATTTGTTCATAAACTCATTGCAAGGCAATTCACTTTCTTTAAGAACATTTTTTGGATTCAACTCCTGACCTAGTTGTGTATTTCTCATATTCAAATCTCTTCCACACAATTTTCATTGAATGATCAATATTTTCAATCAAAGCAAGCTTCTTCAAATCTCCACAATGTACACATGTATTTTTTATGCACAACACATTGAATTCATCTGAACCTTCTAATTTTCACATAAAATGGACTTAACAATTTGTGTTGTACTTGCAGGGATTATAATATTTGGATGAACCGTTGCATTAATTTTTTTACATGATTGAAGGTGTAGATGAAATTTGACATGATTCCAAAAATAACAAGTTACACGCACTTTATTTATGCATACAAAACATGGATGCAACTTTTCAAACACCCTATGAGAAATCTTTACCTATGAAAAATATTGTTTGAATGCTTCAAAAAATTCACTCTGTGTTGTATCTATAAAATGTTTTGGATGGGGATACTTTTTACCATCTTCACTTGTTACTTGTATAGTATCCCTCCTATTAGAGGCAAAATGAGAGCGGGTGATCCAATATTTAATCACTTGTTTTTTCACATCTTCTAGAATTCTATCTTTTCTAGGAACCCTACAAATATTTACCCAAAATTATTTTCTATGCTTTCATCATACTTGTTTCTCTTTGAAATATATAATAGTTCTTCTGGATACATGTAGTAACTTTTCAATTGCTTTCACCTGTCTCATATGTGATAATTTTTTACTTGAAATTGTAGCCATTAGTACCCAACATGCTTCACTTATTTGACTTGTACTTTGAATAGAGTTCAAAGCTTAAATTGCAAGTTTTCAACTATTATCTATTTTACTAAATTTATTTTTCCTCTCTATTATCAACCCCTAGCAACTCCAAAATAGGATTCATTTATTTTTGCTTAAATAACTTCGAACATAATTGTGCTCTTCTAATTAGAGATTTGTCTTCAAAAAATTCATCCCAAATTCTTTTAAAATGCAATTTTATTGTTCTTTTAGGTAACATGTCCTGAGGTGAAATCTTACTCAAGAGAACATATTCATCCAAATCCACTATATTTTTCATATCATGAAAAAAAGTTGTATCATCAATTTCCTCCTTGGTCACATTCTTTTATGCACCTGTAACAACTTCTTGAAATTGTTCAGAGTCAACATGTTCTTCTTGTTGTTCATCAATAGTTTCAACTTGTTCTTCTTGACTATGTTGAACTAATGCTTCTAAAGTCAAATTTCTCTCATTTTTTCTTCTTACATTTTCTCTTCATTAGACCTTCTTCGATCAAACAACCTTGATCTAATCCTTTTGTTCCCCATCACAAATTAAGTTTTAAATCACCTACACACATACATTTGAGGGCAAGGTCTGTTGGCAAGAGACACTGTGTGGCTTCATGATTGTTGTCATTGATGGTAACAAAATTCATCACACACATCCACAGCACATAGTATGTCTTTACCAGAAGTCAGATTGAAGAGTGTTTTGGTCCGGTAAACAAGAACAGAGCATGCATCAAGGTCCGACAATCAAGTCCGAATCTCTCAGAGGATGTATCTCAGTAAAGTGCAGATTTGGGGAAGTCAAGAGGAATACCATTACCACCACATTCTAGAGATTGAGCCTTCGGTGATGAAAGAGTGAAAAGATATGAGCATCTAAGTATTGGGTTCCTAACAGGTAGAGCAGACTGAGGAAGAACTGACCGGCAGAGCATCAGACCTTAATCCATATGAGAAATTAATGATGGTCAAGCTATTTAAGGAATCATACATGGTTGGCCGACATGACTGATGACTTCTATATCTATGTTTTTGATATGCATCACATATTGAGCATGGATCTAGCTGACAGATCAGTGTTTAGTTAATTTCTTGAGTATTCTGGTTGCCGACTAGAAAGATGTTGAAATCCTTGATGCGGATATATCTACTAGATGGATTTCAGTATGAAGGTGTGTGATAGTGTGCGAAGAAAGGTAGAAAGCAGAGTGGAAGTAGGAATACAAGTCCGGTATGTGACATAATAGCAGCACTAAAGCAGAGGAAGAATGAAGTGCAGTAGATCAGTATATTGAACCTAACCGGAACTGAACCTCAGCATATGTGGATGCCTCTTCTTAGTTCAAAACACTTAGTTACCTTACATAAACATTGTAGACAGTGAGACTCTTGTAGGCAGTGTGCCTCTTGTGAGCAGTGTGCTCGGGCAGTGAGCCCTAATTTACAAGTGCCATTTTGTACTTCTTATTCTTTTAACAGAGAATACAATTTTGGGTTAGTCACCCTGTGGTTTTTCCCTTAACAAGGTTTTCCACGTCAAAATCATTGTGTTATGTGTGTTGATTTTATTTCTGCTCTCATGGTTATGTATGCTTATATGTTTAGATGCTGCACTAATTGTTAAAGAAGAACAAAAAGTTAAATATTTAAGATAACTGATTCACCCCCCCTCTCAGTTATCTACCTTGTTTTCAACAAGGTCAACTAGAATGAATGGTCTTTATCTATTCTTTATTAAAATTATTGAATGTTGCACACTCATGTGTAATGACATTAAACTTAGGAGAAGTTTCTAATATTTACACATGATAAATTTAGGTGGAATGGTTGTAACTAAGTTTCACAAGGCAAAAACTTAGATAAATTTAAATAGTGATTTTTGGTTCACACATTGCTTGATTCCTATGAGATATATAATGTAGGAAATTAGTGATGGAAATGTAGGAAATTAGTGAGGGCAATGTAGGAAATTAATTTATCCATATTGGGAAATCTCAAGAAGGAAATGACCCTAAAGACCATGGATATAGCTCGCATACCTCATGTCAGGTATGGTTCTACATAGCACTCTATAGAAGGTCCTAATTTAGTGGAAAAGTGGGGTATATATGTTCTAGAGAATGATAAAATACATGTATATTATGGTTTATTCTACAGAATGATAGAAGTTCTAGAGGGATATAGATGAAGATATAAAGGAATATATATTCTTTAGGTTTTGGTTTTTTAGTTTTGTATATAACTCTTTTACACAGGGTGAGACAAGGAAAATAGAAAAAACAACCTATACTACTCAGGTGGGAGTGTTTAGCCTATGAGCTTACCAATATACTAAATTCTTATTCATATATAGTGTTAGCCCAATGTTTCAGAGTGCTAACTATGGAGGATTGGGACCATACCTATAACCCACTATACCATCTCCAAGATTGTATGGGGTGAGTAAATTCTTGGGACTAACTACTTACCGGTGCATTACAAGTTACAAACGACCGATGGCTTCCAAATCTAGGTTTAAACAAGGCTTAACTAAGGGAGTTCTTGATATACCTTGTAGTACGTGAGGCCAAAAATTTGTGATACAAGGGTACTATCTAAGGCCTAGGTATTGGTGGGATGAAACCACCTCACTTCATAGTGCACGTAAAACACACAATAGCTTAGCCAAAGAATGACAACTCCTCCTTGAAATTTATATAGTCCACCAAAACATGGGCTTTGGCTAAGCACTTGGTGATGAAATCCAAGTTGCTTAAACCCCTAAAAAATTAAAAATTAAAAATCCACATCATTTCTGATTTCCAAGATCATCTAATGATGCAAGGAAAGAGCATACTTAGATATGGCCTTGGGAAACACATAAACAAACATCAATAAATTAATACAACTTAATTTGCAACATAATATACAAAAATGCAACTTTCTAATTTTCAATATGTAACTCGAAGCAATGAAATTTCAATCATGTGTAAATAAATCAATTCAAATTAACTTGAATTTTTCAACATTCATTGGCTTGAAATATATATTTTCACAAAATAATTTACAAAAATACAACTTTCTAATTTTCTAATGAAATTGATAAATAAATACTTGTCCTTCTCTTTTCCAGATTGCTTGATAAATTTTGTAGTTATTGCTTAGTAATTGATGTCTCCTCATTGAGATGTGTGTGGTTTTGTTGATTTCAAAAGAAGTGTACATGAATAATATTTCAAAACTCTGGCAAGGTGGACCACTTCATATTAGACTACAGGGAGGAGAGAAAGAAGAAAAGTGTTAAATTTTATGATTTTGATAAGTCTTTTTAGGAGGATACATGACATGTCTTTGGCATATCCTTGGAAACACATTTTTGTGAAGGTACATGGATGATAGGATTGAGAGCTTCTTTCAATATGACTCCCCATTATCAGTGAGTTTTAGATTATGTGAAATATAATGGTGGGAAGGCACCTATACCTAGATGATAACACGTCTCATCATAGTTGCCTATGGGATAGTCAAGATTTTATTCTCTAATGGGAGGATAAAATGGATTAGTATAGTTTGGGACATCCTTGGTTTGGCACAAAGCTTTTTAAATATAAGTAAAAGTAATTATGTAGGTGTAAATGTAGTCTTTTGTAATAGATTTTGTAATATGGTTTGATGAGCTATAATTCTTGTGGAGGGGGTTCAATTTTGTAATCTATATTATCTTGATGCATACTCTTACACAAAAATATTGTAGATAAGACTATTAATTATTCTCTTGAGTTTATTTTTTGTGAGCTTTATATTTATAGAAACTAAAATCATGTTTAGTTTTATTCTAGTTGTCATATATCTTCTAGTTTTTTGGATCTTATTCATTCTAATTGATTTAGTTGTGTAAATGTTCCTTTTTTGTCAAAACCTTCGTATTGCATATTTTTATTGGTTATTAATCTAGGAGTCTTCTTCTCTACTAGGAGTCTTCCTTTGATGGTAGAGAGGATTAATTTCATAGGACTCCTTAAATATATTTAGTTATTTGAATTTTAAAATTGAGGGTTTGGGTAGGTCTAAGTTTGTAAGGGCTTTTGTGTCTATAAGGATCCTTAAACATATTTCTTACATTAATACTAGAAGTAAGGTGAATGAGTAAATCAAAATTTATAAACCCTAATTAATAAATATCAATTAATTAAATAATTACAAAATTGATATTAAATTCTATTATGTTACATGTTAAATTCCTTTTTACTATTATGTACTTGTCGTTCACTATTCCAAAAAAAGAATTTAAAAAAAAATTATAATATAAAGGTTCCAGGTGGAACCTTATCACCTGATTAGATTTCGGCCCCATTTAATTCACCCGGAAGGTTCCACCTAGAACCTTACTGGGTGAAAATGTACCACCCATAAGGGTTCTGGGTAGTAACATCTATGCGGCATCCTAGGTGGCAGTCCACCCCCCTTTCCCAACAATTTTCAAAAAATTTCAACTTATGCTACAAATTTCTCCCATCAAAATACATTTTTAAAAAGATCATCAAATACCCTTTTGTAGTGCTCAGAGTGTAGATTTTAGAAAAAAATTCATATTTTGTATAATTTTATTATATATGTAGACATCTAAAAATGTACTCGCACTGCAAACACCACTTTCAGGACAATTCTCTTTCAAATTCCATAATTCAACTATTAATTAAATAATTTAAATTATTGAATTAATTCAATTTTCCTCCTTTTGATCATTCATCTATTTCTCCCTAATTTTCTTCTATTATTAAATAATTAATTATTTATTTAATTACTCACGCTCCAATGTCCCTTTTCATTCAATTAATTTAAACAAATAAACATTTGTTTAAATACGCCTCACCTAATTGACAAAATCTCCTTTCCACATGCATTATCTCAATAAATTAAATAAATTGGGCAAATTTATTTAATTTGAATTCCCTCACACCTCATCATATTTTTGAATTTTAAATTTACTCTTGTCTTGTAGTGGAGGATAACCCTAATCAATCCCCACCCTCTATTTTTTTATGTAGAGGCACTTTGATAGGAGAAGGATAGGAAACTAGGCAAGGTTCTACTATAACCAAATAGCCAAAATCAAAGGTCAGTTTACAAAAGTGGAAATAGTAGTTAGGGGCTTTTATCTCTTCATTGAAAAGGTGTTTAGACATGTATTGGGACCCATCCCATCCATTGGCAAAGGCAGGTCAAACTTCTGGTTAACACTTCCTTCACAAACCTAAGAAATGGCTTGTAGCCCTTCAAAATGAGAACAATCCTAATAACTCTTGACTCAGACCTTCAAATGCAAATCTTAGACAATTGTAATATACCCATTAGGGCCCCCTATCACATATCCCAAAATGGGTCATGGTTGTTTTGGAGGGTATACCTCAACTATAGCCCCCCCTGATGCCTTAGAGCCCTAATTAGGCCAAAATTACAAAGAGACTACCCTAAAACTCATGCATAGAACTCCACCAAGGGTTTTAACATTTAGAATACATGCCAAAATAGGGGATTTTGTGGGTTTTACCCTTCTACAATCTGTTGTTTCAAGAAATACCTCTATGGTTACTCCAATGGGCTTAATACATGGTCATATTAAGCCTCTTCTACCAAAACTTGCAAACACCAATTCTCCCACTCCTCAAATCAGTCAAAACACTTGAAATACACATGGATACATCCATCCCATTAGCCTTATGGTCTTGAAAGATAGTGGGATGGTTATTCTTCCATCGTTGGAGCAAAACCCTTGTTTAGGGTTCTATGAGACTGTTTTTAAACAAAACCTTATAACTCCCTTCAATGCTACTATCAAGACACCAAAACTACTTCATATGACAAGTAATTCAATCTACTAACTATTCAAAACATGAATAAGTGAAAACAATCATGTACCTTCACATAGTACAACCTGTGACAGCGGATTCCTCAAGGAAAACAGAGATTGCAATAAAACAATCCACTAACAAATGCTTATAACTCATCTCCAATCCAATGTCATGGCCTCAAAACATATTTGAATGTAATTTGATTCACCACACTTCACTTCCCAATAGCATAGGAGACATGACAATTCCGTACAACATAGTAGTACGGATTGTTCCTACAGCAAATACAGAAAACAAGGCAAAACAGCAAAGAATCGGTGTTTGATTGCTTTGAGACTTCTTGCATACCTCCAATCATCATGTTCAAGATGTTTTTAAACTTTTTCACACCTTGACTAACTCCTTGAAAGTAGTTTGGTTCGAGGGGAAGGTTTACAACCACTCTTCCCCATTGAACTTCCTTTGGTAGTTTGAAAACTACAACTACTGACATGTTTTGTCCTTACATGTTTAGGCTTAACAAGTGCCTTCAAATAGTTTACAATGCAATTAGGCCTTGAACAAGGCATTAGACCCTTTGACATCATTTTAGACTTCTTGACATGCCTTAACAAGGCTTACAATCATGCATATTGTTTCTACATGCATTAGGAAGGCTTACAAAAGTGACTACCTCCTACAAGACAGCAATAGAGACTTGGACATAGTCCTTATTACATGAATGAGAATGGTCTTCAAGACCTTATGAAATCAACAAACAAAATGAATCATCAAAACAAGACATAAGTCTTTTGGTCTCCTTGGTGCTCCTGCACCATACTCCCCAAGTGGAAAGAGAACTCAAGTCTCTTGGGGAAGTAGATCAGCAATTGTGACACCATGCTTCAAGATGTCTTCTTCACTCATCCAAGTGGCATCTTCAATGGGTAAGATACTCCATTTAACAAGGAACTGTTTGTATGTCTTCTTTCTTGTCTTCTTCAAGACCTTGGTGTCAAGAATGTATTCCAACTTCAATGGCTGATTGGGTGGAAGACCCTTGACCCAATCTTCATCTCCTGCTACTGTCATATCTGCCTCTGAATCTGCATTAGAATCACCTTTGAAAGGGAACAAATCTGAAACATTGAAGATAGGAGATATGGCCAAGCCTTGAGGAAGTTCAATCTCATAGGCATTGGACCCAAACTTGTGCACAATTCGGCATGGTCCTATCTTCTTCATGAGGAGTTTGGTTGGTTGCCCCTTAGGAAGTCTTTCCTCCTTGAAATGTGCCATGACCAAATCCCCAACCTTGTATTGTACATCTCTCCTTCTCTCATTGGCTTTCTCCTTATACTTGTCATTGTTTTTTTGAAGAGTTTCTTTGACATTATCATGGATGTCCTTCATGGCCAATGCAAAGTCTTCACCTTGAGCACTTTTCCTTTCCAATCCATGGAGATCTCTCAATTCAAGAATACCTCTTGGGTGGATGCCATAAACTATCTCAAATGGACTCCTTCCTGTGCTCCTATTGGTGGAATCATTATAAGCAAACTTAGCTTGAGGGATGATCATATCCCATGCCTCTCCGTGTTGTTTGGTAAGACAGCTGGGAAGATTTCCCAAGGACCTATTCACCACCTCAGTTTGGCCATCAGTGTGAGGGTGATAGGCTGAAGTAAAGGACAATTGAGTACCCAACTTCTTCCACAAAGTGTGCCAAAAGTGGCCTACAAACTTTGGATCCCTGTCAGTCACAATGTTAAGAGGCAAGCCATGGATTCTAACAATTTCTTTGAAGAACAAACCAGCAATGTGAGAAGCATCATTAGTGCATTTACATGGCAAGAAATGATCCATCTTACTGAATCTATCCACCACAACAAATATACTATCAAAGCCTCTTTGAGTCCTAGGAAGACCCAATACAAAATCCATGCTAATACTTTCCCATGGCCTATTAGGAATAGGAAGTGGCTGATATAGACCAGCATTAGATGAAGTACCCTTTGCGCTTTGACAAATACTACAACATTCAACAAATTTTCTGATATCTAATTGCATTTTAGGCCAAAAATAAAACATCTTCACCTGATCCAATGTTTTATCCAACCCAAAATGACCTCCTAGTCCACCACAATGTTTTTCCTTTATGATGTTCTCCCTCATGGAACACCTAGGAACACATAGTTGGCTGCCTTTGAACAACAACCCCTGCTGCAACAAAAACTCAGAAAAATCAGAATGATAAGAGTCTAAAAATTGTGAACAAACTTCATATACCTCCTTAAAATCTTCATCACCCTGATACATATGTTTGAGAGCATCAACCCCTACACTTTGCAACTGAATTTCTTGAACCATACACACCCTTCTACTCAATGCATTTGCCACTTTGTTAGCCTGCCCCTTCTTGTGTTTGATTGAAAAAGTATAGGCTTGGAGTTGCTCAACCCATTTCATATGCCTATGATTGAGTTTCTCCTGTGAATTCAGAAAACTAAGTGCATGGTTGTCAGTATAAACAATAAATTATTTAGGCAAAAGATAGTGCCTACATTTTTTCAAAGCTTGTACCATTGCATACAATTCCAAGTCATAAGTAGAGTACTTTCTCTTAGCATCATTCAATTTTTCACTAAAGAAAGCAACAGGCCTGCCTTCTTGACTTCGGACAGCCCATATAGCAAGGTTAATAGCATCACATTCCACCACAAACAACTTGTTAAAGTCAGGCAAAACAAGTATGGGCTGTTGTGCTACATTTTATTTCAGAATTTCAAAAGAATCATTGGCTGCCTTTGTCCTTAAAAACTTACATTTCTACCCCCCTTTGATGGTATCCAAAATTGGTGCACAAATATGACTAAAACCCCTTAGGAATTTCCTATAAAATATTGCCAAACCATGAAATTTTTTCACATCACCTGTTGTTTTTGGAGTTGGCCATGACAAAATGGCTTCTACCTTTGTTGGATCCATCTTCAAACTATCTTGTGAAATCACAGAACCAAGATAGGTGAGTTCTTCCTTCATGAAGACACTCTTTTCCATGTTGATCATCAATTGTTCATCATGCAACTTCCTCAAAACCTGATCCAAATGTTGTAAATGCTCTTCCTTAGTCCTGCTGAAAACAAGAATGTCATCCAAATAAACCACAACAAATTTGCTAATGAAATCCTTCAACACTTCATTCATGAGATGCATAAAAGTACTTGGAGCATTAGATAGACCAAATGGCATCACCAACCACTCATAAAGGCCTTCATTTGTTTTGAATGTTGTCTTCTATTCATCCCCTTGTTTGATCCTAATTTGATGATACCCACTCTTAAGGTCAATCTTAGAAAAGTATCTAGCCCCTCCCAAACAGTCCATTAGGTCCTCAATCCTTGGCATAGGGAACCTATATCTTATGGTAATCTTGTTAATGTCTCTAGAATCTGTGCACAACCTCCATTTACCATCCTTTTTAGGGGCTAGGACTGTTGGGATAGCACATGGGCTAAGACTCTTTCTCACTAATCCTTTATCCAACAATTCTTGCACTTGCTTGGCAATCTCTTCATTTTGTGAAGGTGTCATCTTGTAGGCTGCTTTGTTTGGCAAAGTAGATCCTGGTATGAAGTCAATTTGATGGCTTATGTCTCTAATAGGTGGCAACTCATTAGGCATCTCTTCTACCATAATCCCCTTATACTTCTCTAGTAATTGTTGCACCTCATTAGGAACTTCTTCCTTACTAGGATCATGCAAACTAGGACTGTTTTTAGGCTTCAAAATCATAGCATACCCTTGAGTTCCTTCCTCCTTAAGGGCATCTAAAAACTCTTTACCATTCACAATCATGACACTTGACCCAACATTCTTCTCTACATGCTCAGCAGGCAATGGATCCATTCTATACTTTCTACCATTCTTAGTTATGATGAAAGAATTAGTTTTACCATCATGTTGTGATTGAACATCATATTGCCATGGGCGTCCTAATAGCAAATGACAAGCATCCGTGGGAATTACATCACACAAAATTTTGTCTTTATATTCTCCTATTTCAAATTCTATCCATGATTGTTCATCTACCAAAACTTGTTGCCCCTTATTCAACCATGATACTTTATAGGGACTAACATGAGGAAGTCTTTTCAATTTCAATTTGTCTACCATTTCAATGGAAACCAAATTTTTAGTTGAGCCTGATTCAACAATTACCTTGCAAATCTTACCATAGGCCTTGCATGTTGTCTTGAACAATGTCTTCCTTTCAGGGGGTTCTTGTGTTTGAGGCACCTTCAACATGGTTCTTCTCATCATCAAGATTTCTCCTACATGGACCGAGGTTGCACTTCCAATTGGAGAGTTGACACTTTGGCAATCTTCCTCTTGGATCAATTGGTTCCTTCTCTCTCCTCCATGAGAGCTTGAGGTTTTCTTTTCAGGACACTTGAAGGCTGGATGTCCCACTTGGTTGCAATTGTAACACCTTCCTGTGAAGACATTAGGACCTCTCCCTGGTCCACCAAATCTACCTCTTCCATTGGGCCTTCTTCCTCTAAAGCCTCCTCTAGAACCTGATTCTCCACTTTGCTCTTGGGAACTAGATTCCCCTTAACTTCTTTGGGACTGATTTCTACCCCCAAAACTGCCCCTACCTCTGAAATTTCTGCCACCTCTTCCTCTATTTTGTTGCTCACCTTTCCTCTTCAACTTCTCTTCATCCCTTAATGCCAATTGAAAGCATTTCTCCATGGTTTCAGGGGTTAATAAACTGATTTCATCTTGAATATTAAACCTCAAACCATTTAGATACCTTTCCACTTTAGCTTTTTCATCCTCCATGTACCCACAACGAAGAGTGTATTTGTGAAACTCCTCGGTGTAAGTAGCCACATCCAAATCTCTTTCCTTGAGATTTTGCATCTTCTTGTAGATCTGCACCTCATAGTCTGATGGAAGGAATTGGGACTCGATCCTCTCCAACATTCTGCTCCATGAAGAGATCATACTCTTCCCATTCTTTACCCTCTCACCTTGGGTGTAATTCCACCATGTAAGGGCAGCATGGTGCAGGAGCACCAAGGGCTCGGAGCCCATGTATATACTGCACATTTTTGGTGTGATGTGAAATTTTCTTATAATTGCATTTTGGCGTGATAAGCCTTGGCGGAAAGAAGTTTTTGCTTATCCAAAGTGGGTCATCAGTGTGAGCCTTGGCATCGGGTTGAGGAAATAATCGTGAGCTGACAGTGTATCATCTCACCGATCGGGGTGATAAACATCGAGTTTCACTGATGTGGAGTTGGCCGAAGGCATCGGCGTGAGCATAAGCATCGGGCTGAGAAATTTATCGTGGGCCGACAGTTGAAGGTCATACCGATCGGGAAGACTGTGGTGAGGTGTCACCGACAAGAAATATCGGCGTGAAATGCACCGTCGGGGAATTTGTTAGAGGCTTCACCGATAGTACTGGGTCAAGCCGATAGAAGGAGTGCATCGGCGTAAGTGTTCCCATCGGCGAGGTTGGGAAATGTTTGACCGACGGTATTAGTCTCGCCAATAGTGCAGTTTGAAGGAGCCTTTGAGGCCATCGGAGTAAGTATGTATATCGGAGGACAACGGAGGAGTCACCCCGACAGTATAAGTCTGAGCGATGGTTTCTAACCATCGGAAAGAATAGCATATCGGTGAAAGAAATTAGGAGGTGGCCGATAAGAGAAGTGTTGCCGACGGTAATGGGAATATCTATTTCGGTGAGATATGGATGTGATCTTGCCGATAATGAAAAATGCACATGTTTAGGTGATGTATGGGCCTTGCGATGGAATTTTAAAAACTAAATCGACAGTTGGAATACCAACCGTTCTGGAATTGGAACCGTCCTGTAATGGACATGGAATACTTATAAAATGCAGCATTCTTTCTGTATGAGGTGGAGCAGAAGAAACGAGAAAAAGATTTCAATTTGAGAAGCATTCTGATGTAAAGGCAATTTTTGAATAAGAATCAAATTCAGTAGTTCGATCATTTGAGTATTTCTTTTCTGTTTTCAGTTTACTATTCTGAAGTAGATTAGTCCTTTCTGTTTCTATAGTTTTGTTCTCTTTTGCAAACCATGACTCTGTTGATGATGCCTCAAGTTCCATTGTACAGTATGGAGGCCATCTTGCAGAGCCATGCTTTTTGTTTGTTTTTCTTTTGTGTGGTGGTCGGATTGCCGGCTAGAGGAAATGCTTGCTTGTTCTAGGCGAGCTCAGTGAGGAGTCCGGCTAGATAGACAAGTAGGATAAATAGATTTGCAGAGGTGGAAAAGTAGAGAGAAAGAAAGTGAGCACCAAGCAGTCCAGACCCTTGAACAGAGTGAGAAGGGTGGGCAACGGGCTCAGAAAGTTATGTGCCATTGAGGTAGTATCTGGGAAGCAGTGAGGACAATGTATGTGTCCCACACCAAGCAGAGAAGTAGAATTTTCCATCTCTGCAAGGAGTATGTCTTTAGCACTTTGAATTGGTAGGAAGGCTAGTGTTGTCAACAGTCTTGTACACTTACAGGATGCAGAGCAGGCAGCCTAGAGTCCTCCCTATCACAGCACCTTTGAGTTTAGTTTTTGCAAACTTAACCATCTTATTTTTAGGAACTTCTTTGTATTCAAAGTAGTTGTTTAGAGCCTCAATCCACTCCATGACTTCATCAGCATTCATCTTCCCACTAAACATTGGAATCACCATCCGAGCCTCCGAAGAATCCTTGCCAATTGCCTTGATGGCTTCAAGGAAATGCTTTTGATTAGCCGATACCTCTACCTCTTCTTGCTCTTCTTCTTCCTCCTCTTTCTCTTCCTCTTCATCTAAACCGTCATCTATCCTATTCCCTATCCTCAATGCCTTCAACTCTGCTTGGAATGCTTCCTTGACTCCAATTTTGATCTTCTCTTCCATCTCCTTGAACTTCTTGACCACTTCGGTGGTCATCCCCTTTGGAGGCATATTGCTAGCCTCTCCTTCACTCTCCTCTGCTGACATATACCAGGCCTTACACAACCAACAACATAACCTTTTATGGCTCTGATACCACTATGATGTAGAGGCACTTTGATAGGAGAAGGATAGGAAACTAGACAAGGTTCTACTATACCCAAATAGCCAAAATCAAAGGTCAGTTTACAAAAGTGGAAATAGAAGTTAGGGGCTTTGATTTCTTCATGGAAAAGTTGTTTAGACATGTATTGGGACCCATCCCATCCATTGGGAAAGGCAACTAAAACTTCTGGTTAACACTTCCTTCACAAACCTAAGAAATGGCTTGTAGCCCTTCAAAATGAGAACAGTCCTAATAACTCTTGACTCAAACCTTCAAATGCAAATCTTAAACAATTGTAAGATACCCATTAGGTCCCCCTATCACATATCCCAAAATGGGTAGTGGTTGTTTTGGATGATATACCTCAACCTATAGCCCCTCCTGATGCCTCAAAGCCCCAATTAGGCCAAAATTACAAAGAGACTACCCTAAAACTCATGCACAGAACTCCACCAAGGGTTTGAACCCAAAATAGGGGATTTTGTGGGTTTTACCCTTCTACAATTTTATGTTCCAAGAAATGCCTCTATGGTTACTCCAATGGGCTTAATACAAGGTCATATTAAGCCTCTTCTACCAAAACTTGCAAACAGCAACTCTCCCACTCCTAAAATCAGTCAAAACACTTGAAATACACATGGATACATCCATGCCACTAGCCTTATGGTCTTGAAAGATAGTGGGATGGTTATTCTTCCATCATTGGAGCAAAACCCTTGTTTAGGGTTCTATGAGACTGTCTTAAACAAAACCTTATAACTCCCTTCAATGCTACTATCAAGACACCAAAACTAATTCAAATGACAAGTAATTCAATCTACTAACTATTCAAAACATGAAGAAGTGAAAACAGTCCTGTACCTTCACATAGTACGGCCTGTGACAGCGGATTCCTCAAGGAAAACAGAGATTGCAATAAAACAGTCCACTAACAAATGCTTATAACTTGTCTCCAATCCAATGTCATGGCATCAAAACATATTTGAATGGAAGTTGATTCACCACACTTCACTTCCCAATAGCATAGGAGACATGATAATTCTGTACAACAAAGTAATACGGACTGTTCCTACAGCAAATACAAAAAACAAGGCAAAACAACAAAGAATTGGTGTTTGATTGCTTTGAAACTTCTTGCATACCTCCAATCATCATGTTCAAGGTGTTTTTAAACTTGTTCACACCTTGAATAACTCCTTGAAATTAGTTTGGTTTGATGGGAAGGTTTACAACCACTCTTCCCCATCGAACTTCCTTTGGTAGTTTGAAAACTACAACTACTTGCATGTTTTGTCCTTACATGTTTAGGCTTAACAAGTTCCTTCAAACAGTTTACAATGCAACTAGGCCTTGAACAAGGCATTAGACCCTTTGACATCATTTCAGACTTCTTGACATGCCTTAACAAGGCTTACAATCATGCATATTGTTTCTACATGCCTTAGGAAGGCTTACAAAAGTGACTACCTCCTACAAGACAGCAATAGATACTTGGACAAAGTCCTTATTACATGAATGAGAATGGTCTTCAAGACCTTATGAAATCAACAAACAAAGTGAATCATCAAAACAAGGCATAAGTCTTTTGGTCTCCTTGGTGCTCCTGCACCAATTTTGCTCCAAAGTCAACTTTGAATCTAAACTCTTCATTCAAACATGTTCTATAAAACATTTTCTACAACCATTTTCTAGATAACAAAACATAACACAACCCTAAAATCTATTGTACACTCTCCAATATCTTGTTATTCATACATTTGAGTTTCTCAAGATCATTGCAAATCTGTAAAATCTGAGAACACTATGTGAGATTGAAGAGGAAAATGGAGATTAGTCAACATTTAGCTTAGAATCTGAGTTATTTGTTGTTTCTTTCATTGATTTGTAGCTAGGTTGTACTCCATTAGGAGCTAGGGTTTGTTGTCACTGATTTTCTACATGTTTGATAGCTTTTTTCCCTAACTCATTTTGGTGAACCTGACGTGAAACAAACTCCATGGTTGCTCACCTTCATTGCAACATAACGTATCATTCACTTCTTCCATCCTTTCTTGCATCTTTCTTCCTTGACCAGTCCCTTTCATTTCGAAAGCCTATCTATGTTTGTCCAACTTGCCTATCCTCTCGAGGGGCATCATCATCCCATTCCTTACATCATCATCTTTTTCCTCTATCCATACCTTAGCTTCTTTGAAATGATGTTACTCGACATAAATCTCACCATCTCGAATAACATCTCAAAGAGGGGCAAAATGTAGATACTTAAATTTATCCATGTCTTGACCATTACCTAGTCAACACTTTACTAGGGACATCATGTAGCATTTTGTCCTAATCCCATCCTAATCACCTAGTCAATTAATTAAATAAATCACATTTATTTAATTAATTTCCCTTTCACATGTTCCAACTAATTTAAATTATTCCCTCACCTTTCATCACATTGCAACACATGTCACATGCTACAACTTCCACTTAATACACTTCACATGTCAAACTAATTCAAATAAAATATTTGAATTAAGTCTCCTTTATTCTCCTTTCCACACTTGTCACATGACTACAACTCCTCATGGAGTGGGAAAACCTAATCGATCCTAGCCGTCCACATCATTGAAAACAACTTTCAATCATAGCCCTTCATTCAAATCAGCCTTTTCTATAAATCAAACCTTTCACAAGCCATTTTCATGAGGACCATTTGAGCACCGTTATGTTGTTGGAATGAACAATCAACAATCCTTTGAAATCATGCATTCCTATGCAAGATTGAGAAGAGCAATGGAGGTGAGCCAAGCTTAGTGTGGAGATCGGTTTACATTTGCTTTCATGTTTTGATTTTCATGCTATCTTGTACTCTATTGTGCTTGTTAGGGTTTGATAGTTTGTTAGTTGTGCATTAACCCTAGATTTTAACCCTAGCTACAATATATTTTTTTAAATTTATTGTAAGTAGGTTTTCCTATAAAACATGAAGCTGATTAGAAATTAAAAATAAAAAGGTAAAATATATTCAAAAATTTTGAAAAATATATGGTGCACTAGAGGAGAGAATTTTCTCCAAAAAGGTATTTTGTTTTCAAAAAAAAAAAAAATATATATATATATATATATATATTGTACAAAACTTGACATCCCATTAAAACTATAATGTTTTGATTAAATTTGACTTTAAAAATTAGAAAAAAAATTAATTATTTATCAAAAAAAAAAAAAAAATTCCATGCACTATATATTTGAGTTGGCTAATCGGGAAAAGGTAATAATTTTTCTATATTTTTTCTTGATCTTCCATCAATTTTACTTTTATCGAAAAAAATCAACATTTACAATTCATCAATTAAATTCATAAAAAAATATCTATCTAATTTTTAAAATAAAATAAAATTATAAGCATAAACTATATTAAACTTTCTACACTTCATTAGTTTATGTCATTTTAAAACTCAAAACATACATATGACTTTTTTGTCATAATTTAAGTTGGAAAAATATGTTTGTGTCAACTGTTTCCTTTATTAAAGTGTGACATAGTTCTAAACTTTTACCCCCTTCCATTATGTATAAATCTTTCATCATATTGCCATGGCCTTCCCAAAAGTATGTAGCACATGTCCATAGGCATTACATCGCACCACATGCTTGGACTTCATAAGTGCCTATTCAAAGGTTCACTAGATATTATTGATTCACCAATACTTTATGGCCTCTTTTGCAACCATGATACTTGGTATGGATTAGGGTGAGCTACCATTATTATCCCTAACTTCTATACCATCCCAAAAGAAACTAAATTATATGTGCGCCCGCTATTAATTATGAACTTTTAACACTTACCTCCTACTTTGCACATGGTCCTAAAAAAACTTTCTGGTTGCATAGGTTCATTCTCAGGTTTCATGCTAGTTTAAGCAATATCCTCTTAATCATGAGAACTTATCCATACTCTTATTTATTCTTTCACTTAGGTGATGCATTGCTCCTTTTATTTTTCCAAGTAGCATGACTACGAGCCTAACTTGTCCTACTATTTTCTTGTTGGACTTGTGATAATTTCAGCCACTTTATGGCCCACTTCTCCAGACTTGAAGCATTCTCCCATGAATCATATATCTCTCCTTTGACTAAATCCACCTTCTTTTTCTGAGTAGGTTGTTTCTCTTGCCTCATAACTATTTTTCTAACTATGTGCAATGTTGACCTCTTCATCTTGGTTGTTCTTTGCTACCTCATAAGTATTTCTTTGTCTTTATTTTCTACTAAATCCATCTCTACCTTTTGTTGTTCCATATCTTCCCCTTGCTAGTTTTTCTTCATCTTTCAAAGTGTACTAATGTGCTTCTTCAATAGTTCTTAACCTTATCATGCTCAACTCATCCTAAATGTGCATTCTTGATCCATTAATATGGTGGGCTACCTTCTCATGATCCAACTCATTATGCCTTGTCTTAATAGGAATTTTATTAAAAATCTTTAGGGTAGATTTTTGTAGAGTTCATCTCCCTTTTCCACAAGTTCTATAATTTCTTAAGCAACTCAAGTTGATAGTCATCTGGTAGAAATTTAGCTTTTAGCTTCCTCACTATTTTATCCATCGAGTGATCTTCTCTTTACCATTTCTCCATTGTTCAACCTATACCTCTTTCCACCAAATACAACATGCACTTTTAATTGGTTTTGAACAATCTTCACTCTCCTTGGATCCTCTATCTCATCATACTTGAAATATTCCTCCCTTTTGTTATTCAATCAATTAATTTGTCTCATTCTAGGCTCCCTGGGAAGTATGGTAACTCCATCTCTACTCCCCTTCCAATTTTGGAATAGCCTAAAGGAGCCTCCTTTCTCTTGCACTCATTTCATCACCTGCATCCTCATTTTCTTGTGTGATTGCCTCAATTCCTTCTTCACCTTGACCATCACTGTCATCATCTTCATGTGCTTAGTCTCTTCTTTTATTCTGCTCTAGGCTTCCACTCTAGATTGCATTACTTAAGTACAAATTCTAATAATTCATCCATTCTACTTGAAGATTTTTCTAATGCTACCTCCATCTCTACCATTATTCTAATAAGTAGTATCTCGCTATCCTTACTCACTGCAATTGTTTTGGCCGTATTTGTTGTGGGGATACACTCACACACATCCTCTACCTTGTTGGACTTCATCTAACTACAAATAGATAATACACTATCTCAAAGCCATAGCCTGTTCTAATACCACTCTAATGGAAACAAAGACCACATGCAGTGCCAAGATGACTCCAACTTTGTTATACATAATCATTAGAAGTAATCAAATGCTATAGGTTATCCCGTTGTCTAGACACCTAATCATTGTTGTAATTTAATTTCTACACAAAATACTAACCTTCTCCAAAAACTATAGGTTACCTGACTCAACTTGCATGCTTAGCCTAGTCATTGCAAGCAAAAAACACACACCCATGCACATACATACTTTTCTACAACATGTAAGATAAGAAACAACCACTAACACAAGTAAGTAAATAAACATTTAATTAGGATTGAATACCTAATTACCCCAAATAAAATAAAACCACATAGACACAATAATAAGCAACATTAAAATGAATGTTTCTTCTTCTTTCATTATATAGAAAGTCCAAGATTTACAACTAGGGCTCTTTATAATAGAATGCAAATAATTGGGTATTTATGCCTTCTTCTACTTTAATCTACACTTAGCTTAGTTTATCTTCAAATTCATAGTCACATACATTGCAAGACAAAATATATCTTTTAAAATGACAACTTGTTCCTTTTGCTTTCTTGTCATAACTCACCACCAACTCTTACCACCTATATAATACCATGTTCACCTCTTCCTTCCCCACATATTGGTTTCTCATTCCTTACATCATAAAGACAAATTCAAATGTTCTAATTGACAACCTGCCTTAACTAGAATGAATACTTGAGGCCTTTTAGTTCTCCCTTCTCTCACATGGGCTTAACAATCCCTATAGCCCTTATCTATTCTTCTTTTTGAGTAACTATCCTCCTCTACTTTATGATTATCTTATTCTTTTGCACACATCACACTCGTGTTGTTTCAATTCACTCATTCGTAACCTTCCTCACCTCTGTATTTCCCCTCTCTGATGTTCTATCCTTTCACACACTGCTCCCCCTCATACTTCATGCAATCTATCCTTCAAACTTTATCAAATTTCCCCCTAGATCCTTCTTGAGCACCAAAAACAAGGGTGTTCACTCCTAACATGCCAAAAACAACAAAAAAATTGTCTAAACTCATCTAAAATCCCACCCAAATATTTCATTTGGGTGTCAAAGAAATTGTGGGAATTGAGGAAGCGATCCAAAAAAGTTTTAAACCCACCCAACTCCTATACTTTTTAGATCAATTGTTAATGTAGTATATAGCAAGTAAAATAAATAGCCCCAAAATAGGCATCAAGATTTGAATTTTATATCCCTTGAAAAAGATAATGGTTGCTAGCAATCCTTTGACCCAATGTCCTTGCATCAAGCATTAAATCCATTGTTTAAATTGAAATAATAATCCTGCTTAGCTGATATCTTAGGCCTGGATTTTCCATGATGGCATCTATAGCTCTAAGAGATTATACTCAATTGTCGAAAGATTATTATAGGTGTATGCTGGTGGGTGGGTGGATTATAGGGCACTTCTAGTCCCACCCAACCCCAGCTTTGGGACTGCCTATAGTTTATAAAAAGACAAACAAAAATAATTC
Source organism: Cunninghamia lanceolata (assembly GCA_027924645.1). NCBI lineage: Eukaryota > Viridiplantae > Streptophyta > Pinopsida > Cupressales > Cupressaceae > Cunninghamia > Cunninghamia lanceolata. The sequence goes on along the minus strand of BSBN01000377.1, from coordinate 25,902,575 downwards.
ATATTTTAGGTTTGAAATTATCCAACTTAGACCCTTGATAAATTAAAACACCTTAAATCTCTAGAGGAGACTAACATGAGTGTCATGCGGGACAATAACTCTAATATAAACATGATGAGCAATTGAAGGTTTGTCTAACATATTACCTTGGAATAAAGGTAAAGAAGACATAAGTTAGTTTCCTATCCAATTCTTTAAATTAGAGTTTGATTACTTAGTGATCCAATGAACATGTTAATTAGGAGTTTGGTGTATAATTCTTTAAATTAGAGTTTGATTACTTGGTGATCCAATGAATATGTTAATTAGGAGTTTGGTATCTAATCCTTTAAATTAGGTTGGTAATCCAATGAACATATTAATTAGGAGTGAATTGAAATTTTAAATGTTAAACTCATATATTAAGAATTAAATTGATTTGTCAAATAAATTAATTAAAATAGTAATTTAACTTTTTTTTAGAGAGAGAAAGGTGCAAAGCACCCATACAATATTATTAAAATCACAAGAAGCCAAAAAGGTACAAAGTGAGGGCCCAAGGCAGGGAAAATAGGGCACAAGAGCCAACAAAAAATCAAAGATACAAACATAAAAAACCAGGATGCACATCGAAGATACTCAATCAGAGAAAAACTAATTAAAGCTGAGACCATACCGAATGGTATGAAACCCGAATATCACCCACAAGGAGATATGAAGAACCCTCAGGATGAGAAACCATAGAAAAGAGGTCACCATGGAGTTAATCAGCGAGAATCTCAATTTGGAAGGTGAAATGGCTTTGTGGCGTAACACAAATGGAAGCATTAATTCCAATCTACCCAATAGGAGAAACAATTCATAAATGATCTTGAGGACTATTGAGATGAGAAGGTATCTATCAATCCCTAAGAGGATTTATTTGAATGTCTATACTAAAGTCCTGATACTGCGAAGACCGTTGAGATAAGCTAGAAGCTAGGAATACCCAAGAGGATTGATTTTGAAAAAACATGTGTCAGTACCGCCAAGAACTAGGTGTACTTCTGCAAAAAATTGAATTCCCCATAAAGTGGATGCCATGAAGCAATGATCTCAAGAGTCATTTGCCTACATTCAAAACTAGACCTACTTCCTCGACCAACCTCATTACATGAGGATACAAGAGTGTCGAAGCAACATACCATGTCATGTGAAATTTTGAAAAGATGACATAGGAAATTCACATAATCCCTTCTCCATGCAAAGGCTAAGTCTAGTTAAGATGCCTAAGCAGAGAGTACCATGAAATAATGGTCCCAAGAGTACAGACTATCGACACAATCCGACCAAAATTGGAGAAGTAATACACCTTGAGGTAGGAAGAAATAATCCTCCAAGTGATTGTTTGCCTTTCCATGCAATATCTAGAATCCATATGACTAACCACAAAGACAACCCAGAAAGTATTTGGTAGTGCATTTTGTCTTCATTTGTCCTAGTCATCAAAAACAATAGCAATCTTTATTATCATGTTCTTCCCAAAAGACCCTGTCTTCTTTCTCGGGATTGCATTGGTCTTCTATCAGGATGTCACTCTGGTTTTTCTAATTTTCCATAACATAATTAGAAAGTTCAATATTTTCTTTTAACATTATATTCTTTTATTATAAATATAATATTCCATTAAATTAAATTAAATTAAAAATCAATCTAATTTTCCATAACATAATTAGAAGTTCAATATTTTATTTTAACATTATATTTTTACTATTGAATGAGTATTTTTTTTCTAGTGATTAATCTATGTAGAGTAAACCAATCAAAATAAAGTATTATTTTTTATGTTGAACAAATTTTAATTTTTCTTAATTTTACATGAGGAAATTTTAACCAAAATTATTCCAAAAATCATTTATTGTGTTGTGATTGGCTCAAAATTTAACCTCTTAATGATGGATTTTATGGAAATACTATTTTGAGTAAAACAAACAAACTAAAATTTAGCACAAAAATAGGTCGTAAATTCTTGCCAAGAATTTAATTATTAAACAAATAATATTTATATTAATGTCAAACAAATAATAGTTTTTTATTTAAGTCTATGCAAATATTATAACAAAAATTGTAACATTTATATTAATATAATATCCATATTAATGTGATTTATTAATTTTGATTCATTGTATGTATTATTTATAAATTTGATATTTTAAATATTAATAAAATAATATAATTAATTATATATCAATAATAGAAAATATTAAATTATTGATTATACAAATTAGTAGAATTATCATTATAATGCATTTATATTTATATTATATTATAGTAAAATGAAATATTAATATATATTTGTTTTATAAATATTAAATATTAAAATATTATAGTGATCTAAATATTAATGTATTATAGTGTGTAATATTCATATTAATATTTATTTTTTATTTATTATATTAATCATAAAAATTTTATTTTAAATATCAATAGAATAATATAATTAATATGTTAATAATAATATTTATAATTAAATTATTGATTATACAAATAAATGGAATTATCATTATAATGTATTTATATTTATGTTATATTATAGTAAAATAAAATATTGATATCTATTTGTGTATAAGTATTAAATATTAATATATTTTAGCCATCTAAATATTGATATATTATATTGTGTAATATTCATATTAATATAATTATTTATTTTTTCATTCTAATTATAATATTAATATTTTAAATATCTCTATAATAATATAATTAATACTATATTTATAATAAAATTTATTGAAACATAGTAAAATGAAATATTGATATATATTGGTGTAAATATATTCAATATTAATATATTATAGGGATCTAACTATTAAAATTGTTTTATTGTGTAATATTCATATTAATATAATATTCAGCCTTATGAAAATTATTTAATTTTTATTCATATACATATATATTAATAATAAAATTTATATTGATTATAAAATTTATAAGGTATTTAAATTTATGTTATATTATAGTAAAATAAAATATTGTTAATAAAATATTTAATCTATGAAACACATAATGGTTTCATTTTGACATTACTAGAAGGAAGATAGATGAATAATGAATAAAAAGTAAAACATTTTATTGAAAGCTCTTGTAGGGGCATACATTATTGTGTTCCTTTTCCAACATTGGGTGATAGACTTCATAGTATTCTTATCCCATTTTTTCTCACATACTCTTTCATGGCATAATACCTTTCAAGATTTAAAGATTTCATGGCATAAATATTCCATATTATTCAAGATTTGAAGTTTTCATTAGAAAATGTAATTTTGTATGGAGCATATCATCATTTTAAAATTTATGTTGAAGTTATTATACTAGAATGCATACAAGTATGGGGCGTATCATCATTTTGAAATTTATGTTGAGTATGGATTAATCTTTTTACTTCATAGACCCAAAGACATTATGGTTTGATAAATTTCACCTTGTTGAATTAATATTTTCATCACTATAATATAATAATATTTATTTTTTATAAACAAATATATATGAATATTTCATTTTACTATGTTATAATAAATTTTATTATAAAATAGTATTAATTATATTATTTTATTGATATTTAAAATATCAATATTATAATTCATATATCGTATTAAAATATTGTAGTGATCTAAATTTTAATATATTATATTGTGTATAGATTGCCATTAATTTAGTTTGTATAAACACATTTATTTATTAATATTTTGTAAAAAATTATATTAGCATGTTAGATAGACATTGACCAAACTTCTATTTGGCAAATGCCTTTGATGCTTTAAAAACATGGAAGTACAAGACAAATTTAATTTGAAAATACGTGTTATTTTCTGACTATTTAAAAAATAATATTAATATAATATTAGCATTATGTTATATTATACTATTGTAATTATAATAATAATATAATATTACTATTATTAATAATTATAATAACATTAATAACATACTTATATTAATAATAAAGTGTTCACAAATATAATCTTCACCCACTTAGTATAATTATAATACATTAAACTTGTAAGAATCTATTCATCTCAAACTTCTTCCCACCTCCTCTATAAAATGCTATTTCACGCCTCATCTATCCACAATAAAACACATACTACTAGCACTTGTACCCATAAGAGGTTCATTTTCTAGCGTGAATTTTTTTTATGGCATGAGACAATTCCAAGCACTATAATGCTCACATATAAAAGCCTATGGACTAATTACTAGTAAAAGCACCAAAGGTGCTATCAAATGGCCGATAGGCACAAATATTTATAGCCCTATCACCAAATAGTTTATATTTATATTTTTATGGAAATTCATTACATGTAGTTGTTAATAGGAAAGGCTATAAAAACTATAAGAAATTCAATTCTTTTTTGCAAATAAAAATAATGGAATGGTATTAAATGAATAAGCATGGTGAATGAACTAAAGAAATTCTAAGCAATCAAGACATTAGGTGAACCGTGCAGTACCTAAATAATGTAGGATAATAGAAAATCCATATTATTAGTTTCCCTCTTGATAGACACACATTTATAGCCATATTGTTAAATAATGTGTTTTTTTTTTTTTTTTGTCAAAGTTATTATATTTATAGCCATATTGTTAAAAAGCTCTATCAACCAAGCATTGCACAAAATAACTTTTAAAAAACATATATGTATGAAGTTTGTGTTTGAATAAACTATGTGTGAAGTGATTGAAATAATTTTGTGTGAAGAGTGTGCATTAACTTTGGCATTCACTTTGTGTGTGTTTGTACCTTGGTATATTTAAACTCAAGTGTTTACTTCGTGTGTGATTGAACTAACTTTGTGCATGATGCATGTTTAAAATTTGGTGGCACATGTTCACTTTTTATGTGTGAAGTGTGTGTTTTAACATTGACATTCATTTTGTGTGAATTGTGTGTGTGAAATTTAATTTTGGCATTCACTTTGTCTAGTGTGTGTATTTACACTTTATCGTGTTTTATAAATTTGGTACGCACTTTAAGAGTGTATTTGTAGTTTGGAATGTTTGAACTTAAGTGTTCATGTATGCTTGTACTAAATTTGTGTTAATGAACTATGTTTGAACATTAGCATATTCACTTTTTGTTTATGTAAATTGTGTGTCTGGGGCAAAGATAATTTAGGCACTCACTTTTTGGTGCACGTGTGTTTTTTAAAAATTAATTTTGGTACACTTTGTGTGGTATGTGTGTTTGAACCAACTTTGGCATTTGTTGTGTATGTGTGTGAGCTTTAAAGAACTTTGACATTTAGTTTTTCTTTGTTTATGAATGAACTTAAACTATCACATTTTGTGGAGTGAATGAACTTAAACTAACACATTTTGTGGAGTGAATGAACTTAAACTAACACATTTTGTGGAGTGTATGAACAAACTTTGATGTTCACTTTGTGTAGAATGCAATTGAAAGATTTGAAATTCCTTTTTTTATGTGTACAAATGAAACTTGTCTATCATTTTGTTTAGAGTGTCTGAATGAACTTTGATTTTCAATTAATGTGGAATGTGCTTGAAAGAACTTTTTTTTTTGTGTGTGTGTGTGCACAAATGGACAATGGCTATCATTTTGTGTGATGTATGAATAAACTTTGATTTTCACTTTGTATGGAATGTGTCTACAAACAAACTTCAGCGGTGTTCATTGTTAGTCTTTGTGTGTTTGAATGAATTTTGACTTTCATTGTGTGTGTGTGTGTGTGTAAGTTAATTTTGTCATTCAGTTTGTGTGAAGTGTGTGCCTATGTATTAGAATGAAATTTGGCACACTCTGTGTATGCATGTGTGTGTGTGTGAATGATCTTTGGCACTCACCCTATGTGTGTACAAAAATATTGATGTTCACTTTGGGTCAAGTGAATGTGTGTGTGAATTAACTATGGCTTTCATTGTGTGTGGGTGGGTAGGTTTGAAAGTTAGCTTTGGTATTCACTATGTGTGCACATGTTTATGTGAATGTACTTTGGCATTCACTTTATGTGTGTAAAATGTGTATGAACTAACTTTCGCATTCACTTTGTGTGTGTAAGAGTGAACTAACTTTCACGTTCATTTGGACTTGAGTCATTTATTGTTTGTGTATTGACATCCAATTTGCTTATGTGAAGCATATGTTTGAACTTTGGCATCACCTTAATTTGTTTGAGTTAATTGTGAATTCATTTTTTGTGTGTGAAATGTGAGTGAACTACCTTTGTCATTCACTTATTTGATCTATTTACTATTTTTGTGTTTAGGTAAGTTTGAACTTTTCCATTCACTTAGTGTGAATTGAAAATTAGCATGTTGAATTATGTTTACTTTTTGGTGTGTGTGAAGTGTGTATTTAAACTTTAGCATTCACTCGTGTGTGTCTATGTGAGTTTTTGAACAATCTTTAGAATTTACTTGACACTCATTATGGGTGTGAGGAAAAGGAGCGAGAAAATTTTGAAACCTACTTAGGGTAAGAGCAAGATCGGTCTAGATGAAGGCAAGGAGGATGATGGCTTGGGTGAAGGAGATATGGATGAGTGTGATCTCTCGTATGATGGAGATGGAAATTATTTAGTTTCAAACCACCCTAAGCATTTGTCTTTGTTGTTGTCTAGTTTTTGAGATGCCTGCTCTTAAGCTGCTACTATTTGTTGCAGTGTTGCTATTGTTTCATTGTACGTCAACTTCGTGTTTAGTGACATTTTGATGTATGCAATAGGGTTTTAGGATCCTTTCAAAACCTTTTACCCATTTTAATTAAAAACTTTGGCATTCACTTTGTATAAAATGTGTTTCGATTTTACCTTTCACTTAGATTTGATTCTTTTATTGTGTGTGTCTGTGTGTGTGTGAACTTTCACATTTGACTATGTAAAGAGTGTACTAACTTTGGCATTCACTACATGCTTGAACTTTGGTATGTTGAACTTTAGTGTTTACCTTATATGTGTATGAAGTGTGTGATTTTGAACAAACTATGTGTTAGATTATTGAGCTAACTTTGTGTGAAGAGTGTGTTTTAACTTTGGCATTCAATTTGTGTGTGAACTTTCACAAATTCACTTTGTTTGAAGAGTGTACTAACATTGGTATTCACTTTATGTGCCTATTTGAACTTTATGGTTTACTTTGTATATGTACGAAATGTGTATTTGAACAAACTATGTGTCAAGTGATTGAACTTTGTGTGAAGAGTGTATTTTAACTTTGGAATTCACTTTATGTGTGTTTGTACTTTGACATATTTGAACTTGAGTGTTTAATTTGTGTGTGATAGAACCAACTTTGTGCATGAAGCATCATTTGAGCTTCTGAATGTATTCACTTTCTATTTGTGAAGTGTGTGTTTTAACTTTGACATTCATTTTGTGTGAATTGTTTGTCTAAATTTTAATTTCTGCATTCACTTTGTGTTGTGTGTGTATTTAAACTTTACCATGTTTTATGACTTTGGCACTCATTTTACGTGTGTATTTGTACTTTAGCATGTTTAAAATATAGTGTTCATGCATGTTTGTACTAAATTTGTATCTTCTCAGATGATTAGTTTTCTATTCATACTTCTTATATTTCTACCTTGACATCTTTAAAATAAGCTTCACAAAACATGAAAGACTCTTTGCCTTGTTATGTTTTTACCTTCAACAAGAGACTTCAACACACATTACACAGGCTTCAGATTTACCAAAGACAAAGGAAGGATTAGATTTTCTAAAATTGTAGAGCTAACTTGTAGAATTTTGTTTCAAAATCCCCATAGTTTAATGTTTTGTACAAGGCAAGGTGTGTGATCTACGAGGTGAGGGTGAGGACCATTTTCCAAATTTTTGGTTGGAAAATCAAAGGTAGCAATTGAGACTCGATCCTTTTTATTGTTTAGGAGAGCTAGATGTTTAATGCTCGTGTATCTCTTGTTGCTTATTACTTGTCCATATATCACATCATATTATGTTTTTTTTGAAAACAAGTATATTTGTAGAACCAACCGCCTGGATTAAATACCTAGTTACAACCACTACACTCCTAAAATGTTTAAGAGTAAACACCATCCTATGGGTTGGGTCAAATTATAAAATCAAAATGCATTTGAATTTAACCTTGAGCTTGAGATGGAGATGAAAATAATACCTCCAACATATCTCCAATGTTGATCACAAAAGCCCCAGGAATGGGTTGAACACTAACCCATTCTTCACCCTTGCGTATATGTAATCCTCCTATATCATCATCCTGTAACAATATAGTTATATATGATGAGTCTAAGTGCGGGGATATTCCTAACACAAGATTAGGCATTGGACACTTTTTATAGTAATTCTTTCAAATTCCCTGCAACCACTTTCCTTCAAGAATAATAAAACTGTTAGCCTTGACACCCAGAGTCTTTACTATTAGATTCAATACATTATTTGAGAGCCATTTAAGTTCAATGTAAAACTCATTTAATGTTCCCCTGCATAGAAAAAAATATTTATCACCTGAGAAATATGATATGTTTCCTCAATTGGGTATGGAAATAATTCCCTGATGTCCATGGACCTGCATCTATGTGAGGTCCCTCTCTCTTCCTTGTAAAGTCAATCAAAAAATTTCAGGCTTAACAAAAAATATGTACTTTGTATCTCTATTCATTTTAATTCTCATTCCCTTTATGATTCTACCTCCTTCCTACCTTACCAGGTCTAAGCAATGGGCAATAACAAACATACCTAAAATCCACTGGTCTTCTTGGCTAGAAATCCATGTTTCTGGTATCTTGAGGAAGACTAACCAAATAAAACATGTCTGACCAGTCTAGCTTCTGTTCATCAAAAACTACAAAGGCCTGACCATAGCCTTCAAGCTCTTGGATACCATACTTGAGCTTTTCTTCCAATGGAAGTCTGAAGAAACCTCTCAGAGCTCCTTTCATTTGCTCCAACACAGACCCAAGAATTCTATGATTAATTACCTAGCAGTACCATAGAAAGTTTGCCTCAATACAAAATGACTAACCCCTTACAACATCAAGGCTACCATGGTTAGGCCTAAGAGGATTTTTTTTTTCAAGTGAAATCCTTGGTCAAAGGATGTTTAATCAATTTTAATGTGTAATCAATCATATGGAAATTCCATTACAAGACATTAAAGGTAATTTTGATAAATAATGATGAGCAATTTTTATAATTGCTTATTCAACACCTTGTATGTATATGCATCGTGGTCCACTCATTTGACCTATCGATGGGATTACAACACCCACACCCACATTGCAGAGTGTTCTCTTTAGAAAATCTAAATTCCAATTCAATAACTACTGTGTCCCAGCTTTAACTATCATCATTCATAACTCACACCATCCCATTAGAATTCATTGTAACTTGAGATATTGAGAATGGTAATAAATCACAATAAAATTAAACTTTTGTATTATACAGCAGAGCATAAATTATTTGCATTGAAATTATTGCACCTATCTCTATATTTTTCCAAGCAAAAGATAAGCATATTGTGATTTCATTATCTCAGATCTCAGTTTAGTCCCAAGGAGCAATAGAGCATTCAATAGGCTATGTGGAGAAGCAAGATTTGTCAGCGTAGTAATCATAGACCATGTACTTTCTTCTCACCCACCTGTAATCTTCCTTCTTCTTCTCATTCAAACTCCATGCAACTAGCTCATCCCACCATTTCACTACTGGTAGAAATACATGCAGGAAATGAATCATCCCATTTGTAGCCCAGATCATGGAATTTCTTGTAAGAAGAAATGAAAGGAGCTACTGCCTAGTTTGTTTTTTCCAATCCACCTCTAGTGGCCCAGTTGTCTGCATTCCAAATGCTTGAAAACATGTACATCCCCTGCTTTCTAGGAAACACATGGGTAGTAGCCTTGGTGTGCCTATGCACTCTCACTGGAATTTGGTCTACAAAAAACACTATCTGATGAGAGTTCTAGAGGATGGAGTAGGTGTGAAATTCCTGAGTGGGATCAAACCAAAGAATATGCCTCTACTCTCTCCCACCCATGCCTTTGGCATAGATGTTGGTCTGCAGGGCATATGGCTCTCCACTTCTATTGCCCAAGAATTCAAAGTCCAACTCATCTCTGTTTTGATCATTGTTATAAGACATATAGTAAGCAGTGATCACACCTGTAGAGTCCCCTGGCATGAGCTTCAACTTCATGTTGAACCATCAAAACATGTAATTATGTTTGGACTGAAACCCATATCCTGATATCTGATCAAGAGTGAGGTGCCATAAGTGACCATTTTCAGAGGTCTTAACGTGGTCCTTTGCCCACATTACCTTAAAATTGTCATCAAACTTCTTATCAACCCCATCACCACTCTCACAAATCACAGAGCTCACATAGCTTAAAACTAGCAAGGACAACACCGCCAAGCCCATCTTCATGCATAAATTTCTCACTCCTCTTAAAGGACTTATAGATCTTAATCATAGTAATGATCCCATTTCCGTGAAATATTGTATATTGCTTAAGCTGACACCAAAAGGTATCATACTCAATTGAAATGATAAAGCGTTCAACTATAAATGAAAAAGGGGGTCATTTGACTATACAACTGTAAATGATAATTAATATACCTTAAAGAAGCCCCAATCTTGACAAGCTAAGGAAAAGTTCTCCATCATTTTTTGCTTGCACTCATGGTGTTCTGACAGAAGTTCCATGTTCTGAAAAAATTGAAGGAAGGAGGTAATGTAAATATCTTGCATTGAAATAAATTTTGGTATATTTAGAAAAAACAGTAATGGGGTTTTATTTTTTCTGTGCTTAATGAAATTACACAAATAGAATTTAGTTTTTTGCTAGAAAAACAAAGAACTAATCCAAATCCCTTTAAAAAAATAAAGATTTCCTCCACAAGGGATCGATTCCTTGGAAGGCGATTATTTTGTTTTCTGTTTGCACTACCTTTCAGCTTAAATCTTGCAATTTGATATGCATGTGTTATTTGATTTCAACTGTTTTCCCTTTTCTTGGAAAAAAAAATTCCAGAGTATATGGCGGGGTACATTTAAACAACATAAATCAAATTAGAATACTGCATAGCGTGGTACATGTACTGTGAAATTAATTAAGCCAATGGGTAATATTAAGAGACACGTAAATATATTTTGTTATTTTTTGGTGTATTATGATGATTTTTTTTTGTGAGGAAAAAAGCAAGGACTGCCAAATTTTTGGCAGTTACAAGATGTATGCACATATAGAATGGCCTATCAGCCAAATTACAATACGTGGCACTTGTGACACTTGTTTATTATAAATTAGATAAGTTAATTCACATTTTTAAAAAGCATTATATTCTCAACTTTTAGTTTGTCATTATTATCGAACACTTTTCTTATTTGTTTATCATATATTTAGAGGCTAAGAACTTTCAATTCGTGTGTCATTTAGACAAGTAGATCATATGTATATTAAACATATCAGCACATAAACATGTATTTTCAAGTTGAAAGGGCAAGAGTTATTATTAGAGGTGCGTCTTCTTAGAAGACAGCCAAGAGAGACAATAATATATAATAGAATATATGATAGAATATGAGTAAAATAAGAATAAGTTTGAGAGATTGTTATGGAGATCGACAATAATGTGCCTTCTGTGGAGGAGGAGCATGTGCCTTCTGTGGAGGAGGAGATTGAACTTTACAGTCTATATATTTGGGATGCATTGGTGGATGTCTACGATAGATATGGCAAATTTAACACCACCTCAACAATGCTGTGCTACAAATGTGGTAAACCTGAGCCGTCTTCTGAACGTCTTAGTAGTTCTTGTACCGAATGTTGGTTGCCAGAAGAGAGCTGGTCGATTGAAGAGGTAATAGAGAATCCCAAATTTTACTCCTGGGAATTAGCTAAGGCGAAATTAAATCTGATATTTGGAGATGTTTTGATGTTCCATCTGCCTTTCAAGAAGTCATGGGAGGATAGATACACAGAAAAATTGGCCAGTGTGCAGCTAGAATACTATCCAGGAAATCCCGCCGAATTTATGCGTTTAGACTACATGAGTTTCTTGAGAAATTATTGTCCTCCAGAGTTATTGGATATTATTGTAAACTTCATACATGGCGATAGGTATATTTTGCTTGAACGTGTGTTTGTAAGGTATATGAGCTGTGATAGAGTACACCCAGATGCGAAAAGCCTGTTGAGTTTGAGCAAACCTCTTCAATGGTATCCAAGGAAAAGTTCAGATTCCACACGTTGTATTACTTTTCATTATGGCCCAACAAATAGTGGTAGGACTTTTAAGGCCTTGAAAAGCTTTAAGGGAGAAGGAAAATCTGCAATTTATTGTGCCCCACTCCGCCTGCTTGCAATGCAAATTTACCAAGATGTGAATAAGCAAGGAATTCTGTGTGACCTTATAACTGGAGAGGACGTCAAGCATCATTCTGGCTCTGTAAAATGTTCCTGCACTGTGGAAATGGTGGATTTGAGTAAAAAGTGGAAGGTGGGTGTGATAGATGAGATTCAGATGATTGGAGATAACCTGAGAGGCTGGGCCTGGACCCGTGCATTTTTAGGTCTAGATGCTGAAGAAATCCACTTGTGTGGAGAGAGCAGCGTGGGGAAACTTATCTTAGATCTTTGTATATTAACAGGAGACAGATTAACAATTGTAGAACACCATAGGAGAACCGAATTGGTTGTGGAAGATGAGGCCTTTGTTCTCGGGGAAAGTAAAATTGAATCAAGAGACTGCTTTGTTGCATTTTCAATGCGTAGGGTAAAAGAAATTAAAAAAACAATTTCGCACCAGCAGCCTGAGATGAAATGCACTCTGTTATACGGCAGCCTTCCACCAGAAGTTAAGTTTGAAGCGGCTAAAAAATTCTTGAAAGATTCCAAGACTCAAAAGGGCGTGCTTGTAGCCATGGATGACATTGCAATGGGCCTTAATCTTCCAATAAGGCGAGTGATTTTCACAGAGACAAGAAAATATGACGGAAGTTCTCTTCATAGTCCTGTGAAGATTCAGTTAATGAAACAGATTGCTGGAAGAGCTGGTCGAGGTAGTGAAGATGGGTATTGTACAGCCACAAATATTGAGGACCTGAAATATTTAAAGGAATGTGTTGAAGCTCCCATTGAACCCATCACACAAGCTGTTCTGGATTTGGATCCAAAAGTATTGCGCATCTTTGAGCATCGTTGGAGAAAGTTGGGGCAATTTCAACCTTCCACTTTTGTTCGTTATCTTGACAGGATTGGGAAAGGTATAGATGTCAATGTTTATGTCGAAGATATGTACACGTTACCTTTGTTTCGCTTCAGGACGTTTCAAAGCGAATTCTTGAATTTGGCCCATCAGATCGCACGCAAAGGTTTGATGGCATGCATAACCCTGTCTGACTTCTTCAAGCTCTGCAATTGCCCTTGTGACGACCCCCTTATTGTTGTTTCTTGGATGACCCACCTGTTTTCGAGTTTTACTGAATGTTCCTTCAACTGTCATAACAACTGTGCCTTCGACTATAATATGAACGAATGTACTTTTGAAGGTGTATATAGCCTCGTAAGGGCTTATAAATATCTCTATTACCAGTTTCCCCAAAAACGATATCTCATGATTGATTATGATCGCCTCCCAGAACTAGAGTTCCAGATTAAGAAACTTATCCGACAGAAAGAAAAGAAAGAGGAAGAATACTGGTTACGCTATCATTCAAATTCAGATGGCTAAATTAAAAATTATAATGAACAATTGTTTATTAGTCCCTATTGTATGCAGGGATGCTGTTGTTTTCGCTAGTTAGTATTTGTTGGAAGAACTTAAACAGCCGGCATGTTGTGATGACTGTTTTTTTCCCATTTTCGTCGAAATCTTGTTGACTAACTGTTTTTAGTCGAAATTGAGCCAACTGATGCTGTCGAAAACATGAAGGGACTGTGGATTTAACACACTGGTAGAAAGAGTCGCATAATTTACAGGTCGAAAAATGAAAAAAAACAGTCAGCACAATGTGCCGTTTGTTTCCCTGAGGCCGTATTTGTTTGCTTTGATTAATTAGATGAGGGAAAAAATTTCTTCATATGGTAAGGTTTTGTTTTTTTACAATGAAAAATGGTTTAAACATGAATTTTCATTAGCTGTTCCATTTTTTCCCCATTGGGAGAGCTATTTACCATTAGTAAAAAAATATGAGAAAATCTTGATCAATAAAAACATAGGCCAAACTCTATATTAAGTTGTTCCCTAATGTCTCCGGCTGTTTTTGGAGGCAAGACACGTGTTTTCCTTGATGTATATAGGTGGCGGGGATCGCTTGTGCATGGAGGCATGAGAATTTGATTGTTACTCTCTACACCTGGTGTCTTCTCCAACAACAAAGTCTCCAGTATGTCTTTTTTACATTACAACAATAGTTATTTGGCAATTTATTCTCTGAGATATTGGTATCGTCAGTGGGACTCAATCCTCTCATCTCACTTCGAATTTATATGTTTGTCAATAATGTTAAATCAGATTTTGTATTTTATTTGGCAGTGTCATCAATTATATCTCTAGCTAAATCTCTAGCTATGACTCTGTCTCCAGATAAATTACAAGCAGCTTTAGCATCAACTCCGCCAAGGCTCTAGCCCCATCACCAGAAGGTAACTTCCACAACTCTGGAAATGGAAATCATGTCCCATATTTGTTTTGTTTTGATTGTGGATTCTTCCTTATTAGTTGGTTTTTGTGTAAGAATGGAAATTGTGCCTACTTATGCTATAATTCAGATTCATCTTTTATAGCCGCATATATGGATTGTTATATCCTTGTTCTTTCTTCATTTTTGTTTATGGCTTCTTGCTATTTAAAATTTAGTTTTTAAAGAAAGAAAATCGTGTTTGGCTTAGTCTAAAATACAAATTCATATCCCCAATATTTTACCTGGAAATTTTCTTTAGAAGAGGAGTTGCTTAATAATGTAGATTCAATTTGTGCAACTCAAACTGGGAATCATATCTTGTTTTTTTCTTTTCTTGTGGGTTCTTGCTTTCTATAAAGTTTTGCTTTTGCTGCCTAGTCTGTAATGAAAATGAAGGAGTCAACTCGTAACATATGGAAGACATCCCCAATTGAATAATTTAATATCAGAGAAGGTTAAGTTGAATAGCTATAGAGTGATATATTATTATCACCAACTCCCCTTATCAAGCAAGGGTGATTATCATTTCCCATGTTTCATTGCTATCTACACAGCTAGGTTGTCTTAATATCAATTAGGGTGATTACCGTTTCCAATGTTTCACCGGTATCTACATAACTAGGTTGTCTTAATATCAATTATTCTTGAGCAATGGACTCCTCGTTATCTCATTTTAGTTTTTCTTCACACTCAATGAATGAACACCCGATGCTCTTTTGTCTACACTATTGCAGTTTAGTATAGACCTTGTTTATGTGGGGGCTATAGTTTTCATAACCTAGTGGGTAGGTACAATTTTTTATATGCCAAAATAGAAAATAAATTTCATGCTATATCTAATTTTTGTCATGCTATATCTTTTTTTTTTGTCAATTTTCGCTGTTTTTGAGGGATTTTTTTCTTGAATATTTTGTGTTGGTGGATTGAGGTCTTTCTAGAAATCTATTGATTTGTGCGGGTTTTTTAGGTTTTAAGTTTTATATTATCCTGGATTTTTTGTGAATCATGAGCTATTTTTTACTTTAACTAAAATTCGCCCTTTAAGTTTAGTAGGTAGACTTGAAGAAGTTAGGGCTTAGAAAATGCTTCTACATTTAATGAACCCGTGATATTCATTGTTTTTTGTTCCTCTTGGATGGTGCCAAGAGGGTAGTGTAACAATGAAAACCTCCATTAAATCTGAATATGTTTCCCAATTTGCATTTGGAACAAATCTCACAAATTGGCAATAGAACCCTCCAATATCAACATGTAGAAATATATCTCTATGAAGCCCAAATATCTCTTTGAATATGAACAAATGAAGCACAAATGTGAACTCTGAAGTGAATCCACCCAAGGATGGAATTGGGTTTTCATCCAATCCACCAATATTCTAAGGGTTTTCATCCTAGGAATAGGTTGAACCTATAATTGCAACTCACAAGGAAAACTCTAAATACAAATAACAAATCAAGGATCTCAAAATGATTTGCCTGCATCTCTTTTTAAAGCCACAAGTGAACTTTCAGGAAAGAACTTCTAGAAGACTCACTTTTACTAATTTATTTTATTTTATATTTTCTTTTTTTCAAAAGTGGCTTATTTTTCTAATTTTTCAATATAATATTATTAAGTCTAAGGCCCAACTAATTAATTAATATTAATAACCCAAAAATGAATTAGGATTATTTAACATTTAATTAATGAAATTATTCCCTTATAACTCCCAACTTAGCCTATGGGAATAAAAATAGGCTAGTGGACCTCATTGGATGATCATTCAAAAAATGGGGACATTACAAATCCTTCCCACTCAAAGATTGCTTGCCCCAAGCAATCAAAACTCAAAAAAGTACAATCATTGAGATTCTAGGATCCCAAAATAATCTGAAGAATGTTCCACCAAGTTTCCACTCCTCCATTCTGATACAACTGTCATTCAACAAATCATTGTGAAGAAATCCACCAATCATACCAATGCCTGGATCCCAAATTATTGCAACATCATATAAACTGAAAATGAAAGGATAAGTGTCTCTTATCAAGTCGTCATCACAAGCTCTCCATCTAAATCTAAGTTGTTTCGTATGGACTTGAAAGGTATTCATCATGTGTGCATAACCAAGCATGCATATCCTTTCTAGATTGTTGGTACAAATGATGATAACACTATTAAAACTAAAAATCAGATCTATAATCATCTTGGGAATGCTTTTGTTGTCATAAACTGATAAGATATCATCCTCATTAACCTCCAAGTGCTATAGTGACAATCCTATTCACACAAATCCATGCAATTAGTTGCAATCATCAATGTAAAGTCTAAAAATTTTATGATCAGCATTATAGAATAGCCACTCATCATCAATGTGCAAGTAGAAAACCATTGAACCAAGTCTAAAAATTCTTTATTCCCATAATTATCTTCATGCCTACAAATCTAATTTTTCTTCATGTTCTACCATCATAGTTTATTCACCTAATTGTTGCCTTTCATGATCCATGTGAACAATTTTTTCCTTAATCTTTTGTAGGTGTTATTTTTCTTGAGTGGCTAACAACTTGGATTCCTTATCCCTCCTTAGCCATTCATCACACATGTTTTGGGTAGATCCAAATCCAACCATAGATCCAACAGCTCCAAATCGAGACCTAGAAGTGAAAGGTGTGGTAGGAGCATAAGGATCTAGGGAATAACCTACACTTATCACTCATATATCACTCAGGGTTGTGGGAGGAACCTATACCACCTAGGCCTATACCACCTAGGGCATTGGAGAAGAAGCAGCATGCACGAGCAAAGACTCAAAAAGCACAACATCCCATTTGCTATGATTTTGAAAATCAGCTTGTATGTGGCTAGGATCCACAAACGCTATCTCATGCTTAGCTATCAAATTTTGTAATGCTAAAGGTCTTTAATCAAATTCATCAAAGTAACATTGTTCTTCACATAACAAATTTTCAATATTTCCTTCATATGTGTGAACAATATCACCTTCAAAGTTAGCCAACTCACTAATTGATTCCTTGCAACTATTATGTAGAGATGGTGAGACAATGCTATGCTCAAGTAATGGATCATCAAGACAATCCATACCTTCATATGGTTGATCAATAGCAATTGATTTGACAAACTCCATATCAGCATACCCTCCAATCTCCTCATTGTCATGAAGACTCGTGTACTCCTCACTTGTGGATGCATGATGAAGTGATTTTTCTTTGTCCATATCATCACTCTGCTGAAATAAATCTGTGATTATCAATTCATCTTCTTTATTGTTTCCACATGTATGTCTATGTGTCCAAACTTCTTGGCATGTGAAGTAATGTTGTTCTTTCCTTAACTAATTTTTGCTCTTCTTTTGGGGTTGATTAGAAGATTTATGAAATGGTTTATAAACTTTGAAGCTCTTATTTTCACATTCTTTCTTCTCTTTCCTCTTTTCTTATTTTTCTTTCCTTGATCTTCTTATGTAGTTTACCAAGCCCTTTTTACCAAGTTTCAATATTACAACTAAACCCAAGAAATGATCAAAAGAAACCTATTTTTTAAACCCATTAGGAGTGCTTTGATATTCATCAAAAAATTGGATGACCTCTTGTTCATATTCCCTCTTGATCAGATCTTCATCTCTGCTAAAATTCATTGCTATAACCCAAAAATTTTCTGAATCACACACCCAAATAGGCTGGCAAGATGCTAAGCTCAGATACCACTATAAGAACCCTTGTCTTATACCCCTAAATTTTTTGATTTGTAGTGCTTTGACATTTTGTCAAACACTTTACATGAAATTTGTTTGGTTTTATTTCTGAGTTTGTTTTGTTTGGAACAGTAGACAAATATTCTCAAACTAATGCTAAACTACATACATTCAATGAAAGAAATGATAAGACATTACATCAAACATTTGTCATACAATATGGTAATTAAAATCTGCATTTTATTTGGTTCAATTCAAATAAATACAAACATCCAAATGGTTGTAATGAAACTTAGAATTTTAGACCTTTATATCAGAAAATTATAACTTCATACATACCCAAAAAACTAATCACAACCAAGTTGTTGTTGTAGTTTGAAAAGACACCTCTTTAAGCCTTTTATGGCTCCCAAAAGGCACATGATCCCTCATAGAATTTTGATTTATCTCTGCATACTTCAAAACTGCATACTCCACACATCCACAAACACCTGCAATGCCTAAACGTCCTCCATAGAGTGTTTTAATAATGATAATGGCTATAAATAGGGTTATTAAGGACCTGCAACTCCTTAGATATCTACGACTATACCCTAGATGGATGCATTTAGGGTTTTAGTCCTCAAAATGATGTGCCAAAACCAATATGAAAATAACCTCCTCCAAGATTAGTGTCTAGACCAAGGTATAAACCCTCATCAATATCCAAAAATATGATATAAAATCTGCAATAAAAACCTCTAGCAAATCTGAATATGTTGCCAAATTTGTATTTGGAACAAATCTCACAAATTGGCAATAGAACCCTCCAATATCAGCCTATAGAAATATATCTCTATGAAGCCCAAATATTTCTCCAAATCTGAACCAATGAAGCACAAATGTGAATTTTAAAGTGAATCCACCTAAGCATGGAATTGGATTTTCATCCAATCCACCAATATTCAAAGGGTTTTCATCCTAGGAATACATTGAACCTTTAGTTGTAGCTCACAAGGAAAAGTCCAAATACAAATAACAAATCAAGGATCTGAAAATAATTTGCCTTCATCTCTTTTTAAAGCCACAAGTGAACTTTTTAGAAAAAACTTCTAGAAGACTCACTTTTATTATTTTATTTTATTTTATATTTCCCTTTTTTCAAAAGTGACTTATTTTTATAATTTCTCAATATAATATTATAAAGTCACTTTTACAAATAATAAGGCCCAACTAATTAATTAAATATTAATAACCCAAAAATGACTTAGGATTATTTAACAATTAATTAATTAAACTATTCCCTTATAACTCCCAACTTAGCCTATAGCAATAAAAATAGGCTAGTGGACCTTGTTGGATGATCATTCAAAAAATGGGGACATTACATCCTCTTGGCACCAAGTGGGGAAGGCAAAGCAAAAGAATGATCTTTAGAAAGCTTTGAATGAGCTCAATGTGAGCTTAAATAACTATGGCTTGAGAATTGGTGAGTGTAATGACACTATGAAGCCTTTGAAGGCTTTAGAAAAATAATATCAATAAACAAAAGGCACCTAAGTCATGTAGGGAGTGCTAATGGGAGAGAAAAAGCTAAGCAAATGATGGATTGCAATAATTAATTTGCCTCCTCTATTGCTTGGAGGAGGGGGTATTTATAGGTTGGGAGAGAACAAGAGGGGTGGGGATTCAATTGAGTTAACTCCCTTGATTGGAGAGTTAACTTGCTTGATTGATTAGATGATTGAATAGATTGGAGAGTGAACAGGCCTTGAAAGCTTGTCACAAAAGAAGAAATGGAGTTAGCATGAGAGGAAGAAGAGTTAAAAAGAATAGATTGAGCTATTTTTTTATGATTGGGAGTGTTGATTGAGTTAATTATGGCCTCTTCTATGTTTAGCTTGAAATTGCATGCAAGTTAGGTGAAAACAAAGTCTTTTGGGCTCAAATCGAAGGAGAAACTCATGTTCAAAATCCTCAAGGGTCACCCCAGGGATGCCCCTTTCACCAGGGTAGGTTGCCCTAGTTGACCCTAGGGTGACTCAGAGAGGGTGACACCTGGGTAAAAATAGAAAGTTGTCTATGTTAAGTTATAGTCTGAAAATGGGATCTGGCATCTGAAATAGGGTGCAAGATAACTTCAAGTAGGGTCTCCTGGGGAGTTTTGGTCATTAATAGGGGAGACCCATAGAGGAAGAAAGCTGGGTAGAAACTAAAACATGGGTTTGGTCTATTAGGTTGTCTAAAGGCTTCTTAGGGTCAGAGACCTTCAGAACAAGGTGTCGAAAGGTGGAATTAGTAAGAAAAGGTAAAAAATAAACACGTAGGAAAGGGGAAAAATGTGACAAAAAGATGAATCAACAAGGAGGAAAAGAATAATGGCTAGGAAACTGAAGAATCGACAAGGGAAAATCCAACGTACATGTGTCTCCAAGAGGAGTGTTGTTGAGGGGATGCTATAATTCACACTTTTGTGTACGTGATTGGGATTACATATCATCATGGGTTCCTCATGGAAGTTCATGTGTCATTTTAATTCTTATAGTGCTAGTATCCTATGAGTTCCAAAAATTTTAAATGTTGATTTCCCACTCAATCTCCTATTGTTGCTTGTTGTAACACTCGTTTGTTAGAAAAATACCTTCAGCAATTGAATCCAACCTTTCAGCTTCCTCACAAACTGTTATGCAAAAGTAATTTTGGAATCCCCTCAATTGATCTCATGCTATTCTTCCACTTTTGAAATTTTGTAAAACTACATACTACAAAAATAACACCATTTATTGAATCTCTCTCAAGGATTTACATTGTTGCACAACGGTTGACTCCTCCAAAGATCTCTTTTATTATTCTTCTACATCATTCTAGTAATATTTTTCTTGTTCTTAGTTTAAGTAATATTACTGATCTTCTTTATCATTTCCTTCTATATTTACTTTTGCAAATCTTTGGTGTAGACCACCACCTTGTTTATCTTTTACACACACTAAGGTATTTTTCCCTTTAGACCAGGGTTGATACTTATAGATTTATTTTATTGTCACTACTCTTAATTCCTAAATGTATCTAGGATAAGAGCACACACTATTTTTCTCTCTATCATTGGTTGTCCATGGAGGTCAAAAGACCAACATGTTATATGGAGCCTAATCAGACTTGGAGGTAAAAATTTCCCCACTTTTATCAGCACGGTTTCCCCCAAATTATTTTGTAACTGACAAAAGTCTTGATAAAAATGGCTAAGGGTTAGGGTTTCTGTTGATATTGTATTGTAGCATTTGCATCGGTATTGAGTTGAAGGGATTGCTAGTTGTAATCAGTTTGATTTACTGGATAATAATATTGGACTCTTTGTTGGTGGATGTAGCCTGAGTTTGGGTGAACCACGTTAAAAATTATCTCTCACTATTATTATTTTTGTGTATTTTCATTCCTCTGTTTAATCTTTATTTGCATTTAATTGATATCTTATGCATGCAATTCCTAACACAACATAGGTCTTGACTTGAAGACAAGCTTCCAAACAACATTTATTCTTGTTTCAACTATAGGTATTTTGGGAGACATTCAACCACACAAAGGTTTGCTAGTGTCTTCCCCTTTGCTCATCATTTCAATATTTCATTTAATTTACTTAGTTTGGCTCTATTTTATCATTTCTATATTATCTGGTATTTGTTAGTTTATTGTTCTAGTTGTCCTTGTTTTCTATTGTGCGTGAGAGTTTGAAATCTAGTAAAAACTTTGAGTTTTGTAACTTTTCTAGACAATAATGCGAGACTAGGATGATAGCACATGATTGGACTATAGTGCTTTGCATGAACGCCCATGCGCTACACAACATCTGAGACCAAGAGCTCCATCTTTTGGTGTCAGGTTCCTTTATTTATACGATTTACAATTTTGAATTCAGTTTTCTAATTCTGCATTTTAGTTTCCTATAAATTAGCATTTTTCATCCCAACTCATATGAATGTAATGTAGAAAATTAATGGTATCACTTTTTCTATATTACAAATAAACTTTTATTTTATTATTGGCATTGATAAATGTTTTTCTCTAATATGAAGATGCATATATTTTAAGAAATAATATATGAAAAATAATTATCTCCATTCCCATTAGACCAAAATTTGGGGGTCTTATTGGTTCCTTCATGTATTTCAAGAGAGCGACATTTAATGTCATTAGTGCAAGCAGTAAATAATTTTATTTATTTTTTATTTCACTGTACTGAACATAACATCACCATTTTAAAAAATGAAACAACATTTTAGCTTATGCTAATGTCAACATTAGATATAACTTTTCAAATTTAAAAGCTTGTTCATTTTAATCAAAGTGTGGAAGGTGGCATGTTTCCAAAAAATCTATTTGAATGTCTTTTATGAAATTAAGTGATTGTGTTATGAAATTCCTTTTATACAAAGATCTAAAGAAGAATTTCAAAGTGATGTGGGAGCATCTTAGGGGTAGGGCAATCTTGAATTGCCCAAAATATATGTTAGAGTTACTGAATTCTTCTGGAAAATTTTAGAGTTCTTGTTAGAGTTTGGCTTTGTAATTTTACTAATTGTCTACATCAAGCCTAAGAATGTATGGGGTAATATCGCATGATGATCAAGGTTGAGATTTATTTTTCACATGAAGAGAAAGGCCTAATTGATAATCTTATGTCTACATGTGGTAACACAATAGACTATTTCATTATGATGAAGTTATGCAGTAACACCCAAGGAAGTATTCATCACAAGGATGTTGTATAGTAACACAATTGAACCGTATGTGTTCATATTTCATGAATTAAGGTGGTGTAAAGTTGAATTATTCAAATTGGAGTCATCTTCTTTTACTTGGAGGATAAGAAGGATTCATCCCATGAATTATGGTGAATAAAGAGGCTAACTGGAGTCATTCTCCAAAGTATAGGTGTACTTGTTTGGTGATTTGGGTCCATGATGATCCTTAATGAATGCCTATTTCTTGGTGCAAAAGAGGAGAATGATTTTTTATGTTTGGGAAGTGATGAAAAAGGTTGTAAAATATAATTATTTATCGAGGCTAACCTAATAAATAATATGATTTCATTTCCTTAAGGGTTGTTTAAAATTTGCCTATAAAAACCAAAGATTTGAGACTCACTTGACTAGAAAGTTTGGTGGTGAAAGGATAAAGCATAGACAGGGAATTGAGAGTTGAATTGAAGATCTAAGGCAAAATGCTTGTTTCAATTGGGAGTCTCAATGACTGAAATTAGAAGTCTAGTGGCACATCAATGATTATCTAACTATGTATTGATTGTGGTGTAGGCAAAGGATTGAAGATTTGTGGTGTCACTCATGTTGTAGAATTGTCTATGACTATAGCCTAAGAAAGAGTTCCTAGTGAAATACAATGTATTGGATTATAAGAGGTCTAGTTGTAATGAGTGTAAGGCTTCAAGGCCAGATTATAATGCCTATTGGATTGGTGTAATTATTGTAGATGAAATAAATACATCATTTCCTTAAATTCATTTTTCTATGTACTTTAAATTGTTCTATTGTTTGATTAGATCTAGGTGTCTAATACTTATATCTAAGGGTAGGTTGGATGGTTGGATAGTCTTTCATTAGACCCTCCTTCAATGATTGCATCACACATTCATTCCTCCTATTTAGTGTGAAAAATGGGAATCAAGATAGAAGACTACAAGTTCCACACTTTCACACACTAAATCATTAGGGAAGCACAAGATGAGTTTAGGGATAAACTATTGATGTCTTATGTTCCCTTTTTCTATTAATTATGACTATATGACTGTTTTAAATCATGTTTTTGCAAGCTAGTTTCATTCAACAAGCATGAAACCCTAAATCACTAATCAAACTATAATAACAAAATTTCTGACAAAGATATTGATAAACTAATTACAGAAACATAGAGAGGATAGTACTAAGAAAGTGTAGCTAGAAACCTTGCAGTTGATGGACTAGGGCACCTAGGGCAATGTCCTGAAAATTCTTGACTGTCAAAATCTTATGTATCAGATGTCTGGTAATCTTCAGATGCTCCCAGATCTAAAAGAAATCACCCAATTGGACTAGGGCACCTGGGGAAATGTTTCGAAAGTCTCAGAATCTCGAAATCCAAATTCTGTGATGACTGTGTCTGCAATATCTATCTTCCTGTCGCTCCTTTCCACCAGATCTCAACAAATTCAACCTACACATGCAAAAGGAGGAGAAAGAGGGTTGTGGTTATATAGGAGCTTGCCTCAGTCAAGCCTCATTTTTGGTATTCCTACCTCAACAATAGCCAAAGATAGAGATATGCAAATGTGTGTGCTTATCTAACAAATGTGTATGCAAAAAATACAAAACCCTAGATGACTCAAGCATCAAGGAAAGATCAATAATTTGTTCCACTCAATGAAAAAACACAACTTCACCTCAAGGAGATGAAAACAATGAAGACTTACATGAACAAGAAGGTGAATCAGCAATGTCCCTGGAGGATCTCCAAGCTTGATGTTGGAGGCTTCAACCCTTCTCCCTATCATACAAAAGGTGTACAAACCCTAGGAAGAGAAAGATAGTCTCAAGATCTTGATTCATAATCTCCATCCATTGTCTCCATGATAGCAAATCCAAATAACTTTTAAGAGCTTCAACAAATCACTGAACTTCAATGGTAATTTTGGCAGAGTTTTGGCATAAAGCTTGCATAAAGATTGTGTGTCACAAAATGATTTTCAAATGTCTTTAAATATCTAACCTTAGGAATTTCAAATTTCAAAATAAGATGTTGACATTGCATGAAAAATGAAAATTTGAAAACGGAATCCCAGAATGCACGGCGGGGGCTGACATCCCTCCAAAATTTAGGACCCTAGGAAATAGGGCAGGACAAGGGCATGAGCACCCAAGTCCAAGCCCTAATTTCCCGCTTAGGACTTCCTTAAGGATTTTAGGGGATCCCAAATCCAAGTTTTCTTTTCACCTTCAATCTTCAGTTATTTCAAAATACGAAATTCTTCTAGTTTGACATAGGTCAATTAGGGTTTAGGAAGGTCTAAAATAAACTAGGTTGAAAGCTAACCAAAGGAGAGGAGCTAAATCATGAGAAATTATACCATTCCATATAGGAGGATAATTTCTAACATAACATTTAGCCCCCACTTTAGTGGCCATATGACACTACGTGCATATGCAACTAAAGCAAATTAAATACATCAATCACAAAAAGGATACCCAAAAGGATACTGTAGAGGATGTCAAAGTGTTAACGCAAAAAGGAAGAAGCCCCTAAGTTTGTAATCCTGCAAGACCACAAAGTTAGGAACCGCAACCTGCAAAGGAACACTTGTCAGAAAATCCAAAATCAAATCAACCTGCAACCACCACCAGTAAGTCAGTCCATAAACACTAAGGGGTTGAGTGATAAGACATGATTATAGAGGAAATCAAAGGAGATATATGCCCCCCCTTGTTTCTTCTTGCTTAGTCTGAAAAGGAGAAACAATGAGATATCTACACACATTGATTTCGATGAAACTTGATGAGAAATGAGTTGTGAGGGTTGTTTGAAGAAACAACACCCAAGTACAACACTTGGGTAAGATAGAGGAATCAGGATTCCAACACAATGAATGGCATGAAAATCTAAGTTCAATAGCTCAAGATAGAGGCTCAAGAGTAAAATTATTCAATTTTGCACCTAGATAGTGATAGGAATTCTCATCCACTTACTATAAGTAAGGGGAGTTTTCACTTTTCACTATTCATTCTTATTTCATTGTGTAGAAGAGAGAAGGAGAAGAATGAAGAGATTGACGATGCCAATGTGACGTCCATACCAGCTTCCGAGACTGGAGATGCTCCAAGCTCGAGTGGTAGAGAGATGCTTCAGGGTTGAGGTAGGATCTATATCCTTGTGTGTATCATGCTTTCTATACTCTTTTTAGTTTTTTATCATTTCTCATGCTGAAAAGGACAATCCTAGACAAGGGTCCCCAACAGGGGTGCCCAAGTCCACTTAGGGTGCCCAGGTCCACCTGGGGTGCCCTAGTCCACCTGGGGTGCCCTAGTCCACGTGGGGCACCCAGGTCCTCTTGGGGCACCCAAATCTACAAATAATAAGGGCCCTAGGGATAGAGCACTAACTATTTTAGTAGATAGTTATTTTTGTTTTCACATTCTGTACTAATTCACTCTCTCACTATTTGTCGTGCAGGTCATCCCTGAGATGCGAGAGCATATGGGTGGTCGATTGATGTTGCTTCTATGAGATCACATCAGTACTATGACTGACGTAGAGAGAGAGCACTTACAGGGTGTAGGGCTCTAGTGGGTGTTTGATATGCCCACAATTAGATTTCATTGCAGCATGTTGATGTTTTTGATGGAGACGTGGAATGCAGATACTTCTACATTCCACTTGCCCACAAGAGAGATGACTATCACACTAAAGGACGTGTACCAGATCTTGCGACTACCTATACATGGGGAGAAAGTGAGGATTGTAGAGCGTCGCTTTGTGAAGTACACACAAGATAGCCAATTATACTGCTTAGACCGTACCGTCACTTAGGCAGAGTGAGGGCACATTTAGCTCTGGTTACTAGAGCAGGGATGTGCTGACATCCCTCTAATTTAGAGGATTATGATGGTGATAGTAGCATTAGCAGTCGCACCAGATAGACGAGGCACTCACCTTCACAGCGGCCTTGTTCACATGATTAGGGTGATGGAGGAGCATGGAATAGTCTACACATGGGAGCGCAGTATGCTTGCACACCTCTACTGTGGGTTAGGGCGATATGTTCATTACGAGGCATAGAGCCTAATATGTTGCACTTTACTAGACAGGTCTAGGTCTTTGAGCATATCAGATGCATGTGGCCTATAAGTTTTCCCATAGAGCCAATGTTTACATATCCACGCATCCACGCATATCCTCTGGTGGTGCCTTCTTTAATTTTAGGGTTTCTGGTTAGGGTTTACCTAGTTTCATCATGTTAAATCCCTAAAATTTCTAAGTGTTCAAGCCTTATTTCCTCCCTACGCTTTATTCCCTTTACAGTCGTTGACTATCTGTCAAGGGTTACCAGTCGTTTAAGTTACAACTTAATGTCTTTATGCCCGTGAAATGACTGGCCCTTTGTCCTAGTGTTACCTGTTGTTGCTCGTAATAATCAAAACCTTAAGTCTTAAAGTCCAAAGCTTAATAATGTGTATTTTGCAGCCACGCAGTACAGCTTTTATGATGTCATACCCCCTGTGACGTTGCAAAGTGATGCCACTATCAATTGATTGTAGGCTTGCAACTCCCTGTCGAAGATTCATTATCGATGAACCAGATGCTGCTAGTTGTCAAAGAAAGATATCTGCTAGAAATTTAGAATTTTGCGGTCATGCAGGGCTCAAATACGGTGGGCCATCTCTGGCTGCAACGCTAAGAAATGGCGTCACATATCCCTGTCCAGCTGGACCGGCACCATCAATGAAAAGACTGCAGATCAACATGGCTTTCCCCTATTCGACAAAGACTTTTCGAAGGCGATGACGGAGATTTTCAAATCTAGTCAATCAATTATAGTCATAGATTGAAAAAGGTAAGGAAAGGATCAACGGCCTCAATTCAAACTTGTAGAAAAGAAAGATTTTCAAATGTTCGCAACATGAACTGAGTAATGGTTGTCATAGCCACCATTAATACTGCAAGCAGTAAATAAATCCAACATCAAAAGAGCATAATTAGGGCATTTTCTATCATTTATGAGAGCACAGTTGCAGTCCCAGTGCATTGAGCTTTGAAGCAAGCAAAAAGAAGCAATTTCGGGCCTCTGCAAGCATGAAAAACTACTAAGTAGCCTCCGTTTCCTGCACCTGGTAAATTCAGTTGTTGCTTTGCTTATTTAAGAGGCTAGAAATAATTAGTAGTTGCAGAAGCCCTAGATTAACCGCATACATGCAAACATGAGCCAGTCTAGCCAGCCTTCCACTTCAAAGCACAGTCTAGATGAGGATCTTATGATCTAATGTCCCAGGTCTACTAGAAAGGTCGCAACAGGGCTAGGTGAATTAGGAAAAGATGACAAAATCTATGACATGTGCGTGAATTGTAGAGATGCCAAGTTACCTGTATCAGCATGAGGCCTCTTTGAGCACTGGCATAAGAGAATAGACTATAGAGCCCCTATTTTCCATGCCTGGAAATTTAACTTAGCCAAATTAATTTTCTCTAATGTATTTGTCAACCCTGACCTAGTAAGATCAATTACAAAGAGATATGACCCACAGACCAGGTCTATAATGTCTGGAAATAGCTCTATCATAATCAGATTTACAAAAGCCTACATTTCAACTATGTTCAACTTGGACCCCTTTGCCAGCATGCCCATTGACCTAAATACTTTCAGAGAAAAATATAAGAATGTCAGATATGCATACAAGAAATTTAATCTGGCCAAGCACAGACCAAGGGGAGTCAATGGAGATCTGGTAAAAATGTCTGACAATGCGTAGGAGACTTTTGACTGTTCATTATTCATGAATTACTTTGTTTAAACCTACCACATCTTGTGCCATGTGCTAGGAAGGGATGCAGTCGACAAAATGTATGTCTTTGATGATGATGGCAGTTTATATTCAAGATCTTGGGGCCAAACATCCATATGATTATGTAGGCTATTTGGATGAGAAAATGCACAAACATATGGTGGCTATAAAGAGCAAATTGTACACTGTAAGTTCCAATGTGGAATTAACATGGTATTCTTTAATGTGCCACATGATCCTATTCTCTCTATCAAGCCATTGGCATAAGGACTTACTTGTGAGGACAAAAGATCCACAATGCAACATGATGCCTGTATAGATGTGGACATGCATGCTTGACATGCATTTCAAAGATGCTAATTATGTTGTTTTTGAGGAACACTTTGTGAGGAAAGTCCTAGGTTTCTTGGAACTTGAAGGAGACAGAATACATGCAGATGTGAAAGATTTCTTGAGACATCTAGAAAGGGCCCCACATTTGACTATAGAACACAATTGGGGAGACTAGTTTCTACATGCAAATACTACTTGCATCAGGATTATGGATGTGAGGCACCAATATACACTCTGCCTAAGTTTGTGCCCACGAGACTTGCCTTCATGGAGATCATAAGGCAGTTAATGAAGCCGATAACGAGCACTTTAGAAAGCATAAGAAGGGGTCACTCATCACCACCTCCCTAAAGCTCAGTGACTTTATAATAGTTGATAAAAATGGATTAGATCATATCGGCTTCATGCTTTAGTGTTACAGGATGGATATGGAGCAAGCGAGTTTTTTTTATCCTGAGGGGTTTATAAGCAAAGCAAGGGTGAAAGTCAGTGGGTCCAGTTATCCCCATCGAGTCCTTTTGGATAAAGATACAGTAAGAAATGGTCAATCAATGCAAGAAATATATCTTTTGAGAAATAAGTGGAATGTAGTGATGGAGGGAGAAAGGATGATGAAAAATATCAATTCCGCATATCCAGGAGCTTTTGCTGATATACAGGATCCTATAAAGAGAATTGAAATGATATTTCATAAAGCAAAGGATCTGATAGCCAGTGTACTTGCAGGGGAGGAGAGGCCATCCTACCAACCTAGCGACTCTAGGGGTGGATATGTGAGAAAGGTGGAATCCCCTGACTCCCCTTCTCCAAAAAGAGCGAAAATCATCGACCATGAATCAGAGGTAGAGGTAGAGGTTGTAGACCTAGAGGAAGAGGTAGCAGAAGAGAAAATTTAGGAGCCTCCTCATCAAATAAGTTCCCCATTGAGGGTAAGGCCATACTCTTCACTAGATAATAGGTTGACAAGGTCAACAATTAACAATGAAGTTGATACAGAGGATGTAAGAATATTGGCATGCAATCAATTTATTGCAGATGATGTATTTGTTAGCACACCTGGATTTAGGTCATTCGTGCTAAGGACAAAGAATGAAGAGTTTCAGAAGAGAATTAAGGAAGCAAAAAGTGGCACTGACCCCTCAGAGTATGACACAATTACTCAAAGGGTTTTGAGTGAGGTTAATAAAGACATCAGTGCAATGACCCTAGAGGAGGGCAGGACTCTCGTAGCCAAGACCAACATCCTATTGTTATCAAATTGGACTCAATCAAATGCAATTGCATTTGATACCATCACACGGGATGACTCTAAGTGATAAGTGTACAAGATGAGGGACCAAAATGGGGTCTTAAGTTGCCACTTTTTTTCTAAAATCAGGAAACATTGATGTTGGATGAGAAATTGAAGATAGCTACACTCAAAATTTAAGATGGAACGAAAACAAGAGTTGTAGTGCTCTGAATCTAGTTTCTAAAATATTATTTTTCTCCAAAAATGGTTGAGATTAAGGGGTTCAAAAAGGGGGAGCACACAAATTGGTCTTGTTTTTCTAAAAAAAACATAACATAGCGTCTGGTGTCCTCCCCCTAAAATGTTAACTTTTTTTTACTATTTCAATAATCTCTCTAGTGAGAAATTAGGTAACACCATGTAGTTTATTCTTGATTTTTCTAGAAATTGTTTAATGAATAATTGATTTTTTAGTAATTTTTAAAGTGGACACATCCTGAAAAACAAAAAATTGAGTGTGCTCCCCCCTAAAATGTTTGAAAACTAATTGAAAATCATTTTTTTTTTGAATTCATGTAGAATGGAGTCTAGTTTCTAAAAATATAACTTATTTCAATTTTCAATGAACGATTAAAAAAAAGTCAAAAATACTAGACACTAGTTTTTGATAAAAAATGGACACACTAACAAAAGAAATTCAAGATGAAACACTAAACATACTCAAAATGTGAAAAAAATTATATGGTTAGATAGCTAACAGAGAGCTTAAGATTATGGTGGTATTTTTTTTGAGTTTTCATTAAAAAAGTGCCATCTTGATGGGGAGCACGCTCCAGATTATCTCCAGATTTTGCTAAAAACTAATAAAAACACGTCAAACAAAGCTAAGCATAATGCGAGCGTGTTATAACACACTCACGTTATGTGATTTCACATAACACGCTCGCATTATAATGAGCATAACTGGCAATACACATGCCAATTGCATTTGCTTGAAAGTTTCTAAAGCCTTTTCAACAAATCCATTTTTTGCATATCTTGCAATCATTGCATTCCAGTATAGAACATCTCTTTGAGGTGTTACATCTTACAATTGACATGCCTTGTCTATGCTTCCACACTTTACATACATGTCTACAAGGGCAGCTGCACTTCCTATCGTCTCTCTCTCTATTTCTCTCCCCTCTCTACATCCTACCCTTTCTCTGAGTCTCTACTTCCCTCCCCTCTCTACCTCCCACCTTCTCTCTCACTCTCTTCTTCCCTCCCCTACCTACCTTCTACTGTCTCTCTCACTCTCTACTTCCCTCTCCTATCTACCTCCTACCCTCTTTCTGAGTCTTTGCTCCCCTCGCCTCTCTACCTCCTACCTTCTCTCTCACTCTCTTCTCCCCCTCCCTCTCTACCTCTTAGACCTCTCTCTCACTTTCTACTTCCCTCCCCTATCTACCTCCTACCCTCTCTCTCAATCTCTACTTCCCTCCCCTGTCTACCTCCTACCCTGTCTCTCTCTCTTCTTCCTTGCCCTATCTACCTCCTATGGTCCTCTCCCACTCTCTACTTCCATCCTATCTCTACGTCCTATCCTCTCTCTCACTCTCTACTTCCCTCCCCTCTCTACCTCTCCTCATTCTTCCCATCCAATGAAATTCCATAAATTATATTGTTTCCATTTCATTGAATCGCAATTTATATCCTCATCCATCTTTACATGTCCTATTTTTCTTACATTTCCATGTTCTTTGTCGACAAGGGAGAGCGAGAGGGAGGAAAAGGGATAGAGGATGGAGATGGAGGGGAAAGAAACCTAGGAAAGATACCCGGTGATACAGAGGGAGAGATAGAGAGTCCTATTTTTCTTGTTTTGGAGAGAGAGAGAGGGTGGATCGGGTTTATGAGTTTAGGGTTTCTTAAGTTTAGGGTTTAGGTGTTTAGGGCTGCTCAAGTTTAGGGTTTAGGGTTTTGGGTTAGGGTTTAGGGGTTTACGGTTGCTTAGGTTTATGGTTTAGGGTTTAGGGGTTAGGGTTTAGGTGTTAGGGATTTAGGGTTTCTTAGGTTTAGGGTTTAGGGGTTAGGGTTTAGAGAGAGAGAGAGTGAGGGGATCGATAGATATTGGGAGAGATCTAGGGAGATAGAGGTTTAGAGTTGCTTCCAGTGTTTATGGTTTAGAGGTTTGGGGTTTAGGGTTGCTCAGTTTTAGGGTTTAGGGTTAGGGGTTAGGGTTTGGGGGCATTATTTAGGGTAACTTAAGGTTTATGTTTTAGGGATTAGGGGTTAAGGTTTAGAGGTTTAGGTTAGGGTTTAGAGAGAGAGGACCGATAGGGAGATATAGAGGAGATCAAGGGGAAACATAGGGAGATAGAGGGTGAGGGACATGGCTAGAGACATAGGCAGAGAGATTGAGAGGTAAAGGGATGAGAGAGACAAGGAGATAGGGTTTAGGGTTGATCGGATTTAGGGTTGATCGGGTTTAGAGTTTAGGGGTTAGGGGTTAGGAGTTTAGAGAGGGAGAGATATGGAGATAGAGGGTAAGGGACATGGCCAAAGACATAGCCAAAGAGATTGAGAGGTAGAGAGATGATAGAGACAAGGAGATATGGGTTTAGGGTTGATCAAGTTTAGAGTTTAGGGGTTAGGAGTTTAGAGAGGGAGAGATAGGGAGATAAAGGGTGATGGACATGGCCAAAGACATAGGCAGAGAGATTGAGAGGTAGAGGGATGATAGAGACAAGGAGATAAGGGTTTAGGGTTGATCAGGTTTAGGGTTTATGGTTGGTATATATGATGTATAGAATGGTGTAAATGACTAACATATTGGCGCTTATGATGTTCTAATGGCTCCTGTGGCTGGCAGAGGGTAGAATGACAACTGTGACTGGCTAGGTGTAGAATGATGTTTGTGATTGATAGGTAGGTGCTACTAAGGAGCATATTGGCACATATGATATACAAAATGGTACAAATGACTAACAGATTGGTACTATGATCTTCCAATGGCTCCTAGTGAGGTATTTGTTTGATTTTGATTATTTTTGGGATCGTTTGAGATGGAACTTAGATTGATTTGGGATGCAGTTGGAATGAAATGGATTGGTTTAGGGATGATGAGATGTGAAAAGGACTAGATTAGGAATGATTTGGGAATGATTAGAATGGTTTTAGGGATGGTCTGAAGTGGTTTAGTGCTGATTAGGGAATGATTAGAATGATTTAGGAATAGTTTAGGGATGGTATTTGAGATGAAATCCAGGTTGATTGGAAAATGATTAAGGATGAAGTTAAATTGATTTGGATGTGATTTGGGATGGTGTGAAGTGGTTTAGGGCTGATTAGAAGTGGTTTAGGGATGATTGGAGATGAAATTGAATGGATTAGGGATGATTTGGGATTAATTAGGAATGAAATTGGTTGGAATGAAAGCTTAATGTTTTCATGTTTTCACATTATAGAGATTGAGAGAGATAGGGAGATAGAGGTTTAGGGTTGCTTCTAGGTTTTATGGTTTAGGGGTTTAGGGTTGCTCATTTTTAGGGTTTTGGGGTTAGGGGTTAGGGTTTAGGGGCATTATTTATGGTTTAGGGTTTATGGTTTCGGGGTTAGGGGTTAAGATTTAGAGGTTTAGGTTTATGGTTTAGGTAGAGAGGTGAATAGGGAGATACAGAGGAGACCGAACCTGGGAGAGATATCTATGTCTCCTCTATCCCTCTCTCTAACTATACCTACCTCTCTATCCCTCTCTCTCTCTCCCTATCTCTCTATCTTGCTAGATCTCTTTCGATCCCCTATCTCTAACTCTACATTTCTATCTCTCTCTCCCTCACTATTTGAGGTTTACATGAGTTGAGGGTTTCTCAAGTAAATATGGTTTAGGTTTTAGTGTAAGGGTTTAGGGGAATTATTTAGGCTTTAAGAGTTTAGAGATTCTCGAGTTTAGGGTTTAGGGTCTAGGGTTAGGGTTTAGGGTTTACAGGTTAGGGGTTTAGGGTTGCTTGAGTTTGTGGGTTAGGGTTTAGGGTTTAGAGAGAGATGAGCGAGGGGACTAATAGAGATTGGGAGAGATAGGGAGATAGAGGTTTAGGATTGCTTCCAGGTTTTATGGTTTAGGGACCTTAGGGGTTAGGGGTTAGGGTTTAGGGATATTATTTAGGGTTTAAGGTTTATGGTTTAGGGGTTAGGGGTTAAGGTTTATAGGTTTAGGTTTATGGTTTAGGTAGAGAGGAGAATAGGGAGATATAGAGGAGACTGAGCTTGGGAGAGATATCTCTGTCTCCTCTATCCCTCTCTCTAACTATACCTACCTTTGCTTCCAGGTTTTATGGTTTAGGGATCTTAGGGGTTTAGGGGTCCCTACCTCTATCTCTCTGGACATATGGATCCCTATCTCTTAATATATCCCTTGCTACCTCTCTCTCCTCCTCTTTATCTCTCTCCCCATCCTTCTACCTCATGAAATCTCTCTCCCTATGTCTCTAGACATCTCTTGATCTCTTTCCCTATCGAGCTATCTATCCTCATAACCCCATCTCTTAATATACCCCTCTCTACCTCTCTCTCTGTATTTCCCTATCTATCTCTCCCTTGCTAGATCTATCTCCCTATATCTCCTCTCTCTATATATATATGTATCTCTATCTTTCTCCCTCTATAGACCCCTTTCTCTATCTTGATCCCCATCTCTCCTTTTCCCCGTCTCTATCTCCACCTATCCTCTCTATATCCATATCCCTCTCTATCTCTTAATGTCTCTTGATCCCTCTTTATATATAGGATAGAGAAATGAAGAGAGAGAGAGAGAGACAGAGACTCTCTCATGTAGATACAAGGTTACCTTTATGTTATCATGCTTCCCAGAATGTGATCGCGTTATAATATGATCACGTTCTTGGAAGCATGGAAAATAGTAAAAAGCATGTGGGTTCTGTGTTTTAGACCCCACATGCCTGTTATTCTTGTTTTACACGAGTATATTAGACAAAAAAATGCTTTTCATGTTGGTTGACTAATTTAGAATCATTTTTATATGAATCCACCACCTTTTTTGTTTTTTCAACGTAGAAGAAGTGATTTTTCATGTTTTTGGAGAAAATTTGATTATTTAAACTGAAAGTTTCATGTTTCATGTGTGATTTTATTTCAAAGCTAATTACCATTGATATATAGATTGAATTTGATTATATATGTTTGTTTTTTACATAAATTTTACTAATCCTATTCTAGAATTATATAGAATTCATAATCAAACTTGAGAAAAACAAGAATTTGAGGATTTTGAAGCCATCTTTTAGAGAATTGGTCAACTGCAATAGCAAATTCTAAGGTATGTTCAATTTTAATTCACATATATATGTTCTTATGTTATTTATGTCTTTAAATGTATTTATGTCTTTATGTTCTTTATGTTCTTTATGTTCTTTATGTTCTTTATGTTCTAAGGCATATATGTGTCTAGGTATATCAGTTAGTTCAGTCAAAGAGACTCCAAATTCACCATGTTCCCACCATGTTTTGGCCCTTCATGCCTTTATTTCACCTATTTTCAGCTATACAAGAGAAAAACATTATCAAATACTTCATAAAATAATTTTAGTGAACAATTGTTTGTCATACTCATATTCGAGTGTATACATGGAGCCAAAATTGAAATACAAGCATCATGACATAAGATGATACAAAGGGAGTTACAAGGAGATAAAATACTAAAAAGGAGGTTTTCATGAGTGTAGGACAGTCATGTAAGTCTATATAACAGTCCACTATCATAGTCTATATAACCCTGCTGCCATGTATGATCCTCCTTGCATTTGAAGGTCATTTTACAATACTATGAAAGTTATAATTTATTACAAAGTGGTCCTTCTTATTGCATCTATGTACAATGAAATTCATACATTTATACACTGTTTACAATGAATGTGTAAAGAGTTCTCTTCCTACAACTATGCACATGCTACAGCTGAGATAAGAGTTTGTGCACATTACAATAATGAAAACCATCACTGTTATGCTACAACATTCTACAAGTCATCTATGTTACATGCTATGTTACTTCTTTTTCCATCCTTGCTATGGAAAATATGCTCCTTAGTGGTGTTTGCTTTGTGCATCATTCTACAATTTACTACTTTAGCTTTCTACTTCTTAGAGATACAACCATTCAATTTTCCCCTTTAGAATGTTTGAAATAGGCTCCCAAATGATTCACTACAAGGTGACAAAAACTTGGTTTTACAAAGTTTCACAAACTTGTGTTCTTGATTTGACTCACAAACTCTCTCAATGACCCTTCAATGCATTAAGTCTCCAACACACAACTATGGTTCAAACCTTCATATGAACTAGATGAGGCATCTAACAAGATTATGTTCACCAACTAGAACCAACTAAGCCACTCTTCAAGTCACAAGGATCCCCTCTTAGCAACCAATCTGCCCAAGCCCTCAAATCCTAAGTGCTTAAGGGCATCATAAGGCATAAGGGCTCCAAGCTATTCCCCAACCCTAACACAAGCATACACCATGTCAATATAATGTATTCAAACTAATTTTGTCACTTTTAGTGCCTGGAAACATCAAACAATGTCTAATCCACAAATCACTCCTTAAGGCCTAATAGCCTTCCAAACTTGAAAAATGTATATAACTTTGTGTAAACTCAGCCAACCCACAAACCAAAAAGTATTTAGACACCCATTATGGAGCATAACAACATATCAAAATATTTCATGCCCTTGTTTTAGGAAAAATGTGAGTTCTATGACTGGCCCTCTCTAGAAATGGGCTAATTTGGTCCAATTAACAAAGCAAGTACCCTAGGATCATTCAATAACCACTCCAAACCCCAAAATAGTAGATCTATATGTCACAAAACTTCAAATTCCACCATTGGTTAGTATAGCCATGCTCATCTAGGGTGCAAACTAGAAAACCCTTCATTTCTTCACAAATAAGGGGGTTTTAACGAAAATCTCATATCCACTCCAACCCAGAAAAAAAACTAACACTTGATTCACCTTCAAATAGGTTTGCATATGCTATAGGAACACTTACTTGGCCAAGTTGCATTCAAATTCACAAAGAACCACTATTTAACCACCCTTTCCACTTGGAAAATGCCCTTAGGGCATTACACAAAACCCTCTTAGACTCCTTCCCTGCACAAAACCTTCCACATTCATGTTAGAGACATCAAACTTAGCCTATCCACCAAGCCATAGGTTTCTATAGTAGGTGGATAGGTAAATTAGCCATTTTTTTCTCTCAAAACCCTTATTCTAACAGTCCACTGGGTAGTTTCAGATATTCAATTAGAAATCCCTCTAAACCCAATGAAAAACCATCAAAATAGGTGTAAATGAAAGTTAACACATACACCTAACTCATCAATGAATTTTAAGACTTGACAGTACTGTACAAGGCCTGGGTATGGTCTGAAACAGGGAATTTGCAGAAAAAAATGAGTTACAATAGAAAAATAGGGTATAACTTCTTATTTCTTCCTCCAAGTTCGTCCTCCTCTCTTCTATTCAAACTAGATTCAAGTGTATATGTGTGTTCAAATGCATACTCCATGACTTATGTATGTTCAAGTTATCTTGATATGAGGTGTCTTATTCAGAAGTTTGTAAAACCTTGTTATTCATTCTAACTGTGCTATTCATTGTCATTATAAAATTTCTAAGACGAAAAAATTGCCAAACTTTGATGGGACAGTTCTTAGAATTTGTGGCAACTGGGAACATTTTGTTTAGACTTACAGGTGCATGTGGAGTCTGTCCACAATAACCTCTCTCGATTTATTCAACTCCAGTCCATTTGACCATGCCGAAATTAAACGCATTCTTGTAAAATGCTTCAGTTTCATGCAGTGGAAAGGTTCTAAGAGTGACATTTTGCATTCCATAGCTTTCGGGACTAAACGAACTTCACCAACACGTCGGGGTGGGTAGGTAAATGCTAGGGAAGGTCTTGTTTCGTGTGCCAAGCGTCGCAATCGTTTGGGGCAACAGGCTACCGGTAAAGTCCCTTAAGATCTCTAAGACGAAAAAATGGCCAAACATTGACGAGACAGTTCTTAGAATTTGTGGTAGTTGGGAATGTTCTGTTTGGACCTACAGGTGCATGTGGATTATGTCTACAATAACCTCTCTCGGTTTTGGTCAACTCCAGTCTGTTTGACCATGCCAAAATCAAACACATTCTTGCAAAATGCTTCAGTTTCATGCAATGGAAAGGTTGCCAGGTGCCATATTTTTTGTTCTGCTCATCGTGGGGCCGAATGGACTGTACCAACATGTTGGGGTGGGTGGGCAAATGCTAGGGGAGGTCTTGTTTTGTGTGTCGGGTGTCCCAGTCGTTCTGGCCTAAAGCTACCGAGACCTAGCACTTTTCAAGTTTACCAATAGCTTGCAGCCCAGAATGACTGAGACACTTGGCACACGAAAAGAGACCTCCCCAAGAATTTACCCACCCACCTCGACAATTTGGTATAGTCCATTTGGCCCCACGATGAGAACAACAAAAAATATGGCACCTAGCAACCTTTCCATTGCATGAAACTGAAGCATTTTGCAAGAATGTGTTTGATTTTGGTACAGTCAAACAGACTGGAGTTGACCAAAACTGAGAGAGGTTATTGTAGATGGACTCCACATGCACCCATAGGTCCAAACGGAACATTCCTATCTGCCATGAATTTTGAGAACTGTCCCGTCAAAGTTTGGCATTTTTTCATCTTAGGGATCTTAAGGGACTTTACCGGTAGCTTGCTGGCCCGAACGACTGCGATGCTTGGCACACAAAATGAGACCTCCCTTGGCATTTACCCACCCACCCTGATGTGTTGATGAGGTCTGTTTGGCCCCACAAGCTATGGAATGCAAAATGTCACTCCTAGCACCTTTCCACTGTATGAAACTGAAGCATTTTGCAAGAATGTGTTTGATTTTGGCTTGGTCAAACAGAGTGGCGTTGAACAAAACCGAGAGAGGTTATTGTGGATAGACTCCACATGCACCTATAGGTCTAAATAGAATGTTCCCAGCTACCATGAATTCTAAGAACTGTCCCGTCAAAGTTTGGCAATTTTTTCGTCTTAGGGAGCTTAAGGGATTTTGTCGATAGCCTGCTGCCTCGAACGAATGCGACGCTTGGCACACAAAATGAGACCTCAGTGTCTGTGAAGTTTTTTTACATGTTTACAATAGTTCCATTCGATCATAACTGACTTTCAACCTATTTGATCGTTGGGTAACCTCCTTATTACATGATTTGTTAAGTTGACAAAGCAACTTCTTACCACTACTTGCATTATTAGACTTTTTGTTTGACAACAACATAAAACATGACTCCAAACACAAATGACATTGGTCATTTGACCTTATTACATGCAAAATGATGACACAAGACCATCAACTTGTCCTATGATGTCCTAGGACCTTGTTATGACATGCTCCTAGCCAAGATTGGTTATGGCTAAGGTGCTCCTGCACCATGAAATATTTTTCCACGGTGTTGAGTCATCCTCATTACCTACTACATTACCCTTGTGGACATGTATGAAAAGTGTGGAAGCATAGACAAGGCACGTAAACTATTTGGCATGATGCCCCAAAGAAATGTCACCTCATTGAATGCAATGATTGCAAGATATGAACAAAATGGATTTTTTGATAAGGCATTAGCAACTTTCAAGCAAACGCGATTGGTGGGTGTAAAGCAAAATTCCACAACCTTAGCTAGTATCCTCCTTACCTATTCCAAAATGGACATCCATGAAAAGGATAAAACATATGGGAAATTTTTTAGATGTTGTAGTTACAACTGCCCTCAAAGACATGTATGCAAAGTGTGGAAGCATAGACAAGGCACGTGAACTATTTGGCATGATGCCTCAAAGAAATGTCGCCTCATGGAATACAATGATTGCAAGATATGAACAAAATGAATTTACTGATAAGCCTTTAGAAAGTTCCAAGAAAATGTAATTGGCAAGTGTAAAGCCAAATTCCAAAACCTTAGAAATGGTATGTTTGGAGCATGGTATAGACATCCATCAAAGCATAAAGGATATAGGAATTTTGTCAAATGTCATAGTTGTAAGTACCTTGTAATACATGTATGCAACTTGTGTGGAAGCGTATATAACGAACATGAACAGTTAGATGCGATGCCTCAAAGAAATGTTGTCTCTTGCAAGATATGCATGAAATGGATATTTTATAAGGCTTTAAAAACTCTCAAGCAAATGCACAAAAATAAATTTCAACCATATACGCAAATTTTGGCACATCTAAAACCAAATTGCACAACCTTAACCAACTTCCTCCTTGCCTATGCTATAATGGGATCTAGAGAACATGATGTGGACAACCATCAATGCATAAATGATATAGGAATTTTCTCACATGTATTGTATTTGCAAAGTTGCCCTTGTAGACATGTATGGAAAGTATGGAAGCATAGACAAGGCACGTGAACTATTTAAAATGATGCCTCAAAGAAATGCACAGTCTGACAGAATTCAATGATTACAAGATATGAACAAAATGGATTATTTGAAAATGATTCATAAACTTTCAAGCAAATACAATTGGCACTTGTAAAACCAAATTCCTGTAACAATAATTGATTATCATATTAAATATTTAATATAAATTTTCATATATACATAATGTCATGAACATAACATCTAGTTTATATAAAAATCCATATAGGCGTGTCCAAACAAAGCCATATAGGCAAATATACAAAAATATACATTGGATTAACATACAAAAGTATGTATACAAAGCCATCTAGGCATACAAAAAAGTTCCCAAAAACTAGTTTCCTATGAACTTTTAGGAAATAATCAGCAGCCCTTCTTTGACTATGAAGATGGAGAGCCAGTCAGTGACACATCCTCTCTCTACCATCGAGTAGACCTCTTCGAATAAAGTTCATCCAGCTGCACCTTTTAATACAAACAAACAATATGCGCATTAGTACAAAAAATGTATGAAATATATAACATCACATATGTAATTGATCACTTACCACCAACTGATGATCGCTCTCCATCATCTTGACTCTATCTTTGTCTGTAGTTGGATGAACTGGAGTTGTGACCTCCTATGAGAAGCATCAAGAAGTAAAATTGACTAAACATAAATATAATTTATG
The DNA here is from genome assembly GCA_027924645.1 of Cunninghamia lanceolata. Lineage (NCBI taxonomy): Eukaryota > Viridiplantae > Streptophyta > Pinopsida > Cupressales > Cupressaceae > Cunninghamia > Cunninghamia lanceolata. Next base: position 25,860,997 of record BSBN01000377.1, on the reverse strand, counting down.
TACATCAAATGACATGAGATAAAAAAGAAATACAAAATTATGATATTTTCATGTTATTAGTTCATACCTCAGTAAAAGGATTTGCAGACATCATGGCTGTATCAATGCCTATATGCGCTGACTCACGAAGATGAGGAGAAGTCTCCACTATATTCAGCATCTAAAAATCAAGTTCAAGATTATTAAAACAAAATAAATACATAACATTATTTTTAAAATGCATAATGATTAGAAATGGTTAAATTTACCTCAGTAAAAGTGGTGGTTTGGCAGCTAGGGGACCAAGGAAACCGTGGAGGTGCTGGTGACTATTGAAATCATCAAATCAAGTCACAAAATAATATTACCATTCACATATCTACAATAATTATGAATATGTGATAAATTACATACCTACTGACTTGACCTCCGCTCATAAGCCGCCAATGGATGGCTAACAGAGGCAGGATAAAGACTCTGACCCTGGAATTTCATTACGCAAACAATTACATACATTATTTTTTACTTATAATATAGATAATCATATAAAATTAATTACAAATTTCAAATAACAATATACTAAATCAAGATGAAACTTGTAACAAATTACCTGAGAGTCAATACCAAATGTATGTTGTAAGAGATCATCACTGAGAACAAGATCATCCAATATGTCCTGCCCTTATGTCGCATCATATTGCCCCTGTGTCGTAGCATGCTACCCCTGTGTCGCTAAGTCCTGTCGTGCCTCCTGCGTCCCATAATCACATAGGTTCCCACATGTACTACACAAATGTGGGGACACATGACGTCTATTACTCTCACCCTCATCACCGTGGGTAAAATCATCTGCATGTTGTAATAGAGTTTGGGTGAGAGTAGTCAGTGAATGTAAAGTCTCCAGCTCAACACTCTCCTTCAAAACCAAAGGGAGTGACCTACGTTCTAGCCTCACTCAAGGTATAGGCACATGTTGTTCATCTCGCTGAGCCCCGAGTCTATCTTGGGTAGAGCCACCACCTCTATCCTGGAACTCACGAATGTCAAAATAGTTTAGAAACTTGTTGAGGATGAACTCGCAATAGAGTTTCCTCAAAAAATATGGTGGTACCTCATCATTGTTGCATGGCCACTCATCGAAGACCATGACCATCTATCCCAAAAGTTTTGGGATATGTCTTCATTCCTACACCAATGTTTAGGAAACTGTTTGCAACTTTCCTCTAATGTTTGGCTAGTTTTGGGATTAATAAATTGTGCACATAATTGTGATTTTGTAATTTTTTCCCTCTTCACTTGTTCATATGATAACTTGTCAGCAAAATATTGCCGACTCCTCTCCCTATAGTCTTGGAATTCAGTGATTTTTTTCGTAACAAATCCGTGTGAGAAATAATCCCCTGTAGTGATTTTGCAAGTGCCCTCCTATGCTCAGTGGTTCCACTTGGATTGTTTAGGGTTTGAATAATAGTTTTGTTACTAAATTTTTGTTCACACTAAATTTAGTTAGACCTAAGTGCAGTTGTTCAAAAGGAATAAAAGAAAACTTTGAAGTTATGCATTTAATGAATAGTTGATATCTTGACAGAGTAGAAATAGATTTTAGTTGACAGGATAATCCATCAATCTAACCAAGACTGATGAGTCATCATGACAAGATAATAAGGTTGCCAAGGTATCAATCATTCAAGAAATACAATTGATTTAACATAGTGTAATCTTTTAGGAGTTATAAGTCAAATTGGTTATTCACTTAATCACATTTGAATGAAAGAAAGAAAGATATTTGTTTAAACTATTATTTCATGTCATATTTTGAACATACATTCAATATCTATTACTTTATTCTATGCATTGACTGAAAAAGAAATACACATACATCAAGTGCATAAGATAGGGTAACTGATTATGTTTAAAAGAAGTGTTCAAATGTGTCTCACACAAGCCATGGGAGTAACTAGACTGAGCAATTGCAGACATGCAAGCTATACATCTGAATGATAAAAGAAATAATATGAACACATGATAAAAGTAAACATACATCATTGCCTAAGCAAGAAGGTTATTTTGTTGATGTTGATCTTCAAGCTTCATCTTCAACTCCTTTCATTAGTTGAACCTGCAAAAAATTGGGGAAAGTCCTGTTAGAGCTCCAGATGTTTGAAGTTATCATATGCTTTTATCAAGCAGATATATCAACTTATCACATCATGCATTTCATATGAAAGATTAGATCAGACATGTGCTACAAGTCAGAATATCATGAAGAGGATCAATCAATATCATTAGGTATATTTTTATGCTAATTTGTTTGTTCACTGTGCAGGTATAGGAAAAGTAATGTTGCTAATTTGAAGACATTTAAAGCATGTGGAGAAAATGTGGCTCCCACAAGGGTCGAGCCCAGTATGCTCAAGTGATACCATTACATGTTATGCTTTATCCAATACCTCTTCAGTGATCAAATTCCAAATGATATACAAGAAACAAGGTACTATTCTACTTTCTTTATCATTAATGATGTGTGATTTTTCATAACAGTCTTATGCCATCAATGGATACACTGAGGGAACTATTCCTTTCCCTGAAAAAGACACCTTTGAAAGGCCATATACTCATGGGAGGCATAGTTATTTTGATATCAACTACAAAACCAAGTAATGCATGAACATATAGGTTTCTAAACCCTCATAATGGCATGATAATAGGGGAAGTCAGCTGGGTCAGAGGACAGCAAATAAGACAAATATTTACCACTTTTGTTATGAATGAGATGTAACACTGTAACAACAACTTTGGAAAACTATAAACAGCAAGTCATATAGCACATTTTCTTGTAAGTTATAGTCAAGGAAGGTAGTCATCAATGCCTCAAAGCTTCAACCATCAAGATATAAAGAGGTATAGATGAGACATGCAGAGGGGCAACATCCAAAGATGAAACACATGATGCATAACAAACACCAAAATATACAGTGTAAGGTCATCACTAACATGTGCCAAGTCAAAAGAACAAGGGACAGTCATAAGAACTATTGTAGCAGCAATGGAGGAGCAATTATGTAGCTAGACCCTTTGAAGAGCATTTTAACAAGGGTAAAACTAGTTTAAAACAATAACACAGTCACCCTTAAGACTGTCTTCTACAATCCCAAGGTCTTTTAAAAAACCTTTTCAGAAGCCTAAATCCTAAATCTTTGTCAATATATTTTCTATCAAGAGTTAAAAGAGAAGAAATGACAATTAATGTATACTTACAATATTGTTGCTGATAGTCAAACAATTATGTCATACTATGAAAATCTTTTGATAGAAGATATCATAATTCCTAAGGAGAATTGCTTACATCTAGGAATCAGTCCTATTAAGCATAACTAGAAGGTTTTATTGCTCTTACAACCCAAACTAGTTATCATGAATGAATAATATAAGTAAGTTGTTGATCTACTTTTCATTCTATCTCTAATCCTCTGCCACAGTTTTGTGCAATGATCAAGACTATTTGACAATAGGCAGTAAGGTCTATGAGACCAGTGGGCATCATTGATAGTCATCCATTCATGAGGCATAATCATGTGCTAGATGACAGTAAAAACCTTTGTAGAGGAATGATATGATCAAATCTGTCAAACAGGAGCAACAGTAACTATCATGTGAGAATCAAGAAACAGTCTATGAAAGTCGAAAGGATCCCATGCAGTCATCTCCCACAATACAGGAGAATAGTCACCATTATCAGAAGGAAGAAGTCATCTCAGAGTCAATAGGAGCATTTAAGGTATGACTGTTATACAGGTCACAAAATAGTGGCAGTCATAAATATCAAGCCAACATTGCCAAGGTACAGTCGAAGGAGTAAGACAGTCATTAAAGTCTTAAATGAAGAGAAATAACACCAAACACCCCTACAGAGGACAGTCAGTAAAATCAAGAGGAACAACCTTCTACAAAAATACCAAAGGAATCAAACCTTTTCATGGATTTCATGAATTCAAAAGACTTCATGTTTTGCAGCCATTAAGAGAATACATGGAGACATCATGTGTCAATAAAAGATAAATCATGCATTGAAATAAGCAACAGGGACTGCAATTTATTGTTATAGCTACTTGGGGAAGAGAGTTTGGTTTTACAGGCCTTGCACCTGCTAGAGTGAATGGAGTTTCAGAAGTCATCCATAGTTAGTTCTGAAAGTTATTCTATTTTCTTTTTTTTCTTCTCTACTTCTTGGGAAATCTGGAATGACAAAAAAATTGTGAGTAGTGTTCGATAATATACCAAATGGAAGAGATTTTCACTTTGTCAATGTCTATAATAGAGTGATTTCTAGCTTTTCACAATGCTCCAGGTATGACGATGCATGGAGGGTCTTTGAAGAAATGGAAATAAGGAATATTGGACCAAAAACTGTAACTTACTCTTTTCTTATAGCTTTTATGAGAGAGAGTGATCGAAATACTAGAGACATACATGGTAGTTTTTTAGGAGAATTTCCAAAAATGGTGTGAACTTAAGATCTGAATCTTTTTGTGCTGAGGGCCTCATGAAAGAAGCCCTAATCATTCTATCTGAGATGGAGAAGCATGGTTTTGATTCTAGTTTTGTTATTTATAACACCTTAACTGATGCCTATGTTAAAATAAATTAAATAGAAGAAGCTGAAGGGTTGTTTCTTGAAATGAAGGACAGACATTTACAGCCACGATCGTGACCGAAGGAAAAGCTTTTGTTCTTTAAAATTTTTTTGAAACCCTTTTTCATCTTCTTATAGTCAAAATCAAATACTACAAGGAGGTAAAGGAAAGTGCATAGTGAAAGTTTATATCAGAGAAATACATCAAAATGCATCAGAAATGGACATGGTCATGGCCAAAATACCTATACATTGCTCAAAACATGGAAAGAAATGCTTGAATGTTCATAAATTCAAAGTGAGATACTCACTGTTCATTAAACGGAGAAGATAAATCAACATGTTTCTAGCTGAAATTCCCATCGAAATGCCAGATTCAAACTCAAAACCCAAATCTCTCATGGCAGCATTGTAGCTTCTCTAGGAATTTTTTTACAAAAATGACCAAAGTTTAGGGTTTGTTACCTTTTTCATTGTTTGCACTAGCCCCAAGGGAAGGGTTCGAGAGCCTTCATTCCTTCTCCACTGTTTATTCAAATAAACCTTCAAAGATGAATTCATACCATGGTCACAACTTAGGTTGTGAATGCCTAATGCAAAGGAGGCGGTCCGAACTTAAATCATAACATTATAACTTTGCTAACAAAATCAAATGGTGGCTGATGGTAGATGAAGAGCCATGTGCATCGACACTTAAGCATTTTTTTTCTTTTCCTTGAACAGGTCGATAGGGTTATGCATTATATAGTGATAATAATCTTATTATTATTATTGGAGATATAAGGGAAAATTCAAATATTGTTATTTTGACTTAGGTAAATGCATGGAGGGGAGTTATAAGGGGTTTATTATTTGTTTTTTATTTATAGCCCATGCATGGAAGATGTAAAGTCAAATGGAGTTTGACCGATGTATCAAAATAGAGCTTTTTATAATAAGTTTATTGAGTTTTATTATAACAAGTAAATCAATTGTTCTAATAATATAACTCTAATAAACTATTATAATTATAAATGTAAAATATGCATGTGCTATATCCTTGTAAAAATATTCAGTTTTGAATATTAATTATAAAGCCATGCAAGTATTTTGAGATAATGGAGTAATAAGGAGTCTCAGTTAATCATCAGATCACTATGCAGATGTATCACTGCAGGAGGAAGAATAAGCAGTTTGAGGGCAATTGGCATGCAATTGAGTGCTTCATTATGTTCATGCATGGACCAAAGGCAGTTTCGTCATCTTCTTACAGTTTTTTGGGCAGTTTATAGTCAATTTTTGCATGATTTTAGGATTGGCACGAGAATCACATTATTTTTTCACATGTGCTTTTGAGATAACTGAAGTTCATTATTCCAATTATCTCTTTTCTATATATTGTAAAACTTCATTCATTATGGAGTTAGTTCTTGGTTCTCATTCTGATTCAAACAGATTAGACAATTTTTGTAACTCATTTTCAGTCAGAGATTTATACACAACAGCGGTTTCTTACAAGTTATATCATTCCATTATTGTAGTATTTTCCTTCAATTCCTTGCTGAGAGTTAGTGTTTTCCTTCATAGATTCAGGTGTCTTGTTTTCATTGATTATTTTGATGCAGATTTAATGTGTTTAAAGATTTGAGACTTTAAATTTATGTCTGATTAGTGGATGCATGTATACAGTTTTGAGTTTAGTCATAGGTCATTGATTGTGCAACAGATATATCAACCCTTTTTAAGTTGTGAAAGTATCATTTCCTTCGTAAAAGGAAGATTATCAAGCCTTCCATTTGAATTATTTTTGTGTTTGATCTCTTCAATTTAAGTTGTGAAAATAGATTTCAATAGGAGAAAGTTGTGAAGCATCATGCAAGTTTTGGTCAAGTCTTTATCATAGGTGCATCATCATACCATTTACCTTTAGTTACATAGTTTCCAAGTAATCTTTCTCCCCTTTTCCTAATAAGTTCCATTAAACAGAAAATTTAAAAAGGGAATCCAACCCATCATCCGGAGGTCTAGTTTCATTATAGGGCACCCACAACCTGAAATTAGTCCCATGTTACACGAAATTGTAGAGTTTTCTTTTAGCCTTACATATGGGTGCAATTCCTCATGATAACAAGTTTCAAGATGTTTCTTGTTTTCTTCTATTATCCCTAAGTAGTGTTCTTGATTATCCCTTACATGAAAAGGAGATGAAGGTGGGTTTTGAGGGTTTGGAGGCTTTTGGGGGTTGTTTTCACCCTCCTCAACTGGATTTAGATTTTTTGCTTCTCCAATAACTGTAAATGCAATATAAACATAAATCAAACATTGCAAAAATAAAAAATTATTCTAAAACTAACAAAATCAGACAAACCCTACCTTCTTCCTATGTTGGAGCCTCCAAATTTGCACGAGGATGTCTTTGGCGGCGAGGTGGCATTGTGAATTTCTTGTTTTCTCATGTGCACTTGATTGAATCTCCTCTTTTTCAACACGATCGTGTTCTGCTTGGTTTCTTAGCTGCTGTCAAGAGAAAAGTCATGTGGTGAATGAGCAAAAAATGGTTTTTTTTGCTTTTATTAAAATCAAAACATGAGCGCATTATAACACACTCGTGTTATAACACGCACGCCTTTTAAAATGTGTGTGCGTTATAACGCACTCATGTTTTGCTTTAATTTTGGAGATGGTGGCGACTTTTTGGTCCCCCATCTCCTTGCATTTACCCTTAGATGATAAAAGAACAAGTCAACAAAGCTTTAATAGGTGTTGCATTTGACCCAAGGTTTGAAACCTTGGCAATCTAGGCATTGGCCCCTAGTGAAAAGAAACCAAAGGTTGGTTTGGAAGAGTTGACTAGAAATGTAATAACCAAGAGGGTGTCAACCACCCCTACTCCTCAGGCTACCAATCTGAATGTGCAAACTACACAATTTGCTGAGGAAGTGATAAACAAACTACAGAAGGAACATAATGAGATGTTGGAGAAATATGCATTGGCCATGGTAAGGTTGAAGAAATATGAAGGATAGTTATAATTGGAGCCTGGTCCTTCTCAAACTCCTCTAATTATTCAAACTGCAAAGTCCCTTCCAGTCGACACAGAGCCTCTCCTTTCAGAAATCAAGGAATTAAAAGAGAATAACAAAAAATTGAAAGGGAAAAGGAGAACATAGTAAAAGAGATGGTCACAAATTTGGTGCATCACAGGGTGACCAAGGTCTTGGCAAGAGTAGAGGAAACATGGAGATCTTACTCACAACTGAAGACTGCCTATGAAAAGCATAAATCAGACAAAGAAAGGCTTTTAGTTGTTCAAGGCAGCTAGTTGCCAAGGACTATAGAAGTCAGGGATCTTCTCAAGTGTTCCAGATTTGATGCAAATGCACCTCCTAAACTAAAGTTGGTGTCAAATGTGCTGAAACATTTTCAAGATGTTGCCAACTTTCAGTTAAGATTAGATAAGGTTTTGGTAGAGAAGACACAGGCAATAGAAAAGATGGATACAAGGTGGTTACCAAATATTTTGGAGGGTGGCAGACAAGTAAAAGACTTGGACAAGTGGAGGGAAGACATTGAAAATAATGCCAACAAATTAATTCCCACTTGTTGTACTGAGGCTGACCCTACTATGAAGATTTTGAGCCTAGTACTTGACAAGCTGCATATTGTTGAAATCAATTTTGTGATATTTTGTAAAGAGGTGAAGACTATATTGGATGCTAGGTATGTCAATCAAAATGGAAAGATCACAGAGATTATCTCATTCCCCTGGCCATCTGAAGGGACATACAACGAGTGGACAGATAAATATGGGTCACATGATTGAAAGGAAAGACCAACCACCACCTACCCAGAATTTATGTAGCAAGTCTTCTCCAAGCGGCTGCACATCTCCTAATTTTATCTACCTCCTCTCCTTCTTCTCTCCCATGTATTAAATTTCTCAATGCCATTTAGGTGGTGCATTGCATCATGGAGCTCTCTAAAAGGATGTTGAAATTAATGTCGAGTACACATTCTTAGTCTATAAAAGAATTGTGTTACTCCTTTTATGTTGTTGAATATTTTTGAACTTTTGAGAAGAGAATAAAATACAGGTTCTCCTAGTCTACTTCATTTCTTGTCTTGTAAGTCAATGTGTTATGTGTTGAATGCATTTCTGTATAAGTTTTATTCAATTTCATGTTGATGTGTATGAAAAATGCTAAATGCATGTGTTTAGTTAATTGTCTCTATGGTTGTGTGCTTTTCTTCCTCTGAATCAGATAACTAAGGGTTATTTAAGATTCTGGAATATAAATTTACTATATTGCATGCTTAGTCTTCTACCTCTATTCAAGGAATAGATTAAATGTTTTGGATTAGGTATGGGGAGGAATGTATTGCAGCAGGGATGTATGTAAGTAGAATTAACTGAATACCCTGTCTTGGGCAGTGTCTATAAGGTAGATGTTGATTTAACCCCTTGAAACTTGAATTTCAATTAAGATTGTAAGAATCATTCACACATGTGTGTCAGTCTGACTCCATACCCTAAGATAAGCATCGGTCTGGATTTGTGTTGAGTTTATGAATCAGAACCCAAGTCTTGCAGCCAGATCACAAAATCAAAAACAAAATATCATTTATGAACTTTAGGAATTTTAGAAGTAGTTTTAATTTTCAAATCCCCTGAGTCATAACTAAAAATAAGTCCCAAGGCTATCCCCTTTGCATTTATCTTACAGTTTTGGCCTTTGTAGGAGAGGATTCATCTACTTTGTGTTAATATCCCAGCAAAACTCAGAAATTTATCCCATGGATATTGAATAGGGAATACCCCCTAGGTTTTGTAAAGCTTGAAGAAGGAGAGGAGACATTTAGAGTCTGATGTAGAGAACTTAGGATAGGTTGAGGAATCCACAGATTGACAAGACCTTCCTTGAACACTCAAGATCCTAACTCATGGATCAACATGAAAAAGTGGGAACAGTAGTTAGTTTCCTTGAAATCATCATGGAAAGGCTTGTTTGGCATTCCATATGACACATCCAGACCATTGGCTAAGGATAGACAAGCTTGGACTTGGGACTTCCTTCTTTAAGCCACTAAACTCCTTATAGCCCTTGAAATGAGAACAGTCAGCAACAACTCCTTCTGGTTTCCTTCAAACTTAAATCTTAGACAATCCTAAGATACCCTTTTGGATGCCCTACAACATATCAAAGATTCACTATGGGTTGTTTTGCAACATGTGCCACTTTCAATAAGGTTGTGCTATTGCAAAGAGCCCCAATTAGCCCAAAATTACAAATCAAGTGCTCTTAAATGGAATGGCAAAACTTTCTGAACTACTTGAACATGTCAAGGACATGGAAAAACCACAAAATCCAAGGTTTGTTTGCTTCTAAAGTCAACTTTGATTGAATTTCACACTATTGTTCCCTTTAGCAAGCACTTAGCACATGGGTTTGCTAGGTTCTTTAGACAAACTCCATCAAATCCACTTCTCTGCCCATGAACCTCACATAACACATTGAAACAGACTTAAAAAAATCCATTCCACTGATCTAGAAGGGTTTACATCAATGGAATGGGCAAAAATATACAAATTTCTGTCAAAAACCCTAAGTTAGGGTTTATCTACCAACTTACAAGAAAATGCCTATAACTTTGCAATAGAAAAGTTTCAAGATCCCAAACCAGATCTAAAAGAAAGCTAACTCACTCTATTAACATGCCAACATTGTGACTTTCTACAATCTATCCATACAAGAATAGGGTACAACCTGTAGCAACGAATTACACAGTAAACTAGGCAGAAAATTGAACTTCTCTATTGATTTTCTCCTCCAATCACTTCAAACTCTTTCTTACATTGCAATGCACCTCTACAAGGTTTAAAAAGGCCTTCATTTGATCCAAAGAAGGTAGTTTGGGTAGGTTAGATCGATGGGAGGGTGTGAAACTACCCTGCAACCACTGAATAACCAATGTCTTTGTCATTTTCTACTCCTAATTACATGAATTAGCAGGTGGTTCTTGAGTTTTCAGAGTTTACAAAATGTTCAAACATTATTACAAGACAAATAAGCCTTTGACAAGGCACTAGACCTCTTGACACCTCCCTACATGCCTTAGAAAGGCTTACAAACATGAATCTTTATGACTGCCTCAACTATGACATCAACATGATGACTTTTGGACATGGTTGGACATGGTCCTTATTACAAACATGGGAATGGTCTTCCAAGACCTTATTACAACATCATGAATAGCAAAGCAAACATTAACAATGCAAGATAAATGGAGATCTCCTTAGTGCTCCTACACCGGAGTCTATCTCCTATACTATTGGTTGCTGACCTAAGGATAATGTTGATGAGTGATGGCTACCTTATAGGGAAACTTAGGAACTATTCAGTTGGAAAAAACCCAATAGATTTGGTGACTCCGCTGGGGAACATTTTTGGAAGAGCCCAGGACTGAAAGATAAATCCCAATAGTGGGTTGCAACTCTGAACAAATCTCCCAACCGGTAAGAATAGAAGTTGTATGCAGGGGAGAAGATCCCTGCACAATCCCTTGTTCCAAGAACTACAAAGAAAAATGTATAGAAGAAAGGGAACTGCTCAGCCCATTCATGAAGGCTCACCTAGCCCTAGGAACAATGATGATCCCCAGGATAATCTCAAGTCTTCTGGACAACAACCGCCCTATTTTTCAAACACAGAAGCTGAGATTCAAGAAATGTATGAGACATCAAGGTGACAGGTTGAGGTAAAGATTAGAGGTGTTTCAGGAACGTCCTTTTTTAGATCCCCCTGATAGATTTGAAGACATAGAATCCCCAAGGGATAATGATGATCCTAATGAAAAGAGGCCATCCTCTTCTATGCCAAGGGATGATGAGTTAGTAGAAGAAATTAGGAATCTCAGGGCAGAACTAGACTATTTGTAGGCCTTTAGAATAAGAGACGATATGAAACAAAAGGTGCAAGCTTTGAAGATGGCCCATTAAGATTTAGTTCCCACCCTCAATAATGCAAATGTACTGAGAAACTAGTAGACAAATGAGGTTCAAGACCCATAAAATGATCATAACATCCTTGAAAATGATCAGACTTAATCAACATATGAACCAAAATCCACAAAATAATAAGAGACAAAATGTAAACAACAATAGGATACCATTGACCAATGTAAAGAATCAGAATAACAATATTAATGCTAATAGGAATGCAAATGCCAACTAGTTTGGTAGAAGGCCTATGCAGTTGGACAGGTTCAGACAGTTAGATTTCAATGGTATTCCCGGGTACCCTAACCCCATTGACAAACACATAAGAGCTGAAATACCAAGGTTTTCAGGGAACAATGTTGTATCAGGAGAAGACCACTTGAAAACCTTCCAGAATGTCATGGATAAGTTTGAAGTTGAGCATGAAGATGTATTTATGAAATTATTTATGCAATCTCTGATTGATGAAGCTAGGGAATTGTATAGAAATCTGCCTGACCAAAGTGTTACATCTTGGGATGATTTTAGAAGAATTTTTAGAGAGCAGTATGGAGACAAGACTGATCCTAGTTTTATTATTAATGAATTTAGTGTATTGCTAAGGGGTCAAATGAGCCTGTTGTTGACTTTAATGCTAGATTTACCAGAGTGTTGAATAAATTGCCACCCCATATGAGGCCAAATGAACCAATGTGTATGGTGTTATACATAAATGCCTTTGATGCCAAAACATCATATGAGTTAAGGGATAAGAGTCCAACTAGTCTTAGGGATGCTTTCAAAATTGTACCAAATATTAAAAAAAATAGGAAGGCATCTGGTAAGACAAATAGAAGAGATGATGTCAGAATTCTGTAGAATCCAAACAATAGGTCTCAGAACATTCAAGTTAATACTTCCACTTCTGAGGATAAACTGGACAAGTTAACATCTTTTGTTAAGGGCCTAAGTTATAGACTTGCTAAAAATGAAAAGGGGATAGGTCTTGAGAAACAAATTTATCAGAGGCAAGAAAGGAGACCACAATTACATGACATGTCATACAATACAAACTGGCGTAATGGTAAACCTATTCTTAATAATAACAAGACTGGTCAAAGAACTCAAAACACTAAGGAAACTCTTGATCCCCTAAGGAAGACTGTCAATATTGTGGATGACACTCCATGGTGTATAAAATCTCAAATGCCTCACTCACAGTCACAGTGTATGATTGCTTAGTCTTTTTATAATGATGTTGTTGCCTGTGATGAATCTAATCAACCTCATTATGTAGATGATGACAGTGTTAATATGCTCTCTGCAAGTGGAGATTACTCCTCTAATGAGGTCAACATGGAAACAAATGTGAATGAAAGTAAAACTTACTCTGATAATGAAAATGAGGATCATTAGGTTTATGCTCAAGATTCGCATGTCCCTCTAGTTAATTAGGAAGCCTTCTGATGAAGAAATTAGAGCTCTTACAACTACTGCAGTGGCCCAGGCTAAGAGTAACTATAACCTCAAAAGTAAATCTCAAGCAGGAGATTTAGGCCAACCAAGAAACACCCTAGCTAAGCAATCTCAGTATAAACATAGAGACCCTAAATCAAAAGAAACAAGGTAATAACAGTAAGAGGGATTCAAGAGATAAGTTGGGTCAGAATACTGAGAGCTCAGAGGGTAAGGTTTCTTAGAATGTAGGAAAGGCTAAAGGTCCACTTGGTGAAGATGACAATCAAAAAACCACAAAGTCCAAGATTGGACAGACTCTAGATAAGAGTAAAAGTCAAAATCAAGCTACAATTGTTATACAAAATTATGCCCCTTTTGACATAACTCAAGCTTTATCTTAGATGAAAGTCTCTGTCCCATTAATGGAAATGATGAAAATTAAGGAATATAAAAATAAGGCATTGTCTTTAATTTCAGGGGTAGCTCATCGGGCTGAACAAAGTGTTGAAGATCATAGTAAAAAACAAGAGTTGTGTGTTGATGAGGAAGAGGTTCCTGGGGTTTATTTGGAAGTAATAATGACAAAGTGTCTGTCACAAGTGGAACCATTTTATGTATCCCTTGTCATCAATGGAAAGGTAGTCAAGAATTGCATGCTTGGCTCAGGTGCATCAACAAACATCATGCCTTTGGCTACTATGCAAAAAGTTGGACTGAAAATAGATAAAACATGTGGAAAGTGTTATTCCATGAATGCTAGAGAAGTGCTAGTCATAGGAATCATAAAGGATGTGAACTTTATGCTTTTCAGCTTATCCAGAAAAGACATATAAAATGAATGTGATAGTTGTTGATATAAAGCCTCAGTATGGTATGTTGGTGTCCAGAAGGTGGGCAGCATTGATAGGAGGAAGCATGCAATTGGATCTATCATATGCTATGATTCCCATGAATGGTAGGGATATCAAGATGGTTAGAGAGGAAAGATCACCAAAAACAGTTGAGGATCAAGAACCAGAAGATCATGTTTTTTTTGTGGATACTAACTGTGAAAATTTTAGAATTGTCTCAGGTGATCATGAGAATGAGGGAGGATGTCTTTGTAATAAAGAGTCTAATCAACATGGTCTTTGGACTATGTATTTTGATGGTGTCTATTCAAAGGAGGGTTCTGGTGTAGAAGTGGTATTTCTATCTCCAACAGGTAGGATCCTCAAATTCTCTTTTCTATTGAAGTTTGCTTGTACAAACAATATTGAAGAATATGAAGCTCCGTTATTAGGATTGAATGTTGCCCTAAAGCATGGAATTAAGATGTTAAGAGTATTTAGAGATTCAGAACTGATAGTATCCCAAGTAAGAGATAAATATGCTTCAAAGAATAAGAGGTTGAAACAATATAAGCATGTTGTTTGGGATACTATTGAGTTGTTTGATGCTTTTTCAATAAACTGGATAGAGAGATCAAAAAATGTCATGGCAGAGTTTTTAGCTAATGTAGCCATTAGGCCAGATGATGTCACTTTGTATAATATTACAAATGTCGAAGTCAAAGTTAGACCTACAGTGCCAGACAATATATGCAATTGGTAGGTGTTTGATGATGATAACTTAGACTTGTTGAGATTCCTGCATTGCATAGATGAGTATGAAAACCAGGAGATTGATTCCCAAAATTTTGTAGAAGTCATAGATGGAAAAGAAACTCTTTTGGGGAAAGAAGTGATTTAGCTTAAAACAAATAAAATCCCTAGAGGATTAGTAGCTTTAGAAAGAGCATTTGATAGTAGGGATCAGTTTTTTACAAAGGCATCTCCTACAAACAAGGATGATTTAGAGGAGGTAAATTTGGGGACACACCATGCCCCTAAAAAGGTATATATTGGTAACCAGCTTAAGCCACATATCAGGACTATGTTGATAACATTGTTAAGAAAGTACAAACATGTCTTTGCATGGTCATATGAGGACCTAAAATCTTATAGAGAGGACTTATTTCAGCATGAGATCTCTTTGAATCCTGGAGCTAAGCCATTTAGGTAGAAACAAAGACCTATTAACCCTACCTTGGCTCCAAAGATGCGGGAAGAACTCATAAAGATTAGAGAAGATGGAATAATAATGTCTATCACACACTCAACCTAGGTGTCCAATCTTGTCCCAATTAGAAAAAAGAATGGAGATATAAGACTCTGTGTAGATTTCAGGAATTTGAATGTGTCTTCTTTGAAATATAACTACCCACTCCCTAACATCGAAGCTATGTTGCAGAAAGTAACTGGGTGTGACCTTTTGTCCATGATGGATGGATTTTTAGGATACAATTAGATGAAGGTAAAAGAATTAGAGCAATACAAAACTACTTTCACAACTCCATGGGGAACCTATCTATATGTAAGAATGCCATTTGGACTGACAAATGCAGGTGCTACATTTCAAAGAGCTATGGATGTTGCTTTTGCAGGATTGATTGACTCAATTTTGGTTGTGTATCAAGATGATTTAACTACTTATTCGAAAAAGGAGGAGCAACATTGTTTGCATCTAAAGAAAATCTTTATTAAAGCATTAAAATATGGCATTTTGCTTAATCCAAAGAAGTGTGCCTTTAGAGTAACTGAAGGAAAACTATTGGGGCACATAGTTTCTAAGGATGGAGTCAAGATTGATCCTGAAAGGGTTGCAACAATTGACAGAATCCAAATACCCAAGACAATAAAGGGTATTCAGTCTTTCTTTGGAAAAATTAACTTTGTTAGGAGATTTATTCCCAACTTTGTAGAAATCACTAAGGACATATCCAAGATGCTAAAGAAAGGTGAATATATTAAGTGAGAAAGTGAAGCAACCCAATAATTCCAGAACATCAAAGAAGCTATTAAGATGGCTCCTGTATTGAAATCTCCTGATTTTTCTAAGCCATTTCAGTTGTTTTCATTTGCTTCTTTTCACATAGCTGCTACATGATTATTACAGAAAAATGAAGATGGTTTTGAACAGCCTATTGATTTCTTTAGAAAGTCACTGTAAGTAGTAGAGCTGAAGTATGACATCATGGAAAAGAAGGCTTATGCATTAGTCAGAGCAGTTAAAAGTTTTAGACCCTATTTGGTAGGATCTCAAATTATTGCATATGTACCCCATGCAGCAGTCAAAGACATATTCACTCAGTAGGAAGTGATAGGGAGAAGATGCAGATGGATAAATAAGCTACAAGAGTTCAATAGTGAAATACAGATCACCAAGTTAGTGAGGGAACAAGGTTTGGCCAAGCTGATGGCATAGTCAAATTTGGAGGCATGTCAAGTTAATATGGCTCAAGATGGATTTGTTAACATGTCAGAGTCAGAATGGTATAGGGATATTGTAAACTATTTGTAGAATTTAAATTGCCCAACCCATCTGAGTGATAGCCAAAAGAGAACCCTGAAGTTGCATGTTATCAAGTATATTATTGTCTAGGGATAATTGTATTGGAAAAATCTTGATGGTGTGCTACTGAAGTGTGTAGATAAGCATCAAGCTTCAAGAACATTCTTAATGATATGCATAAGGGAGTATGTGGTGGACACTATACTGCTAATACAACCGCTCACAAGATCCTTAGGGCAGGATACTGGTGGCCAATACTCTTCTCTGATGCACAAAAGATGGTGAGGAAAAGTGATCCATGTCAAAGATTTTCTAGAAAGCTCAAGTATGAAGGTGCATTGCCCATTAGAACTGTAATAGTAGAGGCTCCGTTTCAGCAATGGGGAATCAACTTTATAGGGGAAATCACAGAGAAATCAAGTGGAGGACAGAGTTGGATTTTGGATGCAACTGATTATTTTACCAAATGGATTGAAGTCATCCCAACTAAGAAGGCTACAAGTAAAGTAGTGCTTGATTTCGTTCTAGAGCACATTATCATAAGATTTGGAGTGCTAGTAAAATTGGTTACAGATAATGTCAAGTGCTTTAGATCTGGTGAATTTATTAACTTCTACAATAACTATGGAATCAATTTATCCCATGCATCACCATATCATCCACAAGGAAATGGTCAAGCAGAATCCAGTAATAAAAGTCTTATGAAGATCATCAAGAGGGTAATAGATAAGAATAAAAGGGCATGGGATTCAAAGTTAAAGTTAGCACTATGGACTGACAGAGTAATAATGAAGAAGGCAACTAGAAGGTCACCTTTTGAGTTAGTATATGCATACAGGCCAAGTTGCCAGTGAACAATCTCCTGCCAGTGTACAAATTCATACAGGAAAATAATGAAGAGATAGAAGATCCCATGAATGAAAGGATAAACCAGTTAGTTGCATTAGATGAGACTAGGAGAGAAGCACCTAAGACCAAGCTCAAAAATAGCAAAAGGTGAAATATTTGTTTGATAGGAGAGCCACAGAAAGAAATTTCTAGGTTAATGACTTGGTCCTTATGTGGAATGCAAGAGGACAGGACAAGGGCAAACATGGCAAATTTAAGCCCTTATGGATGGGCTCGTACTTGATAAGTAATACACATGGAGAAGATTCTTATTTTCTCCAGGTCCTTAATGGTGAATTGCAGGAATTACCAGTGCACGTTCAATTCCTTAAACCTTATTTCTCATGAATGAATTATGTATCTCTATGCACAATGTAAAATAGATGTATATAGTTTATAAATTTTGCATATTTTTGAACAGTTGGTCTTGTCCATGTTTTGGTTTGGTCTGCCTCAGAGTTGTGTGGTTCTCACTACAACCTTGTGTTTGCACGTCCCCAGTCGGAGCCAATGGTGGTGCCTTCTTTAATTTTAGAGTTTCTGGTTAGGGTTTACCTAGTTTCATCATGTTGAATCCCTGAAATTTCTAAGTGTTCAAGCCTTATTTCCTCCCTGTGCTTTATTCCCTTTGCAGCTGTTGACCATCTGTCAAGGGTTATCAATCGTTTAAGTTACAACTTAATGTCATTATGCTCGTGAAATGACCGGCCCTTTGTCCTAGTGTTAACTATTGTCACCCGTAATAATCAAAACCTTAAGTCTTAAAGTCCAAAGCTTAATAAAGTGTATTTTGCAGCCGTGCAGCACACCTTTTATGACCTCATACCACACGTGATGCTACAAAGTGCTACCACCTATCAACTATTCATAGTCTTTCAACTCCTCGTCGAAGATTCGTTATCGACAAACCAAATGCTGCCAATTGTCAAAGAAAGATTCACTCTACCAAAAATTTAGAATTTTGTGGTCGTGCAGGGCTCAAAGATGGTTGGCCATCTCCGGTTGTGATGTTACAAAATGGCGCCACGTGTCCCTGTCCAGCCAGACTGGCACCATCAATGACAAGACTGTAGATCAACATGGATTTCCCCCATTCAACGAAGATTTTCAAAGGTGATGACAGAGATTTTCAAATCTAGTCAATCAATCACGGCCGTAGATTGCAAAAGGTAAGGAAAGGATCAACAGCCTCAATTCAAACTTGCAAAAAAGAAAGATTTTCAAATGTTCGCGACACGAACTGAGTAATGGCTGTCATAGCCACCATTAATACTGCAGATAGTAAAGAAATCCAACATCAAAAGGGCATAATAAGGGCATTTTCTATCATTTCTAAGAGCACAGTTGCAGTCCCAACACATAGAGATTTGAAGCGAGCAAAAAGAAGTGACTCCAAGCCTCTGCAAGTGTCAAAAACTAGTAAGTAGCCTTCATTTCCTGCACCTAGAAAATTTAATTGTTGCTTTGCTTATTTAAGAGGCTAGAAATAATTAGTAGTTACAAAAGCCCTAGATTAACCACATAGATGCAAACATGAGCCAATCTAGTCAGCCTTCCACTTCAAAACATAGTCTAGATGAGGATCTTATGATCCAATGTCCCAGGTCTGCTAGAAAGGTCACAATAGGGCTAGGTGAATTAGGAAAAGATGACAAAATCTATGACCTCTACGTGAATTGTAGGGATGCCATGTTCATTGTACCAACATGGAGCCTCTTTGAGCACTGGCATAAGAGAATGGACTATAAAGCCCCTATTTGCCATGCCTAGAAATTTGACTTAGCCAAATTAATTTTCTCTAATTTATTCATCAACCCTGACCTAGTAAGATCAATTGCAAAGAGATATAACCCACAAACCAGGTCTATCATGTTTGGAAACGGCTCTGTCATAATTAGATTTACAAAAGCCTACATTTTAAATGTGCTCAACTTGGACCCCTCTACCAGCATGCCCATTGACCTAAATACTTTCAGAGAAAAATATAAGACTGTCAGATATGCATACAGGAAATTCAATCTAGCCAAGCACAGACCAAGGGGAGTCAATGGAGGTCTAGTAAAAATATCTGAAAATGAGCATGAGCCTTTTGACTGTTCATTATTCATGAATTTCTTTGTTAATACCCACCACAACTTGTGTCATGTGCTGGGAAGGGATACAGCCGACAAAATGTCTATCTTTGATGATGATGGTAGTTTATATTCAGGATCTTGGGGCCAAACATCCATATGCTTATGCAAGCTATTTGGCTAAGAAAATGCACAAACAGATGGTGGATATAAAGAGCAAATTGTACACTGTAAGTCCCCATGTGGAATTCACATGGTATTCTTTAATGTGCCACATGATCCTATTCTCTCTATCAGGACATTGGCATAAGGACTTACATGTGAGGACAATAGATGCACAAGGCAACATGATGCATGTATAGATGTGGACATGCATGCTTGACATGCATTTCAAAGATGCCAGTTATGTTTTTTTTAGGAACACTTTGTGAGGAAAGTCCTAGGTTTCTTGGAACTTGAAGGAGACAGAATACATGCAGATGTGAAAGATTTCTTGAGACCTCTGGAAAGGGCCCCACATTTGAATATAGGACACAATTGAGGAGATTAGTTTCTACATCCAAATACTACTTGCATCAGGATTTATGGATGTGAGGCACCACCATACAATCTGCCTAAGTTTGTGCCCAAGAGACTTGCCTTCATGGAGATCATAAGGCAGCTAAATGAAGTTGATAACCAGCACTTTAGAAAGCATAAGAAGGGGTCACTCATCCTCACTTCCCTAAAGCTCAGTGATTTTATAACAGTTGATAAAAATGGATTAGATTAGATTGGCTTCATGCTTCAGTGTTATAGGATGGATATGGAACAAGTGAATTTTTTTTATCTTGAGGGGTTTATAAGCAAAGCAAGGGTGAAAGTCAATAGGCCCAGTTATCCCCATCAAGTCCTTTTAGATGAAGATACAGTAAGAAACTATTAATCAATGCAAGAAATATATCTTTTGAGAAATAAGTTGAATGCAGTGATGGAGGGAGAAAGGATGAGGAACAATATCAATGTTGCATATCCAGGAGCTTTTGCTGAGATACAAGATCTTATAAAGAGAATTTAAATGATATTTCATAAAGCAAAGGATCTGATAGCCAGTGCACCTGCAGGGGAGGGGAGGCCATCCTACCAACCTAGCAGCTCTAGGGGTGGATATGAGGTAGAATCCCTTAACTCCCCTTCTCCAAAAAGAGTGAAAATCATCGACCTTGAATCAGAGGTAGAGATGGAGGTTGTAGACCTAGAGGAAGAGGCAATAGAAGAGCAAATTTAGGAGCCTCCTCATCAAATAAGTTCCTTATTGAGGGTAAGGCCATACTCTTCACCGGATATTAGGTTGACAAGGTCAAAAATTAACAATGAAGTTGATACAGAGGATGTAAGAATATTGGCATGCAATCAATTTATTGTAGATGATGCATTTGTTAGCATGCCTAAATTCAGGGCATTCATGTTGAGGACAAAGAATGAAGAGTTTCAAAAGAGAATTGAGGAAGCAAAAAGTGGCGCTGACCCCTCAAAGTATGACACAATTACTCAAAGGGTTTTGAGTGAGGTTAATAAAGACATCAGTACAATGACCCCAAAGGAGGGTAGGGCTCTTGTAGCCAAGAGCAACATCCTATTATTACCACATTGGACTTTATCAGATGCAATTGCATTTGATACCATCATAAGGGATGACTCTAAGATGACAGAAGAACAAGTCAGCAAAGCTTTAACAGGTGCCGCATTTGACCCAAGGTTTGAAACCTTGGCAATCTGGGCATTGGCCCCCAGTGATAAGAAACCAAAGGTTCGTTTGGAAGAGTTGACTAGAAATGTAATAATCAAGAGGGTGTCAACCACCCCTGCTCCTCAGGCTACCAATCTGAATGTGCAAACTGCATAATTTGCTAAGGCAATGACAAACAAACTGCAGAAGGAACATAATGAGTTGTTGGAGAAATATGCATTGGCCATGGCAAGGTTGAAGAAATATGAAGGACAGTTACAATTGGAGACTGGTCCTTCTCAAACTCCTCCAATTATTCAAACTACAAAGTCCCTTCCAATTGACACAGACCCTCTCCTTTCAGAAATCAGGGAATTAAAAGAGGATAACAAAAAATTGAAAGGAAAAACGGAGAACATAGTAAAAGAGATGTTCACAAATTTAGTGCATCACAGGGTAACCAAGGTCTTGGCAACAGTAGAGGAAACATGGATATCTTACTCACAACTTAAGACTACCTATGAAAAGCATAAATCAGACAAAGAAAGGCTTTCAGTTGTTCAGGGCAGATGGTTGCCAAGGACTGCAAAAGTTAAGGATCATCTCAGGTGTTCCAGATTTGATGCAAATGCACCTCATGAACTAAAGCTGGTGTCAGATGTCCTGAAACATTTTGAAGATGTCGTTGACTTTCAGTTAAGATTAGATAAGGTTTTAGTATAGAAGACACGAGCAATAGAAAAGATGGATACAAGGTGGTTACCAAATATTTTGGAGGGTGGTGGATAAGTGGAGGGCAGACATTGAAAGTAATGCCAACAAATTAATTCCCACTTGTTGTACTAAGGCTGACCCTACTTTGAAGATTTTGAGCCTAGTACTTGACAAGCTGCATATTGTTGAAATCAATTTTGAGATATTTTGTAAAGAGGTGAAGACTATATTGGATGCCAAGTACGTCAATCATAATAGAAAGATCGCAAAGATTATCTCATTCCCTGGCCATTTGAAGGGACATACAGTGAGTGGACAGATAAATATGGGTCACGTGATTGAAAGGAAAGACCAAACACCATCTACCCATAATTTATGTAGAAAGTCTTCTCCAAGCGGCTGCACGTCTCCAAATTTTATCTGCCTCCGAGCTCCTTCTTCTCTCCCATGAATGAAATTTCTCAATGCCATTTAGGCGGTGCATTGTATCATGGAGCTCTTTGAAAGGATGTTGTAATTAATGTTGAGTACATATTTTTAGTCTATAAAAGAATTGTGTTACTCCTTTTGTGTTGTTGAAGATTTTCGAACTTTTAACAAGAGAATAAAATACATGTTCTCCTCGTCTGCTTCATTTCTTTTCTTGTAAGTCAATGTGTTATGTGTTGAATGCATTTATGTATAAGTTTTATTCAGTTTCATGTTGATGTATATGAAAAATACTAAATGCATGTGTTTAGTTAATTGTCTCCATGGTTGTGTGCTTTTCTTCCTCTGAATCAAATAACTAAGGGTTATTTAAGATTTTGAAGTATAAATTTACTATATTACATGCTTAGTCTTCTACCTTTATTCAAGAAATAGATTAAATGTTCTGGATTAGGTATTGGGAGGAATGTATTGCAGTAGGGATGTATGTAAGTAGAATTAACTGAATACCCTATCTTGGGCAGTGTCTATAAGGTAGATGCTAATTTAATCCCTTGAAACTTGAATTTCAATTTGACTCCATGCCCTAAGATAAGCAACGGTCTGGATTTGTGTTGAGTTTATGAATCAGAACCCAAGTCTTGCAGCCAGATCACAAAATCAAAAACACAATATCATTTATGAACTTTAGGAATTTTAGAAGTAGTTTTAGGTTTCAAATCCTCTGAGTCATAACTAAAAATAAGGCCCACAGCTAGCCCCTTGAGGATTCATCTGCTTTGTGTCAATATCCCAGCAAAACTCAAAAATTTATCCCATGGATGTTGAATAGGGAATACCCCCTAGGTTCTGCAGAGCCTAAAGAAGGAGATGAGATATTTAGAGTCTATCTCCTGTACTAGTAGTCCCTGACCTAAGGATCCTGTTGATGAGTGATGGCTACCTTGTAGGGAAACTTAGGAACTATTCAGTTGGAAAAAACCCAACATCCTCTTATCAAATGTTGGAAACACAGTGATCTTCTATACTGGAGGGTTATCTTTGATAGACTACAGCCCAGCAATATCATCTGGAGACCATATCGCAGCTTTATAGCATGGCCAGGTCAGCAGAGACAGTTAGCAATGATGCAGAGGGATCAAATGATGGCTGATCACCTTGATCATACTATTTTATGGTTCTACTTTGATCAGGTAGCGCAACCGTTTGGATGCTGATAGGATGTACCTATGATGTGTCTGAGCTACACGCGCTCTGTGCATAGCACAGTCAAGGTGAACAGCGCCTGACGGCTGACAGTAGCTGATGCGGCAGTTAGTGATGATGATGATGGTCTAGAGGATACAAAGCTAATATATGACACAGATGATGTCAGAGTCACCCGAGCATACTAGATCTAGTGGCAAATAACGTGACCCACTCCTATTTATCCTCTCTGTCACCATACAGGCACTCCTAGACCTTGGGCTAATCATGCGAGTGAAACAGAGTAGAGGATAGTGTTAGTGACTTCACAAGACACTACAATCTCGATGAGGAGGATGATGATGAGGAGGAGGAGATCGCATCATGGTATGTCTTCAGAGTGAGACCATGACGAGACCAGCAGGAGGTAGACAACGACGAGGAGGTCGAGTCCCAATCACAGGCAAGAGTGCATGGTCCAGCTCCTACAAATGTGAAAAGGTCAAGATGTCATGAGTGAGGTGAGACTAGCATTCATGTGGGCCCCCAGCTACAAAGTCAGCTGCAAAGCTAGCCACACCATCAGCTATCCAAGATCCATCTTGGTAAGATGGAGATCTAGGTAGGATGTTTTTTGTATATAGATGTAGTTATTTGTGATTATTTATTTATGATGTCTATATGAGGTATTGATATCTATTTTGTTTCCTTTTTTTTAGTTGGGATAAACGCACGACATGACTTGGTGAGCCATGTAATAGCAAAGATAGTTCCAGCTAATGCTACCGAGTAGCGAGTGCGGACAGGATATTCACCACAACCATCCCTAGGGCGGCATGTGGAGATCTTTATTCCTTTTTTGAGACACAGACCATCAGTGGAGTCCATTCTAGATCAGGCTATCTAGAGAGCTGAACATGCAAAGGTGGAGCTCCAGACACTATGAGATCAGGTAGTAGTTGTAGCCGCACCTAAGAGAGATCCCATCATGAGTGAGATCTTACTTCCTGAGTTGTGCCAAGTGAGAGTTGATAGTGACAGGGCTTAGATGGAGAGAGACCAGTACCAGTGGATGTATATGGAGTTATAGAGTGAGGTGATGGGGCTTAGAGGTGAGCTTAGGGGGTTACAATCGCAGAGTGTCTCTAGGAGTCAGTCTTGATCTGTAGCCACACATGGTTAGGCCTTTGTCACATGCACACCACGAGGTCCCAAGGGTATAGGTGACCGAGGTTCAACTATGTGATGTATATATTATGTACTACGACATCCCATTTTGATATATGGGATAGTCGACTCAGATGTATATTTGAAACTGATGATTATATATATATGAGATGTTTTTTTATTACTATTTCTAGTGTTGTCTAATCTATCACGTGTGATTTATGAAAAATGCAACTACTAACAAATGTTAAATGCTCATGAGGAAATGTAATTAATGCAAATGTGATACTAAATAATTCTTTGCAGAACATATAGTAAAAGCACAATGATTAATAAATTTCACACATAACCAATATTCTATGCTATACAAAGTTAGTACAAAAGTGATCTTAAGAAAGCATGTTTAACAAGATACCACAATGATTAACTAAAAGAGATTTCTATGTTAAATGAATTAAGACAAAATAATCATATCTTGTCAAAATTGAAGCTAAACTAACTAATAATTTTGCTTTTTAAAGTAACATCTAACATAGAATCTTAAGCATAAAATTTTTTGAGGTGCACAACATTAATAGGTTCTTTAAGCAGTGTACCTTGTTTATCAGCTAACTTATATGCTTCTGATCCAAAGGCTTCAATAATGACATACGGTCCGAGCCAATTAGGGCTAAAATTTCCTTTTTCTCCAGGAGGTGTGTTTATGTTGCATTGATTCTCATAAAGTACAAGTCTCCAACGTCGAATGAATGGTGTATGACACGTTCATTGTATGATCATTGTATACTCTTCTAATGGGCCTTAAGATGCTCAAGAGCTTGTTAATACGTTGTTCATCCAGCATCTCAAGTTTTTGTAATCTCTTTTCGTGTTCCATGTCATCATCAATAACATCTCTCAAGGAGACTCTCAATGAAGGAATTTCGAGTTCTAAGGGCATTACCGTGTTAGCACCATACACAAGATTATACGGGGTAGTTCCAGTAGCCATATGAATACTTGTTCTATAAGCCCATAACATGTAGGACAATTGAGTATGCCAATCTTTCTAATGTTTGTTAACAGTTTTGCATAAAATTTGTCCAATAACTTTGTTGAAGCTTCTGCTTGGTTGTTTGATTGAGGATAGTAGAGTGTAGAGAAGCAATGTTGAATGTGATACTTTAATTCAAGAAATTTCTTCACATCCTTGTTCTTGAATGGCGTTCCATTGTCAAAGACCAAGGAGGAAGGTATACCAAATCAAGATATTATGTTCTCTTGGATAAAGTGACAAATTACGTCAGCAATCGTGGATCGTAAAGAGACAGCTTCGACCCACTTTGTGAAGTAATTGGTAGCAGTGATTATAAAGGTATGTTCCTGAAAGGAGGGTGGAGAAATTTTACCAATTTGATCCAAGCCCCAAACAGAAAATGGCCAAGGTGAGACTTGGGAACGAAGTTCCTGGACAGGTGCTCGGATTAAGTGTTGATGTTGTTGACATTGCAGGCACTTCTTAACATAGGCGAAGGAATCTTGTTCCATGAGTTGCCAATAATACCCCATATGTATTAGTTTTTGTATCAGTGATTTTCCTCCAACATTTCCTCCACAAGCACTGGAGTGAGCTTCTTGTAAGGCTATCAGAATCTTCGAATTACTAAGGCATCAAAGAAGAACGACATTATAACATCATCTATATAAGACATTAGATAGAATAATGTAGCGCGCTACAAGTTTGCGTAGGCAAACTCAAGCATTTTTAGATGTTGAATTAGGGATGGTTCCATCACACAAATAATTGAATATATGGGAGAACCATTCGTCTGAATTTGTATTACCACAAATTTTTGTATTTGCACATGACGATAGAATCTTCTACTGTTGGTGTTTTGAGATTATAAATAATGAAAGTAAATTCCTAGGGAGAATCATCAGGGGATATAAGGGAAGTTGCGCTTGCCATTGCATCCGCATGTCGATTGTCTTTCCTATGAATAGTATCTATTGAAAACGAAGTGAATTGTTTTAATACAGATAGAGTGAAATCACAATATTGAGATAGCTTATCATGTTTAGTTTGATATGATCCAGTTATTTTTCTTACAATTAACTAAGAATCACCATATATAGTGATATTTTTTATGTTTAGGGCCAAGGCGGCATGAAGTCCTATGATGAGAGCTTCGTACTCAGTGATATTGTTTGTGCATAAAAAAATTAAATGATAGGACATAGGGATCAGCTTACCCGAGGGAGGTACTAGTATGACACCAGCACCAGAGCCAGTTTGACATCTTGATCCATCAAAATATAACTTCCATTTATCACCCTTAGTAATGGCTAGAATTTGATCATCAGGGAATGTACCTGATGTTGTATAGAAAAAGGGGAAGGTGCCTTGGCTAAATGGTCAGTTAACGCTTGTCCTTTAATCACCTTTTGAGATATAAACTTGCTCAAATTTGGTTAACATAACCCATTTAGCTAGACGACCTAAAAGATCCATTTTAGAAAATAAATGTTTCAAAGGATCAAATTTTACAATTATATGTGTCTCAGCATTTAAAAGATAATGCCTAAGCTTTTGTGTTGTGAAAACAAGAGATAATCATTGTTTCTCAATGATAGTATATCACACTTCACAATCAAGCAATGTTCCACTGATGTAATATACAACACATTCCTTGCCTTCAATATTATGTTTTGCTAATAATGTTGTGAGGGCATTATTAGATGTTGAGGTATATAAAAGGAAAGGTTTATTAGAAACAAGTTGTAAAATAGGAGGTTTAGCGAGATAACTTTTTAAGTCCTCAAAAGCCTTCTGACATTTTGAGTTCCATTAAAATTTCAAATCCTTCTCTAGTAGTTGAGTAAAAGGGTGAGTCCTATCCACAAATTGTGAGACAAATCAACGAATGGCCTATATCTTCCCTTGCAAACTATGAAGTTGAGATATGGCTTTAGGTGTTGGCATGTTAACAATTGCATCAATCTTTTTCCTATCTACTTCAATACCACAGTTCAAAACTATAAAACCCAATAGTTTTCCACTATCTATATCGAATACATACTTACAGGGATTCAATCACATGTTGTATTTCTTTATTTGCTCAAAGATTTGTTGAAGAGTCATGTCGTGATCTTGGCAATGAATATACTTCACCGGGATGTCATCGACATAGTCCTCTAAAATATTATGCTTGTAATCATGAAAGATAAGGGTCATAGTGTGTTGGTAAGTTGCTCTAGTGTTCTTAAGTCCAAACGGCATGACTACCCAACAAAATTTAAGCCAAGGTGTTATAAAAGCTATTTTATATTGATCTTGAGGGTTTGTAACAATTTGATTATATCCTAAAAATCCATCCATGAAGGAAAGTAATTCATGGTCGGCTATTGAGTCAACAATCATATCAATGTTTGGAAGTGGGAAATCATCTTTCAAAGATGCAAAGTTCAAATCTCTAAATTTGGTACACATTTGAAGATGGCCATCGGGTTTAGTGATGGTGACAATATTCAAAATCCAAGGTGAATAATCAATAGGGCAAATAAAGCCAGCTTGTAAAATCTTTTCTATCTTAGCCTTAATGAGTAATGCAACCTTAGGATTCATCTTGTGAATCTTTTGTTTAAATGGCTTAGCATCTGGTTTCAGTATGACATTATGTGTTACAATATGAGGATCAATACCAGGCATGTCTGAGTAAGTCCAAGCAAACAATTCAGAAAATTCATGTAAGAGTTTAGTCATTTCTTCTTTTTCTTCTATGCTTAAACAATCACCTATAGGGATAACCTTTTCAGTGTTATCTTTCTCCATGAAAATGTCAGCAGTCTTTCCATTAAACAAGGCACTGTGGTCTGGGAGATCGGGTGATTGTGATAACTCTTCAACTTCTTCCTCAGATTTTAGAGTAGCATTTATCATATTAGTGGTTTTTTCCAAAATATGCACTATTGTTCAAACAATAAGGTAATGCACGTTTATGATGATAATGGGGAATATTATCATAAGCATATAGGAATTCAATTATCACTTCATCTGTTGTAAAAATATCCAAGGGAAACTCTCCTAGAGGACAACTAGTGTCAATCATGTCAGGAAAGATCAAATTAAGTGTTGATAGTGTATTCACATTAAGAGTAGGAAATCTACAGGCTTTAGATTCCTTGAAAGGGTTATATCCAATGCCACTTGAGTAATGTCGTGAAGCAAATTCTATAGGTACACGAATTCCTTGTTGATTAATACTGCAACCATTACCTACATAATCATAGTTCTTATAAAGGATCTGAAATCCTCGACCATAGAGAGAAGCCATTTCCTTAGAAGACGGTGGGGCTTCATAAGTCTCATAATCTATAGTATAAGTGAGAGTATTATCTATATTCATTATCAAAGAGACTTTTAAATTTTTAGATGATATCGATGCAACACTTGATGTTTCAGGAGCAGGGTTGTTAATTTTATATTCACCTATGGAGGGAGATGTAAAATCTAATGAACCCCAATCGTCACCAAAGAATGCATTTGATTGTTTGTACTCTTGTACAACATTATCTATGGAAAGAGGAGTCGACGACTCAACTTTCATATTGTTTAAGATCTTATGATGAATGACTTGTTTTTTTGCTTCAATTTGTAAACAATTGTCAGGTTCAGGGTCAACATGAATAGTATGAAGTTTATCTTTAAAAATAAACTTGATTGAATGATGAAGGGTAGAAGGAATTGCCCCCAATGTATGAATCCAAGGTCTACCAAGAATCATGTTGTAAGATAAAGAACAAGGCATGACATGGATCAAGGTAGATAAAGTCACAGGCCCAACTTGTACAGGTAAAGTTATAGTGCCTACAGATTGTCTTCCAACATTATCAAAGCCACAGATGCTTATCCTATCTGGCTTAATCAGAGATGTATCAACTTTAATCTTATGTAATAAATTAATGCTACAAACATTAAGGGCTGACCCATTATCAATCATAACATGTTTAATCAGTTTTTTATTTATTGTAATGAATATAATCAAAGGATCATACTAATTTTAAACTTCAAGGGATGGTAGCTCATGTTGTTGAAATAGAATGTCTATTTCTGTCACATGTATACAATATAATAGGGTTGCTACATTGTTTGGTTTGATAGCAGATGGCACAATCACCTTTTTTAAAGCTTCTTGGAGCATTCCATGGTATGTAGGTGAAGCTTGAATAAGTTCCCAAAGAGATACCTTAGCAGGAGTAGCACAAACTTCTCAACAAGATCATAATCTTGACCAACCTTATGTGTTAAACGAGGTGCTTGAGGAAGCATAGGTTGAGAAGCTGGTAAAGATATCAGAATGCTCAATTGTTGTTTGCCTTGTTTGTTATTTCGAGTATTGTATGTATGAGAAACCACAATATGACTAGGTTGTTGTGAATTTTGATGTGTTATCTGTTTAGCATAGTTATAAATGTAATCAGGAGGACAAGAAGAAAGTGAAGGAGCTCTAATAGTGAGCACTGATTTAGAAGGAGGTTGAACTGCATGTGAACATAAAGTAACCACTATTTTCAGTTTCACAGGTTCTTCTTGACATTTAGAAAGATAAATTGCATTTACTAATCTTTGAAACAATGACGGTTTAAGAGTCGTAGTGGAATGCTCAATCGAGATAAAGTCCTCAAGGGCTTCATCTAAAATATTGAAGTCATCACAACTAAACAGCTTATCGTACACATGAAAATCTTGCAAAAAGTAATCTGACATTATAACATGCTCAAATTAACTCAAGACTTAAATGTAAAATGATTAATCTAACTTTGTGAAAATGAAATAGAACAACACTATGCAAACACAAAGTTGTAATTTCAAAACTCTTTTAATGAAAGGATAAAGGAAATCACTCAATTTTCAATGCATGCACTTTCATAAAAGAGGGTTTGCAATCTAAATATGTTTTAGGATATAGCAAACTAACTTAGATCTGATGTTGAAAAAGGATGCAAATTCTTTAGAGCACGGGTTCACCAAAATGTTTAGTTTGAAAAATGGGAATCAAGATAGAAGACTACAAGTTCCACACTTTCACACACTAAAGCATTAGGGAAGCACAAGATGAGTTTAGGGATAAACTATTGATGTCATATGTTCCCTTTTACTATTAATTATGACTATATGACTATTTTAAATCAAGTTTTTGCAAGCTAATTTCATTCAACAAGCATGAAACCCTAAATCACTAATCAAACTATAATAACAGAATTTTCAACAAAGATATTGATAATCTAATTACAAAAACATAGAGAAGATAGTACTAAGAAAGTGTACCTGGAAATAGAGCAGATGATGGACTAGGGTGCCTAGGGCAATGTCCTAGAAATTCTCGACTATCAAAATCTTATATATCAGATGTCTGGCAATCTTCAGAGGCTCCCAAATCCAAAAGAAATCACCCAATTGGACTTGGGCGCCTGGAAAAATGTCTCAAAAGTCTCAAAATCTCAAAATCCAAATTTTGTGACGACTGTGTTTGCAATATATGTCTTCTTATTGCTCCTTTCTGCCAAATCTTGACAAATTCAACCTGCACATGCAAAAGGAGGAGAAAGAGGGTTGTGGCTATATAGGAGCTTGCCTCAGTCAAGCCCCATTTTCGGTATTCCTACCTCAACAATAGCCAAAGATACAGATCTACAGCTGTGTGTGCTCATCTAAAAAATGTGTATGCAGAAAATACAAAACCCTAGATGACTCAAGTATCAAGGAAAGATCAACAATTTGTTCCACTCAATGAACAAACACAACTTCACCTCAAGGAGATGAAAACAATGATGACTTGCATGAATAAGAAGGTGAATCAGCAATGTCTGCAGAGGATCTCCAAGCTCGATGTTGGAGGCTTCAACCCTTCTCCCGATCATACAAAAGGTGTACAAACACTAGGAAGAGCAAGATAGTCTCAAGATCTTGATTCCTAATCTCAATCCATTGTCTCCATGATAGAAAATCCAAATAATTTTCAAGAGCTTCAACAAATCACTGGACTTTAATGGTAATTTTGGTAGAGTTTTGGCATAAAGCTTGCATAAAGATTGTGTGTCACAAAATGATTTTGAAATTTCTTTAAATATCTAATCTTAGGAATTTCAAATTTTGAAATAAGATGTCAACATCGTGTGAAAAATAAAAATTTGAAAACAGAATCCCAGAATGCACAGTGGGGGCTGACATCCCTCCAAAATTTAGGACCCCAGGAAATAGGGCAGGACAAGGGCACGAGTTCCCAAGTCCAAGCCCTGATTTCCCACTTAGGACTGCCTCAAGGAGGTTAGGGGAACCCAAATCCAAATTTTCTTTTCACCTTCAATCTTCAGTTATTTCAAAATATGACATTCTTCCAATCAAACATAGGTCAATTAGGGTTTAGGAAGGTCTGAAATAAACAAGGTTGGAAGGTCACCAAAGGAGAGGAGCTAAATCATGAGAAATTGTACCATTCTATACAGGAGGACAATTTCTGACATAACACCTCCTTGACTTGAACCAAAGGAACTTGAGGTTGAAGTAATATCACAAGTGCCATGTAAGTGGAAAAAGATCAAAACATGGGGAGTGGATGAGGGAGAAGGTCATTGTCTTCATCAATTTCTCTAGCAAACCTCTAAGGGACAAACTAAACTTTCTTCTAAACTCAAACTCAAATAGGAGGATAAATCTCTAAAGAATCATGTTGTCATTAATGCTAAGTTAAAGGACACCAATATACAAGATGTCAATTTGTTGAGAAAAATATTGGTAAAACTAGGGAAAGATTGGCGTTGAAACATACATGAAGATTTTAGAATCTTATTCAACACATGTGCTTGAATAGTAAGCGCCTATGAATAATGCTCATAAAGGTCATGCTAAACAAAATAGTTAGCCTACCAAAAAAAGAGAAGGAATAGGCATTGTAAGAATAAACCTCTAGCAACTAAGGATCAAATTGAGGGTTTAGAGGATATTCTAGAAGGTCATGTTAAACTTCCTCCTAAATTTCAACTAAAGAACTAAAAGAAGAACCAACAAAAAAGAATATCTTTTGTAGTAATCAACACCAACAACAATCTCAGTTGTTTTCTATTCCAAAATTTGGGTAGTTTAAAGGTTCCATTCCTTTAAGCTTCCAAAGAGGATGAGGGCCTTACCTTGAACCACCCAGCTACTAATGAAATGGTTTGAGATTACTCTCAAATACAATTTTGTTCAGTCACCAACACACACCAATTATTATATTTCATTATAAAGCCTTTCAACTTTCCAATTCTCTAAACCACTTGACAATTAACTCAAAATTAACATCTATTTAATTATTTATTAATTAACATTAACATGTTAATTTACTCTAACATGCACTAATTTCTAACATTTCCCCCTTAGTGCTAACATAGAGAAAAACCACACAGACACATACAAATAAATATTTAGTACAAATATTCTTCGTCACTTTGATGAGCAAAGTCTTCATCATTGGAAGTGTATTCCTTTTCTTCAGTTATCATGGCCATGTCCTGCAAATTTCCATTAAGAAGGTCTCGTGCTCTCTATTTGCAATTCGATAGAACATGCCCTAGCTTTTTATAGTAGAAACATATGCCATTTATATTTTTAGTTTCTTGCTATAAGTTCTAGGCTTTTTTGTGCAACTAACACTTCTTCTTGTGAAACATGATGCTTACTTCCCTCATCAAGCAATGTGGATATATAATATTGTCCAAAATTAGGTTTGGTTTGCTTAGGGTAAACACTTTACTAGACATATTGTTGGGTATGTTATTTAGGAGTCTAGAATTTAAGTCATTTTCCTTCACTTCTTCATTTATGCCAACCAATTGATTTATCAAAATGGAACTTACTGATGTGAGATACTATATCTCCACCTTCTTCCATTTTTAACCCATACATTTTTTTCTTTGTGGTTATTTCAGCACTATCGTCATTAAATTTGAATAGTGTGTTGATGTTTCCCAAATTTCTTTAGAGAATTTCTTGAGGTTCACATGATGCAAGTAGGGTTTTGATAAATTTATTAGCATCTGTTGGTTTGGCCACAGTGCCATCAACAATATCCCATAGATCTCTTTCAATTAGCAACAACTATATCAAAATTTGCCTTGCATGGAAGTCATTTCCATTGAACTTGTCGACTAGGCTTGATTTCTCCATATTACCCTTCAAAATTTTGGTGGGCATTGGCTTCATCTAAAATTACAATAGATCTCTTATATCTCATTAAAAAATAAATCATAATATATTTCAAAATTTAAAGATTTGAAGTTCAATATTTGTATCTCCAATTACAAAAATGACACATTAACCTTATCACTCTAATACAAAATATCCCCTAAAAGATCTAACTATGCATTAAAGTTTTAGCATTCTCTTGGTGTACTTGTATTATTTCTATTCCTCTTAAATATCAATGAAAAACTTTTAAAATAGAACATTTCAAGGAATAATGTAAACCATGCACCTTTCTTTGTGCTAAGTATTTATGAAAAATAAACTATTAAGAGGCTATACACTGCCTTCACAAAATGTGTATTTGATAAATATGTAGAAAAATAGCAAACCTGTCTTCTTTCGATTTAATCAATAGATTGAATGTATTCCACAACAAACACCAAATGATGACTCGGACCCACAAATTAATAGACACCAATCAGTAGCGATGCAGGGCAATGCACACAGATGATTGCTCGGATATCATGACCACTAGAGGCAGCGGCTACGGGGCATTCAGAAAGGCCATTTAACAGCATTTGACCATATTTATTAATTAATTGAAATTTAGAATACTGTTGTATTCTGAATTTCAATTAATTAATAAATACAGTCAAATGGCCATTCTGAATGCCCCGTAGCTGCTTCCGACCTCGACCACAGTTGTGTAGACTAATGATAGTAGGATTACACACGGTCTACACTACTGTTCTATCGTCAGCAAGAATAAATAGCCTATCAAATGAGAAGACTCTTGCATGTGGTCTGCACTATTCAGTCTTGTTATGAGCAAGGTTAAATTTATAGAGAGGTTTCACAATAAACCTACTATAATACCATAATGAAATAGTTTAAGTCAGTCACCAATACCTACCAACTATTACATTTCAATGGCTTTATAAAGGTTTTCAACTTTTCAATTCCTCAAACCACTCAACAACTAAGTAAAAATTAACACCTATTTAAATATTTATAAATTTACATTAACATGTTAATTTACTATGACATGCACTAATTTCTAACAACTACATCCCCATTGCACTAAGTATAGGGTGTTTTTAAGGAAATAGAGTCTAGATCCAAAATGGTGGTTCAACATGGAAGAAAAAGATTTCTACCCGATTTGTTCAAAAGTAACAAAGGAATGCTTGATCCCCTTGCCACGACCCAAAAAAATTGTGACTCGGATGCACTCTTTTTTCCTGATGATTGGTGTCTTCTGTTGTTTAGATGTTACTCATTGACAAATTAGATGGTTGCATCATGAATTCAACTATTCATAATATTTCTAGTAAATCTCTTTATGATGTAGAAAAGGAAGTGTTGGGTCTCAATCTCAAGTTTATTCTAAATCCACCTCCAATGCCTTTTTAAAAAGTGCTTAAACAATTTAATATAAATTTGCTCATTTGCTTATGCTTGAGTGGTTCTTTCATCCTCAGGATCAACTCGGTGTCATTGTTTCTCATCTTTCTAATGATGGTGATGATTAGATTACTTTATTTAGGTTTCCCAATCCCTCTTGGAATCCTAAGGAAAAGATGTTGTTGATGGAGCAAGACTTGCTCTAAATTTCCAACTCTCTTCAATTAAGATTTAGAATACTAGGATCTTCCCTTGACATTGGTAGCATGACATTCATTCTCTTAGGAATGGTCCCTCTATTGTTATTCATCCTTCCAATAAGAACCTTAGCATCACTGTTATTAAGAAGAATTGATATTTTTCAAAGGGTCTTTAATGGCTTTTTGATGCATATGTAGACATTGTGGTCCCAATTGTCTCCTAAGAATCTCTTTTCCTTAAATCTAAGAAGGATAACTTGATTAGTTCAAATGATTTTTGTTTCCTTCTTCAAGTCAAGCTCATCTCTACCAAAGCTTGTACTTTCTTCCTCCTATTGAAGATTCACAAATTTTCCTTGGTAGACTAATTTTCTCCTATTATGGTTAATTGTTGGAACCAAGCTCCCATTGGCTCCATTTTTAGTTGTTTCCTATCTCAAAGAATCAACCCAACTACTTGATAGATTCAAATTCTATCTTTTATGATCTTATAACATATTGGTTTCCTCCTTAAGTTTTACTCTTCATGTTTGATTATCTGTGAGTCTTTACCATAGCATCCCTACTAATGTAAGTCTTCAAGCTCTTATTTTTTTTTATTTGATGCTTTCCCTCCTAGAAAGGTAGACTTCATTCTCAATCTTAGAGAGTTAGGTCTTAAGGAGCACTACTTAGAATTCAATGGTAAAACATACATATAGATTAGGGACTATTCTCGCCTCAACTCACCCGTATGGCATTAGGCTGGGTCGCAAGGACACCCTAGGCTATATATATATATTAGAGGGACTCCCATGGGTATTTATTTCATCATTGGCTATGCATGTTTTTTTTTGTTTCCTTGAATGGCACTTAGAAGAAGCCCTTAATTTTCATTATAATCTCTTCTAAAAACATTTTTAATGGTGCCTTTAGTATTTGGCATGATTCTTCAAAAAAAATTGTAGTTTTTCTTTTAACTAGATATTCTTCTATGTCTTCAAAGATTAAGATCACTACCTAGGTGTATCTCAAATTTTGAGTTCAACAATTTGGACATTTTTTCTACAAAGGACAAGATTTCTATGGTTCTCTTCAATCCTAGATGCTACCAATTTTTTTTATATGTACCAATATCTTTCATTTAACTCCAACCACCCTCTTCATAAAAAAAATTGGGTTCATTCTAAGTCAGTTAAGGAGATACTTGGTTTGACAAAGTTGTAAAGAACATTTTGATGAGATCAAGTATAAATTCTTCCACAATTTTGAGCTTGAGGTTAGCCATTTCACTATCTCCTTCCCATCTTCAAGAGATTAATTTCAAGGATAAGATTACCTTAATCTAAACAATACTTACTAGGTCCAAGAAGACTGTTCCTCTTAAGGCATTAGTGGTTTTCAAGCTAAACAAAAGTAAGTTTTCCATAGCTCTTAGAATTGGACATCGCATTCTAAGACCTTGCTTAGAGAAATTGTTGTTGAACCTTAGTTGAAGCACATTGATTGTCTAGTGGTATGTTGGAGAAATCTCCACTTTTGACAAAGCTTCCTTGGA
This sequence comes from Cunninghamia lanceolata, assembly GCA_027924645.1. NCBI lineage: Eukaryota > Viridiplantae > Streptophyta > Pinopsida > Cupressales > Cupressaceae > Cunninghamia > Cunninghamia lanceolata. Next base: position 25,824,094 of record BSBN01000377.1, on the reverse strand, counting down.
AAGAAAAAGTTATTATCTCTTTCTTTTAAGCCTTCCTAGATCCCTTTTAAAATTCCATTGAGATGTCTTTTATTGCATATTTCCATGTAGGTTGACCTAGGTTGCTTACCCTTCTCTACTTAAAAGTATTTTATTATTTTTATACTTTTTAAAATCAAAATTTTGTTTTTTGCCCAACCCTTTAGTAAAGTCTTATTACAAAGAAGTAAAACATATTTAAAAGAATTCCACTCTTTCTTTTGTAATCATTCAAACCTAAAATCTAAAAAGTCTTCAAAGTTAATTATTAAAAAAATATGTTTTCAAATATATTGAATCTCTTCTCATGTACTTGCATATTTTCTTCACCATTTGGGATTTTTATTCTTTATACTGCTACCCATTCTTTTTACTGATCAACCCTATATATCCAATGAAATATCGCTCTCTTCAACTCAATAAAGAAGGATTCTGTCTAAATGCATCCACTTTTCCAAGGAGCTTCAATTATAAAGCCAGTTTTAGTCTACACATGCCATTGTCATTGCCATTACAATGCTCGTGGATGAATAAGCCAAAAAGAGAAAATTGCAAACTCTAATTTTTTAAAATGGACCGTTGGCGAATCAAAAATCAAACAGGTCATATCAAAATCAAATCCTTGTCTAAAAATCAAATAGATTGCTCATGTAAAACAAGGATGCAAAGTGACAGTTAACATACAAAGTGACAGTTAAATCTTGTGTGGACACGATGGTTGACCAGCATAAGGTCATGGGTTCGAGCCCCACACGCTTCACTGAAACATAATGAATGGCATGGTATGTATTATCCTATAATAGGCACTTATTATTAACTCCATGGACAATAATGATGGCTGGAAACTTGCAGGGCCCCACATTTAACCTGAAGCCTGTCAGTTTTCCCGTGAAGGTTAACTAGCCCAGCATCAATGGTGGGCGAAAACTTTATATTTTGAAGTTGAAATGTTTTCAGAACATCCTCCATTAATTGAGAAAGAAACTTCAACCACTAACAGACAACCACATCTACAACAACTCTAATGAAACTGTTAAACTTGGAAGAGGCTGGAAAAAAGAGAAGGGCTGAAGTTGACTATATTGAGTGTTTTGTCTCAAAAAAATCTGATTTGCTCTCATTGCTGCATGTTAATTGTTTTATTTTATCTTAGTTTTTTCTTTGTAAATATAAACATCTAGATTATTCTTTTTATCTTAAATTCAATGATCAGGTTTTAATGGGTTACATGCAGTTATTGTAGATTTAAGTTAATATATTGGGTTTGTTTTGATCATAATCAAAATCATTTTTCTAACCTCTTTTTCTAAAAGATTTTTTTTTAGGGTTGATCACAAACTAAGTATCATTAATGGGTCAGTTATCTTTCTCTTTCTTGATGATTTAATCAAGTGAAGTTGATAAAGTCACCTCCACCTTAGGGACCACAAAGGTTGGAAGTAATATTCACACCATGAACTTTACGGTCACACTTCAAGATATATCATTGATAAAGTGTTTGTTCAATATGAAGAGGAAGATGACTCTTAACACCATCCTAAAAGGAATTATCATGTGTCCTTTCAATTTTCACTTCAACACACAATTTTGGTTGGACACCATATATATCCAAAATTACAAGAGGTACACAAAATCTACCAAGGTTGAAAACTTTCACAATTTTCTTTTAAGGGAATTTAGGCAATTCAATAGGACTTTGCAAAAAAAAATATAATCAAAAATAAATTTATAATCTATTAAAAATCTAATCCATACATTTGAAAATGTTAAACAAATACTTATTCTATTCTACATAATATAAAACTTTTGCAAAAAACAAATATAGTAAAAAGAAATTTATAATATCATAAAAACTCAATTTTATAAATTCCAAATGTTAAGCAATTACATATTATATCCCATGTAATACATATCTATGTTTTGTCCCAAATTTCATGACATGTGCTATTACATTAAACTAACTCTCTACTTTAAAAATTATGTTTTTTTAATATTTTCATTAAGTAAAAATATTTTTAATATAATTTTATGTTTCTTATATTTTAATCTTTATATTTCATTCCTAATATTTTGTTAGTTAATTTTTTAATTTATTATTATTTAAATATTTTATTTTTGTAAGTAAATATTTGTATATTACAATAATTTTAAAGCATTCACTTACTTTGAACTTTTCAATTTTAGGCCTCTTTCTTAATAAGCAAAATTTATGGTACATATAATATTTTATAAGTAATTGAAGTTTATATAGTATAATATAGAAGCTTATATAGTATAATAATGTTATTCAAAACATTTTTAGGGGGTTTGCTTGAATATATTTTATTTTTATTTAGGTTGGTGATTAATCACAAAGAGATAACATCAACATAACTAAAAAAATTGTAAAATTTTAGTTTATGTAAGAGAACTTAGATAACCACTTTTTAAAAACATGTATTATATTTTTTTATGTTTTATATGGGAAACTCACTTTTTATATTAACTTCAAAATCATGTGTATGAAAAACTAACTACTATTGGTTGATAGAAGATTAGACCGCAAACAAAAATATGACATAAGTAAATATTACTTTAACCTCTACCATTTAGGTCGTAAGATGCATCCCCACCAACAAAAGAAAACAACTATCCCTTCATGATGTGGCACTCAAGAGACTTAACCACAAGATTGAAAGGAAGTAGAGGTGTGGAGTATGCTTTCCATGTACTAATCCATGAGAGGAGGTATGTGCAAAAATTAAATTGATCATACAATTACAATGAAATAAACATGAAATTAATATCCCATAACATAGTGATTTATGTGAAGAAAATCACCCAAGTTCTAAAGCAACTCAATGTATTATTTAGTAATTAAACATTTATAGTATATATAATATTTTATAAGTCTACCTTGACTTACATTAAGTAATAGAATCTTATATGGTATAATGTTAATCATAACATTTATTTGGTAGGAACCAAATATTATTGCCCAGAGGCGGATCCGTCCTACACATCATCCGTACCCCATGCCAAGGCCCACAGCGGCATCCTTTCAGCCCCACTAGATCTATCCCTCACATCATTACCAAAATCGAGGCTCTTTTGCCTAATGACCTATCCACCTGTCATCTCATTAGCACGCCAGCCATCCACCAGACCTTTTGCCTACCAACAATACTCTTGACCCCCGTCAACCCTCATCACCGAACCTTTGGCCTGTCGGCTATACTCCCAACCCCCACCGACCCTCCTCTTATGCCACCTAGGAATGGTCAACTGCCACTTTAAGGCTCTCTTGTTCCCACCCAGCTAATTTTAAAAATTTAAAAATTTCTCCCTGCCAAACATGTTGATCCAACCAATACCATCAATCTTGATCCCATTTAGACAAGTCGCAAGATGAACATAATTCGTGCTACCACCCAGCCACAAAAAGAGGATGGTCATGGCCTCGAACAATCTACTTCTTGTTGTTATCTTCATCTTTCTTTATGAGAGTATGAATCTCAGTGGGCAGGCAAGTCATACTCCTCCAGCACCGCCATCCCTTGCTACCAATACCCAAGTTTGCCATAGTGTCGGCAACCGCATTTCCTTCCCTATAAACGTGAGAGATCTTGAACTCCTCAAACCCATTGAGAAGCAACTTAATATCCCCCACAATGTTAGCTAAGTTCCATCCACACTGAGCCAAGCCCAGGGTAGCATTAACAATCAACATCGAGTCTCCTTCCACATGAAGAAATCTAATGTTCAAGGAGATAGCCAACTTAATTCCCCATAGCAAGGCTAAAGCTTTAGCCTCATTATTACTCTTAAACCCAATGCCTCTAGAGCAGGCAGCCACAAAGGCTCTCGTGTCAGTTCTTATGATTCCTCCACCACTAGCTACCCCTAGATTCCCCTTCGCAGCTCTATCAAAATTGAGCTTAACCCAACCTTTCTGAGGCATGACCCACCTGGTAATAGCCCTAGCAATCCTTTTAGAGATATCTATACAGCAACTACCAGGACTGATGTTCCAGTGTTTTAACAGACACTGTTCTTCCCGTCCAGGGGACCTATCAGCAGCTTTGAAATTGCAAGAGTTGATGTTCTCAGCTAGCAGTTTGAGCCAACTCTAGAAAACTTCCACATGTGTTCTAAATTTCTCTTTGAATATTCTGTTATTACGTTCCTTCCAAAGATTCTAGGCCAAGTGGGGTGGTAATTTTACCCATAGCTCCTTGGACACCGAAAGCACCAAATTAAAAGGGGGCCTCCAATCCCAAATCAAGGCCACAAGATTACTATTCAAGGTCCAACTTATATTAAACTTTTGAAAGATCAAGCCCCAAATCTCCCAAGCAAAACTGCAGTGAAGGAAAACATGATTGGGTGTCTCTTCTTTAGTCCCACAGAGAACACACCTGTTAGGCATTTGAAAACCCCTCCTTTTCAGATTATCTATAGTCAAAATTCTATTGTCCATCAGAGTCCACTAGAACAAATTGATTTTAGGAAGAAGTTTAGGAATCCAAACTTTCCCCTAGAACTTATCTTCCCCAGGGTCTAACAGAAAACCATAAGCACTTCTAACAGAGAACCGACCTTTACAATCCTTGTCCCAAATTATCTGATCCTTCTTAGGGAAGAGAGGGAGTCTGAAGTCCTCCAGGTCCTTTTGAAGTTGAATAGCTAGCATCCTGTCCTCATCATGTTCCTAGACAAATTCTATCATATCCCTCCATCTCCTGAACCCCCTGTGAATCCCAATATAGTTAGCCACCCTGTGACAAAAGAATCTATAGGCCTTATCTGCAATTCTACCATACTCCATCTCCTTAAGTGGGTTATCCTTCAGCCATCTGTCCTCCCTTAAGTTAACATCCCTATCATCTCCAATCTTCCACCCAACCAGGACAATTCTCCATTTCTCCTCCACTCCAGACCAAAAGAATTTCTATTGGATTTGCTCAATCTTCTCCGCCACATACCTAGGTATTTTGAACAGACTTAGGGAGTAGTTTGGCATGCCTTGAAGTGAAGCTTTGAGGAGCTAGAATTTCCCTGCTTGGCTCAGGAGGGTGCCTTTCCAACCAGTCAATTTCGTCTATATTCTTTCAAGTAAACCATTCCAAAAGTTAGATGAGACCTTAGTAATAGTAAGCGGGAGGCACAAGTAAGTGGCTAGGAACCTCACACTCAAACAGCCCAGGACACGAGTGATTTTTCTTTACAAATCCTCTTGAGTATTAAGAAAGTAGATGTGGCTTTTCTCAAAGTTGATACTCTAACCAGACACTCCTTCATAAGCCTTAAGGAGCGATTTCCATTTACTGGCTTCAACAACTAAGGCAATTCTAAACAGTATAGTATCATCAACAAATTGTTGTATGATCAAGGTTTGAGCAGAGGAGGCAGGCTTGATACCCTAAAGGGTCCCCTACAACAAAAGGTTGCAAGCATTCCTACCCAAAACTTTAGCCATCAAGATAAAGAGATAGGAAGAAAGAGGGTCGCCTTGCCTGAGACCCCTCCTAGAGGGGAAGAATCCTCTGGGAGAACCATTGACCAGGATAGAGAAGTGAACCGTGGATATACACTCCTTTATCATATTAGTCACCTTCTCATTGAAGCCAAATTTCCTTAGAACCCTGAGCAAGAAGTCCCAATTAACACAATCATAAGCTTTGGAGATATCCAATTTAAAGATCATACCTGAGAAGTTGCTCTTGGAGATTGAGAGGATAATCTCATAAGTAGAGATGGCCGCATCGAGGATCTGTCTCCTAGGGACAAAACCCTTCTGATTAGGCAAAATGAGTTTGTCAAGGAGGGTTTGAATCTTGAAAACCATAATCATAGTGAAGACCTTGTATGCCGTGTTACATAGACTTATAGGCCTAAAGTCAGCCATAAGATTGGCTTCCGTCTTCTTTGAGATCATAGCAATAAATGTGTTGTTCAATTGCTGCAGGAGCCTACCAGTTCAGAAGAAATCCTTGGTTGCTTAGAAGACATCATTCCCCACAATCTCCCAGAAGGTTTCGAAGAAGGCTGGGGGACACCATCTAGGCCAGGGGCTTTGAAGGCACCCATAGAGAAGACAACAGCTCTAACTTCCTCCTCCAAGATGGGTTTGGTCAAGAGGCAGTTGTCCTCTTCATAAAGAATGGTCGGGATAGAGTCCAGGAGGGAACAACTTTCATCCATAAAGGCACTGGGCTGCTGAGCAGCCAATAGGGACTCAAAGTAATTAAGAGCAAAACTCCCAATCTCCCCATCATCCACAAACTTAGTTCCATGCTCATCTATAAGTTTCTAGATCAAATTCCTCTTCCTATGCCTTAGGGTGGATTGGTGGAAGAAGGAAGTGTTCATATCTCCTTCTTTAAGCCATTGAACTCTTGACTTTTGTTTCTAGTAAACCTCTTCTTCTCTGAGAGTTTGTACCCACTCTTTAGAAAGAGTGTTATCCAGGGTCTACAATTCCTCTGAGAGGTCCCCCTTCTCCATTCTGTCTTGTGCTTCCTTAAGTTGCCACATAATGCTTTTCTTCCTGGTCAGGACATTGCCAAAGATATATTTGTTCCATCCTTTAACCTTACTCCTCACATTAGCCAACTTATGAGCCAATCTATACATATCAGGCCCATGAATAGGGATGTTCCACCACCTAGAGAGGTTGTCCCTAAAGTCAGGGTGGAGGGCCCACATCATTTCAAATCTGAAGGGGAAGGGGCCCTTCATACTCCCCTCATGCCAACTGAGTAAAAGAGGGTTATGGTCTAAGCCCACCCGAGGAAGGGCGGTCAGATGCACAAGATTTGTGATGGCCCAGTAAGAAGAGGCTAAGAAACTCTCTAACTTGACCTGAATAAGATTGTTCCCTTATTTTCTGTTCCCAAGGTGATTTTGTGATGTGGCATAGGTTTGGCATATCACCATAATAATTATGATGTGATTAATGATCTTACTTCGCGGCCTTTCCATTTTATTGAGTTACTTGCTAATCACAACAACACCAACCTTAGCATCTTTAAGCTCTGCAACTTGTGTGACATTCAAACTGCAAAGATGGGGGGAGAGATTGTTAAGATTGAGCTAACCACAGTGGAGTTCAGACAGGACTAGATTGTCTGGCATATAATCCAGGAAGGGGAAGTGGTTCCATTTCTTGACTGTATGATTGGCCATGACAAGAACTTGTCGTGCCAATTTGGAGAGTCGTGGAATTAGGACACCACAAAAGTCTGTGTGGGGGGTATTGGCTTCCAAGTGTCTAAGGAGGTGATTAGCTAGGCCACGGGGCTCCCTGCCAAAGGGAAGAAGCATGCCAAATGCAGCAAGGTGCCCAACCCCGAACACATGGGTCTCTTTTTTAGGGAGGGGGAGGCGGTTGTGAAGCTGCACAATGATTTGATAGGGAGAAGCTGCCGGAGCCTTGGGGCCAAGTCTGTTTAATGCTTATGAAGTTCTTCACACTAGAAGGGAGGTTTAAGGTATTTTACCATTATCATTATGCCCTTCTCAATCACTTTAGGAATAAGATGGAAATTAGCTTTCCTTTTTTTCTTCAGTCCTCCATGGAAAATTCTATTAAATCTGCTAGAGAGCTTAGGGCTAAAAACCCTAGTCACCCTCTTGTCCCTATCCATCAGGGCCTTATTCTGAGGCTCTACCATTTCCATCTTGCCCTGTGTCCCCTGAAGTAGATTAAGGTCAATTTGATTGAGGACCCCTAGATGTTTGTCTCTCCTGGCTCTAAAGGTAAGGTGAAAATGTGTGTCAGGACCCCTAAGATTTCTAAAATGGCCAAGGGGGGCCCCTGCAAACCCCCACCAAGGACGCCCACCCCTGAGTCTAAAATGAAATCCCTAAGGAAAGCCCTTCTAGAGCCGGGGAAAGATAAAACTAGCTCGGCCAAAAGGGAGAGGATGGTGGCTGAGGAGGAAGGGATTGTGCAAGCTAAGAAATCCAAGACTAGTATTGAGGAAGAAGGGATGGAGACTAGTTCTGTGAAAATTGTTGAATTGGACCTGGGGCCTGTTCAGATTGGAAGTCGTATTGGTGAGGATGCTGTTAAACATACTAGTTCAAGGGTTCGCCATTCTAGCCGCATTGCTAGGAAACCTTTTGCTAACCTAAAGGGTGTTGAGATTTTTGATGACTTAAAATTTGTTGAGGAAACTATGGAGGAGGGGGAGAATGATGCTCCTACTAAATCTGTGCATGAGGAAGAAGGGGCGAGCCATTTTTCTTCTTTGAAGAAATCAACTTCGGAAGAACTGGATGGTGCTGCTAAGGAAACTGGTGACTTGGATAATAAGGGTAGTTGTCTGCTATGTGTCATGACCACTGAGGACATGGGGAGACTCAAGCTACAGATGGAGAAAATACAGAAGAAATGGAAGACCATGATCGAATTCGCTGCCAAGGCCTTACATCGAGCAGCGTCAATCTTTGTTGTGGTGAAGGAGCTGGATGACAAGGTTAAGCAGGTGGGAATTGACAGCCTTGCTAACTACAAAGATATGGTCAAGTTTTTGGCCAAGTTCGGGACTATTGACAAACCTTAGTTCTTGTTTTACTTTCTGTTGTTTTTGGTTAGTCATTTTTTGTCGGCTGTTAGTCTATTGTTAATGTACTATTTCTAGCATGTTTAAGGCCTATTGCCCCAAGGGCTATTTTTTTAGGGTTCTGGACCCTCTTTTCTAGCTGTACTAATCAAAAACATTTATTTGGTAGGATTTGTTTAAATATATTTTATATTTAATGTCATTTTGATGTTTTTTTATGAGTGGTATTTTTATAGTATTTTATAATTATTTTTGTTGGTGATTAATCACAAAGAGATAAGACCCACATAATCAAAACAATTATAAAATTTTAGTTTATGTAAGAGAAAAATAACAACCTTTTAAAAACATGTATTATTTTAATGTTTCATCCTATAAATCATTTTTTAACTCTCAAACCTTTTTTTATATGTGAATGAAGGATATGGGACCCTTGCTCTTTATATTAACTTCAAAATAAATAATTTAATACATTTCAAGTATGTATTGAGACCCATAGATTGGAGAAAAACTAACTACTAAGGTTGGTAAAAGATTAGATCCCCCAAACAAAAATACCACATCTAAATCTATAGATTTAATGACATAAATAAACATCACTTTAACCTCTACCATTTATATCCTAAGATGCATCCCTACCAATAAAAGAAAACAAATATCCCTTCCTGTTGTGGGACTCAAGAGAGACACTATGTTGAGCACTATCCTTTAAAGAAGAAGGCTTTCTTTTTTATAGTAATCCAAACATCTAAACCATTAGCCACAATATTCATAGGAAGCAGAGGTGTGGAATGTGCTTATTACACTAAGTTACGAGAGGAGGTGTGTGTACAAATTAAATTGATCATACAATTAAAAGGAAATAAACACAAAAGCAATATACCATAACACAATGATTTATGTGGGGAAAACTGCCCACTCTAAAGAAACTCAATGTATTTTTTACAAGAGTATCATAGACATGAGATTTAGAACAATTCTAGCAACATAACAATACCTACAAAACTCAATATGAAACTTTTATCTCAAGCACCTAATAAATAAAAGAAGCAATACATGAAACCATAAAATGGTAATTAGGAAACCATGAGATAAAACTACTCAAAGTACGGCCTCCAAACCCCTAGTCAAAATCCAATGCCCAAATCCCAAGATGAGTCCATAGGCTAAAATAAAATATTCATTACTCCTATCATAATCTCATCATAATCCACTCACCAAATTGGGCACTCCATTTTGGTTCCATTATCTCCACTCAAAGATACATCATGACATGTCATAACATGCATCATAAGTTGGTCAACAAGTATAACTCCCTCTTACAACTCTCTTATGCATCATAGATGCTCTCACATTTTTGATACATGCAAGGACCAACTTTTGAAGTCCATAACTTTTGATCTAAGAATCTAAATGAGTTTGTTTTTTAATTAAAGATTTAAAAGAGATCCATATCATCATTACTTGCTTACTCCATTTAAGGCCCATTACAACATTTTTTGTCCCCACCAAAATTGATCTCTAAAGCCCTAAAAATTACATTTTTGTGTTCTATAGCCTTAAAATTGTATTTTGTGTTCTTAACATTAGGATGCAAGGTTGAGGCACCTTTCATAACATTCTCACTTTTAAAATACCTTGCAAGATCAAAGGAAATACTCAACACTATCAACTAGCTCCTAGGGACCGAGAGGCCCATAGACTTACTACACCACTTGAACTTCTCTATGTTGAGTGATGGGACTTGAAATTGTCCCATTTTCCATGTTTAGTTTCTATTTTCTTAGAACATTTCCTCATACATTATCCAAACCTTATGTTGACTTTTAATTTTAAAGCACTAAGATTGGTATATAATATGTTAATGAATGTTCTGTGTGTGTTGATGATTGTTTCAAAATATGATAGCAATTTATGTTGAGTATGGTAGTTTATGGTATGAAAGTATTGTGTGATGAAACTAACCCTTATGTAGCAAGGAAGCATACACCTGCAGCAAAGGTCATTGTGAACTTGCAACCAAATGAGTGATCATCTATAGCTGAGGAAGTAAGTGTCGATAGCCAAAGGAGAAGGAACCTGAATGTAAAGGATTTGGTTTTGCAATAAGTCATTCCACTCACCAACGATTCAATCAGCATCAATAATGACTTCTGTGAGGAATAAGAAGGAATTCATAGTATTAGCAAGTCGTGGTTAGTAATTTCATAAATTATGCCTTGGTCTATGTATTCTTATTACTTATGTTTCTTTATGATAAGTTGGAGAGTCATAGTAGGATTGTGCTCTTCGAACAATTTATGTATAAACAAGTTTCCTATTTCTATTTTGGTTAGAATAAGAACGAGTCTTCTTCCTATGTTTGTGGGGAGAATCGACATGTGTAGATTAGGGTTGTTTAGAGTCCAAATTAGATAGGAGAATCAAAATATGTCTATATATGCAGTAGATTCTGTGTGTAACGAATATCTAGAAGAATTTCATTATCAGTACTTTGTATTATGTTTTTCAGAATTCAATAAAGATTTGTCTGATTCAGTCAATAGGTAGAAACATCTAGTTAAAGATTTGATTGGGATTTTGTGAGAATACAGTCTACCCAAGCAAGGGCCCACTTGAGGTAAACTATAGTTCTCTTGTTAAATTAAATTGTTAATAGTTTTGATTAGCTATGATAATTTGTTTCATATAAGCAGTAATTGTTAAAAGATGAAGTAACATATATAGGTCTAGCTTAACGTATTTACTTGTAGCTTAGTTAATCTACCCATACCAACTACTGTATGATCAAGGTTCATAATATAGAATCCCTTTTTAATTATAAGTAGATAGCTTTCTATACACAACCTCTAGAATAAACTCAGGAATCCTTAAACTATACATACAATACAGGTACCATCCAAGAAGATATGTTCCCTCATTTGACATGATAAATGTAACACATTATAACCATTAGATCACTTGATAAGGGGTCTATTGGTCTGCTAAGTAGAGTGTATGCCCCTTCTGCATTAGATTTATTGGTGAATAATAGAGTTGGACATTGACTAGATTGGTCAATACATCTGCAACATTTTGTAAATTGTCAACTTTCTCTAACATCACCCTCCCATCCTCTACCATTTCACAAACAAAATAGTGTTGGACATCTATATGCTTCATCCTCACATGAAATATTAGGTTCTTTGTCAAATATATGGCACTTTAACCATCACAATAAACTCTAATAGTTTTTTGAATCAATCCAATATCTAAACACAATCTCTTAATCTAGATGGCCTCCTTATAGGCATGAGTAGCTACCGTGTACTCAACCTCTATGGTGGACAAAGTGACCACAACCCATCTCTTGTGACTCATCTAACTAATAGAAACACCAAATAAACTAAACACATATCTAAGTCTCTTGGATCTTCTACTATTAACATCTCATATCCTATCTAAATCCACAAATCCATGAATATCCACTAAGTGTTGGTCCATTGTAGAATCACTATAATAACAAATAGATTACTTTTAGGTAATTGCAAATATCTAAAGACCCTCTTAACTACATCTCAATGATCTCCTCCATGATTAGCCATGAATCGGCGAAGGACTCCCACTACTTGGGCAGTGTATGGTCTTGTACAAACCATAGCATAAATCAAACTCTCAATAGAACTATCATAAGTCACTCAAGCCATGTCCTCCCTCTCACGAGGTGTAGATTGGAAATGCTCTACAAATAACTTAGTCCCCGTCGAAATAGGAACACTCAATGGTCTGCAAACTAACATATTAAATCTCTATAACATATAGTTCATGTACTTACTCTAGCACAACCAAATATTTTTATTTTATCTATCTCTTCTAATCTCCATACCCAAGGTATTCTTTGTAGCCCCTAAGTCCTTCATGTCAAACTATGTTGAAATCCAAGACTTCAAATTATAAATCACATCCTTACTATTACCAAAAACAACATATCATCTGTGTACAATGTGATAACAAGGAATTAATCACCATCCATTTATGATAAACATAATGAGCCAATTTGGATCTCAGAAATACCAAGCCCAACACAAATAAATCAAATTTTTGGTACCACATCCTAAGAGACTTTAAGACCATACATATATTTTTTAATCTACAAACCAATGTTTATTTACCTCTCTCCATGTAGTGCTCAAGCTATGTCATGTATATCTCTTCCTCCAAGTCACCATGCAAGAATTTTGTCTTCATGTCCATCTGTTCCATCTCTAAATGAAAAGATAATGCTATGGATAATACAAACTTAATAGATGTCATCTTAGAAAATAGGGAAAAAATATCACCAAAGTATATCCCCTCAACTTAGGAATATCATTTTGTAGCTAATCTTTCCTTATACTTTTCAATACAACCATCTAAACCAATCTTCTATATGAATACCTATTTACATCCAACAAGTTTTATTTTTTCTAGAAATAGTTCCAAGTCCCATGTGTCATTCTTCTTCAACACGACCATCTCCTCATCCATAGATACTCTCTAGGGCTCATAATCACCCATGTCTATGTTGATAACTGAGAGGGGGGGGGGGGTGAATCAGTTATCCTAATTATTTCTCCTTTTGAACTTTCTTATTAATCAAAGTAGCATTGAATCAAACAAACAAACATTACTATGAAATAGAAACACATGACACAGTATTTTTGACGTGGAAACCCGATTAAGGGAGAAAACCACGGGGTGATTAACCCAAAGATTATTCTCTGTTAGAAGAATAAGGAATTAAAAAATGGCACTTGCCAATTAGGGCTCACTGCCCGAGCACACTGCTCACAAAGAGGCCCACTGCCTACAAGGAGACACACTGTCTACAAAGTGATAAGAATCATAGTCTTGAACTGGAGAATGACATCTTTACCATGTCCGGATCAGTTCCATTTAAGCCCAAAAACCTCTGCTCTATCTTTCGCACTTTTCTTTACTACACCACTCACATCCACACACTATCCACACTTCAAATGAACTCACAAACCTTTATTTATAAAAGACATCGACTTAGGAAAAATCATCTAAGTCAACAATCAACTATAAGAATATCCGCAAGATGAATAACACATCCGGTCGGCCACCACAAGAACATTCGCAGGATGAACAACTCATCCGGTCGGCAAAACAGAACAAGAACTCATCCGGAAGATTATCTTCAATTCCGGGCTCTACCATCAATGCGGACCAACAACACAACCTCAATATGATCCAAGAACCTTCACAAGCCTGCCTAAATGACCAGGTACATCCGCACTTTCTCTACGTACTGGAATCTCTTCTCTTCCTCATCCAGAACTTTAAGAACACTGTCTGTCGCCACTGTCATAATGCAAAAGGTACTTCCGGACCTCCAAATCATACACAACTCGAGATGACACATAACAAGGACATCCCAAACACTCCTTCCAATCCGCAGATTAGGATTATACAGTTCTGGACCTCACCGGACCTTTCTGTGATCCTCTGTCACCTCTGAACACTTACCAAAACCGGTTCTACACCGATAGCCACAACTCCTTCAGATCTTCATGCGGACCTCTGAAATCTTGACTGAAGCATCTCAAGACTCATATCTACAAACCCTTTAATCTGCATCCTCCGGTTCGCATCCTATATAATACATTTGCCTTCTTCTCATCACTGTTCTTCACTGTTCCTGATTGAGGCTAATTTTCTCAATATCCTCAGCCCACTGCTCATCGAATCCCTCTTGTCAATGCAATATGAGTATGTTGACATCAATGACAACACTGGTTCACCTCATACTTGCAACAATCTCCCCCTTTGTCATTGATGGCAACATATGATGTGAAAAACCATCAAGACAAGAACTTCTCCTTTCTGTCACTGCTCCCCCTATCAGCAATATGTCTTCTCCTCATTTACTGCTCCCCCTTTGATCATCAACTACTTGTTTTTCACATGTCTTCTCTCCCCCTTTGACATCAATGGCAAAGGGCTCATACTTGCAATTCTAACACATCAGAATCATACCAGCTGCTCCCCCTTAGTAGCAGCTCCCCATCATCAATCTGGATCACAAGATATGACTGTGATATCCACCGGACTGATGCACATCAGTGCATCCTAGTTCATCACCGGAGGGGTCATGACCCCTAACTTCTCCTGGAGATATTCAAAAGAGTCCTTGGGAAGAGGTTTAGTAAAGATATTTGCAATCTAATCCTTGGAGGGAACATACTCCAACCTGACTTCTTCCTTGTTCACTTGTTCTCTCAAAAAGTGAAACTTGATAGATATGTGCTTAGTCTTAGAGTGTAATACCAGATTCTTGGAAATATTAATTGCACTTGAATTATCACAGAAAATTGTGATAGGCTCCTCATATTCAACTTTAATATCTCTTAGCATCTGCTTCATCCATAGGATTTGAGTGCAACTACCTGCTGCTGCAATGTATTCTGCTTCAGTTGTAGACAGAGATATTGCATCTTGTTTCTTGCTTAGCCAAAAAACCAATCTCTTCCCCAAAAAGAATGCTCCACCACTGGTGCTCTTCCGGTCATCCACATCTCCTGTCCAATCTACATCTGTGTAAGCATGAAGAGAGAAATCCGGATCTCTAGGGTACCATAGACCATACTCAGCTGTTTCTTTCAAGTATCTAAAAATTCTTTTGATTGCCATAACATGAGATTCTTTAGGATCAGCCTAGAATCTTGCTACAAGACCAACAGCCTGCATTATATCTGGTCTGGTCTGAGTGAGATACAATAATCCACCAATCATTGATCTATACTTTGTCTGATCTACCTTTGGGGAGTCATCATCTTTGCTCAGCTTACATCCGGTTGCCATGGGAGTGTTCATTGGCTTTGAATCTTCCATACCAAATTTCCTTAACAATTCTTTCACATATTTGGTCTGAGAAATGAAGATCCTTTTCTTTGTTTGAGTAATTTGCAGACCCAAGAAGAAATTCATTTCACCAAGCATAGACATTTCAAACTCACATTTCATCTGATTTGCAAAAGTTTTGCACATACTATCTCTTCCTCCAAAAATGATATCATCCACAAACACTTCAACAATCAAAATATTTTCATGATCAATTTTGAAATATAAGTTACTGTCAGCAGTACCTTTGCTGAATCCAATCTGCACAAGATGCTTATCCAACCTTTCATACCATGCTCTTGGAGCTTGTTTTAATCTATACAATGCTTTCTTCAACTTGCAGACCATATCATCATTGTCAGACAATTGAAATCCATCCGGTTGTTCAATGTAAACTTCTTCTTCCAGATCACCATTTAGGAAGGCAGACTTGACATCTATCTGATATACCTTGAAGTCTTTAAAGGCAGCAAATGCAAGAAATAATCTGACTGCTTCAATTCTTGCCACCGGAGCAAAGGTCTCTTCAAAATCAATTCCTTCTATTTGAGAGTAGCCTTTGCAAACCAATCTAGCTTTGTTTCTGATTACTTCACCAGCTTCATTTAATTTATTCCGGAAGACCCATTTGGTTCCAATCACATTCCTGTCTCTAGGCCTGGGAACAAGATCCCAAGTATGATTTTTCTCAATTTGCCTCAATTCATCTTTCATTGCTTTGGTCCATTTTTCATCATTGTAGGCTTCATTTACTGTTTTAGGTTCAATCTTTGAAATCAGACAACATTCATCCTGATTTTGAGCAACATTCCTTCTAGTTTGCACACCTTTGCTTCTGTCACCTATGATCTGATCTTCAGAGTGGTTCAGTGTTACATACCTTGGAATTTTGGGAGTATCCTGCACTGCTGCTTCTTGATCAGACTCATTCAAACCTATCTCTTCTTCCTGATTTACCAGATCAGGCTGACTCTGTCTTACCGGAGAGGATTGAGTTCCTTGAACCTGAACACCGTCTTGGTCATCTTCATCAAATTCATAAAATCTTGAGGGCTTTTCAATTCCTTCATCAACTTTCACATTAGTGCTTTCTATCATCTTCCTCAGTCTCTTATTGTAACACCGGTATGCTTTGCTTTGAGTAGAGTAACCCAAGAAAATTCCTTCATCACTTCTAGCATCAAACTTTCCTAGATCTTCATCTCTTTTAATATAACACTTGCTACCAAATACTCTGAAATATTTCACAGTAGGAGTGATGCCAAACCAGAGTTCATAGGGGGTCTTACCGGTATTGTTTCTGATTTGAACTTGATTTAGAGTGTAGACAGTAGTGCTGATAGCTTCTTTCCAGAACATCTGAGGAACATTTGCTTCCAACATCATTGTCCTGGCAGCTTCCTGGATGGTCCGGTTCTTTCTTTCAACTACTCCATTCTGCTGTGGAGTCCTAGGAGCAAACAATTGTCTCCTTATACCCTGCTTCTCACAAAAGTCAATGAACTCACTAGATGTAAATTCACCACCTCTATCAGACCTTAGACACTTCAGTTTCAATCCGGTTTGATTCTCTACCATAGCTTTGAAGATTTTGAACTTCTCAAATGCTTCTGATTTTTCTTTTAGGAAGGTAACCCACATCATCCAAGAATGGTCATCAATTAACAACATGAAATATCTATCACCTTGCAGACTCTTGATTCTTGTCGGACCACAGAGATCAGTATGTACTAATTCCAACAATCCGGTAGAGGACTGATCTTTGCTTTTGAAAGAGACTCTGCTCTGTTTACCTAGCTGACATTCTTTGCACAAACTATTTGTAGGTTTCATCAATTTTGGAAGATCTCTTACAGCCTGAGTATTGCTTATCTTGATGATGTTATCAAAATTTACATGACACGTTCTTCTATGCCATAACCAACTCTGATCAATTTGAACAAACAGACAACTTTTATTTGAACCAACCAGATGAAAGATATTACCTTTTGTCTGAGTACTGGATGCAATTTCAGTTCCGGAGCTTGTAAAGATTCTGCATTTTCCATTCTTAAACCGAAGATCATAGCCTTTGTCTACTAACTGACCAACACTGAGAAGATTGTGCTTCAATCCTTCAACATATAGTACATTACCTGTTTTGCTCTTTCCATCAAAGGAAATAGTTCCCCTACCTCTGATTCTGCCAGCAGAATTGTCACCAAATTTTACCATTCCTCCTTCATACCTTTCCAAATTCAAAAACTTATTCTTATCACCAGTCATATGGTGAGAACATCCACTGTCAATAACCCAATCATCCTTTTCTTCCACTTGAGCAGCCAAAGCTTTTTCCACAACCTTGTGATTGATAGATTTAGAGAGTATTGAATCTTCTTCCTTGATGGCAATAAACACCCATTCATTTCCAGATTTGCTTCCTAGTTCTGATTCATCATCTGTTACTCCTTCATTGTCATCTTCTTCATGAACATAATAGCAGTTCTTTTGAAACCTTTGTCTGTTAGTATTAGACCTTGCAGATCTTTCCGGACATCTTGAAGCAAAATGACCAATCTTATTGCAGTTGAAGCACTTAAAGGGTAGTTTTCCTTCATACTTACCGGATCCTCTTGGTAGTCTTTTTGCGATGAGGGCTTCCAGTTGAGCTGTTTCTGCTTCTTCTTCTTCCATGTCTCTTCTTGCTTGATCATACCATGACATCTTCCTTGAAGAGTTTTCTCCCGGATCAAATCTCTGTTTGCCTTTCACATAGGCACTGGCTTTGAAAGCAGATTCAGTCTTGGGAGGATCATCTCTAAACTCGGTCATTTCAAATGCAGCTAGCTTGCCAGCCAATTGTTCTCTTGTGACGGTTGTGTGGGCTCTAAATTCATCAATTGCAGCAACCTTGATTTTGTAGGCAGCAGGAAGGGATCTGAGGATTTTGCAAACAATCTCATTTTCATCCAGAGTTCCACCAGCATTTCTAATTCCACACACTAGTTCATTCACTCTTAGCATAAAAGTAGTGATGTTTTCATCATCTCTCATCTTCAATCTTTCAAATTTCCCTTTCAGACTTTGCAACCTTGCACTCTTGACAAACTCATCTCCTTCATACAGAAGTTCCAGTTTAGTCAGGATCTCATATGCAGTTGGTAGGTCAATAACATTTGAGAGATCTGAGTCATTCAATGTGCTTAGAAGAGCTTCCTTGGTCCGCAGATTGTTTTTAGCTTCTGTGATTTCATTCAGAGTTGTCAGACCACCTTGTGGAGGTACATATGGTTTTGAAACCATGGCCAAGTATGCTTTTCCCATACATTCCAAGTGACATTTCATTTGACCCTTCCAGAGAGTGAAATTGGTTCCATCGAACTTCGGACTATCCTTTTTGTATGACGACATCCTAGATCTCCTCAAGCGGTTAAGCTCCTTTCAGAGGAACTTGGCTCTGATACCAATTGTTGATAACTGAGAGGGGGGGGTGAATCAGTTATCCTAATTATTTCTCCTTTTGAACTTTCTTATTAATCAAAGCAGCATTGAATCAAACAAACAAACATTACTATGAAATAGAAACACAAGACACAGTATTTTTGACGTGGAAACCCGGTTAAGGGAGAAAACCACGGGGTGATTAACCCAAAGATTATTCTCTGTTAGAAGAATAAGGAATTAAAAAAATGGCACTTGCCAATTAGGGCTCACTGCCCGAGCACACTGCTCACAAAGAGGCCCACTGCCTACAAGGAGACACACTGTCTACAAAGTGATAAGAATCACAGTCTTGAACTAGAGAATGACATCTTTACCATGTCCGGATCAGTTCCATTTAAGCCCAAAAACCTCTGCTCTGTCTTTCGCACTTTTCTTTACTACACCACTCACATCCACACACTATCCACACTTCAAATGAACTCACAAACCTTTATTTATACAAGACATCGACTTAGGAAAAATCATCTAAGTCGGCAATCAACTATAAGAATATCTGCAAGATGAATAACACATCCGGTCGGCCACCACAAGAACATTCGCAGGATGAACAACTCATCCGGTCGGCAAAACAGAGCAAGAACTTCATCCGGAAGATTATCTTCAATTCCGGGCTCTACCATCAATGTGGACCAACAACACAACCTCAATATGATCCAAGAACCTTCACAAGCCTGCCTGAATGACCAGGTACATCCGCACTTTCTCTACGTACTGGAATCTCTTCTCTTCCTCATCCGAAACTTTAAGAACACTGTCTGTCGCCACTGTCATAATGCAAAAGGTACTTCTGGACCTCCAAATCATACACAACTCTAGATGACACATAACAAGGACATCCCAAACACTCCTTCCAATCCGCAAATTAGGATTATATAGTTCCAGACCTCACCGGACCTTTCTGTGATCCTCTGTCACCTCTGAACACTTACCGGAACCGGTTCTACACCGATAGCCACAACTCCTTCAGATCTTCATGCGGACCTCTGAAATCTTGACTGAAGCATCTCAAGACTCATATCTACAAACCCTTTAATCCGCATCCTCCAGTTCGCATCCTATACAATACATTTGCCTTCTTCTCATCACTGTTCTTCACTGTTCCTGACTGAGGCTAATTTTCTCAATATCCTCAGCACACTGCTCATCAAATCCCTCTTGTCAATGCAATATGAGTATGTTGACATCAATGACAACACTGGTTCACCTCATACTTGCAACAGTCTATCACCACCTTCACAATTCTAAGCTCATCAATATTAGTAATCAAAGAAAAACATATCCAATTAAGAGTGTACCTATCTAGTTGTTGTCTCTACCAAGTATACCTCCTCAAAGGCTAAAGTGGAGGTTCTACCTCCTCTTTAAAACTATTTGAACTATCTAAGTTCTCATATTTAGGTCCATCATGAGCTTCTAGTTCAACCCTCTGAGTCTTTGGTGTTAGTTGAACTACATCATTCTTTCCATCCTCTTATGGTTGCAACATTGTGGAAGAAGGCTTAATGTCTCTAAAGATATCACTTCATCTATACATAAATTGTTTAGCCACATGATCCCAAATTGTGTAACCTTTCACATTGACACCATAGATGATGAAGATACATTTCACTGCCTTATTATCCAACTGTGATTGTTTCTCCCTAGGCACACATGCACATGACTTGCAACCAAAAACTTGAAGATGTTGTAATGAGGGGTTTTTTCCAATCCATGCCTCCATAGGGGTCTTGTCAACAAGAGTTGATGTAGGAGATCTATTAATTAGGTAACAAGTCATATCATCTACTTCTACATAGAACTTTAGTTCCAAGATCTAGCTCCACTAAGCATACTTCTAGCCCTCTCTAGCAATGTAATGTTCATCCTATTTGCAACTCCATTAAACTGAAGGTTAGAGTTGTCTTGTGTCTCTCAATCTCGTGCTCTTTACAAAATATATGGAACAAAACTCACCACCATTGCCAATCCTAAAAACCCTACTCTTCCTACCAATCTAATTTTTTGTAAGAACCTTAAACTCCTCAAGCCAATTAAAGACTTGAAATTCACTTCTAAGGAAATACACCCATGTCCTTCTAAAATATCATCTATAAAAGATACATAGTACAAAGACTTAGAAATCAAAGGAATGTTAATAGGACCAAATACATTTAAATGAATCAAGTCCAACACCCTAGAAGATTAATGAGAACTAGAATAAAATTGAGTAAGGTTCTATGTTACATATACATAATGTTTACAAAAATCAAATTCAAGAGTACAATCATTCATCCCCTCAACAATATTTATATTTTCAAAGTCCTTAGACTCTTCTCACCTGTATGGTCCATTATATAGTGTTATATAATTGTATTCTATATAGGCAACTTACTCTTTGAACTAATACCTCACTTAGGTACCTATAATGCATGACCATCAAAAGTAAAAATAACACTCCCTTATTGTTGGTTCTAATTGTCAATGTGTAGATTCTACAAATCTCTTCATTACAGGAATAGAAGAACTATTGCATTAAATATTACATGCATCTAGATGAAATAAAGTACCTGCATGAACACCTTTAGTGAGTATCATAGCTCCTCACACCATCTTACACCTTCCACTAAAGAAAATAACCTAGACGCACCCACATCTTTGAGTTTACTAATCAATATTAGGCTATGTGCCAAACTAGGGATGTGCAACACAACATTGGTCCCCTTCACTCATCCATCTAGGAATTGAATAGAACTTTACCATGGCCAACTATGTTCAAGTGAGATTTGTCACTAGGGTACACCTTCCTACCATCATATTATTCATACTTTATGTAATAGGTAAAATTTAGATAGTTGGTTTTTGATAGTTTTGTGTATATCCTCCTTTCACCCTAATACATTCAAGGACTTTGGGTTGAGTGGAAATGCACTATCATACCCTTGGTCACTTAGAAATGCAGGGAAGATTGGATTTATATGATTTGATTGTCAATTATGTTCAATTATGCTCAATTATACCTCAAAACCCTAATTATGCAATTAAGGAAGTAAACAGACAAATTACTCAAAATGCTACTACAGGAAGATGTAAAATGACAGACAAATATGCACCTGTTTTGAAGTTCAAGAAGTGAAACAGTCGGCGACTAAGGAGTGGGCGCCCAAGTCCAATGCCTAGGTTTTCATTGGGATCTGGAAACTTGATCTGTAACCCGTTCCTACTGCATCAAATATTTTCCCACCACGAAATCTGGAGGACTATGTAACAAACACCCAAGTCTAGGGTCCTATTTTTAACTCTGATCTGCGAATTTGACACTCTACAATATCCTCTTGCAACTCCACTTTTCCTATATCTTCAATCTATAACCTACAATCACAGAAACTTTGGGAGGGGGTTGTCGTGTTTAGAGGCTTGCCTCAGTCAAGCCCTGGAGAGACATTCAACTCTTCCAAAGACTGTTGTCAAATAGAGAGTGCGTGCCCTTGTAAGGTAGAGGCAAAAACCAAATGATAAATTCTCAAAAACACAAATGATGTCACCTTGTAGTGAAGATCTCATGGAAGGAAGAAGCCCTTCATGGCACATGAGGAGATGATTTGCTCAAATCTGCAAATACAAACACATAGACAACACAAATATGCTCTTGCTACCCAATAAACACCTTGAATCACCTTCACATGAACTTAAGAATCTAAATTTCTAGCTAGTAATCATCTAGTTTACAAATGAATGCCTAAACATGCTTATATATGCAACTACAAACACTCCCGCCAAGAATTTCATAATCCAAACTTACCGCGTCGGCATAGGACCCAAATAACGGTCACAAGCTGACACTCAAAATTTGTGACTGACCCAAAATAGGGTAGGACTAGGGCACGGGCGCCCAAGTCCTCCCCCCCTATTTTGGTTAGGGTTAGGTTCAAGGGATCCCCCTAGATCCCATTTGTCATGAAACTTAGGGCTCATTTCATCGAGATATCAAAATATGATGCAAGATGTCCTAAATGCAACTAAAAGACCCGGGAGCTAAACCTTAGGAGGGAAAAGCCCCCAAGGGGACATTTTCTGATGTTACACTTTAAAAACTAACCTTGATAGGAGGTCATATGGAAGGAAGCTCCAAGTTATATCATTCATGTGCATTTTGATGGATGAGTTACCAAGGTCAGGACAAAGGCATCTACATCATCTTAAGAAGATTTTTCAAACTTATCATCTAAATCATTTTTCTTTTTGTTCTTCTCCTCTTTGTAGTCTCTATGATAGTGCTTGGGCTTTTCGTAGTTCCAACACTTATCCTTGGACTCTCCAAGAGATTTAGATCTCAACTTTTCTCTCTCCTTGTCCTTCTTGTATTTCTCCTTTGATCTTCCACAAATAGCCTAGGACATCCTTAGTAGATTTGAGATATTTCGACCACATCTCCTCTAAGAGTAACCCAACTATTACCTCATCTATTTTGAGTTCCAAGGTAGTGCTCCTAATTGTCATCACCAAGTGATCCCATGAGTCTAGCAAAGAACACAAAAGTGTCATGCAATAATCCTGTTGTCTCTCAGATTTGCACCCTCGCCGAGTTGTGAAATTGGGCAATCTGGAGAAACATGGGATCTTTCCTAGGTTTGTGGGTTGCCTATGATGGAAAGAACCTCCGGAGAAGGCCGGCTTCCTGCTGGTACTCCACCTAAACTACCTAGACTAAGACTTTGCAGAGAAAAGGGTAAGAAGGCTTGCATAAAAAGAAACCTACTGTCTAAGGTGATGCACCAAACGATCATCAGAAAATATACAGAAATGATACACTACAGAAACAATAATATTCGGGATCCTCTACACAACCCAAAAAATCACAATATTTGCATCATTACTTTGTGAGGTGGCTAAATAACAACAGTCCTGTTAAGGAGAAATAGGTTTTCTCACTACCCACAACTGATTGTTATCCCTTGCACAGCTCACAACCTGCAAAAATTATGTAACCCCTGCATAAAGGCACCAACATGCAATACAAATCCAAGGACAAAGAAACATCACAAAGACCTGTACTAACACAAGGACACACAATATCAGAAGAAAATGGGAAGGTCTAGACTACTTATTACTGCCAAAGAGGTGTTACAATGCTGCATATCTTTGAAAATGGGTTACAAGACTCTTCACTTCTGCAAAAGAACTCATAAAATTACAATATGTAGAGCTGTGAATAGCCAGAACCTCTGAAAACTGAACAAGGAAGAGGAATAAATACATCTCAAACAGCTGTAAATAGCTCATGCTCCACTCAAAAAAGATCAACCTCTACCAACTCCACTAGCTCCATTCCCGTGCATCTCATGAAAAGTTAAAAAATATCCCCCTAAAGTGCTCCAAAAAGGGGTCCCAATGCAAAAATGGTGGAGGCATGTCATCCACTATCATGAAGGTACTTAAAAATAGTATAAAATACCTCTTAGTGCTCTCTAGTGCTTCTGATATATGTCATCATCCTCTTGCATCATCATAATATCTAATTTTTCAAATAAATGACAAAAATGACATATTTTCTACATGTAATGAACATTTAACTAAGAGGTTTATAATTGCACCACCTTAGTAAATGTTTTACAATTTAAAGTTACACAGACCTATGCAGAACATAATGACATTTATGACATTTAATTCCCTGATTTTGATTATGCAAAAATTGACAAAAATAGACCTTGGTTCCTAGGCAAAATGATATGATTCACATCTGCATCATCTCACAAGGCCATGTCAACACAATGCTCCACAACTCCTAGTCATCTCCTTCATCACACACATTTACTCATGTCCATACACGATTTAAAGCAATACATTTGGAATGACCCTTATGACTCCCATATGCATCAT
The DNA here is from genome assembly GCA_027924645.1 of Cunninghamia lanceolata. Lineage (NCBI taxonomy): Eukaryota > Viridiplantae > Streptophyta > Pinopsida > Cupressales > Cupressaceae > Cunninghamia > Cunninghamia lanceolata. The sequence goes on along the minus strand of BSBN01000377.1, from coordinate 25,799,306 downwards.
CATGCCACTTTCAAACCACATCTCTCCATACACATTTTGACCCACCTTATAACTCCTAGCCAACCCCAAACCCTTGTGCATACTTCCTCCACCTTATAGCTATCACTTCATCTATATTTTATTCATCACCTTCTGTTTCCCACCTTATAACTCCTAACCAACACCACTTAGTAAAACACACCCTCGACCTTATATTTCTCTTAATACATTTGACTTGTTTTTGAAACATAAACAAAAAGGCATAAATGCCACAACCCCTTGACATCTTCACTAGGTTCAAACACATAAAGTGTCTTGACCACGGGCCATACAAAGAATGCAATGATGTTAAAATAAAAGTCAAAAAATACTTAAAGGCTATCTATGATATTCAATCCAAAGATCTAAAAATCATTCATTTGCATTTGCATCTTTACTGTTCGAGCTGGCCGCCGCTGTGAGGGTTTGGAAACAAAAAAAATGCAACATTTTTCGTTGATTCCTGGGTCATTTTTAGCTGATCTTGGAAGCTTTTGGTCGATTTCTAGAGGTAAGTGGCATTTCTTGAAGTTTTAACTCCATTTTTGGTCGATTTTGAGCTGATTTAGGCTGCGCTTTGGCTGCGAAATGATGCCTTTTTTTCATTGTTTCTGTGTGGCCAACCCTCTGTTGTTTGTAGATGGCTGTGTTGAGGCCATTCATTGGCAGTTGATTCTGAAGAAATCTCGGTGATTTAGACACAACAAAAAGGCAAAACACGGAGGTATAAGTCTTTCAACTGTCAAACTTTCTCCATTGTCTGAGTTTTCGCTGCTAGAAAACACGATTTTGAGGGGTTTCTGTAACTATTCTACTTTGCACTGAGTAAAACAGACTAAACTTCAATTTTTTCCTTTTTGTTGTAGCGTGAGGTTTAAACTTAAAATAGAACACTGCATTTTTTCTTGCTGTTTGCTGCTCGAAAACTGTATTAACTGACTTTTCTTGAAAATTTGAGTATTTTCTATCAAATAGAAAATGAAATTTTTGTATCTTCTACTGTATACTGCTGCTAGGAGGCGCAATTTTGGTTTTTTCTAAGTATATGTTGACAAAGAGTTTGAAAAAAAACCTCTCATTTCACTGCCTGGGGCCACGATTTGGACATTTTATGGGAAAAAATAGTTTTTTTCCCTTTCTCCATATTCTGCTGGTTACACCTTGATGGTCCTAACCTGTTGTTGATCTTATAGAGGTTATATAGAGGAATTTGCTCTATTTCCCACTGCTTGAGTTCCTTCATCCATGTGAATAACATACTCTTTGGTGCTACAATCAAGGGCCTCTCTTCCGAGTACTTGACTAGAAAACTCTGAATAAAACCTACTGCAAGAAAACTCTTACCAGTTTCTAGAGCATGAGCCAAAATGCATTCCCCAAGCTCTTCAGTTATTAAGTTTTTTTCTCAAGAACTTAAAACCATCGAGCTGATGCTGGTGCATACGTTCTTCCAATAGTGGATGGAGAACAAGGTTCAGGACAGGAAATCTTTGTGTTTTTTCTTTCACATTGTGTACCTCAATAATATTACCTTCTGGAAAATCCTAGCATTTTCATTGCAGGTGTCCCTGGCCTGATTTGACCTCCTACATGCCTTTGACCACTCAAAGTCAAATATTATTTCAGCTCTTTGGACCAACCAGCCCACAAAACATGCAAACGTGACCAAGATCTTCTTTGTAAAGGAAGGAATGCTTACAATCTGGTTGATGTTTGTTGAAAAACCTTCATTGTGTTCTTTATATCTGCATCTTTTACGCTATGAACAAACTCTATTCTTAACACAAAACTTGGAACAATGCTATATTTGCTACTCTTAAAAACTCTGTAGTTCTGTCAGTTCTGGGCATTGTTTTTCGCTGTTCTCCTACTGTGATTGCGACAGTCATTTCGTATGCTCTTGTCCATCTGTGTTTGAAAAACTCAAAAGAGTGATCAGCTACAAATTAAACCATTGACAAAGTTTGAGATAAGTCTTACTTTACTTCTTTTGCTGTCTCTTAACAGATGACTGTACCTCTCTCAAAGTGACTATCTTCATACCTTGTCTCTTCGCCATTATGGGCTATCTAAACCTGCACTTTGGTCACTATCCCTTTACTACTTGGTAGTTGTTTGCTCCATGGTGATTTGTGACTGTCCTTAAGATTTATTGCTCTATTTGCTGTTGGTTGATCTGTCGTCTTTGCAAGGACAGAATAAAATATATTTTTCATAGCATTTCCATTGTATACTATTTCCTTTAGTATGAATGCTCTTTGTATTGTGTTTATTGCTGGCTGTCATCATTGTTCTGTAAGTTCTCTCACTGTCGATGATTGTTGTTCCATCATACTTTGCTGTCCTGTTTGACTGTTGGCTGTCCTTTATTATGACATTCAACTGTTCGTATGATCTTTGCTGGCATGTTGTACCTTGTTGTCCTGCTTTTCTTGGATTCCTCTGATTGTTTGTTGTCCTTTTCAGTATACTAGCTTTTGACAGCTGTGATCTGCCTTTCTGAATGCGCTACTAGAGTTGTGCTTTTGTATTTGTTCATTGTTACTGAGCTGGGTTCAACCCTTGTGGGAGCCACATTTCCTCCACTCATAACGTAACTGATGAATCAAATGAAAATATAATTATATCTGTATCTGCACATGAAACAAACTTGTTAGAAAATAAATGTGTGCTTGCAATCATATGCTTTGTCTTCTCAAAAGTTGTTGTGACGCTAACTGGTTTATTGTATCTGAAAACACAAATTATATGTTTATAGATGATTTCATATGATGTATGATGCCTCGCTATTGCTCTAACATTGGTTTTCCAACATTTTATGTAGATGACGGGATAGCAAGGAGACAGCGGCTAGATGCGGGATACGCCAACGATCTAGGATGACTCAAGACGCGGCAACAGCATGAAGGCTCATCATTCAGGCAATGACGAGTCACCTTATCTCTTATGCATATTCATCTTTCAGTTTATGTATAAATGTATAGTTTGTCTTTTCATTTTGCATTGAAACAGTTAGTCTCATGGCTTGTGTGAGAACTTATACACTTATTTTTTAATACATATTGCTGATCTTTTAAAAGATTTGTTCAATCTCTTAAGTTCTGAAATACATCCGAATGCAACAATACAATTTTATCTCAATTTGTATCAAACGTGCATGGTTTTAACACAGCAGAAGTATATGTACCTTTTCCTCTTTTAAAACTAGAAAGCTCTACCTGATTGAGCTAGTAGTGAAATCTAGGTAACAAATCCCCCTCCATTTTCACTCTAATAGAGTGTAACTAGGTCACAATCATACTGAATGCATACAAATTCTTGGCCTAGAAACACCACCATCCATTCTCAAGGTATAGAACTTTCTCAAAAAAAAAAATTTAGCAGGGGATTTAGCATGGTACAGGTCTCCCAACTTCTTTCAAAGAGCTTGTGTGGTAACTTTTTCATGTACATTCAAAAAATACAATCTGACAAGTGGAACCTAATGAATCCCTAAACCTTTTTGTCCAATAGATCTCAATTAGCTTGTGACATTGTAATGGGTTTGGATTTAGATATAGTAGCTCTTATATCTCTATCTATGAGCATATCTTCCATATTGAGCTTTCATAGCTCAAAGTTTCAATAAATCTCACCATCTCTATCTTCGATGTGCATTCCATTTTCCTACAACAAGATCTCCTTATGTAAAAGTTCCCACTCAATCCAAGATTAGTAAAAACCTTGTCCCTAACACCTAGGACCTAGGGTGATCAAGCTTTGATACCAAATGAAAAGAAGTAGAGGTGTGAAATATGCTTCTAACACTAATCCATGAGAGGAGATATGTGCAAAAATTAAATTGATCATATCGTTACACAAAATAAGCATAAAAGTAATATACAATAACATAGTGATTTATTTGGGGAAAACACTTTTAGGAGAAAAACTCTACACTCCAAAGTAGCTTAATTTATTATTTAGTAATCATTTATTACAATACACTTGTAGATTCTAAGCCTTTACAAGAGATCTAAAGCAATTTTTGTAGCATAACATTACTTACAAAAGTCACTATGAAACCTCCATCTCAAGCACCCAATAAATAGGAGAAGTAATACATGAAACCATAAAAGAGTAAATTTTAGGAAACCATGAGCCAAAACCACCTAAATTGTGGCACCCAAATCCTTAATCAAAATTCAATTTTTAAATCCCAAAATTCGTCTATAGGTTAAAAATAGCATATTCCTTACACCTGTCATAAGGTCATCATAATCCACTCACCAACTTGGGAACTCCATTTTGGATCTATTATTTCCATTCAAAGATGCCTCATGATGTGTCATAACAGGTTTCATAATTTGGTCAATCAGTGTAACTCCCTCTTACATCTCTCTTATGTGTCATTGATGCTCTTTGTTGACAAGAAACGTAGACCAGTGATTGGTGGTATTTCTATGGTAATTTTCTGTTTTACCCTAGTGTGATGGATAAGGTAGAGAATCATAACATATACGGTAGGATTATAGAATCAACAAAGTAAAATAAACACATATACTCTCTCTAATATTCTCACTATATCTTTTTTATATATCTCTTACTCATACATATCTTCTCCTATCATATTCACATATAACTTCCATATATCATCCTCTTACTCATCCATGTCCTTGTGTTCTTATCTTTCTATTTTCCCTTCCTTATACAGCTTCTTAATGCCTTTCCATGATGTTTTTTCCTTATATCCTTTCATAAAAACTCTTAATTATCCTCTTCTCATGAATTTTCATTTTCCTTTATGATATGTATCTTTATTATAGCTTATTTAGGCATGTTAAGGTGTGTTTAATTCTATTTAAGGACTGACCCATAAATGGGTCTCAAAATGATCCAAATGGCATGTGTGGAGGTTGTAAGATGTTTCACAACCTCCTACATATCTCTACTCGATGTCTAATGTTCATAGGCAATATCGCAAGATCTTTAGTGTAGTGTGCAGTATCGCATAACCTTCTTATGTGTTTGTATAAGATGTGAAACTCTTCTTGTATGGTACTACAAACCCTTTATAGTATAAGGTAATATCATATAAGGCAATATGATGTTATTTGTAGTATCACTAGTATCTACCAACTTCTTCTCCATGCCTAAACCATTGTCTCATCCTCAAGACAATCTTATAAAATTCCTTGGTATCAACTCCCGTCTAATTTTTGTTGGTGTCTCATCTTTCTTAAAATACACATTTCAGTTCCTATGGCCTTCATCTTCTTTCCTTCCTTGAAAACAACCCTTATTTGGTACCACATCTTTTTTCTCCATCATCTCTTCCATCTTCCACATGCCTCCTGCCTTCTATAGTAGGTTTTCTACATTTATGGTACTCTTTTTATCTTTGTACCTACCACAACCATCTTTGCAATATCTTCCTATTGAAAACTTGCTGGTGTTTTCATTGATGTCAACCTCTAGTAGATGGTTCACATGGTTTCCAAGTGCTTTTTAGAAAATTTGAATAAAAAGGTGTGCAATGTGACAGAGGTATGTTTAGTATTGTGCTCTGCATTTCTGCCTAGTTGAAGATATGCTTGTACGGTTTGCAAGTGATGATCAGAGGTGTTCAGAGGTGTCATATCTAGAGTTTCAAGTTTTGGATCATGCGGAAGTGGAAGATGTGTTTGACAGAGTATTTGACTATAAAGAAGCTTATCTAGGAGAAATGAGATTGCTCTGCATTTCTCTGCATTAAGGTTTCTTGTCTTGAAGATCTGAGAACATGCATATATTGTCTATATCTACCTTCCTTTGAAGTTTCTAGTGTTGGATTGCTCTGCAAGTTTAGTTCTTGTGTTGGTGTTTAGTGGTAGTACATCCTGATGTGTGGAATGAAGACATTCTTTGTTTCAGGTGGTTGCAGCAGTATTGTAGAAGATTCTGATGATGCTGGAATATTTTGGAAAGATGTGTGGAAGATGTGAAATATTTCTTATTGGTCCACATGATGTTTTTGGACTTGGAGAGGCGTGTATGTGGTCACTTGTTGTGTTAGTTTAAGTTTGGCCAACCTGGCTTGCTTACGCTATTTGCGGAGGTACCTCATGGATTGTGGATGTGATGAGTAGCATGGTGATATAGATTTTGATCCTATTTAACCCTTGACATGGTCCACCTTCACTTCTTTCCACCATGAAAGTGTTTGGTGCCGATCTATTTGGTGTTGCATGTTTGAGGTGCACACATTTCATTAAGGTCGACCTAATTAAGATTGTTTTAGGTCGTGGATGGTATAAATGCAAGATGAATTTTGAATGGAGTGATGTAGAGAAGATAATGTGAATGTGAATCAAGGGTGCTAAATCAAGAGCGAGCTTAAATGCTTATGACTTCCAGATGCAATGAGCAGAAGGTGTCTACATTTCAATTTGCTTGAAGTTGCTGGAGATAGTGAGTTGAAGGTTGTGGATGGCATGAAGTTTTAGTGGTGGATTTCTCCTAATGCTTTGAGATAGTGAATCTCTCTGTAACAGTCCTCTTCTATTCTTCTCTCTTCTGGATAGTGAGTCCTTCTGGTAGTGAGCCTTTCTTTTGGGTAGTGAGCCCTTGGCAGTGAGCCTACTTGTATTCATTATTGCTATTCATATATATGTGAGTTAATCCTCACCATGGTTTTTCCCTTCTTGGGTTTTCCATGTAAATCTAGTGTTCTTATGTGTTTGAATGTGTTTGTATTGATGTATCATAAGTTTACATTCTGCTAATGCATAATAAGAGTTTGAAGATTGGAATAGAATTGAGGATTTAATGTTTTAATGTACAACTGATTCACCCCCCCTCTCAGTTGTCTTATGTATCTAACAATTGGTATTAGAGCAAGGTTCCTTCAAGAAGCTTAACTGCTTGAAGTAGATTCGGATGGCATGCAAGAAAGGTATTGAGATTCACTTGTTTGATGGAACAACTTATGCTTTCTGGAAGATCCAAATGGAAAGCTTTCTTGTCTTATTAGGGTATGGCGTATGGAAGTTAGTTGAGAAAAATATACTATACCTACAAATGGTCCAAAGGATGAAGATGAGATTAAAGACTATGAGAATAATGGCAAGGCAAGGAGTGTTCTTCTAAATAGTCTTTCTAATTCAGAGTTAGTGAAGGTAATGAGCTACAAAATTGCTCATGAGATCTAGAAGAAGCAAGAAAGTATCTATGAAGAAGATGACAAGGTCAAGCAAGAAAAGATGCAGAATTTGAAGACCAAGTTTGAAACCCTAAAGATGTCAGAAGATGAAAATATTACAAGCTACATGTAGAGAGTGGATGAAGTTGTTAATTCCATCAATGGTCTTGGTGGAAAGCTAGACGAAAGTGAAGTGGTAAAGAAGGTACTAAGAAATCTTCCAAAATCTTATTGTGCTAAAGTTTCTGCTATTGAAGAAGTTCAAGATTCGAATACCTACACTAGAGGTCAACTGTTTGGTACTTTAACTACTTTTGAATTGAGAGAGTTTGGTCAAGATGATTCAAGAAAAGAGATTACTTTTAAAGTTAGCAAGATAGAAAAGAGTGTTGAATTAGGTCTAGATGACTTTGATGAAGTGGAAGAAAATTTTGTAAGAAGATTGAAAAAGGGCTCTGGAAAATACAGAGGTAAGTTACCCTTCATATGTTTTAACTGTGGAAAGATAGGTCATTATGCTTCAAAATCTTCAATCAAAATTTTAAATGACAAATACAAGGATAACAAAGGTAAATTAATCAAGAGGAGTTATTATGTTAAAGAAGATTCTAGCATATCTGATGATAAGTTTGATTCTCCAGATAATGAAAGTGATAAATGCTTATTCATGGCTTTGAATGTTGGAACTAATTCTACTGACCTTAAAAGATGTATGAAGGAAATTGCTCTGGAAACAGGGCACAACATCAATGGAGCTTTGGTAACTACTTTTCATGCAAGAGAAGAGGAGAACTACTGGATAATTGACAATAGATGTTCAAATCATATGATATGTGATAAGAATAAGTTTGTTAAGCTTGAAAAGTTAGATGGAGGTTTTGTTAAGTTTAGAGATGATGCATCTGCTAAGATCTATGGAAAAGGTTCTATCAGTTTTAATGGAAAGCACAATACAGATGATGTTCTCTATGTCAAGGGTCTCTAGCATAATCTTCTAAGTGTAGGACAAATGTGTAGCAAGGAATATAGCCTTGTGTTTTAGGATGGTGGCTATGAAATTAGAAAATAAAGTTCTGGAACTCTGGTTGCTTCAGGAACAAGGACAAGGGAAATGTATATCATCTCAAAGGTGCTAATGGTATGTGTTTCATGACTTAAATCAATGAAAGTTGGCTATGGCATAGAATAATGTGACATCAATTTTGATAGCCTAGTAAGGATCAACTCTACTCAAGCTGTGAGAGATCTGCTAAGAATTACAAAGTCCATCAATGCAATTTGGAAGGAATGTCAGATTAGGAAGCAAACAAGGAAGAACTTCAAAATAAAAGAATATTCTACCATAGGACCTCTGGAGTTGGTACATACATATCTATGTGGACCTACAAGAATAGAAATTTTTCAAGGTGATAGGTATTTCATGTTGTTAATTGATGATTATTCTAGAATTACTTAGGTAACCTTTCTCAAAGAAAAATCACAAGATCTAGATAAGTTTAAATCATTTAAGGTTATGGTTGAAAATGAAATAGATCAGAAAATCAAGTGCTTGAGATATGACAGAGGTGGTGAGTTCACCTCCAATGAGTTTGACTATTTTTGTGAAGATCATGGAATAAAGAGGCAGTTGTCAACCCTTAGGACTCCTCAGTAGAATGGAGTTGTGGAAAGAAAGAATAGGATAGTTTAGGAAGCAACAAGGACAATGTTGAAAGAATCAAATCTACCAGATATTTATTGGAGAGAAATTATTCACACTGCAGTCTACATACAAAATAGAGTGCAAGCAAGGGTCAACAGTTCAAAAAATCCATACGAACTATGGTATGGAAGAACTCCTACTGTAAAATATTTTAGAGTCCTCAAAAGCAAGTGCTACATTTGGAGAGATGAAGAAAACTTACATTAATTTGATACAAGATCAGATGAAGGAATCTTCCTTAGATACTCTACAAAGAGCAAGGCTTACAAGTGCTACAATAAGAGGCAAAAAAAGTTAGTTGAAAGTGCAAATGTCAAAGTAGATGAAGAACCACATCAAAGCTCAGTGCTGATAGAATAATATGAATTTGATGAGCTCCCTTGTAGAGAAGAAGAAAGAGAAGAAGGAGAGGAAAAGGAAATGCAAACTGATCAAGAAGATGCTCCAAAAATGATTCCTAAGACTCCCAAGTATGTACAAAAGAATCATTCTAAAGATCAGATCATTGGAGATAAGAACAAACTGTAGGAGTACAATCAACACTGAGAGGGGGGGTGAATCAGTGTTGTATCTAAAACAATATTTTAGAACTTATCAAACATGACAATGAACTATATCAAAGAAGTGAGTTAAATACTGAACAAATAAAAATAAATGTTCAAACATATAGGACAAATGAATTCACACAAGACATGAGACCATGACACAAAATATTTTATGAGTGGAAAACCCTCTTTGGGTAGAAAAACCACTCAAAAATACCTCACTAGCTTAAGCATGAAAATATCACCATTTACAAAGTCTCACTGACTTATGAATGCCTCAATGGCAAATAGAAAGTCTTACTAACTTCATGGAAACACTTTGAATACAAACACAAATTGACTCAGGGGATTACCCTGATTCACTTTTCCACAACACTTATTTCTCCTTTTGTTTTTCACTTTGCACAATTTTCTTCAATTTCACATCAGTCAAGCTACAACAAACTCTGTAAACTCAACATATCACACTACAATCTCCTTACTTCAAATACCAAACAACTTTGTTATAGATATCATTATGTAATTACTATTTTGCATTCAATTTTCTGCACAAGAATGGTCAATTTTATGTAGGCAAGTAAATGACAATTTCAGTGTCTCGGAACAAGAATCACAATCTACAAAATCACAATACATATCTCTGTAGCAAATTTTATGTCATACAAAGTCATTAGAAGACTCTAAAAGACAGGTCTCTGCAAAATTTCTTCATACACTTATCAACCTGCACATGAACTTAACAATTCCTTCACAAAACTTGTAAAACCATATATTGGCAGATAGATACATCTCTTAACTTCACAAATCCTCAATCAGATCTTCAAAAAATATTGTCTCATGCTTTCTATAAATTTCACTGGCCCTTGATGTCTAAAAATAAGGAATAAAAGCATCTTTTTAGGCTTTTATAAATAAAAGCACGTCAAATTTAGAAATGTATTCTTGACCGTTGGGCTTCAAATGACTTTGAAATGACATCCACAAGATCAATACTTCGTGCCACTTTCCTTTTTAACTCTAACCACATGATGTGTTTTAATACCAAAGACATTAAAGCAACTTTAAGTTACCGATGACCCTAGGATGTCAGGGCCGGTCTTTCAACGTTCATAAACCCTTCAACATGTAACTTAACTTACATGTCACCTGCTTAGTCGATCACTTTAAAAATAGAAATAAAGTGAATGACAGTTAGGCTAAACTTAACAAAGGTTAAAATGAGCCTTAACAAAGTCACATTAAACTTGCAATGCATTAGGGTTTTCAACCACAAACCCTAGTTCTTAACCTTTGACTGATTTTCACTTTTGAGTAAACTTGAATAAACTTCAGGACCACAGTCTCTGCAGTAGGATGACAAAGACTACATTGAGAAACCCTTAAGAAGCATCTTGGAGACATGTGACATATAATCATCATGAACATGGTGGAATCCTTAACACACCATTAACCACTTGAACTATTGAACCACCTGAAGCACTGAGCCACAACGAGCCAAACTAGATACTTTATATCTACACTTCCAACTTTGCAAACTCTGATCATAGAAAGTATGTGTAATGATGAAAGTTGAGAACCATAACCTTGTGACCACATCATTTTGCCATTCAAACACTGATATGCCACATGCCAAGAAAAAAACTGCAACTCATTAACATGTCCTAATTGAGAGAAGATCATTACATTTGAAACAAAACGATGAAATCCTTAAGAAAGGATGTCTGCAACAAATCATGAAAAACACTTGCACATCATAACTACCACTATATTACAACTTCACAACACTGCCCATTACTTTCTCTGCAAAGGTCACTTGTGAACCATGAAGATGAGAATGAACTCCCATGAACAACATGACCTCATTACATCTCAAGATCACCTATTTTGACATCAATGGCAAGACAACCATCATGCCAAACATAACAAACTCCCCCTTTAGCTTTAGCATTGATGTCAAAACACTTACACAAGCAATCCATCAACAAACAATTTATCTCCCCCCTTTTGGCAATCAATGGCAAGGACTACCCTTCAACACAGTCATAAAGAAAGATCAGCATATATAAAGTAATATTTATGTCCTCAGACTATATACATGTACTCTATCCTTTGTCCTCTCTATCCTCTAGCCTGTAGAATTACTAACCCCCTGTCTAACAAGATTTAGAAGAGAAAAAAAAATAAAATACAATCCAAACACTGTCCTTTCTGAAATTTGCAGTCAATATTCAATGTTGTCCTTTAGAGTTGTGAACCATTGATGCTTATTAAAGACTCTACAAAACATGATGAGAGCTGCTAATAAAGAACACTGAATCACAGTCATAACAGTCCTCATAATGCAGTCAATGTATGCAGTCTATTTACACCATCAATCATGCAACCTATGCATATCACACTGATCATACTACTTTCAAAACCCTTGACATGAAGATCTTCACAGTCTTCACAGTCAAAACATGAAGAAACTCAATCCAAACTATGCCCAAAGTACACTTGTCAAAACTGCCACAACTAAGACTATCATAACTAAAAAGAATTCAAAACTAAATATATATCAATGTTCATACAAAATTATCTTCTGCTGCATATGAGATACCATAACAAACCATAAAAAGTGCTACCCCTACTATTCCAAACACAATATACAAAGATACTTCCCTACAACTTATAAAAACTTTGAAAACAAAAACAATAATATTGATTGGATTTCAGGACTTCAAGAAACAAAAAATACTCCCCCTGAATCCAACATCATTATGAACTTATTGAAGAGATGAAAGTGATAAAACCCCAAGCCTCTGTCTTAGGGATTCAAATACTTCTTTAAGCAATGGTTTTGTAAAGATATCATCTAGTTGATTAGAGGTATGAACATAATCCAACACCACATCATTTGCAAGTACCTTTTCTCTTAGAAAATGATATCTAATGGCAATATGCTTGGTCCTAGAATCCATGATTAGATTCATGGACATATTAATGGAACTTGTGTTGTCACAAAGAATAGGTACAGGGTTAGATACCTCTACTTTGATGTCTTGGAGTGATTGAACCATCCAAAGAATCTGAGTGCAACATGAAGATGCTGCAACATATTCAACTCCAGCAATAGATAAAGAGACACAATCTTTCTTCTTACTATGTCAAGCTACCAGTCTACCACCAAGAAAGAAGGTTGCTCCAATTGTGCTCTTTCTGTCATCAAGACAACCTACCCAATCAACATCTGTATATGCAAGAAGAGTGAAATCATTGTGTCTAGGATACCACAATCCAAAATCAAGAGTACCCTTAACATATCTAAAAATTCTTTTGACTGCATTTAAATGTGATTGCTTAGGACATGCTCGAAATCTTGCCACTACGAAAACTGCCTGCATGATATCATGCCTAGAAGTAGTTAGATATAGAAGGCTGCCAATCATGGATCTATATAGGGACTATTTCACCTCAAGTGAATCATCATGTTTTCTTAGTTTGTACCCTGTTTCCATAGGAGTACCCAATGGTTTACATTCATCCATTTGAAACCTCTTAAGCATTTCTTTGGCATACTTGGTTTGTGAGATGAAAATCCCCTTTTCAAGTTGAGAAACTTGTAAACCCAAGAATAAAGACAATTCTCCCAACATAGACATTTCAAATTCTAACTTCATGATGTTAGGAAAGCAATGGCTCATATCATCATTATTACTTCCAAAAATGATATCATCAACATAAACCACTACAACCAAGATGTCCTCACCTTTGGCAATATAGTACAAATTGTTGTCCACACCTCCTTTAGTAAATACTTGCTCTTGCTAGTACTTATCCAACCTGTAGTACCATGCTCTTGGGGCTTGTTTCAAGCCATACAAGGCCTTTTTCAACTTGTATACATAATCTGATTTGTCTTTGCATTCAAAACCTTTAGGCTGCTCCATGTAAACTTCTTCTTCAAGATCACCATTTCGAAAGGTTGATTTGACATCCATTTGGAACACCTTGAAATTCTTATAAACTAAAAAAGCTAAGAACATGCTTATTGCCTCTATTCTAGCCACATGTGCAAAAGTTTAATCAAAATCAATCCCCTCAATTTGAGAGTAACCTTTACAAACCAATCTAGCTTTATTTCTAACAACTTTGCCCTTATCATCAAGTTTGTTTCTAAATACCCATTTTGCACCAATAACATTTTTACCTTCAGGTCTTGGCACAAGTTCCCATATCTTGTTCTTCTCTATTTGATGCAATTCCTCTTCTATAGCTTTAATCCAAGATTCATCCTTGCTAGCCTCTGCATAGGTTTTTGGCTCCATGTCTAATATCAAACAAACATGTGCTTGATTATTTGCAGTAGCAAGTCTTCTCCTTGTTGACACACCAATATCTTTATCTCCAATAATCAACTCTTTTGGATGATCTCTTTGCAATGTCTTTGAAGGAGTTTTGGCTTTAGATTCAATAGGCTTTTCAGGAGTTTCTTCTTTGACTTGAACTTCCTCTTCTTTTTCTAAATGATGATTTTCTTCTTCTTTATCTTGGATTAGCTGCACACACAGCTACAAATTCTCATCCACTTTTACATTAGTACTCTCTATAATCTTTTTGAGTCTCTTGTTGAAACATTTATAGGCTTTACTATGTGTGGAATAGCCTAAAAATATACCCTCATCACATCTAGACTCAAAACTTCCCAAATTGTCATTATCTCTCTTAATGAAGCATTTACTACCAAAAATCTTAAAGTAGCCAACATTAGTTGTCCTACCATACCATAGTTCATAAGGAGTATGGTTAGATTTTAACTTCAATTTAACTCTATTTAGAGTGTATACTATTGTATGGACAGCTTCCTTCCAATAAGTATTGGGCAAATTTGCATCATGAAGTAATGTCCTTGCCATCTCCTTCACAGTCCTATTCTTCCTTTCAGCTACTCCATTCTGTTGTGGAGTTCTAGGAGCTGAAAATTGTCTTTTGATCCCATGTTTCTCACAATATTCTTCAAACTCCTTGGATGTATATGTTGGATTTAAGGCATACAACTGAGAGGGGGGGGGTGAATCAGTTGTATAAAACTTCTTGTTCTTTCAAACACTTGATTCTTCGTTGTTAGTTAACAGCATATCAATTAATCATCCATGAAAGCATAATACATAAACACAAGAGTAGATAAACATCAACACATTGAACACCAAGATTTTGATGTGGAAAACCCGGTTAAGGGAAAAACCACGGGGTGATTAACCCAAGGATTATTCTTTGTTAGAAGAATAAGAAAAAGAATGGCACTTGCCAATTAGGGCTCACTGCCCGAGCACACTGCTCACAAAGAGGCCCACTGCCTACAAGGAGACACACTGTCTACAAAGTGATAAGAATCACAATCTTGAACTGGAGAATGACATCTCTACCATGTCTGGATCAGTTCCATTTAAGCCCAAAAACCTCTGCTCTGCCTTTCGCACTTCTCTTCACTATGCCACACTCATCCACACTTCGAAATGAACTCACAAACCGTTATTTATACAAGACATCGACTTAGGAACAAACATCTAAGTCGGCAAACAACCATAAGAGTATCCGCAAGATGAATAACACATCCGGTCGGCCACCACAAGAACATTCGCAGGATGAACAACTCATCCGGTCGGCTAAACAGAGAAAGAACTTCATCTGGAAGAATAACTTCAATTCTGGGCTCTACTATCAATGCGGACCAACAACACAACCTCAACATGATCCAAGAACCTTCACAAGCCTACCTGAATGACCAGGTACATCCGCACTTTCTTTACTTACTGGAATCTCTTCTCTTCCTTATCCGGAACTTCAAGAACACTGTTTGTCGCCACTGTCATAATGCAAGAGGTACTTCCGGACCTCCAAATCATACACAACTTGAGATGGCACATCACAAGGACATCCCAAAGACTCCTTCCAATCCGCAGATTAGGATTATACAGTTCCGGACCTCACCGGACCTTTTTGTGATCCTCTGTCACCTCTGAATTGATGCAGAGGCATCCACACTAAAACCTTGACATACAGCATGTATGTATACAACCCATCATCATCATCATATTTTCCTTAACACTGTCAGCATCATCATATTTTCTCTGCCGACCGATATCCTCCTGCAGACAAACCTTCGCCCCTTCGTCTGTCAGCAGCATCATCATATCTGGCTATCGGCAGCATCATCACATTTGGCAAGCGCAAACATCCACCTGATGTTCACTGTTCATCTTACCGCCAACCTCTATCTGTAGCATCATGATGTTCGACATCATCTTCATCAGCAGGATATAAAATATCCAGTTCCTCCCATATATCTTGATGACGACAACCTCATGCACCTTTCCTTCGATGCTTACGTCACCCCGATATCCTGATGACGATTATCCTGATGACGATGACGTCACATGCAGCTCCTCCAATATCCTGCTGTCGGCCAAACATAACATTATCGGCCCGCGATGGTTTTATCAACCCGATCTTCTACCTTATGCCGATACGCTCCTCTTCGGCAACACCTGATGATGATCACCCCGAAACACATTCACCTTATGCAAACGATTGCATCATGCTCACCTCCATCTACTCGGATGACGCCCGAAGTAACTGCAGGATATACACAGAAATATCCTGATGATGCCGTTGTGACGAATTTTCCAACCTTAGCAAATTTTCAATCCACCGAACCTCCTGGGATGACCCGATCTACTTTCAGGGCGATCTTCCAGACTCTAACTATTAGCACGACCTAGCACATACCCATGCTAGGGTTCTCAACACCTCTCGACTGCGATCCTGCAAACATGCACATGAACAAACACAAAATGCAGACTAAATCCTAAACTACTGTACATAGCCATTCCACCGATTCGACGAATCAACCGGTGGAATGGATCAGCGAATCCATGAAACCACTAGAACAGCAAATCAATCACACAATGGAATTCAAAACAGAGAATGGACACAAACAGGATCTCTTTATTGATTTCAAAAGATGCAAATACAATATTCTGTCTCACTCTGTCTCACTCCCTGCAATCTAGCTTCTCAACATCTATATCTATCCCTAAAACCAACTGATCCTAATGCATAAATAGGATCTCCTACGAGTACTACTGACCTGACTCCAAGCGGCTGGGAGCTTCCAAGCGGCTAGGAGGTCCAACCGAACATACAGCATAACAGCTGTCCAAACAACCTAGCTAAAAATAGCAAAGTATGGTCAACATGACCTTATTACATGCATTGGTCTTATAAGACCTTCTTGGAAACATTAACCAGAACTATAACAAACTAACTGCCTCATGGAGGCCAGCTGTTAGGTAGGTGCTCCTGCACCATGAATACTTACCGGAACCGGTTCTACACCGACAGCCACAACTCCTTCAGATCTTCATGCGGACCTCTGAAATCTTAACTGAAGCATCTCAAGACTCATATCTACAAACCCTTTAATCCGCATCCTCCGGTTCTCAACCTATACAATACATTTGCCTTCTTCTCATCACGGTTCTTCACTGTTCCTGACTGAGGCTAATTTTCTCAATATCCTCAGCACACAGCTCATCTAATCCTTCTTGTCAATGCAATATGAGTATGTTGACATCAATGACAACACTGGCTCACCTCATACTTGCAACAGTATATTCTCCACCATTATCTAACCTTAGACATTTGAGCTTGAAATTTGATTCCTTTTCAACCATCTTCTTAAAGATCTTAAATTTGTCAAAGGCTTCTGATTTGTGCTTCAAAAAGGTCACCCAGGTCATTCTTGAAAAATCATCAATAAAGAGCATAAAATATCTTTCACCAACTAAAGCCTTAGTCCTTGTAGGACCACACAAATTTGAATGAACAAGTTGCAAAGGCTTAGAAGAAGAATACTCTTTAACTTTAAAATTGGCCTTAGTTTGCTTACCAAATTGGTATTCTTTTCAAGTAGTATTATTTGGCTTGGAGATGTAACGCATATTTCTTACATTTTAATTTTTTTCTAATCCTCTCAAGATTATCAAAATTTACATGACTGAATCTCCTATTCCATAGCCAACTTTCTTCAACTTGACCCATGAAGCAACTATGTCCATCTGGACTTCTATTTTTAGTCTCATAAAGATTATAGATGTTTTCACTTGTTCTTAATCCTTTTGCAACAACTTTTCCTGATTTCTTTTTAATTTCACAACCATGAGCATTAAAAACAACATTGAATCCATTATCACAGATTTGACTAAGACTCAATACATTATGTTTCAATCCCTCAACATAATATACATCATGTAATGGAGTCTCATCATCTAAAAGAATAGTACCTTTTCCTTTGATCAAAATGCAATCATTGTTACCAAACATGACTGATCCTTTAGTAAGGTCTTCAAACTTGATGAATTTACCTTTATCTCTTGTCATATGATTAGAACAGCCACTGTCTATAACCCACTATTCCTTCTTCTTGGCATGAAAAGCAGCTTGAACAATCATAGCTTCAATATTCTTACTCATCATCTTAGGTTTCCAAATAAGCATTTTTTTATCAGCACTTGAAGCAGACATTTTGGAAAGAGCATTTATCCTAGTTTGCCACACTTGCAGGTTAGGTCTACAGAACTTGGCAATGTACCCAAAGTTATTGCAATTGAAACATTTCAATCCTCTTAAAAACACAAAAGGATTTCTTGTCAAGAAAATTTCTAAAACCAAATCTGCACTCATTTGCTTTGTGTCCATACCTGTTACAACAAAAGCAATAACCAATAAAATGCATATTATACCTGAAAGACTCACTTCTTTTGATTTGTTGTTTTCATGATATTTTTGTTATTGATATCAACATGTTGAGGACTTTTGGTATGTGAGCTTTGTCCTTTTTCAAATCCTAGGCCAAATCTATCTTTGAAACCTTTTTGTTTATCCAATAGATCTTCAAGTTTGTCACTATTCCTGCACATATCAAGTTTTCTTCTTAAGGCTACAATTTTAGCTTCTAGAGTATGACATTCTTTGACTTTGACATCTAACTCTTTTCTTGTAACATCAACAATTCTTTTACTCTCTTCAAGAGACAATTTTAGGTATGCAATTTGCTTCTCATAATCAGTGACTTTGCTAATCATAACTTCATTGTCCTTTTGAAATTGATTTCTTTGGGCAATTGTCTCTTTTTTGAGCTTCTTGACTTCACTTAGAGCACACTTCAACTCACCTTCAATATCAACTATTGCCTCATCATTTTCTTATTGATCTTCACATTTATTATTCTAATTTTCATTTATGACAGCTATGAACAAAGTCTCTGCACCTTCTTCAAGTGACTCATCTAAACCACTATCAGTTATATCAGCATCTTTTATGAACAAACTCTTCTTCTTTTTGAAACTACTTTTCTTTTAGGGATGGAATTGTTTCTTCTTGAATTGTGTCTTATTTTCTTCTTCATCACTATATAAATCTGTATATGGACATTTAGCTGCATAGTGTCCAATTCTTCCACACTCAAAACATTTAAATGGAAGTTTACCTTTATATTTTCCTACTGACCCCTTTTTCAATTTGCTAACAAAAGAAGATTATTGATCCTCATCTAATTCTTCTGAATTAGCCTTTACTTCTTTTTCCTTTTTGATTGATTTAAATGCAGCTTCTTTACTTGAAGGAGTATCATTACAGATTCTCATCTCAAAAGAAGTGAAAGTACCATGAATCTCATCAAAAGTCACTTTGCTCAAATCTCTCTCCTCTACTGCAGACACTTTGGTTTTTAAAACCTTGGTTACAACTGTCTTTTCTTCTAAGGTATCACCCAAACCCCTAATAGCATTAATAATCTCTTGAACTCTCAGGAGATAATCAGCCACCTTCTCATCATCACTCATTTTGAGACTTTCAAAATTTGCCATGTAAGATTGTAACTTTGTTTCCTTGATGTTATCATCTCCTTGATAGATATTGGATAGCTTGTCCCATTTAGCCTTAGTTGACTTACAATCCATAATTGTGACAAGTATTTCATTGGACAAACCATAGCATATTACATTTTTGGCCTTAGCATTTTTTTCATATGCCTTCTTCTCATCAGGAGTAGAGGGAGGATTTGTTGATTTATACTCATTTTCTATGGAAGAATACACGTCATACCCCAAAGAAGACAAATATGACTCTATTCTATACTTCCAAAAAGCATAATTAGACCCATCAAATAAAGGTGCTTTGTATGTAGAAAATCCTTCTTGACTACCCATGACTAGTACTCCACTTATAGGACCTACCCAAGATGATTAAGCCTCTATAGGGAACCTTTGCTCTGATACCAATTGTAGGAGTACAATCAACACTGAGAGGGGGGGTGAATCAGTGTTGTATCTAAAACAATATTTTAGAACTTATCAAACATGACAATGAACTTTATCAAAGAAGTGAGTTAAATACTAAACAAATAAAAATAAATGTTCAAACATATAGGAAAAATGAATTCACACAAGACATGAGACCATGACACAAAAGATTTTATGAGTGGAAAACCCTCCTAGGGTAGAAAAACCACTTAAAACTGCCTCACTAGCTTAAGCATGAAAATATCACCATTTACAAAGTCTCACTGACTTATGAATGCCTCACTGGCAAATAGAAAGTCTCACTAACTTGATAAAAACACCTTGAATACAAACACAAATTGACTCAGGGGGTTACCCTGATTCACTTCTCCACAACACTTATTTCTCCTTTTGTTTTTCACTCTGCACAATTTTCTTCAATTTCACATCAGTCAAGCTGCAATTCTTGAAGCTCTATATACATTAAGTCTCATGCAACAAACTCTGCAAACTCAACATATCACACTACAATCTCCTTACTGCAAATACCAAACAACTTTGTTATAGATATAATTATGCAATTACCATTTTGCATTCAATTCTCTGCACAAGAATGGTCAATTTTATGTAGGCAAGTAAATGACAATTTCACTGTCTCAGAACAAGAATCACAATCAGCAAAATCACAATACATATCTCTGTAGCAAATTTTATGTCACACAAAGTCATTAGAAGGCTCTAAAAGATTGGTCTTTGCAAAATTTCTTCATACATTTATCAACCTGCACATGAACTTAACAATTCCTTCACAAAACTTGTAAAACCATATATTGGCAGATATATACATCTCTTAACTTCACAAATCCTCAATTAGATCTTCAAAAAATGTTGTCTCATGCTTTCTATAAATTTCACTGGCCCCCAATGTCTAAAAAGAAGGAATAAAAGCATCTTTTTAGGCTTTTATAAACAAAAGCATGTCAAATTTAGAAACGTATTCATGATCGTTGGACTTCAAATTCCTTTTAAACGATATCCACAAGATCAATACTTTGTGCCACTTTCCTTTTTAACTCTGACCGCACGATGTGTTTTACCACCAAAGACATTAAAGCAACTTTAAGTTAATGGTGACCCTAGGATGTCGAGGCCGGTTTTTCAACATTCATAAACCCTTCAACATGTAACTTAAGTTACATGTCACCTGCTCAGTCGGTCACTTTAAAAATAGAAATAAAGTGAATGACGGTTAGGATGAACTTAACAAAGGTTAAAATGAGCCTTAACAAAGTCAAATTAAAATTGCAATGCATTAGGGTTTTCAACCACAAACCCTAGTTCTTAACCTTTGACTGATTTTCACTTTTGAGTAAACTTGAATAAACTTTAGCACCACAGTCTCTACAGCAAGATGACAAAGACTACATTGAGAAACCCTCAAGAAGCATCTTAGAGACATGTGACATATAATCATCATGAACATGGTGGAAGCCTTAACACACCATCAACCACTTGAACTATTGAACCACCTAAAGCACTGAGCCACACTGAGCCAAACTAGATACTTTATATCTACACTTCCAACTTTGCAAACTTTGATCATAGAAAGTATGTGTAATGATGAAAGTTGAGAACCATAACCTTGTGACCACATCATTTTTCTATTCAAACACTGATATGCCACGTGCCAAGAAACAAACTGCAACTCATTAACATGTCCTAATTGAGAGAAGATCATTACATCTGAAACAACATGATGAAGTCCTTAAGAAAGGATGTCTGCAACAAATCATGAAAAACACTTGCACATCATAACTGCCACTATATTGCAACTTCACAATACTGCCCATTACTTTCTCTACAAAGGTCACTTGTGAACCATGAAGATGAGAATGAACTCCCATGAACAACATGACCTCATTACATCTCAAGATCACCTATTTTGACATCAATGGAAAGACAACCATCATGTCAAACATAACACAAATGTGTATTAACAAGAAGGAAAATTGCTATGGCAGATGAACAGGTAAATTTATATTTATTGTCTAAAATAGAACCCAAAACAATGATTGAAGCATGCAAAGATGAACACTAGATCAAAGCTATGGAAGGAGAATTGATGCAGATTGAGAAACATTAGACTTGGGAAATTGTCCCAAGACCAACAAAAAAAATGTAATAGGAACTAAATGGGTTTTTCAGAAGAAATTGAATGAGAATGGAGAAGTAGTCATAAATAAGGCTAGGCTTGTGTGTAAAGGCTACTCACAAGTGGAAGGAATAGATTATGAGGAAACATATGCTCCAGTGGAAAGAATGGAGGCCATTAGAATGTTCTTGCCCTTTGTAGCTCATAAGGAATTTGCATTCTTGAATAGAGAATTGGAAGAGGAGGTTTACATTGAACAACCGGAAGGCTTTCAGTTATCAAATGATCCAAGCATGGTCTGTAAATTGAAGAAGGTATTGTATGGACTCAAACAGGCTCCTAGAACTTGGTATGCAAGATTAGATAGATACCTACTGCAGCAAGGATTCAAAAAGGGCACTGCAGACAACAATCTGTACTTCAAAGTTGAAGAAGATCAAATCCTGATTATGGAGGTATATGTTGATAATATAATCTTTGGAGGAAATGAAGGTATGTGCAAGATATTTGCATAAGAGATGCAGAAAGAATTTGAAATGTCAATGTGTGGGGAAATGAATTTATTTCTTGGATTACAAAATAGTCAATCAGAAAAGGGTATTTTCATTTCACAGTTAAAGTATGTTAAGGAAATGTTGCAAAAGTTTGGAATGAAAGATTCCAAACTAGTATGTACTCCCATGACTACTGGTTGTAAGTTAAACAAAGATGATGAATCTCCTAAGGTTGATCAGAGCAAGTACAAGTCAATGATTTGTGGACTATTATACCTAACTGCTATGAGACCAGATATCATACATTTAGTTTGTCTTGTGGCCAAATTTCAAGCAAATCCTAGAGAATCACATGTTATAGTAGTAAAAAGGATATTTAGATACTTGAAAGGAATTCTAAATTTTGTCTTATGGTATCCCAAGGATACGGAATTCTCTTTGTGCATATACAAATGCAGATTGGGTAGGATGTACAAATGATAGAAGAAGTACAAGTGGTGGTGCTTTGTTTCTTGGAAGCAAACTAGTCTTTGGTTGAGTAAGAAGTAGGATTCAGTGTCATTATCTACTCTAGAGGCAAAGTACATTGTAGCAGCATCTTGTTGCACACAGGTGTTATTGATGAAGCAAACATTGAAGGCTATCAAAGTATCATATGATGAACCTATTCTTATCTTATGTGATAATACAAGTGCTATCAACATCTCATAGAATCTAGTAATGCATTCAAGAATAAAGCATATTTCAATCCGGTGTCACTTTCAAAGAGAGGTTGCAGAGAATGAGGTGAAATTGGAGTATGTGCATGTAAGAACAAAAATCATGCACAGCCTCCACAATGACCCCTATGATGATTTTAATCCTTGTCACATACATGTAAGCATGAAATAATGTCCTCTAAGCAGCAAACCTCTTGATGACGTGTCTTCTTTCTTGTCTTGTGTTGTTTCCTCTATGTCAATTTCTCTCTCTCCCCATTTGCGACGCTTTTCAACATTTGTTGATTTGCATTTTCTAGGCTTTCAACCTCGCTCCTAAGCCTTGTAAGTGTCTTGTAGGTGAGTTTTCACCTTTCCCCTATGTTTTTCATCCTCTGCACCCCCTAGAAGCCTTCTAGAGGTCCCCCTATCCATCTCCCACTTTTAGTTTTCAATTTTGCTCAACCAATCTAAATCTCTCCCTATTATTTCCAAATCTCCAGGTGCAAGTGGAGATTTGGATTCCTGCACATGACTGACCAATTTCCAGACGCAGAACCCCTCCTTTTCCTCTCTTCTATCATCTCCCTTTTGTTGTTCTTTAGAAAACCCTTTCTTGCCCAGATCTCCCCCGGGCGACCCTACTAATGAAAGGGGCGACCCTGTCGCATTTCAAGCCATGGAAAAACTTGAGTTTCTCACTCAAATTAGCTCTATTTTCGCTCGTTTTTCTTCCAGTTCACATGATTTTTGATGCCTAATATGGACTTGAATATTTCATGCACCCACACATGCATAATTAACTCTATTTGATCTAAAATTAACAACCCAATCAATCTCATGCATCCTTTCAACTCCAATTTCCTCTTCAATGATAAGCTATTATTGATTTATCACTCTATAGTTAGTTGAGTTCACTAGGTAATCAACCTTGTTAATTCCCTAATCAATCCTTGTTAGCTAATCAATCAAATGAGTTAACTTCTCAATCAATCCCATTCTTCAAACCTATAAATACCCCCTCCCTCAAGCACAAAGGGAGGCAAATTCATTGTGCACACAGCTCTTGCCAGTTTTTGCTCTCCAAATCAGCATTCTAATGCTCTCACAGGATGAAGGTGCCTTTTGTTTTATTCATTTTTCAACCAAGCATCGTTACGTTGCTTCATTCAATGCCATTGTGCTTAGCCAAAGCTCTCATTGATCTCTTTCAAGCTTCAACAAGCTTCTTTTTGCTTCTTTGTGTCATTTTGTCGTCAAGAGGTCTACTCGCTACTTCAAAAGGACTCGAGGTTGCCAACATCAAGGATTTTTTAGGGTAGTGGAGTCACACAAATATTCATTCTTTCAGGTTCCTTTATTTCTTTATTCAGTTTATAGTAATTAGAAAACCAAAAATTGCTCTTGGGAATAGTAAATCTTTTCTTTTTCCTTGATAGATTAGATCTTGCATGTTAGAATAATTGTTTTCATATTCCTAGGTCTAGATTATTTGAAGAAGCAATTTCCTTTTTTTATAGTAGATTACTTCAAAACAATCAAAAACCCAAAAACATAGATTAAACTTGCATTAGGAAAAGTCATATTAGCTTGCATCCATATTTTCCTTTCATAGATTAAAAAGCACTTTTCATTTCCAAAATACTAAAAAAGCACAAAAACACGTTTGCATATCATTTACCTTTGCATGCATATAGAAATCCTAGAAAAAGACAAACTTGAAAACCCTCGATACAATCACGAGGTAAACCACGATAAATAATTCAATCAAACCCTTGATCACATCACATGGTAAACACAAGTCAAAGCATAGCCAAACCCTAGGTCAAAACCCTAAGTCTAGTTAAGGGTGGTCATCACACATTTACCTCTATCTGGGCTCATGAATGTGCCTGTGAGTGAGAGGAGAGTGGGTGAGGGCTATTCTCAATGAGATTGAAGAAATCAATCCATGACAACAATAGGAGATATTTACTTTACCACAACAAGATCCACTTGTCTTCTTATTAATAGAAGAATAAAGACAGCTCCAAATACAATGAGAACTCATTCAACAAATTGAGAGACAAGAGGACATAAATGAAAGAAACCGCTTACCCACACAAAGGTGGAATAGAAGAAACCCCAACAGGATAAGAGAAACTAGTGACCCTTTAGGTCATAGGGTTATCTCAACAACAACTACCATTGAACGAAACATTTAACTTAGCACACAACAACAAAGGCCACAGAACTTGCTGACCCCTCTCCGTGAAGTCCAGCTCTCCAATGAGCTAGATCCCCACCATGTCTCACCTCCTCTTGACTAGCTACTTCCACAAGAGCAAGAGTGACATGGCGGATCACCCCGTGGAAAGGAGGGAAGGGTCCGTGTATGTGTTGAAATCAGACCCGACAGCCCCAAGCAACCAGAGTCACGATTTTGAGAGTACATATTTTGGTGAACCCGACGTGAATTACAGAATCTTTTGGTTTTATAGTTTGTGTTCCCATTTCAAAACACTTCAAATAGTTTATCTAGGAAAAGCTTCAAAACATTTTCACGCTACTCTTCATAGCTGCTTCAGCTTCTATCGCCTATGCTACCATCCGTTCCATTTGTTCTGTATTGTCTATGGCACCCTCAAACATGACTGAACCTGACTTAAACCAAGGGAATATTCCCTCAAGAGAATCAGAAACTCCATTTGATAGGTATGTGATGTCGCATCTAAATGCACCAATCACCAACTGCTATGACTACGAAGATTCAGATTACGAACAAGATCAAAGAGAATCCAGGCATTCTCTGCCTTTCAACAACCCAGCTTGGGAAAATAATTTGGCCATACCAAATGTGCCACATAAAGCTAGAAGGATAAAGTCAGAAATACATCGACTTGATCAACCTTCCACAAGCACATCAAGTACTCGTCTTGATGAGGAAGTCAAATGATTAGAAAAACATCTGCAAGAAACAAAAGACACTCAAGAGGCATTGAGAATTGCCTTGTGAGAAGAATAAAGAGAAAATGTTGCATGAGAAGAAACATATCACCATGAAAATTCTTGAAGATAAAATCCTAGAAACAAAGAAATACCTAAAGCTGCTACTCCTGCAGACTTAATCGCAACTCTAGTACAAAGGATTAGAATCTTGGAAGCAAAGCAAGCTACTCCAGAAAGAAGGCAAAAATCTCATGAACAGGACCAGGGGGTATCTCAAAATCCCCCCTACCTTAATTAATATTCATTAAATGCTAGTAATGACACATGTCTAAATGGGAATCCTCCTATTCAAAACAATCAAAAAAATCCAACAATGGGTTATCAGAACCCACCTACAGGGTTATTGCTATCAACCCCACAATCTCAAAGTGCCTTTCTCAGAACATATCTTGAGTACTTAAAGGAGCCTCTTGATCAAAACATAAGAAGTGTGCAGCTACCTCAACCATTGCGAGATCTCTTGAAGTTTAAAGGAGAGGGAGATCCAAATTCCCACATTAAAGCCTATACCACGGTAATAAGAGAACTCCTCCCTTGGGATGGGGTTGTAGGAAAAATCTTTCCAAAAACTCTTGAAGGCATAGCTCTACCAAAAGCTTCAATTCACTCATTCAAACAACTAATCAGAGAGTTTGTCATGGCATTCGACATGAACAAACTCGTTAAAACAGGGATCAGAGAATTCCTCACAATGAAACAAGAGCCAAATGAATTTGTAGCCCACTTTGTCACTTGATGGAGGCAAGTTCTTTACTCCTTGATTAGTGCTCCAAACATGGATCACTGAGAACTATGTGACCTCTTCTTGCATGCCCTAAACAAGGACATGAGAGAAGATGTTCAAAAATTGTCATACAATTCCTATGAAGAAGCATTGAAAAGTGCTTTGAGGATTGACCAAGCAGCCATTGACAGTGGTAGAAAGGTCTATGGGTCAAATGGAAAGCTGACAAAGGAAGACACCAGAAACAATGTCTTTGTCGTTAAAATCCTTAAAAACAATAGGAGTGCAACCACAGACAGGATGACAGATCAACCCCAAACAAGAAAGTAAGAGATGATTACAATGGGAGAGATTATTATTCTCCTAATGTAAATGCCATAGACTGACCTAGGAACAATGGGTACTATCCTAGAGACAATTATCAAAATTGGAACCACAATGGAAACGAGAATGGAAATGATGGAAGATATGAAAGACCCCCATACGAATTCAATAAGTTTTGTTCTTTTCATAGAACAAGGGGGCACTGCATAGAATCTTGTAGAGAATATAACATATTCATAGCAAGGTTACCAGAAGACCAACAATGTTTGTTCATAGAGATGTTCTTAAACCCATAGGAGGTCACACCGGATAACAAGGACACAAGACACAATCAAGCTCCAATAGCCCTGCAAAATTCCAACATGAGAATTTATCATAACCCATTCCCCGCACATAAAGACACAGAAACAATGAACCTAAATGAAATAGCTCAAATTAGTAACCCTGAAGTCCCTCCGCAACTAGGACAAAAAGGAGAAGCTAGGATGATGGGATTAGTCAAGATTATGCACAATGAAGGAGAAGAGGAAGACCATGAGGATGAAAATGACCAAATAGAACCATATGGAGGTATCATTTCAGTAATGGAACCTATACTAGCTCCGATTGGACCTTATGAACTAATAGAAGATTTAAAGAAGATATATGCCCACATTTTGTTCATTGACTTGCTCAGGAACTCCCCTTCACATCACTCAACATTACTAAAAGCAATAGGTCTAAAATACCTCAACCAAATTACCCCACCACCTATTGAACAAATCAATCATGTGGACTATGACATCAGTCCACCAAACTCAAAGCTCAAAGATCCAGGGTTCTTCTTTGGCTTACAATAGATGCCTTCTGAGGCAGAATTAACCAAAAAAGGAGACCCTGCCCTATATCTTCAAGTGTGGATCTATGATACTTGCATCAAGCGGACCTTAATCGATGATGGGGTAGTCATTAACATAGTTCCTTTCTCCCTACTAGAGAGGATGGGCTATGGGCACACTAATATCACCGCTTCATGAGATACTCTAAGTGGATACGACAATCTAAAGGTTGCCACTATAGGTAAGATTACCCTTCCAGTGACCTTGGGACCTAAAATCATTCCTACCACATTTTACGTCATAGGCAAAGACACGGGATATAATTTGATTCTTGGAAGACCATGGATACACAGAATGAAAGCTATGCCATCCACATTATTTCAAGAAGCTTGATTTTTACAATTAGGGAAAGTATATGTCGCAATGGGAGATTCAAAACATTTCAGCATGTTGAAATCAAACACACCAAATAAACGTATACGTATCCCCATAGACTATGGACTCCATACCAACAAATTGACCATCCCCAATCCTACACCTCAATCGATATGTATCAAACGAATGGAAATCCTAGAAAAAACCATAAACGCCACAGAGATCAAAACTTTAGAGAATGAGGCCTTGCCAAAACAAAAGGAAATGGTTCCCAAAGAAAAGACAATTGAGATCATGGAATGGATAGAGTGGGATGGATCACTCCAATTCCCCCTGGAGGTACTCACGATCAATATCCAAGAAGCCTACAAACTCTTCCCTTGCATAGGAGAAAAACCGCATAGAACTGAAGGTCCAATATTTGAGACAACCATGTTAGACTTGAGAAACATAGACCCGCACGCTTTCTTAGATGTTGAGGAAGACATAATAGAAATTTACACTCCATTGAAACCCTTAAGTGAATCACATGTCCCTAAGACACCAGAAAAAATAGAATCTTATGAGCCTCTCACACTGATAGATGACCCATATCAACCATTGACACCCATGGAGAAGGTGCATTCTATTGACAATGAATCAACTAACGCCATAGGGATGCTACCTAGGATGTTCATGGTGTCTCAACTGCAAGAGAAGCCAACCACCTCTACCTTGGTTCAATCAAATGAACTCGGTGAGCTGGAAGCACCTCTAGTACAAATCAAGATGGTTTAGAGACTTCCCGACGAAGATGAAGAAATCAAAGGTACTTTTCATAGAGAATGGAAGATGAGAGTGTCATTTGGCATTGATTACCCTGTCATTTTCGAACTGCCAAAGAGTTACATTAGATATGTCATGGACTTAAGACTAGAACCAAACAAGAGGACAAGTATAAGCTTTATCCCTCCTCATGAGCAAAGGGAGCCACAAACTCCTATTGAGTTGTTCCAATTTTTGCAAAGAATCCAAGAGAGACCAGATGTGAAAATCTACATGCAAAAATAGTTTGACCTGTTAGCAGAATTATTGAATTGTGATGGAGTCCTATATTGGACCCCTTCCCATCAACAAGCCTTTCAAGACTTACTTTGTCTCATACAAGAGAAACCACTGAGTTGGTGCCAATAGAATCAAATGACAAACCCTATAGAATAGGAGAACTCGTCTTGAGAAGAGGTAGCACGAAGGATAAGAAATGAAGATGAAAAAGAGCTTTTTCAAAAGACTAGAAAGTTCCTTACATGGTCAAAGAAGACGTTGGAAATGGTGCCTATCTCTTGTGCACAATGGAGGGAGAGGAATTTGGCAAAATAGTCAATGCCTTTCACCTCAAGAACTACTGTCGAAAAAAACCAAAAAAATCATAAAACATAAAAATACAAAAAAAATAAAAATGTCAAAACAATTTGTTTCTTGCATTTTAGTATCATTTTGTTCATCATGCATTACAATCGATGACTTGCTCTTGTACTATTTTCTTTTCAGTAAGGAGTCTAAGGTTGCCTAGATATACATCACGCTTTCAAGACCCAGAGATTCCCCATTTTCACAATCGCCATTATTCCCTTTTCATTCCCAGTGATTCTAATCAAAGCCTAGCTCTTAGCTTTACACTGATCCCGGACTTAATGAGTCAAGATGTTAGGTCTAAACAAAGCTAGTATTCAAACCTATAGTGTTCAAAGGAAGCTTGCAAGTAGACCTTCCCAATTCTTCCCTAGTATTAGAGAAGCCCAACCAGACTACAAAACTTTAGGTGGCACTCAGCCCCTTATCCTTCCTAGCCAAAACTATCAGGAGGATCAAAACTCTGAAGGAAGCAATCTAAAATTTGAGTGAATAAAAAAAATGAGTGATCAAAATAAGAGTATTGAGAAAAGTGAGTATTGAGAGATCAAAGTATTGCACATCAAAGTTCCAAAAGCATTCATTTCTTGAAAAGTCAAAAATCTAAATCAAGTGAGGAAAATACAAAAAAGTGAAAAGCAAAAAAAGAGAGAGATACAAAAAAAAGAGTGAAAGAGAGAAGATTGTTGAATGTCTGTACTCTTGGGTGGAGATCAGTCTAAGCTTGAAGCCTCAAGAGTGACATTCTAATAAAGAAAGAAAGGTACAAAGCACACACACGCACTAGCTAAGAAAAATTGAAGAGTCTAAGTAGTCTCTAGGATCATCTTCTATCAAGGGACCCTTGATCTTCCTATTTATCCTTTACCTCGGCCCTACCTTGCTTGCCATCTATGATCTAAGTCTAGAAAAAACTAATAAAATTTGTTACTTGTCTAAGTTGAAAACTTGTCAGATTGTCTTATCTAGATAAGGATCAGTGTTTAGCCTCTAGCAAAGCCCAAAATCAGAAATGCTCCACTTTCACTCCCGCTCCCTGCTTGAGTTAAAAATCCTATCTCACAGCCTTGATTAGGTCTCTTATATCAGGACAACTTGTTAGTGCCTGAATTGACTGGTAGTTTTTTGAGCAATTTTCATTCAGGCACTCTCCCTAAGTATCCAAAAAAAAAATGCTCCAAGTGTTGGACCTCCTCAGTATTTTTCAGCTGCATCATCATATTTTCTTGAGGAGGAGGTCATCATCATCATGTTTGTTTCGATGAGGGTCAGCATCATCATGTTCTCCGTCGACCGGTTTCTCATCGTCATCATCATATTTCACTATCGGGTGATGTTTGGTTTTTATCCTGATCCTGCTGATGAGCTACAGTGCGCCCTGATCTGCTTGCGAGGGTGATTTTTCAAAGTATCCGGTGATCTTGCACTTATCACCTTGCCCAAACATGATGATGATGTTGCCCCGATATTCTGAAGGGGTTATTCTCTAAGTTGTTCGACCTGACTTGTTTTTTCCTAAGGGTCGTCATCATCATCATCATATTTTCAGTTATCACCGTGTTGCTTGCGAGGGTCATCATATTTTCTGCCTTCATGATATTTCGCCGGGGTGATATCTTTATCATCGGGTGATCTTGGTTATGATCATCCTGATGATGTTGTTGAAGAGTTCTAAGTGCGACCCGATATTCACTGGGGTCATCATATTTTGAACGTCAGGATGATCTTAGTCAATATCATCCTGATGATGTTGTATCACTTCTTGTTCGATTGTTTTGTCATCCTGATGATGCTGACGTCATCCTTATATCAGGGTGATATCTTTCTTTCTGCCTATCTGCATCATGATATTTCCGAAGGAGGGGGTGATATTTTCATATCACTCGGGTGTATGTTTGTTCAAGCATCATCATATTCATCTATCGCCCCGATCTTATAGTGGAGCTACAGTGCAACCTGATATTTGTGCATCAGGATGATATTTCCAAATATCCGGTTGTCTTCCGAATATCATCCTGATGTTAATATGATGATGACGTCATCAAGGTCCCGGGGGGGTCATATTTCTAACACTGATCATCTTGAGGAGATCTCCCGATATTTGCAAACATGAGGATGACGTCATCCGGATATGAGGAGGTGCGCAGTAGGCAGATATGATGATGACGTCAGCAGGATATGATGATGATGTCATCAGGATGTTCATCGGCCAGACTTTTGGTATAAGCTCAGCAGGAGGATGTTCCTCCGATGGATCAGGTTGTGCGAATGAAGGCGATTATCATGCAGATTGTATTGCAATATGATGCTGACGTCAGGGTGATATTTCGGGCAACAGGATATCATGCTGCTGGAGGATGATGATGATGAAGTCTTATACTAGTGTCGTCAGGAGCAAAAGCACCGACATGATATATGCTCATGACCTAGTATATAAAGTGTTAAAGAGGTCATCGCGGGGTGCATGTGGGATAATTGTATCCTGCATATTCGAAATATCATGATGATGAATCTCGGCGGGAAGTGGTTGCGATCGACTATCTGATGTTCTTCCCAAGGCCGCGGGTTGGTGCGCCATTAATGGCGATTGTTGCAGAGGTATGGGCGTTGGCGTGGGCTGATCTAGTACCCGGTTGAAGATCTGGATCCCTAGGCGGTGGCGCAGGGCTCGAAAAATCTTCCTGTCTCCTCCCCTACCTGCTGCATTAATGTTTGAGCGCCATTTTTATGATACTGTATATCTGGCGGGATTTTTGGTCAACCTGGTAGTTAATGCTGAATACACCCTCTTGCTATATAATGCAGACGGTGTTATTCATTCAAGGTTGTTGAAAGTGGAGGATTTTTGGCTCTGTAATCCAAAACCAGCTGATCTGGTTGCTCTGTACAGTCTAACTTCTGAGTTTATGTATCTCCTGTTGTACGACTTGGCATGAATCCACTGATTTCATGGTTGATCTTATATGAGTAATGCTATCTTAGCATGTGTTGTGTTAATTCTGTCTCCAGTATTGCATGTATTCTTCTTTTGGATCTGGATATTTGCGTAATGTTTAGATTCTAGAGCATAGAATTCCTATGTTGAATGTCTGATCTTTTAACTTCTGCTCAAGGGGCAGATTAAACTGTTTTCAGGTTGAACATTGGGAAGGGTATACTGCAGTAGGGATGCCATAAGTAGAGATAACTTAACACTCTTCATTGGGAGATATCTGTAAGGCAGATATCATGTGCATCCCCCTGAAATCCAGTTTTAGCTGTTCATGCTGATCATTCACAGGTGTATGTCTACCGACTCCAAGCCCTGGATAGGCACCAATCATGCTGTGTTCTTGTGTTATACACCATGTCCGGCTTTGCATCCAAAATTCAAACTAAAACATTTCATACTTCCACCTGTTAGTTGTAGGAGTAGGATTAGGAACCCCCTGCATGCTCTCATACCCAACCAGACATCATGTCCAAGAATGTTGCCAGCCTTGTGATCTATCATGCAGATCTTGTTCCATACATGAGAGTATTCTGCCTGTTGTTGTCAAGTTAGATCCTTCTATCTTTGAGCTAGTCAAGGTTACATCTTGAGTTATAGGGATACCCCCCTTGGTGCGGCAGAACCAGAAGTGAAGGGGAGGAGCTCACGCAACCTCCTGTATTCAGTTGGCTGAATCTGCCTGTGCATTAGAAGTGGCAAATCCTAATGCTGATTCAAAGAATGTCAACACAACTCACAATCCCCTGGATTGAAAATCATATTTAAGAGTAGTCACATTGTTTGTTCCACATTGCATTCACGCCAAAATTAGAAAATGAGTCTTAAAGCAATAAAGTCATATGTCATATCTCATGACATTCAGTAGAAGTACATGTTTCATTTCAGCATCTCTCATGTTCTTGCATCTGCATATCGTAAACTACATCTCATATATATGCCATAAAAAATTACAAAAACATGTCATCGTTATCATACTTGCATTGTTAAAAGAGTTGAAAAGGTCAAACACATAATCAAAAAGTTCTTAAACCTCCAAAACATGCACAAGAGATGAGTACAAATCCGATAGGCGAAAACCATAAAAGGATAAACTTTCATAGATATATCCGAAGTTTACATATACAAGAGTATCAAAGAGCTAGGAAAAATGCTCTCAAAAGAAGTAGAGGCTCCCCATGCAAGGGGGCATGATTTCAAGAAAGGAACTCAAGGTCGATTCCCTCTAATGAAACCCTTAGGACTTTGGCTCCTTTTTCTACAAATACCACTCGTCGCTCTATGAGACCTATGGGAGTGAGGCGCTCTACTGTGAGCATGTGACTGTAAAGGCCCCACCATACGAGCATCTCGTCATGCAAAACTAAGATGAGCCATCTCTTAGAGCACCTAATTCTCACCCTTAAGGGTGTGAATCTTGGCCTTCAAGTCTGCATTCTCCTAACATCCATGATAGATAGGATCAAAAATGTTTGTGTGTCATCCAGCAGTAGGGGGCATACCAGGATCATCTAAAAGATAGTCTCGAGTCATCCTAGTGAAGGGAGAAGCCAAACCAACATTAACCTCGCGAACAAAATCCCTCCACTCTTTGACATTACCTGAACAAGTGAATCAAAAGAGAAAGACAAATTAGTTCCCCATGAAAAGAGAAATGACAAAAATGTGAAGAATGAACAAACAAAACTTACGTGGATCACCTAGCTGCCAATTAGGGTCAAGTTGTTGCATCACCTCATCTGAATGAGGAGATCAGGGAACAACAGGAGGACCCTCGGGATGTTAGGTGCATCATCGGTAGCATCAAGACCCTCATCTTGCACATCCTCAGGTAAGCCCTCATCTGATGAATCATCATCATCTGGAATATAATCATCATCACTAGACTTTGAATCCATAGCAACAATGAGATATGAGGAAGGAGTCCCTCTCCCTCCCCTCTATCCTCCTCTAAAAACTCTAGTAATGAAGACTCGAGGAGTCAAAGGAGTCCAAACAATTCACCTCTATCCAATCTCACCCATCTCCTAAACAATCCTATAGCAAGTGGACACTAGGGGAAAGTCCTCAGAGAAATCCTTGCCAAACTGTTGTAAAACACGCTCAACATGATGGGCCTCAACTAGACCATTATAGTCTAAAATCTTGTATACTCCACGACAGTACTCTCTGACCTTGCCATCATGAGCCCAGGATCCCTCCATGTCACAATAAGGATCAAAGATCACATCCTCATCTGTAAGAGTAGCGATAGTGGGTAAAGAAGCATCAAAGTGACCCACATGCATCCATCTAGCTGCTCTTGGCAAACGTTTATCTAGAATTAGAATGAGCTTCTAATAGGGCCTAATGTGCTTAAATATCCATGTCATGATTAAACAAGAGTGGCTAAAAGCTAGAGCCCCTTATTACAAAATATGATAGAAGTCCCTAGAGACCATGGCCAGAATATCTGGTCCCCAAGCATAGACTATGCCCTCCTCAATACCACAAATTATGGGTGCCCAACACCATCTCAGAGAAGTCGAGGCCTTATCTCCCGACAACCTTGATGCAATCAAACCGATCAAGAATCTCCTCAGAAGTGGGATGCGAAGTTGAGGCATAGAAGTGAGCTGGACTCCTGTCTGATCCTTGGGACGACTAGCCCCCATGAACTCTGCCCAGGATGCCTTGTCCTCCAAGGACTCGCTAGCTGGAAGGACTAGAGGATGCCCTCTCACAGGAACTCCATGTATACGGTAGACATCCTACAAAGTGATGGTCTACTCTCTAGAGATCTGTGGAAACCTGAATGTGTTTCTGTCTGCATCCCAATAGGTTAGAATATCACAACATATGCAGGACATAGGGTGAATAACAAGCACATGACAAACTCTAGCCAGACATGCTCTCCTCAAAATAGCACGGTCCTCACTGCTCAGTGAAGCAAACATCCTTGAGAGCCATCCCTACTCTTGGAAGGCATTCCATTGGATACGCATGTCCTGCAAAATCAGAAGAGAACTTTAGATTAGATCTCGCAAACTTGTAAAAATCCCTAAAAATTGTAAAATTGCATAAAACCTTACACAAAAAAGTGTATAACCCCTCAAAATTGCAATAAACAGGCGAATACAGTAGCCAAAATAGGTCAGATCAGAGTGAAACAAATGTTAGAAAACATGAAATTTTAGTCAAAATCAACCCAACAGGGTCACCCCCGGGCGACCCTGCTGTCAAACAGGATCTCCCCCGGGTGACTTGCCTAGAAAAAGGGGCGACCCTAGAGGGAGATCCCTCAATCAAAAACTACTCTAAAAACCTTATTTTTTGGCTAATTTCAAAAAATGAAAAACCTATTTTACTCTAAACGACGAAACAGGGACAATGCAACAAGAAAAATTGACAAAAACAAACAATTTCAAGAGATTTTCACAAAATTCAAACTAGGGTCTAGAGAAGGGTTTTTCACTATTTACGTACCCGATAATCCGCGGCTGAAGAAGAGGTGGCCATCTTTATGATCTCCTTGATGATAGCTTTCCAATGACTGCTCACGCGATCAATTCAGTAGCCGTTTCACTCTAATCTCACAAATTGGCTTGCTTTGTTTGCCCTTAGCTTAGTTTCATTTATGCATTTTTAGATTAGTTCTTTGCTTTTATGTATCTCTTTCGTGCATCATTTTATGTACATTCATTCCTACAAGTCTAAACTGACAAAGGCAAACAACTAGTCAAACTCGAACGATCCATGGTAAGTTCATCATTTCAATTTTTATTATTTGTTTTGATACATTTAAGTGCCGGACTAATACTAGTTATTGCAGGTACAATTGTGGGAAAATTGACAATATGTAACCCGTAGTTCAGGAATGGTACCTACCTTTCATGTAGACTACCGTCCCCGAGGGGGCAAATTTGTAAGCACAAAAATCACGCACAGCCTCGACAAGGACCCCTATGATGATTTTAATCCTTTT
Source organism: Cunninghamia lanceolata (assembly GCA_027924645.1). Lineage (NCBI taxonomy): Eukaryota > Viridiplantae > Streptophyta > Pinopsida > Cupressales > Cupressaceae > Cunninghamia > Cunninghamia lanceolata. The sequence continues at coordinate 25,762,645 of BSBN01000377.1, read as the reverse complement.
CACGTACATGTAAGCATGGAATAATGTCCTCTAAGCAACAAACCTCTTGAAGACGTGTCTTCTTTCTTGTCTTGTGTTATTTCCTCTTTGTCGATTTCTCTCTCTCCTAGTTTGTGATGCTTTTCAACACTTTTTGCGACACTTGTCGATTTACATTTTTTGGGCTTTTGGCCTCGCTCCTAAGCCTTGTAAGCATCTTGTAGGTGAGTTTTCACCTTTCCCCTATGTTTTTCATCCTCTGCACCCCCTAGAAGCCTTCTAGAGGTCCCCCCTATCCATCTCCCACTTTTAGTTTTCAGTTTCGCTCAACCAATCCAAATATCCCCCTATTATTTTCAGATCTCCCCCTATAGCTTAGGTGGATGTAAAGATGGGTCCTGGCAAATAAAGCCATGTTAGGTACCCAAATACAATGATTGTTTCTACTACAGAGAATTACTGGAAGCATTCAAAGAAGCAACCCTAAATTACTGGAAGCTCATGAAGAAGCGACTCTCAATTACTGGAAGCTCATGACGAAGCATCACTGAACTCTAATGAAGCAACAGAGGATAGAAGATGACCTACTACACAGAATCACTGGAAGCCAATGATGATGCAACACTAAACTCTGATGTATCAACAGGTGATAGAAGGATTAAAAATTATCTACTGTACATGATTGTTGAAGAAGAATTGTGTTGTACTAGAAAACCCCACTGAAGATCAGGATCAAAGAGGTTGGTAACATAAGGTACCAAAGATCTCAAAAATACTGAACAAACTATGAAGGTTACCTCCAGGGTGAAACCAAGGAAGCATAAGCACAAGTACAAATAGTTTGATATCCCCATTATGCTACATAAAGTGCAAGAGAGACCAAAAATAGATTATTGCTGATAAATGAAGCCTATCAAAGCAAACAGAACCTTTCCACCGGGCAACATTTCCAGGATATCCAACAGAAGCCATAAAATTGACAAACTGATTAAAAGATACCAAGGGTTGAATCTAAAAAAAGTACATATGTGGCTATGTAGAGCTCTCAGATACCTTTCCAATGCTTTTTGTTTCGAAAAATGGAGATTATGGGCACAAGAACGGAGCTCGAAAGCCTAAAAAGATGCCTTGACTTCAAACATAAAAAATAGGTATCAAACAGAAAAATATGAAAAAATTGATTATATCATCAGAAAGTGTACAGAACCAGCTTTCTGATAACATTTTGTTTGCAAAAAATTGACTCCGTTTGCACAAGTTATGATAGTTTTCGTGAAACTGCTCCATTAGGGCATGAGAGAAGGGCAAAATGGGGGATTGCTTTTAACCATTGGATAAAAATATGAACCCTATGGGAGCACCCTTTGGACCGTTGGATAAAAGGATGTGCCCCTGTGGAAGCACCCTTCAGACCGCTGGATAAAATGATGTACCCTACGGAAGCACCCTTCGGACCGCTGGATAAAACGATGCACCCTACAGAAGCACCCTTTGGACCATTGGATAAAAGGATGCGGAAGCACCCTTTGGACCGGTGGATCAAATGATGCACCCTATGGAAGCACCCTTCGGACCACTGGATAAAACGATGCACCCTGCAGAAGCACCCTTTGGACCGTTGGATAAAAGGATGCGGAAGCACCCTTTGGACCACTGGATAAAATGATGTACCCTATGGAAGCACCCTTCGAACTGCTGGTTAAAACGATGCACCTTGCAGAAGCACCCTTCGGACCACTGGATAAAATGATGCACCCATAAAAAAATCATAGCAAATTTTTGGTCTCTGATTTCAACGATTTGACAAGCGTTTCTAGGGTTTTCGACCCTTCTGAGCACAATGGCGGGGTTATTCTTCTCCAGGAGGCACAGATTAAATGCTAATGGCTAAAAACCTCACATATTCGAGAAGAAACTTGAAAGCTTGGAGCTCTGATACCAAGTTAGAGCTAGGATCAGCTGCAAGCATTCATCTATGGGAGAGTTATGAAAAAAGGCCAAGAGAATATTGATGCAAAATATTGGAGAAATGCATTGAATAACCCATGAAAAATACATGCAAAGGAGTGAGTATTTATAGGCAAGGTGAGTGGGGTGAGGTGTCAATATTGACCAATAGGAAATGTAACTCTGGCATCTCCAAAAATAGGGGGAGGTGGAGTAACTTCCATGAATGGATTGACACCACACACACATGCACCCACTAACATAAAAGGCCTATTAAATAGCTCACATTATTAAACTACCTAAGCAAGATTAAAAAAGATGTGTAGGAAAAACCTTATAATAAGGAATAAAAAACCTACACTAACACCCTCAAGCACAAAGGGAGGCAAATTCATTGTGCACACAACTCTTGCCAATTTTTGCTCTCCAAATTAGCATTCTAATGCTCTCACAGGATGAAGGTGCCTTTTTTCTTTATTCATTATTCAACCAAGCATCATTACGTTGCTTCATTCAATTTCATTATGCTCAACCAAAGCTCTCATTGAGCTCTTTCAAGCTTCAACAAGCTTCTTTTTGCTTCTTTGTGTCGTTTTGTCATCAAGAGGTCTACCCGCTACTTCAAAAGGACTCGAGGTTGCCCACATCAAGGATTTCTGAGGGTAGTGGATTCACGCAAATCTTCATTCTTTCAGGTTCCTTTATTGCTTTATTTAGTTTATAGTAATTAGAAAACCAAAAATTGCTCTTGGGAATAGTAAATCTTTGTTTTTTTCTCAATAGATTAGATCTTGCATGTTAGACTAATTGTTTTCATATTCCTAGATCTAGATTATTTGAAGAAGTAATTTCCTTTTTTTAGATTAGATTACTTCAAAACAATTGAAAACCCACAAACATAGATTAAACTTGCATTAGGAAAAGTTATATTAGCTTGCATCCATATTTCCCTTTCATAGATTAAAAAGTGCTTTTCATTTCCAAAATACTAAAAAAGCACAAAAACATGTTTGAATATCATTTACCTTTGCATGCATATAGAAATCCTAGAAAAAGACAAACTTGCAAACCTGTGATACCATCACGAAGTAAACCACGATAAACGATTCAATCAAACCCTTGATAACATCACAGGACAAACACAAGTCAAAGCATAGCCAAACCCTAGGTCAACTAAACCCTAGGTCAAAACCCTAAGTCTAGTTAAGGATGGTTATCACACATTTACCTCTATCTAGGCTCACAAATGTGCCTGGGAGTGAGAGGAGAGTGGGTGGGGGATATCTCAACGAGATTGAAGAAATCAATCCACGACAATAGCAGGAGACATTTACTTTACCACAACAAGATCCATTTGTCCTCTTATTAACAAAAGAACAAAAACAACTCCAAATATAATGACAACTCATTCAACGAATTAAGAGATAAGAGGACATAAACAAAAGAAACCACTTGCCCAAACAAAGGTGGAATAGAAGAAACCCCAAGAGGAGAAGAGAAACTAGTGACCCTTCAGGTCATAGGGTTATCTCAACAACAACTACCATTGAACGAAACATTCAACTTAGCACACAACAACAAAGCCATAGAACTTGATGACCCCTCTCTACAAAGTCCAACTCTCGAACGAGCCAGACACCCATCGTGTATCGCCTCCTCTTGACTAGCTATTTCCACAAGAGCAAAAGTGACGTGGCGGATCACCCTGTGGCAAGGAGGGAAGGGTCCGTGTGCATTCTGAAATCTGACCTGATAGCCCCAAGCAACCAGAGTCATGATTTTGAGCGTACAGTGCCTACCAAGGATCAAGTTGTAGATATCTTCAAAAAGGATCTTCCTAAAGATACTTTTGAGCATTTATGGAAGAAATTAGGGGTTATTGCCCCTCTGTCCTTTAATTAGATGCATAAGTGTGTGCATTTGTCCAGGAAGCATTTTCAAGATACACTCTTAGTCCTAGACTGATGTTGAAGGCTACCTCTCAAGGGGAGTAGGTAGTGATACTATTGGTTGGTGCAGTCAAATGGAGCATATTTTGTGCCCCTAAGGAGGAGAATGTAGAAAAGTGAGAGTAGAGGAGAGAGAAAGTGCTTGCTAGTGATGCAAGTGTTACCCTTTGCCATTGATGTTAAAGGGGCAAAGAGTTAGATGGCTGAGAGTTAGAGTGGTTGAATATCCATAATGTAGGAACGGAGTCTGAGAAGCAGAGGTAAAAAGTGTGAAGAGTAAGAGTTGCTCCAGCAAGGGGGAGTACTGTGGATTTCAATGAGTACTACTGGTTGTAGAGTTGTTGTTGGTTGCTTTTGATGTTGATGATTTTTCAAAAAGTTGGTGTTGCCATCAATGAAAAAGGGGGAGATTGTTGAAAGATTGCTGGTGTTGTCATTGATGTCAACCTATAGCAGATGGTTCACTTAGTTTCCAAGTGCTTTTGAGAAAATTTGAATAAAAAGGTGTGCAATGTGAAAGAGGTATGTTCAGTATTGTGCTCTGCATTTCTTCCTAGTTGAAGATATGCTTGTGTGATTTGGAAGTGATAATTAGAGGTGTTCAAAGGTGTCATATCTAGAGTTTCAGGTTTTGGATCGTGCGGCAGTGGAAGATGTGTTTGATAAAGTATTTGACTGTGAAGAAAGTAGTCTAGGAGAAATGAGATTGCTCCACATTTCTCTGCTTAAGGTTTCTTGTCTTGTGGATCTGAGAACATGCATATATTGTCTGTATCTACCTTCCCTTGAAGTTTCTAGTGTTGGGTTGCTCCGCAAGTTTAGTTTTTGTGTTGGTGTTCAATTGTAGTGCATCCTGATGTGTAGAATGAAGACATTCTTTGTTTCAGGTGGTTGTGGTAGTGTTGCAGAAGATTATGATGATGCTGGAATATTTTGGAAAGATGTGTTGAAGCTGTGAAATATTTCTTCTTAGTCTGCATGATGTTTTTGGACTTGGAGAGGCATGTATGTGGTCGCTTGCTATGTTAGTTCAGGTTTGATCAACCTAGCTTGCTAGCGCTATTTGTGGAGGTACCTCATGGATTGTGGATGTGATGAGCAGTATGGTGATATACATTTGGGTCCTAGTTAACCCTTGGCATGGCCCACCTTCACTTCTTTCCACTGCAGAAGTGTTTGGTACCGACCTATTTGGTGTTGCACATTTGAGGTGCACATGTTTCATTAAGGCCGACCTAATTGAGATTATTTTAGGTCATGGATGGTATAAATGCAAGATGAAGTTTGAATGGAGTGATGTAGAGAATATAATACAAATGTGAATCAAGGGTGGTGAATCGAGAGTGAGCTCAAATGCTTATGACTCCCGAATGTAGTGAGTAGAAGGTGTCTACATTTCAATTTACTTGAAGTTGTTGGAGGCAGTGAGCCGAAGGTTGCGGATGGCATGAAGTTGCAGTGGTGGATTTCTCCTATTTATTTGAGATAGTAAATCTCTCTGTAATAGTCCTCTTCTATTCTTCTCTCTTCTGGACAGTAAGTCCTTCTGTAGTGAGCCTTTCTTCTAGGTAGAGAGCCTACTTGTATTTGGTGTTGCTATTCATATATATGTGAGTTAATCCCCACCGTGGTTTTTCCCTTCTTGGGTTTTACATGTAAATCTAGTGTTCTTATGTGTTTGAATGTGTTTGCATTGATGTCTCATAAGTTTACATTCTGTTAATGTATAATAAGAGATTGAAGATTGGAATAGCATTGAGGATTTAATGTTTTAATGTATAACTGATTCACCCCCCCCTCTCAGTTGTCCTGTGCATATAACACTTCCACTATGTTTTTTTCAATCTCCCTTATACTCAATAACCTCTTCTTTATGTGGTGTCCTCTCTTCATCTATGGTGTTGTTTGGCACCCTTCTAGGTAACTTTCTCATACTTGGGACTTTCCTCATCCTTCTCTTCAACTCATCCAACTCACAAGCTTCTACCACATCATCACTATCTATACTGGAGTCACTACTTTCCTGCATTATTATTTCTTCTTCTCAATTTGGCTCTCCATTTGTTTCTACCTTGGGAAACTTTCCTACCAAATATAATCATTTGTATGCATCAGCTTCGTCTATATCTCTCTCTTGTGTCACCTCCTCAACATATGCAAATTTCATGTATGTATATAGTGGTATATGTACTATTTTATCTTCACCATAGAAGGTGAGTTCTTCCTTTTTGGAATCAAATATCCCAACACAATTCAGAAACCATTCCAAATTTCGCAAAACACTAAAAGTATCAAAAGGTTCCTTCATATCAATCACCTCAAAGTATACTTTTCTTTTTATACCCAAAAGGTTTACTTCCACATTTCTCCATATGCCAATAGTGCTTATGGATGCTCCATTAGCCAACATAATTTTGTATGGGGTGTCATATAGTTTTGGCTTTCTTAGTTCTTCTCAAGTCCATTTTGGAATTATGTTGACATCCGCTCCTAGATCTATTAATACATTTTTCAACCATTTGTTATTAACTTTTAACTCAACTAGGATAGGGTGTTACTTCCATTTTCTCATAGTTTTTTCCACTTTTCTAACCTATCCTGTTCTATTATCTTCTCTATGCTTGTTCTAGTATTTGGAAAATTGATTTAGATTTTCTATTACATTTTATTGCTCTATAAAATTTTCCAATTCCTTCAATAACTATGCATCTTTTTTAAAGAAACAAGCTCTATAGTATTCTTCTATCCTTTGTTCCTACCTAATGTTCTTCTTAGATTTATTTACAATAAGATCATGGTTGTCCTCATTGGAAATTTCCCATTTTCTCATTTTGAACCTCTTGTATTAATTTTTATTTTCTGGTTAGTCCTTCTAAAGTGACCATTGCTACTCTATTTTTCTATTTGTATTCTTGTATTGCTTTCCTTCTCAATGTCTATTTTCTTTTAAAATATTCCTTCTCTAACTGTTCCTCCTCAGTGAGGGAGGTTTCTCATATTTTCTTCCTATCCTCAACCTCTATCTTTTGACATCTTCAAGCATTGGGGGGATTATTCTTTGAGATTTTCATTATAGATTTCCCCTCCCTTGTGACATTAGGCCCTGAAAGCCCTTCACTTTTTGTAAGTACTTGGTCATTCTTATAATATTGAGTTGCTTTAGGGAAACTAAAGGAATCATGTTTAAAATCTCCACAATATATCTTTTTTCTTCCCTACACTCATTTGCATAATGACCCATTTCTCCACACTTAAAACATGTGACATATTATCTTCTTCTTTGGCCTCAACCTCTTCCTCTATCACATCCTTCTTTGTTGTCATTGTGGTATCCTCTATTACCTCCTTATGAATAGTCATCTTGATAGCTTGTGGAGGGTCTCTCCTATATCTATGGTACTAAATGTTTTATTTTATTAATTATGTGTTTGTTAGTTCTTCATTGCAGTTGTTGGTAACCATGATCCTAGACATGGAAGGATCTTTCTACCAATCCTTTATCTCTTTGCATTCCTTTATGTATGGGTTCATTATCTTCACATAGTTTGTGGTTGTACCAAGACTCATGTTCATCTCTTAATTAAAATAGTAATGATGGGTAGAGTCATAAACCTCATTCTCATCCCACTCACTATAAATATTACAATATACACTCTTGAGTCTTCTAGGCAGTTCTACAATATCCACTCTCAACACAACAACCCATTTCCTTACTTTTAGTATTGGGTGCTTATTCCACAAATGACCCTCATTGAAACAATAAGTCCACCATATCTTATTTCTACAAGGTGGTGATGCCTCCCTATGGCTTCCCTCTTTTGTTAGTATCTCCTACTTAATTATTAATTGTTCCAACTCCAACTTTAACTTTCTATCTCTATACTCTCACCTTTTCATTTTCTCTTCTCAATGGTTTTGTTTCCAACTCCAGCTTTAACTTTTCTATCTTTGTACTCTCACCTTTTTCATTTTATCTTTTCAGTGGTTTTGTTTCAATCCTATAACTTAATTCCACCACTTCTATATATGAGTTAAAAATTATTCCATCTAATTATGCTCTATTCCCAAGTAATAGTCCAAAATCAAACCATCTAATTCTTTTTTTTTTGTAAGTGGATCTCCTAATCTTCTAACCACTCCCTTGAATCTTTAGTCAAATTATTTTATGGTCTAAAATTTTCTTTGTATCATTTCTCTCATATTACTCATACTTTCCAAGGGGACCTCTGGATATTGAAAGTTGTTCAAAATTTTCTCTCTCAAAATAGTCCATTATTTGTTGTGTAAGGGGTATTCTTTTATATACCATTTAAGTGCTTCATCCCTTAGTGCCCCAACAAATTAATTGAGTTTTTTCTAGATTTATGTCTTATTCCATTTCTCCTCTAAGTAGATTCTAGAACAAATATATGTTATTGTTGACCTATTTTCCTCTGCCCAGAGTTAAACTATTCACATTGTATTTTCCTTGAAAATCTTTAGAAGATGCCCATACAAGTCTTAAATCCTTCAAATATTTATGCTATGCCTTGTCAAAATTTCCCAAAAATCTCACCATGAGAATCTTTGAATGAAACCCAGAAAAACCCAGAAATCTTTTAGCTTCAAGTATTTTCTATCGCTGAGATTTCTCAGTTTCATGCTTGTGCTTCAATATGCATTTTTCAATGTATATTCGCGTATACATTTGCCTTTGTATGTTGACAAAGATACAAGGAAAACATACAAGGGGGAAATATACATTAAGGATTCCTAGAATATTCTGCGGATGTATCAAAATGTTTGCATGTATATTGGGTCGTATGTTTGACATACAACAAGTAGATACATTGGCAGGCCCGAAAAAAGGAGGTAAATTGGCTGCAAAAGGCAAAAGGTAAATAGAACCAAGAGGAGGTACTTTAGACTGCAATCCATTTGATATGTTTTAATAAATGACATCCTTTTTAGAAAAGATCTTAATGGTGTATTGTTAAGATGCATTGATAATGATCAGACTGATAAAGTGCTTCATGAGTTTCATGATGGAATGGCAGGCAGTCATTTTGCCCCAAAGACCAGTGCTTGGAAAATAATGAGAGCTGGATATTACTAGCCTAGCTTATTCAAGGATGCCCATGCATGGGCTAGAAAATGTGTAAAATGTGCCATATTTGCAGGCAAGGAAAGGCTGCTAGCTCTACCCCTACAGCCAATCCAAGTAGAACAGCCCTTCATGAGATGGGGCATTGATTTTGTAGGTCCTATTAACCCACCATCAAGTGCAGGCCACAGGTGGATATTTACAGCTACAAATTATTTCACAAGATGGACTGAAGCAGTGGCTCTGAAGGAATCAAATGAAAATACTATTTTGAATTTTTACCAAGATTTGATATCCAGATTTGGGGTGCCTGAATCAATCATCTCTAACAATGATTTAGCCTTTGTTAGACTAAAGACAACTGACTGGGCTATTAAGAATGGGATCTACCTGAATACTTCATCAAATTATTACCCACAAGATAATGCTTTGGTTGAATCTACGAACAAGAATCTCATAAGGATCATTAAAAGATCAATGGAGGATAACCAGAGGACCTGGCACACTAGTCTGAAATATGCCTTATGGGCAGACAGAATAACTCCCAAGAGGTCTATTGGGAACTCTCCATATATGTTAGTTTATGGGAAAGAGGCAAGATTGCCTATATCTATGGAGCTGCCAGCACTGGATATCATGAATCAACTGGAGATGTTTGAGGAAGAAGATCCCATGGCTGTCAGATATGCTCAGCTTATGGAGCTTGAAGAAATCAGAGATAGGGCTATGAAAGCTATGGAGTATCATCAGCTTCAGACCAAAAGAATTTTTAATCAGAAGGCCACTCCTAGAATCTTTAGGGAGGGTGATATGGTGTTCAAATGGGATGAGTTGAAAAGCAGACCAGGAAAGCACTCCAAGTTTGACAACATGTGGAGTGGCCCATTTCTCATTATTGAATGCAAGGAGCACAATGCATTTCAGTTATCAAGCATGGATGGACAAAATCTGCCTATCCCAGTCAATGGGATACACTTGAAGAAGTGTTTTAAGGTATCACCTACCTTGTAAAGTAGTAGATTAGATTTCTAGCTTTCAAATAAGTGTTGCTGCACAATAGTTTAGATCCCTTTTGTTTGTTTTCCCTAAGTGTTGTTTAGCACAGTTGGAGGGGTTGCCTTCAGCATTTTTGTCTTGGTTTAGTCTTTAAGATGTTCTTCACTACCCATATCCTGAGTTGCTAAGGTCAGAATTGTTTATCAAAGATATATTTTAGTTTTGGTATGACTCCATGCCCAATAGATGCTTAACGACATTGATCTAATTGTTTAGCAGGCAAACATCCCATAGAAGTCACCAAATTTTTGACCTATTTTCCTCTGCCCAAAGTTAAACTATTCACCTTGTATTTTCCTTGAAAATCTTTAGAAGATGCCCATACAAGTCTTAAATCCTTCAAATATTTATGCTATGCCTTGTCAAAATTTCCCAAAAATCTCACCTCGAGAATCTTTACGAGAAACCCAGAAAAACCCAGAAATCTTTTAGCTTCAAGTATTTTCTATCACTGGGATTTCTCAGTTTCATGCTTGCGCTTCAATATACATTTTTCAATGTATAGTCGCGTATACATTTGCCTTTGTATGTTGACAAAGATACAAGGAAAACATACAAGGGGGAAATATACATTAAGGATTCCTAAAATATTCTGCAGATGTATCAAAATATTTGCATGTATATTGGGTCGTATGTTTGACATACAACAAGTAGATACATTGGCAGGCCCGAAAAAAGGAGGTAAATCGGCTTCAAAAGGCGCAAAAGGCAATTGTATGCATTTTGTATGCATATCGGGTTATACATTGCAGGTATATTCCATCAAAGATTCTCGCTTCCATGTAGGGGTTTGTATGTTGTTGTTGTATATTCAGATATACAACGGGTTTATACATCGGTGACATGCATTCACAACATACAACGAAAAGGTACAAGGGCCCGATGCATGTAAAAGGTGAAAACATACAAGGTAGATTGTATGTTAGAAGATACAAGGGTGAATGTACATTTTGCAATGTACATCGATAGAATATACAAAGGACTTTCGCCTAAGATACAAAGTTGACATACAAGTGAGGTGTACAGTGGAATGTATATCGGGTTGTATGTTTGCACATACAAGGCCAATATACAAGTCCAACATGCAAGGCCGATATATACAAAGATAATATGCATCGGCTACAGTGGAGGTACATCAGCGCAATGAACAAAAGAGAATGTATATTTTGCGTTGTATGTTTCCAACATACAATTGAAACATACAGGGAAAAATATGCAAAGGTCGAATGTGCAAGAGGTGGGGTCCACAATATACAAAGGCGTTTGTATATCGGCGACATACAAAGAAAAAATGCAAGTCAAATATACAAGGGCCACACATACAAGGAGGACATGCAAATGGTGGGGTCCACCAAATGTACATTTTTGTGATTGTATGTTTGGACATACAAGCAAAGCATGCATTCCAAGCATACGAGCCGAACCCGAAGGTATTTTTCAGAAAGCCTTATAAAAATTTTAAGTCCAGGTTGTATATTTGCAATTGTATATTGAGATATACAAGTCAAGGTGCAAAGGAAGTATGCAAGGCGGACCTGACTTGAAGATCAAATTCTGGCATATTCAGGCGTCAAGTCTACGGCTTGTATGTATAAGTGCTTTGTATATTCGCACATACAAAGAAATATACAAAGAGGAATGATACAAGCCAGACCTGATAGGGCAGTCAAATACAGCTAATGGTCATTTTGGGGTCCGCGGCTTGTATGTTTGTAGATGCAAGGGAGATACAACTGGTGGGGTCCGCCAAGGCACAAGCGCTTTGCATGTATCTTCTGCTTGTATGTTTGCTTGTATGTTTCTATATACAAGGGCAAGATACAAAGTTAATATACAAGAGGTGGGGCCCGCACATACAAAGGTGATTGTATGCATATACCAATCTGAAAGACAAGGAGGTGACATACTTTTGAACATACAAGGACATTTCACAGCCTGATATACAAAGCGCCATGCATATTCAAAGGCATTTTCAGAGGCCGATTCAGAGAGTGATATATACATAGGTGCAAAGCGATATATACAAGTAGTTGATCGAAAGTTTGACTGCCTGTATCTCCTCTATTTTAGCAAATTTTGACATGCTACAAGAGGCAAGGATGCATGTTTTTGTCCCCTCTTTCATTTGGCAGGGTTTTCAGGGGTTTTGTCACTTTTCATTTTCAGATCTGGCCTTGCATATTTTGGATGACTGGACGTTTCAATGCCCCTTTTTGGGGTAGGATGCAGATATTTCTTGCATTCATTGCTGCATAAAGATGCAGCTGCTCGCATTGATGATGAGAGATATTTCTCCACCGCCTTGTTGCAGATCGATGATCCAGTTGCTTGCATTGAAGACTGGAAATATCTTCCATCTACACCAATTCCAGATCTTTGGCGCCATAACTCCTTGCAGTTGGATGTCCCTTCAGGAGATATTTTCTATTGTAGCTCATTGAGCGAATTTTGTAACCGACCTGGGTTAGTTTGGAATGCTATATATATGCATTCGAGAGATGTAAAGAAGGTTGGAAATTTTTTTGAGCATTAAGGCTTCTTCTATTTCCAAACAGAGTTTTCTACTACTGTAACTTTGCCTTCCCATTAAATATATGGAAGTTATTTTGCGTCTTTGGACTGAGTTTTAGATTAGTGTGAATTTACATATGATTGCCTGTGAATGTATTGTTCCTTTCAATCATCTTGTTTCTCACCTCTGCTAGAATTAGTTGAATCTGTGTATGCCTACTTGCTATATTTGGTTATGCTATGCATTTTCTCAGTGCTATAGGAGTTCTTTTATGTAACTTGGTGAATCACCCTTTACTTTTCAAGTATTTCTTTTCATCTTTCATTCAAAATCTTTCCTTCTCCCTTTTCCTCTTAAGTAGTTTTAGGTGATAACTAGTTAAGGAAGCCGGCCTTCTCTGGAGGTCTGATCTCATTTAGCATAGTCCCACACTTAGAGATCATCCCCATGTTACTCCAGATTGCTGAAGTTTTCACAACTGTAGTAAGGGTGTAAATCTGGGTGATGCTTTCAATCTAATCTCTATCCCAAGAAATCAGAACTATCATGCAGATAGGTTAGCTGCAATTGGGGCTCAGTTTGACATCCCCAGTGATATTCAAAGAGAGAGGGTACAACCTCATGTAAAAATAGTGGACGGGCCTTCTATCCCTGACAATAATATTTATTCGCAAGTTTTTGAGAGTGATGAGCAGATCCTGCGTTTCCTATTAAAGGAGGATGAGTTTTCCATGATGAATCAGGATAAACTCAAACAGCAATATGAGGATGGTCAAGTTATTCAGTTAAGAACAAACAAGTTGCCCAAGGGATTGGTAACCTTGGAATCCATTTTTAGGACTGATGATCAGCTAAAGAAAAGCAAAACTAGCATGCAGGTTAAAGAGGAGCATTACGAGGAGCTAGAAATATTCAAAGGTAAGCTTCTCAAAATAGGTAAAATTTGTTCCCCTGAAGATAGGAAAGCCTTCATTGCTCTGTGTCAAGAGTTTGAAGATGTGTTTGCTTGGGATTACTCAGACCTAAAGGGGTTTGACCCTCATATTGCCTAGCACACCATAGAGTTAGAACCAGGTACAAAGGCTGTGAGGCAGAAGCAAAGGCCTCTAAATCCAAAGCTAGAACCCCTAATGATTAAAGAATTGACCAAACTGATCGAAGGAAAGATCATTTTCCCGATCAAGCATACTTCTTGGGTCTCCAACCTCGTCCCTGTGAGAAAAAAGAATGGAGAGATCAGACTGTGTGTCAACTTTAGAGACCTCAATAGGGCCTCCCTAAAAGACCACTACCCACTGCCCTCAATGGAGCAAATTCTGCAAGTAGTGACTAGTTTTGAAAGATTCTCCTTACTTGATGGATATTCCAGATATAATCAAGTGTTAGTCAAGGAGGAGGATCAGTTTAAAACTACTTTCACCACTAAATGGGGTACCATGGCCTACAAGAGGATGCCTTTCAGCCTCTCAAATGCTGACTCTACCTTTCAGAGAGCTATGGATATGGCTTTCAAGGGTTTGCTATATAAATTGGTGTTGGTATACCTAGACGACATCACAGTTTTTTCTAAGAATGCATCTGAGCATTTGTCCCATCTAAGGCAAGTGTTCGAGAGATGCAAAGAGTTTGGGATATCGCTCAATCTCAAGAAATGCATTTTCGTTGTGCATGAGGGCAGGTTGCTAGGGCACATTGTTGACCTATTTTCCTTTTCCCAGAGTTAAACTGTTCACCTTGTATTTTCCTTGAAAATTTCTAGAAGATGCCCATACAAGTCTTAAATCCTTCAAATATTTATGCTATGCCTTGTCAAAATTTCCCAAAAATCTCACCACAAGAATCTTTGCGAGAAACCCAAAAAAACCCAGAAATCTTTTAGCTTCAAGTATTTTCTATCGCTGGGATTTCTCAGTTTCATGCTTGTGCTTCAATATGCATTTTTCAATGTAGAATTCGCGTATACATTTGCCTTTGTATGTTGACAAAGATACAAGGAAAACATACAAGGGGGAAATATACATTGAGGATTCCCAAAATATTATGCGGATGTATCAAAATGTTTGCATGTATATTGGGTCATATGTTTGACATACAACAAGTAGATACATTGGCAGGCCCGAAAAAAGGAGGTAAATTGGCTTCAAAAGGCACAAAAGGCAATTGTATGCATTTTGTATGCATATCAGGTTATACATTGTAGGTATATTCCATCAAAGATTCCCGCTTGCATGTAGGGGTTTGTATGTTGTTGTATATTCGGATATACAATGGGTTTATACATCGGCGACATACATTAGCAACATACAACGAAAAGATACAAGGGCCCGATGCATGTAAAAGGTGAAAACATACAAGGTAGATTGTATGTTAGAAGATACAAGGGTGAATGTACAGTTTGCAATGTACATCGGCAGAATATACAAAGGACTTTCGCCTAAGATACAAAGTTGACATACAAGTGAGATGTACAGTGGAATGTATATCGGGTTGTATGTTCGCACATACAAGGCCGATATACAAGTCCAACATGCAAGGCTAATATACAAAGATAATATACATCGGCGCAATGAACAAAAGAGATTGTATATTTTGCGTTGTATGTTTCCAACATACAATTGAAACATACAGGGAAAAATATGCAAAGGCCGAATGTGCAAGAGGTGGGGTCCACAATATACAAAGGCGTTTGTATATCGGCGACATACAAAGAAAAAATGCAAGTCAAATATACAAGGGCCACACATACAAGGAGGACATGCAAATGGTGGGGTCCACCAAATGTACATTTTTGTGATTGTATGTTTGGACATACAAGAAAAGCATGCATTCCTAGCATACGAGCCGAACCTGAAGGTATTTTTCAAAAAGCCTTATAAAAGTTTGAAGTCCGGGTTGTATATTTGCAATTGTATATTGCGATATACAAGTCAAGGTGCAAGGGAAGTATGCAAGGCGGACCTGACTTGAAGGTCAAATTCTGGCATATTCAGGCGTCAAGTCTATGGCTTGTATGTATAAGTGCTTTGTATATTTGCACATACAAAGAAATATACAAAGAGGAATGATACAAGCCGGACCCGATAGGGCAGTCAAATACAGCTAATGGTCATTTTGGGGTCCGCGGCTTGTATGTTTGCAGATACAAGGGAGATACAACTGGTGGGGTCAGCCAAGGCACAAACGCTTTGCATGTATCTTATGCTTGTGTGTTTTGATATACAAGGGCAAGATACAAAGTTAATATACAAGAGGTGGGGCCCGCACATACAAAGGTGATTGTATGCATATACCAATCCGAAAGACAAGGAGGTGACATACTTTTGAACATACAAGAACATTTCACAGCCAGATATACAAAGCGCCATGCATATCCAAAGGCATTTTCAGAGGCCGATTCAGAGAGCAATATATACACAGGTGCAAAGCGATATATACAGGTAGTTGACCGAAACTTTGACCACCTGTATCTCCTCCATTTTAACGAATTTTGACATGCTGCAAGAGGCAAGGATGCATGTTTTTGTCCCCTCTTTCATTTGGTAGGGTTTTCAGGGGTTTTTGTCACTTTTCATTTTTAGATCTAGCCTTGCATATTTTGGGCGACTGGACGTTTCAGTACCCCTTTTTGGGGCAGGATGTAGATATTTCTTGCATTCATTGCTACACAAAGATGCAGCTACTCGCATTGATGATGAAAGATATTTCTCCACCGCCTTGTTGTAGATCGATGATCTAGTTGCTTGCATTGAAGACTGAAAATATCTTCCATCTGCACCAGTTCCAGATCTTTGGCACCATAACTCCTTGCAGATAACTCCTTGCAGTTGGACGTCCCTTCAGGAGATATTTTCTATTGCATCTCATTGAGCGAATTTTGTAACTGACCTAGATTAGTTTGGAATGCTATATATATGCATTCAAGAGATGTACAGAAGGTTGGAAATTTTTTTGAGCATTAAGGCTTCTTCTGTTTTCAAACAGAGTTTTCTACTACTGTAACTTTGCCTTCCCATTAAATATATGCAAGTTATTTTGCCTCTTTGGACTGAGTTTTAGTTTAGTGTGAATTTACATATGATTGCCTATGAATGTATTGTTCCTTTCAATCATCTTGTTTCTCACCTCTGCTAGGATTAGTTGAATCTGTGTATGCCTACTTGCTATATTTGGTTATGCTGTGCATTTTCTCAGTGCTGTAGGAGTTCTTTTATGTAACTTGGTGAATCACCCTTTACTTTTCAAGTATTTCTTTTCATCTTTCATTCAAAAGCTTTCCTTCTCCCTTTTCCTCTTAAGATTTAGTAGTTTTAGGTGATAACCAATTAAGGAAGCCGGCCTTCTCCAAAGGTCTGATCTCATTTAGCAAAGTCCCACACTTAGAGATCATTCCCATGTTACTCCAAATTGCTGAAGTTTTCACAACTGCAGCAAGGGTACAAATCTAGGTGATAACAGTTATGTTTCTTCTTTGGTATGTTTACCAATGAGAGGCAATTTGGTTTGATTTGTCTAGTTATGTTCCATTTTTGGAGTAGTAGGCTCCTCTAATTTGTTCTTGTTCTTGAGGATTCTCCTTTACTCTCCTTTCTACCTTATTCTTCTACTACTAGCCTCTTGGGTCCTTTATCCCTCAAATTCTTAACACTCACCACACTAAATAGCCTCCTCATATCTCACCAATTTTCTCACTCTACCCTTATCTCTAGGTAATTCTTGATCTCAAAGAAATCCTCTCCTAAACTTTGCACACACATATCACAAAATCTCTTCTTGCTACATATTCCTTTATCTCGAAGGGTCCACTATATATATCCTTTAGATAATCTCTTCTCACTTTAGATGGCATGAGGGGTGACTCTTGGTTTGGGGAGCTCATCTCCTCATAATATCTTTTCACTTTTTTGGGATGTGTCTTTTAATAACTCATTAGTTAGTAAATTTTCATTAAATAGTATTGATTTATAACATCCTCCTTCAAATGCTTCTACTGTATCAATGGAAAGCTCCATATTATTGAACATCTATTTTAAGTCTTTATTCCCTTCACTTCTTTTTTACTACTAGAATTCTAGGGTTATCAACATTTTCTCCTTTTATAGGCCCATGTGCCTACTCACCATATCATCCAAATACTTTGCACTAAAATTTAGAGGTTTTAATTTAGAATTAGGGTTATTAATCCATCAAACCTTTCATTTAGTTTAACCTTTAGATTTGATAGAACTAGAGTAGAAGTTGGTTCTTGAATTAGAAAATCACATGGCCAAGCACACCTACTTCTAGGCCCTGGCTAAGCACTAATGCTTCTAAACACTCCCATGTCTAGCTCAATTGATTCTTTATACTCCTTTAACTATTTTGTCATGTGTTAGATTTCCTTTTGTTTTTCTAATTAGGCTTATCAATTGCTCTAATGTGCTGATGTTAATGAGTGGCACTCCATCTCTATTGATCCCTTTAATTTTCAAACTCTCCATGTTTTCACCAATAGCCCTCCTAGCATGCTCCAACAAGGCTCCCCTAGCCTTCTCAATCCTTCTATAGTATCTTTCCTCTCTCTCCTAAATCTATCTCAACCACCTTTCTTCCTCAATACTCATCTCATATGCCACTTTAATCTCTTCAAAAATTTATCTTTGCTTCTTACTATCTCCTCTGCCCATGGATGTTTTAGATTTGGTTTTACATTAATCCTTATATCCATCCTTAATGGCTCAAAGTAGACCTACCTTAGTAGT
This sequence comes from Cunninghamia lanceolata, assembly GCA_027924645.1. Lineage (NCBI taxonomy): Eukaryota > Viridiplantae > Streptophyta > Pinopsida > Cupressales > Cupressaceae > Cunninghamia > Cunninghamia lanceolata. Next base: position 25,744,381 of record BSBN01000377.1, on the reverse strand, counting down.
CACATCTTTTTAGGATCCCTCCATTCCATTTATTTACCCCTAAGTGCCTAACCACACAACATCACAATTGCTTCTATGCTCCTCTATAATCTCTTCTCCTCAATTTTTTTCTCACCGTAACACTCTCCTTAGGTTTGATCCTCTCCTTACCACCAACAACTAGGGTCCCAACAATAGAACCAAATGTTGACAAGAAAATGTAGACCTATGATCTATGTTATTTCTATGTTAGTGTTGTGTTTTACCCTAATCTAATGGATAAGGAAGAGAATTATAACATATGCAGTAGAATTATAGAATTAGCAAAGTAAAATAAACACGTATACTCTTTCACCATATCTATCTTCTCCTCTCATGTTCACATATATCTTCCATGTGTCTTCCTCTTACTCATCCATGTTCTTATGCTCTTATCTATCTCTTTTCCCTTCCTTATATAGCCTCTTAATGTCTTTTCATGATGTCTTTTCCTTATATCCTTTCATAAACACTCTTAATTATCCTATTCCCATGAATTTTCCTTTTCCTTTATGATATTTATCCTTATTATATCTAATTTAGAAATGTTAAGGTGTGTTTATAAACACTCTTAATTATCCTCTTCCCATGAATCTTCCTTTTCGTTTATGATATTTATCCTTATTATATCTTATCAAGAAATGTTAAGGCATGTTTAAGGCAATTTAAGGGATATATGACCCATATATGGGTCTATAAATGATCCAAATGGCATGTGTAAGGGTTGTGTGCTATTGCACAACCTCTTTCATATCTCTACTCAATGTCTAATGCTCACAAGCAATATTATAGGGTCTTTAGTGTAGTGTGTGGTAGCACACAACCTTTTTATGTGTCTCTATAGAATGTGGAACTCTTCTTGTACGATACTACAAGCCATTTGTGATATAATATAATATCATATGAGATAGTATGATGTTATTTGTGGTACTACTAGTATCTACCAACACTTGCATTTCTTATGTGGGAGGCCTAACTTTTAGAGGCCATAAATTTTGATTTGGTAAGTTGATTGACCTTTTTTTAAAATTAAAGATTTTGAAGATATCCATGTCATCATAACCATTGTGCTTAGGTTAAGGCCTATTTTGATGCAGGAGCATCCCTGGTTCAAGAGCAATCTTGCATCAACCAAAAACATTTGCATTTGCATTTCAGTTTGTTTCCAGTTCGATTTGTTTCTATTCATTTTCCAGTTCAGTCCAGGCAGTTCAGTCAAGAAGTAGTTTCTATATTTTTTGTCTAGTTACATTCTAGATCTTGTGGAGTTGGACTTAGCATCTACATTCATTCATTTACATCAAATCTAGAATTCAGAGATCCGCATGTCAATACCGGAAAGATATCGCTATCAAAAGATTGGTTGTTTCTCAGAGCAGAGCATCCTGATATTCACTGGCAGTTAGCTAAAGGAGAATCTTGTGGAACCATTTCCCGATCTTTGGAACCTAATGACACATCATTCAATGATCTTTGGTTCATGACCGACCTTCCTCGGAGATCCGCACATCACTCCATTCATTTTCTGGAAGTGTTCTATGCATTTAGGTATGACCTATCTGTGTACACATGTTACATCTCTTCTTTGGAATTTGTGATCTTCCTTGGCCAACACGAAGGAATCTATTGATCTGGATTGGATATATATTGATGTAATAGATCCTTAGGAAAGTAGTTATGAAGTTCATAAGTTACTAAGTTCTAGATAGATAGATTATTCAATTTCTAGAATCCATGCAATATCTAGAATCCATTTGACTAGCCATGGAGACAACCCAAAAAGTATTTGGTAGTGCATTTTGTCTTCATCTATCCTAGTCATCAAAAACAATAGCAATCTTTATTATCATGCTCTTCCCAAAAGACCATGTCTTCTTTCTGGGGGATTGTGTTGGTCTTCTATCAGGGTGTCACTCTGGTTTTTCTGATTTTCCATAACATAATTAGAAAGTTCAATATTTTCTTTTAACATTATATTTTTAGTACTATTGAATGAGTATTTCTTATCTAGTAATTAATCTATGTAGAGTAAACCAATCAAAATAGAGTATTATTTTTTATGTTGAACAAATTTTAATTTTTCCTAATTTTACATGAGAAAATTTTAACCAAAATTATTCCAAAAATCATTTATTGTGTTGTGATTGGCTCAAAATTTGACCTCTTAAGGATGGATTTTACGGAAATACAATTTTGAGTAAAACAAACGCACTAAAATTTAGTTATTAAACAAATAATATTTATATTAATGTTAAACAAATAATATTTTTTCTTTAAGTTTAAGCAAATATTATAACAAAAATTGTAACATTTATATTAATATAATATCCATATTAATGTGATTTATTAATTTTGATTCATTGTATGTATTATTTATAAATTTGATATTTAAATAATAAAAAGAGGTGTTGAAATTGGATAGCTTGAATTAATAAATGGCACGACAATTTGCAGAGCGACAAAATTCAGAATGGCAAAATGAAGAGATGGAGGGAAACATTGAGGAGCGAAGAGATGGGCAAAGGTTTCCTCAAAGGGAGCACGAGCAAGTTAGATATCAAGAGAACTGGGACAGAAGGGCCGCCGACACTGGCCAAAACTTCCTCCACCAGGAAGAAGAGCCGTGGAGAAGGCATGGTGATCGGTTTCCCCAGGGAAGGAGGCGACAACAAAATGGAGGTCTTCGCCATCTAAGGCAGTGGAATCAAAGGCAGCATGACATTCCTCAACAAAGAAACCTAAATGTGCATTGGTGGGGAGGGAGAAACACTAGAGGTGGAGGCCAGCGAAGGGGTTTTCAGAGACAAAATCTGCAACCCAGAAATCAAATGCCTAGAAGGAGGGAAGAAGTTAGAAAAGATGAACTAACAATAACCCTTAGTGCAAATCAGATTCAGGACCAAGTCTCGAAACTGGAAAACATAGCATTAATAATCAAATGGCAAGGAAAAGATTTAAATTGGCAAAGTTTGGAAACCTAGTGGTATGGAAAATGGGGAAAGGATCTAGAATTTAAGAGGTTGGAGAATGATTTTTTTGTGGTCATTTGCCCTTCAGTTGCCATCAGGGTTCAAATTGAAGAAGGGGTTTGTATACTGGATGGTTGCAACTTTTACATCTGCCGTTGGAAGGTTGGGCTTGATCCATTATCGTACCGAATCGAAAAAGTTCAGGACTGGTATATCATGCCCAATCTCCCCCTGGAATATTGGGATCGTAGGATTCTGGAAGAAATTGGAAATGGCATGGGAACATTTCTGTGTGCTGAAGAAAGGATTAACCCAGAAGGGTCTGGCACGTTTGTTAGGTTAGGCATTGAGAACACTCCAAACTGAAGAATCCTTAATGAAATCAAGATTTCGTCGGGAGTAGGTATTTGGACGCAGAACTTGATCCACAATACCCTCTCCATAGACACATTGGTCAAAATTCTGGGGTGGAAAAGTGATAATCACCCAGGGGAAAACTCGGAGCAATCTTCAAACAAGCAATCAACACCTTTAGTGGATGAAGATCATATTTTCGATGAAGAAGCCCTTCCTCCCCCCCTGAAGTGGTACTACAAGCTGAATCCAAATTAGGTCAGAGATATGAAGATAACCAGAGCATTAAATCTATAGATAAAAAATTGTCACAAGTTATTGAGATGATTGGCAATAAAGTAAGGAAGATTTGGATTCCCTCATAAATGTGGGCAATGAACTAGTTGACATTGCTAATGCAGCCAAAAAAGGAGAGATCGACATTGACAACTCTGAAGATGAGGATTGGTTTGCAGAACAAGAGCTCGAAATTGTGGGAAATGAAACCCTTCTAGATGAAGAGGAAATTCCAAACAAAGTCCTGAACACTCCCACTCCAAAAGAATAGGGGGTGCTCAGACTGAGAACTAAGGAACCAACAAAAACATTACCAGATTGCTGTGAACACAGAGGAAAAGGTAGAATCCCAAACAAGGAAAAACTAAAGTGGGATGGGGAGGCTTCAGGGCAATTAAAAATTCAAACATTTTTGAAAGTAGGGAAGGGAGATCCCCTTCCTAAACAGCAATGAAAATTTTTACTTGGAATGTTAGGGGCTTAAACACCCCTAACAAAAGATGCCTACTATGGCAGCATCTGAATACACACCAATCAGACATTTGTGTTATTCAGGAATCTAAGCTAGGAGAACAAGAAAGAGTGAACCTAAGTCTGAAAATGAAGAACTGGAAAATTTGTGGAGTCAGTTCGGAAGGAGCCTCAGGAGGTCTGTTAACTCTTTGGAAACCTCAATCAGTTCTGGTTAAAGTAGTGGCTTCAAGCAATTTCTGGCAAGCCTGCAAGGTAAGGAGTCTAGCCTCCAATTTAAGCTTTCTTTTGATAAATGTTTATGGGCCTAATAATTACATTCAAAAAAGAATTTTATGGAGTGAACTGGACAAAGTTTGCAAGTTCCCAGAAACTGAGGTGTGCATTCTAGGAGGGGATTTCAATGCAATTCTAAAAGCAAGTGATAAGAAAGGGGGTGTTGGAAGGAAACTTCAGTCCCAACTCGATTTTGAAAATTTTGTGGATAGGAATGAGTTTTTTGACATCCAGATGGGGGGTGGGCAGTACACTTGGACAAACAGAAGATCGAGTTTCTATAACATAGCCGAGAAGCTGGATAGGTTTCTATTTAAAGGAAATCTTAGTAGTTTTCCCTTCACTCTGGATAGTCAGCTGTTACCTTTACCAGGATTAGATCATTATCCAGTTCGTTTGGAAATTATGAGAGAAAGGGGCCCAGCAAGGAGCCCCTTTAAGTTTGAAAATATGTGGTTTAAGCATCAAGATTTTTTGGATCTAATCAAACAATGGTGGAATGTTACACAGCCAAACGAATCCAAAATGTTTTGCATTGCAGTCAAGCTGAAAATAATTAAGCAGAATCTAAAAGTTTGGAATAAAAACAATTTCAAAAATATTTTTGAGGAGAAGAAGCAGTATGAATCAAAATTGAAAACCCTCTCAGAGAAGATTATCAGAGAAGGAATGGACAATCAAAGTTACTTAGAAGAAAAAGTTTTGATGGCAAAACTAAATGATATTCTTTCCAAAGAAGAAATGTTTTGGAGACAAAAGTCCCAGGAAGTTTGGCTGTCTACGAGTGATAGAAATACAAAATACTTTCATAATGCAACAAAAGTAAGAAGAGAGGCGAACAGAATAACTAGGGTAAGAGATAAAGACGGAAGACTTCTAGAGGAAGTGGAAGAGGTAAAACAAGCTACTGTGGAACATTTTCAGAACTTATTAAATGAGTGGGAAGGCTCCAACCTCTCAGTCCAAAAAGAGCTTGTGGGCTACATACCCAAGTTGGTAACTGACGACCAGAATGACATGCTAATTAGTAAATTTACGGAAGAAGAAGTAAAGACTGCACTCTTCCAACTCCACCCAGATAAGGCGCCAGGTCCAAACAGCTTCCCAGCAGGCTTTTTCCAAAAATGTTGGGACATAATCAGGAAAGACATTATGGAGGCTCTAGAGGAATCCAGGACCTCTGGATAGCTTCTAAAGGAAATCAATAATACCTTTTTAGCTCTGGTTCCAAAGAAAGAGAAGCCTGAACTTCTAGATGATTTCAGGCCCATATCTCTCTGTAACACCCTATACAAAATATTAGCCAAAACAATGGAAAATAGGTTAAAAAGACTTCTTCTAGATTTGATTTCAGAAGAACAGACGGGGTTTGTCTCGAACAGATCTATCCTAGATGGGGTAATAATTGCCTAGGAGGCCATTCACTTAATCCAAAACTTGTGAAAGTAGGCAATACTAATAAAACTTGACATCAAAAAAGCATATGATCATGTCAACTGGCGTTTCTTGCTCAAAGTTCTAGAAGGGTTCGGCTTCAATAAGACTTGGCTAGATTGGATTTTCTCCTGGATTGCAAGTCTGAGATTCTCAGTCCTGGTGAATGGCAACCCAGAAGGTTTCTTTAATATTTCTTGGGGGCTAAGACAGGGAGACCCAATCTCTCCCTTTCTTTTTATACTAATGGCTGAAGCTCTCGGTAGGTCAATTTCTAGAGCCTAGAATTTAAGGGAGATCATTGGCGTCCAAGTCACAAGTGGTGTTCCGAATATAACCCACCAGCAGTTCGCTGATGACACCATGCTGTTCAGAAAAGCCCAAACCAGGGAAGCTCGAAGCTTCAAGACAATTCTCCAAAAGTACACAATTGCCTCTGGACAAGAGGTTGACCAAGAAAAATCAGAGGTTTTTTTCTTCAACATAGCAGCGAGAATGGAAGCTCAGATTTTGAGGATCCTCAGCTTTAAGAAAGGATCTCTTCCTTGTAAATATTTGGGGATTCCATTGGACAAAGGCCTTCGCCCAGGCAATATTTGGAATAGTTTGCTGGAGAAAGTTAGCAATAAGGCAGCCTCTTGGAAAAATAATTGGCTCTCATGGGCAGGCAAGCTTACTAAACTCAAGTCAGTTATTTCCGCACTGCCAACCTATCTAATGTCTTGCCTCCCTCTGTCAAGCAAAGCAAGCAAAGAATTGAATAAGAAAATGAAGAATTTTTTCTGGCAGGGGTCGTCGGAGCAGTTCAAATATCCTCTTGTCAAATGGAAGCAAATATGCGATTCTAAACATAGGGATGGAACAGGAATAAAAAATTTATTGCTCCAAAATAAAGCCCTTGGAGCTAAATTGGTTTGGACAATTTTCTCCAATCAAGAACTTAAATGGGTTAGAATTGTGCGGGCTAAATATTTGGATGAAGGAGTAGACAACATCTTCACTTCAAGGGAGCTTCCCTCTGGCTCCAGAATTTGGAATTTCATCCATAGCTATAGAAACCTCATTTCAGATCATCTCTCTTGGGAAATTAGGAGTGGGGACTTAGCTAACTTCTGGGACGATTCTTGGCAAGGTTTACCTAAACTGGCCGATGGAGCTGATTTGGAAAATGTTAAATCTATTACAACTCAGGCATGGGGAGATAAGGTAAGAAACTATTTAACTATTTTTTTTCATAATGGCTTGCTAACAGCCAAATGGAAGAGCCCACAAAATCTCGGTTTAAGTCAGGCGAAAGTGGAGTTATTTGACAAAGCTTTAGTTAATAGATAGATCAGCTACAGGCAGGGCCAGGACACTGTCTGATGGATAGGAGCTCCAAACAGAGCCTATAGTGTCAAAGAAGGATATAAAAAGCTGTCAGACAACCAGGAGGAAGTCTCTGCAATCCCAAGAGAGTTGTGTTGGAACCCTAACTGTCTACCAAAAGGAGCGGTTTTCTTGTGGATAGCATCACAAGGCCGAGCACTAATAGCTGATAGGTTAGCCAGACTTGGAACACAGGGCCCCTCAAGGTGTTGCTTGTGCAAAGAAATTTCAGAAGATGGGGATCATCTCTTTCTCAATTGTCCTTTCTCCAACCTATGTTGGAATTGGCTAATGGACAAACTTCTCTGGAAATCGGCTCTGCCAATAAGATTGTTAGATTGGCTCTCGAGTTGGCCCAGTTTAAATAAAAAAGTGGTTTATCACAAACTGTGGTCAATTTGCCCCTCAATGCTAATTTGGGAGCTTTGGAAAGAAAGAAACAGAAGACTCTTCCAGGACAAAGAATTGCCTCTTCCCACTTTCCTCAATAAAGTTGAAAGTAGTGTAGTTGAAGTCTTCAACTCAAAATTGGGCGATTCATCACAGCAGGTTTTCTCAGCTTGGGATGCTAAGATAAGACAAGGATGGCAGAGTCCTAAATTGCCGCCTATCAGAATGGAAGGTGGTCAACAAATAGCTCTCAAAAGAAAACTTTCCAAATGGTCCCCCCAGACCCCGAGTGGTTCAAATTAAAGTTTGATGGAGCTTCCTGGTAAATCAGGAGCTGGCTACATCATTAGAGATTGGGAAGGTAAAATAATTGGCAGTTTAGCTAAGCCACTAGCTGATGGAACTAACAATGAAGCAGAGTTGGAGGCTTTAATCTTAGGTTTAAAGCTTTGCCATGAACTTAAGCTTAGGCGAGTTGCCATTGAAGGAGATTCCCTATTGGTAATCAATGGGCTGAGAACGAGGAAAATGCAAAATTGGAAACTTGCCACAAAATTGGAATTAGCCTTGGGTCTGATGGACAGGTGCGAATTGACAACAATTAGCCACATCTTTAGAGAGGCCAATCAGAAGTTGATTCTCTTTCTAATCAGGGGGCGGATGGAATAAGAGTCAAATTTGTAAATTCATACTGAGTAAGTGTCTGATAGGGTGGTAGGGTGGGCACCCAATCCAAGAGAACTTGGATGGGTCGTTGCCATAAGTTAACATTATGGCCAATTCATTCCTTCTGACAGGCACATCTCATCAATCTATGTTTTCAATCTCCCTGACTCTGCTTGATAAGATCATCCGCACACTCCAAATCCAGTCAATGTTCCTCCTACCCCTCCTCCTTGCTGTCAAGGAAATGATGATCGAGTAGGGCTTCCGACTATGAAGGCTCTAGATCTTCTTCCTTGCCTATTTCAATTTCAGTTTTGGACAGTCCTTTTCATTGTGGAGATAACATTCGTAGTGAGAATGGTAGAGGGTTCTGGCTTCATTGCTAAGATATCTGTAGCTGGGTTGATAAATTTGGGAATGGCCACTCCAATTCAGCTGGAGAGCTCCATTCGATAGATGGCGTTCAAGGGAGCCATTTCGGACCAAAGACTGAAAAGGGTCTTGCGCAGGCACGACGGCCTTCTTCTTCCAACGGTGAAGCTCATTCTGGGGAAAGACTTCTTGCTCACTAATGAATTCTACCAGGTAGACACTCATGTCTCCTCCCAATTTCTTGCCTCCATCTTGGATGTAGGGGTGGCGAAGAGTGCGGCGAAGGGGATGATGACAAAACTTTTCAAAGCAGAGCTTCTTGGTGGCCTCGACTTCATACTGGGAGCGATTATTCCTGGGGCAGGCATCCCCTGCCCAAAAGACCTCTCTGCCTAGATGGATCCGTTGGCGGTGATGAAAGTCTTCCCCCTCATTCTAGATTTGAGGGGCATGGCATTGATAGATCACCACGAGCGAGTGGCTCAGGCCTTTGGCTTTCTACAGAATATGTTGAGTGTGAACGAAGGCTCGAGGGATGGGAAGTGGATTGGCAAGCTCCAAAATATGGCTAGGGAGCTCGGTCTTCTGTAACCTCAGTTTACTATGATTCCTCTGGTAGTCTGCCTAGTAGCCCAGGTGATATGAGTGACAGTATATCTGTTTGTGTAAAATCCTTGTTGGTTTGGTAAGCCATAATGGCATTTTGGTAATAGATGGCCCTGTGGTTTTTTGGCTTAAGATAAAAAGTCAGTTTGGAATGTATGCAGGGAAACAGCTTATAGGCACCTGCTTGTTGTTTTCTACTTCAAATCAATATAAATATATCTTTACGAATCAAAAAAAAATTGATATTTAATTATTAATAAAATAATATAATTAATTATATATCAATAATAGAAAATATTAAATTATTGATTATACAAATTAGTAGAATTATTATTATAATGCATTTATATTTATGTTATATTATAGTAAAATGAAATATTAATATATATTTGTTTTATAAATATTAAATATTGAAATATTATAGTGATCTAAATATTAATATTTGTTTTTTATTTATTATATTAATTATAAATTTATTTTTTTTAAATGCGTGACCGACGCTGATATGAACCGGTGAAGCCACAACATAGGGGAACTCATCCCCTAGTAACCACGCCCTTATATAAATTTTTTATTTTAAATATCAATAGAATAATATAATTAATATGTTAATAATAATATTTATAATTAAATTATTGATTATACAAATAAATGGAATTATCATTATAATGTATTTATATTTATGTTATACTATAATAAAATGAAATATTGATATATATTTGTGTATAAGTATTAAATATTAATATATTTTAGTGATCTAAATATTAATATATTATATTGTGTAATATTCATATTAATATAATTATTTAATTCTTTTCATTCTAATTATAATATTGATATTTTAAATATTAATATATTATAGTGTGTAATATGCATATTAATATAATTATTTAATTTTTCATTCTAATTATAATATTGATATTTTAAATATCTCTAGAATAATATAATTAATATTATTTTCATAATAAAATTTATTGAAACATAGTAAAATGAAATATTGATATATATTGGTGTAAATATATTCAATATTAATATATTATAGGGATCTAACTATTAAAATTGTTTTATTGCGTAATATTCGTATTTATATAATATTCAGTCTTATGAAAATTATTTAATTTTTATTCATATATATATTAATAATAAAATTTATATTGATTATACAAATTTGTAAGGTATTTATATTTATGTTATATTATAGTAAAATAAAATATTGTTAATAAAATATTTACACTAGATGTATGAAACACATAATTGTTTCAACATTACTTTGGTATTGTTATATTAATGTAGTTATATTTATGTTATATTATAGTAAAAACAAATATTGATAATAAAATATTTGCATTGGGAAATGAGATCTATGGAACACATTAATTTTAACATTACTTTGGTATTTTTATATTTGTATTTTTTCTCACATTTCATGGCATAATACCTTTCAAGATTTGAAGATTTCATAGCATAAATATTCCATATTATTCAAGATTTGAAGTTTTCATTAGAAGAAGTAATTTTCTTTGGGGCATATCATCATTTTGAAATTTATGTTGAAGTTATTATACTGGGATGCATACAAGAATGGGGCATATCATCATTTTGAAATTTATGTTGAGTGTGGATTAATTTTTCTACTTCATATAGAACCAAAGACATTATGGTTTGATAAATTTCACCTTGTTGAATTAATATTTCCATCACTATAATATATTAATAGGCAGATCATCATTTTGAAATTTATGTTGAGTGTGGATTAATTTTTCTACTTCATATAGAACCAAAGACATTATGGTTTGATAAATTTAACCTTGTTGAATTAATATTTCCATCACTATAACATATTAATATTTATTTTTTATAAACAAATATATATATGAATATTTCATTTTACTATGTTATAATAAATTTTATTATAAAAATAGTATTAATTATATTATTTTATTGATATTTAAAATATCAATATTATAATTCATATATCGCCATTGTATTCTTTTCTCTATAAATATTAAATATTAAAATATTCTAGTGATCTAAATATTAATATATTATATTGTGTATAGATTGTCATTAATTTAGTTTGTATAAATACATTTATTTATTAATATTTTGTAAAAAATTATATTAGCATGCTAGATAGACATTGACCAAATGTCTATTTGGCAAATGCCTTTGCTGCTTTAAAAACATGGAAGTACAAGACAAATTTAATTTGAAAATATGTGTTATTTTCTAACTATTTAAAAAATAATATTACTGTAATATTAGCATTATGTTATATTATACTATTGTAATTATAATAATAATATAACTTATTACTATTATTATTAATTATAATAATATTAATAACATATTTATATTAATAATAAAGTGTTCACAACTATAATCTTCACTCACTTAGTATAATTATAATACATTAAACTTGTAAGAATCTATTCATCTCAAACTTCTTCCCACCTCCTCTCTAAAATGATATTTCACACCTCATCTATCCACAACAAAACACATACTACTAGCACTTCACCTATAAGAGGTTCAAGGAATACGCCGATAGGAACAACCAACGAGTTTAGAAAATTTTTCGACACTGTAATGCTCACATATAAAAGCCTATGGACTAATTATTACAATAAGTGACACTTGTGGCACTTGTTTATTATGAATTAGATAAGTTAATTCACATTTTTAAAAGCATTATATTCTCAACTTTTAGTTTGTCATTATTATCGAACACTTTTTTTATTTGTTTATCATATATTTAGAGACAAAGAACTTTCAATTCGTGTGTCATTTAGACAAGTAGATCATATGTATATTAAACATATTAGCACATAAACATGTCTCTTCAATTTGAAAGGGCAAGAGTTATTATTAGAGGTGCGTCTTCTTAGAAAATAGCCAAGAGAGACAATAATATATAATAGAATATATTATAGAATATGAGTAAAATAATAATAAGTTTGAGAGATTGTTATGGAGATCGACCATAATGTGCCTTATGTGGAAGAGGAATATGTGTCTTCTGTGGAGGAGGAGATTGAACTTTACAGTCTATATATTTGGGATGCATTGGTGGATGTCTACGATAGATATGGCAAATTTAACACCACCTCAACAATGTTGTGTTCCAAATGTGGTAAACCTGAACCATCTTCTGAACGCCTTAGTAGTTCTTGTACCGAATGTTGGTTGCCAGAAGAGAGCTGGTCGATTAAAGAGGTAATAGAGAATCCCAAATTTTACTCCTGGGAATTAGCTAAGGCGAAATTAAATCTGATATTTGGAGATGTTTTGATGTTCCATCTGCCTTTCAAGAAGTCATGGGAGGATAGATACATAGAAAAATTGGCCAGTGTGCAGCTAGAATACTATCCAGGAAATCCCGTCGAATTTATGTGTTTAAACTACATGAGTTTCTTGAGAAATTATTGTCCTCCAGACTTATTGGATATTATTGTAAACTTCATACATGGCGATAGGTATATTTTGCTTGAACGTGTGTTTGTAAGGTATATGAGCTATGATAGAGTACACCCAGATGCGAAAAGCCTGTTGAGTTTGAGCAGACCTCTTCAATAGTAGCCAAGGAAACGTTCAAATTCCACACGTTGTATTACTTTTCATTATGGCCCAACAAATAGTGGTAAAAATTTTAAGGCCTTGAAAAGCTTTAAGGGAGAAGGAAAATATGTAATTTATTGTGCCCCACTCTGCCTGCTTGCAATGCAAATTTACCAAGATGTGAATAAGCAAGGAATTCTATGTGACCTTATAACTGGAGAGGACGTCAAGCATCATTCTGGCTCTGTAAAATGTTCCTGCACTGTGGAAATGGTGGATTTGAGTAAAAAGTGGAAGATGGCTATGATAGATGAGATTCAGATGATTGGAGATAACCTCAGAGGCTGGGCCTGGACCCATGCATTTTTAGGTCTAGATGCTGAAGAAATCCACTTGTGTGGAGAGAGCAGCGTGGGGAAACTTATCTTAGATCTTTGTATATTAACAGGAGACAAATTAACAATTGTAGAACACCGTAGGAGAACCAAATTGGTTGTGGAAGATGAGGCCTTTGTTCTCAGGGAAAGTAAAATTGAATCAGGAGACTGCTTTATTGCATTTTCAATGCGTAGGGTAAAAGAAATTAAAAAAACAATTTTGCACCAACAGCCTGAGATGAAATGCACTCTGTTATACGGTAGCCTTCCACCAGAAGTTAAGTTTGAAGCAGCTAAAAAATTCTTGAAAGATTCCAAGACTCAAAAGGGCATGGATGTAGCCATGGATGACATTGCAATGAGCCTTAATCTTCCAATAAGGCGAGTGATTTTCACAGAGACAAGAAAATATGATAGATGTTGTCTTTATGGTGTTGTGGAGATTCAGTTAATGAAATATATTGCTGGAAGAGCTGGTCAAGGTAGTGAAATTGGGTATTGTACAGCCACAAACATTTAGGACCTGAACTATTTAAAGGAATGTTGGCAGGGGAGCAGGGGAGGGCAGGCTATTGTCCCAAGAAAATTGCTACAGCAATGTATGGGCAACATAAAACAAAGACACACAGAGAAGACAAAGCACAAATGATAGAAATATATATTATATATATTTTCCTTTTCTAAATATACATTCAAACTTTGTTACAAACTTATGCAGAGATGCTACTCTATTTTCCTGTTTTGCCCCAATCTTTGGAGCTGCACACTAAATCAAATCTGGAGCTGCTATGCAGAAACTTCGTAGTTGCCTGTAGATTACTGTTGCTGCTGCAACATTCCCTTTTTGCTATCTTCTCTCTCTGCTGTTCTCTATTATTCTCCTCCTTCACATTCCTTCTTTTGCTGTAGGCTTCACTTGTTCTTCTTATTTGTCTCATTCTTTCCTTCCCAGAAAACTGGTGCTCAACTCATTTCAAAATTCAAACTTACCTACCAGAATGAATGTTGGCAGGCCAATGGTTGCTGGGGCAGATTTTGGAGATCCCAAGTTTTGACGCGGGGGGCAGGTAGAAGTTAATGCACTGACGGAAGATTAAATTCTTCCAACACTCCCCCTTAATCTGAAGTCAGATGTCATTCAACAATTTTCTTTCCAAAACTAATCTCCAGAGTTATACCTAGCATTTGTCTTTCCAGAGCATATCTTCGCAGCTATTTCTGCCATTCTGGATCACCTCCGGATCTCTTTTCTGCATCTCCAAAGCTGACTTCCTGCATCTCTGGAGTTCTATTTCTACATTTTCAGAGCACCTTCGGAGCTACACATACCTTCCAGAGTTGAATCTCTAGAGCTCTGTTGTTGTCTTTCTGGATCTGAACCTTCAAAGTTGTCTTCTGCATCTCCGGAGCACTCTGTCTGCATCTCCGGAGCATCTCCAGAGTTGTACATACCTTCCAGGGTTGAACCTCTGGAGTTGTCCTCTTTCCGGGGCTACACACCTCTGGAGCTATCAACAATGCCAAACCTATCTCTTAGGCGTTCAAAAGAATCTTTTGGTAATGCCTTCGTAAAAATGTCAACGAGCTGCTACTCGAATCTGCAATACTGTAACTCAATCTCTCCTTATTCTACCAACTCCCTTATGAAATGATAACGGATCTCAATGTGTTTGCTTCGTTTGTGGAAAACTGGATTCTTTGTCAGGGCTATTGATGAAACATTGTCACAATGAATGGTTGTACCATCTTCTTGCTGCTCATACAATTCTGCAAGGATCCTTCTCAACCAAATAGCCTGACAAGCTGCTACATTTGCTACAATATACTCAGCTTCTGATGTAGAGAGAGAAACAATGGGCTGCTTCTTGGATGCCCATGATATCACACCTAAACCCATGTGAAATACATAGCCGGATGTGCTCTTCCAGTCATCTACATTTCCTGCCCAATCACTATCCGTGAAACCAGACAACTTAAACTCATTAAAAACATCATATAGATGCCATAACCTATTGTGCCATTCACATACCTTAGGATCCTCTTTCCTGTTTGCCAATGTGTGTCCTTAGGCTTCTCCATGAACCTAGAAATCAAGCTTACAACATACATCAAATCAGGCCTAGTGGCTGTCAAGTACATAATGCTTCCAACCATGCTCTTGTAGAGGGTTAGGTTTACTTCCTTGCTTCTATCCTCTTTACTCAATTTCAGACCTGTAGCTATTGGTGTAGGGGTAGGTTTACTATTCTCCATTTTAAATCTCTTCACAATCTATTTGGCATAGTTAATTTGTGAAATAAATATGCCATGCTCTGTTTGTTTGACCTCAATGCCAAGAAAATACTTTAGTAGACCTAAGTCTGTCATCTCAAACTCATTCTTCATTGCCATTTTGAAATCGGCAATGAAAAGATCACTATTGCCAGTAAAAATCAGATCATCTACATACAAAACAACAATCAAAATGTTACCTTCAGTTGCTTTGATGTAGAGAGTGGGCTCATTGCTGCTTTTACTAAAGCCATTACTCACTAAATATGAGTCTATTCTATTGTACCATGCCCTAGGTGCTTGTTTCATCCCATAGAGGGCTTTTCGGAGCCTATATACTTTGTCCTCTTGCCCTAGGACTTCATAGCCAGGTGGTTGCTCCACATACACTTCCTCTCTCAGTACTCCATTCAAGAAAGCTGACTTTACATGCATTTGAAACACCTTCCATTTGTGTTGGGCTGCTATTGCTATGACTGCCCGAACTATTTCCAGCCTTGCAACTGGTGCATATGTCTCATCATAATCTCTTCCAGGATGTTGTTTGTACCCTTTGACAACTAGCCTTGCCATATGTCTTTTAATCTTTTCTTTAGCAGTAGACTTGGTCTTATAGACCCACTTAACTCCAATCACTTGTTTACCCTTGGGTGAATTAGTTAGCTACCATGTGTCATTCCTCTCTATGGCATCCAACTCTTCATCCATGGCCTTACACCATTTCTCTTCTTTCACAGCTTCTTCAAAGTGGATTGGATCACTATAAGAGAATAATGCAAAATTTAAATTCTCATCATCATCAGCATACCTTGTGCTATCATAAATCTCCTTCACACTCTTTGTTCTCTGTGGCATCAATGATGCGAGTGTGGGGTCTGAATTACCTCCGGAGCTGCTACTGTTCTGACCTCTGGAGCTACTGTACTACTGACCTCTGGAGCTTCTGTTTTGCTGAACTCTTGAGCTATAGATCTCCAAAGTTGCAGACCTCCGGAGCTATTGTGTTATTGTCCACCTCCAGAGCTACTTTGCTGAACACCTCTGGAGTTGTTGTTCTCCAATGCTCTACGGTAGTTTCTCCCCGAGCTGCTGCTCTCCGTAGTTCCTCGAGAGTTGCTATCCTCCAGAGCTTCTTCATCTTCAAGAGGTATTGTGACTGAAAAACCCGTGGTGTTGTTCACCGTTCCATCCCATGCTTCATTCTCTATGAACTCAACATCCCTACTGATCACAACCTTTTTGGTGATGGGATTATATAGCTATAGGCTTTTGACTCTTCACTATAGCCTGTGAAAATACATTTTTCACCTCTATCATCAAATTTCTGCCTCTTCTCTTTAGGCACAAATGCATATGCCACACACCCGAAGATTCTTAGGTGTTCAACACTCCATTTGCTGTTTGTTCACGCCTCTTGTGGAATCCTATCATGAATGTCCTTTCTAGGACACCTATTTAATAGGTAAACTATTGTTGCTACAGCTTCACCCCAAAAATCATGTGATAGTCCTTTTGCTTTCAACATGCTTGCTACCATTTCTTGAATGGTTCTATTTTTCCTTTCAGCCACTCCATTTTGCTATGGAGTATACCTAGTTGTAAACTGTTTATGAATGCCTTCATTCCTACAGAAATTTAGAAATTCTTTAGAGATATACTCTCCTCCTCTATTTGTTCTTAGGGCTTTGATATAGTGACCACTTTGCTTTTCAGCTAATGCCTTAAACCACTTGAATTTCTCAAAGGCTTCTGACTTGTTCTTCAAAAAATAAACCCAAATTTTTCTACTGTAATCATCTATGAAGGTCATGAAATATACATTCCCACCTAATGTGGGGGTCTTCATGGGGCCACATAAATCTAAATGCACCAACTCCAATGGTGCTCTTGCCTTCTAGAATGCCCTGATTGAAAGGGTTGTCTATGCTGCTTTCCTAAAATGCAGGCTTCACATTTTCCATCGGGCTCTATAATGTTTGGTAGCCCTCTAACCATGCCTTTCTTGGACAATAAACTCAAACCAGAAAAATTTAGATGCCCATACCTCAAATGCCACAATTTGGATGGGTCTTTGATGACTGTCCTAAAGGCTGATTGTTGTCTCACTGCTGTGAGCATCAGAGATAGTGCTGGAAACTGTGCCAGAGATAGCACCAGAGATGGCGTCAAAGACTCTATGTGTATCCTAAGAGGAAACATTCTGTTCCTTGTCATCTGCACTGCTGCAATGACTTTCTTACTACCTCCTTTATCAAATATTGTGCACTCTCCATTTTCTATCAGGATTCTATAACCATTTTGGACCATCTATCCAATGCTCAATAGGTTATGTTTTATGCCTGGGGCATAATAAACATCTTGGATCTTCCTTCTTTCATCATTCTTGGATTGAATGTTGACTGTACCTTTTCCCATGACGGGAACTTGCTCATTATTTCCCATTTTTATTTCAGTCTTGATGCTGCTATCTATGGAGGTAAAAAACTTTTTATTTCCACTCATGTGGTTGCTACAACCACTGTTTAGATACCATACTTCATCACTACTCCTTTCAGCAAGGTTGTAAACAATAAAAACATTTGACTGTTTTTCATTTTCAGCCTTGTTCTAATTTGCTACATAAGCATTTTGGCCTCCATGATCACGTTGTTTCTTTCTACACTCACTAGCATAATGACCAAACTTATGACAATAATAACATTGAACATTACTTTTGTCATACCTTTGATTAGAACTGTTGTTCTTCTTCTTTTCTTGATAGCTTGGTTGTGAGTTGCTTGCCTCTTCTTGGCTATTTGAAACTCCACTTCCAGAGTTGCTTCTTCCTCTACCTCTGCTATTTCTTCCTCTTCCCCTACCTCTTGCATTGGTTTGAGCCTTGAAGGCTTGTTCAAGGGAAGGAGCGGATCTATTCAACCGTTGCTCATGGCTTTGTAGAGAGCCCATCAACTCATCCACTGTCATTTTAGACAGGTCCTTTGTCTCTTCAATGGTTATGACAATAGGGTCAAATCTAGAAGGTAGACTCCTTAGGATTTTCTCAACAATCCTTTGATCATCCATGGTTTCTCCATTTATCATTAGTTGATTTAGCATGGTAGAAACTCTAGTGTGAAAGTTTGAAATAGACTCACTCTCCTTTATCTGTAGGGTCTCAAAATCTCTTCTAAACAGCTAGAGTTTGACTGATCTCACCTTGTCAGTTCCCTTATAGCTGTTCTACAATATTTCCCATGCCTATTTTAAGTAGTTTGCTGCTGCAATGCGGGGGAAAATAGCCTATGTCAAGGTTGCCTCAATTAGTTGAGGGCTTTTGCATCCTTCATTCTTATTTCCTTCAATTGGTTTCTTTGAGCATTAGTTAGGGCTACATAAGCTGCTGGGTCTGTGGTGTCTGTGAACCCATTTATAACCAACCCCCATAGGTCATTAGCAACTAGAATAGTCTTCATCTTCTTAGCCCAAATATCATAGTTTTGTCCATCAAAATTCAGTGGTTGCTGCCATCCTTTGATGTCTCCACCTACCATGCTTCTCAAATCTAAGAAGGCTAATAATGCCTAGACAAACTAGGGCTTATATAGAACACCCACAAAAAATTTCTAACTGCCCAGAAAAATAGGGCTCTGATACCACTTGTTGGCAGGGGAGCAAGGGAGGGCAGGCTATTGTCCCAAGAAAATAAATTGCTATAGCAATGTATGGGCAGCATAAAACAAAGACACACAGAGAAGACAAAGCACAAATGACAGCAATATATATTATATATATTTTCCTTTTCTAAAAATACATTCAAACTTTGTTACAAACTTATGCAGAGTTGCTGCTTTGTTTTCCTATTTTGCCCCAATCTCTAGAGCTGCTGTCCAGAAACCTCGTAGCTACCTGTAGATTACTGTTGCTGCTATAACATTCCCTTTTTTCTATCTTCTCTCTCTGTTGTTCTCTATTATTCTCCTCCTTCACATTCCTTCTTCTGCTATAGGCTTCACTTTTTCTTCTTATTTGTCTCATTCTTTCCTTGCCAGAAAACTGGCGCTCAACTCATTTCAAAATTCAAACTTATCTACCAGAATGAATGCTAGCAGGCCAACAGTTGCTGGGGCAGATTTTGGAGATCCCAAGTTCTGACGCGGGGGGCAGGTAGAAGTTAATGCACTGACGGAAGATTAAATTCTTCCAACAAGGAATGTGTTGATGCTCCCATTGAACCCATCAAACAAGCTATTTTGGACTTGGATCCAAAAATATTACGCATCCTTGAGCATCATTGGAGAAGGCTAGGGCAATTCCAACCTTCCACTTTTGTTCATTATTTTGACAAGATTGGGAAAGGTATAGATGTCAATGCTAATGTTGAAGATGCATACTCATTACCTTTGTTTCGTTTCAGGACGTTGCAAAGCAAATTCTTGAATTTGGCCCATCAGATCGCACGCAAAGGTTTGATGCCATGCATAACCCTGTCTAACTTCTTCAAGCTCTGCAACTACCCTTGTGAGGACCCCCTTATTATTGTTTCTTGGATGACCCACCTATTTTCCAGTTTTACTGAATATTCCTTCAACTGTCATAACAACTATGCCTTCGACTATAATTTGAATGAATATACTTTTGAAGGTGTATATAGCCTCGTAAGGGCTTATAAATATCTCTATAACCAGTTTCCCCAAAAATGATATCTCATGATTCATTATGATCGCCTCCTAGAACTAGAGTTGCAAATTAAGAAATTTATCCGACAGAAAGAAAAGAAAGAGGAAGAATACTGGTTACACTATCATTCAAATTCAGATGGCTAAATTAACAAGAGACGCATTGCGTCGGGTTTCTGCTTCTATGTTACGAATGTTGTTGTAATTTATCATTTTAAGTATTGTTAGGTGCTATAAGAATGACGACTCAAGGAATATAAGTTGAGTGAAGGTAAAAGAAATTGAATTATGAACTAATTTGGTTTAGAAAATTCAAGATTAGAAATGGACAAATTGCAGGTAAACAATGGTAGCAAGAAAAATTGGTCGAAAACAATAGAGTTTGGCATTGGATTGTGTCTATGGCTTGTTGAAAATCTAGAGCCATGTAAAGGCTAGAACCACAAACACTTAGGAAATGACAAATTGCGATCGAAAGGGTTCTCCAATATGATAGTTTTGATTTTATGCCATGTAGGCTCATTTTAGTCTCATTAATTTAACCCTTTGAGATTGTTTAATAATTAACAGAGAACAATATTTTTTTTAGTCTATGTATATATAGATATAGATGTGTTGTTTCATTTACAAGGAGAAGCTTGCATCAACAAGAGAACATACAATCAAGTAATTGAATGAATAATTTTAATCCAAGATTATCACAGATTGACTTTGTTCAAATCTGGAAAAGCATAGGAACATGAGCAAAATGAGAAGTATCTGTAATAATACTGATAGGAACCACAATAGCTATTCAAATTCTTCGTGGATAGAGTGCCCCTAAAACAAGCATGCAATTTAGTAAAATGAAGTATAAAATAGGGCAGGCAGTTATAACAGTTTTATTTTTTAAGGAGAGCAAGCCCCTAAAGACTCTCAGTTGTTTGGATTGACAGACAAATGAAACTCACTAGAAAATTAAATAATTCCCCTTTTTTGTGTGATACAGGATTGCACAATCATGTGGATGATCCTGCATCACCCATTCATGCTTTGCTTAGTTTTGTGAGTGTCTACACACTGCCCCCAATTCATACAAGACTTCTTCACTAGATGAAATAGCGCTGACAACAATGCATAGAATAGTTCCAACTTTGCAACTTCTAGTTCTTTGCTTCTTCAACACTTGTAGCTATAGCTTAAACATAGCTTCGTCTACAGACTTTACACTCAATTCAACAAAATCCCAGTCCACAGATCACAGCCCACATAGTCTACAGCTCACCAACACTACATGTCAGGCTTCATAAATAATGTTCAACCATGAAAAGTAAAAAATAGAGAGATACACATAGATATCACATGTCTACTATTTAGAGTTGAGTGATTCGAGCTCCTCCTATTCTTATTTATGGGCAAATACATTGATTGATTCACAGTTCACATTGCATAGCAGTTGCTTGAACATTATACAAGGTAAATACGGGAAATTTGATGAGTGTATTGTTTGACATCAGCAATATTGCATATAAATAAGGAAAACATGCATATTTGCTAGTTAGCATATTGTCTTTTCACTGTGCAGTAAATACAATATCAAGTTCATTAAGTTTAAATTATGAACTAGTAAATACTAATGTTGCACATAAATAGAAGGAACGCACATACGATAACATAGCTAGTATTGTGAGAGATAGTTTATAAATCTATAAGTAGTAAAGAGTGAAAGATAGTATATATTTATGAGAATCCATAACTCCATTCTCACTATGGCAGTTGAAGATTGGTAATGAATCCAGAAGTTCATTTCCACTATCATGGTCCAATTCTTGCAAAACCCAAAAAACATAAACATATAACATGGTGTGTAATTTAGAGAGCACGGAGAGTATCAAAGAGGTATTGTGTATAATATATATGTAACAAAAATGTGGTTTCATATGCTTTAGGAAGTGACAGGCAATGCCTATGTAATTCAGTCTGGTTGTGGTGTTGTGTTGTATTTGCTTCCTACAAGATGAGCATGAAGATAACTGTGAACATTTATTTTATTAGACAAAGCAAACGACAGGGAGGAGACACTATAGTGTTGGTGAAGAAGTTAAATTTGTTTGTTATAATTTTTGTTTATAACAAAGAAGTTGTAAGAAGAGTAAGGATGTACCTTAGTATATTGGCATGATGTGATCATTCTTCAGTACAAGATGCATTAATGATGACATTGCTTTTATTCAATGTAAAGTGTCCTTTTTTGCTAAAGTCAAGTAAAATGAAGATGGTTGCTGATTTATCTTCGAGGTACTTCTCATAGCTGATCTTTTGCAGATCTAGCAGTAGCATCTGGATGATATTGCTGGTGCAAGAACAATGTATTGTCTGTTTGTTGTTAGTGGTCAAAATAGTCTTGAGATAATGCGAGTAGATATAAGCGACCTCTTCATTGCATCTATCACATTGGGCAGTTTCATTGTCAAGTGCTCCATAGGAATCAAATTTATAATTGCATTTTGAGCAAAATGCATGGAAAGGGGTGGAAAATGCATTGGCTATTTTCAATGTTCCTTGTACCTGTAATACATATGGAAGTATTATTTAGTTAGCAAGAGAATTTTTTTGTTAATTTTATTTTAAATTTGCAAGCAAAAAAATTGGAGATTTCAAGAGTTGTTACCTCAATTGTTGAGTGTAGTAAATTATTTAAGCGATCCAAGGTCCTTTTGTCATTTAATACATCGATATAGGTTGACTGGCAAGTGTGAGGCATGTTGTCTTTGGCATTCATCTGTTTGACAATATTTTTGAAAAGTATGAGTGGAAATTCATTCCTTCGGAGTTGTTCTTCCATTCTTAAGAAATGGTCCTCTAAATTCTGGTGCATTTGTAGCTGTAAGTGTAAATACTGTAAGTAAAAAATGAAACTGTAGAAGAGTAATGAATGTTAATTGGAAAGCAGGTTCTAGAAGGAGAAACAATTTAAACTAGAAAGGACACAGTTGAAGCATAAAGAGGCTGTCAAGGATGAGCAAGTCAAATCAAATAGAATACACAAGGGACCTTCAGGATAGAATACATGAGAAGCAACACTAAGGCCTTGTCAATGTAATATATGGTAGCCTTTTTGACTCTGTGAAGTCTGTGTTGAAACTAAAGTACCAATTTATAACTTGCAACCTATTTCTTGGAAGCTTATCACCCAGTAAGGAAAGGGGATCTTTTCCTCGTCAGAGGTGGAATGCATAGTGTGGAGTTCAAGGTAATTGAGACAGATGCTAGGGAATATTGTGTTGTTTCTCTAGATACTAAAATTTTCTATGAGGGGGAGCCCGTAAAGCATGAGGATGAAGATAGATTAGATGAAATTGGTTATGATGATGTTGGTGGTGTAAGAAAACAAATGTCTCAGATCTGTGAATTGGTAGAACTTCCACTCAGGCACACACAGCTCTTGAAATCAATTAGCGTGAAGCCCCCAAAGGGTATTCTGCATTATGGGCAACCTAGTTCTGGGAAAACCTTAATTGCTAGGGCAATTGGAAATGAAACTGGTGCCTTCTTTTTATGTATCAATGGACCTAAAATTATGTCAAAGTTGGCTAGAGAGAGTGAAAGCAATCTCCGGAAGGCTTTTGAGGAGGCTGAGAAGAATACTCCCTCCATTATATTTATTGATGAAATTGACTCCATAGCTTCCAAGAGGGGAAAAACTCACGGTGAAGTTGAGAGGAGAATTGTTTCTCAACTTCTTATTGTGATTGGAGCAACAAACCGTCCAAATAGTATTGACCCAGTAGTCAAAAGATTCAAAAGGTTTGACAGGGAAATTGATAGTGGGGTTCTAGATGAAGTACGAAGGTTGGAGGTGCTTCGAATCCATACAAAGAATATGAAGCTCTCTATTGATGTAAGTACTGCAGGGCCTAGTTTTTTTGTGTGTACTTCTAGATCTATAATGTCATCAAAATGCTTGGGTTTTGAAAGTATTTTTTAGTCTTTAGGTTTCCTAGTGAGAGTATTTATTAATCTTTAGGTTTCTTGGTATAGGTTGATCTTGAAAGGATTGCTAAGGATAGTCATGGATACGTTGGAGCAGATCTTGCGGTTTTGTGCACTGAATCTGCACTTCAATGCATTAGGGAAAAAATGGATGTCATTGACTTAGAAGATGAGACAATAGATATTGAGATTCTAAATTCAATGGTTGTTACTAATGAGCACTTCCAGACTGCATTGGTCTCTACTAACCCATCTGCTCTGTGTGAAACTGTGAGTTTTGTCAAACCATGTTTGGACATATTTTAGTTTTCTCATATCAGTTCAATAGGGATTATATTTTTAATCTATTGATCTGTTGGGCTCTGTAATTTTTAATTTTCTAAGTTTGTTTGTTTCTAATTTTAAGAATGGTGAATTTGATCATGAATAGTGGAAAAACATTTTGACAAGTAGTTGAAGTTCCAAATGTCACTTGGGAAGATATTGGAGGGTTGGAAAATGTCAGGAGGGATCTTCGAGAGGGAAGTTGAGATGCTTGGTTCACTATATTTTGCTTTGCCTTCTTTTAATGCAGAAGATCTACTTTTCCAGGAGATATCAACTAACAAAATTCATTAAGGGTTTGGTGTAGACTGTTCAATATCCAGTGGAGCATCTTGAAATTTTTGAAAAATTTGGTATGTCTCCTTCAAAAGGAGTCCTATTTTATGGGCCACTGGGTTGTGGAAAGACATTTCTTGCCAAAGCCATTGCTAACAAATGCCACAGAGAGAAAGCAGTGCAATTTACCATGCCCAACATGTTTTGGTTATATCCTTCAGCATTATTGTTTTGAGAATATGCAAAGGGAGCTCAATAAGGTATAAACTTCAGCTTGCACTAATTATGATTAATGTACAGAAGTAATGACTATAGATAAATGTATTTCGCTGCGACTAACAATCCTATATCTTCTTCCAGACTTATAAACATAGATCTTAGATCTTAGAGTAACATTCCTTAAAATCCCACAAGGTTGACATCATTTAGTAACATACAATATGACTTCTAGAGAAGAAGATGCTAGATCTGCATAACTGTAATGCTCAATAGAAAGACTAAAGAATAGGATATAGCTAAGTTACAATTCTAGGTATGCATGCTCTTATATGCACATAGAAAGACGTGGATTTTGCAACCTTGCACTGGCACCGTCACAGAAATGGGCATATTGGCCAGTAAAGATGTTTTAAGGTACAAGTACAAATGTAACATTGCGGTATATTGTAGTTGAAGAAGGATATAAAAAGTAGACCTAAACAGGAGGAATCCCTCTAATATTGAAAAGCAAAAAGAATCCAAACGCGCCCAGATTTAGATGTCCGATGTGACCCTCTCAAAGGACTTAAGGGCTTTGCTTGAATCAAATGACTAAACAACTCCGATATGGGATGTTAACACATTAGTTTAGAGTCCAAACACTGTAAAATAATGCCCAAAAAACTAGAGTTTACAAACAACGATTCCTAATTAGGCTAAATAATAATTGGAGATTAGGCTGAACAATTTGGGCCTTTTGAAACTAGATTTCTCTCAATGAGGATGCACTCATTTGGAATGGGATCCTTATTGGGTTGTCAAATCACGGTGATGCACTAATTAAACATGGTCTTGTTATAACTCAGTGTTCACAAATTTGAATATATAACAATTCTCTTCTATTTTTCACTTGTCCATTAACATATATAAATAACTGTGTAGAATATAATAAGGTCAACTAATTTAATGTAACTTAAAAACATAGAATTTATTTGTTGAACACTATATAATTGGACTTAGGATATCCAAAATACCCATTACTTATACCAATAGCAAAAGTAACTAATACTATATAGTTAATTCATAACAATCATTAGTTCAGGGTGGGGGCCCTGGCTTGATTGGCTAAGAAATTCTGTTGCAGTAAAGAAGGTCATGAGGTATAGTTTCCCCCTCGGGGCTACCCGATTCCTGCAGTCACTAAATTCAAGGGAATTTCATCTCTCAATGAATCCTATAAAATAATTTAGTGTGTAAGAGGCTAGGAACCTTGACACACAAACACCCGAATAGACACATATACTTTTGCATGCATTCTATTCCCAAAATTCAAGGGCTCAACCCTTAATAAGTGGTTAACACCTTGCTGAACTACACCTGTGAAAAAAATTTCATGTGTTGGGTGGCAATCAATCTCCATATGGGTACCTGATTTGAATTGTGACTAGAACATAAGCATATAGCAGTATTGAAGCATTGAAAGGTATAGTTCAGCACTAGGGTAAACTGCTATTGCAGGGCTTCTTTGATCAGCAGAGTTTACAACCTCCAAAATTAGTGAAATAGTGATTTCAGTTGCTTATAATAGTAACGCTTCAAGTATGAAGAATGACAGTTTACACACCTTCACCATATCCTTGATTTCATGCATAGATCAGCAGTTGGACAGTCAAAACAGTGGAGTTTTTATTCAAGGGCAGCATCAATTGGGGTTTACTTGTTAGAGGAAGAACACCATAGTTGTTCCTTCATTTCCAATCAACTGGCCATCAATTTTCAGAAAAACCCTCATTAGATTTGTTTAATTTTGCAAGGCATGTTTAAGGTTTGGGATAACTTTTTGCTAGTTGCTTACAAACTTTGGAGTATTTTATGAAAAGTTTTGGATTATATGAAGGGCTTTTTGTTCCTAAGAGTTTTGTTTATTTAAAGTCTACATTTCATGGTCATCTAGTCATCTAGGGTTTGTTGCACCTAGTTTGAGATTACTAATAATTTCAATTTGAATTTCAAATTTACTTTACCAAACAGCTACATTAGCATGAGGCTCAAAGCAACTGCTAATAATCAAGGAAGTGCAGGTAGATACTCTAAAGGCAATGGAAGTTTGTAATGGAGAACAATAAAACAACGAAATTTGGGAAGGGATTTTTATATAAGATGTCTAAAAAATGCAAGCTCCTCTATAACCCATATCCACCCTATCTACCATGTCAAGGGACCAAACCTCTGGAAATTATGGCTACAAGAAACAGTAATTTATATTTTCAAAAAGAATTTTTTTATAGTTTGCTTCCGTGGAAAATGTCAACAAATAGGTAAATCAACTAGGTAAATTTTAGTTTATTTCCATGGTGATTGTCCAATCATTTGAAATTATGGGAAGCACGAAAAAACATT
Source organism: Cunninghamia lanceolata (assembly GCA_027924645.1). Classification (NCBI taxonomy): domain Eukaryota; kingdom Viridiplantae; phylum Streptophyta; class Pinopsida; order Cupressales; family Cupressaceae; genus Cunninghamia; species Cunninghamia lanceolata. The sequence goes on along the minus strand of BSBN01000377.1, from coordinate 25,717,150 downwards.
TAACTTCACAATTTGAAGACAAAGTGTATACGCCTAAAAATGACACGACTCTGTCTAAATAAATATTCTTAATATTTATTTAAGTCTAATTCCTCTATCAATAAATAAATAAACAAATTTATTTATTGGATTCATTTCTCCCAACAATTAAATAAAAATCAATTTATTTAATTAAATTCCTAAATTCTTCTAATTCTTCCAACAAATTAAATAATACCAATTATTTAATTAGTTCTCCCAAATTCATTCTAAATTAAATAATACCAAATATTTAATTGTTTCTTCCAATAATATCTTCTCTAAAGTTAAATAAATCAAATATTTATTTAAATTGTCTATTTCTTCTAAATTGAGTTATCTCTAAATATAATTCAATCCTTGTGCACATACAATTGAATATCCTAAATATTTAATTGAGCTAAAATATCTTCTCATCCTCATGCAATTTCCATTCTCTAGTTCTATTCTCTTAACTGATTGATCTATTCTTTTATTTGATTTATCTCTTCAATTAACTCATTCTTCTATTTTATTAATTCCTCTCATGCAAAATATAGCAAGACACTTGTCTTCTTCCTATTCGCGCACATTCCTCAACCGTTCTATACCATTGATCTTCGCATTCTTTCTATACCGTTGATCTTCTCTCTCACAAGTCCATAAATTGAACCCTCATCTTCCATTTCATTCATCCAAGCTTTTAGTATCGTTACTCTGTAAGAATTACACACGCATTTGGCACCCACATCATTCCTTTTGCTTGCGATCAACTTGTTACCATATCACTACCTTTGTTGTGAAGCTCATCTTCATTGCAATCAACTATCATGGCCATTATCCATTGACAATCTTGGAATAGCAAAGAAGTGCACTCTCTGAGGGCCTTATTCATACTTGCAAGATCAATTGAGACAGGCAACCAATGGAAGCTATGAAGAATTAAGGTTTGCAAAGGTTTTTAGCTTTGTTTGTTTGATCTTGATTATTTCCCTTTTCGTTGAGTTTTGGGTATTATTGATATTGATATATTGATTATTCATATTTACTCCAATTTTTCCTTAACATTTTTGGGGCCCACCGTGGGGCCCTGCCCCAATTTAATCAAAAAACTAAATTTTTTGTGCTAAGGTTCCGTACACAGGGGGATTCACCGCATCTAAGCAATTCTATCACGCATCTGAACTCTGTTCTAGCGCATATAATCTTTCAGTGCATCTGACCTCTGAATTTGTGCATACATCCTATCTTACGGTGCATATGATATTCCAGCGCATGTAATCTTTGTTTCGGTACGTCTGACCTCTATTTCTGCCCTTTTAAATTTCTCGCGCTTCTGAGCTCTGTTTCTGCGCATTCAGGCTCTGAAGCTGTGCATATGTTCTAAACAGTGGGTTTTAGGGTATTTCTTGTGATTTTTGCTAATGCTGACACTTTGTCACTAGAATATTCTCTCATCTACTTGCAGGATTAGGAGGCTGGTTTAGTCATTCTAGTTGCATTGTTAACACATTATCTTTCTAAAGGATAGTAATCAAATGTTCATGCAAAATAACATCTAGATCTAACTAGGAAGGGAGTAACTTGATTTTGTTGCATCAACAAAGTGAATCTAGTCCGTATGCTAAGAGGATAAAATTGAACGATTGCTATCTTGCTTTCAAAGTTAACAACTTGCATGTGTGCCCAAGTAGCTAGCTCATATAGTCTTTTTCATTTTAATTAGGGGAAAAGAACCATTGTCTTTCATGTTTTTGAGAATGATACTAGGCCTATTCTCTCCCCTATCTTGGGTGACCAAAATGCTAGACATACAATTTTCGCATGTGTTTAACCTTTAGAGAGGCCTACCCTTGGATACCTATCCGTCCTTGGGGAACGACCTTAAGTGGTAACAAGCTAAAGCCAAGCTCTGCCAAGCCACTATAAATAAATTGTGTTTGGAGTGAAAGCTTCAAACAACGAGTGAAGTTGTGTTACACTGACAGCCAACCTCCCCCAAAACCCTCCAAGGCGCAACCCTTGTAGACTGGGAGACTCCATAACGGAGAGTAGTCCTACCGCATGTATAACCACTCAAACAGTTGCACTTACTAGTCATCCTTGTTTAGTAAACCAAAATCCTTCTATTTGTTGGTGCAAAAGGTGAGACCTTTGAAACCGCCCTGACTCATGTGGTTCTTAGTAGAGATAGTAGAGACAATCCTAAGGTTCGGTGGGGGTACGAGCCTTGGGAAACTTGGATCTTGGTATGTGTGAGAAGTGTGTACCATAGAGAAGAGCCAGTGCTACCAAGATCCTAAAGCTATTCACTTTGAATATGCACAGCTAGGGGATCTGACAAATATTGCCTTTACTAGCCTAGGTTTGTACTTGTTTTTTTTTAGTCAAAAAGAGTCCAAAAAAATTATTACAAAAAAAAATCAAAAACCATGATAGCATTCTTTGTGTTTGTTGTGTCTTCTTGCCATAATTAAAAGAAAATCAGATCAAAAAGATCGTCTTGCAACCAAAGAAACCAAAAAAAGCAAAAAGCGAGCCAAAAATTGCAAAAATAATCAGAAAAACTAGAGTTGCACATCTATCCTACAAAGTTGCGCATTTACCTCAACTTGTTGCGCATCTATACTGAATTCCTGAGCTTTTATCACCTGTTACTGCGCATCTACTTTTTACAAATACTGCGCATTTGTACTGACTTGTTGCGCATTTGTCCTCTGTTGTTGCTCATCTGATTCTACGCATCTGTGATAGTGAGTATTTCCACACATTTGGAGAAAAATTTGTTCACCTTTCTGGGTACCCATTTTAGCCTAGTTCCAAATTCTAAGATCAGATTTTACCTTGCAGTCGCTTTCCCATCCATTTTTGTATCAAACCCTCTCTTTCATCTGTCGTCTCATCCACTTTCTACCAGGTCTCCCTAGCACAAAGTCAAAGTATCCTATATCAGATTAGCACAAGACTTTTTTCAGATTATTTCAGATTCAAGTAAACCTAGTAGGTCACAGAACTTCGCTAATGGTCTAGGTGCACGACTAGTCTCTACACAGTAAACAGGTATCGAGTACCCTTACTTGTGGCTATCATCTTGTATCGACCACCTTGCTTGGAATCACTAATCTAAAGAGTCCCTTGTTCAAGTCTCGTCAAAGCAAGTATCCCCTTCTCGCCAACCTTCGCAAGCATCTTACCTAAGTCTCTAGTTTCACCCCACTTCATCCTACATTGACTTGCATGGTCTTAACTCGATCCCAATACCTAAAGCAAATGGCCAAGACATCTGACAGAATGGTGTCCCCTCACGAAAGTGATGAGGAAATCCCTCATGATGAATTCCAAGATGCCCTCCAAGATAGGAAATTCCAACGACTACTAGACAAAGTACTCCATGAGAACCCTTAAAAGTACTTTCTTCACCTAGCGAGCTTAGCTCTCAAACTCCCCGCTAACTTCGACATTAATGCACTAAAAGAACAAGAATAGGAAAGAATTCCTAAAAAGAGCGTGAATGAGGGAGACTCCCTTGACAAAAACAAAAATAAGCAAACAAAAGACCAAAACATGCCTATGGACAAGATGGCAAAGCAAATTCATGATTTACAACAACAGTACACAGAACTCAAAACGGGGCTACCCACTAAGACTTTTTCTTTGGAAGACATCGTGCCATACCCCTTTGACAAAAGTTTGAATATGGTGCCTTTCCCCTATTGATTCGAAGTTCCTAAGTTTGACAAATACAAAGGAAAAGGGGACCCAACAGATCACATTAGAGAGTTTAGCGCGGCATGCCTAGAAGTGGCTCATAATGAAATGTTCCTAATGAGACTATTCCCTAGATCACTAGGTGGACAAGCCATGGAATGGTTCTCAAGACTACCCTCAAGTATCAAAACTTTCAACAAGTTAGTGAACCTATTCATCACAAACTTCTCTTATAACATAGAACACGAAGTTTCCATGCTAGATCTATGCAACACAAAGCAAAAGAGTGGTGAATCCTTTGTCACCTTCTTACAAAGATGGAGACAACTCGTGAGCAAATGCTCATATCACGTGCTTGAGAAGCAAATGACTGAAATGTTCATCCACAATCTTAACCTCGATCTTAGTTACCAAATACAAATTCAATGTCCTACCTCATTCATGAAAGTCATTGAGATGGGATTGTTTATCGAAGAAGCTATGATCACCAAGGGGCAAATCAAGTTGTACAAGGACACACCTAACTCAAACTACACAATGGACAAGTCAAAGTTTTGGACCAAGAACAAGAATGTTGCAATGATGAAGTGGTAGATGCCAAGGTGGCGGCTCCTAAACAACAGCAACCAATCTTCACCCTCAAAGGAGAGGCAACCAATACTACACCCAACAAAACATTCTCTCGGGAGTCAAAGCCATGGTTCACCTCAAATCCTACACAAAAATTCACACCCCTAGGGGAGTCCCAAGAATCTACGCTAAGAAAGTTGTTAACCAAAAATGAGATCACTCTTCCCCCCACTAGTGATTATGAACCTCAAGTGAACCTCACTACTAGAAAGACACCAATTTCTACAAGTATCATAGGGGAAGAGGCCACACAACCAACAATTGTATCCATCTCAAATATGACATACTTGAGCAAAATCAAGTAGGTACTCAACAACATACCTCTAACGAGACACATGTGGCATATAAGGATCCGCTTCTCAACCATGATAGGTCGTACAACAATAACAACAACAACAACAATAACAACAACAATAGGCAAAATTAGAATAATAGGCATAATAATGCTAACTATACAAGCGTGACGTTCAATTATACCATCAACTGCATATTGGAGCACATCCCACAAGTCAACGTGGTCACGTCCAACCAGCAATCAGGACCCAACAACACTGATTGCAGCATCATCACCCGCAGTGGTAAGGTCACGTTGAACACCCTCCCTCCAAGGTCAACACCTTCTCAGTCGAACTCCCATCAGTATAGTGTCATAGACCAACTTCAAAAAACTCCTACCCACATATCTATCTTAGAGTTGTTGCGTCTGTCTCCTTCCCATAAGGAAATTCTTGATAGAGCCCTAGTAGAAATGACTATACCCACGAACTTGGCCCAAGAGAAGTTTCAAGCCATGGTAGGAAATCTAACCTCCTCTAGCACCATATCATTTACCGAACAGGGTGACCTCTCAATGTCTCGTCCTCATAACACACCCTTGCATATCGTTGCTTTCATCCATAAGCACCTCATCAAAAGAGTCCTCATTGATGGAGGAGCCAGTTTAAATATTTGCATGCTCAAGCTAGTCCTTACATTGGGGTTCTCTGAAAATGAGGTGGATCCAAGAAAAAAGATCATATTAAAGCCTATGATGAAGAGGTCAGAACTACTAAAGGAACAGTGGTGTTACCAATACAAGTGGGACCGGTGATAAAGGATGTTGTTTGCCAAGTCCTAGATAGGGAGCTAGCCTATAACATTCTCCTAGGTAGAGCATGGATTCATGCCATGAAAGTTGTGCCTTCTACCTACCACCAATGCATAAAATTCCCTCATAATGGCAAACAGGTCACCATCCAAGGTGATCCTGACCCCTTTCAGCATTGCAACTCTGTCCGCTCAAAGCCTGATTACATCATACCCAATAATAGAGCTTCTACATCTCCTACCTCATAGCATGATTCTACCTCCGAAGCTTCCTCATCCAAGCCCAAAGAGCAGAAAATTACCATCAAAGAAACAAGAGTAGGGGAATCCTCCATCGAGCACAGCCTCAACTTAGCCAAAATGCCTCTATCTCCTAGATCCTTTGGGCGACCTAAACATTTTCCAAAGCCATCTACTCCTCCTGCACCTCCTACAGCTCTCTTTATAAAATGGGGGACCCTATCAGATGAAATAGAGGAAAGAGATGTCTTACAATGGCTCTACACAGACGAAGAGAACACACAACAAGAACCACCTAAGCTCCCAATAGAAATCTATGGGCAAGGTGAGTCTATCTTACATAGAATGGGTTATGAAGGACAAGGTCCCATTGGCCTAAGAAAAGAAGGAATAATAGAACCCATTCAACCTTCTTCATCCTCATTGGCAAGAAATACAAAAGGTCTAGGATACAAGGACAAGGGCAAAGCCAAAGCAAATGCTTGTCTTGTGGAAATGATCCATAACCTTCAAGAGGATAGTAACATAGATTCCAATGAGTATGAATGGGATGAGCTGATAGAGCACTCCTATGAAGGAAGGTTTGAGTTCTATGAGCTGACAGAGCACTCCTGAGAGCACAACTTTCAAGGAAGGTTTGAGTTCTATCGCAATAAACAATTTGGAGGAAAGTACCATCCCGGACCCTATCCCTACCAATACCCCTCACATATCCATTCAAACCATCAATGAATCAAATCTATCCTCCAACCCCCTCCCCCTTATGCATCCTGAACTTATCGACTGGGATTTACGAGGAACCCTGCAATTAAACATTTTCCAAAATGATGATGCCTATATTGATTTCATGGAACTTAGGGACCACCTACCTACAGGAGATCATAAAGTTGGCTTCGCCATTAAACTTAATATTGTGGCTTATTTCGAAGAGGGGACCAAGCCTTCCAGTCGCAAAAATATCAAAATAAAAATTGGATCTAATGGTGAAAACCGCTCCGCGGCAGTATCAGATCCCAAAATAGTAAAAATAAAGGATGCATCCGATGGTGAAAACCTAACTATGGCACCTGATGATGGATGGCTTGACATTCCCCTTGACAACATGCACCAAGAGAAATCTCAGATTGTTGTGGAACCTACAAAACCTGTCAACATTGGAACAGAGGAACAACCTAAGATCATTCACTTTGCAAAGTCTATAACTCCACCAGAAAAGACCAAGTTTGTACCATTCTTCAAGAAAAAGCAAGTCAATTTTGCTTGGTCATATGTAGATATGCCAGGATTAGATCCAGATTTGATTCTACATCATCTTCCATTAGATCTGGGAGTAAAACCAATCAAACAAAGGCTTAGAAAGATGCATCCACACATTGCACTGCTAGTGAAAGAAGAACTCAAGAAACTATTGGATGTAGGCTTCATCAGAGCAATAGACTATCTAGAGTGGGTCTCCAACATAGTGCCAGTATCCAAACCTGATGGCAGAGTCAGATTATGCAATGATTTCTAAGATCTAAACAAATCTTGCCACAAGGATGACTTTCCATTGCCCAATATAGATATCATAGTCGACTTATCAGCGGGGCATACCATGTTATCTCTTATGGATGGCTTCTCTGGATACAATCAAATCAGAATAGCACCAGAAGACCAACATAAGACAGCTTTCACTTGTCCATGGGACACTTTCTGCTAGAATGTCATGCCATTTGGGCTAAAGAACGCTGGGGCGACATATCAACGAGCTATGACCACTATCTTCCATGATATGATGCACATCACAATGGAAGACTATGTAGATGATATCCTTGCAAAGTCACTCACAAGAGAATCACACCTAGATATACTAGAGAAGGTCTTTCAGAGAGTGGAACAATTCAAAGTCAGGTTGAACCCAAAGAAATGTGTGTTTGGAGTCACCTCAGGCAAACTCCTAGACTTCATTGTATCAACAAATGAAATAGAAGTAGATCTTGCCAAGGTCAAAGCTATTATGGAAACGCCACCACTGAAGAACATCACTCAATTGCGGTCCCTATAAGGCAAGTTACAGTCTATTAGGCGATTCATATCACAGCTGGCAGACAAGTGTCAACCTTTTAGTCATCTCTTACATAAGAACATTCCATTCCGATGGCGTGAGAAATATGAAGAAGCATTTGGCAAACTAAAGGAGTATCTTATGAATCCACCTATCTTGATGCCTCCTATACAAGGCAAGCCACTATTACTCTACATATCTGCCACACCAACAGCTCTCGGAGCCCTATTAGCACAACATAATTATGAAGGCAAAGAAAGAGCTATCTACTACATCAGTCACACATTGGTCGGCTATGAACTACAATATTCCCAAATAGAAAGATCGTGTCTTGCTGTGGTTTTTGCTTCCCAAAAACTATGACATTACATGCTAGCACATTCAGTCAAGCTTATTGCAAATATAGATCCACTCAAATACCTATTAACCAAAGCAGCTCTAACAGGTCACCTAGCCAAGTGGGTAATGCTCCTAAGTGAATACGACATGGAGTATGTAGAAAGGAAGGATATCAAAGGTCAAATCATTGCCGATCAGTTAGCAGAAGCTCCATTACAGGACAACACACCAATGACATTTGAGTTTCCAAATGAAGCCATATTCAGTATCACAACACACTCATGGAAACTCTACTTTGATGGATCCTACACCAACCATGGATCGGGGGCAAGAATCTTGTTGGTCACTCCTCACGGTGACACCATACCTAAGTCTTATCACCTGCTATTCCCATGCACAAACAATATAGCAGAGTATGAGGCCTTGGTCATTGGTCTCAAAATGGTAGTAGAATGGAAAATAAAAGAGCTACATGTCTATGGTGACTCTCAACTGGTGAACAATCAAGCTAATGACGACTATCAAACCAAAGATGAGAAGCTTATTCCATACAAGCACATGGTTGATGACTTTAAAGAGTACTTTGTGATCATCTCCTTTGAGCAGATACCTCACATTGAAAATAAAGCAGCAGATGCCATGGCAACCATTGCCTCACTCCTCGAGATCCCAGAGAATGAGTCACAATATGAGTTCTTGGTGGAGTCAATTCAACAACCAGCTTATGATATTCCTAAAACACACTCCATAGGCCTATTGGTCAGATCTGATTCACCTTGGTATGGTAAGATTTACACTTACCTCAAGGATAACACCCTCCCACCTGACTTGTCTTCAAACCAACGTCGAACCTTCATCTGCCAAACCTCTCGTTATACCATTATTGCTGACACCCTATACCGACGTGGTCTAGATGGTACTTTACTCCATTCTTTAGAATGAGAAGAATCTCAAACCTCCTTAGGAGATGTGCACGAAGGGATTTGCGGAACACACTTTAGCGGTCCTTCTTTAGCTAGGAAACTCATGTGTTTGGGATACTATTAGCCGAACATGGAAACAAATTCATATCAGTTTGTGAAGAAGTGCAAGCAGTGCCAGATATATGGAAACCTAATATATGCACCAGCTCAAGAGCTGAGACCTTTAATGACATCTTGGCCCTTTTGTCAATGGAGACTTGACCTTGTGGGCAAAATTCGCCCTCCTTCATCCAACAGCCACAAGTTCATAATAACCACCACTGAATATTTTACCAAGTGGATTGAAGTTGTTCCCCTCACCACCGTCACAAGTAAATAGATTTCCTCATTCATCCACAATTACCTCATCTGTAGATATGGAATTCCCTCATCCATTATCATGGATAACAGAAGACCCTTCAAAAACTAGGATGTCTAAGAGCTTTGTGACAAATTCAAAATCTAACACCGTTTCTCCACCCCATACTATCCACAAGGCAACGACCAAGCAGAAGCATCCAACAAAACTATTCTGAAGATCCTCAAGAAGATAGTCAACGATGCTGGCCGTGATTGGAACATACAATTGAATCCTACTCTGTGGGCCTATCAAACCAATATATGCACTCCCACAGGTGCAACCCCTTACGCCCTTGTCTATGGATCTGAAGCTATTTTGCCTATCGAGGTCGAGTTACCATCCCTATGGGTGTCATTGAAAGGTCTTATCATTGATGAAGACTACATAATATCTAGACTCCAAGAGCTAGAATTGTTGGAAGAGAGAAGGCAATAGGCCTTTAACCATCTCAAAGCATATCAGCAAAGGATGTCACAAAGCTACAACCATAGAGTTTGTCCAAGGATATTCAATGTTGGTGACCTAGTACTTAAGGAAAATCCCTGCAATCAACAAGATCAGGAAAAGAAAGGCAAGTTTGAACCCAACTGGCTTGGGCCTTATGTGATCGTTGTTGCCTATGGATCAGGGGAATATTAGTTGGCAACATCAAAAGGTGAGCTGCTCGATGATCCAATCAATAGTATGCATCTTCGCCGGTTCTATACCTATGAGAACCCCAATGTAAGGGGGCAAAAAGTATTTAAAAAAAAATCATCCTTTGGTGAAAACCTGGCAAACAGGGGCCTTGGATAGGTACCATGATGAAAACCTAGCAAACAGGCATCATGTGTACTTCTAGCTTCCATGCAAATAAAAGCAAGTGGTGAAAACCTGGTAAATAGGCACTCCTTGTGATAAACCGCTTCCTCCATCCTTGGGAAACCAATCACCTATTATCCTTTCCTCCTACCATCGTGTCCCAATCGATCCATATCTATTTCACAATAAAAGAACCTTTTGCAACCTAACGATAACCTATCATGGCTTGATACTCTATCTCTTTTGTTGCCTTGTCAACCAAGGCTCTATAGCGTCTGTCATCAGTATCATAGGGTCACCTCGAACTACGTTGCCTCTGCGTTGTCACATAGGCAAGGCCATTTATCAATGCACCCCCGAGGCTCCCCTTCCTGTCCATCCAAAATATCTTGTCATCTATCCTCTAGTCCATCCATGGTCCAAGGTCCCCGACCTACGTTGCCTTTGCATCATCACGTAGGCAAGGCCATTTAGCAATGTGCCCCTGAGGCACTAGGTCAGTCCGTTAGGGTCCATCTTACCAGGCATGCATGCAAGCACAAGCAAAGCCTACTTTCAAAGCAGAAATCTTGACGCAAGGCATCAACCTATTCAAAGCAAAGCAAACAAGTACCTAAAGCACTCTAAATGATTCTATCTAAATTATGGCAAGAAAAACACATCTAAATGCAAAAATGTTTTGTGGTTGTGATCAGGTTAGGTTACAATGTCTTGATTTTTGTTATCATGTCTTTCTATGCTACTCGAGGATGCCAAAAGCTAGAGATGCTATGATGGGGGCATGATTATATTTTTTGTTTTGCTATTTGTGGATTAAACTTTAGTAATGTGAAGCCTTGTCTAAAGACATGGTCGGCAAAAATATCATCTAGGACATCAAAGGTCTAACATGAAAGGGGGCAATCCTTGTCTATTGATATGCAAGAAATACTCGAGTCATCTTGGTTCAATTATACCTAGATGCTTGTATTAACTTACAACATTTAGAAAAAGCACCCAAAAAAATTGCCCAATGATGAAATAAGCACTTCAAAATACTTGCACCATCAAGATGTCAAGAAAGAAAACATCATTCGCATCCATTATACACCCATAAAAGCATCCATATCCCATGCAATAAAAGATCCACAAAATGCAGAGTACCAATACAAATAAAAGCTTGTGAGTCTTTCTACCGAGTTAGTCTTCAATCAATCTTCTATCTATCATTGTGTCATCTCTGTGTCGATTGAGTACATTTGGACATAACAAAAACATAGCATAGTTTGCATATCATATTACATGAGATGGTCATTAACATGATTAAATCATTTGCATACATTATAAATGCATTAGATCACCCATATCCATTTGTATCATACATAGCATAATACCCACAGAAAAAATCAAAAACATAGGCAAAGACATGTAGAGCATCACATAAATTGCATCATCATATAGATCGCATAACACATTTTGCATATCATAGCATCAAAGTAAACATCTAAGTCTGCATTAGATAACATCACATAGCATCATATAACATCTAAGTCTGCATTAGATAACATCACATAGCATCATATAATGTCTAAGTTTGCATTAGATAAACATCACATAGCATCATATAACATCTAAGTCTACATTAGCTAACATCGCATAGCATCATATAAACATCTAAGTCTGCATTAGATAAACATCGCATAGACATAATCATAGTCTGCATCACACGTGTATCATCATAAAATAGAAATGCACCATAACATATAGTATAAACAACTGCATATAAAGATCATCAATAGCTGCATCATCATATAAATATCAAATAAAACATGTCTAAATGTACAATATATCAAAGTCTACCAGGACCATCTCTAAGTCAAGTCATATAAACTATATACATCACATAAATAATGGTACATGTATCAGTACAAACTGATACAAGTATATACATGCCAGGCTATTTGAGCCATCAAAATTTGTATACATAAAGCTAAAAATTTATAAAAGTACAACTATGAGCTAACCCTGCTACCATGGGCCACTGCTCCCAGCACTGCCCTCTCCATCCCCTCCTCTACTGGCCCTCGACTGTTGTGGGCCCCTCACCAAAGCTCCTAACTGTGAACCCCTGCCCTATGTGAAGCCATAGACTAGCTCCTGTAGCTCGGTGCATGTTGGTCCATCGGCACTGCCCCATGATACAGTCCTCTATAATACTATGTCTGACCCTGCACCCTAGCAAGCTCGCCATGTACCTATGCCAGTTGTGTATGCAGCTGTTGAACCTAGGCCTGTCCCTATTGCACCTATGTAACCAAGAATGCAGTGGCCCCGTCTATCCCCAAAGCTGCTAGGGCCGCGTCTCTCTCCAATCGCAAGGGTTGCACCCTTGCCTCTGCTGCATCCCGCTCTGTCGTGAGCCCTGATAAAACTTGAGCATCCAACTCTCTCCGAGACTTTGTCGATCGGAGATATGCCCTAAGCTCTCTAATCTAACCCTGCAGTGTCGCAATGGCCTACTGCTGCCAATCAAGCTAAGGAGACTGAGGAACCCGTGCATGTCCCTGCACCTACTACTGGGCCACCTCCTGCAGTGGCAGCATCTGTCTCTGTTGACCAACTTGTACCTATGATGCAGCCCATGGTTGCACTACCTACTGCTGTTGGGAGGGTCCCTCCCCATCCCTCCTCCTCTACCTCTATCTACCTCCTTCGTCACCTCCTCCACCTCCCCCATCTCCCCCATTCCCTCCATCACCTTCGTCTCCTCATCCACCTCTACTCCTCCTCCATCTCCTCCTCATCCTGCCAACCCCATCCTCGTTGTCTGAATCCTCCTCATCTATGCGAGGAACCAACTCTCCAGGCCCTGAGTACCTCAGAAAAAGGTGTGTTGCGAACCACTCCTCATAATCAGGAGTCATCCCTGCATCTATAACCTCTCTACTCATCGACCAAGCCACATAAGGCATCTACTAAAACTTTGCCAAGGCCTCCTCATATGATGCCACTGGACCCCATCTAAACCTCTCTACATGTGTCCTCACAAAATGGGCCTGTCCCTGGGGCATCCCCTGTATCCTGTCAAACTATCTCCGCACCCTGCTGACTATCTGTCTCTCCAGTATAAATCAAGTCCTACCAATGAGCCACCGCGTCTAAAAGCAGTAGGGCAGCTCGTCATCCTCATCATCCCAATGCTCGCACTCCAGGTAGGGGCACCAGATAACTCTATCCACGTTATCCAGCGCATGCCTCCAGTACTCTAGCTTTCCCAGCTTGTGATGAGAAATAACTCATGCATACCCATAGCTATACGGCTCGCCCCTCTGTCTAGAAAAGGTGCATATCAACCGCGTGATAGCGATGTGCTCCCATAGCCAAAACTGCAACAGTGAGACACCTGCTGATAGACTGGCACCCCTATGGTATACCACTTGGTGCATATCGTGGTATAGGTGTGCCAAGACATAGACACCCCATGCATAGTGGGTGCCCTATGTAATCATCTGCTCCATGATCCGTCCCCATCCAATTAGGAACCCATGCGATCGGGGCATACAATGCCTCTGATCAATCTTGCCACTATACCTGGGAAGTAGTCATAATAATCATGTATATCCTACCAGGAGATAACCTGACAATCTAGCTCAAGGTCATAAAACACCCTCCTACACTTTGCAAGTCCTGCATCCCGCTGAGGTTCGTACTCTACAAGATCACCCTGTATCGGTAAGTGTAAAATCTTGTAGACGTCCTCCAGAGTAACTGCCATCTCGCTAGTCAGAAAGTGAAAAGTCATGTCTTCGCTATGGAATCTCTCCACTGTTGCAATCAACAAACTGAGGTTCGTACGAACCTCAGGCATGAAGCAAACGTAATCAAGGCCCATAGCGCCGAGAGCCTCTCGATCTATCTCAGTAAGCATATAGCACTGCAACATCGGTAAGGGAAACTGGTCCCTTGACATAAGTATGTCTCAAATGTCCTCCTACAAGCACGCAAGGCAATGCGTCAATCTAAAGCAGCCAAAAACCTGCTTAACATATCTGAAGAATTATATCAACTAATTTAGCATATCAAATTTATCAAAACAACATACAACATCTCTTAACTAGATTCCTACAATCTCAGAGATGGCTTATCGATTGATGCATCGAGCAAGATGCCAATCGAATCAATTTTCGTTAAGTAAACTGACTATCCTATGCATATGCACCAAACCAGAAGGTAAATGCACAATTTCTCAGCAAATGCGCCACTTTTGGAAAATGCACCACGGCATTTCTTAAATGTGCAGATCCATATCAAAAGCACAACTATACCTTGTATATGCGTAGCCTAATTACATACGCTGGAAGACATCATACATGCACAAGATCCTCATGCATGCGCCGACTCATGGCATCCATGCGCAATTTCCTATCTCAAATGCGCCACACGAATTCAAATGCGTAGTTTTGCACAGCATATGCGCTGAACTGCCTTCCTACGCATTTACTTTCCCTAAATTTCCCTAGCATTTATTGCGCTCATAAATAACCCTAGGTGAAGTTTTTCGAGCTACATACCTATGGTCTTGCCTCAGCTGGCTGATCAAACTGACAAACTCGCTCAAAGCGGTGCTCCTCGTGTGGAATATCCATCTCAATGTCGACTGCTCTATGCTCCTATGCTCTCCTAAACTCTCAAGGACAAATCAACTAAAGCCAAGTGGGCAAATGACTAAGAATGTGGACCCAGCTCATATATATAGAAAATGGAACCCTAACTGGCTGTGTGGTGACTGTGACTACTTCCCTAGCTCGTTTCTCTGAAACACACCCTATTTTCTTCAACCCTAACCTAGTTTTCCCTTCTTCTTCATGAGATTGTCTGTCTCTCATCCTTCTACCTTCTTCCCGTCCAATCTCCTAAGGGGGCATCCTACCATTGTTAAACTTGTACCAGGGGCAAACTGGGGCATGTATCATTATCAGAAAATTCTTATTCTTTGAAGCAACACCGTAAACTACATTGCATCAAAGAGGGGCAAAATGTATACGCCTAAAAATGACATGACTCTGTCCAAATAAATATTCTTAATATTTATTTAAGTCTAATTCCTCTATCAATAAATAAATAAACAAATTTATTTATTTGATTCATTTCTCCCAACAATTAAATAAAAATCAATTTATTTAATTAAATTCCTAAATTCTTCTAATTCTTCCAACAAATTAAATAATACCAATTATTTAATTAGTTCTCCCAAATTCATTCTAAATTAAATAATACTAATTATTTAATTATTTCTTCCAATAATATCTTCTCTAAATTTAAATAAATCAAATATTTATTTAAGTTGTCTATTTCTTCTAAATTGAGTTATCTCTAACATCTTCTCATCCTAAATATCTTAAATAGTTATCTCTAATATACTAATCCTTGTGCACATGCAATTGAATATCCTAAATATTTAATTGAGCTAAAATATCTTCTCATCCTCATGCAATTTCCATTCTCTAGTTCTATTCTCTTAACTGATTGATCTATTCTTTTAATTGATTTATCTCTTCAATTAACTCATTCTTCTATTTTATTAATTCCTCTCATGCAAAATATAGCAAGACACTTGTCTTCTTCCTATTCGCGCACATTCCTCAACCGTTCTATACCGTTGACCATGCAGATTCATATTTCAGCAGTGCCAAGAGAGTTTAATGACCGTGCAGATTCATTGGCTGTTTCTGCCACTCTCATGGTGCCTCACAAGGATTTCAAAGGAAACAAGTACACTATTGAGCTGGTCTTCTGACCAAGTGTACCTGATAACGCTGACCATTGGCAGGTGTTCAATGGTGATAATCAAATCATTGCTTTCCTAGAAAAGATGGATAGTTTTGATGAGCTTTACTTTGAAGGAAGTGAATCATCACCTCGTGAATATGTTTCTGAGGTAGATTCACAAACCGGCGAAGAATTTCTACAATTGAAAGGAAATAAAATCCCAAAAGGTTTGGTTTCCTTTGAGAAACTCTTTGATAAACATGACAGGTATATCAAGTAGCGGCAACAACAACAGGATTCAGGTTCCTCTATGGAATTTGAGCAGGTCAATTTGGGTTCGGAAACAGATCCTAAGATGGTCAACATTGGAAAATGTTGCACTGCTGATGAAAGATTCAAATTCATTACCCTCCTCCACCATTACATTGATGTTTTGGCTTACTCCTATGATGACCTGAAGTCTTTCAGGCCTAAGGAGGTTCGACACGAAATTCCCCTCAAAGTCGGATCGTTGCCTCACAAACAGAAGCAGAGGCAATACAATCCAAAGATATCAGGTATGATTCTTTCTAAAATTCAGAAGATGTTGAATGCAAGGATAATTTTTCCAATTCATCATTCCACATGGATTGCAAACATAGTACCTATAAGGAAGAAGAACGGAGAAATCTGTATCTATGTTGATTTCAGGAATCTCAACCAGTCTTCCTTGAAAGATAACTACCCTTTGCCCATCATGGACCAAGTATTGCAAATAGTGACAGGTTCAGAAATGCTATCTATGTTAGATGGTTTTTCGGGGTATAACCAAGTGGAGGTAAATGAAGCTGATCAGTTCAAAACTGCCTTCACCACACCATGGGGCACATTTGCATATCGCAGAATGCCTTTTGGTCTGATCAATGCTGGCGCAACATTTCAGAGAGCGATGGATCTTGCTTTCAAAGATGAGATGGGTAAGTTCATTGTGGTATATCTCGATGACTTGACTGTTTTCTCCAAAAACCATCAGGATCATGTGCATCACTTACGACAAGTGCTGGAGCGCTGTCGGCAAAATGGCATTTCCCTCAATCCCAAGAAGTCAATTTTTGGGGTGACGGAAGGCAAGCTTCTCGGACACATTGTATCCCAGGAAGGTACTAAGATTGACTCGGAGAGAGTTAAATCTATTCAAAGTCTCACTCTGCCTACAAGTAAAACTGCTATTCATTCTTTCTTTGGAAAGGTGAATTTTCTGCGAAGGTACATTTCTGAGTTTGCAGAAAAAACCTGTCACATTGTTAATATGACGAAGGGTAAGGCCACTTTCCGTTGGACTGTAGAAGGTAAGGAAGTGTTCGAGGATATCAAGAGAGCTATTTCTCATGCTCCAGTTCTTGTTTGTCCAAACTACACTAAGGATTTTGTAGTCTATAGCTACGCTTCAGAACACACACCTTCAGCTATTCTGGTTCAGCAGAATGAAGAAGGATTGAATCCCCCATATCATTTATGAGTTGTCCTCTCAAAGCTCATAAATTGAAGTATTCAAATATGGAGAAGCATGCCTATGCCGTAGTCAAAGCGGTTAAGCATTTCAGGTTCTATATTTTAAACTCACACACTGTTGTCATGGTGCCTGATACAACAGTCAAATCTATCCTAACTCAACAGGAGTTCGGAACAAAGAGAGGTAATTGGATCGCTAAGATTCAAGAATTTGATCTGGATATCAAGCCTACCAAGCTTGTGCGTGGTAAAGGTTTGTGTCAATTGATTGCAGATAACGTTCCAAAAGAGATAGGGGACGAAGAAGAAGAAGTTGTGGACACGCCAATTGTCCTTTTTGTTACTACAACTGACGAGTGGTATTCCAATATCGCTCATTTCCTTACCTATGGTGAGTGCCTTTCTCACTTGTCTTATAAGGAAAAGAGAACTGTCAAGTTAAAAGCTGCTAACTACGTCCTTTGGGACAATGGTTTGTACAAGAGAAGTCTTGATGGTGTATTTCTCCATTGCGTGGATAAAGCACAAGAAAGTAGACTTTTGGAGTCTTTCCACAATTTGGCTTGTGGAGGACATTTTTCAACACCTGTAACGGCTCACAAGATTCTGTGAGCTCGATACTATTGGCCCACACTATTCCAAGATGTGTACAATTGGGTACGTAGGTGTGAGTTATGTCAACAGTTTGTTGGGAAACCAAAATTTGCAGTGTTACCTCTAAAACTAGTGGTGATCGAGGAGCCTTTTCAGCAATGGGGTATTGACTTCATTGGCGCAGTGAATCCATCATCAAGTGCAGGACATAACTATGTTCTCACTACAACAGACTATTTTACCAAATGGGTGGAAGCTATTCCAGTCAAGCATGCTACTTCAGAGGTGGTATGCAGTTTTCTTAAAGAGAACATTATTTCCAGGTTTGGAGTTCCAAACAAGATTGTAGCAGACAATGCTACTTGTTTTTCCTCTCATGAGATTACTGAGTTTTGCTACGAACATGGGATCACTCTTTCCCATTCTTTAGACTATTATCCGCAAGGGAATGGTCAAGCAGAATCAAGCAATAAGAATCTGGTCACTATCATCAGGAACCTGGTCGATGAGAATCAGAGAACTTGGCATAAGGCATTGTTTGATGCTTTATGGGCTGATAGAATTACCCCCAAAAGGGCGATAGGCATGTCGCCATTTTAGCTTCTATATGGTCTGAATGCAGAGATACCAATTACCTTGGAATTGCCAGCATTGAAGTTGGTAAAGGCATTGGAAGATAGAACTTTTGATAGTTCTATTGATAAAAGGATCATGTATTTGACTGAACTTGAGGAGCAGCGCACTATGGTGGTGGACCGTATTGCTGAGCACCAAAATCAAGTAAAGAAACTCTTCGACAAGAAGACAATAGCTCGTGAGTTTCAGGTTGGAGATCAAGTCTTGTTGTGTGATAAGAGGAGAGAACCAAAAGGGATGCATGGGAAATTTGATTCCTTGTGGAGAGGTCCATTCACCATTCATCAGTTTTGTGGTGAAAATAGTTTCTTGCTAGAGTATCAGGATGGGACACCATTCTTGTTGCCTCACAGTGGACAACATCTGAAGCACTTCAATCCTTGAAGTTTCAGATAAGTTAAATTGTACATTTGTATAGTTTTGTGTTTTATTCTTGTATTTTCGTTTAGTCTTTTGTGTCTTTTTCTTTTTAGCTTGACTCTATAGCCCAATGGCAAGGATGAAGGCACTTAGAGACTAGATTCGACTCCCTTCAATCGTTTCAAAGTTTGATTGAAGGAAGTTCCCCAGTCAGAGCTAGCTGTTGTTCTCAAAATCAGCTAAGCTCGTTTTTGTAGACAACCCCCACGAAACTTGTCTGTTTCGTGAATCTACACTCTAAGCTCGTGGATCGAGACAAGATTCCCTTGATCTCGCGTGAAGTCATTTGACATTTTAGACTAGTTTATGACATCCCTTTGAATCAGATTCTTGATATACGCGAAGATTGTTCAAGTTGTAAATCACTAAAAATGTCAATTTGGGTCATTTTTAAGAGTTAGTAAAATTTGAAATCTTGATATGCAAGAGTGGTAAAAATTACCGCTCCTGCATATCTCTTTTTGACTCATTTTTCTTGTACATTCAATAGCGGCATTTTTTGCCGCTTTAGCATATGGTTTTTATATTGCATGTAAAGGCGGCATATTTCGCCGCCATTACATGCGTTTTTTCGTTTAAACCTGTGAAGTCGGTGATTTTTGACGTCTTTACATGTTTTATTCTTTTTGTGCACTGTCAGCTGAAATCTCCGCTCAAACGAGATCTTTGGAATCTTGGTCACTTAGTGCCATTAATGGCCACTCGTGCCACTCGCTTAGCATTTGTGGTTGAGTTATTTAATGTGTTTTGATGGCTTATTTTACCATTTCATTCTTTCTCTCGAGCTATCCTCCAGGCTTCTCCAACATCGTTTGATCGCGCCGTCAACGGGATCGACCTAATCCATCGCCATCAAACCTAGGGTTTCAAGTTTTAGACGGGTAAGTTTTCTCTTTTGTTTCCGTTCCCCTTCTTCACCGTTTATGATGTGTATCGTTTAGATCTTTGTTTTTAGATTTTCGTTACGTTTTTTGTTCTTTGTTTTGTTTTGTTGTTTTCGTGATTATTTTCTTTTTTGTGTAAGGTCTGTTTATGATGTGTATCAAATTTGTTTTCGCACCAGAGGTGCCCTAGGTTTTGCCCTGAAACCTCTAGGTTTCTACCGCCTAGACCCTCAACCCTTTCTTTACACCGTTATGTAATATCGATGGAGTTCGCCGATCCTACCAGGAAACCATGCGACCGCTACCAAGTGCCAAGTCGGCGAAATTCCCCGTCATTACACTTAAATCTGTAAATTTCCCTCAAATGCAATGTCGACAAAATTTGCCGCTGGAACCTCACCATTCATATCAATGTGCAAAATTGGTGAAATCTGCTGCTCAGATATGTATCAGTGCCCCTCATGAGATGTCGGTGAAATTTGCCGACTAAACAGCAAAAAAGTGATAAACCTGAAGTGCAGTGTCGGCAAATTTTGCCGCTCCGACATAAACCCTTGTCTTTCTTGTTACATGTATTGGCGGCAAAATCTACCGCTTATACCAATTCCTGGTCTTCATCAACATGCAATGGCGGCAAAATTTGCCGCCAATGCAAATAATACAAGACCCTCATATGCAAGGGCGGCAAATTTTGCCGCCCATGCAAAAATGTCCCAAATTTTTCCAACTCTGGAAAATTTCCAATTTTGATTTCCTGAGCCCGCTTCTCCTCTGATTTTTGGCCAGCTCGCACTATAGCCCTTTTTCAAGCGCATTCCCATAGTCGTGATCATCAACATGCAATTTTCCCAGATTACCCATATTTTCCCTAATTGCATGATCATGACTTTTGTTGCAGTTTCTTCTGCGGAGCTTCGTTTAACATCAAACTTCTTCTCAGTGAAAGTTCATCCAAATGACTGACTTGTCCCCGAAGAAGTCAAAAGCAATGAAGTACAAATATCAAGGTGTTTACCCAATCACCTCAGTCCATTCTAATGTTGAGGACATTAGAGATACAGAGATTGGCCATGTTGATATGGCCAAGTTTGTAGAGAGAACCAAGTCAAGCAACCCCAGTGCTATGATGAAGAAGATAGTGGAGAGTAATATTCATCTAGTATCATCCTTCCCAGTGGCGGCTCACAATACAGAATTTGTTCTTCAGTGTGCCCATTTCTATAACAAAGATATTAGAGCTGTGGTGGACACCAGTGGTAATGTGATAATCAGGTTGGATCCTGAGTTCATTGACAAGGTGTTCATGTGTCCTCCTGCGACAGAGGTATTGAAGCTTGACTTTGTTGAAGCTCAGAAGGAATATGACAAAAATCCAAAAAAAGCAAAGAAAGTGATCAACAACAAATGGTTGAAGACTACAAGGTCAAGTTTGTCAAGGTGGCCACGTAGTTTTCCTCGAAGTGATTTTGTAGAAGAAGTTGGTGACTTGATTACTCTCCTCAGCAGGATAAGAGGTTTGTCCTCCTCTTCATAGTTTCATGAATGGATGTATCCTTTCATTAAGGTCATACTCCAGGGCAAGCAAATTATCTTCTGGGGAGAACAAATCAGTAACGCTTTGCATGACCAACTGACAAAGGTATCCACTACCTCCAAGTTCTACATGACTTCCTATCTGGTATACATTGCAGCCTCCATGAGGATTTTTCTGGGATTATCATCAGAAGGGGATAGGAGAGTAGTCCCAGTATACCAATATTATTCTCAGCTGACATTGAAAGGTTCAATTCACCACTTCAGGAGGGTGAATGATGCGTTCTTTGCTGTATTCTTGTGTCTTTTTGATCCCCAACTGGAGCAGAGAAGAATTTCAGACAAGGCATGGATAGTGGTTAATAACTTCGGTTGTATGTTTTTGCAATTTCCATCTTTTTCATACTTGAGGGTTGGCTTTTTCCAAGGCTACCCTTATATGCTTTCTAGATTTCCTTCAGATAAACTGGTCTTGATGGAGTTGTGTAGACAAATGATTGTCGTGCATAACAAACAGATGGAACTCAAGAAGCCTGGTTTCAGATTTCCAGTGGAAATCGACAGATATTCAGTATTGACTACCGCAAAGGCAAGGGCTATGGAGACAGAAATGCAGTTGGTCACCATGAAGCAATTCAAGAGGAGACCAAAATTTGACTACCGGGGTGTAAAGGATAAAATCAGGAGGAAAACTCAGTTTCATGAACCCATGGTGGAAGATGTTTGGATAGACTTGAGAACGGAGGAAGATATCAGGAAACTGGACTATAGCAGGCTGTCTCTAGAACAAATTGAATATCTGGGACTTGCTGATATTCCAAAAGATCTTGTGGATGATGGAGAATTGGTTGATGCCAGGTACGATGCAGAACAGATAGCTAGTACTCCTCTCCCTCCAATCCAATGGTCCCAAAAGGAGTTGACTTCACTAAGGAAGAGGTTTGAGCCTATATTGGCTAACACCAATAAATGGCTAGTGGATAAAGGAATTACGCTGAAAGAATTCCTCACTAGTTCAGAAACTGAAATTCAAGAGCAGACTGGTAAAAAGGTGGAAAACAGAACGAAGAACAAGAGTGATGTTCCATCATCCTCTAAAACACACAAGCCTAAAATCAGATTTGTAACGAAGAAAGCAAAAGCTGTTGAGGAAGAACCTAAAACGAAAGATATGGAAGTTGAGGAGCTAGCGACTGAAGAGCCAGCAACAGAAGAGATGGATGTTGAAGACAGGAATTTAGATCAACAAGATGAGGAGGCTTTGTCTCCACAGGAAAATACACCTGTCGCAGCTCCTGTGTCTGTTTCTCCTATTAACATTCCTTCCTGTGAATCTCCCTCTCCTCCTAAAATAATTTTTGATAATCCCCAAAGCACTTTTGAAAATGTTCTCCGTTCTTCTGAGTCAATTCCTAGTTTGTCTTCTTCGTCTTTTGATATTGGGGATACATCCATGTTTGATCATTTTGTGATGAATACTGAGCAAATTTCAAGTGCAAATGTAACAGGTGCGGTTTTTACTAACACCCCGCCTATTGTTTCTACTACCAGTACAAGCACAGTTCCGGGAACACCAGCAGTAGGAATGGATCCCAATGTGAGTACTTCTTTGCTCCCACCTTGGTTATTAGCTTACACGCCAAAGAGGAAAAAGAAAGTCATCTCTCTAGATGATTTTGATTTCACTAAATTTGTACCTGCAAAACCTAAGGCCCCGAAGAAACCGAAGATTCTTTCCAGGGTACTTGAAGATAAGGGACATAAAATTCTAGAGATAGCAAAACCTCCACAGGATGCAACTATTGAAAATTTTGATATGAATGACTATTCTATTTCTAGGGTTGAATTGGGCAAAATCACCCATGAAAGCGCTAAAAATGATATGCAGTCAGCCATGGACATCCTGATCCAGAAGTTTGACAGGGAAAAAGAAATGAAAGATTATTACAAGGCAAAGGTAGAAAGCTGACTGCAGTGGTAAGAAAAATCACTTTGAACTCAGAAGTAGTTACTCCAGAGGCCGTATCTATAGAAGACCCCGTCATTCTGAAAGCAGAAAAGACTCGCCTCAAAGGAAAAGTACTTGAAGAGTACTTAGACAGGATGCGAGCGCAAGGAATCTCTTTGCTCACGGATGTATTTGAGAAGATGGATAAAATGAGGAAAGTAAGGGCAGAACTTAATGATCTCATTGATGCTATCTCTCAAGATATTGAGCGCATGGAGGATACTCATGATAAATGGGTGGAAATGAGGAAGCTAAAAATAAGTACCCTAATATCAATTGGCGCTATTTCCAATAGGGATTCATACACAGAAACAAAGGAAGCTCTGATGTACAGGAGCAATATGCTAAGAAATTTGATCAAGGATCTTGAAGCTGCAAAGGAAATCAGTGAAGAAAATGATGTCAATCTTTTGCATAAGTTGGAGGAGTTACCTTGTAAGTTGGTATCGCAGGACGATCAATTTCTTTCTGCAGAAGAAATGATTCAAGAATTTGAAGACATGTTCCAGAAAGAATTTGAAGATAAAGCATTTTTAATAACTTCTGTGGACAACATTCTAGACAACCAGTTAACCTTGGATAATTTGAAAACCAAGTTAACTAATCATGCCAAATCAATCACTACAGTGAGGGATGCCATAGTGAGGGCCAAGATGATCTTCAAAAATGCATTCAACCCAGATAGCATTGAAATGCAAGCAGCTTTCACTATGTATGATCACCACATGAGAAAAAGTGGTGATACAAATTGAAGTAGCTATTTTTTCCCTTAGTTTATTTTCTGATTTTCACATGTACTTTCAAAACAATTTTGGACATTTTTACATGTACATTTTCAATATGTAATTACATGTAAAAATATAGGAAGTCCCAAGTCAATAAGGACTCCTATTTTTGAATAAGTCAAAGTAGTTAGGTTTTTCCTAAATTTTCTCAAGGCCTTTCGCTATAAATAAAGGGGCCCTTTTTTGTAAATTTTTATCTTTTGTCTATTGCAAGAAAACTCTGGCGAATTGAGAGGCAAATCAAGACTTTGTGCTTTTTGTGAAAATCAATATTCAAATATTTATCAATACAAGAAAGCAAGTTTAATTCCAATCTTTGTCTTGGGATTATTTGTGTTGTGATAGTTTGTTCTTACGTCTTGCTATCATAATCTTATTTGATAATAATTGAAGTGTGGAGTTTGTTTCAAGTGATTGAAGAGCGCTCTTAATTTGATTCTGATAAACTTTGTGTTATCAAATCAGTTGTGGGTTATATGTTCATGTTTGTGAGAATACAATAGTTTGGAGACTTTGTGCTGCAAGTTGTTATATTCGATTTACTTTTATCATCTTGAAGAGGAGTGAAGACTTTGGGCTACATTCTACTTCAAATAGTTCCGTTTACAAGTAGTAAGTGAGGTAACAGAAAACTTTGTGTTTCTGTGATTTTGTGATAATTTATAAGTCTTATATCAAGAGTTTGAAATATAAACATCTATTCTGAAAAAAGAGAATGAGATGAGATGGAACCACCACAAACATAGTTTTTAGTGTACATAAATTTGATAAGTTGTTTGATTTGCAAAAGTTAAGTAATTAGAGGGAACCTCCCCTTGCTGAGAGGAGAGACTTTGTCTCATCATAGCTGTGGCTGATATACCCATTTTGCCGTTAGCGAGTTAACGACAAAATATTCACCCAACAAGATAGGCATCAAATAAATTGAAAACCTCTAATCGCTGTCTTCTACAAAACGTAAGTAATGAGCTGTGATTTTGTAAGAATAGCACCCGAAGCTATTAAAGCTCATTAAGGATCATTAATTAACAAAGCACTCAAAATAACTACAACAAGCCATCTTCGTCATCGTTTGCAATGCCCTCAGCATACTGTCACTTCATCCACTTGAATTGTCCTTACATCGAATGACAATTAATTCATTTTTTGAAAAAAAATGATTTTTTGCACTTACTATTTCAAGTATCATCCAATAGGAAAAAACATAAATCACATTTTCCCATTTAATAAATAGCCAAAAAAAATTAAAGACTATAGTATTGTGCTCAGATTTTTAAATTATGCATGGCTATTGGCTAAATAAATTGAAATAATTGTATCCAAGGGATGCATTAGTAATCCTGCCAAAGGCAGGAACTAAAAATCATAATGAACATTGTTTATTAATCCCTGCCATAGGCAGGGATATGTTGTTTTCACTAGTTAATATTTTTGTTGTTTTTGCTAGTTAGTATTTGTTTGCTTTGATCTACGGCAGGGATATTGTTGTTTTTGCTAGTTAGTATTTGTTTTCTTTGATTAATGTGTTAAAATTTCTTCATATGGTAAGGTTTTTTTTTTTACAACAATTTAATGGTGAAAAATGGTTTAAAAATGAAGTTCCATTGCTTGTTCGATGTTTCCCCATTGGGAGAGCTATTTACCATTAGTAAAAAATATGAGAAAATCCTAACTAATAAAAACATAGTCCAAACTCTATATTAAGTTGTTCCCTAATGTCTCCAGTTGTTTTGGACGCAAGGCACACATTTTCCTTGATGTGGATAGGTGGCGGGGATCACTTGTGCATGGAGGCATAAGAATTTGATTGTTAGTCTCTACACTTGGTGTCTTCTCCAACAACAAAGTCTCTAGTATTCTTTTTTACATTACAACAATAGTTATTTGGCCATTTATTCTCTAAGATATTGGTATCAGCAGTCGGACTCGATCCTCTCATCTCACTTCAAATATATATATTTGACAATAAAGTTAAATTAGATTTTGTATTTTATTTGGCAGTGTCACAACAAAGTCTCCTGCCAAATCACTCGTTGTGTCATCAATCATATCTCTAGCTAAATCTCTAGCTATGACTCTCTGTCTCCAGATAAATCACGAGCAGCTTCAGCATCTGACTCCGCCAAGGCTCTAGCCCCATCACCAGAAGGTAACTTCCACAGCTCTGGAAATGGAAATCATGTCCCATATTTGTTTTATTTTGCTTGTGGATTCTTCTTTATTCATTGGTTTTTGTGTAAGAATAGAAATTGTGCCTACTTATCCTATAATGCAGATTCATCTTCTACATCTGCATATATGGATTGTTATGTCCTTGTTCTTTCTTCATTTTTGTTTATGGGTTCTTGGTATTTAAATTTTAGTTTCTAAAGAAAGAAAATTTTGTTTGGCTTAGTCTGAAATACAAATTCATATCCCTAGTCTTTTACTTGGAAATTTTCTATAGAAGAGGAGTTGCTTAATAATGGAGATTCAATTTGTGCAACTCAAACTGGGAATCATACCCCTTTTTTTCTTTTCTTGTGGGTTCTTTCTTTCTAGATAAAGTTTTGCTTTTCCTGCCTAGGCTGTAATGAAAATGAAGGACTCAACTTGTAACATATCAAAGACATCCCCAATTGAATAATTCAATATCAGAGAAGGTTAAGTCAAATAGCTATAGAGTGCTATATTATTATCACCTACTCCCCTTATCAAGCAAGGGTGATTATCGTTTCCCATGTTTCATTGGTATCTACTTAGCTAGGTTGTCTTAATATCAATTATGGTGATTACTGTTTCCCATGTTTCACTGGTATCTACATAGCTAGGTTGTGTTAATATCAATTATTCTTGAGCAATGGACTCCTTGTTATCTCATTTTAGTTTTTCTTCACAGTCAGATGAATGAACACCCAATGCTCTTTTGTCTACACTATTGCAGTTTAGTATAGACCTTGTTTATGTGGTGGTTGTAGTTTTCATAACCTAGTGGGTAGGTATGATTTTTTATACGCCAAAATAGAAAATAAATTTCATGCACTATATCTAATTTTTGTCAAGCTTAGCTATTTTTGAGGGACTTTTTTATTGTTATTTTTAATATTTTGTGTTGGTGGATTGAGGTCTTTCTGGAAATCCATTGATATGTATAGGTTTTTTAGGTTTTATTTTATCCATATTTTTTTGTGAATCATGAGCTATTTTTAACTTTAACCAAAATTCCCCCTTTAAGTTGTGTAGGCAGATTTGAAGAAGTTAGGGCTTGGAAAATGCTTCTACATTTAATGAACCCGTGATATTCATTGTTTTTTGTTCTTGTTGGATGGTGCCAAGAGGGTAGTACAACAATGAAAACCTCAATCAAATCTGAATACATTGTCCAATTTGTATTGGAACAAATCTCACAAATTAGCAGTCGAACCCTCCAATATCAACTTGTAGAAATATGTCTCTATGAAGCCCAAATATCTATCCGAATTTGAACAAATGGCTCGCACAAATGTGAATTCTGAAGTAAATCCACCCAAGGATGGAATTGGGTTTTCATCCAATCCACCAATATTCTAAGGGTGTTCATCCTAGGAATAGGTTGGACCTATAGTTTCAACTCACAAGGAAAACTCCAAATACAAATAACAAATCAAAGATCTCAAAATAATTTGCATTCATCTCTTTTTAAAGCCACAAGTGAACTTTCTAGAAAGAACTTCTAGAAGACTCACTTTTATTAATTTATTTTATTTTATATTTTATTTTTTTCAAAAGTGACATATTTTTATAATTTTTCAATATAATATTTTAAAGTCACTTTTACAAATAATAAAGTCCATCTAATTAATTAATATTAATAACCCAAAAATGACTTAGGATTATTTAACATTTAATTAATTAAATTATTCCCTTATAACTCCCAACTTAGCCTATGGGAATAAAAATAGGCTAGTGGACCTCGTTGGATGCTCATTCAAAAGATGGGGACATTACAAATCCTCCCCACTCAAAGATTGCTTGCCCCAAGCAATCACAACTTAAAAAATATAATCATTGAGATTCTAGGATCCCAAACTAATCTAAAGAATGTTCCACCAAGTTTCTATTGCTCCATTCTGATACAACTGTCATTCAACAAATCATTGTGAAGCAATCCACCAATCATACCAATGCCTGGATCCCAAATTATTGCACCATCATATAAACTAAAAATGAAAGGATAAGTGACATCTCTTATCAAGTCACCATCACAAGCTATCCATCTAAATCAAGTGTGCATAACCAAGCATGCATATCCTTTCTAGACTGTTGATACAAATGATGACAGCACTATTAAAACTAAAAATCGGATCTCTAATCATCTTGGGAATGCTTTTGATGTCATAAACTGATAAGATCTCATCATCATTAACCTGTAAGTGCTATAGTGACAATCCCATTCACACAAATCCATGCAATCAGATGCATTCATCAATGTAAAGTCTGAAAATTTTATGATCAACTTTATAGAACAACCACTAATCATCAATGTGTAAATTGAAAACCATTGAACCAAGTCTGAAAATTCTCTATTCCCATAATTATCTTCATGCCTTGGATCATAATCTAGCTAAAACCCAAAATCAATATGCATATACCTCTCAAAAGGTTCATCTTGCAAATCTAATTTTTCTTCATGTTCTACCATCATAGTTTATTCACCTAATTGTTGCCTTTCATGATCCATGTGAACAATTTTTTCTTTAATCTTTTGTAGGTGTTGTTTTTCTTGAGTGGCTAACAACTTGGCTTCATTAGCCCTCCTTATCCATTCATCACACATGTTTTGGGTACATCCAAATCTAGCCATAGATCTAATAGCTCCAAATTGAGACCTAGAAGTGAAAGGTGTGGTAGGAGCATAAGGATCTAGGGAATAACCTACACGTATCACTCATATATCGCTCAGGGTTACGGGAGGAACCTATACCACCTAGGCCTATACCACCTAGGGCATTGGAGAAGAAGCAACACACATGAGCAAAGACTCAAAAAGCACAACATCCTCTATGCTATGATTTTGAAAATCAGCTTGTATGTGACTAGGATCCACAAACACTAGCTCATGCTTAGCTATCAAATTTTACAATGCTAAAGGTCTTTAATCAAATTCATCAAAGTAACTTTGTTCTTCACATAATAAATTTTTAGTATTTCCTTTGTATGTATGAACAATATCACCATCAAAGTTAGCCAACTCACTAATTGATTCCTTGCAACTATTATGTAGAGATGGTGAGACAACGCTATGCTCAAGTAATGGATCATCAAGACAATCCATACCTTCATATGGCTGATCAATAGCAACTAATTTGATAAAATCCATATCAGCATACCCTTCAATCTCCTCATTGTCATGAAGACTCGTGTACTCCTCACTTGTGGATGCATGAAGTGATTTTTCTCTATCCATATCATCACTTTGCTAAAATAAATATGTGATTACTAATTCATCTTCTTTATTGTTTCCACATGTATGACTAGGTGTCCAAACTTCCTAGTATGTGAAGCAATGTTGTTCTTTCCTCAACTGATTTTTGCTCTTCTTTTGGGGCTGATTAGAAGATTTCTAAAATGGTTTATAAATTTTGAAGCTCTTATTTTTTATCTTCTCTTTCCTCTTTTTTTCATTTTCTTTCCTTGATCTTCGTATGTAGTTTACCAGACCCTTTTTACCAAGTTTCAATATTACAACTAAACCCAAGAAATAATCAAAAGAAACCTATTTTTTAAACTCATCAAGAGTGATTTGATATTCATAAAAAATTTAGATGGCCTCTTGTTCATATTCCCTCTTGATTAGATCTTCTTCTCTGCTGAAATTTATTTCTATAACCCTAAAATTTTCTAAATCACATGCTCAAACAGGCTGGCAGGATGCTAAGCTTTGATACCACTATAAGAATCCTTGTCTTATACCCCTGAATTTTTTGATTTGTAGTGCTTTGACATTTTGTCAAACACTTTATATGAAAGTTGTTTGGTTTTATTTATGAGTTTGTTTTGTTTGGAACAGTAGACAAATATGCTCAAACTAATGCCAAACTACTTTCATTCAATGAAGGAAATGATAACACATTACATCAAACATTTGTCACACAATATGGTAATTAAAATTTGTATTTTATTTGGTTCAATTCGATGAAATACAAACATCCAAATGGTTGTAATTAAACTTAGAATTTTCAGACCTTTATATCAACAAACTATGACTTCATACATACCCAAAAATCTGATCACAACCAAGTTGTTGTTGTAGTTTGAAAGACACCTCTTTAAGCCTTTTATGGCTCCCAAAAGGCCCACGATCCCTCATAGAATTTTGATTTATCTCTACATACTTCAAAACTGCATACTCCATACATCCACAAACGCCTGTAATACCTAAACCTCCTCCATAGAGTGTTGCAATAATGATAATGGCTATGAATAAAGTTATTAAGGACCTGTGAATCCTTAGAAAGCTACGACTATACCCTAGATGATTCCTTTAGGGTTTTAGTCCTCAAAATGATGTGCCACAGCCAATATGAAAATAACCTCCTGCAAGATTGGTGTCTAGACTAGGGTATAAACCCTCATCAATATCCAAAAATATGATATAAAATCTATAATAAAAACCTCCAGCAAATCTGACTATGTTGCCAAATTTGTATTTGGAGCAAATCTCACAAATTGGCAATAGAACCCTCCAATATCAACCTGCAAAAATATATCTCTACTAAGCCCAAATATTTCTCCAAATCTAAACCAATGAAGCGCAAATGTAAATTCTAAAGTGAATCCACCTAAGGATGGAATAAGGTTTTCATCCAATCCACCAATACTCAAAGGGTTTTCGTCCTAGGAATAGCCTGAACCTTTAGTTGCAGCTCACAAGGAAAAGTCCAAATACAAATAACAAATCAAGGATCTCAAAATGATTTGCCTTCATCTCTTTTTAAAGCCACAAGTGAACTTTCTAGAAAGAATTTCTAGAAGACTCACTTTTATTATTTTATTTTATTTTATATTTCCCTTTTTTTAAAAGTGACTTATATTTATAATTTCTCAATATAATATTATAAAGTCACTTTTATAAATAATAAGGCCCAACTAATTAATTAAATATTAATAACCCAAAAATTACTTAGGATTATTTAACAGTTAATTAATTAAATTATTCCCTTATAACTCCCAACTTAGCCTATAGGAATAAAAATAGGCTAGTGGACCTCATTGGATGATCATTCAAAAAATGGGGACATTACATCCTCTTGGCACCAAGTGGGGAAGGCAAAGCAAAAGAATGATCTTTAGAAAGCTTTGAATGAGCTCAATGTGGGATAAAATCACTATGGCTTGAGAATTGGTGAGTGTAATGACACTATGAAGCCTTTGAAGACTTTAGAAAAATAATAACAATAAACAAAAGGCACCTAAGTCCTGCAGCGAGCATAAGCATGCTAATGGGAGAGAAAAAGCTAAGCAAAAGATGGATTGTAATAATTAATTTGTCTCCTCTATTGCTTGGAGGAGGGGCTATTTATAGGTTGAGAGAGCACAAGAGGGGTGGGGATGATTGTGGAGTTAACTCCCTTGATTGGAGAGTTAACTTGCTTGATTAATTAGATGATTGAATAGATTGGAGAGTGAATAGGCCTTGAAAGATTATCACAGAAGAAGCAATGGAGTTACCATGAGAAGAAGAAGACTTAAAAAGAATAGAATGAGCTAAATTTTCATGATTGGGAGTGTTGATTGAGTTAATTATGGCCTCTTCTATGTTTAGCTCGAAATTGCATGAAAATTAGGCAAAAACAGAGTCTCTTTGGTCTCAAATCGAAGGAGAAACTCATCTTCAAAATCCTCAAGGGTCGCCCTAGGGTTACCCCTTTCACCAAGGTAGGTGACCCTAGGGTGACTCATAGAGGGTGACCCCTGGGTAAAAATAGAAAGTTGTGTATGTTAAGTTATAGTCTAAAAATGGGATCTAGCATCTGAAACAGGGTGCAAGATAACTTCAAGTAAGATCTCCTAGGGAGTTTTGGTCATTAATAGGGGAGACCCATAGAGGAGGAAAGTTGGGTAGAAACTAAAACATGGGTTTGGTCTGTTGGGTTGTCTAAAGGATTCTTAGGGTCAAAGACCTTTAGAACTGGGTGTCGAAAGGTGGAATTAGTAAGAAAAGGTGAAAACTAAACACGTAGGAAAGGGGAAAAATGTGACAGAAAGAAGAATTGACAAGGGGGAAAAGAAGAATGGCTCGGAAACTAAAGAATCGACAAGGGAAAAGCAAACATACACGTGTCGCAAAGAGGAGTGTTGTTGAGGGGATGTTATTATTCACACTTCTGTGTATGTGATTGGGATTACATATTATCATGGGGTCCTCGTGGAAGCTCATGTATCATTTTAGTGCTTATAGTGCTAGCATCCTATGAGTTCCAAAAATTTAAAATGTTGACTTCCCACTCAGTCTCTTGTTGCTACCTGTTGCTGCCTGTTGATTTCCTACTCAACAATTGAATCCAACCTTTTATCTTCCTCACAAGCTATTATGCAAAAGTAATTTTGGAATCCCCTCAATTGATCTCATTCTATTCTTCTCTTGGCTATGCTTGGCTACACATACCTCCATTGTTGAAATTGTTTAAAACTACATACTACAAAAATAACACCATTTATTGAATCTCTCTCAAGGATTTACATTGTTGCACAACGGTTGACTCCTCCAAAGATCTCTTTTATTATTATTCTATATCATTCTGGTAATATTGTTCTTGTTCTTAGTTTGAGTAATATTATAGATCCTCTTTATCATTTCCTTCTATATTTACTTTGGCAAATATTTGGTGTAGACCACCACCTTGTTTATCTTTTACACACACTAAGGTATTCTTCCCTTTAGACCAGGGTTGATACTTATAGATTTATTTTATTGTCACTGCTCTTAATTCCTAGAAGTATCTAGGATAAGATCACACACTATTTTTCTCTCTTTATCGTTGGTTGTCCATGGAGGTCAAAAAACCAACATAGGGTCTTGACTTGAAGACAAGCTCCCAAACAATACCAACATTTATTCTTGTTTCAACTATAGGTATTTTGGGAGACATTCAACCACACAAAGGTTTGCTAGTGTC
The DNA here is from genome assembly GCA_027924645.1 of Cunninghamia lanceolata. NCBI lineage: Eukaryota > Viridiplantae > Streptophyta > Pinopsida > Cupressales > Cupressaceae > Cunninghamia > Cunninghamia lanceolata. The sequence goes on along the minus strand of BSBN01000377.1, from coordinate 25,683,746 downwards.
TTCCCTTTTCCTTATCATTTCAATATTTCATTTAATTTAGTTAGTTTGGCTCTATTTTATCATTTCTATATTATCTGGTATTTGTTAGTTTGTTGTTCTAGTTGTTCTTGTTTTCTATTGTGCATGAGAGTTTGAAATCTAGTAAAAACTTTGAGTTTTGTAACTTTTGTAGATGACAATGTGAGACTAGGATGATAGCACATGATTGGACTATAATGCTTTGCGTGAATGCCCATACACTACACAACATCTAATACCAAGAGCTTCACCTTTTGGTGTCAAGTTCCTTTATTTATGCTATTTAAAATTTTGAATTCAGTTTTCTAATTCTGCATTTTAGTTTCCTGTAATTTAGCATTTTTCATCGCAACTCATATAAATGTAATGTAGAAAGTTAATGGTATCACTTTTTCTATATTATAGATACACTTTTATTTTATTATTGGCATTGATTAATGTTTTGCTCTAATATGGAGATGCATATATTTTAAGAAATAATATACAAAAAATAATTATCTCCATTCCCATTAGACCAAAATTTGGGGGTCTTATTGGTTCCTTCATGTATTTCAAGAGAGAGGCATTTAATGTCATTAGTGCAAGCAGTAAATAATTTTATTTATTTTTTATTTCACTGTACTAAACATAACATCGTCATTTTAAAAAATGAAACATTTTAGCTTATGCTAATGTCAACATTAGATATATCTTTTCAAATTTAAAATCTTGTTCATTTGAATCAAAGTGTTGAAGGTGGCATGTTTCCAAATTTAAATCTATTTGAATGCCTTTTATGAAATTAAGTGATTGTGTTATGAAATTCCTTTTATACAAAGATCTAAAGAAGAATTTCAAAGTGATGCGGGAGCATATTAGGGGTAGGGCAATCTTGTATTACCCAAAATATATGTTAGAGTTACTGAATTCTTTTAGAAAATTTTAGAGTTCTTGTTAGAGTTTGGCTTTGTAATTTTACTAATTGTCTACATCAAACCTAAGAATGTATGGTAGAATGTCACATGATGATCAAGGTTGAGATTTATTTTTCACATGAAGAGAAAGGCCTAATTGATAATCTTATGTCTACATGTGGTAACACATATGGACTATTTCATTATGAGGAAGTTATGTAGTAACACCCAAGGAAGAATTCATCACAAGGATGTTGTATAGTAACACCATTGAACCGTATGTGTTCATATTTCATTATTTGAGGTAGTGTAAAGTTGAATTATTCAAATTGGAGTCATCTTCTTTTACTTGGAGGATAAGAAGGATTCATCCCATGAATTATGGTGAATAAAGAGACTAACTGGAGTCATTCTCCAAAGTATAGATGTACTTGTTTGGTGATTTGGGTCCATGATGATCCTTAATGAAGGCCTATTTCTTGGTACAAAAGAGGAGAATGATTTTTGATGTCTAGGAAGTGATTAAAAAGGTTCTAAAATATAATTATTTATCAAGGCTAACCTAATAAATAATATGATTTCATTTCCTTAAGGGTTGTTTAAAATTTGCATATAAAACCAAAGGTTTGAGAATCATTTGACTAGAAAGTTTGGTGGTGAAAGTATAAAGCCTATACAGGGAGTTGAGAGTTGAATTGAAGATCTAAGGCAAAATGCTTGAACTTCAATTGGGAGTCTCAATGACCAAAATTAGAATTCTAGTGGCACATCAATGAGTATCTAACTATGTATTGCATGTGGTGTAGGCAAAGGATTGAAGATTTGTGGTGTCACTCATGTTGTAGAATTGTCTATGACTATAGCTTAAGAAAGAGTTCCTAGTGAAATACAATGTATTGCATTATAAGAGGTCTAGTTGTAATGAGTGTAAGGCTTCAAGGCCAAATTATAATGCCTATTGGATTGGTGTAATTATTGTAGATGAAATAAATACATCATTTCCTTCAATTTATTTTTCTATGTACTTTAAATTGTTCTATTGTTTGATTAGATCTAGGTGTCTAATACTTATATCTAGGGGTAGGTTGCATGGTTGGATAGTCTTTCATTAGACCCCCCATCAATGATTGTATTACACATTCATTCCTCCTTGAGTTGAACCAAAGGAACTTGAGGTTGAAGTAATATCACAAGTGCCATGTAACTGGAAAAAGATCAAAACATGGGGAGTGGATGAGGGAGAAGGTCATTGTCTTCGTCAATTTCTCTAGCAAACCTCTAAGGGACAAACTAAACTTTCTTCCAAATTCAAACTCAAATAGGAGGATAAATCTCTAAAAAATCATGTTGTCATTAATGCTCAGTTAAAGAACACCAATATGCAAGATGTTAATTTGTTGAGAAAAATATTGGTAAAACTAGGGAAAGATTAGTGTTGAAACATACATCAAGATTTTAGAATCTTATTCAACACATGTGCTTGAATAGTAAGCCCCTATGAATAATGCTCATAAAGGTCATGCTAAACAAAATAGTTAGCCTAGCAAAAAAAGAGGAGGAATAGACATTTTAATAATAAACGTCTAGCAACTAAGGATCAAATTGAGGGTTTAGAGGATATTCTAGAAGGTCGTGTTAAACTTCCTCCTAAATTTCAACTAAAGAACTAAAAGAAGAACCAACAAAAAAGAATATTTTTTGTAGTAATCAACACCAACAACAATCTCAGTTGTTTTCTATTCCAAAATTTGGGTAGTTTAAAGGTTTCATTCCTTTAGCTTCCAAAGAGGATGAGGACCTTACCTTGAACCACCCAACTACTAATGAAATGGTTTAAGATTACTCTCGAATACAATTTTTTTTGGTCACCAACACACACCAATTATTATATTTCAATGGCTTTATAAAGCCTTTCAACTTTCCAATTCTCTAAATCACTCAACAATTAACTCAAAATTAACATCTATTTAATTATTTATAAATTAACATTAACATGTTAATTTACTCTAACATGCACTAATTTCTAACATTTCCCCCTTAGTGCTAACATAGAGAAAAACCACACAGACACATACAAATAAATATTTAGTACAAATATTCTTCGTCACTTTGATGAGCAAAGTCTTCGTCATTGGAAGTGTATTCCTTTTCTTCAGTTATCATGGCCATGTCCTGCAAATTTCCATTAAGGAGGTCTCGTGCTCTCTATTTACAATTTGGTAGAACATGCCCTAGATTTTTATTGTAGAAACATGTCATTTACATTTTTAGCTTCTTGCTATAGGTTCTAGGATTTTTTGTGCAACTAACACTTCTTCTTGTGAAACATGATGCTTACTTCCCTCATCAAGCAATGTGGATATATAATATTTCCAAATTTAGGTTTGGTTTGCTTAGGGTAAACACTTTACTAGACATATTGTTGGGTATGCTATTTAGGAGTCTATATTTTAAGTCATTTTCCTTCACTTCTTCATTTATGCCAACCAATTGATTTATTAGAATGGAACTTACTAATGTGAGATACTATATCTCCACCTTCTTCCATTTTTAACCCATACAATTTTTTCTTTGTGGTTATTTCTATTGGAGTTTATAATTAACTCAAGCCACAAAGATCACCTACAAAACCTAAGATTTACCTTCCACAAGAGAAAAATGAAAAGAGGAATAATTTGCACAATAAATGATGAGTTAATGAAATGGATTCTATGAATTACATGTGAGAACTTGATTTTATATTTGCAAGTTAGAGAAAAACCCTAATATGACTTAAGAATAACCTAAGACTAAAATTAGCCCTAAGTAAACTTAATAAAGTGTAATTAAATATTTAATTACACCAACACCCCCCCCCATAAGTATAACTTAGGGAGAAATGAAAAACATGCAACTAATGCAAGATTGATGGGTCACTGCTACAAGGCCATGTTAGGTACCCACAAACAACAAGAATCTCTCATAAAGTGGAGAAAAGGAGAAAAACCTAGTAGGAGAAAACTCCTCTCCAAAAGAGAGAAAAATACAACAAGTACATAAACATGTGATGGAAGAAGGACTAAAACAAAGAGTCCCCAAGAACTGAATCCATCACAAAAGTAAAATCATGAGTTCCCCCCATAAGAGGGAGAGAAAAGAGAATATGAATCCCCTCCAAGAAGAAGCTCCAAAACCAATGAAGAGATCTTGAAGAAAGAATCCAATCCACTGCCTGCAAACAACATTTCTTCCTTTCAGAAGAAACAAATTCACTAGTGAATGTAGAAGCCATTCCCACATCTTGGATGAATAGAGAATCCATATCAAAATGTGTACCTATGAATGCAACTCAAGTGACCTCATACTGGGAGAATGTCTTCTCCAAAATAGAAATTGTTTGCCCAATCAGAGAAGAAGAACCATGAGAGGATATGATCTAAACTGCATCAAGAAACACAGTAGATGAAGTTGGTGATGCAAATCCACTTGAGATAGCATCAAACAAAAGAGATAAACCCTCAAATGTGTCCTCCAAATTAGCAATGTGAGACTCCACAAATAGAGATGATATATCTGCAAGATAGGAATCCCAATAAGGTGGATCTAAAAGACTGATATTGACCTACTACAAAGAATTACTAGAAGCTAATGATGATGCAACACAGAACTCTGAAGTAGCAGTAGGTGATGGTGGAGCAATGGTCTCATCAGGAGGAGAAGCGATCAAAGCAAGCATTTCAAAAAGATGATGTGAGAAATGAGGACACATCTCTTTCTCATGTTGATTACTTCCACAATATCTGCAGTTAGATTTATGCTGATGGTAGAATCCCATATCCTTAGATGATTAGATATCAAAACATGCAAATAGATTTATGCTGATAACAAAAGCCTAGAAAAGTAAACAGAACCTTTCTAAGAGGCAACATGTCCAAGATATCCAATAGAAGCCATAAAATCAACAAACCGATTAAAAGATACTCAAGGCTAAATCTGAAAAAATTATATAGGTGTCTATGTAGAGCTCATTGATACCTTTCCAACACCTATTCATTTTTTAAAAAATGGAGATTCTGGGTGCAAGAACAAAGTTCGAAAGACAAAAAAGATGCCTTGACTTCAAACAGAAAAAACAAGTGCCAAAAAACAAAATCAGAAACAACTGATCATATCATCAGAAAGTGTGTGAAACTAGCTTTCCGGCAATATTTTGTTTGTGAAAAACTGACTCTGAATGTGAAAGTTATGACATTTTTCATGAAATTGCTCCATTAGGGCATGTAGAAGAGGGCAAGATGGAGGATTGCTAGATAAAATGATGCACCCTATGGAAGCACCCTTCAAACCACTAGATAAAATGATGCACCCTATGGAAGAACCATTCAGACCCCTAGATAAAATGATGCACCCTACGAAAGCACCCATTCGGACCGCTGGATAAAAGGACGCAGAAGCACCCTTCAGACCATTGGATAAAATGATGCACCCTTGAAACCTTCATAGATCTAGCCTCCCGAGACCAAATTCAACCAAACAAAAGACAAATCTGCCGTTTACAGCTACTCTGAATCCAATGGAATACTTCGTCTTACACAGAAAGACACCCAACAAATGACTCTTGCTTGAATTTTTCTCCAAATTTGAGAAGGGGCTTGCAGATCCGCTCTAATACCATCTTGGAGTTTATAATTAACTCAAGCCACAAAGATCCCCTGCAAAACCTAAGATTTACCTTCCACAAGAGAAAAAAGCAAAGAGGAATAATTTGCACAATAAGGATGAATTAATGAAATGGATTCTATGAATTACATGTGAGAACTTGCTTTTATATTTGCAAGTTAGAGAAAAACCCTAATATGACTTAAGAATAACCTAAGACTAAAATTAGCCCTAAGTAACTTAATAAAGTGTAATCAAATATTTAATTACACCAACAATTTGAGCACTATCTCCATTAAATTTGAATAGTGTGTTGATGTTTCCCAAATTTCTTTAGAGAATTTCTTGAGGTCCACATGATACAAGTAGGGTTTTGATAAATTTTATCAGCATCTGTTGGTTTGGCTACAGTGCCATCAACAATATCCCAAAGATCTCTTTCAAGTAGCAACAATTGTATCAAAATTTGCCTTGCATAGAAGTCATTGCCATTGAACTTGTCGACTAGGCTTAATTTATCCATATTACCCTTCAAAAGTTTGGTGGGCATTGGCTTCATCTAAAATTACAATAGATCTCTTATACCTCCTTAAAAAATAAATCATAATATATTTCAAAATTTAGAGATTTGAAGTTCAATATTTGTATCTCCAAATACAAAAATGACACATTAACCTTATCACTCTAATACAAAATATCCCCTAAAAAATCTAACTATGCATTAAAGTTTTAGCATTCTCTTTGTGTACTTGTATTATTTCTATGCCTCTTAAATATCAATGAAAAACTTTTAAAATAAAAAATTTCATAGGAATAATGTAAACCATAAACCTTGATTTTTGCTAAGTATTTATGTTATGACCTCACCTTGGTGGGTTCAATAGTCTATCAAATGGCCATACCTATATTGCAATTACCCGATAATATGGTAACTAATATCATTTCTTTAATTTAACATAACTAGATGATGTCAAAATAGTAGTCATTTGTGTAAAGAGCGCCCCCATCATAAATTGTTTGGAGAAAATCTAATTTCAATAGAAATTGGTGGTAAAATTGTATTCATTTACCTTGTTTAATTTCTATTTGCATGCTCTATTTGAAGTTTGTGGTAGTTTAGAGTAGTTAGCTTTTCATTTTGCATTTGATTTCTTAGTTTATATATATATATTGTATTCATTTACCTTGTTTAATTTCTATTTGCATGCTCTATCTGAAGTTTGTGGTAGTTTAGAGTAGTTAGCTTTTCATTTTGCATTTGATTTCTTAGTTTATATATATATATATATATATATATATATATATATATATATATATATAATTTAAACAACTATATATTAGTATATATATGTTCTTTGAGTACATTAACATATCATAAAGCTCAAAATGAAATTATGCACCATTTAAAATGTAACAATAAAACACTTACAATATTTGGTAACTTATATTGTTGGTTGCCCATATTTGGCAAAAGTCATTAGAAATTTCATCCTATTCCAAATCAAATTATTTTAAAAATGATTCAAAACAAATAACTTAATTTAAAATCATTAAAAACATGATTAACAAGTTATAAAACTTCCACATAATCAAGTTTATCATACCTTTGGTACTTGGAAAATTTTGATTGTGAGGAGGGTAACTTGAACTACACCTTTATGCCCTTAATGATATGGTCCATGCTTTTGACATTGTACTTTTCTACTAACATTGAAACATTAAATTAGGAGCAGAAACATAACCGAGACAATCATAGTTGGAGGAAAATAGAGATGCAACTTACACAAGATTTTCAACATATTTCATTAAATTAGGGCATATAGTCAAGGAAACATTAAATGAAGGAGTGGCCTGGGGTGCAAGAAAATTTCTTAACAAGTTTTTTAATGAAGAATGGAGGTGACCCTCCTATGAAAGCCATGCCTAACCATGCAGGAGATCATATCTGAATTGAAAGGATGGATATTTATCACACTACCATCAAATCATATTGAATGCAATTTAATGTCTTTGGTTGGGTTTTCTTTCTTGGACTGAACATTCACAGAAGGATAGGGAGTGAAGTCTTTTTATTAAGGGAGGAAACACAGAAGACAGGGGCAAGCAGGGAAAGGGAAAAGGAAAAAGGGGAGAGAGAGAAGAGGAGACGACCTACAAAAGCTGGGAGGTGGGAAAGCGAGGTCACATGTATGAGTTTCTGCATATTCTATGAAATTTGGCCATTCACCTGTCGGTTGCATCTACTTAAAAAAAATTCTAATCCCTTTTTCAAAAATTCCATTTTGTGCATATCCTGAATTCATTGCATTCCATGAGTGATGTCTCTTTGAGGTTTTCTCTCAAGAAGTTCATGTGCATGGTCTATGGTTCAACATTTTTCCTATGTATCTACCAGAGCACTTGTTTCTACCCTACCTTACAAAAATCCCCCTTCCACTTTGCTTTGATGGATTTCCATTCTCTATCTGAAAGCTCTTGTTTTTGGACTGTGCGGGGAGGATGCTTGCAAACGTTGAGGAGTTTGGTTTTACACTCGCCAGTTGCATTTGCTTTAAGTTTCTAAGGGATTTTCAAAAAATCCATTTTGTGCATATCCTACGCTCATGGTATTCCAGGAGACCCCATTTCTGTGAGGTGTTCCATTAAGGACACCCACGCCCTGCCTATGCTTCCATATTTATCATACATGTCTACCAGAGCGTTTCCAACCATAATATTTGACAAACATCCCCTTACCTTTATGCTTTGATGGATGTCCATTCCCTGTTGGAAAGTGCCATTCTGGCACAGGTAGGGAGGACACTGGCAAAGGTTGTGGAATTTGACTTAACACCTGTCAATTGCATCTACTTGGAAATTCTAAAACCCAACAAATCCAGTTTGTGCATATCCTGCAATCATTGCAGTTTATGAGACCATATTTCCTTTAGGCATTTTGTCAAATAGTGCACATGCCTTGTCTATAACTCCACATTTTGCATATAGGTCTACTAGGGCACTTACAACTACCACATCTGACAAAATTTCCCCTTCCGTTATGCTTTGATAGATGTTCATACCCTGTTCGAAAGCACCATTTTGGCACAGGCGGGGAGAACACTGGTAAAGGTTGTGGAATTTGGATTTACAGCTGACAATTGCATTTGCTTGAAAGTTTTTAATGCCTTATCAACAAACCCATTTTCTACATATCCTGAAATCATTGCGGCCCATGAGACCACATTTCTTTGAGGAATTCTATCAAATAGTTCACATTTTTATTTTTGTCTATGATTCCACATTTTGCATACATGTCTATCAGGGCTTTTCAAAACCATAATATCTCACAAGAATCCCCCTACCATTATGCTTTGATGGATGTCCATATCCTCATCCAAAGCTTCAAATTGTGCACTGGCATGGAGGATGCTAGCAAAGGTTGAGGATTCGGGCTTTACACCCACCCGTTGGAAATCTGACATGGTGTACATTATTATGGTGTAAGCCTATTTTTCAAATTGCTTCATTTAGCATCAATAATCTCCACAAGGACATTGTCCCTTTTTATAATGAATATTGTGTTCATAAAGGGAGGAAAACATCTACATGGTTATTAGTTTTGTTAGTAACTGTCTTTGAGAGAATAATGTAGGAGAGCGTTTGAATAATGATATGATAATACTAAAGGATTTGATATTGTTGAATTGAAATTTTGTAGGGCCATTTTTTAAAAAAGTCAAATGGATAGCCAATTTACAAAAGAAAATGAGTTTGATATGAACATTGTCAGTCATTATTAAGGTTATGAATGCAACTATTTTGCTTTTAAGAATTTGATAGCAAGTTGCAATTCTTTTGGTACTTTAATCCACTAAATGATGGTAGTGGTTCTGCTATTGTCCTCTAAAGAGTCAACAATTGATGGGCTTTTGGGACATAACTAGAATATCACATATAATGTAGAATATGAGTTCTACCATTAAGTATTTTGTAAATAAATTATGCAAGCATCATTCAGGGAACTGGTGATTACATAACTACCACTGACACATATAGTGACCAATTAACTCTACAAAATTGCCCCTAACTTGCTTGACGCCATAACTTTTACACACAGATTTGAAATCAGTAACCATTATTTTTGAAAGCATATAACTCTCAAGAGAAATCCATATATGCAATAAAATTCACCTTAAATGTGTTCCATTTATTGGTTTTGCCTCTATTCAAAACCCCTGAAGTGTTGTTCTTCTTGGCAGAAAACAGTTTTTGGAAGTGTTTCAAGTTACATACTTATCTTATTTGAGAGTAGAGTTGTAGTTAGCTTACTTTGCCAACATTTCATGATCTGATTCAAATCACTTCAACCTTGGATGATAAATGAAAGAGTGAAATTGTTTTGTGTAACAAGGGAAAATGACTTCTTTGCTTAATCGTGTCTTAGATTCTAGTGGTTCATACATCAAAGTCTATTTTTTTCTATGTCCTACACAAATTAACGATGAATTTTGGACAAATTTCTCATACTTTTGTCCCATTGTTCAATATCTACATGCAAAGAATAGTCTTATCCAATTGTTGCAGATTTCAGATAAAACCAATTTTACATTAGAGCTAGTCCATATAGTAAAGATGAGTTTGTGGGTACAACACTAAAGATGTTAGTTCATATGCTAATTTATGAATTTTGAAGATATACGTACACAATTCTTCTGTGATGTTGGAAATATTTTCTAGAAGAGCAGGTTTGCCTACTATATGCATACATGCTTAAATTACATTTATTGTCCATTCACTATTTCCCCTAAATCTTTCAAAGGATGCACGTTGCATAGTGATGCCTTCTTAGTTAGAATATCAATAATTAGAGGCAAATTACATAACTGGATGCATTTTCACAAACTATACTTCCATGTATCATGGTTCAAACCTAACCAAAAAATGATCTGAAATAGATCAGAGGGATACACATGCTTATCTTATAAAGCAAAGCTTCATAATATGATTTTCATGGTAAAATATGATGGCAAACTTTTCATGGTATAATATGATGGCAAACACTTTTTTTTTTGCACAAAATGTGCACGGTGACATTACCTTATATATGGTCAATTCGATTGTATTTCTAGAATTTTTTCTTAGTTCCACTTCTCATTGATCTCTTGAAAATTAAGTATATTTATATATTAAACAATGTCTTGCAAATGTATTTTCTTGTTTATAACCAAACACTTTGTATTTTCTTGATTTTAGCCGAACACTTTGTGTTGATGTAGGATTATGTTATTGTATGAATCAAATGGTGGTTTTATAAGCATTATAAGCTTATTGATGTTATACTTACTATACTAGTATAAATATGTTATTAGGGAGCAAGATTAATAACATGGGAAAGGGATTAGAATGTGAGGCCTATTTATTTCACTCCCTTATTTTGTTCATTTCATATTTACAGTTGACGACATTTAGACATTTGGGGACTGTTGATCCCGATATGCAGATTCTCTTGACTATATTCCTTTATTTTGGATAGCTATGTTTAGTGTGTTGTGATTTGACTATATCCTGATTTTGATTCACTGATGATGATTAGACATGTGATAAGCACTTTGATGATATTAGAGATGTTAGTTGTGAAATCATTATATGGATTTGCTATGTGATTTTGATCTTGAGATAGAATAAAGAAATGCAATTTTGAATCTTAATTATGATGTGATTTTTATAATGTTTAAATGAATTATGTGATGGCGTGAGTGTATGCACTTCCTTCCTTCGGCTATGATATATATATGTTGGATTAATTTGTTTGTTCAAGTGCGCAAGTGATTTTCTAGGCCACAAAAAAATCAGAGATCGATCTCACACCTAATGTGTTTCTTGTGTTAGACCAATGTATTCCCAAGAGGGACAAGGATCATATGTGATTGTATGATGCTTTCGTAAATTTCTACATTTTATTATTTGGCCTAGATTTCACCCTTTTGTATTATTTAATTGAAGTGTTGTAAAATATGTGTTTTAATTTACACCACTTGGTGTCTTTTAATTTTGGTGGCCATTTTATGTGAAATTTTACCTCCTAAAGTGTTTACTATGGGCTAAAATTAACCCTAGGTGGTACCCCTAGGGTCTAGGGCCCATTTGAGCATGCCAAACCCTAGGGTTACCTCTATCTAGTCACCTTAACCTTAGGTTAAAGAAAAGTGGCGAAAATTCAAATTGGATAAGTGTGGGAGATGAGTCATGCCTTGAAAGAAGACCCATCTCCCTTTCCAAGGCATGGAATTCCACCACCTTGAAGACTTGGGGAGTCTTCAAGACCCCCAAGTGTGTGGAACCTTCCTCCAATGCTCTCACACATGTGTGAGAGCATCTTGGAGTGAAGGGGCTCCCTTTGGAAAATAAGGTGATGACATGTGTCATCCCTTATCCTCTTGGAACCCATTTGGAGAGATGCCACCTCTCCACCTTTTCTCTCACACATGTGTGAGAGAACATGTGGAGAGGGTGGGGTTTGAATGGATGGGAGGGTGACACATGTCACCCTCACATTCCTTTTCCCTTGCAAGTGGGATGGGAAGAGGAAAGAGAAGGTGACATGTGTCACCTTCTCATTCCTCAAGGCTTTGGAATGAAGCCTATTTCAATTCCTCTTTGAGAGGGGAATGGGGTTCTTATTTTTGCTTAATTTTCTATCTTTGGAGGGATTTTGGAGAGTTAGAGGGATTTTGGAGAGTTAGAGAGATTTTGGAGGATTGGAGGCTTGGAGAAAGATTGTGGGCTCTTCTTCAACTTTCATCCATTGTTGGGCTCTTAAGGTAAGCCTCAAGGCATTATAGCCTTCCTTATGCTTTGTTAAGTTTTGGTTATGTGCTTGAAATACTTTGGGTGTTTGTTTCTTCTTTGTTGTGGGGTTTTTGGGTGTTTTGGGATGAGACTACCAAGCTTGGTGTGTCCATCCATGTGTGGGGTGGGAGAGGAGTGAACCTCCTCGAGGTCACCCTCCTGGTATTGATATTTTTGTGGCCTTGAGGGCAAGATATTAGAGTATGGAGTATTTTTATTTGGCATGAGTGCCATGGTGAAATTTATATATTCATGGAGTTATCATTTTGGGCTTGAGGCCTTATTTTGTGTTGAGACTTTGAGATTTTTGTGGAGTGATCCTCTTGAGTCAAGTGATGTCCACTCCCCTACCCCCCTCAAATCCATTTGTTATGGATTTTGTGATGTTGAAACCTATGGGTGTTCTTGTTATTGTATGATCGTTTATTTTTGTGTTGTGGTTTGAGACCCGTGTGAAGATCGACCTCCAAGCTCGGGGGTGACCCACTTGCAGGTCTATGGTAGGGAGGAGAGCATTTTTGGTAGCTTGGTTGTTCCTCCTTTGTTTTGTTCCTTGTAGGTTTTTATGGTGGCCCTTGGAGCTTGGGAGATGTCTTATTTTATTGGTGTTGTAATATTATTTTGGCTACTTGAGAGCCATGGCCAAAGAATGGCCTATTTGTGGTTGGACAAAATAAAAGAGAGAAATTACTCTCTCAATATGTATTGTTTGAATGATTTCAATGTTATATTCCATCTTGTTGTGGTTGCAAAAATGTAATATGTGTTGTTGTTTTTATTCCAAAATGTTGTGTGAAGTGAATTAAATGTGCATTTAAACATAAGGAAAAGTTTGCATCTATGTTATTGTGATTATATTCTGTTGGCTGCATATAAAATTTGACCTAAATCTACAATATATACACATTTTCTAATATAAATGATGAATATATATATATATATATATATATATATATATATATATATATATATATATATATATATTCCTTTCACATTATACTTTGTTGTTTGCAGGTTTGCAACCATGGTAGCCATGGTCACACACCACAATGAGGTATTCTCACCGAACATATGTTTATTTGTAAGCCTTATATATATATATATTACAAATAAACATATGTTCGGTGAGAATACCTCATTGTGGTGTGTGACCATGGCTACCATGGTTGCAAACCTGCAAACAACAAAGTATAATGTGAAAGGAAAAACAAAAGAAAAGAATTTAGAAGGAGAAGAAAGAAAACAAAGAGAGAACAAAATAGAATAGAAAGCTAAGTTAGGGTTAGGGCTTTTACCTTAAGGAAATTAATATTATATTTGTGAAAGATTTTAGGGCTTGTAAGAGAAATTTTATATTGGAATTTAGATTGCCTTTTTCTTGTGAACGTGGGATTATTTTTCCCTCTTTTGACTTATTTATTGATTTTTATCCCTAGGGGTAAATTAAACAATGGGGCATAGATTTTTATCCCTATGTATTTTTTATTTAAACTTTTGAGTGGAAATTTATTTCACACTTCATATTGAATGTGATTAAGGGAAAGAAATTTTAAGTGTGGTTTGGAAGGGGTAATATTTGATTATTATAGGAAACTTATTATAGGATTTAATAGTGGCATGGGGATAGTTATTAGACTTTAGAAGCGAATCGATTGGAGGTGAGCCTTAGGAATGAAGTTATTTTATTTAAGATTATTTTAACCTAGGTAATTAAGTAAAGACATTAATGGAGCGATAAATAAATCAATCAAGTGTAGTCTAAAATTGTAATTAAATTTAATTCCTTTTTGGGGAACTATTAGTAGGAAATTTTAAATTAAATTAATTCCCATACACGCCCTAGAGACGTTATGCTGCCAAATTTTTTCAGGAATCTGGGTGAGTTATTAGGATGAATAAATCCTTGTGTTGATTAATATTTTAATGTATTTTCGTAAATGTTTATATGTTGATGAGCTTGTTATCTTATTTATTTTAAGCTTTAGCTTTAGGGTTTTGATTTCGACACGTGTCAAAATCATGCCACACATCTAGGAAACTTGGGGTTCAAATCAAATTGATTCTAACCCTAATGGTGACGCTCCTCGTGTCGCATAAACCCCCTTAGTAGGCTATCATCGCGTAGGGGTTGCGATAGGTACTCGCAACACCCGTCTTTTGATTGACATGTTTATGCCTTATGCGTATTGCCACCAAGCACGCTGAAGCGTGCGAGGGGGTTTCTAGGGACATGTAGAAAAGTTTTTGATATTTCGTGTCATGACCACATGACAAATGTGGACATGACACATGTGTTATGTGTCGTGACCGCATGAGAAATGTGGGCATGACATAGAACTTAGGGTTTTAGAGAAAGCATGTAAAACTCCTTAGTTGAGAGTCTCTCGTTGAAACAATAATACTTTGGTCAGTTATTGTTGATGGTTTCCTGAGGAGTATTGTAATACTAGAATTATTATTTAGATAGTGGATATGAAGGCAGATCAAACCATTCTTGATTCTTAAATACCTCCTTGGTGAATTTGTCAAGAAGGGAGGTTTTGTCTTTAATGTCGAATGGGCTTGAGATTACTAGTATCAATTGATCATATTAGTGAATTAATTTTAAATCCCTTCATATGTAAGTTGTAATTGGTTGGTTTTGTCACTTAAGTTGTTGAAATGATTTTACTTAACTTTCTCTTCCTTCATATTAGATCTTATTTAGAATCAATGTCATCTTTTGACATAAAATGGGTAAGTAGCCTTGAAACCTAGACTTTTTAAAGGATAAGTAGAGACTTTATATTATGAAATTCTTAAGTAATTACCTATGTGGATTTGATGTCATCAAAGTGATAGGGTGGCATTCTCTATTGAGATAATCTAGAAGGTTATATAAGAGCTAGAAGATGTTGTCATGTATAAATTTATATTATGCAGATGGGCTTTGTGTTTCGCGATGTATTTTCCTTCCTATTAAATCATCATGATACTGTTATGTGTTAAGGACAATAATTGTTGCTTCGATAAACGTTGCTCCATATTGCTTGAGGCATTGATTGCCATTGCTTGAGGGTGTAGATTTATAAATATATTGTAAAACTATAATATGATCCCAACTACATCGAGAGGAGGTAGTAAGACCTTTTGTCCATTGTATCACCAGATTTAGGAAATTGTATTTGCAATGAGAATTAGAATCCTTGGTGTAACGTAATAAAGTTTTTATGTACTTCTTAATTGAATAGATCATTGTATTAGAACTAATACAACTTATGTTTCCCCTTGAAGAAACCTAGAAGATGTTTTGGTATAAGCTAGTTTGTTCATAGTAAATTGTATATTGTGACAACATGTTAATGTCTTAGGTAAGCTATATATCTTGTTGCATGATTTAAGGTTGTGGGAAACGTATCTCTAGAACAAACTTGCATGGTGTTAGCCAACAAAACCAATCCAAACAAGAAAACCTAGTTGTCGTATGCTCTCACCTCGCCTTCGCAGATCTTGGTGATCAGAAAGCACTAGAGAATCTCGAATGGACGTAATCACTAGAATACCCAAATTGACAAGTGGAAGTAAACTTAATTCCATGAGTGGACACCTAATAGGGATTCCTCAACACGAGGGTTGCATGAAAACCACCATTTTTAAGTGGTCATGATAGTGGATTTAATTCCGTCCCTATTTCACCTAAGTGTGTGGCAGCCGACGAAGAACTATCTAGGGCTGGGAATCACCCTAGAAAGGGCTACATACCCGCTCACAGTTGCATCAAACATAGTGCAAGACAGAACTACATATTCACATACCTCAGTGTCAGTCGCATCTAAAGGCGGCCTTGATCCCATGGATACAGGGTATGTAGGCAGTCTGGACAGCGAAGGATGCCCCCAGTACTCAAATCCCCTGGATATAGGGTGTTCTATAATTAACATTGTGATCTTAACCTTCTGTGTAGTGATTTCTGAGTCGTGTTAACATGAGATTTTCTAGTTAGTTTTGTGCAGAAGATAAGGATACAAGTCACTGGAGAAAACCAAGTTGTCAAAAATGAATGCAAGGTGTAATGAAGGACTTAAGGTATGTGTTGATCAGTTGTTCATATATGTTATCTTGTGAAATGTACTTTCTCTTTTCACTAGATTAAGATTGGTGATCCTTTCAGGACTTGATGGCTTTATAAAACTAAGCTCTAGTTGTCTAAACACTACAACATTTATTGAGCACTTCTTAGAATTAATAGTAAAATTTCATGAATCTGCATTTCCTGGATCTGTAGATCAAAATTATTCTTTCCTCGGTATTTTTTGAATTCAGAGTTAGTATGATCTTGTTAATAAGGAGTTGGGTCCTTACATGTGGTATCGGAGCTGAGGCTCAAACACTAGGCTTGGAGGTCTACTAACCTAAAGCATGGTAAGAATTAAGATATAAGATGTTATAATATGACGTTAATGATATTCCCCCTCTGGTGATCTAATGATCGTCCAGTTATTTATAGACGTGAAGAGAAACATTCAAAACCAAGGAAAGGGTAAGGCTATAGATAAATCATCCCTAGAGGGTGAGGTGGATAGCTTGATGCCAATAATAGTATGTGTGTAATACGATAATAGTTGTTTGGTACATGACAGCCATGCAGACTTGTGGATTCTCTTTTGTGAGGTGGATATCATATTCTGTGGCTAATTCCTTTTGTGGATCTTTTCATGATGGCATGCCCTGGGTTGTGTGGGGGCATGTGACTATTCGTGTGAATTTTTGATACAGATATATGATAAGGTTGTTCCAAGTTGTGTGGAGAATGCTTATTGTGACATGGTGATTTATCATTGTTCTCTACATGGCTGAGATCACTGTAGGATTTATCTATTTTAGTGATAGAAGTCCACCCAATTCCCCTACTCCCCTTAGGTGGTCATGTTGTAAGGCTACATGGTGATTGTAATGTGCAAATTTTATGAGATTGTTGGATTATTTATTCTTGTGTTAAAGGTTTTACTTAAGTGTTAAACCAGTAGTGTTTTGTTTCTTTGGCCTATTTAGTTATTTTAATTTTGAGATGGTCCTTTTGTCTCAAGGACTTGTTCTTGGTTAAATTTGGGATGTTGCAATGGATGTTATCTATGATCTTCACTTCTTCTATGGCTTGTTTTATTTTAATGTATTCTCATTGAGGATTTAACTTATGGATTTGTTTGATTTAATCCTTCTTGATTTGAGGTATTTTATTGTTGCAACTATTGGCATGTGTGGAGTAATGTGACTTCTGTAAGCTGCCATATACAGGAGGGGCCCTAGCAGGTTGTATGGGGGAGTAGGTGGCCTGGGGCACTATATAGTGAGGATGGGGGTTGCAAATGGGACTGGTATGGGACAATCATAATCCATTCCCCCTAGATCTATGTGTGTGATTCTTGCATGCCTTCCTCTTGGAGGATAACACCTTAAACAAACATGAGCAAGGTATTAGGAAACGTGAGGAGGGGTCCTTTGAGAGGGCCTTGAGACCATCTTTCCTTTTGGATTATTTGGCACTAAGGTATTAATGATATCGGTGTCCTTTGGAGGTGAGATTATATGGTTTTATGGCTAATTGGATATTGACACAGTGGTTCTATATTTATATGATTATTCATACATTAGATATATGGTGATGTGGCACTAAGGATTACTTAGTGGCATATTGGTCCTTGTCCTCTCCGTAAGTACCCATTTTGTTGAGCCTCGTGATGTGAGTCATGTGAGGTCATTGTGATGAGTGTAGATTGATGTCATCATAGACTCCTAGTTTGGGAAGCTACTATCGATTATGGGATGCTAGCACTACTTTTGGATAAAAAGCCCTAAGGTGGCGCCATTTGATGCAACAGTTGTGATGAGAGAAATGGATGGAAAGCTTGGAAGAGTTGTTGATGTGGCAGCCTCTGCAAATAGGCATGCATGATAGCTAGAATTGTTACCTTTCACACGAGTGTAGATGTGTGTGCTTGAGCATGTATTCCTTTTAAGTGTAATGTTTATATGATATTGGAATAGTGAAATTCACTGATACTCAGAAGAATCCTTGGGAGGATTAACCTTGCACCTAGCCAGTTGCTCGAAACCTGGGGAAGGGTACAAGGTCCTCAGAACATTCTTATCAAATGAACTTACAGAAATTTCTTAGCACAATATATGGGCCTATTACATAATTTCTTATAAGTGACTCAGGATCCAGATTAATCCCGATGAGTCTAAGTCTCAGGAAGAGCAATTTATTGATTCCTATCCTTCTTAGCTCGTATGGTCGTTGTGTTTATCTATCTCGTATTGGATAAAGTTTGATTTGTTTAACCAGTATAGGCCCATTTGGCCAATATTTTATCTACCCCGTATTGGGTAGCGATAGGGTCCATTACACCCAATTTCGTATGAACCAGTTTGCCCAAAGGACAAGAGCTCGGTTGGCTTTATCTCAGTATGTCCTATTTTGGACACTTTAGCTTGGATTAGCTATTTAAACTTCCTTAGTACTCAGATTGACTAAGATAATATAATTCTTCTAACCTACATTGGTGTATCATTTCTCTTGGATTCCAACACAAGTTGGAGTAAACTTCTAACATAAATGGGAATTTTGGATGATGTGTTTCAGTACTTAACATTTGGAGTTGATGCGCAACCAGTAAGGATGTTTAACTAGATATGAAAATCTCACATTTACTCAACCTTTTGTCCATAACCTTTGCATGGGGACAATGCAAACTTTTAGGGGGGAAGTATGTTACGACCTCACCTCGATTGGTTCAACAGTCTATCAAATGACCATATCTATATTACAATTACCTGATAATATGGTAACTAATATCATCTCTTTAATTTAACATAACTAGATGATGTTAGAATAGTAGTCATTTGTGAAAAGAGCACCCCCATCTTAAATTGTTTTGAGAAAATCTAATTTCAATGGAAATTGGTGGTAAAATATTATTCATTTACCTTGTTTAATTTCTATTTGCATGCTCTATCTGAAGTTTGTGGTAGTTTAGAGTAGTTAGCTTTTCATTTTGCATTTGATTTCTTGGTTTATATATATATATATATATATATATATATATATATATATATATATATATATATATACTGGGTAAACAACTAGCTTTGGGACCGTAATGTCCTCCCACCCACCCCGATGCTGCTGGATAAGCTCCTAGGTATAGCTATGCTTACTCTGCTACTGCCGGATAAACTACTGAATAAGCTGCCGGAACCTATCTCCCCCTACCCACAATTTAGAGAGGGGGGGCGTGTGCTTAAACTGTGTAATCTACTTAACAGCTGCTGCTGGTATTGCTGCTTGGTCAACGACTAAATCTACTAGATCAAGCTAAGCAACTGGGTCACCCACTATATCTACTTGTGCTTCACCGACTGCTTAATTGACTGAACCAACTGCTTCATCGATCTCTGCAACTATAGTGCTGCTGGATATATATATAATTTAAACAACTATATATTAGTATATATATAATTATATAAAATTGTATGCAAGCATATTCATTCTAGTCTCACATGAACATTTCAAAACAATGTTCTTCTTTGAGTACATTAACATATCATAAAGCTCAAAATGAAATTATGCACCATTTAAAATGTAACAATAAAACACTTACCATATTTGGTAATTTATATTGTTGGTTGCCCATGTCTGGCAAAAGTCATTAGAAATTTCATCCTATTCCGAATCAAATTATTTTAAAAATGATTCAAAACAAATAACATAATTCAACATCATTAAAAACATGATTAACAAGTTATAAAACTTCCACAGAACCAAGTTTATCATACCTTTGGTGCTTGGAAACTTTTGATTGTGAGAAGGGTAACTTCAACTGCACCTTTATGCCCTTAATGACATGGTCCATGCTTTTTATATTGTACTTGTCTACTAACATTGAAACATTAAATTAGGAGCAAAAACATAACCGAGGCAATCATAGTTGGAGGAAAATAGAGATGCAACTTACACAAGATTTTCAACATATGTCATTAAATTAGGGCATATAGTCAAGGAAACAATAAATGGAGGACTGGCGTGGGGTGCAAGAAAATTTCTTGACAGGTTTTTTAATGAAGAATGGAGGTGACCCTCTCGTGGAAGCCACGCCTGACCATGCAAGAGATCAGATCTAAATTGAAAAGGATGGATATTTCTCACGCTACCATCAAATCGTATTGAATGCAATTTAATGTCTTTCGTTGGGTTTTCCTTCTTGGACTGAACATTCGCAGAAGGATAGGAGGTGAAGTCTTTTATTAAGGGAGGAAACATAGAAGATAGGAAAAAGCGGGGAAAGGGAAAAGGAAAAGGGGAGAGAGAGAGAAGAGAAGATGACCTGCAAACGATGGGAGGTGGGAAAATGAGGTCACAGATATGAGTTTCTACATATTCTGTGAAATTTTTCCATTCACCTACCGGTTGCATCTACTTAAAAAAAATTCTAAGCCCTTTTTCAATAATTCCATTTTGTGTATATCCTGAATTCATTGCATTCCATAAGTGATGTCTCTTTGAGGTTTTCTCTCAAGCAGTCCATGTGCATGGTCTATGGTTCTACATTTTGCCTACGTATCTACCAGGGCACTTGCTACTACCCTACCTTAAAAAATCCCCCTTCTACTTTGCTTTGATGGATTTCCATTCTCTGTCTGAAAGCTCTCGTTTTTGGACTGCGCAGAGAGGATGCTCACAAACGTTGAGGAGTCTGGTTTTACACCCGCTAGTTACATTTGCTTTAAGTTTCTAAGGGCTTTTCAACAAATCCATTTTGTGCATATCCTGCGCTCATGGCATCCCAGGAGACCCGATTTCTTTGAGGTGTTCCATTAAGGGCACCCACGCCCTGCTTATGCTTCTACATTTTTCATACAGTTCTACCAGAGCGTTTCCAACCATTATATTTGACAAACATCCCCTTACCTTTATGCTTTGATGGATGTCCATCCCCTGTTCGAAAGTACCATTCTGGCACAGGCAGGGAGGACGCTTCCCAAGGTTGTGGAATTTGACTTAACACCTGTCGATTGCTTCTGCTTGGAAATTCTAAAACCCAACAAATCCAGTTTGTGCATATCCTGCGATCATTGCAGTCTATGAGACCATATTTCCTTTAGGCATTTTGTCAAACAGTACACATGCCTCGTCTATAACTCCACATTTTGCATACAGGTCTACCAGGGCAATTACAACTACCACATCTGATAAAATTTCCCATTCCGTTATGCTTTGATAGAAGTTCATACCCTGTTTGAAAGTGCCATTTTGGCACAAGCAGGGAGAACGCTGGTAAAGGTTGTGGAATTTGCATTTACAGCTGACAATTGCATTTGCTTGAAAGTTTTTAATGCCTCATCAACAAACCCATTTTCTACATATCCTGAAATCGTTGCAGTGCATGAGACCACATTTCTTTGAGGAATTTTGTCAAACAGTTCACATTTTTCTTTTTGTCTATGATTCCACATTTTGCATACATGTCTATGATTCCACATTTTGCATACATGCCTATCAGGGCTTTTCAAAACCATAATATCTCACAAGAATCCCCCTACCATTATTCTTTGATGGATGTCCATATCCTCATCCAAACCTTCAAATTGTGCATGGGCATAGAGGATGGCAAAGGTAGAGGAGTTGGGCTTTACACCCACCCATTGGAAATCTGACACGGTGCACATTATTATGGTGTAAGCCTATTTTTCATATTGCTTCATTTAGCATCATCAATAATCTCCACAAGGACATTGTCCCTATTTATAATGAATATTGTGTTCATAAAGGGAGGAAAACATCTACATGGCTGTTAGTTCTGTTAGTAATGGTCTTTGAGAGAATAATGTAGGAGAGTATTTGAATAACAATATGGTAATACTAAAGGATTTGATATTGTTGAATTGAAATTTTGTAGGGCCATTTTTAAAAAAAGTCAAATGGATAGCGAATTTACAAAAGAAAATGAGTTTGATATGAACATTGTCAGTCATTATTAAGGTTATGAATGCAACTATTTTGCTTTTAAGAATTTGATAGCAAGTTGCAATTCTTTTGGTACTTTAATCCACTAAATGATGGTAGTGGTTCTGCTATTGTCCTCTAAAGAGTCAACAATTGATGGGCTTTTGGGACATAACTAGAATATCACATATAATGTAGAATATGAGTTCTACCATTAAGTATTTTGTAAATAAATTATGCAAGCATCATTCAGGGAACTGGTGATTACATAACTACCACTGACACATATAGTGACCAATTAACTCTACAAAATTGCCCCTAACTTGCTTGACGCCATAACTTTTACACACAGATTTGAAATCAGTAACCATTATTTTTGAAAGCATATAACTCTCAAGAGAAATCCATATATGCAATAAAATTCACCTTAAATGTGTTCCATTTATTGGTTTTGCCTCTATTCAAAACCCCTGAAGTGTTGTTCTTCTTGGCAGAAATAGTTTTTGGAAGTGTTTCAAGTTACATACTTATCTTATTTGAGAGTAGAGTTGTAGTTAGCTTACTTTGCCAACATTTCATGATCTGATTGAAATAACTTAAACCTTGGATGATAAATGAAAGAGTGAAATTGTTTTGTGTAACAAGGGAAAATGACTTCTTTGCTTAATTGTGTCTTAGATTCTAATGGTTCATACATCAAAGTCTATTTTTTATGTGTCCTACAAAAATTAATGGAGAATTTTGGACAACTTTCTCATACTTTTGTCCCAGTGTTTAGTATCTGCATGCAGAGAACAGTTTTATCCAGTTGTTGCAGATTACAGACAAAACCAATTTTACATTAGAGCTAGTCCATATAGTAAAGATGAGTTTGTGGGCACAACACTAAATATGTTGTTAGTTCGGATGCTAATTTATGAATTTTGAAGATATACGTACACAGTTCTTCTGTGATGTTGGAAATATTTTCTAGAAGAGCAGGTTTGCCTACTATATGCATACATTCTTAAATTACATTTATTGTCCACTCCCCATTTCCCCTAAATCTTTCTTAGGATGCACGTTGCATAGTGATGCCTTCTTAGTTAGAATATCAATAATTAGAGGCAAATTACATAAGTGGAAGCATTTTCACAATCTATACTTCCATTTATCATGGTTCAAACATAACCACAAAAGATCTGAAATAGATCGGAGGATACACATGCTTATCCCAATAAGCAAAGCTTCATAATATGATTTTCATGGTGAAATATCATGGCAAACTTTTCATGGTAAAATATGATGGCAAACACTTTTTTTTTTTGCACAAAAATGTGCACGGTGACATTCCTTATCTATGGTCAATTCGATTGTATTTCTAGAATTTTTTCTTAGTTCCACTTCTTGTTGATCTCTTGAAAATTAAGTGATCAAATTAAGTATATTTATATATTAAACAATGTCCTACAAATGTATTTTCTTGCTTATAGCCAAACACTTTGTATTTTCTTGATTTTAGCCAAACACTTTGTGTTCATGTAGGATTATGTTATTGTATGAATCAAATGGTGGTTTTATAAGCATTATAAGCCTATTGATGTTATACTTACTATACTAGTATTTATGTTATTAGGGAGCAAGATTAATAACATGGGAAAGGGATTAGAACTTGGGGTTTTAGAGAAAGTATGTAAAATTCCTTAGTTGAGAGTCTCTCGTTGAAACAATAATATTTTGGTCAGTTATTGTTGATGGTTTCCTAAGGAGTATTGTAATACTAGAATTATTATTTAGATAGTGGATATGAAGGCAGATGAAACCATTCTTGATTCTTAAATACATCCTTGGTGAATTTATCAAGAAGGGAGGTTTTGTCTTTAATGTCGAATGGGCTTGAGATTACTAGTATCAATTGATCATATTAGTGAATTAATATAAAATCCCTTCATACGTAAGTTGTAATTGGTTGGTTTTCTAACTTAAGTTGTTGAAATAATTTTACTTAACTTTCTCTTCCTTCGTATTAGATCTTATTTAGAATCAATGTCAGCTTTTGACATAAAATGGGTAAGTACCCTTGAAACCAAGACTTTTAATGGATAAGTAGACACTTTATATTATGAAATTCTTAGGGTGACATTCTCTATTGAGACAATCTAGAAGGTTATATAAGATCTAGAAGATGTTGTTGTCATGTATAAATTTATATATTGTGGATGGGCTTTGTGTTTTGCGATGTATTTTCCTTCCTATTAAATCATCATGATATTATTATGTGTTAAGGACAATAATTGTTGCTTCGATAAACATTGCTCCATATTGCTTGAGGCATTGATTGCCCTTGCTTAAGGGTGTAGATTTATAAATATGTTGTAAAACTATAATCAAATCCCAACTACATTGAGAGGAGGTAGTAAGACCTTTTGTCCATTGTATCACCAAATTTAGGAAATTGTGTTTGCAATGAGAATTAGCATCCTTGGTGTAACATAATAAAGTTTTTATGTACGTCTTACTTGAATAGATCATTGTGTTAGAACTAATACAACTTATGTTTCCCCTTGAAGAAATATAGAAGATGTTTTGGCATAAGCTAGTTTGTTCATAGTAAACTGTATATTGTGACAACACGTTAATGTCTTGGGTAAGCTATATATCTTGTTGCATGATTGAAAGTTGTGTGAAACCTATCTCTAGAACAAACGTGCACGGTGTTAGCCAACAAAACTAGTCCAAACAAGAAAACTTAGTTGTTGTATGCTCTCGTGCCTCACCTTCGTGGATCTTGGTGATCAGAAAGAACTAGGGAATCTCAAATGGACGTAGTCACTAAAATACCCAAGTTGACTTGTAAGTGGAAGTAAACTTAATCCCTTGAGTGGACCCCTGATAGGGATTCCTCAACACTAGGGCTGCATGACAACCACCCTTTTTAAGTGGTCATGATAGTGGATTTAATTCTGTCCCTGTTTCACCTGAGTGGGTGGCAGCCAATGAAAAACTATGTGGGGCCGAGAATCACCCTAGAAAGGGTTGCATACCCGCTCACAGTTGCATCAAATATAGTGCAAGACAGAACTACATATTCGCATACCCCAGTGTCAGTTGCATCTGAAGGGGGCCTTGATCCCGTGGATACAGGGTATGTAGGTAGTCTGGATGGCGAAGGATGCCCCTAGTACTCAGGTCCCTCGAATATAAGGTGTTCTTCTATAATTAACATCATGATCTTAACCTTCTATGTAGTGATTTCTGAGTTGTGTTAACATGAGATTGTCTAGTTAGTTTTGGAAGATGATAAGGATACAAGTCACTAGAGAAAAGCAAGTTGTCGAAAATTAGTGCAGGGTGTAATGAAGGACTTAAGGTATGTGTTGATCAGTTGTTCATATATGTTATCTTTGTGAAATTTACTTTCTCTCTTCACTAGATTAAGATTGATTATCCTTTCAGGAATTGATGGCTTTATAAAACTAAGCTCTAGTTGTCTAACCACTACAACATTTATTGAGCACTTCTTAGAATTAATAGTAAAATTTCACCAATTTGCATTTCCTACATCTGTAGATCAAAATTCTTCTTTCCTCGGTATTTTTTGAATTCAGAGTTAGTATGATCTTTTTAATAAGGAGTTGGGTCCTTACAATTTATGAAAAATAAACTATTAAGAGGCTATGTAGTGCCTTCACAAAATGTGTATTTGATAAATATGTAGAAAAATAGTAAACCTGTCTTCTTTTGGTTTAATCAATAGATTGAATGTATTCCACAAGATACACCAAATGATGACTCAGACCCACAAATTAATAGACACCAATCAGTAGCAATGGAGGGAAATGCACACAGATGATTGATTAGATATCATGACCATTAGATACCTCATTAAAACTTTTGCACCCTGAGAGTGGTAATGACAAAGTCTTTTCTTTATTTCACTTTTATTGTTTGGATATTGTAGTAATATTAAAAAATGGCTACCCTTTCTATTGCTCTTTTTCCATGCAATGTAGTAACTTTGTTGCAAAGTTTTAATTCACCTATCATTGTCAATGACTAGATAGTGAGTTCAAAAATAATCAGCACTAAATTCAATGCAACTTGACCTCCACCATGGTTGTTGCACCTACCTCTACAGAAAATTATACTCACACCAATGATAGTAGGATTACACACAGTCTACACTATTGTTTTGTTGTCAGCAAGAATAAATGGCCTATCAAATGAGAAGACTTTTGCATGTGGTATGCACTACTCATTCTTGTTAGAGAGGTTTCACAAGAAACCTACTATAATACCATAATGAAATGGTTTAAGATTACTGTCAAAAACAATTTTGTTCAGTCACCAACACACACCAATTATTACATTTCAATGGCTATATAAAGGCTTTCAACTTTTCAATTCCCTAAACCGCCCAACTAACTCAAAACTAACACCTATTTAATTATTTATAGATTAACATTAACATGTTAATTTATTATGACATGCACTAATTTCTAACAACTACATCCCCATTGCACTTTAAGGAAATAGAGTCTAGGTCCAAATTGGTGGTTCAACATGGAAGAAAAAGAAATCTAACTGATTTGTTCAAAAGTGACCAAGGCATGCTTGATCCACCTGCCACCACCCAAAAAAATAGTGACTCGGATGCACTATTTTTCCTAATGATTGGTGGCTTCTGTTGTTTAGATGTTACTCATTGGAAAATTAGATGGTTGCATCATGAATTCAACTATTCACAATCTTTGTAGTAAATCTCTTTATGATGTGGAAAAGGAAGTGTTGGGTCTTGTTGTCATGAAGGATTGCACCCTGAATGCTAAGCCTTAACAAGCTTGGCAATCCTGTGCAACATGGGAACATTCTCAGACTGTGGGTTTGTCTATTTCAAGAATGGACCTCTGGAAGAGTCGGCTCCCTTTAAATGACCCTTTGGATCTGTATCTTGATGAAGAAAAGAGATAGAAGAATGTTGTATAAATTAAAATTGAACTGAAAAAATTATCCTAAAGGGGGTGATGCACCAATATTTTAACTTAAATTTGCAATATGATTCACAATTACCCTTCAACAAATTTGTTCATACAACTCAAACTAATAAATTTCACCACAAAAGTGTTTCATAGAAAAGCTTGAAATAACTTGCATAATCTATGACCTGTAATGAAATTTGTACTTTGTATACTTGCATTCAATAAAAATGAGACAGAATCATTTAAAGGTTTCAAAATAAAACACAGAAAATCCTTTATCAAATCACTCAAGATGAAACAAGATGTGCCTGAATCCGAATAGATGAACCCCTAATTGTATTGAAAATAGAAGGAATCTTTGTAAAATAACAATGAACTGCTGGAAAAAAAAAAAACTATTGCTACTAAAAACTGTAAAAAATAGTTGAGTTACAAGACAATCTCCTCTCTACAATATGCAAAGGCAAAAAAGCCAGAACTAAGGCAAAAAGGCATAAGCTTTTTTTTCATATAATACAAAATTGTCCCTAAAAGTGAATGGGTAGTCAACTCCAGCCCAACTAAACTTGAAAATATGCATAAATGAGTTTGAAAAAGCCTAAAATTTAGGATGCAAAACTCCTCCAAGATGAGCAAAAATAGCTCAGAACTCCAAGTCTCAAAGTCCTTGACCAAGAAACTGCCAAAAATAGTCATGTCAAAAATAGAAATCCAAATATCTCTCCCTGCATGACCCTGCACTTCAGTTCGACTCCTCTCCTATTTTCGTGTGCCTTGAAAGACTTCTGATAAAGTCTAGAATGGTATTTTGGGAAAATATCAAAAAGTTAAATTTTAATTTTTTTTTTATATTTTCTACATCTTAGTAAATTACATTTTCGGAGGCCTTTAGAGTGAAATCAGGGCAATCCACTGTTGGCGTTAGCCTTAGCAACCCAAAACTCGAGCGAGATAATTGGTTTATCTTTCTAACGAGTCCAAAAACTTTGAATTATGATAAAGTAGCAAGGAGTTATGACCTTGCCAAAAAAAATTTAACCAGAAAGAAGATAGATGAATGGTCTTCAAGTACCTGTATTTGCACAATGAGCAAACATGTTAGATAAAATGTAGAGGCTAAAGCCTCTCTCTTGACTGTTTTGATATGATATTCTCTTCCTCCTTGTTTCACTTTTATCCACTTACTTCCTAAAAGCATTAGAAAACAACTCCTACAGCCCAGCCTAATTGGGCTGCCAAGAACAATTTGGTAACAGGTCTCAATCTCAATTTTTTTCTAAATCCACCTCGAATTCCTTTTTAAAAAGTGCTTAAACAATTTAATGCATTTGCTCATTTGCTTATGCTTGAGTGGTTCTTTCATCCTCAGGATCAACTTGGTGTCATATTTTCTCATCTTTCTAATGATGGTGATGATTAGATTACTTTATTTAGGTTTCCCAATCCCTCTTGGAATCCTAAGGAAAAGATGTTGATGGAGAAAGACTCGCTCTAAATTTCCAAATCTCTTCAATTAAGATTTAGAAGACTAGGATCTTCCCTTGACATTGGTAGCATGCCATTCATTCTTTTAGGAATGGTCCCTCTATTGTTATTCATCCTGCCAATAAGAACCTTAGCATCATGTTGTTATTAAGAAGAATTGATATGTTTCAAAGGGTCTTTGATAGTTTTTTATGCATATGTAGACATCATGGTCCCAGTTGTCTCCTAAGAATCTCTTTTCCTTAAAGCTAAGAAGGATAACTTGATTAGTTCAAATGAGTTCTACTTCCTTCTTCAGGTCAAGCTCATCTCCACCAACGCTTGTGTTTTCTTCTTCCTATTGAAGATTCACAAATTTTCCTTAGTTGGTAGACAAATTTTCTCCTATTATGGTTGATTGTTGGAACCAAGCTCCCATTAGCTCCATTTTTAGTTATTTCCTATCTCAAAGAATCAATCCAACCACTTGATAGATTCAAATTCTATCTTTTGTGATCTTATAACTTGTTGGTTTCCTCCCTAAGTTTTACTCTTCATGTTTGATGATGAGAGTCTTTACCATAGCATCCCTACTAATGTGAGTCTTCAAGCTCTTAGTTTTTTTTATATTTGATGATTTCCCTCCTAGAAAGGTAGACTTCATTCTCAATCTTAGAGAATTAGTTCTTAAGGAGCACTACTTAGAATTCAATGGTAAAACATACATATAGATTAGAGGGACTACCATGGGTATTTATTGCATCATTGGCTATGCACGTATTTTTTTTGTTTCCTTGAATGACGCTTAGAAGAAGCCCTTAATTTTCATTATAATCTCTTCTAAAAACATTATTGATGATGCCTTTAGTATTTGGCATGGTTCTTCAAAACAATTGTAGTTTTTCTTTTCACTACATATTCTTCTATGTATTCAAAGATTAAGATCACTACCTGGGTGTATCTCAAATTTTAAGTTCAACAATTTGGACATTTTTTCTACAAAAGACAAGATTTCTATGGTCCTCTTCAATACTAGATGCTACCAAAAAAAATTTAATATGCACCAATATCTTTCGTTTAACTCCAACCACCCTCTTCATAAAAAAAAATTGGGTTCATTCTAAGTGAGTTAAGGAGAATCGGAGATACTTGGTTTGAGAAAGTTGTAAAGAACATTTTGATGAGATCAAGTATAAATTCTCCCACCATTTTGAGCTTGAGGTTAGCCATTTCACTATTTTCTTCCCATCTTCAAGAGATTAATTTCAAGGATAATATTACCTTAATCTAAACAATACTTACTAGGTCCAAGAAGACTGTACCTATTAAGGCATTGGTGGTTTTCAAGTTAAACAAAAGTAAGTTTTCCAAAGCTCTTAGAATTGGACATTGCAGTCTAAGACCTCACTTAAAGAAATTGTTGTTAAACCTTAGTTGAAGTACATTGATTGTCTAGTGGTATGTTGGAGAAATGTCCACTTTTGACAAAGCTTCCTTGGAAAGAAAAAGTTATGATCTCTTTATTTTAGGCCTTCCTAGATCCCTTTTAGAATTCCATTGAGATGTCTTTTATTGCATATTTCCATGTAGGTTAACCTAGATTGCTTACCCTTCTCTACTTAAGTGTATTTTAGTATCATAATGTTGTTTTTGGCCAACCCTTTAGTAAAGTCTTATCACTTTGACTAAGTAAAACATATTTAAAAGAATTTCACTTTTTCTTTTGTAATCATTCAAACCTAAAATCTAAAACGTCTTCAAAGTTAATTATTACCTAAAAAAATCTTTTCAAATATATTGAATCTCTTCTCATTTACTTGCATATTTTCTTCATTATTTGTCATTTTTATTCTTTATAAAAATGCACATTCTTCTTAGCAGTAAACCCTATATATCCAATAAAATATTGCTCTCTTCAACTCAATAAAGAAAGATTCTCTCTAAAAGCATCCACTTTTCCAAATAGCTTCAATTACAAAGCCAATTTTACTCTACACATGCATGATGCCATTGCCATTACAATGCCGGTGGATGAATAAGCCAAAAAGAAAAAAGCAAACTCTAATTTTTGAAAATGGACCGTTGGCGAATCAAAAATCAAACAGGTCATATCATAATCAAATCCTTGTCTAAAAACTCAAATAGATTGCTCATGTAAAACAAGGATGCAAAGTGACAGTTAATATACAAAGTAAATTAGAGAGAGCTGGTAGTTAAATCTTGTGTAGACACGATGGTTGACCGGCATAAGGTCACGGGTTCGAGCCCCACACGCTTCACTGAAACATAATGGATGGCATAGTATATATTATCCTATAATGGGCACTTGTTATTAACTCCATGGACAATAATGATGGCTGGAAACATGGAGGGCCCCACATTTAACTAGAAGCCTGTCAGTTTTCCCATGAAGGTTAGCTAGCCCAGCACCAATGGTGGGCGAAAACTTTATATTTTGAGGTTGAAATGTTTTCAGAACATTCTCCATTAATTGAGAAAGAAACTTCAACCACTAACAGGAAACCACATCTACAACAACTCTTCTGAAACTCTTAAACTTGGAAGAGGCTAGAAAAAAGAGAAGGGTTGAAGTTGACTATATTGAGTGTTTTGTCTCAAAAAAAATCTATTTTGCTCCCGTTGCTGCATGTTAATTGTTTTATTTTATCTTAGCTTTTTCTTTGTAAAAATAAACATGTAGATTATTCTTTTTATTCTTAAATTCAATGATCAGGTTTTAATGGGTTACACGCAGTTATTGTACGGGTATGATAAAACATTTAAGTTAATATATTGGGTTTGCTTTGATCATAATCAAAATCATTTCTCTAACTTCTTTTTCTAAAAGATTTTTTTAGTGTTCATCACAAACTAAGTGTCATCAATGGGTCAGTTATCTTTCTCTTTCTTGATGATTTAATCAAGTGAAGTTGATAAGGTCACCTCCACCTTAGGGACCACAAAGGTTGGAAGTAATATTCACACCATGAGCTTCACGGTCACACTTCAAGATATATCATTAATAAAGTGTTTGTTCAATATGAAGAGTGAGATGACCCTTAATACCATCCTACCATCCTAAAGGGAATCATCATTGGTTCTTTCAATTTTGATTCCAAGTACGTGTTTATTATGAAGATTATGAAGATTAAGACCACTCTTAACACCATTCTAAAAGGAATTATCATTTGTCCTTTCAATTTTCACTTCAACACACAATTTTGGTTAGACACCATATATACCCAGAATTACAAGAGGTACACAAAATTCACTAAGGTTGAAAACTTTCACAAATTTCTTTTAAGAGAATTTAGGCAATTCAATAGGACTTTGCAAGAAAAAATATAATCAAAAAATAAATTTATAATCTATTAAAAATTCAATCCATACATTTGAAAATGTTAAACAAATACTTATTCTATTCTACATAATATAAAACTTTTGCAAAAAATAAATATAGTAAAAAGAAATTTATAATATAATAAAAACTCAATTTTATAAATTCCAAATGTTAAGCAATTACCTATTATATTCCATGTAATACATATCTATGTTTTGTAGGAAATTTCATGACATGTGCCATTACATTAAACTAGTTCTCTACTTAAAAAATTATGTTTTTGTAATATTTTCATTAAGTACAAATATTTTAAGTATAATTTTATGTTTTTCATATTTTAATCTTTATATTTCATTCCTAATATTTTGTTAGTAAGTAATAGTAACTTTTTTTAATTTATTATTATTTAAATATTTTATTTTTGTAAGTAGATATTTGTATATTACAATAGTTTCAAAACATTCATTTACTTTGAACTTTTCACTTTTAGGCGTCTTTCTTAATAAGAAATTTATGGTACATATAATATTTTATAAGACTGCCTTAACTTACATTAAGTAAGTCAAGTTTATATTCTATAATATAGAAGCTTATATAGTATAATAATGTTATTCAGAACATTTTTTTGGTAGGGTTTGCTTCAATATATTTTATATTTATTTAGGTTGGTGATTAATCACAAAGAGATGACACCAATATATATATATATATATATATATATATATATATATATATATATATATATATATATATATATATATTAGTTTATGTAAGAGATAGATAACCACTTTTTAAAAACATGTATTATTTTTAATGTTTTATCCTATAAAATATTTTTTTACTCACACTTTTTTAATATGTGAATGAAGGATATGGGGCCCTCACTCTTTATATTATCTTCAAAATCATGTATGTGAAAAACTAACTACTGATGTGGCACTCAAGAGATGCACTATATTGAGCACTATCCTTTAAAGAAGAAGGCTTATTTTTTAAAAAAAGTTATCCAAACATCTACACTATTAACCACAAGATTGAAAGGAAGTAGAGGTGTGGAATATGCTTTCCATCTACTAATCTATGAGAGGAGGTATGTGCAAAAATTAAATTGATCATACAATTACAAGGAAATAAACATGAAAGTAATATACCATAACATAGTGATTTATAGTGATTTATGTGGGGAAAACCACCCAAGTTCTAAAGCAACTCAATGTATTATTAGTCCCTCCTATTATTGTTTTCATCAACAAAAAGAGCATTAGTTTGCTTCGAACTCCGTGCAATATGGAAAATATTAAAGTCATAGCTAAGGTTTGAAATATTTTATTCTTTTTCCCATGTTTTTTCATTGGGGCATTATTTTATCCCTAGTATTTTATTCTCCACTGTATTTCATTTGAAATATTTTATTATTTTTCTCCTGATTGATGGCATTTTCTGATTGGGACATTATTTTACCCCTAGTATTTTGTATTTCATTCTCAGGAGAAAAATTTTGTCCATCTGTAATATTTTGCATGGAATTGTGTGTGTCATTGTGTGGGTTTCAGAGTTTGGACAATGGCAAGTGGCTTGCAAAAACATGTGTGTTCCTTAAAAATCACAATTTGGCATTTGCTAAGATCTCCATGGGTGTCGGTTCCTTATGGAGCTAAAAAATCTCTTAATTCTTTGACAAAGTATCTTAAGCACGATTAATTTAATGGAAAATGTTGTGTGCAAGCTCTGTTTATTGCCAGAATAGAAACAATGGAGAATTTCCCCTCCAAATGTAGGTGAATTTAAACTAAATTCTTCTTCTACCCAATTCTATCACTTTGTCCAGAAAGCCTCGAAGAAATGTGGTCTCATGGTATCCAAGATCGCAAGATATGCACAAAATGGTTTTTCCTAAAACGGCTTTACAAACTTTCATGCAAATGCAATTGGCAGGGATCAAGCCACTAATTTCTTTCTCTTTACATTAGCAGGATTGCGAATTTCCAGAATGGATCCAGGTCAAGGTTTTGTGTGGCTATTCATTTTGGGGGAGAAGATTTGGGTGAGTGTTTTTTTTTTTGATCTCTTCATGTTTTTGTTTGGTTGTTGTTTGACCCATTTTATTTTTTTGTGTTTAGGGTTTGTCTGTTATAAAGTTCAGTTGAGGGTATTTTTGGACTAATTGATATATAATCTAGACAGAGTCAAGGAGGCAGGCATTAGATTCGGAGTGTTTATTGCAAAACATGTTTTGGGTTTTATTATTCTGTCCATTACTTTGTCATTTGTAAACATGGAAATTTCTCTGATTTTATTTCTTACATAAATGGACTGATCCTACAGTAATTAGTTGCAGAAAGGATTCTATGGCTTATGTAGACATATGCTTCAGAGAATTTGGGATAGGGTGAAATTCTAGTCAACTTTTAATGAAACCAATGTATTTTCACTTGTAGGGTATGACATTGGTGGCTTTTCTGCTCAACGTTGTTCATACCCTTTTGGAAATTGTACTATCAGAAACTCCAATGTTGAGCCATATATTGTTGCCCACAATGAATTGATAGCACATGCAGCTGTTGTGGAGTTGTACAGGGAAAAGTATTAGGTTATTTTCTCTTCTGTTAGCTTGAAGAGCTACTGTTATTTTTTTTCTGGGTGTACTCCAATCCTTGGGTGTATTTTCTAAAAGTTGGTTGACTTTTTTGTTTATATGAAGTGCTGGTAGTCTTCTTCAATGGGTAGTAATAAATCTCAGTTCTCGTAGCATGATATATATAATTTTTGTGGTCCTGTCTTTGTTCCTTTTTAAGCGTCCATGGCCAAGCCATTTTTATATAGCCTTGTGTTTCTAGTTACATTTTGGCTATAATTACAATGCTTAGTCCATAGCTACATTACATTTTTCTAGTGGCCAGGTCTCCTGAGTTTGACTTGGCTGTCTACAAAAATGAGAAAGAGTCAATACTTACTCATGATATTGTTGAGATATAGGCTACTTATTATATTCACATTATTGTCATGTGGTTTTAGTCACGATTAGGTTAACTCCTTGTGGACTTATGCTTGAATTTTTCACTAAATTTTGTTGGGTGCCTATCCATTTTTAAGTCTTTCAATTCTTAAGTTATTTGGCACGGTGTTGTTTGTAACATTGCTTTCTGAAATAAAATTGCTAGAATATATAATTAGAAATTCAAATTTTCTTTTGCAAATTCTATTTAAATGCATTAAAAAAGGAGCTTTTGTATCCAGTCATAGTTACTGAATTTTTGTCTTTGTCAATCTTGTCTCCTTGAACTATGTAAAAATATTTGAAGATAAAACATTGTGATGTGTATGTTACAAGTTTTAATTTTTTCATCTCAATTCGTTTAATTCATTACCTTCCTAAATTGCCTCAGATGTTTATAATTGGGGAATTGCATTGCTTGGCTCTGTTACATAGTTATAGGCATAGCTATGCCACTTTAATTAATAAGAAGACAAAATGTTGTGAACAATCTTTATTTCTTTGTTTGGGTGATTATTTGAAGCTTCTCTCATTAATAAAAGGGCATCATTGTCATAATCTTACCTCTGGTTGTGCAGTACCTTGAACAATATGGTGAAGTTAGCATGCTCACAAGGTATGCAACCTTTCTAATTTTGATAATTTGGCCAGTTAATTATGTGTTTCTCTTATACTTCTATTTTCTTAAACTCCCCATACTCCCATACATCCAGTTTTTCTAGCTCTACTAGACCACAATTATGGCTTATGTTGTTTAGACCACTACAATACATAAACTTAAATTCTGTCACATTTGTTACCTATAAAATTTCATTGGATTCTAGACCGAGCATTTTTTAGCCATAACATGAAAAGTAGTTTTCATGTTGTTTGAAAAATTAGTTTTTGTTAGCTATGTGAACCATTTGAAAAAATCCCTCAAAGAAATGTGCTCACATGGACTGCAAAAAGTGCAATAGTGCACACAAATTGGATTTGTTGAAAATGATTTATAGACCTGCAAGCAAATACAATTGGTGGGTTTAAAGCCAAATTCCATGACCTTAGCTAGCATCCTCCTTGCCTGTGCGAAAATGGGAGCTTTATATCCCACTATGCACATTCATCAATGCATAATGGAAAGGGGGTTTTAGGCCTAGTTCCATGGGGACATGTCCCCCTTGGAAAATAGTCGTCCCTAAGATGGGGACATTTCCAGGATGGGGAGACGTCAGGGAAACATCTCCCGTCATCCCCCCGTTTGGCCATTGTATTTCTTTGAGGCATTCTATCAAACAGTTCACGTGCCTTGTCTATGCTTCCACATTTTTCATACATGTCTAATAGGGCAGTTACAACTACAACATCTGACAAAAATTCCTCTATCCTTTATGTTTTGATGGATGTCCATACCCTATTCCAAAGCTCCCATTTTGACACAGGCGGGGAGGACGCTGGCAAAGGTTGTGGAATTTGGATTTACACCAGCCAATTGCATTTTCTTTAATATTTCTAAAGCTTTTTCAACAAATTCATTTTGTGCATATCCTACAACCATTGCAGTCCATGGGACCACATTTCTTTGAGGCATTATGTCAAACAGTTCACGTGCCTTATCTATGCTTCCACATTTTGCATACATGTCTAACAGGGCACTGCTCCCCTGTCGTCCCTCACTGCCCCCAAACTTAGACCCCCTGCCCCCTGTCCTCAAAACGTGTCCCCTATCATCCCCCCGTCCCCATCCCTAAAACCCTATGGAATTATGGTTTTACGCAGGTATTATAGTTGGAAATGCTATGGAAAATATGTATGCAAATGTGGAAGTATAGAGTATGTCTTAAAAGTTTATTTTTTTCCTTTCTAAACATTTTCATTTTATATATTATGTTTAGTTGAATCCACATTTATGCATAGTAGCACATAAATATTTGTGAGAGCATACATGGTTCGAACTTCTAGTAGGTAACTGAGGAGACTACACATGTGTCAATTAAGAGTCCTCTTTTTGCATTGTTCAAAAACAATTTGAAAATCTTACCCCGTAAAACTAGGAGCACATATCTAAAATTAGAATCATGTAAAATCCCTAATAATTCAATGTTTGATAGGCTCGTTTTTTCCCCTAAGCCTTAAAGGGATGGTAAATTGATTTATTAATTTTAGATAGTGAATTCATGTATTTGTTTGTATTTGATCATTGTAATTAATACACTTACGTATTTGATATGTGATATATTGACAGCTCATATTCTTAAATGCCCCTTTAAGACCCTGAATGGAGGCAGGTAATAATAGTAGCTGGATTAGGCTATATGGTAGCAATGTCTTATGGAGAATAATCTTCTTAAATTGATTTCCAACAAGTATTAATTTTGCTTCCATAAATAAATTTTGAAAAGATGGATACATTCTATTTCATAAATGGCATAACTAGATGTTTACTTTTTATACATCCATATCATGTTGTTCAATCTCCATCCATTATTTTATTTTCTTCTTATAAAGAAGGGTTTCCTTGATTTGATTTCCTTGCTTGTCCATCCCACACCAACTCTTAGAGCTTTTCTGTGACAGGCAAGGTCTACTGTGATAACTGTGGTGCTGGCTTTCCCACCAGAATCTCTCCAGCTATTGCTGGTAAGCATTTTCCAACTACATTTTCCATTTTTACTCATTTGGGTATTTTGTTTTCTACCTTCTAGGCTTCCAAAAGACCAGATCTGATATGTAATGCTCTGATATCTTTTAATGTGGTTTACGGGAACACTTTCATGTGCCTTTTTGTGGGCATTTTGTGATCAATATAATGGTGTTTACATGACATTGGATTCATATCAGTTACAGCTTATATTTAATGGATTTGTTGTGTTTCTTGAATGTTGTCCTTATGGTTATTATATTTTCAAATGTGTTTCAAAGTATAATTTCCCCGCACTTTGGGGTTTAAAACAAAGATTTCACTCTTTAGTTTTTGGTATGTGTAGATTTGGAAGAAATGATCTAATTGAGGGGCTTTTGTTAAATGAGATTTCTGTAAGTTGGGTAGGAGTTAGTTACATATAGAGATTTGATTCTAATACATTGTAGTTGTCTACAGGTGCCACAGTAGCAATGCAATGCAACAATTAAGATGGAAAATGAACCTTTTATGCTAAAGGAGTGACTGACAAGGATGGGAAATTCAGCATCCCTGCAGCAGTGTGAGCGTCCCCATGAACTGTGCAAGGCAAAAGCCCTGAGCAACCCTAATACAAAATGCATCATTCCATCAAAAGTGAACCATGGTCCAGTTTACTTAACCCAAAACAAGGGCATCAATTCTGTTGAGAGAATAATTGGCCCCTTTTCTTTCAAATCTACTGAGAGGAACACTGAGCATGCAATAGTCATGGCTGAATATAATATCTATTGATTTGCATCATTTTAGCCAAGAGGAACATATGGTTGTCCTATTGTTTTTGTTTTTTTGTGCATCTTAGTACATGTGTGGCAACAGGGGTTGCCCAACCTTTGATCTATCATATTTATAAGTTTAGATAAATCTATCAATGCTCTAATTTATGTGTAGGTGAGTCTTCAAAAATATTCAGATCTTGAAC
Organism: Cunninghamia lanceolata; assembly: GCA_027924645.1. Classification (NCBI taxonomy): domain Eukaryota; kingdom Viridiplantae; phylum Streptophyta; class Pinopsida; order Cupressales; family Cupressaceae; genus Cunninghamia; species Cunninghamia lanceolata. Next base: position 25,645,049 of record BSBN01000377.1, on the reverse strand, counting down.
ATATGTTATTACTAGCTCCCATTCTGAGCATTTTGTTGGATGAATTTGGTTCCACATATGAGATTGTGCTTGATCTTGTTGCAAGATTATTCAAAACTACAGATTTTTGTTAGGGACAGTAATGTGCTCCTTGAATATGTAGTACAAAAATGTATCAAAAATCTTAACATTTTCTAATTTGAAAATCTAATTTGATGAGTTTCATGTTTCAATTTCAAATTCCAAGGTAGAATTTCATTTCCTGCTAAAAATAGATATAAAGCATCTCAAGATCTAATCTTTTAAAAAAAATTACATATCACTCCAGACATCTAAACAAGATCTTTCCAACATGGTATCTACAAAGAAACTGCCATTCTTGCATACATCTAAACAAGATCTTTCCAACATGGTATTTGCAAAGAAACTGTCATTCTTGTGTTTGTAATCATGTCACTTTTCCTATTTTGCATGTTTTAAATCACCTAACCTAATAGCAATGGCAGGGACTTCAGCTGCAATGCAGCTCTTGTTTAGTAATTAAAAAATTGTAGTATATATAATATTTTATAAGGCTACCTTGACTTACATTAAGTAATAGAATCTTATATAGTATAATGTTATTCATAACATTTATTTAGTAGGATTTGTTTAAATATATTTTATATTTAATGTCATTTTGATGATTTTTTATGAGTGGTACTTTTATAATATTTTATATTTATTTATGTTGGGTAATTAATCACAAAGAGATAAGACCCACATAATCAAAACAATTATAAAATTTTAGTTTATGTAAGAGAAAAATAACTACTTTTTTAAAAACATGTATTATTTTTAATGTTTCATCCTATAAATCATTTTTTAACTAGCAAACCTTTTTTTATATGTGAATTAAGGATATGGGACCCTCGCTCTTTATATTAACTTCAAAATCAAGAATTTAATACATTTCAAGTGTGTATTGAGACTCATAGATGGGAGAAAAACTAACTACTAAGGTTGGTAGAAGAGTAGACCCCCCAAACAAAAATACATATATTTGAATCTATAGATTTAATGACATAAATAAACATCACTTTAACCTCTACCATTTAGATCATAAGATGCATCCCTACCTATAAAATAAAACAACTATCCCTTCATGTTGTGGGACTCAAGAGACACACTATGTTGAGGACTATCCTTTAAAGAAGAAGGCTTCCTTTTTAATAGTAATCCAAACATCTAAACTATTAGCCACAAGATTGAAAGGAAGTAGAGGTGTGGAATATGCTTCTTACACTAATCGACAAGAGGAGGTGTGTGCAAAAATTAAATTCATTATACAATTAAAAGGAAATAAAAACAAAAGCAATATACCAGAACACAGTGATTTATGTGGGGAAAACTGCCCACTCTAAAGAAGCTAAATGTATTGTTTAGTAATCAACAATTGCAATACACTTGCAGAGTCTAAGCCTTTACAAGATATCATATACACGAGATTTAGAGCAATTCTAGCAACATAACAATACCTACAAAACTCAATATGAAACTTTTATCTCAAGCACTAAATAAATAGGAGAAGCAATACACGAAACTATCAAATGGTAATTAGGAAATCATGAGATAAAATTACTCAAAATGTGGCCTCCAAACCCCTAGTCAAAATCCAATGCCCAAATCCCAAGATGAGTCCATAGTCTAAAATAGCATATTCCTTACCCCTATCATAATCTCATCATAATCAACTCATCAAATTGGGCCCTCCATTTTGGTTCCATTATCTCCATTCAAAGATACATCATGACATGTCATAACATGCATCATAAGTTGGTCAACAAGTATAACTCCCTCTTACAACTCTCTTATGTGTCATAGATGCTCTTACATTTTTGATACATGCGAGGACTAACTTTCGAAGTCCATAACTTTTGATCTAAGAATTTAATTGAGTTTGTTTTTAATTGAAGATTTAAAAGAGATTTGTATCACCATTACTTGCTTACTCCATTTAAGGACCATTTCAACATTTTTGGTCCCCACCAAAATTGATCTCTAAAGCCCTAAAAATTACATTTTTGTGTTCTATAGCCTAAAAATTGCATTTTTTTGTTCTTAACATTAGGATGCAAGGTTGAGGCACCTTTCATAACATTATCTCACTTTTAAAATACCTTGCAAGAGCAAAGGAAATACTTAACACTATCAACTATCTCCTAGGGGCTGAGAGGCCGTAGACTTACTACACCACCTAAACTTCTCTATGGTGACTGATGGGACTTGAAATTGTCCCATTTTCCATGTTTAGTTTCTATTTTCTCATAACATCTCCTCAAACATTATCCAAACCTTATGTTTACTTTTAAGTTTAAAGAACCAAGATTGGTATATAATATGTAAATGAATGTTTTGTGTGTGCTGACGATTGTTTTCAAAATATGGTAGCAATTTATGTTGATTATGGTAGTTTCTGGTATGAAAGTAATGTGGGATGAAACTAACCCTTATGCAGCAAGGAAGCAAACACCTACAACAAAGATCATTGTGAACTTGTAGCCAAAGGAGTGATCATCTATAGCTAAGGAAGCAAGTACTCGTAGCCACAGGAGAAGGAACCCGAATGTAAAGGAGTTGGTTTTGCAATAAGTTATTCCACTCACCAATGGTTCAATCAGTATTAATAATGAATTTCATAAGGAATAAGAAGGAATTCATATTATTAGCAAGTCGTGGCTAGTAATTTCATAAATTATGCCTTGGCCTGTGTATTATTATTTATGTTTCTTCATGATAAGTTGGAGAGTCATAGTAGGATTGGGCTCTTCAAACAATTTATGTATAAACAAGTTTCCTATTTCTATTTTGATTAGAATAAGAACAAGTCCTATTCCTATGTTTGTAGGGAGAATCGACATGTGTAGATTAGAGTTGTTTAGAGTCCAAATTAGATAGGAGAATCAGAATATGTCTATATATGTAGCAGATTCTATGTTTAACGGATATCTAGAAGAATTTTATTGTCAGTACTCTGTATTATGTTTTTTAGAATTCAATAAAGATTTGTCAGATTTAGTCAATGTGTAAAAACATCTAGTTAAAGATTTGATTGGGATTTTGTGAGAATACAGTACACCTAAGCAAGGGCCCACATGAGGTAAACTATAGTGCTCTTATTAAAATAGATTGTTAATATTTTTGACTAACTGTGATAATTTGTTTCATATAAGCAGTAATTGTTAAAAGTTGAAGTAACATATACCTATAGCTTAACGAATTTACCCGTAGCTTAGTGAATCTACCTATAGCAACTATTGTATGATCAAAGTTCATAATATAGAATCCCTTTTCAATTATAAGCAGATACCTTTCTATACACAACCTCTAGAATAATCTCAAGAATCCTTAAACTGTACATACAGTACAGGTACCATCCAAGAAGATATGTTCCCTAGTTTTGACATGATAAATGTAACACATTATAACCATTAGGTCACTTGATAAGGGGTATGTTGGTTCATTGAGTAGAGTGCATGCCCCTTTTACATCAGATTTATTGGTGAATAATGGAGTTGGACATTTTTGGTGCCATTGTCGAGGATGGTGCCTGTAGACACCTGAAAAATCACCTTACTTCCTAGCTTAATTATCTATCTTCTATGCTTTCACATTAATTAAATAATTCTAATTATTTAATTAAATTCATCCATCATCGTTATTCTTCCACATTAATTAAATAATTATTAATTACTTAATTAAGTTAATTTTCCTAGCATTAATTAAATAATTTATAATTATTTAATTAATCAAATCACAAATCTAATATTAATTAAATAAATTAAATATTTATTTAATTAATTCAAATCACATCTTCTCGATTTCTTTCCAAAATTAAACTCATGTGTATCTAATTAATTAAATTAATTAGATAATTTCATCAATTATCTTCTCATCCTTTTTAGGATTTATTTCCTTTTAAAATAGAAAATCAAATTCTGGATATCTTTTCAAATCTTATCTCATCTACTTGTTTTATTTCCTCTTTTGATCAAATAAATCAACAAAAAAAATCTTATCTTTAAAATCAAATCCTTATCCCTCCATTGCCAAAAATCTATAACTAAGGCCTTCGCCAAACCAAAAAGGGGCCATCTTTCATGCAAACTTACACTATCGAATCGAGCTCTCATCCACGCCATTGCAAAACCAAGGTTATGTTTGCACCTCTTGAGCAATCCACATACATACATAAATCGGTGAAGAAAACTTGCTTGTGAAGGAAGGTATAATTGTTTGTTTGGTTTATTGTCTTTTATTAGTCTTTGTATGCAATTTTATGCTTTACAGTGCCAAGGTTAGAATTTCTAGGTTTTTAATTTACTTTTTTTTTGCTTTCTTAGTATAAAGAATTACATTTCTTTTAGTATTTAGTACTATTAAACATTCAATCCAATTTCAAACTATCTACTAACATTGTACAGAGAGAAGGTTAGTAAGCTCAACACCATTGCATGCAACGGCAGAGAGACACCTTAGGGAGATTTCTCCCATCAAATCATAACCATGAAGAGAATAGTTCAGAAACAAGTGATAAAGTTGAGACATTTGCCACGATCAGAGACACTGCAAACTTGGAGTAAATAGCCACTTGGTTCCACAACACTATGGTTGACGAAGAAGTGGAGAACCCTACCGAACCAATCACTTTTAAATTCCCTATCACTAACCAGGAACAGGCATCTTCCATGAAGAACATCTCTCCTTCAGCCTTTCCAAACTTTCATGATCTGATTACAAAGGATGCAGACACATTTCTGTTTGAGTTCAATGTCCTTTTTTGTAGCTATGATTACACCACCGATGCACACATAATGAAGCTCTTCCCAGCCATGTTAGGGTTAGCCGACAGAAGATATCAATTAAATGCAAATAAAGATTAAACAGAGGAATGGAAATACACATAAATAATAACAGCGAGAGACAAGTTTTAACGTGATGCACCCAAACTCAGGCTACATCCACCAAATAGAGAGTCCAATATTATTATCCAGTAAATCAAACCGATTACAACTAGCAATCCCTGCAACTCAATACCGCTACAAATGCTACAATACAATATCAATGGAAACCCTAACCCTTAGCCGTTTTTATCAAGCTTTTTGTGGGTTACAAAAATAGGGTTTTTTATATCGGCCAATGAAAAAAAATAACTCCCGGTGCCTTTATAAAATAATTAAAAACTATGTAGCTGCCTCTTGACCCCATAGGAATTTGGGGGGGGAAACCGCGCCGATAAAAGTGGGGTTAATATAACCTCCAAGTCTGATTAGGCTCCATATAACAACAATCTCCCACTTGGAGACTGATCATAACACCGCTGACCCTGTAGCTCCCACTGGAAATAAGCACCCTGGACTCTATTGTTCTATTTTTGTTATTTTCAGTCTAGAAGACCAACCGAAGCTGAAGAGGACCTTAGCTTCTCCCTTGTCACTACCTTTGTAAATATATCCGCTGAATTTTCATCTGTATGTATCTCTTCTAGCCTTAACTATCCATCATCCAATACTGACCAAATGAAGTGATACCTCAACTGTATGTGTTTGGTCTTTGAATGCAAGGTAGAATTCTTTGCAAGATGTATGGCACTTTGACTGTCTGTAAACAAATAACTATTAGCCTATTGTTTGCCCAATTCTTCCATGAAAGATTGTAGCCATATCATCTCATTTCTTACCTCTGTTGCAACTACATACTTTGCCTCCGTGGTGGATAAAGCAACCACCTTTTGCAACCGTGAGATCCAACTCACCGTTGTCCCACCTACAGTAAAGACATAACCTATAGTACTCTGTCTGATATCAATATCCCCTGCCAAATCTAAGTCTACATAACCTGCTAAATCAGTATTAGAGCCCCCAAAAGATAAGTGTTTATTGGATGTACCTCTCAAATATCTGAGAATCTATTTTATTGCATTCCAATGCTTTGATTCGGGATGACTCATATACATGCTTACGACTCCTACAGCATGTGCAATATCTGGTCTCATGCATACCATGGCGTACATTAAACTTTCTACAGCTGAAGCATATGGTACCTTGGACATTTTTTCTTCCTCCTCTTGTGTCTTTGGACACATCTCCTTAGTCAATTTTAAATGATTGGGTAAAGGTGTGCTGACAGCTTTTGCATTCTCCATATGGAATCTCTGCAACACCTTTTCAACATAATCAACCTGAGATAGAGTCAATTTTTTGTTCTTCCTATCTCTGCAAATTTTCATACAAGGATTTGTTTTGCTACCCCTAAATCCTTCATAGCAAATGACTGTGCTAACTGCTATTTTAACTCTCTTATGTGATCCATGTTAGACCCCACTACAAGCATGTCATCAACATATAAACATAAAAATGTAGCTGTCATTATCCAACCTCTTAAAATAAATACAATGGTCAAAATTACACTGGCTGTAGCCTTGCTCAACCATAAAACTATCAAATTTCAAATACCATTGCCGAGGTGCTTGTTTCAGGCCATACAAACTCTTCTTCAATCTACACACCAGTTTTTCCTTACTTGTGACCTCAAATCCTTGGGGTTGTTCCATGTATATCTCCTCCTCCAAATCACCATGGAGAAAGGCAATTTTCACATCTAGCTGTTCCAAATGCAAATCTTCAACAACCACAATACTTAAAACAATGCGAATGAAAGTCATCTTAACAACCGGAGAAAAAATCTCATCAAAATCAATGCCTTTTTTCTGTGCAAATCCTTTTACAACTAACCTAGCTTTAAATCATTTCTTACCTCCATCTTCCTCTTTCAACCAATAAACCCATTTGTTTGGTAAAGCCTTTTTACTTGCATGTAACTTACATAATTCCCAAGTCTAATTTTTCAACAAGGGGTCCATTTCTTCCTAGTTGCATCATCTATGAATGTAACATAATACCGAAAGCCACTGAGAGAAGATACCTGAGCTGGTCCCCATACATCTGTATGCACAAGCTCCAACTTTTCATCTTTCTTTTGCTTTCCATCCTTGAGAAAACTAACTCTCTTTTGTTTTCCATACACAACTTTCACAGAAATCCATATTAATACATTTCAGACCTGGTAAAACTTTCTTAGAATGAAGTAACTTCATACCTTTTTCACTCATATGCCCAAGTCTGTTATGCCATAATGTTGTCTCAGAACCTGCAGCAACTATTTCAGTCTCTTCCTGTGAACCTGCAGCAACTGTTTCTGAACCTATTTTTTTTTCTACAACAGCTAAAGTAGAAGGAATAGTATGACCTATACAAAGATATAAGGTACCTACTTTCACACCTTTTGCTACTATTAAGACACATTTTGCTACTATTAAGGCACCTTTTGAAACCTTCCAATTTTTATCAATAAATGTAGCAATGCAACCTTCTTCAGCTAGTTGCCCTACTGAAATTAAATTCTTACTAAGCCTTGGAACGTGCCTTACCTCTTGTAGTAGCCAATGATTCTCATTCTACAACTTAATCTTAATTCTTCCCTTTCCAACAATCTGACAGGGTTCGTTATCTCCCAAATAAACCAACCCAAAATCCCCTTGGACATAATCAAAAAAATAACTTCTATGGGGCGTAGCATGAAATGAGGCCCCTGAATCTAAAACCCATGAATCATCAGCATTATCTAGGGAAAGAATCAAAGCATCATCTTCAGATTTATTACTTACGACATTTGCCTCCTTATTGCCTTCTTGTTTGTCTCCTTCTTTATTCTTCCGAGACTAGCAATCTTTCTTCAGATGACCTGGTTTCCCACAATACTAGCAATCCTTTTGTCCTCTAGATTGGGATCTCTTGTCCTTTGATTTTCCTCGTGAATTCCCATGACCTCCAAAACCTTTTCCTCTCTCCTTTGATCTGCCCCTACTTTTTGCATTCAAAACACTACCTGATGTGGACCCTCCTGAGCTTTTTTGTCGCATTTCCTCGCTAAGGATAACATCAACAACATCATCAAATTTTAAATTGTTTGAACTAGAGACAGAGTTACTTACAGCCATTACTAAGTTATTCCAACTTTCTGGCAAAGAACATAAAACCAAGAGAGCCTTCACCTCTTCATCAAATTTCAATTTATAGAAGTTAACTGACTGACAATCATATTAAACTCATTTAAATAATCTGTCATAGATCCACCTTCAATCATTTTCAGATTAAACAAATGCTTCATGAGAAATACCTTATTTGAGGCTGAGGGTTTTTCATACAATTTAGCCAAAGCTTTCATCAGTTTACTTGTTGTCTTCACTTATGTTATATTGAATGCCACTGATGGTGCCAGGCACAACCGAATGGTTCCCAATGCCTTTCTGTCCAGAAGTTCCCAATCCTCATCTGTCATTCCTGCTAGTTTCTTGGATACTCCTTCCAATGGCCTCCATAAATCCTTCTGATAAAGGTAATCCTCCATCTACATATTCCATAACTGATAATTATGCCCATTAAATTTATCGACCTTTAATTTACCCTCAGCCGCCATTGCTCCCACTCAACCATGAGACCTTCCTACAGACGATAATCGAACACAACTTGATCTGATATCACTTGTTAGGGTTAGCCAACAGAAGATATCAATTAAATGCAAATAAAGATTAAACAGAGGAATGGAAATACACAGAAATAATAACAGCGAGAGACAAGTTTTAACGTGGTTCACCCAAACTCAGGCTACATCCACCAAATAGAGAGTCTAATATTATTATCTCGTAAATCAAACTGATTACAACTAGCAATCCCTACAACTCAATACCACTGCAAATGCTACAATACAATATCAATGGAAACCCTAACCCTTAGCTGCTTTTATCAAGCTTTTTGTCGGTTACAAAAATAGGGTTTTTTTTATGTCGACCATTGAAAAAAATAACTCCCGGTGCCTTTATAAAATAATAGAAAACCATGTGAGGTTTCTGGGGCATTGCCCCTGAGCCCCCACAGAGGCACTGCCCCTCGACCCTGCCCTGTATCGCGACAGGGAGCGCACCAGGGGCGCTGCCCCTAGACCCTGCAAGGGGCGCTGCCCCCAAACCCCCGCAAGGGGCGCTACCCCTTGACCCCGTAGGAATTTGGGGGGGAAACAGCGTGGATAAAAGTGGGGTTAATTTAACCTCCAAGTCTGATTAGGCTCCATATAACAACAAGCCACACTTAAAGATGCTACTTTGAGATGGTTCATGGGATTGGGCAGAGATGTAGTGGATGACTGGAGGACTATGAGGGAGAAGTTCTTACAGAAGTACAAAGATTACTATGGGGAAGATACATGCAAGGAGATGACATTTTATAATGTCACAAAAGGAAGATGAGCCCCTCGAGGATTAAGTGAAATGATTCTTGTTTTACCTACAAAAGTCTCAACAAAATAGGCTTTCACCAAAATCACTGAAGTTGGTATTTCTGAGAGGAGTTAATGAGGAATGCATGGATGCTCTAGACCTAATAGAGGGAGGTGATATCTCTTAACTATCATTTGATGATGTCTGCAAAGCCTACAAGAACTACTCAAGATCTACTATGAAGAAGACACAAGGCCTTAGAGCTCTATCAACCACAAATACTGTTGCAAGTGTCTCTCATGTCAAACTCAGTAACCTCCAAAAAGATATGAAGCAAGATATTATCAGTCACCTTGCAAATCAATTAGACACCCTGTATGTGAAGAAAAAGCAAGAGGTGAAAGCATCTTTGGTAGAATATCGTCCATAGTGTAGGCAAAAGATCAATTACAAATGCAAGCAGATTGCTAGCATTTCAGAAGAAAATCCTGGGAAACCAGATTTCTGCACCTTGAAAGATGAGGAAGGTTAGGTGTTTTACATTGCACAACATAATCCCTAGCCACAAAGACAAGGTATTCCTCCAAATCCCTTTATCTTTTAATACTTCATTTCCAGGTTCTTCTCTAAATAATCCCAATTGGTATAATACACCCTGGAATAGTATGCCATCACAATCTTGGTCAAATCTACCACCATCCAACTGGACCCCGCAATAGGGGATGTGGCCACAATAGCCATATCAATCTCCAAATTACAATCAGTAGTGGCAATCACCCCAAAACCCATGGCCACAACAATGGAGAGGAAACTGACCCTGTAAAAACTCAAATGTAAGCTACCTATAGCCACATCAAGCCTTCCCACAGCAACCAACTCTTATGCCAAACATTGTTTCACCATCCCCTACTCAACCTAGAGAAACTCAACTACCTACTCAAACTGCATCAAATCCTAATAACATGCATGTTCAATAGGCTTATACTAATGAACCTATCCAATACCTGACTTATGCAATCAAGGTTGGTGATGTTTAGTTACATTCAAGGAAGATGTTTTCTAGACCAACCTCTCCACTTATTATGAAACTTTCTAATGAAGAGCCATCCACCAATGCTAACAACCACCTAAATAACCAAAACAAACACCCTAACCAAGCTCAATCACATATAGGAATCACAACCAAAGAATCTCCATTCCCAGAAAGATTGAACACATAAAAAATCTCAACCTGAACCTAAATTTGACTTCCTTGGTTAGTTAAGAAATGTCTGTGTCAAAATTCCCCTAATCCAAGCTATCAAGGATGTGCCAATCTACACTAAAACTGTGAGGGAACTGTGTCTTAAGAAACTAGGGAGAAAACTTAAGGACCTACAAACTGTTCATGTCATAAGACAGCTTGTTGACATCATGTTGGGCAACATAGTTGTCCTAAAATATGCAAACCCTGGCAGTCCTATAGTGGATGTGCACATCAACGACACCCTTATAAAGATAAATCTAATCGATTTAGGTGCTACCATAAACGTGATGACCAAAGAGACAATGAAAAATCTGTAACTAGTAGACTTAAGGCCTACAGCCATAGTATTACAATTGGTAGATAGATCAATATTTAAACCAGAAGGAAACATTTAAGATTTGGTCATCACCCTTGACTCATGGGAATACCCTACAAATTTCATGGTCCTGCAACCAAAAGCTAACCTAGGTGGATATCCACTCATCCAAGGATGGCCATGGTTAGCAACAACAGATGCTTTCATTGACTACAGGTCAAGAAATATGATTATTTCCACTAGAAACATAACTAAAAAATTGGTCCTCTATCCACTAGTGCAACCTTTTACTGATTTGGAACAACCTATCTAGCTGGATCTAGAGAATAATGACCAATATTGCCTACAGACACTCATGACCATTGAATGCAACCCATTGCTTGACACTCAAGATGAAGATAAAGTTCTCTTTAATATAATGCAAAACAATTATGGGATGGACCCACAACAAGACCAATGCTTAGTATGTTTATCCTATCTGCTGCATAACATTCTACTTGCAACAAATTTTGCAGCTCATGATTCTACTGCCCACATGTTTCATAATTTACTAACACATAGATGTAGCCTTACTCTATCAAGTTTAGATGTTGCCTCTATCATGACATCAGCAACACCAAATGAAATTTCACCTAGATGAACACTTAATGTCAATAACCACTTTTCAACATCCCAACAATATGAACTACTCACCATGCTGCAGATTCACAAAATAGTATTCGTCTAGGATTACCATGACATGAAAGGCATACACCCCAATATCTGGATGCACAAAATATATATCAATGAAGGATGTACACCCATTAGACAACCTCAACGAAGGATGAACCCTATTATCTGAGAAATAGTGAAAAATAAATTACAAAAACTCTTGGATGTAGGATTCATATACCCTATATCAGACAGTTAGTGGTTCTCTCCATTAGTCATAGTACCCAAGAAAGGGGGCAAGTGGTGTGTATGTGTTGACTATCAAGAATTGAAAACAGCTACTAGAAAATATCATTTGCCTCTTCCCTTCATTGATCAGGTCTTGGACTCCTTGGTTGGGAAGAAATAATTTTCTTTCTTGGATGGTTTCAATGGATATAATCAGATTAAAATAGCCCCTGAGGACCAAGACAAAACAACCTTTACCTGTCCCTGGGGTACCTATTTCTATTTAGTCCTACCATTCAAATTATGTAATGGCCCTACAACCTTTCAAAGGTTTGTTCTGAGCATCTTTTCTGATTTTGCTTATGACTATATGGAAGTTTATATGGATGACGTCACCACCTATGGTGATTCATATGAAGAAGCATTAGCAAATCTTGAGAAAGTCCTGTAGCGATGTCACAATCACAATCTCTCTCTTAGTCATGGGAAATATTTTATGATGATGGAGGAGGGAGTAGTCCTTGGTCATTATGTGTCAAAAAGAGGTATTCATGTAGACCCCAATAAAATTAAAGTCATCACAACTCTGCATGTGCCAAAAAAACATAAAGATGAAAGAATCTTCCTTGGTCATGATGGCTATTACAGAAGGTTTATCAAAGACTTTAGTAAAATAGCAGCACCTTTGTATGTCCTGCTCTCTAAAGACGTTGAATTTGATTAGACACCTGCCTACCAAGAAGCCTTCCAAAGTCTTAAAAACTCCTTAGCAATGACACATGTATTAAGAGGACCCAATTGGACGATTCCTTTTCACATCCATACTGATGCCTCTGACTTTTCCATAGGAGCTGTGTTAGGACAAAAAGAAGGAACTTTGGAATATGCTATCTATTATGTAACCAAAAATCTTCAAGTTTTTGAGCTTAATTACATTGTCACAGAAAAAGAAATGTTAGTTGTCATCTATGCTATCAACAAATTTCGACACTCCATCACCGGTTATCCAATTTTTGTCCATACTGACCACACAACAATTAGATATCTAATGAATATACTAGTGGTTAGTGGATGACTTGTTAGATAGTTGTTGTTGCTGCAAGAATTCAACATTACTATTGTAGGCAAGCTTGGAAGAGCAAATGTAGTTGTTGATTTTCTCTCCAGAATCACCATAACTGCAGATGATCCAATTGTGGATGAATCTATTCCTGATGAACATTCATTTGAATTAATAGTACATCCACCTTGGTATGTGGACATAGCAAATTATCTGGTTGCAGGAAAAACACCTCCACATATCTCACCAAGAAAAAGGTGCCATCTGGTTGAAAGAATATTTCCTTACTCATGGATAGCTAGTTACCTCTTTTACATAGGACCTAACAATGTGATGCGATGATGTATATGTGAGGATGAAGTTTATGATATACTCAAGGCTTTCCATGATGAGCCCTATGGAGGGCACTTTGTAGCTAAATGAGCAACACTCAATATTTTAAACACTAGCTATTACTAGCCAATTCTACACAAGGATGCAATCCAATATACAAGATGATGTGATCATTGTCAGCGAATGGGTTGCCCTACAAGAAGTGATGAGATGTCCCTATAGCGACAGCTAGTCATAGCACCCTTTGACAAATAGGGCATCAACTTTATTAGGCCCATAGATCCTCCTTCTAAAAACAAATAATACATATTGGTATGTACAGACTACTTGACAAAGTGGCACTACAACAAATCCCTGTGATTAGCTCCCTTTTTTTCTCTGTTTATTGCTTCCACCCACTGTTTTAATGTATTTTTCTCCATTTTTTGAAAAAGTCGGCGCTATTTATCGGGATGGCACTACTTTTGGCATTTTTTGTGCCGACTAGAACAAGTAGGCGCAAATTAGCACCTAAATTAGTGCCAAATTTAGCGTTGACTTTAGCTCCTATTGTAGTGCCTAATTTAGCGCCACATTTGATGCCTGATTTAAGGCCTGATTTAGCACCTATTTTAGCAACCACGTTAATGCCTTATTTAGCACCTTATGTAGTGCCTAAATGTAGCGCCTGATGTAGCGCTTGTTTTAGCGCCTAATTGAGCGCCTAATTTATGGTTACTTGGGTTTAGGAGTATTATTTAGGGTTTATGGTTTTGGGATTAGGGGTTAAGGTTTAGAGGTTTAGGGTTTAGGGTTTAGAGAGAGATAGAGGACCAATAGGGAGATATAGAGGAGACCGAGGGGAGAGATAGGGAGATAGAGAGTGAGGGACATGGCCAAAGACATAGGGAGAGAGATTGAGAGGTAGAGGGACAAAGCCGATAGGGAGAAAGGGGAGATATAGAGAGATAGAGGTTTAGGGTTTAGGGGCATTATTTAGGTTTAGGGTTTATTGTTTAGGGGTTAGGGGTTCAAGTACTTAAAGGTTTAGGGTTTAGGGTTTATATAGAGAGAGGAATGATAGGAAGATATAGAGGAGACTGTGGAGAGAGATAGGGAGATAGAGAGTGAGGCACATGCACATGGCCAGGGACATAGGGAGAGAGATTGAGAGGTAGAGGGATGATAGAGATAGGGAGATAGAGGTTTAGAGTTGCTTGGATTTAGGGTTTAGGGGTTTGGGGTTTAGGGTTTGGAGATAGCTAGAGAGAGAGAGAGATTATAGGCCAAGACATAAGGGAGAGATAGGGAGATAGACTACTAGAGTGAGCAAGATATATACCCTACACTAGAGAGATAGGGAGAAGGATTGAGAGGTGATAGAGGGACAATATTAGAATAGGGAGATATATAGGGGTTTAGGGTTTCTTGGGTTTAGGGTTTAGGGGTTAAGGTTTAGGAGCATTATTTAGGGTTTACGGTTTAGGGTTTAGAGGTTTAGGGTTTAGTGTTTAGAGAGAGGACCAATAGCTGGGAGATATAGAGAGTGAGGTACATGGCTAGAGACATAGCCAGAAGAGATTATAGGGATATACATGGGGAGTGAGGGACATGGCTAGAGACACAAGGAGAGAGATTGAGGAGGTAGAGGAAGGATAGAGATAGAGAGATAGGGAGATAGAGGTTTAGGCTTGCTTGGGTTTAGTGTTTAGGGTTTAGGGGTTTGGGGTTTAGCGTTTAAGATTTAGGGGTTAATTAGGGTTTCTCAGGTTTAGGGTTTATGGGTTATGGGTTAGGGGTTAGGGGCATTATTTAGGGTTTATATATGTTTTAGGGGTTAGGGGTTAGGGTTTAGGGGCATTAATTATTTATGGTTTAGAGGTTTAGGGTTTCTCAGGTTTAGGGGCATTATTCAGGGTTTACGGTTGCATGTCAAAATAAGTCTCTCTCTCTCTCTCTAAATCCCTCAACCCTAAATAATGCCCCTAATCCCTAACCCCTAAACCTGAGCAACCCTAAACCTCTATCTCCCTATCTCTCCCTTATCTCCCTCTCTCTAGCTATCATCCCTCTACTTATTAATCTCTCTCCCTATCTCTCTAGATCGACATCTCACTCACTCTCTATCTCCCTATCTCCCTATCTCTCGCTCGACTATCTCCTCTAATATCTCTCCCAATATATCTCCTCTCTCTCTCTACGTACCTATCTATCTCTCCCTATCTCTTGCCTATCTCTCTATCTCCCTATCTCTCTAGACATGATCTCTCTAGTGATCATTCTCTATCTCCCTATCTCTCCCCTCTGTCTCCTCTATCTCTCTCTATGATCTGTGTCCTCTCTATCTCTCTCTACCTAGCTATCTCTCCCTATCTCTTTATGATCTCTTGCCTCTCTCCCCTATCATTCCTATATCTTCCTATCTAGTCTCCCTTATATTAATTCTCCCTCTCCCTTATCGATGAAGAAATTAATGAACAAGAAAACTTATAGGACTCTCTCTCTCTCTCGCTTCGTCTTTTTCTCTATCCATCTCCCTTATCAACAAAGCAAATGGAAACAAGAAAACTAGGACATGATTAAAAGAGGGATGAGGATGTAAATTGGCAGCTGGATGAAATGGAAACAAGCTAATAAAACTAAAGTTCATTGGATGGGAAGAATGATGAGAGGAGAGGTGCAAAATAGTAAAATAGGGAAAAATTGGTGGGATCTAAAGGGAAATTGGAAAGGAAAAGGAAAACTAGGAAAGCTAGGAAAAGGATTTAACTAGCTAGGAGCTAGTAGATAATATATAGGTCAGAGAGATAGAGAGACAAAGTTGGGGTTAGCGGTCAGGGTTTAGGGGCATTATTTAGCATTTATGAGTTTAGCATTGCTTAAGTTTAGGGTTTAGAGTTTACTAAGGTTTATGGTTTATGGTTTAGGGGCATTATTTAGGGTTCAGGGTTTATGGTTTAGGGGTTAAGGTTTAGAGGTTTAGGGTTTAGTTTTTAGAGAGAGAGGACCAATAGGGAGATACAGAGAGTGAGGGACATGGCCAGAGACATAGGGAGAGATATTTAGAGGAAGAGGAATGATAGAGATAGGGCTAGATATGAAAATAGGGAGATAGAGGTTTAGGGTTGCTTGGGTGTAGTGTTTAGGGTTTAGGGGTTTGCGGTTTAGGGTTTATGGTGGGTCAGGGTCAGGTTAGGGCTTAGGGGCATTATTTAGGGTTTATGTTTTTATTTAGGGTTTATGTTTTAGGGGTTAGGGGTTGTAAGGAAATGAGTGCAACTTAGAATGAACATCTAAGAACAATGGTGTCTTTGGTAACTTTAAATTTCATTAGATTGCCTCAAAAACACTCACAACTATGCCACAAAGTAGAATCAAACATAGTTCATTTCCAACATTAACCCTTAGAGGAAAGTATAAGCAACATTAATGAGTTTCAACAACATGCATTATACAATTTCAATAACAGAACCATTAAACATGAAATATGGAACAGAAGAGATGAACATAGATTTATGTGGGGAAAACACTTTTGGGTAAAACACCCCACACTCCAAAAGCCTAGATCGCCATTATATTATTCAACAACAGAAAATACAGTTACAATACAATTCAGGCACTAAGCCCTTTCATGGAGATTAACATCTTGTTCCATCTGGAGATTATTTGACAGTCACTCCTCTTCTCTCTATTTGTCTCTAATCGCACTATCCTTTGTTACCATAATGGACCAGACAGTTACAAAAGGCAACCGTTCAATTGACAATCTTTGTGATATGCATTGCCAATACAACATTGGCTTTTCTGTCCTTCTACCATGTCAAGGAGGCCACGTCACCACTGTCAAACCATTCCCAGCACCCTAGCTCATAACCATTTCCACGATTGTTCAGATTCGTGAGACCTCAATAGTCCCACATGCACCAGTCGACGGCCACTTTTGCAGTTTATGTACACGACCACGCTATAGTTAATCGTTGGCACTTTTGCTGCCGACAAGACCAATAGTCTACAGCTAATGACCATCAAGAAGACCTTGATTGATGTCACATCAGAGTGACCACAACCAGCGGAGTGACTTTTCCAAACAGTGCCAATACTTATAATCTTACCAATCCATAACCTCCATTGGAAAGACACAAACCATCAGAATGACCTTTCAAAGCCAGATCGACAAGTATTGTTACGTTGATACAGAGCCTTCATTGGAGTGACCCAGAGTGCCAAAGAGAGTCATAGCGACATGTCAGGTTTCGTCAATGTTAACCTTCATCAGAGTAACGCGAAGACCCTGTGAGACTCTTACCGAAGTGTAATGTCCCACTGATGCCAAGCCCTTTTTGGAGAGACACAAAGCCCCAGAGAGACAACTTCCAGTCACGCTAATCTCACAAGTCACACCAATACACTGCACCAAGCCTGTCGGTCCATCGTTGGGACAAGCACCTTAGTCCCAAAATGATCAACACTCGCTGATGCTTGTAAATCTGAGACACATGTACTCAACAATCTACATTTTGACACCTTTAATATGATTTTGAGTCAAATAGGTTCAATAAATGTTAAACTTAATGAGGAAGACAAATATATCTTCTCATTTTTTTCTTTACCCAAAAATTAGGAGAACATAATGCTTGTTATAAATGGTAGTGTTGCAAAGGTGACTATGGAATCCTTTATTGTTACAATGCTCAATGGAGATATGAGGAGAAAGTTCAATGATGAAGGTTCTAAGGATGCCTTTGATGCAGAGTGCCAGCAGAAGCGAATGAAGATTTGACTATATCTTCCCTATCGGCAAGAGGTCTCCCAATGTTTCACCGAAGCCAAGAATGACTTCTCTATCGAGAAGACATGAACCATCGGCCGTTCCTTATTCTTTTATCCCGATGGCCAAGTTCTCACTGATAACTCCGTGACGGTTAGTTGCTTATCGGCAACACTTCATACTATCGGACCACGAGAAATTTCTTAGGCCGATATACTCCATCACTCCGATGACCAATCTTCGTCAGCCAGACTTCCTCCTTCGGTAAGACTCCTTTCACCTACGCTGACACCTTGTCTCTCGCCGATATCATCAGGCACGTCGGCCAGATCCTCCGCTTCGGTGAGACTCCAGTTCGTAGCCCCGATGGTTCATCTCATTCCGATGAGTCTCTATCGGCGAGACTTCTTGAACTCCTCCTGATGAGCTTCTATCGGCGGGACTCTAACGGTCGTCGTGACTTCTTCGGCTTCCCCCGACGAGGTTCCTCACGCCGATACTCTTTATCGGCGATACTCCGAGGATGTCTCACCGATCGGTGAAACTGTATACCGTCGGCTAAGTGTATTTTCCTTAGCCCGATATCGTTTCTCTCACCGATGCGAATAACAATGGTATGTGTCTCCGACACTATACCAATCTTCGACAAGACGGAGAGCCTTTCATGCCGATGGATCTCCAACTGTTCTGAGGCACCGAACTAGAATTCCTTTCGACCGAACAATGGAATTTGGCCGTTTCATATATCAAACCCTCAATCACTTGTAGCAATCTAATCCCACATCAAAACTATCCAATTTCACTCCGATTTCCCGACTATCCACATGACGATGTCTAGTCGAACTTGACTGAGTTCGCTGGCTTCCTGGGTAAGAATTCAACAACAACAAACGTGAAAAGTCTTTCCCCCATCACACTGATACTATACAGGGCTTCAGTGGACAGAGGAAAGGGGCTCCATGTATGAATCAAAACCCTACTCCTAGGTTACGAACCAGCCACTGTGGAACCGTGGGTTTTACACCATCTGCACACTACAAAGTCACTATGGATTGACAGATAGCATCCGGTTAGGGTTCCATTTACAAAATCAGGATAAAGATATCAAATCACTAAGAACAACCAAGAAAATCAACACAGATCATACCTAGAACTCTCTTTATTCAGTTATCAAAAAGAACTTGTTGTAATACACACTTCTCTCTCTGCTCCGTGTGACATACAACCTGCCTCTAAAGAAGATGTAGAGACAGCAGTTATCCCCACCAACCATGCAAACTGATTTTCAAATCAGTTATCCGTTGGTTTACCCTTCATACAAGCAAAACTACATGTGTGCCTTGCACAATTACATTCATGGGACCAAATTGACCCTTATTACAAAATGAAATGGCTTAAGAGCCTTATGAAAAAACAAAACAAAAGATGACCCTGCACTACAGAGAATGTGCTCCTGCACCAGCCTTGCATGTTCCATAAAGGCCCAAGGACAAAAGTGGATCTAAAGGGGAATGGTAAAAATATCAATCCAAGTCAAGAGGAAAATCTAGAATCCCTAGGAAGATAAGAGTAAAGTTTTGGAATTATGGAAAAAGAGGACAACTGAAGAAGGAATGCAAAAAATAGTTAATCATTGCCACAATCTCGTGATCATTATTCTAGTAGAAAATCCTAGTTTTCATTCTTTTTCATAATGCATTAGTTAATCACACACTTCACATTTGACATCATGCTAAAAAGATCAAATAAGTTTTGTATTTCTTCTCAACTATTTCATTTCTCTATCTTAATTACTTAATATCTCAATATTTTATTCTACTCTCAACTCCTTGTACTTTAAAGTTTAATTAAATCTAGGATTGGACTTAAATCTTCTATTATAGGGTATGATTTATTTCCCTACATTTTTTTAAACTTGCAATTTCCATGCCTATGTTTAGGATAAAAAAAGATTGATTTTTTATTTTGAGATTTTTGTGGTTTGCATTTGTTGGAAACAACCCAATGCCTTTAATTTTAAATTCCTAAGAAACATCTAGGATCCTTATGTCCCCTTCAACAAAGTACTAGGTCAAACCCTCACCTTGCAAACATGACTACCTCTTTCTCCTACTTCCTATGACGATCACATGTTGCATTCTAATGATGAAGAAGAATATTATGATCATGATGTCTTTATTAAAAGTGTTGAAAATGAATAGAAAAATGAGATCGTTGATAAATTGAAATATTAGTACAATCAATTAGTTAATATAGATGTTAATATGTCCACTTCATATTTCATTGATGGTCTTACTCAAGTATTTATCACAAGATAACATGGCATAGATACAATTAAGTATATATATGAAAAATAATTAAAGATAAACAAATTTAATTAACATTATTGCCAACAATTCATACCAAAGATTGAACAATTTAAGGATATTGCAATAGGTAATTTGTCAACAATTGAACAATCCATTTAATTAACATTATTGCCAACAATTTAATCATCCTTTTTTAAACATGGATTGCAAATAATTATAAAAATTTAGAAGTCTTGGTCATTAACTTTACTGTCTACTACAATGTCATCCAGTGTATCATTGTCAATGTTCATATGTTCTTTCAAGTATTTAATATTATCATCATCCGCATCTTGACCTCCATCATCATTGAAATCTGACTATAGACCATCTATATTGTTACCAGATGTATTTGGATCATCATTTTGTAAACCATCCATATTGTTGTCTTCCATAACATCATCCAACTTTGGATTGTTGTCTTCTTGTTCTTGAACATAACCATCTTCAAAATCATCATGGATGTCAATTTCTTTGATGTTCTCTAATCCCTCTCTCTCATTTTGTCGGCCATCATTGTTTGCTCAGTATCCACTAATGCATCGTCAAATACATGACTTAATCTTGGATCATAATGTATGATAAATATCCATTTCGAGCCCAAAATATCTTCATAGAAAAATACCTGCACATGAACAACATACATATATTAGATGTGTGGTATAACAATTTTATTGATTAATAAACACATGTTTATATTCGCAATAAACTATGAATTAATAGATTAATTATCACTACCGTTTCTTGTTTGAGTTAAAGAAATACCTGCTCACAATGAATTGGTAGAACATAAGGCTCTGTATCCTCCGGTAGGAAACATGAGGGATCTATAGAAAAAAATCCACTATGGGTATCATGTCTTCATGTCCTCTCAAATGCTTCATACCATCTACACTTAAAAATACAACATTTAAAAGAGCGGTAATCCAACTCAATAATTTCTTGTATTTTCCCAACATATTGTAGATTCCCTTCAATTATATTCTTATCTTTTGAGCTTGATCGACTGGATTGCTTGAAGTCAACCATGATGCCACAATCGAAGGATCGTCTCTTTACATCTACACTTTGTACACGATAATGTCGACCATATGCCCACATTACTAGATATTTCCTCACCTGTGAAAGACCATTTATTTCAGTGAAAACAAATATAATGATGAATATTAAAATAGTTAATAGTATCAAAGTTGTAAGGAAACAACATTTTGTAAAATTCCAACTGTACCTTTCTTTCACATCCTGTAGACATGTTGATTTCATCTTCTGTTATGTTTGAATCTATACATGTATCTTCTATTTGATTTTGAATTTGTTCAGTAACCCATTCTAGTGTCCAATCTTTGCCCCATTCCCCAAGCAGATCAGTGGGAAGTGGAGTATTCCTTGGGTTTGATCTCTTAAATTGTCTCCTTGCTTCTAACACTTCTTCTCTCTTTTTATCATACAGATCAATCCATTTGTTCATAAAGTCCATGTGGTACAGAATGAACTTGTCGAGTATAGCACTTTTGTCTACACCTATTACATGTCAACATGTTTATTTCAAACTCCAAATGTCATGCTGTTAATTTGACAAATAAATTACAAAGTAAATTAATGATTGCAAGAAAAAAAAAACCACACTGATCATGAATTTACTTACTAATTTCTACTTGAACACCATTAGATTGTGGTTTTTCTCCATCAATAATATCTTATGCTCGTTCTTCATCCCAGATGTGTGGCCCATCTTCAAAATCCTTACCAAGGAATTCACACAGGAAGAAAAATGTTTCATTCAATACATACCCTTCAGCCATGCAACCCTTTGGATGTGCCTTTTGTCAGACATATCTTTTTAGAGTTTTCATATACCTCTCAAAGAAAAACATCCGCCTCATTGATACAACACCCGCCAATTCAATGTCATCGACTAGGTGTATAAGTAAATGGACATGTAGGTCCATGAAACTTGTAGGGAGCTCCTTCTCAAATACACATTCAATTTCTGTAATTTCCTTCTTCCATTTTTGCACTTCACATTCATGGATCTCCTTTGAGGTCACCCACCTATTATAAGAATAGTAAATTAGCATGAACATTTAGTCAAAAATTAATATGCAATATAATATATCTGTCTCTCACACATTAACCGCATACCTTGTAAATGGTGACAATCGACTTATGGCATTCCTTAAGTCAACTGTAAGACAGGAATCCCCCCTACTTGCCAATGGCATGATATGCTATGAAACACATTTATGAAAAGGTCATTAGTAATTTTTTCTCACACAACATAATGATTAAGTACTAAACATAAGATAAACATCCATGTTTTTAACTTGATGTTTTTCTGGAACAATGAGAGTCAGCATAAGGTGCTCCTTTCTAACACTCATCCATGGGGGAATATTGTATACTATCAATCCGACTAGCCAAACACTATAATTTGAGCTCAGGAAAGAGAATGGGCACACTCCATCAATTGCATGACCAAACCTGATACTATGGGGTTCATCTTTGAATTTTTTTGGCCATTTTTCTTCTGTGTTTCATTCCTTTAGAGTCAGCTGGAATTCGCATGAATCCATCTTTACTCCTATTCTTTGCATGCCAGTCCATCAATCGTGCAAGTGACTTGTAACGAAACATTGGTTGAAGTCTAGGTATAATTGGCATGTGACGTAAAACCTTCTTTGGAACTGTAGGACCTTGTACATCTGTATGATATCTCTTCTCTTTGCATACAGGGCATTCTACCTTGTTTAGATATTCATCTCTGTATAAAATGCAATCATTTTTACATGAATGAATTTGCTTATATTCAATCCCCAACTCAACCAACAACAGACGTGCCTCTCTGCAAGTTGATGGCAACACACTATCTTCAGGGAATATTTTAGTTTTTAGTGCCCTGTAAGATTGCCAGAGATTAAATCAATTGAATGCTTTGACTTATGATGAACATGTTTGATATGTCAATCTATACTAGGACTATTTATATACAATATATGGTTTTAAAATCCCCTTAAAGAAATATAAACGAAGTTGATGAATGTTTACGAATTATGTACACCAATTGACAATTGCAAATTAAGAAATAGATTTCAACTTACTTCAGTAGGGTAGTGAATCCTTTGTCTGACCAACCAAATAGTGACTTGATTTCTAATAATATTAATGTGCATGCCAGTTTTGAGGTTCTACTTGCACCCAATTTGAACATAGATATCTTCGTTGCTTGCTTGATGGAGTCTTTCAGGTTGTTATCATCAACATTATGTTGGTAGTAATTACCCCTTCTATCATCGTTACTGTCAACCATATGATCATTATTGTCATCATTGTTTTCATCCCCAAAGAAATTTGTAAGCATTTCATTTAATCCTTCTTCATACATTGCATTTTCACTATCATGATCATCATCATTAAGGCTAGGTGGCATGTAATTATTGTATGCAGATCTTATCATCTTTTCAAATTTCTCATCTGGTAGTGTTCTCTTCAATAATGCTCTTTTCTCCCTGGTATTGTTTAAAGGATGGTTTGGATCATCCCGTCCAAATCTTAATAACCTAGTTGGATCTTGGGTATTAGTATGTGTTTCATCAACATCTTCTACCTATTAACAAATGCAAGCATTATTTAATGTTTGGCAACAATTGGATAAATCATAAATGTATCAATTTCAAAGAAATATAATCAAATATGGCTTAAAAAATAAAAATATTGGTTGTATGAACATATATACATCAATTGAATAATGGAACATTATTTTATAGACTACCTTTTTTATACAATAATTTAAATAAAACATAATTTGGACAACATAGTTTATAAAACATCAGTCCACACTCATTTATTATTCTTTGGTTTTCTGCCCTTAGGAACATCCTTAGGGAGACCTTGTTCTTCCCTCTTTTTTCACGCAGGAATGTGTTTTAAGAAGGGGCAATCAATCAATAACTCATCCCTAATGGTAAGGTCCATAATAGCCTCAACCATTATCAATCTATCAACCTCTCTTTCCATATCTCCATCTTTATCATTTATAACCTCAACAAATTGACAATTCGGTCTTACAGTAGGGTCCCTTCCCTTACTACTATTTATAAATCCTGTAATATGTTTGTGTGTATGCATGCCCATCTATATACATAAGATGACCTCTATTCATTTATTTTCCACTTTCCAATTGGAGACGATGTGTATACATATTCAAATTTAGACCATATGCTGGCATGCTAGGCTTATATTCTACTAGCCTTCTCCATTCACCACTGTAATATGATGACCATAATATGGCATTAATCTCCTAATAGTTTGTTCTGAATTATTTCTATGTTTAGATCCCACATGTACATTTTGGACAATAAAGAGGCCTAGATTCACTCCATGAATATTGGAGGGTTGTATCATGTAGTTGTATCCCCAAAATTGAAACACCTCGTACACTCTAGGTAGTTGTTGATCACTAGGCCAAGCGCAATATAGTAGACGATCAAATGTCTCTTTGTAAATTGATCTCAAACTCAAGGGCAAGTCATCATCTCCATCACATTCATTCTCATAGGGTATGTAGTCCACCTTCCCCTTGCCTTTAAGAAAATTATGCATCTTTAAACCGGTTCTTGTTCTGTTGCTTGTTTTCATCAATTCCTCATCTTCCGAGCTAGTATATTGCCACATATTTTTGTTAGTTGTATCATCTGATAAATGATCATTGCCCTCTAGGCTAGAAGTTGGTGATCCAGGAAACTTTAAACCAAGAACTTTATCCTACAAGTATCCATTAAGAAAAAAATTAGTTATTTAAATAATATAAAACAATGTTTAAACGAAGTATACATGTTATTTATATCAATTTGGAAAATTCCTTACCACAATTCCTATTGGATTTGAATCGATTGTAGGAAGCATACTACCGACTAGAAGCTCATCATATATGTAATGTCTTTGTATAATCTCTCATTTGAATTGTTTCTTTCCATGACATACAGAACATCCACAAACAACAATTTTCTCAAAGTATTCATCCCATGTACTATAGTCCTGACCAACCTCTTGTTCAGTGCAATCATTTGTTGTGTTTGTAGGATCCATTGTCATATCCTCTTCCACCCACTGTCGTTGACGTGATTTAACAGTTTTAGGTCCACGTCCACGTACATATATTTTTTGTCTTGTAGTTGAATGCTCAGGCTCTACATTTGCTCCAATCTCCATCTAAAATAATCAACAACATGCATTAATTTATGTCAAAATTGGATAATACATTATAAATTTCAATAATACTGTGAAAAAAGATGGACATATCACAAAATGCCATCAGATCATATTTTCCTAAGGAAATTGGATTTGAGTACCTAATTTCCCACTTCATCCGTTGTGTCCTCATTTGATATGACACAATTTGTTGCCATGGCCTCTTCTGGCCCCTATAATACACAACATAGTAAATAATGTTTAGTACACCAATTATATCATTTCAACGAATATGCTATCCAACACAAAACCTCACTTTAGTCATAAATTTGACATATTGATATCATGTTTTGGCCATCCTAATTTTCAAACTTTTCCCTCGATCATAGAATCACATTTAATCACCATTCCTATGCATTTTCAACCAAGAAGTTTGACCTCAGAGGCCTCGTGGACCAAAAAATGACTTTATCTCCTCTATGTTGTAGCATTTGTGAATTCATAAACACCTTCCTCCTTTGGTTGAGGTTACTTTCTCTTCTTACCTCTATTGTATCTATAGATTTTGTTGTCATATCTATTTCCACCCACTTTCCTCTCTGTAATTTAGTAGTTATGCGCCATCCACGTCCTCTCTCCATGGCCTCCTCTGGATCCTACAATACACAACAATTACAATAGTCACATAACAGCTATGCACCAAGAGAATATTCTTGAATTTATCTTTTTAATACACTCACTTTTCATTAATATGCACTATGAAAAACAAAATAGGACATTGCAACATTTTGCTCTTCAGAAAAAGTTTACACACGGAATCTTGACAACTAGAGCTGAAATCTTATGATTACAAGATGACTACAAATTCACATCAAAAAGACATTTATTTCATATTTGACTCTCCTTTTTCTTTTATGGCTCATTTTAAGGCAATCTATATCTCTCCAAGTGGCCATAAAACCCTCAAAATAGTCTCGAAGAGTCTTTGGCACCAAAATTTTTAAATTCTTGATGGAGGGAAGGATAATTTGGATGTTAATTTTGAAGTCACATCATTAGATCTTTGTTAGGTTAATCCTAGCCATTGGATATTCTTTAATTATAGGGACATTATGTTATATTTCACCATTACCTTTTACTCCAAAATTAATGGTTTCCTTTGAAAAGAAAACCCTCCATTAGCTATCATAACCCCAAATATCTGTTGAAGTGAAATTAAACATTATGTGCAATTGTCATTGCTCATATTAAGCACCTACCTACCTTTTTAGTGGTCCCACATGTGTGATGTATGTGAATGAGTCATATGATACATGTGCTACATGTTTAAAGTTTGAATTTTGATCATATTGTTGGAAAAAGGCCCAAAAAGACCTTTGATTTTTGAGTTGTATTCTCTATAACATGCATCTCCTTGATCTTTTCATCTAATCTATGACATGTTGTCTTTGCATTTCAATGAGAACAATTCTTGAAAAATGACAATCCAGAGGTTAAAGAGACAAGTTGATACCTTACCTAAGTTGTCATGTTCTTGAAACCTTGTCACTATAAAGAGGAGATATCTAGAGAGTAATGTCACAAGGACATAACGAAGGCATGCACTATCATGAGCCATAGGGACAACTAACTACACCATCCAAAACTCCATTTGAACTAGCTACTATCAATAATTCACATTATTGGGGATTGTCATGAAGAAAACACCATGCATAGGACTGTCATAGTCAAAGTGGAGAGGATTGTCTAGTCATTGTATGACTGTCATAATAGCTAGTGGGTTACTTACCATGCTTCAACCTAAAATAGGTTAATGAGAACATAGAAATGAAAATCACAATACCATAAGCACACTCCATTAGCTGCCAATATAGTCCCAATATCATGTCATCATGATAGTAAGAGAAGAGTTGTTTGGTTTTTCCAAAACCATATCAGTTGCACAAGGATTGTCACCAACCATCTATGTAAGGTCGTGAAAGAGTGATTATTATTGAGCTAATCATAAGAGAAGCATGAAGTCAAAATGCTATCATGGAAACAAGATAGAGTTACTTATTATAAGGACAATCAAAATTTGGTGAGGTTACATTTTTATCAACTTTCAAGTAAAATACACCATTTTGCATTGGTTGGCGCTAAATTAGGTGCACTTTATGTCATCTTTGGTGCCCCAAACAGATTACATTGTTTGCCTAAAAGTCGGTGATAAAGTCGACGTTAATTGCTCTGACTATAGCGCTGACTACTGGATCAAAAAAATTTACAAAATTCCCACCTGCACATACCCAAAACAAAAAAAAAACTTTAATATTGATTTTTGGTGTTCATTTTTTGTTTGGAGATTGAGTGTTTGGGTTGGAGTCCCGCCTGAATAAATATATGAGAAAAACATCGCGCGAAGAGAGGAGAAATTTGATTTAGTTTTCAACACCATAGGTAAGGTTACAATTACAATAAAAAAATTTCGTTCCCAAATATATTTTTGTTTCGATTAAATGGAGAGGATTGTGAAGAAAGGGTTGTAAATATTGTTTTGTTTACAGGCAAATCGTTCAAGTCTCATGTGGTTGCAAAGGAGTAGGGTAAAATTGTAGACATTGCATTATTTCCTCTGCATCTGAGAGAAATGAACACATTTTTCAAACCCCAATGCCTAGGTTCGCTTGTCATTACCATCAATACCTTTCTCTGAACACAACTTTCTCACTTCCTTCCTAAAAAATTAGTCGAGTGCTTTAAGACAAGTCGATTGTGAGCAAACTAAAATTAGGGCTTTTGAGACGAGGGTGAGAAAACTAAAATAGAGGTTGGTCGAGACAATACGAGGAGATAGGGATTTTGAGACGACGGTGAACAAACTAAAATTAGGCCGAGAACTATAGATTCCCTCCCAAGGCACCAATTGATTCATAGGAAAACAACTTCATGATTTGCTCTACAAAGTAAAGGTCAAAAACCTTGAGGAATACAAAAAAAATGGATGAAAACTTTCATACCTGGCAGTGTGTACTTCGTTTGCCTCCACAGACTGAATGAAAATAATTTTCCCTAGGTCACCTCAAAATGTCAAGCAATAGAGGGAAGAGAGCAAAGGGAGAAGACTCTGGCCACAATGAGGTAATTCATTGTCAATTTATAGATTTGTAAATGTTTCCATTGTTTCTTTGATTTTTAGTTTTTAGTTTTTTATTTGTAAATTTAAAAGAAGAAATTTATTTTATAGGAACATGATAATGACAAAGATAAAGAGGCATTAGCTTCCATATTGGGGGTAGAGGCAGTGAACAAATTGGATGGTGTGGACTTGACAGTGCTTGCCAAATACATAGAAAAATGATCTGGTAAAGCCCCTGAAACATTACAACCAAATCAACAGTGTCAAAGGGAATCAATTGATTCCCTAACTAGTCATGGATCGAGCAAAAGATCCAGGAGAAAATCAATAACAATAACCTCTAAGAATGTGGAACAAGGATCAAAGGCTTCTAATGTCCCACCCACTCATGGGACATAGACTTCTTCAACCACCACGCCATGTTTTGCATCTTGCATTGGTACCTACAATACCAAGATAGAATATGATGTGGTTTCAGGGGACATCTAAATGATGGATACTAAAAAAACATTTGTGAATAGGTTGAAGGAATCATGCCTTCAACAGTTCAAAGACCATCTACATTTGCCATTCTCAAAGATAGCCATGCACCTGCAAAAAGCAGGTATCCAAGACATGGAGACTGAATTTGGCACAGGTTGGTCTGTAGAGAAGATAAAGCTATGAATGTCTCAAAACTGCAAGAGATTTCGGTGCAACCAAACAAAGAAGATAAAAAAACTCCCTCCTAAGCAAAGGCTTAAAAAAAGGCCAATTGATGTAAGTTTGAAAGTATGGAAAGAGCTTGTAAAAGCATATGAGAAGTCTGATGCACGGAGGAAGTCTAGTGAGGAGAGTACACAGGTATTTGAATTTACTCATAAGATTATATCAAATTTATTAAATGATTTTTAAATTTTATTTGTGCATAGTTAAATTGAATTAGTATATGTTTCAGGATAAGGCCTCCAAGGCTAGGCTTGACAAACTTCGTGCCACGCATCACAGTGGCCAGAAAGGTTTACAGGCCTTGATCTGTACATTTGTAAGTATATTTAATAAGTTAAATGATATATTTTTTTAATTTCCTAGGAAAAAGTAAATGATTGCATATTAATTAGTTTAACTAGTCCATGTGCCATGTTTTGACAGGAGGAGAAATATGGCCGACATTCAAGCCAATTTGAAAAGGAAATGTTACAAAGCAAAAAGTGGACCAATTTTGTAATCTGGATAGAGAACGAGGTATCAATAGTTGACTTTCAATAACTTAGTTGGATATTGTTGTGTTAATATGTCAATTTGAATTTCTTGTGTTGAGTTGTTTATTGATGCATAGGATGAGTTCTAAAGTGCTTCTCTGTTGGCCCTAGCACCCTTAAATGTAAGATTTCTCTTAGGTGACAAATGATTACTCTTATATCTTTGGGGACCCTTCTTGGTGCCATTAGGATCATAATGAGTATACTAGTCTTGTAATTGCTTTCTTGTAAGCTCTTTAATCCAAAACAACAGGTGACACTAAATTCAAAACCCTAACGTTTAGAGATGATGTTGATACCCTTTTGTTCCATGTTTGTTCAGAAGCTAATAACGTGTGATCTCTCTAAGAGCATCAATTTTTGAGTCAATTTCTACCCACTAAGATATCTAAAAATGGCTAGGTAGAAGAAGAGAAGTGGAAGTGATACTGCAGTTGAATCTTCTAGTGCCAGTGCTGGTGCAGGGGGCACTCGGTGTTTATCTAGAAGGTTGAGAGGAATTGTTTCTCATCAGATGAGTTTTGAGCTGGTTATCCCTATACTTTCATTTTCCAGGATTGTGAGGGAGGTAACTACACATTATACTTTAGAGGTGAATCGATGGACTACTAAAGCTTTACTCATATCTTTGGGGACCCTTCTTGGTGCCATTAGGATCATAATGAGTATACTAGTCTTGTGCTTGCTTATAATTTGAAGCCCATTCATTTTTATGTCAAACCACTTAGTAGGCATACTTATTTGTCATATGTGAGTGTACATGCTTGATTTCAGCTTCCCATGATCAGATTGGACAAGGTTTTGCAGTGCCAAGTTAAAGGGTTCTGGTGGTATCTGGTCGTACCCACCTTATAGGGTTAGGGTTTTAAGTCAAGTCTGCAAGCCTATATTTGTATTCCTTTAAACCCCTTAAGGCCTTAAGTTTTCTTGTCCTTTGGCCTCTTGCACTTTATCTTTTAAAACTGCATTGACTTCCTGTATTAAAGGGCAATTGTCTTGAGGTCTTCTTAGAGGGGTGATATGTGACTAGGGTATGAAGACTAGGACTTTGTATGTAATCTTAAGTCCTCCTTTCTAATTTGTTGGAAGCCTTCTTCACTAATACATAAGGACTATCAAGACTCCTATGATAGTGCATTAGAGAGCCATTGAAATCACAAAGGAGATAAATGTTATTAGGCCATCACCCAATGGAGAATGGATTGCCATAAAGAGCACGACAGTGTTACCTTGTCATAGTCACAAAGGGGATAGTCTTTGTGGTGGTAATTAAAGTCACTAAGTTTACATCCACCTTCCTAGGGGCTGCTGAAATGCCTGAAGTTGAATATGCCTATTTTAAAGATCTTGCCATGAGTATTTTCCATGTTTTTACAAATGGAGACCTCCCTAATCCTCATCTCAAGTTTCAAATGCACAATGAAACGATGGAGGACAATCATAACTGTCATAATAGTACATTAGATTTTTTTGTCTCAAGGTGGCCCTTGAGACTGCCAAGCGGATGGATATAGAGTTGGGATTATAGTTTTTGTTTAAAAAGCCTTATGTCTATTGGAACTAAAAAATTTCACATTATTGATCTGCTAAGAATTCACCAAGTCTCTACATAATGTGACTAATGTCCCTCATTTTCAAAACCAACCACCAAAAATTTATGTGACAAGATCTATTTCAGAATCTGCACATAAACAATCTCATGAATATACCTAGCTCTCTGACCACAGCCTAATTCTGATACTAAGTTATCTATATCGACAAGACCTTAAGTAACTCACCCCAAATAGCAAAATACGTTCTTGAAGTATAATGTGATAATCAGTGAGAGATGATTGATGTCCGAATGATCAAAATTTCATATGTCAAAAGATCAGGGAGACATTCTGTATGTATCAC
Organism: Cunninghamia lanceolata; assembly: GCA_027924645.1. NCBI lineage: Eukaryota > Viridiplantae > Streptophyta > Pinopsida > Cupressales > Cupressaceae > Cunninghamia > Cunninghamia lanceolata. The sequence continues at coordinate 25,613,386 of BSBN01000377.1, read as the reverse complement.
CGACGCATAGTCATCGATGTGAGTAGAACAATCGGAGTGAAATCCTATAGTTACACCGAGACTTTAAGTCACACCGACCAATGCCTCATCGCCAAGAAGCAAACAATCTCTCCCCGATGCATAATATTAAGACTATCGGCATGACATATACAATCAGAATGAAATCCTTAAGCTTCCCCGACCACAAAAGTGACCCTGACACAAGAGACAAAAGGCTTTCGGTAAGACTCTCACCGATATGTTCTAATAAAAATGAGCAATGGAGATAAGATCATCGAGAAGACTCAACCCATCGGGAGACTATCATATTCTCTTGACGATGGAGATTGTCATGCCAATAAAGATGAGGTAATCCCTATCTGTCAGAGAAACACTCACTGATGCCAAGGAGAACATTCGCCACACCTGATCAAAATGACATCGGGATGAAAATTATAATATCTCCCCAAAATGATAATAAAGGGTTCATAACTCTATGAAAAGAGTATTTCGTGGAGACACTAATGCACCCTTGGCAACCAACCAGAAACATATGAAAGAAAATGGTGCCAAAACAATATGAAGATCGGTGAAAGAATAAAATGGTCTCACTGATATGATAAAAAGAGCATCACCCTGACATTTTGAAATTCATGAATTCCCTGCATTTAATTCTGGTGGCAACCATTAATGGTTGATTGAACATAATGCCCATAAAAATCAACACAAAATCCATTCTGATCCCACTAAAATCAACACAAGGGTTGCAGACGGAGAAGAAGGAATTCACTGGGAATCCGGAGATTTGTGCAGAGCATATACAGGTAAGTCCTTGAACTTTCTTTGATACAGTCAAGTTCTGGTATAAAATGGAAGGCTCCTCTAAAACAAAGAAAAGGCAACACACTGAAAAGAGCCAAACCAAGGGCAAAAAATAGAAAATTGAAACAGAGAAGGGAGAGAAAACACCAGAAAGGAAAATAAACCAAGATCTTGTGGACCAATTGCTTGGTTCTGGACCCAAGGCCAGAAGAACTGCACAATTGAGGGAAAATGTGGCAAAACTCAAAGATAAATACAAATATGTCAAAAATATATGGACTCCTATCCGAGGGTATGAATTATTCATGTTCCACTATCACAGGAGACAGGATGAACCCTGTCTGCAACCCCTAGCAACTCAATTTAGGGAAATTAATAGTCACAAATGTTTTTTTCAATATGGACCTTTTGAAACTGCTAGCATACCATTATGATCCCGACCAAAAGGCCATATGCAATCTACAGGGAAAGCCCTTGTTTCATATATCTAAAAATGCAATTTGTGAAGTTTTTGATTTAAATGACACATATAACACCCCTATCGTACATGAAGCCCTAGAAAAGGAATATTTCAGATTGGATACCACATATAAGGGCTGGAGACTGCCATTACATAGGCCACACATTGAGGGGAATCTAGTGCCATTTGAAGAAGGGGATGAACCACCATTTCATGTCGAGTTGTTCGAACCTTACCTGAGATACACATATTACTCAGTGGGGCAGGTGTTGCAAACTGAAGTTCCAGAATTTATGTCCATAGTGCCCATGGTTATCCTTGTGGATATCCAGTGCCATCACGCCAAGACATTTGACTATGCTACTTTTATTTTTAAGGAAATAGACTCAGGTCTGAAGGCCTTAAAGAATAGTTCCCCCACAGTCAACTTCAGACACTTTTCTATTCTCATGCATATGGTTTTGTATTTTGGACAAGAATTGAATCTATGGCCAGAGCAATTGAACAATTCACAAATTGATAAAGATGGTCAATCACTGCCCCCACAATTATGGACCTCAATATGGGATAGCAGGTTTGTGAGTTCTAGTTATGTTCACTTTGAAGAATTCTTTGTAAAAAGCCTGTATAGACGTTATGTCTACCCATGCAGTTACACTTTGTCAGAAGAAATTAAAAGGTTTTTGAGACCCAAGGATTTTGATGGGCCACCTACTGTAAACCACAATTGGGGGGATTGGTATTGTTTTCGTGATTCCACAATTATCAGAGTATATGGGTTTGAGGATACCCCGTTTCTATTTCCAAAAATTGTACCAGATAGGGTGGCATACTTGGAAATAGTCAGACAGCTTGACTACTCAAATGTGATGAATCTCAGTGCATATGATAAACAGTCTTTTATGCCAAGCACCTTATGTTTTGGTGACTTTACTATGTTAGCTAGAGAAGGTTATGATCTCATTCTTGATAAATTGGCTCATTTTAATCTTAGGAAAGTAATACAGAGAAAAAATTTTAACCCGGAGGGCTTTATTGATTATGCTAAGAATAAGCAAAAATTGAGTGGATATACTCATGTACCTTACCCTCATGATGATGTAATCAGAAATTTGGAACAAGCATATGCTAAAATAGCCATTGATGAATATAATCAGAAAATAAGGGAAAGAAGAAGGGAAGCACATCTGACAGTGAAGGTCTATGGCCTCTAAACCCCATGACTTTTTTGATACAATTTCAAAATGTAGAATGGAACCATACCAGCCCCCGGAAATAGGATTAGAAATTGAAGAAATAGGGGATAATGATGCTAGACAGGTTGCATATAAATCTTTTATTTCGGATGACGAGTTTATTCATACCCCTGAGTTCAGATCCTTTTTGTACAAACACAAGGGGAAGGCTATTAGAGAATCAGTCTCAGATGTTACACAAGATAACCAGATGCAGTTAATGAATGCTTTAAAAGAAGAAGTTGAAAAGGAGATGGAAGATATGACTCCTGAGAAAGGAAGGGAGTTGCTCAGAGAATCTGGTGTAATGATCTTCTCGGGTCTTGATTTGAATTCAACACTTGTTTTTGATAGTTTTCTGCATAATAATGATACAAAACACGAGCTTAGTTCTGAAGGGGTTGTTGAAGTATTTACTAGAACAAAATACAATCCAGATGAGAACTCCCTCAGGATATGGGCTCTATACCCACCAAACAAAAAGCTTGATGTCATTGACACTGAAAAAGCTTTTGGCCATGTTATGACATTAAAAGTTGGAGAAACTGATCCAGTTGTTATAGCAGAACTTGGAGTAAATGTGGCAAAACTAAATAAAACTTAGATTCAGCCGTTGATAAAAGAGAGGGATACCTACAAAATGAGTTGGGAAAGGTTGAATAAAGAAAAGGATTTCTTAAAGAATTCAGTCCCTCTTAAAATGATTACATAGGCAGAAAGCTCACAACAAGTCCAATCACCCTCAAAAGATTAAATGGCACAGGTCAGAATAGATACACTCACTACAATCCTGCAGAACAGGCATGCTCGTCTGATGCAATGGATGCCTAAATTATGGGATATTTGCTCTGAAAACCAAAAGGTCATTCAAAAACATGAAAGAATAAATAACAGAATACATGATAAGTTACATAAAAAATAGGGTAAACACATCTCTGATAGTGCAAGCACATCTGATGCAAACAATCTTATTAAGCAGAATAAGAAGTACCATGACCGGCTCCAAGATGAAGTGAAAGAATGCATGGAGACTTCTTAGATAGGTGTACCTGTGTTACTCAAGAATGACAAAGATTTGAAGAGCAAGGATGAATGGGTCAAGGAGTGTTAGGGAATATTAGATGAGGCCCTAGAAATTGTAAAAGATAAAGATTTGACATCCAAGGAAGCTTGCTCGCATCTGGAGAAGATGGTTTCAATAGAGGTGGACGTTAGGGATGCTATTGAGTATGCAGAGACACGCCTGAGCCAGAAATATTTGGATCATCTTGCTCAAATCTACTTATGGCTCAGCAGGGCTTAGTATTAATTGTATTTGTTTATTTTCATAATTTTGTTAGTTCTCAAAAGACACTATGAAGAGACGTGGTCTCTTCACTAATATTGATATAAAAGTTAAAACATATGATGGTCATAAGATCATCAATTGATAGGTATCTCTCTTTAATTTGAAGAAGATTGTATATATTACATATAGAAAGAAGATATATTGTCAATTCTGTTTTAATTAAAGAATTTCAGTTACACATGTTTATTTTCTGAAAAACATAATGGAGTAGAATATTTCTACATGGTAATTTATTTCCGGTGTTCAATAGTTGTGTTAATTTTCATGATTATATGTTATTGTGTTGTCTCCAAAGTGGTTCTATTGAATTATTTAGATTTACATTTGTCAGGGCATATTTGTTGTCACTGTGTGAAGTTCTTTGATTGGTTTCCAGTTGATGTGAATTAAAAATGCTTTCTAATAATTGAATTTAATTGGTTCTTGTCAAAGATTAAATCCTTTTGAAGAAGTTATTGTGATTGGTTTCCATTAACTCAAGAATTAATTCCTTTCATAATTTCACAGTAATTCAAGGGAATATCATTGGGATTATATAAGAAGAGCACTATCACATACAAAACTGCACATTTGCACAAGATGTAAATATCCAAAGTGCCCAACTATTAGAGTAAAGCTAGGAGATAAGCTCACCAATCACATACATTTGTTTCCATTCACTGACTCAAATAGCCCAATAGATTTAGGCACTAGTCTTACTCATTTTCATTAGTTGAACATATCCATTAGTTTTACCTTGATATTGCTTATACAATTTATACCAAATTAGAACCATACCATTTTCAATCACTATTTAGACATTAGAAGTAAAAAGTAGGCAGCAAGTAATCATCTATTCCACACCATTTGCCACTGTGGGTAGATCTATCACTCAGCCAAGATCACACATCCATTTAATCTACTTCATTAGTAAGGTGCACCCACCTAGGTCTAGCAGAACCTGAAGTGCAGGGAGTCATCAACCCTATAGGTTAACTCCGTTTCATTAGTTCAAAAACGTTGCAAATCTAAGCATAGAGCCTGGCATCCTCTTAGGATTTGCAACTTGCATTTTTTAGACCTAACAGTGTCATTGACCTAATATTTATTTGTGGCAAGTACCCCAATAGTCTAAAGATTACAAATTGTTGTCAAGAAAGGACTGTCATAGTTAAGTGTGGTACAATGATGCAATTTCATCTTGGTTGAGTATTGTATAAATCTCAAGCTATTTAGAATGCATGGGGTATTAGGTGTGGTATCACTATATAGGTAACCATCAAGTGATTTCTTCAACCCAATCTTGGCCTATATAGTACCCAGTGTGAAGAGTAAGATAGTGTTGTCCAAAAACCTTGTTACGGTCACAAATGAGGGCAGTCTTAGCTATCATAACCATAGTTGGAATCCCTTGTTGTTACCATAACATACGTGACCTAAAACCATAACTCTACGAGTATGAGTTGTTTGAAAACCAAATTCCACAACCTTTGCCACCATCCTCCCTGCCTGTGTCAAAATGGGAGTTTTGGAATAGGGTATGGACATCCATCAATACATAAAGTATAGAGGAATTTTGTCAGATGTTGTAGTTGCAACTACCCTGTTAGACATGTATGCAAAATGTGGAAGCATTGACAAGGCACATGAACTGTTTGACAGAATGCCTCAAAGAAATGTGGTCTCATGGACTGCAATGACTACAGGATATGCACAAAATGGATTTGTTGAAAAGGCTTCAGAAATTTTAAAGCAAATGCAATTAGCTGGTGTAAAGCCAAATTCCACAACCTTTGCCAACATCCTCCCTGCCTGTGTCAAAATGGGAGATTTGGAATAGGGTATGGAAATCCATCAATACATAAAGGATAGAGGAATTTTGTCAGATGTTGTAGTTGTAACTTCCCTATTAGACATGTATGCAAAATGTAGAAGCATAGACAAGGCACGTGAACTGTTTGACAGAATGCCTCAAAGAAATGTGGTCTCATGGACTGCAATGACTGTAGGATATGCACAAAATGGATTTGTTGAAAAGGCTTCAGAAATTTAAAAGCAAATGTAATTGGCTGGTGTAAAGCCAAATTCCACAACATTTGCCAACATCCTCCCTGCATGTGTCAAAATGGGAGCTTTGGAATAGGGTATGGACATCCATCAATACATAAAGGATAGAGGAATTTTGTCAGATGTTGTAGTTGCAACTACCCTGTTAGACATGTATGCAAAATGTGGAAGCATAGACAAGGCATGGGAACTGTTTGACAGAATGACTCAAAGAAATGTGATATCATGGACTGCAATGACTACAGGATATGCACAAAATGGATTTGTTGAAAAGGCTTCAGAAATTTTAAAGCAAATGCAATTGGCTAATGTAAAACCAAATTCCACAACCTTTGCCACCATCCTCCCTCCTTGTGTCGAAATGGGAGCTTTCGACCAAGCAATTTGTAGCACTTAAGGTTATGTAATAGAATTTACAGTTGATAGTTAAATTGTATAACAAATTTTTTTATGATCTTTACTAACGTTTATTAGAATTGTTGCATGTTTTACATCATTGGAATGACATATTAGCTGTAACTTTTTTGAAATTTTATTATGGTATGTGCACTTTGATATGATGTAATATGATTATGGTTTCATTTCATATGTTGTAATATTAGATATATAATAGAAAAATAAATTATTGCATGAAATAAATAATAACTTTTCATTTTAAATGTTTTTTTTGCAAAACATCGGTCTTCCAAAAGATCAAGATGATCCTCTTGATAGAGATCCAGATTATGTTGGTTTTGGTTCTGGTACAAATCACATGGTAGAGGATGATGATGACGCAGATACAGAAGACACTAAGGCTGATGACGATGATGATGACGATGATGATGGTGATGATGATCATGATCATGATGGTGATGATGATGATGAGGCAGCTGCTCGTAGTAGCCAGTGACATTCATGATCATATAGATTGCATCATGAATCATTGTTGATATATTGTTATGATGCCTCTTTTCATAGTCGCTAGCTATCATATGTATCATTTTCACGGCCTGCAGTGCCATAGTAATGAGTTGTACATAAATTTATGTATCATTTTGACTTATTATATTTGGACATGTATCATCTTGACTTGTATCATTTTGAGTTACGTAATTTATCATTTTTACTTATATCATTTGTACATGTATCATTTAGACATTTTATTGATCTACTGGCATATTTGACTTTCACTTGTTTTAGTTATATATGATGATGATCTTATCTGTATTGACTTGTCAATTTATATATAAAGTGGTCGATGATTTTTGGATGGATATTTATTACGTATAATGATTTTAATTTACTGCTCAGGATGGATGTCAAATTCAATTAAATTATAGATATTTGACTCACTTGTTTTAATTATAGATGATGATCATGTTATAATAATTATCTTGTTATTTAATCATATGAGTTAAATTATTAAATTACTTACTTTATAATCATATGAGTTATTTAAGAGGCATGATATATTTAACTAATTAAATTGAAATAAAACATATTAAATTAATAAATGTAAGCAAAACAATAAGCATTTTTAGAAGCAACAAAAGACACAAAAATGGAAGCAAAACTAGAAGCAAAATTGGAAGTAAAACTGGAAGCAACAGTGGAAGCAAAACTAGAAGCAAATTTGAAAGCACAACCGGATGTAAAATTGGAAGCCAAACTGGAAGTAAAACCGGAAGTAAAACCAGAAGCAAAATTGGAAGCAAAACCGGAAGCAAAATGGGAAGCAAAAGTGGAAGTAAAACTAGAAGCAAAACTGGAAGTAAAATTTGAAGCAAAATTGGAAGCAAAACTAGAAGCAAAATTGGAAGCAAACCTGGAAGTAAAGCCAGAAGCAAAACTAGAAGCGTAACTGTAAGCAAAACTGGAAGCAAACCTGGAAGCAAACCTGGAAGCAAAACTGGAAGTAAAATTGGAAGCAAAATCAGAAGCTAACCTGGAAGAAAAACTAGAAGCAAAACTGGAAGCAAACTTGGAAGAAACACAAGAAGCAAACCCAGAAGCAAAATCGGAAGCCAAACTAGAAGCAACAAAATCCGGTGCTAAATCCGGCGTTAATCCTGGCACAAAATTTTGACGCTAAACCCGACGTTACATTCGGCACTAAACCTGGTGCCAAAGTGAAATGCAGTTTGGTACCAAGTTTTGCTCTAGCATTTGGCTCCAATTCATGAACTTAAATGCACTAAAATTTGGTGCTATTTTAGATGCTAATTGCCTGTTTTGTTGTAGTGTGGGTTGAAGTTAAAGATTTACATTTTTCCAGAGATAGCAAGGTAGAAACATTTCTATATGAAGAGAGTTTTACACGTTATGGAGTACCCAGAGAGATAGTCAATGATCAGGGACCACAACTCACATCTGAGCTTATTGCTAATCTAGTTAAGGAATATGAAATTAGACATAGGAAATCCAGTCCTTACCACCAATAGTCTGTTAGTTGCCGTTGCACCAAAAGATCAACCTATTAATGCCCGATACAACCACTTGACTTAACAAGCATGGGAGGCGGTTAAGCCCTTGTCACAAACCACCGCAGCGCAGCACTAAACAAGAAGACCAAGGGTCACACCTTGCAACAATCCCCCCCTCAGTGCAAGCGCGGGGTTTGAACCCGTGACCTCGGCTCTGATACCAACTGTTAGTTGCCGTTGCACCAAAAGATCGACCTATTAATGCCCGATACAACCACTTGACTTAACAAGCATGGGAGGCGGTTAAGCCCTTGTCACAAACCACCGCAGCGCAGCACTAAACAAGAAGACCAAGGGTCACACCTTGCAACATAGTCCAATGGTTAAGTTGAAGTTACAAACAGGGAAATTGAATCAATATTAACCAAAACAGTGGCATTACACATAAAGGATTGGGAAATCAGACTACCTGAAGCAGTCTAGGCATACAGAACAACATGGAAAACAATAATAGGGTTTACACCCTATGAATTGGTATATGGCAAAAAGGCTAACTTCCTATTGAATTTGAGTACAAAACACTAAGAATAGCAGTTCAACTAAGCATGGATCTATTTACAACCCAAAAAGATAGACGCCATCAGTTAAATGCTTTGGATGAGTTAAGAATGGAAGTAGTTCACCACACTGAAATAGTCCAGAAGCAAAGGATTAAATGGCATGACCAATATATTAAAACCAAAAAAATTCACACAGAGACTGGGCATTATTATATGATTCCAAGTATAAGGACCATAAAGGCAAGCTGCAAACAAGATGGTTGGGTCCTTATGAAATCAAAGAATTTTATCCAAATGGTGCAGTGAAGCTAACAACAATTGATCCAATTAGATTTTCACAGATGGTAAATGGTCATCAATTAAAACTTTATAAGAAGCCATTGGATAAAGACAACTTCCTGCAGCAACTCACACAAGAACACGAAACCATGACTCCATAACATTCATCATGTATCACCTCATTAGATGAGCCTAGTAGTTCACACACTGCCACATCAGTAGTTGAGCCCACTAGCTCCACTTTTTCCATTCCACATGTATGATTTTCTTTCCACCAATAAAATAGAAAATCACAAAAATTTAAAAAAATAGAGGACATTACATGGACCTATACCACCTACACCCACATCCACTCTCTGAGGGACCTGTAGCATCTACACCCACAGCCACTCTGAGGGACCTATAGCATCTGCACCCACAACCACTCTCTGAGGGACCTGTAGCATCTACACCCACAGCCACTCTGAGGGACCTATAGCATATGCACCCACAGCCACTCTCTAAGGGACCTGTAGCATCTACACATGTAGCCACTCTCTGAGGGACCTGTAGCATCTACCATCGCAGCCACTCTCCATAGGGCTTGTAGCATCTATGCCTTCAACGCATCACATGGGAACTATTCCATAGTTACCTACAACCATTCTCTCACAGCCTTGTGGCATCGGTACATGCAGCCATATGCTTTCTCCATGTAGCACCTCTTCGTACAACCAATCACATCCATACATGCCACAACTATCTACATGGTATGTCCTCTACACTGCCACATGTCTTCATTCATGTGAATTACCATTAATAAGGCTCTCCTCAAGTCACATCATGCCACATCACCATGTAGATATATTCAATTGCATTCAGTTCAGCCATCGTTACAGCCTATTCGCACAAGTTACCTCTCTTATCAACAACTGTAATCTCGATACTTGTTTCTTAAATTTCATAAATTGACATAATTTCTTAAATTGATCAATGATTCTTCTTTATTCAGCTTTAAGATTTATAATAATCTTATGTTTATGGATGAAGAAAGTGATGGCAATTCCAAAAGGTCTAATTTAAGTGATTCTTCCCTAATGGACTTTAAGGTTCACAATAATCCTATGTTTGAATATGACAAAGTGCTGTTAATTATGAAAAATCTGATATCACTACTAAATTAGACATTCTTATAGGGGAGAATCTTTGTGATTTACATGCTGAAACAAGTCTTAACAATGGCATTCCCCATTTAAATTTTGAAAAGAAAGAATCGTTAATGCATTCTATAAGTCAACAAATAAGTTCAATAGAAAGAATGAATATATTGAAGAATGTTTTGTTGATTTAAACTTGTCAGATGTATTGCTGACTAATGATTTTCGTATGATGTGTGTGTACCTGATGATCGTGCTAAGTTCGATGGAGAAACATACATTGTATGACACACATGGTGACAAACAAACTTTATTGACAAATGGCATCATAACACAAAATATTTCTAAATCTTTTCCTATATGTCATTCATTTTATTTTATTTTTATTTTGATGGTAAGGGTGATGAAAGTTTTGTTATTTTACCTACCAACAAAATTAATGATTTTTTCAAATAGATGATATAGATCCCCATAAAGATACATTGAATATCAATAACCTAATGGATAATTTGTTAGATCAAGAAGGTTTATTTGTTAACATAAGAAAGAACAAGAAAACTAAACCTTCTTATTATTTTGACTATGGGGATTTAGGAAGAAAAATATGCTTGTGGACAGAGTTGAGGATGATGAACTTCCTCAACTCTTGATTTTACGTGATAACCATTTGGAGTATGAGCCCAAGCAACTTAAACTCATCATTTTTAAATATAAAGAGGAATATACAATGTTTAGGACTAGCAACAAAGCTCTTACTACTAAATACTATGAGGAAAAGAAACAATAGGAGCTTATTATCTATACCCTTTAGTATTCACATTTGTACAAACTAGGTAGTTTAGAAAATTTTAGTTTGTTTTATTGCTAGTTTCGGTTTTGGTTTGTTGTTGGTTTTTATTCTTTTGGTTTTATTGTGTTTCCACCATCATTCTTGATTATTATTTTTTTAAGCATAAAATATTTATTAAAAGACAAAATCATCAATGACTTGCAAGATGGCCTAGGTACACTTCTTAGTTTCTTTCATAGGCTATTTATTCCTTTTGCATTCATAATAGGTCAATTCTTAGGGTGAAGGTTTAAAAAATCCTTTCATTTGGATGTGCAGAGATGTATTGATGCCTAAGAAGGTGTTGGTCTACATCTAAAATTTGACTAAGTCTAGTGTTTTATCTTGCCACATTATCTCTCTATCAACCTAGATGTCTATTCCAAGCCTCAGTTTGCCTTGTTGTACACCACACATCTTGTTAGTGTGTTGTCTTCCTTATGTAATGTTGTCTTGTGGCTCCCTATCCTTCCCCTCTATTGTGTAGTGCCTTATCTTTTACCAGAGTGCTTCCCCATCCCTTATTTGTCACATTTTTTATCTCCCCCACTTCGGAGAAGCCTTGTGACCCAGCATTGGATTCAATCGTTCCTCTCTTCTCGACGTAAGTTGTTACCACACTCTTTCCTCACATTTCTTGGAAGGGCTTTTCTTTACCTATTATCCTTGTTTATTCCTTTATGGTAATGCTCTCTTTATGTGGTCACTGTTTCTAATCTACAATGGACTCCCATTTTTATGTTCTTCCTCAAACTTTGCAGTGGATTTGATCCCTTTGGGTAGTTGGTTCACTCTGTAGTTGTCACAAGTGCTTTGGTTCTTCTTGCGAAAGACTTTTCTTCCTAATGGTGCATTTCTTATCTATAGTGGCTCATCTTTCAGTGTGTGGTGATCTCGGTGGGAGTATGGTGGTCAACAATGCTCTTAGTTGTTCTCATTCCTACTATGGTATCCTTCAGATGTTTCGTACCTTTGCGATAGGAACCTCTCCTCTTATGTTATGTGGTTGAGGTAATAGTTCCTCCATGGAGTATGTTTTGTCTTCCCCTCATTTGTGATGGCAGCGGCTATGGGGCATTCAGGATGCACCTATGGCATCGATGGTGCCATAGACACTGCTGATGCCCATGCATCTATATAGCCTGCTCCACCAGTACCTGTCTCATCGCCAGCGCCTAGTACCTGTAGTTATATGGCGGATGTAATTATTGGTCTGGATAGCAGAGGGTGATGTGACTATTAAAAGTTGGCTGGGCTTAACCAGCACACTCTAAGCGCTGATCATCTGACGTGGCTGTGTGGGCCCTGCAATTTCCATCCATTCCCACTTCGTTTCCATTTTTTAATTCGGCAATCACGGTTTGGATTTAACAATCTCTCGCCCGTGGTGAAAAGTTTTCTGCTGCCCCAAAAATCATCAAAAGGAGGCAGTGTATTAAGTCAGGATGAAAGCTTATTCACTCTAGGCGCCTGTTTTTCACCAAATCACACATGCGCCTTGAACAAGTGATGCTACAAGTGGTGAACAAAATGGGCGCCTTGAAGAATTGAGCCCTCCAAGACATCTTGCAATTGCCTAAAAGTCCAAAATTTACATAAGTGAGTTAAGGCACCATTTTCCATCTCCAGAGCCTCCTTTGAGCGCCTTAACATGGAGTGAATGTTTTAGTCTATGAAAGATTGCGCCTAAAGAATATAACAACCCCTTGAGTCACTAGGATGAACTAAGTTAACAAAATGAACTTCATTGAGGGAGGCGCACTTGTGTCTTCCTGCTAAAACCTCTAAAGGGTAACCATCTCAACAAGTGTCTCTAATCCCAAGATAACTCTAGCCTCACCCAAGTCTCGAAGTATGTATGAGAACCTACAACCAATCAATCCATGTTAAGCTCCAAATGCAACACCACATTATCATGAAGCTCCCAAGCACATGACCAATGTACTCAATACCAAGAGAACCAACAAGACCACTGTCAAAACTCCAACTACAAAATTAGGTATCCAAACATGACATCCTCCTAGAAGATCACTTGCACCAATACAGACATCCTAGTCTCAACAGAACTTGTATCATGCTAATACTCTAATCTAGAATCAAGAGTCCACCAAGACACACTACCAAACACCTCTAAACCAAGGATCAACATCTACAACCACATGAAGATAACCATCTCCTAAAAATAGTAGCCAAGATGTCAAAGCACTCTCACTACAAATAATAATCATAATCCAAGAGTTTGTCCATTACACCCAACCACTATATAAGATCATCCATCACTAGGTGACGAATACACATCACTATCAAAGCAACATCCATCCTCTCATCCCAATGCAACATACCAATGCGCAAATGAGCATAGACAAGGAAAAATAACAAAGTCATCCCGTGGATATAGGCAATATGCATTCAAGTCATCCCACTACAATCAATGAGGTGTGCATCCCAAAAAAATGCATAACTTGTAGATTCCAACCATTGAAAACATGCAAAATCATCATCACATTAGTAATCATCATCACATTAGTAAACTAGTAAACATCATTTGCATCCATACTTAAACCAATCTTATTGTTGTGTTTGATGTGTCCTCTTTCAAACAACCATTTAACAAAATTTGAGTCCAAACAATAAACATTTACAACCATAAACATCTCAAAGTCCAAAATCCAAACATTCTATCATCCTTAATCATTTCCATCATGGACCCTTGGTTTGAAAAAATCATTATGCAAGATAAAAACCCTATGCCTATTACCTTGTCCGAGGCTCATGCAAAACCCAAAACGATTAGCCTAGTACCATGTGTCATGTCCCCGTTCCCGACTTGATCATCAAGTGTATAATGGGTTAGCCTATTCCCTGTGAGTGACTTTTGTAATCTTTTAACACAAGGGAAATAGATTTCTTCAGACTCTGCTTGCCCCTTTTCACATTATTTCCTCCATGTTATTTAGGTTGGAAGTATACTCATTTGATCAACTCTCAACTACTTCACATTCCCCGTCTTGCCTAACAAATGTTGCCTTCTCAAATTCGCAGGCAAATTCTTAGTTTAATTCTTCCCTGTCTTGCCATTCAATGTAATAGAGCGCGGGCAAATTCTTATTGCATTGAACAAACATGTCTTAGAAATGCATTAGGATAAACAACATGAGGATATTGGTATATGTGAGGGTAATGTACTGACACCACAAGCCATTACTCAAGTCATATTTTCATGAGTCCTATTAATATTCCAAGTCTTTCACCCTTTGAACCCTTGTTTTTGTGTCTCTTGATGGATTTTTTGACATTCATTATTCTCATTGCTTTCTTTCATGGTGTTGTATTTATCATTATGCAGTTATTCCATTTTGAGCTCAATTAGTGGTTGTCATACCTTGTTGACATGTGTTACTTTTTGTAATAAATGTGCCATCACCAACTACTGATACATTCATTACTACTTAGTTGGACTTTGATAAGTTCATGTCCACTTCTACACCCAAAGTGTCAAGTAATGTGATCCCTACTGTTGTGTTAACTCAAACACCACCAATTGTCACCACCACTTCCGTTCCACCTACTATTCCATCCATCTCATGACCCACTATTATTGTCACCTCATCACCACAATCACTAGCAATAGAAACTGAAGAAGAATCATCCATTCTTCCCCCTTGGTTAATGTATCATAAGCCAAAGAGGAAGAAGCAAGCCGTGTCACCTGATGATTTTGATTTTGGCCAACTAGTTCTAGCAAAGCCTAAATCAGCAAAGAAGGCCAAAACAATATCAAGGGTGATTATTGATTCATCAGGTAACAAGTACGCTGAGGTTGCCTTGCCTCCAAAGGAAAAAGGTATTGAAGAGGTCCAAGTTTCTAATTATGCAATTTCGAGGATAGAGCTTGGTAAGAAGATGCATGAAAGTGCGAAGGAGGACTTGCAAGAAACATTGGTTGCCTTGCTTGAAAGGTATGACAGAGACAAGTTGATCAAGGATCAACTTAAGATGCAGGTAGAACAATTAACTTTTGTTCTACAAAAGATAGCCCAATCTTCTGAGCAAGTAGAACCTGTTAACGTATGTGTTGATGAAGAAGCCATCCAAAAGGCTAAGAAGATTGGAGATCAAGGTCGAATAGTCAGTGCCTAGATAGAAAGACTGTTGGCCCAAGGGACTCAACTAATACGGTCTTCCATCGAGCTTTACAACAACTTGGGTGAAGTAAAAATAGAAGTGAACCAGACACTTGATACGCTTTCACAAGGCTTGCAGCTAATGAAGAAAGATATTCAAACATGGACCCAACTGTGGGAATTCAAGTTGGAAGTTCCGGTAGAGCATGGGGTGTCCCCAATAGAAATATGTTTGTAGAATACAAGGAGACTATGATAAACAAGAAAGAAGTCCAAATTTTGATCAAGGATCTCAAGGAAGCCCTAGATGTGAGCATAGACAAGGGGCTAGATATTTCAGATAATATTGGGGAGCTTCCTTTCTAGATGTTGATGATGGTCAGAAGACCCTCCTTGTGGAAACAATTATCCAAGAATTCACTACACTGGTACACACTCAAATAGAGACATCTAAGCTTTCTCATTGGCTTCGATTGATAAGCTAGTGGATTTTCATGTAATTCTGGATAAGTTGCAAAGGATTCTGGATAGACATAAGGGCATGTCTGTGACCATAGTGGACTCCATTACAAGAGTCCTTACCATCTCTAGATACACACCAGGACCGGATGATAATGAAGTCCAAGCGGCCCTGAAAAGATATGAAGATTTTTTGGAGAAGTATAAAGATGAAGAAATTTTGTGTCTTTGGACACTTAGATTATTTTCAAATCTTTCCTTATGTAGTTTTGTTGTATGTAATTGACATCCTATATGTCATTTTGTAATATGTAATTTTCAATTAGAAATAATACATAGTCCTAAACAAAATTGGACTTAGTTTAGACTAAGTCAAAGTAGTTTTTCTTTACATAGTGATTCTAGTTAGAGCACACACCACTTTAATTTTGATTTGAACATTATTCTAAAAAGTACACTAGGTACATAACTCCTCTTTCATTGCTTGTTTTTTAAAGTCTATATTTAAGATTAGTTATTATAGAGCTATGCCAAAGTCAATGCACACTTAGTTTGTGTAAGAATGGGTCATGATTATTCTGAAAATAGAACACAACTAGTTTTTGAAGCACATCAATTATTAGGAAAAGCTCCCATAAGTAAATAGTTCACATTTATGGTTTGTTCTCCATTCATTTTCTTCTACCACACATAGCAAACAATTTATTTAGATTTAGATGTGGAACATATTAAATACTATGTTAGAGGTGCTTAGTCTAGATAGTTGTTATGAGGACATGGTCACATCATTTATCCTAGTCTACCTGATAGGGCCACATCATGCGGCCTATTCTATTTGGTGTAACCTAGTTTTAGTGTCTGTCATGCCTTCATCAAGTCAATGCAAGAGAGGAAGACTGAAACTTGTATTGGACACAAGTCAAACACTTGGATAATAATGTATAAGCCTGTAGACATGACTTACAAATGATGCATTATGTAGAGATCTAATGGTTTATGTATGACACAAATATGTAGCTTTAGATGCTCTATAATTAGACATGTCCTTAGAGTGATTCTCATAAACACTTGATGTAAATATGTAACCTTAGATGTGGATATTTGACTCATGGATTAAGCCTATATCCACAAGAATGAATTGATTAGAAAGTAATTGTTGGAAGCCACTTGTCTCAATCTTCTAATATCTAAATTTTAGTAAGGACTAGAAATGTTTGCAAACACCTTTCAATAATCTATTGAATTAAGAGGATTATGTTATCCTTAGTCGGAACCCTAGGATGATTTATTCAATGAGTTTAAAACAATGATTAAGGAAAGCAAGCAAATGTGCAATGGGCCTAGGATGAGTTCAAAAGCAAACAATTCCAAATTGGTTTCACTTTAAGTTCTTCAAGGCCAAGATGTTCTTTCACATTCTAGTATGATTTTAAATGAATGAATGAATGTATTTAAATACAACAACGTAACACATATATCAACACCAATGTGCACTAGGTTAGCTCACAATGAGAAATAGGAGGATTTCACTAGGACTTATTTTGAATTAAAATTTTAAAAGTTTAGTGTTTGGATTTGTGATTGTAGAAATGACCTAACCCAAATCTGCAACCATGGATTTGATCTAGGGTGGTTTTTATAAGGCCTTCAGATTACACGAGGTCCTTAAAAATATAACATATAATCAAGATATTTGTTTAACTTCCATTTTATAAAGAAAAAAGTATACAACATAGGGACAAAATTGTATGCTAGTACCACTTATCTACTAGCTCGATAGATGACCAAAATATTAGGGTGTAAGTTAGTCATTGTAGTCATGCTATGAATATATTGTATGGATTGGTGTTACAAATGGGAAGTTGTGTTTCTTTGACAGATCCCACGTATGATAAAACATATCACTTTAATGTATACATAGGTCCCATTGAATATAATATATATAGAAAATTAAATGTTGTATTTAGTGGTAAAGCACATTAGACTATTTTGTTCCTACTTGAAAAATATTTTTTTATGTAACATTTAAATGTGCTAGTTTGTTTATAGTTCATATTTTGATCACATGATCTAGTATATAAGTGGTGTTAAGTTGTGCTATTAGGTAGACCATTAATATGGTTATTATATTCAATTATTGTATTTTTGGGGGGCTGATCTTGGAGAACTTGACTACCTGTAACTAATCGACAACCATTGAGGTATTTATAAATACCACCAAGTTCACAAATGTTTAAGAAACATAGAGAAGTCAAGAGTGAGTAGGTAAACTAAAGATCAAAGACTAGTAGAATACATAGGACAAGTTCATAGAAGTAGGACAAGTTTACATTCATAGATTATTCTTATATCATAACTCATCCCTACATAGAATCAAGAGAATATTTTAATCCCATGGTGATTGCCTCTCTGTCATCTACTATTCCTAACCTTGAAGCTTATACAATTTAGATCTTCATAAGTTTTTATGTGCATTCATCAGTTATCAAGCAAAGTAGACTAGTTTTGTATTTACATTCTTGCACATTTTAATTATTAAGCTCAATATTCAAGTCAACTCAACTCCATAATTAGTCTCTAGAGGTTAGTGATGCTTAAATGTGTATGCATTTGATTTGATTATCCTAGACTAAGCTTTAGGAAACCTTGTTTTCTTATACATTTTTTATGAACTTAATAAATCCTATAAAACCTATGTAATGTCATGGAAATGGCTCAACTTTGGGAGATGATGAGTCACACATGGAAATGGTTTAGATAATTTGTAGCCTTGATAGGATATTAGAATTGAAGTAAAAATGTCTAACATCAAATTGGACATAAGGACTTGATGAATGTATAGAGCAAGAATAGGCCAGGGTCATTTAACCTTGTATCTATGCAAAATCTTGTGTGGTGCTCCTCAAAAAATATGGCTCATGGAATTTATGTGTAGGTTTTTGAGCTTCAACTAAACTCACAATCAAGGATGAGTTTCCAATCCCTACGATTGATGAGTTAGATGAATTGCATGAGTCATATTTCTTCTCCAAACTAGATTAATGGTTTACATGGCACTAGATCCATCTTTAGGGAGTGCTCTAGACCATGTTCTGAACTCATGAGGGCCACTCAAGTTCCCAATTATGGATTTTGGCCTCACTAATGTCTTGTTTACATTCCAAATCCTCTTAGATCTTTTAACCATTTCTTAGGAAATTCATTATGGTATTCCTTGATGACATCCTCATCTACAAAATAAAATTGGATGAGAACCTCATTCACTTGGATCAAGACCTTCAAATTCTTTTAGATAACTAGTTAAGTGCAAAAAGTGTTAGGAGTAGGTGTTGTAAACCTTGCAAGTCCTAGTGATGATGCCATTATTGAATATTTACAAAATATTATAATGTTTGGTCATAATGGAAAAGGGTGCCACACATGAAGAGAATCTTGAGATTCCTTTGTTGGCAATCTCTATCGTGTGTCATTTGTCTTATTCAACGATTGTAAGAAGTCATTGAAAGGGGATTGCAAGTTAGACTAGTCAAGGCGTCTTTAATTGTCTCATAATTTATCTATGTTTGTAAGAGGTGTGTAAGAGACAATATTGCACCACCAAGGAGAACTCGAAAGTTGCATATGTTTCCCTTGGTCATAGGGGTCAATGGTCATCATCATGAGTTATAAGTTCTAAGTCGGGAGGAGTTAATTTTGGAGAGGGGCACATGGGTTCAACTTGAACAAGATGGACCAAGGTTTGACTCATCATTTTGAGTCCATGGTTTTGGGAAAATATTTGTGATTTCTAGGATCTCCTTTTCCTATATAGCAAGGGATTGAAGTGGAGATTGTATGTTTGATTTTATGTAGGTTTACGCTGCCAAAATTCCTCCAAAATGCTAAGTGTTGATCTTTAATTATACAATCTCCCAAGCCAATTTATCCAACTTTACATAGATCTCTTGTGTCTGTGGATGCAATTTGCCTCCTACACAAATAACACATACCATTTTATGGCCTTCAATCCAACTACATCCAAGGATCTTTTTAATTCTTTTCTCTCATTAATCTCCTTACCATTTGAACCTCGCACCACTTGACCACTATAGATGTTTGAGAGAAGAAAATAAGTCACAACATTTTTAGGAACCAAATAAAAAAGCAACGTCGTTGTAAATACTCCCAAGCCTATGCTCATATGTGGTTTGCAAGCACCAAGAAAACACATCCACACAACCACCACAGGTTTAACTAGCATCTTAATGATACATTTTAGGGTGTCCTCAAGATAGCTAACATGGGCAAGAAGGTCAATCATGCACACATAATGATTAATTGTAGGTGTAATGCAATAAGGGTTACTCTGTGATTGAAGTATGTACAACCCTCATCCACTAAACTTGTATGGCTGCACACGCATAAAACACAAGCAAAGCTTATAATGTGATGATATGTTCCAAAGTGATTTATTAATTCAAAGATTTTGAAAGCATCCTTGCAAAATCCAGTTTGTGCATATCCTGCAATCATGAGACCACATTTCTTTGAGTCATTTTGTCAAACAGTTCACCTGTCTTGTCTATGCTTCCACAATTTCCATACATGTCAACCAGAGCATTTCCAACTAGAATATCTACAAAAATCCCACTTCCATTATGCTTCGATGGATGCCCATACCCTGATCCAAAGCTCCCATTTTGGCACAGGCGGGGAGGATGCTGGCTTTAAAACTGCCAATTTCATTTTCTTGAAAGTTTCTAAAGCCTCGTCAACAAATCCATTTTGTGCATATTCTTGCAATCATGGCATTCCATGAGACCACATTTCTTTGAGGCATTTTGTCAAACAGTTCACGTGCCTTGTCTATGCTTCCACATTTTGCATACATGACTACCAGAGCAGTTGCAACTACAACATCTGAAAAAATTCCTCTATCCTTTATGCTTTGATGGATGTACATACCCTGTTCCAAAGCTCCCATTTGGCACTGGCTGGGAGGATGCTGACAAAGGTTGTAGAGTCTGGACTGACGCCTGCCAATTGCATTTGCTTGAAAGTTTCTAAAGCCTTTTCAACAAATCCATTTTGTGAATACCCTGCTATCGAGGCATTCCATGAGAACACGTTTCTTTGAGGTATTCTGTCAAACAGCTCTCGTGCCTTGGCGATGAGACAGGTACTGGCGGAGCAGGCTGTATAGATGCATGGGCATCAGCAGTGTCTATGGCACCATCGATGCCATAGGTGCATCCTGAATGCCCCGTAGCCGCTGCCATTTGGGATCACCAACTTTCTTCTTACAGTGGCTTCCAGTTGTTTGCGGCAGTTTCTTTACGATTGTGGTGCTTTTGTTCCTTGGGCCATGTTCATTCTCTTTCATGGTGGTCACACATGTTTTGTCTTGGCTATGGGTATTATTGTGGTGACTTTTGTTACTAGCCCGATGGCTATCCCTAGATTTACGTGCATTCCTCATAGGCATTTGGTGGCTTGCACTAATTATTGGTTGTGCAACGATGGTGCTCATTTCTACGGTGGTACTATTTGTGTTTATGTTTGCCTTGGGGAGTGAAATGGCGAGTGGTTGTGTCTTGTACCTGCTTGGCATGCCTACCAACCTTGTGCTCATTTTCAAAATACCCACGTATGGCCATAAATATTTACATATTTACAGGGTGGTGAATGGCAGGTGGCTGTGCCATTATGAAATTTCTTCTTTGTGCCCACTTGGCATTGATTGTTGGGGGAAAGGCTTAAGGTGGCCTTTGTTTTTTCACCTGGTAAGTTAATTGGTACATGGTCAAATATTCTCCATTTGAGCTTATGCATTTATTGCATAATAATAGAGGGTTCACTACGATGCAACATTTGGAGTTGGTCTCGTGGCTCGATGGCATTTATTCTCTTTGCCTTTGATGGGATCCTCGGTGGATTTCCTTCTTTCATTGCTAGATCTTATGTCATGCATATATTTTGGGCATCCCAGTGGTGATTGGACCCGCGTTTGAATTTCCCTCCTTGTCTCTCATAATCATTGAGTTGTTCGAAGGTGTTATATATGCATAGTTTTTTCAATGTATTAGGGGAAGGTTTGGTAGCCAATTTCCTTTATTGGTTGCCAAGGGTTTTTTATGGGATTAATTGATGTATGTCTAGAATTGTAAGGGAAAGACTCGTTTGTACGAGATATAGTTGGGATGGGTAGTCACATGGTCATATGTCTCCATGGCAGGGGGTGATGTTTTAGGGGGATGCTTGAACCTAGTTGTGGATTTCCTCTTGCCATATTTATTGGCCTAGTCTAATAGAATGTTGATTAGTGTCGCAACAATATAATGCATTACAAATGATTTTATAATAGTCTTCTTTTATTACAAACTATTTTATAATGATCTTGTTTTATTGCATGTGTAACTTCCTCTTACAACTCTATTTTATGTCATAGATGCTCTTACACTTCTTATGTGGGAGGTTCAACTTTCAAATGTCATAACTCTTGCTTTGGGAAATTGATTGACCCCCTTTTTAAAAATTGAAGATCTCAAAGAGATCCATGTTGTCGTAATCAGTTTGCTTTAATTATGGCCCATTTCAACATTTCTTGGGGGCCAAAATCAACCTTTAAAGCCTTGAAAATTGTATCTTTGTGTTATGTAGCCTAAAAATGGCATTTTTTGTTCATAAGACTAGAATGCAAGGTTGAGATGCCTTCCCTAACATTATTCACTACCCTAAAAATGTGATCTCTTTATTAGATAACTACTTTAGATTTTACACCAATCCTTTGTACTGTCTAGGGTCGAGTCTAGCCACTTGGCTCAAATCTACAATCATAGACTCTTCTTGTTCCTCTATATTCAATCCTACTCAATGTGCAACTCTATCATTTATTTGGTGAGTTTCTATTTATTCTTCTTTTTCTAAGAATATGAGAGCTAGCTTTATTTAGAAATACCTTAGAAGGGTTGCCATTTTTGTATGCCCTAAGAGCACACTCATGAATTTTCTTGTTGATTGAATGATTTGATGCTAACTCATAGTTGTAGACATGGTAGGAGTTGGTTTAGTGGTAATGGATGAGATGGACTATTTTCTTCACATGGAAGAAGCGTGTGAATAATGTAGCGAATGGGTTATGTCAGACTTGATGCCTAGGTGTTCATGGGATCTAGATAAATATAATGCGTGAGGTGTTCTATGAAATAAAATGATGTTTGTTTTGTGCATGGATAACATTGATTCTTTGTTGGGTTATATGGAGAGAGAGCTTCTAGGTGAGTAGTCTCACAATAGAAAATATCAATAAGGGCTACACTTTAATCACCTCCAAGTGAGCATTCTATCGTTGGATATTTTTGAGATTGGACGACTATTCAAGGACAACTATGGTAAGAGTAGGTGGGGCCTCTCCAAGTTCACTTTTAAGATCTCCTTCACTAAATTTAGCTTCAACCCCAAACACAAGAGTGACAAAGTCAAATGTGGACTATGAGATTAAAGTGAGATAGGTTGAGTTTTAAATATTCAAGTGAATTTATTTTCTTGTAAGTTGCTTAGAATATTCATGGTTGTTTTGTTTTTATTTTCAATTTGACTTTTTTATTTGCTTTATTTTGTTCACACTAATTGTTTCAAATGTGTTGTTCTTGTTGTTTGGTTTTGTGTCAAATGTGCTAGATTATTTTATTTGGTTGTGGATCGTTTGGATTTAATTATTTTATTTTATTTTACCATTTTTGGTTTTTGTACAAAAATAAATCTACTCTAACTAAATGTGTGTAGCTATATTTCTGGTATTTTTGTTTTATCTTTTTAAAATGCTCTAAATGTTCTAATTGTTAGGAAAAAGTGCCTGCAAACCCCTTAGCAATTAAACTTAAAACACAATTCAACTACTAAACATGCAGGTATTTCAACATTCACCATTCAAGGAGAATATTTTAGAAATCAAATCTACAAAAAACTTAGTAGCATTTCAACACATAAACAACACTTAAAAAAAAATGAATGAAAGATCAGATAGAAAAAGATTGGAGAGAAAACACATTGATATATGTGAGGAAAACCCCTTCAAATAAAAAAACAGCACCCTCTAAAGCACTGAATCAATCTATTATTATACCATTTAAATAGTTGCAATATGATTTTAATCTCTGAGTCTCATAGAGATCATCACCTTGCTCCTCTGGTAGAGATATGACATCACAACTCTCCAAAAATATATTATATGCATCCTCTATCCCATGCCTCTAATATATAAACTTAAGGAGGTCTAGAAAGCCATAAAAAATTATACCATGGGCCCAAACAAGGTCCCAAAATACCATGGTATGAATTATCATGACTGTCACATGTCTGGAGCTATTATGGAATAGAAAATCACTTTTACATGAGATCTCTGACTTCCACCACTGAAGTTGACATATGCAACTCTCAAATTCTCCTCCATGAAACACTAATTACATCTTACACCTACTAATAATGGAAGATGCTATTACAAGTCTATTATGTGACCTCCTCATCAATGCCTCATTCCAACAACATTTCCAAGTCTCTAAAGAATAATAAAATAATTACATATGTCCCACTTACATAGGTGCTCCATTTTGCCCACTCCATGATTGTTGGAGATACATATATAATTAACCATCTAAGAACAATTAGTTACATTAGACTTTAGGACATGCAAGGTAAATAGCACACCTAATCGTAACACTAATTAATTCAATTAATTAACAATAATAAAGTAATTAGTTTACTAAGTTAAAAAATCACTCCTTTTAACTTAACAAATCAATTAAACAAGTAAATATTAATTACTTATGTAATGATTGATTTAATTTAGAAACTAAATGATTTTTTTTTCCTCTTTTGAAAGGAAATAAAATAATTGATTATTCAATAACTAAAGACAACTAACAAATTAATTGATTAAAAATAAAATTGGATGACTCTAATCGACTTAATGTAATTAATTAACTAATCAAATTTCTAATTATGAATCTACACAAAGCTAAAATCTCTTTTGGAAAATAAATTCTAGAAGTAGTGAATAATTTCTTTTATTTGAACATAAGAAATATAAAAGAAAAAATCAACCTTTTTCTTTCTTTTCCTCAAGATAACTTTTCAACAAATCTGCCACTAATGAAACCTTATCTTGGCCTGGGAAACTGCTGAATGGGCTCAACAATCAGGACAAAATGCTCTTTTAATCAAATTTGATTTTGACAAAGCCTATGATAAAATTCGGTGGGGTTTTATTCTAAAAATGATGCAATGGCTTGGGTTTGGGCCCAAAATTTGGGCTCACATTCAAATGCTATTCAATGATGTCAATGCTCAGTTAATGATTAATAATTCTATGACTACAATCTTCTCGCTGCATCACTCCATCAGGCAGGGATGTCCTTTATCTCCTTTCCTATATGTTCTTACTGCTCATGCGCTAGGATATTTGCTTCAAAAAGCTAATTAGTTAAAGCTCATCTCGGGCATTTCCATTCCTCAAGATGGGGTTGTTATTAATTCACACTTTGCTAATGATAGTTTACTATTTCTACAGAACACCGAAGCTGACATTAATAAGAAAATGGAAATTTTGGATTTGTATTGTGTTATTTCAGGATCTCAGCCTACTCATAGCAAAACTGAGTTTTGGATGGTTCAGTCTGGGCCCATTCCCCAATGGATTCCAAGGGAGTGGCGGCAAATCAAACATGGTGAGATTTCAAGATACCTCAGAATTCCCTTTGGAATTGGGGTTTCCCTATCTGATATGTGGAAGTGGTTTATAGATAGACTCAAGAGCAAACTCTTTAATTAGGGAAACAAGTTCTTATCATTAGCTGGCAAAATCCAAGTTGCCAACAAAATTTTTATTGCCACTCATGTTTACTATTCATCTTATTGAATTCCTTCTAACAAAGGCTATGAAGATTTGAATAAAATTATCCGTCAATTTTTGTGGTCCAAATGGGATGGCAGTGCTGGGTTTAAAGTCACATCATGGATACACTGTATTCAACCTAAATGCAGAGGTGGCATTGGTCTCATTGATCCTAAAACGCAAGGTATTTGCTTGTCAGCAAAGTGGATTATCAAAACTCTCCACAGAGATGAATATTGGAAAATTCTGGTTAGACATAGAATCAATTTTGCAACTGCTAAAGGTAAATGGCAGCATACTAGTTGGCGAGATAAGAAACTCCTTGCACCCTTCTTTCAGATTAGAGCCTCGTCTCCTTTACAAACTGTTTGGAAGGCGTGGCAACATGTCTGCCACATACTTGAGTGGAGGGGAGAATCTTTTCAACATGGGTCCAACTTTGCAACATCTGCTATATGGTGGAATAAATTTATTTAATACCACAATCAGCCCCTAGCTGTTAGCTTTCCCAGGCATGCTCTTTTTTTGGTTCAAAAAAGGGATCCGTCAAATTTTTGTGATATTTGGGACTTCAAGGAGCTAGATTGGTTACCATGGTCTATTATTAAAACTTGTTTTGGATTATCTAATAGATATAAGTAGTTCCTTTTTTTTGTCCAATCTTTGGTTCCTACTGAACTGACTATGAAAATGTGTACTCTTGTTGTTTGCAATTTTCTTAAGGACTGGTGGTGGTTATCAACTTATCATTTCACTGCTTTCCCTTTGAAGAAGATCTACAAGTAGCTTCTTCCTTGTTTGACTCTTAACCCTTGTCTGAATCTTAAATGGAAATGTAAATTCCGTGAGAAATTTTGGTATATCTTGAGCACCCAAATTTGGAAATCTAAGTTGGATGCAGATGCACAGGTCTTCTCCTAGAAAATCCTACATTGTAAATTGCCTATTGATAACAAATTAAGCTACTTCAAGATCCCAGTGCCTAAATGTCCTTTTTGTCAAACCCAGGAAAGTATGAAACATATATTTTGGAATTGTTTTTTTGCTTAGAACCAATGGAAGACTATTTTCAATGGTTTACCAGCTATTTTTTAACATCATTTAAACTAGAAAGAGGCTTTGTTAGGCTTGGGTGTTCTTAATGTGATTGTAAACTCTATTAGACAGATTATTCTCATACACATTTGGAAAAGCAGGTGTACGACAGTTTTTTCTAACTCTAAATATCCTCTGGAAGGAGGCACTATAAGGATTTACTCAAATATTTTTTCTGAGAATAGATTACTTGTTTGTGCAGCTTCAAAAAATGGCGAAAAAATATGTGCTTCTCGATTGACAACTACAGTAGATTAAGCTTCAAATATCCCATCTTCAAAATGGCAAGGCTTAGTATTTGGCTAAAGATATCCTTTTCAGTCGATGAAGACAAAGGTTGGAGGAGACAGATTGTAGCAGTTGCTGCAATATGAACAATGGCTGGAGATTAATGTTTATAATGTAATTAAAGTGCCTCTTGACAACAGTAAATAGCAGTTCAGCGAGGCTTTTCATTTGATGGACTCTTTCTCAGTTGAGGCTTATGTGGTTTTTTTTTTCTGTGGGTATTTATCTTATGGCTGCTCTATTTTGACAGAGTTTTTTGTCACAGCTGAAGGCTGATTTTGTGGTGTAAGTTCAGGCTTTTTGTATTTGTTTTGTATGGTGCTCTCTGTTTACAGTCCTTGGACCGTTTTCTTTTCATTGTATTTGCATTTCTCTCAATACAAAAAAAAAAAACTTTTTCAACAAATACAAAGGCAAAAAGGGAAGAAGCCATAAAATAAAATAATTCTTTTCCAATAGAATGCAAAAAAAAACCTCTTTTCTCTTTCTTAATTGATTTCTTCTTTATCAACTTCTTTTGGTATGATTAATTTGCGAGTGGATGGATTCCTAATGTCTCTTTTGAATCTCCCTAAGCAAATCAATGAACTTTTAAAGAGACCCTTTGAAGAATCCTTCTTGGGAACTCTGATGCATACATAAAATTTTTATCCTTTATTTCTTTGTGAACTAATGAAAGAAAAGCTTTAACTAATAATTTGTAAGATGCTTTGAAGCAAAATAATAGTTTCACATTTGAACACAATATGCTTTGAAACAAACTTAATTCTTTTGAATGAAACAATTTTTAGATCAAGTAATTCTTTGAAAGAACTTAAGATGAAAGAAATGAAATGCAACTTGCTAGAATAAAATCTAATTTATCTTTTAAAATGCCTTTCATAAACAAACCAACCAGTTTAAACAAAATAAATTTCCTTATGCTACTAAGACAATTCTAAACTAATTAAATTAAAATTCGACATTTGGGACAAGTTATGGCTTAAATGTAGAGCCAATTTGGTATTTGGTAATGTGTCCTCAACAACCTAGCTATAGCTTTCCCTTCTTTAAACTCCAACTATGGTAGCAATCCCCAAGGTAAAAGGTAGAATAAATAGACAAAATTAAGATGGCTAAGAACAAATGATGATGTAGCTTGTAGTGGCTAAACAAATGCATGCAAGACTATTGGAAAAGCTTAAAAAATGGTCACAAATTATGGCATAGCTCTCAGATGCAAAAATCTAGACTTCTTTCTTAACTCAAATATCACTATAATTGGAGTCTAAAGTGATTGAGGTGTGTTTGGAGGCTAAACACAGGATAATCTTGTTAAAATTTGTGATAAACAATAAATCTACCCAAGACCAAATGCCTATTTAAGTCAATAACTAATCCAGATGAACAAAATAATGCTATTCTATATTAAATATTATGAGACAAGTTACAAAGTGTGATATACAGATATATAGGCCTTTTAGATGCATGAATCAAGAAGATGACATGTACAAGAGGTATGCTCAGTTAACTTTTAATCACTCTTAATTAGGAGGTGAGTTAACTTAGTCTAACTATGAAGTCAAAAATTGAACTACCAATCAATGGATCAGTTCACTCAACCTAACTAATACATAGGTGGCCTTGACTAAACAAAAGTGACACCTAACTACCACCAATCAAAGATTGATGAGGTAGTGGTATCACTTATGTACCTCAAGTTAAGGTGTACAAATATCATTATTAGCTACTTAGGTGAATAATCAAATATCCTAAGTAAACTTATTAAATAAGTGCAATATCACACTTAGGATAAAACATATCCAAGGTAAATAAAATATTACACCAACACCCCCATAAGTGTAACTTAAGAGAAATAAAAAATAGAAATAGAAATGGGTCCCAATGACTAGGCCATATTAGGTACCCATGTACAATGATGATCCCCTCAAAAATAAAGAAGGATAAAACTTATACCTGACAAAATCCCTCCTAAGAGAGGATAAAGAGAGAAGGTCTAAGTGACCACCCTCGAAAAAGTAAGAAGAATAAACCTCATGCAAGGAAAAACTCCATCCTAGAATAGAGAGAAGAAGAGAGACCATGCCACCCCCCTTAATGGGCAGTTTCTTGCACTAATGGTAAATGCCCAACATAGAATGTTGAAGATGGTCCTGTAAGCACAAAAATTAAGCATTGCCTCCATGAGGACCCCTATGATGATTCAAATCCTTGTCACGTACATGTAAGTGTGAAATAATATCCTTTAAGTAGCAGACCTCTTGATAGCGTGTCCTCCTTTCTTGTCTTGTGTTGTTTCTTCCTTATCGATTTCCCTCTCTCTCTGTTTGTGACACTTTTCAACACTTGTTGCAACACTTGTCGACTTATGTTTTCTGGATTTCAACCTTGTTCCTAAGCCTTGTGAGTGTCTTGTAGGTGAGTTTTCACCTCTCCCCTATGTTTTTCCTCTAGTGCACCTCCTAGAAGCCTTCTAGAGGTCTCCTTATCCCTCTTCCTCTTTCAGTTTTTAGTTTCGTCGAACCAATCTAAATCTCCCCCTATTATTTCCAGATCTCCCCCGAGAGATCCTACTAACGCAAGTGGAGATTTGGATTCTTCCACATGACTGGCCTATTTCTTGATGCGGAACCTCTCTTTTTCCTTTCTTCTACCATCTCCTAGCATGTTTTTCTGCATCTGACCCTGTCCAGCTCGAATCTCCCCCAAGCGACCTAGGGTTGTCCCCCCAGGTGACCCTACTGGGAAAAGGGGCGACCTTGCCATTTTTTAAGCCAAGGAAAAACTTGAGTTTCTCTCTTGTTTTTGCTCCGTTTTCGCCCCTTTTTCTCTCTGTTTGCATGGTTTTTGATCCCTGATATAGAGTTAACTATTTTATGCACCCACATATGCATAATTAACTCTATTTGATCTCAAATTAACTCTTTAATAAATCTCATGCATTCCCTCACCTCCATTTCTTCTCTAGTGATAAGTTATCATTGCTTCATCACTCTCTAATTAGTTGAGTTCACTAGGTAATCAACCTTGTAAACTCCCCAATCTATTCTTGTTAACTCATCAATCAATCCCTTCTTCTAAACCTATAAATACCCCCCTCCCTCAAGCACAAAGGGAGGCAAATTCATTGTGCACACAACTCTTGCCAATTTTGCTCTCCAACTTAGTATTCAAATGCTCTTATAAGATGAAGGTGCCTTTTACTTTATTTGTTCAACCAAGCAACGCTATGCTGCTTCATTTTATGCCATTGTGCTCAATCCAAGTTCTCATTGAGCTCATACAAGCTTCATCAAAGCTTCTTTTTGCTTCTTTGGGTCACTTTGTTGTCAAGAGGATCACCTGCTACCACAAAAGGATTCGAGGTTGCCTATCACGAGGATTACTGAGGGTAGTGGAGTCAACAAATTTTCATTTCTTCTAGGTTCCTTCATTGTTTTTCTTTCAATTCATAGTAATTAGAGAATCAAATTTGCTCTTGGGAATAGTAAAACATTGTTTTTTCCTTGATAGTTAGATCTTGCATGTTAGATTAATCACTTTCATATTTCTAGATCTGTATTGTTAGAAGAAGCATTTCCCCTTTTCTTTAGAATAGATTGCATTAAAACCATCGAAAACACAAAAAAAACATAGGTTAACTGTGCATTGGAAAAGTCATATAGTATTGCACACATATTTTTGTTTCATAGATTAGAAGCACTTTTATTTCCATATATTCTAAAAAAGTACCAAAAAGACATTTTGCATATCATTTAGCTTGCATGCATATAGATGCCCAAGAATAGACAAAATTGCAAACCCTCGATTCCATCACAAGGTAATCATGGTTCAAACGATTCCAAACAAACCCTTAATTTCATCACAAGGTAAAAACAAAGTCAAAACACAAGTCAAACCCTACGTCAACGAAACCCTAAGTCAAAACCCCCAGATCTAGTTAAGGCTAGCAATTACATAATTTCCTCTATCCTAATTCACAAATGTGCTTAGGAGCGAGACAAGAGTGGGTAAGGGCTATCCGTGACAAGATCTAAGAGATTCATCCAAGACCTCAACAAGAAACACTTGTTCTACCACAAGGAGACCCATTCATCCTCTTAGTGTTAGAAAAAACTAGACAATGATAGATACAACAAAAACTCTTACAACTCATACAAAGACAAGAGGACATCAACAAAAATAATCATTTACCCTCATAGAGGTGGAATAAAAGAAATCCAAATAGAAGGAGAGAAACTAGTGACCCTTCGGGTCATAGGGTTATCTCAACTACAACAATAATCAAACGAAACATACAACAAAGCACACAACAACAAAGGCCACAGTACTTGCCGACCCCTCTTTGGGAAGTCCATCTCTCCAACGAGCCAGACCCCCACCGTGTCTCGCCTCCTCTCGACTGGCTAATTCCACGTGAGTGAGAGTGATGTGGCAGATTGCCCCGTGGCAAGGAGGGAAAGGGTCCGTGTGCATGCCGAAATCTGACCTGACTGCCCCAAGTAATCGGAGTCACGATTTTGAGCGTACATATTTTGGTGAACCTGATGTGAAGAACAAATCCTTTTGGGATGGGTTCTTTTAAATTTTTACACATCTCACAATGTTTCACACACCAAAAATCAAAGACAAAATCACAAAATGTCCATGGGAATGTCCCCTCAAGTAAAATCAACACACCTTCATATCCAATGGATTCTATCTCAGATCACTTAGATTTTAAAGACTCAAACTTAAAGGGCATCCAACAGAAGCCTCACACATATGAAAACATGGTCATTCAATTTGACCAAATTAAAACACAACCAATGAGCATTCAATCTGAGATCTATCAAGATGATCAACCCATAACAAGCCATAGAAAAATGGCCACCAAAATGAACAATGAAGTGTGTTGTCAAGAGAACTCACAAGAAGTTGAGGAGGTACAAAAATCACTCCACATAGTACATCAAGATAAAAAGTCCACAACATGTGAAGTGTCATCAAAAAGAAAAAATAGGGTCAGTCAAACCCCAACACAAAGCAATCCATCTAAAGGTTGTAAAACTCAAAGAATGGAAGAAGCCTCACCCACAGGCCTTATAGAAAAATTGGTCCAACGAATTAGGACCCTCGAAGCTAGAAATGGTTGTCAAAGCAAAATTCAAGAAAAACCTAGGGCACGGGGAAATCATTTCATTGATGAAATCAAATTAAACTAGGGGGCAACAAAAAATACCCATCATCTAAACTCTCATTTTGTCATGCCTGCATTTCCCATGCGGTCACGACATGCAACACAAGTGTCATGTGGTCATGACACGAAGTATCGAAAACTTTTCCATGTGTCCCTAGAAACCCCCTCACACACGTCAGCATGCTCGGTGGCAATATGCATAAGGCGTAAACATGTCAATCGATACTCGGGGAAGTGCGTCTACCTACGCAATCCCCTACGTGATGATAGCCGACTAAGGGGTTATGCGACGCGATGAGCATCGCTACTAGGGTTAGAATTGACTTAGTTCAAACCCTAAGTTTCCTAGGTGAGTGAAATGATTTCAACTGAATTGAAATCAAACCCTAATTCGAATGCTTAAATACAATCAAATAAAATAATACTTTAATGATAAAATGGACACATGAAGGAATGGAGTGATGAAATAATAGTCACAAAAAATTCAATAACATAAAATCCTAAATCCCGAGAAAATTCGGTAGCATAATGCGTTTTCAACATTTGAAATAAATATTTTAGAAAGAAATTCCCCATGAAATAATTAAAGTAAAAAAAATAAAATAAATGAAGCATAACAATAAATTTAAATAAATTCCAAAGGTCAAATAAAAGTTATCACTCGTCCAAATTTAAAATCCCATAATTAAATAAACGACCAAATTAAAATTTAATAACTAAGTCCTTTAAAAAATATAATTGCAACAATTATATTTATTAAACAAGGGACGCAGTGCGTCAGCTTCCTGCCGTTAGTTGATGTTAAAATTGATATTGGTAGCAATCCAGGTTTGCTATATTGTTAAGAAAATAAGAATTTATTGAACTAATGTAGTTGAATTTAACATGGAAATCAGCTGAGAAATTAAAACATTTAACATTACTATTTTCAAATGATTATTAGCTGCTATTGAAAGTAAATAATGAGGGACAAATATGAAATAGCAAATACTGGGTACAAATTTATTTTTTTTCAACTTGTTGATAATAGCTAATAGTTTGTTATATAGAATGCCTTCAAAACATATTAGACAAATGATATATAAGTTTCTTTATGTAAAAGCTTGTTAAACAATATAAAGCTTCATTGTAATATGATATTTGGCTCCATTTGCAACCTGCAAGATATGTATAAAGATGGTTGTCAGTAGATTATTATAGTAAATAAGCTATTGTAATGAAGAGTGTGATGAACAAACTAATTTCTTTGAAATAGTTTTTTAAATAAAACATTAGCAAGAGAAGTAGAATTATACCTTTTGATATGCATTAGTCCTATTTACAATTGGCACTGATAATAATATTGTTCTGATTAAGTGTAAAGTCTCCTTTTGTTGAAAAGTCTCTTAGCATGAAGACAATATCTGATTTGTCGTCAATGTACTGTTCATAGGTGACATTGTGGAGTTCAGGGAGCAGTATCTGAATGATGGACTTGTCACAAGAACAGTTAATAGTTTTTTTTATTATCAGTAGTCAAAATTGTTTTCAGATACAAGGAGTGTATGTATGCAACTTGTTTCTTGCATATAATGCAATGGGGAGTTTGCTCTTCTAGTGTTCCATATGCATCAAATTTGTAGTTACAGTTTGGACAGAATGCATGGAATGGACTTGAGACGGCATTGGCTATTTTTAATATTCCATGGACCTACAAGACATGTTCAAGTATTATTATCTTTTGGCTTATATTTAGAAAATTGTACGTAAAGAAATCCAAGAGTTTGAAATTACTTACCTCAAAAGTTGATTGTAGTACTGTGTTTAATCTATCCAAGGTCCTTTTGTTATTTAGTTTACCAATATATATTGACTGGCCTATATAAAGTGTGTTGTCCCTTGAATCTATTCATTTAACAATATTCTTGAAAAGCATAGGTGGGAATTCATTCCTTTGGACTTTTTCTTGCATTGCTAGGAAGTGGTGCTCCAAACTTGAATGCATTATCAGCTATTTTTTATCAAGAGAGTTAGCATTTTTTTCCATGTATCTAAGGAATATAAGAGAAAATGAAAAAGGAAAAATACAATGAATTGATGATTCGAGAGAATAATTTACCTGTGCTTTGTCAAGTTCAGTATCTCCATCTTTCAGGTCAACAAAATATTGGTTTCCTTTCTTTGTTGTTGCCACTACCAAGGCACCAATAGTTCCTGTAGAATATTGATCTGTGCTTGTAAGTAATTGTTTGATTGTAGTGCTTGGTATGAAGTTGTATTCTTGACAGATTTGCGGTATGACTTCCACAGTGCTGGAGTTGTTTAAGATCGGGATGCAATCACAGTCACCACGATCATAATTTGTCTTTACAGCAATCTCAAAGCCTGAAATCTGGATGCTTGAACCTGGGTTTATCTTCTGTTCAAATTGCTTGACAAGGTCACCAGTTATGTTTACAGTCACTGTCATCTCAGCTTTGGCATCTGTTAGGTCAGCCTGAAGCACTTCATGTGTTCTATTGTTTTTATCTAATGTTGTCTTATAGACAACAATGATATCTCCTTCAAATGTCTGTCCAGCTCTCTGGGCATTGAGATCTTCAATAGACATTGAGTTGGGATTTTTTGTCTTTGATCTGTGGGGATTGAAAGAGAATTATTTTAATACTAGGAAATTGAATCAGTATCATATATTTGCAAATTGAAGGTGTCATTTACCTTTTTGTTGATTGTTGTTGTTTCACATGCAATTGTTTCTCTTGTCTTTTGCTGCTTTCCATTTTTTAGCTGCAACAAAGTTGTCAAATGTTAAGATACATGTTGTGGAATGTTAATTTATTAATTGTGCTTTTTAATAATGAGGAGTTATAATTATGTGATAAATGAAAAATAGAATTTTGTAATAAATAGGGATCAATTCATACCTCTAAATATGCTGAATAACATGGTAAAGTTTATTTATTGACATGAATTGCTCAAGAGGATTTTGATTTATTTTGCATCATTGATTTCAAGCATTGTAAAAAGTGCATCATGATCAGTCCAATATGCTTCTGATTTGTAAATACAATATGTTTGTCTATGTACATTACACCAAACATGATCAATGAGTGGTCTAGATAGGGATTGTATACTATTTAATAGAAAGTTCATTTTGTGTGTTTGCATATAGCTAGAGAATCCATTTGTTTTCTTGTTATGCATAGACATGTCAATGTTGAAATCACCTACAATGTATAGAGTAGCATGAATATCTATGCAAGAAAAAACTTGGCTGGTGATTTCTATGATTTCTAACAATGGGGTAGCAGGTCTTACATATAGATTAGATATGTTGATTTCATTACCGTCGAAAGTTGTTGTTATTGTTATAGCTTCAGCATTATTTGTTTTATGTTGTATAGTTTTTAATATCTTATATTTTTTTTGGGTGAAAGTCATAACACCATGTATATGATACGTTGAGAAATAATTAAAGTTTTGAAATGGATTAATAAAATTAGAGGATCGAGTATGTGTTTCTTGTAAACAAAAAATATCAGATGACATTATAGCATGATCATTGAGTATGTCTTCTATATGAAGAGGCAAGTTACGTGTATTCAATGTGGACAGTAATATTTGTCCAGTATGAATTTCTTTTAAATGTTCATTTTGAAATTTCCACATTGCTGTAGATTGTAGACGTGACATTTCGACAAGTACTTTTTTCTTTATTTTGAAATTGTTTTGTGTAATAGGTTTCAGCAGAAATAAGTTGTCAATTGTTCTAGTGCGTGAAAGTGTTGTATATGCCAATCCATGTTTGTTTATGCCTGAAGGGTCAAATGCAAGACCTTCTATTGTAAGTCCTTGGGATCTATGAATAGTACGAGCACATGCTAATTGGATTGAGAATTGTTTTCTAATAGTTATCTTCTTATGGTTTGAATGCTTGTGAATAGGTTTGGCAATTCGAAGTATGGGTGTCCAATCTTTATGAATGTCATTGGTAAAGTATTGTGCTAGCCTTTTTGATTGTCGATGTCCAATTTGTGGATCATTGAATATAATCCAAACAATGTCAAAGTCAGGAAATTTGGTATATGCTTCATACGTTCCATCGGATCCATTGACTATACCGTCTTGTGTGTCATAATTACCAGCATATATTTCAACTAACATATTTGGCTTTAACTCTATTTGAGTTGGTAGATTGGCTGAATGATTATAAGATCTTATTGCATGATAATTGTCTTCATATTCATCAATTGAATTCAATATGATAAGATCTCCATGTGCAATTGAAAGCATTTTCCTATTGTGTGTATCAACATCATTTCTTCTATAAAATAGAAAAGGGAACATTGGGTCCATTGGTGGTGGGCGGACGCAGTTATTATTGAGATATTCTAAGTCTTCATTTGTTTGTGATCCAATGCGTATTCTGTTCAGTATGTTGATGAAATGTTGATTGCTTTGTCCCATTGTTGTTTGCAAAGAGTAGTACTTTATTTTCTGCTTCCAAAAATTATACAACATTAGTTCATTTGTTGTTAGCAAGTTTTTGAATACTAAAGAATCTTGTACGGGTTGTTCTTGGTAAAGATCACCGCAAAAAATGGTATCAAGATTTTCAAAGTAGCTAGTAGGCATTTGCATTATATCTCGTAATTGTTTGTCAATAGATCGCATAAATCTTGCACCTACTGAGGAAATTTCATTTATTAGAAGGACTCGTAATTGTTGATAATGCTTTGACATTGTATCTAATGTTTCAGAATTCAAAGGAATGAATTTTGATTTGTTGAAAGGCATATGCAATGCTGAGTGTATTGTCATGCCACAAATGTTGTATGCTGCTTTTCCTGTATAAGCAAGAATAAGGCCTTTTGGTTTGTCTAGATCATTATCAATAGAATTGTTGTATATGCGAATAAGACTTTGGTATATTGCTTTTGCGGTAAAAGTTTTTCTAGTTCCAGCTCCTCCTGTTAGGAACAAATGTAATGGAGTTTTGTTGTTTTCCAATTTTTTTAATACAATGTCTTTTACAATTACTTGTTGTTCTTTGTTTAACATTCGTCTCATTTTGTAATATTTAGCATTGTCAGTCATTTGACGATGTTTTGATATTTCAAATGCAACAGAATTTGTTTTGGTTATTTTGTTCAGTTTTAATGTGTCAATATCTAATTCTATGTTGTATTGTTCTTGTTGTGATGAATGTTTTTCAGGTGAGGGCTAGTTTTGAATTTGTTCATCAATAGTTTTTAGGTCAGCAATAGCAGTGTCAATGTCACCCCATGCGTGATTGACATTGTAATTATATTTGATGAAATTAGCTCTAATTGTGTGCTCATGATAAGAATATGCATTATGCCATGTTTCAAAACCATCTTTTAGTGTGTTTTCATTTATTGTAAATGGTACATAAAGTAGTAATTGCTCTCTGTAATGATTCTCTTGGTCAATATGTCTATTAAAATTGACAAATCATATAACATTTCTGTTAGCTTTGGCTTCTAATTTTGTACCATTTTTTTTGTATTATGAAACAAATTGTGCAAGACAAATGTTTGTTATTGTTTTAGGTCGTGCAACATAATAGTCTATTAATGAATTGCAAGTTACATTTTCGGAATCATCTGGTTCTTTATTCAAATGTTTTACTGACTTTAAAATAAATGTTCACTCATTATCAGGCCTAGTGTCAATGAATATACATTTCCTTGAGCTGTAGTTTAGTGGAAGAGATAGTACGAGGTGAACAGCTTGTTGCGAAGACATTTGTTGTAAATTCAGCAATGTATTTCCAAGTTTACTTATCATTCTTATAGCATCTATTTTATTTTGTTCATGTTCTTTTCGAATTCTTTTGAATGCATTTGTCATTGACTTGTCAATTTTTGTCATGTAAGAGCTGCAATACATTGCTGCAGCATATGCATTTAACACGAATTGTGCATCTGTATTTGCATTCCATATTTCTGGTACTTTTCTAACAAAACTATTGTTCCATATGTGTGCTGGTTTCCTTTTCAAAAAAATTGTGGGCCTATGGATTGTAGATTTGATGGCCATTATGTAATCGTTCTCACTTAAATTCATTTCTTGTAAAAACATTTCGAAAGAGAATGAATTGTCATAATTTATTTATTGTAAAGTGGAAAGAATATCTTTTGCTATTGAAATTGTACTTTGATCATTGTCTATAGATGGTTCAATAATTGAAGTTTTCCCCATTGGTGGAAGTGGAAAATTATATCGACAATTTTGTTTTCTTGATTTTCTGCATTGCTTGGTATGGTGATGTTTATGTATTATAGCTAAGTCAGGATGTAGTTCTTCAGTATTACATGTTATGTACTTCTCTACAAATTCTTCAATATTTGCATTACTATCTCTACCATAAATCGGTGCATCTTTAATCCATAGGAGGAAATGGTCATGTTCATTTCCACGATTTTGGAATTCAGTCACAAAGAAATAATCCAAGATTTTCCCAAAGAAGGAATTGTCAGTTAATATTAGTTTTTTTATTGCATTGATTCTATGCCTATAATAACATGCACATGTCACAGGATCTTTTCTTATGAGTTGAAATTTGTTAGTTTCATTTGCCAGGTTGTGTTGTTGATCTGTTTTTGTTTGATATGTATTGTGTAATTCTTCAAGCATTTTTGATAGTGGCTCCCAGTATTGTTCAATGCTTGTAAATGTAATAAAAAAGGTAGGTGGTCCAAGTTGTCTAATCATTGCAAATACATTTTTTTTCAATTGGTGCATATAATCTGGAGATATTCTTATCCTTTTGAAATCAATGTAACCAATGTCAGATCTAAGAATCTTTTCTAAATTGGGTTTATGTTTGACATCTTTTGGTACTAGTTTTCTTCCTTTTAGTTGACCTTTGTGTAGTCTTATCCACATTGTGGATAGAATTTGGTGTATGATTATCTTAATGGTCTTGAAAAATAGATTTGTTGTATGGTAAGCAAACTTTCTATTTGAGTTTTGTAATTCCCATTGTGCAATTTTTTGGTATGGAAAGGCTTTGGTTATGTTTTCATCACGTGGTTCCCCAAAAAATAGTGTAGGAAAATTTATTTCTTCTGCATATTTGTCTTTAAAGAGTCCAATAGGATTATGGCCTTCTGCTGGTGCAAGTTCTATAATCTTGTCTTGCATTTCATGTATAGATTTTGATTTAGTGAATCTGTGTATCAAGGTCTCACAAGGATTTTCATTTTCTATATCATTTTCCACATTGCTTTCGACATCGCTTTCACTAGTAGTATTTTCATTTATTTGATCATTGTCATTATTGTATTGAAGAGTTTTTTTCCAATCTTTGGTTAATTGGACATTTTCCATTTTATATAATGTTCTCTTGCATAATTGTTTTAAAGCTTTCATAACGATAGTTGCACGTACCATTCCTGCTTTGTATGCATTTCTATATTGTAGCTGTCTTTTAAGAGCAACAACAATTGTAGATGTCTCATTAGCAGATCGTGGCAATGTTGTTTGTTTAATGTCTATGTTAACTGGTACATTGATAATAGAGCTTGTTAGACCCATTTGGGAATTTTTGTATCTTAGTTGCCATATTTGTGGAAATGCAATTCTAAGTGAGACTAATCGTTCTTCTAGTTGTGAAAGCATTGCTACATAGTGCAATGGTTTATTCATTCTGATATAATCTGGTGTTGTATATCTAGGTAGTTTGAGATGGTTCAATGATGCTTTACAATTGCGACAAATATAGTTTTCTGATAGAATACATGTCTTTTTTGTTAAGTTGAAATATGCATGCTTTTGTTTGTCCTTCAGCATTGATATATCTTTTTTGAAATGCAATATTTGACAAATTGAACATGCATATTTTGGCGTGTCTTGAAATTTTTTTTTGAATATTTCTAATGGCGACATTTGAGTTTTTTTTGCCAAGGTTGTAGGTGCTAGTATATTTGTTGCACGTATTTGTCTTTTAATTTCTCGAAGTGATCCGGCCTTATTTTTTTTAATGTTTTTGGTTTGGTTTAAAAAATTTATGTCATCTATATTATTATTTCTAATGATTTGTTTAATGTTACGTAATCTTATATGTGGTGATGTTGAATCTGATTGAATTTGAGTCTGATTTTTCAATGTATATTTGTCAACTTCTATTATTTCTTTTATATGTGTTTGTATATTGTTTGATTGTATTTGATAACGTAGGAGTGGCTCAAAATGACCACAAAGAGGGTTTGCATCATGGAACAAGATAGAGTATGAATGTCCATGTGATGATTGATTGAAATGTAAGTACTTCTTTCCTCTTGTCATTGACCAAACACATATTTGTATGTCTAACCATTTGGATAGCCAATGTATACAAAATATGTCTCCCCATAATCCAATGTCTTCATTGTTTGTTGTTGGCTTTGCAGAGAGTCGCATTCTACGGAGGTACGTTTCAGTATCTTTTATTCTATGCAATTCATATAGTGTAAGAGGATTCAATTCATAGTTATATGAAGTTATTGCTTCTGCATTGCCTGCTGAAAGACATTGCAAGAAGTAATCAATAGTTCCATTGCGTATTTGGATTGATGTGTACTGATTGTCAAGTAGAAGCTCAAATGTATCAAAGAGACAATCTCCAACATTATATTTAAAGTTGTTAAGCCTAAAAAATCCTTCAATTCTTAAAGCACTATTGATGTTGCAAAATTGAGATTGATTTCCAATTTCATATTTTTCTACTTCTATTATTTCTTTCTTTGGCATTGCCAAAGAATCTAATTTCCTTTTCATTTTTTTATGCCTTGAAACAAAGTTTATTATTGCAAGATAGGAGGGATATCTTTTACCTTAGATATTGATGACGTGGATGTTTACTAAATTCGTCTTTGTATTTGATCTTTAGATTAGCACTTTTTGTTCTTATACCTCTTCTTGCTTGTGGTTCTACAATATAAAATTGTCATTGTTATATTCACATGGTTTTTTTTTTGTTCTAATCATATTCAATAAATGAACAATTTTGCAATTATTCAATGAATGAACAATTTTACAAATATCTATTTGCTATATGGACATATGCAGTTTGCTAATTTTTTGTGAACCAATGAGACATTGTCAATCTATCATTTTGATAGAATTTATGATTACAATTATACACATTGTTATAAACTAATATAAAATAATTTTTAAGTCAAAACAAAAAATCACATGCTATAAATAAAACAGTTCTAAAATATAATAAAACAATTCTTAAATAAGATAGCTTTTTGTTTTTTCATGTATTTGTTATCTATTTGTATATGTATAATAATTTAAATAGATATTAAGATATAATAGAGAAAATGTAATTAAAGATTTTGTTTTCTCCTCCATCGGTTTGCCTCATAAAATACTATATTGATCATGCTTATAATTGATCTAAGTTCAGTTTTGATTGAATTTAAACAAATCAACACTTTTGACATTTATTTTGTATTCATTGACACTAGGCCTGATAATGAGCAAACATTTATTTTAAAGTCAGTAAAACATTTGAACAAAGAACCAGATGATTCCGAAAATGTAACTTGCAATTCATTAATAGACTATTATGTTGCACGACCTAAAACAATAACAGATATTTGTCTTGCACAATTTGTTTCAGAATACAAAAAAATGGTACAAAATTAGAAGCCAAAGCTAACAGAAATGGTAAATACGATTTGTCAATTTTAATAGACATATTGACCAAGAGAATCATTACAGAGAGCAATTACTACTTTATGTAATAGAGAAATGTAATTAAAGATTTCTTTTTCTGCTCGGTCACTTGGTTGCATAAAATACCATATTGATAATGCTTATAACTGATCTAGGTTCAATTTTGATTTAATTTAAACAAATCAATATTTTTGGCATTTATTTTGTATTGCATTTGTATGCACTTAACCTAAACTTATTCTAAATATAGAAATGAAAAATGATATGGACTAGAAGTAGAGATTCTCAAAGAAGCATTAAACTCAAAACATTATGTATGATAATTGTTTTAGCATGCTCTTACACAAGCCAAGCAAAAAAGAAATTGCTTATACATATTAGATAGTTCAACTAGATTGATTATTGTTAGAACTGGAAGCATCAGGAAGTGGAAAGGTGCTCAGAGTATTTGAAACAATTGGACTAACTTGAGTAGCATTTGGGATAGTGGATAGAACATTTTGGATAGGGGCAGAGTGATGAAGCAAAGGTGGATGAGGAACATGGCCCAAGAGAAAATGAAGGGCAAGAAAAGTCCTTTTGACTCGTGATGCAAAGTGTGGACCAAGTTGTAATTGATGGGAATCCACAGCGTTTTGCATAGTGAGCATACAATCATTTTGTATGCCAATTTTGATAGCATTATAAACACATGACATCATTGGATCCTTGTGTATCTCATTAAAGGTAAAAAGACCTCCTATGAGAGCTGAACCATAAAAAAGTTCATAGTTATGAATTGCTGACTTAAAACTTTCCTCCGATACGAGATAACTTTGTACATAGTCAAATGCCAACTTTTTGAGGAGGTCAAAATCCTGCAGGAAATCCATTGCATTGGAAAGGAAGATAGAAACAACTTCTGAGTACTGTAGTGCCTGTGGGAATTCTTGAAGCATTTCTATCCCCACTACTGTTCGAATTGCCTCTTCCATAGCTGCACAATCAATCATAAAAACATGGGCCATCTTCACAGCATCATATCTTCCAATGTCTATCGGTTCCCATTTTTGAGTTGGGAAGAATATGCGTTTGTTCTTTTGCCACTCCTTCATTTTGAACCATCAAAATGGTGTGTAGCAAAGAAAAAAATTTGTAATAGAAAATCTTTGATCAATAAACGTCACCATCAAAGTTCATAACCATATAAATAGAAATCTTTGAGGTGAGTGCACATAGAATGGCCAATTTTGGAACTAGACGATTGAAGCCAATAACAATTGTCATAAAGAAAATTGTGCACATATAGAGAGAGCTCTATGACAATATTATCAAATTCAAATTAGGCAATAGACATTGTTCAAATCAGATCATGTTCAGTTATGAGAGTTATTATATAAATATATTTATAAATACATAAAAATACAAAGACAATGAAGTCTACACTGTTGCCCTCTACTGAATGTTGTTTGCATTTACTTCCTTGTTTTAGATTGTAATATTTATACGACTTCTTCCATGCCTATTTGCCTTGAGTTCATAATGATCAGTAACCGCCAAAAAATTATAAGAACACTATTACATCACATATGAGCAATATGCAAAAATGCAAAATGTTTTTTACTAAAATGAGCAGTAGAACCAATATGAACATCTCAACTATCATAATAGTGTATACTTGTAACATGATTTTGTCCTCAGAAAAGTGAGCCATTTTTTTTTCACACTGGATAACTATATAATTTGCAACTGTAGTTGCATAGAACAACTATTTGCAAGCTCTTAGCATTCCGTCGATCACATTTGCATTTTCTGTCAACCAATAATAAAATATCCTTTAGAATGTAGGTTGTATCAAAGTCTATGACTATTATACTTGTTTGAAGAATAATTATACTGTGATGAATGGTATATGTAAGTTCAGTATGTTATTCATGATGATTCGATCATGATCTTGACTTTGAATAGTAAACTGATATCTAATTATTTTTGTGGAGTTTCTGCAAATCAAGCTTGATTTTCATGACAGTGTAGAAATTGGAGGACAATATCATTCAAGTAGAGTTGGTGATTCATTAATTGTTTTACTTTGAGTGATCTACACAAAGCTCTAAAAGATTATCTAGTGAGAAGAATATATGTTCTTTGTGATCAATTGCTCTTATTGCAGCTATTGCTTTCTATCAGCATATAAGTATTGGGTGTCGTCATGAAAATAGAAATGATGGTCATTATCTTTGAAATATACAATACCTATGGAACTTTGTCAAAACAATAGTTGCTATCTATTTTGAAATCCAATTTAAAACCTCATTATCAAAGTTCATAACCATATAAATAGAAATCTTCGAGGTGAGTGCACATAGAATCGTCAATTTTGCAACTAGACGATTGAAGCCAATAACAATTGTCATAAAGAAAATTGTGCTCATATAGAGAGAGCTCTATGACAATATTATTAAATTCAAATTAGGCAATACACATTGTTCAAATCAGATCATGTTTAGTTATGAGAGTTATTATAAAAATATATTTATAAATACATAAAAATATAAAGACAAAGAAGTCTACACTGTTGTCCTCTACTAAATGTTGATTGCATCTACTTCCATGTTTTAGATTGTAATATTTAAACGACTTCTTCCATGCCTATTTGCCTTGAGTACATAATGATCAGTAACCGCCAAAAAAATATAAGAACACTATTACATAGCATATCAGCAATATGCCAAAATGCAAAGTGTTTTTTACTAGAATGAGCAATAGAACCAATATCAACATCTCGACTATCATAATAGTGTATACCTGTAACATGATTTCATCCTCAAAAAAGCGAGCCATTTCTTTTGCACACTGGATAACTATATAATTTGTAACTGCAATTGC
Source organism: Cunninghamia lanceolata (assembly GCA_027924645.1). Lineage (NCBI taxonomy): Eukaryota > Viridiplantae > Streptophyta > Pinopsida > Cupressales > Cupressaceae > Cunninghamia > Cunninghamia lanceolata. Next base: position 25,568,734 of record BSBN01000377.1, on the reverse strand, counting down.
ATAGAACAACTATTTGCAAGCTCTTAGCATTTCGTCGATGACATTTTTGTTTCTGTCAACCAATCATAAAATATCCTTTAGAATGTAGGTTGCATCAAAGTCTATAACTATTATACTTGTTTCAAGAATAATTATACTATGATGAATGGTATATGTAAGTTCAGTATGTTATTCATGATGATTTGATCAGGATCTTGACTGTGAATAGAAAATTGATATCTAATTATTTTTCTAGAGTTTCTGCAATTCAAGCTTGATTTTCATGATAGTGTAGAAATTGGAGGACAATATCATTCAAGTAGACTTCGTGATTCATTAATTGTTTTACTTTGAGTGATCTAGACGAAGCTCTAAAAGATTATCTAGAGAAAACAATATATGTTCCTTGTGATCAATTGCTCTTATTGGAGCTATTGCTTTCTATCAGCATATAAGTACTGGGTGTGGTCATCAAAATAGAAATGATGGTCATTATCTTTGAAATAGACAATACCTACGGAACTAGTACTCTTCCTATAGATGTATCTAGTATTGGAAAATTGTACTATTGTTCCAATTGATTAAGACTAATTTCAGCTATAGTAAGTTACTTTTTTTTTCACTTTTAGGATAAAGTACATAGCAAACCTAACACAGTAAGAGATAAAAAGTCTAATTGATTCCATTTATTTCTCCTAACATTTGTGTTTTATGGCCAATACCAAAACTACTCTGTATAAGAATAGACATTTAAAAGTGAGAAGAAGTAGTTTTGATCATTTACATAGGTAGAGTTTCATTGGTATTGTAATAGAAAAGTTCTAGATTATGAGCAATAGCTTTGCTAGATTTATATATTTGTTGTATATAAAAAAAGATAACTGAGAATAAATCATATAAGAAACAACTTTTCATGCATTGCATGTTTCTCCAACTATATACACAATCTAATTGTTTGCTTGAAAAGCTTTTAAAGAAACAACTTTTCATGCATTCCATGTTTTTCCAACTGTATACACAATCTAATAACTTATCTTAGTAAGATGTTTCACATGATCAATAGCAACATCAAATGTATTAATCTTAGTAACAGATACATAGCTACTTTGTACCAGACACATGGCTGGTGGTAGCTATAGATGAAGTGCTACAATTGTCATTGATATTGAATATCTCTCTTGTATCAATGTGATTACTGACAAGAGCAGCGTCTTCCAGGAATTGATTAGGACAATGGTTACCAATGCCATATGGAAAAATAGCCATGCCAAAGTTTTTTTGGGGTATTGTATTGTTGATCGTGCTGCTACTATACAAACACTTGTCAATAGGACTAAAGCAGGATTGGCAGAATGAAGATGTACATTGAGTAATGTAATTGGTTGAAGTTATATCAATGTTTTCAGGTAAAACTTCTTCTAATTTTGAACTAGACTCTAAAGAACAGAATGGTACAACAGGTTGCTTGATCAGAAAATTGGTACTGCTATCAATTTCAGAAAGACACATGGATTTCATGTAATCATCTGCTACCAATTGAACAAAGTTGTCATCAATTGTAGCATTTGATTTCTATTGGCTCAAAAGTGGATTTAATATAGGAGCAGACTGCAAAGTAGACAGGGGCAAAACAAGTTGATTAGTGGACAAATTGCATGGATTTGAATTGACATGCAACAAATTTGTTCTTGCTTTATTGCCATTGATAGATATAGCAGCCTTATCATAGGTAAGAGTAGCTTCCTCTATTGTATCAAAAGATCCTAACCATTGACATTTCTTGGACCTGCCATTCCAAATTTCTGCAACATAGCTACCCCAAGGTCGTCTCCTAACACCTCTATATAAGATATCCTTTGTACATTTGTCCATTTCCTTAGGACTGAAACATGGAGCTTTGTTTCCTTTACCTATTTCTATGAAGTCTTGATAGCTTGATTTTGTGTGAACGCCCTTCATTATTTGTTTCTCCTTCATCTGATTCGCTTGCAAACTAGAAAATGGAACAATAGGCTTCTTGGAAAACAAGTTACATGGTTTTGAATTGGCATAGATAAAATTTGTAATTGCAGTACAGCCTCTCATTGATATAGCAGCCTTATCATAAGCATATGCAGCTTCTTTTGCTGAATCAAAAGTTCCAAGCCACTTCTATTTTTTTCAATTTAGGATCCCTGATTTCTGCACCATAACGACCCAATGAGCGTTGTCTAACACCTCGATACCTTGTTGCTTCTGTAGAATGTTTTGAATAAATAACACTTAGGCTTAAGTGTGTTCTTCTTTATTTCTTTTGTAATGATTCTTCAGTATCTGATTGCTTTAGCAATTTCTCCATTTAGTATCTCTTTTCTAGACCAAAATTACAATTGTGTTCGAAATTTTTAAATTCTGACAGCTTAGTTAAATTCAAGATTTCTTGAACTATCTTTGCAGTTGAAATTCTGACAGCTTAGTTAAATTCAAGATTTCTTGAACTATCTTTGCATTCATATCTCTTTATCCTTTTCACACCGAAGGCTCAAACCTTGGAATCTATCAGTCAAGATACTCCTCTTGACTTTCCCAAATCCGCACTTCACTGAGATGCTTCTACTGAGAGATCCAAACCTATCTGTCAGACCTTACTGACTGCTCTGTTCTTGCTTACCGGACCTCAACACTTCTTCAATCTGACTTCCGATGAGGACTTGTCATGCATTGCGGATGTGTGGGATAACCTTTGTTGCCATCAATGACAACATCCAAGAATCCATGTAGTGTCTCTTGCCAACAAATCCGTATGTTTGTGGAGAACCGGTTTGGTGAAGCCGCGCGGGTTTTAGTCGTGCGTAGCGGTGTCGCATATAATTAAAATTTCTGTGTTTGAACCGTTTCCAAAGATTCAATGGGTTTTCGGTTCAACGGTGATAGCAGATAGTACATCAGGTTCTGCAGTTGATTGAAGTCAGGTGGAAAAGTCTTCATTTGAACCTTTGGTGAAAGGTTCAATGGTTCGCAAGTAAATCAGGTTCATTTTGGCTCGATGAATGCTTGTAAGAAGTTAAGTAAAGCTTCGAAGGAGTTTTTGAATCAGTTAAGTGTTTGATTGAACACGGTTCAAAGGGTTTGACGGTTCAACCAACCGTTTGGTTCAACCGTTCGGCGACGGAGACAGTGCTAAAGAGCTAGCGATAGTTGAACCATTTGTTGAAACGGTTCAACGGTTTAGTGAAGCCGATGGGTTCCTGCGATTCAACAGTACAATTGTGAGTTGCCAATAACACTTTAAACTAAGTAATTGAATCGATAGTACTGGTTCAATGGTATGGTTGGCTCAGAGGTTCACCCAAAGTGTCATGCCCACATTTTCCATGTGGTCACAACAGACATCGCACGTGTCATAGCCACATCTGTCATGTGGTCATGACACGAAATATCAAAAAAATTCTCACGCTTCCCTAAAAACCCCCCTCGCATGCGTAAGCATGCTCGGTGGTGTTCGTTCAAGGCGAAAACACTACAGTTGTCGGCGGGGTACAAGTACAATTGCGTGCAACCAGATGCAAGCAGACCAACAAGGGGGTCTCTACGACGCCGTTAACGTCACTGCTAGGTTTAAAATATCAGAGTTCCTAAATCTAAATCTCGGCAAATTCTGACAGATTAGTTAAATTCAAGATTTCTTGAACTATCTTTGCAGTTGGAATCCACATTTGAAAGACTCTTAGACATTATCAAATGCAACTGACTACAACAACTATATCTTTTTTTTATTCATAACAATTATATTACTACAGGATCAAAGGATATTAAAAATGAAATATATTCTTAACTAATATTAGAATATAGGATACATTATAATAATTACAGTAAGCACATTCTTCTTTGAACATGCAACTAATAGATGTAATCTTATTGGTATAGATATAGGCATATATGTTCAAATATATTAACAGTTTTGGTTTTATAAGAATTATATAATAACTACTAATTCTGTATAAATAGTATTGTTAAAATTAATTTTGACTTTGTATGCTATTATTTTATTTTTTTATTGCAACCTCCAATACATTATAACCTCTTACAGATTTAATACAATTTAAAATGATTCAAGATAATCGCATGCTTTATATATCTATTTTAACTAAAACATTCTATTGCAACATTGTGGATGAAAATAGATGAAAAAGTAAATAGTAGTTTCAACTTTAAACAAATCATATGGGAAAGTTGAATGCACCTTGGTAAACAAGAGATTTTTGACTACTCCTGTAGTGTACAACAGTTCAGGTTGAAATTTACTGAGTTCTGCAAAAAACATATTAACATGACAAAATAAGAAATTGAAATCAGAAAATATAGGAAACTAGTATAATACATTCTGCATTTAACACAAAAATTTATTGATAAGTTTATTCTATGTAGTTTTGATTCTTAATAAAACTCAATTAAAATATCGGTTTAAAAAATCCTTCTATTCAATTCTGCATAACAAATGTCTTGACAAGAGAAATAAAGAAATTAGATAATTGAAATCTCATAATTAGATGATTTAGCCATTACTAAAAGTATGTAGTATATAGCTACAACAATAACAATTAAAATATAGTATATAACTTTATTAAGTATTTAAAATAAATTCTTAATGTAGAGAGGCATTCTAACACAAAACTTTTACCTTTTACATTAAATTTGAGAAGCTATTTACATGTAAAAAATATTCATTTTTCATAATAAGCATAAAATTAATCCAAAATAACATAGGAAAGTTGAATGCACCTTTGTAAAGAGGAGATTTTAGACTGCTCTTGTAGTGTTTCAGCTTCAAAAAAACCTTTTATTCAGTTCTGCACAAATCATATTGATATCACAATAAAGAAAAAGAAATCAATAAATATAGGAAACTAGTATTATACATTTTACATTTAAGACAACAATTTATTGATAAGTTTGTTATATGTACTTTTGATTCCTAATGAAGCACAATTCATTTCCCAGATTGTCAAAGCCTCATTGTTGTATATCTAACAACAAATTCTGAAGTTAAACCTCAGAGTCCAGATTGACTCTGTTTAGAATGTTTCTTGTTTTTCATAGAGACTAAGTAAAAGTACTTATCTTAGCAATTTTAGTCCTCTGCCCTCTTTTATCTGTGTCTTATTTTTTAGATTTTGTTTCTTATCCTATTTAAGAATTTTCAGCAGCCCGAACTCTACAGTTAGTATCATAAGTGAAGACTTTTTACTACTAAAAAGATGAATGGTTTTGATGTTGTTTTTTTGTGTTTTGGTGTAGCAAAAAGAGGAGGAATGCACTATTTTTTTTTGTTCTTTTTATTTGAGAGCAACTCAGCAGCAGTTCTGTTTTAAGGAAAAAAAACATTGTGTATTTTGATTTTTTTGTGTGTAAGGAGCAGTTCTATTTTAAGAAGAAAATATACTTTGTTTTTTCTCATTGTAAACTGCTTGTAGCTCTAATATAACTTTGTTTTAAAAAAAAATATGTATTTTGATTTTCTGTGTGTAAAGAGTAGCTCTATTTTAAGAAGAAAATATACTCTATTTTTTCTCATTGTAAACTGCTTGTATCTCTAATTAGCTCTGTTTTAAGCCCAAAATAAGGTGTATTTTGATTTTGTGTGTAAGGAGCAGCTCTATTTTAAGAAGAAAATATACACTATTTTTTTCTCATTCTAAACTGCCTGCACCTCTTAACATATGAGAGCAGCTTAATATCTTCATAATTTAATATACTAATCAAATAGGGTTCTAGATAGTATTCACAATCTCAATCAATGAGGATAGGGTCACAATATTTGTTTAGCACTTCTAAAGCTTCTAAAAAAATAGTAGGTAAACCATAACCTAAAAATACATCCGTTATCAAATACATGATTCTAAAATATGAATAAAAAATATTCTTAACTTTTCATCTTGTTTGGTTTAACGCAACATTAAAAAGTAATTATAGTAACACAACATTAAAAGGTAATTATAGCCTTCCTTTGAACATTTACATGTATTTTCTTGTAAGAATGGAAAAAGGTAGATAAGACATCTCTTGTATACTATATTTTAATTGTTATTGTTGTAGCTATATACTACATACTTTTAGTAAGGATACATAGTTCTAGCTGACCTGAAACATTACGCATCGTTATGGCAATAGCCACTATGGATTCAAGCTATTACAGACCACCCAATTTATTTTTTGAGCATCGTTCATGTTTCTTGCAGAACCCAGAACCCAAAGAATAGAAGTAAATGGTAAATTATCGCAAAAAATTATTTGTTTTAGATTTCATTAGCCACTATGGATTCAAGCTATTACAAACCACCCAATTTATTTTTTGAGCATCGTTCATGTTTCTTGCAGAACCCAGAACCCAAAGAATAGAAGTAAACGGTAAATTATCGCCAAAAATTATCTGTTTTAGATTTCATAATGTGTCTTTCACTTGCAGCAAAACCCTAGAGTTGAATATGTCAAATGGGCCATGCTAAAGTGCTAAATCATCAGAAGTTTTCTAGTGGAGACCTCTGTTCAAAATCACTGCAAACATGTTAAATGTTCATTTGTACAAATATTGCCGAGCCTATGAAATGCACGAAGGACAACTAGAGGACAACCCACAAAGTAATTAAGAGATGGATCTATTTAACTAACCAGTGAGTTATGTTGAGTATGCAATGGAAATGAAACAGATGTATGTAGAAGTATCATTACACATGTAGTAGAGACAAGAGATAGCAATCAAGGATTTTTTATTAATAATGAATAGGATGTTGTGTGGAGAATACAACAAAGGACTTGAAAATCCAAGGATTTGTTATCCTCAAGGGCCAAATCTTGAGAAGGACTTTATTTATGTCTTTGAGAATGTGTACAGATGATGGATTTTTGTGTATGAACTGTCTGATGCTGAATTTTTGAGAATGAAGATCAAATATATTTCAATATGGTACAAGAAATGAGTAGTTAGGCAAAATTGTTTGTATGCCAACCCCATCAACATCTCAGACTAGCTCTTGACTTGGAAGGTTGGTGTCATTTGGCCATGTAGAAGTGGATTCTAGTGTTGTGAGGGGCTTGTATTTTAGTGAATGTGAAGCTCAACCAATGGCATGTGTGATGTTTATGCTACTTGGATCATTTCTCCTTTCTTGAAAAGCAATGGTCTCCATTGCATAGGTTGCCAGTTAAAGAAACTGAACTTGGAATTGCTAGTAGTTGCATTAGTTTGCTTGATCTGCAAAATGACAGCTATTTGTTGTAAACGAAACAAACCTTAGCGGTGCTCCTGCTCTCCATTCAGGTTTCTCCAGAGAAAAGTTCAACACGTGAAAAGCTAAAATAGAAATAACAATGACAACTTTTGAGGAATCAACTGATACATTTGAAAGGGGGAAATGCAAGGAACAAGCTAGCTAATAAAGGAAGATTCAAGTTTCTCAGTTGCAGACATGGTAAGTGCGCCAGCATTTCATTCATCATCTTTTGTATTTCAAAAATTTCAAAAGAGTGGATTTGCCAAAAAAAATGGACATAGTCATTGGAGTTCGGCTGTTTTATCAAGAAAAATAAGAAAACGTAATTTCTTCTAAAAGTTACATTTCATTTAAAACAAATGGAAACTATGTATAGGATTTGCACAATTTCACACAATAAATTGTAAACCAGAGATGCCCTCCCTGTCTTAAAAGTCAATTCAAAAAAAAAAATCTTTTAAGCACTTGGAGACCATCAAACACCATTTTCTCTGCAAAGTTGAAGACATTTAAGTCCACATCATGGTTGGCCATTAAGACCCATCATTTGGTCTCAAGATCTACCCATATTCATCATAAGGAAAAACAAAAAACTACTGAAACATGGCTTCCAAATCTTCCAATAATCATCATTATAGATGAATAAAGACAAAAGTGGATGAAATGTTGAAACTATACAACACCTCTGCAAACGAATCACTTCTGCTTGCAATCAAAACTAATGATATACTTTTAAAAACTGAAAGACGGTAGAGAAAACTGAGAGCAGCGTTGCATAACACAATGATGAAAAAGCTCTAAAATAATTCAGTTTCAGCTCGAACTAACTGTCACAAATTACACAGAAGATGTAATACAAAGCAACAGAAAGTAGAGAAGGTGCCTGCTTCGAGTGTTGATGATGATGATGGATTCCAGTGTTTCAGTTGGTGCAGATATAGATAGAGCAGATGATAGGGGTATTGAACATGCAATCAAACATTTAATAATAATGGATATTTGTCTGATTGCAGAATGTTCAATCAAACATTTAATAATGGAGATATGCTTTCAACAAAAATATTCCTTTACGGTATAATATTATGGCAACGCACTTAACAACAATGACATATTATGGCAGAAGACTCTAGAACAGTTGAAAATGAAAGCAAGAGAAAGTAGAGAAGGTACCTGCTTCAACTGCTGATGATGATGATGGCCAAATCAAAACCTTAAAATGATGGCCTAGTGAGAAGAAAGTTGTGGGAGACCAGATCTCGAAGGATATCAGAGATATCTCAGCAATGAATGGGAGACTATGAAGGGATGGTGTCTCAGTGACAGTGACTCGCTGGTCTGATCAAGAAATGACCTTGCATTAACCCAAGCATTATTTCAAAACTATGTATAGTTCTAGCTCAGACTGACCGTCACAAATCAAACAGAAGATGTAATACAAAGCATTTAATAATAATGGAGATTTATTTGATTGTAGAACGTTCAATCAAACATTTAATAATGGAGATATGTTTTCAACAAAAATATCCCATTACCACACAATACTATGGCATGAGACTTAATAACAGTTGAATATTATGGCAGGAGAATCTAGAATAGTTCAGAATGAAAATTGTAGTGGAAAAGCAGGTAAAAAGAGGGCCCCACAACCCCATGCGGATAGAATGGGTAGAATGGAATGTTGGATGGGAATAGAAGAGATAGACCGTGGGTTAGGGGAAATCTAGTTGCCTTATCCTTTGACTATGCCATCAGTGTGCATGATGTTGGTATTGGAAATGTCTTGTAGGCAACATGAATTTACTTTTAAACAATTCATAAAATAAATAATTACTTATAGACAAACAAGTCTTCTGTAGCCACATAGTTGCATTAAATATATGCATAGGAAAAAAAATCACACAATATCTATATGAATTTTTGTGAGTCCAATTGCATATGTCATCACAATAATACTATTAGAAACTGTTAGCCAATAGAATATCAACAAAATCATTTTATTATATTAAAATAGGAATTGAAAACAAAAAAACTTTAGAAAAGTTAGTCAAACAAATTTAATTCTGCAGTCCCATTGGACAATTGAATAAAAACTAATAAAATTGCATGAATGCATTAGTATTCCTGCCTACAGCAGGAACTAATAACTCAAGTTAAAAATATTAAAAGAGAATAAATTAAAACTTCCACTTACAAAGAATAATATAGAGTTCAATAAATTAAATTATCAAATGGCTAGGCAATCCCCACTTAAATATAAATCACAAAACCCTAAAATAAATAAAGGTCTACTAATAAAATAATTACAACAATTAAATCAATTGAACGTTAAGGTAAAATTCTCCAAGAAAGAATTAAAACAACTTTACCCATCCCAACAAAATCAATTAACAAAATTAAATTAATAACGGGGTCTATGAATAAATATAATTTCCACAATTATATTTATTCCATTAAACCAAGGTAAAATTAAAATTAAAATCAATAATTAAAGTTATAAAATTTTGCCCTCCATTTAAAACTCATTAAATTGAATAGAATGATTAAGTAATTAATTACCCCCAAAAAAATATAACAATATACCCAACTAATAAAAAAATTACCCTAAACAATTAAATTTTGTCTAACAACTCAACTTACTAAACCAGTGATGTAAAAAGACTTACATTTAATCTCACAACAATATAAATAAAAATAAATAAAATAAAGGATTATAAAGATTTAATTAAATAAATATACCACATGATTTTTGCCACTTAACTCAATAAAGCGAAAAAGACAATTAGTTAAGAAAATTAGAAAGATTTATATTAAATAAATTACCCACCTACTCAATAAATCAAAAGACAATATGCTAAGTTTTAAAACAAGTAAGCGTAAAATTTAAAAATCAAAAGGATATAAGAAACCCATTAAAATCCCTAATACACTACTAAAATAAAAATCACACAAAAGCCATTAATAAAAAAATAAATTTTCACACACATGAAAATGATCCACTTCAAAAATTCGCCCAAAGACAAATAAATAAATAAAGCAATTTTAAAAGGAAATGAGAGGGAAAAATTACGTTCAAAATGGACATTAATTTTTTTCTTTTTTTATTAAAACAACAAACAAAAAAAAAAACTAAACCCTATCAGGTTGTGGTTATTAAACCCTTCTCTATTTTATTTCTGTAAATTACTAAAACAATCTTTTATAAGATATTCAGTTTATTTGATATTTTGAAAATAGTTTTGCTTATATATATATATATATATCCAGTCCCTCAACTACAAGTTATAAACAGATTTGTAGGTTATAAAAACCAATAATTTAACATTTTTTTTGAAAAATAAATAGAACATAATTACTATATTATTTTTTTGACAGAATAAGTAAAACAAAATATCATATTGTTACTTGGATCAAATTTTCTTCCATTTACAACTAACCTTTCACAGTAATAAAATGGCAATTCTATTTCCTTTTTCTTTTGAAACATACATTTAAATTTGAATAGCATTAACCCCAATTTTTTTTAATTAACTACAACATAACTAAAATAGAAATAACAATTAATATAAAACAACAAGAATATCTTTCTTTTGTCTAGTATCCATAACCATAAAGGCACAACACAACAACATAATGAACATTTTTTTTTTGTTATCAAAATAAGAGATGTTTCACATTAAAAATTCTTTATAACCGCAAAAACAATGGAGACCAATAATTTTGACAACAACACATTAAGGCCTCCAAGGCCATGGCTCTCAAACAACCAATACAAAAATGTTAAAAAAGCTGAAATAAACTTTTCTCCAAAGCTCCAAGGGTCTAAAATGACCTGCAAAAATATAAACACAAAGAAGAGGAACCAAGGCCACACAAATCGCCCTCCTCTCTACCATAGACCCGCTAGTGGGTCACCCCCGAGCTAGGGAGGTAGAAATCACACGAGTACTCATACCACAACAAAAATTACAACAACAACACAAATACACCTAAGGATTTACACATAACAAAACTCAATAAAATGAGTTTGGAGAGGGTAGGGGAGTGGACCCCTCAACTCAAGAGGTCACCCCAAGAACTCTAAAAATCACAATAACTCAAGGCCTCAAGCCAAAATAATTTCTCCACAATACTCAAAGAATCACTATGGCATTCATGCCAAATCAAAATGCTCTCAAACTCCGTTGAATGCCCTCAAGGCTATAAATAGAACAACACAAGGAGGTGACCTCAAGGAGGTTCACTCTCCCCCACCCCCATACGAGTTGAGTCTTTTCTCCAAATGGAGATGCTCTCACCAACACCCAAACCCACACAAAAATGAAAATAACAACCAACATAATTTTTCAATCACATACACTAAAATAAAAACATGCATAGGGAAATAGCTATTGCCATGGAGCTTACCTTCAAAAGCCCTACAATGGAAGCACATTTGAAGAAGAGCTCCAAGCTTCTCCAAGTCTCCAAGCCTCCAAAATTCCTCCAACACCTCCCAAAGAACCCCCAACTCCTCTCCAAGAGGAGATAAAATAGGCCTTCAAATTTGGCCTTGAGGAATGAAAAGGTGACACTTGTCACCTTCTCCTTTCTCATCCCATGCCACTTGTAAGGGAGAAGGAGTGTGAGTGTGACAAATGTCACCCTCTAATCCATTCAAACCCTCACCTTATCCACTTGTGCTCTCACACATGTGTGAGAGACCACGTGGAGAGGTGGCAACTCTCCTCAAGGCTCCATGAGGATAAGGGATGCCACATAACATCCTCTTATTCTCCAAGAGAGCCATCTCCCTCCAAGATGCTCTCACACGTGTGAGAGTCTTGGAGGGAGATCCCACACACTTGGGGGTCTTGAAGACCCCCCAAGTCTTCTTGGTGGAGGAATCCCCAAGCTTTGTGAAGGGAGATGGGCCTTCTCCAAGGCATGACTCATTTCCCACCCTTAGCCATTTTTAAATTTCGTCACATTTACTAAACCCAAGTTTAGAGTGATTAGGTGTGAGTTACCCTAGGGTTTAGTAAGTCCAAAAGGACCCTGGACCCTAGGGTTACCACCTAGGGTAAGTTTGGAATTCTAATAATCACTTAGGGAGGTGTAAAATCACTTTAAATGGCCCAAAAATAAAATAACACCAAATGGTGTAAACCAAAATATAAATTTTACAATATATAATTTAAATCAAATAAAAGGGTGAACTAGACCAAATAATTAAATCAAGCACGTACGAAAACATCATCAATCAAACGTGATCCTCATCCCTCTTGGGAATGGATTGCTTTTACAGGGAATTACATAAGTGTGAGAACTGCCTCTGATTTTCTGTGGCCTGATAAATCACCTGCGCAATTTGATCAAACGGTCAATCCAACATAGATAAATCATAGCTGAAGCAACATAAATTAATAATCATGTCATCACATAATTCATACACAATATTAATCAACTCATATCATAATTAAGATCCACAATTGCATTTTCTATCTAATATCTCAGAATCATAATAAATAACAATTCCATAAAATGATCTCATAATCCACATCAATAATAATCATCACATGTCTATCACATGTATAGCATCAAAATAGAATGTAATCAAATCACCACATAACTAATCAAAACTAATACAAATCAGGAGATATAGATTAAATCTGTATAATGGAAATCAATAGTCTCTAAATGTCTGATAATGTCATCAACTATAATGTAAAACAATCAAAATAGGGAAGTGAAATGAATCAGTCTCACACATTTGTATGACACACATGACAAAGCATTCAGGCCTCCCTTGCACTCACAACCCAACATGACATGTCTCAATCAAATAGGTGGGATTCCTATGACGCAAGATCAACCACAAATGATCCCACCCAATCTTCAAAATATAAACATGATGCCATCTAGTCATCCAACTTTTTCAGGATATCAACAATCTAGAATACCCTTTCAACAAACACAACAAGCTCCACTTGAAGGTCTAATGTTTGGAGGAACAAAACCCTCTACACATAACCCCCTCCTAGGAACATACCTCGAGTATTTAAAGGAGCCTCTTGACTACAACATTCGTCAGGTTATACTACCGTAGCCTCTCCCTGAGCTTCCGAAATTTAAAGGAGAGGGTGATCCCAACTCTCATATCAAGGCTTACATCATGGTAGTGAGAGAACTCCTTCCTTGGGATGGGGTGGTAGCAAAGATTTTTCTAAAAACCTTAGAGAGTATCACTCTAGATTGGTACTATCAACTTCCAGAAGCATCGATCCACTCTTTTAGGAAACTCATCAATCAATTTGTGGTTGCCTTCGACATAAACAAATTGGTCAAGATAGGAATACAAGAATTTTTAACAACCAAACAAGAAGCTAATGAGTAGTTGCACATTTTATCACACGATGGAGGAAAGTTCTCTATTCTTCAACTATTGCGTCAAACATGGATCATAGAGAACTTTGTGATCTCTGCTTACATGCTCTCAACAATGACATATGAGAACAAGTCCAAAAACTCCCTTACAAATCATATGAAGAAGCACTCAAAAGTCCCCTTAGAATTGACCAAGCTGCTATTGATAGTGGAAGAAGGGAGTATGATGCCAATGGAAGGTTGATAAACCATGATAGAAGTAATGAATCTTTGACAAACGATCAAGATGTAGATGGGTCAACAAACACTTCACCATTAGGGAACTACAATTGTGACTACAATAGTCATACAAATTTGGGAAATGAAAATGCCAACAACTATCTCCCAAGAATCAACAAGAAGTCATATGACAATCATCATAAACCTCGAGATCACAATCATGATAAATATTGCTCATTTCACAAGAGAAGGGGGCATGAGATCAAGTCATGTCGAGGGTACCATCGATTCATATCAAACCTCCCAAAACATCAACAAAAATCATTCATGGACACATCTCACAAGATGAAGAACTTAGTCCCAACACCTTTGATCAAAACACCTTAGGCCTTGTGGAATTAGATAAAGATCAAGAAATTTGTGTCATACAAATACCAGAGCAACCAAATGACACCTCCAATGATTCAAATTTTTCTCACATGATAGAACTTATCAAGAGTTCTCCTACAGACAAGAATGCTCTCCTCAAAGCCCTAGATCTAGGCCATATAGTTCAAAACACTCCAAACGAAAAGTGTTCTTCAACATTTGATTTGGAAAAGTTACCCTCAGACAATCACATAGCTAAACAGGGTGATATCCCCCTCCATCTAATAGTCCGAGTTCAAGACTATTCCATTAAATGTGTAATGATTGATGATGGGTCTGCTATCAACATAGTCTCTTTTTTGCTTCTTCAAAGAATGGGTTATGATGAAACTCAAATCACAAAACAAACTTCCATCTTTAGAATTCATGATAACCCAAACATTTGAACCATGGGTAAGGTTAATCTTCAAATCACATTAGGTCCCAAAACCCTCCCAACTGAATTTTATGTTATCAATGAAGAAACCACTTACAACATGATCCTATGAGGCGTTGGATCCATAGGATGAGGGCCATTCCCTCCACATTATTTCAAGAAATACACTTCTCGTACATGGGACAAACCCATGTCATCAAAGGAGATCCTGATCCTTTCAGCCTTTATAGAGTTGAACAAGTCAAAAAGAAGGGAAAGTCCATGGAAACCACCAGTGACCCAAAAATCAATAGTTTTGAAAAAGGAGAGACATCAAAACAAATTGCAAACATAACCAAGACCTCAAAATGTATAGGGAAGGGGGCAACAAGAGAATTCCCCTTTGATCCCAACTTAACTCCATTCAAATTAGTGGCCATTCCAATTGAACCAGACATAAACATCCCTATGGTTGAAACCATGACTGAAGAAGAAGAACTAGAATCCACACAGAAACTAGGAGAGTCAACACCAACATTATTTGCCCTTCAAAATTTCAAAACAAACATGGGAACTCAACAAGAATAGAAAATGATAAAGCTAGGGGGCAAATCATCAGACAATGAAACATGTGAGTACACAAAATTCCTCACTGAATACAAAGAGATTTTCACACCAAGTCTTCAAGTGTCCTTACAAAGACTTCCAAGTGAAGTTTAGACCAAATTTGATAGGTCCACATATAGTTAAGGAAGATCTCAAAAATGACACTACCTCTTGTGCATTATGGAAGGAGAAGATTTCAACATCTTAAAACACCAAAAAATCATAAAACATAAAAACACAAAAAAATTAAAAAAATCAAAATGTTAAAAACAATTTGTTTCTTGCATTTCTGCATCATTTTGTTCATCTTGCATTACTGTTAGTGACTTGCTCTTGTATTATTTTTCCCTTCAGTAAGAAGTCTAAACATTGCCTAGATATATGTCATCCTTTCAAGACCTATAGATTCCCCATTTTTCATAATCGCCATTATCCCCTTTTCATCCCCAATGGTTCTAATCAAAGCCTAGCTCTTAGCTTTACACTGATCCTAATCTTATGAGTCAAGATGTTAGGTCTAAATAAGTTAGTATTCAAACCTACAGTGTTGAAAGGAAGCTTGCAAGTAGACATCCCCAATTCTTCCCTAGTAGTAGAGAAGTCCAACCAGATTACAAAAACTTTAGGTGCCGCTCAACCCCTTATCTTGCCTAGCCAAAAATGTCAAGAAGATTAAACTCTAAAGGAAGCAATCTAAGATTCGAGTGAATAAAAAAATGAGTGATCAAAATAAGAGTGTCAAAAAGTGAAAATTGAGAGATCAAAGCATTGCATATCAAAGCTCCAAAAAGCATTTATTTCTTGAAAAATTAAAATCCAAAAAAATGAGAAAAATCAAGTGAGGCATTCTGATGCAGAGCGGGCAGTGGATCGTGGCAAACTGATTTTCAGTCAGTCGGCTGCTAACATACAATTTTCTCTGTATGTTTTTCCATCGACAAAACCCATTCCATCGGCCAGACTAAAACTCCTCACGCCGATATGAGTATTTTGCTTTGTGTGAGGACTGCCCTTTTTATTTCTGTTGTTATGACTATTTACATTACTGTTATTGTTACTTTTTATATTTGTGGGATAGCAGTTCCCAGAAATTGTCAAACTATTAAACTTTATTATGATTTCGGAAAAACTAATTGGGTGATGTTTGGATAAGTTTACATTACAGAAAAGTTAATTAGGTGATGTTGGAAAATTGTAATATGATTTCATTTATGTTAATTGGAACTATGTCATGATAATGCATGTTTATAAGTTGTTTCGGCTATGATGATTATATGTGGATACTGATCTTGTAATTTAGTGTGCAGGATTTACTAATCGAACCACAGATTTCGGAGATCATTCTGCACCTTGTTATTGTTATCCCCTGTTAAGCCGATCTGGTTCCACGAGGAACCAAGATCTTTCTGTGTTTGATGTGATGTTGTAATGTGGTCTTTCGTATGGCCGAGTGGGTTTGGTTACCCTCTTGTAACAATATTTTATGATTTGTGTTGTAAAAAGTTTGAATTTGAAATTCTTTATTTTATTTAAATCTTTGAGGCCTTTTCATGTGTTTTACCTTGACCATGGGTGTCCTGGATGGGTTAAAGTTGACCCTAGGTTATACCCCATGGGTCCAGGGGCCCATTTGGCATGGGTAACCCTTGAGTAACCTCCATCTAGTCATCTTAACTTCCCCCTGAAGTTAAGTGGCGAAAATTGGGGTATGGGGGGGACATGATGGGATTGTACCAACACCCAACCCATCCCTCTTCAATCCCCAAGGTTAGAGATGACTACAAACCCATCCATTATTGAAGGATTGACTTGAAGTCACCTCCTCCATTAGTGAGATTCCCCCATGTGTTGTGGGGCCATCCATGTGAAGGAGGGAAGAAGAGGCATGGGTCACATGTCTTTTCCTCCTTTAACTCCTTTTATTTCTCCCATGCGTAAGAGAAATGACATGAGGAGAGGGATAAGGAGTACTTTAGGGATGGGTGAGTGACATAAGCCACCAGGACAGAATAGTGGTTTTGGGGGAGAGTGAGGAGGTGACAAGTGTCACCTCCCCATTCCTCTAAACTGAAAAGAATTTGGGTTATTTGTTTTCAATTTTGGGATGAGAGGAGTTAGTTGAATTTTGGGGAGAGTTTTTATTATTGCCAAAAATAGGAAAGTTAGCTTGGAGGTGAGGAAAGGGAGAGGGAGTTGTTGGCTAAGGTTGGAAGAGAACTCAGTGGAGCTCTGCAACAGTTTCATTCCAGGAGGGCTTTGTAAGGTTGGTTTGATTTTTACCTTTCTTTCGTATATCTGAATGTGTATGTAAAGTGTGTGAAAGATGATTAATTGTTTGTGTTTTAGATGTGTTTTCTGTGGGGTTTGTTGTCGGGTTGTTTGACAGAGCTTCTCCCACTTGGGAGAAATGCTCATCAAGTTTGGGGTAGGGGAGGAGAGATCCTCCTCGGGTGCATACCTGTTTCCTTCTTTTGGGATGTTGAAAGCCTTGAGGGCATGTATCTGTGACTGTATCTTTGACTTGAGAGTCAAATACAGATTTCTTAAAATAAAAACATTTGTGATCAAACTTGGTTTGAGGCCAAGAGAAATTGTGTTGGTTAAAATATCTGTAAGGGTGACACTCTGGAGTCGAGCGTGTCCACTCTCCTGCCCCTTATGAAACTCACTGTAGTTGAGTTTCCGTGTTGTGTACTTTACCCACGGGTGTTTGTGTGCTTTGGGTTTGTTGTTGTCCTTGTTGTGAAGTGGAGTGCTTGAGTTACCCAGGTGTGAGTATGGTCTCCCTAGCTCGGGGGTGACCCTCTTGCGGGTCTACGAAAGGGAGGAGAGCTAGATGAGTGGTGTTTTCTTCTTTGTTTGTCTTTGATACGCAGGTTTCCTCTTGGAGCTTCTGGTTGGATTTTGGAGAAGTTATTTTTATGAAGAAACAGATTCTTCTTCTTTGTCTTGAGAATTAGTTCATGATCTTTTGTAAAGAGTATAAAAGAGAGCACCTCTCTTGATATTTTGTAAATTTATTGTCACCCTGGGAGTGAAGGAAACAACCTCCCTGATCATGTTATTTGGAGTGACTGTTACTTAGTGGTTACATAACTTCCTTTGTAAGTTGGTTGGGAGAAGGAAATCCTTATCTTTCATCTTGTTAAGGGTAGTGAAATAGTTAATCTTACTGTATTGTGTATGATGTAATTATTTACCTTGAATCTCATATGGAAAGTTTGGAATTATTAAATGTGTTAATGGAAGGAAGAGATCATTACTTACTTGCACTCAAATCTGAACTCGTTTATGTAATTATAAAAATAGATATCTTAACTAGTTAAAAGGACAATTTTATAGTTCATTGTTATCATGGAAAAGACAGTTTTAAATGATTAAGTTTCTTTTTCATTAAATAATGGTTTCAGTTATTTTGTAAAGTTTAGAGAAAGTCTACTATGTATTTACTTCTGATTGTCAATTTGAGAAAATTAAGTGGTATTATGAAAATGAAATATATATATTTGATTTGTTTAATTAATTATTAATTTATTTAACGAAATTGTGCAACTGAAATTTTATTGTTGCAATTGAAGAAATTGAGTATCATATAAATAAAATATATATATATATATATATAAACATATATATTTATATAAATAATAATAAACTCGCATTAAAATTTATGACAGTCAAAATAAAAAAATATTGGAGCGAATTTGAGTTCGCTGTGTGCAAACCACAGTTTAAAAAAAAAAATAATGTTTGGCGGTGGGGTTGAAAACCCCACCGCAGTCCTTGGAAATATATGTGGTGTGGGGAGGGGCGGAGCCCCACCCACACCCCATATCGTGGGATGTGGGTGGGGCTCCGCCCCTCCCCACATCCCCTTGCCATTGAGACCCCCGCGGAGTCCATCCAACCGCCGCCTCCGCCCACTGTGTGTAGCTCCCGCCGCCCGAACTCCGCTCGCCACTGTGGCGCCTGCCTCCGCCCGCCACAGTCCCCTGCGCCCCTCCATTGCCCTCCACTGCTCGCTTCACCCTCTGCCATCCGCCATGCTCAGCTCCGCCGCCCTTGTCTGCAGTTTTCAACATGATTTTCAATAAGAATTTTTAGGGTGAAAACCCTACTTTATGTTTGAACAAAAATAATAAAATAATAAAAAAACAAACCACTATTAGTGGTGTTTGAAGTTATATAAATATATAGCTGTATATATACATATCTATGTATATATATAGATATTTATTTATATTTAGATATAACTTTATAAATATATAATTATATATACATATCTTGTATATATAGGTATGTATTTATATTTTGTTATAAATTCTATATATATATATATATATATATATATATATATATATATATATATATATATATATATATATATATATATATATATATAAGAGTAAGGGATTACGTGGAGTTTGCTAAATAAATTTAAAAGAGCATTTTCGTAATTTACATATACATATAAATATATATGTATATGGGAGAAGTTTTACGGACCATTTTATTAGGCCCTCGCTTAAAATCCTAACAAAGTTTTACAAATTAATTTTAATAATGAAATATCAAGGTATGGGAATTATGTTTTCGTCGTAAGTGAAGTATAAACGTATTTAAATAGAAATTTTGTTATAGATCCATGATAAGGGTTTTATAAAGAGGAGAGCCTCCTACATATATTAACAATGGTATATGATTTACAATAAGAGTATTAATATTAATTATTAGTAATAATAACAACAGTAATTATAAATAAGAGAAAATAAAATTATAATTTAACGAGAGCATAAAGGAATATACTGATAGATTAACAGAGCAGTCAGTAAGGTCCAACAGACAGGTCCGGATCTCTCAGTAGAAGCATCTCAGTGAAGTGCGGATTTGGGAAAATCAAGAGGAGTATCTTGACTGATAGATTCCAAGGTTTGAGCCTCCGGTGTGAAAAGGATAAAGAGATATGAATGCTTGAGTGTCGGGATCCCAAGTGACAGTGTGAATAGAGGAAGAACTGACTGGCAGAACATCATACATTAATCCGGATGTGTTTCTGATGTTGGTAAAGGTTATGAAGGCATAAATTATGTTTGGCCGACATGATTAATGATTTCCACAGGTATATCCTTGATCCGCATTACTTGGTAAGCAAGGAGTCAGCCGACAGATCTGAGTTTATGGAAAATATTGACTATTCCGGGTGCCGACTAGAAAGGTGATGAAATCAGTTGTGCGGATATATATACAAGATGGATTTAGTTATGAGAGGTGTTGTGGTTGTTAGTGAAGTGCGAAGAAAAGCAGTAGAGCCGAATAAAAGCAAAAAGGAAGATCTAGTATGTAAAAGAAGAGCAGCATAAAAGAAGAGAAAAGATGAAGTGCAGTAGATCAGTATACAGAGCCTAACCGAAACTGAACTCCAGCATATGTTGATGCTCCTTACCAGTTCAAGTATTGTATTACACTCTTTATAAATTGTAGATAGTGTGTCTCTTGTAGGCAGTGTGCCTCTTGTGAGCAGTGTGCTCAGGCAGTGAGCCCTAATTGGCAAGTGCCATTTTGTAATCCTATTCTTCTAATAGAGAATACAATCTTGGGTTAGTCACCCCGTGGTTTTTCCCTTAACAGGGTTTCCACGTCAAAAATATTGTGTCATGTGTATTTCTATTTCATGATTAAGTTTGCTTGTTTGAATTGATGCTGCACTAATTATTAAAAAAGTTCAGAAAGTAGAAATAATTAAGATAACTGATTCAACCCCCCCTCTCAGTTATCAACAATTGGTATCAGAGCCAAGTTCCTCCTAAACAAAGTCTAACAGCTTGAGGAAGATCTGGGAATCCAAATGGATGCATATGGTTTAAGGGAACAACTCAAGACTGCCCTTGATGATCTTGAGCAGTCAAACTCTGAAGTCAATGAATTAAAGGAAAGACTCAAACAAGCTGATGATTTCATGAGAGAACTAAAAGACAAATTAAGTCTCTCTATGAAAAAGAGAAAGGAGCTACTTCAGCAATTGGCAAGTCAAGGTGAAGCAAATAATGCAAATGAAGATCTGAAGGAGAAAACTAAGTTATGTGAAAAGCTATCAAAAGAAATCATTATGGTAAGACATGAAATGGAATCAAGAGTTATAAAGTTTACCCAAGAGATTGAAGAGAAAAGAAAAACTGAAGATAATCTAAGACAATCTCTCAAGGAGAAATCAGAAGACTGCCACAAGATGGATAGAATTATCAGTCATCTTGAATCTGATCTTGAAGATGCTAAAGATAATGAAGAAAAACTTGAGGATCAAATTGTCTCTCTCAAAAGGGATCTTCAAACAGCAAATGAATATAAAGAGAAATTCAAGATAAGTTCCGCCCAACTTGAAGTTCTTCTTCAAATCCAAAAGAGGGTAGATGACAAGTGTGGTTTGGGATATGAGAAAGGAGAAAGCTCCGGATCCAGTCAGAAGAATTTTAGATCAGAAAATCTAAGGAACAGGCCTAGAAGTGCTCCGGTAAGGTAGCCTAATGCTTAAAGATATCCATCCTTCAATGGATACTGCCACAACTGCAGTAACTTTGGTCATAAAGCTAATCAGTGCAGAAGGAGAATGAATCAAACTAATACATCCTTCTCCGGACAGTGCTTCAACTGCAAAAGGTATGGTCACAAATCTCATGAATGCAGAAATATGCAAATGAATAATTCATTCAATGGTAGATGTTTTGCATGCAATAGAATGGGTCATATGGCTAATCAATGTAGATCAAGAGGATATCAATCAAATATGCAAAGAAATGTTGTTTTCCAAATTTGTAATAGATCCGGTCATATAGCAAAATTCTGTAGAAGCAAGAATCAGGATAAAAGAGGTCTGGTATATTATAATCAGAATCAAGATAAGGGAAAACAAAAAGTAAATGTGGATGAAGTTCAAAGTGAGATGAACAAGATTTGGGTGAAGAAAAGTACAGAGAATGTAGGGGATGGATCCGCACCAGACTCTGGTGTTGATATTCCTTCCAGAAATTAAAAAGTGTACTCTGGCTCAGGGGGAGACAAAGAAAACCTTGTTCCCCCAGCTAGTCAATTGGTGCCGGAACTAGCACAAGGAGAGCTGCGGATTAAAAGGGGTCATACAAGAAACATCTAAAAGGGGTATGGTAAAGATTTGAGAGATCCGCAAGAAGATTTGAAGAATCTAATCCTACCAGAATTAATCCAGTAAAACAGTCTTCCGGTAAAAATAGATTCCTTACAAGTTTGGTCTGGTATGATTCAAACTATGGTGTCATGATCTGTAAATAGATCAAATGACTAATGAAAGGAAGATAGATTATCACTACTCTCCTAGAATAACTTTGAAATCTGTCTCAGTGATCCATAAAGGTTTTATCTCTGAATAAGACAAACAAGGCAAACCAGAATGAATTAGGTTACGCATTTATTGCAAAATGAAAATTAGGGCTTCTCAAAAACAAGAGTTCGTTCGCTCATCATTTGTACACTCACATTCGTAGAAAAGAGAAAAGGAGCTCTGCAACTACTTCTCCCAAAGATCAAGACGATTCTTCATACAGCTCAATCCAGATTTCTTCGTGTGTGCCCTAAACAGCGCAAAAGGTATTCTTTGTTCTTGATATCTCTCAGTAAGATTCCTTGATAATGGCTACTCTGAATATAGTAAAGATTTCTGATAGACCTCGCCCCATATTTAAGAAGCATCCATACAAATCCTTGGAGGTAGATCCCCTAGGAGCCTTCTCTAGTGTTCTGCATGGTGTTTTGCACACAGAAGATATTAGGGTTTACATACGCGCAAATGTTGAAGAGTTTGGGGAATTCAAACTAAGAGATATCTATCACAAACAATTGATAGACGATGCTTTTGAGCTTAAACCAAAATATAAGGGCATCTAGGAGAAACATTTTGATCAATTCATTCATTTCCCCTACTTTGAAGAAGATGAATGGGTCTGGTATGTGTTGAGTAGGGTACATGACAACTTTCTATGGCTTAACAAACCTTGCAAAATCACCAAGGAAGCAATGAAGGCAGTAACTGGTTTACACTCCTCTGGAGGAATACCTGTCTTCAAATCTGTCAAAAACAACATTGTAACTGAGGCAACCAGATCAAAATTTGATAAGAGGGCAATGACCATTGAAGATATTACTGACCCGAATATCAAGTTTGCATCTATAATAATAGGATACAAGATATATCACTCCAGTAGGGAGAATTCAATATCCGGAACTGCAGTATATACTGCCTATGAGATGCTAAGAAAGAATGCAGAATATGATCTCTGTGAACTTCTTTTGAGCTAATTAATGGAAAACATATAGAAGATCAAAAAGGATAAGAAGAACTCCTTTAAATATGGTGGACTAATATTATGCCTATTTTTCTACTTCATGAATGAGCTGCTCGGATCAAATGGATGGGTACGGCAAAATGACAACCCGGTAGCAATTCAGATCAGAGACTATTTGCATGGGCTTGGGGACGCCAAAGCAAGAAATACAGCACTGTGGGGATATTTCAAGACTTTTTAGAACATGATGCAAGCAAGAGAAAGGATTCCCCAGTCTCTTGTTGAGAAATACAAAGACATAGTATGTTTTATGGTAGAGACTGATCAGTGCCTAATGGAGGCAGTAGAACCAAGAACTGTATGGATCATGCCCATGGGGTATGAAGTTGATGAACAAATTGTGGAGCTGCATGTTCAACACATGCTAAGTCAGCCAAAGGATCCAAAGGCAGAAAGGTTTGGAACCTTTGAGGAGCTGAGTGTAAAGATTCATGTGGAACTCAGAGAACCAGAGATCAATAGAAAGGTGAGAAAAGAAGTAGAAAATGTTGCCAAAGGCCTTGGCATCTCAAAGGAGGCACTTAATGCCCACAGGAAAAAGACAGAAAGGGCTAAGGAAGAGAAGAAGAAGGCAGAAAAGAAAAATGAGGAAAGTGCTCCGGCAAAACCTTCCACCCGGACCAGACCATCAAAGAGACCTACACCTACCACTGCCAAAGGCTCAAGGACATCAGAACCGGAAGCACAATCATCCGGCAAAGGAGAGAAAAGAACAAAGACAAAAGCTACAAGAGCTTATGCCAGTCAAAGGGATGAAGAGGAGACTGAATCTGATGAAGAAATTAGGAAAATGAAGAAAAATAAGAAAACATTCGGCCAACCCTCTACCGGATAGAAGGAAGAAGAAAAGACAGAGGAATATGTTGAAAAACCCACTCTTCACATTGATGACATAATCAAATCAGTCACAGTGGACAAAAATCTTCAGCCAATGGTTGAGTTCTATGATGATTATGGTGAAGCAGATCAGAAGATATTACAAGATGCCATAGTCAGGTACCTAAATATCTACAACAAAGCATTCATTGAAATTATATCTCTGATCTCTAAAAGCTTGGAGAAGGAACTAGAAACAAGAAAGAACACTGCTCAAGCAAAAGACCTAGAAATCTGGGAACAGATAGCAATTCAGCTATATCCTTCAATCGATCCCAAGACAATGAATATGGTGTTCAAAGATTGTAAGGATGAGTTCAGAAGCAAAGCAAGGATGAATCAACTTATGCTTGGTGAGACTGATAAGGTAGCCAAGGACACAAAAGAGATCCTCCGGAAGGCCTTCAAAAGATTTAATCTTCCTATTATAGAGGACTTGGGTATTGATCCCTCCACTACAAGTGTTGCAGAAGAATCTACTGAGAAAATGACAGAAGAGGTGGGCCTTGAACAGACTAACATTTCTCCTCCGGTTTCTCCTACAGTCTCCGAATATAAAGGAGAAGAAAGAATACAGGAGAAAGAAGCAGAGGTGAAGGGAAAAGAAGATATCAGTACAAAGGTTGTGGAAGGGGAGAAAGCTCCAAAAGACAGTTCTGTGACTGCAGAAGAAAAGAAAAATTTGTCTCCGGCAAGAGACACTGCAAAATTAGTCAAGGACTTTTTGACAAAAGCAACCATGGAGATTGATGAATCGAAACTACTAAAAGGGCCATTAAATTTTGACTCTCTATCTCTAGTGCAAACAATGAAAATAGCTTCATTTGAAAATGCGAAGGTCAAAGAGAAACTACTGAAATCTCACATGGAAGACTATGAGCTTATAGAGGCAGCATCCGGAGTGTTGGAAAAGATCATGCCATCTTTTCAAAAGGATCCCACAGTCTCCTCTGTCGGTAATCTCAAAACTCTAGTCAACAGTGTTAGCACACATTTTGATTCTCTAGAGAAGTCAGCTGAAGAAAAGGTCCGGAAGGAGTTTTTGGATAAGAGATTCTCCGATGTACAGGGTCTGATAACAAATGATAGGAAAGTTATGGATATTGGCATAAAGAGCTTGGAAAATGCTCTTAAAGATGGCAGAAATATGTACAAATTTTGCTTATCTTGGCCCACAGTAACCAAAGATATTGAGAGGAAAGTAAAAGAACAAGAGGATAAACTATTAAGTCTGTCTCAAAGTTTTGATCCTCTCTCATCCTCCATAGTAAATCAAGAGTGTCAGACTATTGCAATCACAAATGTAATAAAGAATTTTGAGAAGGAAAGGAAGAGCATAATTAGCCGGATGGGTGAACTTAGGAGGATAATTGTCCCTAAGTTAGAGGCCATGCATGAGGCCATAAAAGAAGCTCAAATCACAGCTCAGACAAATGATCCAACAGATCTAAAAAGGGCAGATGCGTTTGCATTTCTATTGAGCGGTCACATTTCAATTTTGGATAGAATGAAGCAAAGTTGGGCTATATAATTTATTCAAATGAAGACAACTTTTGCAGACATACTTCAGTATATGTAAGTATGCCATATGCATATACTTATGCGGCTAAGTATAGTTGAATTTTTGAAAGTTTTGATATGCGGACCCTACCCTTTGCCATTGATGTCAAAGGGGGAGTGAAGAGCAGTGAAAAATGAGGAATCCAACTAAGGGGGAGCTCCAGAAAATGAAAACAGAG
This sequence comes from Cunninghamia lanceolata, assembly GCA_027924645.1. NCBI lineage: Eukaryota > Viridiplantae > Streptophyta > Pinopsida > Cupressales > Cupressaceae > Cunninghamia > Cunninghamia lanceolata. The sequence continues at coordinate 25,542,549 of BSBN01000377.1, read as the reverse complement.
CATCAGCCAAGGGGGAGCATAGTGTAAACACTAAGTCATTTTTCACTAAGTGTTGCCATCAATGCCAAAGGGGGAGATTGTTGGCAAGAGACACTACATGGATTCTTGGTTGTTGTCATTGATGGCAACAAAGGTTATCCCACACATCTGCAATGCATGACAAGTCCTCATCGGAAGTCAAATTGAAGAAGTGTTGAGGTCTGGTAAGCAAGAACAGAGCAGTCAGTAAGGTCCAACAGACAGGTCCGGATCTCTCAGTAGAAGCATCTTAGTGAAGTGCGGATTTGGGAAAGTCAAGAGGAGTATCTTGACTGATAGATTCCAAGGTTTGAGCCTCCGGTGTGAAAAGGATAAAGAGATATGAATGCTTGAGTGTCGGGATCCCAAGTGACAGTGTGAATAGAGGAAGAACTGACTGGCAGAACATCATACATTAATCCGGATGTGTTTCTGATGTTGGTAAAGGTTATGAAGGCATAAATTATGTTTGGCCGACATGATTAATGATTTCCACAGGTATATCCTTGATCTGCATTACTTGGTAAGCAAGGAGTCAGCCGACAGATCAGAGTTTATGGAAAATATTGACTATTCCGGGTGCCGACTAGAAAGGTGATGAAATCAGTTGTGCGGATATATATACAAGATGGATTTAGTTATGAGAGGTGTTGTGGTTGTTAGTGAAGTGCGAAGAAAAGTAGTAGAGCCGAATAAAAGCAAAAAGGAAGATCTAGTATGTAAAAGAAGAGCAGCATAAAAGAAGAGAAAAGATGAAGTGCAGCAGATCAGTATACAGAGCCTAACCGAAACTGAACTCCAGCATATGTTGATGCTCCTTATCAGTTCAAGTATTGTATTACACTCTTTATAAATTGTAGACAGTGTGTCTCTTGTAGGCAGTGTGCCTCTTGTGAGCAGTGTGCTCGGGCAGTGATCCCTAATTGGCAAGTGCCATTTTGTAATCCTATTCTTCTAATAGAGAATACAATCTTGGGTTAGTCACCCCGTGGTTTTTCCCTTAACAGGGTTTCCACATCAAAAATATTGTGTCATGTGTATTTCCATTTCATGATTAAGTTTGCTTGTTTGAATTAATGCTGCACTAATTATTAAGAAAGTTCAGAAAGCAGAAATAATTAATATAACTGATTCACCCCCCCCTCTCAGTTATCAATAGGATTTTCTAACTTTCACAACCTAGCACATGAGGATGCTAGGGTTCATCTTAGCATGCTACAAATCGATCTTGCGATCATACAAAATGAACAGAAACAAAACAGAAAACCTAATCTAATATATACAGCCATTCCACTGATTACAAAATAATCAACCAGTGGAATGGAATAAAGAATCCATCTCGGTTGCAAACTAGAAAATAAACTACACAAGGAAATCGAACACAAAACAAGATCTTTTATTTCTTCCAGAAATTGATACAGATACTTGATTTCACAACTTTAGAACTTCTTAGCCTCTTACAGAAATGTCAAACTATCTTCATCAATCTACATCCATCTATATCTCCAATCGATCTGAGCTGAGCTATTTAACTACTTACCAACAGTAGTACATACTTGATTTCCAGTGGCTGGGAGACAATTCCAAATGGCTAGGAGAGATAACAAACTTCTAACAAACTAACAACCTTATCATGACAGCCCAATAAGTGTCCTAGGGATTACAAACAAAAACTGAATTACAAACACCAATGACAAGTCTGGTCAAACAGACCTTATTACATTAATATAGAAAATGCATAAATTGCATAAGACCCTAGTCTTCGTGGGGTGCTCCTGCACCACATTCTAGAAAATACAAAAAATAAAATGAAAAAGCAAAAAAAAAAAAAGAGATACAAAAAAAGAGTGAAAGAGAAGATTTTTGAATGTTCGTACTCTTGGGTGGAGATCAGTCTAAGCTCGAACCTTCAAGGGTGACATTCTAACAGAGAAAGAAAGTTAAAAAGCACACACACGCACTAGTTGAGCAAAACCAAAGAGTCTAGTAGTCTCTAGGATCATCTTCTACCAAGGGACCCTTGTCCTTTCCTTTTTATCCTTTACCCTGGGTCTACTTTGCTTGCCATATATGATCTAAGTCTAGCGAACACCTATAAAATTTGCTACTTGTCTAAAGTTGAAAGCTTGTCAAATTTGTTTTATCTAGATAAGGATCAGTGTTTAGCCTTTAGCGAAGCCAAAAATCAGAAACACTCCATTTTAACTCCCACTCCCCACTGGAGTTTTAAAAAATCCTATCTCACAGCGTTGAATAAGTCTCTTATATCAGGACAACTCGTAATCCCCTGAGTTGAAAATCATATTTAAGAGAAGTCATATTGTTTGTTCTACATTGCATTCATGCCGAAATAAAAAAAGAGTCTCAGAGCAATAAAGTCAATGTCATAACTCGTGGCATTCCATAGAAGTAAAAGTTTCATTTCGTCATTTCTTATGTTATTGCATCTGCATATCGTCACCTACATTCATATATATATATGCTCAAAAAGACAAAAACAAATTGCATCATCCATGTGTGATCATCTTAGGTATTCATTCTCATAAGCAAAATAAAATCTCTAACCAACCATATGCACAAAAGGGAAAGTGAAGTACAAGATGTCAACTAAAGCTATGTATGGATCTCATCGAATCAAGTCTTGTAAACATAAAAGTGTAAAACAATGTCTGAGCACAAGTCACTCCTCCAAAAAGTCAAAGGAGCAAAACTGTGTAATCAATTACACGAGTCTCCCCATGCAAGGGGGCAAGGATAGAAATCTCTTAAATGTAGGCCTTCCAAAGACCTCAAGGAGAATCAAATCAAACCTTTGCAAAATCTTCACAAAAACCATAAAAATTAGAAAAATTGGAAAAACCTAAAAAAATGGTAAAACATAAAAAATCCCTAAAAATCAAATATGTTCTTCAAAATTTGCAATAAAAGGAGAATATATTCTCCTCTCTAGATTAGCTCTTTGCTTTTATGCGTCTATTTCGTGCATTGTTTTGTGTGTTCTCATCCCCACAGGTCCAAACCGACAAAGGCAAGCAACTAGTCGAACTTGAACGATCTATGGTAAGTTTGTCATTTTAGTTTTTATCATTTACTTTGATATATTTAAATGTTAGATTAACACTAGTTATTGCAGGTACAAATTGTGGGAAAATTGACAACAAGTAAGGCTTAGTTCAGGAACTGTACCTACCTTCCATGTCGACTACTGTCCCCGAGGGGGCAAATATGTAAGCACAAAAATCACGTACTGCCTCCACGAGGACCCCTATGATGATTCAAATCATTGTCATGTACATGTAAGCATGAAATAATGTCCTTTAAGCAGTAGGCCTCTTGATAACATGTCCTCCTTCTTGTCTTGTGTTGTTTCTTCCTTGTCGATTTCCTTCTCTCCCCATTTGCGAGGCTTTCGACACTTGTTGCAACACTTGTCGACTTTCATTTTTTTGGCTTTCGACCTTGTTCCTAAGCCTTATGAGTGTCTTGTAGGTGAGTTTTCACCTCTCCCCTATGTTTTTCCTCTAGTGCACCTCCCAGAAGCCTTCTAGAGGTCTCCTTATCCCTCTCCCTCTTTCAGTTTTTAGTTTTGTCAAACTAATCCAAATCTCCCCCTATTATTTCCAAATCTCCCCCGGGAAATCCTGCTGACGCAAGTGGAGATTTGGATTCTTCCACATGACTGACTTGTTTCTTGATGCAGAACCTCTCTTTTTCCTTTCTTCTACCATCTCCTAGCCTATTTTTCTGCATCTGACCCTGTCCAGCTCGAATCTCCGTCGGGTGACCTAGGGTCGCCCCCCGGGTGACCCTACTGGGAAAAGGGGTGACCCTACCATTTTTGAAGTTGCAAAAAAACTCGAGTTTCTCTCTCATTTTTGCTTATTTTTGCTCTTTGTTTGCATGGTTTTTGATCCCTGATATAGAGTTAACTATTTCATGCACCCACACATGCATAATTAACTCTATTTAATCTCAAATTAACTCTTCAATCAATCTCATGCATTCCCTCACCTCCATTTCCTCTCCAGTGATAAGCTATCATTATTTCATCACTCTCTAATCAACTGAGTTCACTAGGTAATCAACCTTGTAAACTCCCCAATCTATTCTTGTTAACTCATCAATCAATCCCTTCTTCTAAACCTATAAATACCCCCCTCCCTCAAGCACAAAGGGAGGCAAATTCATTGTGCACACAACTCTTGCCAATTTCAACTTAGCATTCAAATGCTCTTATAGGATGAAGGTGCCTTTTGCTTTATTTGTTCAACCAAGCAACGCTACTCTGCTTCATTCTATGTCAGTGTGCTCAATCCAAGCTCTCATTGAGCTCATACAAGCTTCATCAAAGCTTCTTTTTGCTTCTTTGGGTCACTTTGTTGTCAAGAGGATCACTTGCTGCCACAAAAGGATTTGAGGTTGCCTATCACAAGGATTACTAAGGGTAGTGGAGTCAACAAATATTCATTTCTTCTAGGTTCCTTCATTATTTTTCTTTCAATTCATAGTAATTAGAGAATCAAATTTGCTCTTGGGAACAGTAAAACATTGCTTTTTCCTTGATAGTTAGATCTTGCATGTTAGATTAATCACTTTCATATTTCTAGATCTAGATTGTTAGAAGACGCATTTCCCATTTTCTTTAGAATAGATTGCATTAAAATAATCAAAAACACAAAAAAAACATAGGTTAACTTTACATTGGAAAAGTCATATACGATTGCACACATATTTATGTTTCATAGATTAGAAGCACTTTTATTTCCAAATATTCTAAAAAATATCAAAAAGATGTTTTGCATATCATTTAGCTTGCATGCATATAGATACCCTAGAATAGACAAAATTGTAAACCCTCGATTCCATCACGAGGTAATCATGGTTCAAACAATTCCAAACAAACCCTTGATTTCATCACAAGGTAAAAACAAAGTCAAAACACAAGTCAAACCCTAGGTCAACGAAACCCTAGGTCAAAACCTTCAGATCTGGTTAAGGTTAGCAATTACACAATTTCCTCTATCCTGATTCACGAATGTGCTTAGGAGTGAGAGGAGAGTGGGTAAGGGCTATCCGTGATGAGATCCAAGAGATTCATCCAAGACCTCAACAAGAAACACTTATTCTACCACAAGGAGACCCATTCGTCCTCTTGGTGTTAGAAGAAACTAGACAACGATAGATACAACAAGAACTCTTACAACGCATACAAAGACAAGAGGACATCAACGAAAATAATCATTTACCCTCACAGAGGTGGAATAAAAGAAATCCAAACAGAAGGAGAGAAACTAGTGACCCTTTGGGTCATAGGGTTATCTCAACTACAACAACTATCGAACGAAACATACAACAAAGCACACAACAACAAAGGCCATAGTACTTGCCGACCCCTCTCCGCGAAGTCCAGCTCTCCAACGAGCTAGATCCTCGCCATGTCTCGCTTCCTCTCGACTGGCTAATTCCACGTGAGCGAGAGTGACATGGCGGATCTCCCCATGGCAAGGAGGGAAAGGGTCCGTGTGCGTGCTAAAATCTGACCCTACAGCCCTAGGCAACTAGAGTCATGATTTTGAGCATACATGTCCAGGATCATTGAACGATATTTCTCCCCTTAGGAAGAAACAAATCCAAATGTGTATGTAGGATATCTTCCCATTCGTGAAAGGAATATGAGGGAAGAAAAATTAGAAAATATGATGTCTCTGGAAGTTGTTTAGATGTCTCCGTGTTGGTGCCAAGAGGTGTTGTAATCAAATTAGGAGTCCCAAGCCTAACTGAAAAGTGACAAATCAGAACCTTGTAGAAACAGATGTGGAACATGATCCAAAGACAAAGATGAATCCTTTGAATGCTGCTCAAGAATCTCCAAGCCAATGCCAAACTGTGATAAATATTGATAAGATGAATTAGGTACCATGCAAGATTTAGGTTGTGAGAATTTAATACTCCTGTAGAGGGTGTTAACATGAACAATGATTAAGTCAGATATGTGGAATTATGAATATTTACAGAATTTATCATTATAGAAGCAGATATAGGCAAAGAAAGAATAAGAGGGTTTGAATATGCCCTCATGACATCTGAAGAAGATGATACAACTCCATAGGAGCTAACATCAAAGAGGAGATGGATATCCTCAATGGTGTCCTCTAAATTCATAAGATAGGATTCATAAAACAAACTTGATATATCTGCCAAGTACTCATCCCACAAAATTGTATCTAGAAGATTGATATGAATTGTAATGTCCCATTTTTTTTGTAGACAAAATGTCCATTCCTATATTGCTTGTGGGCTAAGGAGAGATTGCTATGAAAATAAATCTAATTAAAATTGATTATTTGGACATAAATTGATTATTATTTCTCAAGTAATTAATAAAATATTATTATTGAGTATTTTTTTTCAGAAAAGGGCATGATAATTCATGGAGATGGAATAATGTAACTCCCAAATAATTTGGAGTCTTCTTTTATGATATATTTTATGACTAGTTTATGACAATTTTTATGGCAACCCATTATTAGGGAGTTAAGTTGGATTTTATGACTAGCTAAATATAGTTGGGTGTAAGAGGAGGTTATGCCACCTCTTTATGGGGTGTATATTGAGAGGGAATATTTAAAAATATCTTTAATTAATATTTATTTTGGCCTAATAGGATGTTGGAATTTGTGCCCCAACTATATAAGACTGACTGCTTCTCCAGTTCTCATATTTTGTCAATTAATCAATTTTCTTCATCGCTTGGGCACTTATGTTTAACTACAAGATTTGAGGATGAAAACCCTTAGTTTCTTAGAGATCAAAGGAAGAAAAATCTTTGGTTTGTTGAGGGAAATTTCACTTAGAGGTTGTATTTTTATTCCAAATATTTGTTTGGATTTTCAACATATATTTTCAGTAGTTTGTATTTGCAAGATTGCATAGAAGGGAGCTCTAGCATGAAAATGATTATTTCATATTTATCCATCATTTGTATTGCTGTAATATCTAATATGTTTCAGTATTTTTCTACACATATGATTAATAAGAATCAACTCTAGCATATTGTGAAGTTTCCATTTATGTGTGCAAAGACTGTCTATCTTTTTGGCATAATTTTTGTGAGCAAATCTACATATTTAAAATTCAGTTTTATCCTTGTATGCTTTCACCTCGCCTTCATAGGATATTGGTGATTATAAAGATTAAAATATGTCGTAGATTATTTATTGTTGGTTGCATAAGGGTTGCAAATCATATTTTAGAAAAAATAGTTTGTTTGAGTCATGGTAGTGCATATCTAGTTTTTGGGTGGATTGGAGTAAAAAGCTTTTTTAATTGAACTGTGGGTATTTAAGATTTCAACATATGTTATATTTGGTTGTTCAAAATTATTTTAATATTTTAGATCTAAGAATATTTTAATATTATTTTAGTTGAGGATATTATATGAGTCTGTTGCTAGGATCATTAGAAGCATGGGTGAAGCAACATTAGATTCGAATGGAGCAACATGATGGAGATAAGATCTCGGTGCATGTCATCTAACTACACTACTCATTCCTAAATGATGTGTCTACACAAGATGTCTGAGTATGAATACTAGATTAATTTGTTGATGCTGGAGTAGAAGAATCTTACAAACTAATGTGGTTATCCTAAAGAAGTTGCTTTAGTTCATCAGTTTGCTTTAGAAGGCATTCATTTTCAATATAATTTTTCTTCTCGTAGTAACCACATTTTACCTTCCATGATTTAGGAGGATTACATAGAATACTTAAAATGGAAAGAAGAGAGAGTGAGATACATGACTAACTCCCCCAAGATTACTCAATCATGAAACAAACACAAGAAAATACAAAATCGCAAGATTACCCCCCAAAAGCATACAATTATGAGACCCACCAACAATTATGATGACACTTTATAATTAGTGTGATTATATTTGCCACTTACTAAATCAATGAAGTGGTCTTGCCTCGGTGTATAACAAAGGTCAAATTAGGCCATAGAGTTGAAACAATATTTTTGATATAGAATGGGATAGATTAGACTACACTAATGAGAAGTACATGAAACATTATGCACTTTAAAAAAATTGCACCCAAAAACGTTAACACATGAGCCTGAATAAAGCCTTGAAAGTTCCCAAAATAAGAACTACTCAGCATCACTTGTGAGAATCTATAATTTTTGAAAAAATTCAGACACCAAAATCAAAAACCATCTACACCACTGTGAATCTCTTGAACAATCAGCCCAAATAAAAATAATTGCTTGAAAAACAAAGCTAATATGACCAAGAATGGAGCCTCTAAAGTTTAGGTATATACACAAAATTACTAATGGAGAAGGGGGTAGGATTGGGGATAAGAATGATGATGTCACCTAATCGAATATGTCAAAATGATGCAATATTCCCTCACACTACAAAACCACCATTAGTTTATCCATAAACTATCATTGTACATAAACATTGTCTATTTTGAATTTGAAACAACTTATTTTTGGCATGAAAGTACCTTTCTAGAAAATAACTATTTTGGAAAAAATATTCCCTAGATATTCTTCACCGCTATAGGGAAGGTGTTGCTGCCAGATGGAGTGGCGGTCAAACAAATAGGAGCAAAGTAGAGGCAGCATTGGAGGCCATTGGTTGGCGCATGTGCATGAGGGAGTTGCCTCTGGTGGTGGTGGCATGGATTGTAGTCGCCATTTGGCATGTGCAGACATTGCTAGCAGTGGTGGGGCCAAATGTAATTGCTACTACAATACTTTGCAGTATTATGTAGAAAAGATTGTTTTTTGTTGTAATCGTATGATCCATAAAGTGGAGGAGAAAAAATCTTGATAGCAAGCAAAAATGCTTCGATTTTGATGATTTGTCAATCAATCTATGGGTTCTCGAGCCTTTTGAATGCAATGGCAGAGTTAGATTTAACCCAAAATACTATAAAGGATCAGGTACCCATCAAATCTAGCATGCACCTCCCAACTTCAAGCCTATACAAATTTAGCCCCCAATCGCTAATTTGGACACATCAAAATGTAAAATTGACTTTCTTAGATGTTGTGAACTTAATGGTAAGCTCTGATTTGTTCCAAAAATCAACCAAAGCTACCTACAAAATAAATCATAAATAAAAACTCCCAAATCTAGTATTTCTATCAAGTTTTTCTAATTCTTCAGATCATCATTCAATGCAAGAGAATCTCGCATACTTAACTTTTCAAGAGCAACCATTGATTTGTAATCCTATAAATTGAGTATCTTTAGGACATGGTTTTGATACCATGTTAGAATTTGTGATGAACAACAAATCTACCCAAGACCATATGACCATAAGCTAATCAAAATTCTAGATGAACAGAATAATGCTATTTTATATTCAATATTATGAGACAGTTACAAAGACTAACATACAAATATACAGGCCTCTTGGATGCATGAATCAAGGAGATGACATATCTAAGAGGTATGAGTTAACTCTCAATCACTCCCAATTAGGAGGTGAATTAACTTAGTATAACTATGAAGTCAAGAGTTGAACTACTAATCAATGGATCAATTAACTCAACTTGACTTGGATAGAGGTGGCATCTAACTACCACTAATCAAGGATTGATGAGGCAGTGGTGTCACTTGTGTACCTTAAGTTAAGGAGTACACATGTCATTATTAGCTACTTAGGTGAGAATAATTAAATATCCTAATTATCCTAACTAAACTTATTAAATAGGTGTAATATCACACTTAGGATAGAATATATATCCAAGGTAAATAAAATATTACACAAACAAATCTAAACATGACTAGGCTAAGTATAGATTGGAACTTGAGATGAACTCATGAAAATAGGAAAATCATGCACACAACCAAAATTAACATGTTCACCACTTTTTGAATGATTCATTGCTTTGAAAATAATTCATTCACCATGGTGAACATGAATTTATCTGGCTAGATTATAAGTACACTATGGTGAACAAACTGTACAAAAATAATGAATTTGTCATAAGGCTAGAAAATCAACTTTTTATTCAAAACAAGGGTACAAATGCTCGGTGGATGATATAGGATCACTAAAATGACACATAGGAGGTCCAAAGGGGGTGACATGGAGCTTTCACCTCAGAAAAATTAGTTGAAGAACGAGTTTATTAATTTTCATGCCACATAGGATCATGTATTGGGTTGACAGGGCATCATTGGGCTTGGCATGTTTGCTTGTTCATATTTGGGCTAGCTTTGTCGCAAGGAGACAAGTTCTATTAGGTCAACCCCCAATAATGTGTACAAAGATTTGAAGATAATACGTAAGGACCCTAAGATGATGTATATAATTTGCTACTCTTTTTAGTGCACCAAATCCAAATATTTCACTATTGATTTTTTCTTTAATGCTCTAGAATGAGAGAGGATGCTTTGGTATGCAAGGACAATAAATAAATGCATTTAAATGCCTTTAAATACTAGCACATACCGTTAAAATTCACAAACGTGTGTTTAGTCGGCTTAGGTGGGAAAATAAAAATGGACTAGTTGACCAAATTTGAAATTTGAATTTTGCAAGGACGGTTCAAATCCATGACCACCAGGTCAACCTCATGACCACGAAAATGCCCTCAGATAATGAAATGGTTATATCCAAGTGGCTAATGCATAAATGAGATAGGTGTAATAAATGCAGGGTATAAGAAAATGTATTGAAGTATGTGCATACAAAGATAAGGTAGGTGCTAAGTATATGGGAATAAGCGTGTATAGGGACAAGCTAAGACTAAGGGAATAAGCCAAACTTTATACATGACCACAAGGTCAACCTCATGACCACAAAAATGACCTCGGATAATGAAATGGTTATATCCAAGTGGCTAATGCATGAATGAGAGTCGGTGTAATAAATGCATGGTATAAAAAAATGTATTGAAGTATGTGCATACAAATATAAGACAGGGGCTAAGTATGTGGGAATAAGCGTGTATAAGGACAAGCTATGACTAAGTGAATGAGCCAAACTTTATACATGATGGCACTAGTTTATCGATTATCGATGTATACATGTATACAGACATTTCCTCAAAATTAACACAAAACAAAATAGGCAGTGACATGGGTATGGGTATGCAAATTTCCCCATTGCCACTATTATACTATTATTTATTTATTTATTATTCTATACTCGAATCCAATACTATTATTATTATTTAAATTGACTTTTTCATAAATTTAAAAACTTGGATTTTTTTAAACAGTGTCTCCGTTGATATGACAACTTGATTCCTCTCTCCCGTACTACGACTTGTGTGCTTTGTAACTATTAAACAATTTCCCTTCATTGCCTGTTAAAATACTAAGTCGATTTAAAATAAAAATAATCTAAACAAAAACAAATCATGTAAAAAGTCATTAAAAAAAAGAACCATCTGGGCTGGGAATATAATTCACAGGGGAACTGATGTGACTTGCCTTGGGTAGCTCTTGGAATCAAATAATAATAATAATTAATTAATTAAACGAAGACGGAGTCCGTATTCAACAACTTACCCCACATGCCTGTCACGCTTTTAATTCTCAAAAAAAAAATCAGGCGTCGACCTTGTGACCGCCATTGGACAACATCTGATTTACTGCTATGTTGGCGCTCCGACAACGCTCATATAAGAGAACGAATTCCCACCGTTTCGCTTTGAATTGAAGCAATTTTATGCAGTGAAACTCACTGAGATCGCCTGAGGATTTGCAAATAATGAAGAATCTGTACGTGGAGGCAGTGCTGCCGGTGGATTTGAATAAGAATACATCGTGGTTTCAGTACCCTGGAGTGTGGACGACATATATTCTCATCCTTTTCTTCTCATGGCTCATCGTCCTCTCGTTCTTCTCCTGCACCGCCGGAATGGCCTGGACAATCGTGCACCTTGCTCATTCTGCGGTAACACGGATCTAATCTTTATATTTCTTTGCTTTTAGCAAAATTGCTCTCAAAATTTAACCCTACATGGCGAAATTCACATGTATTAATGGCTCTGAACTTTGAGGTGAACTTTAGATGCAGGATAGTGCTTATTAGCTGTTTTGTTTTCAATTCAGGCGTTTAATAATTTTGGCTCATTTTTTTAAATACCCTAAGTTTTTCTTTTATTTTTTTGGTATAAAATTCTAGTAAATTTCTCGTGTCGGGTGTCTTTTGGCTTCGGTGAGGGTCTCTTCAATGAAATTCACTCAGGCTTTGACCATTGTGATATGTAACACTTAGAATTGGACATTGTAGGTAACCAAATAAACATTTAACATATCTCGGTCGTGGTAGTTTATCTATTAAACATTTCACATTTGTACATATAAACATTTGGAGATTTAAACATGGGTTTAACTTTGAAAGCTCCGGTGATTTGCCACTTGAGCTCATCCTATTTGACAAATAGCCTAAGTTAGTATTGGGGATATTAAGTTTTTTGTTTCTACCATGCTCAGTCTGTAACGCAAAGTAACTAGGCTTTATTTAAAAGAGACTGCAATCCACATACCTGTCAATAGATCTAAATTCCCGAAGAGGCGTTTAGAAGTTAGTCCCAAAATGTTGGAACTTATGGAGGATAAACTATCAATAGATTCAAACTCCCGAAGAGGGGGTCTAGAAGTTAGACCCTATATGTTGGAAGTTAAAGAGGATAAAACACAGTTGGCTTCATATATGTACGATGAAATGTTTTACCTGTGGAAATTTCAAAGCTCTAGTAAATCTCTCTAGACCCTAAATGTTGGAAATTAAATAGGATAAAACACAGTTGGCTTCATATATGTACAATGAAATGTTTTACCTGTGGAAATTTCAAAGCTCTAGTAAATCTCACCAAACTTTGTTTCCCTAAAGATAAATGAGATATCTCACTCTAAGTGTTGGACAAAAGCCTCAAGAGCTTCTATGCAGTTTATTCAGAACAACTACTGCACTGAGGCTTATATTGATGTTAAAGGACGAGTTCCTGCTTCACTTCTTAAGCTTAGCCGCTTACTGATTAGGTACTCTGAGTAAAGGGTGGCAATGTTTTGTTTTTTTGTAAGTTTGATCACTAGGTCAAAACTCAGAGTTACAAAATTTGAAAATCATATAAGGTAAATAGAAAGAAATCTCCAGAAGGTGTCTCATGGGTCGAATTGGTGACTGGCCAGGCCATGATCCGGGATTCCATAAGACAACTTTTTCTTCTACCTTTGTAATTCTAAGTTTTTACTTTGAGTGGTAGTCCAGTCCTTACTGGCATCTGCCTTGGCAGTGACCTGAAAGGCAAGCTTTTCCCTTACCTTTATATTCCAAGTTTGATTGGTAGCCCAGACTTAGGGCGGCTAGATAATGTACCTAGAACAATTTGAGTTAAATAAAATTTAACAACATACATAAAAAAATGTCATTAGAGTAAATGACTACTCATGGAGGTCTTGTGATGACTTAAAAACACATGGGTAAAATCCACAATTTTTTTTTCACAGAAATTAGTCAAATTGAAAAGAATCTAGGACTTAAGCACAAGTCATTGTAGACAATAGATGCACAGAAGCAGCTCTGTTTCTTAAGACTGGATTTGAGCTGAGGGACACTTTACAGAGGAATTCTAATTATGATAAGATCCAAAGTGACTTTTCACAGAATCTATTTGGGGTTTGTTACATAATGAACACTTTAATGAAATGAAACGATAGTTTTAGTCAACGTCCATGTGAGATCCTGTAGGATCAATGGGATTATAAAATGGACACTTCTATAAGATGTTACAAATGATTTTCTGGATAGAAAAACATCATTTACATTGATATTCACAATTTTTTTCTTGAATTGAAATATACTAATTTGATCTCGGGAGGGTGAAACTACTATTTCATGCCCAGCAAGGGAATTGTACTTGGATCATTCCCAAGAGAGCTAACCCTCTTTAGTACTATACCACATGAACATACACAAATGATATGTATAATTGAGCCATAATGTTTGCAGGTTAACTGCTTTCAACTTCAGAGTTACCTAATGAAAGAGTGGAAAAGATGTTGTGTGTTTTTAGCCCTAATCTGATTTGTACTAATTCAAATTAACGATTCAGATTACATTCTTTAAGAAAGGAAATGATAAGCAATTATGCTGAAAAGAGTCTCATTTAGTACTTAAGTTTTGCTTTACTAAAAAGAAACTGTTTTAGAATAAAAGTAGACTATGAAAGGAAAATTCTTAAAAGATAAGAGAAGGTGAAGAGAACGTCCTTGATTCGAAGTTTGATAAAGTGAAAGCTGAAGAAGAAGCTGTCCAGACTGGAGTAGCAGAAATTAGAGTCTGACAGAATTCAGGAACAGAAGACACCTCCGTGTTTGTGGTAGAGACTGAACAATTGTGGTCGCATCCTTGTAGCATATGACCTTCAGATTTTTGGAGAAGATGCACCTCGGCTTGCAGAATTCCACAGTGCATGCAGAACAGAAATCCAAACAGAATAGAAAGAGAAGCTACAATCTGAACTTGTATCTGGACAAGGGGAAAGGCTAGGTCTGCTTGGGAGCCTGCCTCACTCAGGCCCCTGTGTGGCATATGTTAACCCTATGTATGGTTAGATAACTTAGATGGAAGAAAATAATGTGCAATATTATCCTAATGTACTTTGTGCTAGAATTAATAAATATATATTTGCAAAAAACAATGAAAACCTAGGAAGCTTTCTATTGTGTACAGTGATATGTGTTTGGAATCTTTGGATTGGAAAAAGGGTATTCGAAGCAATAGAAATGCCAAGCCTACAAGTGAAGCTACTCGATTAAATCTAAGGAGAAGGTATCATGTTGGCAGTAATAGAAGAAGCTTCAAAAACATATAAAGAAGCTGCAGACAGTAAATAACTAAATGGGGAGATTATAGGACATAAATAGGAAATAATGAAGCTACAGAAAGAAGACAATAGATATAGTGAAGAAATCTATGAAACAATACTCAGAAGGTTAGGATGCTGTTTTAAAATGGCAAAGAAGATGCTGCTTCAAGCTTCAAGAAAAGATCCAGCTGTGAGCAAAGTTGCAGATAGTATGGAAGCTGTAAGAAAAAAAATGGTAGAAAAGCTAGAGCTGCAAGAGAGAATGAACATGATAAGACTGGGGAAAATTGATTGCCTTCAATGGGTAGAAGGGGAGGATTAATTGAAAAAAGATCCAATAGAATTAGTACTGGTGCGTGTGGGAGCAGTTTGGAAAAGTGGAAAAGCTAGGGAAGCCAGATTTTGTTACGGGACTTACGGTTTGAATTTCAAGAATGCAACTGCAAACGCAGTGGTGTCCAACTTGAAGTAGAACCACAAAATTACAAGAAATTGGTCAGGAACAGAAAAAGGGGTTGCTTGGCATCTGTATTACTGGTAAAAAGGCTGAGGAAACAGGTTAAAATGACACCTAGGCATGCTGTAGTGTGGTTATTAAACTGAGTGCAATACATAGAGTAGAAATTGTGAAGTATGCAATTTCCAACTCTACACCTAAAATTGAAGTCCTGAGTTCTTGTACATATTTAATGTAAATGCTTGGAGCCTTAGATGTTTGGGAGGCAAGCTCAGCAGATTCTTGTTCATTATATTGTGCTTAATTCAGCTTCCATCTCACATGCTCATCACACATTTTCCATACTCGACGTCTTGACTACATTGTACATACTATATAGCATGCACACGTGACTGAAGGCACACTGTTCTAGATTACCCCTTGACCTGCTCTGTGAATCCCAATATACATGTTCTAGCATAAATATTATGTTTATTTGATCAGTATTAATCTGTGATGTGGACTAGTTGTAATGGTACAAACACCTTACGGCACATGCTGACAACTTTGTCTTCAAAACATCCTGTGTAAAATTAAGTAATTTTCTGCAATAGCTTATGAAAAGAATCCTAATTATATGTCTTAAAGCGGACCATAAGGTACTAAAATAGACTGCTAAAATATCTATTATGTAATCATTATTTAGAGCTGTTTTATGTTGCAAGATAGATTAGGGTTACTCAGCCAAAGATAAATTAGATTTTGAGGTACTTCACAGGTTTTCTTCAAATCTGCTTGCACTAACCACAATGAATCCTTCCAGAACTGATGATTTCTAATGATTTTATTTTACATTTACTATGAATGTGAAATGGGGTTATTTGACTTTAGGCTTACAGGTGTTCTATGACATTATAAACAAGACTGCTAGATGGCAAGTCCCTGCTGTAAACAAGTCTATCTTGTTGTTTTGCATGACAAGATTAAATAATTATGTTATTATTGTGATTGATTGTTTGAGATCATTGCTTAAAATCGTATTGTTGAATGGAGAATCTCAAGTTTTTTTTTTGATATATTACCTGGTTTAGGATCCAGGAACCAAAAAAGAGTAACCAGTCTGAAACAGGCACCATGGCCAAGAAAAAACAGGTCCTACGAGTTGTGGAACCACCCGAATATATGCACTAACTTCTATAACTATGCTGTCTGATAGGACTATAGACTATTAGCTGTATAAGAATCTCAAGTTTTACTAATTATAATCTTGACAAGATTTACTAATTGTAATCTGTTGGGAGTTTGGTTGTTTGAGATCATGGAAGTCACATTGTTGGATCTGACTTAAAATACACATCTTTTAGTTGTTTCAGCAACAACTATCTACTTCAAAAAGTATTATATTCTGGCAATAGAGTTGAGGTAAATGACTAAACCTTCTAAATTCAAGATAGAATAGTGCAGTTACAGTTCTCTTTAAAAATGGCATATTGCTGATGAAAATGCAAACATTTTGAAAATCTTGAAAGACACAGCAAATTGCCAATAAAAAATGTTACAGGTTAATTTTAGTATGAAGTTTTGAAAAGCTTGAAAGACTGAATGAGTAATCCATTCTCATGGGTTGCAACTACTAAACTAGTTGCTGATTTGTAAAATTTCAAAAACAATTCTTATGGTTGTCCTGTGTGTGGTTGGAAATAAAATTATTGGGGAGATAATATTTATTTGCCTCTTTTAGTCAAGTACCATTAATTTTTCAACATCAAGATATTCAAAGGATAGAATACTATTCCAGACTATTGTAGGCCAGCTTTGTCTTGATCAATTTATTCAGATTATTCTGGTCAATGTGAATGAGTATCTAAGTTTTTTTTTGTCAGCTGATGTATTTTCCTGTCATTCTAGATGACTTTGAATTATTTGTTCATAGCGCATCTATAAAATATATAAATTATCCTAGGATGTATCTTTTGATATGATTGTTTTAGGGTGCAAATTTATCCTTAGGCTTTAACTTATGATAACCATATGGGGATCCGAGGAAGCTGGTGCTGCACATCTGTCTGATTCTCATTGGATGTGGAAGAGGGGATGCTGACCCTCTGCACCGAAGAAAATTGGACTCACCATATCTAGTGCGAGAACATGAGGAGAATGAAGTTACCTGGCAGCTTCTTGTGTAGGGAGACATGCTCTCACCGACCTCTGTGTGTGCCTAGCTTCCAAAGGAGGCCTATGATCTCCAAAATCTAGAATAGGTGGGAAGGAGGTAATTAATTTAATAGTCAAGTTATTCATATGCTATTATTCATTATTTAGGTATGCCCCATTTCAGAAAGTAATGCAGAACCCTTCAGGATTTAGGCAGAAAATTCAAGCTGGGCAAAAGGCATATTACAAAATACTCCAATTATAATATGAAATAGAGCATACTGTATGTTGCATTTGGAAGAAAGCAGTGGTCCCCGTAGACGACTTCCCCCTGGATTTCTGCTGGCACCCTCCTTCCAGAATGCCTTGGGGACGTGGGGATGGGAACAGAAAGCCCCTCCGCTGCCCGTGTCTGCTGGTTTAAAACGGGGATATCCCAGGGGGACGCCCTCTCTACAAGAGGAACGTCCTCTGGGAACATCCCTTCAATTGGAGACGCACAGATGTCCTGGGGACGCCCTGCAGTCCCTCGCGGATACCCAAAAATGCGGACAAAGGTCCAAAAAATGCGACTCACAATAACGCAATAAACCCGAACCTGTTCTGCGATTCATTTCATTTCGTCATAAGATTTTACTAGAGGATCACTATTCTGAGATGATAGCAATGACCAAAACGCGACTCACAATGACCAAAATAGCTAGTCTAACCTGTTCCGTGATGACCTCATGTAAAACTGGACAGTATGCTAAACACGGCCTATAACCTCATAAGATTTTATATTTTTATTTTAAATTTTTAATATTTTTAAAATATTAATATTTATATATTATAATATATTTATTATTCTTTTTGATACGTAATCAGGGATACTATTATATTAATCAACAACAGATATTACAGTCATCAGCCCTTCAATGGCTGGCAAAAAGTTTCAAACCATAAGTCAGCTCCTACCATATGAAAGCTCCTACCAACTATCCAGAAAGCTCCTACCATATGACCACGCAGGGTTGGAGATATATATCAGTAAGCCAAACTAACAGCATACAATGAGTCGAAGTATAAACTGTAGAAACTAACATTATCAACAAAACAAGGGGAGGCCATACTAGTAAATCCCTTCTATGTCTTATTAGGCATACTCAGCCAACTACCTTCTGAACTCGTCCATCCACTTGAAGTCCCCAGTCTCCACCAGCCCCAGCAACCTTCTGATAAACTCCACTGCAATCATAGCCTGGTCCTTCAACACGGTCAAATCAAAACCTTTCACGTCCAAGATGAAGGGGTAAACTTTGATAACTGCCCCAGGGTCTGCCATGAGTTTCCATTCCTTGGGTCTAGGGACGCCAACACCCGGGCGAGCAAAATGCAGAGTCTTCCCCAATTCTCCAAGGTGCTCGGGATAGAACAGTGCTCGCATTATTGCTTCTGCCTCTGCTTTCTCCAGTTGCAACTCCAACAGCATACCCAGGACGCGCAAGGTAATGTCCGTGTCAACGCGGTAACGGTCATCGCTTTCCAAAAATGTCTTCCCCAAAATCAGTTTCATTGCTTCAACCAACATCTCGTCCGCCCGTCTCAACAACCTCTGCAGGCGAAGATCAGTAATACCCCCCAGGAACGCCATTTGCCGCTTAGTGCTTACCAGATGGATGGGGGTGTCCATCCCTCCGCAACAAATAGCATATGCTGAGATGATCACAACAAAGTGAGACGATATTTGAAGGAAACTAAGATAGCGATTGCAGAACTCCACAGACCCGCCTTCCTTTAAGCTTAACTCTGAAGTTTCTCGAAGGCTGTTCCCTGAATGATTGCCTTGCTGCACTAAATGCCAACCCCCGCGGGCTAATAACTTCCCATTCCGTTCGGCTCGTGTCATCTTTGATCGTCACTTTGCAATGATTGCCTCGGCCTTGCCACCCATGATGGTGTGGCAAGGCTCCCTCCCTACCTCCCACAAGTTTTATGCACCCTATAATTCCTTAAACAGGAGAAATTTCTCTGATTGAGATCCGGTCTGCCCCACTCTTTGATAAACTATTTGCTTCAAGATTTCCTTCCCTCAAAATGTGATTGAATGTGACCCTGTGAAAACCTTCTGACAACTCCAGAGCTTGATCCAGAATGGCTTGCAATCTCCAGTTAACTACTTTCTTACTCCTCAAACCATTGATGGCTAGCATCGAATCCCCTTTGATTTCCAGGTTTCCAATATTAAGGTCCCTACATAGCCGCACGCCAAGAAGTAACGCTTGAAATTCTGCTACGTTATTGGTGCCCCTGCTAAGAGGCACAGCTATCTTGCCCACCGTTTCTCCCTTCTCGTTCCTTACAATTGACCCTGCCCCTGACGGGCCCGGATTACCTCTTGAGGCACCATCGAAGTTCAATTTAAACCATCCGGCCTCTGGGGGAGCCCATCTACTATTCTCTCTAGCTCGTTTCGTATTGATGCCTCCCTCTCCAATTTGAGAGGCTGGGGAAAGCCCTTTCCAGCTTTTAACCATTTCTGCATCCCAACCTGTAAAAATGAGATGAGCTGGGTCGCAGTCTGTAAGCCTGGAGTTGACCACCTCTACTAAACTAGCTTCTATTTTATTAGTCAGGGAAATCCAGTGTGTTTCTTTATTTTGGAAGATTCTCCTATTTCGTTCTTTCCAGATTTCCTAGATCAGGATGGAAGGAGCTGCAATCCAAAGACCTCCAAACATTGCTTTCTGTTGAAGCAGGGGCCATGCTATCAGCCATTCTTTTAGGTTTCTAGAAGCAGCATACTTCCACTTAAGCTTGTTACATAACCATTGCCACATTCTTCCCGTGAAGGGGTAGTGCAGAAATAAGTGATCTCCATCTTCCTCTGCTTTGCCACACAACGAACACCGAGAAGGCCCCTCGAAGCCCATCCTTCTCAACCTGTCTGCAGTTAAGGCCTTACCCTGTGCAGCAATCCATAGGAACACACCTACCTTTGGAAGGCATTGTTTATGCCAACATAGCTTAGAAGGATTTAAACCTGATTGCGCATTCTCGACAGCTAAGGCCTTGTATCCTTCCTTTACTGAATACTCCTTAGAAGCAGCGGCATTCCACCTGAGTCTATCCTGGCCTCTTTTGAGCCTGATGTTATGCTTGGACATCTCCTCCTCGAACCTAGAGCACAGGTTTTCCTCAAAACCCAACCCCCTGATACTTTTCCAAGTAGATGAATCTCTGTTGTCTAGAGGGAAGGATATATAATTACACACTTTCTCTCCCCACTCCTATTTGGTAGTTATCGTAACTGGGGCCAAGTCTTCAATTCTATCTAGAGCCTGTGCCCCTTCCCAAGAGTCCTCCCAGAATCTGGCTTCCCTACCATCCTTTATTTCCCAGGTGAGGTGGTCTCGAATCAAATTTCTACTCTTCTTGATAAAGTTCCAAATCCTAGATCCGTTTGGTAGCTGTCTGGAAGAGAAAATACTCATCTCTTCCCTGTCTAGGTATTTGTTCCTTAGCAGCCGAACCCATTTGAGGTTGGGCTTAATATGCATATACCAGACCAACTTTGCCCCTAGGGCTTGATTTTGTCTTAACAGGTCTTTCACCCCTGCCCCATCTTTTGCTTTTTGTTCGCAAACTTGTTTCCAGTTTACCAGTGGGAATTTAAACTGATCCGAAGGACCTTTCCAAAAGAAATTCCACATTAGATGGTTTAATTCTTTATATATTTTACTTGACAAGGGTAAGCAGGACAGCATATAGATAGGAATAGCTGCTAGAACTGATTTGATGAGAGTCAATCTGCCTGCCCACGATAGCCACTTGCTCTTCCACGATTCCAGCCTAGCCTTTAATCTTCTCAACAAAGGCTCGCAAGAGTTGCCTGGGTGGATCCCTTTGACTAAAGGCAGCCCAAGATATTTGCAGGGAAGGGATCCTTTCTCAAAGGATAGAATTTGACGGATTCTCTCTTCTCTACCAGGGGAGGTATTGAAGAAAAACACCTCTGATTTAACTTGGCCGACTTCCTGTCCGGAAGCCTTGGAATAAGACTTCAGTATCCTTTTGAACCTGATTGCCTCCTCTTCCTGTGCCAACCCAAATAAAAGGGTATCATCAGCAGATTGTTGATGAGAGAATCGTGGCATATCTCCTGTAATTTGTATACCTCTTATTAAACCTTCCTGGCACGCATTAGACAAGGATCTTCCCAAGGCCTCAGCCATAATAATGAAAAGGAAGGGAGAAATGGGGTCTCCTTGCCTAAGTCCTCTTGAGATGTTGAAGAAGCCTTCCGGTGAGCTGTTTAGAAGAACTGAGAACCTTGGGCTTGAGACCCATTCAAACATCCAATTTAGCCACTCTTGCTGAAACCTAAAGGCCTCTAAAATTTTGAACAGGAATCTCCAATTAACTTTGTCATAAGCTTTACGGATATCCAATTTAACCAGCACAGAAGGGAATTTATTCTTTTGAACCGAGTGGATAGCTTCTTGGGCTATAATTACCCCATCCAGAATAGACCTTTCCGGGACAAAACCGGTCTGCTCTTCAGATATAATGTTCGGAAGAATTCTTTTGACTCTGTTTGCAATTGCTTTGGCCAAAACTTTATAGACCACATTACACAGAGAAATAGGTCTGAAATCTTCGAAAGACTCGGGCTTGGCTTTCTTTGGTATCAAGACGAGAAAGGTGTTACCGATTTCTTTTAATACTTTCCCTTCCTTCCTAGCATCCTCGTAGGCTGCCGTGAGGTCTTTTCCTATAAAGCTCCAGCATTTCTGGAAGAACACCGCTGGAAATCCGTCCGGTCTAGGAGCCTTGTCCGGTCCGAGTTGAAAGAGTGCTTCTCTGATCTCCTCTTTAGAAAATTTACTGTTTAGCATCTCATTTTGAGCTTTGGTTACTATCTTCGGAATGAATCTTAAAAATCCTTCTTGCACCTGAAGGGCTGATCCTTGATCTTCAGTCAAGAGATTCTGAAAATAATCAACCGCTGCTTTTGCTATCTCTTCTGGAATATCCGTGACCCTACCCTCCTTTGTTTTGATAGAAGAGATTCTGTTGGTCTCTCTACGAACCTTTGTTGAGTTATGAAAAAATTTAGTATTAGAGTCACCACTCTTCAGCCATACCTCCCTGGATTTCTGTCTCCAAAAGGCTTCTTCCTTTGCCAAGATATATTCAAGTTTTCTCATCAGATCCTTTTCTTTAAGAAAAGAATCATTATCCATACCTTCTTTTATGACTTTCTCATTTAAAATTTGAATATCTGTCTCAAGCTGTTTCTTGGTAGCGAAAATGTTCTTAAAATGGTCCTTATTCCATTGTTTCAAATTTGCTTTGATGATTTTTAATTTAGTTACTATATTAAAAAGACCGACACCCTCTGGATTGCAGTTCTTCCACCAATCCTCAATTAGAGACAGAAAGGAGGGATCCTTGAACCACATGTTTTCAAATTTGAAGGGGCATCGCATTGGTCTCCTCTCACCCTGAATTTCAAGGCTGATTGGGAAGTGATCCGACCCTGACTCCAGAAGAATCTTGTTGTCCAGGCTGAAGGGGAATTGGCTCAGATCCCCTTTGATAAAAAATCTATGTAATTTTTCTGCAATGTTGCAAAAGCCAAGTCTTCTATTGTTCCAAGTAAAATTCCCGTTACACATCTGAATTTCTATTAACTCATTTCTATCAACAAAGACTTAAAAATCTTTCTGCGATTGGAGTTTCCTTCCCACCCCTCCTAGCTTGTCTTCAGCTCTCAGTATCACATTAAAGTCACCTCCCAGGATAATATAATCCCAAGACCTATTGTTGCACAAATTATCTAATTCCGCCCATAACTCCTTTTTCAACCTTTGAGAATTGGGACCATAAATGTTAATCAGGAGGAAGCTTAAGTTCGAGGCCTAGACTTCTTACTTTGCTGGCTATCCACCCGAAACTGGAGTCTATTACTTCTAGAAGCACAGACTGCGGTCTCTATAATGTCAACAACCCCCCCGAGGGGCCTCTCGAATCCACCTTCGCAAGCTTCCAATGCTTCAGACTCTTGGCAAAGGATTGATTTTCCTTTTCATCTAATTTTGACTCCTGAATCATGCAAATATCAGGTTGGATCAGCTTCAGTTTGTGCCTTAAAAGGCACTTCTTGTTAGGGGCATTCATGCCCCTAACATTCCACGACATGATTCTCATTGCTTTTCAGGAAGGGCCCCGCCCTTCCCTACTTTCATTAGGTCAAAAAGCTTTAACTGTCCGCTTGCTTCTCCGTCCCATTTTAGTTTCTCCTTGTTTGGGATTCGCCCTCTAGATTTATGCTCTCCACAGTCTGGGGATGTTTTGTCACAATCTTTTAGACCAATCCCCAGAATCTCTGGGGGTTGTGGTCGACTCTCTTCTTGGGTGGTTCTGAGAGCCGAGGAGTTCACTTCCTCTTCTAAACCGAAAACTTCCAGCTCTTTGCCTGCACTTGACATCCAATCCTCTGCAAGCGCTTCTTCTTCTGATCTGATAGTGCCTTCCTTTACAGCCTTTGCTAATTGAACCAATTCGTTCCCCACTTCTAACAAAGAATCGAAATCTTCCAAGTGCATATTTGGTTTGATTGCCTCAATGATGCAGAGGCACCCACACTATAACCTTACAATACAGCATGGATGTCTGCAGCCCATCATCATCATCATCATATTTCACCTGCCGACCGATATCCTCCTGATGACAAGCCTTCGCACTTTCGCCTGCCAACAGCATCACCTTATTCGATTATCGACATCATCATCATGTTCGACCAGCGCGAACATCCTCCTGCCGTCCACTGTTCACTTCAGCGACAGCTTCCGTCTTCACTATCTTCAGCATCATGATATTCAACATCATGATAATCAACAGGATAAAGAACATCCGGTTCCCTCCATTTATCCTGATGATGACCAACCTTAACTCCTCGCACCGTCCCTTCCGATGCTTACGTCACCCGATATACTGATGACGTATATCCTGATGACGATGACGTCACCTGCAGCTCCTCAATATTCTGCTGCTCCGAAATATCCTGATGACGTATATCATGATGATGATGACGTCATATCCTGCTGTTGGCCAAACTTAGCTTTTTTCGGCCCGCGATCAACCCGATCTTCTACCTGATGCCGATGCACCCCTCCTCGGCTCCTCCTGATGATGATCACCCCGACGCTCATTCACTTCATGCACTCGATAGCATCATGCTCATCTTCACTTATCCGGATGACGATGCCCGAAGCGACTGCAGGATATTTGCAGAAATATCCTGATGATGCCGTTTTCACGAACTTTGATCCTTAGCGAATTTTCACTTCGCCGATCCTCCTGGGATGACCCGATCCACTCTCAGGGTGATCTTCCACACTTTATCAGCTCGACCTAGCACATGCCCATGCTAGGGTCTTCAACACCTTTCAGCCGCGATCCTGCACACCTGCATGCGAACAAACAAACTAACTTCTAACCTACTGTACATAACCATTCCACCGATCAGACAAATCAACCGGTGGAATGGATCAGTGAATCCATGAAACCACCAAAACCAGCAAATCGATTAGATAATGGAAATCAAACAGAAGATGAAAACAGGATCTTTATTGATTTCAAAGATGCAATACAATATACTGTTTCTCACACAGCACACTCTAACTCCTCTGCTCAATGCAATACTATCGATCGATGATCTACAGTCAACCGATCCTCATGCTTAAATAGATTTTCCTACGAGTACTACTGACCCGACTCCAAGCGGCTGGGAACTCTCCAGGCGGCTGGGAGATCCAACCGGACCTACAGCATGACAGCTGTTCTAACAAACTTCCTAAAAATAGTAAAAGCATGGTCAGCATGATCTTATCATGATCAGCTTGACCTTATTACATGCATTTGGTCTTATCAGACCTTCTTGAAAACATAAACAAGACTCAAACTAACTAACTGCCTCATGAAGGCCAGCTGTCAGGTAGGTGCTCCTGCACCATACTCCCCAACAGAAAAGAACTCATGTCCCATGAGTTTAGTATGTGGAAGTCCTCCACCTTTACTCTTTGCCTTTGCAATATTCTGAACTGTTCCAGCTTTGTCCTCTGCTGGCTCTTGGCTGCTCCAAGACTTCTGTACTGTAACTTGCTTTCTGGCAAGTAAATCCTCATGCCTGTCAATGTAGGCCTTTCTCTCACATACCCTGTGTTTGTCAGGTTGTCTGACCAGAACCTCTGTCTGAACTGCCTCTTGAACTTCTGAAATGTTCAATCCTATCGTCCTGTCAACCATTATAGGACAAGCAATAGTCCCAACTATGACAACATCCTTGTCATTCCTCTCAACTGGTTGCTGTTTGCAAACCTGTTTCTGCATCTGCTGTTGACCTCTGTCAGTCACAACTAAAACTTTCTTCAACCTGTTGTCCTGAACAACTCCTTTCCCTGCAGTGTCCTCAACTGCCTGTCTGCCTGCTCCTATAGGCATCTGCACATACTCCTTCTTTCCCATTAAAATGATTTTGGCTGCCTCCTGTGTTGCAGCATCTGCCTGCAATGGCATTAACTTAATAGTCTTCCCATCTTTCTTGATGGTGTAGGTATTAGCATACCCATCATACAGTACCCTCCTATCAAATTGCCATGGTCTACCCAACAGTAGGTGACAACATTCCATAGGCAAAATATCACACAAAATTCTATCCTGATATGCTCCAATCTGAAAATCCACATATGGCTGTTCAGAGACAAAAAGTGATTGGCTATCACTCACCCAAGATGCCTTGTAAGGGTGTGGATGTGGAATCCTTTCCAAATTCAGTTTATCCACCATTTCCTGAGATACCATGTTGTCTGTTGAACCAGTATCAATGACAACCTTACATACTTTACCTTTGCTCTTGCATATGGTCTTGAAAAGAGCTCTTCTTTGTGGGGATTCTTTGTCAGGTACCTTCATGGTAGTCACTGTTCTTCTCACCATCAGAGACTCTCCACTCTCTGGGTATGCATAATTATCAGGCTCCTTATCTTTTTGATAAGTGTTTGAACTCTGCACACTTTTCTCTACTGTCTCTTCTTGTACAAGTTGTACTCTCTTGTCATTTGCTCTATCATTTCTGGATGATGAACCTTTGTTTTCTGGACATTTGAAAGATGGATGACCAAACTCACCACAGGTGTAACATTTTCCTGAAAATGTAGTAGAACCTCTACCACCTCCAAACCTTCCTTTATTACCTTTCCATCCACCTCTGAAATCAGACTGTCCCTGTCCTTTACCCGTGTCTTCTTGACCCTCATTGGTTTGCTTTTGTGTAGGGGCTGCTCCTCTTCCCCTCATATTGTTTCCTCTTCCTCTCATGGACTTATCATGTCCTCTATTCATCTTTTCTTCAATTCTGATTGCCATTTGATAACAATCTTCCACATTCTTAGGGTTAGCTAAAACTAACTCATCCTGTATGTTAAATCTCAAACTAGCCAAATACCTAGCCACCTTTTCTACTTCATTCTCATGATGACCAGATCTCATACTCAACTTATAAAACTCCTCAGTATATGTCTTCACATCCCTTTCCTTCTGCCTTAAAAATTGCAGCTTCTTAAACATCTGAATTTCATAATCCCTTGGCAAGAATTTGCCTTTGATCCTTGCTACCATCTTATCCCATGAAGTGATCTTTGACTTCCCTTGTTTCCTTCTCTCAGATTGGACATAATCCCACCATACCAAAGCATGACCTCCTAACTTGGTCTTTGCAATCTTTACCTTCTGATCCTCAGCAACATCTTCACATTCAAAGTGATTATCAAGTGCAGCAATCCAATCCAGTAACTCATCTTCATTCAAACTTCCAGTATACTTGGAAACATCAACCTTTACCTTAGGTTTATCACTCTGCACTGCCTTTAACAATTTTGCCAATCTCTGGTCTTCAGCATCCAGATCTTCAGCTACCTCTTCATACTCTTCAACAGTATCTTCATCTTCTTCAGACTCACTGTCTGCCACTTCCCTCTTTTTGTTCTTTTCTAGGGCTACAAGCCTGGCTTGAAGTGCTTCAGCAAGCTCCTTCATCTTCCTCATCTCTTTGGCATGTTTTTCCTTCATCTCCTGCAATTCCCTTGCAGTACCACTACCTTTCGGAGGCATTTTGTCAACCTCTCACTCAACACACAACACACAATCAATTCTACCTCTGCCCTTTCGGTGACAGAATCAACACACAACAACCCAGACCTTTTGCTGAGCTCTGATACCACTATGATGCAGAGGCACCCACACTATAACCTTACAATACAGCATGGATGTCTGCAGCCCATCATCATCATCATCATATTTCACCTGCCGACCGATATCCTCCTGATGACAAGCCTTCGCACTTTCGCCTGCCAACAGCATCACCTTATTCGATTATCGACAGCATCATCATGTTCGACCAGTGCGAACATCCTCCTGCCGTCCACTGTTCACTTCAGCGACAGCTTCCGTCTTCACTATCTTCAGCATCATGATATTCAACATCATGATAATCAACAGGATAAAGAACATCCGGTTCCCTCCATTTATCCTGATGATGACCAACCTTAACTCCTCGCACCGTCCCTTCCGATGCTTACGTCACCCGATATACTGATGACGTATATCCTGATGACGATGACGTCACCTGCAGCTCCTCAATATCCTGCTGCTCCGAAATATCCTGATGACGTATATCATGATGATGATGACGTCATATCCTGCTGTTGGCCAAACTTAGCTTTTTTCGGCCCGCGATCAACCCGATCTTCTACCTGATGCCGATGCACCCCTCCTCGGCTCCTCCTGATGATGATCACCCCGACGCTCATTCACTTCATGCACTCGATAGCATCATGCTCATCTTCACTTATCCGGATGACGATGCCCGAAGCGACTGCAGGATATTTGCAGAAATATCCTGATGATGCCGTTTTCACGAACTTTGATCCTTAGCGAATTTTCACTTCGCCGATCCTCCTGGGATGACCCGATCCACTCTCAGGGTGATCTTCCACACTTTATCAGCTCGACCTAGCACATGCCCATGCTAGGGTCTTCAACACCTTTCAGCCGCGATCCTGCACACCTGCATGCGAACAAACAAACTAACTTCTAACCTACTGTACATAACCATTCCACCGATCAGACGAATCAACCGGTGGAATGGATCAGTGAATCCATGAAACCACCAAAACCAGCAAATCGATTAGATAATGGAAATCAAACAGAAGATGAAAACATGATCTTTATTGATTTCAAAGATGCAATACAATATACTGTTTCTCACACAGCACACTCTAACTCCTCTGCTCAATGCAATACTATCGATCGATGATCTACAGTCAACCGATCCTCATGCTTAAATAGATTTTCCTACGAGTACTACTGACCCGACTCCAAGCGGCTGGGAACTCTCTAGGCGGCTGGGAGATCCAACCGGACCTACAGCATGACAGCTGTTCTAACAAACTTCCTAAAAATAGTAAAAGCATGGTCAGCATGATCTTATCATGATCAGCTTGACCTTATTACATGCATTTGGTCTTATCAGACCTTCTTGAAAACATAAACAAGACTCAAACTAACTAACTGCCTCATGAAGGCCAGCTGTCAGGTAGGTGCTCCTGCACCACTCAATTGTTTCTGATATTTTCGAATTGATATTTTGGGAGAGATTTTCAAAGTCTTCCACCCTGTACATGCTTTGATCTCCTTCTCTTTCTCTGATGAGTGCTTCCTTCTGCATCGTCTCCTTTCCATTCGCCTTCTTATCTATGATCTCAACTTCCACCATACCAGGAATCAAGTCCGTTGGAAGAGACAATCCCTTATCCTTTTCAACTTCCACTTCCGTTGCTGCTTTGTCTGCCATATCTGCCTGAGATTTACCCTCCACCTGCGAATGCCGGCTAATAATGCCCTGATCCTGCTCCTTCGACCTCCACCCTATTGTGCTCACCCAACTCCCACGGGGTTTAGATTCATAGACAAGGGGTTGGCTAAGGGTCCCCCAATTTGTAAAAATTTCAAGTTCTCTCCAATGCTGTTCTGGAAAGGGGTTTTCAATACAAACCCTAATGTGCGAACCTTCCTCTTCTGGGTCCTTCCATTCTTCTGAACATATGTATCTACCCAGAAAATTACCCATTTCTTCTAGAATCTTCTGGTTCCAAAATTCTAAAGGGAGGTTTGGCAATCTATACCAGTCCAGGCTTTGGTTTACCTTAAACTTTTTTGGGTTGAATCCCACAAACCAGTTACATAAGTAGAATCCAAATCCATTTAAAAGCCAAATCCCTTCTAAAATCTCCTTTTTGACCTTGACAGAGGGGCAAACAACAAAGAAGAGGCCGTTCTCTAGGGTTTTCAGAGTTAAGTCCTTTCCCCATCTTCCCTGCCACCATTTTCTAAGTTCCTCCGAATCTAGGTTGGAACCAAACCATTTCCCAATAACTCCAAATTTTTCAAAAAATTCAATGGATGGTTTTAACAGATTAGGGCTTAGAACCATAGTTTTTTTGTTTCCATACTTGGGTTCCGATGGCCGCATACCAATGCCTCCCTCTCCAATGTTCGATTTTCGCCACTATTCTTGCCCATGCCTTCTGTAGTTGCTCCAGTGGGTCTTCCAATGTGCCGGATGCTCCCATCTTTTTCCAGGTCGCATGGGAGGGGAAAATCTATTCGAAAACCTCGGGAGTTTCTGTCTTCCATTCGATCTCCAAGGTTCTTGAGAAGCCCTATCTCGGACTTTGCTAAATGGGATTTCAATCTCCGTTTCCTCAGCCCATGATCGGGGCAAGTCTGATCCCTTACCTTCTGAGAGTCCTACCTCCCTTGTAACCCTGGTTGAAACCTTCTTTTCCCTTTGAGCTAGATCAGTTTCCTGTTTCTCCGCTGATTTCCGCTCCATCTCCCCTTTATTCTTATAATATATTTATTATTATTTATATCAATAAATAATATATTATATCATATAAGATTTTAAATACTATATATAATTATATTTTAATATGTATATACAGCCGTCCCCCTAAATTTTTGAAAAAAATTGCTGTCCCTGCGCCCCCCCCGTCTCCCCATCCCGGAAACTCAGAGAAACACTGGAAGAAAGCCACTAATGAATCTTTTATATATTTGGTTTGTGTTGTGAAGCTTAAGCTCTAAAAGATTTAGTCCGGGCATTTTTGACAAGCAAGGTCTAATGGTTCTATCATGTCATGGTAAAATATATGAATGAACCTTGTGAAGTGAACAGCTTTAACAAAGGCTATTCTTAATGCCTATCTGGTTTTCTACAGTACCAATATGGTGACATCGAAGACATTTTTTCTTTTATAGTATTGTATCAAAGCAAAAGTACAAATTTAAGTCTTGGTGAGGGCAGAGAGACCATCCAGCCACAAGAATATCAGTGCAGTTCAGATATAACCCATACCATCTGAATAAATACATAGTTGTTAAGTTACCTGCCTAAGAAAGAGAATTTAAGGATTATTCTTGCATGATTAAAAAATTCAAAGATAAGTTAGATCAGTACAATTCTGGATGATACTTTTGAACTTTGGAAGTATTCAGATAGCTGGAATCACATCCCCCATCAGGAGCTATAACAGCAGGCCCGCCATAACATGCAAGGAAGATGAAGTTCCGTACAACTACTCTAGATAGGAGGACAAGGATCTTTCACAGAATTCTCTCTCTTCACCTTGTGAGCAGGAGCTGTAACAACATAGCCAACAGCTATAACTATCAGAGGATGATCTCTGTGCTTGTTCAAAGCTAAAGTAGGAGAACAGGAGCTGTAGCAGCGGAACCAACAACAATAGCATCTGGAGGAGAAGGATCTTGTGCATACCATCAGTCAGATTTTTGCCTGTAACATTTCTATGGGCAACTTAAAAGAAAAGTCACTTGAATGTCAACAAGTGGAGGAGGAAGAAAATCAGTTAAAGTGACCATGTCCAGAACTATAATCAGAGAGGTCAACATTCTCAACAGAATTGACATGGTATTAGAAAACTATTGGATCTATCCTCCCATCCATCAGATCGAGACAAACAAAGTTATTGTTTTTATCCAAATTATATATGCAGTGATCCTCCTCAGCCACAGGTTTATCATAATCATCAGATCTTCATTCTGCATCTCAAAAGCATGTTCCTTAAGCAGGCACTACAAATTATCTCCTTCATCTCTATCAATTGCAACTCCTAGTGTAATAAGCTACATGCTCAGTGCAATGACGATTACCGCATGAATTGTCAATATGATGAACTGGATAACTCTAGCCAACAACCTATTCTGAAAGTGAGCATGAATTATTATCCCTCAAAAAGCTTTATGTGGCAAACACAACAATAGTTCTACACTCTGTGGAGTATGTAGAGAGGATGGCAGACCACCTCTCTAGTATCTACAAACAAGTACAAAAAGATGCATTGAAAAAAGTGATAAAAGAGTAGTGAACAAGAATATTTAAGGATCATTGCTAAGTGATTATCACAAGCACATGGTTCCCAAACTCACAAACCAAGAGTGCCTTTGAAACCTAAATTATCGGTACAGGTTTGCATACAGGTATGACCATTCCCAGTTTTTTGAGACCTTGGATGTGGTACGGCTTGGGTATGTCCATACAAGAAAAATATTAAAAATATAATAATTATAGATAAAATTAAAAAAATTCATCACGATGCCAATGTGATATTCATAGCATAATAAAATAATAACCAAACACTACTAATGTTGAATGATCAAATACTAAGTTGCTGATTCGGGTACAGGTTTGCTGGTACAATGGATTTTTTTTGCAGGATTGGAATGGCGTATATATATTATATAAACTAATAATAATGATATAAATATATTAAAAATAAATAAATGTAAATATATTAACAATAAATTTATATAAATTTAAAATAAATTAACAATAAATAAATAATTTATAATAATAAATTAATCAATATATATAATATTATAAATATAAATTTAACACACACACACACATATATACTCATAATAATAATATAAATATATTAAAAATAAATAAATGTCAATATATAATAATAAATATATATAATAAATTAATTAATATATGTAATATTATAAATATAAATTTGATGTTTATATATATATAATAATAATAACAATATAAACATACTAAAAATAAATGAATGTAAATATATTAACAATAAATTTAAAATAATTTTTTTTTGATCAATGAATTGTGACCTTTTGGGCGTCAGTCCCATTGAACTATAATAGTTTAACAAAAAATAAAATGAAGTGCATCAGACCCATAAACAAGGATGCAACACTATCTGACTTTGAAACTAAAGGTTCATATCCGCCCCTCCAATAATGGAATTTTGCCAGTGGAAAAGAGGCAGGGGTACAATTATTTGTGATCAAACACAAGAGTTTAAAGTGTTAACATTGGATTTAGAATGGGAGCATAGATGCATATTGTGAGCAATCAAATGCTATTTTTTTTTTTTTTTCCACCACCGTCCAACCTTCCTTTGTATTCCTAGCATCTGAATCCACAACATTAGAAGTTGAGGGAATGACATCATAAATTTAAAATAAATTAACAATAAATAAATAATTTCTAATAATAAATATATATAATAAATTAATTAATATATATAATATTTTTTTTTGATCCGTAAGCTAAGCATAAGGGAGCCGTACCCCATATATAAAAAGCAAAAAATAAATCAAATGCATGCCCTAAGAATAGGGGTGCGAAATGCAAACGACAATGCTTGCATTAACCAAAGACAATCATTCAGCAAAACCTGCCAACCCATTGAAGCATGGGCGCATTCACAAATTCTCCTCTTTCTTTGACGGTCTAAGCGTCATATGCAACTTAGTTTGAGAGGATTTTTTCTTCACTTTTGTCCAACCCTGATCTAAAAGTGGGGGAGACTCCCCAATCTGATCCACCATACCAATTGAAGTGCCCTCACCTTCCTTAGGATTCACAAACCCCGAAGAGCTCATAGATTTTGTCATTCTATCAATCCCATCACCCCCAGGATCAACAGCAGTTAGTGGCTCAGTAGGTGCTAAGGAGCCTTCCGAAAGGAGAGGAGGCGACAAGTTATCCTTCGCTGAGTTCGTTGGGGGAGTCTTCGGCATCCTTATTGTGTCTTCCCTAAGTGTTGTCTGAGAGGATGTGACAGTAGCCCTCA
The DNA here is from genome assembly GCA_027924645.1 of Cunninghamia lanceolata. Classification (NCBI taxonomy): domain Eukaryota; kingdom Viridiplantae; phylum Streptophyta; class Pinopsida; order Cupressales; family Cupressaceae; genus Cunninghamia; species Cunninghamia lanceolata. The sequence continues at coordinate 25,508,871 of BSBN01000377.1, read as the reverse complement.
GAGAGGGAGAGGAGACTACATTTGCAGCAGCCTTAGGAAGAGTGTGTGAAGCAGCTGTAACATTTTGAGAAACTGTAATGCCCCCATTTTTGGGTTCTCTTGCAGCATAGTCGGAGCTGACTTTTTGGGTTGGTGATAGCCTGATCAGAGGAGTATTTCAATGTCACCAATGTGTTCAGGTGATCCAGTGGAGCTGTATGACATTTTCTGGAGAGATTTTGGATAACTTGTCCGTACTTACTATTTATGGTAAGTGCTTGCGTGTCAACAATCTTTCTGAGTTTTTCTGGGTTTGTTCTCTTTGGTCCTTGGAGAACACTGCTATTTATAGTAAGTGTCAGTTTGGCGCTGTTTTGGTGACTTGGCAGACAACCATTGGCTATCTCAGATGTTGCATTGAGCTCAGTGATATCAAATGGTTTGCGGTGATGTCTTTCCAGGCAATTTCGGACTTTTGGGCCATTCTGGACACCTTGACCCACATTGTTTTAACTTTTTAGTAAATCACTTGGATGTGTTGCTCATGCTTACTATTTATAGTAAGTCACTGGTATGGTCAGCTGGCAGAGTTTCTATATTTGGCATGGTGGCATAATTATATCATGGAGTTATATTGGTTAATATTGGCCTTATGCATTTAATATTAATAACGTCAAATAATAAAGTTAAATTAAATAATTTAACTTTATGCGTTAGTAAAATATTTTAAAAAGGGACTTTACTATAAAGGGGATATAAGTAATTTTTAAAATATACTTTATAATATAAGTTAAAGTGTCATTTTAAAAGGGGAGATATAAGTGACTTTTAAAGTATACTTTATATTATAAAGTTGTGCATCAAAATTAAAAGAATGAAAGGTGGGAAATGAAAGTAAATTAAATGAAATAAAAGTCAATGCAAATTGAGAATTATAAAAGGGCATTTGAAGTTCATTTCATTCATTCATGACTTGATATTTGTATTTCTTCTTGCTGGAGGAGTTGGTTCTTCCTGAAGGTTTGTGAGGACGTAAACCCTTGCAAGCAACATCTTCCACATTGGTGAGAGACCCAATTTGGAGGATTCAGTGGTGGCTTCATACAGGGGTCACATTTGGTTCATCACAGTTGTTTATGTGTTCAGATTTGAGCTTCAATTTCCATTGCATGTTTGAAGAATTTAATAGGAATACAGATTGAAGGGATATTATCAGATTTTAAGGAGAGTTTTTTCTTATTTTCTTGCTGATTGAGGTTGCCAGTCTAGCTGTACAACTTGTGTGAGGATGTGGGAAACTTGGTGGTGAGGGCGGCTAGGGTTTGTTAGCAGATTTATTGCTGTTGCTGCAAAATCAGACTTGCATGCTGTTCAAATTAAATGGATTTATTGCTGTTTTGGAGTCGGCTAAATCTGCATATCATGGTTTGGTGATTTGGAGCTGTTTTGACATCTTTGGTGGTGTAACGACCAACCTAGGGTTTCTAGAAATTGTTGTTGCTGCAAAATTAGACTTGCGTGTTGTTCAAATTAAATGGGTATGCCTCATATTTCATTGTAATGTGATTTCCTGATCTGGGTCTTTGTTATTTTGCTCATATCTGTTCTAGTTTTTTCTGGGTTATCATTGCATGTTATATATTGTCATTGTTATCTGCAAAAAACATTATATGCAAACACAAAAACCCCTTCTACAACTTCTGTCTAGTTCTGAAAGACCACAATAATAATAAAAATAACATAATAAGGATATAAAAAAAATTTCAAACAGGGGCAGCTCATTACAGAAACAGGAGCAATGTTGTAATGGTGGGGCTCAACCCCAATCCACCAGGTAGGTCTCTCTTTTGAGGCCTATGCACCCCACAGTTGTGGCCTTTTTGCATTGTGTAGTAATGTGATTTGTTGAAAAGCATTTCCTGCACTTGAAAGGTATTTTTTCATAGTCTACCAACTGCCTACAAGTTCTGTTACCACTTTCAGATCAATTTCAGCTGGTAGACCAATGGAGAGGTCCATTTCAACACATATTCGAGCATAGGTTGAGCTAGCATAATTTATCGTTTCTTCTGAGGAGCTGTAATACTTCCCAAGGCCATTTCCAATGGCTCTCAAGTATTCAAGTTCCCAAAATTGTATGGGCAGGTATGATAGACGCACCCACAGGTAAGCAGAGGAGAAAGACTCCAACTGAGGATTGAAGGATGGAAACCACAACTTCAAACATAAAAAATCTCCATGAAGGAACCACGGACCATGCTCCGACACCTTCCATTTGTCTTCGGAAGATTCGAATTCCAGGATAAAAAAACCTCTGACACAGGGGTAGATGCTTACTTCTTCCTCTAGGCCCTCCTTCCAGAGCTCAGAGATCCACACGTGCAAATCACACAGTTTTGGCCACGATCTGGTGAATCTGCAAATGAGTGCGTGCTCCCTGAGAAAGTCTTCCCTATAATGAATGTCTCCATTCAAGCAGATCTCTGGAATAACATCAGAGCGATGAAAAGGCAAGGCTCCACCAGCATTGGCAATAGCACCAAAAGAAGGTGGGAAAGGTTGATTTGAATTCGTGCCTGGAAAAGAGCCCTTATAGAGTCCATTAGGTGCCACATTTCTCCCAACTTGCCCAGCTGAATGAGGGCTAGGGTTTTGAGTTTGGGTGAAGGGCGCTAGAGAGACGTCACCCTTCCGCGCGCCAAAATTCAGCGCCTTTGTATAACTGAGGCAGCAAGCCCCAAGCGAAGGTTGTCCCCCGCGTGCAGACCCTTTGCCCCAAACACCACCCACCCACCATGAATCTTTTGCGCTGTTGGGAAGAGATCACTGTTCTGCGGAATTTCGCAACATTTCGGAGCTCCAGTATTTCTAAATTATTAAATATATATAATATTATAAATATATATTACAAATAAATATTTAGATAATAAGTATAAATTTGACATATATATAAAGTCATAATAACAATATAAATATATTAACAATAAATTTAATATATAAATTTAAAATATAAATTTAAAATAAATAAATAATCTATAATAATAAATTAATTAATATATATAATATTATAAATACATTATATTTTATTATAAATATATATTACAAATAAATATATAGATAATAAATATAAATTTGATATATGTATATATGGAATCTCATAATAACAATATAAATATATTAAAAATAAATAAATGTAAATATATTAACAATAAATTTAATATATAAATTTAAAATAAATTATTTATTTTTATAAATATATATTACAAATAAATATATACATAATACATATAAATTTGACATATAAATTGGTGCTGCTTAAACTTGTTTTCTTCTTGTTGCCTATAACTTGTCTTGTCCTATGATTTCCTTTGCTGCAAACATAATTGTTGGAGGCACTGCTTTAGGTATTCCATATTTCCTAGTCTTGTAAGTGGTTTTTTTGCTTTCCTCTTCAAATGTCACTCAAAATGACTGTCTGTCATTCCATTCTTGGCCTCTGTTGTTGCTTCTGCCATGCTTATGGTGCCTGTGCCGCTTCATTGATTGGAAGCTTTGTCTCTGTCCGCTGCCACTTGCTTCGTTTATTGTTGCAACTAGAAGCTCCACCTCATTGTAATATCTTGTTTTCTGCTTTGTGTTTTACAAGGAAATAGTCATGTTATAGACCCACAGGGAACCCTGGGTGCCAGGGCCAGACCCTGGGCTAACCCAAGCCTGGCCCAGCTCCGTACCTGGACTCGAACCAAACCCATGCAATATGTTGCCCAATTCTGCCGAACCTGGTAACATAGATTATATATATTAAATGAGTCATGACATATGATATTTTCCTATCTCTTCAAAATAAGCAAATAGTCAATGGTCATAGTTGTAGTAAGAACTTCATGAAGCGCATCTAAATCAGCAATTGGTACGTTAGAATCAAATGCAATAGGACCAGCAGCAGTTTAGTTAGTTGTAATTTTTGTGTTGTTTTTATTTTTTCATCTAATTTTGTGTGTTTATTGTGACTGTTATACATTTTTATACTAAGAGCTGACTCATGATTATTTCCCAAAAGACAAGAGTTCTCAACACTTTATTTGCTAGAGCCATAAGGATATATCAGTTGGAGATTGCAATAAATTTGAAGAAAAACATTTTTCCAAAGTTCTAAAAAGTAATGGTTACAAAGATCGGTATACAAGGAAAGCCTCTGAGTAAGCCGAAAGAGGTCCTAACAGTAAAGAAACATCTGACGGGAAGGACAAAAAAACTTTCTTACCTTAGTCAAGGGCACTGTTGACCAAAATTGCTAGAATCCTTGAAAGATTTTAGCATTAAAACATTTTTTAAATTGGTCAACCCCCGTAGGTCCAGGCTTAGGAACCTTGAAGGCTTCATTAATCCAAAGACTTTAAGGGCATGTATTTAATTCCTTGGACATGTGGAGTACTTTATGTTGGTCAAGCTGCTTGTGCGCTCCAAACTAGAATCAAGGAACATTGCATGGATCTAGAATATAGTAGGGTTAAAAAATCAGCCCTAGCTGAATATGAAAGCAGAATCAATCACACCATCAAACATTTGGAACACAAAATTTTTATCCGTGGAAAGTTGGTTGGTTGATAGAAGAATTAGGGAGGCAATTGACATACAAGAATACTCTATCAACCTAATAGAGATGATTAGTCAGAAATAAAGTCAGACCTGGAAATCCATTCTAGATGAACTAGGTTAAAACTTAGGAACATTGGTTTGAGTGCTATATTTGGATTAGTCTCCTTACTGTTATTGTTGTTTTTATTTTGATGGGTTTTATTTCTTTGTTTTTGGTCTAAGTGCTTTTTTCATTTCAATAAACTAAGAACCTTTGGAGAATTAAATTATACAATTAAAAAAAATTGTATTTTTAACCTTCTCTAGCTGTTCCCCCTCGGCATGGCATGGTTATGAAATAATTTTCCCTTATTCTACTCCCAAGCTAAGGCTACTTCCCTGATGATGAGTTTGTTAGTGAGACTTGAAACATTGGAAATAATCAATTCTACCCAGTTGGATCCAAAAACTTACCTCACAGATTTGCACCATGAACATAACCTATAGAGTACAAGCTGTATGGTATTACGCAACTCAGCATGTCTATCTAGATTCTATACTGTTTACATTAGTAGCCTGAACATTAGAATGCTCCATTGCAGACACAAGGATTTGGGCTAGCCATTTGAAGACATTTTAACGTTGGCAATCGATGTCCTAATACATTCAACCAAGAATTAAATTCTTTAACATTGCATTAATTGCACACTTGTTAAAATTCAAAATAGTGAAAGCGAAAACAAAGACATAATTTACACCTTCAAATCAACTTTTCATTCCTTAGAAAGCTTACAAAGAAACCTCTACAAATTGTTCTTGATAGTGGCACGAAATTATATCACTGTGTTTGATCACACTTGATCACTGAGTTATTTTACTTCTATCTTGCACCTATCTTTATATTATTCAGCTGTAAATCTAATCTTCAAAAAGCTTCTTATCTCACGTAGGAGATGACTTGGAAGATAAGTCTAAATCATTAGTGTATATCTACACTTTATTAAACTTAATTAGTTAAATAAAAGAATTTCACTTTGTCACTTAAGTGAACTGCAAAATAAAATTAACTCGAACCACTTGCATGTTCACATTGAACCTGTATAGAATTTTCGAACTGAGCTAGAAAACTCAATACTCCCTCTTAGTGAGGAAGGATTTCTGCACCAATCCAAGTTTGTTTCTGAAAGCTTCAGACTTCCCTTTTGCTAAGGGCTTGGTCAAACTTAGGCTGTGTCTTCATTCTTTTGTTTGTACCAATCCAAGTTTGTTTCTGAAAGCTTCAAACTTCCCTTTTGGAGACTGGAAGGCTCTATGATGTTGCTCATCAATGCCATGTAGTTAGAAAATTTCTTCAGAGGCCTACTCTCCCTGAATGTGCTCCTAGGAGCCTCAACATGCTCATGAGCATCCCTCAATGTCTATGTGAACCATCGAGGTTTCCTAACAGAAGAAGGGGCTAAAGTTTCTTTTGAAGATTGTTGTTTTGAATTGGAGACAATAGGCATTTCCAAAGACTCAACCTTCGGAGCTTCCTACTCCTCATCCACTATTACTAGAATGAATTCATGAGACTTTCTGATGCAAAGTTCTCAAACTTTACATCCCTACCGACTATAACTTTCCTTTATTTTGGAATATAGACCATGTAGGCCATAGAAGTTTCACTGTAACCCACAAATAAACCCTTCCTACTGGAAGGTTCCAATTTTGTCCTCTTCTCTACAGGTACATGAATATAAATTAGACAACCAAAGATGTGGAAATGACTCACCTCTGGCTTCACACTAGTGAATGCCTTTTTTGGTGTCTTGACCTCCAAGATCTTGTGAGGACACTTGTTTTGGATGTAGATTGCTCTATTGCATGCCTCTGCCCAAAGAAACATTGATAGGTCCTAGTCATGAATCATGGCCTTAGCAGCCCCTATGATAGATTGATTCTTCCGTTCTGCAACCCCATTTTCCTGTGGGTTGTACAAAATTCCTGCGACCTTGCAGAATCCTTTGAACTCCTTGGAGGTATACTCACCCCCATTGTTTGATCTCAAGACTTTGATCATCTTCCCTGTTTGGTTCTCAATTAGAGCTTTGAACTCCTGAAACTTGCTAAACACGACATCCTTGGTCTTTAATAAATAGATCCAAGTCTTGCGAGAGAAATCATCAATAAAGGAAACACAACACATGCTTCCTTGAATTGATGCTATTAACATCGGTCCACAAACATCAAATTGCACTAAGTCTAGAATCCCCTTAGACCTATGCTCGCTGCTTGGGAAAGTAGCCTTGACATGCTTGCCAAGTGGGCACCCTTTACCAACTCCTTGTTATTCAATACTGAACTCTGGAAGACTTGTGACAATCTCCCTTAGAATAGGCAACGCTTTGTGATGTAGAGGCCCCATCCTCTTGTGCCATAACTCGCACAGATTGTCACTGTTATGAACTAGAGCTAAAACTGGTTCACCCTGTAACTTGTAAAGATTGCCTTCTCTAAACCCCTATTACTTGTGCAGTATCTAGGCTAGATTCATTCAGCCTAATAAGGACTTTTTGATTTTTGAATTCTACTACAAAGCTTTATCTTCCATAACTGAAACTTAAAGAAAATTCTTTCCGAGACCAGGAACAAGCAAAACATCATCAAATTCTAAAGAATTACCTGACCGTAATTGAAAGGGAATTGTACCAACTCCTACTACTGGATACTTGGCATCATTATCAAGCTCAACCTAAACTTTAGAGTTGTGTTCTTTCAGTTTGGTAAAACATTGCCGGGCTGATGTCATATGTCTAGATGCCCCACTGTCCACATATCAAGCATCCTTTGAAATTATGCTGGTAGAAAGACAAGAAACCATTGAGAAATCTTTCTCAAACTTGGCAGCAAACTCATTCATTTGAGTCTCTGCAAAGGCTGTCGCTTGCTTATTGTTGCTTCCATTTGCCTTTCTTCTTGTCTGGACATTGTGATGCATAATGATCAAAATTATGACAAATAAAGCACTTGATTTTACTCAAGTCCTTCCCTAGCTGCGAGGATGAATCCTCATCCTTTCCCTTACCCTTGCTATTCTCTTTTTGTTTATTTCCCTTCATTTGTCTAAAGAGAGCTAAATTATTGCCACCACCCTTCTTGCTAGCTTTTGACTCCATTCGAGTTTCCTTCTGGATAGAATCATCCCACAGTCTTTCAAAAGAAGGAAGATTTTCACAGGCACAAATACCTTAAACAAATGCTTACCATGAAGATGTGAAGCCATTCAATGCCAAATTCATGAGGTCTGCGCCTTCAACCTTCTCTCCAACTGCTGCAAGTTGGTCACGAAGTTGTGTGACCTTCATTAGGTAATTGGTAATTGTATCGGATTTAGACATTTCTATGGATCTGAGCTTGTTTTGCATCATTTTCCTGTTAATGTTTTCTCTTTGGAAAAGACTAACCAGAGCATCAAACATCTCCTTGGTTGTTTTCTTCTCTGACAAATGTGGAATTAAATGATTCTTTACCGCATCCATGATCATTTGCTTGGCCTTTATCTCTTTCTTTTTAGGAGTTGCCTATTCTTGCTTATTCGTAGGTGGAGTCACTTGATCCTTGACGATATACCGGAGATCATTTTTCTCCAAAAACAAAGTACCTTGACTCTCCAAGGTTAGAAATTTATTGCACCTTCCAGTCTATCCTCGAACCCGAGGTTAGTTGATGCCATTTTATTAAGAAATAAAATTTTACTCAAAACCCCCAAATCTGAAAGTAGTAATTGCTCTTTAGATTTTTTTTGAAATACCCTCGAAAATATGCCCTATCTGCGGACTACTGAAAACCTGCTGAAAAAATTGTGAAAATACTTGTAGATTTTCAGCCCAACCCTAGCTGCCGGTTTGAACCCTTGCCATCACCTAAAAACCCTAGTTGTAGGTCAAAAAACATTGTGGCACAATTTGCAGAGAAACCCTAGCTGTCAAAATTGTAGATTCCAGCACGTTTCTTTTTCCTAAAAATCCTGCGTGATTAAAAAACCTGCCTTGAAGAAATGGCGCAATTTTCAGAATCAATCATATGCAATTTTTACCTGTAAAAAAACTCGCGATTTTATAAAGAAATAATCCTGTGCGATTTTTAAATACTTGGTCATGAATTCTTCGTCAAAATCTTGCCGCGATTTTACTGAAGAAATTGACGTGATTTTACACAGAACACCTATGCGATTTTCCTCTTGTAACCTGGCCGCAGTTTTCACCCTTTTCTGGTGACACAAATTCTTCCACAAAAAGGTGCAATTTTCACCTCGAAAATCTTGTGCAATTCAATGAAATTTATGCCACGAATTTGTTCCAGCTTCCTTCAACATGCTTTGATAACATGAAAAAATTTCAACGTAGGCAATCAATGTCCTAATGCATTCAACAAAGAATTAAATTCTTTAACATTGCTTTAATTGCACACCTGTTAAAATTCAAAACAGCGAAAGTGAAAACAGAGAGACAGATAATTTACACCTTCAAATCAGCTTTTCATTCTTTCGAAAGCTTACAAGGAAACCTCTACAAACTATTCTTGACAGTTTTACGGAATTATATCACTGTGTTTGATCACACTTGATCATTGAGTTATTTACTTCTATCTTGCACCTATCGTTATATTATTCAGATAATTTCGCCCTTGCATCTTGCAAAACTGTGGTTGAAAATTGCCTTAAACAATAGTAGAAAACTCCACTATAAATGCCCTCAATTCCAGAAAAATGACGTCAAACCCAGGGTTTGATCTCTGTATATACTGCCACAAAGAACCTTCAAATCAATCCTGCAGCTTCTACAAAATGTCAGAGTTTGAAAAATGAGTTCCTGAATAACAAAATGGAAGGACAGAGGATAAAAGGAGAATTCTCCTGAACCTCAACTTGCAGAAGGAAAAAAACAGGAATTTGTGGGCTGGGAGAGGTGGGAGGGACCATCAAATAGCCTCAAACACCTATTACAACAAGGGGAGGCCGGTGAGGAGCAACAGCTAAAATCAAATATGATAAATAAAATAAACTGGATATCAAAACAATATAGCAAGTATATGCAAGATGTTGAATTCCAAGTTCAAGGATTAAATAAGCAAGAGACTTTGCCAAATCTAATGGTTTAAATATTTTGGTTGTAGTTTTCAGTGTTTGTAACTTTGTATTTCCCGCTCTTTTTAAGTTTTTTCCTATTTCTATAATGTAGATAGTAAAATAAGTCAAATATTACCAGGAATCTTATGAGAATTGGTATGAAGCTCAACACAATCATAAATGGAGATAGGAGCAGAGCAACTGTGGTGGGCAAAATAAAGGAAGGTGCTCCAAATTTTGATGTGCTTGCAAAGGGCTGGTTTTACAAGCACTAGTAAGAATCCTTGGATGTCTCTTTTGGTCTTTGTCTTTTCAACTTCAACATTTTGTCTACATACAATACAGTCTACCAATAGTTCTATCTGAAAATGTTCTCTGAGTCATGAAGAACTAGCCATACAATAATTCCTTAATTGCAATCTTGTAAATATGAAAAAAACAGAAATAAATCCAAAAATGATGTATGAAAATTTAGAATGAAAGCAAGCCCCATAGCAATTGCATGCCCCTATTTTGTCAGAGAAAGTATGTAAGTTGTTATCCATTATGCTCTTAGCTCTTCAGTGTGTAGTCTAGAAATTGTGGCTGCATTTTGTAGTCTTCTAAGTTTTCTTCACCCATTTGACAAATCTTCTATGACAAAAAAGAATTGCAGGTTAAGGAAAATTGAGAAATCTGGTTGTGATAAAACTTTGTAATCAATGCAGTTGATGAAACAGGAAAGTTATCAACAGTAGTGGCAAAGCAATAGAATCACCATCACCAGCAGTACTTTAAAAATTGGCCTTTTCCTTTAGCTAACATTTGGACAGTTCTATTTATGATCTTAGCATTTCTGTATTTTGCCTCTGTATTCTGCCCTGATATTTTTTTGGAAATAAATCCCGTCATGTGTTTAGAAATCCATAAATGCAAGAACACATTCTTTAGTTCAACATTGAGCCCTGATTTGTACTAAACAACTTTATTTGTCAGTCAGAAATACACTTTAAACGAGGCCTGTAGCAACCGGTTCTCATACATTTGTCTGTCTCTAAAAAATTGGAAGTGAGGCCTGCAAACAAATTTTTAGGGACGACTTGCCAATGCTTTTGCAGCAAAGGTCTTACCATCTTTTGCCTTAATCTTGAACTTGTAATATATGATTAATATATACAAATCAATAACCGAACAGCTTTGCTGCCATATTTCTCAATATCAATTAAGTATTTTTTTTAATAGATTAAGTGAGGGTTCTATAGGGGTCCTTTTCTGAAAATAAAAGTAATATTCATGAGACCAGGTTAATGAATAATCTCCAACAATAACCCGGGTTTACAAAAGTCCAAGCAGGCTTGCTTGAAGAAACACAACAAAAAACAAAACCTCCAAAACTGCTACCATCAAGAACCAGTAAACGAAGATAAAATCACGACTCCTTGGTGGAAACCAAAACGCCTGGTTCTTCTACCATCCTCCTAACAACCCTAGATATGCCATTCGTAACAATCGTAGGGAGGTGATGTGTATAACATATCTCCAATCATTCCTTCTTAATGACTAGCTTTCAGATTTTCTATATGAAGTGCCATATGTTGGCAATACATAGCAAGGTCTGCATGTTTCTTGTCAAAGGTTTCAGTAAAATCCTTAAGTTGCTCTAAATCAGTCCAATGATTAGATCCCGTGGCAGCACCAAATTCACAGTGTTCTTCCATGCTATCACCGAGCACGATCAGATGGTCATCAGGGATCAATTGATTCAAGATCCACTGCTGGACAACCTTACCAGGAACTCCTTCATCAATTTGTTCACAGAATCCTCAGTGATCAAGGCACAGGTACACCGCATCCCTGAATTGGACAGCCCACTTGCTTCAAGCACATCTTTGATCAGGTGCAGGGTAGAGATGTTAGGAACGCTGAAAATGTTCCTAATGCGCCAGTCTGATACTGCACCTGCATACAGTGCAGCCCACCTAAAACCACCCTTCCTTGCAAATAAAAACCACTAGGTGAACCACTGACACTTGCACAATAAAACCAAGATTGTAAACTGCGAAAGTGGCTACCGATTGGAAAGGCCTGGACACAAATAAAAAGGGGCTGGAGCATGAGCCAAGAACAGCGGTGTGCCCAACCACCTAATGCAACGGAGTGGGAAATAATTCTCTCACAAGCAAAGGTGCCACCACAATCTCACCCAGTAGAAATATGATTATTTTTCAATCATATGCAGGCGACCTAAAGCTTGGAATGATAAAATCATTCCCCACAGATGCATCTCTTTCTAACAGTGGGATCAAGTCTCACACATGCGGAAGGATGTTGATCTTCAATGAGAAGGGGAGCAATTCCACTCCATCATTTGCCAGCCTATCTGCAACTGCATTCCCTTCTCTGAGGTAATGATTGAACTCATTATAATGAAAATTGGCAATGAGAAGAAGAGCTTCATCAATTATGCTCTTTAACTTCTAGGCCTGCAAAGAGTTATTCTTCAAACCATTGATAATCAATAAGGAGTCTCCTCCAACCTCAAGACACTTGAGTCTCCTTCAACCTCAAGACACTTGAACCTAACCGCCAATTTGATCCCGTTCAACTCTTGCAACCAAGAAAGAATGAGGCCTCTTTGACAAAACTGCCATCCGCCAATCTAAAAGCTATCCCTGCACCTGTGGGACTTGGATTACCTTTGGTGGCACCATCAAAATTAATATTAATATTCTCGGTCTTTGGAAGAATTTAATGCACCTTTTTTCAACAAAGTTTCTTTTTGATTACCCCGTTAATGGGGGAACATTAATTTAAGTATAAGTGGTCATTGTTCATTTCATTAATGCTAGACATTTCTTGATGACTGTAGACTACTGGTGGTATTGTCAGGTTGAAATTTTGAAGAAAACAACCGGTACTTAAAATTGCAACTATAATAAAAGTGCTTACAAATTTTCAGACATGTAAATCATGATGTAAGACAAAATTGAATATATGATATAATAGCATTGAGTTATTTAATGAAGACATTTCAATGCATTTCAGGGATGGTGGAATGTAGTTTCTGGGACAGAAAATTTTCCTGGATTTTGGAGATCATGGCGAAATTGATATTAAAATATTATATACAAATTAATATTAAATATTTTAAAATAAAAATAAATAAAAGTATAACTTAATAAAATAAATAAATTATAAAACTGAAACTTGTCAGAACTTTTTAAGCTGAAAATTTAAAAAGTAAATACAATGTGCTAAATTTGCAATTACAATCCATTGATTCATTAATCCATTTGATGATCATAATATGTTTTTCATTTCAACAGTTAAGGCTGCAAAGTACAAAGTTAGGAAATTTGGAGTTCGAAGCTAGAGTTGAGAACCACAACCATGAACTAAATCAAAATGCCAAAACAAGAAATCTGTAGCAACATTGAGCAACAAGCTCAGAGATTGGAGACATCATCTGATGGAAATCTCAGAAATCACTTCTCATCAGTGGAACTGTTGGACTCAATTAACTCTTGCAACGAGACCCCAACCAATCATTGCTGCACATTTTGGTCTTCATTAATCTCATTGACTCCTCAAATTCTACATCTCATCGTACTATAGGGCTTTCCTTGCACTCAGGTGTCTTGTGATCCATGAAACACAAGGCTATGTACAACAACAAGCTTCTCTGTGCTCCTAGATGTTTGTCTGTCCCTGTGTACATAGTGAACCAGTTCCTGTCAGTAGAAGAGTAACTAGCAACTTGTGAGACGAGGCAAATGACAATGGACACACCATTCCTAGAGGTCCATATGGTCTCTACCAACTGCTTGCCTTGTGCAAAAGTATGCCTGTCTATCTTTGCTCAACTCTTTTAGCCATCAAGTTTGGTAAATCTGATCCATTCAGCTTTGATTAATATGGTCATGCTAGAACTGTAGGATGGGGTCTCTCAGAAATTGTGCCATTGCTTTGGTCAATCATGATCACTAGCAGATCCTCCCAAGGTTGGGACTGTTAGAATCCTTATATCTAGTGATGGTGAAAACAGGGGCTATAGATTTATAATAGATGCGATGTATCTCCCATCTGACCAAAATGTATCACTGATCACCACCTACCTAGTCCATTGCTGTGTCATGATCATTATGGCAAGGCTCTTGCCACTTAAGCATCTCTCCAATAAAATGAAGAAAGATGTAAAATTGGTTTCCACTAGCTTGAGGAATTCCTTCTTCAAAATTAGTTGAAGGGGCAATGATTTGTGTTGGTTGCATATAAACATCTGTACCTCCCTAGCATCTGCCACAACTTGTTTAACCCAAGTAATTTTGCCAATGTTATTTAATGCATTGTTCGTTGCATGGACAAAATATGGGTTCCAATAGATATGCCTGTAGGTACCCTCAACTAATTTCTCTGCTACCCAACACACATATGTTGCATCCATCACTACCTGTTCTACTACTACATTAGAAGTAGCCCGCTCAATGACATCTCACAAAATCTGAAATTGGAACTGTCTCAACGATTTCCAGAACAATCAACTGGCATAAGGAATTAAGGGCCTCTTGTATATGTAACTATCATTTTGATGAGTGAGTAGTGTCTAATGTTCGTCTACCAATACATGATTATGTTGCAGTCATGTGACATCCATATGGCTTTCATCTCCTCCATCGGTAAGTTAAACTTTAGAATAACTTATTCCCTAGATTGCGATTTTCAATTTTTTTTTTGCCAGAAGATGCATATGATGGACTTGCTTTGCATGCCTTGGTGAAAGTCTCCTTGAAGTAAAGGGATCAAACAACATGAAATGGAATACCATTTATAAAAAAGAAGTTGCCAATGACATTGTACTGCTTTCTAGCCACTTGGAACATATATGTAATCAGGTTTAATTTTGATGCTGAACCTGTGGCTTTTCATTCCCCACTTGGTTCCATTCCACTCTCCTCAAAAGTGGGAATTGCTGGAGGTGTAGCTACTTGTCTAGGAATCTTGAGGGAAGTTACAGATGATATTGTGATGCCCCCATTGTACAATCTGCCATCTGGTCATCTATGCCCTCTCCTCAGGTGTTATCATGATACAAGGTTCAATTGCTTGATCAACAATTTGTAGGAGGCATGCTTTAACTCCCATGATGCTGCCCTTCCTATTAAGGTCACAAATGTTGCATTTCCAATACCGACTCTCTCCTGAATTATGCACATCGTTTATGTCAAGTATCACTACAAACTAATGCAAAGGGCTTCACTTGTTGAAAGGTCCCTTGGTATATTTTATGAGCATCTTAGAAGGGCAATTACAACACAAAGCATTCCCAACTGAAGTTTCTGTATTTAGGATTTGGCTGCCTGCACCTCTTTTCTTTATGTTCTCCCTCTTTCAATGTCCAATCCCTTTACCAGCGATATGTAGGAGGTGTGCATTAACTCCTGTAATGCTGCCTTTTGAATTAAGGTTGCAAATGTTGCATTTCCAATGCTGACTCTTTCCTGAATCATGCACATGGTTTATAACTTTATATCACATGTCACTACAAACTAATGCAAAGGGCTTCACTTGGTGAAAGGCCCCTTGGTATATTTTATGAGTATCTTAGAAGGACAATTGCAATGCAAAGCACTCCCAGCTGATGTTTCTGTATTTTTGGTTTGGCTGCCCTCACCTCTCTGCTCTAAGTTTCCTCCTCTTTCACCATTCATTTCTAATTCCGCCTTGTTACTCAAACAACTCGTCTTGTCCTTGAAAAGAGACGCAACATGAAACAAACAATATAAATTGAAAAACAACAATCTTTTTATGGTTTTTACCACATTGAATGTTTGTAGGCTTTTTAGAACATTGCAAGTGCAAAAGAAAGCAGCAATTTTTTAAGCAACAAAATAAAATCTACAAACATAAAAAACCGTAATTTTTTTGAAGTGAGAAAAAACCTGCATTCAGCCATTTTCTTCAATCACTATAAGGGCTTCACTTGTTGAAAGGTCCTTTGGTATATTTTATGAGTATCTTAGAAGGGCAATTACATCACAAAGCATTCCCAACTGAAATTTCTGTATTTGGGATTTGGCTGCCGGCACCTCTTTTCTTTATGTTTCTCCCTCTTTCAAGGTCCAATCCCTTTACCAGCGATATATAGGAGGTGTGCATTAACTCCCGTAATGCTGCCTTTCCAATTAAGGTTGCAAATTTTGCATTTCCAATGCTGATTCTCTCCTGAATCATGCACATGGTTCATGCCAAATGTCACTACAAACTAATGCAAAGGGCTTCACTTGTTGAAGGGCCCCTTGGTATATTTTATGAGCATCTTAGGACAATTGCAACGCAAAGCACTCCCAACTGAAGTTAATGTATTTGGGGTTTGGCTTCCCTCACCTCTCTGCTATATGTTTCCTCCTCTTTCACCATTCATTTCTAATTCCTCCTTGTAACTCAAACGACTCATCTTGGCCTTGAAAAGAGATGCAACAAAAACAAACAAAATAATTGAAAAACAACAATTTTTTTATGGTTTTTACCACATTGCATCTTCAGAGAAAAAAAAAAACAGCAATGTTTGTAGGCTTTGTAGGACGTTGCAAGTGCAAAAGAAAGCAGCAACTTTTTAAGCAAAAAAAAAAATTCACAGACATAAAAAACAGCAAATTTTTTGAAGTGAAAGAAAAAGACCTAACATTTCAGCATTTTCTTCAATCACTATACGCAACAAATTTTAGAAATAAATTTGACACATTGTGTTGCTCTTTGCATTTTTGTTTAACAAACAATTTATTTATTTATTTTTAACATTTTGTGAGACAAACATTGCAAAGTGAAAAATGGAGGGGACATACTTGACGAATGATGGATTGACTTGCAAATACTTGCTCTTCCTTCCTTCCTCTTTCCTACTGCCCCTCTTTTCCTCTTCTTGTTCTTTGTTTGTTGCAAACCTAAAATGTAATGGTTTTAGGTTTCGTGTGATTTAGAAGCTGCTTTTGGTTTGGGGGCTTTGGTGGCCCCCAATTTGTTTTTTTGGGTTTTGTTAATAATAATATTTTTAAAAGTTGTTCATGGAACAGGCTGTCGAAGATGTCCTGATGTCTCTAGGGACGCCAGGGTCCCCTGCAGTTTCTATTGTGGGTGACGTTCCTAGGAATGACCCCCAAATTGAGAGGATGTTCCTAGGAACACCGCTCGAATTGAGTGGATGTCCCTTGGCTTGAGAACCCCAGGGATGCATCACTAGAGTACATTGATCAAGACCATGTTTGTGATATTTCATATATCACTAGTTTTTCAAACTAGTGCTCCTTGTATGTCATATATAGAATATCTATCCTTAATTTTAGGAATAATATACATTCTCTATATGTGATGTTCAAAACTTAAAAGTTATCTATCCTTAGTTTGGGAAATAAGGGACTGTTTTGGTCATTATCTCTAATGAAAATATGGACTTGGTCTAACAATATATTCAACCTTCTATGAATGGCAATTTTCCTTTCTAATGTTTTGTATTTTTTTTTTTTTTAAAAAATATGTTCGAGCACATGCTCCTTGATCCTGAAATTATAATGCAAAAGCTTTTGGAATGTTAATTTCCTGTATTTTGATTAGCTTTTCTCACAACTTCTTTCAGGTAACCTATCACTTTTTCCATTGGAAGAAGGGCACTCCTTTTTCAGAAGATCAGGGAATATACAACAAGTTAACATGGTGGGAACAGATGGATAATGGCAAGCAGCTGACTCGTAACAGGAAATTTCTTACAGCAGTTCCTCTAGTATTGTGAGTATATGCTTCTATGTTCTTATAACTAGATTGATTTTGGGATTCCTTTATGAGATAATGTGTTGCATAACTGGCAGGGGTAAAGGATAACTGCAAAGAAATTGATATTGAAGAGCACACGCTAATACTGGGAGGGGTGGGGGGTGAATCAGTATTAGGATAAATTTTAACACTTATTTCAAATCTGAAAATACAACTTCAAAAACATCAAGCAAGCTGCACATGCAAGGACACAAATTACGTAGAAAACCCCTAAGGGAAAGAAAACCACGGCAAAATATTGCTTTTATTAACTTCTTAACAAACTGCAGGCAACAACCCACATAAGACACCGATCTTACAAATGTGAGCTCCAACTCACTGGAAGCACCAACTCCCTCTGAGCACCGACTCAGTAAGAGACACCAATCTCTCAACTCTGGTTACAATTTTTCTCTTCCTTCAAATCTGGTCAAAACTGTCCTCTGTCTCTGCATAAACTTCTTTTTTATATTTCCTCAAACTCTTCCTTCTTTTCTTATATCAGCATACTCTTCTCACAAACCTGCCGTAAACTCTTTTACAAATCTGCCATCAACTCTCTTACAAATCTGCCTCTTTATCTCTTTCAATTCCTCATACTTTATCACACATATATCTTCTTAAAATAAATCAGATTTTCACTTCATAGTGCTGCTCCTTCTCTTCCTTATTTCATAGAAATATATCTTGGAAAAACTCTTTAATATGAAGTCGCTGCAATTACCACATTGATCGTTGTCTTTTTCCATATATTAAACTCATGGCATTAATCATACTTAAAATAAGACTTTATCTTATTTTATGTAGCGCTTTTAAAAACAGTTGTAAAGCTTCTAAAATAAGGCTTTTTTAAAACAGTATAAAGCTTTAAAATAAGATATAAAGCATGCTATCTTTTTGCTTTCTATTTTTGGTTTCTTTTTGCTTTACTTGCTATTTTTTTCACTTGCTATCTTTTTCACTTGCTATCCTTTTCACTTGCTATCTTTTTTCTAATAAATTTGATTTCTTTTTGCTTTCCCTTTTTTTATTGCTTTCTTTCTTTTTCATACTCAGCAATAAATCTGATTTCTTTTTGCTTTGGGGAATATGTTTAAATCTTTAATTTAAACATTTATCGATGCATGAACGTGGTATATCAACAGCATAAATAACATTGGCGTTGGAGTGTCCTTTGACATCAATGACAATATTCTAACAGATATATCAAAACAATTTTTTCGAACTTGCTAGATGTTGTCCTGCTTTCCTTGTCACAATCTGATTTTCCTTGAAAGCTATTGTCAATTTGTCATTGTTTGAGTAGCATTAGATTTTTTATGCAAAAGCAACTCTGGAATTCTACTTTATTTAATTATTTCTTTGTTGCATTTTTCATTGTTGAAATTGACGGTATTTATAATCCTATTTATTAAATAGCTCACTACAATTAATATTGTATCCAAATCAGTGCAGTGGAGAGACAATTGTGAAAAGCCTGAACTCATTTGGCGTAATTAATATGTTTGAGCGTGCTCCTTACTTAAAAAGAAGATACTTGCAGTTTGTGTATGGCAGAAAATGTTTGAGTGTGCTCCTTACTTAAAAGAAGAAACTAGCAGCTTGTGTGTGGCAGAAGCTTATGCTGTGTACATAGACACAACTCTTTTCAACTTTTGTTATCTTATGTTATGAACTATCTTATTGATAAGTTTATATTTTCTAATGTCAAGTTGTTAAGCATAGATACTTCATGATATTATACATTATCATTTAGAAGGTCTCAATATTTGAACAAAGGCCTTAATACTAGTTAATTTCTCTCTCATTTATAAATAGGGGGTTCTGACACAAATCTTGGTATCTATTAATCATTTTGCGCATACAATAGTTCAGGAGAGCTCCTTGTCTACCTTGGAATTACAGGCGCAACCCATTCATATGTTCAAGAGCTCTTATCCATCCCTTATTCATTTCTAGATCTTTGTTATTTGACTTTTATCTCTCGTAAATAGTTTTTTTAACAGTAGTTATGCTATCAGAGCAGCAATCTTTCCATCCTGTGCATTCTATTTGGTAATTTTATTTTTTATCCTTCTCGCCCTTTCATCTTCTGTTTTGCAAACCATAAAAATCTCTCTAGTTCCTCCTCTTAGGATACTGTGTTAAAAAGAAACCCTAGCTTATTCACTTGCCCTTTGCTTCCCTATTAATACAATGGCTTCCAACACAAGTAGTGAAAGGGGTTCTCATGAAAATGAGGACACTGAAAATTATATCAGGAAAGAGATAGATACCAAGGTCAATATGCTCTCTAAGAATTAAGATCAGCTATTGGAAACTTTTCAATAATTTACATCCCACAACCACATTGCAGTTCGCAACCATTCTGACTTCAATCCGGACCTTTAAAATTTTTCTAAGGAGAAGGCTTGAAAAACTATAACAATTTGATTAGGAAGTCCTGCTTCAGAGATGTTGAAGTGCATGTCTAGCTCAAAATGGCCATAACTAAATACAATATTGCTAAATGTAGTGAGTACATTGTAGCAGTATTCCACCAGCATAAGAAAGGTTCAACAAATACTTGGGGCTACGCTTTGGACTGGTAGAAACCCCAACAAAAAATTCTGATGACTTTAAGAAAGTACTATGGAAAAGGCTTGTTCTCAACTAGATGTTTGACTAATTCATTTTAAAATGCCAGAACGATATATCAGTGGAAGAATACACTGAGACATTTAAAATGTGAGATGGATAATGATACTCGTTTAATTTGAAATATCTGGATCTCAATGTTGTGACTTAATATTAACATAGAGGTAAAGAGGCACGAACCTTACACTTTTGGAAAAGCTTGAAGATATCTAGAAGTGATAAGCTAGAAGTTAATGTTTTGTCAGAAGTAATTTCTCTCTCTTCGTCATTGAATATGTGCATCTGAAAGAAAATGGAGACTGGGTGATTATATGCTCAAACCTAAAGCCCT
This sequence comes from Cunninghamia lanceolata, assembly GCA_027924645.1. Taxonomy (NCBI): domain Eukaryota; kingdom Viridiplantae; phylum Streptophyta; class Pinopsida; order Cupressales; family Cupressaceae; genus Cunninghamia; species Cunninghamia lanceolata. The sequence continues at coordinate 25,488,457 of BSBN01000377.1, read as the reverse complement.
TTAAACACTTTCCTCGCATGTTCTCAACCTTGGTCAAAAATCCATGTCTGCCACCTTGAGAAGGTCTATATGTCGCTGAAGTTTTGTGTAGATACTGATATCCATATGACTAACAGTATCCACTTATAAATACATTTAAAACTTAACTATAATTACCTTGAAGAACGTTCTTAGACATTTTAGTGTCAAAGCAGCCAAATGGAACATCTTTTTGGTTCTCTGTAATTATGGGGCCTGTAGTCTGCATTAAAGTTTTTTAACTTTATTTTTTAAAAATCTGGAGTATGAATTTTGGGACACAAGGGGTTTGAGGGGACTGAACTGGTCCTTTGCAGGGTGTGCATGAAAAATCATAGTGGCTAGCAAACAAGGGTGATACTGATTACCTATTTGCGAAAACGGAAAGGAAAAAGGACAAAGTTTGTAGCCTTGTAACAGTAGTGGCGAACAACAGTTGGAAGCTGTGAGGGAGTAAGACGAGCTGAAGGGAAATTATCTCCTTTTAGCACTCATGTTTTAGTCTCAAACCCTACATATCAAAGAACAGAACACATGCGACATGTAGAAGATAGGTTAGCAATTGTCTTGCGAGATAGAATGCTTGATATTGGCAGAGTCTCACTTGCAGGCATGTTATTAGCAGGAGGTGGTTCGGGTCATTAGCAATGGGCTTGCTGTGTTCCTAGGAATAAAAAGCACTGCCTTATCCTCATTGATAAGGAGAAAACATGCATGGAGAAAGAAGTGGCACAAATCAAGTTGACTGTTTACATAGTTTGTTGATGGGTGTTGTGTACTGTTTACTTCTGAAACATAATGGTAACTTCTATAACATGCCCTTATTTGTTAAGGGTAGTCCATTATTTTAGGCAAGGGAAGAACATAAAGTTCCTCAAGGATAATCCATGCAATGCCATTGGAGTGGGGGACATCAAATTGTGTCCAAGTTGCTACAAAAGCAGCTTCAGGTTGCAAAGTAGTTTGTTTCATAGTTATGAGACTTGGACTCGGACTCAGCGCCTAGACTCAGCAAAAACTCGGCAAATTGAAAAACCCAAGAAATTCAGAAATTTTTAAGGATTTAAAACTTGTTTCATGCACCCTTTAATAAATAAACCTTAAAGACACAATAACATCATCAAATAGAAGCTAATTTGATCACATACACAAGTATACATCGATCACATAAGTATAAACGCAAATTGTAGCTGAAGGAAATAACACACTTAGATATATAAATATTGTCAAATGTATACAAAACTCATGGAATATGAAATCCATGGCATCAAAAGTTCCAAATAAATATCAAAACAAAAACTAGAAGTCTATGGCTCAGAGGAGCTTGCAAGTGCACCCTTCCTACGAAGGCGTCTAAGATAGGTCCTGGATGATGATGCAACCATAATATCTGCCTCTGTCTCTGTGCCACCCAACATCCAATGTGTCTGCTGACTCTGCTCGTGCTTTAACTTCCTCCTCTGCCATGGCTACAGCCTCATCCTCTCTATCCGCCTGGTCAATCCAATTGAGGTCCTCATCACTAAAGATAGGATCCTCAGCCTCAGTGATCTAATTAGATTGTGGATCGACCTCCTCTAGCATGATGGGGGTGGAGTCAGTGCCCAAAATTTGTCTGTGGCGAAGATGAAGGTTGTAATGAACATAGACTAGATCATTCAACCTCTGCACAGACAGTCTATTGCGCTTCTTGGAGTGTATGTGCTCAAACATACTCCAATTGCGCTCACAACCCAAAGCATTGCATGATTGGCTCAATATTCGAATTGCAATCCCCTGAAGATTTGGTACCTTAGCACCAAACATATCCCACCATGCATCTGAGATGAGAAAAAGAAAAAAAAAATCAATCTCATTATCCAACTTTAAGTCTCAACATTTAATAATAATATAAAAAGAGGAAAAGTTTATTAGATTTTTAAACTTAAATTATGCCCTTAATATAATTTTACCTGGTTGCAATGTTGACCGAGTCTTTTTGCACATCTCATGAGAAAAGAGATCTCTATTGATGTGTTTTTTGTGATAGCAGCAACATTAGAATAAAACACTGGGATCCTCTCTTGAACAAAGCCTCTCAAATGCTAAACTTCGTGATCGAGTGAGACTGCTCCAAGGTTCCTTGAATGTCAAGTCTTGACATGCACAGGGATAGACTTAGTGAAATGATGTGATTCTGCTGGTAATCACAAAGGGACTTACGTGAAATTGCTCCTTCATGGACATGGAATTCACTCCTTACTCCTTGGATTTGTAAATGAATGAGAACTTCCTCAAACAGGGAAAACTTGGAATTTCCAAATTCCACTCTTGAAGAGGCATATGATTTGACAATGAAGCTCTGGAAAACTAATCCTAGCGAAGATCTAAAAACAAAATGCAAAAGAAAGATAAGGGTTCAAGAATCTAATCGATGGAGAGGACTATTGCTGAGGATAGAAACTTGAACTACGCCTATGCTTTGTCATGCGGCAACTAGACAGAGATGGTGCTATCTTCTGAGGGGAAGTAAGGATTTTCAGACTACTCCTGCAAGGGACGTGGAACTGAAACGTGCAGAAACAATCGAAGTTAGACTTGAAATAAGTTCAGACCAACCATACACTGTGATTTGCAAGCCACGGATCACAAATGGTGTGAACAATCAGCTTCAATCATGCATCAACAGTAACAACCTCCATCATTCTAACTAGTAAAGCCAAAAGACAAGAAGAAATAAGACAACTTCAAAACTTGGAGCTTAAGATTTGCTTCAAAGAAATCAGGAAAACCATGCCATAGTCCAAAGAACTCTATAGACACCAATCCACAATGCTCATATTATTGATTTGGAAGATGTTTCTACAACAATCTTGCTGATCCTTCGAAGTTTCTTGCTCCAAGAATGGAGTGATACAGGAATGAAAACTAACTAACTACCTACTCTCAGAGCATGAAAAATGAGAGGCAAAAGGACCCTTTGAAATGAGGTGCCCCAACCTTTATATAGGCAAGCAAAGTACATAGACGAGGAAATCTGATTTCCTCGAAATCTGTGCCTAGGTCAGAAACCCTAATGGTGGTAGGTGGGGGCGCCAGCATGTGTGAATAGATGGCTGCCACCTGTCCTGGGCGCCCATGCTGACTAGGACTCTTGGACAGGACAATCTTGTTCCTCTGGAACTTCTTCCTACTCCTTGGAATTCTGTCTCTGTGTTGTGTACTTTGGAATTGGAATTCCGTCCTTGTTCTGCCTTTCCCATTGGATTCCTGCACTGGCACGGATTCTTGTTCTTGGATTTCCAAGGATTGATCCTCTTGTCCGGAATTGAAGTCCCTGATGTGGAACTTGAAGTGTATCATGCTGTCCTTGATGCTAGCATTCTCTGTGTCATTGAAGTCTTGAAAAGATTTTCATCTTCCTTTAGCATTCCTGCGAAGTCTCCTTGTCACAGAACTGGAATCCCTGATGTTCCCTTCCTTGTGCCAATCATGTTGGGTGTTAGGGGGAGAAAGGCGGACACTGGAAAGGAGTGATGTCCTTCATCTTCCCTTGGTATGCCTGTGTAGTCTTCTTGTTATTGGAACTCCTGGACCCTTGAAATAGTCATCTTCTCTAGCGTTTGAAGTCTCTGCGTTCATCCTGATCGCGTTCATCCTGATCGCCTTGGATCATCCTTGAACATCCTCTTCATGAAACTTCTCCTCGTCTTGGATTCCTGCAAAACAAGGGAAACCTCGAGTAGTCATGATGAACAAGATCCATAAATGCAATGTAAAAAAAAAAAACATGAAATAATCATGCATGATTGATTAATTTCATTCCAAATTCTCGAGTAAACAAAGATTTTCTCCATTTTCCAGCATTCTTCCCAATTAGACTAATTTTTCCTTCATTCCAGGACTACCAAACAGAGACTGGGCACTCTCCAGAGTGAACAGGGTAAAATTCCAAGGCAGGGGGCATTTAAGACACTAAGCTGGATTTCTTCCTCCTAGGCACAGATTCCAAGTGGTCCTGGATCTCCTGTGGGAAATTCATTCCCTCCTAAAGAATTCTGCTCTTGAATGTGTGTTTTGGAGTGGTTTGGAAATGAGTTTGGGCGCCCTCCTTATATAGGCGTCCAAACCTCCTCTCCACCTGGCCGACTGGGAATGGTCGACTCGGGTTTTGATTTTGCCTTTTTCCTCTAACCGCCAAAGCTTGGCCGACTTGGAATTTTGTCCTTTTCTTCCTCAGGCGGTGGCGTATTTTCAAGGTTGTCGGGGATTTTTGATGGTCAGGGAATCATTATCCTTGTCGCAAATTCCAGGTTGTTCAGGAATCCAGTTCCTGGTCGCAAATTCCAAACTGTTCAGGAATCCAGTTCTTGGTCGCAAATTCCTTCTAGTCCTGGAATCTTCATCCTGAGCGCACATTTCATGTAGTCAAGGAATCCTCACTCCGGGGCGCATATTCCAGTCTGTTTAGGAATTCCAGATCTAGAACAAGGTCACAATTTGCATGGAATCTTTACTTGGAAATGATTTTTGAATTCATTTGTTGAAATTTCAGTAAGTCCTGGAATCTTTACTTGTGGAATTCCTCTAGACAAAGGGTTGCAATTTTCAGGGTGTTTAGGAATTCTGAGTGTCAGGAATTCCTTCCAGACAGGAAGTCGTATTTTCCAGGGAGTTAAGGAATCATTTTCTAGGTCGCAAATTCCAGTTGCTTAGGGAATTCCTTTATCTAGGTCGCATATTCCAGTCTGTCCTGGAATCTTCCTTGAGGACTACTTCCTCATTCATGTCGCAATTTCTACCCTGTCTTGGAATTAGAGTGGAGGACTTCAGGGATAGATGGAATGATGGAAATTTGACAAGGATCTACCACATTGGCCAAGGAAACCCTTCATTTTGACTTGGAATTCTCAGATTGGAGGAGGAATTTTGCAAGTTTGAGTCAAGGAATTCCAACATTTGACAAGGATTAGCAAAACATCGAAATGATTTCCAGGATTGGGCGCATTTTCCACAGGCTCAAGGAATCCTTCATCCTAGGCACATATTCCATGACCTCAGGGAATTTCCCTGTTGAGTGCAAATTTCATGGTGTTAAGGAATCCTGTTCCTAAGTGCATTTCCACTGGTGTCCAGGAATCTTTCATTTTGAGCTTAAATTCCATCCTGTCAAGGAATCCTGTTCCTTGGGCACAAATTCCATCCTGTCAAGGAATCTTGTTCCTTGGCGCAAATTCCATGCTGTCAAGGACTCTTGTTCCTTGGCGCAAATTCCATCCTGTCAAGGAATCCTGTTCCTTGGGCGCAAATTTTAGGGTGTCAAGGAACTTTCACTGTGGAGGAATTCCTTCCTAGGCGCATTTTCCATGACCTCAGGGAGTTTTCCTGTTGAGCACAAATTCCATCATGTCAAGGAATCCTCTATCCTGGAATTCCTTCTAGACCAGAGTCGCACTTTTCCAGGGGTTCTGGAATTCTTACTGTGGACGAATTTCCTGTCCAGGAATTCCTCCTTGACTAAGGGTGCAATTTTCTAGGGGTTCTGGAATTTGAAGTGTGGAATTCCTCCTGTCCAAGAATTCCTCCTTGACTAGTGGTGCAATTTCACGAGGGTCTTGGAATTTTGGAGTCATGGAATTTCCTTATTTTCTTGACTCATTGGGATTTCCCACTTCTCAGGCAGGACTTCAAGGACTTTGGCAAGAAATACCAAGTCCTGGTGCATTCCGGTCTTTGGATTTAGGAGTTTGGAACCGGAATTGGGATGGACCCTGGAGTGGGACCTAAGACGAAGACCTTGAATAGAGACCTTCTGGACTGAATTCTTGGAATAGGATAGCCTATTCATCTTGGAATCTCATGCCGGGAGTGAAAGGGTTCAGATCCTTCCATTGGATTGATGGATCCCCGCCATGGACTAGGCAGGTTTGCCTAAGGTAAGGATTTAGGGTTTCAAACATCCTCAGGTAAATCATTCTTTTCTTCACCACTTCAAGCACTCTTAATATTCCTTGTGAGCTAAGTGCTTGGAAATTCTTTCCTAGCTTCATGGATTCGAGCAATAAACTGCAAGATCAAAGCAAAACTGAAACCGGGCCAAAAAAAGAGGGGGTCCCCATTTGCAATGGGGCGATGTGTGAAAACGTCACAACAATCTCCTTGTGCAAGTCTAAAGGTTTCAAGCTCACGGATTATCTGTGTTGAATTAGCTGACATCTGCTCTAACACTGTGTAGAGCCCACTCAGAACCTCCTCATCCGCCTTGAGATCAAGGCAGAATTGAAATGTCGGATTGAGGTAATAAGCGGCTGCGTGTAGGGGCTTGTGAAGTTGGAGGTGCCATCGCCTATCAATGATTTCCCAAATGGGACGATACTTAGCCTCAACTCCCGCATAGATGGATCTAATGGCCTCCTTGGTCCTATCGATGCCCTCATATATGTAGCCCATTGCGGCTTCTCCCCATCAACAACTCGTAGGAGAACTACTAGAGGCTCAATGAACTGCAATTATTGTGAAACATTAACTTAAGTGTGAACAAAAATAAGCAAATAAAAGAAAAATATGAATAAAAATTAAAACATAATGTATAATTAGATTTTCATTTACCTTTACAATCTCCTCAACAGGTGTCCAAAATCTTGGCTCATCAAAGATCCAGTTTGCCACATCAGCCCCTGCATTGGTCTTAGCATAGGATGAGGAAGTCCACTCCTCATCAACAAACATGCGTCTCAAAGCATTTTTTGACTGAAGCAAGGATTGTAATGTGATGAAATTTGTTGCAAATCGGGTTATCCCAGGACGAGCCAACTCCTTTTGCTTTGTGAATTGCCTCATTAGGTTGAGGACCCATGTCTGATTGTATATGAATTTACAAATATTTTTTGCCATCTCCACACATGTTTTGATCCATGAAATCTTGCCAAGATCCTCCAATGTGAGGTCAAGGCAATGGGCAGCACATGGAGTCCAAAATAATGATGGGTGCCTCTCCATCAATAGTCTACCCGCAGCAACATAATTTGCTGCATTATCCATCACCACTTGCACTACATTCTCTTCACCCACCTCAACTATGACTTTCTCTATAGCTTCACAAAGGAATGTGGCATTTTTAACATGTCCTGAAGCATCAATAGATTTGATGAATACGGTGCCACCTGAAAAAGAAACAAAATCAATGATTCAATAAAGCATAAATTAAAAATATTAATCACTAAATCAATGCATTGTAGGAAGTAGAATCACCTGAGGAAGAAACAAGAAAATTTAGCAATGTCCTATTTCTTCTATCAGTCCAACCATCGGTCATGATGGTGCAACCCTTCATCCTCCATATCAACTGTTGCTCCTCTTTTGTGGCTTTTACATCGGCCACCTTTTGTGTCAAAGAAAACAAGAAAACAAGAGTAAAGGCTTGACGTGGAAGTTTAAGAGTAAAGAGAATTTGTTATGCATTCACAGTGCTGATCAACTTAATCGAAATGGAATCAATTTCTAGTTGATGCAAATGTGTTGTGTATGGATGATGATGATGAGGGTGAATCAAATGGCCTTGATAGTTTTTCTCCATTTACAATGGCTGCAGATGAGCTAGAGCTTGGGAGTGACAATCTTGGAGGGTTTTTTGACAAGAGGACCTAGAGGGTGCAGATTCAATTAATGAGGGACCTAGACGTGAACTTGATTCATGATGTAATTTTGCCTGTTTACTATTTATTTTTCAAATGCCATTTTCTTTCCATATCAGTATGTACTATATAGTTATGCTCTCTTTATGTTGACATTAGTCTTTAAATTCAAATTTCTTGGGCCATGATTGATATTTTATACTTAATAATTGTGTTCTTCCTCTATATCTATAATTTTATTGTTAAAAGTTTTATTTAATTTGATTTTTTTAAAATTAATTTTGTCTTTTAATTTTTGAATTACAAATGTATTTACAATTTTTAGTAGTTTCACATAATCCCATACCCTTTTGTCATTTTTTTTTTGAAAAAGGCCATGCCTATTTGTACCCATACACATACCCTGATAACTATGTTTGGTAGTAAGGTCCTCTTCAAATTGCTTTTCTCCTTTAATAAGAATGTAGTTTCAAGCTTTTCAAAACTGGGAATATTGTATCCTTTTAGTAAACTCATCACTGTGCTCGTCAGGATTTACTGCCAACAATTGTCCATCTACCATTTAGAAATGGCATGCTGCTAGATGATATAACGACAGGTGGTCTGCAACATTTCCTATGAAAGATTGGAGACATCATATCCTTAGCTTTTACTGTTGTTTCATCTACATTCTCCTGCTCTAGTAATGGAGGCAATATGTAACTCTTACTTGAAACACCTAGGCAAACTCTGATATTATTATATTTTATCCCACATAGATGAGCTTTGAGGCATGTGTAAGAGTACTGTTAGATTTGTTGGGCTACTTGTCTAACTGCTTGTGCATGCCACCTCTGGTGTTTGTTTGCATAATGACATCGCTAAAGAGGAGACTTGGGGTCATATTTAATTTGCTTTCTTCTTCAGCACCTTCAGATTTTTTTGGGGGTCTCTTGAAGATTTGGAAGTCAGTTTTTCAAAGCAACCTTAAAAAACCTTACGTAACAAGCTTCTAAGAAAAAAACAATTTGGTAAAGATACAGGCAGAAAATTTTCTTTACTTAACCCAGAGTTATTAAATATAGCAGATTTAACCCATAAAAGGTCAGTTTCTTTTGAATATCCTCCAATCTTGTTTAAAGCTGCAATAACAAGCTTCAAATGCTGCAAACCCATTGGAGTCTTGAATTTGAGCCTTAAAATCTGATGCAGGGCACAAAACTCCCTTTTCAGAATCATCTCATCCCAGCAACAAGCCCTCACCCTCAACGTGACGAAATCAAAATCAGCGATTGAAATGAGTATTTTGTCTTTTTTGCAGTGAGGTATGATTTAGCTTTTGTTTGTGGTCTTTCCTTTTTTTGGTCTGCTATATGCCATCATATCCTGTATGTATCCAATTACAGATTGTAGATGTCCTAGATATAGCTATGCATATCAGAATAAGTTTTGGATATGGCAGGGCTGTATGGTGGAGATCAGGGTTACAAAACTCACTGGGTACCTGACAGACTTGCTGAGTCTCAAGGTGTGGCAGGTCAAACAAGGCCTGCAGACTTGCTGGCGAGTTTTGGTCAGACACACCAAGTCTGGCAGACTTGCTGGATTTGTGAGTCTCATGGGTCAGACCCAACCAGGCAATAACACTAAAATGGAAAAAAAATACGAAAGGTGACGAGATTTGTATTTTACCAAAGTAACCAAATATTGGATTGATAAGGGCACATTTGAGGGCACTCATTCTTTGATGAATATCCATTTCATTCTCATTTAGTTAGAGCCTAATTATTGCTCCATGGCCTTGATGCCCATGTTTTGAATTGTTTGGAGCTTGATTAAAAGCCATAAATTATGAAAAATAAAAAATGATATGTACCATGAAGGTCCCTGTGGCCTTGAAGGCCTTAGTTTGGGCTTTGGAGTGGGGGCTTCACCCCTCTATCCTTACCCTTGACTCTGCTGGGCACTGCCACAACCAGACCCCCAATCTGGTTTTAAAAATAAAAAAATAAAAATCGTTTAGGGCTGTGTGCTGGATATAAAAGCAGCTTTTTTTAAATTTCCCATTAAACTCCCAAGTAATTGAATTAAAATTATACTTTTGGTTTGCTGAGTCAATCCTGAGCCCGAGTAATGCTACTATGGCTGCAACAGTATCAAGGACCTATCTAAGACATGAAGACAGGCTGCACTGTAGGGCTTTTGATGCTGGGCTGAGTGATACAGGCTCCTCTCTACCATAGTTCATCATCCCAAGTTGTGAATTTTCTTTCTGATGCCATGGATATTGTAATCCATGAGTTTTGTACACCAAAAACATTTGAGGATATTTATATATTTAAAAAAATCTTGTTTCCTTCAGCACAAATCTGTTGTTGTACTCAATTGCTTGATGTATACTTGTGTATGTGATCAAACTAGCTTGTAATTGATTAGTTTTTATATCTTTTAAGTTGATTTACAGAAAAGTGCACAGAAAAAATCTGTAATTCTCTATATTTCATGTTTTTTTTCAAATTGTCGAGTCTGCCGAGTCTGGTTGCTGAGTCTTAGGTTGAATCCAAAATCAGCTTGCGAAGTCTGTGCTGAGTCCGAGTCTGGTTACTATGGTAGATATATCCAGATAACGAGCGTCAAATGCTGCAATCCACTGCAGTCTGAATTCAAGCCTTAAAATTAAAATTGGATGTAGGGCACAAAAGTGCTTTTCAGAATCATCTCATCTCAGCAAGAAGCTCTCTCTCTCAACCTATTGAAATCAACATCAATGAGTGAAATGAGTATTTTGCATTTTTTGCTTTGAGGTTGAATTTATTTTAGGTTTGGTTTGTAATAACTTTGTATTAGTGTTTAGGATAGGATAGAGTAGGCTTTAGTTTTTGTTTGTGTTTTTTCCTGTTTTTTGGACTGCTATATGCTATTGTATCCTGTATGTATCCCTTTATGGCTTGTATATGTCCTAGATATGGCTATGCATATCCGAATAAGTTTTTGATATGGCAGGGCTGTATTATGGAGATATCTGGATGTGGCAGTGTTTTATCATTGACTTATTTCGTTGTGACAGCCTTTTAGGATATGTATACCAGCTGTATCTATACTTGCAGTATGCCAGATACATGAGATACATATATTGTAGGGCTATAGAGACATATCCAGTAACTTGGATCAGGAGCCATATCTGCTGGGAGAAGCTACAAGGATGTTCACTAGATTATTCACTAATATTGTTTTGAATTTGAAATCTCTTTAGTTATAACAGCTCGGGCATAGAGGTTGAGAATCCAGTAAAGAGATTGATTTCAGAGTCTCAGACTAAAAAGATCTGGTAGATGGAGCCTAGAGTATTTAAGATGGTGTAGATGAAGTAGATCAGCCTTTTAATTAATCAGACCACTTATTAGGCCTCAGGTGTGGTTAGCAGCATTAGATGGTTCAACCCTTGTAGTGTGATGATGAGGGCCTATTAACATCAAGGAGGAAGGTTAAGTAGTAATTGTATTGGGATATAGGAGTCATTGATTTAGAGCTTTGAACATTCAACTTTCATTGTAGATGTTTGTGGGTAATATCTTTTCATTTTTCTTTTGAAGCAGCATAAGAATTCAATTGAAATTTCTATTGTGTTGGAGTTGTCATATAGTCTGAGTTATCGATAGAGTTCATTCAGTGCACCTGAAATTGATAACTTGCATGGTGAAACCAATGAGTCAGAGCCAGACTCTTTATTCGAGACTATTTAAATTTGATGTATTTTGTCCTTGATATTTTTTCCCAAGAAACTGGTCTGTGCACAGAATAACAGCATAGAAATGGATTTGATATATAGGTCTTTGTTAGACCTGCATATCCATGTTGCTTCTTCTAAATCTGAATGAATAAATATGTAGATTTTCAATCAAATTTGATAACTAAACATAGGTCTGTTGTTTTTCAAACACATCAGAGTTAGAACAGATAATTGCAACCTAAAGATAAATTGATAGGTCTCTATTTATGTTTTAACTTGTGCATGACATAAAATATGGATGGATATATGCTTGACATAATTCTAGGCATATTTGATAAGGATGGAAAATACTGTGTGTCTTATTTATTAATTTGTATATGTATGAATATTCCAAGTTTCCCCTATTTTGACGTGCTTCATGACTAAAGTTGAAGACTGGTGGTGAAGTACGTGCTATCAGTGATTCTAACAGTTTCAAATTTCTTTTTGCTAGATACTTAATTGCATCTCACACAACTGACTACAAAAATCCTTGGCTTTTCTTCAACACGGTTGCTGTGATTGTCCTGGTTATTGCAAAGTTTCCAAATATGCACAAAGTTCGCATTCTAGGGATCAATTCAGACTACCCCATCTGATTGGTACTTATATTCGAGCCATTTTCTCTTTATTTTTAACTTGTCATTAGCTTTCAACTCAAGAATAGGTTTCACGGGCCTTTTGTGTATGGGACAGCTGTCAAGCAACTGATGGATAAGGGTGTGTTTATGCTTTTGTTTCAGCATGCCTGTGGGAGACCATCATATCTTGACCAACAAAGTTTTATAATGTTAAGCTTTCAGATGTTGTGTCTGTATAGTTCTCATAAGTCATGGTTCTCAGAGTTGTGAATTTTCTTCTGTACCATACAATTTGGACTTTGAGGGAATTTTTTCTGCATAATGCATAAGCTTTTTTTGCATGTAAATGAAATCTGGCAATGCAAGCCTTTTATATGGAACAGTTGGTTGCCTATGCCAGGATTTTAAGATGGAGGCAGTAATTTCATTTTACTGTAGAATTCTCCACGGTATTTCTGAAAATATGTAACTCTTTAGCAAAATCTGTAGTTGAATCATGTAAATATGTGATGAGTATATGGCTATCACATGTTACAGTTCATTATTTTGAAACCTTGGAATGTGGACAAACACAAGATGGAGACTTTCCTTTGTGGGGATAATAAATTCTTGATATTAAGTCGAATTTTGTATGCTAGACATGGATAAGACAAAGGAATTCGTTACAGGAACTCACATTGACAGAATTGACGTGCAACTGTTGATGGAAAAGTCTTACTTTTGTTGATTTGTTGAGATAGATTTCCAGACTATTTTTCAGTCTTATAATTAACATACTTTATGCTCCAACAAGATGTGTATATATGATAAAGTATAAACCTTTTATTTCATTGTTTGACCTCCAAAAACTTTTTTCATTCTTAATTAGATCATGCTATATGCTCATGTCTGGGTCACTGCTGATGGTTATTGGGATTTTCAAGGATTGGCACTACACTCTTGATAGTTTCTATTTGCATGTTTTTCTGTTCCAAGAAATGAGAAGTGGTTTGGATTTCATGCTACATGTGAATCTCTTTGATGGCCAAATCATACTTAATAGTGGTGATAGTCCAAAGCATAGCAAATGAGCAAAATTGGTTTGTTCTGAAGTCCAAAGATTTTGGAAAATCGAGAACTATAGCTCTTTTTATCAATGAATAAATATGAACATGACCATTGCAGAACCTCTGGCATGTGAGGTAAGAGGCCTGCTTATTTTGCAGGTTTTTATTCTCTGGCAATGACCTTTGCAAACATGATCTTTGTCATGTGTTCTTGACATTTTCTAAAGGTGGTGCAGTTGTCTTATTTCCATGACAAGATAACTTTTCCACAGCAGTTTCTACTGCACTTGGCTTTGTTCTGCGATTTCTGTCCAAATACATTTCTATCCAATCAGGAGCATCAAGGGTAGGTATGAACTACATCACCATGGACAATAATAATTGATTCCTTATGTTGGTAGGTATGAAAAACTACAAACATATCTATAATAAAAGGTAAACAGATAAAACAGCATGTTGGAAACCAATTTCATTGTTTGCACTTGCCTTCTCTCTAATGACTCCTCTTCTTGGTATTGGAGGGCTTATTGAATTGTTTGTCACGTTGTGTGTTACTGAATGGCTACAATAATTAATTTTTTGAAATATATCTGTTCATTTTGACTAAAGTCAAAATTTGAAGCTGCTAGGCTCTAGTGATATTGCTGTGGTTTTATTTAATACTTTGTTGTTAGTAAAGAAAATATTGTGTGGCGTGGACATACTTTCTCCTGTTCTGAATTATCATTAGCCTGTTGCTGCCACTACAGTTCCCCTTGAATTTTTTTTTTTTGGCATTGCTGATAGGCTCTCTCTTCTTTTAAATTCATCATTAACCAATTGCTGCTACCATAGATTTCCTTATTGAATTTTAATATAAGCCTAGGGCTGACAATATGTGATAAATAACTTTGGCCCCTTGAACATCTTTCATGCTCTCCTACAAATTTATGGATCATCGTAATGGGTTTTTTTAGTGTTCATTTGTATTTATTTATGTTTTATTTCCCTGTAAACACATTAAAAAAATAAATTTAATTTTCTTAAACTATAGAATACAATTAATAAGGTTTTTTCCTAGCTGGAAGTAGAGGAAGGAGATCCTTTAACTCTGTTATGGTGGCAGTGCTTCGGTGTTTTGAGCTGTGTTAAAAAGATTTAAATTTGTTTAGGTAAAAAGTTAAGCAACAGTTTTTGGTGGTCCCTTTGGGGAAGCAATCATACATCATTGTGCTTTCTCTTTACATGGAGAGTGGGAAACGTCTGTATAATTATCTTAAAAAGAGATGTTTGCACTAGATGGAGTGAGGGAATCATCTGTGGAATTATGTAAAAAAGAAATGCCTACTGAATGGAAAACTGGCTTTGGTATATCGATCTGAATTGGTGAAAGGGAGGCTTGTTAAGCAGTACATGCACCAAAAGCTTTGCCAGTCTGGAAGCAAACTTTGTGGTGACAGATATTGGCCAAAGAATTTGCATTCTCTGCTGATTTATGGGTTTCCCTGCTTCGTGATTATTGTCATTGTAAATGTTGCTCTACAAATTACGAGAAATTGACATATGTATAAATATGTATCTATTCGTTCAAATCAGGTGTAAAAAAGTAAATAAAGTGTAAGGTGTGTTTAAAATACATTGATAATGATTATGACACAAGACGGACTTATATGGTACTACACAGCTCTGCCTAATTGGAAGCATACTTTGGTGTTCAAGTCCATACGATGATGTTTTAGTGTTCTCATCTTTGTAGTGAGAACATTTGGAGCTCATCGTGTGTTTTGTGGGTCCTTGATCCCTATGATTATTGTCGATGTAAATGCTTGAACTAGTATGCTTGCAATTAATTCTAGGGCATTCTAACTTAAGATATCTGAAATTTGATGCTAAAAATTCTAGGGCATTAATTGATTAGTTATGTAAGAAAGAAAAGTTTTTGCATGTTAAATCTCCTTTAGCATGCAGATTGAAAAAAGTTGTGGTGGATTAATAATTAAAAATCTCCTGATGTTGAAAAACGGGAAGCTGCTGAGTCTCAATGGATTCTAGGAGCTTGTCCTATTCTAGGTTGTTGTGGGTGCTTAGGGTCTTGCCGCTGCTAGGCGGCCGCCCTGCTTGCTAAATCCTCCTGCTGCCCTTCCAATGCTTTGGCTCCTTGGTTTCACAGTAAATCTTGTCGTATTTCTTTTGTCCAATTTTCTGGCTTGTGGTTTGTCTGCATTTGTTTGTTGTAGGCTTTTTGCTTCTATGGTCTCCCTGTTCTTGTTGGGACATTGATGTTGGGGTGCGAGTAGGGTTTATGCCCTATTAGAATATGAATGTCTGCCACTACATTTCTTAGGCAAGCTAGGGATTACCCTTGCATGGTTAAATGACGGGAAGAAACTCGGATGAAATGTTTTAGGAGGAATCAATGGACACAAATGTTAGCCTTTTTGAAAATTTGTTGGTGGGCAAGTTTATTGATGCTTGGCCCTCTTTCAAAATTCTGGAACAATGGTTTGACAGAGAATGGAAGTTGAAGGTTCATGGAAGAATCAATATCACCTTATGTGGTGGGGTTTCTTTGTTGCAACCTTTGTTGATAAAGAGGAGAAAGATCTTATTTTTTGCAATGGCCCTTAGTTCATGGGCTCCCGTGGTTTGTATCT
Organism: Cunninghamia lanceolata; assembly: GCA_027924645.1. Taxonomy (NCBI): domain Eukaryota; kingdom Viridiplantae; phylum Streptophyta; class Pinopsida; order Cupressales; family Cupressaceae; genus Cunninghamia; species Cunninghamia lanceolata. Next base: position 25,472,818 of record BSBN01000377.1, on the reverse strand, counting down.
GAGCCACTAGATGATTGATTTGGATCCAATAGAGGTTGCTCCTTTGGTGCCGGTTTGGGTGAGACTCCCATTCCTTTGTTTTTGGGGATGAGGAAGTTTTTTAAGTTATATAGAAAATGCTGTTGGAACATACGAGACTTGGGCTCCACCCAAAGATAATTTATCTCTAGTAGCTCAAATCTGTGTGGAAGTGGATCTCAATAAAAGCCTCTCAGAATCCATTGATCTGAAATTAGATGGGGTTTTCCCCCAAAATATTGATTGTGAGCAAATTCTATTCAAGTGCAATTTCTGCCATGAGTATTTAAAAAAGAAATTGCATGAAAAAGCCCAAGCCAAGTGTGGACGAGGTACAAAATGACGACTCAGAACCTTTCTTAAAAGCAACAAGCATAAGGGAAATCTGGATTCTTTCCTTAAAGACCCCTCTTCTTCGAACCCTTTCTTAGCTTTGGCCTTTGCGGCTCTAGCTTCTGATGGGGTGTTCTTGATGAGGCACATTTGCCTAATGTTGGGGAGGCTTCTCTAGATGTAGTGAAGACGGTACATGTGGTTGGCATTGTTGAAACATTGTCTTTAACACCAATCAATGAGGGCGGTACATGTTAGAAGAGGAATTTTTTTTTTCTGCCAACTAAAAAACTAGATGATGAAAGAAAAATGTTGAAATTAGATCCAAAGAACCTTCAGAGAATATAGCTGCTGGCACACAAACTACTTTGGATTATAAAATCAAAGTTAAAAGAAATCTGGTAGGACTTGAGGGCTGCCTTGCTCCTCTGGTTTTCCTTATTTTGTAGTTTGATGGTCTTTTTCTCCCTGTCAAGCCTATTTTTTAAGTTGAGGCCGCGTGTAATTTTTTTGATATTTTTTCAAAAAAGAAAAGGTTATGGTGAAAGAGGTCTAATGTGAAATTGATAATTGGGATGAGCTACCACTTTCTTAGGCTACTGTCATTTGGATATTTTCTAGAAGTTGAATAAGTTTTGTTTCTTTTCAATGATTATTTCGTTTCCACCGACCATCCCTTTTCACTTTAAATATCTAGGTTTGGAAGGGAAAGTCATAATGCAGAGATGAGCTGTAACTAGTGGAGACTTGCCAATTAGATGTTAATGTATATTTCCATCCACACCTACATAATTATGAACATTTCCTCCCACGCCAAGCAATTATGTGAACGGACACATCAATTGGATATTCTTTATCGAAAACATTGTGCAAGAAAACAATATGGCACCAATTGAAGAAATTCCATTTCTTTGGCTTGTAATATGAGAGGGAATCATTCCATTGTCTCGAATTCTAATTGTTTCACAGTGCCTTCTCATTGTCGTTGACTTGCAAAACTATTATTATTTACTTTATAATTATGATCCATCTCCCCTTTATGTTAAAAGAGAAAACTTCAACTATGGAAATTTCTCATGTAAAGCCGATGCTTATCTGATTGTCAATCGAGTGGACAATACACTAAATTGTCGGACCTTGATTTGCTCGGTGGAAACAATTATTTACAACAATTTCAACCTAGAAATAATCGTAGAGTCCTAATTAAATGAAACATGAAAAGTGTAATAAAAATATATAAAAATAGATCAACTTTTGAATAAAGGAAGGAGAGGCAGGGAGGAAGGGGGAATAAGGGAGGGAATCAAGTTTGTAGTCTTTTATCAAAGAATCTTTTGTCACACTTTTGTGTAGATTTATGGGTTTACGCTCTTGATTACCTTATTTGAAAACTTACAAGCAATTTATATGCGTAAACTATGCTAAATTTAAATTATGTTACTAAATCTCACATTGTTGAATGACATCAATGTAGAACAAAAATCACTTAACAAATAAACAAATAAACAAACTAATATCTAGGCTAACTTAGGTCCAACAACTTAACAATTAGGAGTGATATGATAACCTAAAAATAAAGAACAAAACTATCATATGTCTAAGGTATCCTATGAAACCTTATCATTCCATTTAATAACATAAGTAGTTGACTCCAATGCCTTCAAATAAAATAAAATAAAATATTATTGATGAAAAATTCATTGGACATAATGTAGAAGTTGTCCTTGTTTTGTAACAAGCTATTAAATAGTGGAACCTTGGTAAGTTTGGCGAGCCTTTGTGGCAAAAAGTTGGTTTGCTTCAAGTGGAAGTTCAAAACTAGGAACAACATTTGCTGGATTATTGATGGGAAGCTTGAACTCAAATGTCAATTCATGGTAGTGTCTGAGGAGATCAAAATTGTGAACATCATGAATCTTGAACAACCATTGATTTAAAATGTTAAAAGGTTGCATACAAGGGTTAGCAATTCATAAAGATAAAACCTAAGCAAGGGTGGGACTTGCGCTACTCCAAATCCGCTTACTAGTACTATGTATGAGTAGTAAGTGGGGCAATGCATATGTAGCACACATGTGGCTCATGTGTAGATAGATCACTCTTACTTATGTGGCAGAAGCTAGTGGAACAAGGGAGTGTATAGAAGACCATCCTCTTTGTGAGCAATGATATTCGTACATGGGTGAGTTGTGGTGATGACTTGATCACTCTCTTCATGAGTAAGGAGGGTTTGGTGATGGATGGGGGTGTTGATTTGTAGTACAGTGGTAACAACATGGGGGTGTGTTCTAGTGAACCTTTGAAGAGGTGCAATAATGGTAATCCTTCTATAATTATGTGTGTTGTTTGGACATATTGCATTAAGCCCCTGTTGAGCGTTTTCAAGGAAAACGGTCAACTGATGGTTTTCTATTTCAAACAACTCTTCTAGGAGGCTAACTCTAAGGCTCATTATCTTTGGTCTTCTACTTGTATCCATTGGAGGATGCAAGCTTGCTCTTGGTCAGCCACTTTGAAGGTCGGTTGAGTTGCCTTGAGCTGGTTTATGATAGATTCGACCTAGTCCTCTCTAACCCTAGGACACAGGAGCTTGATATGTTGGGTGTGTGGGAAAGAGAAGAGAAACATGTTTTAGTGTGCTAGTTCGACCTTTTGTGTTTGACTTGTTCGATTGTTTTGTTTGATTTTGGTGATTGCATTGATTGTGATTCACTTAATTACATCATTTGTTTTCTAAGTTTTGGAGCTTTGAAGCTAAAAATTCTAGGTTCTAAGAGTCAAGTTGATGTTTTGTTTTGAGTTTTTGAATGAATTTGAATGATAAAATGAATGATCATGATTTAAACTAAATGTTGAAATGTGCTATTTGAATGCAAGAAATGAATGCCTAATCTATATTTTTGTGTTTTTCACAAATAAACAAAGTGAATTGCTTAACTATCAATTTAAATCGCTGACTAAATGCAACTACAATGATTTCAATTGACTAAATGTGTGTAAAAATCAGTAGGCTAAATGTTGTTCTTGCCTTTTCTATGTGATTTGAAAGTGGTTTAGTGTATGTATTTGTCTTGGTTTGTATTTGCTTGGATCAAGATGGTTTCACTGTTGGTTGATACTATTGACAATGTTTAGATCTAAAGAGAGTATGCTACTGAAATAAAACTAGAATTTGCAATTTGAATTATACTAATATAATGAAATAAGAAGATCTTATCTATCTAAACACTAAACTCGAGAAGTGGTAACAAAATGTTACAAATCTAGGCAAGATTAAAGAATTGATTAACTATTCTACTTGCTATTTTACTCTACTCTTTTGAAAACAAGCTATTTTAGTAATGTATAAACAAGTATTGGAACCTCACGCCTAGGATATTGGCAACCCAAGATGCTAATGAAAAGATCTATGACATGCATTTCCTTACTGATCTAGCTTTTGCAATCCTCCCTCCTCTCTAGCTTGGGGTACTTCGCTTGATGGAAGAACCAAAGGGGATGGGAAACTAGACCTATAGGGAAATGACTGAGAATGTTGTAGATGTTATTCTGGGAGTTTTTAAGCTTCAAAAATGGTGATTGGAAGAGCCTAGGGGCTGTATAGAGCATATGTGCTATGGGGATGATGTGGACTTTTGTTTGGAAACCTTTAGAATCTCATTTTTAATGTCTTGTAATGACTATGGAAGAGGGAAAAACTAAAAAATTCTTTAAGAGGCAACCAAAACAATAAAAGACCCTTGGCGAATCTATTTGAGAGAGTATAAATAGGTCTAGATTTATAATTAGAGGGTTGGGATTGAAGGATTAATAGACTTAGGTGCAATTAGGGCTGAATTAGGCTTGAGTTCAAGGCCAAAATTGGGTGCAAGATGGGTAGAATTTTGAGTTTTGATGTGCCAAAAAAGATTGATGAAATCATCTGTTCCCCAGTGGCAAATCATGTGGGCGATTTGTAGGTTGCTTGGGTGATCTGAGGCAAACAAGGTCGATTTCACCACTAAGAGGCAAGTTTTGTAAGGCAAAAAGGGACACGAGCAAGGTGTAATATCGATGAACATGAAGCAAGGGGAAGGGATAGTTCTAGGAGTTGACTAGACAATTCTATCAAGATTGAAAATGTTGAAAGTAAGTTTTATTCATGCCACATGAGTCACGTGTTATATTGTTGAATCATCATTGGATTGCCATGTATGCCCATATTATTTTGGGCACTTACATATTTGCCCCCTCAAGTAAGGAAATTTACATAAAAGGTAGGTTTTTCCCAAAATAGGTGTATGGGACCTTGGAATGAACTTATACTTACCTTAGTCATCGTCCTACATCTAGACCTATAAAACAAACTAAAGAATTGTGTAACATATATAAATTTTAAAAATATAAATAACTAATGAAAAATTGAAAGGAGTGCTCTTTATCAGTGCAGGGTTAGAGAAATACTACCTTCGCCATTTGCTTTTGTCACCCATATGCTCTTGTTGCCCACCAGAAACCTACAAAATGAAAAATAAAAACTAATTCAAGTGTAGTTTATCAAAACTTTAACTCAAATTATGCAAAAAATGAGGATAAGAGGACTTACTATGATGGTAAGGTGTGAAGTATACCTATTTCTGCATCACTTAGCTTGTAAAAGAAAAATGATGTGTTGTGAGCAAAAACCCTAGCCTATATATTAAAAATTAACTCATTTTTCAATACATTTGCGCTCGTGCCTATAGAATAAATTGAGCTCTGGATCGACAGTGATAATTTTGGGCAAACTTGGAGTAATAAGAGAGGTGTTTATGAGAGGATTGTGGATATGGTAGTGGTTCAGTCTTAGGCAATCCCACAAGTATGCAAATCAAGAAAACCATCTTTTGCTCTACATTCTTCTTTTGTCAGATTTGTAAGCATATGCCCATCAAAGTTAGGGTTGTTTGTTCCATTAGGTAGGTGTATAGGTATAAAATATAGTTATGCTTTCATTTTCCTTTTTTCTTGAATTTTTGCTTTTTTGGGTTAAAATCAGGCTTGGTGGGTGACGACCCCTCAAATCACCCGTTTGAGGCAAATTGCTTGTCTTAGTAGCAAGCAAGTTGCCTAGGTGACCCTTGGATCACCTTGGTGAATGACAAATCGCCCAAACAATTTTCAATTACCATAGGGTTTAGATTTTTTTCGCCTTTTTGATATTTTTAATATTTTTCTCTTTTTTAGGGCTTTTAAGATTTTTTTGGCTTTTCTAAGATCTTTGGCCCACATATGGTAGGATCCATATATTTGGTAGAACACGACTAGAGAGTAGGGATGGCTTGTGTGGGCATCATAGGAACTCTCCCCCATAGATCATGACACTCTTTGCCTAGTAAGACTAGATTGAGTCGCATAGATTCTAATCGTGCAACCTTCGACGAGGATTTGTGGTGATATTATTACTTATTGGCATTGAGGTGTTTGATATGCCAACACATTGGAACATAAATTGCTCCCCTACTTGAAAGGTATCAACCCCAAGAGTCATCTAAGCGAGTTTGCAGGGTAAAAAGACACTTGAATCACTGAGTAGTGAACATTTTGGTTGTCTTGATCAAGGGGCTCTAGTGGAATACAAAAAGTCATTAACAAAATCACAAATCATTGGTCTGCTAACATGTCCATATGTAGTTCAAAGGTGCATAAGGTTGCATCTAATCCCATGTCAAAGAGAAAACACCAAATTAAATTGTAGATTTTAGTCCTGAGACAATTAATTTTGGCACCAATTTCAAGAGATCATGTATGCTTAAATGTTCAAAACAACAAACCAATTTTAAACCTGAGCTTGAAACTTACAAATAGTGGCATCAAGATTTAAATTTTAGCCTCACATGTAAAAGAAATTCATCCATTTTGTTTAATCCAAACCCTAATATAAAATTTAAAAGTAAAATAAATATTATTGCTAACTAAACCTATCTAACAATGTATTAAAAAGAAATACAAAAGAAGAGTGATAGACACAAGGGCAAATAAAATCTAAACTTACTGATCTCGTGTTTATACATTATCTAGCGAGTAGACAAATTTGATATAAAACCATTCTTTACTTGGCTTGAAAAGTCTCAACCAACACACAAGGAGGTGCAATCGTCATAGGAGAAACAAACTACAAAAGTAATCGCAACAACTACCCTATTCTAGGCGCAGTTTGAAGATATAACTCCCATAGTCAAAGGTGCTAAATAGATATTCCATATTGCAACCACACCAAAGTGTTTAGGTTGATTACACAAAAGAATTTACAATCAATAAACCCTCAATAATATGCAACCCTTTTTAGGTTCATCAAATATCAATGAATTAAATGTATAAAGGATAAGACAAGAAACTTAGTGATTGAAAAATAAAAAATAAAAAGAAAGCCAATCAAAAAGCTAGATTATGTTGTATTAATCAAAAAATGCTTTTGATAGAGATAAGTGACAAAACAAGGGTGCCAATCCCTATTACAAAACAACCCTCAGGACACACAAAACAAACTCACACAGCTAGAAGTAGAGCACTAACAACAAATAAACAATGGGTAGACAATAGACAAGAGAAAATACATAAAGAAAAACAACAACAAAACAAAACCCAACCAAAAGGAACTAGTTAAATAGTTGTTCCCAATCCCCAGTGAGGAAGGTATACATATCCTCATAGTTTTTTATTTTATCTTTCTCAACTCCATGCTTTTTTATTTCCAGGTCCTGTAAGACAGCCAATGTGGTGGTTGAGCGATGCATGACCTTAGTAGTGAACCGAGAAAGGATCTTGAAATTCCCTTCCAGCTCTAACATCTTAGCTTTAATACCTGTAATATCAAAAACATATTGTGAACAAGTAGCACAATCTCTGTTGACCTCAGTTTGCTCCTCCATCAGGTGGTTAGGCGTCTCTGAGTCAGAGAAAGGGAGATTCATCTCTGGAAATAGACTAGGACCTTCATCAAGAGCATTAGCCCCTTCCATTTTCTCAACATCCCCTGGCATTCCTCAATATCATCCTTCTATTTAGAATCATTATAAACCACCATCTCCTTAAGATTGGAAGTGGGTTTCCCAGACAATCTGCTAGACCTTCCGGTTGTCCATTTTCGAGTCTTTTGCCCATGAAGATTAACAACCTCCTCTTTCATAGGAATATCACTAAACCTTTCATCCTCAACAGACTTAGCTTCATCCTGACCCTTCTCCATTTTATCTTTCCCTTTATTAACAGCTTCTCGACATCGATAAACCTACATTCCTCCTCCCTATACAAGGAGACCCCTTTTTGCTTTTTATCCCTTGAACATATAGTATCTTCTAGCTTCCTCTTAGGGGCAGACTTGAGAGCAACACCCTGTCTAGAGCCTTCTTTGAGGGCAACCAAACTATCAACTGCATCTTGAATGGGGGGAGCTTTAGAAGATTTAGGGGTTTTAAACTGGCTTTGCTTAATGCTAGATTTTTTCTTAGTCACCAAATGCTTGGCATCAACCACATTCTCTGAAGGCCATTCAGGAGTGACTTTAGGAATCACAATTCCATGCTTAGGATTGCTTTTAGCAGATGAAGGGGAGCCAACAAAAGGGCTATCAACAAGGTTAGCTTTAATGGGTTTAGGAGGGCAAGGTACAAGATGGAATTTATAGAGCTGGAAGATTAGCCCTTGATTTAGAGGGATTAAGGGTTTTTGAAGATTTTGGGCATGCATCTCCTTAACATACTTTACAGAGGCTTCCAAGGAGGAGATGAGATAAAAAGGAAAACTAATCAACAGATTACGTCGAAAATGATTAAGCAGAACAAAGTGGTAATGGTAGAACCTTTTAAAGTGACCTTCGAGAGAAATATTTCATAATCATAAAACATACCTCATCCCAAGGCTTCGACAGCTTCTCTCTATCAAACCCACCTTGGAGATTAAACAACTCTTCTCCCTCCTTCAAGAAAATGGCTAAATTTTCAGGGTCCGGGACTTAACTTTGTCTCTTCTATTTTTTTCCTTTGATAGACATGCCCGTAGTAAGCCCGATAACTTCCTTAGCAATTTCAAAGCCCACCCCACCAATTTGTAACCTCCAATTATCCCAAGAAGCAACATCCTGGACATATAAATTCTAATCGTGTCCATTAAGACATTCCAGGAAAGAAGCCACCCCCCTTCACAATAATTATGCGATATGGTTTCATTTCTTTTAAATTCTTCACAAGAAATGGGCTTGGTCTTCATCCTATCCCCCCATTGTAACAGTTTGAAAAGGAAGTTGGAAAAGGAACTACTACAGAAAAGAATAAATTTCTCCACTTATAGGCAACCACCATAAAAAATGGTAAGTATTTCTCGAAGAAATTCTTGTAATAAGGTCCCGATATCCAGAACTTTCCCAACCATCATGATGGAGGATGTAGATGAAATGATTTAAGTTTAGATTACGTGAACTTAAGTAATTGTACCATCTGAGGTGGTCATCATTTTTGAAATACGTTGTCAACCTTCTAAAATATCTCTGCTTCGTCATCAAACTGTCCATGTGAACATAATGCTGACTCAGCTCATCAGTCCTTATGATATGACTCATAACCTTGCCACCTTGGCCAGAAAGTGGCGTGTGCCAAGAATTTGAAAAGCCACTCTTATCCATCATTGATTGCAATTCAAGATATGCAATTCCTTTTGAAGGAAGCCTTGTAAGGGCCTACGAAGATTTTCCAAACGCCGCCGACATCTCCAATTATTTAAATTTTGGCCTTGGTTAGCTAGGGCATCAACAACACTATTGCCCTCACGGTAAATATGGGTTTATTCAAATCCACTAACGAGACCCTTAATATCTCCAATTACATCACCTAATTGCCATTCAGGGTCAGCTCTACCTAAGACAACATCAATAATGATTTTGGACTCACCCTCCACCTGAATCTTAGTAATTTTCAAGGAAAGAGCAATTTTGAAGCCCCATAGCATAGCCATTGCTTCAAAAACATTATTGGTCTGACTTCCTAACCCTCCAATATATGCAACAACAAGTTAACCCTTATAAGATTTGATGACCCCTCCTCCACTAGCTAATCCTGAGTTTCTTTTAGCTGCCCCATCAAAATTCAATTTGTGCCAACCTTCATGGGGTTTCCATCTAGTGTTTAGCTGAGCCAGCTTCTTAGAGTTATCAAACTTAGATATATCAACAGAAAGACTCCAATCTTTGGAAAGATTGATCTTGATAGGGTTAGGAGGACTTTTAGAAGTTTTCAAATTACAATTGGAGACATTCTCAATCAGGAATTTAGAGAAGGTAATAAAAACCTCTTTAGGATTCCTGATGACATCTCTTAATATGTGGTTATACCTCTCCTTCACAAACTCCAACCTAAATGAGGAAGAATATGCCTCCATAGTTCTCTGATCCTTGGGTGGGAAAAAAGGAGCTCTCCAACTCTCCATAACCTCAATCAAGTTTTCATTCATGACCAAGTCCATACTCAATTTTTGTGAAGTCATATCCGAGAGTTCTTTAGCAAAATCACAATGAAAAAGAGAATAAGGAACTGTCTCCTCCTTTAAACATAACAACTTTTGGGGATTTGAAAACCGCTTTTCTTTAGGTTATCTTGAGTAAAGATTTTGTTATGAGTAGCCATCCACTAGAAGAAATTGACTTTAGGAATCAAATGGTGATCCAAATTAATTTCCAAGAACTGCTCCTTATACTTTGGTCTAACAACAAGCCATAAGCATACTTTACCAAAAATAAACCTCTGATGTCCTGAGACCATATCATTTCATCCTGTCTAGGGAAGATGGGAATTCTAAAATTAATAAGTCTTTGTTGCAAAGAGCTAACCACTTGATTCAGATTGCTTTGATTGGGACAAAAATCAACTAATTACTTCCATTGTCTCATTCCCTGATTGTACAAATTATAATTATCCACCCTCTCCCCAAATAAATTATTGGCTAATCCAACAAGATTGTTGTAAATCTCCTGATTTATGAGAGGCTATTCTTGGAGCCAAGCATCCTTCTAGAATCTAATCAGATTACCATTACCGAATTTCAACTTAATTCCTTTTAGAAGAAGATTTCTAGACTTCAACACTTTATTCCATATTATGGAACCTTTTGGCAGACCCTCTTGGTCAATAAATCTACCCTCTTCCTCACTATGTAAGTATTTAGCCTTCATAATAAAACCCTAATCTTTATTATCCCTCATAAGGCTCCATCCCACTCTAGAAAGTAAGGCTTTATTCATTAGGTGGATCTTTCTGATACCAAGACCTCCCTGATTTTTAGGAAGGCACACTTTATCCCATTTAACAAAGCAAATTCTTTTATTCTCTTCAACCCCCGTCTAGAGAAAAGTTCTCTGATTTTTTCAAAACTTTCAACTAAGTACATGGGCATCTTAAAAAGAGTAAGAAAATAAGTAGGAACACCTTATAAAGAGGCTTTAAGGAGCTGATATTTACCTGCTTGACTCAATAGTTTTCCTTTCCAACCTGTAAGTTTCCTTTGGATTCTTTCAAGGATCGAATTCCAGAAAGTAGGGGACACTTCTTTCATAGTTAAGGGGAGACCCAAATAGATAGGAGGCAATAAGGCATCAGAGCAACTCAAGATGGCTTGATATTCTCCTGTAGATCCAATTTGGTGTTGAAAAAGAATATGTTACTCTTTTCATAATTGATACATTGCCTTGAAACCATAATATAATCACTTAACAATTGTTTCCATTCCCTGGCTTCCACCATCGAAGCTACCCCAAAAAGAATGGTATCATCCACAAATTGCTGAATAGCAGAGGGATCAACTATAGAAGGAACCTTTATCCCTTTTGACTCCCTTCTGTTTAACAGTTTCATAATATTCCTTCCCAAGACTTTAGCCACAATGATGAAAAGGTAAGGAGACAAGGGGTCACCTTGTCTAATCCCTCTCCCTGAGCTAAAGAAGCCATGAGGGATCCCATTAACAAGCACCAAAAACTTAGAAGTGGTCACACTTTCCTTTATCATAAAAATGAGTTTTTCTTGAAAGCCAAATTTCTTAAGAACCTTAAAATAAAAATCCCAAGAAACTCTGTCATAGGCCTTAGAAATATCAAGCTTACAGACCATATTAGGGTATTGCTTTTGTCTATAGAATGGATTAATTCATGAGTAGAAATGACTGCATCTAAAATTTGCCTCCCTAGGACAAAGCCTTTCTGACAGCCAACAATAAGACCATCCAAAAGAGGTTGGATCCTAAAGACTAGAGTCTTAGAAAAAATCTTATAGATGGTATTACAAAGGCTTATAGGATGATAGTCCTCCATAGACAAAGGATCTAGCTTCTTTGGGACAAGAGCAATAAAAGTATTATTAATCTGCTTAAGAAGCTTACCTGTTTTGAAGAAGTCTCTGACAACCGCAGTAACAACAAATCCCACAATATCCTAAAATTCCTGAAAGAAGGAAGGGGGAAACCTATCTGGGCCAGGAGCCTTGAATATGGAGAAAACAACAGCTTTAACCTCTTCTTTAGTAATAGGTTGCAAAAGAGAATAATTATCTTTATTAGTTAGCAGGTAGGAATGTTTTCCAACAACTTCTCAACCAGATTAGGGGTAGGGTTAACAAGTTGTTCCAATAAGAAAGACTTAAATTAATTAGATGCGAGATGACCAATTTCCTCATCAGTATTGACTTCCGCTCCTTTGTCATTTAGAAGCTTAGAAATGGTGTTTCGTTTCCTATGTCTCATAGCTAATTGATAAAAGAAAGTAGTGTTTCTATCTCCTTCTGTCAACCATTGGATTCTAGATTTTTGTTTCAAGAAAATTTCTTCCCTCTTCATAATATCCTTCCACTCTTGAAGTAAAGAACTTTCCAATAGGAAGATATTATCCGTTGGGTCCCCATTTGCCATTTTATTTTGGATATCAACAAACTTAGTAGAAATTTTTTTCTTTTTTTCGAGGACATTACCAAAACAAAATTTGTTCCAACCTTTAACCTTTTGCTTAACATGAAGGAGTTTCTGAACTAACCTAAACATAGGAGATCCCTGAATAGAAATATTCCACTAATTAGAGACAATTTCAGAAATATGGATGGGAGGCCCACATAATTTCAAACCGGAATTGGAAGGGACCTTTTACAGCTTTGTCCCACCTGCTAAACAACAAAGGGTTGTGGTAAGAGATAGTTCTAAGAAGAGATGAAAGCTTGGAATGACTTATGATATCCCAATTTGAAGAAAGTAGGAACCTGTCAAGTTTGACTTAGCTAATCTTCTCTCCCCTTCTTCTGTTAGGCCAAGTGAAAAGTGTTGAAAGTATTGTCATTGATATCAAAGGTGCATACACATAGTGTCATTGATATCAAAAGGAAGTTGGAGATTGTTGGAAGTACTGTCATTGATGTCGAAGGGAAATGGAGTTCAAAGAAGAGAAAAAGCTTCTAAGGCATGAGTTCTACCTTTAGTCGACAATTTGTTCATTTCATAAACTCACAGGTTCACCGACAACCAATTTTCCTAACATCTAGTTGGACGATGAAAAGTTGTCAAAGAAAATTCCAAGGCATGAATGATTTTTGGCTTCAGTTGGCAAAATGTTTGGTTCACAAACTCTTAAGATTGCTGATGACAGGTTTTGCCGATAGCTAGTTCGTTGATTTTCTAATTCACTGACAAAGGTGTGAAGAAGAAAGTTTGAAGTGCAAAGTTTGAGTTATTGGCAAAACCCTTGGTTTGTGAATTGGTTTGAAGGTTTCAAAGTTCACCGATTCACCGACTAGATGACAAAGGTGTGTAAATTTAATTTCGTGAAAATGAAGATTTGCCGATAAAGAAGATCTTGAAGTCAAAATTCATGGAAAAGAGTTTTTGCCATTAAAGTGTAAGTTTGTGAAAATGAGATTTTGCCGATGAGAGAAAATTTAGTTTGTGATTCGTTGGCAAAACTTCAGAAAAAAATTTGGTTCGTGAAGGGCTTAGTTCACCGATAGCAAGGTTTGCCGATAAAGAAAAGGTTGACAGTTTGAGGAAATGAAAGTTTACAGAAAGATGATTTCGCCAATACGCGATATGATGAAAATGGTAAGCTCACAAAGTGGCACTTTTGTCGATAGAGGATAGAATGCCCCAAGTTTGTAGAAATAAGTTTTTTTCGACAAAGGTCAAGTTCATGGAAAAGGATTTTCACTGATAAAAGCGTTTAAGTGTTGGTTAATGACTTGCATGTTTTGCCGATAAAGGCGCTGAAGGTAAAGGTGACGATATGAAGACTTAGTATATTTAAATTAAAAATTTAAATATATGTTGTGAAGCCAATGTCGTGAGATGGGTTAACAACATTGCAAATTAGAGATTTAATTGTTCCTACCATTGCAATAATGTGTGAGCATTTCATTTTGGGTCCAGACCTATAATGGTGTTTGGACCAACCTAAGTTTGTGTGATTTGGGTCTAGTTTTAAAAGCACAGAATTACAAGATAGGCTGCCCCTGTACATGTTGAAATTCAAGATGCCAACCTAGGAGAAAGTTTAATCTGATCTTGGAGAATGTTTCACAGTGTAGCCAACAATGAAGATTTTATTTTGAATAGGTCGAGATAAAAGGGAGGTCATTGCTGTGCATTTGTAGAAGTGGAAGTGTATGCGAGTATTGAAGTGAAATATTTGAACATATGCGAGTGACTAGACAAGTGAAACATATGCAAATATCAAGTGAATAGGTGAGTGGAGTTATACAAATGTGAAGTGTGCGAAGGGCATGAACTACAGATGATCCTAAGTTTGCACAATATGTGTTGCTTATCTTGAAAATTGGTTCTGTTTTAGTTTGCTGGGTCGAAGCTCAACTTGTGTGGGGGTTGGAAGCTCCAATAGGTGTTAGAACAAAAGCAATCTACTGAGAGGGGGGTGAATCAGTAGATCAATAAAACTTAAAACTTCAAGCCTCTAGAATGCAGATCAAATTAACTTTTAGTGCAATAACATCAACAACAAGAAAGCATGCACACATGAACACTAGATATACATGGAAAACTCAATATGGGAAAAACCATGGTGAGAAAATATTGCTAGGATCTACCGTCCTAATAACCTCACAAATGAAACCATTGATTACAATGTTTAAGAGCACCAACTCTAAGGAGTCACCAAACCCCTGATTTAAGAGCACCAACTCTAAAGAGACTATAATCCCCTGATCTAAGTACCAACTCAGTCCATAGGAGGCACCAACCTCACTGAATCTTTACATATTCAAGTATGCAGCCATTTGGTTCTTCATAAACCTCAAATGCATCTATTCAAATCATATATAGTCTTCTCTCACTCTACTCACCCAGACTCTCGTTGCAATGAATTCTTCTCACGCATACTTTATCATCTTCATATAACTTATTCTGTTACAATCTCTTTTATATATATGCGCCCTTTTGCATTTATTCAACCATCTGCATGTCCGGACTCCAATTTTTTTGCATGTTAAAACTCTTGCTTTTCTACATGTCCAGAAAAACAACTCTGCATGTAGCTTTGCACATGCAATAAATCTACTTTTCTACTGTTATAGTCATAGTTCTATTAATACCTTAGCACATGCAAAAATACTACTTTTCTTCTATTTTCACATCATTGCCATGCAACTTATTAGTCTTTAACCGTTAAAAAAGCATCTTGTTTTCATGCTAAAAATAGCTGTTTAAAACATTTTATTATTATTTAATTATGAATTTGTCATTTCTTGAACCTCAGCTTTTAACCCTTTATTGGAGAAAGTTATCTTTTTCGAACTTGTCCTTTCGTCTTCTTTATTGGCAAAAATCACATTCCATGAACTATCCTTTTCTATCGCCTTTTCCCTTCTATCGACAAAAGTTCTAAATCATGAACTTTCCTTTCAAGCTTTCTTTTCTTTATCGGTGAAGTTGCCTATCAACAAACCTTGCTATCGATGAACTGAGCATTTTATGAACCAAAACATTTCTTGAAGAAGTTCTTGTCAACTTTTCTCTTTATCGACAAAAGTAGAAAACCACAAACTTACTCTTCCTCTAACACTTTGTCATCAACTTCTCCTTAGTCGGTGAAAGAAACAAATCATGAAATTTGACTTGTGTGCCTCTGTCGCCCTTTGTCACTCAGTCAGCGAATCGACAAAAAACTAAACTCATGAACTATTTCTCAAAAGAACTTTGCCAATAACTAAGCCTTTATACTTCAAGCTTCCTTCTTCCATGCCTTTGTCGGTGAATCAAAAAATCGGTGAACCGGCAAACTTGGAAACTTTCAAAATAAACTTTTGCCGAGGCTAACCTTTTTTTTTCTTCTAAGTCTTCATTGAAAAGACTTTCCTCCTTGTCTTCTGTCAGCGAATTGCCAAATTAGTGAACCGGTGAAACTTGAAACTGACGAACTTGCAAGTTTGCGAACTAAACTTTTTGCCGACTAAAGGAAAAACTTATGCCTTGGCTTGTTTTTCTTCCTTTCTACCTTAGACACTTTTCCTTCTTTTCAAATCTTCTAAGCCTTAGACATATAAATTAGAACACTTCAACAAATTCCTTTGACATCAATGACAATATTTCAACAATCTCCCCTTTGTCATTGATGGAAACACTTATGCATAATCTATCCTTAGTTCTACTCTATTTCTTTTGCATATGTTCCCCTGCATTATGTCTTCTGCATTTTCTCCCTCTTACTCTAATTCTCCCTCTTTGAACTCAATGGAAAAGGGAGGTAATCAACCTCTTTTCTAACAGTAACTTGCTATTGCCATCTATCTACTTGTTCCCCCTGAGAGGTAGTCACTGTCAAAATAGGGATGAAAGATATGCCCTAAGTTTCTCTCCCTGGATAGTTGTTACAGTTGCACTTCTACTTGTGACAAGAAGGAGCAATAACTCCTAGCTTCTGCCTGAGATATTCAAAAGTATCCTTGGCGAGTGGCTCTGTGAAAATGTTTGCAATTTGATCTTCTGTGGGGACATACTCCAACTTTACTTCGTAATCTGCAACCTTTTCCCTCAAGAAATGATATTTAATGGAGATGTGCTTTGTTCTTAAGTGCATCACAGGATTCTTTGAGATATTTATTGCACTTGTATTATCACAAAGAATGGAAATAGGATCTTTAAACTCTACCTTTATGTCATTAAGAGTTTGCTTCATCCATAAAACTTGTGTACAACATGAAACAACATCAACATATTCTACCTCAATAGTGGACAATGTGACTGAATCTTGCTTCTTGCTGAGCCATGATACCAACCTATCACCAAGGAAGAAATCTCCACCAATGGTGCTTCTCATGTCATTAGTACTTCCTGCCCAATCAACATCTGTATATGCTGTCAAAGTAAAATCATTATTTTGAGGGTACCATAATCCATAATCTACAATACCTTTCAGGTATCTAAAAGTTCTCTTCATGGCTTGAACGTGATATTCCTTAGGAGCATCTTGAAATCTAGCCACCATGCATATTGCTTGCATGATATCTGGTCTGGATGTAGTTAGGTACAGTAAACTACCTATCATAGATCTATACATAGTCTAATCTGTATTAGGTGATTCATCATTCTTGCTCAACTTGCATCCTGTCATCATGGGGGTACTCATAGGCTTACAGTATTCCATCTTGAACTTCTTGAGCATTTCCTTTCCATACTTAGTTTGGGATACAAATATACCTTGGTCTAATTATGATATTTCTAAACCAAGAAAGAAAGAAAGTTCTCCAAGCATGGACATTTCAAACTCTTTCTACATTAGATCAACAAATTTCTTGCACATCTTGTCATCACTACCACCAAAAATGATATCATCAACATATACAACAACAATCAACATGTGCTCACCTTCTGATTTGAAGTATAAGTTACTATCTGCACATCCTCTTCTAAATCCTTGTTGCTAGAGGTAATTATCTAGTTTAGAATACCAAGCCCTAGGGGCCTGTTTCAACCATACAAAGCCTTTTTCAGTTTGTAAACATAATCTTCTTTCTTTGACTGCTGAAATCCTTCAGGTTGCTCAATATAAACTTCTTCATTAAATTCCCATTCAGGAATGCATATTTAACATCCATTTGGTAAACTTTAAAGTTCTTATAAACAAAGAATGCCAAAAACATCCTAATGGCTTCCAATCTTGCTATAGGTGCAAATGTTTGTTCAAAATCTATGCCTTCAACCTGTGCATATCCTTTACAAACTAATCATGTTTTGTTCCTCATGACTTCTCTATCCTCATTTAGCTTGTTTTTAAACACCCATTTTGTGCTTACCACATTCTTATCTACAGGTCTTGGAACCAATTCCCAAGTTTGATTTTTCTCAATCTGATTGATCTCATCTTCCATAGCATTGATCCTTCCTTCATCCTCACTAGCATTAGTAAATGTTCTAGGTTCAATCTTAGATAGTAATGAGAAATTTACCTATTCATTTGTCTTTGCCAACTTTCTTCTAGTTTGAACTCCTTCATTCTTGTCTCCTATTATCTGTTGTTCAAGATGATCTTTTTGCACATACCGAGTAGGTGCCTTAACGGTTTTCTTTTTAGATTCTTCTTCAACAGTAGCTTCTTCTTCTTCTTCTGTTATAGTTGATCCATCTGAGTAGCTATCCTTGTTTTGTGTTAGATGTGGTTGGTCGTCATCTACCCTGACATTAGTACTTTCTACAATTCTATGCAGTCTCTTATTGTAGCACTTATATGCTTTGGATCTGCTAGAATATCCAAGAAATATGCCTTCATAACATCTTGAATCAAATCTTCCAAGGCCATATTCATGTCTTCTAATGTAACATCTACTACCAAACACCTTGAAATATTTGACAAACGCAAATCAGCCGTACCTAATTCATACGATGTCTTATCAATGTTTATCCTTAACTGCACTCTATTTAAAACATACACTACTGCGTGTACTGCATCTCTCCAATAAACATCAGGTAACTTTGCCTCATTTAGCATAGTTCTTGCCATCTCTTTTACCATTTTGTTTTTCCTTTCGACAACACCATTCGTTGTGGAGTTCTAGGTGCAGAATATTGTCTTTTTATGCCATGTCTTTCACAATATTCCACAAAATCATTGGAGGTGAATTCTCCACCTCTATCTGATCTTAAGCATTTGATTGTCAGACCACTCTCCTTCTCAACCATAGATCTAAAAGTCTTAAACCTCTCAAAGGCTTCTGACTTATCCATAAGAAAGGTTACCCATGTCATTCTTGACAAATCAACTATTAACATGAAATATCTCTCACCTTTTAGTCCTCGTGTCTTGGTTGGACCACTTAGGTCTGTATGAACTAACTCCAAGAGTCTTGAAGTAGAGTATTCTTTTGACTAGACCTTGTCTGTTTCCCATGCTGACATTCCTTACATATTGTATTGGCTAGCTTGGTGATTTTAGGCATGTGCCTAACTGTATTTTTTGAACTTACCTTCACAAGGTTGTCAAAATTGATATGTCCCAATCTTCTGTGCCACAACCAACTTTTATCAACCCGTCTCGTCAAACAACTTCTTCGTTGAATCTCCTTGAGATTGTAAAGATTATTTTCTATTTTTCTTGCCTCAACAACCAGCTTACTAGAGCTTTCTTTCTTGATCTCACAACCTTTTACATTAAACGTCAGATTATATCCATTGTCACACATCTGGCTTACACTAATCAAATTGTGCTTTAATACTTCAACATAATAGACATTGTGAGTCTTGACTTTTCTGTCAATACTTAGTGTTCCTTTACTATAGATCTTCTTAGATGTGTTGTCACCAAACTTAACTAAGTCTCCATTCCATTCTTGCAGACTTATAAACTTACTTTTATCTTCGGTCATGTGATTGGAGCAACCACTATCTATCACCCATGGATTCTATCCGTTAGGATGAAATGACGTCTGTACTGGGTAAAAGTTTAAACTTGTGTCACACTTTTGGCCAAATAAATAGTTTCTATAGAAAGGGTTCCACTCGGAAGGGTTCTACTCGGAAAGGTTCCTCCTGGAAACACGTAGCACTTATGTGGCATGAATAGTTCAGGGTGAAATAATTTCGCCTGAATTTTAAAAACATATAAAATTTGATTTAAATTTTAAAAAATGTATTTATTTACATTGAAGGTTCGCTCGGAAGGGTTCTGCCTGGAACTGTTTCACCCAAAACTGTTTATGTGGCATCCCATGTGGCAGCCAACCCCTCCTTTTACAACAAAATGAATAAAAATTCAAGTTCAACTATAAATTTCTCCAACCAAAGGCCATTTTCATGAAAATTTAAAAATACCCTTTGGTAGATATCGGAGTCTAAATCTTAGAAATATATATTTTTATATATTTTGATAAGTTTTATTAGGATTATTTTTAAATTTATTGTAAGTAGGTTATTATAATCAAACATGCAGCTGATTAGAAATTAAAAATAAATAGGCAAAACATTTTCAAAAAATTTGAAAAATATATGGTTCACTAGAGGAGAGAATCCTCTCCAAAAGGGTATTTAAAAAAACAATTATATATTGTAAAAAAGTTGACATTCCGTGGAAACTACTATGTTCTCATTAAAATTGACTTTAAAAAATAAAAAAAATTATCAATTTTTTTTTTTCATGCACTAGATATTTGAGTTGGCTAATTAGGAAAAAAATTTAAAGAAAAAAAAAAGTAATTTTTCTATATTTTTCTTGACATCCCATCGATGTCACTTTTAAAAAATAAATCAATAGTTAAAATTCATCAATTAAATTTATAAAAATAATATCCACCTATTTTAATTTAAAAAAAAAATTTATAAGCATAAACTACAATTAGATTTCTACATTTCATTAGTTTATGTCATTTTCAAATTCAAAACATACATATGACCTTTTTTACGTTTAAGTTGGAAAAATATGTTTGTGTTGGCCGTTCCCTTATAAAAGTGTGACACAATTCTGAACTTTCACCCTACTATCAGAGATTCTTCTTTCTTCTGATCATCCTTCTTCTTCTTCCAGAATTTCTTAGTTTCCTTCTCCTTATTCACAAGAGAGTCTGATGCATTATCCTCCTTAGGAGGAATATTCTCCTCTCTTTCCTGTTTGTTAGTTTTTACAAAGTTTGTTCTATAGAATTTTGCAATATGACCAAAGTTATTGCATTTGTAACAAACTATTCTAAAATCTCCTAGAGGTGCAAAAGACATTTTACTAATAAAATAAGTTCTCCTAGGAATAATTCTACAATTAACAACCCTATAACCATATTGATTACATGAATAACAATAGCCATAAAAGGATTGGGGAAATTTGATCATGCCAGAATATCTTGTAGGAAGGGGACCTTTGTATCTTTTCTCCTTTAGATCTCTGACTTTTGTGATGCCATCATGTTCCTTCTTCTACTTCTTCTCTTTAGTCTTTTTAGGAGGATCACTGGACTTTGAGTGTTGACCTTCTTCAAATCCTAAACTAGCCATGTTCTTTGGAAATCTCCGATTGCTTATCATTTCATCAAGCATGCCTCCGCTCTTTTCAAACTTTATGCTTAGGTTAATCTAATTCTTAGCCTTTTCTAAATCTTTTCTCAGAGACACAATTTTGGATTCCAACTTCAGACATTCTTTAGATTTTTCTTTTACTTCAAAATTTGTAACTTCGTCTATTCTCTTGGCTTCTTCCACTTGTGTCCTCAAGTCAACAATCAACTCTTTTGATTCTATAAATTTATTATATACCATTCCTGAAGTTGCAGCTTCAGCTTGGAGTTCTTCTTAAGTTTCTCAATCTCTTGTAATGCACATACTAGCTCTCCTTCCAAGTCTACTTCTCCTTCTTCTTCATTCTTAGGGTCTTCCACATCAGTATTGTTCTGATCTTTATCAGTAGTCTCCACTGTAATAAATATTAATTCATTTCCTTCAGCCTCAAAAACACCTTCATTTTTGTCTTCTTCAAAATAGGGCTTTCTTCAGAGGAGTTATTGTCACCTTTTATGTATAGACTCTTCTTGTTCTTCTAAAAATATTTCTAAAAATTCTTTTTCTTTGGATAGAACTGCTTGTTACTTTTCTTACTATCAAATTCATCACTTTTGTCTTTTCCTTCAAAAGGACATTTACTAGCAAAGTGACCAACCTTTCCACAATTAAAACACTTAAAAGGTAACTTACCTTTATACTTCCCAGATCCTCTCTTCAATCTTCTTACAAAATTGGTCTCTTCTTCGTATGTCTTAGATTCAGGCTCTACATTATTTGCCTTCTTTGATGCCTTAAATGCAACTTCTCTCTTTGAAATCTCAGTACCACCTGTCCTCATTTCATAGGTAGTAAAAATACCATGTAGCTCATTAATAGTTATCAAGATCTTTTGCTTCTTTTATAGCAGAGACTTTAGAATCATACTTGGAAGGTAAAGATCTAAGTACCTTATGAACAATCACTGACTCTTTTACTTCTTCATCTAGTCCTCTCATAACATTCACAACTTCATCAACTCTGAGTAGGTAATCAACAATCTTTTCTTCCTCTCTCATTTTTAGGCTTTCAAATCTTCCTTTAAAGGTCTGCATCTTGGCTTGTTTCACCTTTGTATCTCCTTCATAGATGCTTTGGAGCTTATCCTAGATTTCTTTGGCAAACTTGTAGTGCATCACTTTCACAAATTCAGAGTTAGCTAAACCGCATAGAATTGCATTCTTAGCCTTAACAATATTCTCACATTCCTTCTTACCTGCCTGGTCTGTTGGAGGAGTTGCAAGAGCAGTATAGCCATCCTTAACAGATTGCCAAACATCAAACCCTATTGAAGTTAGGTAGGTTTCCATCCGTATACACTAGAATGCATAATTTGTTCCATCAAACAATGGTGCTTTGTTTGAGTGAGATCCTTCTTGACCGACCATGTATTCAATCTCCAAGATCAACATTAGCTATTATGATTCTCCAAGGAACTTGGCTCTGATACTAATTGTTAGAACACAAGCAATCTACTAAGAGGGGGGTGAATCAGTAGATCAATAAAACTTAAAATCAAGCCTCTAGAATGCAGATGAAATTAACTTTCAGTGCAATAACATCAACAATAAGAAAGCATGCACACATGAACACCAGATATACATGGAAAACCTAATATGGGAAAAACCATGGTGAGAAAATGCTGCTAGGAACTACCGTCCTAATCTAGCCTCCCAAATGAAACCATTGATTACAATGTTTAAGAGAACCAACTCTAAGGAGTCACCAAACCCCTGATTTAAGAGCACCAACTCTAAGGAGACTACAATCCCTTGATTTGAGCACCAACTTAGTTCACAGGAGGCACCAACCACACTGAATCTTTACATATTTAAGTATGCAACCATTTGGTTCTTCATAAACCTCAAATGCATCTATTCAAATCATATACAATCTTCTCCTCTCACTCTACTCACCCAGACTCTCTCTGTACTAAATTTGTCTCACGCATACTTCATCATCTTCATATAACTTATTCTGTTACAATCACTTTTATATATGCACCCTTTTGCATGTATTCAATCATTTGCATGTCCACACTTCAGTTTTTTTGCATGTTAAAACTCTCACTTTTTTACATGTCTAGAAAAACAACTTTGCATGTAGCTTTGTGCATGCAATAAATCTACTTTTCTGCTATTATAGTCATAGTTCTATTAATACCTTAACACATGGAAAAATCCTTGTTTTCTACTGTTTTCATGTCGTTGCCATGCAACTTATTAGTCTTTAACTGCTAATAAAGCATCTTGTTTTTGTGCCAAAAAATAGCTGCTTAAAACATTTCATTATTATTTAATTATCCTCTTTTATTGGTGAATTTGTCATTTCTTGAACCCCAGCTTTTACCCTTTATTGATGATTTTCACTTTCTTCAAACTTTGGTCTCTAACTCCTTTATCAACAAACTTTATCTTTTTCAAACTATCGCCTATGTCTTCTTTGTCCTCCTTATCGGCGAAAGTAATCTTTTTTGAACTTGTCCCTTTGTCTTCTTTATCGGCAAAAATCACATTCCATGAACTATCCTTTTCTATCCCCTTTTCCCTTCTATCAACAAAAGTTCTAAATCACGAACTTTCCTTTCAAACTTTCTTTTCTTTATCGGCTATTATGGAGTAATAAGTAATCTCATGTCTTTTTACCTCCTTGTTTATCTCCTAGGTCCCCGTGTTTACACTTTACATTTTTAAAACTTATTCTGGAGCAATTTCCCCCAAAACCCATGTCAAATGGGACTTAGGGGCCAATTCTAAATGCTTAATCAAGACCCAAATTGGCCTTGGGACTTGGGCACTCATGCCCAAGTCTAGGTTGATTTTTCAAGATCCAAATTTCAATGTGTCGGCATAGGACCTTTAAAAAGGTTTCCCTCTGTCCACATTTTTCAATTTGAATTATGAATGTTAGCGAGAAAGCATATATAAGTGAGTTTATGTCTTCATTTTACACCTAGAGGGATAATGCGAAATTGTGATATCAAGCTAAGGGATTTCAAGGCACTCATTGTGTTGCAGAGTAGAATTGTGTTGTTATTGTGTTTGCTTGTTTGTTGCAGATTTGGCTTCATCAATCCATCTCCTCATGATTTGAAGGATCTTCATCTCCATGAGGCTTCACCTTTAAGGTGACATCTATTTGTGCTTCAATCATTTTGTTTCATCATTGCTTTGGCCTTTGCCCTACAAGGGCATGCACTCTATCTAACAATGGTGTTGGAAGACTTGAATGTCATTCTAGGGCTTGACCAAGGCAAGCTCCTAAACACCACAACCCACAAACCCCTCTCTTTGTGATTGCAGGTTACAGGTGTGGGATTGGGCGAAGTGCAGGTGCAGAGAAACAATTCAGAGGATAAAGATTTAGGATCTTGCAAAAAGTTACTGATATTCTACACTACTAGGGCACCCATCCCGTAGTCCTCCCGATAGGATTCATCCTGAACTCAGGAGCTAAACATCATCCGACACTACTCACTATTCCAAATTTACAGAAAAGTTACCCTATCAAAACTTGGGCGCTCGCCCCGTAGTCCACAAAGTCTTTGCCTCCGAAAATCCAACTTTTGGTAAGTTTCTAATCCTTCCTGAGTGCCCTCCTATTCAGTGATATGTAGCAGTTTATTTGTCTATACTTAATTTCATTATAATTAAGGTTTGAGGCTTATTCAAATTAGGGTTTGAAAAATATCTCAATCTAATCAGTCTTTCCATATCATTCCTTAGTACACCAACCTATAGTTGAGTCCTCTTCATCTGTAGTGACTTGGCTCAGTTGTTGTCCTTGAGTGTAAGTGTGAAAGGAGGGTTTGATTTGATAGATCTTAACACTATTCATCATCTTCCCACTTTTTACATATAACATTTTGGTGAACCCGTGTTTTTACTAAACTTGCATCTTGCCGAGTGTTATATAATCATATTTTTCATTCATTTATACCATATTATTCATTTTGCATTGGAAAGTTTTGCATACATTTGAAAAAAATTGAAAAAACAAGCATTCTAGGCTTGCATTAAGACATAGTTTTGTATATTTTGCATTGTATATCATAAAAAAGATTTACTTTTTTGATATTTGCATCAGATCTGATCCTTATTATAGTAATTCATCATTAATTCATATAAAATCTCTCATTTACAAGTTTCATTTGCTAGGGTTTTTCTTAAAAAGTTGCATTTTTCATACAACCTAGCCTTTGCAAAAACAAGGGTTTGTAGACAAAATTTCATTTTCAGATTTTACTACTCCTTTTCAAAATTTATTCAAATATGATTTTGAAGCATAGTGTTGGATCATAATTCATACTTTTGCATCCTAGCTTTGAAACTTTCACCTTTTGCATTTACACATTGTGTATTTCATCAAGCATAACTACCTGACTCCTTTGGTTTGTTCTATTAGTTTGTGCATTGAGTGTTGTATACCTTTGCATGAGTTGTATAACCTGTTGCCCTAATAGAAACACCCTTGTAAGGAGAAGTGGTAGACTAATGGGTTCTAGTGCTTTGAATAGCATTGATATGCAAACATCAAAAAATCCATTGAACACTTTACAAAGGGTGAAACACAAACTTTGCAAGATATCATTCCTCCTACCATGATGGAAGAATAAACATTTAATGATCCTGAAGACCCTATTGATGTGATAACACATGTACTTGATGATCAAATTAACAAACTTGATAAAGAACTAACTAATTTTCAAGCATTTGTAGAAAAAGAAAGGATAGCTGAAGAGGTTGTAACTGTTGTTCATAGTCTAAGAGAGTTATTAAAAGAAGGACAAGACAATGTTAACACACTTCGTGGGATAGACCATATAGTGGGTAACAACATTATGTCAGTGGCTGACTGCACGAATACTATTAACAATGTGTCATCACTGAATCATACACAGGTATCGACACTTATACCAACTACTAGAATGCCCACTTTCACATCATCAATCCTCACTACTAATACACAAGCTTGTAGTAATGCTACCACTAGCATGGGAGTATCTAATGGAATTAATTCACAAAATTACAAGGCTATGGGATTTAATTATCAAAACCTAGCACCTAAGGTGTCTTCCTATATGAATAATCATTCTCAACCTCCTCTCCATTCCACCTATAACTTACAATTTCTCTCAACTACTTTTCATTACCACTCACAATTAATCACCTTCGAATTTCATGACTACAGCTTCCAATTCTTCTAACCCACCAATTGCATCACGTAATGATGCCCTCTTAAACTAACTCTTGCAAAGCATGACTTCCTTACAGTAGAAAGTGACAAATTTGACCAATGCTTCTTGTCAACCTAGCATACCAACATACCATGCTTGTAGTACTTTATCTTTTTCAATCCTAAGAGCTGAAATGCCTGACAAGTTTGAGACTCCTCGCTTTGCAAAGTACAGTGGTAAAGGTGATCCTAATACTCATGTGGCAACATTCACGGCTATGTGTAGTGATTTATTCTTTGAAGAGGACTTGTTAGCAAAACTCTTCCTGTGATCCCTCAAAGATACCACCTTGGAATGGTGTTGCTCTTTTCCTCCCAATTCAATACATTCTTTCTCACAGCTTGTTGATCAATTCTTACAACATTTCTAAGCAAATATTGGACTTTCGGTCTCATTGATTGATTTAGTGCATTGTAAACAAGGACAAAAAGAGAAGTTAACTTAGTTTATCAATCTATATCAAGCTCTTTTCACAAAGATACAATATCTGATTAAAGATGAGGATGTTCAAAAGATATTCATTACAAATTTACAACCTAACATTCGTGATAAAATCCTCTGGATGAAGTATAACTCTTTTCAACATTTATGCATAGCTCTTTGCGATTACCAACTTTCATCTAGTTAGTATGAGAATCAAACCTCGTCAGCCCAAGTTGGTCAATCCACAGCTGGAACATCTCAAAACAACTTTAAAAGGAATAACAAGAGTTTCATCAAGATCAATGGACAATATTTGGTGTCTGCTATTAGTAATTCTAAACATGCACCATTTTAATTTAGGAAACAACAAAGATAGTTTACTCCATTATCTGACTCTCTTAAATCAATTATGAATCAAGCAGTAAGCAACAATATTTTGAAGCTTCCTCCTGTGAAACCATTTGATAGTAATAGGATACAAGGACCATCATTTGATACTAGTAATAGGATACAAGGACCATCATTTGATGCTAATGCCTTTTGTCAGTATCACTGCTCGACAGTACATGACATCAAATGATGTATGCATCTGAAACATGAAATTCAAGATCTCATCGATTCTAATATAATACAGGTAATTGGTGTAAACGATAATGGAAATAAGTTGGTTTCCCCTCCGAATCAAAATTTACAGATCTTTACAAATCCTTTTCCTAAGCATAACGACAACAATATGGTAGAGTAAAATACAATAGAACGGGAAGATGACTACCTCCACTATGATGAAATAATTGGCATGATAGAAGTGGATAAGGAAAAGACTGAAGACTCACCTCGTCCATGAGGGAAAGGTATCTATGCTAAGGTTCCTCCACTATTATCCCTTCAAGGATCAGGAGACAACCGGAATGCACTAGATACTCACATTGAACTACCTCAATAGGATAACATTAGTGAGAAAAAGTTGTCATGATGAAAAGTATCCCATTTCATCATGAAAGACTCCTTCATCAAGCAAATTAGAACAAGAAAGCAAAGGATCAAAGAAGAACAAGGCGACTATCATCGGTGGGAAATAGCAATGGTTCCCCTCCTCGTAAGCAACAAAAGATTTTAAACATATAGGGTCTTGAGAAACAAGCACCACATGACCATTCTGGAAATAAGCATCAATCAGGTATGAATTACACACACTTTTTACCACACTTGATAAAGCTCCTTTCTAAGATGCTTACAACTTCGAACTCCTCTTAGATAAATATGCTATAATATTGTGTTGTGTTGTGTTCCCCCGTGATGTGTTATGTGTTGTTTAGGCCTCCTAGGATGACCCTTGATACTCTTGTAAGGTCAAGGATACTAGGAGACTGTCTCTGTTGTGACCATTATTCTATTTATTTCTACATTATTCTATCTTGCCTCCCCCTATTTTATTGTTGTGTGTTGTGCCTTGGGGCATAGTGTTGTAGATGATGTCTTGGGGGCATCCTCCTACGTGGTGTTCCTAAGACACTTGATTCTCCTCTCATTTTTATTGTTTCCACTTCTTCAGTGATTTAACCTAGTCAGCGGATGACGAAAACAAAAAATATTGATAAGGACCGTGCATCCCTTCAACAAGTAAGTAAAAATGGACCTAGTCCATATAAGAAGATGGGGTTGATATATATATTTGATGCTTGACTAGTAGAATCACTCCGTGTGATATATCATGTTGTCATATCTCTTATAACAAACCTTTTGCAATACACATGCTCTGTACACTTTGGATGGTTTTGTATCTCACCTTTTTGTTACACTTAGTTCTGAGATATTTGTAGTATAAGCCCAACAACTATACTCAGTTTTGAATTCAGCAGTGTAGCCTTGGTTCTTTGATGTGATCTAATATATGATTTATGCATAGCTTTTATGATTTGATTTGGTTATTATCTTAGAAAAAGATGTTCTAACCTTATCTCTTGTTGATTATCTTAGCAATCCATATCAATGTGTTTGTGGGAACATTTGGTGATTGTGGGACATGTCACCTTCAAGGGCATGGGCTTTGCGAGAGATCTTGTTCCCTTGTGTGTTTTCTCTCTACCTTAATGTGCTTGATACCGGCAAGTGGTATAAACCACCTTAAGGTGGGGGCATATATAATGGTATTTGTCTAATTATTTTGACATTGACAAAGTGTGTTTGAAAGCCCTCACCATGAGGCAGGATGGTGTATCTCTTGAGCTAGTGCACATCTTTATTTAAATTGCAAGCAAGAAATCCCTCATCGTGAGGCGGGATTACATATATCTTGAGCTAGTGCATATTCTTTTATACAAAGCCCTTTTGCAGAAGACATGATGGTGTATCTCTTGAGATAGTGCACATCCTTTTATACAAAGTACTCTGCGGAGGCGGGGATGGATCTTGAGTCATCAACCCTTAAGCATGTCTTTGGCAGTTGTGGTAGCATAGTTCAATTGTCAGGTGTGTTTGAAATATGTTTTAGATGGTGGGACTTAGCAATAAGCTCCTTCCCATCACTCATGTTTTCCATGTATAAGATGTATAGTATGTCTATGGCATGCTATGCGGTGCTCGTGTATTCCATGTGTCTTCTTATGTGTTTTCCATGTCTTCCCCTGAGTGTGGTCTAAAGGCACATAACGATGATCTCTCTCCACACTTGGGTTTTTATTTGGCGTGTCTTCCCCTTGGTGTGGTCTAAAGGTGCGTAGCGATGAGCTCCCTCCACACTTTGGGTTTTGTTTTGCGTGTTTTGGTGGTCTAAAGGAGTGTAGCGATGAGCTCCCTCCGCCTCCTAGTTTAGGATTTTATTTTAGTTGTTAAATCAATGTATTCTTTGTGTATTGTGTGACTACTCTCATGTATTCTTTGTGTATTGCATGCTTCCACTGTATTATCTATGTTTTGCATGCTTCTTACTGTCTTCATTGTGTCTTGCATGTCTTCCATGTGTTTTCTAGTGCTTACCTGAGATTAGGGGATAGAAATAGTCCTCTGACCTTTGGGTATGCCTTAGTTTTATGTGCTTGGCGTGCTTGATGTGTTTGATATGCTTCGACCATACTTTAATGCATGTATTGAATCGATAAGATCATACATACATTAAAGTGGGGGATAAACGTTATGGAGTAAAAAGTACCCTCATGTCTTTTAACCTCCGAGTTTACCTCCTAGGTCCCCGTGTTTACACTTTACATGTTTAAAACTTATCCCATAGCAATTTCCCCCGAAGCCCATGTCAAATGGGATTTAGGGGCCAATTCTAAATGCTTAATCAAGACCCAAATTAGCCTTGAGACTTGGGCGCCCATGCCCAAGTCCAGGCTGATTTATGAGGACCCAAATTTCAATATGTTAGCATAGGACCTTTAAAAAGGTTTCCCTCTGTCAACCTTTTCAATTTGAATTATGAATGTTAGTGGGAAAGCATATATAGGTGAGTTTATGTCTTCATTTGACACCTAGAGGGATAATGTGAACTTGTGATATTGAGCTAAGGGATTTCAAGGCATTCATGGTCTTGTAGAGTAGAATTGTGTTGTTATTGTGTTTGTTTGTTACAGATTTGGCTTCATCAATCCATCTCCTCATGATTTGAAGGATCTTCATCTTTGTGAGGGCTTCACCTCTAAGGTGACATCTATTTCTATTTCAACTATTTTATTTCATCATTGCTTTGGCCTCTGCCCTGCAAGGGCACACACTTTATCTAACAATGGTGTTGGAAGACTTGAATGTCATTCTAGGGCTTGACCAAGGCAAGCTCCTAAACACCACAACCCCCAAACCCCTCTTTGTGACTGTAGGTTACAGGTGTGGGATTGGGTGAATTACAGGTGCATAGAAGCAATTTAGAGGATAAAGATTCATGATCTTGCAGAAAGTTATTGATATTAGATACCTTACTAGACTAGTATGCCCACCCTATAGTCCTCCTGATAGGATTCATCTTGAATTCAGGAGCTAAACATCATCTGACACTACTCACTGTTCCAATTCTACAAAAATGTTGCCCTATCAGACTTGGGCACCTGCCCCGTAGTCCGCAAAGTCTTCACCTCTGGAAATCTAACTTCTGGTAAGTTTCTAATCCTTCATGAGTGTCCTCCTATTTAGTGATCTGTAGAAGTTTATTCATTTGTACCTGATTTCATTATAATTAGGGTTTGAGGCTTATTCAAATTAGGGTTTTTCAAATCTCTCAATCTAATTAGTCTTTCCATATCATTCCTGAGTACACCAACCTATAGCTGAGTCCTCTTCATTTGTTAGGACTTGGCTCGATTGTTGTCCTTGAATGTTAGTGTAAAAGGAGGGTTTGATTTGCTAGATCTTAATACTATTCATCATCTTCCCATTTTTAAATATAATTCATCGACGAAGTTGCGTATCAACAAATCTTGCTGTCGGTGAACTGAGCATTTTGTGAACCATAACATTTCCTGATAAAGTCCTTGTCAACTTTTCTCTTTATCAGCAAAGTAGAAAACCACGAACTTACTCTTCCTCTAACACTTTGTCATCAACTTCTCCTTAGTTAGTGAAAGAAACAAACCACAAACTTTGACTTGTGTGCCTCTGTCACACTTTGTTGCTCAGTTGGTGAATCATCAAAAAACCAAACTCACGAACTAGTTCTCAAAAGAAGAACTTTGCTGATAACTGAGCCTTTATAATTCAAGCTTCCTTCTTCCATGCCTTTGTCAGCAAATTAGAAAATCAGTGAACCGGTGAACTTGGAAACTTTCAAACTTATATTTTACTAATACTAACCTTTTTTTTTCTTCTAAGTCTTCATTAAAAAGACTTTCCTTCTTCTCTTCTGTCAGTGAATCGCCAAATCAGCAAACCGGCAAAACTCGAAACTGACGAACTTGCAAGTTTGTGAACCAAATGTTTTGCCGACTAAAGACAAAACTTATGCCTTGGCTTGTTTTTATTCCCTTATGCCTTAGGCACTTTTCCTTCTTTTCAAATCTTATAAGCCTTAGACATATAAAATAGAACACTTCAAAAAATTCCTTTGACATCAATGAAAATATTTCAATAATAGGTTGGAGCATATTGCTGAGTTGGTGCTCAGAAGATGAAGTTGGAGCTTCATTTCTAGGTTGGTGCTTAGCTTGGTAAGAAGATTGAAATCTCTTGTAGGTTGGTGCCTACAAATTTGTAAAAGGATTGCTATCCTTCTTAGGTTCAAACTCCTATGGGTTGGAGCCTACAAAATATTGTAACTCATTATTTTATTTTTGTAAGGCTAGATTTAGACAGTAGATCCAAGCAGCTTGATCACCATGGTTTTTCCCTTCTTGGGTTTCCACATAAAATCTGGTGTTATGGTCTCTTGTGTAGATGTGTGAATGTGTTTATGTTTTCATAGTTCTTACATAATTTGATTGATGCAGTAAAGATCCCATTTTTGCAATAGAATTCATTTAAAAAGTGGTATATATTGATTCACCCCCCTCTTAGTATATCTGTGTGTTCTAACAAAAAGTTGATCATACAATTCCATATCCATGAGCCCAGTAACATTAACAAAATTTGTTAAGTCAGCCATGCTATTTGAAAAATCCATAATACCACCAGACTTTTTGGAAGGATTAAAAAAACCCAAGAGGTTTGA
Organism: Cunninghamia lanceolata; assembly: GCA_027924645.1. Classification (NCBI taxonomy): domain Eukaryota; kingdom Viridiplantae; phylum Streptophyta; class Pinopsida; order Cupressales; family Cupressaceae; genus Cunninghamia; species Cunninghamia lanceolata. The sequence goes on along the minus strand of BSBN01000377.1, from coordinate 25,440,671 downwards.
AGCTTGGTTGTTGGCACTATAGGTAGAAGCCCCACCATTTCACCATAGGGTCTCCCCTCTTGGAGGTAAGCAATCTCAATTTTTGATGTGGTAGAGGGTGACCCCGCGAGGTTTGAACCTTGGTTGTTTACACTACAGGCAAGAAGCCCCACCATTTCACCAAAGTGTCTCCCATACCTTTACAAATGTTTCCTCTTTACATATTTATAAGTTTAAATGGTAGGAAATAAACATTTCCCCTCCAAAACCATATAGGACAGATATATAATATAATGTAAAAAGTTACATGGCTTACAATTTTGGATTACAAATTTTTATTACATTCAAGATAAAATTTGATATGCAAATGGACACCATTCTTCTTTACAATAATCCTCATCTTTTTTAGCCTCCTCAAAATATTTATTCTCTTGCAAATATGCCACATATTTATTCAAAATTTCTCTTACCAAATCTTGATCAAGGCTATTTGAATATACAAATATGATAGCCATGGAAATAAAATATCTAATATTTTTCAAGGTACTTTGTCAAGCTCAACAGGTTTTTTCTCAAAATATTCCTAAATAGTCCTTATCTTCATGAGCTTACCACCAAATGTTGAATTGAAACTTGATCCATTGGCCGCTTCTTGTTTTATGCCTTCTTTAAATTGTCCTTTCAAATCTCAAGAAAATTTATATCATTTTGCTCATTGTACAATTGGCACGAGACTTCTTTCATGAAATTTTCCATATCATCAAAATTCCCTTGAGCTAAAGCATATACCTGGTGAATCAATCCTCACTACTCTTCAAAGTCTTAATTTTGTACTAGAAGGCTTCTTTCCATTTCTTATGCAAATGTAGTTCTCTACCATCGAATATACCTCCTGATACAAGATTTTAGAAGTCTTCCTTAAGCAATTCTTGTTAGTGTGAATAGGGATATTTCATATCTAGTTTCCCTTGTGAAAATAATTCATATTATTTAACTATTTATTAGTTAAATACCATTCTCACACATAATTCACATGTTAAGTTGACTTAGTGAGTCTACTAGATGTTTCTAGTTGTGCCTAGTTGTTGCTAGTTGTCTTATAGTTGTCTTATCCTACACATGTGCTCTAGTTGTCTCATGTCATAGGATTAAGACACTTGTCACATGACTACAACATCTTGGCAATCATCCTTGCCTTTATAAGCAAGGCTCCTCATGTACATTGTAAGATAAACAATTTTACATTCATTGATAGAATAGAATTATTCTCTCATTGTCTCTCTTGTTCTTTCATGAAGTCCTAGATCTTGGGTGACTCCTATCATAGCCAACTCTTACATGGTATCAGAGCTCTCTCGGTGGAATCTCTTCTTGTTAGCCAAATTTTTGAGAGATTTGAATGCAAATTCATGGTGGATCTTGATAGTTGAGTATGCTCTTCTCTTGCATCGAATGATGACTTGGAGAAACAAAAAGACTTGATGGAAAAGAGAGATTTGTGAGGGCTTCCTCTTTGTGTCTTATATTGTAGGTTAATTTTGGAGCATGTTGCTGCAAATTTGAGCACATCATTGTGTTTAGGAGGTCTGAGATTGTCAAGATCACCTTTTGTTTTATCTAGATTGGACATCGAAGGCCAAATCTATTGCAAGTATGTGCAGTTAGTGTTGTCATTGTGTAAACTGTATGAGCAAGAGATTGTTGCAAGAGTGTGAGCAATTGGTATTGAGTTGATGTTGTCTCTGATGATGCTTTGATTGGTTGCATTATGTTGTCATTAGTAAGCTATTGGTGTCAACCTTTAGTGTTGCTTTGATAATCTTCTATCTATCTATGTATGGTTGAGTTACTATGGTGGTAATGAGGAAGTGCTGAATATGTTTCCAAGTGCTTTTGAAAAAAAATTGAATAAAAGATGAAATAGTGTGTTGTAGATGTGTTTTGGCATATAGAGTGGTGTTTTGGTTTGGCTCCGCATTTATTCCATGTTGAAGATCTACTTGTGTGGTTTGGATATGTTGATCAAAGGTGTTCAGAGGTGTTGCATTCAAAATTTGTTGTGTTGGATCGTTGTGGAGAGGAAGGTGTGTTCACCAGTGTGTGAATTGTGTATTGCAGAGGTGTCTGGGATAAATGTTTTTTCTTCAAATTTCTCCATAGAGTGGTTTAAGGTCTTGCAGTTCTGGAAGTGTGTTTATAAGGTCCATATCTACCTTCAGTTGAAGTTGTTCATGGTTTGGTGCTTTGCAAGTTGATTTCTTGAGTTGCAGTGTATGGAAGAGATGTTTGAGTATACTGGGTGTGTACCTTGTTTAGGTGAAAGTTATTGCGAAGGAATTTACTAGATTTCAAGATGTTTGTGGGATATTATAGATTGTGTTCAAGCATGGTGTGTGGTCCGCAAGTCGTATTTGGTTTTGAGGAAGCACGTACTCAAATGATTATGGTGTTAACATAGGTTTGACTGACCTTGGGTGTTTACACTAATTGCGGATCTACTTCGACGATTGTGGAAGTGTGGTGTTGCATGTATGAGTGGATTTAGGTCCAAGATAAGGTGTGTTGTGGTCTACCTTCATTCCTTTCCATTGTGGGAATGTTTTGGTGCTAACCTAATTTGAATTTACATAGTTAAGGTACATTTCTGACCTTGGAGAATGTTTTAAAGGTTGAAGATAGTATAAATAAGTGTTGAGTTGTTGAGGGATGTGAAGTTAGGTGTGTGTGATGTTTGAGATAAAAATTACAGAGTTGTAGAGTGCAAATTTGTAAAGTGCAGTGCAAGATTTCATGTGTTAGATTACTAGATGCAGTGAGCAGAAGGTGTCTACAATTCTTTAGTAAGATTGTGAAGGCGTTGGTGATGTTGTGGTGGACTTCTCTATTGCATTGAGATGGTTTTCTCATTGTAACATTCTTCTCTATATTCTTTTCTATTCTGGCAGTGAGCCTTTCTTTCTTTTGGGCAGTGATCCCTATTGTATTCGGTGTTGATAATACTTTATATTGTGAGCTAATCCTCACCGGGGTTTTTCCCTTCTTGGGTTTTCCATGTAAATCTAGTGTTTCCTTGTGTATGTTGTTGATTTGGTTCTATTTCTATTATTTGCTTTCATGATTAATCATTCTAACAGATTAAGGGTTAACTGAGTTAATGTGGATCTGAATGTTTTGAAGTTTTAAGATACAACTGATTCAGCCCCCCTCTCAATTGTCTTGTGCATTCAAAAATTTGTATCAGAGCAAGGTTCCTTGGAAGAAATCTTAACCACTTGAGGTAGATCTGTGATGGTGCACAAGAAATATGTTCCTCTACTTGATGGATCAAACTATGCATTCTAGAAAATAAGGATGGAAGGTTATCTAGTTTCTCTTGGATACGAAATATGGAAGTTTGTTGAGTTTGGATTCACTATACCTGAGAATGATCCAAGTACTACTAATGAGATCAAGGCATATGAAAATAATGGTAAAGCAAGGTATGCTCTTTTAAGTGGTCTTACTAATTTTGAATTGGTGAATGTTATGAATTTGAAAACTACTAATGAAATTTGGGAAAAGTTAAAAAGCATTTATGAAGGAGATGATAAGGTCAAGCAAGCTAAGATGCAGAATCTGAAGATCATGATTGAGATCCTGCGAATGTCTGAAGATGAAAACATCACAAGCTACTTGAAGAAGTGATGAAGTCTTGCCAATTGCTGGTTCAAAAACTTGTTTGTAGAAATTAAAGACAAAATAATGTGTAGAAATGACAGGAACTTCAAATCCTAAATGACAGGAGGTTTAAATCACAACAGAATATTCTTAAAGGAAATAGACTTCAAAGTTTATATTGATAAAAAAATCAACATTACGTGGATACCATTCGATCTATGTAGATGACCATGCAAGGTCTGAAATTAAACATAAAAAATGAAATCTATCTTCTATCCAATTGCTCTCCTCTGAGCCATCGACCTCTGTCTCTAAACCAGCAGAGCCTCGGCCTGATATTTCTATCAGCTTCCTCTAAATTTTAGAGCGACTACTCTCCTTCTTTCATCGACCTCTTTGCTCACTCTCCCCTCCTTGCTTTGCATTCTCATCGACCTTTATATTACTATCGGCCATCCTTTTCTTTTTCTACGAACACACAAAGAGGAATATGACTGTCGCTGCCGTCGCCCAAAAACAACAAAAGAAAACTACCATCCAATGCGATTGCATTATATGAAGGAAACCGTCATACCAAGTAATGAGGAATCTATGCAGGCTTAAAGAAACTATCACCACTAAAATTAGAAGGGAATTTGCATTCAGAGAAACTGCTTGCTCCATAGCTTCATGCAATTGGCAGTTGCTAAAAAAAATGGCCGATCATGGCTAAATAATAACTGTTGTTTCTATTTTCTCAAGCATGACTGGAGGCATTTTATAAACTGCAGAAAATAATAGACTTTTCTCCAGCTGTCCATGACCACCAACTAATGCATGATCTATCTAAAAATAGACTAATTTCTAGAGAAATGGTCGGCAAAAAAGTTAGGCTTGAAAAAGCAAGTTCCTATCACTCGATTGACAAGAGGTTCGAGAGCAAAGTGAACGGAGCTTCTAAGCACACCAAAATTGTAGAAAGCAAGATTCCTGCTTATTAACCAAAAGAAAACCAAAATATTAAAATAAAATAAAACCAAAATTGAAAGAGGCAAGATGCCCCTGCATCAAACTCCTGGGTAGAATGAAAGCATGAGCTCTAGCTGATGAGGTCTGCAACTGAATGAGCTAACTTATTGATCTCATCTTCTATAAGCCATGATGCATCTTCAATGGGGTGATTGCACCATTTGCCAAGATACTTGAAATATTCATGCTTATGGGTCTTCTTCAGCAACTGTTTGTCTAGAATGCATTCTATCTGTTGTGGAACATTGACTGTCCTAGATTGTTCTCCCATAAATGGAATTGCTGCTTCAACTTCTTTTGCTTATGTATCTCCTTTATATGGATATAAATCTGCTACATTGAAAATACGAGATATGTTCAAGTCTGTAGGTAGAGAAAATTCATAAGCATTCGCTGAAAACTTCCTAAGGATTTAAAAAGGACCAATCTTCTTCATCTGAAGCTTATTGTATGTTCCTGTAGGAAATCTCTCCTTTCGAAGATGTGCCAATACAAGGTCTCCAACTTGAAACTATAATTCTCTTTTCTTCTGATCAACATACTTTTTGTATTGCAGATTGCTGTCCTCAATGTTATGCTTCACCTTCTCTTGAATGTCATGAATGACCTGAGAAAATTCTTCCCCATCTGCACTCCTCTTCTCCATTCCATCAAGATCACGAAGTTCAAACACACCTCTTGGATGCATTCCATACACCACATAGAAAGGATTGAAACCTGTGCTCCTATTTGGGGAATCATTATATGCAAATTCAGCTTGTGCTAACATAAAATCCCAACTTCCAGGTGAATTACCAACAAGACATCTCAACAAATTTCCAAGGCTTCTATTGACAACCTCGGTCTATCCATCCATTTGTGGATGATAAGAAGAGCTAAAATTCAGATTTGTGCACAACTTTTTCCATAGAGTCCTCTAGAAATAACCCACAAATTTAGTATCCTTGTCAGAAATTATACTTCTCGGTATACCATGCAGCCTTACAACTTCTTTAAAGAACAAATTTGCAATGTTAGTGGCATCACTAGTCTTCTTACATGGTATAAAATGCACCATTTTTGAAAATCTATCAACTACAACAAAGATTGAATCATTACCCCTTTGTGTACGAGGTAAATCCAAAACAAAGTCCATACTCACAGAAACCCAAGGTTTGGTTGGAACTGGCAATGGCTGATATAGTCCAGCAATTTGACTTCTTCCTTTAGCATGCTGACAAATTCTACACCTTTCCACATATCTCTTCACCTATGCCTTCATCTTTGGCCAATAATAATGAGTGCTCAACTGTTGAAAAGTCTTATCCTGTCCAAATTGACCAGCAAGACTGCCACTATGTTTTCCTTCAACAAATTATCTCTCATGGAGCCTCGAGGAATACACAACTTACTTTCCTTAAACAACAAACCTTCTTGAATCATATAATCCTTCCATGGTTCTTTATTCCGGCAAATAGGATCATTGCAAGCTACAAATGCTTCTCCAAAATTTGCATCTTCTGCATACAACTCTTTCAAACTTTCAAATCCCACACTGTTAGTTTGTATTTCACACAGTAATAATTTTTTTCTACTCAAGGCATCCACAAATTTATTCAATTGACCACTCTTATGCTTCAAAACAAAATTAAAACTCTGAATATACTCAACCCATTTAGCATGCCTTTGATTCAATTTATGTTGACTGTTAATGAACTGCAAAGCATGATTATTTGTATACACAATGAACTCTTTTGGCAATAGATAATGTCTCCATTTCTTAAGGGATTTAACCAAAGCATAAAACTCCAAATCATAAGAAGAATACTTTCTTTTTGCCTCATTCAATTTCTCACTAAAATATGCAACCGACTTTCCTTCTTGACTTAGGATAACACCAATAGCCAAACCAATAACATCACACTCTACTTGAAACACCTTATAAAAATTAGGCAAGGCAAGTATGGGCTGTTCACTCACCTTTTTCTTGAGAAATCTGAAATTTTCTTCAACCTCCTTGGTCCACACAAATGGTCTTTTATTCACCTTAATAGTCTCCAAAATAGGTGCTACAACATGACTGAAATTTCTTATAAACTTTCTGTAAAAACTAGAAAGACTATGAAAACTTCTTACCTCCATGATACTTCTTGGTGATGACCAATCAAGTATAGCCTGAACCTTCTCCTTATCCATTCTTAAACCATCCTTTGATACCACAAATCCCAAGTAAACTAGTTCAGTCTGCAAAAACACACACTTCTTCAAATGAATCTGCAACTTCTCTTCATGTAGCATCTTCATAACCTGCTTCAAATGCTCAATGTGCTCCTCCTTGGATCTACTAAACACCAAAATGTCATCCAAATATACAACCACAAATTTACTAATAAATGGTTTCAAAACCTCTTTCATTAACCGCATAAAAGTACTAGGAGCATTAGACAACCCAAAAGGCATAACCAACCACTCATACAACCCATCACTAGTCTTAAAGGTTGTTTTCCATTCATCCCCCGGTCTAATTCTTATTTGATGATAACCACTTTTCAAATCTATCTTAGAAAAATACATTGAACCACTCAAACAATCCATTAAATCTTCAATCCTAGGTATGGGAAACCTATATCTTATTGTGATTTTATTTATTGCCCTTGAATCAATACATATACGCCATTCCCCTCTTTTCTTTGGAACCAATACTGTAGGAACACCACAAGGGATTAGACTTTCTCTTATCAATCCTTTCTTCAAAAGATCCTCCACTTGCTTCCTTATCTCTGCATTTTCCGTAGGTGTTAACTTATATGCAGCCTTGTTTGGAAGGCTAGCACTCGGAATCAAATCCATATGATGGCTTATCCTTCTAATGGGAGACAATTCATTTGGCAATTCAGTTTTAACAATATCCATATTCTCATTCAAAATGTCTTGTATCTCAATAGGCAAATCATCCAATTTTGTAGAAGTCATTACATATCTAGGTTTAGGAACCAAAGCATAACCAATTTCTTCATTCTTAAAATCTTTCAAAAACTCTTTACCACTTACCATCATTACCTTATTACTGCTGCTACTGTCCTCTTCTTTCTCCTTTATGGGAAGCAAGGTATGTTTCTCTCCATCCTTCTCAATGGTATAAGTATTTGCCTTTCCATCATGCACCAAATTCTTGTCAAATTGCCACAGTCTTCCAAGCAAAACATGGCACACATCCATGGGCATTATATCACACAAAACACAATCTTTATAACTGCCAATCTGAAAATCAACACAGGCCTGCTCACTAACCAATATTTGATGGCCTTTTTGTAACCAAGTCACCTTATATGGAGTTGGGTGTTTTATCCTTTTAAGATTTAACTTTTCTACCATCTCAGTTGCAATAATATTATCAGTGCTACCACTATCTATAATGAGCTTATAACATTTACCTTGTGACTTACACTTGGTTTTGAACAATGCTCTCCTTTGAATTGGCTTTGGATTTTCCTTTTGTGGCTTCAACAACACCCTCTTAAGCATTAAAGACTCACCTGATTCTGCTTCATCTTTGTGATGTATGAGTGATCCCACACTTTCTTGATCAGCATGAACAACTTGATTGCTTCTCTCAAATTTTGAATGTCCTCCTTGTGATGATTCAAAGCAATCCCAACTCTTGTGCCCAAATTGATTGTACTTGTAATATTTTCTAGCAAATCCTCGACCTCTACCTTGTGAACCACTTCTTCTATAAGACCTTCCTCCTCTATTTTGATAAACACCTCTATCATTGTAGGTTGTTCTACTGGAACTTCCAACCTCTTCCTTTTAAGTATACTGTTGTCCCCTACCTATTTTCCATCCCTTTCCTCTAAAACCTCTTCCTCTCATTCTTTCTTGCTGACTTTGCTTCCTCTACAACTTCTCTTATGCCTTTAAGGCAAGTTGGTAAGCCTCTTCTAGGCTTCTAGGAGACAAAAGACTTATTTCGTCTTGCAAACTGTATTTGAGACCATTCACATATCGGGGTATCTTTTCCACATCTTCTTCAGCATGCCCAGATCTGATTATAAGCTTGTAGAATTCTTCTATGTAATCTTTCACTGACATATCTTTTTGCTTCAAATTTTGTAATCTCTTAAAGATATTAGCCTGATAGTCACTTGGCAGAAATTTAGCCTTCAAATTGGCCACCATTCGATCCCAAGAATTAATCTTTTCCTTATTTCTTCTCCTCCTCTCAGTTTGGACAAAGTCCCACCACATGGCAGCATGGCCCTTCAACCTGGTGTAGGCCAACTTTACTCTTTTCTCTTCTGCTACACCCTCATATTCAAAATATTTATCCAAGTCATTGATCCAATTGATCAAGTCTTCACCATTGAGGCTTCCAGCATATGTTGTCACCTTGATCTTGGGTTTGAAACTGAAACTCATGACTGACCTTATTAGTCTTTCACCAAATTTTTCTTCTAGATCTACCTGTCCTTCCTCATTTTCTTCTCTCTGTGGTTCTTCTTTCACATCACTTACATCCTCAATATCTAGGTTTCCTCTCCTATGTTCCCTCTCAAGAGCATCCAACCTTGCAACTAGATTCTGCTTCAAGTCAGGGTCACCATGGTCTCTTTAGCCTCTGCCTTAGTCTTTGCCCATCCTTCTCAGAGGCATATTGACCCCTTAGCAATACCCAATCTCAACCTTGTGCTCTGATACCAATTTGTTGGAGTCTTACCAATCATTGGTTCAAAAACTCATTTGCAGAAATTAAAGACAAAACAATGTGCAGAAATGACAGGAACTTCAAATCCAGAATGACAGGAGGTTTAAATCACAACAGAATATTCTTAAAGGCAATAGACTTTAAAGTTTATATTGATAACAAAAATCAACATTATGTGGATACCATTCGGTCTATGTAGATGACCATGCAAGGCCTGAAATTAAACATAAAAAAATGAAATCTATCTTCTATCCAAATGCCTCCTCTGAGCTGTCGACCTCTGTCTCTAAACAACAGAGCCTCGACTTGATATTTCTATCGACTTCCTCTAAATTTTAGAGTGACTACTCTCCTTCTTTCATCAACCTCCTTGCTCACTCTCCCCTCCTCACTCTGCATTCTCATCAGCCTTTATATTACTATCGGCCATCCTTTTCTTTTGCTGCGAACACAGAGAGAGGAATATGACTGTTGCTGCTGTCACCCAAAAACAACAAAAGAAAACTGCCATGCAATGCGACTGCATTATATGAAGGAAACCATCGCACCAAGTAATGAGGAATCTATGTAGGCTTAAAGAAACTGTCACCACCAAAATTAGGAGGGAATCTGCATTCAGAGAAACCACCCACTCCACAACTTCATGCAATTGGCAGTTGCTAAAAAATGGCCGATCATGGCTAAACAATAACTGTTGTTTCTATTTTTTCAAGCACAACTGGAGGCATTTTATAAATTGCAAAAAATAACAGACTTTTCTCTAGCTATCCATGACCACCAACTAATGCACGATCTGTCTAAAAATAAATTGATTTCTATAGAAATGGTCGACAGAAAAAGTTAGGCCCAAAAAAGCAAGTTCCTATCACTCAGTTGACAGGAGGTTCGAGAGCAAAGTGAATGGAGCTTCTAAGCACACCAAAATTGTAGAAAGTAAGATTCCTACTTCTTAACCAAAAGAAAACCAAAATATTAAAATAAAATAAAACCAAAATTGAAAGAGGCAGGACGCCCTTGTATCAAGAAGGTGGATGAAGTTGTTAATGACATTAGAGGTCTTGGTGGAGAACTGGAAGAAAAAGAAGTGGTAAAGAAGGTACTTAGAACTCTTCCCAAAGCTTATAGTCATAAAGTTTCTGCTATTGAAGAATTGCAAAATCTAGATCAATATACCAGAGATCAGTTGTATGGTTCTTTAACTACTTTTGAAATGAGAGAATTTGGTACAAGTAGTGCAAAAGTTGAGACTGCTTTTAACGCTGGCAAATTAGAGAAGACCGTGGAAATAGATCAAGAGGATTCTGATGATGTGGAAGCCAACTTTGTGAGAATAATGAAAAAGGGTACTAGAAAGTATAGTGGTAAGTTGCCTTTCAAGTGTTTTAGTTGTGGAAAGATAGGTCATTATGCTTCAAGATGTCCAAACAAAGTTCTGAATAACAAAAATAGAGAGAATAAAGGTAAGATGATTAAGAAAAGTTATTATGTTAGAGAAGATGCAAGTATATTTGATGATGAATCTGATTATGAAGATGATGAGGATGGTTAATGTTTGTTCAAGGATTTAAAATATGATACTATTTCTGCTAACTCTGAGGGATGTGTGAAGGAAAGGGCTCCAGAAGTAAGTACTAATGCTAAGGCACCTTGATGTCTGCTTTTCATGCTAGACAGGAAAATAACTATTGGATCATTAATAGTGGATGCTCTAATCATATGACCAGTGATAAGAGTAAGTTTTTTAAACTTGAAAAATATGAAGGAGGACTAGTTAGGTTTGGTGATGATACATCTACTAAGATATGTGGAAAAGGTTTAATCAGTTTTGATGGCAAGCATAACACTAATGATGTTCTTTATGTTAAGGGTTTAAGACATAATCTCTTGAGTGTTGGACAAATGTGTAGCAAGGGATAAAATCTTATGTTTCAGGATGATGGCTATGAGATCAGAAAAGAGTCCAGAACTATGATTGCTGCTGGAAGGAGGACATATAGAAATGTCTATCTGCTCAAAGGTGCTGATGGTTATTGTTTCATGACTCAGATCAGTGAGAGTTGGCTATGGCATAGAAGAATGTGTCACAACAATTTTGATATCCTAGTGAGTAATAAGTTCAGTTCAAGCTGTGAGAGATCTGCCAAAGATTACAAAGCCTATCAATGCTATTTGTAAGGAATGTCAAGTTAGAAAGCAAGCAAGAAGAAGTTTCAAAGTCAAAGATCAATCTTCTACCTGACTATTAGAATTGGTGCATACAGATCTTTGTGGCCCTACCAGAGTAAGGAGTTTTCAAGGTGACATGTATTTCATGCTACTAATTGATGATTGTTCTAGAATGACATGGGTTACTTTTCTCAAAGATAAATCAAAAGCCCTAGATAAGTTTAAAGAATTCAAAGTTATGGTTGACAATGAAATGGATATGAAAATCAAATGTTTGAGGTCTGACAGATGTGGAGAGTTCACCTCTAATGAGTTTAACACCTTTTTTGAAAATCATGGAATAAAGAGGCATTTATCTGCCCCATAGGACTCCTTAGCAGAATGGAGTGGTTGAAAGAAAGAATAGGACTGTTCAAGAAGCTACAAGGACAATGATGAAAGAAGCAAATCTACCAGAATTCTACCAGAGAGAAGCAATTCATACTACTGTTTATATACTGAACAGAGTGCAAGCAAGAGTAAATGAATCAAAGACTCCTTATGAGATATGGTATGGAAGGATTCCTACTATCAAATACTTCAAAGTGTTTGGAAGCAAATGCTATATCAGAAGAGATGAAGAAAACTTAGGAATGTTTGATGCAAGGTCTGATGAAGGTATCTTCCTTGGATATTCTACTAAAATCAAAGCTTACTGGTGCTACAAAAAGAGGCTAAAAAAGATTGTTGAGAGTGCAAATGTTAAAGTTGATGAAGACCTATAGAAGAACTCAGAAGTGAATGGATATGAATTAGATGAGTCTTCTTGTAGAGAAGAAGAAAAAGATAAGGAAAAAGAAGTGCAGATTGAAGAGGAAGAAGCTCTGGAAAAGATTCCTAAAACTTCCAAGTATGTACAAAAGCGTCATTCTGAAGAACATATCATTGGTGATAAGAGAAAAGGTGTACTGACAAGAAGGAAAGTTGCTGAAGAACAAGTAAATCTATGTTTACTCTTTGAAGTTGAAACTAAAACAATGATTGAAGCATGCAAGGATGAGTAGTGGATCAAGGCTATGGAAGAAGAACTAACATAGATTGAAAAGAATCAGACTTGTGAACTTGTCCCAAGACTAGCGAACAAAAATGTGATTGGAACTAAGTGGGTATTCCAGAACAAACTAAATGAGAATGGAGAAGTGGTAAGAAACAAGGTAAGGGTTGTGTGTAAAAGCTACTCACAAGTAGAAAGAATAGACTTTGAGAAAACATATGCTCCAGTGGAAAGAATGGAAGACATCAGAATGTTTTTGGCTTTTACAACACATAAGGATTTCAAAGTATATCAAATCAATGTGAAGTCTGCTTTCTTGAATGGTGAATTGGAAGAAGTATACATAGAACAACTAGAAGGATTTCAGTTATTTGATAAATCAGATATGGTTTGTAGACTGAAGAAGGCACTATATGGATTGAAGCAAGCTCCCAGAGCTTGGTATGCAAGGTTAGATAGGTACTTGTTATAGTTAGGATTCAATAAAGGTACCATAGATAGTAATCTTTACTTCAAAGTTGAGAATGATCAAATCTTGATTGTAGTTGTGTTTGTTGATGACATTATTTTTGGAGGAAATGAAGCTATGTGTAAGAAATTTGTAGAAGAGATGGAGAAAGAATTTGAAATACCAATGTTTGGGAAGATAAATTTCTTCCTTAGGCCACAAATCAATCAGATAGATAAAGGTATTTTCATTTCACAATCAAAGTATGTCAAGGAAATGTTGATTGGAATGGAAGATTCTAAACCAGTATGTACCCCTATGGTTATTGGTTGCAAGCTGAGCAAGAATGATGAAACTCCTAAGCCTGATCAGAGCATGTTTAAATCAATGATTAGAGGATTGCTATATCTGATTGCTACTAGACTAGATATTATGCATGTAGTTTGTCTTGTGGCTAGATTTCAAGAAGATCCTAGAGAGTCACATGTTGTAGTAGTGAAGAGGATATTCAGATATTTAAAGGGCACTCCGAATCATGGCTTGTGGTATCCAAAGGATACTGAATTTACTCTAAGTGCTTACATAGATGCAGATTGGGCTGGTTGTGTAGATGACAGGAAAAGTACAAGTGGTGGTGCATTCTTTCTTGTATGCAGATTGATGTCATGGCTTAGAAAGAAACAAGATTTAGAGTCTTTATCTACTGCAGAGGTAGAATGCATTGCAACAGCATCTTGCTACACACAGGTGTTGTGGATGAGGCAAACCTTGAAGGATATCAGAGTTGCATATGATGAACCAATTCCTATCTTCTGTGATAATACAAGTGCTATTAACATTTCAAAGATTCCGTTGATGCACTCAAGGAAAAAACATATCTCAATCCAGTATCACTTTTTGAGAGAGAAGGTTGTAGAGAATGAAGTGAAGCTTGAGTATGTGCCTACGAAGGATCAGGTTGCTGACATATTCACTAAAGCTCTTCCTAAGGATACTTTTGAGTATCTCCAAGAGAAGTTGGGGGTTATTACCTCTCCTTTGAACTAGATGCATAAGGAGATGCATCAGTCTAGTGGATTTCAAGATTCATTATTTGTTCTGGATTGATGTTGGAGGCTACCTCTTAGGGGAAGTAGGTAGTTGATTTGTTGGTTGTTGCAGTTAGGGGGAGTAAGTGATGGTGTGCAGGTTCTATCAAAGGATATGTGCTATGGTTTCTAATTGTTATAGTTATTATGTGCTCCTAAGGGGGAGTCTGCAGAGCAGTAAAAGAAAAGATGTTGCAAAGCAGTGGTGAGTAGGTACAAGTATGAGTAATGTCTAAAAGGGAGAGTGAGAGAGAGATGTGTCTCCCTTTTCCATTAATGTCAAAGGGGGAGAGAGAATAATGTGAAAAAGGAAAGAGTCAATTGTGAAAAGGAGAGTAGTAAGTTGAGTGGGAGAGAAAGAGAAAGAAAAAGAGTCGGTATGAAGCAAAGTATTAAGGATGTTGTTGTGTTGATGGTTTTTCACATCATGTTTTTCCATCAATGACAAAGGTGGAGATTATTGCAAGTAATGCAGTTAGTATTATCATTGATGTCAACAAGTTTGTGTTGTCATTGGTGTAAACTGTATGAGCAAGAGATTGTTGCAAGAGTGTGAGCAGTTGGTATTGAGTTGATGTTGTCTCTGATGATGCTTTGATTGGTTGCATTATGTTGTCATTAGTAAGCTACTGGTTTCAACCTCTAGTGTTTCTTTGATAAGCTTTTGTCTATGTATGTATGGTTGAGTTACTATGGTGGTAATGAGGAAGTGTTGAATATGTTTCCAAGTGCTTTTGAGAAAATTTGAATAAAAGAGGAAACGCTGTGTTGTAGAGGTGTTTTGGCATATAGAGTGGTGTTTTGGTTTGGCTCCACATTTCTTCCATGTTGAAGATCTTCTCGTGCGGTTTGAATATGTTGATTAGAGGTGTTCAGAGGCACTGCATTCAGAATTTGGTGTGCTGGATCATTGTGTAGAGGAAGGTGTGTTCACTAGTGTTTGAACTATGTATTGCAAAGGTGTCTAGGAGAAATGTTTTTTCTTTGCATTTCTCTGTAGAGTGGTTTCAGGTCTTGCAGTTTTGGAAGTCTGTTTAAAAGGTTCATATCTACCTTTAGTTGATGTTGTTCGTGGTTTGGTGCTCCGCAAGTTGATTTCTTGAGTTGCAGTGTATGGCAGAGATGTTTGAGTATATTGGGTGTGTACTTTCTTCAGGTGAAAGTTGTTGTGATGGAATTTGTTGGATTTCAGGATGTTTGTGGGATATTCTAGATTGCGTTCAAGCATGGTGTGTGGTCTGCAAGTTGTCTTTGGTCTTGAGGAAGCGTGTACTTAAATGATTATGGTGTTAACATAGGTTTGGCCGACCTAATTTGAGTTTACATGGTTAAGGTGCATTTCAGACCGTGGAGAATGTTTTCAAGGTTGAAGATAGTACAAATAAGTGTTGAGTTGTTGACGGATGTGAAGATAGGTGTGTGTGATGTGTGAGATGAAAATTATAGAGTTGTAGAGTACGAATTTGTAAAGTGCAGTGCAAGATTTCATGTGTTAGATTACTAGATGCAATGAGTAGAAGGTGTCTATAATTCTTCAGTAAGACTATGAAGGTGTTGGTGATGTTGTGGTGGAATTCTATGTTTCATTGAGATGGTTTTCTCATTGTAACATTCTTCTCTATCTTCTTTTCTATTCTGGTAGTGAGGCTTTGGCAGTGAGTCTTTCTTTCTTTTGGGCAGTGAGCCCTATTGTATTCGGTGTTGATATTACTTTATATTGTGATCTAATCCTCACCATGGTTTTTTCCTTCTCGGGTTTTCCACGTAAATCTGGTGTTTCCTTGTGTATGTTATTGATTTGGTTCTATTTCTGTTATCTACTTTCATGATTAATCATTCTAATAGATTAAGGGTTAATTGAGTTAATGTGGATCTAAATGTTTTGAAGTTTTAAGTTATAACAGATTCACCCCCCTCTCATTTGTCTTGTGCATTCAACAAAATCTGAGGTTTTCAATTTAGAGAGTGGTTACCTAATCCAAGAGGTAGCTATAATTTTAGAGTAGTTTGGGCAAAATCAGACCTTGCCATTATGTTTGGAAGGCGTCAAAACCTACAGACCGACTATAAAATTGTCAAAATCTGAGCAATTGCATTGAAAGGCAAAATGTTTTTGCCTCCTACCTCACCGTATGGATTCTATAGAATATTCCTGATGCAGGAAGAATATTCCTCTTGCACAAGCCTTTGTTAGTGTCAACGCCACATAAATTTCATGCGAGAGGTAAAAAATATGTTTTTTTTTTAAATTAAGTTTTTTTTCAGATTTAGAAAAAAAATATTACAGATGTAAAGTGCTTGTGCAGGGTACCTGCATGGCAAAAAGGGTTACGCAGGGTATCACCACCTGTAGACCTTGTATGGGGCACCTGTAGGTGCAGGACTCTCGTCCCCAGCCTGGCAGCCTTATCATCGAGGTATAAACCCCCGATCGGCGGCCTTATAGGCCTTGCCACCAGGGCAGATGCCATAATGGCAAAGTCACTTAAAAAAATTGTACAATTTTTTATTCCACAGATCAATAAAAGAAATCCATAGTTTTTAAAAATTGGCGGCCTCAGAAAACAAGTCCGTAGACTTTAAAACCTCCCTGACGGTGGTTTTAGAATTGTAGATAATGGTTTCAAACCTAAAAAGGTCATTTTCCCTGTACTCACATGTGGTTTTGTCCATCGATTGGCAGTTTTGGCCCAGTATAGGGTGGTTTTTTGATTTCAATGACGGTTTTGCTCTCTAACCAGCAGTTTTTTTCCTCTACAAGGCAGTTTTTCAAAAACCATAGGTGGTTTTGGCAGGTCACATGTGGTTTTGGATTTATGTAGAGAATATTCTATCAATAGAAAGAATATTTCGGTGACGTACTACTGACATTAGCACTGCATCAGTAGTGACATCAGCATCAGGGGCCCCCTTTGGCCCCCTTCTAGCCCTAATTGGGCAATTTTTTTCTGGGAGCCATAACTTTTTGCCACAATATAAAAAATCAGCAAACGAGATATCACCCAAAAGATGGTTTTGAGCACTTCATAGTGGTGTAGGTTATTTTTTGAGATTTTACTGCATGTGCTAGATACAATTATTTGAAGCTAGATCTTGCATTTTGCTCACAACTTGCACCCACTTTATTGGAATTTCAACTTTTTATAGGCGTTGGAAATGTATTTTTGTACTCTACAGTTCTGTCCATGCCACGTTTCTAGATTTTTCTTTAGACATCAAATTTTCAACTTGAAGCTCTTTGGGTACATATCACTCATTGATTGGAAACGAGTTGAAATTGGTGGTTGTTTTGGTTTGGGGGGCTTTAATTATAGTGTTGATTGAGTTTGTGCTTTGATATATCTAGTTGTGCTCTTCTTTTCCTCTACATAATGGATAAATCAAGGGTTTCATTGTTAACACCTTATAACTATGCAACTTGGAGTCAACATGCATGGAATGCCCTAATGGATCTTGGACATTCTTTGTATGTTGAAAACAAGATACCTGAACCCACAAATGATAAGGAAAAGATAAAAATGGATGATTAAGCATACAAAAGCTCTTGGATGTCTTTGTAGTTTCATTTCCCTAGATCTTTTGTTTTAGATTGAGGCATGACCAAATTCACATGATGCTTGGGAAAAGTTGAAAACATTGTATGGTACAATAGATGAAGTTAACAGCTATCAAATTGATAATGAATTAATGAGCCTTGATCCTAAGAAATTTAGCAACATCCAAGATTACATAACTAAGGTTAATAATCTAAGAGCATAATGTAAAGCATGTGGTATTGAGAAAAAGGACATCCAGTTGATCTACAATGTGTTGAATAAACTTGGTCCTCAATATGCAACTTTTGTTTCTAGGTTTCACACTCATAGGTTAACTGTGGGATCTACTTTCACTATGCCTTCATTTGCATCCTTTGCTAAGATGTTAATGCATGAGAAACATAAGTTTCTATCTATGGGTATCATTAAGCCATCAAAGACTTATCCTTTGGTTATTGGACAACCTAAGGAACAAAAAGCATCAGGTCCACCTGACAAGAAACAAAAGAAATCTAAGAAAAATCCACACATAGATCAAGCATAAAATTTATCTAAGAAGGAGAAACCTACATGTGCTTATTTTAATAAATTGGGGCATGATGAACATAATTGTTTTAAGAAATAGATTGACATGTTGATGCAACTTTTTCAAAAGAACAATCTTCCATCGCCTGATCCTTCTTCTACTCCTTCAACATCTACACAACCAATTTTTTTTGAATTAGATCATGAAAGGAAAGCTAAGGAACCCAAACATAAAGGTAAAGCACTTTGTGAAAGTACAAGTTTTGCATCAGGTAAATGTCTTCTTGATTCATGTTCTTCTCATTGTATGGTTTCTTCCAAGGATATGTTTTCTTCATTTGAGCCTTGTGATATGCCACCTATCTTAATGGGTAATAACACATATATGAATGTAATTGGGAAGGGAACTATTGATATTGATGAAGGTACTTTCAATGATATACTTTGTGTACCTTCTTTGACCAATAATCTTCTTTCCATATATCAAATTACTCATAGTGGTATAGGGAAGATAGTGGAGTTCACACATGAGTTGGTTATTATTAAAGACTTGGAGAGCACAAAGATTATTATTGCTATTGGGGTGGTTGATCATGTATCTCAACTATAAAACTTTTATGGTTTCTTTCCTGATGATGATTCAGATCCATTGGCTGACATTCACACTCCTTGTGTGAATCATATTTCAGAGGAGAAGTTTGGTCACTTGAACCTTGGTATTCTTGCCTCTACATCGGTTCTTGAGATAGGTGCTACACTTTCTTCATCTCCACTTTCTGCTTCTTCAAAGTTTAGTGCTTCAATTTAGAAGGATGCTTATTATCTTTCAGATACAACTTTGTTGGATGAGTATTTGACAGATATTTCAGCTTTGTTTTGTGAGTCCCATCTTGCAGATTTGGAGAAAACATTTTAGGGGTTATCTCTCCTCTTTGATGAAAGTCATAACACAAATGTTGTCAACCCATCTCTGTCTTAGGAGCTTGATGATTTTTAGTTTCCACTAGATCTTGGATTGTCACTTTCATTAGTTAGGCCTAAGACTCCTTATTTGATTGTGGTATCATTTGGCATTGACATGGAGACACATGAGTAGTTTTCAGAGACATCATATTTCATGAGACTTCTTCCCTAAGCTCTTATTATGGAGTTGAAGTTTCTTCAACATACACCAGTGGATTAGTTTCTTCCCAAGGGGAGGAATGTTGTTTGCAGGTTTTGGATCCTATTTGATTATATATTTGTGATGGATATTGTATTTGGGGGGTCTTGATTTTTCCATCATTCCATCACTTGTACATGGTTGTATGCATTCTCACTTTTGGAGAGGAGTTTTTTCCCATGAGGTTTTCTCCTTTACTCCACTTGAGACTTGTTTGTACAAGGGTACCTAACATTGCCTAGTAACGGGATCTATCCATCTTTGCATCTATGCATTTTGTTAGCTTCTCCCTAAGTTGCACTTAAGGGGGTGTTAGTGTGAATAGGGATATTTCATATCTAGTTTCCATTGTTGTGAGAATAATTCATATTATTTAACTTTTATTAGTTAAATAATATTCTCACACATAATTCACATGTTAAGTTGACTTAGTGAGTCTACTAGATGTTTCTAATTGTGTCTAATTGTTGCTAGTTGTTGATAGTTGTCTTATCCTACACATGTGCTCTAGTTATCTCATGTCATAGGATTAAGACACTTGTCACATGACTACAAAATCTTGGCTCTCATTCTTGCTTTTATAAGCAAGGCTCTTCATGTACATTGTAAGATGAACAATTTTGCATTCATTGATAGAATATAATTATTCTCTCATTGTCTCTCTTGTGCTTTCATGAAGTCCTAGATCTTAGGTGGCTCCTATCATGGCCAACTCTTACAATTCTACTACTCGAGGATAATTTTCTTCCAAAACTTCCAACTCCCAACTTTGCCTCAAGTTCTTTTTCTAGCCCTTTAATATAATTGTAGACACCTGAAAATGACCATGTATTCACCTTTATTTTTGACACACTTCTAAGACCACTTTACATCCTAACATGTCTTCCAAATTAATTAAATAATTTTATTATTTAATTAATTAACCCATCTTTAATTAATCCATCTTTCATTAATCCACTTTCCCATATTAAATAAATAATTTTTCTTTTTTATTTAATTTCACATTTCCTCTTAAATTAATTAATAAAGCCCATTTATTTAATTAATTTATCATTTATAATAACTTCCTCTCCATAAATTAATTAAATAATCCCATTATTTAATTAATTTACCCACTCACATCCTTATTTTCAACCACTCACCACCATTATTAAATAATTGGTCACAATTAATGGTTCCAAAATTAAATTCATTTTTAATCTCCACCATCCACCAGATACTACATCTTTTTCATCTCCACCATTCACATAGAAGAATGCTCTAGAAAATTCTTATCATTGACCTATAATCCTCTCAACCAATTCTAGCCATTGATCTAATCCTTTAATCCTAGCCCTTCATTCATCATTCAACCCTCTATAAATTGAGCCTCTCACATCATTTTCGCAACACATTTTTCATATGCAAGTACATGCTGTCATTTTCCATATCATTATCATTATCATTTGCCTCCATTATAGCCATCTCATACCTAGATTATGCTAGTTTTGTGAGCAGTCCACAATGCATAATATATCCATAAAACAAAGCTAGTAGAATTATGGTGCACTCTACTCCGTTCTAGATAAGTGTGAGGGTTTGGTTTGAGGTGAAAGTATTGAGTTGTATTGCATTTATCTTCATTATTAACCTTGGATCATAATTCTGCATACATTTTTGGCATGCCTAGTGGAACCCATGTCCCTTTAATCGATTTTTTTGGAAGAAATTCTATCTTTTGTGGTTGCAGATTGTAGATCTGTTGATACAACTATTAGTCATATTAACAGAGATAAAAATTCACAAAAAAAACCTTTATCCTCTTGAAAGATATGACAAATTTAGGATGAATTTGTGATCCCAAGCCTCTGATAGTTAGTACATAACCTTTTGATGTTACTCAGTAGTTTGATGTGAATTTGTTGTTAATCATTCAGGGGCCTTACACAAGAAATTCAATATAATTTGTATCCGGATATGTAAATATTTGCTCTGTTTCACCTATTTTGCATGAATCTCAATAGTTAACTTCTACAATCTTTAATCAGAATATACAAATATTCATGTGAATATTTATTCTAAGTTTGATCAATTCTTTTGATCTTCACTCTGATTAAGGCTGTTCACGATCATCTATGTAACTTTGATTAGTTCTTCTAAATTTAATTAAATTTGAACTAATCTTCACTTGATTTTGCTTCTGCACCTTAAATTCTTCTAAATATTGTGCCTACAAGCTAATATTTCTATGATCTTTACCATTATTTTCAAGTATTTGCTTGATATTTTCAACCTTACATGTGATTCACTCAAATATGCATATGATGTTCAGTTATCTATGGATGTCTGCATATCTACTATGTTCTGCTTATCATGTGCCAATATTTGCAATTGATGATGATGATTGATGAAATTTAATAGAAATTGAATAGAATTTTAAAAATTATTAAAATGAGTGAGTTTCGACCATTGATCCATATGCACAATTCAATACTTCAAGAAAAGAGAGAAAATCAAACCATGCTTCGCCCGGATGTTCCACAACTACACACAGTTGATGCTAATCTTCAAAGGGATATGATAACAACAATATTTCACCAGTTGAAATGCACTCCAAGGGACGTAGCAAATCACAGTGACATATCAAGATGACATCCACAAAGATTACTCAAGATTTACGATTAATTTGTAATTAGGATCTCAATTTTATTTAGTATTCAAAATGTATGCATATATACAATTGGTCTCAAGAAAGAACCATGGGGAAATGCTAAGTCACAAAAGTCTACTTAGTGCTCACAAAGTTCAACAATTCTCTTTCTATTAATCTCCTAATAATGTACAAATGCAATCCATTCCCTTTTATAGAATAAGGAGAGGATGTGGTTACAACAGATCTAATGATCTAACAATTAGGATGAAACATGGCACATGATTGCGTTTGCCAATCAATCTGGTGGGACACAACTGACATTCTGGAATATCCTAGAATCTTTAACTTGGTCAATGTGACCCTTTCACTCTGCATTTCCATCCGATTCCTCATCTGTGGATGGCTCTTCTGTTACTCTGCATCTAATACCCTGGATGAGCTCATATGCTTGGATGGCCTTATCTATTTCTACTCTATCCGATACCTTTGCCTTTGCAGCAACATGTTCTTTTGCCTTCAATTGTTCTTGCAAAGTTACCCATCTATTTGTTCGGCTATCCAACTCTTCATTATATGTCTCTATCTTAGCTTTCATCTGCATTGCTTTATCAATGGTAGCCTCAGAGAAATGCTGAATAGGGTCCTCTGCTACTAGACTAAAATTATCCCTAAATGCTTTGGTAGAAAAATCCTCATATTGATTTTCTACCTTTCTTTCAACTTCACCCTCAAGGTCTTCTAAAATCCCTAGCTCTTTTGCTAAGAGTTCATGTGCTTTTACACTGATATCTGCAATCTTAGCATTACATCTCTTCAATATATCCACCTCAAACCATATATCTTCAAACCAATTATCTAGCAGTGGTAACATTTGAGGTGTCAGGATATTCTTGGTCATGAGGGTGCTAATTTCTACCTTCCTCATCTCCTTGAGTGTGGTCAAGTGCTTACTACTCTTTATTAGCCTCTAGCTAACCTCTTTCTTCAATTTGTCAGCCTTACCATTTAGGTTGCTTAACATGTCCCAATTGGACAATGAGATCTTTATTACTTGTTCTCCTTCACCTAGAAACGTGGTGAACCACTTATTTGTTACTTGTGCATGATGTTTCAGCACATCCAGAGGAGCTATCTCTTGTTGAGATACCAATGTTAGGGACATGGAGGCTGTGATAGGCACATTCATAGGTGCCACTAGTCCCTTGATAAAGGTTTGCATTTGAGCAATTTGCTCTTTATACTCCTGATTCTTGGCCTTAGCCTTATTTACTCTTGCAATTAATGTATCTATACTCTCCTTGGCTTCTTGGCCCTCTTGTTCAACAGTAGTGTGTCCCAGGTCCACAGTGTTTATCTTGAACTCACTGACACATATTTCTCCCTTTTCATTGTCAACTGTTGGCATAGCTTTTTGAGCTGTGTGTTTGTCAGTAGTGGGATCACATTTTATTGTGGAAGTATCCCTTTCTCTTCTTTTAGCCTTATTCCCCTCAATAGAAAATAATGAAGAAATGTCCAAATTGGATGCTAGCCCTTGTTAGCCAATTTGCTCAATGTGAGCATCTTGTGTATCTACATCATTCTCTTATGGAATATCCTCATCCACATTTTGTTGTTGTTCCCCATCAGTGGGAACCTCCTTATTTACTTTCTACTAATCATGATGTTGTGCAGCATCCTCAGATGTGATGTCCTGATCATGAGATGTTTCATCTTCTGGCTCTAGCTGATCAGGCACATTGGTTTGAATACCTTAATTTTGTTCATTTACATCAACATGCTTATCCTAGTGTATCTCTGTATTTTGTTCTTGTGCATGTTGATCATCCCAAGGTTGAGGATTATCTCTATTAACCTCTTGCTTTCTAGGATCTTGGATATCCTGATGTCTATCTTGATCACCACCAATATTTACTTCTTTTATCCTCTCCTCATCACCTTTATTCTGTGGACCCTCATGTCCAGATATTAACACTTCTGTATCTTTTGGATCTTGGGATCATGATGTCATCATTTGTGGATCTTTGTCTTTCACCTCAACATTTCCCTCATCAATATCCTAGACATCTTGTTGTGAAGGCACCTCTATATCAATTTCCATGTTTGCACTCGTATCGTCATTAATAGTGTGTAAATCATCCATGGTCTTATCCTTCTCTTTTTCTTCCGGCCCATTATATGACAAATCAATTACTGATGGGTTGGTGACCTTACCTATCAACCCTTCTAGACCTATATTCTTAGCCGCTATCTCTGGGTCTTCAACCTCTTCTTCTTCTCCTATACCTTGTTGCACTTGAGGTGTGTTTTGGGGCATGAGGGCTGTATTCTTAATTAAGTTCTCCATGGGACTAGATGTCAGCTCCTTCATCACTTCATCATCAATGAGGTCAATTGTCTCATCAAGTGGCATAGATGGATCATTCACCTTTTGTCTTTCTTCTTCTCTGGCTTCTTGAGCCTTTTTAGTCTTAAACTTTACAATCGTAGGGATGGGAACATCATGTTGGAACATTGTTTGCACTGCATCCCCATCCTTGCTCTTTGGCTTCAAGGATTTTGCTTCTCTTTCTACTGTAGACTGCTCAGTAGTGGCAAACAACTGCTCCATCTTTGTGAGCCTTTCACCCCCTTGTCCTTTTAGTAGGACATCTGACTTCCTGCTGGTGGAGCCTCTCATTATTGGTGCTTGTCCTCTATTTTACCTTGGAACATTTGTTCCTTCCAATATATCCTAACTTTTCTTTCTCTTTACTAGAGGTATTTCATCTTCTTCATCTTCCATATCCTCATATGAAACCTTGTGCTTTCCCGCCTCTATAGGTTTGTCCACTTGCTTTTTGGTTATTGGGATGGTAGGGACATGACCTTTTAGTTTCTGAGGATGTGAACTTCTGGCTATAGTAACACTAGTGGTTGTGAATTCTGTAGCAGATTCTACTGTAGGCTTGGCCAACCTAGCCTCTATGTGTTACCTCTTGTCTAAATAGAAGTCATCATATTCTGTTTCAGGTAGCTCCTGCTTCTTTCTCTTCTTGTCCACTATTATGGCCACCCTTTTTTCTTTCAGAGCAACTAATTGTTGTTCTACCCATGCCTTGGTCAATGTCATGACCCTAGCTGAAATGAGGTCTAGAGAAGTTACCTCTGGTTGGCTCCACTCAGGAGGAGAAATGGTCTCATTATAAATCTTATTGTCTTCATACTCTTTGGATATTCTCATGCCATCATCTGAGCATAGTTGGGGAGGGACATCAAAGCAGTCCAATGTCCAGACCTAGTTCAGAGTTAATCTTTGGTAACTCCTCCTCCTAACTTCCATATCATCTAGGCAATCTGCCCAATAATCTTCTAAGTGCACTTGGTGTATCAACTTCTTACTCACAAACCTCTCCATTCTATGACAGGGGTCATAATATCTGTCTAGAGAGAAGGGTTGCAACTGAAGCATACATAACTCTTCCTCTGAATGTTTAGCACTATCAATAGATGGGCATATATACCATCCCAATAGAAAAGAAAATCTGACATTACCCTTTTTATTCATAAGCACATATGCCTCATATGAGGGTATGATCTACCTAGTCAGTTCCAGTAATATGATCTTGTCTACAGGGTATCTTGGCAAAATGAGGGGTTGCCCATTGAATCCCTCTATGTGGATGTAAGTGAATGTAGGGCACTGGATGAACCAAGTTTCATTCCTTGTAATCAGTACTTGAGCTTTAGAGGTCAGCCTCTTCACTCTATCATTGTCCATCAACCAGACCAAATGCATGGTGAAACAATTATTAACCCTCTTGTAGTGTTGAGGGGAGGACTTTCTTGTTAATTGAGGATAATGATCACATATGTCTATATCCCCTAGATTTCTGCCTACTCTACCTATTGTCTATAGGTCATAGAAGGTTGATTGTGTGGCACATGCATTTACAACATATGAATTCATTTAAAACATGTACTTTTGGCCTACAAGTATCCTCATGTTTTCATCTAGGCTATCACTGATTAAGGATACCCACCTTATCTTGGTGTCTGTTGTTTCCACCATCCTTATCAACCCATACATCTAGGGTTCAAAACTTCCAGCATTAGCCTTTCCCCTCATCTAGCTTAATATTACCATCATATATTGGACTTTAGGTGTGAAGTCAAACTTATACAAATTAACTTGCAACTTGGTTGTTGCCTTGTGAGTACTACTTTGTGACCTCTAGTATGAGAACATTATCTTCTTGCAGTCTATAGTGTTGCTTTTGTACTATTTTTATAAGTCCTCAAGGCTTATCTTGAAAAGGTTAGGACCTTCAAGCAAATGAAATGCCTTTGTAATTCCCTTCACAAAGAAATCCACATAAACCCTGCTATCTTTCTCTACCCTTCTAATTTCTTTATTGTAATTATCTACATATGCCACTACTAGCTCAATGGCATCTACTGCGTATGGGAAACCCCCAGCGTGCCATGTTCCTGAATTGTATATGCTTGTCAGGATGGGATTACCACTACCCTTAATTGATTTTGCTATCCATTCATCTACATCTATGTTTCTGGCATTTGTGTCACTTATCCTTCCAAAGTGGAAAACCACCTCCCCTGGTGAGGCAAACATGGTGGTGTTGAATTTTGCCTCATTCTTAAGTTTCCTAGCCTCCATTGTATCCTGCAATCACAGATGTACATATCTCAAAATGCAGTTCACGTTATGGGTTTCATGTTAATTTTCTCAATATCCTCACATTTCATCATTCATAGAGCACAATGCATGCATATTTATCTAAGATTTACCTTAGTTACAAAATTTACCTTTTACTATGTTACCATAAACAACAAAAGCAAGGTTTCACCGTTACTTACCTTTATAGTGCACTTCAAACTTGATTAACAGAAGTCCTGAGGTGTATTTTCATCATATAATCACTTCTTACTGCTTGCCGTCGAATATGCACACCATTCCATTAGGGTTTGGATTCACTGTAATGGTCACCGTAAAAACTCTGGAGCTCTGTAATTTCAAACTATGAATGCTTTGTAAATACAAAATGACCAAAAATCTAGCTTTATGCATTAAAAATCATGAATTTTGGGCATAATTAATGTCAGATTGCCTTTTTTCATGGATATCGGCATTCGACCCTTGAGCTTGTAACAAGTGGTGGCTTGTAATTTGAATTTTCAAATGGCCAACCACCCTTTTCGTGACATTAATTGCAAGGTATGGATATCAATGAATATTTGAATGTTAAGCAATGTGCTCAATTTTTAAAATATGCAGATGCGTATGACGTTAGCATGATGGTCAACATTGACTGAGGGTGGATATCAAGTCTTTAAAAACCAAAGGCATTTACCTTTGATCATCGAATGTCTAGACATTACAAAATGTCCAGAGCGAAAAGTCAACGTGCGCCACGTGGCACCATTTGATTGGTCTACGAAAGCCATGAATTTTGGTTACGAGGAATAAGGATATAGATATTAAGGAATACCTAGACATTAGCATTTTACAAAATATCCCTAAGTCTATATGAGCGGATGATGTCACCCTTTTGAATGCAATTCTTGGTCGGGTGTAACATGCCATCATTAGGATATTGGTGAAAGTCTAGACATTAAGTTAATGTCTGGATGTTTAGGCTTTACGAAATGTTCTAAACTCTTAATGTTTGGATGACATCATCATTATTTGTTATTTTTCTAATATGAGATTGGATGACATCATCAGGATATTAACAAATGTTGGGACATTAAGTTAGGGTTTGGATGTTAAGAAATGTGCATACCCGCTAGTATTCACACTAAGTGACTTCATGCACATGACGTTTAGCTATTGCAATGGGTTAAGTTTGATGTCTGCACATGTGCAAATGTCCCAATATTGAATTTTACTTAGTGAATTTGTGATCGGGACATTAAGTTAATGTCCAGATGTTAGGATAATGTGCACAACCCTAAGATCGTTTGACTAAACTTTGATTGGGCATAACTTCTTAGTTTTAGGGAATCTCGGGGTGCTTCAAAAGGCAAACCTACTTAGAATTTTATTCTCTTTCATTTGGCAGGGTTAATGACAAGAAATTCTAAATTTGAAAACTTGATCTATATTTCAAGATCCTGACATGCCAAGGATAATATCCTGACATACATTTGCTGCTAGTTTTTACCATACCGCCCAAAAGCAAAGGGAAACAAGAAAGCCAAGCCAAGAAGAAAAAGTTGGGTCCCTATTTTTCTAGGGCAAAATGGGGCGTGTTGTGTAACCACACAACAACTTGAAACCAAAGAAAACAACTAAAATTGAAATAATTCAAGAAAAAATTAGGACATAATGTTCCAACTCTTATCAAACTTAAGTATCCTAACCTTCCTAAATGATTTCATATTTATCAACACAACAATGTAATGAGGAGTCAGGTGTGTGCATGTGATTCATTTCCTTCATCTTGAAGAAAGGTTGAAAACACTAGTAATGAGTGTTAAGCTACATAGTTGGATTTAACCCTCATAGCCAACCTTGGATAGAGCCTTATTGCTAGTAGACGTCCATAGCCCCAACAAGGTTATCTTTGCAATTCTCCCAAGTAGAGCCCCACTACCAGACATGTGTCCATAGCCCTGGTAGACTTACTTGGATGACCTAAGAATTTGTTTCTTTTGATATTCAATAAATTTCTTTTTTTTTTGTTTTCAATTTTCATAAAATATGATCTTGTAAGCTCATTTGCAAGATGTGGACACTTGCTTGTTTAGGGTGAGAATTACAATGGTAGCAAGGGAAAACATTTTTATTTTTCACTTAACCCAGACACTAGTATTTTCAACAAATCCAAGGCTGTTAGGTGTATTCTTGTGAGGATCTCCTTGAACAAAAGAGTTACCATTGATGACTATGATCTCACAGACCTGATCAAAAGTACCTAAACTAACAGGAGTCACAACCTATGTGGAAATTTGTAACCCTTTCTTGAATTCTAACAATTTCACCATCTTTCTGAAGTGGAAAGGTGCTTTATCTTGCTTAATCAAAACAAGGACTCAACAACACACAAACAAAGCAAAGCACACAAAGAAAGCTATACAAGCAACTATACAATATATACATATAATCCATGGTTTTGATCTGACCTACCTAAGCTTGGAAATAGTGCTTGAGGAATTGCCCATTGACTGGAAATAGGACATCCTCACCTATTAAGGTATTAAGCTTGTAGGTGCTATCACCTAATATTTCTAATATCTAGAAGGGACTGATCCACATTTATCAAACTTTCCATGATCACCTTTCCTCGTGTGGGCTTTATCCCATGATAGGACTAAATCTGAGATCCTAAACGCCTTTACTTTGGCTCTTTTGTCAAACCAATGTTTGACAATAGCCTGATGTTTGGCAAAATGGTCAATTGCCTTATCTCTTTTCTCTTCTAAGTGCAACAATTGCAACAATCTGACTTCCATTTTATTGTTAATGCCTAGATATTCCTGGGCAAACTATAACATTGGGATTTTTAGGTTGACAGGGAGAATATGATCCACCACATACGCCAATTGATAGGGAGAATTGCCCAAGGTAGTTTTGACTCTTGTACTATCTACCCATAAGGCATACTTAAGCAAAGTATTCCATTCCCTATGGTTCTTTTTTATTAACTTCTTAATTATATTCAATAGATTTTTGTTATTGGATTCAGCGAGGTCATTGCCCTGGGGATAGTAATTTGATGAAAATTTTAAAACTATACCATGATCGAATTCCCAACTTGAAAATTTAAGAGATGCAAAAGCAAGACCGTTGTCACAAACTAAAGCATATGGAATTCCATGCCTTGTGGTGATATTGCTTTCCAAAAACCTAATCACATCATCTGATGTGCATGTCTTGCTGCTGATGGCCTCTATCCATGTGGTACAGTAATCAGTGATAGTCAGCACAAACCTGTGTCTGGTAGAGGATGGAAGAATGATAGGTCCAATGAAGTCCATGCCCCACTGTGTGAATGGACTCATCTCCATCATAGGTTGCAGTGGTTGACCTGCATACTTCTCCTTATTAGAAGTAGTTTGACATGTGTGATAAAACTTGATGTGCTCAACTGTATTCTTGAAAATGGTGGGCCAATAATACCTAACCCTCAAAATGGCATGTGTGGTGGCCAGATGTGATCCATGAGCTGTACCAAACTTATCATGTAACTCAAGAAGGACCTTGGCAGCTTCTTGTTTGTCTAAGCATTTGAGGTATATCCCCTCATAGTTCCTTTTAAACAAGATTCCTCCTTTGATCATGTATCTTTGTGTTTACATTCTCAGATCTCTTATCTAGGATGCATGCATATTAGGTGGACATCTTCCCATGATCAGGACATGCCTGATGTTAGAGTACAAGTTGTCATGCACTTCTGCATCTACTGCATACTGTTGGCTTATCAAGTTAGGATCTATCTCTGCAATCATCTAACTGAGGGCTTGTCCCCTGACTAGTTTCATAGGTGTTATGTCCATATCATACTCCTGCAGTATAGTAATCCATTTTTCTCTCTTCTCTCCTGGTTCACTTTGCATGAGGAGAATTTTCACACTTGAATCAGGTACTACTGCTATAACTTTACTTCTCAAGATATAGTGATTGAGCTTCTTTATAGCTTTGACTAGGGCAAGAGCTTGTCTCTCTACATCCATATACCTTAGCTCAGCATCTCTAAATGGGGAACTCATGAATGCAATTGGTTTTCCTTCTTTTGCCTCACTCCTCTGAGTTAGGACAACTGCACATGTGTGTTCTAATGTAAAAGAGTATATGTAGAAGTCCCTGGTGTAGTCAGGACCGATCAACACTGGAGTGTATGCAATGGCTTTCTTTATATCTTCAAAAGTTGTTTTTTCCTCTAAGTTTAGCATCTTTTTTTAACATAGCATTTAGAGGTCTTACTATCTCTACAAACCCAGTGATAAACTTCCTGATGAAGTTAATCTTACCAAAGTAAGACTTCAACTCTTTCTTGCTTGCTAGAAGTTGCAACTTCATGATTGAATCTACCCTAGCAGGGTCAATGGTTAGTCCATTCTCAGATATGACATGACCTAAGATCTTGCCTATGGTCACCCCGAAAATGAACTTCTTTGGATTCATAGATATGCCATATTGTTCACACTTCTTTAACACTTTCTTGAGGTCCTCAATGTGATCACCTCTCAATTTTGACAATACTGTTAGGTCATCCATATATATCACAATGCATTGACCTACCAGTCCTCTGAATGCTATATCCATAGCTCACTAGAAAGTTGCTCTAGCAATGATTAAACCAAAGGGCATGCACCTATAAGCAAAGATTCCCCACTTAGTGGTAAAAACTGTCTTCAACCTATCAATCTTATCAACCATCACTTGGTTGTACCCTGAAAAACCATCCAGGAAGGACATCATTTGTGCATCATTCACCATATGGAGAAATTCATCCAGAGAAGGCAAAGGATAGTTATCTTTCTCAGATGTTTTGTTTAAGTTTTCTGAAGTCTACGCACAAGCATATATCTCCATTTTTCTTCCTTACCGGGACTAGATTAGCAACCCAGGTGGAATGCCTAATTGGAAAGATGATCCTTGCAACAAGCAACTTCTTGACTTCTTAAAAAATGATAGGCTCGAACAGTGCATTCACTGGCCTTTGTTTCTACCTGAAGGGCTTGGCATTAGGTTTTAGGGGAATTGTGTGAGTTATAATGGATGTGTCATAGGTCTTTAACTCATCATAAGTCCATGCTATGACATGTAGTAATCTTTTAAAGCTTGGGCTATCCCTGCTCTCTCTTCTTTAGAGAAAACCTTGCCTATCAGGACATTTATTTTATCTTCACCCTGCCCTATATTGATAGGTTCGTACTCTCCTCCATCTGTCTTAGGGAGATCTTTTTGCTTGATCATATTATCTAGATCAAAATTTGTTCCAATTCAATCATTCCCTTCAGAATCTTGTTGTTGGGTAGATCAATTATCTCTTCTTCATCCTAGGTATGGTCCTCCAGATTCTTTTCATCCACTATTTGGGCCTCAAATACATCTCTAGTAGCAATAAAGTCTAAAATGTGTTGATCATCATCAAACACCTAAAAATTGGTGACATTATTAGGAACAAATGGTTTTAACACCAACTCAATTGAAAACCTCTTCATCCCTGATATGGATAAAGATTTTAGCGTAATAGCAACTTGTGCTAGTGCATCTGCATGGTGATTAAGTTCTCTTGGAACATGCGTGATGTTGAATGCATCAAAACTCTCTATCAAGTCCCAAACTCTGTGTCTGTAACTAGATAACCTTTTGTAATTGCATGCATAAATTCCTCACTTTTTTCACTACGAGTTTTGAATCTCCAAAGACATGCAAAACTTTCACTTTCTTCTTCAAGGCAAACAACAGGTCATGGATTAAAGCCACATTGTTTGTGCATGGAAATTGCATCCTATACGCTACCAAGAATGATTTCCCTTGTGGGTTGATAAGGTCCACTCCTACTCCATCTCCCTACTTTGATTTGGAGCCATCAAACCTCAAGGTCCATGATTTATCTTCTGTCAAAGGTTTATTTGGACCTTCCCTTTTTCATTTGGCACGTGCAGCTGCTCCTGCAGATATCCAATTGATCTTCTATGGTGTATACTTTACCACATCCGGATGTTTCTGTGGAACCAAAACATCCACACTTTGTTTCTTTTGAGCATCATATTTTTGAATATTTCCTCTTTTCATAAACTTGATGTCATCATATCTTTTGTCAGGAGATATTACAACTTTTCTTTCTATCTCTTTTGTAGCATACCTGATTTTAAGTGATTTGTCATTTGAACACAACCATTCTTGTTTGTTCACTATGTGCAAACATAGAGCACAAGTTGTCTCTAAATGAGGAGCTTCATGTAGCTTGCACTATCCTTCAATTAGTACCTAACTAGGTGGGATTCCTTGGAGAATATGCCTTTGAATTTGCTTAGATAGAAACTCTTCAAACTATGTCAAATGACTTCCCCTATCTTCATCTGATAACTCATAATCAGATTCAATAAAACAATCTATCCCTGATGTGATTATGCTCACCTTATCACTGGAATGCATATCATTACACACTAAAACTTCCTCCCTGGTGAAGACTACTTGTCTTCTATGCATGTTCTCTCTACTTTATCTATTATATCTAAACATGCTTCATACGTATTCTCTGAGTGTGCATACTCATGTAGTCTACACCAACCTCCCATGAGTATATCTTTAATAGATGTCCCTGTCAGTTGACATTTCTAAACTTCATTAGACAGATACTTTTCAAACTCAAGGTCATGATTCACTTCTTCTAACAAACTGTAATCAGATTCTATCGTTAATCCAGTCTTTGGCACAATTTCCTCCTTTTCACTATCTTCATGCATATGCATGCACATCAAGACCCCTTCTATTCTAACTGCCTGAGTCCTTAATGCATATACTCCTGGCTCTACATCCAGATATAAAATCTCATTATTTTGATTGTACTTAGTTATCATATGTTTTATCCTAGGTTCGGCCTCAATTTTGAGTTAGTTGGGGATGCCTTTCCATGGAAACCACATGTGGGAGAAATTAGTAGCCTTATAACCATTTAAAGTCTTGGACCAATCCCTACTGAGGAGCATTCCATATGTATAAGGTATGTCAATGACCTAAACGTCTATATAGTACTGCACCCTTGGATCTGATGCAAGCTTCATGTGAATATGTGTCAACTCTCCTACAACACTAACCTTAGACTTGTCTAGTTGAGTTACTTTCTTGAGTGATTTTGTAGGATGTAGACCTAACATCTAGCAAATGGACAAGGGCATAACATTGGTAGAAGCACCTGAGTCTACAAGGCAATTTTGTAGGTTCTTACCAAAGATCCTAAGTGTGAGAAGGAAAGGAGGTGACTCAAATTTCTCTTTATATAGGGTCATTTGTGCTACATCTGCAGTGTGGACTGAGGCTTGCACTTTTGGTTTTACCACAATATCCCTAGGTACAGGAACTCCAGTAAGGATATGACTAGGAATATGACTAGGACTATCTTCTTTTGCTGTAGGTTCATCTAATGATTTTAGAAAGGATTTCTTAATGACAAGAGTTTTTAATAACTCTGATAAGGATAAACTGATCTTTATTTTCTTCATCTCCTTAACGAGGTAAGCAACTAGTTTATCAGATTTAGGTAATTGGTTGATACCTCTTGCTACCATTTCTTGTGGTACAAAATACTGCGGATTCACCTTTGGAGGTCCTACATTGTTACTAGCCTTAGGGTCCTGAGGTGTGTTGAAATTATTAGGAGGAATAGAAGTGGTCAGAGGACTAGTAGGGTGAGTTGCATTGCTCCTCAAATTTTAATTGTGTCCTCTCTGATATTGTTTATATGCACGAACATCTTCAATCTCCCGTTCAGGTTCATTCTCATCTTCAAAGGGAAAAACATGAGTGGTTTCAAAGGCCATGGTTGGCTCTTCACATGCCAGGGTATAATTTTCATGTATTATATCCATCTGCTGATATTGATGATCAAAGGAACTTTCAAGTACCATGGCTAACTCATATCCAAGGGGGACTATCTCATTACCTTTAGGGAAAGATGCACCCCCTGCAATGTTAGACACTTCAACTTGGAATATGCTGGCTGCAATAAATTGAATTGTGGATAGTCCAACTCAACATGTACATTTGTATTGTGTAGCCTACACCAGTTGTTAAGTGCATCCTTTGCCAAATTGACCCTTGTGGTCTGTTTAGGTTCAGGAGGAGGCTAGTTATCTAGTGGTGATGGTAATAAACCATTATTTGGTCTGGTGTTTTAGACTCTTGGTGGCCTAGGGGTGTTATTATTATTGAAGTTCCTCTTGTTGTCATATCCTCGATCAGGATATCCCCTACTTTGTTGGTTCTGTGAATTGGACTAAGCATAGAAGTTCTGAGTTCTCAAGTGAGTGACTGTAGTAGTTAATTTCCTTAATTAAGCAGATATATTCCTTGATATCATCTTTCTCCTCCTACACTTTTGCTACTACAGTATCCTAATATGGCTAGAAAAATGAACTGCCATTAGTATTATGTCCAACATCCTAAGATGCATGTCTAGGATGTGGTATGATTTGACCATTTTCTTGAGGAGGCATAATGTTAAGAGGAGGCACCTACAGAGGATTAGTAGGGGACATCAATGCTCCATTAGTTTATTTTTGACTGGGAAAGACATGATATCCTAAGTTAGGCGCAAGACTTGGTGTCAACTGCAAGTTAACCTTGATAGCTTCAGTGAAGGCACTTGACAAGGAGATGATTGTAGGGTGGGTCCTCTTGATGAACATTGATGTTAGAGGATCTAGAGCTGAGTAAAAAACTAACCTAGTTGCCTCATCAGGAACATTGTAATCTGTTTTGCATTAGATAATAAAATCATTAGATGACTGAGTTTTTGTGGATGTAGCCCATATTGGGTGAACCACATTAAATTTCTGTGTTGATCTCTTTTCTGTTGTTCTTCATTATTATATTTGGTTTATTTAATTTGCATATAATTGTTAGTGTTTATTGCTTGATCTTCCCTAACCCTAACAGATGATACATAATGGCTACATCTACAGGTATGTTGAACCTTGTTTGGAAAGCTTTCTCTTGAACATCCTAGGAACTGATGGAATTTTGAGGAAGGCTGACATACTAGCTATACACCTCTTCTTATAAAGAATAAGGGAAAAACCTACATACAACATCTTCATGTTATATTCTGGCCCTAAAATAGGCTTCCTTAAAGGTCCAGATATGATCATCCACATCTTGATATGGATGGTACTCAGGACAAATCTTGTCTAGATTTTTAGGAAGATCATTATATGCATTGAAGTGGAGCGGTGACTCAACAACGGAGAAAGACATTGGAACTTGTACTGGTGGTGCTAAGGGAGCTACTGGTGGATTAAGGACAACAAGTCTAGGTTGACTGGCTGAACACAGTTTTAATCTAAATATAGGCAATTCTTCCAGAGGTCTAGAAGATCTTGACCTTGTGTTAGGTCGATGAACCAGTTCTGAAAAGTTTAGGGTAAGACCTAGATATTTGGATAGGATCTTTGCAAAGATGTGAATAATTCCTTCATAGGAATGGATATTTATGGACAAATGTCTCCAATGATGAGGTATTTGCAAAATATTTGTAGAGGATGCAAATTCTCAACTCAAACTTTGGAAATCCAGACAACTATCTATAAATATCAAGGTAAATATCCACAGAGACGTGATATTTATGATCAGACTCTTGAAATTGTTAAAGGTTGGTGGAATCTTTGCAGAAACTGAGAAATTCAAAGTATTCTCTTCACAAGAACGTGGGAAAGTATATCAGGATGACAAATCCTTATGAATCTCGAGTGATCGGGCCCTCCTTCTAGTGCAAAAAACTATTGATACAATTGTTAGTCATATTAACAGAGATAAAAATTCACAAAACAAACCTTTATCCTCTTGAAAGATATGACAAGTTCAGGATGAATTTGTGATCCCAAGTCTCCAATAGTTAGTACATAACCTTCTGACGTTACTCAGTAATTTGATGTGAATTTGATGTTAATCATTTAGGGGACTTACACAAGAAATTCAATGTAATTTGTATCCAGATATGTAAATATTTTCTCCATTTCACGTATTCTGTACGAATCTCAATAAATGATGTTAAATTCTACAATCTTTAATCATAATATGCAAATATTCATGTGAATATTTATTCTAAGTTTGATCAATTCTTCTGATCTTCACTCTGATTAAGGATGTTCATGATCATCTATGTAACTTTGATTAGTTCTTATGAATTTACTTAAATATGAACTAATCTTCACTTGATTTTTCTTCTGCACCTTAAATTCTTCTAAATATTGTGCCTACAAGTTGATATCTCTATGATCTTTACCATTATTTTCAAGTATTTGCATGACATTTTCAACCTTACATGTGATTCACTCAAATATGTATATGATGTTTAGTTATCTATGGATGTCTGCATATCTACTATGTTCTACTTATCATGTATCAATATTTGCAGTTGATGATGATGATTGATGAAATTTAAAAGAAATTAAATAGAAATTCTAAAATTATTAGAATGAGGGAGTTTCGACCATTGATCCATATGCACAATTCAATACTTCATGAAAAGAGATAAAATCAAACCATGCTTCTCCAGGATGTTCCATAACTACACACAGTTGATGCTAATCTTCAAAGGGATAGGATAACAACAATATTCACCAGTTAAAATGCACTCCAAGGGATGCAGCAAATCATAGTGACATATCAAGATGACATCCACAAAGATTACTCAATATTTACAATTAATTTGTAATTAGGATCTCAATTTCATTCAGTATTCAAAATGTATGCATATATACAATTGGTCTCAAGAAAGAACCATGAGGAAACACTAAGTCACAAAAGTCTACTTAGTGCTCACAAAGTTCAACAATTCTCTCTTGATTAAGCTCCTAATAATGTACGAATGGCAATCCATCCCCTTCTATAGAACACAGAGAGGATGCGATTACAATAGATCCAATGATCTAACGGTCAGGATGAATCGTGGCACATGATTGCATTTAGAAATCAATCTGGTAAGACACAGCTGGCATTCTGGAATATCCTAGAATCTTTGACTTGGTCAATGTGACCTTTTCATTTTGCATTTCCATCTGATTCCTCATTTGTGGATGGCTCTTCTGTCACTTTGCATCTGATACCCTGGATGAGCTCATATGTTTGGATGGCCTTATCTATTTCTGCTCTATCTGGTACCTTTGCCTTTGAAGCAACATGTTCTTGTGCCTTCAGTTGTTCTTGCAAAGTTACCCATCTATTTGTCTGGCTATCCAACTCTTCATTATATGTCTCTATCTTAGCTTTCATCTGCGTTTCTTTATCAATGGTAGCCTTAGAGAAATGTTGAATACGGTCCTCTGCTATTAGACTGAAATTATCCCTAAATGCTTTGGTAGAAAAATCCTCATCTTGATTTTCTACCTTTCCTTCAACTTCACCCTCAAGGGATTCCAAAATCCCTAGCTCTTCTACTAAGAGTTCATGTGCTTTTACACTGATATCTGCAATCTTAGAAATATACCTCTTCAATATATCCACCTCAAACCTTATATCTTCAAACCAATTATCTAGCAGTGGTAATGTTTGAGGTGTGAGGATATTCTTGGTCATGAGGGTGCTAATGTCTACCTTCCTCATCTCCTTGAGTGTGGTCAAGTTCTTACCACTCTTTATTAGCCTCTGGCCAACCTCTTTCTTCAATTTGTTAGCCTTACCATTTAGGTTGCTTAACATGTCCTAATTGGACAATGAGATATTTATTACTTGTTCTCCTTCACCTAGAAACTTGGTGAACCACTTATCCATTACCTATGCATGATATTTCTGCACATCCAAAGAAGCTATCTCTTGTTGAGATACCAATGTTAGGGATGTGGAGGCTGTGATAGGCACATTTGTAGGTGCCACTAGTCTCTTGATAAAGGCCTGCATTTGAGCAATTTGCTCTTTATACTCTTGATTCTTGGCCTTAGCCTTATTTACTTTTGCAATTAATGCATCTATACTCTCCTTGGCTTCTTGGCCCTCTTGTTCAATAGTAGTGTGTCCCTGGTCCACAATAGTTATCTGGAACTCACTGACACTTATTTCTCCCTTTGCTTTGTCAACTGTTGGCACGACTATTTGAGCTATCCATTTTCTGGTAGTGGGATCACATTTTATTGTGGAAGTAGCCCTTGCTCTTCTTTTAGGCTTGTTCCCCTCAACATAAAATAATGAAGAAATTCCAAAATTGGATGAATCAATGACAGGAGGTAGATTTACCTCATGTGCAAGCCAATGTGGCGCACCAGATGCTGGCCCTTGTTGGCCAATTTGCTCAATGTGAGCATCTTGTGTATCTGCACCCTTCTCTTGTGGAATGTCCTCATCCACATTCTATTGTTGTTTCCCATCAGTGGTAACCTCCTTGTTTACTTGCTGCTGATCATGATGTTGTACAACATCCTTAGATGTCATGTCCTGATCATGAGATGTTTCCTCTTCTGGCTCTAGCTGATTAGGCACATTGGTCTGTTCACCTTTATTTTGTTCATTTACATCAATATGCTTATCTTGATGTATCTTTGTATTTTGTTCTTATGCATGTTGATCATCTTGAGGTTGAGGATTATCTGTATTAACCTCTTGGTGGCTAGTATCTTGAATTTCCTATTGTGTATCTTGATCACCACTAGTATTTACTTCTTTTATCCTCTCCTCATCACCTTTATTGTGTGAACCCTCATGTCTGGATATTAACACTTCTGTATCTTTTAGATCTTGGGATCAGGATGTCATCATTTGTGGCTCTTTGTCTTTCACCTCAGCATGTCCCTCATCAATATCTTAGACATCTTGCTGTGAAGGCACCTTTGTATCAATTTCCATGTCTACACCTGTATCATCATTACCAGTGTGCACATCATCCATGGTCTTATCCTTCTCTTCTTCTTCCAGCCCATCATATGACAAATCAATTACTGCCAGGCTGGTGGCCTTACCTATCAATCCTTCTGGACCTATATTCTTAGCCACTAGCTCTGGGTCTTCAGCCTCTTCCTCTTCTCTTGTGCCTTATTGTACTTGAGGTGTGTTTTGGGGCATGAGGGTTGTATTCTTAATTAAGTTCTCCATGGGACTAGATGTCACCTCCTTCGTCACTTCATCATCAGTGAGGTCAATTGTCTCATCAAGTGGTAAGGATGGATCATTCACCTTCTATATTTCTTCTTCTCCATCTTCTTGAGCCTTTTCAGTCTTAAAATTTACAATTGTAGGGACGGGAACATCATGTTGGAAGATTGTTTGCATTGTATCTCCATCCTTGCTTTTTGGCTTCAAGAATTTTGCTTCTCTTTTTGCTGTAGACTGCTCAGTAGTGGAAAACAACTGCTCCATTGGTGCAGGAGCACCTCAAAATTTGAAGAATCTAGAAGATTCTATATATTTTATGTTATGTCCAAAATGTTATGTTTGTAAAGGTCTTCGATCCATATTGGGAGACTGTATACGTGTCAAGAAGGATTAAAAGAATGCAACTGAACTATTTGTTTTTGTAATCGGTGGTTGTTGGCGGTTCACCTTCCACCACGTATGTAACTGTCCACTAGGTGTCTTTACAATAGCTAAAGTCTGTATTTATAAGAGGAGCAGACAGACGGAGAAGTAGTAGATCAATTTGTATTTTTCTGAAATAGAAGGAATAGAAGGATTCTGTGTTTCTGGTCTAGCTACAGGGATACTATTTGGAGTCATTCCACTGGTGGGTTTCTTCGAAACCAGTGGAATGACCTCCATGTTCTTAAGTTTGTTTTCTATTCTGTAGGAATCAATTGTGTTTGTGTGTTGTTTGGTTACAACGATTGCAGAGGAGGAATTGTACATTTTGTGTATATACTGCATTTGCATGAGGGGTATTTTGTGTGTATCTGTCAGTTGTATCTGTATGTGTATTGCTGACCAGTTCGGGTGTCAAAACAAGTCAATAATGTATGTTTTGAAGATATCGGCATAAGTTTCATTCATGTCGCTGATGAAGGAGGTATCGGCATGAGGCAAGGCATTAGCGAAAAGGAGTTGTGTTGGTTTGACGGTGAAAGTCTCACCGATTATAGCATTGGCCTAAGGCATCAGTGTGAAAAGGAACATCGGTGGAGGAGTTTCTAGTCAGACTGATGAGGGAAGTCTAACCGACGGTGGAGCAAGTGTTAAGTACTTCGGTGTGACATTCACCATCGGAGAACGGCTAGAAAGTTAGGCCGATAGATATAAGTCACAGCGAAAGGTGTACATTGGTAAGAGTTTTTCTATCGGAGGGCGAGTGGAATGTTTCACCGACAGAGGCGGTCATGCCGATAGATGTGAGGAGATGGAGACAAAGGTGACATCGGCCTATTGGCCAATGAAGATTTAGATTTGTCGATAGAGTGTGGTCTGGCTGACGAAGGCGGTTGTAAGGTTCATCGGGGTGACTGAAGGTGTCGGCATGAGATTCGAGGAGGTTGCCGATAGTGGATGTGTTGCCGATGGAAGAGTGAATGCATGTTTTGGTAAGACAATAGAGACGTCTTGCCGATATAAATAGGAATAGCTTTTTTGTGGGTTGTAATGGGTTTCAAACTATTTTGTAAGCTTCCACTGTGTGGCTCTACATCAGATTGGTATCAGAGCTAGCGAAGGCTCTGGGAGGAGATGTTCTGTATTTTGATTTCTGAAGACAGATGAAGAGTTAAAGTTTTGTTGGTGAGCATTTTTAAAAAGATAGAGATTGCAGAAGGTATTTTGAAGGCTGACAGAGTGTTAGACTATTGCAGGTGTTTGTTCCGTCTAGCTGCAGAAGGAGGTTTCTGAGGTTGTGTGTGTGGGCAGACAAGAGAAGGTTTGTCATGACCATTCTCCAATAGAGATTAGGCTGGATAAGGGTGTAGAAAGAGAC
The DNA here is from genome assembly GCA_027924645.1 of Cunninghamia lanceolata. Lineage (NCBI taxonomy): Eukaryota > Viridiplantae > Streptophyta > Pinopsida > Cupressales > Cupressaceae > Cunninghamia > Cunninghamia lanceolata. The sequence continues at coordinate 25,399,194 of BSBN01000377.1, read as the reverse complement.
CACTGAGGAGAGAGTGGTAGGGTGCATCACCAGAATCTACTGTTGGGTGAGATGGATGGTTTGGTGAGTTGATGTTGTGAAGCAGTGAGAGAGATGGATACCTGACTGACGAAGCACTTGGGGTTGCAGCCTGAAGAGTACTCCACTAATGGGAGTAGAAAGGAGCTAAAGATGGTAGTTTGATTTTGTTGGTTGGTTGGTCACTGATATGCAGATTTGAAGTCTGAAGCTGAAGAGACAGAAGCTGAAGCAAGAGGAGATGCAGAAAAAGGTTTTTATTTTTTGTTGCAGGAACATTTCCAAGGGACTTGGAAATTTTGTTGGTTGGTTGTATGGTGCAGGAGCACCTCAAAATTTGAAGAATCTGGAAGATTCTATATATTTTATGTTATGTCCAAAATGTTATGTTTGTAAAGGTCTTCAAGCCATATTGGGAGACTGTATACGTGTCAGGAAGGATTAAAAGAATGTAACTGAACTATTTGTTTTTGTAATCGGTGGTTGTTGGTGGTTCACCTTCCACCACGTATGTAACTGTCCACTAGGTGTCTTTACAATAGCTAAAGTCTATATTTATAAGAGGAGTAGACACACGGAGAAGTAGTAGATCAATTTGTATTTTTTTGAAATAGAAGGAATAGAAGGATTCTGTGTTTCTGGTCTAGCTACAGGGATACCGTTTGGAGTCATTCCATTGGTGGGTTTCTTCAAAACCAGTGGAATGACCTCCATGTTCTTAAGTTTGTTTTCTATTCTGTAGGAATCAATTGCATCTGTGTGTTGTTCGGTTACAACTATTGCAAAGGAGGAATTGTGCATTTTGTGTATATACTGCATTTGCATGAGCGATATTTTGTGTGTATCCGTCAGTTGTATCTGTATGTGTATCGCTGACCAGTTCGGGTGTCAAAACAAGTCAATAATGTATGTTTTGAAGATATCGGCATAAGTTTCGTTCGTGTCATCGACGAAGGAGGTATCGGCGTGAGGCAAGGCATCGACGAAAAGGAGTTGGGTTGGTCCGATGGTGAAAGTCTCACCGATGATAGCATTGGCCTAAGGCATCGATGTGAAAAGGAACATTGGCGGAGGAGTTTTTAGTTAGACCGATGAGGGAAGTCTAACTGATGGTGGAGCAAGTGTTAAGTACTTCAGCATGACATTCACCATCGGAGAACGGCTAGAAAGTTAGGCCGATAGATAGAAGTCATAGCGAAAGGTGTACATCAGTAAGAGTTTTGCTATTGGAGGGTGAGTGGAATGTTTCGCCAATAGAGGCGGTCATGCCAATAGATGCGAGGAGATGGAGACAAAGGTGACATCAACCTATCAGCCAATGAAGATTTAGATTTGCTGATAGAGTGTGGTCTGGCCGACGAAGGCGGTTGTAAGGTTCATCGGGGTGACTGAAGGTGTCGGCAGGAGATTTGAGGAGGTTGTCGATAGTGGATGTGTTGCCGATGGAAGAGTGAATGCATGTTTCAGTGAGACAATAGAGATGTCTTGCTGATATAAATAGGAATAGCTTTTTTGTGGGTTGTAATGGGTTTCAAACTATTTTGTAAGCTTCCACTGTGTGGCTCTGCATCATCCATCTTTGTGAGCCCTTCACCACCTTTTCCTTTTAGTAGGACATCTGGTTGTCTGCTGGTGGATCCTCTCATTGTTGGTGCTTGTCCTCTTTTTTTCCTTGGGACATCTGTTCCTTGCAATATATCCTGACTTTTCTTTCTCTTTACTAGAGGTATTTCATCTTCTTCATCTTCCATATCCTCATAAGTCACCCTATGCTTTTCTACCTCTATAGGTTGTTCCAATTGATTTTTGGTTATTGGGATGGCAGGGACATGACATTTTGGTTTCTAAGGATGACCTTCAGGCTATAGTAACTCCAGTGGTTGTGAATTCTACAATAGATTCTACTGTAGGCTTGGCCAGCCTAGCCTCCATGTATTGCCTCTTGTCTAACACAAAGGCATCATATTTTGTTTCAGGTAGCTCTTGCTTCTTTCTCTCCTTGTCCACTGTTATGGCCACCCCTTTTTGTTTTAGGGCAACTAATTTCTATTCTACCCATGCCTTGGTCAAAGTCATGACCCTAACTGAAATGAGGTCTAGAGAAGTTACCTCTGGTTGGCTCCAGTTAGGAGGAGAAATGGTATGTATAAATCTTATTGTCTTCATACTCTTTGGATATTCTCATTCCATCATCTGAGCGTAGTTGGGGAGGGACATCAAAGTAGTCAAATGTCCAGACCTGGTTCAGAGTTAACCTTTGGTAACTCCTCCTCTTAACTTCCATATCATCTGGGCAACCTATCCAATAATCTTCTAAGTGCACTTGGTGTATCAACTTCTTACTCACAAACCTCTCCATTCTATGATAGGGGTCATAATATCTGGCTAGAGAGAAGGGTTGCAACTGAAGCATACATAACTCTTCCTCTGAATGTTTAGTACTATCAATAGATGGGCATATATACCATCCCAACAACAAAGAAAATTTGACATTACCCTTTTTATTCTTAAGTACATATGCCTCATATGAGGGTATGATCTGTCTAGTCAGTTCCAGTAATATGATCCTATCTATAGGGTATCTTGGCAACATGAGGGGTTGCCCATTGAATCCCTCTATGAGGATGTAAGTCAAAGTAGGGAACTAGATGAACCAAGTTCCATTCCTTGTAATCAGTGCTTGAGCTATTGAGCTCAATCTCTTCGCTCTATCATTGTCCATCAACCGGACCAAATGCACGGTGAAACAATCATTAACCCTCTTGTAGTGTTGAGGGGAGGCCTTTCTTATTAATTGGGGATAATGATCCCATATGTTTACATCCCCTAGATTTATACCTACTCTGTCTATTATCTGCAGGTTGGAGAAGGTTGATTGTGTGGCACATGCATATACAACATATGAATTCATGTAAAACAGGCACTTCTGGCCTCCAAGTATCCTCATGTTTTCATCTAAGCTATCACTGATTAAGGATACCCACCCTATCTTGGTGTTTGTTGTTTCCACTATCCTTATCAACCCATACATCCAGGGCTCAAAACATTTAGCATCATCCTTTCCCCTTATCTGGCTTAACATTACCATCATATATTGGACTTTAGGTGTGAAGTCAAACTTATACAAATTAACTAGCAACTTGGCTACTACCTTGTGAGTACTGCTTTGTGACCTCCAGTATGAGAACATTATCTTCTTGTAGTTTGTAGTGTTGCTTTTGTACTATTTTTCTAAGTCCTCAAGGTTTATCTTCAAAAGGTTAGGACCTTCAAGCAAATGAAACACCTTTGTAATCCCCTTCATAGAGAAATCCACTTAAACCCTGCCATCTTTCTCTACCCTTCTGGTATCTTTATTGTAATTATCTGCACATGTGACTACTAGCTCAATGGCATCTACTACATATGGGAAACCCCTAGTGTACCACATCCCTAAATTGTATATGCTTGTCAGGATGGGATTACCACTACCCTTAATTGATTTTGCCATCCATTCATCTACATCTATGTTTCTAGCACGTGTGTCACTTATCCTTCCAAAGCGGAAAACCACCTCCCTTGGTGAGGCAAACATGGCGGTGTTGAATTCTACCTCATTCTTAAGCTTCCTAGCCTCCATTGTATCCTGCAATCACATATGTACATATCTCAAAATGCATTTCACGTTATGGGTTTCATGTTAATTTTCTCAATATCCTCACATTTCATCATTCATAGAGCACAATGCATGCATATTTATCTAGGATTTACCTCAGTTACAAAATTTACCTTTTACCATGTTACCATAAATGACAAAAGAAGGGTTTCACCTTTACATACCTTTATAGTATGCTGAAAACCTAATTAACAGAAGTCATGATGTGTATTTTCACTGTATAATCACTTCTTACTACTTGCCGTTGAATATGCACACTGTTTCGTTAGGGTTTGGATTCGCTGTAATGGTCGCCATAAAAACTCTTGAGCTCTGTAATTTCAAACTCTGAATGCTTTGTAGATACAAAATTACCAAAAATCAAGATTTATGCATTAAAAATCATGAATTTAAGGCATAATTAATGTCAAATTGCCTTTGTTAGTGGATATTGGCCTTCAATCCTTGAGATTGTAATGAGTGGCGGCTTGTAATTTGAATTTTCAAATGGCCAACCACCTTTTTCACTTCATTAATTGCAAGGTATGGATATTAATGAATATCCATATGTTAAACAATCTGCTCACTTTTTAAAATATGCAGATGTGTATGATGTCAAGATGATGGTCAACATTTACCGAGGGTGGATATCAGGTCTTTAAAATCCAAAGGCATTTACCTTTGATCATCGAATGTCTGGAGCGAAAAGTCAACATGCGCCATGTGGCACCATTTGATTGGTCTACAGAAGCCGTGAATTTTGGTTGCGAGGAATAGGGATATGGATATTAAGGAATATATAGACATTAGCATTTTACAAAATATCCCCAAATCTATATGTGCGGATGACGTCACCCTTTTGAATGCAATTCTTGGTTAGGTGTAATGTGATGTCATCAGGATATTGGTGAAAGTTTAGACATTAAGTTAAGGTCCAGATGTTTAGGCTTTGCAAAATGTTCTGAACTCTTAATGTTTGGATGACCTCATAATATTTTGTTATTTTTCTAATACGAGATCGAATGACATCATCAGGATATTAACAAATGTCTAGACATTAAGTTAAGGTTTGGATGTTAAGAAATGTGCATACCCGCTAGTATTCACACTAAGTGACTTCATGTGTGTGATGTTTAGCTATCGCAATGTGTTAAATTTGATGTCTGCACACTTGTGGAGGTCTAGATATTGAATTTTACTTAGTGAATTTGCGATCAGGACATTAAGTTAATGTCCAGATGTTAGGATAATGTGCACATCCCTAAGACCGTTTGACTAAACTTTGACCGGGCATAACTTCCTAGTTTTAGAGAATCTCGGGGTGCTTCAAAAGGCAAACCTTCTTAGAATTTTATTCTATTTCACTTGGAAAGGTTAATGATAAATCCTAACTTTGAAAACTTGATCTATATTTCAAGATCCTGACATGCCAAGGATAATATCCTGACATACATTTGCTACTGGTTTTTACCATACCACCTAAAAGCAAAGGGAAACAAGCAAACCAAGCCAAGTAGAAAAAATTAGGTCCCTATTTTGCTAGGGAAAAATGGGGTGTCTTGTATAACCACACAACAAGATCTATGCCCTTGACTATTACAATGCACTGGTGTTTCCATTTGGCACACTTGTACTTGTAGGCAACGCGCCTATGCGCCCTGTTGACATGCCTATGCTCTTTGTTTCAGCGCAGGTTGTTAGCAAGAGACATTGCTATGTTGAATAATTAGGTGTTGTCATTGATGGAAACAAGAAAAGGAACAAGGTTGGAACAAAGATTTTGGTCCAGTGAAGAAGACTTAGTCATATTGGCTAAGTATTGGTAATGTACAGAGGCAGAGACAAAAGAACAATGTTTGGATTGGCATTGGAGGTCCGTAGTTGAAGACCAAGGTTTACGGTTCTAGTATGATGTTTCTAACTCTCTTATGATCTTATATCCAAGGTTTCAGCTTTTGATTAGTTCCAGAAGTATATCTTCAAATGGCCTAATTCTGGTAGAACAGAATACAGTGTTATTCAGAGCAGTACACTCAGTTGTTTTGGTCTGCATTCCTCCGGTGTTGCATATCTTGATATGCAGTTTTGAGGTGTTTTAAACACTTGTGTGAAGTGTCTAAATCTAGAGTTATAGGTTTTGATGTCCACCGGAAAGATAGTTACAAGCTAATGAGTATCGCTACATTGTTTGACAGAGTTTGACTGTGATAGAGTCTGAGTTCTGATGGTCCGCATTTTTCCGCTAAAGGATATTTTGATTTGCAGTTCTAAAGGTATGATTTGTGATGTCTGAGGAGTCTTTCACATGATTTTGAGAAAGTCTTGTGGTTCACAGTAAAAGATGTAGTCTGACAGATGCACTAAATCAGTGGCAGTCTGAGTTGGAGGCCGACATGATGAGTTTGAATTGTATGCGGTAAGTTCTAATGTTTAGAACTTAATCCTAAGTTGTTCAATAGTTGAGACTGACATATGTGAATGCAATTCAATTATTGTTTGAGTTTGCTGGGAGTTTTGGCAAATGAATTTGGCTGACAAGCTACTTAAGGTATGAGTCATGCTACACTTTATTAAGGCCGACCTAATATGAAGATATCAAGTGTTGCGGATATATATATATATATATATATATATATATATATATATATATATATATATATATATATATATATATATATATATATATATATATATATATATATATATATATGGGATTGAATTCAGTGTTTGAGTTGTGTGGTGTGAATGTGATACACATAGATGTGCGACATACAGATTAAGTTGATTTTGTGGAAGCAATAATGAGTAGAAGAAGAGAGATCTTATCCCTATGTAAAAACAAAGCAGTCAGAGATGAAGAGTTTTGAGACAGTCCTTCAGTGCTTCATTGAAGTTGCAACCATGCATGTGTAGATGCAATTTGAGCAGTTCAACTTGGAGTGAGCCATTCTTCCTTCTTCTTTCTTTCTCTAGGCAGTGAGCCTTTCTTGCAGTGAGCATTTCTCTAGGCAGTGACCCCTAAGGTAGTGAGCCTTCTTGTAATCTGGTATTATGCTATATGAATATATTGTGAGCTAACACTCACCATGGTTTTTCCCTTTTTGGGTTTTCCATGTAAAAATCCCAGTGTTCATGTGTTATGTCTTTGTGGTTGTTGTTTCTATGCTTATTCTACTTTCATGTTATTAACTTTGGAAATTGGATAAATAAACTTGTTAAGAAGTGGTTTTGTGGAATACTGATTCAACCCCCCTTCTCAGTATTCCTTACTATCAACATTGGTGACCTGATTTTGACCTAGTTTTAGTTTTTGATCAATAATAGCTATAATTTTATGGTCTTTTTGTCAGATTTTGGCTTATCTGTGTTGTTAACCCTTAGATTTGACTTGTTCATCAGTTAATATCTAGTTTTGTAGGGTTTTATCAAGTTTTTATTGTAGATTTTGGTCACTTTTCTAGATCCACCCCTACACCTACCAAAGCTAGGCCTTTGCTATGTATGATTTTGTGCATCTAGGGTTTCATCAAATCTTCCAACTAGGACCTCTGGATCTACCTTTGTTAGCCATTTTTTTGTCAGACCTAACTAGATGTTTTTGGTAGGTATTTGTCTTACAGTTCTGGATCAATGCCTGTGTTGAGCAAACCCTTTCCTACAAGCTCCTTTTCCATTCCTATGATGTGAAATTATATACTTGTGTGGTTTTAGATCGTCACCTATGCATCATTCCTAAGTGCCTGTGGCCTTTGTTGCCACTCCTGTGCTTGCTGTCGGTGCGCCATGCTTAAAAGGTAAATCAAGTATAACACTTTTCTAATTTTGTTTATCTCTATTTCCATGATTTTGACTGTATTTCCATGCCTTTGTCTGATTTTTAGTTTCTAGCTAACATTCTGGCTTGATTTGGAGACTAACCTATTTGTGCAGTTTGTTTACGCTTGTCAAAGATCAAATTTTGTAACTACTAATCTATTTTCTTGCAACACCGCTTGTCAAAGATTTTGTTTTTCCACTAAATTAGGCACTAAAGTAGATTAGTTGGTTAATGAATATTTTTTTGTCATTTCTTTGAGGTTGTGTGTTGGTGTATTCTCTCTCCTTGCACTTTGTGTGATATTAGAGATCAAAAATCACACATTTCTTCTCTTTGTTATCCCAAGATTTACTTGTTTGTGTGCATGCTCTCTCCTCTTGCTTCATGCAATCTTGGAGATAAAAAACACCAAGTAAAATCTTCTCTTAGGAGGTTTGCCTTTAGAGACACACCCACTCTAAAGGGGCGACCTCAACCACATGTTTTGACGGGGTATATCAAAAGGCGGAGAGTGAAAGTTGTACCTCAAAGATGAACACAACTTGTCCAAATCTGATCCCTAAGACTCTTGGTCCACCAAGACTTGGTTTGATGACGTTTGGGCCCATTTCTTGGAATCCTGATCATGGACTTGTGCCTCATCATACCTTGTCTATATAGAGGACTCTCCTAGAAGCTTGTAAAGCCTAATTAAGACCATTGGCCATTTTCTAGTGTGGTGCAAGGTGACGAAATCTAACCTGAAGTTACTCACCATGTAACTCCTTGAAGTGGAGTGTGAGGCCTACCTTTACCTCACCTTATATTTTGCTTTTGATACTTATTAGATGGATTTTATGTTGGACATGTGGACATTTGGGGATTGCTAATCCCATATTTAGACTTTCATTACTATATCTGATGCTTGATTAGTTATATGGTTCATGCTATTTTGATGTTATGGACTTCATGTTAGATTTCATTTGATGCTATGATGTTTAAATGCTATGTTGAATTAGATACAATTGGTATGTTTAGCGATGATGAAATTGATGATATCTCTAGCATTATAGGATCCTGAATATATCTTGTGAAATGCAAATGATTAGAGAATCATGTATATGTTAGCATGTGGTTATTATTGATGATATATGTGGTTATGCGATCTTGTGTGTGTTATGTAATTCATTTTGCTTTGGCTATATGTACCATGTGCTATTAACGGGTTTGTGTAAGTGTGCAAGTAATTTTCTATAGCCCATGGAAAATCGGAGGTCAGACAAATAACCTATGTGATATCCCTGTTAAGTCGACCTAGTCCCTAAGATGAACTAAGGTAATTTGTGATTGAGAATGATGATTATGTTGTATTTGATTTATGATATTTTGTAAGGTTTACCCTTTTTAATTTATCTCCTTGATGTGTTGTAAGGTTGTAATGTTTGGTTTGCACAATTTTTAGTGCTAAATGTTTTGAGCCCTTTTCATGTGGATTTATGAGTTCCCTAGTGTTAATAATGGTCAAATAATGACCCTAGGTCATACCCCTAGGGTCTAGGGCCATTCTTAGCATGTTTAAACTTATTTTAACTCTTGTTTGGTCACCTAAACTTGGCCCTTGAGTCAAGTGACGAGTTTGGGAGATGTGAGAGGTGGTTGGCATGTCACCATCTCACCTAACCTAACCTCACTCACTTAGTGTAAGGTTACCCTTGCTTCAAGTGCCTTAAAAGATTCTAGAACCTTCTAATATGTGTGATACCTCTTCCCTATGATCTCACACATGTGTGAGAGCATATGTGGGGAAGAGTGTAGCATAGTTGAATGAGAAGGTGACAAGTGTCACCTCCTCATTCACGAGAGGTCTCCTATGTGTGATCTCTTCTCCTTATGCTCTCACACATGTGTGAGAGGATTTGTGGGAGAGTGTGTAGCTTTTTGGAATGGGGATATGATAAGTGTCACCTCCTCATTCTTGTGGGGTTGTGAGGAGAGTTATGTGGATGAAGGAGAAGGTGACAAGTGTCACATTCTCATTCATTAGGGCTTGTGAGCAAAGCCTATTTATCTCTCTTTGAGAAGAGATGATGGTTTTTTCTTTTTGCATTTTTATGTTGTTTTGGGAAGGAGAGGAAGACTTGGAGAGACTTGAAGGTTTTTGGGAAGGAACTCTTGGAGGACTCTTCAACATCACTTCTACTCTTGGAGCTTGAGAGGTATGCTCTCAAGGCGTCAAGCCTACTTCTATTTGCTTTTGTTATGTAGATATGCATGTTTTTATGTTGGTTATGCTTTTGTGTTTTTAGTTTTGTGTTATGTGGGTATTAAAGGGCTATGTTGGTGATTTCTCCATGTGAGAGAGCTCACCTTTGTCATGGGTGAGAGAGGTGTGAACCTCCTCGGTTTCCCCTCATTTTTTTGTAGTTTTTATGGCCATGGGGCTTATATTGAAGTTTGAGAAATATGGTTTTTTGGCAAGAGTGCCTTGTGTTTGAAATATGAGAAGTTTATGGCAAGAGGACATAGGATTATGAGTATTAATGAGTATTTGAGTTTTGGGTTTCCTTGAGTTGAGAGTTGTCCACTCTCTCACCCCTTAAACTCATTATAAAATGGGTTAGTATGTGATTTGCCTTGGGAGGGAGTTATTGTGTTTGGTGTGAGTGATTTGTAACCCTTGTATGTATGATCCTTGGTTATTTGGATGGCCTCCTAGTTTGGGGGTGGCCTACTTGTAGGCCTAGGTTGGGAGGTGAGCTTCCCATAGGCTTGGTAAACTATGTTTTGTGGGTGGCTTTGGAGGAGTTTGGAAGTTGGGAAGAAACTATGTGTTTAGTGAGATTTAGTGAAATGTAAAAAGGATGGAAATGAGATGCCTTATCCCTATTTGGGCTTGTAATAAGTTGTATTTGTTTTGAGAGTTGAGCTCTCATAAGGGTTGTGGTTTCTTTACACTCCTTGTAAATGTTGCATTTATTTTAAAATAAATGATGGCAACAAGTTTATCTTCACTCCATTTTATGAAAGAAAATGTATCTCTCTTTTTCTCTCTTTACTTTCTATAATGCTATGCATGAGAACAAAATTACTTGATGAAAGAAAAAGAATATATTAGGATTTTTGTGAAAAGGAAATAATGCACATTATGCTTGTTTAAAAGAAAATAATTTATGGTTAACTAGTTTTATACTATAACCTCCCTTTTGTGTTGGCATATATATATGTATACACACACACACATATATATACATATATATACATATATATATATGTATACATATACATATACATATACATATATATGTATATACATACATATATACATATATATATATATATACATACATATACATGTATATATATACATATATATATACATACACACACACACACATATATATATATATATACATACATATATACATACATACATATATACATATATATATATACACATACATACATATATACATATATACATATATAAGTTAAATATAAATATATATATATATATATATATATATATTTAACTTATATATATATTTAACTTATATATATACACCTATATATATAGATATATATTTATATTAATAATAGAGCTCCTTGTGTTTTTGTTTAAACCCTCTATATTTTTTGTATAGTGATATATATATATATATACCTTTTTATAAATATTAGTACAAACTTAAATATGTTTTAAACCTGTTAGGACAGGAAAATTTAAAATTTTCTATATTCGCATTTCTCCATATTTGACCAAATCATAGAACATTTCCCCCAAAAAATCATAATAAAATCGATGCATCCAATAAGAGGTCCATGACAAAAACAATGAAAAGGGCTTAAATTTCATACTATCGGCAAGACTTTACATTACTTATGCTGATCCATGTTGAAACAACTATCGGCATGAAAACAAGGATCAGAGAGAAGATTTTGAAGGTCGTCGATGGAGGAAACTATACCGATGACCTTTCATCGGGGAGAGAATTTACCGGTCATACCGATCGATAAGACTAAAAGCTATCGGGTAGCGCTTTGAAGATCATCCCGACGGTATACATTATACCAATGGGGCATTTCGGCAAAACTCTCACCAAACATCCCTTAGAATCAAATGAACTAATGGTCATCGTCAAGAAATAAATATCGGAGTGAAAGATTATTAAGTCTCCAATGCTCCGGTGTCTTGGCGAAACAATAAAAGGCACTTTTGGTATGAGCCATACCGATATACTTATCCATCGGCATAGCTAAACAGGTCAGAATGAAATATATATGTCTTAACCGATCCATAGGTCACAACGATAAAAGTGTCGGTGACACTTCGGGAAGTTCTCTTCGATAAAAGATACAAAATAGCCATCGGGGAGATAACCATGATCGGGTAATCTAAAAAAGGATTACCCCAATGGTATGACTCACTCCGATAAAAATAAGGATTACACCTATTGATAAGAAGTTCTACTAATCATATCGATGAGATATTAAGAAAGTCCTGCCGATCTAGGATACAAAGGGCTATTGGGAAGACGATGATGATCGGGTAAACATAGATATGTTATCGCGATGGCATAAATCACCCTGATAACAATTGTTGTCACACATATCGATGAGACTCTCACTGATAGTTATATCAGTAACACTTGATATATCGGAGAGAAATATAATTCACATAGCGATGAAAGAGGTCATGCCGATAGTAGTTGCGCCCACTTTCACGTCGAATAAAGTATAGATATCTCCTGCCGATATAACTTAATACAGCATCGAAGAAACAATTGAAGGGTTACAACGATTGATTGTTCGTGCCATAAAAAGATATTAAAGTCACCCAGACATTATGAAAGTTATGCCGATGAAAGGAGTTATGATGATGTGACATTTCATAGCGATGAAAGACATTGAATTGCTCAAACAAATAAATGCAAATGGCGATGAAATCCTCTAAAGATCATTGTAATTAAAATTAACAGAGTTGTCTAAGAAGAGAATACAGGGGAAATCTTGAAGCGCAAACATAGGATTTCGATCACAGCCACAGACGACAGGTACATATATACAAACCATTGTGTTATAGCCTATATTTTGATTTTCTGATGGAGACTCCGGGAAAGGGAAAAAGCAGAAAATCACAAGGAGAAACAAGTAAATCTAAGAAACAAAAAACTGATAAAACCCTCGAAGAAAAGATAAAAGACATAAAGCTCAATCAAGATTTGATTGATCAATTGCCAGGGTCAACTCCCAAGGCTAGAAGATCTGCTCAACTTAGGGTAGACGTGGAAAAATTAGAAGACAAATGTAAACTCTTAGGAGATATTTGGACCCCGATCAGAGGATATGAACTTTTCATATTCCACTATAACAGAAGATTTAGGAATGCTACAGTGTCAAACCCATGGCATTTAAATTTGGGTAAAATGGTTGTGCCTGATGTATTCCTGAATGTTGAACTCCTGCAACTTCTTGCCAAACAATACAATCCAAGTCTGAAGGCTATATGCAACCCACAAGGGGAGCCTATTATTTATTTGTCAAAAAATAACATCTGTGAAGTATTCAATCTAGATGATTTATGCACCGTCCCTATTATTTATGAGGAACTAGAAAAGGAATACTGGAGAATGGATACAACTTACAATGGATGGAGGTTGCCTATTCATAGGCCTAGAATTGAAGGAGAGTTAGTGCCTCTGAACGAGAATGATTGTCCTCCTTTTCATGTGGCAATATTTGAACCATATATACAACATACCTATTATTCTGTTGGCCAGGTCCTAGGAGCCGAGGTTCCTGAATTCATGACAATTCCTTTGATGGTCATAGCCACGGACATCCAATGACATAATGCAAGGCAATTTGATTATGCTGCTTATGTTGTTACTAGAATTGACCCTGGCCTAACTGCAATAAAAAATAATACCCCAACTGTTTCTTTTGAGCATTAGTCCCTTCTTATGCACATAGTGTTATATTATGGCCAAGAAATGGGGTTATGGCCAACTAAATTTAAGGTTGTTCCAACAGACAGGAAGGGGCAGAGGTTACCAATATAGATATGGACCAGGGTTTGGGATAGCAGGTATGCCCATTCTAGCTATGTACAATTTGAAGAATATTTTGTAAAAGTACTATATAGATATTCAAGTCACCCCTGTGAATATTCGATATCAAATGAAATAAAGAAGTTTCTTAGACCAAAAGATTTTGGTGGTCCTCCCACTATTATTCATAATTGGGGAGATTGGTATTGCTTTGAAGATGCCACCATGGTTAGAGTGTATGGTTTTGAAGACACTCCATTTATTTTACCCAAAACTGTCCCTGACAAAATTGCTTATTTAGAAATAGTTAGACAAATGCATTGTTCAAATGTAATGCATCTAAGCTCCCATGATAAGCAATCTTTCATGCCCAGCACTTTATGTTTTGGAGACTTTACTGTAATGTCTAAAGAAGGTTATAGTCTCATCCTAGATAAATTGATGCATTACAATATGAGGTGTGCTAAGGTGAGAAAAGGATTTGATCCTGAGGGTTTTATTGACTTTTCTCAGAGAAGGCAAAACCTCAGTGGCTACATACATATCCCTTATCCACACGATGATGTCATTAGAAACCCTGAAGAGGTTGAGGTGGAATTGGTGGTGGAACAGTACAACAGGGACCTGGATGAGAAAAGAAAACAACTGGTAGAAATTGAGGTAGTATCTTCTAGAGATGAAGAACCAGCAGAGCAAGAGGAGCCACAAGACAAAGCAATAAAGATGTCCAAGAGAAAAATGCTACAATATCAGCCTCCTTTCGTAATACATGATGAGGAGGGGTCTGCTGAAGAAGACCCACGTCAAATAGCTTATGATTCTTTTATCTCTGATGATGAATTTATTCATTCAAAAGAGTTTAACTCGTTTTTGTATAAATGCAAAGGGAAGGAAATCAGAGAGTCAGTAGATGATGTTTCTGCTGACAATGAAAGATAATTAATAGATGTGCTAAAAACAACAGTGGATAAGGAGATGCAGGATATGACCCCTAGTAAGGGGAGATAGTTGCTTAAAGATGCGGGGTGATGATTTTTCCTGGCCTTGATTTAAATTCTGCTTTAGTTTTTGACAGTTTTCTAAATAATACAGATGATAAGTATAAACTCACTCCAAAAGGTGTTAGTGAAGTGTATATGGGTACAAAATACAATAATGATGAAAATTCATTGATGATCTGGGCCCTATATCCTCCCCATAAGAAGACAACTATCATAGACACTGAAAAAACTTTTGGTCATGTCATGACTTTAAAGGCAGGGGAAACTGACCCTCTGATTACTGCAGATATTGGTATTAATGTTGCAAAGCTAAATAAAGCACAAGCTCAAATGTTGATTAAGAAAAGAGATGCATACAAATTGAGCTGTGAGAGACTGACAAAAGAAAATGATTATTTAAAGGATGCTGTTAAGAGCACCTTTGGGGGGTCAACACGGAGATTAACTCAGGGTGAAAGTTCATAGGGCACTCAAGCACTATCCATGGATCAGGCAGCACAAATTCAGATGGATACACTTGTCACAGTGCTCCAAAGTAGGCATGCCAATATGGTGCATTGGTTGAATCAATTCTGGGATAATTTTTATCAAAATTATAAAGCAATTCAAGAACATGAAAGGCTTGAAAAAAGGTTGCAGGAGAAGCTAAATGAGAAGCAAGGTAAGGATACTTCTGATATTGCAGGCGCCTCCAATGTAACAGAATTGATCGAGCAACATCAAAAATATTATGATCAACTTAAAGCTGATGCCAAGGAATGTGTTGAAGCTTCAAAAATAGGAGTGCCCTCGTTATTCAAAGATGATAAAGAACTAAAAAGCAAAGAAGAGTGGAGCAATGACTGTCAAGCTATATTACATGAAGCTTTGGGAGCTCTTAAAGACAAAGATTCTGCATCCGGGGAGGCCTGCAAACATTTGGAGAAGATGGTCACGATGGATGTGGTTACAAGGAATGCAATTGAGTTTATTGATTCCCATCATGGCCAGGAGTACATAGATCATGTGGCTAAAATTTACTTATGGTTGAATAGAACCTAATCATGGTTATGTTATTTTGTTAACTTCCCAAAAGACTTATTGAAGAGTTATGTCTCTTCACAAAATGTCTATATAAGTTCAAACATTTGATGCTAAAAGATCATCAGCAGTAGAATATATACATATAATTCATAATGTTTCTCAAAGACCATGTTGCATATTTTTATTGAAGAAGTAGATTGAAAGTTCTCTGATTCAGTGGTTCTATTTGGGTATCAATTGTCTGTTAAGATTATTCAATTGTGTGGTTGTCTCCAGTTCTGTATTTCCCTGTTATTCAAATTAATATATCAAGCATATATTTAATTTGTCAATGCACATTCACTGTATCTATGTGATTGAGTAAATTGGTTTCCATTTGAGGAATTAAAATCCTTCTGATCAGTCACAATAACTTGGAAGTGTTAGTTTGGATTACTAAGTAGAGCCATATAATTAGGATTGCCATTCTGTCTCCAAGATAATATTATCTATTATTCTTGCATATTCATTTCAATTGGTTCCTTCAAGAAAGGATTAAAATACCTTCTGGTGAATTATAAGATATTTGATTATATTGGTTGGATTATCGAGAAGAGTTTGTCAGTCATTTCCTTGCACTTTTATACAAGTTATAAACTAAAATTGTACCAAACAATTAGAATTATTGTCCACTATAAGCCACTAGTCTCAGTCCTTCATTTGACTCTATGTACCCAACAAGGCACTGGTCTTATTTCTATTCATCATTTAAAATTCACCTTGATATTGCTTATACAATTATACCAACCACTCATTAGATATAAGAATTAGTTAGCAAGCTTTCATCTATCCTGCACCATTTGCCATTGTAGATAGATTCAATTAGTCAATACATTTACATTTAGTCTGCCTTAATTCCCAAGGTTCACCCACCTAGGTGTAGTAGGACCTAAAGTGTAGGAAATTATCAAACCTTGAAGGTTGATTTCGTTAAGTTAGTTCAAAAATGTTGCTAATCTAAACATAGAGCTTGGCATCCTCTTAGGATTAGCAACCTACATTTTTGAGACCTAACAAAACCTTTGAAATCACATGTCTTAAAGTTATAGATTTTAGGGTTAAGAAAACTCGACAGCAAATTGTGTGTTATGGCCGCCGTTGGCAGCATTGAGGGCGCTGCCCTAAGGTGTATGACAGGAGGGGCGGGGGGGTTTGGGACCCCCATTGCCTCCCCATAGAGCTCTATAGGGAGGAGGTGGGAGCCCCACCCCCCCTTGCATCCATTGTTGGGGTTAAACCCAATATACCCGCAACCTATGGATTTACTTTCATGGATGCTATTCATTGGGCTCAACCCGAACGTTATTAAAACCTAAAAACATTTCTCTGCCTCATTTTGTTATTTCAGCCCTATTTAATATATATGATTTTAGTGTGTGTATGTGTCTATATATATAAAGTATGTATACACGCCTCTATATATATACATATATACAGTAAATACTTCTTTCAATCACTGTATTTTTTAATAACAATATTTTATTCCCCGTGTTATTTTTATTTCAGCAGATTGAATATATATGTATGTATATACATATATATATATCTATATATATGTTCTTGGTTTTAATTTTACCTCTCTATGTAATATATTTTCTTTTTTTTAAAAAAGAGGGTTAGAAAACTTAAACAATGATTTTTTTTTTGTTATTTTTATAACAAGAATGAACTTAGAAAACTACAAAATAGATTAAAGTTATTGGATGATAGAAAACTATTAGAGATTAGTTTTTAATCATATAGAAAACTATTTTTGACATAGTAACCTGTGTAAGAACAAACTAGCAAATGGAGAGATTAGATTTGAAAAGAAAACCAAATAAATGTTAGGGGAAAATTATGCATCCTATAGAAACAAATTTGAAAACAAATAAACATTAGATTATCCTCTTTTGGGAAGATACCTTCCACTTGGGAAGGTACCTTCCCACTTGACTTTCTTTAAAAACCTGCAACCAATAAATGAAAATAGGGTTAGAATGAGAGCAAATAGGAGATTATATTGCTTTTATATTCTCAGGTCTAGGGTTTGGTGCCCTAACAATTAGGAATAGATTAATTATCTTAAACTAGTTTAGTTTGTCTAAACTAAACCCACTTGGAGAGTGGGAGACTTTTTGGCATGTGTGTGAGTGGGCACTTTAATTAATTAATTGTTTTTATCCATTGTGTCCTTTTTAAGTGAAAGTAATTTACCCTTGTGAGTTAAATTAATTAGATAAACCTATTTGCATTTATGATTACATTTTAGTTCATGATGGAATTTGATTTATAATTTTAGTTATGATTATTTAATTGAATTGCATTTTGGGAAGGATTTATAGTTATATTATGCATTTAAATTGTTTAAATTTTGAAAGGGGTTAATGTAAAGTTTTTATTTTAATTTATTTCCAAACTCTCCTATAGTTGATGAGATGGCATTATGCTATTGAAATCACTATAGAAAATTATTCCATTTTCACCCGTTATACTGCCAAAATTTTCCTAGCCTTTAGATGGTTAAATTTATTTAAGTTAATTCGATTAATTACCTTTTTCACATTAGATGTTGATTATATGCTTAGGGTTGAAAATTGATTTGTGGATTTAATTTAATGTTAATTTAAAAGTTTTAGTTGTGCTAAGGTTAGATTTCAATCCTTATCGAAATCGTCCCACCTCATCTAGTAACTCTAGGGTTAGATTTTGAAACGGAACCCAACCCTCCTAACGTTGATCAAAACAAAACCACGCCTGTGACTGTAGTTCTGCGCCCTTGCATCGCGCCTGTGTTTCTTGTCATTGTGTGTATGCTTATTGTTGGTGTGCCTGTGACTTTAACTCAATGCCTGTGTTGGAACTTAGTTTTTCTCATTGAAATACGAAACTTTGGCTTTTAGATCTGACATAGCATAAAAAAGTGACCTGAAATAGACTCATTTTTCAGCCCAACTAGTTCATATAACTATTATCAACTAGGATTGTACCCGTGATGCAAAGCTATAAAGCTCAGCAATCCTATGTAACATTGGAATACTTTCAGGTTGTGGGTACCTTATGATGAAAGTAGACCTCCAGATTATGGGCTGGTTCCCTTCTGATTTTCTAACAAATTAATTATTCTACAGGAAAAGGGTTAGATGGCTTTCTAATGGATGTACTCAAACTAGATTTAAATGGGTGGTGATGCACCTAAATGATAGAAACATGCAGCCCTGATTCACAAATACTTTCAAAATATCTATCCACACAAATCAATTTGGCAATATGACCACAAAAATAATTCAAAGGAAGGCTTGAATGAATTGTCTCTTGAAGGAAAACTAGGTTTTCACAACATGGAAGAAATGATTATTCAATCGCAAAACCTAAGACCTGTGATTCTTCATTGCTTTGAATGCATGCAAGTATGAATGAGACAAAGATTTAAAGGTTCTAATGCTAAAACACAATATAGTTTCATCCAGTCATTCATAAAATAGCACAATCGAGAAGGTAAATACTTGATCTTACTGAAATTGAAGGAATATCTGCATAGATGACAAAAAGATAACCTATAACATGTTGTACTATATAAATCTGTAAAAATGGGTTACAAACACTACTTCTCTCTGCAATGCACAAGAGAACAAAAATGCAAGAACTGAGAAAAAACATAAGTTTTTTCTCCTATATACAAAAGATGACTCCAATGAGTCAGGTTGGGTTAACTAAAGTCAAATCAACTCAAAAATATCTCCTAAACCCTCTCCCATGAGCAAAGATGAAAACCCTAAAAAAGGGGGCCCATAACTGCTTGAAATTGAGCTCAAATAGCTCCAAACTGTCCCTCTCAAATTGCATGACCAAAGTGGACCCCAGATTCACCTCAGTTACCCCACAAATCAAGGAAAATCACTCTAAATTCACCAAGAAGACCTTAGTTTGACCTCCCCTTTGTTATTTGCATGATTTTAGAGAAAAGATAACTGTTTAAAAAATTATTAAAACAAATTAGTTATGACTTGCTTTAACATTTCTCATGTGATATTTTATTAAGCCTTGCATGATAAATATTAAAGTAATTTATAGGTGATTACTTTTAATATTTGTTTACATGGTTATTTTTACATCAATTTCATGCAAAAATCAAAAGGGTAGGTTTGAACTCCTTATAACTCCCATGGATCCCATATTTTTAATCACACAACCGGTTTTTGGCAACAAAAACTTGAGCATTGTGAAGATATTAATACAAACGCAACTTTATGAAAATAAAGTGGAAATGAACCCATAAAAGGGTCGGCCAATACTTAGGGCATTATGTGAAAACCCTAAGGACAAAAAGAACCCACAACCTTTCACAACCATTCTCATTTTGACTTAGCATTTTATTCCTCTGCTTGTTTGGGTGCTTCCAATGGAGAGACTAGGGTTTTGTTTGAGCTTTCTAGGCAATTCTGCTACTGCCAATCTAGTAAGTTACTCCCATGAACAAAATGTTGAGATCTTTCTTTATTGAGTATCTCTGTGAAAGATCTTTACTTATCTCTGTTTGTGCGAAAGAAAGATGTAAAAAGCATGTACTCTATTTGTGATTTGGACTGCTGTAAAGATGAAGAAGCCACAACCATTGCTTGACTGTTTCCTTTGATCTTTTTTTCTTCTTAGGCTCCATTGTAAACATTCAGGGTTTTCTTTGCTTGCAAGTATATGCCAAGGGTTTCCTTTTTTTTGTTAATGCATCTCCAGGCATTGGCTAAGACTACATTTTATGACTATAACTGCATTTTAAATGTCCACTGTCTCATGGAGATACTTTGCAATGACGATTGCCTTTGCATATTCCTTGTCACTGTTTGCTTTGTGGCATTCTAATTATGAAACAACCATTCTCCTAGACATAGGAAGTGAAATAACACTATATAAAGATAACATTTATTCTTTGTTTGATCTATAGCTTTCATTGCAAAAGGATTGTCATGGCTTTTTTAGAGTACTGTGATTGAGTCCTCTTCCATGTCATCTTTTGATTTACAAAGTACTTCCTATTTTTGTGTCTTTTTACAGAAACAATAGTGTAAGGCTTCATCTGTAACTATGCCTTCTCACTGTCTTCATCACTATAGCTACTCCTCTAACATAAAGGGCTGTCATATGTTCCTTTTGATGCCTTTTAGCATTTTACTCCTTTACAGACACCTCTCATGGCTTTGTGTATAAATGTTATAAGTGTGCTTCTAGATATCACTGTCATAAGCATTTGGCCCTTTGAGGCTTACTGAGTCCACTGCCCTATTGTGTTTATTGTCACCGTGTATCAAGAATGATGCCTTCTCAAAAATGTTCATACTGTCCTTATATGACTATACTTGCTATCCTCAATGCATTAGTGTTAGACTATCTTTTGTCATGAAGAATCCTGCCCCTTGATGCTCCAGGTTACTTTCTTTGAAGGGTTTGGGCTACATATAACACTTGATGACTACTCCTTCTGACTTGGTACTTAACCCCTCAAATAACACCTAGGATTTAATGTTCTCTCTATTAAAAATGGGGCAGTCATAATGATTCTTGCCTTTGAGTTATTTAAAGCATTACTCTTCTGCTGTTGTGATCATGCTGCTCCATGTAGGCACTGCTACCTATGACTGTATTGCTTGACTACACCTAGAAGAGATTGATCACATTTAAGATCTGCAACTACTATCCTTAATGCTTTATTACTCATTGGAACCTGCCCTTACCCTCATGGTTTCACTATTCTGTGCATTGTTAAGATAGTAATGTTCTAATGAATGCCTATGACATCGTGACTTTTCACTTTTAGCATGCTGGGATCAAGCCTTGTGGGAGCCTCATTTTCTCCACATGCTGTATCTTTTATACATTATCATTATTGCCTATTCCCGCACATTCAACAAACATGTTAGAACATAAAACATACCTTCAGTTACATGACATGATGCTTCTTGTGTGGATTTATCTTTCTGATCTGGTACTTGTATCTGCTATTCAGCTATCTCTTCTACTTCTCTTTTTTGTATTATCTGATAACTGAACTTCTAGATTTGATGCTTCATGAAGGTAGACTATAAATTTTTTTCTTTTGTATATGAAAAGAATTTGGACCCCAAGCTCTAACAACTTTTTTCATGCAGGTATCTCTGAAGTTCACTAGATGGAGGGAGCTGAAGATGGACTTGGTCAACCTTGGGATTCATCATTCACATGCAATGACGGGTCCCTATTCTCTTCATATGCTCTTTTTCTCTTTTTAGATATATAGTTTAGTTTTATGTTGCATATTTCAGTCATTCCCACGGTTGTGTGGGACAACTTAAACACTTCTTTTGAATATAGTCAGCTATTTTCATATTATGTAAATGACTTATATGTTTCTTTCCTTTTATGACTTAATTACATAATATGAACTGAAGTATTTGAAGTGCATGTGTTTATATCATAAAAAAATGACAGTTATAAATACCTCTTTTCTGTAATTGCATTATCTTGTACTGATAAACAACAACATACTTGATCAAATTTGATATCCTTTGAATGTTTGCTTTCTCAATGAGAATATTTAATTTATTTATCTGGGTTGTGTAATAGCTCGACTTGAGCTGTTACATGATCCTGATAAATAAGTTCTGTAACTTGCTCACTAAGACAACCAATGTTGACTGGATATCTCATGTTATCAAAATTTCTTCTTACCCCCTTCTAACATTGCTACTAAGGCCATGCTAAATTAAGCTGTAAGCATAATTTAGTAACAATAACCATTCAACCATTCCATACTATCTTTTTCATCTATAATCATTCATCGTTACCTTGCCCATTACATTGATTTTGGACTTGTGAGTACCTATCCATCTCTTGTCCAATCATCTAGCCTTTGAACCTAAAGTTTGTCAACCTAACCAATCATCCATTTGCCAACCTATCCATATATCCATTTGTCAACCAAATTAATTATTCTATCCACTCATGTTTTCTTAAACCAATCCATCTATCTTTTGATCTATCTATCCACATACTCCACCTTTCTTTTCTATTCATTTATCAACCACGCTATCTATCAATCAATCAATCCTTTTCATCCATCAATCAAACCAATCAATCAAATCCAAATTTGCATAAGCCTAACCTAGATATTTTTATCATTTTATCTTTGAAGGTCTATTGACTTAGGAGCTTTGACTACTCTTGAGTTAGTGGGTCTTTATCCTATCTTGCTTTTTTCTTGTGATCTTGTCTACCCCAAGTAGAAAGTTTATCATTATTCCTCTTCTTTCTTAGGCATTTGTCAACCCTAAGTAGTGAAAGGAATCCCATACATATCCATAACAAAAGATCTAGGTGAATCTTGAGCTATTTTGGTTTTATCCTATCATATCTTTGCCACATCATATCATGTCTTTGCCATATCATCATTTTATCCTTGGTTTCATCCTTGTCATTATCTTGGTTGTCACCCTTGTCATATCATATCAATAATACCATATCATTATCTTGGTTGTCTTTTTCATATCATATCCATATCTTTGTCATCATCTTGGTTGTCATTTTGGTCACATCTTAGTCATCATCTTGTCCTTGTCATCATCATATCTTTCTTTCCATTTCATTATCATCACATCCTTATTTCATTATACCCACATCATTACCACCGCTATATCACCATACCCTTGACATTTATTTTGGTCCAAAATCTTGTCAATTAAGGTGTTATTTAATACATAACCAACCTCCAAGCCTTAAGTTGATATATCACCATCCATTTATACCCATCAATCTTCATATTTTCATTCCAAGGTCCTCCCATTCATGCCCACTACAAGGTCACAAACTAAGAGAATCATAGAATCCCATCAAGAATCCCAACAAGAGCCTCATCAACAACCTTGTCATGAAATTCAACAACAATCCCAACAAGAGCCCTATCAACAAACTTATCAAGAGTTTCCACAACAATCTCATCAAGAGTCCATTTCATATGGTAGAGGGGTTATTTTTCCATCCAACATTACCCACGGATTTCATCTTAAGTTTGGATTTGCCACCAGCATGTTCATACCTGATGCTTATAAGGACATTCTCAAACCATCATCAAATCCCCTATATACACATGAACTTGATAATCCTATGCAAGCTCCCTAAAGTCCAAATGGCTGCACCCATGGGTCCCTTGAGTATGAAGATATAGTTCATGACTTTATGGAGGACCTCGATAATTAAGTATTAGTAGACCATATCATTGCCAAAAATCCTCAAGCTTATTTCCAAAAGTTACTCCATCTAGGAGTAAAGGCACCTCTAGATTTTGATGTGTCCACTTTGATTCATCAAGGTCATCCTCATCAAGTTTATAATCCATTAGGAGGACCTTCGCAACCACATGTTGATGAAACCTTAAATTCCATGACAAATCTTAACATCAACACATCCACCAATCAACCCATTGTTGCAAGTATGTGCTAATCGGTGTTCTCATTAATGTCAACATGTTTGTGTTGTCATTGGTGTCAACCGTGTTCTCTACTATTATTGTTGTTATTTGATTAAGTTTCTATGTTAATGATGATGTGATTGCCTTGAAGAAGTGCTGAAGCTATTAAGAATATGTTCCTCTTGTTGGGTTTCCAAGTACTTTTGAGAAAATTTGATTATTGGAAACAGTGTGTTGAAGAAGTCTTCTGTCTTACTAAATGATGTTCGAGTTTTTGCTCCACATTTCTTTTGTGTTGGAAGTCTGAGTGTGTGGTTTGGATATGTTGTTGAGAAGTGTTTAAAGATGATAAATCAAGAATTTGGTACTCCAGATCGCTGTGCAGTGAAAGTTATGTTCACCCGTTTGAAGACAGTGTATGACAGTATTTGTAGTGTGTCTAGGAGAAACTATTTTGCTCTGCATTTCTCCGTAGAATGGTTTTAGGTGTTGCGGTTCTAGATATATGCTTATAACATCCTTATATATCTTCTATCTAGAAGATTTATGATTTGGTGCTCCGGAAAGTAATTTCTTGTGTAGCAGAGTTTGACAGTGTTGTTTGTAAGCACACTGTAAACTTCCTTTAGGTGAAAGTTGTTATGGTTGAATTTGTTGGATTCCAAGTGACTTCAAGATGTTTGTGGATCTTTCTAGATTGTGTTAAAGTTTTGTACAAGGTCCACAAGGTGTGTTTATCTTTGAGGAAGCGTGTGTTTAAAAATTCTTGGTGTTAACACAAGTTTGGCCGACTTGGTTGTTTTCACTAATTCTGGTTGTGCTTTGTTGATTGTGAAAGCATGTTGAAGCGTGTTAGAGTGGATTTAGGTCCATGCTAAGGAATGATGTGGTCTATATTCATTCCTTTCCTCCACGAGAATGTTTAGGTCCAGACCTAAATTGAATTCTATGGGTTAAGTTATGTTGTCAACCTTGGAAAATGTTTTCATGATTGGTGATTGTATAAATAAATGTCAAGGAGTCATGGATGTGTGTGTGATTGGGGGATATGATGTTTGTGATGTGAATTTGATTAGGGAAGTGAGAGATTTCATGTGTTAGGCTACTAGATGTAGTGAACAGAAGGTGTCTACTATTTTCAGTGATGCTGCGAAGATGTTGTTTGTGTTGTGAAAGATATTGAGCTTCATTGGAAATGAACTCCATGCATAGGTTAGATGCAACTATATCAGTTCAAAGCCTGGTAGTGAGCCATTCTTCTCTTCTTTCCTTCTTTTTCAGTAGGCAGTGAGTCCACCTGTAGTGAACATTCTCTCTTTTGGACAGTGATCCCTCTGGCAGTGAGCCTTTGTAATTCGGTATTGTTACTACATTATATTGTGAGCTAATCGTCACCGTGGTTTTTCCCTTTTAGGGTTTTCCATGTAAAATCTGGTGTTCTCTTGTGTATGATGTTCATGTGTTTAAGATTATGTTATTTGCTTCTCATGTTTAATCATCATAACAGGTTAAGGGTTTAAGTGAACTGATGTGGATGTGAATATGTTTATTGAGATTTTGAAATTTCTGATACAACTGATTCACCACCTCTCAATTGTCTTGTGCATTCAAAACCCATTTCTTCTATAGGTGTGCCACAACCTATCTCTAGCATGTTCATGTCCATTCCTCAAAACACAACCAATATCATACCCCCATCTAGTGGTCAAAACATCTCATCATCAACAATCCCTACATCAAACATACCTATGACATCAAACATCCCTACATCATCTATCCCTAAGACCTCACACATCCCTCGTATTAACACATCCATCCCTCCACCCATGACATCTATACCTATGTCAAATCCTAGAGTTAATGTCATCAGCCCACCTAGTAGTGGTATGGTCATTCCACTAATTACTACTCAAGTATCCAATCCTATCTACATATCATCCATTACACCTCATGTTCTTACCGAAGCCAATGTGTCCATACCCCAAACCTCACAAGTACAAACTCAATCCTCATCATCACATGTTCAAAACCTCAATATGTCTAACCTCCATAAAATCATCCTACAACAACAAGACCTTTTACAACAACTTATGACCACTCAACAAGCCCAAACACAACAATCACAACCACAACCTCAACCATCATCCAACTCATCCAGCACATCACCCAATGATTCAACTGAAATGCAACAAATTATGAAACAAATGTTTGCTGACATGCAAAAAGGGAACCAAAAGAAGAAATACACCTTTGACAAAATTTGTCCATACCCATTTGATAAATCTCTAGTCATGAACCCTTTTCCTCAAAACTTTAAATTTCCAAAATTTGATAAATACAAAGGAAAGGGTGATCCTAGAGACCATCTAAGAGAGTTCTTCATAGCATAAATAGATGTTTCATATGATGACACTTACTTGATGAGACTTTTCCCTCGTAGCCTAGGAGTTCAAGCCATTGAATGGTTCTTCCATCTTCCTCATGGCTAAAACTTTTCAAGAGCTTGCTGATAAATTCATGGCTCACTTTTCATATAACATTGAACATGAGATGTCCATGACCAAATTTTTAAATACTAAACAAATAAATGGGGAATCATTCGTTGCCTTCCTACAACATTGGAGAAATCTTTCTAGTAAGCTCTCTTGGACCATTCTTGAGAAACATCTTGTCAATCTTTCCATGTAAAACTTAAACCACGAAATGGCCTTTCAGCTACAAGTCCAATGTGCTAACACTTTTGAGATCTCTGATAAAGGTATTGTTGGAATTGGTCCGGACAACTGAGAGGCGGGGGGGTGAATCAGTTGTCACACAATTTAAACTTTTCTACCTTTAATCTTCTTTTACAATTTATAATCAAATTAATGATATAAACATTTCAGCATCAATCAATAACACATGAGCAGAAACATAAATAACACACTTGACACCAAGATTTTTGACGTGGAAACCCGGTTAAGGGAAAAACCACGGTGGGGGTTAACCCACAAAGATTATACTCTGTTAAAAGTATTACAAAGGGGAATGCACATGCATTCGGGCTCATTGCTCAAAAGAAGGCTCATTGGCTACAGAAGGCTCACTGCATAGAAAAAGAAGATTACAATGAATTTGAACTAATAATTAGCATCTATAAATGCAAGGGTTCAGTTTCGGTTAAGCACATAATACTGACTTGATACACTTCATCCTTACTCTGCCTTGTTTACTATTTTACTAACATCCGAACCTTAGATCTCTGCTCTTTTCACATTTATTCCATAGTCGCATCACACACACACACAGAAATAATTCAAATCCATCGGCTATATATATCCGCATCCTGATCTTCAATCACTTTTCAGTCAGCTTCAAGAACACTTAGAACTTTATTGAAGATTCTGCTATGTCGGCTAAATCTATGTACAACTTGTAACATGGACCAAAACTTGCACTCACAAATCATCAATTAGGTTAGCTACTATCATTGATCATCACAACTTGTCCAACCAACAACTTTCATACATCTGGAACCAAGATCAATTACAAGGTCGGCCTGTTCTTCTTCTGTCTACTTTGTCAAATTGTTAACCCGATACTCAGATGCTAATAAATTTTGAATCCTTCATCACCGGAGGCCAAAACTCTAGATTTAGATTATCCTGACAATTCTTATGACTCCCTTAGATCTGCAGTAAACTTTGATTTACTACCGGAGAGATCCGGACCAAGATACCGGACCCTGTCGCTTGTTTTGTTTCTGACTTCCTAGACTTAGATAAATTCTGATTCTGACTTCCGGTATTGTTGTGATGTTCACAACACACCCCTTTTTGCCCCTTAGCAAAATGAGGACCCCTGCTGTGGCTTACCCCCTTTGTTTTTGTGCTCTAGGCGGTAATGGTAAAAAGCATCATCATATCAGGTGCATGATGATCCTCCTGTATGAGCCCAAAATTCAAAGGTCTAAATCTTGCCTCAGGAAGCTTGCCATGTGAAAGAGTGTAAAATTCTAAGCAAGTTTGCCTTTTACATCACCCTAAAATTTGGCCAGGTAAGAAAGTTATGCTCGGTCAAAGTTCTGGTCAAACCTGATATTCACAGGGGGAGGATAATATTTCTTAACATCAGTCATATTACAGAGGGTCATCCTAATCTAATTTATCACCCAATAAATCATGCAGTCCAAATATTCGGACGTCAATTTTAGGTGATAGTGACCTTTACCCGTCAACAGCCTTATGTATTTCGCAAGGATCATGTTTCTCAATATAACCTGATATTTCTCAATATCCTCCTGTCGCGAAATATCACACTGAACCAATATCCTGATGATGTCATTAGAACATGATAAACAAGAAATGTCACATGAAGATGACATCATCATCCTTTTTACCTTGCGGAGGTATATTTTCGAACATGACCTTTCCTGCATAACATGACGATGACGTCATAGTGCTGTAGCGCTAAACCAAGTCATCATCCGGATGATGTCATCCTGATATTGCGACAAGAGGTCATTTTAGTCTAAGGGGATCATCATCTTTCAAATATCACCCAATGTTTCAAATATCACCCGATATTCCGAAAGATCACCCTCCTCGCCAAATATCACCCTGATGTGGATGCATCACCCTGACCTTTTGTGCATCACCCGATTTTTTTTGAAGATCAGCCGATCTTTTGAATATCATGATCTTTCAAATATCACCCCATGGCCAGTATGATGATGACATCATCCAAGCTTGATGAACAAAGGACATCACCTCCTGATGACGTCATCATCCTTTTGCCTCGCATAGGCACTTTTTCAAACACCACTCCTATCTGATAAACATGACGATGGCGTCATGATAACTGCAGTGATAAACAAGGCCACCCTTCCGTTGACGTCACCCTGATCTTTCGAAAGGAAGGTCATCTTACCTGCCGGGGTCATGTTCCAAATATCATCCTAATCTTAAAATATGACCCGATAAGCAAAACTCGACATATCCTGATGACATCATCTCCTTGGGAGGTTGATATTCTTCAAAGCTCTTTCCTCGGGATCATGTTCCTTGGACCCGATTTCCTTCAATATCAATGTGACGTCACCATCATATCATGACCAAGTAAAGAGAATATCCGATAATCTACATGCAGGTGGCGGAACTGAATGAATTATCAAAAGGGGACTAATTTCTCGTGTGCAGGTGGATTTTCGTAGTATCATGACCGGATATTTATGTTTGCACCTTCAAGGCATGATTTAGCATTAGTTTTTATCCTCTTGCTGATTATTTAAATGATGGTGCCTAACTTTATATGATGACTGCAGGTGCATCAACCAGAAGATGGGGTCGGTGAGACATTGTTGGCTCGCTCCGATTACGCGGGGTTTCACCGATGATCATGATGATGTGCAGTCACGATGGAAAAGCAAGGCAGGTGGATTTTGAGCCATCCCAGAACTTGATGATGTCATCCTTTCACACTTCAGCAAGGCCAGTCCATCTTGATGACGTCATCACCATATCCAGATCAGCGAAGAATTTCAAAGTGCAGCCTGGTATTCAAATGGAAAATGGCGGGAAAGTAGAGCGGGAGGAAGTTGAAATTATTTTGGAGCCCGATGTATAACTTTGGTCAAATAAGAAGTACACGCAAGGCCTACGGAGGGTCAATATGCAGATTTGACCCGACGGCGTGCAAGTGGAGTATGGAGGTGGAATATTTTATTGAGGTAGGCATCCCATTATGGAGAATATTTTATTGTTTTTTGAGAAGGTGGGCATCCCACTATGGAGGTGGAATATTTTATTAAGGTGGGCATCCCATTATGGAGAATATTTTAATGTTTTTTGAGAAGGTGGGCATCCCACTATGGAGGTGGAATATTTTATTAAGGTGGGCATCCCATTAAGGAAAGAAGAGGTCAATCATACAAGGGGAGACCGGTACAAATTTTAGGTGGGAGATCGGTAGAAATTTTAGGTAATAGACCAGATTGCTGATACTAGTGGGGACTAAATTGTTGAAACATTCAAGGTTCTTTCCTCATGATCACTATAAATATGCATGTTTTATGAACATACTGTATGGAGATGAAGCTTCAGATTACATCATGATTGTAAACCTTACGTAATCTTCAAGTTGATTTCTGGATATGTACTGGTGGATGCTGTGTTCTTTAGAAGCGCTTTCATTTCATTGCATGTTGTTGTCAACTCTATCTCTAAAGATTTGCATTGGATCATGCTGATTTGTGGAATATCCTGGTGAAGTATGATTTCAGTTTTCTTCTCTTCATTACTGTATGGGAACATGTATGTGGGTCAGTGATCTTAGTCAAGTAAATCTTAGGAATATATCTCTCTTTAACCCTTTTTCTTATTTTAATTTTATAGAAATCACTTCCATAATTGCACATCATGGTAAATATTAAGCAGAATAGGGGAATATGCAGACATCCCGTAGATACTTGATCATCCTTAGCATATTCCTAAGCTAGATGCATGTACCATTAAAAATTTCATGCAGGAAATCACTGATAAGGGTAGAGCTCATGCAAATATCACCTTAGGCACATCATTTGGAGGTATATGCTATGTAGAGTAACTTCCCTGAAAGCATTGTTGCAGAACCAGAACCTACTGATTCATGTAAGACCCCAAAATGGAAAACAACAACACACATCAACCACTGAGAGATCTTAGCAGATTATGACCTAATCACCGGGGACTTGGGATCATGAATTCTATGAATTCATTGTATCTTTCAGGATAAACAAGGGTTGATGTGTAACTTTTGTTTGAATGTTATGTGTGACTAACATCACCATCAACACCTAAACTAGTGCTAGAAGGAGGGCGAATAAGAAAATTGTAGATTCCTGCAAACATTGCTTAAGTATCCTGTCAGTTTCCAAATCTAACCATAAACCAGCCTATCTTTCTTAAAATTTGAAGAATCCTGGCTTCTAAGCCAAACACCAGGTCTAGATCTAGTGGACCCTTTGAAGAACTACCTACCAGGAGATTCAGACCTAGGACTGTGGACCTTCATCACTCCCTTGATCCTAATACATCTAGAGCTTCACCAGGGCCTGCTCCTACAACTCCTATTGGCCTACACATACTTGCAGGGCCTTCTGTCACACCACAGGTTCAACCTCAGCCGGTCACACTTCAGATCCAACCCCCTCTGGTTGCAATGTCATTCTTCACAGCAGAGTCAACTTTGATCTTCAATGCATATCATGCTCAGCCCAAAAATCCAGATAAAATTTGTCCTAGATACCACCCATATCAGGATGCTGATGATCATGTCAGAACCTTCAAAGAACCCTATTGTAGGGCTAGGATTGAGTATGAAGATGTGGTCTGCAGGTTGTTTCCCTTCTCCTTAGGAGAAGAGGCCTACACTTGGTACATTAGTTTGGGCCAAGGTTTAGTCAACTCATGGGATGCCTTGGAGAAAGCTTTCAAGGATAGGTTCAAGGTGCCTATAGACCCTTCAACAAACTACCATTTATTTGCCACTATCAAGAGGTCTGAGAGGGAGCCTATAGCAAACTTCAATGCTAGATTCCAGAAGATGCTGTCTAAGCTAGTAGCTCCTTATAATGTAACAGATGAAGCTGCCAAGAGCATTTACTACTCAACCTTAGATCCCTTGACCTCCATGTTTATCAGGAGGACACATCTTGGCGTAACAACTTTAGCAGAGGCCTTTGGGGAAGCTATAAAGGTCAGCCAACAATTAGCTCCTGCCCCCACACCAAATGTCACCTTCCCTTCACTTCCAGGCTATCCAACATATCCTATCCACCAATAGACCAATGGGGCCATGATACCTTCAGCCATGATGCCAGCCCCTTTGCAAATACCTCCACTCAGTGTCATGCCACCACCAAGTGGGAATAGCCAGATGTTGCCATATCAGACACAAGTGCCACATGCTGTAGAACAACCCAACAATAACAATGGGTCTTCTTTTTTCAAGCCCCAGGCAGAAAATGTAGTGGCAAAGGCTCAGGAGGAGAAAGAAGAAATCAAAGAAATATCAGCCCAGCTTAGGAAACTTACCACTGAGGTCACCCATCTGAGAAATCAGAAATTTTACTCTCAGCCTAACCAAAACAGAGGCTATGCCAATGACAGACCAAATTATCCTGACAAGTGGTACAACAATAATTATAATAACAATAATGGCAACAACAATCTTCTTAGACAGCCTAGAGTGTGGAATACTAGGCCAAACAATGGTTCCTTGCCATCACCCCTGGATAATCAGCCTCCTGGTGAATCTAAACAGACCACCAGAGTAAACCTTGCTGAGGCAGCACTTGCAAACTGGTGCAGGATTCATAATACCAATGCTCATGCAGAGTTAGATTGCACCCAATTCTGGGTTACAGCTAGCATTTTCCAAGCTGAAGTGTCCAGTACTTCAGGAAACCCGCCTTATGTAGAGGGAAATGAGATTGTCCCCTGTGAGTATGATATCACCTTAGTGCTGGAAAGCTTCATGCATCATCCTCATCAACATGCAACCTCATCACATCAGGATTACACCTCAGCATGTGAGGAATCAGCCATGGCTCTTGAATCCAACTATGTTTTCCCATTTGAAGATGAGAATGAGCCATCAGTGGAACATGAGGAAGTCAATGCTTATCAACAACAACCTCAAGGTAGACATAACTACAACTTGAGGAATAACTCAAATTAGTCTGCTGGCCCTTTGACCACCTCATTACCTCCAAACAACTTTAATACTCCACCTGATCCCCAGGCAAATAATAACCCTGGATTTCCCAAAGTTAGTGTACATCACTTGACACCACAGAATACAACACCAAAAGCCACAAATCCACCTCTTGGACCTGACAAATTGGTTTCTTACCTGACTGATGAGATGAAGAAGGTTAAGATCAGCCTGCCATTGTTAGAACTGCTTAGGACCCCTGCTATCAAAAGTGCTTTTGTGAAATCTTTAGACAGTCCTACCCAAAAGGAAAAAACCCTAGCCACTGTCCAAGCTGCAGAGACCTCCCACATGACCCTATACAAAGGCAAAAGTGAGTCACCTCCCTTCCTCCTGACCGTAAGGATGTTCGGTAAGAACCTGGACAACTGTCTAGTGGACTTAGGAGCATCTACCAACGTGATGCCCTTATCCATATGCAATGTCTTGGGGTTACATCCTGCCAAATCATTGAAGAAAGTAACCCAGCTGGACAAAACAGAAGTAAACGTGGTAGGGGAACTGACCCACATCCATATGCAACTAGCCTCGGACCCCAGAATCCAACATTATATTGATATCCAGGTAGTTGATATACCTGATGCATACAGAATGTTGCTCAGTAGGGATTGGTCAAAGACCCTCAATGGATATATGTCTACTGACTTCAGTCACATGTGGTTGCCCTGGAGGGGAATAACTAACCAGATCAGGATCAAAGCTAAACCTCGCATGAAACACATGATTACCGAATATAACAAAACCAACGAAGTCATGTATGTGAATATGGAACCTGGAGTTTACTCCACTAGACTTCTGACTGCTAGGGTAGAGGAGATCCTAATGCTTGACATACATGATCATGATGATAACCCTTGGGATGATGATGCATATCTAGAACCTAATTGTAATCTTGGAAATAAGATAGAGATAGATCACTTCAAGAATTTTGAGATGCATCTGCTTAAAGGGGTGAAACGCTGCCAATTGTTAAATGTACCTGTTCATGATATTTTAATTAGTGGATGGTGCAGGTTGCATAATGAGGCTCATTCTGAAAAGACATGTGAGGCCTGCCTAGACATGCTGGAGCTGGAACAGGCATACCATGAGGCATCGTCATCATCATCTGCGGTAAGTGCTGCATATAATGGTAATGATGCTGATCCTCGTTTGTCTTCTGCAGGAGCGAGAGGAAGCACACATCATGATGAGGATCCTGTTAAGGTAACAGAAGGGATATTGGTTGGCAATAGGAGTAATGCTAAGAACAAGGAGAAAATCACCCCTGGGAGTGAGCATTTGATGGAGTCAGATTATGAGTTGTCTAACGAAGATAGGGGCAGCAGTCTGTCCAAATTCAAAGAGTTCTTGTCAAAATAAATGCAAAAGATGATGCAGCAGCAAAGACCTCCTCAGGATGTCTTGGTTGGAGGATGGTGCAGGTTATATGAGGCACCTCATTCAGAAGCATCTTGTTCATTGTGCCTGCACATTTTAAGAAGATTGACATTGCCTAGTCCAGGGGATGTTCCTCCTGATGATAAAAGAAAAGAAGAAATATCAGCTTCCCATGAGGCCGATGAAGTGGTGCCTAAGAAAACAGAGATACCAAAGTTGAAGTGGATATCTGGTGGTGCAGCTGCTAGAGCCAAAAGGAAGAAAGAAGCCCCAGACAAGCCTTTAGATGAAGACAAGCCATGGATCCTTGGGTTTGATGGATCCAAGTCAAAGCAAGGAGCTGAAATAGGAGTGAACCTCATCAATCCATCAGGAAAATCTTACCTAGCAGCATACAGGTTGCAGTTCCCATGTACAAATAATGTAGCAGAGTATGAAGCTCTAATTCATGGGATGCTATTTGCACTTAGCAAGAAGGTGAGAATTCTGCATGTCTATGGAGACTCAAAATTAGTTGTCAGGCAGGTAAGAGGTATATACTCCTACAAATACAAAAGGCTATCTAACTATAGGCACAGGGTGTGGAACCTGATAGAAGATTTTGATGCCTTCAATATCACCCATGTGCCCAGGGAGCAAAACCATAGAGCAGGTGCTTTGGCCCAGGTTGCCAGTGCTTTGGAACCTCTGTCCATATCAGGTCTCAAAAGGTTCTTAGTTGAATTAGTATCAGTGCCTTTAGTACCTGATAATGTAACCAATCTTCAAGTATTTGATGATGATCAGCATATATTAGATTTTATTTCCAATAGAGATGTTTTTGAGGCACAGATCATAGATGAAGTTAACATGGAAGATCATGTCTGGGAAGAAGGAGAAATCCTGGAGTTGCCTAGCAACAGGATCCCTAAGGGAATGATAGAGCTAGAGAGAGCATTTGACCTAGACAACATGCTAAAATAGAAGGACCTCCCAAAAGCTGAGGAGGGGTAGTACTCTCCAGTTGACATTGGGCAAGGTGGTAAAGAAAGAAATGTCGTGATTGGAAAGGTTTGCACGGATGAAGAGTTCAAAGGGATAACCCAGGCTCTCCAGGACTACATCCATGTCATTGCCTGGACATATGATGCGCTGAAGACTTATGACACTTCTATCATCACCCATACTATTCCTTTGAAACCAGATGCCAAGCCTTTTAGGCAGAGACAAAGACCTGTCAATGCCCTGCTGGAGCCCATCATCTTTGAAGAAGTTAAAAGACTACTTGATGCCAGGATCATATTTCCTGTGAGACACTCCATGTGGGTGGCGAACCTGGTACCCGTGAGGAAGAAGAATGGTGACATCAGGTTGTGCATGAATTTCAAGAATTTGAGTAGAGCTTCTGAAAAAGATAACTATCCTTTGCCTTCCCTGGATGAAGTCCTGCAGGTTGTGAATGGAGCCAAGATGATGTCCTTCTTAGATGGCTTCTCTGGTTACAATCAAGTGATGGTGGATAGAATTGATAGATTGAAAACTGCATTCACCACTAAATGGGGGATCTTCGCCTACAGACGCATGCCATTTGGGCTGATAAATGCTGGAGCCACCTTCCAGTTGGCAATGGACATAGCCTTCAGAGGCTTAATCGGTAAGTGCATAGTGATCTACATGAATGACCTGACTGTGTTTTCCAAAGATAGAAAAAACCATGTAGAGGACCTAAGAAAGGTGCTGAAGAAGTGCGAGCAGTACAGGATATCCTTAAATCCCAAGAAGTGCATATTTGGGATGACCACCGGGAAGTTGCTGGGTCACCTGATAACTGAGAATGGGATCATCATTGATCCTGATAGAGTAGAGTCCATCATGAAAATACAACTGCCTGGAAGCAAGACAGAGCTCAAATCTTACTTTGGTAAGATTAATTTTGTTAGGAAGTTCATCACCGGCTTTGCAAAGATAGTTAGGCCCCTGAATGCCATGCTCAAAAGGGATGCCAAGATTGAGTGGACACCTGAAGCTAGAGCAGCTTTTGAAGACATTAAGAAAGCTATTTCAGATGCTCTAGTCCTGATCAGTCCAGATTACACCAGGGACTTCTACATCTACTCATTTGCCTCAGAACATACCTCTGCAGCAGTGCTAACCTAGAGAAATGAAGAAAAGCAGAAGAAGCCTATAGCCTTCATGAGCTGTCCTTTCAGAGACGCAGAGCTCAGGTACATGGATGTTGAAAGACAAGCACTTGCTTTGGTTCGAGCAGTCAAGAAGTTCATGCACTACATCCTGAGGAGTAAGGTGATTGCTGTGGTACCTAATGCAGCAGTAAAGATGCTACTAATGCAAAGTGAGCCAAGTGAGAAGAGGGCCAAATGGATCACCATCCTCCAGGAGTATGACATGGATATCACACCCATGAGGTTGGTAAGAGGACAAGCTTTGAGTCAAATGATATCAGAGATAGACCCTAACATCTTGAGCCAGCAGTATGTTGTAGATACAAAAGATGATGGAACATGGTATTCAGACGTTAGGCATGTCTTGATCACTGGGAGATTTCCCCCAAGATTGCAGGCCTCACAGAGGTGAGCCCTAAAGATAAAAGCACAGAAATATATGATGAAAGGAGGAGTCCTTTTTAAGAGAAACTATGAGGGGATATACTTGAGGTGCTTGGAAAAACCAGAAGCAGACAAGGTACTAGCAGAACTACATGATAAATTTGGGACTGCATATGGATCATCCTTGGCCACCACTCATGCCATCCTCAGGGCAGGGTATTATTGGCCCACGATTTTCAAGGACACTGCTGAACACACCAAATACTGTCATGTGTGTCAAGTTGCTGCAAATAGAGATAAATATGCTGCTCAACCTCTGCAGCCAGTGATGGAGATGCACCCATTTGCTCTTTGGGGTATGGACTTCATAGGACCCATCAATCCATCCTCAGGCCACAGGTATGTCTTGACTATTACTGACTACTGTACCAGGGGGACTGAAGCTGTCAGCAGTAAAACATGTAATGCTAAGGATGTCATTAAGTTTTTAGAAAGCAACATAGTGACCAGGTATGGAGTTCCATATGCTTTAGTGTGTGATAATGGACCTGCCTTTGCTGCAATAAAACTATCAGGTTGGGCTTTTGCCCATGGGGTCATCTTGAAATTCTCCTCCAATTACTATCCCCAAGGGAATGGATTAGTAGAATCCACAAACAAGAACTTGCTTAACATCATAAAGAAGTTGATAGATAAGAACCCAAGGGAATGGGACACTCTGTTGAAATATGCCTTGTGGGTAGATAGAACTAGAAATAAGGCTGCATTAGGAAACTCACCTTTTCACCTAGTATATGGGGTGGATCCCCTCCTCCCTGTTAACCTAAAGATTCCTACACTGTAGTTTGCACAAGAATACCTAGGCATAAATAACAAACAGGAGGTTAGGTTGATGCAGCTGATGCACCTAGATGAAAAAAGAAGTGAAGCCATTAACTAGTTTGCTAAACATCAGGCTGTTGTCAAGTGATGGTTTGACAAAAGAGCTAAAATTAAGGCTTTTTGGATCTCAGATCTAGTCCTGATGTGGGACAAAGCACATGAAAGGAAGGGTGACCATGGTAAGTTTGACAAACTCTGGATAGGCCCCTTTCAAATTTTTGAAATATTAGGAGACAACACCTATAAACTCAAGTCCTTAACAGGTGAGGATGCCCCATTGCTAGTCAATGGACAGTTCCTCAAGCACTATTTTCAGGCCTGAAGTAGCATCATGACAGTCATGTGTATCATAATGTATATTTGTTGTGCGGGTGTTTGTACAGTCTCCTTCCTTTTGTTTGTTTTGTTTGGTTGCTTTATTGTCCTCAGCAGGGATCTTTCTTTTGATTTAGAGCATGCAGGAGCAAACTAACAACCACAGAAAAATCCAGATCATTCAGATTAATTGTTTTAAATTTATGCATAACTTGTTGTGACTGTCATGAATGTGGAGATTTGTTTGACTTGTGAAATTTTGTATTCAATAAGAATGGGTTGAGTATTCGAGGATGTTTCTCACAATGACACACCTAAAATCCATGGGTTGGTTGAACCTACCAATGTAGATATTAGGTGAAAAATTAGAGGTCACCCTTGCTACCATTACAATTCTCAACTTAATTTCAGCAAATGACCACTCCTTGCATCATGATGATGAAGTTACAAATGCAACATCTTATGAAGTTCTACCAAAAATATAAAATGTAAAGCAATAAAATGGATTTTACTGAAAATCTAGGTTAAGCCATCTAAGTAACTCTACCGGGGCTATAGACGCTCGCTGGCAGTGGGGCTCTACTTAGGAGAATTGTAACGATATCCTTGCCGGGGCTATGGACGCCTACTGGTAGCAAGGCTCTATTCGGTTGGCTATGAGGGAACATCCTCACCTATGTAGGCTAATGTTAGTCACTGATTTGTTCAACTGATCTTCAAGATGAGGATAATTAATCACATGCACCCACTTAAACTGAAAGGAAAATTCACGCACCTTATTGAATACATTGAGTCTCAAGTTGGATGATGATCTGCAGGAGAGATGGTTGGAAGTTATGCATGTATTTCTTTTAGTTTCCTTTAATGGTCTTTGTTTTTGATTGTTTTGTTTGGTTGCTAGTTGTTGTGATGTTCACAACACGCCCCTTTTTGCCCCTTAGCAAAATGAGGACCCCTGCTGTGGCTTGCCCCCTTTGTTTTTGTGCTCTGGGCGGTAATGGTAAAAAACATCATCATATCAGGTGCATGATGATCCTCCTGTATGAGCCCAGAATTCAAAGGTCTGAATCTTACCTCAGGAAGCTTGCCATGTGAAAGAGTGTAAAATTCTAAGCAAGTTTGCCTTTTACATCACCCTAAAATTTGGCCAGGTAAGAAAGTTATGCTTAGTCAAAGTTCTGATCAAACCTGATATTCACAGGGGGAGGATCATATTTCTTAACATCAGTCATATTACAGAGGGTCATCCTGATCTAATTTATCACCTGATAAATCATGCGGTCCAAATATCTGGACGTCAATTTTAGGTGATAGTGACCTTTACCCGTCAACAGCCTTATGTATTTCGCGAGGATCATGTTTCTCAATATAACCCGATATTTCTCAATATCCTCTTGTCGCAAAATATCACCCCAAACCAATATCTTGATGATGTCATTAGAACCTGATAAACAAGAAACGTCACATGAAGATGACATCATCATCCTTTTTACCTCGCAGAGGTATATTTTCAAACACGACCTTTCCTGCATAACATGATGATGACGTTATAGTGCCGCAGCACTAAACCAAGTCATCATCCGGATGATGTCATCCTGATATTGCGACAAGAGGTCATTTTAGTCTAAGGGGATCATCATCTTTCAAATATCACCCGATGTTTCAAATATCACCCGATATTCCGAAAGATCACCCTCGCCAAATATCACCCTGATGTGGATGCATCACCTCGACCTTTTGTGCATCACCTAATTTTTTTTGAAGATCAACTGATCTTTTGAATATCACGATCTTTCGAATATCACCCCATGGCTAGTATGATGATGACATCATCCAAGCTCGATGAACAAAGGACATCACCTCCTGATGACGTCATCATCCTTTTGCCTCGCACAGGCACTTTTTCAAACATCACTCCTATCTGATAAACATGATGATGACGTCATGATAACTATAGCGATAAACAAGGCCACCCTTCCACTGACATCACCCCGATCTTTCGAAAGGAAGGTCATCTTACCCGCGGGGATCATGTTCCAAATATCATCTTGATCTTAAAATATGACCCGATAAGCAAAACTCGACATATCCTGATGACGTCATCTCCTTGGGAGGGTGATATTCTTCAAAGCTCTTTCCTCGGGATCATGTTCCTTGGACCTGATTTCCTTCAATATCAATGTGACGTCACCATCATATCATGACCAAGTAAAGAGAATGTCTGGTAATCTACATGCAGGTGGCGGAACTGAATGAATTATCAAAAGGGGACTAATTTCTAGTGTGCAGGCGGATTTTCGTAGTATCATGACCAGATATTTATGTTTGCACCTTCAAGGCATGATTTAGCATTAGTTTTTATCCTCCTGCTGATTATTTAAATGATGGTGCCTAACTTTATATGATGACCGTAGGTGCATCGGCCAGAAGATGGGGTCGGTGAGACATTGTTGGCTTGCTCCGATCAGGCGGGGTTTCACCGATGATCATGATGATGTGCGGTCACAATGGAAAAGCAAGGCAGGTGGATTTTGAGCCATCCCAAAACCTGATGATATCATCCTTTCACACTTCAGCAAGGCCAGTCCATCCTGATGATGTCATCACCATATTCGGATCAGCGAAGAATTTCAAAGTGCAGCCTGGTATTCAAATGGAAAATGGCAGGAAAGTAGAGCGGGAGGAAGTTGAAATTATTTTGGAGCCTGATGTATAACTTTGGTCAAACAAGAAGTACATGCAAGGCCTACGGAGGGTCAATATGCAGATTTGACCCGACGGCGTGCAGGTGGAGTATGGAGGTGGAATATTTTATTGAGGTGGGTATCCCATTATGGAGAATATTTTATTATTTTTTGAGAAGGTGGGCATCCCACTATGGAGGTGGAATATTTTATTAAGGTGGGCATCCCATTATGGAGAATATTTTATTATTTTTTGAGAAGGTGGGCATCCCACTATGGAGGTGGAATATTTTATTAAGGTGGGCATCCCATTAAGGAAAGAAGAGGTCAATCATACAAGGGGAGACTGGTAGAAATTTCAGGTGGGAGACCAGTAGAAATTTCAGGTAGTAGACCAGATTGCTGATACTAGTGGGGACTGAATTGTTGAAACATTCAAGGTTCTTTCCTCATGATCACTGTAAATATGCATGTTTTATGAACATACTGTATGGAAATGAAGCTTCAGATTACATCATGATTGTAAACCTTAAGTAATCTTCAAGTTGATTTCTAGATATGTACTGGTGGATGCTGTGTTCTTTAGAAGCGCTTTCATTTCATTGCATGTTGTTGTCAACTCTATCTCTAAAGATTTGCATTGGATCATGCTGATTTGTGGAATATCCTAGTGAAGTATGATTTCAGTTTTCTTCTCTTCATTACTGTATGGGAACATGTATGTGGGTCAGTGATCTCAATCAAGTAAATCTTAGGAATATCTCTCTCTTTAACCCTTTTTCTTATTTTAATTTTATAGAAATCACTTCCATAATTGCACATCATGGTAAATATTAAGTAGAATAGGGGAATATGCAAACATCCCGTAGATACTTGATCATCCTTAGCATATTCCTGAGCTAGATGCATGTACCATTGAAAATTTCATGCAGGAAATCACTGATAAGGGTAGAGCTCATGCAAATATCACCTTAGGCACATCATTTGGAGGTATATGCTATGTAGAGTAACTTCCCTAAAAGCATTGTTGCAGAACCAGAACCTACTTATTCATGTAAGACCCCAAAATGGAAAATAGCAACACACATCAACCACTGAGAGATCTTAGCAGATTATGACCTAATCACTAGGTACTTGGGATCATGAATTCTATGAATTCATTGTATCTTTCAGGATAAACAAGGGTTGATGTGTAACTTTTGTTTGAATGTTATGTGTGACTAACATCACCATCAACAGGTGTGAACAAATTGTGTTATACGGATGGGTGGAAAAATCTTAGTTGCCATCAATGACAACACGTGTCATGCGTAGCAGTGTCTCTTGCCAACAATCTCCCCCTTTGGCATTGATGGCAACACTTAGTGAAAAATGTCTAAGTGTCGATGCTACTCTTCCTTGCTCTGTACACTTGCTTTCCACTGTTTCCAAAGCTCCCCCTTTGCTGGATTTTTCATTTCTCTTCACTCCCCCTTTGTCATCAATGGCAAAGGATGGGGTCCACAAGCCAAAATTCTGCCAAAAATTCTGTAAATAATGCTGCATATGTATAACCAATCATTAAGTTATATTTACATGAACTTGAGAATGTCTACAAAACTATTTTTCAATTGCTCAAGTTCAGAGGCCCAAGTTCTTTTCATGCCATCCAAAATTGAGATGTGTCCACTCAGTAAAAATGCATATGCTTCTGTATTTGTTAGATCTGAAGGATCACTTGTATGAACTGCAGTCTGAGCTTCTGATAAGGCATCATACATTGTCTCTAACTTGGGGGTAATCAATCCCCGTAGCTCACACATTCTCTTCTTATTATTACCCTTTTCTTTAACAAGCCTCTTTATCTCATCAGTCAAGCTAATTACTTGACATTCCTGACTTGTAGGAGAAACTATTAGAGGATCAAAATTTTGAGATAGATTTGACAACTTCTGTTCTTGTTCCTTTATCTTCTTCTCAGTATCCTCACTAACTTTGGGCCAAGATAGACAAAACTTGTATATATCACCTCCATCACTTAGAGCATTTTGAATACTCTTTATACTGATACCAAGTATCATCCTATCATTCCTTATTAGGCTTTTTATTTCACTAAATTTCTTATCCAAAAATTCATTTCTGACTTTAGTCTCTGCAGACTTCTCA
This sequence comes from Cunninghamia lanceolata, assembly GCA_027924645.1. Taxonomy (NCBI): domain Eukaryota; kingdom Viridiplantae; phylum Streptophyta; class Pinopsida; order Cupressales; family Cupressaceae; genus Cunninghamia; species Cunninghamia lanceolata. Next base: position 25,356,535 of record BSBN01000377.1, on the reverse strand, counting down.
AAAGACTCAAAGTGTGTACTTACAGAACTTACAAGATTCTTCATATTTCTAGAAGGAGAGTCAGAAGGATTCTTCTGGAAGGTTGGCATTAACTTCTCCAATACTCCAGTTGCAAGGCCTAGCAGCTCACTGTCCTTAATGTGAGATTTCAACAACTTTTCTCTTGCCTTGGCTTGAGTGAAAGATGCTATCTTCATTACTTGAACTAGAGAGAGAACATCTAGATTGAACGGTACTTGAAACAACTCTGGTTCATCAAACTCAAGCATTTCTTTACTCAGGAAACCTTTCACTGCATCTGCAATGTCTCTTGCTCCAATTCTTGTACCACCTTCCTTCTCTTGAGATTTATCAACATCAGAATTTATTTGTGTGTGTACATTAACATTTGCACCATCTTCTTCTACCTTGTCTTCTTTACCTTCTTCTGTATCATCTATAGGGGGAATCTTTTCTTTGTCTTCACCACTTGCTACCTGTTCCGGAGGGCTTTGAGTAGTACCAATAATTTCTTCTTTTCTGGATTGTCCAGGTGGAATTAGGGTATCTCCTGCATCATTAGTTCTATCCGCCATCTTTGTGACTTCTTTGTTTATTTGCTCCTCTTCTGGAATAGAGGAGTCACCAACTTTAGTTTTTTGCTTATTGATGTTTACTTTTTCAATATCCAGAATCGATGAATCAATCCCATCATTTGTCTCCTCATAGGTTTGCTTCAGAGGATCTAGAGTATCACCTTGGTCATCATTTCCTTTTTCAATCTCTTCTTCTGAAGCTTCTTGTTCTAGAATTGAAGGTTGGTCTTCCTCAACTTGTTCCTCTGAAACAATATAGTATTTATCTTTATCTAGGGCCTTCCTCAAAATTTCCTCTATTTCGTTTGCAACTTCCTCAGTTTCACCAAGTATTAGCTTGTTCATCCAGATCTTGCTTCTGAATTTCTCCTTAACTCCCTTGAGGATTTTATCTGTTTCCCTTCTAGTCATTACTAGACATAGGGTGGAAAGGACATATTCTCTGAGTTCTAGATCTTTGGCCTTGGCTACTTCCTTCCTCATTTCTAGTATTTTCCTTAAACTTTTAGGAAGTTCTTGTAAAATTTCTAGTAGAGCTCTATTGAATTTATTCAAGTATATGATGGTGGCATCTTCTAAGATTTTCTTATTTGCTTGATCAAAATTATCATAATAAACTTTGATAGGCCTTAGATTTCCATGAACAGTAATTGTTTTTACAATTTCATCAACTGTCATAGCAACCTTACCAGTTTCTTGCTTTTTACTTGCCCTAATGCTTCCGGAAGGCTTGTCTTAAGAAGCCTTTGAAGTCTTGGCTTTCTTGGATCTAATCTCTTTAACTTCTTCATCTGCCTCTGTCTCTTCATCATCTTTTGTGCTCACATACGTTCTTGTAGCCTTTGTTTTATTTCTCTTATTTCCCTCACTGGATGGTTTGTCTTCAGGTTTTGCAGGTTTAGGGGGAATAGAAGTAGCTGCATAGCTTCTAGTAGTCCTTGAGGTGGAGGATGGTTCCATTGAAGCATCTTCTTGTTTCTTTTCCTGTCTTTCCTTTTCAGCTTTTTCAATTCTTTCTCTATTTTGCTTTACTACTTCTTTGGGTAGTCCAATGCTCTTAGCATACTTTTCAACTTGCTTCTGCACTTTCATTTTGATCTCTAGCTGTCTGAGTTCCACATGCAATTTTAGACTTAGCTCCTTGTAAGTTCCAAACCTTTCCATAGATGTGTCTTTTGATTTGCTCAGGAGATGTTGAGCATACATTTCCAAAACTTTCTCATGAACCTCATAGCCCATTGGCATAATCCATATGGTTTTGGGTTCGATAGCCTCCATCAGGCACTGATCAGTGTCTACCATAAAGCATATTTTATTCTCATATTTCTCCACAACTGTCTTAGGGATTCTTTCTCTTGCATGCATCATACTTTGAAAGTTTTTGAAGTAACCCCAAATGACTTTCTTCTGAGCTTAGGAATCACCAAGGCTGAGTAGATGATCTTTTATTTGCCATACAACTGGCTTGTCATTTTTCCAGTGCACACCTTGAATTCTAGGCACTTCATTCATAAAAATAGAAGAACAAACATATGATCAAGGAACCATACTTGAAGGTATTTTTATTATCTTTCTTTATTTTTCTCAGATTTTCAATCAATTGATTTTATAGCAGTTCACATAGGTCATAATCAACATTCTCCTTCAACATTTGATAGGCTACATAAATTGCAGTTCTAGAGACTAAATTCTCTCTGCTAGAGTGATATATCTTGTAGCCAATCGCCATGGAAGCAAACTTCACATCCGGTTCTATAATGTCATTTATGGCCATAGCTCTCTTATAAAATTTTGCACCGGTTTCATCAGTGATAGTTTGGTTTTTCACCACTTTCAGCATGGGTAATCCACCAGTTGAATTTAATCCAGTCACAATTCTGATGACATCCTTTATAATCTTGAATGGTTTCAATAGCCATATGAACTCACCATGTATTCGGCTCAAGATATATCGAACCCACTCATTCTCATCAAATGTCAGAAATTTAATGACTTGTAGAAAGTGTTTGCTTTCTAGGGCTTTGTATTCCAGTTTCAATTTATAGCTATCATCCCTTAGGTAGTTGTTGAACAAATCCAAGAGTTTTAGGTTTCCAAATTCATCAATGCTATAGTGGATGTATGCCCTAATATCCTCAACATGCAGTACGTCATATGGGACATCAGAAAATGCACCTAACAGCTCAACTTCAACTGACTTGTATGGATACTTCTTAAATATTGGTCAAGGCCTTTGAGTTACATCAATAACTAGAGGTGTAGCCATCTCAATAGATTTTAGATTCAAAGCTTTATAGAAAAGTACCTTTTTCTTCCGCGGGGTTAGGGTTGATCAATTGCCAGTTTAATTCGCTCTTCATGCTTCAATTTCTAGATTTGCAGCTCATATGCTCTTCTTCTTGTTTCCTTCGAATGCAAAGTGATTCAAATGCATGACCAAGTGACCTTTTATCCTCTGCAACACCTAATTTGGAATTGTAATAAATGCATTTCCCTAACTTCATCTGGTTACTCTGTTTCTTGAATAGTTCTTCATGAATCACTCCACACATTTCCATATCAACATCTTTTCTTCTGGAAATCCTTCCAAAGTTTTTGAATCAATCCAAAATGTCTTCTCTCATTGTGCCATATCCAGGAACCCACTTACTGGCTGGGGGAATTTGATTTTCAATGCAGCTCCCCCTGAGCCAGAGCTCCTAATTCAATTCCTGGAGGAATTATCAGCACTAGATTCCGGTGCAAACCCATTACTATTGTTCACAATTGTTTTCTTGACCCATATCTTGCTTATTTCATTTTAGATCTCATTCACATCAATTTTTTCTTTGCCTTTATCTTGTCTCTGCTCATCTAGTTTTCTGTTTACCGGACCCCTTCTTTCATTGATCCTGCTTCTGCAGAATCTTACAATATGACCACATTTATTGCAATTAAAGCACACAACATTTCTTTTCTTATATACTTGATTTCCTCTTGTTTTGCACTGATTAGCCATGTGTCCAAATCCATTGCAAGAAAAATAGTAGCCATTGAAAGAATTGCCATTAGAGTTATTTATTAACATACTTCTACATTCATTGGATCTATGACCATGCCTCTTGCACTTGAAGCATTGACCGGAGAAGGATGGACCATTTTGATTTACTCTGCTTCTGCATTGAGTAGCTTTATGGCCAAATTTATTGCAGTTGAAACAATTTCCATTGAAGGATGGATATCTTTGAGCATTTGGCTGTCTTACTGGAGGTCTTCTAGGTCTGTTTCTTCTATTTCTTGATTGAGAATTTCTTTGTCTAGATCCAGAGCTTTCATCTTTCTCATATCCAAGACCATGCTTGTCATCAACCTTTTTCTGTCCTTCGAGTAGTGCTTCAAGTTTAGTTGAGCTTATTTTGAACTTGTCCTTGTATTCATTTACAACTTCTAGGTCATGTCTAAGAATGACAATTTTCCTTTCAAGTTCTCTCTCATTATCTCTTCTTTCTTGTAAATCAAACTCTATATGGCCAGCTATTCCATCCAATCTGTAGCATTCTTCAATTCTTTCTTTTAGTTTTTGATTAAGATCTTCTTTAGTTTTCTTCCTGTCTTCAATTTCTTTAGTTTGCCTCATCACCCTAGATTCCATCTCAATTTTTAGAACAACTTCTTTTGACATTTTTTCACATTCCTTTGTCTTTTCTTCCAAAGCTTCATTCATGCCATTTTCTTCAGTTAAACTGGATAACTACAGAAGTAGTTCCTTTCTTTTTTCCATAGATTTCTTTAATTTATCTTTTAACATTTCAATGGTATCATCAACATCTTTAAGCTCATCTCTCAGATTAGATACTTTTGCTTTGGACTAACCAAGATCTTCTAGGGTCAACTGAAGTTGATCTTTGAGTGAACCCATTGTAACTCCTTCCAAGATCTTTCCTTAAGCTGTTAGGCTTCTTTCAAGGAAACTTGGCTCTGATACCAATTGTTGGAATTAGTCCAGACAACTGAGAGGGGGGGTGAATCAGGTGTCACACAATTTAAACTTTTCTGCCTTTAATATTCTCTTACAATTTATAATCAAATTAATGATATAAACATTTCAACATCAATCAATAACACATGAGCAGAAACATAAATAACACACTTGACACCAAGATTTTTGACGTGAAAACCCAGCTAAGGGAAAAACCACGATGGGGGTTAACTCACAAAGATTATACTCTGTTAAAAGTATTACAAAGGGGAATGCACATGCATTCGGGCTCACTACCCAGAGCTCACTACTTAAAAGAAGGCTCACTACCTACAGAAGGCTCACTACCTAGAAAAAGAAGATTACAATGAATTTGAACTGATAATTAGCATCTACAAATGCAAGGGTTCAGTTCTAGTTAAGCACATAATACTGACTTGATACACCTCATCCTTACTCTACCTTGTTTACTATTCTGCTAACATCTAAACCTTAGATCTCTGCTCTTTTCACATTTATTCCATAGTCGCATCACACACACACCAAAATTATTCAAATCCATCGGCTATATATATCCACATCCTGATCTTCAACCACTTTTCAGTCAGCTTCAAGAACACTTAGAACTTTATTGAAGATTTTGCTTTGTCAGCTAAATCTATGTACAACTTGTAATGCAGACCAAAACTTGCACTCACAAATCATCAATCAGGTTGACTACTATCACTGATCATCACAACTTTTCCAACCAACAAATTTCATACATCTGGAACCAAGATCAATTACAAGGTCAGCCTGTTCTTCTTCTGTCTGCTCTATCAAACTGTTAACCTGATACTCAGATGCTAATAACTTTTGAATCCTTCATCACCAGAGTCTGAAACTCTGGATTTAGATTATCCTGACAATGCTTATGACTCCCTTAGATTCGCAGTAAACTTTGATTTACTACTGGAGAGATCCGGACCAAGATACCGGACCCTATCGCCTACTCTGTTTCTGACTTCCCAGACTTAGATAAATTTTGATTCTGACTTCTGGTATGAACAAATTGTGTTATGCGGATGGGTGGAAAAATCTTAGTTGTCATCAATGACAACACCTGTCATGCATAGTAGTGTCTCTTGCCAACAGGTACAACTATAGAGAAATCCCTAAAAGCAAAATGACTTGTCAAAATCTTCAAATACAATAAAGACTCCAATAACAACCAATCCAATGAAAAACCACGGTTTTGGGCTAAGAATAAGAAAATTTTCAATGATGGTGTCACCGATTCTAAGCTTGTACAAAATTTTTAAAATCCTCCATTAGCACTTCAAACATCATCATCATCATCATCAAACACAAACATTACCCTTCCCAAGAATAATCCTATACAAGGATTAAGACCTAGACATAAATTTACAAACTTGGGAGAACCTATGAAATCCAATTTTTGAAAACTTTTAAACCATGGCCTCATTAAACTTCCCAAGATCAAACCTTATGAGGAAAATGCCATCAAACCACATTGGTGCAATGACAATGAGTATTGTGAATATCATAGGATCAAGGGTCATAAAACAAACAATTGCATGAGACTTAAGAACTATATCCAAGATCTTATAGATCAAGGAGATGTTACTATAGATGAACCTCCTCTAAAGTCGTCTAATGATAAATTGAGAGTATATCAAGATCCATTCCCACAACATGGTCAAGGTAGTGTTGTCATATTTTGCTTGACCACAAAATATACTGTTTCTCTCCTTCTATCAGAGAAGTCCGATCAGAGAAAGCCTAAATTAAAGGAGAAAAGGGTTAAATCCTTCAATTACCCATGCTCTGCCTTGCCAAAAATCTCAAAATCTTGCCTGAAGAATCTTTGCCAAAAACCCAGAACCCAGAAATCTTTTGTCTTCAAGTGCCTTCCATCGTAGAGATTTCTCAGTTTTATACTTAGCCATTTTTCTTCCATATGATGATGACGTCATCCTTGTTTTGGGGTTTTCTGTCATTTGGTCGAATTGTATCTCAGTTACATTTTTCCTTGTATCTTGGTCATGTACAAAAGTGAATGTACATCAGGTTCGTTATGCATCTTTGTATGTATCTCCATTTGTATATTGCACATACAATTGCATATACAAGGCAATATACAAGAGGTCATACAAAAGGTGGGGTCTGCTTTTGTATATTGGGCGATTGTATCTCATATACAAGCACATATACAAGGCAATATACAAGGAGAAGATGCAAAGGCAATATGCAAGGCGGGATACGAAAGAGAATGTACATCGGGTTGTCCTTGTATATACAAGGCAACATACAAGGGAGAGATACAAAGGTTGGGGTCCACCAATTGTATGTATATGTGATTGTATCTTTATACATACAATCACATATACAATGGCATATACATTTCTGACATACAAATCCCAGACCCGAAAGGAATATGTAATTTGATTTATAAAGGCAGATACGATTGTATGCATCTTTGTATGTATGTTCACATTGTATGTTTGCAGATACAAAGGTCATATACAAAGTCACATGCAGGGGTCAGATGCAATGTTTGTATGTACAAGTGATTGTATGTAGTTTTGTTTGTATATTTCGCATTGTATATGCGATATACAAAGGTTAGATACAATAACAATATACAAGGCGGACCCGACTCAGAAATTAAAATTGGCAAACTCAGCGGTGGGGTCCGTAGTTGTATGTTGAGGTGCATGTATATGCCGATATGCAAAAAAGGAAAGGATACAAGGCCGGACCTGTTCTAAAGTTCCATTATGGTTGATAATCTCCTTGGAGTTCCGCATTGTATGTATATGTGATTGTATCTCATATACAATCAGATATACAAAGGGTCACATACAAAAGATTTCGATGAGACTTAGTGCATTGGCGGCTTAGTTTAAGGTTTTTCTGATGGCCAATAAAGCATGCAAATGTTCAGCGATGGGTGTCAGTTTCAGTGTAGCAGCAAATCAGATGTTGACACGTGGCAGAGGCAGGTGCAAGGGTGATACAAAGATAAAGTCACACTTTTGTATGTTGGCCATTGTATTGTATATACAATTGCACATACAAAAACATATACAAGTGCAGATGCAAAGTGATATACAGATGCAAGATGCAGTTGACCGTAACTTTGACCGCCCATATCTCCCTCATTCTGGTAAATTTTAACATGCTTCAAAAGGTAAAAGTGCTTATTTTTGCCTCCTTTTTCATTTGGCAAGCTTTTGAGGAGGATATTTTCACTTTCAAAATTTGATGCAAATATGTAGGCTCGATCGATTGGACGTTTCAGCGACCGATTTGGCATATACAGATGCAGATATTTGTTGCATTTATGGGTGTAGGTCGATGATTCAGCAGCTCACATTGAGGTTTCAAAAAATCTTCCATCTGCCCCTATTCCAGATATTTCACACCATAACTTTTGGCAGGTCAGCACTCCCTTCAGACGCAGATATTTTCTGACAGAGCCCATGGGGTCAATTCTTTGTAACTGACTTAGGTCAAAATGCAAAATGCTATATATGCATAAAAATGAGATGTAAAAAAGGTTGGAAGTTGGAAGATTTAGTAATCTATCTTTCTAATTCCAAACAAAGCATTCCTCTACTGTAACCATGCCTTCTTATTGAATATATGCAAGTTATTTTACCTCTTTTACTAATTTTTAGTTTAGTGTGAATCTGCAGATGATTATCTGTGAACATTTTTGTTCCTCTCAACCATTTTGTTTCTTGCCTCTGCTAGAATCATCTGAATCTGTGTATATCTACTTGCCGTATCTGGTTGTGTTGTGCATCTTTCTTAGTTCTATGAGGGCTCTTTTATTCAACCTGGTGTATCACCCAATTTCTATTCATGTTTCCTTCTACCCCTTTTCCCATTAAGCATTAGCACTAGGTTTAGATATTTTCCTCTAAGCATTAGGCTCAGAGGTAGGAAGCTGGCCTACTCTGGAGGTCTGATCTCAATTCGCAAGGTCCCACACTTCGAGATCATTCCCATTGTGTCATTAGAATGCTTGGACTCTCTCCAAGCAGGGTGCAATTCTATGTGACAACAATTTCTGGCATGCCCGGTGGGACTCTACAATCATATTGCTGGTTTTGATATGCTACCAGCACTATCAGGCCTTTAAGAGGTAATTTTCTGCATATCTGGTGACTCATACTGAGAAAGGATAAGTAGATCAGTGCTGTCACACATTTTATGAGAAAACTTCAAACTCAGAGTTTGAGTTCATTTGATTATTTGCAGCTGTCTCCACCTAGAAGACAGAGTAGAACTGTGGTAAAGACTCTAGTTTCCAAAAGAATATAATCAACTCCACCAAGTTTCAGGCTAGTAGTACCTATAGTTCCTGTACCGGTTCAAGCAAACCTACCTCTAGCTGTTCCTATGGCAAGAAATCAGCCATTTGTGGCTTTTGATGGGGGCAGCCCATTGAATTTTACAGTGCATGATAATATACCCATGGTAGCTTTGAAGAGCCTACCTTATTTCACTGGGGAGGATCAAACTACCCCAATTGAGCACATTAGAGACGTAGCTTCTCTATGTGGTGTTCATCATGTAACCCAAGAAAATGTAGCCATTAGGCTGCTGGCTGCCTCATTTAAAGAAAAAACATTACAGTGGTTCAGGAGTTTACCAGTGCAAACCATTAGAACTTGGGATGATCTGGGTGATAAGTTGAACAAACAATTTCAAGATAAGTCAGATAACTTATCGCTGGTTAAACATCTGACTACAATAAAGAGAGCTCCCTAGGAGCAAATGATGGATTTCAATTTCTAGTTTCAGAAGACATGCAACAAAATTCCTGCCATGGTAAGGCCTCCATCAGAGTATGCATTTCTGTATTTTTTGAAAACTCTAAATAGTGATATTTCAGTAATGATACAATCGTTGGGAGGTACAAGTTTACTTGATGCATATGAAATAGCTATTAGAGCATAAAATAGCCTGATTTAGGCTGGGAAAATAGCACCTAGACCACCAGTGCCCATTTTTCCTGAGATTCAAGCTTCAATGCCTTTGTCATTTCCATATTTTGCCCCTTTACCTACTGCAGCAGCATTGCCAAGTATTGCCAATCCTAAGATTACTATTTCTAGCTCATCACAAGAGTTAAGAGATAAAAAATAGCCAACAGAAAATAGAGAATGTCTTGCAAACTTTTGGGAATGAGTTGGTAAATATAAAAAAATAGCAGTCCTAGAACAGATAGCCTTATTAGCCACTTAGCGAAGGGAAAAACCAACCATATCAAGCCAATAGGCCTCCATATCAAAGAAATTACCTGGGTACTAGGCAGAATGTGAACTAGAGGCCTTTTCAGCCTTACAATCCCATACCCATTAATGTAGTTAGGGACCTTGTCCCTGTTCAGAATAACCTTGCAGCCGAGTATGAATGGTGTTTTCAATGCAATCAGCCACACAGTCAGGCAACTTGTTCAAATGGAGTGATAAATCAAGCTCTAATGGTACAAAATGTTGCAGTTTCATAGCCAAACACACCAAATGATGGCATTGTATAGTAGCAAGAACAGCCTCAGAATGATACTGCCTTCCTAAACTGGCAGGGAGATGAGTTCTGTGGCGTAAACAGAGATGATACTTCAGTTGCAGCAAATACGAGAGCTAAAAAGAGGGGTTATGAGATAGATCAAGCTGCAAATAAAGAAAAAGGACCTACTGATCTTTCTACATCCTAGATTCCCCATATTTTGCAAAGGAACACTCAAGCAACTGCTAGGGAACAACCTCATTTGCAGGCTGATGTTGCTACTGCAAAGTCACATCAGAAGGTAAACGTCACTCCACCTTTTAATATCATTGAAAATATGAAGAAACTGAATGTGACAATGTCTATGTGGGATTCCCTAGCCATCCCAGGTCAAAGGGACATGTTACAATCTGCCTTGTCTGATTTAAAAGTGTCAACTGATGCAACTATTGACCTAGCTAGGGCTGTTCTTACCAATTCATCCCAGGACAACAGTAAACAACCAAATAAGAGTGCTAAACCACTTCCATTTTTTGTGTCATTAATAATAGGAGACAGGTTAGTACATAACTGCATGGTGGATAGTGGTGTAGGTAGTTCTGTAATGCCAAAATAGATTGCAGACCAATTAGGATTGAAATACTAGCCCCTTGAGAAGGGTGTGCTCCAGCTAGATGGCACAGCTGTTAACAATGTAGGTGTGATGCAAGATCTAGGTCTCACTTTGCATACCTATCCAAACGTTTCCATTTCTCTAGAGGTGTTCATCATAGATTTACCTCCTCATTTTGCCATGTGTTTGTCAAGAGAGTTCACAACCAAGATAGGAGGATATTTATCCTCAGACTGGTCCCACATGTTCTTTAGGACCCGATATGGCACAAAAGTGACCGTAAAATCTGAATTGCTTGCCAAATATCACATAGAGCCTTATGTCCCAAGTGCTGTTAATGCAAATTGCATTATTTCTGATGATCCTGAGCTTGTTGCTGCTCAAGAACTGCAAGCTGAAAGTATACCAGAAGTACTATTAAAGGAGTGGGCCTTAGAAAATATTGTAGATGATCTTGAGGGACACATTCAAGAAACTGGTATGGGGGTTTACATGCTGCACGAACCTAAAATAACAATTCCAAACCTTGTAAAGAATGCAAAACAATAGATAGAATAGCAAGATGAGGTATGGAAAATGTACTTTGATGGCTTTAGGAATAGGAATGGATCTGGTGGTGGTGCAATGCTTGTGTCTCCACAAGGTGACATATATTATTCTGCTTTTCATTTTGCTTTTTCAAGGTTTGCAGTGGGCAAGGAAGAGGAAAATTGGATGTTTGCAGGTGTATGGGGACAATGAACTTATTGTAAATCAAGTGAGGGGACTGCATGTTACAAAGAATGATGCTTTGAAATGCTATAAGCATAGGGTATGGGATATGATTGAGGAGTTTGACACTTTCAATCTAATCTCTATTCCAAGAAATCAAAACTATCATGCAGATAGGTTAGCTGTGATTGGGGCTCAGTTCGATATCCCCATTGATATTCAAAGAGAAAAGGTACAACCTCATGTGAAAATAGTTGATAGGACCTCTATCCTTGACAATTACATTCATTGGTAGGTTCTTGAGAGTGATGAGCAGATTCTGCGTTTCCTGTTAGTAGAGGATGAGTTTTCTATGATGAATTAGAACAAACTCAAATAGCAATATGATGATGATCAAGTTGTTCAGTTAAGGACTAATAAGCTACCCAGAGGATTGTAACCTTGGAATCCATTTTTGGTACTAATGATCAGCTGAAAAAGAGCAAAACTGACATGCAGGTCAAAGAGGAACATTATGAGGAGCTGGAAATTTTTAAAGGTAAGCTTCTTAAAATTGGTAAAATCTGTTCACCTGAGGATAGGAAAGCTTTTATTGATCTTTGTCAAGAATTTGAGGCTGTGTTCACTTGGGAATACTCAGATTTAAAGAGGTTTGACCCTCATATTGCCTAGCATACTATAGATTTAGAGCCAAGTGCAAAGCCTGTTAGGTAGAAACAAAGACCTTTAAATATAAAACTTGAGCCTCTGATGATTAAGGAATTAACCAAGCTGATTGAGGGAAATATCATTTTTCTGATCAAACATACTTCTTGGGTCTTGAATCTTATTCCTGTGAGGAAAAAGAATGGAGAAATTAGGCTGTGCATTGACTTCAGAGACCTTAATAGAGCCTTCTTGAAAGACCACTACCCGCTGCCCTCAATGGACCAAATTCTGCAAGTAGTGGCTGGTTTAGAAAGATTCTCCTTACTTGATGGATATTCTGGTTATAATCAAGTATTAGTCAAGGAGGAAGATTAGTTTAAAACTGCTTTTACCACCAAATGGGGCACCATGGCCTACAAAAGGATGCCTTTTGGTCTGTCAAATGCTGGCTCTACTTTTCAGAGAGCTATGGATATGGCTTTTAAAGGTTTGCTTTATAAATTGGTACTTGTGTACCTTGATGACATCATAGTTTTCTCTAAAGATGCAACTGAACATTTATCCCACCTGAAACAAGTATTTGAGAGATGTAAATAGTTTGGGATATCTCTCAATCCTAAGAAATGCATTTTTGCTGTGCATGAAGGCAGGCTTTTAGGACACATTTTGTCAAAAGAGGGAGTTACCATTGATACAGAAAGAATAAGAGCTATTTTGGAGCTGCCTTTACCTAGTCACAAGAAAGGGCTGCAAAGTTTTATTGGCAAAATTAATTTTCTGTGAAGATTTATACCTGACATTGCAAATTTATTGAAGCCATTGACCTCTATGTTAAAGAAAAATACAGTTTTCAGTTGGACAAAAGAAGGCAAACTTAGCTTTGAGTCCATAAAAGAAGCGCTATCGACTGCACCAACTCTGGTAAATCCTGATTTCTCCAAAGATTTTATTTTGTATGCTTATGGCAGTCTAGATACAATTTCTACAATTTTGGTACAACAGCAAAGTGAAGGCTTTGAGCAGCCAATTGCTTTCTTTAGTCAAGGACTGGAGGAGTATGAACAGAGGTATAGTTTTATTGAAAAACATGTCCTTGCAGTGGTAAAGAGTCTCAAGAAGTTTAGGCATCTTATTTCTAACAATAAGGTACATTTGATGGTCACTCACCCTGGTGTGAAAGAGTTTCTGTTAGGTAAGGATGTTAATGAGAAAAGGGCTGGTTGGATTACCAAAGTCATGAAATATGATGTAGATATCAAGATAACCAAGCTCATCAGAGGTAGAGGACTCAGTGAACAGCTTGCTACTAGGTCTAAAAATGAAACAGAGAAGGAAGAAGGGGTGCTTCTGACCATTGAAGATGAACATCAGGATGATACAGCAGCAGTTGGAGTAGGTTGGGTTAATGACATGACTCATTTTTTACAAACTGGTGAATGTCCAATAGGTTTAGATAGAACCAAGAGAAGATATTTTAGACTGCAGTCTATTCCATATGTTTTAATTAATGATATCCTTTTTAGAAAAGATTTTAATGGTGTGTTGTTAAGATGCATTGATAATGATCAAACTGACAAGGTGCTGCATGAATTTTATGATGGAACAACAGGGGGTCATTTTGCCCCAAGGACTATTGCTTGGAAAATAATGATAGCTGGATATTACTGGCCCAGCTCATTCAAGGATACCCATGCATGGGCTAGAAAGTGTGTAAAATGTGCCATTTTTGCAGGGAAAGAAAGGCTGCTAGCTTTACCTCTACCTCCAATTCAAGTAGAGTAGCCCTTCATGAGATGGGGTATTGATTTTATATGTCCCATTAACCCACCATCAAGTACAGGCCACAGGTGGATACTTACAGCAACAGACTATTTCACAAGGTGGACTGAAGCAGTGGATTTGAAGGAAGCCAATGAGAATGCTATTTTGAACTTTTATTGTGATTTGATATTTAGATTTGGAGTGCCTGAGTCAATTATCTCAGACAATGCTTTAGCCTTTATTAGATTGAGGATAACTGACTGGGCTGTGAAGAATGGAATCTATTTGAACACTTCATCAAATTATTACCCACGGGGTAATGGTTTGGCTGAATCCACAAATAAGAATCTCATAAGGATTATCAAAAGATCAATGGAGGACAACCAGAGAACCTAGCACACCAATCTAAAATTTGCTTTATGGGCAAATAGAATAACTCCCAAGAGGTCTATTGGAAACTCCCCATATATGTTAGTTTATGGAAAAGAGGCAAGATTACCTATGTTTGTGGAGCTGCCAGCACTTGATATCATGAATAAACTTGAGATGTTTGAAGAAGAAGACCCCATGGCTGTCAGATATGCTCAACTTATGGAGCTTGAAGAAATGAGAGATAAAGCTATGAAAGCTATGGAGTCTCATCAGCTTCAAACAAAAATTATTTTTGATAAGAAGGCCACTCCCAAAAATTTTAGGGAGGGTGATATGGTACTTAAATGGGATGAGTTGAAAAGCAGGCCAGGGAAACACTCCAAGTTTGACAGCATGTGGGGTGGCCCATTTATCATTACTGAATGCAAGAAGCATAATGCATTTCAGTTATCAAACATGGATGGAGAAAATTTGCCTATCCCAGTCAATGGGATACACGTGAAGAGGTGTTTTGAGGTATGAGTTGCCTTGTAAAATAGTAGATTAGGTTTCTTGCTTTCAATAAGTGCTACTGCACAATAGTTTAGATACCTTTTATTTTCCCTAAGTGCTGTCTAGCATAGTTAGATGACTTGCTTTCAGCATTTTGTTTTAGTTTTGGTCTTCCAAGTGTTCTTCATTGCTGATATGTTGAGTTACTGAGGTCAGGATTGATTATCATAGGTATTTTTTAAGTCTCTGTATGACCCTGTACCCAATGGATAAGGTCTAGGCATCTGATCTGATGTTTAGCAGGCAAACATTCCTGAGAGGTCGCCAATGCTGTTGTCATATTTTGCTTGACCACAAAATATTATGTTTCTCTCCTTCTATCAGAGAAGTCTGATCAGAGAAAGCCTAAATAGAAGGAGAAAAGGGTTAAATCCTTCAATTACCCATGCTCTTCCTTGCCAAAAATCCCAAAATCTTGCCTGAAAAATCTTTGCCAAAAACCCAGAAAAACCTAGAAATCTTTTGTCTTCAAGTCCCTTCCATCACAAAGATTTCTCAGTTTTATACTTAGCCATTTTCATGTATATGATGATGACATCATCCTTGTTTTAGGGTTTTCTATCATTTGGTCGAATTGTATCTCAGTTACATTTTTCCTTGTATCTTGGTCATGTAAAAAAGTGAATGTACATCGGGTTCGTTATGCATCTTTGTATGTATCTCCGTTTGTATATTGCACATACAATTGCATATACAAGGCAATATACAAGAGGTCATACAAAAGGTGGGGTCCGCTTTTGTATATCGGGTGATTGTATCTCATATACAAGCACATATACAAGGCAATATACAAGGGGAAGATGCAAAGGCAATATGCAAGGTGGGATACAAAAGAGAATGTACATTGGGTTGTCCTTGTATATACAAGGCAACATACAAGGGGGAGATACAAAGGTTGGGGTCCACCAATTGTATGTATATGCGATTGTATCTTTATACATACAATTGCATATACAATGACATATACATTTCTGACATACAAATCCTAGACCTAAAAGGAATATGCAATTTAATTTATAAAGGCGGATACGATTGTATGCATCTTTGTATGTATGTTCACATTGTATGTTTTCAAATACAAAGGTCATATACAAAGTCACATGCAAGGGTTGGATGCAATGTTTCTATGTACAAGTGATTGTATGTAGTTTTGTTTGTATATTTTGCATTGTATATGCGATATACAAAGGTTAGATACAACAGTAATATACAAGGCAGACCCGACTGGGAAATTAAAATTGGCAAACTTAGCGGTGGGGTCTGCAGTTGTATGTTGAGGTGCATGTATATGCTGAAATGCAAAAAAGGAAAGGATACAAGGCCGGACCTGTTCTAAAGTTCCATTATGGTTGATAATCTCCTTGGAGTTCCGCATTGTATGTATATGTGATTGTATCTCATATACAATCAAATATACAAAGGGTCACATACAAAGGATTTTGGCGAGACTTAGTGCATCGACGACTTAGTTTAAGGTTTTTCCAACGGTCGATAAAGCATGCAAATGTTTAGCGATGGGTCTCAGTTTGAGTGCAGTGGCAAATTAGATGTTGATACGTGGCAGAGGTAGGTGCAAGGGTGATAAAAAGACAAAGGCACGCTTTTGTATGTTGGCCATTGTATTGTATATACAATTGTACATACAAAAACATATACAAGTGTAGATGCAAAGTGATATACAGATGCAAGATGCAGTTGACTGTAACTTTGACCACCCGTATCTCCCTTATTCTGGCAAATTTCAACATGATTCAAAAGGAAAAAGTGCTTATTTTTGCCTCCTTTTTCATCTGGCGGGCTTTTGAGGAGGATATTTTCACTTTCAAAATTTGATGCAAATCTACAGGCTCGATCGACTGGACGTTTCAGCGACTGATTTGGCATATACAGATGCAGATATTTGTTGCATTTATGGGTGTAGGTCAATGATTCAACAGCTCACATTGAGGTTTCGAAATATCTCCCATCTGCCCCTGTTCCAGATATTTCACGCCATAACTTCTGGCAGGTCAGCACTCCCTTGACATAGATATTTTCTGATAGAGCCCATGGGGCAAATTCTTAGTAAACGACTTAGGTCAAAATGCAAAATGCTATATATGCATAAAAATGAGATGTAAAAAAGGTTGGAAGTTGGAAGATTTAGTAATCTATCTTTCTGATTCCAAACAGAGCATTCCTCTACTGTAACCATGCCTTCTTATTGAATATATGCAAGTTATTTTACCTCTTTTACTGATTTTTAGTTTAGTGTGAATCTGTATATGATTATCTGTGAACATTTTTGTTCCTCTCAACCATTTTGTTTCTTGCCTCTACTAGAATCATTTGCATCTATGTATATCTACTTGCTGTATCTGGTTGTGTTGTGCATCTTTCTCAGTTCTGTGAGGGCTCTTTTATTCAACCTGGTATATCACCCAATTTCTGTTCATGTTTCCTTCTACCCCTTTTCCCAGCAAGCATTAGCACTAGGTTTAGATATTTTCCTCTAAGCATTAGGCTCAGAGGTAGGAAGCCGGCCTACTCTGGAGGTCTGATCTTAATTCGCAAGGTCCCACACTTCGCGATCATTCCCATTGTGTCATTAGAATGCTTGGACTCTCTCTAAGCACGGTACAATTCTATGTGACAATAGGTAGTTCCTCTTCAAATAAAAATTATACCAATGAAGTCAATTCCTTTCTTTCATATGATCCTATTGTAAGTCATATTGAAGCTTGCTCCTCACAAGTAGCCGCCATAACCATAAGAGCTCACAATCTTGATTGTGTCATTACCACATGTCGTAGTTACATCACTATTGAAGGAGCCCCTTCCTTGTCTATGCCATCATCATCCATATCACCCTCCAAAATAGAATATCCTTGATCATTTAGGGAAGACTCTTGCACAAATCTCAATCCTATAGCTTCTTCATACATCTCCTATGCATAAGGAGATCTTAGATAAAGCCTTTATAGAATCCTATGTTCCTAATGACATTAATGCGGAACAATTTCAAGAATGGTGGGACACCTTGCATCCACTCATCCCCTAGTTTTCACAGAAAAAGACATGCCTACTGTTGATTGATTTCATAATGAACCCCTCCACCTAGAAGTAGTAATCCATAAACACAAAGTCAAAAGGGTCCTAGTAGATGGTGGATCAGGATTAAACCTATGCACCTTAAGATTAGTAAGACATAGGATACTCTACCATGGATATTGATAAGAAACACTCTATCACAATTAAGGCTTATGATGAAGCTAAAAGAAGATCAGAGGGAACTATTAAGCTACTCGTTGAATTAGGTCCCGCACTTATGGAAATCACTTATCAAGTCTTAGACCTTGATCTCCCATATAACATTCTCGTAGGACACCCATGGATTCATGCCATGAAGGTTGTTCCTTCCACCTACCACCAATGCATCAAATTTCCTTATAATGACCAAGATATTACCATATATCTTGACCCACATCCCTTTGAGTATTGCTACCTATTGGAAGGCCCATATCACAAAGCTAATGATTGTCCAACCAATGATATCACTAAACCATCTCCATCATACATTGATCCATCTACACTTGCCTCTTCATCCAAATCATCCACCACCCATCCCGAGATCAAGGCTAAGATTAAAGACAAAGGATTGGAAGAATACACTCTACAAGGAGCCTTTTGTGTGGAGCAACTCTTACTTTCTTCTAAGAGCTTTGGAAGACCTCATCCTGATGGACCTATTTCAGCTATCACAATCAATTGTAATCCAACTAAGTTTTCCCGTTGAGGGTGTACTAGATAAATAGATTATTGATGTAGGTATATTAGAATGGCTCTATAAAGAAAAGGATGAATAAGACAATCTCCCTCTTGAGAAATATCCTAAAGGTTTTCATATAGCACAAAACTTGGGTTACCAAGGAAAAGGTGGACTTGGCTTACAAGGAAAAGAAACTATTAAACCCATTAAAGCTACTGATAGACCTGAACACACGGGACTAGGATTTGGATCACAGGATACAACATCTCCAGATCTTGATTTTATCTTATATCAGGTAGCTAATGTTGCAAATATGTGCTTAAGTGGTGTTGTCATTGATGTCAACATATCCTTGTTGCCATTGGTGTCAACTGTATCCTATTTTGCTGCCTGTATAGAAGACTAGATTGTTGAGGATATTGAGAAAATTAATGAGGATCAATGTATGTGGACCATATGGCTGAGTAGAGGATTGTCTGAATAAGCTCTAGTTAAGTTTTGAATGGTTTGCATGATGATTTGAAGAAGCCATGGCCATCTGAGTAGGACCAGTTTTGCAGTGTTTAGAAGAGACAGAGTGACAGGATAGAGGTCCAGATTGTTTTGAATATGTCAAATGATGATCTACGGATCTAGAGGCATGTTTGGGAAGTCAGTGTGTATCATCCATTCAAGTGGTTTGTGGTTTGGAGATCCACAAGCAATCTTTCTAATGTGACAGTCATGACAGAAAGGGTTCTTGAGGTTTCAGAAGATGTAAGTGATTCTGATGATTTGGATGAGTGTAGATGTTTTTGTTGAATTCAATGTGCTTGTGGAGGTCCTTGGATCGTGTAACTACTATGTTGGAGGTCCGCATTGAAGTTTGAGCTTGTTAAAGAAGATTTCCTTCTTGGTGTTACTGTTCTTCCTGGTCTTGGCCAATTGGATGATTCAAGTGTGTTGCAGATGATCTAAGAGCAATTCTATGAAGTGTAGTATGTTGATCAAGGAAGATTTGAGTCCCAGTTATGTTTGGCTGACAAC
Source organism: Cunninghamia lanceolata (assembly GCA_027924645.1). Lineage (NCBI taxonomy): Eukaryota > Viridiplantae > Streptophyta > Pinopsida > Cupressales > Cupressaceae > Cunninghamia > Cunninghamia lanceolata. Next base: position 25,337,048 of record BSBN01000377.1, on the reverse strand, counting down.
TTAGTGATTCACATTAAGTCAGATGTTTGTAGTGTCAACCTTGATGTTCATTCTAAGGTTGATGAAGTGTATAAATACTTGTTGATGAGTTGTGAAAAATCATCCTTGTGCGAAAACAATAAAATCCAAAGAAAGGATCAAAGGCAAAGCAGAACAGAGGAGAAGCAGAAGAACAAGAGATGTTTAGCTGAAGAAATAGAGAAAAAGTATTTGGAGCAGAGCAGAAGTTTTGTAAGCCTTCAAAGGAACTAAATTGGGCATAGAGAAGATGATATTTCACAGTTCATTCTTTCTGGATTAAACATAAATTCTGTAGGTAGTGAGCCTCTCTTCAATAGTGAGCTCTGGGCAGTAAGCCTGAAGGCATGTGCCTTCCCTTTTTCATCTAAGTACTTTTAATAGGGTATGAATCTTGTGGGTTAACCCCCACCATGGTTTTCTCTTGACCGGGTTTCCACAAAAAAAAATTCTGGTGTCATGTGTGCTCAATTTATTTTTGCTCTTGTGTTATTTATTTATGCTTTATTGTTTATCTGATTGGAAGTTGTTAAAGAAGATTAAAAGCAGAAATTGTTAAAATTGTGGGACAACTAATTCACCCCCCCTCTCAGTTGTCTAGACTATTTCTAACAATTGGTATAAGAGCAAAGTTCCTCTAAAAGAAGCTTAACCACCCGAGGAGATCTAGGATGTCGACTTACAAGAAGGATAGTCCAAGATTCGATGGAACAAATTACTCTATTTTGAAGAGTTGTATGAAGTGCCATTTACAATGCATGGGTGATGCTTATTGGGCGATAACCAAAGATGAGTATAAACCTCCAGAGAAAGGTACTTCAACTCTAGATCAAATCAAAGATGCTGAAAATAACCTTCGAGCTAAAGAAGCCTTGTTAAGTGCCCTGACTGATTTAGAAATGAAAAATGTCTTTGGACTAAAAACTGCTCATGAAATCTAGAAGAAGTTGGATAATCTTTATGAAGGCAATGAACATGTCAAATGTGCCAAGCTACAAAGTCTGAGAGGAAAGTTTGAAAATCTGAGGATGAGTGAAGATGAAAACATCACAATCTACATGCAAAGGATAAATGAACTTGTGTGCAGTATCAGGTGAGCTGGTGGAACTTTGGAAGAATCAGAGATTGTGGAAAAAGTGCTTAGATCTTTACCTGATTCATACAAACATAAGGTTGCTGCTATAGAGGAGATCAGGACTGTCTCAAAAGTTACAAGAGATCAGCTGGTTGGCAAAATTTCAGCTTTTGAATTAAGTGAGTTTGGTGATTCTGTTCCTAAGTCCGAATCTACTTTTAAGGCTAGTGTATATGGAAAACAAAGATATGATCTGGGTGAAAGCTCTTTTGCAAGATCAAACAGATTTGCTAAGGCAAGGAAGGATCTTGAAAATGATGAAATTGAGTCTACAGAACTTGAAGCTCTTATTTCCAGAAGAATGCGAAGAGGATCCAGTAAGTATGAAGGAAAGTTACCATTCAAATATTTTTCTTGTAATAAGATTGGTCATTTTGCTTCAAGATGTCTGGAAAAAATTTCAAAACCAAACCCTAATAGATATAAAGGTCAGAAGAAATGTTACTATGTCTAAGAAGCTAGAGAAGGAGTCACATATGATGAATCTGATCATGGAGGTGCCATTGAAGATGATTGGGTGTTCATTGCTATCAAAGAAGAAGATCCAGTGTCTACTAAATTTGCTAGTTGTGTAAATGTGGAAAGTGCCTTAGCTACTCAGGTTGTTGAAAAGGATGAATGGGTTGATAGTGGTTGTTCTTATCATATGACTGGTGATAAAAGTAAGTTTATAAACTTTGAAAAATATGAAGGTGGAATTGTGAAATTTGGCGACAACTCAGCTGGTAGAATCCATGGCAGAGGATCCATCTCTTTTGATGGTAAGAATAACACAAATGATGTTCTGTATGTGGAAGGGTTGAAGCATAATCTTCTTAGTGTTGGACATTTGGTTGACAAGGGTTATGATCTCCGATTCAAGGATGGCAAATGCAGAATCTTGGAAAGCTCCAGAATTGAAATTGCATCTGGTACACAAACAAGAGGTAACATCTTTCAATTAAGTAGTTCTACTAAAAGTTGTTTGATTGTACAGACAGATCAAAGTTGGTTATGGCATAGGAGAATGTGTCATGTGAATTTTGACAACATTGTCAAGATAAGTTCTACTTAGGCTGTGAGAGATCTTCCAAGACTTATGAAACCTAATAGCATGTGTAGAGAATGTCAATTGGGTAAACAGAACAAAACATCATTCAAAAATAAAGAACAATTTTCAAGTGGGCAATTGGAACTTGTACATACTGATCTATGTAGTCCTACTAGAATTAGGAGTGTGCAAGGAGATAGATATTTTATGTTGCTGATTGATGATTACTCCAGGATGATGTGGGTAACTTTCTTAAAAGAAAAATTAGAAGCTCTTGATAAATTCAAAGTGTTTAAAGTTATTGTGGAAAATGAGATTGGTGTGAAGATAAAGTGTCTGAGATCCATCAGAGGTGGATAGTTTACCTCTGGTGAGTTTGATACATTATGTGAAAAGCATGGAATAAAAAGATAGTTATCTGCTCCTAGGACTCCTTAGTAAAATGGAGTTGTGGAAAGAAAGAACTAGACCATTCAAGAAGCTGCCAGGACCATGATGATGGAAACAAATGTTCCACAAGTTTATTGGAGAGAAGCTATAAGTATTGTTGTCTACACTCTTAATCGGGTGTAGATCAAAGGAAATTCTGGTAAGACTCCTTATGAACTCTGGTTTGGTCATCCTCCTACTGTAAGATATTTCAAAGTTTTTGGTAGTAAATGCTATATCAAAAAAGATGAGGATCTAGGCAAGTTTGAAGCAAGAAGTGATGAAGGAATCTTTTTGGTTTACTCTACTCAAAGCAAAGCATACCAGTGCTTTAACAAGAGGTTGAAAAAGATTGTTGAAAGTGCCAATGTTAGAGTTGATGAGAGAAAAGAAGGACATTCTAGGTCTTGCGGATATGATTCAGATGATCAAGATGAAAATCCAAGTCAAGAAAGGTAAGTGCAAACTTAGATTCAGATCCAGATTGATCTGAAAAATCTAGTAATTCAAGAAGATAGTGCAGAAGTTGAGGAAAAAGCTCAAGAAATAGAAGCTCAAGCAATTCCCAAAACTCCTAGGTATGTAAGGATGAATCATCCTGAAGATCAAATCATAGGAGATAGATATAAAGGTGTTCAAATTAGGAGAAGAGTTGCTGAAGATCAAGAATAGATTTGTTTGATTTCAAAGATTGAACCAAAATCAGTAAGTGAAGCCTGTAATGATGAAAACTGGGTAAAAGCAATGGAGGAAGAACTAATGCAAATGAAAATAATCAACTAATGCAAATGAAAATAATCACACTTAGGATCTTGTCTCTAGACCTGAGGACAAAAATGTGATTGGAACTAAATGGGTCTTCCGGAATAAACTAAATGAAGATGGTGAAGTTGTAAGAAATAAAGCAAGGTTGGTATGCAAAGGATATTCTCAAGTGGAAGGAATTGATTTTGAAGAAACTTTTTCTCCAGTGGAAAGAATAGAGGCAGTCAGATTGTTTCTTTCTTTTGCCGCTTATAAAGATTTCAAAGTCTATCAGATGGATGTCAAGTCAGCATTTCTAAATGGAGAGTTAGAAGAAGTCTACATTGAGCATCCAGAAGGATTTCAGTTGTCTAATCAAAAAGACATGGTCTGCAAATTGCGGAAAGCATTATATGGACTCAAACAAGCCCCAAGAGCCTGGTATGCAAGATAAGTATCTGCTAAAGCTAGGATATAACAAAGGCACTACTGATAGTAATCTTTACTTCAAGATTGATCATGAGAATATTCTAATTGTTGAGGTATTTTTTGATGATATCATTTTTGGTGGAAATGAGAGCATGTGTAAAACATTTGCTAATCAGATGCAAAGTGAATTTGAGATGTCCATGTTTGGTGAGATGAATTTCTTCTTAGGTCTACAAATCACTCAGTCAGATAAAGGTATCTTTATATCTCAGTCTAACTATGTGAAAGAATTGTTGAAGAAGTTTGGAATGGAAGACTCAAAGCCAATAGGCACACCTATGGTAACCGGATGTAAGCTGAGTAAAGATGATGACTCTCCTAAGGCAAATAAGAAAAAGTATAGATCAATGATTGGAGGACTGCTCTATTTGACTCAGACCAGAAGAAATATCATGAATGCAGTTGGGCTTGTTGCTAGATTCCAAGCTAATCCTAAAGAATCCCATGTTGTAGTAGTCAAAAGAATCTTCAGATATCTCAAAGGAACACTTGATTATGGATTATGGTATCCAAAAGACAATAACTTCACTCTTCATGCATATATAGATGCTGATTGGGCAGGAGATGTGGATGACAGGAAAAGTACTAGTGGTGGTGCATTCTTCTTGGGAAGAAGATTGGTTTCTTGGATGAGCAAAAAGCAGGAGGCAATATCCATATTTACAGCAGAGGCAGAGTATATAGCAGCATCAAATAGTTGCAATCAAGTTCTGTGGATGAAGCAAATGTTGAAGGATATCAGAATTGTGTTTGAGGAGCCTGTCACAATCTTCTATGACAATTCAAGTGCAATAAGTATCTCAAAGAATCTAGTGTTGTATTCCAAGACAAAGCACATATCCATCAAGTTTCATTTCTTGAGAGAGAAAGTAAATGAAAATGAAGTCAAGTTGGAGTTTGTGTCTTCAAAGGATTAGATTGTGGATGTTTTCACTAAGCCTCTTCCCAAGGATACTTTTGAGTATCTCAGAGAGAAGTTGGGAGTCATTACCCCTCCTGATCAGAATTAAGATGCACTAGAGTGCATCAGTTCGGTGAAATTCATAGTCACATCTGTTGCAAGTATGGGCCTAACTGGTGTTGTCATTGATGTCAACATACTTCTGTTGCATTAATGATAAGGATTAGATGAACTGTGTGTTGAGGATATTGAGAAAATTAGTCCTAATTAGGAACAGAGAAAAACAGTGAAGCCAGTAAGGTAAATATCCCAGTTAATATAACAATTAGAGGATGTGCTTCAAAGGGTTTGTAGATATGTGTCTTGAGATGATCTAGTAAAGATTTCAGAGGTCCGCATGAAGATCTGAAGAAATTGTGGCCACTTCAGTAAAACTGGTTCTGGTAGGTGTTCAGAGGTGACAGAGTGATACAGATAGGTCCGGTGAGATCTAGAAATGAAATATCCTATTCTGTGGATTTGGTGGAGTATTCAGGAAGTCCATGTAAAGTGTCAACTCAATTGGTTCATGATCTGGAGGTCTGCAAGCATCTATTCCAATATGACAGTGATGACAGACTGTGTTCTTGAGGTTCCGGATGAAGGAGAGAATGATTTTAGTAGACAGTAGTAGTGTGGATGTTCTTGGTGATTCAGGCAAGCTTGTGGAGGTCTTTGGATTGTATCTAGTTCGTGTTGATGGTCCGCATTGAAGATTGGGCTCGTAATTAAAGATTTACTTCCGAATGATGATGTTCCTCTTAAGTTTGGCCGACGACCGGATGAGTTACACATCCTGCGGATGATCTGGAAGGTGTCCTGTGAAGAATGGCATGTTCCCAAAGAAAGATTGAAGTCTCAGATCTATGTAGCCAATAGTGTGTTGATATGTGTGAAGTCTTTTTGTAATAAGTTATGTTGTATTTATGTACTTGCTTTGTTATGTATGCCGACTTGGATGATAATTCCTAAGTCGATGTCTTGTATAAATAAGGAGTTGTATAGTCATTTCAAAGGGTGTCGTGTGAAGATGAGAGTGTGGTAGAGAGGAGTAGAGTGAAAAACAGAGAAGAAGTATTGAGCTTAAATGGAACTGATTCAAGCATGGTGAAGATGCTATTCTCCAGTTCAAGTATGTAACACTTATTATTTTGTAGACAGTGTGTCTCCTGTAGGTAGTGAGCCTCTTGTGAGCAGTGTGCTCAGGTAGTGAGCCCTAATTGGCATGTGCCATTTTGTTCTTTCTATTCTTCTAATAGAGAATACAATCTTGGGTTAATCACCCTGTGGTTTTTCCCTTAATTGGGTTTTCCACATCAAAATCTTGGTGTCTTGTGTGTTAATATGTTTCAGCTCTTGATTTAATGCATTATGGTTCCATGATTGATTTATTATTATGTTGCTGAATTACAAAGTGGATTTAAGTGTTTAATTGGAAGAAAGTTTTGGACAACTGATTCACCCCCCCTCTCAATTATCTGCCCGAAATCTAACAATTGGTATCAGAGCTAAGTTCCTCTAAAAGAGCTTAACCACTTGAGGAGATCCAGGATGTCGTCCTACAAGAAGGATAGTCTGAAGTTTGATGGAACCAATTTTACTCTTTGGAAAAGTCGCATGCAATGTCACTTGCAATGTATGGGAATACAGTATTGGACCATGGCCTCAAAGAAGTATACTCCTCCACAGAATGGTCTAAAATCTGTAGATGAAATCATAGATGCTGAAAACAATCTGCGGACTAAAGAAGCTCTTCTAAGTGCCTTATTTGATTCAGAGCTAGCAAATGTTGTTGACCTACAAACTGCTTTTGAGATTTATGAAAAACTAGAACTTTTGCATGGAGACAAGTATGTTAAATGTGCCAAGCTATAGAGTCTGAAAGGAAAATTCAAAAATCTGAAGATGAGAGAAGATGAAAATATCACTACTTTTATGCCAAGAGAGCTTGTTTGTGGCATTAGATGTGCTGGTGGAGTCTTGGATGAAGATGAGATTGTTGGCAAAGTTCTTAGATCCCTTCCTACTTCTTACAAATACAAGGTTGCTGCCATTGAAGAATTCAGATCCTATTCAGGTATCACAAGAGATCAATTAGTTGGCAAATTGGCTGCATTTGAATTGACCGAGTTTGGAGATGCCCCCCAAGACTGAATCTGCATTCAAAGCTAGTGCCTCTGTAAAAGGAAAACAAAAGTTTGATCAGGGAGAGAACTCTTCAAGGAAACTATCATGGTATGAAAAAGCAAGAAAAGACCTGGAAGAAGATGAAGCAGAAGCTGCTCAACTTGAAGCCCTTATTGCAAAAAGGCTACCAAGAGGATTCAGTAAGTATAAAGGGAAATTGCCTTTTAAATGTTTAAACTACAATAAGATTGGTCATTTTGCCTCAAGGTGTCTGGAAAGATTTTTGAGCCCAAATCCTAACAGATCAAGGTTCCAGAAGAATTGTCACTATGTTCATGAAGATGATGATAATGAAGGAGTAACAAATGATGAATCAGAGACAGGAAACAAATTTGGAAGTGACTGGGTGTTTATTTCCATCAAGGAAGAAGATCCAATCCCCTCTGAATCTGTCAATCATAAAATTATAGAAAGAGCTCTGGCTACCCAAGTTGAGGAAAAGGATGATTGGGTCATTGACAGTGGATGCTCTCACCATATGATAGGTGACAAAAATAAATTCATAGATTTGGGAAAGTATGAAGGAGGAGTGGTAAAATTTGGTGATAATTTTGCTGGCAGAATCAAAGGTAGAGGAACTATTTCTTTTGATGGAAAGAACAAAACCAGTAATGTACTGTATGTTTAAGGCCTGAAGCACAATCTTCTCAGTGTTGGACAGTTGGTGGACAAAGGCTATGATCTCCAATTCAAAAATAGAAAATGCAAGATCTTTGAAAGTTCTAGAACAGAGATTGCATCCGATACTCAAACTAAAGGTAACATCTTCCACTTGGTTGGTACTGGTAAAAGTTCCTTATTTGTTCAAATTGATTAGAGTTGGTTGTGGCATAGGAGAATGTGTCATGTGAATTTTGATATTATCATCAAGATAAGCAACACTAAGGCTGTAAGAGATCTTCTAAGATTGATAAAGCCTACCAATAGTTTGTGCAAGGAATGTCAGTTGGGTAAACAAAGAAGAGTCTCATTCAAAAGCAAGGAACAATCTTCTACCAGATTATTAGACTTAGTTCATACTGATCTATGTGGTCCGACAAGAATCAGGAGTGTGCAAGGTGATAGATACTTCATGTTATTAATTGATGACCATTCCCGGATGATGTGGGTGACTTTTCTAAAAGAGAAATCAGAAGCTATTGAGAAATTCAAAATATTCAAAGCTATGGCAGAGAATGAAACCGAATTAAAATTAAAATGTCTGAGGTCTGATAGAGGTGGAGAATTCACATTCGGTGAGTACATAGAATTCTGTGAGAAACATGGAATAAAAAGACAGTTGTCTGCTCCTAGGACTCCACAGTAGAATGGAGTAGTGGAGAGAAAGAACCAGACCATCCAGGAAGCATCTAGAACCATGATGATGGAAGCAAATGTTCCTCAGATCTATTGGAGAGAAGTGGTAAGCACTGTAGTCTATACTCTCAATTGAGTACAAATCATAAGCAATACTGGTAAGACTCCTTATGAGCTTTGGTTTGGCATCACTCCCACTGTGAGGTATTTCAGAGTCTTTGGTAGCAAATGCTACATTAAAAGAGATGAAGATCTAGGAAAATTTGATGCTAGAAGTGAAGAAGGAATATTCTTGGGTTATTCTACTCAAAGCAAATCATACTGGTGTTATAACAAGAGATTAAGGAAGATTGTTGAAAGTACGAATGTGAAGGTTGATGAAGGTGTTGAAAAAGCCTCAAGGTTTTATGAATATGATGATCAAAATGATGTTTTTGTTCAAAAAGTCCAAGCTCCCTCTGAAATTCAGATTCAGACTAATCCGGTAAATCAAGAAGAAGAGATAAGCTTGAATGACCCTGTTCAAGAATCAGAAGTGCAAGAAACTCCCAAAGTTCCTAGGTATGTAAGACTGAATCACTCTGAAGATCAGATCATACGCAATAAAAGCAAAGGTGTGCAAACAAGAAGAATGATTGCTCAAGATTCAGAAGAGTATTGTTTGATTTCAAAGATTGAACCTAAGACAGTGAATGAAGCTTGCAATGATGAAAATTGGACTAAAGCAATGGAGGAAGAGCTAATGCAAATTGAGAAAAATCACACTTGGGATCTTGTTCCCAGACCTAAAAATAAGAATGTGATTGGAACCAAATGGGTCTTCCAGAACAAATTGAATGAAGATGGTGAAGTGGTCAGAAACAAATCCAGATTGGTTTGCAAGGGTTACTCCCAAGTAGAAGGAGTTGATTTTGAAGAAACTTTTTCTTCGGTGCCAAGAATTGAAGCAGTCAGAATATTTCTTGCTTTTGCTACCTTCAAGGATTTTAAAGTATATCAGATGGATGTTAAACTGCCTTTCTGAATGGTGACTCGGAAGAAGAAGTATACATTGAGCAACCAGATGGATTTCAATTGTTTGATCATGGTGATATGGTCTGCAAATTGAAGAAAGCATTGTATGGACTCAAGCAAGCCCCAAGAGCCTGGTATGAGAGATTGGATAAGCACCTTTTGAAGATTGGTTTCAACAAAGGTACTGCTAACAGTAATTTGTATTTCAAAATTGATCATGAAAATATTTTGATTGTTGAAGTGTTTGTTGATGATATCATTTTTGGAGGAAGAGATAGTATGTGCAAAACCTTTGCAAATCAAATGAAAAGTGAATTTGAGATGTCCATGTTTGGGGAAATGAATTTCTTCTTGGGTTTGCAAATCACTCAAACAAAGAAAGGAATCTTCATTTCTCAGACCAAATATGTGAAAGAATTGTTGAAGAAATTTGGGATGGAAGACTCAAAATAATGAATACTCCCATGGTAACTAGATGCAAATTGAGCAAGGATGATGACTCTCCTAAGGCTGATCAGAAAAAGTACAGGTCAATGATTGGAGGATTATTGTATCTCACTCAAACTAGACCTGACATTATGAATGCTGTTAGTCTTGTTGCTAGATTCCAAGTTGATCCTAGAGAATCTCATGTCATGGCAATCAAAAGAATTTTTAGATATATGAAAGGGACAATTGAGTATGGGTTGTGGTATCCTAGAGATCATAATTTATCTCTTCATGCATATATTGATGCAGATTGGGCAGGAGATGTGGATGACCGGAAGAGTACCAGTGGTGGAGCATTCTTTTTGGGGAAAAGATTGGTTTCTTGGTTGAGCAAGAAACAAGAGGCAATATCTCTGTCCATTGCGGAAGCAGAATATATTGCAGCAGTAGGTAGTTGCACTCAAGTATTGTGGATGAAACAAATGCTAAGAGACATTAGGGTGGAGTATGAGGAACCTATCACAATCTTCTGTGATAACTCAAGTGCAATAAACATATCAAAGAATCCGGTGTTGCATTCAAAGACTAAACATATATCCATCAAGTTTCACTTTTTGAGAGAGCAAGTGAACAAGAATGAAGTCAGATTGGAGTTTGTGCCTTCCAAGGATCAGATTGTAGATATTTTTACTAAACCTCTACCTAAGGACTCTTTTGAGTATCTCAGGGAGAAGTGAGGGGTTATTACCCCTCCGGTTCTAAATTAAGGTGCATTGATGTGCATCAGTCTGGTGGATCTCACAGTCATACCTTGTGGTCTAGATTGATGATGGGAAGCTGCTACTTAGGGGGAGTAGCTGACATGATTCTGAAGTAATGCAAGTATGTGCCCTTTGCCATTGATGTCAAAGGGGGAGAGAAGACATGTGAAAAACAAGTAGTTGCTGATCAAAGGGGGAGCAGGAAAGGAAGAGAAGACATGTGAATGGTTGTTGCTGATAGGCGGAGCTGTGACAGTAAGGAGAAGCTCTTGTTTTGATGGTCAAAACCATTTTTCACATCATATGTTGCCATCAATGACAAAGGGGGAGATTGTTGCAAGTATGGGCCTAACCGGTGTTGTCATTGATGTCAACATACTTATGTTACATTAATGATAAGGATTAGATGAACTGTGTGTTGAGGATATTGAGAAAATTAGTCCTAATCAGGAACAAAGAAGAACAATGAAGATAGTGAGGTAAATATCCCAGTTAAGATAACAATCAGAGGATGCGCTTCAAAGGGTTTGTAGATATGTGTATTGAGATGATCTAGTAAAGATTTCAAAGGTCCGCATGAAGATCTGAAGAAATTATGGCCACTTCAGTAAAACTGGTTCTGGCAGGTGTTTAGAGGTGACAGAGTGATACAGATAGGTCCGGTGAGATCTGGAAATGAAATATCCTGTTCTGTGGATTTGGTGGAGTATTTAGGAAGTCCATGTGAAGTGTCAACTCAATTGGTTCATGATCTAGAGGTCCGCAAGCATCTATTCCAATATGACAGTGATGACAGACTGTGTTCTTGAGGTTTCAGATGAAGGAGAGAATGATTTCAGTAGACAGTAGTAGTGTGGATGTTCTTGGTGATTCAGGAAAGCTTGTGGAGGTCTTTGGATTGTATCCAGTTCGTGTTGATGGTCTACATTGAAGATTGAGCTCATAATTAAAGATTTACTTCCGGATGATGATGTTCCTCTTAAGTCTGGCCGACCGAATGAGTTACACATCCTGCGGATGATCTGGAAGGTGTCCAGTGAAGAATGGCGTGTTCCCAAAGAAAGATTAAAGTCTCAGATCTGTGTAGCCGACAGTGTGTTGATCTGTGTGAAGTCTTTTTGTAATAAGTCATGTTGTATTTATGTACTTTCTCTATTATGTATGCTGACTTGGATGATAATTCCTAAGTCGATGTCTTGTATAAATAAGGAGTTGTAAAGTCATTTCAAAGGGTATCATGTGAAGATGAGAGTGTGGTAGAGAGGAGTAGAGCAAAAAGTAGAGCAGAAGTATTAAGTTTAAATGGAACTAATTCAAGCATGGTGAAGATGCTATTCTCCAGTTCAAGTATGTAACACTTATTATTTTGTAGACAGTGTGTCTCCTGTAGGCAGTGAGCCTCTTGTGAGTAGTGTGATCAGGCAGTGAGCCCTAATTGGCATGTGCCATTTTGTTCTTTCTATTCTTCTAACAGAGAATACAATCTTGGGTTAATCACCCCGTGGTTTTTCCCTTAACTAGGTTTCCCACGTCAAAATCTTGGTGTCTTGTGTGTTAATGTGTTTCAGCTCTTGATTTAATGCATTATGTTTCCATGATTGATTTATTATTATGTTGTTGAATTACAAGGTAGATTTAAGTGTTTAATTGGAAGAAAGTTTTGGATAACTAATTCACCCCCCCTCTCAGTTGTCTACTCGAAATCTAACAACATCTTGTGATCCGGATTGATGTTAAGGAGGCACTACTCAGGGGGAGTAGTCTACATGAAATTTTTGAGTTTGGTCTGAAACAATAATAAGGAGAAAAGACTACAAATATGTGCCCTTTTCCATTGATGTCAAAGGGGGAGAAGGTCTTGTCTTGATGGTCAAATTAGTTTTTCACATCATATGTTGCCATCAATGACAAATGAGGAGATTGTTGCAAATATGTGCCTAAGTGGTGTTGTCATTGATGTCAACATATCCTTGTTGCCATTAGTGTCAACTGTATCCTATTTTGCTGGTTGTATAGAAGATTGGATTGTTGAGGATATTGAGAAAATTAATGAGGATCAATGTATGTAGACCATATGGCTGAGTAGAGGATTGTCTGAAGAAGCTCTAGTTAAGTTTTGAAGGGTTCGCATGAAGATTTGAAGAAGCTATGGCCATCTGAGTAGGACCAGTTTTGCAGTGTTTAAAAGAGATAGAGTGACAGGAAAGAGGTCTAGATTGTTCCAGATATGTCAAATGATGATCTGTAGATCTAGAGGCATGTTTGGGAGGTCAGTGTGTATCATCCATTCAAGTGGTTCATGGTTTGGAGGTCCACAAGAAATCTTTCTAATGTGACAGTCATGGCAGACAGGGTTCTTGAGGTTTCAGAAGAAGATGCAAGTGATTCTGATGATTTGGATGAGTACAGATGTTTTTGTTGAATTCAATGTGCTTATGGAGGTCTCTGGATCATGTGACTGCTATGTTGGAGGTTCGTATTGAAGTTTGAGCTTGTCAAAGAAGATTTCCTTCTTGGTGTTGTTATTCTTCCCAGTCTTGGCCGACCGGATGATTCAAGCGTGTTGCGGATGATCTAAGAGCAATTCTATGAAGCATGGCATGTTGATCAAGGAAGATTTGAGTCCTAATTATGTTTGTTTGATAACTTAGTGATTCACATTAAGTCAAATGTTTGTAGTGTCGACCTTGATGTTCATTCCAAGGTTGATGAAGCAGAGCAAAGGAGAAGCAGAAGAACAAGAGATGCTTACATGAAGAACTAGAGAAGAAGTATCTGGAGCAGAGCAGAAGTTTTGTAAGCTTTCAAAGGAACTGAACCAGGCATAGAGAAGATGCTATTTCATAGTTCATTCTTTCTATGTTAAACATAAATTCAGTAGGTAGTGAGCCTACCTTGAGCAGTGAGCCCAAAGGCATGTGCCTTCCCTTTTTCTTCTAAGTACTTTTAACAAGGTACGAATCTTGTGGGTTAACCCCCACCATGGTTTTCCCTTGACCGGGTTTCCACGAAATTTTTTTTTGGTGTCGTGTGCTCAATTTATTTCTGCTCTTGTGTTATTGATTTATGCTTTATTGTTTATCTGATTGAAAGTTGTTAAAGAACATTAAAAGTAGAAATTGTTAAAATTGTGGGACAACTGATTCACCCCCCAGTTGTCTGGACTATTTCTAACAACTAAAGCATTTCTCGCTGTTAAGAACGCTAATGAGGATACTTATAATGACTCCCTCAAGTGTATCACTGGGTTATATAATTCATCCATATTCACCCTTACCATGTCATTGCCCTCATCATCACCATCCCATAACCTCCATCTCATCTACCCTGAACTCATTGATTGGGACCAACAAGGGCCTTCTATTCTTGATATCTTTTAAAATGACGAGGCTATCACTGAATTCCTGGGATTAAGATCAGGAATACCAATTGGAGATCACAAGATTGGATACACTATAGATATCAACACTAATGCCTATTTTGGAGAAACAATCAAATTCCTTAGTCACAAAAGTGAAAATATAAAAATCATGTCCCCTAGTGAAAACCAATTTGTGGCACTTTCGGATGATAAAAAATAAAAATAAAGGATCTATCCAAAGGTGAAAACCTCCTTGAGGCACCTAAGGATGGGGAATTTGACCTCCCCAAAATCAAGGCATATCAATAGAGATCTCCCATTCTTATTGAGGAAACATAAGAGATGAATTTGGGAACAACTGAAGAACCAAAGATGACATTTGCAGCCAAATCCCTTTTAGAAGTTGAATTACGAGAGTTCATAACCTTTTCCAAAGAGAGATCAAAGAGTTTTGCTTGGTCCTATGCCGATATGCCTAGATTAGATCCTTCTTTGATAGTACATCACTTAACAGTATATCCTGGAGCAAAATTGGTCAAACAAAAGTTGAGAAAGATGCATCCCAAAATTGCTCTTAGTCAAAGCAAAATTAGTGAAATTACTTGCAGTTGGATTCATCAGATCTTTATATTATCTAGAATGGGTGTCAAACATTGTTCTAGTTTCCAAGGTTACTGGGGGCATCTGCGTTTGTATATATTTCTAAGACTTGAACAAAGCATGTCCTAAAGATGATTTTCCACTACTAAATATTGATATCATAGTTGACCTAACAATAGGACATGAGATGTTGTCCCTAATGGATGGATTTTATGGATATAAACAAATCAAGATTGCTGAAGAAGATCAACATAAGACTGCATTATATGTACTTGGGGAGTTTATTGCTTGAAAGTAATGCCTTTTGGTCTCAAGAATGTAGGAGCAACATATCAAAGAGAAATGATCGTAATCTTTCATGAAATGCTTCATAAGACAATGGAAGACTATGTAAATGATATCCTTGGTAAATCATGCACAAGAGAGGGTCATTTATATGTCCTTACAAACATATTTGACTGCTTAGAGGAATACAAGGTAACTTGCCTTAATCTAAAAAAGTGTCTATGGTGTTACATCTAGCAAACTCTTAGGCTACATTGTCTCTCAAAGGGGTATCAAAGTGGATCATGCTAAGGTCAAAGCTATAGTTGAGAAGACTAATGAGGCAAATCAATGGATATTTTAATTTTTGCATAAGTCTTTTCAAAAACCTTGATACTGTGTTATGGCATATATATAACATTATTATGATTATAATTATCTTTTGAATGAATGGATATGCATCCTTAGTCCTTAATTCTTTTAGATAAAATCTTTTGGCAATTACTGTGAAATCTACTTTAAAATGCATGATTATAATGAGCTCTTGTCAAAGATATATGTTGGTTTCATAAGGATTACAACATGGAGCTTTCCAAGAAGCCTCTGGATCCCTCTGGAGATGCCTTTCTAATAAAGAGCCCAAACTCTAGATGGCTCTGGATTCCTTTAGCATTGCAAAGGAATTATCCTCCCCTTGAGGCAGCGATTATTGAGGCAAAATCAAGGCTTATTCCAAATCCCAACAATGAATATCAAGGATAACTCCAGCTATCCATTCTAGTGCTACAATTCCTTGACAAAATTAGAACTCCAATTCAAAGTTATTTTGGGAGGAGATAACTAAAAGTGCCTTTCTAGTTCAAGATCATGCCATCTGCAACCTATCTGATTTCTGTCAATCATGCTCAATTTAGAATCTTATCTGAAGTTTTCAGATTGAGAAAATTTTGAAGATATGAATAAGTGGCTAGTTAAGTCCAAGTTTTGTTGTAGCTAAGTTTAGTTTAAGTTCTTTCATTAAATAAAGGCTCGATTGTATAAGTAGGAGCTAGATAGATTCTTAGAGTTAGTTTCAAATTCCAAGTTTGAATTACAATTTTCTTGAAGAAATATTTTTCCTGTTTTTATCATGTATCTACACCCATTCGGGTTTTTGATTCAATGCAAATAAAGAGGAATTTCTATTGAAGCCATTTTAGCATAGGAAGATCCTTCCTGCTGGGAAAGCTAGGTCTGCTTACCCAACATAGAAGATCACTTGGTACACCTTTCTATTTTTATTATTTTTTGTATTAATAGGTGGAGCTCCAAAAAAGTTGAGAGGAGGTCTAGTCAATGGATTAGAGAGTAAGAGTTGTTGATTGCTTCTCCTTCTTCATGATAGAGCAAGGGTCATCAACTATTTCATAAAACTCCATAGGACTTTATTTGTTATGATATTTTGTTGTATGCCTTATAGATTTGTACACATACATTTCTATTTTACCAATGTATATCATTATATGCCTCTATGGATTTGTTTATACATTCACTGTATTCATTGCACTATGTATACACTATATAGTATTTTAATGACATTATGTGTACGACATTATATATTATATATGATGATTAATTATGATCATAGATGTTGTCATTTTTATTATTTATATATGATGCTATCAAATTTAGACATAGATATACAATGATATACCCTAAATCATGACTTGTGTTATGCCATATTATCATTTCATATCATTATGAGCTTATTTGAGTGAGTGTGAATTGTCTTAACATGAGTAGGTTTATATTTTTTGTCAGAAGTAAGAGTGTATTGAATCATACCCATGAAGGGTATGGACTTGCCTAGGAAGGGTTTAATTCTACATAGGATAGATAATGCATTATGTTTAAAAGTTTTTATATCACCTACGTGTTCTTCAATGTTTCCATGAACCTCTCTTGAAAATGTACAAGTGTGTGAATTCATGTTTAATCTTTCTTAGCAAGGAGGGGTGATACTTGAAAGCATCACAATGGTTAAAAGAGAACTATACCTGTATTGGCTTGGAGCTTGCACCTTCATGGAGATTGGAATTTTAGAATAAATTGTTATTATTGAATGTCCTTATTGCAATTATTGTTGGAATTTGATCTACAAGTTGTAAAAGGAGATTGTTCCTTAACTACATTCAAATGTTGTCAAAAATTATCGAAACATGTATTCTATAGAATTATGTATTTAGAATTTGTGAACTACTTCATCTTATTTAGTTTTAGAAGAAATGAATAATAATGATTTTAGCTCATGAACGAGTGGTTGGGTAGACTCATTGTTGTTTGAACATATCAATAGGCCCCTAATACTTTGGAAAAAGGAGTTATTAAATAAATAGTTTTTTAGTTGCTATGGAAACCTTAAATTTATTGTTAAACATTTAATATAAATTTTCATTTTATTTTATAATAATGGAAATGTATAGGAATGAAATATAGATATGTTGTTTCGATAGGAAAAATCATCCCTTATCATCTTGGCTGAAAAATTATAGAAATTGTTAATTTTTTCATGCTTTTTGTATATCTCAAAAATATTGATTTACTAATAAGAATTTTGCAATGATGAATGCAACTTTTTTGTAGAGAATGGTAACTTATGGAAGTGAAATTTTTTATTCACTACAATGAATGTAGAATTGAAATGAATTAGGTTTTATCCTTAAAGACCTATCATGCTATAGATATATCTGTACTACTCTCTTGATCCCACGATAGCTCTTGGATGATTTGAAATAAATAAGGGCTTATTCTTAAATATAAAACCTTAGGACATAAGTTAACATATTTTTGTGCTTCAATTGACTCATAATGGGTAGTTGGAGGAAGTCAATGAGGCCCATTTGACAAGGAGGTATATGCCTAAGAAGGGTGGAGACCACTATTACATGGGTTGGAAACCCTAGATGATAGATATTAGGACTTAGGATGAGCAGGAAAATGATTTAGACACAAACCCAACCCATCAAATTTACCATGAAAAGTAATGAAGAAAAAAACATTTTTTCTCTTAGGGGTTATAGGAGACTCTCTCAGTCCAATGGAAGGGTTAGGAGACCCAGGGAATGAAATTAGGCCTCCAATAGCATTAACCCACCCACATTAATGTGTTGGCACTATCTGTTTCGTCCCACGAGGTGCGGAAGAAAAATGTAGCTATTGGCACCTTTACATTGAATGCAACTGAGGCATTTTGCAAGAATGCATTCATTGTCAGCACAATCAAATGGTTTGGATTTGACAAAAATTAAGATAGGTTACTGTAGACAGACTTGACATCTACTTGTAGGTGCAAATGAACCATTTTTAGGTGCCATGGATTCTGAGAATTACTACGCCAAAGTTTGATAGCTTTTTGCTCTTAGGGCTCTTAAGAGACTCTCTAAGTCTAATGTAGCCCAGAAATATTTGGAGATTTGGGAAATGAAATGAGGCATCCAATAGCATTCACCCACCCACCTTGACATGTTGGTGCTATTGGTTTAGTCCCACAAGGTAAAAAAGACAAAATATGGCTATTGCCACCTTTACACTCCTCTCAAATGAGGTATTTTAGAAGAATGCATTTATTTTCAACACAATCAAATAGTTTGGAGTTGATAGAAACTGAGATAGGCTATTGTAGATAGACTCAAAATCCACCTGTAGGTACAAACAAAATATTTCTAGGTTCCACAGATTCTGAGAATTGCTATGTCAAAGTTTGATAACTTTTTTCTCTTAGGGCTCTTAAGAAATTCTCTCGGTCCAATGTAGACTAGAAGGATTGGGATATCTAGGGAATGAAATAAGGCCCCTAATAACATTCACCTTCCCTCTATTGGGAATTAAGGTGTCTCAACCTTATCAATTCCAAGTTTATTTCTTGTTTAATATTTTCCTGTAGCATTTAATATTTGTGCTCCATCAAAATGGGTGTTTCTTTTTTAGTTGGCACTTTTTCCACATGTCGATGCCTTGAAAATTAGTATATTAGTTTTCAAAAGATGCCCACTTAGTGGTATATTGTGGAAAGACTATTTTAAGCATGTTATGACAGATTCTATGACAACTGTAAGGGTCAAAATAGGAGAATTTACTTTGGACATGAGAGCCTAATTTTGGACTAGAATCTAGCCTATCTTGAGCACCACACCTCATGAGAGGTTTATCACATGTTTTTGGTAAACCACAAATGATTTCCTATTTGTGATAAGTCTATAAATTGGAGGTTTTAGGAGTAGTTTGTATGTTGAGTTTGTAGGTACCGTTATGCTGCCAAAATTGTTCTAGGAATTAAGTGTTGTTCAGGTACTCGTATAAGAAACTTTCTTTGCAAGTTTATACAATCTTGTTTTGGATTTTTAATACATTGAGAATGCTTTTGGAGTGTGGTTTTTCTCCCGAAAGAGTTTTCCCCATGTACATATGTGTTATGGTATATTATTGATTTTATGTGATATGTTGCGTATCTTCTTCTCTGTGACTGTAAGGATCACAAATTTGCACAATACTCTCCTTAGATTGGTGTAGGAAGCGTTTCCACACACCTTGCTTCCTTTTAGTTGGTATCAGAGCCTGACTAGGTTTATCTCTAGTTGTGAGGTAGAGGGATTTTTGTATTGATCTTCATTTGAGTGGGATCTTGCATAGAGTATTTTGTGATCTTGTTGTAGGAAGAAGATGGCAAGCACATATGAAAGAATAGAGATGGATAAGTTTAATGGTGACAACTTTGAGTTATGGAAACTTAAAATGGAAGATATGATTGTAGATAGAGATTTATGGGTTGCAATATCTGGTACCAAACCTTCAGGTATGAAACAAGAATATTGGGATTTGATGGATCAGAAAGATAAGGGTCTTGTGAGACTCTATTTGGCTAACTCTATTTTGTTAAATGTTCATGAAGAGGCTACAATGACAAGTCTATGGAAAAAGCTTGGAAAAATTTATCAAGCTAAATCCTTGGTAAATAAGTTATTCCTAAGAAAGATGTTGTACTCTTTCTCAATGGAAGATGGAGGATCCATAGCTGATCACTTGAATGAATTTAATATGCTTGTTGCCTAGTTGAGCTCTATTGGAGTGAAAATGGAGGAGAAGGATCGTTGCATGACATTACTTTGTTCTTTGTTGGATTCGTACGACCACCTTGTGATGGCCATTGGGAGTACCACCACCAAGTTCAAGATGGATGAGGTAGTTGCATTGTTACCTTCAAAAGAGATATGAAGAAATAATTTAGAAATGGCTAAGGAGGCTCTTGCAGTTCGTGGTAGATCAAAATAAAAAGGAAAGACGAAGGACAAGAAGTAAGAGAAGTCAAGATCCAAATCTCATGGGAGATCTAAGTCTCCTAGTAGGTCCAAGGCATTATGTTGGAACTATGACAAACCGGGACATTTCTGAAAAGAGTGTAAAGAGGAAAAGAAAAAGAAAAAGAAGAAGAATGATTCAGATTTTGATAAATCCTCTCAGGATGATGGAGAAGCGTTTGTCATTGCCTTGAAAACTCATTCATCTGAGGATGTGTGGCTTATAGACTCTGGTGCATCTTTTCACATGACTATACATCAGGGTTGGTTCATGAAGTATGAAGAGTTTGACACCGTGGGAAGGTGTACTTGGGTGATGACTCTCACTTGAAGATTGTTGGCTATGGAAGAGTTTTGATTAGATTCCTTGATGGATGAGTGAAGGGGATCAATGTTGTTTTGCATATCCTTGGTTTGGCATTAAATCTTTTATCTATAAGTAAGTTGAATGATGTGGGTGTGTAGGTTGTTTTCTTGAATGGAGGATGTAACATGACAAGAGGAGATATGGTGCTTGCTAAGGGTGTTTGGGTTGGCACTTTGTTTAAGTTGGATGCATGCACAATTTAGTGTAATAGTTCTTTTGTTACAAAGAAGAAAACTTCAGAGTCTTCATCCTCACCATTGGAACCAACAACAAAGAGATGTGTTACATCTACTTCCAATGGACGTGCTTCTGGGTACCCAAGGGTGCTCATTCTTTGGAAATGAAATATCCTATAGAGAAGACAATGTTATGGAACAAAAGACTTGATCATATAGGTGAGAAGGGTCTTAGATCCCTGAAAATAAAATCTTGTTGAGGGGATGAATGATTTTAATCTTAAGTTTGATTTTTGCGAACATTGCATATATGGAAAACAAAACCGTGTTCAATTTTATTCTATTTCTCACAAAACTTCTGAGTTGTTGGACTTCATACATTCTATTGTTTTTGGTCCTATTAATGTTCCTTGAATTTCAAAATCTATTTACTTTGTATCATTCATTGATGATTATATTAGGACATGGGTATATTTACTCAGAAGTAAATCTGATGTCTTTAGTCATTTCAAGGAGTTTAAAGCTTTTGTAGAGAATCAGACTAGTAAAAAGATTAAGTGTTTCAGGACTAAAAATGGTGGTGAGTTTTGTTTGGAAGATTTCTATAGGTTCTATAAAGAACATGGGATTGAGAGGCACAAGACAACTCAATATACCCCTCAATAGAATGGAGTTGCAGAGAGGATGAATAAGACATTGATGGAGAGGACTAAGAGTATGCGTAGTAGAGCTAGCCTAGGACAAAACTTTTGGGCTAAATCTGTTGCCATTGCTTTCTACCTAGTTAACAAGTTTCCTACATTAGCTCTTTTTGATAAGACATCTATGGAGGTGTGGTTAGGTAAAAATCCCTCATCGATACATCTTTGAGTATTTGGTTGCGAGGCATATGCACATGTACCTAGGGAGAAGAGGTCAAAGTTGAAGAACATGGTAGTTAAGTGTATCTTCATTGATTATGGTGTTGGTGTGAAAGGGTACAAGATTTGGGATCCTATGGCCGAAAGAGTTATGTACAACATAAGTGTTATTTTCAGAGAGATAAACCTTCTTTCGATGTTCTGCAACTAGAAAAGAAGAAAATAAAGAGGATGTGATCCAACTTCCTTCTATCCCTGATAAAGTTGAACTGAAAACACCTGTTGGAGCTGATGATGAGGAGAGCTGTAGTAGTTCAGAGAGTTTAGAAGAAGAATAACCTCAACCTTAGTTACTGTGAAGGTCCACACGAACAAGGTGGAAACTTGAAAGGTATGTGTATTCACCTTATGATTGGAATTTTATTTTGCTTTGATTACTAGCATTGATGAGCCTAGAATTCTGAAAGAGGCTATGGGTATGAAAGATACAAATTCCTAGAAGGAGGACGTGGAGGAAGAAATGGCTGCATTGAATAAAAATAATACTTGGGATTTGGTACCTTTACCTGATAGATGAAAACCCATTGGATGTAAATGGGTGTTCAAAAAGAAATTTGGTTCAAATGGGAGTGTTAAAAAGTATAAGGCAAGGTTGGTCACAAAGAGGTATTCCTAGGTTGAGGGAATAAATTATGTTGAGATTTTCTATCCCGTTGCAAAGATGACATCCTTTAGATTCTTATTATCACTTGTTGTAGTGTATGATCTTGAAGTTGAGCAGATGGATGTGAAGACAACTTTCCTTCATGGTGACTTTGAGGAGGAGATTTATATGTCACAACCTAAAGATTACATTGAAAGAGGTAAAGAAAATTTGGTTTACAAGTTGAAAAAGTCTTTGTATAGTTTGAAACAGTCTCCTAGGATGTGGTACCAAAAGTTTGATGCCTTTGTGTTGAGTTTGGGATTTTTGAGATTGAAATCAGATAATTATGTTTATTACAAGATGTACAATGATCACATTATCATTATTGCATTATATGTTGATGATATGTTGTTCTTTGGGAATGGTAAAAGTTTGATTTCTGATTTGAAGTCTCATTTGTTAGCACAGTTTGAGATGAAAGATTTAGGGGAAGCTAGGAACATTCTGGGAATGAAAATAAGAAGAGACAGGGCAAACAAAAAACTTTGGGTGAACCAGAGTAAGTATGTGAATATTGTGTTGGAGAGATTCATCATGACTATATGTAGACCATTGTGTGTTCCCATTATGCAAGGGACAAAGTTATCTATTGAGGATTTTTCAAAGTCTCCTACTGAGATGGAGGACATGAGTAGAGTTCCTTATGCTAGTGTTGTTGGTAGTTTGATGTATGCTATGGTATGAACAAAACTACGTATTGCCCAGGCAGTGGGAGTCCTTAGTCACTTTATGGCTAATCCTGGATGCGCACATTGGGATGCAGTGAAGAGTGTTCAGATATTTGTGGGGCATTTCTGAGTATTCCCTATGTTATTATGGTTATCCTATAGGACATTGGCATTGAGTTTGTATCTGTGGATATGTGGATTCTGATTGGGTTGGTGACATTGACAGTAGAAGATCCACTAGTAGTTATGTTTTCACTAGGTTTGGTGGTGCCATTAGTTGGATGAGTAAGTAGCAAGTTGTCATCGCTTTGTCCACTACAGAAGTAGGGTAGATGGTAGCAACTCATGCTTGTAAGGAAGCCATTTGGCTTAAGATATTATGTTCAGATGTTGGGCTTGATGCAGGGATGATTACTATTTTTTGTGACAGACATAGTGCTATATGTTTAACAAAATATCCTACTTTCCATGCAAGGACAAAGTACAATGATGTCCATTACCATTTTTTGTGACATGGCAGATGATGGGAAGGTGAAATTAGAAAATTTTTACATGTTACCAAATGTTGCAGATTCATTGACAAAGCCTATGAGAACTGATAAGTTCAGATGGTGTTCGAAGTCTATGGGCCTCTCGGCCCCTAGAAGTTGATTTCATGATGGTATGGTTTACCCTGGCTCTTGCAAGGTATTTGAAAAGTGGGAGAATGTTGGGAATTAAGGTGTCTCAACCTTGTCAATTCCAAGTCTATTTCTTTTTTAATATTTTTCTATAACATTCAATATTTGTGCTCCATCAAAATGGGCGTTTGTTTTTTAGTTGGAACTTTTTCCACATGTAGGTGCCTTGAAAATTGGTATATTAGTTCTCAAAATATGCTCACTTAGTGGTATATTATGGAAAGACTATTTTTAAGCATGTTATGATAAAAATGGGGGAATTTACTTTGGACATGAGAGCCTCATTTTGGATTGGAATCTTGCCTATCTTGGGAACCACACCTCATGGGAGGTTTATAACATATTTTTGGTAAACCACAAATAGTTTCTTGTTTGCGAGAAGTCTATAAATTGGAGGCTTGAGGAGTAGTTTGTATGGTTGAGTTTGTAGGTACCATTTTACTATCAAAATTGCTCCAGGAATTAAGTTTTGTTGTACTCCTGTAAGAAGCTTACTCTGCAAGTGTATGCAATCTTTTTTTAGATTTGTAATACACTGAGCAGGCTTTTAGAGTGTGGGTTTTTTCTCTCGAAAAGGTTTTCCCCACGTAAATTTGTGTTATGGTATATTGTTGATTTTATGTTTTATGTTGTGTATCTTCTTCTTTGTGACTGTAAGGATTAAAAATTTGCATAATACTCTCCTCGTTAGATTGGTAATATATCCTTGGTCTTGGGGCAAGGTGACATGCTCTGTATGAATCCCTAGTTTCCTAAGTTTGTTACCTTAGACATTTTATTTTTAGTTCTAATTTGGGCCTTTCTGCCTAACCTCCCATTGTAGTTTTTAGTGTCTTCCCAATTTGTTTTCTATTAGAAATTCCTTGGGTAGATTACTCTCTATCTCCCCCAATACATGAATGTGTGCCTATCCTACACTTTCTAGCTTCCTATTAAGATGGATATCTTAGACTTGGATAACCAAAGGAGATTTGGCTCATTGTGGGTGAGTGTATTTGGAAATAGTAGTTGGATTATGAGTGAGTTTGTTTTATATGTAGAGCATGTTATTTTTATGGTCATTGGCTTGTTTGCATAAACAATTTAAGGGGTCTAAGGAGGCCTCTTAGTGGAAGGGGTGCATCCTCATCATTATAAGGATTTGGTTGACTTTTCTCATTCTTCTATTGATCATATTTCTCTAAATTCTAAGTAGTCTCCTTCTCCTATGAAGGATGTTTCTCCTTTTGGGATAAGTCTTGTTCCCCCTTGGGTGTTGGTGGAGGATTTTCTCAATACTTGGAAAGTTGAACCCTCCTTCCCTTAGCAAGGCTTTTTATTTAGTAGTTCTTTGATGTCAAGTTGTGGACCCTTCTCGTGGATAAAATACTCCTTATTAGTTGATTCTTGATCCATCTCCTCCTTGTTCTCATGTGTGAGATTCTCCCCCTTTAATTCACATCAAGTTTCTCCCTAGCCTATTTCTTTAGTTGTTCTACAACCTTCATCTTCCTTTGGGGTCTTTTATATAACCCTAAGTTTTTACAATGCCCCTTCATTGGACTAAGTGTGTTTAGATGTGGTCCCCCTAGTTGAATCATTGGATTATCAGAAAGATTGGACTACATTTTCAAACAGGAAATATTCTTCTAAGAAAGTTTTTAGTCAAATAAATTCTAACATCTTACAAGAAGGGGTTAGTTGTGGAGATTTGATCTTGTTGTGTTGTTTTTTGTTGACATGTAGTATGTTCTAGATTGTTTGTTTGGTGCATCACTTGTTTGTGGTTACATCTTTTCCTTTGGATTGTTGTCTTCTAAGCTTGTTTATTTGGTGTGTGTGCTTTCAATGCCTATGTTTGTTCTTGATTATTAGTCTTTGTTCATGGGCAAGTGCCTTGATAGAATCCTCACTATATTATAAAAAAAATGTTAGGTAAATTATCTAGAATTAATTAAAAAATTAAATATATATTGGGAAAAGATGAGGAAATTAAATAATTTTTAAAATTAATGAAATTTGGGGGGGAAATGGAACAAAATTTAAAAAATAAAAATTATAAAACTTATTATTCATCCTTTTGACTTACTAATTTATGTTTGTAGTTAGATCATGGCAATGTGAAACCATGAATTGTTTCATGTTTTGAGCAACCTTCAAATTAATGCTAGCTTCCTTATTCTAATGAAAATTAATCATTGGGGTAAAATAAGGAATCATTTATCTAAAACATGAGAAAAACAAGTGCAATGTGCAAGAATAGTTGACCCTTGAAACAATATTTGACAAAATAGAACAAAACAAAGGGCTTTTGAGACAAACTTCAAATAAACATAATTAATCTTACATGCAAGAGGTAAGAGATTCAACACAATGAAGGCCTATTCAATACCTAATATAATTAAATAGGCCTTCATTGCGTTGAATCTCTTACCTCTTGTACGTAAGATTAATTGTGTTTATTTGAAGCTTGTCTCAAAAGCCCTTTGTTTTGTTCTATTTTGTCAAATATCGTGTAAATGGTCAACTATTCTTACACATTGCACTTGTTTTTCTCATGTTTTAGATAAATGATTCCTCATTTCACCCCAATGATTAATTTTCATTAAAATAGGGGAGCTAGCATTAATTTGAAGGTTGCTCAAAACTTGAAACAATTCATGGTTTCACATTGTCATGATCTAACTACAATCATAAATTAGTAAGTCAAAAGAATGAATAATAAGTTTTATAATTTTTACTTTTTAAATTTTGTTCCATTTTCCCCCCAAATTTTTATTGATTTTAAAAATTATTTAATTTCCTCATCTTTTCCCAATATATATTTAATTTTTTTATTTAATTCTAGATAATTTACCTAACAATTTTTTTGATAATATAGTGAGGGTTCTATCAAGGCACTTGCCCATGAACAAACACTAACAATCAAGAACAAACATAGGCATCAAAAGCACACACACGAAATAAACAAGACTAGCAGACAACAATCCAAAGGAAAAGATGTAACCACAAACACACAATGTGTTAGGAAAAGTGTCTAAACCTTGTAACTATGGAAGGTTACTATTCTTCCAAGTTTTGGTCTTTCTGAATACCATTTATCTTGGAGAATGGTCTAGAACTTTCAAAGTTTCCAAAAGGGCTAAAATGGCGGGACTTACTATTTTTAGTAACTCTATATTTGACCTCATATTGACCCAAATTTTTTCCCAAAAGGTGCGGAACTAGTAAGTAAATATCTCAGGTGACTTTCAACTCAAGATCATATTTGGATTGCGAGATATTAAAGTTTATGTTTTTTGAAACTACCGAAAAAAGTTTTGAACTCAGTTTTGAGGCACTTAGAGGTCCCTAAATGAATCTAAATTTGTCATAATGGACGAAGTAGGTTATAGCTTGATAGATCTCTCTATGAGCTTTCCAACACATTAAATGGTTCACCAATCGGACACCCAGATCAAAAGTTATGACCTTGAGAAGTTGGACCTCCCATTTTTGGGAAATGTGAAAATGTGTTGGACACTCAAAAGAGCTATAAAGGGGAGAGTTACACGTGTTGCTGTGTGATTTGGCACATCACAAGGCATATTTGATTGGAGATAATTTGGGTGCAACTTTTGGGTGGTTTTGGCTCATGGTTTTGTAATTACTATTGACGGTTTTTTGTATTGTATCTCCTATATATCAGGAGCTTGAGATGGAGGTTGTGTGTAAGAGTCTTATAGATGTTGAGTTATCTCCTGGATCTCTGGTTGATTAATACTCTTCTGAAATCTTGCTCTGCAAGTATATTGTAATCTTCTTGATTCTTGAATAATATATTGGGCGGCTTTGGAGTGTGGGGTTTTTTACCTAAAAGGGTTTTCCCCATGTATACCTTGTGTTGTGAGTTTTTCTTTTGAATGTTGTTAGTACCTTTCTGTTAATGTGCACATCTTAATATGTAATTGTAAAAGTTAAAATTTACTTAAATCTTTCCTTAGTAGATTACTGTAGGAAGCGTTTCCGCATACCTTGCTTCCTTTCATGATGTACGAAACAAACAATCTAGAACATATTGTTGCAAGTATGTGCTAATTGGTGTTGTCATTGATGTCAACATGTTTGTGTCGTCATTGGTGTCAACTGTGTCTTTTGATGTAGCTATTGTTGTTTGATTAAGTTGTTGTGTTAAAGGGATCTCAATGCCTTGTAGAAGTGATGGTGATGTCAGTATATTGTTCTTGTTGCTGAGTTTCCAAGTGCTTTTGAGAAAATTTGATTAATACTAGAAACAGTGTGTTGAAGAGTCTTTTGGATTATAGAATACTATTTAGTTTTTTCTCCGCATTTCTTCTGTGTTGAAGATCTAAGTGTGTGGTTTGGATATGTTATCAAGAAGTGTCTGAAGATGTTAAATCCAAAATTTGGTGCTTCAGATTGTTGTACAGTGGAAGTTATGTTCACCAATTTGAAGATAGTGTCTGACAGTGTTTGCAGTGTGTCTGAGAGAAAGTATTTTTCTCCGCATTCCTCCGTAGAAAGGTTTCAGGTGCCATAATTCTGGATATGTGTTCATAAGATCCTTAGCTATCCTCATTCCAAAAGGTTTGTAATTTGGTGCTCCAGAAAGCAATTTATTGTGTGGCAGAGTTCAATAGTTTAGGTGAAAGTTGTTGTGGATAAATTTGTTGGTTTCCAGGTGACTTCAAGATGTTTGTGGATGTTTCTAGATTGTGTTAAATCCCTGTGTATGGTCCACAATTTATGGTTGTAATCGTGGAATCATGTGATCAAGAATTCCTTATGTTTACACTATTTGGCCAACCTTAAATGTTTGTGTTGATTGAGGAGTTGATTTGATGATTATGTGAGTGTTGTGTAGCGTGTATGGATAGATTTAGGTCTGAGATAAGGCATAGAGTGGTTTTCCTTCATTCCCCTATGCCAAGGAATGTTTAGGTCCAGACCTAATTCAAATATTGTGTGTTTACCGAACTTGGAGATTGTGTTGCCAACCTTGAAGATTGTTTCAAAGGTAATGGTGGTATAAATAATTGTTAAGTATTTGTGGATGTGTGTGTGAATGGGGGAAATGATGTTGTGATGCAAATTTGATCAAGGCAGTAAGGGATTTCATGTGTTAGGCTACCAGATGCAATGAGAAGAAGGTGTCTACAATTTTTAGTGATGCTGTGAAGGTGTTGTGTATGTTGTGGTGTATAATAAGCTTCATTGGAACTGAACTTCATGCATAGCTTAGATGCAACAATATGAGTTCAAAGTCTGGCAGTGAGCCATTCTTTCCTTCTTTCTTTTTTAGTGGGCAGTGAGTCCACTTGGATAGTGAGTCCCCTGCAGTGAGCATTTTCTCTATGGCAGTGAGCCTTTGTAATTTGGTATTGTTACTACATTATATTGTGAGCTAATCCTCACCGTGGTTTTTCCCTTTTAGGGTTTTCCACATAAAAATATGGTGTTCTCTTATGCATGGTGCTGATGTGTTTAAGTTTCTATTATTTGCTTTTCATGTTTAAACTTCATAACAGATTCATGGTTTAAATGAATTGATGTGGATGTGATTATGTTTATGAGGGTTTGAAGTTTTTGATACAACTGATTCACCCCCCTCCTCTCATTTGTCTTGTGCCTTCAACACATACTACATATCAACAAAAATAAACACAACAAGATCAAATCTCCACAACTAACCCCTTCTTGTAAGATGTAGTAATTTATTTGACTAAAAACATTCTTAGAAGAATATTTTCTATTTGAAAATGTAGTCCAACCTTTCTAATAATCTAATGATTCAACTAAGGGGACAACATATAAACACACTTAGTCCAATGAAGGGGCATGGTAAAACCTTAGGGTTATAGAAAATACCCCAAGGGAAGATGAAGGTTGTAGAACAACTAAAGAAATAGGCTAGGGATAAACTTGATGTGAACTCAAAGAGGGAGAATCTCACACAAGTGAACAAATAGGAGATGGATCAAGAATCAACTAATAAGGAGTAGTTTACTCATGAGAGGGGTCCACAACTTGACATCAAAGAACTACTAAAGGAAAACCTTTGCCAAAGGAAAGAGGGTTCAACTTTCCAAGGACTGAGAAATCCTCCACCAACACCCAAGGGGGAACAAGACAGCCCAAAAGGAAAAACATCCTTCATAGGAGAAGGAGACTACTTAGAATTTAGAGAAGAAACATGATCAATAGAAGAAGGATAAAAGTCAACCAAATCCTTCTAATGATGAGGATGCACCCCTTCCACTAAGAGGCCTCCTTAGATCTTTTAAAGTGTTTATGTAAAGAAGCCAATGACCATAAAAATAACATGCTCTACATATAAAAGCAACTCACTCATAATCCAACTACTATTTTCAAATACGCTCACACACAATGAGCCAAATCTCCTTTGGTAATGCAAGACTGAGATATGCATCTCAACAGGAAGCCTAGAAAATGTAGGATAGGCACACATTCATGTATTGGGAGAGATATACAGTAATCTCCCCAACAAATTTCTAATAGCAAACAAATTGGGAAGACACAAAAAAACTACAATGGGAGTTTAAGCAAAAAGGCCCAAATTAGAACTAAAGATAAAATGTGTAAAGAGGTAACAAACTTAGGAAACTAGGGCTTCATACAAAGCATGTCATCTTGCCCCAAGACCAAGGACCAACCTCCAAAAGGCTCCCTTGATCTTCTTTTGATCCATAAACAATAATGAAAAAAACCCTGAGCACAAGGGTAAATGATTAAATCCTCAAACAAAAGGGATTTCCATAACCTAGATATCCACCTTCATGTGCCATATTTGGCCAAAGATTATGGAATCTACAAATCAATGCCAACCCAATATAAAGTTCCTCCTCTAAAATCTCCAAGTCCATAAATAGCATAGAAATGCTATTTGATCTATGCATTAGACCATATCCAAATCTAGCAAAAAGTTTATTTACAATATATTGGCCCACACCAAAAACTCCTTGACTCATTCCTGCTTCAATCTTAGAAACTTGTTCCCTTACATTGTCAACAACCACACCACATTGAACCAAACAAATACCCTCCTTGTTAGGGTTAAGCCCCTAGGCAACAACAAAACCTCCAACCAAAAAAGAGGGTACATGTACCTATTAAAGCCAATAAGCTTAAGGTGGAGCTAACACCATCCTAACTGACAATTCCTCTCAATAAAAACTACATCAAAAGAACACATTTTATTGTGTGACAACACAAAAGAGTACATAGAACCCCCAAACAATGCAATTTTACCCCAAGTGACTGAATAATTTTAAGTTGTATCTAATTTCTTTAATTTCAATGAAGTTATTCTAATACCATGAACTTATATAACCAATTCAAACTAATTTCACTACCTTCTCTAATTCACCAATGTCCTTAATTTCTCTAATTCAGCCATTCAAATAATTGTCCCAACTAATCAATTTTCTTTAATTTAGACAAATTTACCTCATTTCCTTGATTTTGGTGTTTTCACTATTTCTCTAAAGATTTTTACTATTCTTACATTTAAATGAATTTTAACTAATTTTTCTAAATATCTTATTTTCCTATTTTCCTTAATGATAACTGCCTTATCTAATTTCTATATTTTAATAACTTTACTTAATAAAACTCTATCATATAATTTCAACAATTTACCCAATTTTCCCAACATCACTATTACCATCCAAATCCCTAATTACCTAATCTCACTTCTTTTATGAATTCAAAATAATTTGCACAAACATAATCCAAGACCAACATGAATATAAGGACATAATACATGTTGCTGATATAATTTGTGACATTCAACATTGTTTATGCCATCATTCATATAAACTTTGTAAAATCTATCCAGACAAGTTTATGTTCAATATCATTGGCCAATGTATATTTTTGTCCTTCGTCCTTAATGGTGTAATTTCTTTATTGTTGTGCAATCTTGCTCTTTGTTCTAAGAAATGGTATCAGAACCAGAAGAAATGGAAGGAGATTGAGTTTTGTAGTATTTGATGTAAACCAATTTAATTTTAATTACACTAATTTTGTGTAACACTGATTTTATTGTGTAACAAGTGTTTGAAATATGGTTTGCATGACAGGAAGAAGCATTTTTTAACAAACTCTGGGCACTGTGAAATGCACAGAGTCATCTTCTTGAGCGTGAGGCAAATCACACAAGCGGCTGTTCCTTGTTTCCATTGAATAATTTTTTTTTACATTAAAAGTCTTCGCCCAGATTAGAGCTGGTGAAGTTAAAATATGAGCGAATGGAGAATTTCTACATTAGAAAACGGGTATGCAGGCTGGACTATGTTGTTTTTCTGTGACTGTTTCCTCCAAATATGGCGTCACTTCATCACCGACACTTTATTGGAAATAATTCTTTATCTATTTATTTAAAACAGGCAAAGGAAGAATATTAGTGTACTTGATTGTATGGGAGAGTTAGTCACAAGTTCAAATCTGGTTATCCTAATTTTTTAAGTTTTACTTTTGTAAGTGGGTCTGAGTTTAAATCTTGTTTCTATATATTTTTAATGTACATAAAAAGTAAATAGAGTATATATATCTAAGTATGTCAATTTGTTATTATATTTTTTTTTTAGTAAAGAGAGTATAAATATAAATTCAAAGTATGTCAATTTGTTATTATAATTTTTTTTGTAAATAAAGTATAAATATAAAGTGTGATGAAGTTGTAAGTGTTTATGCATTGTGTACTTGTAAGAGTATAAATATAAAGTGTGATGAGATTGTAAGTGTTTATACATGGTGTACTTGTGACAAATTTGTAAGTGTTAATGTATAGTGTAGTTGTGGAAAAGTTGTAAATGTTTATGCATAGTGTAGTGTAGATTTTGCTTTACATTTTGAACTCTTTCTGAGTGCATCAATTCCCATTTTCCATCTGGTTCCTTGACCCTTTATGGTATTCCAACCCTTTTGCAATGATATCTGGTCTAAGATACCTTGACATGTCGCTGATTCCTCTTCCTTGCACCTTTCTTCATTGCATCAATTTGTTGCGTGAACTCATCATTATATTTTTTTGTGTACATAAAAAATAAACAAAATATAAATATTAAGTGTGATAAAATTGTACGTGCTTATACATAGTATAATTGTGACAAAATTGTAAGTGTTTATGTATAGTGTAGTGTAGACTTTGCATTACATTTTGAATTTTACTTGAGTTGCCATCCATCCTATTTCCCATCCGATTCCTTGACCCTTTATGATATCCCAACCCTTAACAATGATATCCAATCTAAGATACTTTCACATCACTAATATTTCATGCCTTGTGGCTTGCACACCTCCTTGCTATATCAATTTGTTCCATCTCTCATGTGCCATGGCCGAGCCCTGATCTAGACTTATGGCAGCCCTCATTTCTTTTATTGTGCATGAAGATTTTTTTATTCGCAAGGTTATCGGTTTCCACTTACCTTTGGATCCCCTTGATCCAATAAGCCGCCAGGACTGTGGCTTAGTTCATTCCTTGACAGCTTCGGGCCCCTACCAACTGTCCATCATGCTTATTTAATGGTTGGTCCGAGTCAATGGAGAAAATGAAGTTTTGCTAGCATGAATTCCTGCCATTGATTGGTTTCTTCCGGTGGTGGGCCCCTTCCATGCAGCTAGTCTTTTGTTGATTAAAGTGAAATCGATGAGCCCCCATGGTCAGTCCGCCCGGTTTCATCATCAAGAACAAGGCAATTTGGAAGTGGCATGTTCTCACTGGCAGCAATAACCAGTTTATATTGGTCATCCAGACCACTATGCAGACTTCTTCTATGGGTCTCCTTGCGTGGTGCTGAAAAGAGTGATGATTCTGTTATGTATTCAATGATGGCATATGGCATAGAAGTAGGGTAAGGCAATATATCAGATAGCTCCTATTGTCTCATCTTTTTGTTATCTCCCTTTTTCCAATTTCAATCTCTTCACAATTTCCATCTACACTGTGGTCCTCAGAGTTAATTTTTCATCTCCCAAGCCTTGTTCTTTAATGATTAATGTTTTGAAGTGTGTTTCTTAATGAGTCAAGGTCATGAGTGGTATAGAAAATCTTAAGTTTCAAGTTTTATAGAGAAACCCAAAGAGTCAGCAATTTTTTTAGCATATATTGCAGAAATGTAGAGTTGGTAGACTTGCTTGTCAATTTTGCACGTTCACAAAAACTTTGATATACGATGCATCATGGAACTTAAGATCATATGTGCATGTGATGCAAACTCGATATGTTTTTGGCCCCCAAATGTCCACGAATTTGGATATCAAGTCTAGCCTTTGCGAAGACTTTTCCTTCAGGCACACACATTTTTAGCACATGCAAATTCTATTGTTGCTCCCGCATCCCATAATCTTCCACTTTGTCTAATAACTAGAGTTGCAAAACAACAACACAACCACACATATCTTGCAAATTTAACTTGTGCTTATGTTCGTCTTTTCCCCACGACCTCTTGAAGTAGAGAAAACATAGCTAGTCATATGCAAAATATTGTTCATTTCACACATGCCTTTCTGAGCTTGGAATTTGCCTTCTTGCTTCTACAATCCTCCTCTTTGCCTCCTAACCTACTTGGAGAGTTAGCGCTTTATTTTGCAAGATATGCTCACATAACACTCAACCCTGCAATGGTGGTAAAAGGCACAAAAAAAAGAAAAGGGAAATGTATTAATTCTAGATACATATGAACCAAAGCTTTATTAATGACCTCCAAACACTTTCTCATTACCTCACGAAGCATCCTAGTTGTAGATTTGACATTGATTTACATAGGAGTTGATTTGATCGAGTGGTGACTTCACACTTGTATATGTCTATGAGTAGGAGATTCAGAACAATAAATGAAATCAGCAACAAATATCAATTCCTATTCTAAACCAAGTGCAAACCTCAAATCGAGTAGACAAGTAGATTTTTTTATGCTTACAATGACATGTGGTGTGCAATCTTTTTTACAGTGTGTACCTATGATTTACTTCAATGATTTAATGATGATTTTTGTATATTTTCTGTGATAAATTTGTGATGATGGAATGAGGAATAATATGGTAGGTTTATAGATTTTTGGGTGAGAGAAAGAACAATCAAGATTAACTTGATCAAATTTAGAGGCTTAAGACTGATTTAGAGTTAACTAGAATTTGGTTGATTAGTTAACTAACTTTTCTGATTAATCAATTGATTTGATTGACTAGTTAATCAATTGATTGATTAGTTAATCAATTGATTGATTAGTTAACTAATTTGATTGATGAGTTTGTTAATGTGAAAATAACTTTTACCTATCTAAATTGACTAGGTCCTATTCACACTAGGCTTAAGCTCACTTAGAGAGGTTGTTTAGACTTTTGTCACACCTCATTTGTACTCAACATGTGTCCTCACACTTGTCTCATGTAAATCAACATGTGTAGCATCTTTGGGGGGTTAGTCAGTTGTTGTGTTTGACCATCTCACCTCCTCATCCTTGTCTATTTATACAAGGCTTGTTTGTACATTTTACTTAACTTTTGATAATATCATTTGGCTTATTTTGTGTGCTTGTAGCTTGTGGAAGTATATCCCGATTCTTGCTTTCTGATCTTGGCAATCCCAACATGGTATCAAAGCCATGCTAGCAAAACCCTTCCCTTTTTGAGCAAATCCCACACCTAGCTTAGTCAAGAGTTCCTTATAGAGCCAAGCGGACCTCACCATTGAGTCTAGAAGGCTTGAAATAGTCAAAAATGCCTGTCATTTCGTCAAAATTGACATAGACAAATTTTTGCAATTTATTTTTGCTCCCAGCCCATCTGTTGTACACCCTGTACGAAAATTAGCAATTTGAAAAGAATTTTTTTTCTTTGGCTCAAGGTGATATTGCGTTGTAGGTCTTAATGGTGAATTTGGTGAATTTTTGAAGATTAGAGAGAAATTCGGCCTATTGGCCTTTGTTTTCTCTCATCTAGTTTGTGAATCAAGGGTTTGGGCATTTTTTAAACATTATTGTTTGTAGGAGGCCAAACAATCCACGGTCAAAAGTCACGGTTTAGAAGTCTTCTTTGAGAAAAGTTTAAAGTCTTTGTTTAAAGCCTTGATTTAGGCTCGTGGCCTTCACATTAGTCAACACCATTCCTTGTAACTATTTCCCCATCCAAATTGCCTTCTCTTGTTGCAAGCCATAGATATATCAAGGTTGCTAGCATCATATATTGGTTTGCGTTTAACAATTATTCAAGGGTCTCCTACTATAGGTCACGACTTTCAATCTTCAGCTCGCTAGAGCTACTATCTGTTAGACTCAAGACAGACAACTGAGAGGGGGGGGTGAATCAGTTGTCAAAACTTTCTTTCCAATTACACACTTAAAATCTTCTTAGTGATTTAGCAGCATATCAATAAATCAATCATGGAAACATAATGCATTCAATCAAGAGCAGAAACACATCAACACATAAGACACCAAGATTTTGACGTGGAAAACCCGGTTAAGGGAAAAACCACGGGGTGATTAACCCAAGATTGTATTCTCTATTAGAAGAATAGAAAGAACAAGATGGCACATGCCAATTAGGGCTCACTGCCCGAGCACACTGCTCACAAGAGGCCCACTGCCTACAAGAGACACACTGTCTACAAAAGAATAAGTATCACATACTTGAACTGGAAAATAGCATCTTCACCATGCTTGAGTCAGTTCCATTTAAGCCCAATACTTCTGCTCTGCCTTTCGCTCTCCTCCTTGCTACCACACACTCATCTCCACATGACACCCTTTGAAATGACTTTACAATTCCTTATTTATACAAGACAATGACTTAGGAATAATCATCTAAGTTAGCCAACAACTATAAGATCATCCGTAGGATGTGTAACTCATCCGGTCGGCCAGTCTCAAGAAGAACACCTTCATCTGGAAGCAATTCAATAAATGCGAGCTTAAACTCCAATGCGGACCGTCAACACAAACTGGACACAATCTAAAGACCTCCACAAGCTTGCCTAAATCACCAAGAACATCCACACTTCATCTTCTTACTGAAATCCTTTTCTCCTTCATCCGGAACCTTAAGAGCACAGTCTGTCATTATTGTCACAAAGGAATAGATGCTTTCAGACCTTCAAACCATGAACCAAACGAGTTGACACTTCTCAAGGACTTCCTAAACACTCCACCAAATCTGCAGAACAGGATAATACATTTCCAGATCTCACCAGACCTATCTTTATCACTCTGTCACCTCTGAACACCTGCCGGAACCGGTTTTACTTGAGTGGCCACAACTTCTTCAGATCTTCATGCGGACCTTTGAAATCTCTACTGGATCACCTTAAGACACATATATACAAACCCTTTAAACCGCATCCTCTGATCCTCATCCTATCTTGGACTTTTATCTTACTGTCATCACTGTTATTCACTGTTCTTGATTGAGACTAATTTTCTCAATATCCTCAGCACACAGCTCATCCAATCCTTATCATTAATGCAACAGGGGTATGTTGACATTAATGACAACACTAGTTTGGCCCATACTTGCAACAATCTCCCCCTTTGTCATTGATGGCAACATATGATGTGAAAAACTGTTTTGACCATCAAGACAAGAACCTTTTTCTTACTGACATAACTCCCCCTATCAGCAGCAACCATTCACATGTCTTCTCTTCTTTTACTACTCCCCCTTTGATCAGCAACCACTTGTTTTTCACATGTCTTCTCTCCCCCTTTGACATCAATGGCAAAGGGCACATACTTGCAATTACACCACTTCAGAGTCATACCAGCTGCTCCCCCTGAGTAGCAGCTCCTAATCATCAATCCGGACCACAAGATATGACTGTGATATCCACCGGACTGATGCACATCAGTGCACCTGAGTTCATCACCGGAGGGGTAATAACCCCTAACTTCTTCCTGAGATACTCAAAAGAGTCCTTAGGTAGAGGTTTAGTAAAGATGTTTGCAATCTGATCCTTGGAAGGCACAAACTCCAATCTGACTTCATTGTTGTTCACTTGCTCTCTCAAAAAGTGAAACTTGATGGATATATGTTTAGTCTTTGAATGCAACACCGGATTCTTAGATATATTTATTGCATTTGAATTATCACAAAAGATTGTGATAGGCTTCTCATACTCCACTGTCATGTCTCTTAGCATTTGTTTCATCCACAAAACTTGAGTGCAACTACCTGCTGTTGCAATATATTTTGCTTCTGTAGTGGACAGAGATATTGCCTCTTGTTTCTTGCTTATCCAAGATACCAATTTCTTCCCCAAAAAGAATGCTCCACCACTGGTACTCTTCCAGTCATCCACATCTCCTTCCCAATCAGCATCTGTATAGGCATGAAGAGAGAAATCATGATCTCTAGGGTACCATAGACCATACTCAACTGTCCCTTTTAGATATCTAAAAATCCTCTTGACTGTCATGACATGAGATTCTCTAGGATCAGCTTGGAATCTAGCAACAAGACCAACAACATTCATAATGTCAGGTCTAGTTTGAGTGAGATACAACAGTCCTCCAATCATTGACCTATACTTTTTCTGATCAGCCTTGGGAGAGTCATCTTCTTTGCTCAACTTACATCTGGTTGCCATGGGAGTATTCATTGGCTTTGAGTCTTCCATCCCAAATTTCTTCAACAATTCTTTCACATATTTGGTTTGAGAAATGAAGATTCCTTTCTTTGTTTGAGTGATTTGTAGACCCAAGAAGAAATTTATTTCCCCAAGCATGGACATCTCAAATTCACTTTTCATTTGATTTGCAAAGGTTTTACACATACCATCTCTTCCTCCAAAAATGATATCATTAACAAACACTTCAAGAATCAAGATATTTTCATGATCAATTTTGAAATACAAATTACTGTCAGCAATACCTTTGTTGAAACCAATCTTCAAAAGATGTTTATCCAATCTTTCATACCAGGCTCTTGGGGCTTGCTTCAGTCCATACAGTGCTTTCTTCAACTTGCAAACCATATCACCATGATCAGACAATTGAAATCCATCCGGTTGCTCAATGTACACTTCTTCTTCCAAGTCACCATTCAGGAAGGCAGACTTGACATCCATCTGATACACTTTGAAATCCTTGAAGGAAACAAATGCAAGAAATAATCTGACTACTTCAATTCTTGCCACCGGAGCAAAAGTTTCTTCAAAATCAACTCCTTCTATTTGAGAATAGCCCTTGCAGACCAATCTAGCTTTATTTCTGATTACTTCACCAACTTCATTCAGTTTGTTCCGGAAGACCCATTTGGTTCCAATCACATTCTTATTTCTAGGTCTGGGAACAAGATCCCAAGTGTGATTTTTCTCAATCTGCATCAGCTCTTCCTCCATTGCTTTAGTCTAGTTTTCATCATTGCAGGCTTCATCTACTGTCTTAGGTTCAATCTTTGAAATCAGACAATACTCATTTGAATTTTGAGCAATTCTCCTTCTAGTTTGTACACCTTTGCTTTTGTCACCTATGATCTAATCTTTAGAGTGGTTCAATCTTACATACCTTGGAACTTTAGGAGTTTCTTCCACTTCTGATTCTTGATCAGGCTTATTAAAACTCATCTCTTCTTCCTGATTTACTGGATCAGTTTGAATCTATTTTTCAGAAGAGGCTTGGGCTCCTTGAATCTGAACACCATTCTGATCATCTTCATCATATTCATAAAACCTTGAGGGTTTTTCAATTCCTTCATCAACCTTCACATTTGTACTTTCTATAATCTTTCTCAGTCTCTTGTTTAAACACTGGTATGCTTTGCTTTGAGTAAAGTAACCCAAGAATATTCCTTCATCACTTCTAGCATCAAACTTGCCTAGATCTTCATCTCTTTTAATGTAACACTTGCTACTAAAGACTCTGAAATACCTCACAGTAGGAGTGATGCCAAACCAAAGTTCATAAGGAGTCTTACCAGTATTGCTTATGATTTGTACTCGATTGAGAGTATAGACTGCAGTGCTGATATCTTCTCTCCAATAGATCTGAGGAACATTTGCTTCCATCATCATTGTCCTAGATGCTTCCTGGATGGTCCGGTTCTTTCTCTCAACTACTCCATTCTATTGTGGAGTCCTAGGAGCAGACAACTGTCTCTTTATTCCATGTTTCTCACAAAAATCTATGAACTCACCGGATGTGAATTCTCCACCTCTATCAGACATCAGACATTTCAATTTTAATCTAGTTTCATTCTCTACCATAGCCTTGAATATTTTGAATTTCTCAAGAGCTTCTGATTTCTCTTTCAGAAAAGTTACCCACATCATCTAGGAATAGTCATCAATTAGTAACATGAAGTATCTATCACCTTGGACACTCCTGATTCTTGCCAGACCACAAAGATAAATATGAACTAAGTCCAATAATTCGGTAGAAGATTGTTCCTTGCTTTTAAATGAGACTTTACTTTGTTTTCCTAACTGACATTCTTTGCACAAACTGTTTGTAGGTTTCACCAATTTTGGAAGATCTCTTACAGCCTGAGTATTGCTTATCTTGATGATATTATCAAAATTCACATGACACATTCTTCTATGCCACAACCAACTCTGATCAACTTGAACAAATAAGCAACTTTTACCAGAACCAACTAAGTGGAAGATATTCCTTTTAGTTTGAGTACCGGATGCAATCTTTGTTCTGAAACTTTCAAAGATTTTCCATTTTCTATTCTTGAATCGGAGATCATAGCCTTTGTCCACCAACTGTCCAACACTGAGAAGATTGTGCTTTAATCCTTCAACATACAGAACATTACCAGTTTTGTTCTTTCCATCAAAAGAAATAGTTCCTCTACCTCTGATTCTACCAGTAGAATTATCACCAAACTTTACCACTCCTCCTTCATACCTCTCCAAATCTATGAACTTACTTTTATCACCTGTCATATGGTGAGAGCATCCACTGTCAATGACCCAATCATCCTTTTCTTCAACTTGTGCAGCTAGAGATTTTTCTATAACTTTATGATTGATAGATTCAGAGAGCATTGGATCTTCTTCCTTGATGGCAATAGACACCCAATCACTTTTGGATTTGTTTCCTGATTCTGATTCATCATCTGTTACTCCTTCATCATCATCATCATCATGAACATAGTAGCAATTCTTTTGGAACCTTGATTTGTTAGGTTTTGGCCTTGAAAATCTTTCCGGACATCTTGAGGCAAAATGACCAATCTTATTGCAATTAAAACATTTAAAAGATAATTTCCCTTCATACTTACTAGATCCTCTTGGTAGTCTTTTTGTAATAAGGGCTTCAAATTGAACAGTTTCTGCTTCCTCTTCTTCTAGGTCTTTTCTTGTTTTTTCATACCATGAGAGTTTCCTTGAAGAGTTCTCTCCTGGATGAAACCTTTGTTTACCTTTCACAGAGGTACTGGCTTTGAA
Organism: Cunninghamia lanceolata; assembly: GCA_027924645.1. Classification (NCBI taxonomy): domain Eukaryota; kingdom Viridiplantae; phylum Streptophyta; class Pinopsida; order Cupressales; family Cupressaceae; genus Cunninghamia; species Cunninghamia lanceolata. Next base: position 25,296,166 of record BSBN01000377.1, on the reverse strand, counting down.
TGCAGATTCAGTCTTAGGAGGGGCATCCCCAAACTCGGTCATTTCAAAAGCAGCCAATTTACCAGCCAATTGATCTCTTGTGATGGTTGTATGGGCTCTAAATTCTTCAATGGCAGCAACCTTGATCTTATAAGAAGCAAGAAGGGATATGAGAATTTTGCCAACAATCTCATCTTCATTCAAGACTTCACCAGCATTTCTAATTCCACAAACAAGCTCATTTACTCTTGGCATAAAAGTAGTGATATTTTCATCTTCTCTCATCTTCACATTTTTGAATTTTCCTTTCAAACTTTGTAACTTTACACATTTGACATACTTGTCTCCTTCATGCAGAAGTTCCAGTTTTTCCCAAATCTCAAAAGTAGTTGGTAGGTCAACAACATTTGAAAGTTCTGAGTCAGATAATGTGCTTAGAAGAGCTTCTATAGCCTGTAGATAGTTTTCAGCATCTGTGATTTCATTTGGGGCTTTTGGACCACCCTGAGGAGGAGTATACTTTGTTGAAGCCATGTTCCAGTACTGCATTCCCATACATTGCAAATGACATTTCATGAGACTTTTCCAAAGATTGAAATTGGTTCCATCAAACTTCAGACTATCCTTCTTGTACGACGACATCCTGGATCTCCTCAAGTGGTTAAGCTCCTTTTAGAGGAACTTGGCTCTGATACCAATTGTTAGATTCAGGACAGACAACTGAGAGGGGGGGTGAATCAGTTGTCAAAAAATTCTTTCCAATTACACACTTAAAGCAACATATCAATAAATCAATCATGGAAACTTAATGCATTCAATCAAGAGCAGAAACACATCAACGCATAAGACACCAAGATTTTGATGTGGAAAACACGGTTAAGGAAAAAACCATGGGGTGATTAACCCAAGATTGTATTCTCTATTAGAAGAATAGAAAGAACAAGATGGCACATGCCAATTAGGGCTCACTGCCCGAGCACACTGCTCACAAGAGGCCCACTACCTATAAGAGACACACTGTCTACAAAAGAATAGGTATCACATACTTGAACTGAAAAATAGCATCTTCACCATGCTTGAGTCAGTTCCGTTTAAGCCCAATACTTCTGCTCTTCCTTTCTCTCTCCTCCTTGCTACCACACACTCATCTCCACACAACACCCTTTGAAATGACTTCACAATTCCTTTTTTATACAAGACAATGACTTAGGAATAATCATCTAAGTCAGCAAACAACTATAAGATCATCCGCAGGATGTGTAACTCATCCGGTCGACCAGTCTCAGGAAGAACACCTTCATCCAGAAGCAATTCAACAAATGCAAGCTTAAACTCCAATGCGGACCATCAACATGAATTGGACATGATCCAAAGACCTCCACAAGCTTGTCTGAATCACCAAGAACATCCACACTTCATCTTCTTACTGAAATCCTTTTCTCCTTCATCCAGAACCTTAAGAACATAGTCTGTCATTACTGTCACAAAGGAATAGATGCTTTCGGGCCTTCAAACCATGAACCAAATGAGTTGACACTTCTCAAGGACTTCTTAAACACTCCACCAAATCTACAAAATAGGATAATGCATTTCTGGATCTCACCGAACCTATCTTTATCACTCTATCACCTCTGAACACCTGCCGAAACTAGATTTACTTGAGCAGCCACAACTTCTTCAGATCTTCATGTGGACCTCTAAAATCTCTACTGGACGGCCTTAAGACACATATATACAAACCCTTTAAACCGCATCCTTTGATCCTCATCCTATCTTGGAATTTTATCTTACTGTCATCACTGTTCTTTACTGTTCCTGATTGAGACTAATTTTCTCAATATCCTCAGCACACAGCTCATCCAATCCTTATCATTAATGCAACAGGAGTATGTTGACATCAATGACAACACTAGTTTGGCCCATACTTGCAACACTATCTGCTAGTTGCATTCTCAATCCAACCTACAATCAATGTTTGATTGTGATAAGTCCCAGTTTGTTTAATATTTGTTGCAGGAGTATGTTCGTAACAACATTTGTTTTTGATTATATAAGTCAGAAAAAACTAGGGGCCGAACCCTTACATTAAGACAAAAAGAGACCACAGAGGCTCAAGCACAAAAAGAGCCACTAGACCAACTACAACATAAACAACATAAACAACATATATAGCCTATAAACAACAAATAGTAAGTAATAGAACTAAAGAGATACATTCTCCCAGCCTTTAGCTAGAAATTCAAAAAATTCATCAAGCTTTTTGAATTTCTCCTCCTTCTCTTCATTAGCATGAGTCCCAAGTTCCTGTAACAGAGAGAGGTTAAGCATCGTCGTACGACTGAGCACGCTGCTTATGAGCTCCCCCATAGAAGAAACCATCTGCTCCAGATCCTGCACATGACCCCTCAGGACAACAAGATCATGCTTGTGGTCATCCCCTTCCTCAGCCTCCTCACAAACCTCCTCCACGATCATCCTCTCCCCTTCACCAACATTGTCCACAGGATCACTGTCAGCACCTCCCGAATCATCAACTTGTTTCCTTTCATTCTTACCCGCATCATCTTCAGAGATCTCTTGAACATCAAAGTCTTTGGAATTTAGTTGATCATCCCCTTGCGTGGAGACATTAGAAGCACTTTCAGAGTAGTCAACTAGTTTAGCTTGCTGGGTAGACTTACCAGCAATCCTACCCGACCTCCTTACCCTAGAAGAGAAGCCCTCCTTCTTATCTTTAGCAGACAAATTAGCTTTATGTTTATTGCCAGGTCCCACAGGGTCACTACTCAGATTCTTATGGGTCCCCACAGAGTCCCCCACAATATCCTCATCCAACTCCCTGATTTTTCTCTTCTTACTTTTCACACTCCCTTTAGAAGCCGGAGTATGGGTAACCTTCACCATGGTGGTCTCCTTAGTGGTCATAGAGAAAGAAACCCCTTTCATTTTGTGTGAAACAAGGGTAGGGCAAGGTTCCTTAGAAATGGCAAGATCAAGGGGGTCAGGGTTGGTAGGAACCTCACAAATAGGAGTCTGAATTGGCTTAGGTAGCTCCAAAGCAAGATGAAAATTATATAAACAAAGGATAAGACATTGGTGCAAAGGGATAGGCTTTTTAGAGGGTTTCATATCCATCTTAGCTTTAGCCCTAAAAATAGAGTGTTCAAGGGATGACATTAAGTAGAAAGGGAAACTAATAAGAGCATTACGCATGAAATGATTGAGCAAAGGGAGGTGATAATTATAAAACTTGGTAAACCAACCCTCCAATGTGAAGTATTTCATGAGAAGAAAGCACATCTCATCCCACGGCTCTGGCAGCTTGGCCTGTTCAAACTCTCCCTGGTAGGGAACTAAATCCTCTCCTTCCCCCAGAAACAACTTCTGGTTCAAATGATTAGCCACCTTCACCTTCCTTTGCAACTTAGTCCCCTTAGTAGACAGACTAGTCGCCATGGCAATGACTTGCTTAGAGATTTCAAAACCAATTCTTCCTATAGTAACTTTGCAATTTTGCCAGGAACGGGCAAATTGCACAGACAAATTTTCATCAAACCCATTCAGGCATTCCAGAAAAGGGCTAATTCCACCTTCCTTGCAATAATACCAAACCACAATGTTATCCTTGAATTCATAGCAAGAAATTGGCTCCGTGCGAATCTTATCTCCCCCCATTCTCTCCTTTCTCTCAAAGACACATAAAACACAAAGCTGAGAATTCACAAAGTGTTTTCAGAAGGCAATTCTAATAGCTTGGGAAGGAATAATGAAATAGTAAATGAGGCTGCACGAGTCATCATTATTCAAGAGTACCTTCCCAAACACCAAATGATGCTAGCCCTTCCCATGCTCAAAAATGATAATCATAAATTTCCTATGATTACCATATAACCAACTCGCCTTAACGTGAGTAATAAATAATGCTGAAATGACATTATACAAAGAAGTACAATAGAGCCCGTACTTCAAAATACACATCAGCAATGCCCAAAAAAGCTAACTAAATAGGCTGGCACCCTCTCTATGATGAGTCATACTTGACAAGTCATCTCTTTTTGAATCAGTTCCCTTATATTCATAGGAATATTCTTAAATTGGTGCCAACATCACCAGTTCATAAATTGTTGACCATAATCAGCAAGAGCATCAGTAACCCCATTCCCCTCTCTATAAATATGAGAGAGTTCCACTCTAGAGATCCTTTGGACTAGGATTTGGATATCCACAATAATATCCTTGAGTCTCCACCCACATGTCGACGCATTAGTAACTGCATCAATGATCAGTTTTGAATCCCCTTGGATATGCAAATGTGGAATGTCAAGAGAAATAGCCAATTTCACCCCCCATAAGAGAGCAGAGGCTTCAACATAATTATTACTTTGAATACCTATCCCACCGGCATAGGCAGCAACCAGCCTCCCTTTGTCATCCCTGATAATCCCACCACCACTAGCCTTACCATTAGACTTAGAAGCTCCATCAAAGTTAAGTTTGAACCAATGGGACCTCAGAGGGATCCATCTAGTATTTAATCTTTGAATTTGTTTAGAGTTATCATATGCCATAATTTGGTTTAAAATTGTCCAATTGACTGCAATTTGTTCTTCCTCTTGAGTAAGTGGTTTATCAACAGTTTTGATGTGGGAGCTAACAACACTTTCAATGAGGATCTTAGAAAGAGATTGAAAGACTTGAGAGGAGTCCCTGACAGCTTCCCTAAATATTCTATTATTCTGTTCCTTCCATAAAGTCCAACCAAGGAAGGGAAGAGTTTGGTTCCAAAGCTCCACAGGCCAAGGATGTGAGAAAGCAAGACACCAATTAGCAATGACTTGCCTAATATCAGGATTACAAACCCATTGAATGCCAAAGTTCTATAAAATTGTACTCCAAATTTCCATGGAAAAATCACAATGAAGAATTAAATGAGAAACAGTTTCCTCCTCCTTAAGGCACAGGAAACACCTATTCACCAGGGTGAATCCCCTCCTCTACAAATTATCTTGGGTTAAAATTTTATTATGAACAGCAGCCCACCAAAACATATTAACTTTAGGAATAATCTTATGATTCCAAACTTTCCTCCAAAGCTCATTTTTATGAACATCAGGGATCAACAGATGGTAAGCAGAGTTAACCGAGAAATGACCTCTCTTATCAGACCACCAATACAACTCATCTTCCCTAGGAAAGAGAGGGATTTTGACACCCAACAACATTTATTGAATAGAACTCATCCCAAGAATAAACTCAGGGCGATGAGCACAACAATCAAGAAGATTTTGCCAAAGTCTAATACCATTCTCACTATGAATATAATGTCAAACTTTTGACCCAAAAAAATGTTTGGCAATACCAGCAGCAATCTCATAATCCCCCTGAGCAGCAAGGGCCTTGTCAACAACCTAAGTGTCCTCCCATAAATTTATAGAATTACCATTCCCCAATTTCCACCTAAGCCCTTGTTTGAGTAAACTTCTAGACTTCAGCATTTTGTTCCAAATAACAAAGTCCTGAGGAAGCCTCGCCTGATAAAGGAAACTAAGATTGTCAGTCCCATGTAAATACTTAGCTTGCATAATGGCTACCCATTTTTTATGGCTATGGACCAGATTCTAGTTAATTTTGGTAAGGAGGGCTTTATTCATATTTCTTATAGATCTAATATTAGTTTATCATTAAAATCAAATATTTGGATAACCTTAAAAAGAAACTTCCATGAAACTCTATCATATGCCTTAGAGATGTCTAGCTTTAGAACCATACCAGGGATCCTGCTCTTCTCCATAGAATTAATAGTTTCATGAGTGGATATAACAACATCTAAAATCTGTCGACCAAGGACAAAGCCTTTCTGAGAAGGGGAAATAATTTTATCCAGGAAAGGTTGGAATCTCAGAACAAACAATTTGGTACACAACTTATAAATGGTATTGCACAAGCTAATAGGTTTGAAATCAATAAGCAACATAGGATTTGACTTCTTAGGAACAAGAACAATAAAAGTATTGTTGATTTGCTTTAGAAGTTTACTAGTTCTGAAGAAATCCCTAATAGCAGCAGTTACATCAAAGCCCACAATATCCCAATATTCCTAAAAAAATATCAGAGGAAAGCCATTAGGGCTTGAGGCTTTGAAAAGACCCATGGAGAATAAGACAGCACAAACCTCTTCCTCAAAAATTGGTTTCAACATTTCAATGTTTTCTTCCTCTATAATCAACGAGGGGATTTTATCAAAGAACTGATCCATAATCTACCCATTGACAACATTATCAGCTTGTTCTGACAATAAATTCTAAAAAACAAAGCAGCTTGATTCCCAATCTCATTGTCCTTCGTGATAGTATTTCCATCCTCCAAACATAATTTAGAAATAGAATTAGCTTTCCTATGCTTCATAGCTGAAAGATGAAAAAAAGCAGTATTTCAATCCCCTTCTTTGAGCCATTGAACTTTGGACTTCTATTTCCAGAAAATTTCTTCTTTACTCATAAGGTTCTTCTAGTCAAAAATCAGATTACTTTCCTCCTGGGCAATGTCTTCTGTAGTAACTCCTTGAGCCATTAAATTTTGAAGGTCAGCTAATTTACCAGAGATAGTTTTCTTTTGAACAAACACATTACCAAAACTATATTTGTTCCCGCCACGGACCTCTTGTTTAATATTTAGGAGCTTCTTGACCAGCCTAAACATAGGAGTACCCTAAACTAGAATTTGCCACCAATGAGTCAGAAGACTCCTAAAATATTTATGTTTAATCCACATAGCTTCAAATCTGAAAGGGAAGGGACCGCACCTATGCTAGACCATCCAATTAAGGAGAATAAGATTATGATCAGAAATAGTTCTTGGTAAAGCCACCAAACTCAGATTAGAATGATTATCCTAGTTATTTGAGATAAGGAATCTATCCAATTTAACTTGTATCATTTGATCCCCTCTTCTTCTGTTAGACCAAGTAAAATTTTGATTCTGAAGCTCCACATCCAACAACCCAAAGCTATTGATAAACTCAACAAAATCAAACATACTATCAGAATAGTCAAGAATACCCCAAATTTTCTCTGAAGGGTATAAAGGAGTATTAAAGTCTCCAGCCAACATCCAAAGAGAATGAGGGGAAGTGGAAAGTGGAAAGGAGAGTAGTCAAATCCATCCATAAAGTTTTCCACAGGGCCCATGTGTTTGGGGCATAAATATTGATTAGGGACCAATTAAAAGAAGGCATAGAGAAATTGATAATTAGAAAATACTTACTGGAAACAGTAAGAGTACCACGAATTTTAGCATTATTCCACATAGTAACGATCCCTCCAGAAGCACCCATAGCAGGGCTGATACAAAAAGTAGCATTGGGCCAAATTCTGTCAGCTATCATCTTAAAGTTCTCCTTGGTCATTTTAACTTCCTGAAGTAAATGAATATCTATTTTATGATCCAGAATATAGTTCTTGACTTTGAACTATTTGGTGGGGCTATTAAAACTCCTCATATTCCAAGAAAGAATTTTCACTTGGGAAGTTTTTGAGATTGAATCTCCAGTGTTTTTTTGTTTACCATTGGCAATCTCCCTAGCAATCTCTCATTGCCTTATTTCTCTAAGGGTCAGTCTTCCTTGCCTATAATTTGTTCCAATATCAACAGATTTTTTAGTCCCGTGATTCTTTTTCTTAGGGGTAATCCACTCATCTTGGTCATTACAGTTACCACTAGGTCTGATTCCAGTGATCGGAGAAGGAATAGCAGACTGATTCTCAGAAAACCCCTCCTTCAGGGTTTGAACAGTGGTCCTATCTATGGCAAGAGAAGGCCTCTGTTTGGAAGATGGTTGAACAGTCTCAACACTATTATTACAAACAGATTATGAGATTTGGGCATTCAACACATGTGTTGAAGGGGACCCTTTGCCATCATTAGTAGCCTCCACCAACTGGGATTGAATCTCACCATCTTCGAGCACCGGGGGATTCTTTGTAACCTGCTGATCAAGGGTCTAGCAATCAACACAGTTAGCCTTCTGAACACCCAACTGCATATTCCTCTCAATAGTCTCTCCTGCAAGATAGGTATCATTTTCCTCATTACCCCCCATTCCCTGATTGTCAGGAATGTCTTCTGATCTAAAGAAACAACATTTGTTATGTTAATGTGTGTAAGTTGTTATTTGTTATAACATCAACACCATAACATTAACTTTTTGTTATCACAATAACATTTAATGCTCACTACAACTCTATGTAACCGCAACAATTAATGTTATACTTTTTGTAACCACGACATATATTGTAACCTTCAACATCAAATGATAACCCCTAGTGGTTAGTTGACTACCAAACTTAGTTGTTTATGCCAGGCTGACCCCTTCATCTTGCATGGTGTGTGTAAAGAGGGGTTTTTTTTCCATTTTTTCATAATTGTTTCCCACAGAGGTGAAATTTGACAAATTTCTAGTCAATGGAAAGGTATTTCTATCCTCTTCGACATAGAGTTGAGACGTTTCTCAAATTGTAGCATTTTTTACACATTTTAGGCCTCCAAAGTTTGGTTTGTATCCAATTTCAATAGGGAGTCATTTTCACCTCGGATTTCAAAAATTTCCAAACTATTTTTGTAGCTTACTAGAAATACATGAGGAAAACATCTACATTTGTTATCTTAAGTTTTGGATTGCCAATTTGTAAAAATCACCATGTGTTAGAAATGGTCGATTTCAGAATCCAAACTTAACCACATTGTACATTTTATTGCATTTTTTTTGAGGGGGATCATAATCACAAGGGGGTGTCTTTTCTATTGTGTCTTGTACACTTCCACACTTCTTTCCACATTTTCAATTTGGGGGGAGTAAATTGAACAATTTTTCTAGGGTTGTTCATACATGCACCTCAACTTATAATGTGCCACTTTATGTATCATTCTTTGGGGGGGATTATACGACCATCTTGTAATCAATGAACTCACATTAAGTTCTAAATTAGCTAAGGGTATAATCTATCTAAGTCACTAAAATGGGGATAACAAAACATCCATCTGGCATTACTTTAAAAAAAGGAAACTATAAATCCTAGCATGTTGACATCCTAAAGCACTACCGATGGATCCATATATAGCCACATTTGTATGGGATTATTCCTAAACCAAGTACATGTTGGTAGAAACCTATATGGGGAAATAAAAAATGATCATGTCTTAGGATTAATTGGTTTAAGTGTTGGGAAGTACACGTTGTGGGCTCTATCACACATTGAGTGCCCTTGCACTCTCTAGACCACACTATGGGAAATGTATGGAGATCCCAATGAACCTCCATTCCTAGATGATCCCATTATGGACATAATTCCTCCCCTTGATGATGTTGATGATCCTTTGTATGATGATGATAATGAAGAGGAAATTTCTTATTGGGAAAGTCTTGAATGTGTTGATGACACAGACATATCCTCTTTCTTCTCATCTTTCTACACCTCTAGCATTGGCAACTATTCTACCACCTCAACCTACCACTTCGATAGAGATCTTGGCTTCTCCACATGCTACTTCGGATTCTCTAGTAGGTTCACACTTGTCCTCTGAATCAACAAGATATCATCTTATTAGACATCCATCATTTGTTTGTAGAATCTCTCATAATCGATCTTGATGATAGTATTGAATACATAAGTCTTCTCTTTGATGATAGTTCTTTTGCTATCACAGAGTTCAGAGATGCTTCACTAAGGGCTTCTAAAGATTCTTTGCATCAGGATTTTATGTGGGATTTGGATTGTAGCCACATGGCATGCATTGACATTCCAAACATCACTTTTTTGGATCTTGCTCTTCATCAGTTTTCACATGATTGTGAGAGGTCACTTATTTCAGGTAGGATTGGGAGACCTAATTTGGTTGTGACTCATTTCAGCATCAGCATTGGGAAACATGAGAAACTTCTAGAACCATTGTCTTCTTTTTATATTGCTCTTGCTTTGCCTACATCAGCTTCTATACTGACAGATTCTATAGATATTTATGAGTCCACATAGTTGACTCAGTTATCATCCATTTTGACATCCTTTGCAGTAGTATCAAATTTTCATTGGTCTAGTTATCACCATACATCCACGGTTCTTGTCCCTGAATCTTTTATGGTACCTGATTCATCTTATCAACATTTATCACATGAAAACATTGGCTTATCCTTGATTAGAATTTGAAGACATCATCAGGGCATCATCTGCATCTTTGAATCATATGCAAAATTCAGAGACTTTTATCCTTCTTCCCGCATGTTCCTATCTGGAATGGGAAGATCACTTGCACACTTCTATGTTTCTATTTCTTCCCAAGGGGATAAATGTGGTTCAACATTCACAGATCATCTTAAATGTCTAGTTTCGAGCTTCTACTAGGACTACAGGAGGCATTTTGAGGGGAGGTTGCATGGTTTCTCTTCTCATATCAATTTTGGGAGGAAGCATTTCCTCACATGGAGTTCATTACTTCACATTTTCTAGGGGGGTCACATAGACCTTCTCATCTTTTCTCTCCTATGGGGGGAACATGTATTGTACATTAGTATTAGAAGTAGTCCTTGGGGGTCATGTTGAGTCCTCCTTTTTCTTCACTTGTACAATTCTATCATGTATCATTTCTCTTTTGGAGAGGAGTTTTATTTCCCATTGGGTTTTCTCCTTTTCTCTAATTTTGACAAATTTATTTGTACATGGGTACCTAACATGGCCTAGTAGATGGAACCCATCATTAGTGCTTAGTTTTCTTCTTAAGTATCACTTAAGGGGGGGTGTTAGTGTGAAAATAGCTTTTACTTATGTACATTAACTAGGTCATATTCACACTAGGCTTAAGCTCACTTAGAGAGGTTGTTTAGACTTTTGTCTCACCTCATTTGTACTCAACTGTGTCCTTACATTTGTCTCATGTGAGTCAACATGTGTAGCATCTTTAGAGCGTTAGTTAATCATTGTGTTTGACCATCTCACCTCCTCATCCTTGCCTATTTATGCAAGGCTTATTTGTACATTTTACGTAACTTTTGATAATATCATTTGGCTTATTTTGTGTGCTTGTAGCTTGTAGAAGTATATCCTAATTCTTGCTTTCTGATCTTGGCAATCCCAACAGAGTCAACTAATTTGATTGATGAGTTGATTTGACATGTGGTGACATGGAGTGGAATATGGGAGAGGATAATTAGATTTTATTATTTATTTTAATTAATTATGTGTCCATGAAATAATTAAGAAGCTACTAAATTAATTAGTAATGGTTAATCAATTAATTATAGGGTGATTTTAGGGGTTAAAATGGGATTAATTAATTAACATAGAGTAATCAATTAATAATCATGATATTAGCATGATGAAATTAATAAGTTGACAAGATGTAACTAATTAATTGATGAGGGAATTAGTCGACGAGATGACAATAGATTGATTATGACATTAGGGTAATGAAATGTAGGTGTCTACATTTGCCCCTCTTTGAAAGAGTGCTACGACTAAAGAAGCAACAACTTTTCAAAGAAAGTAGAAGAAGAAGACAAAGAATGGATGTAGGAGGATGTCCCAAGTGACATTATGGTTAGGGAGATGCCCCCTTGAGAGGGCATGTAGGGATGAAAGATACGTATGGGCACTCAAAAGGAGAAGAGGTATGAAATGTAAGAATTTGGAATTAGAATGGATGGGTTTAAATAGAAGGGTGGACAAGAGTGAGAAGGAATGTTAGTTATGGATAGTTAGTTAAAAGAAATTTTGAAGAAAGAAGATGAGTGTTGAGGAGGGGATGATAAATGTTGTGAATCTTACACTAAATTCTAGATGTTTGAGCAACCTGATTTACTATAGCATATGACAAAATGCACCATGATATGGAAAAACCATGATGACATTGTTGTAATATGTTGTAGAAATAACACATACATGACAAACAAACAAATAAACACAACAAGACAATAGAAAGAATACACACAATGAAAAACAAATAGATTAAACGTTTCTTGTCCCTTACAATGTTAAAACCCAAGATTTTGTTGAGCGAGGATAATGCTAGCTTTGATTTGCCCCAAGCAATGACGTATGTGAGGGGGTTGGATTGGAAATGGTATATCTCGATAAAGATGCAATGATTTATTTAAAATTGAATACATAATTTAGCAAGACTAAGGACTTTTGAATGGTTTTGTACTATTTTTAGATTTTTTATGTTTTCAATTGTTTGTGGAGTTTTCTAATGTTCCATTTTTTTGGATTTTTTTCTATTGTGTTTTGGATTTTGTCATTTTCTATTCTTTTTTAGATTTTGTTGTTTTCTATTTTTTTTTGGATTTTATTGTTTTATGATGTTTTTGATTTTTTATTGTTTTTATATGTGCCAATTTGAAATTGTGTTGGAATGCGTCTAGAAGAATAGTAGATATACCAAGATTTTTCCAAACATGTCTCAAGACACTTTCCGTGTTCACATCAAGGTAAAAAATGGGAAGAAGGAATGGGTGTGATGGATAATTACAAGGATGGTCAAGAATATCAAGGGTTGGATGGAGTCAGACCTACCCCCAAGTGTAGGGTGCTTGCAAACAATAGATTACACATGACACTAGAAATTGGTTTTCATTATGGTACTTGCCTAAGGTGCCATAAGAATGGTTTTCACCATTTGATGAAAATTTTCTCTTTAATTTTTTCTTTTTTTTGACATAGCATCAAAAGATCCTTCTAGAATGAAATCAACCATAAATTTCAATTTCTATTGCAAACCAAGTACAAACCTCAAATTGGGCACACATCTTGTTTGTTGAGAGGATTTTCCCATGCTTGTGATGGATTGTAGTTTCATAGTGATCATCCAAGATTCTTGTAGCGTGATTATGATTTTGTGATGATTTCAATGTATTTTTATGTTTGATATATCTATTTTTTTAATTTTTTGAGATATTTAATTTTTTTTATATATCTATTTTTTTATATATTTAATTTTTAATTTTTAACTTTTAATATATCTTTTTTTTATATATCTATTTTTTTTTCTTTTTTAGCAACAATAAATCCCACAATCATGGAAGTGTTTGAGATGCATGAAGTTCATAGGTTTTTCAAGTTCTTTTCCATCTTGTGTGGCCAACTTGTATGCTCCTATCCACTATTATGTGTTCCATAGGTTTTGTCATTAACTTCCTTGATCGCTAATTGATTTCCTTCAAACATTTTAACAAGGTACTGTCATAGACCCTATGATAAGGGTGTTGCCAAGAAGGGTGAAGTGGGATGCATGTTGGATGAAGGATTTTTGTTAGTTACATATAAGAGAAGGAGCAATGATGTTGTCATGGAAGTAAGCACAAATATCTTGATACCAAGGGGAACTAGGACCAACAATCTCCCACACCATTTCAGATTCTAGGATGTCATATGCTGGCATCATTATCTATTCAACCAAAAACTAACATTGTCAAGTATCCTTTTGCATCTCTAGAAGGGAACCTATGGTAGCCATGGTGTATATAGATTTATTGTTTACAAAATCATCTAAAATTTTTGTTAAGAGGGTAACAAAAGTTTTCTATTCTAAGGTATTGAGAGTAGCCCAAGCTTAATCATTGTGTTATTTTCCTTTGTTCTAATGTTCACATCAATGGTATCCTCAATGACCAATTTAGAGCCATCTTATAGTTGTGTTGACATGGGGAAGATTGAGTTCCTCATCTATTAGTATCTCAAAGAGGTTTTCACCAATAGACTTCTCTTTATTTTTTTGATCTAATAACACCTTAGAGAGGTTCTCACTAGGGGACTTTGATTTTTTATTTTTATTTTTTATTTTTTGGATTTATTCTAACTAAGGAACTCTTTTTTGTAAAAAAATATGTTGATGCATTGAGGCTGATTTTGAAACCCTTTATATGGTCTCTTGGTTGGATGCCATCTCAAAGCCCCATGAATTTTGTGATAACTTCATTGTTTTGAAAGAAGTCCATTAGTATGTGTTCTTATTTGTCCTAGTCAATAAGTTTAGGGATTGAGGGGTCAAGGTTAGTGTTGAGGACATTGGTGTCATCGAAAAGATAGGTGGTAGCAAGATTTTTGTAGAAACTATGAGAGGAACATATTTAAATGTCAAAAGAAGCTTCCTCAAAGATCATGGAAGTGTCACTAACATCCTCATATTGATCAAAAGGGGGTATATGTATGATGCCATGAGATTTTTGATTTGTATAGACATGCATAGGTTCTCTAATTCCTTGTTCACGAAGGTTGATTCCTTTTTCTCTGTAAATAATGATTTTACACATCTTGTTTTCTATTAGATACTCATTATTTTAAAAACAAGCTCCTAAACCATCATTATATAGCTAGGAGCCATTGGATCTTTAAATTTTCTTATTTGCATGAAAACCTGATTTGATGAAAGAAGTTGTGCCAAACTAATGGAATACTTGATATTTCTTCTTATTCATGTTGGGCCTACTATGAATTTAGGTGAAAGAGAAAGTTTTTGGATTTCATACTCTCTACAACCTTTGTTAGTGATCTTGAAATGGGATCATTTAGAAGGTGGGTTTTTGGATGTGGATGGGAGGTTATTTGGATGTGTAAGGAAATGAGAGCATCTCAGAACTATGCCACAAAGCGGAAACAGACATAGGACATTTCCAACATTGACCCTTAGAGGAAATACAAGCAACAAGATCTAATTTCAACAACAGAAACGTTAACATGAAAGATAGAACAAGAGACACAGATATACATGGGGAAAACCCTTATAGGTAAAAAACCCCACACTCAAAAAGCCCAGATCGCCATTGTATTATTCAGCAACATAAAATATAGTTACAATACAAAACTAGCACTAAGCCTTTCATGGAGATTTACATCTTGCTTCTCTAGAAGAATAACTGACAGCATAACCCTGCACAAAGTTCTCCTCAGTTCTAATCACAACACTCGGGTTAGTCCTTCATACTGTTATCATGCCACAAATAGCATACAGTATAGGACATCACCCTCTCAGCTTGAATCCCCTTCTCCCGAACTCTATTCTGACTCTCTGTTACAATGCGTTTAACATGTCACATTACAGAAGAGAACAATTGGTTACTATCTCAGACTGTTACAACTTCTAAAAGGTTGGCAGTTCATTTTTAACCATTTTAAACCATTCATATTCATGAGGACTAACTAGTCCCACATGCATCAGTTAACAAACACAACAGTAGTATATATCCACAAACACATCGTAGATCTATCGTCGATGCTTTTGCTGTCGACGACCCCAATTGGTCAAACATCAATGAACCATTGAAGAGACTAAGACCTTCGGTGTGACTTCATCCTTCTTCATCGACAAAGTTTCTCCTGCCGATGCCAAACACCATCGGATAGACTAAGCTCATCGGAGTAATAATTTCATCGAAGGCTGATAGCGTTAGTCTCACCAATACCAAACCTCCATCGGTAACACACATAACAGTCAGAGTGATGTCTCAAAATTGCACCGATCGAAGAGGTCTTGCTGACGCTAACCTTCAACAGTTCATCATAGTAACACAAGGCAATCAGAGAGAGAACACAAAACTTCACCGAAGACCCCCATTTCGTCGATAGCACATTGTAGCAACAAATCACCATCAGGGAGACACAAACGGTTAGAGTAACAAACTAAAACAAAGCCAATAGCAACACTCTACTTGATCATTGAGACAAAGGTCAACT
The DNA here is from genome assembly GCA_027924645.1 of Cunninghamia lanceolata. Taxonomy (NCBI): domain Eukaryota; kingdom Viridiplantae; phylum Streptophyta; class Pinopsida; order Cupressales; family Cupressaceae; genus Cunninghamia; species Cunninghamia lanceolata. The sequence continues at coordinate 25,280,471 of BSBN01000377.1, read as the reverse complement.
CTTACTGATGCCTGTAATCTAAGTCACAATTACTCAACAAGATGTATGTAGGATGAAGACTTTGTTGGTTCTAGTATTATGGATTTGTCTATTCCATAACAATTTTTAGTAATGGGATAGTAATTTGTTTTACGGTATAGTCCTTCCAACATCTTGTAATATTGGAAATTTTGAGGATCACCAAGGAAAGCTACTTCTATGCCTAAGTACAGAAGTTTGATGCATTGGTGGAAGGTGGATGGGATGGCTTACATGGCATGAGTCCATGGTTAGTTGAGAAGGATATTATACGAGAGAACAAGATCAATGGCATGTGATAAAGTTTGCTATGTGATAGGCCCAACCATGATAGGAAGATGTATGGTGCCTAATGACCCCCTTACTGCATTATCATATGCTTTAATATTGATGGTATTTGGGTCCAGTGCCACTTTAGAGTAACCAAGATGTTTGATTAATGTCAAAGTGCATATATTCGAGCTTGATATGTTGTATACAAGTACCCTTTTTACTTTATGTTTGGTAATGTTGGCATCGATGTATAGAGGGAGATTATGAGATGGGTTAATAGGAGGCATGTCATTTTGGTAAAAGGTGAGTTGATGACTATAGGGCATGTGTCCAATCAAGGATTGAAATTGGATGGGTCAATGTTGTTAGGGACTCTTGACTCTTGAAGCACTTTGTACAAGATATCCTTTTGAGAAACAGATGTTAAACACATTAGGATACTTAGAGGGGGTTGAATTAGTATCTAAACAAACTTCAAATCCTCTAGAGCAGATTAAAACTTAAGCATTACATCACCGACATAAACATGAAATATTAACTTAATGCACATCAACACATAACACCAGATATATGTGGAAAACCTAAGAAGGGAAAAACCACAGTGAGGATTAACTCACAATATATGAAGCTCAAAAATCACAAATTTATTTTAGGGCTACAACCCAAGGAAGCTACCACTCCCTGCTAACTTTGTTTTAGGGCTACAATCCAAGGAACCTACTACTCCTTGAAAAAAGGTTTTAGGGTCACTCCCAAGGAAGCTACAACTCCTTGGTGACTTTGTTTTAGGGCTACAACCCAAGGAAGCAACTACTCCCTCAACTAAGAATGAACTCAAAAAAGATCATAGTATGACAATCCTTCTATTGTCTGAAAACTGACATTGAAGCTCACACCTTTGACGATTGTAATTCTGCCTCTTCTGATGATTGGATCAATTATCACACTCTTCACTTCCCTCCTGTCACAAAAATGTCTTCAAGATGAATCAAGATAACCTCTAACACTTCTGCTCTTTCTCCTTCAGTCACACATCACAATGCATATGATATTCAAACTCTACTCTTACACTTTGATATTTTCATTTTTGCAATCATGCCTCACCTAGATCAACTAGGTTTACAATATATACATGAAATTACATTGATTTCATTATAGGTCAGCCAATACAACAAGAATATTACATTTTACAAGTCGGCTAGAGATCACACAACATGAAACATGCATAGGGCAAGCCCTGTCATGAACTACACGCTACTCCAGACATATACACATGCCTTGCAGATCCCAATACAAGCTTATTCTAGTCCTAAACATTTTTCAAAACATTATTCTTCAAGGAATGACATCCACACACTTCACAAATTTGAATTAGGTTGCCCTTAAGCAAGAACACATGAAGCATGTAGCACAATTGTCATTTCATCTTGGCAGTACTCATGAATGATAAAGCATTGCTTGTTCTTCTTCCAGGTGAGATGGTAGGACCTATACACCATCTTAAAACACTTCTTGAACTCCCCACAACAAGAACTTTGTGGTGCATACCTTCAACATTATTCAGTCAGCTAGATAGAGGCATAGACTGGTAGTATCATCATTCTGGACCACAACCAATTTCAGAGAGAGAAGAAAAACACCTTGCAAAGCAATTGGAGACAACACAAGATCATCAAGATCATCTTCCATTAGTCTATGTACCATTTTATGCCACTCCAAGTTGGCACACATCATCATCATATGTCCTGAGAACAACTAGGCATTCAGAACAGTCTTGATCATAACTATCATTTGAAAACTAAGCTTGTGGACCTCTAAAACACCTGAAACTCATATGGATGCACTCATATACTATTGTGAACATATCCTCAAAACCACACAACCATATCTATCACTACGGAGGAATGCAAAGCATTCCAAACAGTCTTCATCATTGCTCGATTCTTCTAGAGCACTGACCGAAACTCTGTCTTTCATAACTTTCATTGCGGAGGGAAAAATGATTTGAAACTTTGGATTTAGTACCTTTACATCATACTAAAATTAACTTCTGAACCGCATGACCATATCTTCAAATGTAGAGGAATGCAAAGCATTTTACAAGATAGTCTTTTCAGGCAATTATTTGCAGTAGAAACCTTCACCAACTTCTGGAGGCCAAAACCTTCATATAACAACATATATATTCTTAGGAACAAAAAGAAGGATCATACAACATGCCATAAGCCATCAAAAACATCTTTTCATCTTCAGCATAGCTTAATGTATCATCATTCATCTTAGTGCTTCTAATTCCCATCTTAATATTTCATCATTCATCCTTGTGCTTCTAATTCCCATCTTAATATTTCGTCATTCATCCTTGTGATTCTAATTATCATCTTAATATTTCATCATTCATCATATTTGCTAACCATAAGCATGCTCAAAACACCTTGACTTAACACTGATCAGGGCATGACATCCAACCATGAACATCATGAACATCACTGCATCTTACTACTTTGCGAACCACAAGCATGCTCAAAACAACTTGACTTGACACTAATCAGGGCATGACATCCAACCATGAACATCATCAACCCACAATGAACATTAGGATCATCACTAAATATCAGCAACCATGAACATTAAGAACATCACTAAACAATAGCAACCCTAAACATCAACATCATCATTGTATCTCTATTATCGCATTGGTATATCATCATCATAAACTGAGTGCTTACTTCACTCTAAGTTTTGACATCAATGAAAACACATATTGCCAACAATATCCCCCTTTGTCATTAATGGAAACACATACTCGCCCTTAGATGTACATTTCTCTCTCTCCCCCTTTGACATCAAGGACAAAGAGCAACTACTCCTTTCCCTTAGGGAAAAAACTCTCCTCCTAAGGTGCTCTCTCTCTCTCTCTCTCTCTCTCTCTCTCTCTCTCTCTCTCTCTCGCCAAGGCTCCCTCTATTAGAAACCACAACTACCTACTCCCCTTGAGAGGTAGCCACCATCAGTCTAGGAAAAATATATAGCATGAACTCCCCCTGGACAAATACACCACTATGCATCTAGCAAGGAGGGACAATTACCCCTAACCTCTATCAGAGATCTTCAAAAATGTCCTTTGCAAGATCCTTTGTGAAAATATCTTCAATCTAATCCTTTGTTGGAACATATTCCAACTTTGCTTCCTTATCTGCAACCTTCTCTCTCAAAAATTGATACCTGATTGCTATATGCTTGGTTCTAGAATGCATCACTAGATTCTTGGAAATATCGATATCACCTATTTTATCACACAAAATATGAATAGGCTTATCATACAATACCTTGATATCCTTCATGGTTTTCTTCATCCACAACACTTGTGTATAGTAGGATGTTGTTGCAATATACTCTACTTCTACGGCTGATAAAAATACTGAATCTTGCTTCTTTCTCTACCATGATACTAATCTACTTCCTAAAAAGAAAGCATCACCACTTGTACTTCTTCTATCATCAACACAACTAGCCCAATCAACATCAGTGTAGGCTCTCAGATCAAAATTATTACCTTTTGGATACCATAAGCCATAATCTAGAGTTCCCTTCAAGTATTTGTATATTCTTTTCACTTCCTTCTCATGTGTTTGCTTGGGATTAGCTAAGTGATATCTGGCAACCACACATACTGCATGCATAATATCAGGTCTAGAAGAAGTCAAGTACAACAATCCTCCAATCATATATCTATAGGAAGTCTGATCAACCTTCAAAGACTCATCATCCTTTCTCAAGTGACATCCAATGACCATAGGAGTACTTACTGGTTTTGAATCCTCCATACCAAACTTCTTCAATATCTCTTTGACATACTTATCTTGGGAAATAAAGATACCAACATCTAGCTAAGCAATTTGAAGTCCAAGGAAGAAAGACATCTCACCAATCATAGGCATCTCAAACTCTTTTTGCATCTCCTCTGCAAACCTTTTACACATATCACTATCTCCACCAAAGATGATGTCATCAACATATACTACAACTATCAATATGATATTTCCTTCTTCCTTGATGTAAAGATTGCTATCTGTAGTACCTTTCTTGAAGCCTTGCTGAAGTAAGTACTTATCCAACCTAGCATACCAAGCTCTAGGTGGTTGCTTGAGTCCATATAAATCCTTTTTGAGTCTGCATACCATGTCCAGATCCTCTGACAACTAAAAACCATCTAGTTGCTCAATGTAGACTTCTTCCTCTAGATCACCATTCAAAAATGCCGACTTGACATCCATTTGATAAACCTTAAAGTTCTTGTGAGAAGCAAGAGCAAGAAACATTTTGATTGCATCCATCCCTGCTATTTGAGCATTGGTCTCCTCAAAGTCAATGCCTTCAACTTATGAATATCCTTTACACACCAATCTAGCTTTGTTCCTCACAACTTCACCATCTTCATTCAGTTTGCTCCGGAACACCCACTTTGTTCCTATAACATTCTTATTGGCTGGTCTGGGAACCAAATTCCCATGTTTGATTCTTCTCAATTTGATTCAATTCTTCTTCCATTGCCTTTATCCATCCATCATCTTTGCTAGCATCAACAAAGGTTTTGGGTTCTACCTTTGATAATAAACACAAGTTTACTTGCTCATATGCTTTTGCAAGACTTCTCATGGTCAGCACACCTTTATTCTTGTCCCCAATGATCTAATTTGTTGAATGGTTCTTCTGAACATATTTTGATAGAGTCTTGGGTATCTATTTTGGTTCTTGTTCCTTTTCTTCTTTCTCTTCTTCTTCTTCTCCTTCAATGCATGGAAAAATATTAGATACAGAGTCCTCTGGTTCTTGTGAGATCTGATACAAATATTCATCTACTTTGACATTTGTGCTTTCAATCATCTTCCCCAATCTCTTGTTGTAACACCTATAGGCCTTGATTGTGGTTGAGTAACCAAGAAAAATCCCTTCATCACTTCTTGAATCAAACTTTCCTTGATCCTCTTCATCACTTCTGATATAGCATTTGCTACCAAAGATCCTAAAGTATCTTACCATGGGAGCTCTTCCATACCATAGCTCATAAGGGGTCTTAGTGCTATTGACCCTCAGTTGTACTTTGTTGGTCAGATAGACAACAACGTGAACTGCTTCCTTCCAGTATATGTTAGGAAAATCTGCATCTTTCAACATTGCCCTAGCCATCTCTTGCACATTCCTATTCTTTCTTTCCACTACCCCATTTTGCTGAGGCGTCCTAGGATCTGACAGATGTCTCCTAATACCATGATCTTCATAGAACTTATCAAATTCATTTTAAGTAAATTCACCTCTTCTATCAAAACTTAAACATTTAGTCTTAGTATCCATTTCATTCTCAACCATAGCTTTGAATACCTTAAATGTATCAAAGGCATCTAATTTTTCTCTTAAGAAAGTAACCCAAGTCATTCTAGAATAATCAATAATAAGTAACATGAAATACCTTTCACCTTGTTGTCTCTTTACTCTTGTAGGGCCACATAGGTCAATGTGAATCAGCTCTAGTGGAATTGAAGAAGAGTACTCCTTGCTCTTGAAACTTGTCTTTGTCTTCTTTTCCATTTGACATTTCATGCATAATGTGTTTATAGGCTTGGTTATCTTGGGCATATCTCTCATCGCATGAATAGAGATGATCTTTACCATTTTGTCAAAGTTGGTGCATCTCATTCGCTTATTCCATAGCCAACATTCACTGGATTGAGCTAATAAGCATGTTCTTCCTTTTACCTCCTTCTGATGATAGATATCACCATATGACTTGATGCCTTCTGCAACTAGTTTTCTAGACCCTGCCTTCCTGATTTCACAACCTTTGGCATGAAAGGTAAGATTGTATTCTTTACTACACATCTGACTGACACTGAGAAGATTGTGATTTAGCCCTTTGACATAGGGGATATCCTTAGTCCTGTTCTTCCCATCAATAGTTATAGTACCCTTTCCACATATTTGTGCTAACTCATCACCACTAGACTTAACAGCTCCACCATTCCACTTCTCAAGGTTGATAAACTTCTCCTTGTCACTAGTCATATGATTAGAGGAACCACTGTCAATTATCCAAGCCTTGGCTTCTTCTTTTGCATGAAAGGCAGTCCATACAACCATTGATCTATCATTGTTTTGATCATCTTGCAAGGTATCATTCTTTTCACATTTTCCAATATCATCCTTCTTGTCACCAACATTCAAGGCCATGAAAATTTTTCATCATTTGAATAATCATGATCCCCATCTTCTGAAGAATAGTTTCTCTCTATGGAATACAGGCTTCTTTTAAACTTGTCTCTCTTATTACTACCCCTTGATTCTTTAAAAGGACATTTAGAAGAAAAATGACCAATCTTTCCACAATTGAAACATTTAAAAGGTAAGTTACCTCTGTATTTTCCTATGCTTTTCTTTAAAGTTCTTACAAAGTTTCTTCTACCTCATCAAAGTCATCATCTTGATCAGCTGCTTCATCTTCTATCTTCTTACTTTCTTTGAATGCTTCTTCCTTCTTTAGAACACCTTTTTCAAATTCTCTAATTTCAAAAGCTATGAGAGAGCCAAACAATTGATCTATTGTATATATATCCAAATCTTGAGTCTTCTCAATAGTAGATACCTTATGACTGTAAGATTTGGGAAGAGTTCTTAGTACCTTCTTCATAATTTTATCTTCTTTCACTTCACCACCAAGACCTATGATGTCATTAACTATTTCATCCACTCAAAGCATATAACTAGCAATATCTTCATCTTCTATCATCCTTAGGGTCTCAAATTTTCTCTTGAGGATTTGCATCTTGGCTTTCTTTACTTTACTATCTCCTTCATAAATGCTTTCAAGTTTTACCCAGACATCCTTGGCAGATTTGCAACTCATTACCTTTAGAAGTTCTAAATCAGCTGGTCCACTCATGATAATACTCTTTGCCTTGGCATTATTATCATACAACCTAATCTCATCAGAATCTGTAGGCTCAAAACTAGGAGCAATGTAACCCTTCATGATTGCTTGCCATACACCAAACCCTAGAGAAGATAGATAGTTTTCCATCTTTAGCTTCCAAAAGGAATAATTTGTTCCATCAAACATAGGTATCTTATGAGATCCATTAAGAGCCATCCTGAACCTTCCTCAAGCAGTTAATCTTCTTTTGAGTAACTTGGCTCTGATAGCAATTGTTGAGCACACCAGGATATTGAGAGGGGGTGAATCAATATCTAAACAAACTTCAAATCCTCTCGAGCAAATTAAAACTTAAGCATTACAACATCAACATAAACATGAAAGATTAAAATAATGCACATCAAAACATAACACTATATATACGTGGAAAACCATAACAAGGGAAAAATGGCAGTGAGGATTAACTTAATATATGAAGCTCAAAATCACAACTTTGTTTTAGGGCTACAACCTGAGGAAGATGCCACTCCCTGTTGACTTTGTTTTAGGGCTACAATCCAAGGAGGCCACTACTCCTTGAAAAAAGGTTTTAGGGTCACTCCCAAGGAAGCTACAACTCCTTGTTGACTTTGTTATAGGGCTACAACCCAAGGAAGCAACTACTCCCTAAACTAAGAATGAACTCAGAAAAGATTATAGTATGGTAGTCCTTCTACTATCTGAAAAATGACATTGAAGCTCACACCTTTGATGATTGCAATTCTACCTCTTTTGATGATTGGATCAATTAGGCACACTCTTCACTTCCCTCCTATCACAAAAATGTCTTCAAGATGAATCATGACAGCCTCTAACACTTCTTCTCTTTCTTCTTCAGTCGCACATCACAATGCATATGATATTCAAAATCTACTCTTGCACTTTCATATTTTCATTTTTGCAATCATGCCTCACCTAGATCAACTAGGTTTACAATATATACATGAAATTACATTGATTTCATTGCAGGTCAGCCAATACAATAAGAATACTACATTTTACAAGTCAGCCAAAGATCACACAACATGAAACATGCATAGGGCAAGCCCTATCATGAACTACACACCACTCCAGACATAAACAATGCCTTACAGATCCCAATACAAGCTTAGTCCAGTCCTAAACATTCTTCATAGCATCATTCTTCAAGGAATAATATACACACACTTCACAAATTTGAATTAGATTTCCCTTAAACAAGAACACATGAAGCATGTAGCACAACAGTCATTTTATCTTGGTGGTACTCATGAATGATAAAGCATTGCTTGTTCTTCTTGTAGGTGAGACAGTAGGACCTATACATCATATTCAAACACTTCTTGAACTTTGCACAGCAAGAACTTTGTGGTGCATACCTTCAACATTCTTTAGTTAGCCAAACAGAGGCATAGCCTAGCAATATCATCATTTTGGACCACAACCAGTTCTAGAGAGAGAAGAAAAACACCTTGTGGATAAATTGGAGACAACACAAGATCATCAAGACCACCTTCCATTAGTCTATGTACCATTTCATTCCACTCCAAGTTTGCACACATCCTCACCATATGTCCTGAGAACAACTAGGCATCCAAAGTAGTCTTTATCATAACTGTCATTTAAAAAACTAAGCTTGTGGATCTCGAAAACACCTAAAAATCATATGGATGTACTCATATACTACTGTGAACATATCCTCAAAATTGCACAGCCATATCTATCACTATGGAGGAATGCGGAGCATTCCAAATAGTCTTCATCATTGCTTGATTCTGCTAGAGCATAGACCAGAACTCTGTCTTTCATAACTTTCACTGCGGAGCGACAAATGATCTGAAGCTTTGGATTTAGTACCTTTACATCATACTAAACTTAACTTCTAAACCACATGACCATATCTTCAAATGCAAAGGAACGCAGAGCATTTTACCAGACAGTATTTTCAAGCAATTCTTTGCACTAGAAACCTTCACCAACTTCTGGAGGTCAAAACCTTTGTATAACATCATATACATTCTTAGGAACAACAAGAAGGATCATACAAAATGCCACATGCCATCAAGAACATCTTTTCATCCTCATCATAGCTTAATGTATCATCATTAATCTTAGTGCTTCTAATTCCCATCTTAATATTTCATCATTCATCTTTGTGCTTCTAATTCCCATCTTAATATTTCATCATTCATCCTTGTGCTTCTAATTCCCATCTTAATATTTCATCATTTATCATCTTTTTTAACCATAAGAAAGCTCAAAACACCTTGACTTAACACTAATTAGGGTATGACATCCAACCATGAACATCATGAACATCACTGCATCTTACTACTTTGCGAACCACAAGCATGCTCAAAACAACTTGACACTAATAAGGGCATGACATAAAACCATGAACATCAGCAACCCATAATGAACTAAAGGAGCATCACTAAATATCAACAACCATGAACATTAGGAACATCACTAAACAATAGTAACCCTAAACATCAGCATCATCATTGTATATCTGTTATCACACTAGTATATCATCATCATAAACTGAGTACTAACTTCACTCTAAGTTTTGACATCAATGACAACACATATTGTCAATAGTGGATGTTTTAAGAAGATCTAGGATAGAGATTTGGGTGGGAGTTTTTCCAAGCTGTTCAATAAGGTTGTATTTCCTTTTAGGAGTAGGTAGGGGAGGCCTTTAGACAATAGTTTTGTTACAACTAGTTGTAATAGCACAATCTAGGGTTTTGATTTTTATGGTTGTAGCATGGTTGTTTCTATGTTCTATGTGACTAACAATTGCATCATAGGAACAAGAGGCTTTTTTGTAGCTAATATTATTGGTTTGGGCATTTTGACCTTGATTTGGTTGAGTTTGATTATGTTTTGGGAATGTATCTTGGTATATCCCCAATTGTTGGTTCTTCAAAGTAGATGCACTTCCCTCAATTTTAACATTTCCTCTATCAATCAAATCTTGGATGCAATTTTTTAGTTTCATCTACTAATTGGTTGAATGTCCTTGGATTTTGTGAAACTTACAGTAGTCATTTTCTTTATACCATGTGGGTTTTGGTTTGCTTTCATCAAAGGGATTCGTTTGTGTAAAAATGATCATGTTTGCAACAACCAATTTATGAAAAATGACTTCCAATGATTCCCCTAGAGAAGTGTATTTCATTCTTGTGATCTCCTATTTAGGTTGTCCCCTTTGGGAGTACTTTGAATAGCCTAAATGTGCTTTAAATTAGTTTTCTCCATCATTAACAACATTCTTTTTTTTGTTAACGAACTTGGGTTTGTTTGACTATGTTTGATTTTGATGATCCTTATGAAAAAGTTTCATCAATCCCTTAGCAACGAGGGATTTCTTGATCTAAACTCACTTTTAAATGATTTCATAAAAGGTAGTAGCACAATGAACTTGTAGATTAAAGGCTATTTCTTGATTAAGTTTTGTGATGAAGACACTAACCAACTATATTTCCAAGATTGACCAAGGGAACCTACTAGCTAGGTTTCTCCATCTTTGTAGGAATGACGAGAAGCTTTCTCCATTCCATTGTTTAGTGTTGTGTAAGTCCATCATCGTAAGTTCATGTTCAAAATTATAGAAGTTTTTGAGAAATCTTTGAGTGATATTTTCAAAGGTTGTGATGGACCCTTTAGGAAGATGTAAAATCATTCCAAAGCTTGGACCCTTAAACTTTGAGGGAATAACCTGATTAGGTAATTGTCACTATAAGACACCTCTTGGTAAGACATGTGGAATTATTTGACATGTTCTCTTGGGTCACCCTTTCCCTTGTATTTGTCAAATTTAGGTGGTTCAAAATAAGGGGGAAAAGGTATGTGCAATATTTCTCCGTCAAAGGGATGGGGATACAAATCAAATTTCTACTTTTTTCTTTGATTTTGGATTCCTTCTTATAATTCTTAGAGAGAATCCTTCATAGATTTCCACTCTTGGTAAAATTGTGTGCCTTTGAGTGGTGATGATGGGGGTAGGATAAAGTTTGATTGTTGTGGTTCAGTAATTAATTGTTGATTATGGGGTTGTTGGTTTTGTTGTGAAGGGTTGGATGTTGTAGCATTTATGTAGGAAGCTAAATTTACCAATAATTGACTTAACTATTGTATTTGGTCAAACATAACCTGATTTTGAGGGGCTCATTATGATGGAATTGATTTTCCTTTTCTAGGGTTTATGTCATTTGACTCTAGATTTGTTTGATTTTGATCAGTAGAATTTATAGAAGGTTGTTCTTTTGCAATGATTATGTTGTTCAAGTTTTCAAGATTGTAATCTAATGGAAGCTTGGATCCTATTTTAATGAGTTTCATGAGAATGCAATCCTTGTTTTCAAATATGAATTGACCTACTTGGCCACGACCTTAAAAAAACCATTATGCTCAAAATCATGCTCGCTATGGTTTACAAGGCTATCATTATCATCATTATTCAAAATGGAATGGATTTGGATTGAAATGGTTTTCCATATAAGGGTCTTCATTTTGTCTACTTAGATATCTCATTTTAGGTTCCATGAGTTTTGTTTGAGCTTCTTTTAGACTAGTTTCACATAGAGGGAAAACAATAACACACATGCAACAACAACCCATGCTAGTCAAGTTGGTGTATAGCCATAGAGTGGCCCACAAATATAACTTGAGGGTACAAGTGGGTAATCTTAGGGAATGTGATTTTCCCACCACCACTACATAATTATAGTTGAATGGTTCTTAAGATAGGCTATACATGATCATTAGGGGAGTCCTTGATATACCTTGCAATACATGAGGCTCAAATCCATGCTACAAGGGTGTTGTCTAAGGATTGGGTATTGGTGGTTAACCACCTCACTTCATGGAAACTAGGTAAAACTAATTTTTTTCTTAGCTAGGAATGATATCTCCTCTAAGGAATATTTATAGTCCATCAAAATATGAAATTTGGCTAGTGCTTGGTGATGAAATCCAAGTTGCTAAACCCCTAAGAAACATAAAATAAAGAATCCAAGCTATTTTTGATTTCCAAGATTGCCTTATGATACGAGGAAAGAGCATACATGAATGGACTTGGGAGACACAAGTCACTTAACTATTTCTAATTCTCAATATCACCTTATAATGCAAGAGAAAAAAATACACGACTCGATCATGGAAATAGACATAGGAAAGCTAAATGAAATTAAAAAATACTTTAATTTTGATTACAATTTTAGCTTATTTGATTTTTGAGGTTGAGCATGGCTACAAAACAAGTGTTAATAATTTCAATAACAAGTCTTCATCATATGATGTTTTCTCATACACACCCAAGATTTGGATACCAAATATTTCTCTAAATTTGATGAACTTGTAACTGTAGAAAAGGAAGATGACTTCTTTGCATTAAAACATTCCTATTATAGACATGTTAGTATTGTAATTCTTTCCTCTTTTGATATCTCTAAATGATTTGAATACAATCTAATAATTTAAAAAGTGATTTGATTAACCATACCAAAATCTAGAGAGACAAACTTGCATCTTACTTACCAATACATGATAATATCATGCACAAATGTAATGTTGGTTAATAATGGATTTTAAAGTTAAAATACAATTAATGCAAAATAATTGTAACTCCAAATCAAACACAATAGAGAATTGATGCAAATGTAGATATTACCTCAATGTCATGGAAGAAAGCACCATTATGGGATATCAAATTCCTTGTGCCATAATTTGAATGAGGTTGTGCCATTTCACATATGGTTGCACAAGGTTATATTTGTATTGCCAAGTCAACTTTGTGTTGCACTAGATCAAAGCATGAAAATTCCTAATATTGATAGTCAATAATTCCTATCATTGTCACTTGACAAGGTACATTACTATTTAATGAAAGTGTGCTAGATATGGTAAATCTATGCACCAAACCTACACTTCTATATGAACAACCTGAGAGAAAACAAGGTAGAGAGATAGTAGATTGCATTTACCAATAATGGTGACCTAGGCGATAGAAAACAACATTAATATTTGCTAGATGGAATGATCCCAACTAGTAGTGAAGTCTTTATAAAATATTAACTTCAAATTCTGGCAGTAGAAAATTCTACACAAACATTGCATACAAATAATTTCATTGACAAACCAAATCATGGTAAAATTATTCTTTGATTTAGAGTTTTAATGAACGAGGACTGCATTTGATTATGAGAAGGTAGAAAACAAAAATCCAACTTGCAAGAACTTAGTCAAACATGTGTCACTCTTTCAACTAAGTTGTGATTAGTGGATTGACCACACCATGCCCTAACATGAATGTGATGATTCTAGTGATCTTTTCTAGCAAATATCGATCCTCCAATTTGTCAAACCTATGCTTCAAATCAAATCTCTATCAATTGAAAGTTCCATTATTGATATTCTCATTCAGAAATCTTCATCCACCTTAGAATTTGGTGCTTTGAGTCCCAAATTAGCAAATGAATTCTTCTCCCTTAGATTGGGAATGGCAAGAAAAAAAACAAACAACAATAAATATGGTCAAAAAGAGTTGCGTAAAAAATGTAATGGATGAAGGGGAGGGTCGTATTAGGTGTGCCAAAATGTGAGTAGGAGATTCAAACTAATAAATGAAATAAACAATAAATAACAATTCCTATTCTAAACTAGGTGCGAACCTCAAATCAAGCAGCTACGTGGATTTTCTCATGCTTATGATGACATGTAGTTTTTAAAACAAATGTGCAAGCTTTTTTGCAATATGTACCTAGTATCTGCTTCAATGATTTAATCATGATTTTTGTACATTTTCTTTGATAAATGTATGATGATGGAATGAGGAAGAAGAGAGTAGGTTTATAGATATTTGGGTGAAAGAATGAATGGTCAAGATTAACTTGATCAAATTTATAGACTTAAGATTGATTTAGAGTTGACTAATTTGATTCATTAGTTAACTGACTTAAATACTTGGTCAACTAATTTGATTGACTAGTTAACTAATTTGATTGGTTATGTAACGACCCAGTTGTTAAATCCTGAAAAATCACACTAATTTTTTTTTCTAAGTTGTTGTAAGTGTTTAACTCAAGATGATTTTAGTTATCAAACAATTATTTATTGATTTTATTTTTATTTATTTTAATTCATTTTGTTATAATTTTATATTTTATAATTATTGGAATGATTTTAATTTTTATTTATTAATAATTCATTATTATTTGTTTGTTTATTTATTACAAGCATATTTATTTTATTTAATAATTAAATTGGTCAAAAATATTTTCTTCCCTTTTCTAATTTAATTATCCATCTATTTTTCCTACTTAAACAAAACCAATTAATTAAAGTGTGTCAGAAGGGGTCGTGACATCCTCCCCCTTATTTTGTGCATCATCGTGATGCATTTACCATGTAAGGACCCAACTTGAGTTATGAAAGGAAGCTAGGTGTGTGAAAATCACTTCCTACACTAATCTAATGAGGAGAGGGCTATGCAAATTCAATTTTATCTTAACTATTACAGCAATGTTAAACCATTAACATGAGATATTGCAGCAAAACACAAGAACCAGAAAGTAGATAGAAGAAGAGAGACAAAGATTTACGGTGGGGACAACCCTTATCGGGTGAAAAACCCCACACTCAGAAACTTGCACAATGTATTAACAAATCTGAAATATGGTTACAATACACTTGTAATGCAAGCTTCAATGGTCTTCGACACTCGTGTCTAGAGTCAAACCGGTAGCATAATAGTACCTGTAGAACCTATGATACAACTCCCTCTCCAAGCACCTGTTTATATAGAAAATACAAGGCAATATTGGACCTTTCTTGGAATGGGCGTCCAACTTGGCCTCATGGCCCAAAAACCACACCTAAGGACACTTGGTCAACATTGTAGAATGTGCCTAACACTTGTCCATAGCTCCCATCCCAAAGGGGTCACTTATTTCCAAAATGGGCGATGACAGATGCTCTTATGACACTTACGACTGTCATAGAATCTATCATAGCAGTTACAACTTATAGTTGTAAGAGAATCTATCATACATAGGCTATAAATAGCATATTCTCTTACAACATGTCATAGTCCACCTTGGGGCGCTGAAATATGCCTTTTTCAAAGTTGCTTTATGACACATGTCTTCACCTGTCTTACGACCTTCTATTTTTGACTCTTACATGTCATAGATTCGTCATAGGAATTTGTCATAACCGTTTCGGTCAAACATTCCCTTACACAACATGGAAGATGCTGACACATGGCAAAATGCTCCTACCACAAAGTGCGATGCCTATCTCCTCATGTGAGGACAAAATTACAAGTTGTCATAATCCATGTAGGATTGACACATCACCGTGCCACATCTCATAATATGACAATTGGAATTTACAAATATTTACAACATAGGCAATTAAATAATAAATACAAACATTAATAATGTAAGGAATTTACAAGGTTGAGACACCTTAATTCCCAACATTCTCCCACTTGTTGAACACCTTGTAAGAGCCAATAGAATAACAGGATTTAACTTCTATAGGTCGAGAGGCCCATAGATCTGAACACCATCTAAACTTCTCAATGCTCACTGGCTTCGTTAATGCATCTACAACATTCTTCAAAGTATCTGCCTTCTCCAAATTTACCTTCCCATCCTCTACCATATCTTGCACGAAGCGAAACTAAACATCAATGTGCTTGGTTCTAGCGTGGAAAGTTGGATTCTTTGCAAGGAAAATCACACTCTAACTATCACAACTGATCGTTATCTATCCTGCATCAACACCAATATTTGAACACAATCTCGTAAGCCAAATGGCTTCCTTACAAGCATGAGTTGCTGCCATATACTCATATTTTGTTATGGACAAAGCAACAATAGGTTGTCACTTACTCATCCAACTAATAGCACCACCAAATAGTGTAAACACATAAGCACTGGTGGATCTCCTACTATCAATGTCACTTGCCCAATCTGAATCCACAAATCCATGAATGTCAATAGAATGTGGAGGTCCTGTAATATTACCATGATAGCAAATGGAATACTTAGAAGTACCCCTCAAATATCTGAACACTTGCTTAATTGCATCCCAATGAACCCGTCTAGGATTAGCCATAAATCGACTAAGGACTCCCACTACTTGGGCAATGTTTGGTCTTGTGTAGACCATAGCATACATCAAACTGCCAACAACACTAGCATAAGGTACTCTACTCATGTCCTCCACCTCACTAGGAGATTTTGGACAATCTTCAATAGATAACTTTGTCCCCAGAGAAATAGGAACACACAATGGTCTACAATCTGCCATGTTGAACCTATCCAACATGATCTTCACATACTTACTCTAGCTTAACCAAAGTTTTTTGTTAGCTCTGTCTCTTCTAATTTCCACTCCTAGAATGTACCTGGCTGCCCCTAAATCTTTCATTTCAAACTGTGCTGACAACTGAGATTTGAAATCAGAAATCATATTCTTACCCTTCCCAATGAGCAACATATCATCAACATACAATGCAACAATGAGAATATGATCACCATCAAACTTAAATTACACATAGTGATCTAATTTTGATCTCACAAATCTAATTGACAACATAAAGGCATCAAACTTCAAGTACCATCTCCTAGGGGATTGCTTCAAACCATACAAAGACTTCTTAAGTTTGCAAAGCATTTTTTTTTTACCTTTCACCATGTAATGCTCTGGCTGTGACTTGTAGATTTCTTCCTCCAAATCACCATGAAGGAAAGTTGTCTTCACATCCATCTATTCTACCTCCAAGTCATAAGCTGCTGGGAGAGACAACAAGAATCAAATGGATGCCAGCTTTGCAATGGGAGAGAAGATCTCACCATAATCTATACCCTCCACTTGTGAATACCCCTCTGCAACCAATCTAGCCTTATACTTCTCAACATTACTATCTGCACCAATTTTCTTCTTGAACACCCATTTGCATCCAACAGGTTTCCGTCCAAGAGGCAAAGGCACCAAGTCCCAAGTTTGATTCTTCTCCAAAGAAGCCATTTCTTCCTCCATGTCCTCCTTCCAAGAACCTACATCTTTCATATCCAAATCCTTTGACAAAGTTCTAGGTTCATCACTATTAGTGATTAAAGCATTAGCACAAGTAGAATCAAGCAATGTAAAACCACACCTTTCAGGTTGCTTTCTTGTAACAATCTACCCCTAATTTTTTTCTTTTTCAAACTGATAAATACAATGATAAACAATGCCAACATAAAATATTAAAACCAACTAAAGGCCTCACACTTTCTGATCACCAAGATCCTAAAAAGGGCAAGGTGAGAGCATACGATGATTGGCGTACAACTAATCAATCATGCAACAATGTAAATTAATTCATCCGCTGTGGCGGGCATCCACATAAACGTGGGAATTCACCACTTTTCTAGTGGGTAAAGAAACAAGAAAATTACAATGCCATCCACTTATTCAGTGGGAATACTCTACTTTCCTAGTGGGTAAAAAAATAAAGAAAGATTCATTCTCCACACTGGCAGTAAACCATCCAGGGATACTTAATGTGATAGAATTTACAATGAATTACAAATATATTACTGGAAACAAGATCAATAGCATGCATTTAAGAACTAGATAAGTAACTTCCCTGAAGATCAATGATGAAGAACATACCCTACATCCATGTTTGACAAAGAACAATGACTAACTGATGGAGACTTCTTTTTCTGATACATTGGCTAAATCTGATTCACATAACATATTACTGACTGTCACAAATTGTACAATAGCCATGGAGGGAGGTGCTAACATCAAAATCTTCTATCTGAATTATCAAACCAAACAACTGACCAAGCATGATAATCACTGCTCATAAAACATAACGGATACATTAATAACTGATACTAATGAGATTTCTGATCAGAATCACCATTTATCTCAGATTGGGCCATACGGCCTGTACCTTGTACGACAACACTTAAAAAATCCAAAACAACATTAAACACCCTAATTTTTGTCTTAAATGAAGCATTTAGGGGATATAAATAGAATGCAAACAATAAAGAGCTCAACAACATCAGCATTAAATTCCCATGAGCATCGATTTACTTCTACAATTGTACAGCCTAGAGGGTACGGTCAAGGTAGAAATCTTTAGTTTTCACAAAAAACTCCAAACAAATCACACCAAAATTCATAGGAACTCATTAAACATCACTCCAAAACTGATTGGAAGAAATAACTCATAAAATCTAACAAATCCAATTAATTCCCATGTGATTCCCTGAGTGGAAATCAACCATTACCAGCTAGGGTGGATATCTCACCACCAAAACTGATCATCCTCAAGTGGGTTTCCATCCACAAGAAGGCACAATTGATCTCTGGTTCAATCCCAATAGCATAACAATATCATCATCCAAGCATAAGTCCCCAAATGAGCTCATCTCTTCTTTTTATAAGCACCTAGGAGTTACAAACCCAATCTTTCTTGAAATAAGAGCATTTTGCACTTCCACTTTATAAAATATTTCTAATATCAATTTATGTGCACACTTAAGTGACTAGGGAATTAAAATATAACATTTCCCTTTTTCCCCTTCAAAACATAACATTATGTCACTTTTTAAAATATCCCACCTTAGACTTTAGTGCACAATAAATAATAAAAATAACTAGTTTAATTATCAAATACAATAAACCTTATAACTCTAATTTAATAATTAAACTAAACCAAGAGATCAACCACAAGAGATCCCAAACCATCCACTAGCCCATCGGGATCATGAAATAGGCTAATGGCCCCATCATTGACTATGCTAGAAAGGGGATATTACATTCCTCCCTCCCAAAAATTGCTTGTCCCCAAGCAATTGCAATACATGATGCTGCAAGATGTATTCTCCTTCCCATGTTGCATCTTCAAGAGAAAGATCTTTCCATTTGATTAGATACTCTTTAATAGTCTTCTTCCTCAACACCCTCTCTCTTTGATCAAGAATAGCCTCAGGTATAAGTTCAAGTCTCCCTTCATCATCAATAGGTGGCAACACTGATGATGGCACAATGTTCTGTCCAAGAGCCTTTTTAAGGCGAGAGACATGGAAAATGTTATGTATTTTACTATGCTTAGGCAATTCCATCTCATAAGCAACCTCTCCATGCCTACCAATGATCTTAAATGGCCCATAAAATCAAGGCTTCAATTTTTCAGCCCCACTCTTTTTAATGGAAGACTATTTGTAAGGATGAAATCTGACATATACCATGTCCCCCACTACAAAAACCCTCTCTATATGTTGCTGATCAGCGTACAACTTCTGCTGATTTTGAGCTAATTTGATATTTTCCTTCAAAGATTTCAGCATATCATGATTGTCCTGCAAAAACTCTTTAACTTTGGGAACCCGACTGTCACCAAACAACATGTTGGAGAATATTTTTTAGATAGTGGCATAGAATTAACTCTAATCACCAGTTACCATCCTCAAACAAGCTTAGGAACTTGTTGTCATGATCACTAACAATACTTCTTGGCAAACCATGAAGTTTGAACACTTCTTGAAAAAACAATTCAGCCACCTAGACTGCTGTAAATCCTGTAGAAACAACATAAAAATGAGCAAACTTTGTCAATCTATCAACAACTACAAAAATACTATCCCTCCCTTGCACCTTGGGAAGGCCAGTAATAAAATCCATAGCCAAACTTTCCCACTTTTGATTGGGAATGGGCAGTGGTTGGAGCAGACCAGCAGAATAAGTATTCTCATACTTGTTCTGTTGGCATAGAGAACACTCTCTGATATGTTTACAAACCTCTTCTTTCAACCCTTTCCAAGTAAATCTCTCTCTTATCTGTTTATATGTTTTGAATATGCCTTGGTGACCAGCCAAGGGTGAATCATGAAAAGCCTTCAAAATACTAAGAATCACATCTATATGTTGCAAATGCTCTTTCCATGTCTTACTGTATATGAGTATATCATAAAAAAACCAGCAAAAACTTCTGGAGCTACTCATTGAAAATTTTATTCATGCAAGATTGAAATGTTGCAGGGGCATTTGTCAAGCCAAAAGGCATGACTAAGAATTTGAAATGCCCATAATGACACCTAAAGGTAGTTTTTTCAATGTCCTCCCTCATTCTTATTTGGTGATAACCAGATCTCAATTTTATTTTTGAAAAATAGATTGCTCCATGAAGCTCATCCAACAGCTCATCAATTCTTGGAATTGGATATCTATTCTTAATGGTCCTCTTGTTGAGCTCCCTATAATCAATACACAATCAGAGAGTACCATCTTTTTTTTCACCAACACTACTGATGAAGTGAAAGGACTTTTGCTTGGTCTAATGAAGCCCATATCCAACAACTCTTTGAGTGTCCTCTCAATTTCATCCTTGAATCTTTTTGGCTGCTGGTATGGAGTAGTGATGATCAGCTTTGTCCCATCTTCAAGCTCTATAATATGTTCAATGCCTCTATCAGGAGGCCTTCCAGGAGGTAGACTACTAAAAACTTTACTATGCTTACTCAACAAATCTTGAATATTAGGATGATAGGATCTCTTTTCCTCCTGGGTAGGAGTAGGCATGATGACACATTGAGCAGCCCACTCAATCTGATCATTACGAAACAACTTCTCCATTCTTTTTGCAGTCACCACCCTTGGCCCTCCAGTGGATATACCTCTTAACACAACCTTCTTACCAGTATGGTCAAACTTTAATTCCAATGTTTACAAATTTAAAATCATATCTCCCAATGACTTCAGCCACTGAATACTAAGAACAACATCAGTATCAGTGATACTAATCACATAAAAGTCATCTACAACTTCATGATTGCCAATTTGCATGGAAAACTGAGGTAATCTTCTATTACAAGATAGTGTAAATCCATCCGCTACAACAACTTTAAAACCTTCAAACTCCTCAATTTTCAATCCCCTTCTAGCAACAACTCCCTCATCAATGAAGTTGTGTGATGCACTAGTGTCAATGAGAACAATGATTCTTTGGCCACCAAGTACCCCACGAACCTTGAAAGGATCATTCCTTTGGTTCCCAGATAATTGAGCAAATGTTACTTCATTTTCATTGTTTGCCCCTACCTCTTCTAGGTCATCAACATCTTCATTTTCACTTGATCCATCTTGCTGATCTAATTTTTTTTATTCAGATTTAGAGGTAACATAGGCCTCCATTTGTTGTCCTTTCCCTTTCTCAAAGCATTTATGCCCAGGAACCCAAGGTTCCTTACATGTGAAGCATAACTTTTTTCTTCTAAGTTCATTTCAAACTTCATCATCCAACTTAGGGAAAGATGACTTGGGCTGATTGGATTCTTTCTTGAATGATCTCTTGTCTTTCCTTGATAGGAATGGCTTAGAATAAAACTTGCTTCTTGGTGTAGTGAACTCCATATTCCTTGCTTTCTTGATGGCTTCATGTAATGAGTTAGGCTCTAAAGCCTTAACCAAACCCTTTAATGGCTCCATCAACCCTTTAACAAAGAGATATGTCAATCTTGCCTCTGAAATGTCAGTCACCATAACATCAATCCTTTGAAATTTAGAAATGTAGGCATCTATAGAATCTTTTTGTCTCACTTGAGCCAACTGTCTAAAGTGACTTTCAGGTTCATACTTGTCGAATCTATCAATTAATCTCTGAGTGAAATCAGCATAGGAAGCAATCAGACTATGACCTTGAGTGATCATACCACGTGTCCACCATTCATGTGCATCTCCTTCCAAGTGGGCAGATGCAAATTTGATAGAATCCAACTCCAACATAGGATTCAAGCATAAATAGTTGTCCATCTTTTACACCCAAGACTTGGATGTGCATTTAGATGAACCATCAAAAGGTGGAATAGGTACTTTCCCAAGCTTCTTTTGCACATCCTGATTTTGAATCCGGGGCCTATTTTGATACTTGATTTGATAGAATTCATTGAAGGACATAAGATTTTGAAAATCATTACCATAAGACTCCCATTCTTGTCGATAATCATCAAAACTTTCTATAACAAACTGTTGTCCTCCAACAGGATTATGTTGCTGACCCCAAAACACAAGCATCATAGGTCTAGAAGATGAAGTCCTAGATGTACGAGTGGCATTATGTGGTTGACCAACATTATGGGAATTGCTAGCCTCTCCACGATCTCCATCATTACTTCTATTATTTGTGAGGTGTCTCTCCTCCTAGATTCTGACTTACTAATTGAGCCAATAGTATATTCATTTGCTGATTACTTCTAACAATATCTTGCTAGCCTCTAGAAAGATCATTCAATATGTCTCTCATACTAGGATCCTCTGGTTGCCTTTCACCCATATTGACTCCTTCCTTTGGTTTTGGATCAAACTGCGGATACCTTCTCCTTCTGTAGGTGATGAACTCAGTGTCTTCTAGATTCATCAATTGAGTATGCAACTAAACTGAGATTCACTGTAGGCTGATTTGAAGATCACAGGCTAGTAGGAGTGACCAGCTCTGATACCACTGTAACAATCTACCCCTATTTTTTTTTCTTTTTCAAACTAATAAATACAATGATAAACAATGCCAACATAAAATATCAAAACCAACTAAAGGTCTCGCACTTTCTGATCACCAAGATCCCGGAAAGGGCAAGGTGAGAGCATACGGTGATTGGATTACAACTAATCAATCATGCAACAATATAAATTAATTCATCCGCTGTGGCGGGCATCCACATAAACGTGGGAATTCACCACTTTTCTAGTGGGTAAAGAAACAAGAAAATTACAATGCCATCCACTTATTCAGTGGGAATACTCCACTTTCCCAGTAGGTAAAAAAATAAAGAAAGATTCATTCTCCACACTGGTGATAAACCATCTAGGGGTACTTAATGTGATAGAATTTACAATGAATTACAAATATATTACTAGAAACAAGATCAATAACACACATTTAAGAACTAGATAAGTAACTTCCCTGAAGATCAATGATGAAAAACATACCCTACATCCATGTTTGACAAAGAAAAATAACTAACTGATGGAGACTACTTTTTCTGATACACAGGCTAAATCTGATTCACATAACATATTGCTGACTATCACAAATTGTAGGGCAGCCATGGAGGGAGGTGCTAACATCCAAAATCTTCTATCTGAATTATCAAACCAAACAACTGACCAAGCATGATAATCACTTCTCATAAAACATAATTGGTACATTAATAACTAATACTAATGAGATTTCTGATCAGAATCAACATTTATCTTAGACTGGGTCGTACGGCCTGTACCTTGTACGACAACACTTAAAAAATCCAAAACAACATTAAACACCCTAATTTCTATCTTAAATGAAGCATCTAGGGGATATAAATAGAATTCAAACAATAAAGAGCTCAACAACATCAGCATTAAATTCCCATGAGCATCGATTTACTTCTACAATTGTATGGCTTGGAGGGTACGGTCAAGGCAGAAATCTTTAGTTTTCAAAAAAAACTCATAACAAATCACACCAAAATTCATAGGAACTCATTAGACATCACTCCAAAACTGATTAGAAGAAATAACTCATAAAATCTAACAAATCCAATTAATTCCCATGTGATTCCCTGAGTGGAAATCAACCATTGCCAACTAGGGTGGATATCTCACCACCGAAACTGATCATCCTCAAGTGGGTTTCCGTCCACAAGAAGGCACAATTGATCTCTGGTTCAATCCTAACAACATAACAATATTATCATCCAAGCATAAGTCCCCAAATGAGCTCACCTTTTCTTTTTATAAGTACTTGGGAGTTACAAACCCAATCTTTCTTGAAATTAGAGCCTTTTTGCACTTCCACTTTATAAAATAATTCTAATATCAATTTATGTGCACACTTAAGTGACTAGGGAATTAAAATATAACATTTCCCTTTTTCCCCTTAAAAACATAACATTAAGTCACTTTTTAAAATATCCCACCTTAGACTTTAGTGCACAATAAATAATAAAAATAACTAGTTTAATTATCAAATAAAATAAACCTTATAATTCCAATTTAATAATTAAACTAAACCAAGAGATCAACCACAAGAGATCCCAAACCATCCACTAGCCCATCGGGATCATGAAATAGGCTAATGGCCCCATCATTGACTATGCTTGGAAAGGGGACATTACATTTATTATCTGTGTAGACCTCCTCAATGGCTGAGGTTGAGGTTCAACTTCTTCATCTAAGATTTCAAAGCTGCCAGAGCTCTCCTCATCAGTAGGTCCAACATTGTCTTTCTATTCAGTCTTCTCAGGGGTGGCAGGAAACTAAACAACATCCTCTTTCTTTACTTTTCTTTTGGTTGTAAAATAGTGGAAGAAGGTGTAAGCTCTTTGAAGATGACACTTCTACTATACTACACTTTTTCAGCCATAGGGTCCCAAAGCTTGTATCCTTTCACACCAACACCATAGCCAATGAAGATACACTTAACAGCCTTGTTCTCCAACTTTGACCGCTTCTCCCTAGGCACATGTGCATATGCCTCACAACCAAAAACACGAAGATGCCTTATTGAAGGCTTTCTACCAGACCACACCTCCATGGGTGTCTTACCAACAAGAGTTGATATAGGAGATCTATTTACCAGATAGTAGGTAGTGGCAATAGTTTCAACCCAAAACTTTTGTTCTAGGCCAGCTCCACTAAGCATACTCCTAGCCTCCTCCATCAGTGTCTTGTTCATCCTTTCTGCAACTGCATTTTGCTGCGGGGTGTATGGAGTTGTCTTGTGTCTTTCAATCCCAAGTTCCTTGCAATACTTATTGAATTCTGTAGAACAAAACTCACCACCGTTGTCAGTTCTCAAACATTTAATCTTTTTACTAGTCTAATTTTCAACAAAGGCCTTAAACTCCTTAAACTTGCAATAGACTTCAGATTTTCTTCTGAGAAAATAAATCCATGTCCTTCTACTGTAATCATCTATAAAAGATACAAAATATATAGACTTTGATAATGAAGGAACATTAATAGGACCAAACACATCAGAATGAATAAGGTCCAACACACCAAAAGACTTATGAGAACTTGAGTAAAACTAAACACAGTTTTGTTTTCCATAAATGCAATGTTTGCAAAAGTCAAACTCAAGATTACAATCATCTAACCTTCAATGACGTTCTTATTTTTTAGGGTACGCAGACCCTTCTCACCAATGTGGCCAAATCTATTATGCCATAACATTGTTTTTTCAGCAAGAAGTTTAACTTCCAATGCACGATTACAACCATCAAGACTAGAAACAACATATTTCTTCACTGCTCATTCGAATGGTGGGGATGAAGTGACTACTGCCCTCTTCCTTGAGTCAGAAGAACTACTGCATTGTGAAATGCATGCCGCCATCTGAAACAGAGTACCTCTCCTAGTACCCTTAGCAAGCACCATAGCTCCTCTAGTCATCTTGCATCCTTCTTTCGAAAAGACAACCTGCACACCTGCATCATTCAAACTACTTACAGAAAGCAGGTTCCATGCTAAGCCTGGGATGTGCATAACCCCAGAGATCCCCTTCACTCGACCATCAAGGAATTGGATAGAGACTCTTCCACGACCAACAATCTTCAGATGAGAGTTGTCACCTAGATACACCTTTCCACCATCAAACTTCTCATACTTAGTGAACCAGTCTCGATGGAAGGTCATGTGGAATGATGCACCAGAGTCGATTGGCCACACATCATTAGATGCATGGGTTTCCAAGGCTATGATGAAAGCATCACCGTCATCTTATGACTTGTCAGAATCTGAATCAGCAGCTTTCTTCTTCTTCTTCTTCTCCTCTTTGCATTCCTTTTGGAAATGCCTGGTTTTGCCACAGTTCCAACAAAGAGCCTTGGACTTACCAGGAGATTTGGATCTCCCACAGGATTTGGATCTACCCTTCTCAACTTTCTTGTCCTTCTTCTTCTCTTTCTCCTTGGGTCTTCCACGAATTGCAAGGGCCTCTTTGGCTACCTCAGAAGACTTTCTCCACATCTCTTTAGACAATAGTGAAGAAACCATTTCTTCCATTTTGAATACAGATGTGGTCCTTCCAATAGCCATGACAAGATGATCCCATGAGTCCAGTAGAGAACAAAGCAGGGTCATACACCGATCCTCCTCCTCCATCTTCACACCAATAGATGTCAATTGTGCAACTAGCATGTTAAAAGTATTCATATGTTTAGTGACAGATCCTCCATCCTCCATTCGAAGAGAGTACAACTTCTTTCTCAGGAAAAGTTTATTGACTAGGGATTTGGCTTGATACACATCCCCCAACTTCTTCCAAAGTATTTTTGTTTTACAGTAGTCTCCTCATGGACATTTAATAGAACAAAATTAGCAAGACTAAGTCTTATGAGACTCTTAGCCTTCTGATCCTTGAGATCCCACTCATCTTGTGACATTGTAGCTGGTTTAGTTCCATTAACACTTTCCCAAAGGTCTCGGTCTACAAGCATGTCTGCCATCTTGAGCTTCCATAGCTCGAAGTTAGTGCCATTGAATTTCTCCAATTCAAATCTTCTGGATGTACTTGCGATGTCCTTGCTACAACAAGATGCATAATACTCTGCACAGACTCCCACTCAACCTAAGATCAACTCAAAAAACCCCTACCCAACAACTAGGACCAAAGGTGATCAAACTCTGATACCAACTAAAAGGAAGCTAGGTGTGCAGAAATCGCTTCCTACACTAATCTAATAAGGAGAGGGCTATGCAAATTCAATTTTATCCTAACTATTACAGCAATGTTAAACCATTAAGATGAGATATTGTAGAAAAATACAAGAACTAGAAAGTAGATAGAAGAAGAGAGACAAAGATTTACGGTGGGAAAAACCCTTATCGGGTGAAAATCCCCACACTCAGAAACCTGCACAATGTATTAACAAATCTGAAATATGTTTACAATACACTTACAATGCAAGCTTCAATGGTCTTCGACACTTGTGTCTGGAGTCAAACCGGAAGCATAACAGTACCTGTAGAACCTATGATACAACTCCCTCTCCAAGCACCTGTTTATATAGAAAATACAAGGCAATATTAGACCTTTCTTGAAATGGGCGTCCAACTTGGCCTCATGGCCCAAAACCCACACCTAAGGACACTTGGTCAACATTGTAGAATGTGTCTGACACTTGTCCATAGCTCCCATCCCAAAGGGGTCACCTATTTCCAAAATGGGCTATGACAGATGCTCTTACGACACTTACGACCATCATAGAATCTGTCATAGTGGTTACAACTTACAACTATAAGAGAATCTGTCATACACAGGCTATAAATAGTATATTCTCTTACAACATGTCATTATCCACCTTGGGGCACCCAAATGTGCCTTTTTCAAAGATGCTTTATGACACATGTCTTCACTTGTCTTACAACCTTCTATTTCCAACTCTTACATGTTATAGAATCGTCATAACCGTTTTGGTCAAACATTCCCTTACACAACATGGAAGATGTCGACACATGGCAAAATGCTCCTACCACAAAGTGGGATGCCTATCTCCTCATGTGAGGACAAAATTGCAAGTTGTCATAATCCATGTAGGATTGACATATCACCATGCCACATCCCACAATATGACAATTGGAATTTACAAATATTTACAACATAGGCAATTGAATAATAAATACAAACATTAATAATGTAAGGAATTTACAAGGTTGAGACACCTTAATTACCAACAAGTTACCCAAATTCAACACTAAATTTTTCTTCCAAGAACATTATCTACCAAAAGAATACGAGAACCACAATCCCTTTCTTCCTCCTCCTTCCCTCCATTTGTAGTTTTATTTATTATTTTAATTTCTAATTTTGAGGAGAAAATGCCTCCACAAATTTAGTAACTTAACTAATCAATCATGGATAGATATCTTACACTAAGAGGTTGTTTACTTGCTCAGAATTCATGAGAAGACATGCAAACTCAATCATGCATTACTTAACTAGAAATCAAATAGAAAATTACACTTAAATAAAGGAATTTTAGTTGAGTTATTTTTGCATGTTAAAAATTGATCTCCACAATTAGCTCACATTTATTAATTTTAAATTAATAAAAATTTAAGAGAATTATTTGCACATGATAAAATTAAAAATAAAATTAATTTCTAATATATTTTATGATTTAATTTAATTGTATTATTTCTTTATTTGTAAAAATTAATAATTATCATTGTTTATTTTTATTTTTTATTTTTATCTTAGCTATTGTCAATATTAATTAATTACCCCTATATTTTATTTTATCAAGAAGGATAATTTTTTGCTAGGGTGATAGGGTCGTGATAGATTAGTTAACTAATTTGATTGATTAACTTTAACTAATTTTATTGATGAGTTAACTAATTTCACATATGATGACATGGAGTGGAATATGGGTGAGGATAATTAGCTTTTATTTATTTATTTTAAATAATTATGTATTTAGGGAATAATTAGGAATCTAACTAATTAATTAATAATGATTAATCAATTAATTAATTATAGGGTGTTGCTAGGCAGATTTAAATGGGATCAATTAATTAACATTGGGCAATTAATTAATCAACATGATGATTTAAGAATTAGCATGATGAAGTTAATAAGTCGATGAGATGTAAGTAATTAATTGATGAGGGAATTAGTTGATAATATGGCAATAGATTGATTATGACATTAGGGTGGTGAAATCTAGGTCTTTATAGCATCAATGCATCATCTAAAACTATTCAACTCCATTTGACATTAGGGTGGCAAAATCTAGGTGTCTACAACATCAAAACATTAATTAATTCGAAGTTGGTGGAATGTCTAATATTGAAAAATGGTGAATGGTGATATGGAAAGGGTGAGATGGCTTGCTACAACAGTTCATGTCTTTTAATTGCCTTTGCTTTCACCATAAATAAAATAGATTTTTGAAGGCATTAAATAAAATGTTCTTATATCTAGTCACCAAGCAAAACAAACAAAGGACATTGATGTGGCATTGTGTTCTATCCCTTTGCTTTCCTACCATTGGGTATTTGCTATTGATTTATGAGAAAATATGATTTTTTAAAAAACTTCGAATTCCTAATCTTTATCCTCTACCCTCCGCTTTAAGTCATGCTTCATGTATTGCATTATAACAACATTGAACATATGATAGGTAAAACTTGTAATCAACATGCATAATAACTATGTGAGTGGAAGGATGGGATGTGAATGGAACACTAGAGGGGATGGAAGCACTAGAGGTAGGTATGGTGGAAGGGGTATAATTAGGAGGTAAGCCATATTATGGAATGAAGCCAATGGGAAAGATGAAAGGATGGATGACAAAGGTACGAGCTACACTAGTGATAACAATGACCATGGAAGTGGTAGGGGGAGGAGTTGGATCAGAGGAAGAAGAGGGATGGGAGGATACATCATTAGAAGAATTAAATAAAGAGCTAAGATCTTGCAAAATATACATGCCAAATGGAAACCCTTCCAATTTCTATAGAATAGATTGGCTAATTGATGAGGAGATTTAGCTTGAGTAAATGGATCAATGAGCACTTGCCTAGTAAGTAAGAGATCTTACTTAGTCAAGTGTGCCACCTCATGATCTCATAATATTGTTGATCTTCCAATTGGTTAGATCAACATGAGTATCCAAAAAGATTTTGTTATTGTTAGAGTGGGCATCAATGGTGGGATTGAGACAAACACTCCTCAATGGAATATTTGGATCCTGAGTAGCTTGTGGCATAAAAAACACAATATAGAAATGATAGAAGATAATATAGAGCAATATAAATTGCTCTCAAATTTAAAAATCATAAAAAGAATAAGTGATATATTAGATATGAAAATGAAACCCTAAAGAGGCATCCAAGGGTCGATATGATAGGTGAAAATGAAGGTCACAAAATGAGGCCCAAATCCTAGAAGGAAATATATAATAATGAAGTAGCAATGAATAGGCACATAAACCCTAATAAGATCTTTAAAATAATGGAGCAATGAGAAATTAGATATATGAAACTCTAAAAGTAATGAAGTTGTAGCCCTTAGGTCAAACCCTAGGGGATATAAGAGTAGATAGGTTCATGTAAATATAATAGTATAGGTAACCTTACTAGATTAAAACCTAGGTTAGTTAAAGTAATGCAACAATAACACAAATTAACCAAGGTAAATCAAAAGAGGGGAATTATAAATTGAAAGTGTTATTTTACAAAATTAAATGCAAATGAAAGTTGTATTTATCTTTTAAACCAGAGATGGTATATATATGCTAGAAAATTTAAAATAGAATTAATTCACCATAATGTAAAAAATGATGCTCTTGAAGTGTTGACTGTCTCAAAAGCTATGTTGAATTGGAGTCTCTTGTGGGTTGATCTCATAATTCAAGATTAATCTCATGGTTTGAGATTAATCTTGATGCAGGAGCATCTAGTGGTGTAAGGAAAATTTTGCATCACCCAAAAAAAAATGATGATTCAAAATTGTTGATGTTGTTTTCATTTCTTTTAAAAATTTGTATTTTTGGTTCCATAATTGCTTGAATAATGATGTAGAACCTTCCATTAAACTGCTAAAAATAGCAAATTGCTATTTTTGGAAAGTTTGCATTTGGACACATATGGAAGCAAAAATTTATAGGAATCTTCGTAATTGAAAAATAAGACCTTTGGTAAAGGAATTAGGCAAAGATCATTTGTGGGCTGAAAGATATTAAAGTTAATGTTTCCTGAAAAAATCCTAAAAAAGTTTCAAAGTCAAGTTTGAGGCACTAAATGGCCTAAAAAATGGGTAAAATCAACATAGTTGATTTTAAGCGCATAGATC
This sequence comes from Cunninghamia lanceolata, assembly GCA_027924645.1. NCBI lineage: Eukaryota > Viridiplantae > Streptophyta > Pinopsida > Cupressales > Cupressaceae > Cunninghamia > Cunninghamia lanceolata. Next base: position 25,249,380 of record BSBN01000377.1, on the reverse strand, counting down.
ACTCCACAAGATTTTTGGTGCTTCAAATGGTTCATCAATTGGACATTCGGATCAAAAGTTATGGCTCTCAGAAGTTGACCTATTTTTGGAGGGAGATGCAAAATTCAAAATTTAGCTGGAGGCTGCCAAAAAGGGCTATTTATAACCATTTTTTCGAACCCTTGGTGGTAGTATAGATAAGGGGGAAAGTGTGGAGTCAAGAAAAGGTGGGAAAATAGAAACCCTAGCTGATTTGGGGTTACAGAAAGTAAAAGGTTCCAGAGTCTAGAGATAGGAAGTTTTAATGTGTTGCAACCTGTGGAGGATTCATCCTCTGATTAGATTTTAGCTTTTGTAATGTAATGTATTGTCTAAATCAATAAAAGAACATTCCTATTTTCTATGTGCAATTTTTTTTGTTCTATGTTTTATGATTTACCCCCTTCATCAAGTGGTATCAAAGCAAGGGTTCCTGAGTGTGTAGACAGATCGCCGACCATGAGACACTTTGCACCAGGACCTGAGGTTGTGGGTTTGCTGCAGAGATCAAAATGTCTCCATGAAGAAACCATGGTGGAAGAAATGCTTTGACGAAAGAGGATTTTAGAGCCCTGTAAAGGCAAATCAATGCATTGCAAGAAGAGCTGTGAAGAGGGTTTGAGCTGAGAACAAGAGAAGAAAGCGAAGATGAAGCTGAAGAAGAGCTATCTAAGGAAGAACAAGAAGCTGCAAGAGATCCTACAGAAGTTAGGTTGTTGAGGGCCATTTCAAAGATTGGAAAAGAGACCAAGGATTGAAGTCTCTACCTATTCTAGATATCTAAACCCAGAAGAGCTTATTGATTAGATCAATGATATCGAAGAATATTTTGAGTATGAAGATGTAGAGGATCTAGAACGGGTCAAGATTGCAAAAATAAAGTTGAAGGGCCATGTTAGTATTTGGTGGAAGGAGGTCCAGTTAGAGAGGAATAGAAGGGGAAAAGGAAATATTAATAGATGGGATCGAATGGTGGACAAACTAAAGAAATAGTTCATTCCTGGGAACTATGAGTTGGAGTTGTTAAAGAAGCTGTAAGGATTGAAGCAAGGTAACAATTCTGTTAAGCAGTATACAAATTTTTTTATAAGATTACTATTAGGATAGGCCATGCAGAGGCCAACAAGGAGAAGGTATCTTGTTATATTAATGGGTTGAGGCCAAGTATTCAAGAGGAGCCGAGCCTGGTTAGAATGACTACCATAGAATATGCATACCAGTTTTTTCTGAAGGTGGAGAAGAAGATGAATAAAAGATTCAAAAGAAAGCAAAGAGGAAGAGGTCAAGATGGAAGGATTGGTGGAAGAACCTATGGAGGCCAAAAGGAAGATCAAAAGAAAAGTGAAGAAGTTGGCACCAGTTGAAATCAGAGAGGAGATAACGCCTACCACCCTTGTGGCCAAAACAATGGTGAGCAAAGAGGAAGAGGAAGAGGCTGACCTAGGCAAGGACCTGGAAGAGGAGGTTTTAGAGGAACCTGTTTCCAATGTGGAGAAGAAGGACATCAAGCATATGAGTGTGTGAAACATCAAGGAAGGACAAATAGAAGACCTAAAGGTAATGTACATGTTGTACATGTAGATGAAGATGTGCAGTCTGAGCATTCTGAAGATGCTAAAAGGGGATGAACCCTAGTTGTCAGAAGAACCTTGTTGAATGAGGAGAAAGAACCAGATCAAAGAAAGAGTTTATTCTGCACAAGGTGCAAATGTGAAGGTAAGTGTTTTCATATTATTATTGATAGTGGAAGCATTGGCAATCTTGTTTTAGAGGAGATGGTTAACAAGTTGAAATTGACAAGAAGAAGACATCCACATCCATATCAGATTGCATGGTTGCAGAAGGACCATAGAGCTTTGGTCAATGAGTAGTGTTTGGTCAAGTTCAAGATTGGAGACTACCATGATGAGGTGATGTGTGACATCATATTGATGGATGCATGTCATATGCTATTGGGAAGGTCATGGTAGTATGATAGGTGCGCTGTCCATGATGGCCATGCAAACACATATAAGTTGAAGCCCTTGAAGGAGGTGGAAGAAAAGGTATGTAGTACTGCCAGAATTTGCTTGGTAGATGGTAGGAAATTTTTGGAGGGTATGAAGCACGAGCATCATTGCTTTGCACTGATTCTTAAGATCAACCAGGAGAAATGTGAAGATGTAGCAATAGAAGTCTTAGATCTATTGGAAGAATTTCAGGATGTTGTCTTTGATAATGATGCAGGAGCATCCAGTGGTGTAAGGGCAATCTTGCATCACCCAAAAAGAAGTTAATTCAAAATCATTGTAGTTGTTTTCATTTCTTTCAATAATTAGTGTTTCTGGTTCCATAATATCTAGGATAATAATGTAGGACTTTCAGTTTTTAGAAAGTTTGCATTTGGGCACATAATGAAGTAAAAACTTCTAGAAAGTTCTATAACGGAAATATAAGACCTTTGGCAAAGGAATCAGGCAAAGATCATTTGTGAGCTAAAAGATATTAAAGTTTTTGTTTTCTGAAAAGCCCCTGAAAATTTCTGGAACGAGATATGAGGCACTAAAACTTCCCATAACATCCTGAAAAGTTGATGGAAATCCATTTACAAATTTCCAATGTGATAGTTCACGTCGCAAGCTTTTTGGCGCTTAAAATGGTTCATCAATCAGACACCCGGATCAAAAGTTATGCTTCCCGGAAGTTGACCTACTTTTGGAGGGAGTTGCAAATTTTGAAATTTAGCTGGAGGCCACCAAAAAGTGCTATTTATGACTATTTTAGGAACCCTGGGTAGTAGTAGAGTTAAAGGGGGCCAGTGTAGAGTCAAGAATAGGTGGGAAAATAGAAACCCTAGCTGATTTGGGGTTACAAAAGGCTGAAGATTCTAGAGTCTTGAGGTTGAGAAAGCTGTAATGTGTTGCAGCTAGTAGAGGATTCATCCTCTTATTATAATTGAGCTTCTATAATGTAAAGAGTTGCCCAGTTCAATAAAAGAAAGTTCTATTTGCTGTGTTCAATATCTGTTATTGTGTGTTTTGTGATTTACCCCCTTCATCAGATAATGTACCAGAAGTCTTACCACCAATGAAGAAGATAAGTCATCAAATGGATTTGATACCAGGAGCTAGTTTGGCAAATAAGGCAGCCCATAGAATGACTCCTCTACAGTGTAGAGAATGAAGAGCTAAATAGACAAGTTCACAAGTTGTTAAATAAGGGACTGGTAAGAGAGAGCCTAAGTCTATGTGTGATACCTGCAATACTAGCACTAAAGAAAGATAGAGAGTGGAGAATGTGTACAAATTCTTAAGCCATCAACAAGATCACAATCAAGTATAGATTTCCATTGCCCAGAATAAATGACATAATGGATTGTTTGAGTGGAGCCAAGTACCTTACAAAGATTTCTCTGAAGAATGGGTATCACCAAATCTGAATCAGAGAAGGAGATGAATGGAAGACAACATTCAAGACAAAGGAAGGTGTGTATGAGTGGTTAGTCATGCCATTTGGGCTAACTAATGCACTGAGCACATTCATGTGGCTCATGAATGAGGTATTGAAAGAGTTTTTGGGAAAATTTGTTATTGTTTATTTAAATGACATTTTGATTTTCAATAAGACTTGGGAAGAGCATTTGATGCATATTAGAAGAGTTTTAGAGAAGTTGAGGGAGGAGAAGTTGTTGATTAATCTGATGAAATGTAGTTTAGCAAAGGAGTTAGTATACTTGAGATTTGTTGTCTCAGTTGATGGTCTTAAAATGGATCTAGAGAAGGTGAGGGCTATCATTGAATGGCCTACCCCAAGGAGTGTTACAAAGGTACGATCTTTTCATGGTTTGGCAAGTTTTTATAGAAAATTTATCAAGAATTTTAGTAGCATTTATGCAACAATGAGAGGGGATATAGAAAAAAGTTTAAATGGACTATAGGAGCAGCCAAAAGCTTTGATACATTGAAGTTGAAAGTAACAGAGCAACCTGTTTTGGCACTTCTAGATTTCAATAAGGTATTTCAAGTAGATTGCGATGCTAGTGGCAGCGCCATATGAGTTATTTTGAGCCAAGAAGGTAAGCCCATTGCCTATTTCAGTGAGAAGCTTAATGATGCCAAGAAAAAGTATTTTATTTATGATTAGGAGTTTTATGCAATAGTTCAGGCTTTGAAGAAATGGAGATATTATTTGTTGCCAAAAGAGTTTGTTTTATATACTAATCATTAGGGGTTACAATATCTTAATAGTCGAGGGAAGTTGAACCAAAGGTATTTAAAATGGGTGAGTTTTTGCAGAGTTATACTTTTGTTTTCAAGCATAGGAGTGGAAGATCAAACAGGGTTGTAGATGCCTTAAGCAGAAGGCAGAATTTGTTGACAGAAGTGAAGGTAGAAGTTGTTGGGTTTGATGAGCTCAAAAGTTTGTATCCTGAAGATCTAGATTTTGTAGAGGCTTCGAAAGCTTGTTTAGAACCTGTTACTTTGGATAGGACAAAATGGTTAGATTTCATAATCCAAGATGGTATGTTGTTTAGAGGAGGTCAGTTGTGCATTCTGAGGAGTTCCATGAGAGAGAACCTGATTAAGGAGAAGCATAGTGGGGGATTAGCTGGACACTTTGGTTGAGATAAGACCATTGCTATGGTTAATGAGCATTATTATTGGCCACAGTTACAGCATGATGTGAGAAAATGTGTAGAGTTGCAGATTGTGTTAAATGGCAAAAGGAACCAATCAGAATACAGGGCTATATCAACCATTACCTATACCAGAAAAGTTATGGGATGATATTAGTATGGATTTTGTTCTTGGTTTACTAAGGACACATAGAGGACATGATTCTATTTTTGTAGTGGTGGACAGATTATCAAAGATGGCACATTTTATTCCTTGTAAGAAAACCAATGATGTTGTTCATATTGCAGAGTTATTTTTTAGAGAGGTGGTGAGACTACACGGTCTACCTAAGAGCATAGTTTCAGATAGAGATTCCAAGTTTGTTGGTTATTTCTGGAGGACATTGTGGAAGAAGTTGAAGACATATTTGAAGTTCAGTTCTGCACACCATCCACAGACTGATGAATAGACATAAGTGGTGAATAGGAGTTTGGGTAACCTACTATGATGCTTAGTAGGAGATAAGCCCAAGGGTTGGGATTTGATTTTACCACAGATAGAATTTACTTACAACAATTCTATCAATAGGAGTATAGGCAAATCACCATTCCAGATTGTATATGGGAGTAGTCCAAGAAATGCTTCAGAGTTAAGAAAGATGGACAAGGGAGAAAAGACAAGTGCCGAAGCTGAAGACTTTGCAGAACACTTGAAGAATTTGCATGAAGAGGTGAGATATCATATTAATAAGATGAATATTTAGTACAAGGCTAAGGTGGATCAAAAGAGGAGATATGAGGAATTTCAGGTAGGAGATGAATTCATGGTTCATTTGTTTCTAGTTGGAACATATAATAAGTTAAAAATGAAGAAATTTGGACCATACAGAATCCTGAAGAAGCATGATTCAGGAAATGCATATGAGGTAGAGCTGCCAAGTGGGATCAACATTTCCCCTGTGTTCAACATTGTTGATTTAACATAATATCATGAAGGTGGAACAGAGGATGGACCAACACAAGAACATTGGAGTATTCCAACATCTACTTCAAAGGAGGAGATAGAAGAGATCTTGGATAGTCGTGTGGGAACAAGTACTTGGAATAGGTAATATGAGGAATATCTGGTGAAGTGGAAAGGAAGGCCTATTGAAGATTCTTCCTGGTTGTCTAAGGTAGAGGTTGATCATTTGGGGTTTTCCTCAAACACCTGAGATGTGACAAGGTCACTTCTCAAAATTACCCTGGGTGTCTGATGCAGGAGCATCTAGTGGTGTAAGGGTAATCTTGCATCACCCAAAAAAAAAAGATGATGATTCAAAATTGTTGATGTTATTTTCATTTATTTTCAAAATTTGTATTTTTGGTTCCATAACCTCTTGAATAATGATGTAGAACCTTCTATTTTTCCAAACTGCTAAAAATAACAAACTGCTATTTTTGGAAAGTTTGCATTTGAACATGTATGGAAGTGAAAATTTACAAGAAACTTCATAATTAAAAAATAAGACCTTTGGCGAAGGAATCAGGCAAAGATCATTTATGGGCTGAAAGATATTAAAGTTTTCGTTTCTCAAAAAAATCTTTGAAAGTTTCAAAGTCAAGTTTGAGGCACTAAATGGCCTCGTACGACCCAAAAAAGGGCAGAATCGGCATGGTCAATTCTTAGCACGTAGAGCACTCCATGAGATTTTTGGCACTTCAAATGGTTCGTCAATTGGACACTTGGATCAAAAGTTATGGCTCCCGGAAGTTGACCTATTTTTGGAGGGAGATGCAAAATTCAAAATTTGGCTGGAGGCCGCCAAAAAGGGCTATTTATAACCATTTTTGGGAACCCTTGGCAGTAGTAGAGATAAGGGGGAAAGTGTAGAGTCATGAAAAGGCGGGAAAACATAAACCCTGGTTGATTTGGGGTTACAGAAAACAGAAGGTTCTAGAATCTAGAGATAGGAAGCTATAATGTATTGCAACTTGTGGAGGATTCATCCTTTGATTGGATTTTATCTTATGTAATGTAATGTGTTGTCCAAATCAATAAAAGAAGATTCCTATTTTCTGTGTGCAATTTCTGTTGTTGTGTGTTTTGTGAATTACCCCCTTCATCACTCATGTTTTGAGATTAATCTCAAAGCTTGGGATTGATCCCATACAATGTGGATATGATCTTTGGGGCATGATTTTGATTTGGATAAATGTGGACTTTTATGATTTGATTCATTGTGATTCCTACTATTTGATGACATGTAAGGAGTGGCAGTATTGAAAAATACTTAAGGGAAGTTGTTGGATTGTGACGGTTCACATTCTCCTCAGTCAACCCCCTTGAAAGACTAGTTTTATGGCCTTGGGCAAGTGTTGGAAGACAATGAACATGTATCTAATGGCATAGATGAGAATTTTGATGCAAGTGCTAATTCTTTTTAATGCTCCAAATTCAAATGTTCCTAGAAATTCTCCTTGTAATTGCTTTGGATGTTCGAATGATCTAGGATATTCTTGAATGTGTTTAAATGCTCAAATGAATGTCTTTAAACACCAAGACATGACAAATAATCACATAAATGTTTATGAAAGTTGTTCCCAACAATTAGTGAAAAGGATGGGAGTTGACAACATAAATTTTAAAAATTTAAATTTGGGGTTAGTTTTGTGCCATGTGAGATTGTTCCCAGTCATCGAGAGACTAATCTAAGAAAAGGAATGCAAAATTTTAAAACAAGAATTACATATATGAAAAATATAAATTCTTAATAAAAGAAAATACAAATACAGTTAATATAAATGTGAATAAATAAAAATGAGTAAAAATCAAGAAAAGAACCACACTTAACATAATCTAAACACTTAACATACTATATATTAAGACATTTCATCAAAATGGGCCCAAAACTAAAGGGAATTGGCATGTGTATGCAAATTTGAAAACATTGAGCAGCCCCTAAAAAGGGTAGGCCGGCTGCTTTACAGCTACGTATTTTCAGCAACGTGCTACACCTTAGCTTGAATATTACTCAAATAATATCCCAAAGCTTTTATGCATATAGAGATTGGAATATTGAGAAAATAGGGAAGTGTGCATCTCCTGTGTTTCCACTTTTCGCATGGTTTTTCCTATTGAAAATCTTGAAAGAAGAATATAAAGTACATATTTATCAGCATAGTACACTTTATTGGGACATGCAACCGAATATTACAATTTCTTTTGGAAACTTCTTGTGTAATATTTTAAAATAATGCATCGTAATTTAAAAAAGAAAACATGTCAAATTATTTTCTCACCATCTATGATTTTAAATCAGGAAGTTCGTTCCATCTTTCTTTGCCTCCACAAGTTTTAGCCAAGAGGGAACTGAATTTTTATAAAGGTTATAGTTATATTTTATGATAAAAATCCATAAATAGGACTATTTGGTCATTAAACTTAGGTTTGTAATGGCTCCTCTCCCTATCATACTTGTGTAATGGTGACAATTGTATGTTCAAGTTTTTTTTTTTTTTAATGTTTTGGGTCCACTTTGATTATAGTGTCTTTAATGTTACAAGTGGCATATTCTTGTGTGAATTTGGTTCATGACATCACTATATCAAAGATCTCATCATCAATCATTCTCAGAGATTGGTCTCAATCCTTAGATCCCTCATTTTGTTGAAAAATTAAGATTTACATCTTGTAATAAAATCATCTTAGTGACTTAGTGTTAATTATAATGTTTAATTAGTTGGGAGTTAGTTTCCCGTAAGGTAGTTTGGGGAAGTTATGGGAATACAATACTTTATAAGCATTTGCATCATACATTGTAAAACCCTAAAAATATTATAATATATTTACATTTTTGGTGTTATTGTGAGAGCAAAATGATTTAGTTATTTTACAATATTTGTGCCTGCATTTTTCCAACAATTTGCCACTTTGGATTAGATCTACTAATGGAGACTTGACCCAAGTAATTTTTGTACACAGTTATGAACTCTAAACTTTTATAAGATTAGTCAAAATAATTCCTACCAAATTCTTCCTATTAGTTGTTGTGAGTTGACCGGGCACACATTTCTATGATTTAGGTGCTATGTTGTATTTAAACCCTTTCATTTTGAGATCATCTACAAATGTTGGAATGTGAAGGAACACCTAGGTTAAAGAGCTTAAAAAAGAATCTATTCTATATTTTCTAAGATTGTGACATCATCTTAGGCCCATTTCATGCTTGCTTGTTGTCTTCAATCTTTCACTTAGCATTATAAAGTTGTTCCACTAGGGGTTTGATTAAGGAGAACACAATTGTCACAATTCAACAGATTCCCTAAAGGTGTCTATGAACACCACCAATCCTTATTGAGATACAACCATTTAAAACTTGAGACAAGAAAATTCAAATAATCAGTGTCCTTCCAATTCATTTCCACAGGTTTAGGTTCAAGTTCATACTCTAGTTAGTTCCATAGATGCATGATTAGGTCCTTGCAGATGTGGATTTGAACTTCAATAGTGCAATTGATTTCTAGATTCTAAGGTAGCCATCTAATCAATCCCTAAAATTCTACCACAATTACAAATCAATTCCCAACATCTTCAACAACATTTTCCGATCGTTAGAATCTAACTAAGTATCACATTTGAATGCATTTAATTTTAGTAGCAATCCCTATGCTTTTATCTAGGTTGATTGTTTAGTTAATTACTTTAATTATTTAATTAGCCAGATATTTATGTAAGTAGTATATTTTCCCTAGCATTTTTGGTGAACCTAATTTTCTTACACCCCTAGGATTATATCCTTAGGGCTTATCCTTTTTCATTAGGGTTTTTAGATATGATTTGCTAATGGCATTTTTCTTATATAAGATCTAATTAGGGTTTGGATCTAGCCTTATTTGGCTATCATTGATTTATCTTTATTAGGGTTTGGGCTTGTATTGCTTGATCTCTCTTTGATTGCTACCCACCCACCCTTGTTTGGGAGTCACATTTACATCTATATCATAGATCCTCATAGTCCATTGTCCTTAGCCTCTATCCATGCACATGTTACAAATATTGATATCTTTCTACAATTCATTACCTATGATTCTTCCATCCTTGATACTCTTATGTCTTTTTCTCCTATGGATGGGGATGTCTTTTTGTGGAGGTGATGTTTCATCATATGTACAAATTTTCCTTCATTATAGATATAGTTATTTCTTTTCCTTCTCTCTTAGACACACTTCACTTGTCCATTAGCTTCATGTTACCTCTATTTTTCTTATGACTAGTGATAGTAGTGTGCATAAGCATAACAATATTTTACCTTTGATTACCTTTCCTCATGTTATGGTTCATGTTCACGATAGCTTATTCCTCATTTATCATGATATACATCTAGGAATCTTCCATCGTGTGATAATGTTATACTTATATCCTTTATACATCTCATGCTAGCTTTCCTTGTTCACTTATGCATTTTACTATTTTTGCCTCTCTTCCTTCATCTTGCCTTGAAGATCCTATTGATATAGATATACATGTTTCACCTCCACAAAAGTTTGCTAGTCCTTCTTCCTTCTCATGTGTCTCTTGGTATATTGATGATATGTTTAGTGATAAGCATAGTGATAGTTCTTTATCTTCTCATGATAAGGAAGATGACTCTTTGATGCATGATGACTATGACACACTTCTAATAGAGTCAATAGTGGTAATGAAAATAAAAATTTACATGTTAAATCCTTTTTATCACCATATTATACTTATATACATGATGATGATACTTTGATGCATGCATTTGGTGCTACTTTGGTAGATAGACCTAAACAATGGTTTAATACATGCCATACTTATTATACATCCTTCCATGATTTGTCATGACCATGATTTTATTGATTATATTACTTTTGGTTATAGAGCATGTGTTACTTATTATTCTCATTCTTCTCCTTCTAGTGACCCTTCCTTAGTGAATCTTGTGGATTTTTCTATGCATCATGATGATAAACCACTCTTTGATGGAGACCCTCATTTGGTTCCTTTCATTCTTTCTTATGATGTATCTTTGAGTGATTGTGGTTTATTAAACAAGAACATGCTTTGACATGTACATGAGGATGAAGAACACCTTGAGGATATTTTATAATTCTTACTTGGTATATGTGAGGATTGAAAGGAAGCAAGGTACTCAGAACACACTTCCTACACCAATCTAATAAGGGGAATAGTATGCAAATTATTTAAAATCCTTATAATTGCAGCAATGTTAAACATATAACATAAAGATTTCAAAAGCAACACAACACAAGATTACAAGAGTGACACAAGATATATCACGGGGAAAAACTTTTTAGGTGAAAAACCCCACACTCCAAAACCTGCACAATGTATTATCAAAACAATGGTGTTTACAATACACTTGCAATGCAAGTTCTTCTGTTAGGGAGGACTATGGACTTAGAAAACCTATCTTGTTTGAAACATTTCAAGACCTATGTCATGCCCCAAGTCTCCCTACCAATTCAAGTGCTCTCAGACATTTTCTACCCAAAATGCCTAACTCAAACTAATTAGTCTATTACAGAGGTGAAAGACCTACTAGTCTGTTATTCTCAATATAGACACTACTTTCTTAGTGTGGAACATTCTTCTTTGTCCTCACCACTTCCAAGATTCTCAATTCCCAAGGCTTATAGCCTTCTTGAGTCTGTTATTAGCCCTCCTCTCTGGGTCTAGGGTTCTAATTACTTGGTATTCAATTTCTCCTACTCTATTTTCACCCTTGCCTCTTCTTAGACTACAACTTGCATACCTAGCCGGGCTATGGTAAAGCTTGCCTAGGACAAGTTCTTATTGTCTCTCATTGACAATTCAACCATTTCCATAAAAAGAAAAACAAGAAAAGAGATCTTTGCTTGATGGCCCTCCAAGACTGTACAGAGAAATTGCAGGAACATCAAGACAGAGACATTTTATACAAACAGAAACAAAATAACAGAAGTAAAACTAACTACTGTACTTTAGATCGAATTATGCAAAAATACTACAGAAATGCATGAACAAATCAAATTGTCAATATAGTATTTATGAGAGTTCTCCTTCTTACAATCAATGTCTATTCTCCAACCTTCCAAAAACTTCCAACCTCTTACAAAGAAAAACTAGCTTTTTATACTATTCAACTTTTTAAGCTATCGAACAGTTAGGTTTGTTTTCTGTCCGTTCAGTTAGGTTTTCTTTACTAACTATTTGGTGTTCTTCCCATGGCTGGCTTTTGTCTTTGCATGTTCATACAATCCTTATGGTTAGACTACACATAGCATTGAACCATCGGCATGAATCTATCGGCCAAAATTACTACTTTGGTGGAACTCCATTTCATTATTCTCCATTGGTAACACATACACTATCGACAAACTTAAAACTCCTCTTACTGACACACCAACTCTCTCTGATGAATGGTCAACTTCACCTTTGACTCCTTCGTAAATCCTTCGTTGTGATACATACCATCAGTAGCACATTCTCCTCAGCTCCTAATAACGCACCTCACATCGATCGGCTTGACAACAAACTCCACCTTTCGGCCAGACTTGATTCGTCGGCCTAACTTTAAGTGAGTTTCCCAATCTCCCATCTCACCGATGTCTTCTCATATGCAACTGTTGACTCCCTCCCGCTAGTTCTCCTCACCACCACTGTCGGTCACCATTCTATTGAACCAAATGCACGTTCACTCTATTGAGCCAATTGATGTATGTTCATTCCAGTGAACCAAATGAACCCGTTGAACCTCCAGCATGAGGTTCAACGATTCACTGCTAGGCTCAAACATGGGCGCCAAACTTAACTTATTCATTGGTCCCGTGTATTCATCGGTCTTGCTTATTCTCTTAGAGAAAATAAAAAGAACATCACACCAAAAATAAAAAGCAAAAATATTTACACGGGCGCCAATGCCAAACTCTTGGTGCTCCTGCACCATACTCCCCCTGCACGGGAAAAGTCAAGTCACCTCCGGTGACAACAAGGCAAAATCAATGCCCCGCTTCTTGAACTCAGACTCTACAACCTAGGTAGCTTCTACTTCAGGCAACTGTTTCCACTTGATTAGATGCTCCATGTACACGCCATGTCTGGTGTGTTTCTGTACTCGAGAATCCAGAATTCTCTCAGCCTGTGGTTTGAGTGTAGGTGGTAAAGTCACATCACTCACTGTCTATTCAGCCTCTGAACTAGATCTGCTTGCTGCTGAATGAGGACCTTTATAGGGTACCAGGTCCTGAACATTGAACATTGGTGAAATGGCTAAGTCTACTGGTAAATCAATTTTGTAGGCATTTTTGCCATACTTGTTTAGAATTCTGCAAGGACCAATCCGTCTGATCTGCAATTTAGTTGGCTTCCCTTTCTGCAATCTGGTTTTGTTCAAATGAACCATGACTAAATCGCCAACTTCAAACTGGATATCCTTCCTGTGTGCATCTACCCTGTCCATGATTTTCTGGGTATTTTCCATCAATGTCTTCTTTACCTGTTCATGTATCTCCTTCATAGATTGTGCAAAATCCTCTGCATGACCACTTCTATATTCCATGTCTCCAAGAAGTCAGAGTTCACATACACCTCGAGGGTGCATTCCATACACTATCTCAAATGGACTTTTGCCAGTAGTCCTATTCACACTGTCATTATAGGCAAATTCTGCCTGATAAATGACTTGATCCCAACTCTGTCCATATTCTTTTGTCAAACACCTTAACAGGTTGCCTAATGTCCTATTCACCACTTCTGTTTGGCCATTTGTCTGTGGATGATATGCTGATCCAAAAGATAGATTTGTTCCTAGCCTCTGCCATAGAGTTTTCCAGAAATGTCCCATGAACTTAGCATCTCTATTAGACACGATGCTTGCTGGGAGTCCATGAATCCTTATGACCTCTTTGAAAAACAAATGAGCTATATGACTGGCATCATGCGTCACCATACAGGGAATGAAATGACTCATCTTGCTAAATCTATCAACAACTACAAAAATACTATCAAAACCAGTCTTAGTCTTTTGTAGACCAACTACAAAATCCATACTTACACAGTCCCATGGCCTAGAAGGAATGGGTAGTGGTTGATACAGTCCCGCATTTGAAGAAGTTCCCTTGGCCTTCTGACAAATGATACACTACTCTACATACTTTCTGACATCTTTGTGCATCTTCGGCCAATAGTAGAACCTCTGGACTAATTCCAATGTTTTGTTCAGACCAAAATGTCCACTCAAACTGCCATTATGCTTCTCCTATATGAGATTTTCTCTCATGGATCCTTTTGGTACACACAGTTATCCACCTTTGAACAGCAATCCCTGCTGTAAAGTGTAATCTGCAAATTCACTATGAAAGTGATTTTCAAAGTCTTGACATACCTTGTATGCTTCAGCAAAATCTTCATCCTCTTTGTAGAGGGTTGTGAACTCTTCCATTCCTATGCTTCTTAATTGCACCTCTTACACTGTGAGCAACCTCCTGCTTAAAGCATCTACTACTTTGTTGAGCTGTCCCTTCTTGTGCTTAATTGTGAATGTGTAAGACTGCAAGTACTCCATCCACTTGATATGCCTATGGCTCAACTTATCCTGTGAGTTCAGAAAACTCAAAGGCTAATTATCTGTATATACAACAAATTCCTTAGGTAGGAGATAATGCCTCGATTTTCTAAGTGCCTGGACTAGAGCATAGAGCTCCAAGTCATATGAAGAGTATCTGCTCTTTGCTTCATTTAGCCTCTCACTGAAAAAGGCTACTGGTCTATTCTCTTGGTTGAGTACTGTACCTACTGCAATATTGCTAGTATCACATTCTAAAGTGAATAACTTATCAAAACTAGGCAGCACTAACACTGGCTGTGTGGCTACTGCTTTCTTCAACAATTCAAAACTCTTATCAGCTACTTGTGTCCATTGAAACTTTATTTTTACCCCACCTTTGATTGTATCAAGCATGGGTGCACAAATAGCACTGAAATTCTTTATGAATTTTCTATAAAACTGAGCTAAGCCATGAAAACTTCCCACCTCAGTTGCTGCTCTGGGAGTAGGCCAATTCAATATGGCTTCTACCTTTGACTTGTCCATCTTCACTTCTCCTTTGGACAACACAAAACCAAGGTATACCAATTCCTGCTTCATGAATTCACACTTCTCCAAATTTATGGTTAGTTGTTCATCATGTAACTTTTTCAAAATAGTATTTACATGTTCAAGATGCTCTTCTTTAGTTTGATTGAAAATTAAGATATCATCTAGATAAACAACTGCAAATTTACCCATATAGTCTTTGAGGACTTCATTCATGAGTCTCATGAATGTGCTGGGAGCATTCGATAGACCAAATGGAATAACAAGCCATTCATATAGTCCTTCTGTGGTCTTGAAGGCTGTTTTCCACTCATCACCTTCCTTGATTCTGATCTGGTGATAACCACTTTTCAGATCTATCTTGGTGAAGTATTTAGCCCCTCCTAAATAGTCCATAAGATCTTCAATTCTGGGAATTGGAAATCTGTACCTTATGGTGATCTTATTGATAGCTCTGGAGTCTGTGCATAGTCTCCATGTTCCTCCATTCTTTGGTGCCAACACTGTAGGCACTGCACAAGGACTTATGCTTTTCCTAATCAATCCCTGGTCAAGCAACTCTTATACTTGTCTAGCTATCTCCTTATGTTGTTTTGGGGTCATCTTGTAAGGAGCTTTGTTAGGCAGAGATGCTCCTAGAATCAGATCTATCTAATGGCTAATAGTTCTTTGTGGAGGTAGTGTTGCTGGTGTTCCATCACTAATTATGTCCTTATACTGTTCCAGTATAGTCTGTACCTCTTTTGGGACCACTACCTTTTTGTCTTTTCGCTCCTCCTTAGGTTTCACTATGATAGCATAACCAATACCATCCTCCTTAAGAGTGTTCAAAAACTCTTTACCACTCACAATTAAGACATTAGGACTTTTAGTCTTACTTGCTTCTTCATCTTCCAATGATTGAATTTTATAGGTGAGACCATCTTTTTGAAAAGAATATGCATTCTTCTCACCATCATGTATGGCCTTTCGGTCATACTGCCATGGTCTGCCCAATAAGATATGACATGCATCCATGGGTAGGATATCATAGAGTACCTTGTCTGTGTATCCACCTATACCAAACTCTACCCAAGTTTGCTCATTGACTATCACATGCTGACCTTTATTTAACCATGTGACTCTATATGGATTTGAATGAGGTATTCTTTGCAAATTTAATTTTCTAACTACTTCATCAGACACTATGTTATCAGTAGACCCTGAGTCTATGATTAATTGACATACCTTATTCATAATCTTTCATCTGATTCTGAATAAGGCTCTCCTTTGGCTTGGTTCATCTTTCATCAGTTCTTTGATCAAAGTTTTCCTTACCATGATGTTCTCTCCCACTTCTGAGGCTAGACTGACTTTAGGTGATTTGCTACTTGAAGCATCATCTTGTACATAATGATTTATTTTATCAACTCCTTGAGAAGAAGATGTGACCTTATCAGGACACTTATATGTTGGATGACCTAATTGACCACAATTGTAGCATTTGATAGTGGCAAAGTAGGATCCTCTGCCTGATCCTCCTGATCTTCCTCTGCTAGATCCCCTTCCTCGGTAGTTTCCTCTACTACTAGTCTCTCCACTCTGCTCTGTGAGTTTGGATTCTCCTTGGGGCCTTTGATCAGTGTTCCTACCACCATAACTTCCCCTTCCTCTATTGTCTCTACCCCTTCCTCTTAACCTGCTACTTAACTCTTGTTTCTTCTTGCCCTTCTCCTCTACCTTGAGTGCTAGTTGATAGCTTTGATGCACTATTGTAGGGCTGAATAAGCTAATTTCCTCTTGAATACTCCACCTCAAACCATTGAGATATCTTTCCACTTTTACATTTTCATCTTCCATCACCTTAGACCTCAAGCATAGTTTTTGAAACTCCTCAGTGTATGCATTGACATCTAATTCTCTTTGTCTCAAATTTTGTCATTTCTTGTGCAACTGGACTTCATAATCTCTAGGCATGTAGACTTCTTTGACTTTAGCCACCATACCTTTACAAGTAGCTATAGGTTTCTTGCCTTCTTTTTCTCTTTCAGTTTGAACAAATTTCCACCATGTCAAAGCAGCTCCTCTGAGTCTTGATTTAGCCACCTTCACCTTTTGTGCTTCAGTCACTCCATCATATTCAAAGTGATTTTCTATACCTTCTATCCATTCCATTACCAAATCAGGTTCCATCTTTCCAATAAAAAGAGGAACTCCTTCCAATGTCTTACCACTCATGGCTTTTAAGGCCTTCAAGAAAGGTTCTTCTTCCATCTTAGGATCAGGTGTGGGCTCTTCATCTTCTACAGACACACCTTTTTCCTTACCTTCAGAATATTTAATTTTTTGACTGACTTCTTCAATCTTTTCCATCATTACACCCAGTTTACTTTCCATTTCTGCCAATCTTTCCTGTAGGAGCCTATTCGCCTCTTCTTGTTCATCAACCTTCTTTGTCAATTTTGCATTAGTCACCATCTTCTTGGATGAACCTATAGACTCACTCGAACTCGGTGATGACATACAACTTCTTCTATTCCAATATGAGAATAGCCCAAATCTTTAACTTGGCTCTGATACCAATTTGTTAGGGAGGACTATGGACGTAGAAAACCTATCTTGTTAGAAACATTTCACGACCTATGTCATACCCCAAGTCTCCCTACCAATTCAAGTGCTCTCAGACATTTTCTACCCAAAATTCCTAACTCAAACTAATCAGTCTATTACAGAGGTGAAAGACCTACTAGTCTGTTATTCTCAATACAGACACTACTTTCTTGGTGTGGAACATTCTTCTTTGTCCTCACTGCTTCCAAGATTCTCAATTCCCAAGGCTTATAGCCTTCTTGAGTCCGTTATTAGCCCTCCTCTCTGGGTCTAGGGTTCTAATTGCTTGGTACTTAATTTCTCCTACTCAGTTTTCACCCCTGCCTCTTCTTAGACTACAACTTGCATACCTAGCCGGGCCATGATAAAGCTCACCTAGGACAAGTTCTTATTGTCTCTCTGTGAGGACTACCCTTTTTACTTCTATTCTTGTGACCACTTACATTACTGTTTGCTGATACTTTTATATTTGTGGGACAGTAGTTCCCAGATTTTCCAACTATTAAACTTTATTATGATAAAGGAAAAACTAATTGGGTGATGTTTGGATAACATTTACATTTCAGAGAAGTTAATTAGGTGATGATGGAAACAAAATTGTAATATGATGTCATTTATGCTATTTAGAACTATGTCATGGTAATGCATGTTTTAAGTTGGTTCGGCTATGATGATTATATGTGAAACTGATCTTGTAATTGAGTGTGTAGGATTTACTAATCAAACCACAGATATTGGAGATCATTCTGCACCTTTTTGTTGTTATCCCTTGTTAAGCCGATCTGGTTCCACGAGGAACCAAGATCAACTCTGTGTTTGATGTAGTGTTGTAATGTGGTCTTTCATAAGGTCGAATGGGTTAGGTCTACCCTCTTGTAACACTGAATTATGATTTGTGTTGTAAAAAAAAAATTGAATTTGAATTTCTTTTCTTTTATTTAATTTTTTTTAGGCCTTTTCTTGTGTCTTAACTTGACCCTGGGTGTCCTGAATAGGTTAAAGTTGACCCTGGGTTATACCCCATGGGTCCAGAGCCCCATTTGGCATGGGTAACCCTTGGGTAACCTCCATATGGTCATCTTAACTTCACACTGAAGTTAAGTGACGAATTTTGGAGGTATGGGAGGGATAGGATGGGTTGTACCAACACCCAAACCCATCCCTCTTCAATCCCCAAGGTAAGAGATGACTACAAACCCATCAATTATGGAGGAATTGACTTGAAGTCACCCTCACCATTAGTGAGATTCCCCATGAGTTGTGTGGTCATCCATAATGAAGGAAGGAAGAAGAGGCATGGGTCACCTGTCTTTTCCTCCTTTAACTCCTTTTATTTCTCCCATGCGTAAGAGAAATGACATGAGGTAAGTGATAAGGAGGACTTTAGGGATGGGTGAGTGACATAAGCCAACACTCATCCCTTGGGACACAATAGTAGTTTGGGGAAGAGTGAGGAGGTGACAATTGTCACCTCCCCATTCCCCTAAACTGATAGAATTTGGGTTATTTTAATCCTATTTTTGGGATGAGTTTGGGAGTTGTTGAATTTGGAGAGTTTGAAGAGTTTTATTGGATTTTTTTTATTGCTTTGGGGAGAGAGGAAAGGGAGAGGGAGTTGGTGACTTAGGTGGGAGGAGATCTCAGTGGAGCTCTACATCAGCTTCATCCTTTGAAGGGCTTTGTAAGGTTGGTCTTATACTCCTTTTGTATTTCTAATGTGTTGCATGAAAAGTGTGTGAAAGTTATTTATTTGCTTGTGATGTAAATGTTGTTATTATGGGGAAATGTTGTTGGGTTGTTGACAGAGCTCCTCCCACTTGGGAGAAATGCTCATCGAGTGTGGGGTAGGGGAGGAGTGATCCTCCTCGGGTGCATACCTGGCTCTTTTGGGATGTTGAAAGCCTTGAGGGTATGAGTGTGTGACTTTGAAAAGAATTGTGTTATTTGGCTTGAGAGTCAAAATACGAACTCTTTGGAAAATTTGTTATCAGATTTGGTTTGAGACCAAGAGAAAATTGTGTTGATTATATTAACTGAAAGCGTGACACTCTAGAGTTGAGTGTGTCCACTCTCCTACCCCTTGTGAAGCTCACTGTAGTTGAGTTTTTGTGTTGTGTAATTTATCCACGGGTGTATGTGTGTTTTGGGTTTGTTGTTGTCCCTTGTTGTGAAGTGGATTGTTGGAATACCCTAGGTGTGTGGATGATCTCCCTAGCTCGAGGGTGACCCTCTTGCGGGTCTACGGTAGGGAGGAGAGCAGCTTGTGTGGTTTTTTTTTCTTCTCTTGTGTGATATGCAGGCTTTCTAGGAGATTGTTGAGAAGTTTGGAGAATATTACTGGATTTGAGAAATTATGTTATTTTGCCTTTACTCTGAAGGAGAGCTAGGTCTTTAATAGCTCCTTCCTTGTTGATTTCCACGAGGAGAGATTTAACTCTCTGTTGTTGTGAAACTTGTTATTTGGGAGTTGAAAGAAAATCCTCCCTTAATGTACTGTTGGTTGTAATTCATGATGTTATTACGTTGTTACCATTTTTGGTAGGAAAATAGGAAAAGAAAATTTGGTTTTAAGAAGAATTAGCATTGTCTGTTTCTTTACAATCCTGTTAGTTGAGTTGAAAGTTAATTGATGTGAAAAATATCAAGTTGTTAAAATTTATTTCATTGTAAATTTCGTGACAATATTAGTTCTTTTTTTTTTGTAAATTATATGAAGTTGCAACCTTGCTATTATAATGAAATGGAAATTCGGATAAAAATTATGCATGAGAAGTTTAACTGAAGTTTATCTCATACTTATTGCTTTAGAATGAAATTATTGGCTTGAAGTTAAATTAGATCAGGAAGGGAAAATAAATTTTAATTATCCTTGTATGTAGATTATTAAAGATTGTTTAATTGCAAATACAATTGTATATAAATTCATTATAAAGTTAAATCGTTATTTAACAAATTACTTGTCAGTAACCATTAAATAATACTGTATTTCTTTTAACCTTAGATAGGAGTTTAATTGGTGAAACTGTGATTAAAAATTGAGTTGAGTAAATGTGAAAATATATATATATATATATATATATATATTGATTTAATAAATTTTAAATTGTTTATACAAAATTAAATTGAATTACATTATTTATACAGAATTAAATTGTTTATATAGAATTAAATTGAATGGAAATAAATATACAAAAAAAAATTGTATTCTCTATTTTTTTCTGTGGCAAAACACAGAGAGGATTAAAAAAATAATAAATAAATTTTAATAAGGGTGGGGGTTTGAACCCCCACCACGGATTGTTAATGATGGGTGTGGGAGGGGCGGAGCCCCCACCCACACCCCACGTAGTGGGATGTGGGTGGGGGCTCTGCCCCTCCCCACATCCCTACCAAGCCTTAACCCCACGGGCCACCTCCTCCTGCGACACTCGCATTGCGAGCTCCACACTCCACACCACCGCCTGCCCTCTTCCCCCGTGCTCCCATCTCTACGCTCTGCCCACTCTACCGTCCACTGTGACATTCCTTCTGTGCGCCCTCTGCCCTATGGACGCCGCCGCCTCTCCTGCCTTTTGCCCTAACAGCATAAAAAAAAATAAAGACAGTTAGGGTTACAAACAAAATAACCAAATAAAATATGATTTGGTTCCATAGTTTGGGCTTTTTATAAAGAGGAGAGCCTATATTACAATAAAATAAAGGAATATAATAATATATATATATATATATATATATATATATGAGAATTATTTGCTATAAATCTAAAAGAGAAGCAATAATTCCCTTGATACAAATAAAAAAAAAAAAAAATTATATTAAGAGGATTAATAATGACAAAGGCAGAATATATTATAAATGTAAAAAAAAAAATATTATAAACACACACACACATATATATATAAATATATATATGTATAATTTATTTTAAGAAGAGTTTCTCAGAAGTTTCAACAATTATCGTGAATTAATAATCAGGAAAATGAAGAGGAAAATTATGCGTCTCCCTTTAAAAAAAACACTGGAAATAAAAGTAAAGAAGCCATCACAGACATTCCATGTGTGGCCAATTTAAACTCAACTATAGTCTAGTAAACCTCCAATTGAGAAAAAAATTAAAGAGAGAAAGAAGAAGAAAAACTAACATTGGAAAACAAAGAGGAGAAAATGCGCGGCATTTCCAAACTAGGCTAAGAGAACTAAGTAGATTTACCCTTCCGATAATCCTGCTTAGGAACAAGATGATTTTACAATTAATACAAACGTAGAGGTGAATCCTAGAGTGGAGAAAACTAGGAGACTAAGTCTAGCGAAGTAGTAAACCAGTTTATGTGATCTGGTCCATCTGAAAATTAGGAATAATGTACAAAAAAATACAATGATAACTCTGATTGATGAAGAATATGAAGAAAAGACAGGATAAACATAAAGAAAACTTAGAAACCAAAAGAGAGAGAGACCAAAATATAAACAAAATACATTTCAGAGAAATAGTTAAGGTGAACACGATAGAAATACAATCAAAATTAAGATCCAGAGAAACGGAAGAGAGGGCAAATGAATGACCTTGTTGAGAATACTAAGTCCGAAGGAGGAGTATATTTCAGGAAACGAGAAATGATACAGATAATCGTGCTTTGTTAAAAAATGACCAAATAAGAAGATCAAGTGTAAATTCATTATGAATAAGGCATCGTGGGAAGTTGTTAAACTATCAGGGAACCCTGTAATAAGTGTATTGTTTAATGATTCCCACTCACACCGTGAGGCATTATGCTGCCGGAATCTTCTGAGATTTAGGGTTAGGAACCTTGATATTACAAACCTTGTAGCGATGTTAACGGCGTCGTGGAGACCCCCTTGTTGGACTACTTGCGTCTGGGTGAACGCAATTGTACTTAGTACCCCGCCGACAATTGTAGTGTTTTCACCTTGAGTGTACACCACCGAGCATGCTTACGCGTGCGAGGGGGTTTCTAGGGAAGCGTGGGAAAATTTTTAATATTTCATGTCATGACCACATGACAGATGTGGACATGACACGTGTGATGCATGTTGTGACCGCATGGAAAATGTGGGCATGACACTCTCATTGACATATCAACCATTTCCACAAAAAGAAAAACAAGAAAAGAGATCTCTTCTTGATGGCCCTCCAAGACTATACAGAGAAATTGCAAGAACATCAAGACAAAGACATTTTGTACAAATAGAAACAAAATAATAGAAGTAAAACTAACTACTGTACTTTAGATCAAATTATGCAAAAATGCTACATAAATGCATGAATAGATCAAACTGTAAATATAGTATTTATGAGAGTTCTCCTTACAATAAATGTCTGTTCTCCAACCTTCCAAAAACTTCCAACCTCTTTACAAAGAAAATCCAGCTTTTTATATTATTCAACTTTTTCAGCTATCAAACAGTTAGGTTTTCTTTACTAATTGTTTGGTGTTCTCCCCGCGGCTGGCTTTTGTCTTTGCATGTTCATACAATCCTTACGGTTAGACTACACATAGCATTGAACCATCGGCATGAATCTATCGGCCAGACTTACTACTTTGGTGGAACTCCGTTTCATTATTCTCCATTGGTAACACATACACTATTGGCAAACTTAAAACTCCTCCTACCGATGCACCAACTCTCTCTGATGAATGGTCAACTTCACCTTTGACTCCTTTGTAAATCCTTTGTTGTGATACATACCATCAGTAGCACATTCTCCTTAGCTCTCGATAACGCACCTCACATCGATTGACCTGACAAAAAACTCCACCTTTTGGCCAGATTTGATTCGTCGGCCTAACTTTAAGTGAGTTTCCCGATCTCCCATCTCACCGATGTCTTCTCATATGCAACTGTTGACTCCCTCCCGCCGGTTCTCCTCACCACCACTGTCGGTCACCATTCTATTGAACCAAATGCACATTCACTCTATTGAGCCAATTGATGTATGTTCATTCCATTGAACCAAATGAACCCGTTGAACCTCCAGCATGAGGTTCAACGGTTCACCGCTAGGCTCAAACATGGGTGCCAAACTTAACTTATTCATTGGTCCTGCGTATTGATTGGTCCCACGTATTTATCGGTCCCACTTATTCTCTTAGAGAAAATAAAAAGAACATCACACCAAAAATGAAAAGCAAAAATATTTACATGGGCACCAATGCCAAACTCTTGGTGCTCCTACACCATTTTCCAAGAGTGCAAATGTTGTTTCTAGAGTAATTTCGGTAGCATAACAGTACCTATACAAACACTATGCAACTACTACTCCAAAACACCTCAATATATAGAGTTACAAGGCATATACATGAAGCTTCTAGAGATGGGTGTCCATCTTGGCCACATGGCCATTTACACACCCAAAGGACACTTGTCCAACATGAATATACCTCTCTTACATCTGTCATAACATGGCAGATTTGACTTCCCAAGATGGAGCAATCCAAGGCTAAAAATAGGCACTTACGTATCTTACAGTTGTCATAAAAATCTGCAACATGACAACACTTAATGTTGTAAGAGAATCTATCATACATGACTAAAAATAGCATATTCCTCTTACACCATGTCATAGCCCAACTTGGGTGCCCAAAGATGCCTTCTCCACATGCAAAGATGCTCTTTGACACTTGTCTTCACTTGTCATAGGAATCTCTATACTTGTCTCGTACGCATCATAGATTTTGTCATACACAATAATACCTTTGTCATACTACAAGATGCCGACACATGGCATATTAATGCCACCTAAAATGGGATGCTTATATCCACATGGGATGAGTTGACCATCCTAGTCACCTTACAAGTTGAGTGACAACTCACCATGCCACTTCACACTAAATGACAAAATAGGATGTGCAACATAAATTACATCATAGGCAAATAAATAAATACATAAATAAATAATCAATGCTAGGAATTGCAAAGTTGAGACACCTTAATTCTCAACATTCTCCCACTTGTCAAACACCTTGCAAGAGCCAATAGAATGACAAGATTTAACTACTACGGGCCAAGAGGCCCATAGACTCCAAACACCATCTGAACTTATTTGTGCTCACAAGTTTAGTCAATGCATCTGCAACATTTTTCAAAGTGTCAACCTTCTCCAATATCACCTTCCCATCTTCTACCATATCATGAACAAAATCATACTGAACATCAATGTGCTTTGTTCTGGCATGGAAAGTAGGATTTTTTGCTAAGTAAATCACACTTTGACTGTCCAAACATATAGTAATCTGTCATGCATCAAAACCAACATCTGAACACGACCTCTTAAGACAAATGACTTCCTTACAAGCATGAGTTGCTACCATGTACTCTGCTTCTGTCGTGGAAAAAGCAACCACAAGTTGTCGCTTACTCATCCAACTAATAGCATGACCAAACATAGTAAACACATAAGCACTGGTGGATCTCCTACTATCAATGTCACCTGCCTAATTAGAATCCACAAATAAATTAATACTCACAGAATGCTGAGGTCCTATAGGATAACCATGATAACATAAGGAATACTCAGAAGTACCCCTCAAATATTTGAACACTCTCTTTACTACATCCCAATGTACTTTTCCAAGATTAGCCATAAACTGACTAAGGAATCCCATTGCTTGGGCAATGCCTAGTCTTGTACAGACCGTAGCATACATCAAATTACCAACCGCACTAGAATAAGACACTCTACTCATATCCTCTATCTCAGAAGGAGACTTTGGACAATCATCAACAGATAATTTTGTCCCCATTGAAATAGGAACACACATTGGTTTGCAATCTGCCATGTTGAATCTCTCCAACACAGTCTTCCATGCTCTGTCTCTTCTGATTTCCATCCCCAGAATGTACCTAACTTCCCCTAAGTTTTTCATTTCAAACTGTGTTGACAACTGAGACTTCAAATCAAAAATCATATTCTTACCATTTCCAATCAGCAACATATCATCAACATACAGTGCAATAATGAGAATATGATCATTGTCAAACTTGTAATACACACAAAGATCTGATTTCAATCTCAGAAATCCAATAGACAACACAAAGGCATTAAACTTCAAGTACCAGATCCTAGGAGATTGTTTCAAACCATACAAAGACTTCTTTAACTTGCAAACCAAATCTTCTTTACATATCACCACATAGTGCTCTGGCTGTGACATATAGATTTTTTCCTCCAAGTCACCATGAAGGAAAGTTGTCTTCACATCCATTTGTTCCACTTCTAAGTCATAAGCTGCTGCAAGAGATAACATGAATCGAATAGATATCAGCTTTGCAATGGGAGAGAAAATCTCACCATAATCAATTCCCTCCACTTGTGAATACCCCTTCACAACCAATATGGCCTTATACTTCTCAACATTGCCATCTGCACCAAATTTCTTCTTGAACACCCATTTGCATCAAACAGGTTTCTATCCATCAGGGAAAGGCACCAAGTCCCAAGTTTTATTTTTTTTCAAAGAAGCTATCTCTTCTTCCATGGCCTCCTTCCAAGAACCTGCATCTTTCATGCCCATAGCCTCTCTAATAGTTCTAGGCTCATCAGTGTTAGAAATCAAGGCAAAAGCACAACTATAATCAAGTAATGAATAACTAAACTTGTTAGGTTGCTTCCTGATTCATGTGGACCTCCTCAAAGGTTAAGGTGGAGGTTCTACTTCTTCTAAACTTTCAGAGCTACTAGAGCTCTCCTCATCATCAGGTCCAACAAGGTCTTTTGGTTTAGTCTTCTCAGGGGTAGTAGGAAACTGAACTACACCTCTTTCTTTTGTTTTTCTTCTAGCTATAAAACAACAAGAGAAGGAGATACCTCTCTAAAAATAACACTTCAGCTATACAAGACTTTCTCAGCCACAAGATCCCAAAGCTTGTACCCTTTCACACCGATACCATAGCCAATGAAGATACACTTAAATGCCTTGTTCGCCAATTTTGACTTCTTCTCCTTAGGCACATGTGCATATGCCTCACAACCAAAAACATGAAGATTTCTTGAAGAGGGCTTCTTACTAGACCATACCTCCATGGCTGTCTTATCAAGGAGCACTGAAGTAGGAGACCTGTTAACCAGGTAGCAAGCAGTGGCTACAGCTTCAACCCAAAACACTTGTTCAAGGCTAGCTCCACTAAGCATACTCCTAGCCCTCTCCATCAACATTCTATTCATCCTTTCTACAACTCCATTTTGTTGAGGGGTGTATGGAGTTGCCTTATGTCTTTCAATCCCATTTTCTTTACATAACTTATCGAACTCTGCGGAACAAAACTCACCATCGTTATCTGTTCTCAAACACTTAATGTTTTTACCAATCTGTTTCTCTACAAAAGCTTTAAACTCTTTGAACTGACTAAAGACTTCAGATTTGCTTCTGAGAAAATAAACTCATGTGTCCTTCCATTGTAATCATCAATAAATGATACAAAATATAATGATTTTGAAATCGAAGGAATATTCACAAGACCAAACACATCAGAATGAATAAGATCCAACACATTAGAAGACTTGTGAGAACTAGAGTAAAATTGAACACAATTTTGCTTTCCATATATACAATGTTTGCAAAAATCAAGCTCAAAATTACAATCATTAAACCCCTCAACAAGGTTTTTATTTTTCAGGGCTCTAAGATTCATCTCACCAATGTGACCAAGTCTCTTATGCCACAACATTGTCTTCTTAGCAAGAAGTTTCATTTCCAAAGCATGAGCACCCTTAAGTACCTAGAAAGAACTACCATCAGAAGTTGAAGCAACACATCTCTTCGTTGTTGGTTCCAATGGTGAGGATGAAGAATCTAAAGCTCTTTTCTTCGAAACAAAAGAACTATTGCATTGTGCAGTACATGCATCTAGCTGAAGTAGAGTACCTCACTGAGTACCCTTAGCAAGCACCATAGCTCCTCTTGTCATCTTGCATCCTCCACTCAAGAAGACAATTTGCACACCTACATCATTCTATTTACTTAAATAGAATAGGTTTCATGCTAAACTAGGTATGTGCATAACCCCATTGATCCCCTTCACTCATCCATCAGGGAATTAGATCAAGACTCTTCGACAACCAACTATCTTTAGGTGAGAGTCATCACCTAGGTACACCTTCCCACCATCGAACTCTTCATACTTTGTAAACCAACCTCGATGTGAGGTCATGTGGAAGGAAGCACTACAGTTAATCAGCCACACATCTTCTGATGCATGGGTAGCCAAGGCAGTAATAAAAGCATCACCATCATCTTGAGATTTGTCAGAATCTAAATTGAAGGTGTTCTTTTTCTTCTTCTCCTCCTTGCACTCCATTTAGAAGTGCCTAGTTTTTCCACAGTTCCAACACATTGCCTTGGACTTTCCAAGAGATTTGGATCTCCCATGGGATTTGGATTTGCCCTTTTCAACTTTCTTGTCCTTCTTTTTCCCTTTCTCTTTAGGTCTACCACGAACCGCAAGAGCCTCCTTAGCCAACTCAAAAGACTTTCTCCACATTTCTTTAGATAACAAGGAAGACACCACTTCATCCATATTAAAGGTGGTTGTGGTACTCCCAATGGCCATGACAAGGTGGTCCCATAAGTCTGGCAAAGAACAAAGCAAGGTCATGCAACGATCCTCCATTTTCACACCAATAGAAGTTAACTATGAAACTAACATGTTGAAAGCATTTAGGTGATCTGCAATAGACGCCCCATCTTCCATCCTCAAAGAATACAACTTCTTCCTTAGGAATAACTTGTTTACCAGGGATTTAGCTTGATAAACATCACCAAGTTTCTTCCATAGCTCTTTCGCAGTCTTCTCTTCATGAACATTTAACATGACAGAATCAGCTAAACAGAGTCTCACAAGACCCTTAGTTTTTTGATCTTTGAGATCCCATTCATCTTGAGGCATTGCTGTTGGTTTTGTGTCAGAAATTGTTTCCCATAGGTCTTTGTCAACAATCATGTCTACCAATTTAAGTTTCCACAACTCGAAATTGCTGCCATTAAACTTTTCCAACTCTATTCTTTCGGATGTGCCTGCCATCTCTTTCCTGCAACAAGATTGTAGAATACTCTACACAGACTCCCAATCAATCGAAGATTAGCTCAAAAAACCCCTACCCAACAAATAGGATCAAAGGTGATCAAGCTTTGATACCAACTGAAAGGAACCAAGGTACGCAAAACACACTTCCTACACCAATCTAATGAGGGGAATAGTATGCAAATTATTTTAAATCATTACAATTGTAGCAATGTTAAACATATAACATAAAGATTTCAGCAGCAACACAACACAAGATTACAAGAGTGACACAAGATATATCATGGGGAAAACCTTTTCAGATGAAAAACCCCTCACTCCAAAACCTGCAAAATGTATTATCAAAACAATGGTGTTTACAATACACTTGCAATGCAAGTTCTTCTAGGAGTCTGCAAATGTCATTTCTGGAGTAATTTCGGTAGCATAACAATACCTATACAAACACTATGCAACTACTACTCCAAAACACCTCAATATATAGAGTTACAAGGCATAAACAAGAAGCTTCTAGAGATGGGTGTCCATCTTGGCTACATGGCCATTTACACACCCAAAGGACACTTGTCCATCATGAATATACCTCTCTTACATCTATCATAACATGGCAGATTTGACTTCCCAAGATAGAACACTTCATGGCTAAAAATAGGCAATGACAGATGCTCTTACGCATCTTACAACTGTCATAAAAATCTGCAACATGACAACACTTAATGTTGTAAGAGAATCTGTCATACATGACTAAAAATAGCGTATTCCTCTTACAACATGTCATAGCCCAACTTGGGCACCCAAAGATGCCTTCTCCATATGCAAAGATGCTCTTTAACACTTGTCTTCACTTGTCGTAGGAATCTCTATACTTGGCTCTTACGCGTCATAGATTTTGTCATACACAATAATACCTCTGTCATACCACAAGATGCCAACACATGGCATATTAGTGCCACCTCAAATGGGACACCTATATCCACATGGGATGAGCTAACCATCCTATTCACCTTACAAGTTGAGTGACAACTCACCATGCCACTTCACACTAAATGACAAAATAGGATGTGCAACATAAATTACATCATAGGCAAATAAATAAATAAATAATTAAATAATCAATGCTAGGAATTGCAAGGTTGAGACACCTTAATTCGCAACAAGGATGATGTGCCACTTATTGATAATATAAATTACTATCCTCTCCTAATGTTACACATGATATGCATACACATATGGTACAAGATATGTTGAGAATACTTATTTAGCTCCCTCATTTGTAGGATTGACTATCTAGAAAGGCATGTTGATAGCATGAGCAAAGATCTAAGCAAAAAAATGATATTAGTTAGATATGGAATAATCCATTGGCATATGAAATTTTGACTTGTCCTTTACCCAATGAATTTCTAGAAACTTGTTTTATAAAGTATGAGGTTATAGGTGATCCATTACTTCATTTTAAAAGGATTTTTTAAAACATACACTTCACTTATTTTCATTAGAGTAAGTTGCTTGCTAAATTATTTTCAACAAGCTTGAGTAGTCATGAACTTACATGGTTTTATTCATTGCCTCATGCTTTTATCACTTCCTTTAAATATTGAGCTAATGCTTTGATGAAACATTTTTATTACAATGTTGAGCCTATGCCATTTTTATATAAATTGTGCAATGCAAGCAAAAATAACATAAGACAATTAAGGACTATATCATGATATTTCAAGCTTTGACTACTAATTTGAAGTCTTCATTATGGGATAAGGAACTTCATTGTATATCTATTGATGATTAATTCTATTCTTTAAAGGAAAATTGTGTAATGCAAGAAAAAAGAGCATGAACCAGTTAAGGATTATATCATGAGATTTCAAGGTAAGCTACTAATTTGAATTCTTCATTATGGGATGAAGAGATTCAATGCATATTTATTGATGGTTTACTTATATTGTTCAAAGGACAAGTAAATTACAAGCCTTATCATTCATTTTCAGATGTATGCGATAGTATATGTAAATGCGATTATTCTTTATTGGAAGATCCTCTTTTATATTATCATATTTCTAATACTTCCCTTATGTTCATGAGTTAATGTCATTATCATAGTTAGATAATGGGAGCAATGTGGATGTACCTAATTATGATCATCATGCACATACCAAACCAAATATATTTAGAGAATTCACTACATTAGAGAAGCCTCCACATATGTATTTGATCAACTTTTGGAATGTTCAATGTTATCACTTTACCTCTAGTTAATCCAATGGATATAACTAACCTGGCACACCACATGGTTGAACATATTTTTGTTCCTATTATTTAATACATGGGCATATGAATTGCATTGAAACATAGAATTCAAGATCTTATAGACAAAAAGTAATACAAGTTGAGGGTAATATTATGGCATTGCATGATGAATATTCTTCTATTGATGAACATATGGATCACAATGTACTACATGTTGAGGTTACCTATACTAAATAAAACTACATGATACAACATCTAAGCGAATCCTTTCAAAGAATATATCACACCTGGCATCTTTACATCATAATTTTGTTCATGAGGGCATACTTCATGATGGCATTAATAGTCTAATGGCTACATTAGTTTCAATGATATATTTTGAAAGCATATTATAGATGCATCCAATGGGGACATGATGTCATTAATTAGATATCCTAACTTATGTTTCTTAATACTTGATAGACTTCATACTTTTACTTTCCTTCCTTGGCTTTATGTTGTGTCATTTCCATGATCCTAGTTCACATGTGGATGATGCACAAAGACATCTTTAGTGGTTCATGTTTACACAAGTGGGTTCAAACATTTGTTGTGTTGTTTATGCCACTTCTTCCTTATGTTTCATAGCATTTTCTACTTTGGCCTTTTGTATATGCCATGTATGTTGTGATCCTCCTTGATTATTCTTTCATTGACCTTGTATGTCCTTACACTTTGGCCTTTTATTTATACCACATTTGTTGTACATATCCTATTCTCATGCCTTATTGCCACACTTGGGGACACCTTTTATTTTTCTTAGATTCATGTTTAGCTTCTATATGTTCCTTTTTAGGTCCTATAATTTTCCCATATGTCTTATTTTCTCCTATCTTACATGACTAGGACTTATGTTTTCCCATGTTCTTTGTTCACTTGTATGTTCCTATGTTCCATGTCCACAATATTTCAATGTTGCTTGTTCATCCCTACACTTTCCCATATGTTTTATTTAGCTTCTATATGTCCCCTTTGTTCCTATGGTAAGTGCACTTATATTTTACCATGTTCCATTGATTACATGTTCATGATGCCTTTATGACTCCTATGTTTTATGATCATGTTGTCTAGCTCTCATGGTATCCATATTCCATGCTCATTATGCTTTTATTTTTTATGCTTCAAATAATTACAATTACTTATTTTATCTTACATATTTATCATGCTATTGGTTCATGCTTATCATGTTTCTATCTTATGATACATGTTATATATTTATAATATTTATTTGCTTCCATCTAATTACAATGCTCTTATCTCATGTTTTTATGCTTACATGTTTACATATATGATCCTTATCATGTTTAGATCTTATGAGTCCATGTTATGATCCTTGTCATGCTCAAATCTCTTATATCTTGTTTGTGTTTATATGATATTTATCTAGCATTTATGGTTATGGTTGCTACTTACCTTCATTGGGGCATCTTGCCTTTCTCTTTTCATATGTACTTTCAAGATCACATCTTACCTATGTCCTTACATTATGATATATATTACCATGTTTACTTGCCTTATTATGATTATATTCTTTTTTCATTTCCTCTGATTCCTTACATCCTATGCATGCAACAAATTGGAGGGGGTCATATATGTCACTAATATTCCAATTTTTAGTTATGTTTTATAGTGATAGGGTCATAATCATTTCCATGTTGAAGAGATTTTACCAATCTTTCCACGTGGTCAGAGTGCTGTTACACCTTATATTCTTGGTCAGAGTTCTTTTACATTTGTCTGCATAGTTAGAGTTCTACAACTTTCCACTTGAACAAAATCTATCACCCTTGTCCTTTTTACTTTTACTATTTTCAAAGATAGTTCCTTTCAAGCAAGTTGTAGTTAGTGCCTATTTTGAATGTGTGAAAAATGCTACTCATCGTATGTTTTTTTGTTTTATAGGTTTTTGATAGAGTGCTCATTACAAGAAGAATTCAAGAATGATTTGTATACTTTGAGTATACCTATATCCTTTTGAGTGTTTTAAAAATATTTAATTTCCATGTTGACTACCTTTTTTACTTTGACATGTATTTGCCTAGTAGTTTGCATGCACATCAAAGTGGAGGTAAAATGTGATGGTAAAAATTACATACCTGTGCCCTTTACCCTTTACCCTTATGTTTTGGATCCACTTAAATTAGAGCATCCTTAATGCAATAACAAGTCTACAAGTGACATATTCTTGTGTAAATTTGAGTCATGACATCACCATATCTAGATGACATTGTCACTCATCCCCATAGATTGGTATTGATCCCTAGATCCCCTATTCGCCACCCTAGATCAAATATGTAGGTATGGACTTGACCCAAACCAATTTCATAGTCATTGATCTAAACCTTTGAATTTTTAAAATTCAAATTCAAAATGAATCTCGTCGACTTCATTCTACTTGTCATTATGAATTGACTTAAAGCACAAGTTTGTGTTGAGTTGTGTTATTTGTTGTTGTATTTAAAGACATTCATTCATTTTGAGATAATCCAAGAATGCTAGAACATGCAAGAATATCTAGGTCAAAAAGCTTAAAAAAAAATAATTTTGCATTGTTTGGTTGTGACATCATATTAGGCCCACTGTGTCCTTGCTTGCTATCTTTGATCTTTCTCTCAGATCCATAAAGTTGGTCCACTAGGGGTTTAACTAAAGAGAACACGACCCTTTCAATTCAATAGATTCCCCAAAGGTGTTAGTGAATACCGCCAGTCCTTAATGAGATTTAAACATCAGAAAATTGAAGTAAGTCAATTCCAACAACTGGTCTTCTACTAGTTAATTTCTATAGTTTTAGTTAATTTATGTAGTATAGGTTCAACTTCAAGTGCTTACTCATTTTTGCAATTATGGATCTAAACCTCAACAATGCATAGTCAATTTATAGATTCTAAAATAGTCCTTTGATCACGCCCTAGATTTCTAACACAATAAGACATCAATTCCCAACATCTTTAACCTCAGTTTCCCATTTCCAAAATCTAATTAAATATTATATTTAAACTCATTATTTTTTAATATCTAACTCTTTTATCTAAATTAATTACTTTAATTATTTAATTAACCTACATAAAGTGGTATATTTTCCACTATACCTATTAGGGATGCTATTTTTTTTAATGATTTGACATGGCAATCACTTCATTCATGTCCACCGTTAAAGCAATCAAGAATGTCTTGTATATGATTACTAATTGAATATATGTTTACTTGCAAAAGACAAAAATGGAAGTTATCCCAATTTCCAATGGGAGGGGAAAACAAGGGGTATTGAAGAATTATCTTGGTCAATGAAAATAAAGCATAGTAAGGATTAGCAAGTACATTAGAATACTATGATAGTGGGGAAGGTGAAGTACAACATTTTAATGATGTTAAAGTAACGTGTGCCTTACTTTATTCTAAAACAATTTTCATACATATTTTTGTTCATGATCTATTATTAAAGGTTCCCTTGTGTTTATTATTAGTTTAAAATACACCCAAGCAAGATTCTTTCAATACTTGATATAATTAGTCTTCAATATTCTTTTCCCGTAAAAGGGTAACTGTTTTACATATCAACAGAAACCTGAAAAGAAGGTAATTGAAGTCCCATTGTTGGCATAACCACAATCAAAATACTCATCGTATTTCTCATCTACATTTGTGTAGAGGAAAATAACACTTCCCGTACTTTTCATTTATGTAATTAAATGAGATGCATGCGCATAACTATAAATTAACTTAAGTTAAATGGTTTAGAGAATTAAAATAATTTTATGTGGAAAGTAAGTATAATAAATAAAAGTATTTATTTTTATGTTTGAGGAAGAATAATAATATTGATATACTATTAAATTTTAAGTGTTTCATGATAAAAAAGTATAATATCTCAGTTTGTATTTTGTATTGAGACACAGATAATTGATCAACTCTGTAAGGAGTGAAATTTGTAGGTTTCATTTACTTCTAGGAATGTGGGTCTAACCTCTGTCTATTGAAATAATCTAGTACAATGTGTAGTCTTAATTTCTTTTTTGCCAAACTTGTCACCTCTTCTTTTGCTATATGGTTTGATAGTGTTTATAAATAACTTTAGAGTGTGTAAGATCACTAGGGGATAAGTTCTCCTAGTCAAATCCCAGAAAAGGAACAACTTTACGATTGTGTCTATGAATATGTAAGTGACCTTTTGAGGGAATCCCCACACTACATGACTTATTGGGGTTGTGCCTATGCATATGCCATAAATATTTAGAGGGAATCTCCACACCACACGACTTATTGGGGTCATGCTAGAGTAAGCCCCAAAGTCCTAGATAAAGATCCAAGAAAAGGAGCTAAATGTAGGTTGGCCAAATTGAATTATCCCGACGAATAGAAGAAGACATATTTGGTTTACTAAAGAGCCAGGGTCCATTAGGTGTGTTTAATGGTTACTATAGACACCTAAAAATATACCAAGTCTTGATTTGTCTAATCATGATCAATTATCCCTAAACCATCTTAATTATCCCTAATCCTAATCAACTTACAGTTGTGCCAAAATGACATCATTGTCGTTCATATCATGGTTTTGTTGGCATATTCTTGCTTGTGACCTTTAATCCTTTTTACATGAGACACATCATCACCATGGTCTTTATATCATGGCGCATAATGTCAACTACTATATCAAATATCAGGTTGCTCACACCGCTCAGCATGACTCTCCTTTCCCCCTCATTTTCATCTCATTCCCTATCCTCATATTTCCTTTCCATCCATTTCAAGAGCCTACCCATATCCTTCATACCCACCTATCCTCTTGAGGGGGTATAATCTAATCCTCCTTTTTTTATAAACCCCATCCTTTTCACCCCTTTCCATCCTTCCTTAGCCTACAAACCTATATTTTATTTTTCTTTGAAATGACATTGCTTCTTTCAGTCACAACATCATCTCAAAGAGGGGCAAAATGTAGACACCTAAAAATATGCCAAGTCTTGATTTGTCTAATCTTGATCGATTATCCCTAAACCATCTTAATTATCCCTAATCCTGATCAACTATTGCCTAATCCTGATCAATTATCCCCTAAACTGTCTTGATTTATTCTAGGTCTTGATTCATCATTTTTCTATTTTCCCCCAAGGTCCTAAATCCCTTTTCCTAAGTCCTTGTACCCTTCCCACACATTACTTAATTGATTTATTAATTAAATATTTCCTTTTTCCCTACATAACCACCTAAAAAGTGAATAAAATAATTAGAAATTTATTTTATTCTCCACCACACATCTCATATCTATCTCCCACAAATTCAAAAATGAATTAAATAATCTCAATTATTCTCCATCCTTCATCTTTCAACTACCCAACCAAATTGATTTGGACTGTCGATCTATCAACCAATCTCCACCATCAATCATCCAATCTAAAATCCTATAAATGGACCCATTCAGGAGCTATTTTTATCAATCATAATCCATCATAGCAATATTATGTTGTCAGTTCGTGAGCAACCACATTTCTCATTGAAATCATTATAAGTACATCTACCATGCTTGTACAACATGAATCAAAAGTTGGGTAACTTATGTGTTTATCCATTTCATTTTTAGTTTCTTGCTCTAATGGAGGTGCATAGTGAATATGGAATAAGGTTTTACAATTTAGATTGAATCTTGTTTTAATTTCATATTTCACTGTTCATAGTTACAATGTGCCTTGTGGTCAAATTAAGTCAACTATAATAATCCTAATCAATAAGTCACATTAGGCAACTAAGACCAAGACAAGAGACATATGGATAAATTTAAAATTTGGCTTGGGGTTCTCATGAGGCAAGAAGAATGTGATGCTAGGAGAAACTCTTGGAAAGCATTTATCTATACGTTGAGGTGGAGGCTCACACCTTAGTGTCAATGGTGTGATAAGAGCTCTAGGTTCACATTTGATTTCTTTAAGAAATTCAAAAAGGATATTAGCTAACTGCTAAGGTGGGGGAAGAGAGGAGAATGTCTTCTTCATGTAACTCTTTGGTAATGTCCAACCAGATCCTAGGGAACATGGATATGTGGGAATGGAATGACAAACTAACTAATATTTTTAGGTTTCCTAATATTTTAATATTTTAATATTTTTTGTTTTTAATGATAATAAGATATTTACTAACTAATCAATGCAACCAAACAAAACTTGCCTAATGAATTCAACTTAGAAGATGTATATAATTTTTATAAGCTCCTATATGCTCTTTTCCTATAGGTAAGTTTACACTAATGCAATTAATGATTAATGCAAGAGAGAAAGCAAACAAAGTTTTGATTGTTTAAATGATATGATGATGATGCAACCTATGTCCAAAGCAAACTAGGATGCAAACAATATGTCTAGTATGGAAATTTAGATGCCAATATGCAAGTGAAATAAATTTGCAATGAGCAAACAATATTGACAATGTTCTAATATCTTAATGGAAATTAATAATGAAATCTATATACTACTATCCTAATGATTTAATTCCAAAATAAACAAGCAACAAATTTATTTTATGCCTAAAATAAATGATATACAATTTTTGTTCTATGATTGAACAATTTTTTGAGCTATCCAAGAATATAACAAGCATGTAGATATAATAACAAATATGGAAATCAAATAGAGAGCTTTATAAGGTTTATATAAAAGTGTACATTTGAGTCAATATCCAACACTTTCTAGCTGATATAATGATTTAGCAATATTTTTTTCATGCCTATGGCCTATCATAAATGCAAGACAATAAGAAATAAAGACTTAGAAGGTTGGAAATGACCTACATAGTGAATGTAAGATGTAAATATGAGTTTGCAATGTACTTTTGAGTTGATCAAAAGTAGGGACAATAGGGATGGAGTCTTGTGAGACTCTCTTAGGGGAACTAAAATATTTCACATTGTGTTTAAGACTATCCAAGAACAAGGGACAATGAAGAGGCAATGTTTTGAGAACTTAGAATGTCTATTAGAAAAATGAATGGTTAGAAATGCAAGTTACTAGCCAATAGGGGAAGAGAAAAGTCCCCTATTTGCAATGGTAGACCCCTAGAGAAGTATAGAAGGATGGGAGAATCTTAGAAGTTTTCCAATATCAAATTCAAACAAGAAAGGATGAGAAATAATAAAAAATGCACACACAAACACACTCTAAAATAAACTAAATAGGTTACAAATTGACACACTTAGTTTTAAACAAACTAACACTTAATCTAATCAAACAAACATACAAAATAAATTATGAAATCAACTACAAAATAAAATAAACATATCCATCCAACTAGTGCAATGTGTGTCCACAAATTTAGAGAAAATTTGATGAGGAATCAAAGAAGAAATATCGAAAATGTCTTTAGAAGCTCCCTATAGTTTCACAGTTCACCTACAACTAGTTACTTCTCCAACCTAAGTATGGGTAGATCCTATAGAGAGGTTGAGCTAGGCTAAATAGAGGCTTAATGGAGCTTGTAAGGAAAGGATGCAACTTTACAAGTTGCTTCAATAGTGAAAAATGTAGAGTTTGTCCTAAAGACTCAAAACTCATGAGAGAATTTAAAAATCAAAAGAGGAAAACTTAAAATGGAGCTAAATGAAACTTAAGAGACATGTGGGGGAAAGCATTGAGAATTTATGAGATGTTTTGGGTGAGGGAAGATGTTACAAATTGGAAGAGAAGATGAAATGACAAATTATTTTTCCTCTAACATCATATGAAATTGCTATTTTTAGCAGGCATGCATTTTTGAAAAGTTATCATGGTAATCACTAGACCAATATGCTAGAAATGAAACTACATAGGTGGTTATGAAAGTCATTGTAATAATTTTTGCAATTTCTACCTACTGTAAGTGGTAGTTTTTCCAAAGTAGTAAAAACCAAGCAATTTGAAGCATGGAAGACTACATAAAGGAAAAATGAGGCATAGAGGGTTTAAGAATATGCTAAGGATGACTAGAAGGTTGACCTAAGGGTATGAAAAGCTAAGGGAATTGGCAACTGGTTGAATTCTTAGATGTGCTACAAAGCACTTTTTTCTTGAAGTATGCAACATAATAGGATTTAAACATTGAATGAATTCAACATGGTACAACAATAGGTACTCACATATTGTCCCATTGGAATAGACAAGTTGCATGAAGTTAGGCAATCACAATCTTCCAAAACATAGATGAGGAAGAGGGGTGAGATTTGTAGTCCATGAGATCACACTAACCTATACTTACCTTGTGGTAGTGTGTAGTTGTTGTATCACTATTAACCTATATTGCATGCAAAACCCTCTAGCTCTAGCTCTTGTAAAAATAAAACATAAAATGTAACAATATATAAAGTAGTAGAGAATACTTAGTAACATGAAGGACAAGAGGTCTTACCATTCATGTGGGGTGTAAGATACCTATCCCATCAAGCATCGAGTACTTGTAAGAGCTAGTCCAAAAAAATTTACCATAAACAATAGAAGGGAACCAACCTAAGTGCTAAATGTATTGCAAACAAGCAAGAACATTATAGGGAATTGAGGTAAGTGTAATACAAGACCTAGGACCTAGAGATAATTGTAAGACAAGACCTAGTACATAGAGATTATGTGAGATGAAATCTATAACTAGTGAATGAAATGATATGAAAGCTTAAGATGGGTAGAAAGGTGTGACAAGTGAAGTGTGAAAAGAAAATGCAAGCGATCCTAACGACCAAATGAAAAAAGGGGCAACAAGAACAACTAATCTTGATGCAGGAGCATCCAGTGGTGTAAGGGCAATCTTGCATCACCCAAAAAGATGTTCATTCAAAATCATTGCAGTTATTTTTATTTCTTTCCATAATTAGTATTTCTGGTTCCATAATCTCTTGAATAATGATGTAGGACTTTCAGTTTTTCCAAACTACTAAAGATAGTAAACTGCGATTTCAGGAAAGTTTAACTGCCATTTTAGGGCACAAATGGAAGTAAAAATTTGTAGGAAGCTTCGTAAATGAAATATAAGACCTTTGGTGAAGGAATCAGACAAAGATCATCTGTGAGCTGAAATATATTAAAGTTTTTGTTTTCTGAAAAGCCCCTGAAAATTTCTGGAACGAGATATGAGGCACTAAAACATCCCATAATGCCATGAAAACTTGACAGAAATCTATTTACAAATTTCTAGCGTGATATTTCACATCGCTAGCTTTCTGACGCTTAAAACAATTCATGAATTGGACACCTAGACCAAAAGTTATGCTTCTCAGAAGTTGACCCACTTTTGGAGGGAGTTGCAAATTTCAAAATTTAGCTGGAAGCCACCAAAAAGTGCTATATATGATTATTTTTGGGAACCCTGGGAGTAGTAGAGTTAAGGGGGAAGGTGTAGACTCAAGAATAGGTGGGAAAACAAAAACCCTAACTGATCCGAGGTTATGGAAGGTAGAAGATTCCAGAAGCCTAGTGATGTGTAGTTGTAGTGTGTTGCAGCTCGTGGAGGATTGATTCCTCTGGTTGTAATTGAGATTTTGTAATGTAATGAGTTTTCCAAATCAATAAAAGAAAGTTGTATTTTCTGTGTGTAATTTCTGTTGTTGTGTGTTTTGTGACTTTCCCCCCTTCATCAAGTGGTATTAAAGCAAGGGTTCCTAAGTGTGTAGACAGATCGCCAACTGTGAGGTAGTTTGCACTAGGACTTGAGGTTGTGGGTTTGTTGCGGAGATCAAGATGCCTCCACAAAGAAATTGTATTGGGAGGAATGCTTTGACGGAAGAGGGTTTTAGAGCCCTGTAAAGGTAAATTGATGCATTGCAAGAGGAGCTGCGAAGAGGGTTTGAGTCGAGAACAAGAGAAGAAAGTGAGGATGAAGTTGAAGAAGAGCTATTTGAGGAAGAACAAGAAGCTGCAGGAGATCCTGCAGAAGTTAGGTTGTTGAGGGCCATTTCTAAGATTGAAAAGAGGCCCAGGATCAAAGTTTCTACATATTCTGGGGATTTGAATCTAGAACAGCTTATTGACTAGATCAATGACATGGAGGAGTATTTTGAGTATGTAGATGTGGAGGACCGAGATTGGGTCAAGTTTGCAAAAACAAAGTTGAAGGGCCATGCCAGTATTTGGTGGAAAGAGGTCCAGTTAGAGAGAAATAGGAGAGGAAAAGGAAAGATCATCAGATGGGATCAGATGGTGGAGAAAATGAATAAGCAGTTCATTCCTGTGGACTATGAGATGGAATTGTTGAAGAAACTGCAAGGATTGAAGCAAGGTAACAAGTCTGTCAAGGAGTATAGAGAAGAGTTTTAAAAGATTACTATCAAGACAGGTCGTGCAGAGGCCAATAAGGAGAAGGTATCCTATTACATTAATGGGTTGAGGCCAAGTATTCAAGAGGAGCTGAACCTGGTTAGAATGACCACCATAGAAGATGCATACCAGTTTTCCCTAAAGGTGGAAGAGAAGCTGAATAAAAGATTCGATAGAAAGCAAAGGGGAAGAGGTTAAGGTGGAAGGACTGGTGGAAGACCCTATGGAGGTCATAATGAAGAACAAAAGAAAAGTGAAGAAGCTGGCACTAGTCAAAATCAAAGAGGAGATAATGCCTACCACCCTCGTGACTAGAACAATGGTGAGCAAAGAGGAAGAGGCTGACATGGGCAAGGACCTGGAAGAGGAGGTTTTAGAGGAACCTATTTCCAATGTGGAGAAGAAGGGCATCAAGCATACAAGTGTCCATAACATCAAGGGAGGACAAATAAAAGACTTGAAGGTAATGCATGAGTTGCACATGTAGATGAAGATGCGCAGTCTGAGCATTCTAAAGATGCTGAAAGGGGAGAAACCTTAGTTGTCAGAAGAACTTTATTGAATGAGGAGAAAGAACCAAATCAGAAGAAGAGTTTATTCCACATAAGGTACAAATGTGAAGGTAAGTGTTTTGATATTATTATTGACAGTGGAAGCATTGATAATCCTTTTTCAGAGGAGATGGTTGACAAGAAGAAAGCATCCACATCCATATTGGATCGCATGGTTGCAGAAGGTCCATAGAGCTTTGGTCAATGAGCAGTGTTTAACTAAGTTTAAAATTGGTGACTACCATGATGAGGTGTTGTGTGACATCATACCAATGGATGCATGCCATATGTTATTAGGGAGGTCGTGGCAGTATGATAGGAGCGCTGTCCATGATGGCTGTGCAAACACATATCCCCTAACAAAGGATGGAGTTCGTCATAAGTTGAAGCCATTGAAGGAGGTGGAAGAAAAGGTATGTAGTACTGCCAGAATTTGCTTGGTAGATGGTAGGAAATTTTTGGAGGGTATGAAGCATGAGTGTCATTGCTTTGCATTGACTCCTAAGATCAGTCAAGAGAAATTTGAAGATGTACTAGTAGAAGTTTCAGATATGTTAGAGGAATTTCAAGACAATATCTCTAATAATGTACCAGAAGGTTTACCACCAGTAAGGAAGATAAGTCATCAAATGGATTTGATACTAGGAGCCAGTTTGCCAAACAAGGCAGTGCATAGAATGATCCCTGCAGAGAATGAAGAGTTGAATAGACAAGTTCACGAGTTGAGGAAGGGACTGATAAGGGAGAGCTTGAGTCCCCGTGCGGTACCTATAGTATTAGTACTGAAGAAAGATGGAGAGTGGAGAATGTGTACAGATTCTCGGGCCATCAATAAGATCACGATCAAGTACAAATTTCCATTGCCGAGAATGGATGACATAATGGATTGTTTGAGTGGAGCCAAGTACTTCACAAAGATTGACCTAAAGAGTGGGTATCACTAGATCCATATAAGAGAAGGAGATGAATGGAAGATAGCCTTCAAGACAAAGGAAGGTTTGTATGAGTGGTTAGTCATGCCATTTGGGCTAACCAATGCACTGAGCACATTCATGCGGCTCATGAACGAGGTATTGAAAGAATTTTTTGGAAGTTTTGTTATTGTTTATTTAAATGATATTTTAATTTTCAGTAAGACTTGGGATGAGCATCTGATGCATATTAGAAGAGTTTTGGAGAAGCTGAGGGAGGAGATATTATTGATTAATCTGAAGAAATGTAGTTTTGCAAAGAAGGAGTTGGTATACCTAAGATTTGTTGTCTCAAAGGAAGGTCTTAAGATGGACCCAGAGAAGGTGAGGGCTATCATTGAATGGCCTACACCAAAGAGTACCACAGAGGTATGATCTTTTCATGGTTTGGCAAGTTTTTAATTTTAGTAGTATTAGTGCACCCCTAACGAAGATAATGAGAGGGGATAGAAAAGAGTTTAGATGGACTAAAGAAGCAGACAAAAGCTTTGATACATTGAAGTAGAAAGTCATAGAGCAACCTGTTTTGACACTTCCAAATTTCAATAAGGTATTTTAGGTAGATTGTGATGCTAGTGGTCGTGCTATAGGAGCTATTTTTAGTCAAGAAGGTAAGCCCATTGCCTGTTTTAGTGAGAAGCTTGATGATGCCAAGAACAAGTATTCTGTTTATGATCAGGAATTTTATGCTATAGTTTAGGCTTTGAAGAAATGGAGACATTATCTATTGCCAAAAGAGTTTGTTTTATATACTGATCATCAGGCTTTGCAGTATCTTAATAGTCAAGAAAAGTTGAACCAAAGGTATTTAAAATGGGTTGAGTTTTTGTAGAGCTATACTTTTGTTTTGAAGCATAGGAGTGGGAAGTCCAACATAGTTGCAGATGCCTTTGAACATAAGGCAAAATTTCTTAATAGAAATGAAGATAGAGGTTGTTGGATTCTATGAGCTTAAAAGTTTGTACCCTGAAGATCCACATTTTGTAGAGGCTCAGAAAGCTTGTTTGGAACTTGTTACTTTGGACAAGACAAAATGGTTGGATTTTATAATCCAAGATGGCATGTTGTTTAAGGGAGGCCAGTTGTGCATTCTAAGGAGTTCCATGAGAGAGAACCTGATTGAGGAGAAGCATAGTGGGGGGTTAGCTGGACACTTTGGTTGAGATAAGACCATTGTTATTATTGGTGAGAATTATTATTGGCCATAGTTACAACAGGATATGAGGAAATTTGTGTAGAGTTACAAAGTGTGTCAGATGGCAAAAGGAGCAAGTCAGAATACAGGGCTATATCAACCATTACCTGTACCTGAGAAGCCATGGGATGATATTAGTATGGATTTTGTTCTTGGTTTACCAAGGACACAGAGAGGACATGATTCTATTTTTGTGGTGATGGACAGATTCTCAAAGATGGCACATTTTATTCCTTGCAAGAAGACTAATGATGATGTTCATATTGCTGAGTTATTTTTTAGGGAGGTGGCAAAATTACACGGTCTACCAAAGAGCATAGTTTTAGATCGAGATACCAAGTTTTTTGGTTATTTCTGGAGGACATTGTGGAAGAAGTTGAAGATAGATTTAAAGTTCAGTTCTGCACACCATCCACATACTGATGGATAGATGGAAGTGGTGAATAGGAGTTTGGGTAACCTTCTACAATGCTTAGTTAGGGATAAGCCCAAGTGATGAGATTTGATTTTACCACATACATAATTTGCTTACAACTCTATCAATAGGAGTACTGGTAAATCACCATTCC
The DNA here is from genome assembly GCA_027924645.1 of Cunninghamia lanceolata. Lineage (NCBI taxonomy): Eukaryota > Viridiplantae > Streptophyta > Pinopsida > Cupressales > Cupressaceae > Cunninghamia > Cunninghamia lanceolata. The sequence continues at coordinate 25,205,202 of BSBN01000377.1, read as the reverse complement.
AAATTGTATATGGCAATAGTCCAAGAAATGCTTCAGAGTTAAGGAAGTTGGACAAAGGAGAAAAGACAAGTGCCTAGGCTGAAGACTTTGCAGAACACCTGAAGAATTTGCATAAAGAGGTGAGAAAGCATATTAATAAGAAGAATATTTAATACAAGGCTAAGGTAGATCAGAAGAGGAGATATAAGGAGTTCCAGGTAGAAGATGAAGTCATGGTTCACTTGAGAAAAGAAAGGTTCCCAATTGGAACATACAATAAGCTGGAAATGAATAAAATTGGACGGTGCAGAATCCTAAAGAAGCATGATTCAGGAAATGCATATGAGATAAAGCTACTGAGTGGGATCAATATTTCCCCTGCATTCAATATTACTGATTTAACAGAGTATCATGAGGGTGGCACAGAGGATGGACCAACATAAGAATAGTGGAGTATTCCAGCATCTACTTCAACAGAGGAGATAGAAGAGATCTTAGATAGCCATGTGGGAAGAAGTACTCAGAATAGGAAATATGAAGAATATCTGGTGAAATGGAAAGGAAGGCCTGTTGAAGATTCTTCTTGGTTGTCTAAGGTAGAGGTTGACTATTTGGGTTTTCCTCAAACAAACCCCTGAGACGTGACATGGTCACTTCTCAAATTACCTTGGGTGTCTGATGTAGGAGCATCCAGTGGTGTAAGGGCAATCTTGCATAACCCAAAAAGATGTTGATTCAAAATCATTGCAGTTGTTTTCATTTCTTTTCATAATTAGTATTTCTTGTTCCATAATCTCTTGAATAATGATGTAGGACTTTTAGTTTTTCCAAACTGCTAAAGATAGCAAACTGCTATTTCAAGAAAGTTTAACTGCCATTTTAGGAAAGTTTGCATATGGGTATGGATGGAAGTAAAAATTTGCAGGAAGCTTCGTAAATGAAATATAAGACCTTTGGTGAAAAAATTAGACAAAGATCATCTGTGAGTTGAAAGATATTAAAGTTTTTGTTTTCTAAAAAGCCCCTAAAAATTTCTGGAATGAGATATGAGGCACTAAAACATCCCATAATGCCTCGAAAATTTGAAAAAAATCTATTTATAGATTTCCAGCATGATAGTTCACATCACTAGCTTTTCGGTACTTAAACAGTTCGTCAATCGACACCCGGATCAAAAGTTATGCTTCCCAAAAGTTGACCCACTTTTGGAGGGAGTTGCAAATTTTGAAATTAAGCTGGAAGCCGCCAAAAAGTGCTATATATGATTATTTTTGGAAACCCTGGTAGTAGTAGAGTTAAGGGGGAAGGTGTCTAGTCAAGGATAGGCGAGAAAACATAAACCCTAGCTAATTTAGGGTTACAAAAGGTAGAAGATTCCAGAAGCCTGGTGATGTGTAACTGTAGTGTGTTGCAGCTTGTGGAGGATTGATTCCTCTAATTGTAATTGAGCTTCTATAATGTAATGAGTTGTCCAAATCAATAAAAGAAAGTTCTATTTTCTTTGTGCAATTTCTGTTGTTGTGTGTTTTGTGATTTACACCCTTCATCAAATCCTCAAGGAAAAACAAAAATGCTATGAAAGAACATGGAATATAGTCATTGAACTAACCAAATTGAAAATCTAACTCACACTATAAAGAAGGGTCTTGTTGACACTTGTGAATTTGGTAAGTTTTCAATGCATGACAAACCCTAAATTAACAACAAGGTTTTAGTTTTAAGCCCCATGGTATCTAGCTAACCTGAAACTTCAGGAATTAAAATTTCTCAATTTGTGATTCATCAAGAGAAATCCTTTGGTGCAAAGTTTTTATGGGTTATCAAGAGTGTGTGCCAATTTACGTTCTTCTGGGATGTGTTTTTATAGGTTTTTTAATCTGTCACCACTTCAAGTGGAGTCTAGAGGGTCCTGTAAAAAAGTTTAAATTTCCCAGTTTTGATGACAACCCAGTTGTTGATTTGCCTTCATATGTTCCTAGATTTGTTTTTATGGTGATCCGAGGTGCCCTTGTGTGAAAACAAAATTTTTCAAAACCAGGTCCCTGAGGGCTTAGTTTACAAAGGAGGTCCCAAAAATATATTGGCAGTGTAAATTTTGGGGAAATGGGTATGTTTTAAATAATTGATTATGGCCTTATGAATTTTTTTGCAGTCTCCAGTCGTCCTATGTGCCCGTAGTGCTGATGTACCATTTGCTAGGAATTGATTGATTACCAAATATAATTTATTAAAACATTTATATGTTTTAATTTATTGGCAAAAATAATGTTCTAAATGATAAAAAATATAAAATAAACATTATTTATATAATGTTTATAGCTTGAAAGAAAAATAAAGGTATTTTGTGGGCTGAGCACACCAACAACCCACTCCACCTTCCTTCCCCATGGCTACGATGGTGCGCTGGACCTCTTCTTGGTAAATTTTTGGTCAAGTTCATTCCTGGAATGTAGATTGGGTACGCCTTCTTATCCATGGAGGTATTTCTAGAGAATTCTTGGTTAGATTCAAACAAAGATTAATGTAGAATTGAGATCCTATTGATATGCACTAGACAACTGAGAGGGGGGTGAATCAGTTGTCTCAAAAACTTAAACACTTTATGCAATTAAACATTTATCATTTATCCTCAATTATTATGATTTAACAATGAATGCATGAAATCAAAAGCTTAACCACAGATACAACATCAAACACAAGAGACACCAGATTTTACGTGGAAAACCCCAAGGTGGGGAAAAACCACATAGAGGATTAGCCCTTAATATATATTGCAATCTTGAAATAATGATGTTCAAGTTGGTCACTCCACGGGCCTAAACATATTGGCTCACTACCATGAAGAACAACTAGGTCTAGCAGGCTCACTGCCTCAACCCTAAACCTAGCAAGATTACAATAAGGGCTATTAAAGCTTGAGTGTTGTTAAACCCTACTGGTGGCTCACTGCCAAACTCACTGTCACGATCAACACCTTTCTATACTTGTGACTGAAGTATAATAATTCCTCTACTTTGCTCTGCTTCTTGCCTCTTCTCTTCTCTACCTCTTCTCTGCTCTGCCTTTTGGCCCCTTCTTATTATCTTTCCATTTCTACTCAAGGACAACTTTTCATGACTCAACTACAAGTATTTATACACTACAACAACCTTGGAATGATCATCAAGGTTGGCATCACAAACATCAACCATTGGAACAATCTCCAAGGTCGGCATTACAAATATTTACAAAATAGGTCCTAACCTATTACAAAATTATGCAAAGGAAATAAAATGCAGATCATGTCATGCCTTAGCTAGGACTCAAACATGATCTTCCATGCCATAACATGCTTCCACAATCTTCCTGACATCTTCGCAATCACTGGGATTAACCAGGTTGGCCAAAACTGGTTACACGTTACACTATCTGGGAACGATCTTTGAACATGATCTCAAGTCCTTAATGTGAACCAATATCAAGATAGGGACATGATTAGGAGATATCTACAAGAATGTTATAATCATTAGGAGCAACCACACGGACCTTAACTACTTTATCCATAGGAATCTTCTCACAGGAACACATAAACTTCACTGTCTTCAACTGTCAAAAAAGAAAGATAGCTTGCGGACCACCAAAACATGAACCACTACAATTGTAGGCTCTTATCACCATCCTAGACTCCCCTCTAGAACTGCAGAGTAAAATACTTTGTTGCAGAGGAATGCAGAGTAGAATACTTTCTTCCTATCCCAACTGAACTTACAAAAAAAGTAGGTTTCACTCTGGTGAATACAACTCACTTAGATCTTCATGCGGAGGGCTCAAACCTGGAATGTAGCATCCTTAGTCATACCTCTAACTTACTTCCAATCTTCAGAGCATGATCTTCAAGTAGAAATAAATGCAGAGTAGTTTACCAGATTATTCTTCAACATACAACTCACTGTCTGTATTGCACTTCTCTGTAACTCACTTGTTTCTTCTGGAGAGGCTAATTTTCTCAATATCCTCAACAAACAAGTCTTCTAAACAACTAATAGAATAAGATACAGTTGACACCAATGACAACAAGTATATGTTGACATCAATGACAACACCTATTAGGCACATACTTGCAACAATCTCCCCCTTTGTCATTGATGGCAACATATGATGTGAAAAACTGCAACAACCACCAAGACAAGATTATCCCCCTTTCTCTTTACACACCTGCACTCTTTCTTTCTCCAAAATTCTCCCCCTTTCTCCTGCACATCTGCACTCTAATTTTTTCACATGACTTCTCTCCCCTTTTGACATCAATGGCAAATGGCACATACTTGCACTCTTTTGCTCTGAGCTAATCTTTCTTCTGAACTCTTTGACTACTCCCCCTGAGAAGTAGCCTAAAAAGCATCAATCTGAACCCTGAGCACCTCTAGACTGATGCACTATTGTGCATCTTAGTTTAGAGTAGGAGGGGTGATAACCCCTAACTTTTCTCTGAGATACTCAAAAGTATCCTTAGGCAGAGGCTTGGTAAAAATGTCTACAATTTGATCCTTGGTAGAAACATATTCCAACTTGACTTCATTCTCTGTCACCTTTTCTCTCAGAAAATGATACTTGATGAATATGTGCTTTGTCCTTGAATGTATCACTAGATTCATTGATGTGTTTATAGCACTTGTGTTGTCACAAAAGATTGCAATGGGATCTTCATACACAATTTTGATGTCCTTCAAAGTCTGCTTCATCCATAACACTTGAGTGCAATTGCATGCTATTGCAATGTATTATGCTTCTGTAGTAGACAGAGATATTGAATCCTATTTCTTGTTCAACTAGGATACTAATCTTTTTCCCAAGTAGAATGTACCTCCACTTGTACTTTTTCTGTCATCCACATCTCTGGCCCAATCTACATTAGTTCCTCTTCCATAGCCTTTACCTAATTATTATCATTGCAAGTAGAGCTTGTTGAGCTGTCTTCATGCTGCACCACTCAAAGACATCTGGTTCATCTAATTCATATCCACCTGATTTTGAAGACCTTTCCCTACATTCATCAACTTTAACATTTGCACTTTCAATGATCTTATTTATCCTTTTATCTTCTTGCCGGTTGATGATTTGCCCTCTACCTTCTTCCTCTAAAGTTTTTCCTTTTCTCCTCCTCTTCTTTCAATCTTGCTAGCTTTTCCTGCATTTCTCTTACAAGTTTTGGGACCCTTTTTGTCTAGAACCTTTCCTTTAATCTCCTTGGGTTTTCTTCTTTGGTGTCTGCCCTTCTCTTCAGTAGTTGCTATTGTTTCCTTTTTCCCTTTCTCTTTTTCCTTCTTTAGCCCCTTCAGGTTCAGCACCAACTTCATTTGGTAGTATTTTTGCTTTTACAGGTTCAGATTCAATGGTCTCTGATTTAGGTGCACTTCATTTGCCACAGTCTTGGACATTTTTGAAACCTTGACCTAGTTCAGCCAAGTCCTCCTCCTTTTGGATAGCTCTTTTACTTTTCTTCTTCTTCTTCTACTTTTGCTTCTTAGATGCAGCTGAATAGAGGCTCTAGATTACTTGCAGGCCCTCCTTACTTGTACATTTGGTCATTTTTAGGCTTTTGGATCAGAACCCTTTCAAGCAAACTATCATAACATATCTCTATGTCAGATCTTAGTACTAGCTATCTAGCTGGGGGATTTAGAATCTGCAATATGGCTCCCCCTGAGCCATAATTCACAATCTATTTCCCAGAGGAAGTAGTTGCTCCAGAGCCTGGAGCAGATTCATTTCTTCCTTCATTTATTTCCTTCCTAACCCAAAACTGGTTCATCTCTTTCTTGACTTGTGCCAGATCAACCTTTTCAACTGGTTCCCTTGATTTTGACTGATTATCCTTTTTCTTAATTCTGCAAAATTTTGCAATATATCCAAATTTTTTGCAATTGAGACATCCAATGTTTCCTTGACCTTGATCTCTTCCTCTGAATGAATTCATCCTTGATTTGCATTAAATAGCCATGTGTCCAAATCGATTGCATATGAAACACTTGCCATTTAAGAGTTGACCATTCCCAGAATAGTTTGGCATATTCCTTGGCATACTTCTGCACTCGTTTGCTTTATGTCGAAACTTTTTGTAATTTAGGCATTTACCAGAGAAAGATAGAGCATTTAGATTCTTTCTACTCCTACATTGAGTAGCCCTATGACCATACTTATTGCATTTATAACAACGACCCTTGAAGAGAGGATACCTTTGAGCATTTGGTTGCCTGATTGATGGTCTTCTACTTCTTTGATTATGAATCTATCTACTTCTGTTCTCTTCTTGACTTGCTTTGAGCCCTTTATCTTTTTCAATTTTGACATCATCATTTTTATGGCCTGCCATTAATTTATCATATCTTCCAGCACTGACACTGAGTTGGTCTCTTTGTGCCTGCACATGTTTCAAATCAACTTTCAAGTCATCAACTTCTTCTTCAAGCTTCATGCAGTCTTTAAGTTTGTCTTTCAGACATTTCTCAATTTTTGTATTTTCATTATTTTCCTCTTTTAGAGTTTGCTATAGTTGCCTAATTTGTTTTCTTAACTCTTTAATGTGATCATTTGCTTCTGTTATATTTTCTTTCAAGTCCGTATCTTCTTCTACAGTTTTTGAATTGTTACTGTCAATATTGGTGATCAGGCACATATTAACTTTGTGACCTTCTATATCAAATTTGGTAGTGTAGAAACCTTCTTGTTCTTCAATTTGCAAATCCTTATTGGTTGAGACCAAACTCTCTTGAATTCTCTCATTGACTTTAACATTTGTACTTTCAATAATCCTTCCCAACCTATTGCTATAACAGAGGTAGGTTTTGGTCCAAGATAAATACCTAACAAAAATGCCTTCCTCAAACTTAGTATTGTCCTTTTCCATTTTAATGAGGCATTTGCTTCCAAAGATTTTGAAATCCTTTACAGTGGGTATTAATCCACACCATAACTCAAAAGGAGTCTTTTCTTCCTTGGTTCTTACCTGAACTCTATTTAATGTATAGACGGTGGTTTGAATTGCCTCTTTCCAAAATGTTTTTAGCAGATTTGCTTCTTCCATCAATATTTTTGCAGTTTCCTGAATAGTTCTACTTGCTTCTTCCATTATCTTATTTTTTGCAGAGAGCTATTTTTCTATCCCATAGATTTCACAAAACACATTGAAGTCATTTGAGATGAGCTCTTCTTCTTTGCCAATTCTCAAACTTTTGATTTTCAAGCTTAGCTCATTTTCAAGCATTTCTTTAAAGATTTTGGGTGCATCTAGAATCTTTGATTTAACCCAAGTCATTCTAGAAAAATCATCAATAAAAAACACAAAGTACCTGTAATCATGGAGGCTTGGTATCTTTGTAGGACCACAAAATTTTGTATGAATCAATTCTAATCATTCTGAGGAAGATCTTTCTTTATCTTGCCATATATTTCTTGACAGCCTTTGACATTTCTTGCAACTGATGTTGTTTGAGTAATCAATCTCAGATAGGTCCTTCACAATCTAAGATGAGCTTGTTTTTGTTAAGTCATCAAGATTTGTATGACAAAGTCTTCTATGCCAAATTCAGCTTTCACTGGTTTGAGACGTGTACCCAAGAAAATCACTATTTCTGAGATGATAGAGATTCTCTTCTGTTCTTTTTCCAATTGCTATTGTAGTTCTAGATTTTTCTCTGATTTCAAGGGAATCATTCTCAAATACAAACTTGAAACCCTTTTTACATAACTGTCCAATGCTTAAGAGGTTTTGTTTCAAATCCTTTACATAAAGCACATATTTAGAAAGTTGTCTGTTACCAAAGTTGATTGATCCTATTTCACAAATTTTAGTAGTGCAGTCATTTCCAAATGTAACTAGTCCTTCATTGCATTCTTCCAGACTTACAAACTTACTCTTGTCACCAGTCACATGGTTTGAACAACTACTATCAATAACCCAACAGTTTTCACTTTGAAACATGGCTTCATCACTGGTGCATACTTCAGAACAACTTTGATGGTTGACACTCTTTTCTTCATAAATCGCTTCCTTGGACAATCTTCCTTTGATGTCTCTTGATGAACTTTTGGGTGTAGTGTTGAGTACCTATTTTCCTTTTGACTCCATCAGGATCTCCCTTGAGTTGTTAGACTCTTTCCAAAGGGACTTGGCTCTGATACCAATTGTTGATATGCTTCGGACAACTAAGAGAGGGGGGTGAGTCAGTTGTCTCAAAAACTTAAACACTTTCTACAATTAAACATTTATCACTTATCCACAATTATTATGATTTAACAATGAATGCATGAAATTAGAAACTTAGATACAACATCAAACACGAGAGACACTAGATTTTACGTGGAAAACCCCAAGGTGGGGAAAAACCACGGGGAGGATTAGCTCTCAATATATTGTAATCTTGAAATAATGATGTTCAGGCTGGTCACTCCATGGGCCTAAACATATTGGCGCACTGCCATGAAGAACAACTAGGTCTAGCAGGCTCACTGCCTCAACCCTAAACCTAGCAAGATTACAACAAGGGCTGTTAAACCTTATTGGTGGCTCACTGCTAGACTCACTGTCATGATCAACACCTTTCTATATTTGTGACTAAAGTATAATAATTCCTCTGCTCTGCTTCTTGCCTCTTCTCTCCTCTCCCTCTTCTCTGCTCTGCCTTTTGGCCCTTTCTTATTATCTTTCCATTTCCACTCAAGGATAACTTTTCATGACTCAACTACAAGTATTTATACACTACAACAACCTTGGAATGATCATCAAGGTCAGCATCACAATCATCAACCATTGGAACAATCTCCAAGGTTAGCATTACAAATATTTACAAAATAGGTCCTGACCTATTACAACATTATGCAAAGGAAATAAAATGTGGATCACACCATGCCTTAGTTGGGACTCAAACACGATCTTCCATGCCACAACATGCTTCCACAATCTTCCAGAGATCTTTGCAATCATTGGGATTAACCAAGTCAGCCAAAACTGGTTACACGTTACCCTATCTGGGAACAATCTTCGAACATGATCTCAAGTCCTTAATGCAGACCAATATCAAGATAGGAACATGATTAGGAGATATCCACAAGCACATTATAATCATCAGGAGCAACCGCACGAACATTAATCACTTTATCTATAGGAATCTTCTCACCAGAACACATGAAATTCACTGTCTTCAACTGTCATAAAAGAAAGATAGCTTACGAACCACCAAAACATGAACCACTACAATTGTAGGCTCTTATCATCATCCTAGACTTCCCTCTAGAACTGTAGAGCAAAATACTTTGTTGTGGAGGAATGCGGAGTAGAATACTTTCTCCTTGTCCTAGCTAAACTTACAGAAAAATTAGGCTTCACTCTGGTGAACACAACTCACTCAGATCTTCATGCGGAGGGCTCAAACCCAGAATGTAGCATCCTTAGTCATACCTCTAACGTACTTCCAATATGCAGAGCATGATCTTCAAGTAGAAATAAATGCAGAGTAGTTTATCAGACTGTTCTTTAGCATACAACTCACTGTTTGTACTGCGCTTCTCTGTAACTCACTTGTTTCTTCCAGCGAGGTAATTTTCTCAATATCCTCAGCAAACAAGTCTTCTAAACAAGTAATAGAATAAGATATAATTGACAACAATGACAACAAGGATATGTTGACATCAATGACAACACCGATTAGGCACATACTTGCAATAGATCCATCACATTTTTGGCTTTGAGGCAGAGTTTTGGGGGCTTATATTGGTTCAAAATTTCTGCTCCATGGTTTGAAATCATCCATTGATAATTCCTAATGCCTAGGTAGTGATTTTAATTATGTTTGGGATCAATTTTGAATGTCAAAATTGCAAAAATGCCTAACACTATAAAAAACAATCCAACAGTGAGAAGAAATATTTGGGGAATTATGATATAAAGTCTCAAGTGGTAAACATTATAAAATAAACATTATTAACATAATGTTTATACTTTATAAACAAACAATAAAGGCAAAAGTGAGCTAAGTGCACTAGTGCACAACCCACTCCACTCTCCTCTCACAGGCATGCGATGGTGTGATAGAGGCTCCATTGGAATGTTGCTCACATCTGGAGGCTTTGGTTAGGGATTTGGAGCTGTTTGTGAAGATATTTATGGCTATTTATCTTCTTAAAACATGTCTGGGATCATTCCAATGCTTGGAGAGTAGTTTTAGTGGTATTTTGGAAGATTTATTGCAGCTAGAATTACAAAAAATAACCCAACACAGTTGAAAATGCCCCTCTACAATTCCTCATGTCTTTGCCATTGATAGCAAAGGTTTTGAAACCATTTTTTGTTGCAAACAATGTTGTTCTATGGAGTTTAAAATGGTTCAAGTAGTTGCAGAAGAAAAATGGAATAGTGAAATAATGAGCTGGGAGCTTTACAGATTGATTTTAGAGTCCCGAGGTCAAAATTGAACCAATCAAGTGAAGGATTTCATGAATTTCAAAGAGATAACACATTGTAAGAGGAGAAAAATTGAATAGTATCAATCTCAGTTCAATGGACTAGATCATTCACAAAAAATGTGTTACATACAGGATCCAATCAGATCATAGATGCAAATTCCAATGATTGCAAAAATTAAATGTAAAAACAAATTTGTAATTGATTGTTAATTATGGTCATAGTCCAACATTACCCTTTTTTTCCTTTATAATGGAACTAGTATATTGTGATAGGTGGTGGTATGACTCTAAGCTTTGGATACAAGATATCCACATCTTTTGGGAAGTAGTTTTCTGTTGTTGTTAGGACTGTAGAGCAGAATGTTGCTTGTAGATGAATAAAGTTATGTATGACATTTTCAGTTGAGATTGAGTTATATGAATAACACTACATGTGTGTGTTCCTTGCAATTGTCTCCTTGAATATATGCATTTCTTTTGTGAATGAAGGAATCAAGAATTTTGGATTTCATCTATGCACACTTGTTGTATTGAATGTCTTATTTACTGCTTCTATTCAAGGAATGAATTAAACATGATTTAGGTAAGATATAGAGAGTGATGTATTACATTAGCGATTGTTGAAGAAGAGTTGCAGGAAATACTCTTTCTTGGGTGTGTCATTGTAAGGTAGTGATATACACATACCCTCTGAATTATTTGCCCAAAGGTCCAGAAAGAACACAAAACTTCAAAGAAAAAATTATTCCAACCATTTTCATTTTTTTTATTTAGTTTAGGTAGGTTTAGTACATGTTCTCAAAGCCAACAATGTGAAAATCTCTAAGAACTTTGCCAAATTGTGGGATAATCTTACATATCTTTGTGCAAATCTATGAGAACATTTTTGCTTGATATTGTGAAAGACAAATATGTTGATTGTAAAATAAGGAATACCCCCTAGGTTTAGTAGAGCCTAAAGTGCAAGGGAGATAGGTGTAAACAATCTCCCAATCTATTGGCCAAATTTCCCATTGAGTTTGATTGTAAGAATTGACAAATCTTTAGAGATTGATGTGTGTAGATTTGGGAGCCAACAAAACTGGTGACTTTGCTAGGGAAGAATGCAGATGCTCATCTTTTTGGGAGAGTCAATAGAGTTAAAAAGTTTTCATAGTTTGGTGTTGAAGGTATTGCAACATGTTTAAGGACTTTTAAAAGGTGCTCTGTTGGTGAAGCGAATTGAGAATATAATTGATCAAGGTGGAGCTTTTGGCTTCTTAATGTTTTGTCCTCTTTAGAGAGGTGGCGATTCTATTGCTAAACCTGTTTAGAGCTACAAGATATTCCTAGGTACTTCATCTCTTTCATTCAATATGATTAGTTTAGAACAATGTTCCTGGTCATGTTCTTAGAAGAAGTTGTTCTCTGCTAAAAGATACAAAGCTCTAAATTTTAATGGTATTCATGGATACCCAATTGCTATTCCTAGTGAAATCAAAAAATAATTGCCAAAGTATAGTGGAAAGAAATCTGAATCAAATAGCAAGTATGTGCAAGTTTTCTGTGATTTAATGGTTGATTATGAGATGGAGGCTGAGGATGTTTTTATGAAACTTTTTGTTCAATCATTGAAGAATGATGCTAGGGATTGGTTTTCAGATTTACCTTTGTGTTCTATTTCTTCATGGCTAGATTTTGAGATTGCATTTCTAGAACAATTTGGTGAAAGGACTGATGTAATTTCATTAATACACAATTCATGAACACTCAAAAGGAAAACAATGAGTTGGTTCTAGCCTTCAACCTAAGATTTTTAAAAATGCTCAAACATATTCTAGAATATATGAGTCCAAATGATGCATTATGTTTGACAGTCTATCTCAGTGCATTAGATGAGGAAATGAGTTATTTGCTGAGAGATAAGGAACCTGCTACACTTCATCAAGCTTATGAAATTGCAATAGATATTGAGAATAATAAAAAATATGGAATGCCAATAGGATACATGTCTACAAGTGTGGGTTATTGTAAAACATCTTATGCAGATGAGTAATGTAAATTAGAAAATTAGAATAATTTTAAAATGAATTGCTTCATGTGAATCACAAGGAGTTTCAAGCAACTTGTGAATAGATTGCAAGTACTATTGATCTTGTTGAACACACCGAGATATTGAGGGGAGTAAGTCAATATCTAATCAAACTTCAATTTCTCCAAAGCAGATTAAAACTTAAGCATTTTAGCAATAACATAAATATGAATAATCAACACAATGCACATCAACACATGAAACCAAATATACGTGGAAAACTAAAGAAGGGAAAAACCACAGTGAGGATTAACACACAATATATGAACCCAAGGAAGCTACTACTCCCTAAAAAAATTTAATTTAGGGTCACTCCCAAAGAAGCTACTACTCCTCGAAGAGTTTGTTTTAGGGTCACTCCAAATGAAGCTACTACTCCCTGAATTGAGGACAAACTCACAAAAGATTACAGTATGACAATCCTTCTACTGTCTAAAAACTGACATTAAAATTCACACCTTTGATGATTGCAATTCTACCTCTTCACACTTGCTTTAGATGATCAAATCTATTAGGCACACACTACACTTGATCGTGTTGTCACAGATATATCTTCAACATGAATCAAGACAACATCTACAACTTCTACTCTTTCTCCTTTAGTCGCATATCAAAATGCATTCGTTCTACTCCTTATCTTATTTGCAAACCTTATCAATCACATTTCAATCACACCTCACATTAGAAATAAATTTGATTTACAATTTATACATGATATTACATTGATTACATTGCTTGTCAGCTAGAGACAAAATGAAAAATACATTTACAAGTCAGCCAAACAACACACAACATGAAATGTGTAGAGGAAAAGTCCTAAACAAGACCACGCGCTACACTAGCAGAAGACCCAGACATCAACACTTGCTTAACCAAGTCTAAAACATCCTTCATAGCTTCAAACACCAAGTAATTACATCTGTACACTCTGCCCATTTGAAAATAGGACAACCTTAAGCAAAAACAAATGAAACTTGAAGCATAACGGCCACAACAACTTAATAACCTTGTGTGGTACTGGAAACAAGAAAGATATTCATGCAGCTCTTCTAGATGAGTCTACAAGACTCATACAACATCTTGAAATACTCCTTTACCTCTACATATCAAATATTTTGTGCTACATATCTTCAATCATGAATTTTGAGAACAACAAGTCATCCAGAACACACTACAACATACTGTCATTGGAAAACTAAGCTTGTTGATCACCAAGGACCTTGAAACTACAAGAGAGCCTATACAACACATCCATAAACATATGCACAAAACCACAAAGGCAAACATTTATTTCTGGAGGAATGTAGAGCATTCCAACATGCCTTTAACACCACCTCACTTTGCCAGAATACATGACAATACTCTATCATGCATAACTTTCACAACAGAAGGACAAATTATCTGAAACTTTAGAATTACCACCTTCACTACACCTTGAACATAGTTCCATAACCACATAGCCATAATTGCTAATGCAGAGAAATGCAAAGCAATCTCCTAGATAGTCTTTAAAGGTAGTCATCTTGTAGTAGAAATTGTCACCAACTTTCGGAGGCCAAACCTTATTTATATCAACACATGCATTCTTAGGAATAGTAGGAGAGATCATACAATATTCTTTAGTGTCATGCCCACATTTCCTATGCAGTCATGATACACAACACATGTGTCATGTCCACATTTGTCATGTGGTCATGACACGAAATACCAAAAAATTTTCTACATGTCCCTAGAAACCCCCTCGCACGCGTCTGCGTGCTCGGTGGCAATACGCATAAGGCATAAAATATTTCAATCATATTCGGGGAAGTGCATCTACCTACACAATCCCTTGCATGATGAAAGCCGACTAGGGGGTATGCGATGCGATGCATGTTGCTTCTAGGGTTAGAACAGATTTAATTCAAACCCTAAGTTTCCTAGGTGAAAGAGATGATTTCGATTGATTCAAAACCAAGCCCTAACTCTAATGCAAAAATGAAGGTAGAATAATAATCATGCATCAAATGGTAAGGTGGTCGCATGATAAAATGGAGTGATTAAATGATGTCGTAAAAATGCCATAAAAATGAAACCCTAAAATCTAGGAAAATTTTGACAGCATAACGCGTTTTCAATAATTGAAATAAAAATTTTAAAAATAAAAACTCCAAGGAAATTAATGAAAAAATTAAACTAATTACACTTAAGGAAAATTAAATATTTTTCCAAGGTCAAATAAATTTGATCACTCAACAAAATTATAAAAATTTGAAATTAAATGAGCGATCAAAATAAACTCATAACTTGAGTCTGTTAATAAAGGTAATATCGTCAATTACATTTATTAATTAACTCAAGTTGAAAAACTAAAAATGGAGGATAGATTTAAATATTCCCCCATAGATAAAATGGACTAGAACATGAATAAAATAAAAATAAATCCAATAAAGCAAAAGATTCCCAATTACATTAATTTTAAAAGAGACAAATGATTAAAAGGGAAACAAACTCCCCACATGAAAATAAAATCAAAACAACCACTAATAAAAATCTCCATAAGGAAAAAAAAAGTCAAAACCCCAAAAAAATAAAATGAAAACCCACTAAATGAAACCCAAAGACAGTCAACAATTCTAAAATGAACCCAAAAGCAAAAGAGGGGGAAAATATAATTTCATGCACATGAAAGAATAAAAAGAGAATTTAAATTAAATAACAATTCTCAAATTCTCACTCCCTCAACTCAACCCTAATCCCATATTTTAATTATCCTTTCCTCACTCCTCTCTTCTTCTCTCATTTCTCCGTAACCCTAGTTTTCACTTTCTCTCACATTTCTTCCTCTTTCTTTGTTTGAGTTTTATTTTGTTTTGCTTGTAGGATTGTATAAGGCTGCCATGATAATGGCAAAAATACAGTGGTTATGCACCACACAATAGAAGGTTTAATCTCTCTATTTTTTTCTTTTTTTTCTTTTGTGAAATTATATATTAATTTTTTTTTAATGATGAAAGGCCAAATAAAAGAAAATGTGCAGGTGGCGGCCGAAGGTCAGTGGCCCAACTATAGTGCAGAGGAGGAAGGGCATTCGCCCTGGCGGCAGCATTGGAGGGAGATCGTAAGTGGAGGTTGGAGGAGAAGACGAGCCGCATGTGGAGGGGAGGGGCATCTGCGAAGGAAGGGGAGCGGCGGTGGTAGTTTCTTAAAGGCGGGGGAGAGGGGTGTGGAGTGGGAGGAGAGATCCTCCCACCCACGTTTCAAGGAAGGCAAGGGTTTGTGGGGGGTGGTGGCTGTGCTGCCGTCCCCCAACCCACTCTCTTTAAAAAAAAAAAAAAAAAAAAAAAAAAAAAAAACAAGCAAAGCTCATCCGTAGGGGGTAGGGTTCGGCCCTCCCCAACCATGTCTCTCTACATTCTATGCCTCCTTTTTCCCAGCAAAAAAAAAATATAATAAAATATTTAGCTTTTGTATAATGTGTAAAATAGTCTACTAATAAATGAAATATATATGTGTGTGTATATATATATATATATATTCTCAGTGTAAATACTCTACTCTACTCAGTTACATTACATAGTTTTACTCAGTTATACAATAATTTTTAAAAAAATATATTTGTGTTTCTAAAGTAGCAATACAGTCATATCTATCTAATATATAAGTATAGATATTATATTAACAAGACATGAACAAATTCAATGGAGAGATAATATAACCAGATTCATAATTATATACTTTTCTTTTTTTCAAAATAACACAACAAACTAATTATTTCTTTCCCACTTTTTTTTTTCTCTTTTTTTTTAACTTTTGACAAAAATTAAAATGGAGCATAATACTATTTCCTTCTGTTATAACAACAAATATACCATTTTGTTTTCATTTTCTGAGAACATAACATATAGTTTGTACTACAACCTCTTTTATTTCTAAGTCCATTTCAAGGGACTACTATAGCATTCTACTTCTTTTCCTTCCTAATATAAAATGATAGTAAATACAAAAATCATTTCTGGTAAACACAGAGGCACAACAACAAGATGAATAAATAAGCATTTTCCTTGCCTACAAAACAACAATGCATATTTTCTTTCCACACAACATACAACTAAAAATTTCAATAGCAACACATTTTTTTTTTTTAACTAATATGACAACAAAATGCATTTTCTATTGCATTTCTCCATAGACATTTCATCATAACAGCATAAATTATGAAAAGTTTTGAATAACAATAAAGATTGCTCACATTAGATTTCCTTCTACAGCCAACACAAAGAATAGTATTAATTTGGTAGAAATTACAATGAGGCCTCTAAGACCATGGCTCCAAAACAACCAACTAAAAGTAGTGCCCAAACACCAAAATGGACTTCAACAAGCTCCATTTTCTTCAACTAAAAACCTTCAATAAATAATACAACAATGGGGAACCAAGCCACGAAGGAATTCCCTCCTCCCTACCATAGACCCGCTAGTGGGTCACCCCTGAGTTGGGGAGGTAGGATTCACACGGTTTCGCACTCACACACCACAACACAAGAAATTTCTAAACACATAAAACATCACTCCCATGGATTTGCACAACAAAACTCAATAAATTGAGTTTGGAGGGGGTAGGGAAGTGGACCCCTCAACTCAAGAGGCCACCCCAAGAACTCCAAAGATCACATAATCCTCAAGGCCTCAAGCTAAACACATTTTCCACCAAAATTCAAAAATCACAATTGCACTCATGCCAAATCACATATTGTTCCCAAAACTCATATGATGCTCTCAAGGCTAAAAATAGTGCAACACAAAGGAGATGACCTCGAGGAGGTTCACTCTCCCCTACCCCAAACTAGTTGAGCCTTTCCTCCAAAAATGGAGGTGCTCTCACTACACCCTTCCCACACAAAAATAAAATAACAACCCATATAAGATTCAACCACATACACAAAAAGAAAACATAAGCAAAAGGGTAATGGACATAGCTATGGAGATTACCTTCAAAAGCCCTAAAATGGAAGCACCCTGATGAAGAGCTCCAAACTTCCCACCAATTTCTCCAACTCTCCCAACCTCCAAATTTCTCTAACTTCCCAAACAAAGAATTCCAAGAATAGAAGGAAAAAAAAATACCAAATGCAAGAACCCCACACTCCTCTTCAAGAGGAGATAGTATAGGCCTTCCAATTTGGCCTTGAGGAATGAGAAGGTGACACTTGTCACCTTCTCCTTCCTCATCCCATGCCACTTGAAAGGGAGAACGAGTGTGAGGGTGGCAAGTGTCACCCTCCAATTCTATTCTATCCCTCACCTTATCCACTTGTGCTCTCACACATGTGAGAAGACCAAGTGGTGAGGTGTCAATTCCCTTCAAGCCTCCATGAGGATAAGGGATGCCATATGGCATCCTCTTAATCTCCAAGAGAGCCATCTCCCTCCAAGATGCTCTCACACGTGTGTGAGAGTCTTGGAGGGAGATCCCACACACTTGGGAGTCTTGAAGACCTCCTAAGTCTTCTTGGTGAAGGGATCCCCAAACTTTGGGAAGGGAGATGGGTCTTTCCCAAAGCATGGCTCATCTCCCACCCTTAGCCATTTCAAAATTCGTCACTTTGACTAAACCCCAGTTTAGAGTGACCAAAAGTGAGTTACCCTAAGGTTTAGTTAGTCAAAATTGACCCTAGACCCAAGGGTTACCACCTAGGGTAAGTTTGGGACACTAAGGCACACCTAGGGAGGCATAAAAACATTTTAAATGGCCCATAAATAAAAATAATACCAAGTGGTGTAAAACAATAAAAATATACAACACATGATATAAATTAATTTAACAAAGGGGTACTAGGCCAATATAATAAATCAAACAAGTACTTAAACAATATCTGATCAAACATGATCCTCATCCCTCTTGGGAATGGATCGGTTTCAAAGGGAATAACATATGTGTGAACACTACCTCTAATTTCCTGTGGCTTGGGAATATAACCCTGCACAACTAGATCAAGTGACAATCACATCATGGATAATCATAGACGAAGCAAATGAAATTAAATTCATGTCATTGCATACAACATTAATCATTTACCATATAATTTAATATTAAAACTACATTTTCTATCTAATATCTCATAATCATCATCAAATAATATATCCACATAAGGAATCTTGAAATCACATCAATAATCATCATCAACTATATCTCATGAATCTAACATCATCATAACAGCAAAATATGATCAAATAAAATCATCACATGTCTAATTAACGTCAAACCAAAAGTCAGAAGCTATAATCTAATCTACACTATGAAAATAATATCTCTCAAAGTTTGATAATGTCATCAACTAAAATATAAATGATCAAAATAGGGAAGTGAACATAATCGACCTCACATTTAGGCCACTAATAACATATTCTCAACATCAACAACACATCCAATCATCTTAGTGCTTCTAATTCCCATCTTAATATAACTTCATACTCAACTCTGCATTGATCCAGACATGACATCCAACCATGAACTTCAATAACCACATTATATTCAACATGACATCTAATCATGAACTATATCTTCTCTGTTGGATCAACCATGAACACCATAACATATCCATGATAGTGTTGACATTAATGACAACCTTGTGACAGTGTTGACATCAATGATAACCTTAGGAACCATATGTGTAACAATCTCCTCCTTTGGCATTGATGGCAACACATACATGTATATTTCTCTCCCTTTGACATCAAGGACAAAGGGCAACTCCTTCTCTCTTGGGGATGTTGGGAATTAAGGTGTCTCAACCTTTGCAAATTCCTAATGTTGTATTTATTTATCTCATGTTGAGTTGGCATAGTCAGCACCTTGTGTATATGCAGCAGGGTAAATTTTGGTGACTTTGGCAGCTACAGTTTCCCCCTTGAATAATTAATGGGGGTTTGGGGGCAGTGCCCCCAAGATGGGGTCAAGGGGCTGTAAGTGTTGTCAGTTATGACAGATTCTGTGACAGCTGTAAGGTGCATAAGAGCATCTGTCATAACCTATCTTGGGACTAGGCGCCCACTTTGTGATGGGATGTTGGACAAATGTCCTTAGGCGTGGGTTTTGGGGCGTGAGTCCAAGATGGACGCCCATCTCTAGAAGGTTCCATATTTTCCTTGTAAACTCTATATAAATAGGTTCTTGGATGGGAGATAGATAACTTTGGTACAAGTACTATTATGTTGCCGAAATATCTCCAGATTCGACATTCGAAGACTCCTGAAAGAGCATTGGCTCTGAAACTGTATTGTAATCTGTTATTGTTTACTGTAATACTTTTGAGATGTGTTTTGGAGTGTGGAGTTTTTCACCCGTAAGGGTTTTCCCCACCTATATCTTGTCTCTCTCTCTCTTCTGGCTACTTTTTGTGTGTATTTGTATTGCTGCAATATCTCTGTTAGATGTTCTATGTTGCTGTAGTTGTAAGAATTAAAGTTGAATTTGCATACATCTCTTCTCATTAGATTAGTGTAGGAAGCATTTCTGCACACCTAGCTTCCTTTCAGTTGGTATCAGAGCTTGATCACCTTTGGTCCTAGTTGTTGGGTAAGGGTTTTTTGAGTTAATCTTAGGTTGAGTGGGAGTTTGTGCAGAGTATTCTGATTTCTATTGCAGCAAGGAGATGGTAAGCACATCAGGAAGGTTTGAAGTGGAGAAGTTCAATGGCAGTAATTTTGAGCTTTGGAAGCTCAAGATGGAAGACATGCTTGTTGACCGAGACCTTTGGGAAAGTGTGAATGGAACTAAACCAGCTACAATGACTCAAGATGAGTGGGATCTCAAGGATCAGAAGGCTAAGGGTCTCATAAGACTTAGTCTTGCTTATTCTATATTGTTAAATGTCCATGAGGAGGCTACTGCAAAACTCCTTTGGAAGAAGTAGGGGGATGTGTATCAAGCTAAATCCCTAGTCAATAAACTTTTCCTGAGAAAGAAGTTGTATTCTCTTCGAATGGAGGACGGAGGATCCGTGGCTGAGCATATGAATGCCTTTAATATGTTGGTTGCACAATTAACATCTATTGGTGTAAAAATGGAGGAGGAGGATCAGTGTATGACCCTGCTTTGCTCTCTACTAAACTCATGGAATCATCTTGTCATGGCAATCAGAAGCACCACATCCACATTCAAAATGGAAGAAGTGGTTTCTTCGCTGTTGTCTGAAGAGATGCGGAGAAAGTCTTTTGAGGCAGCCAAAGAAGCCCTTGCAGTTCGTGGAAGACCCAAGGAGAAAGGGAAGAAGAAGGACAAGAAAGCTGAGAAGGGTAGATCCAAATCCCATGGGAGATCTAAATCTCCTGGAAAGTCCAAGGCTCTTTGTTGGAACTATGGAAAGACTGGGCATTTTCAAAAGGAATGCAAAGAGGAGAAGAAAAAAAAGAAGAAAGCTCCTGATTCAGATTCTGACAAATCACAAGATGACGGTGATGCTTTCATCGCAGCCCTAGCAACCCATGCATCTGATGATGTGTGTCTAATCGACTCTGGTGTATCATTCCACATGACCTCGCATCAAGACTGGTTCATTAAGTATGAGGAGTTCGATGGTGGAAAGGTGTATCTGGGTGATGAATTTCATTTAAAGATCGTTGGTCATGGAAGAGTCTCTATTTGATTCCCTGATGGTCGAGTGAAGGGTATCTCTAGGGTTATGCACATCCCAGGCTTAGCATGGAACCTACTTTCTATAAGTAGTTTGAATGATGCAGGTGTGCAGGTTGTCTTTTCAAAAGAAGGATGCAAGATGACTAGAGGAGCTATGGTGCTTGCTAAGGGTACTAGGAGAGGTACTCTATTTCGGCTGGAAGCATGCATTTAACAATGCAATAGTTCTTTTGACTCAAGGAAGAGGGCATCAGTCACTTCATCCCCACCATCTGAATGAGTAGTGAAGAAATCTGTTATTTCTAGTGTTGATGGTTGTAATCGTGCTTTGGAAGTTAAACTTCCTGCTGAAAAGACAATGTTATGGCATAAGAGATTTGACCACATTGGTGAGAAGGGTCTGCGTATCCTAAAAAATAAGAACTTCATTGAGGGGTTAGATGATTGTAATCTTGAGTTTGACTTTTGTGAACATTGCATTTATGGAAAACAAAACTGTGTTCAGTTTTACTCGAGTTCTCATAAGTCTTCTGGTGTGTTGGACCTTATTCATTCTGATGTGT
This sequence comes from Cunninghamia lanceolata, assembly GCA_027924645.1. Classification (NCBI taxonomy): domain Eukaryota; kingdom Viridiplantae; phylum Streptophyta; class Pinopsida; order Cupressales; family Cupressaceae; genus Cunninghamia; species Cunninghamia lanceolata. The sequence continues at coordinate 25,183,532 of BSBN01000377.1, read as the reverse complement.
TTGGTCCTGTTAATATTCCTTCATTATCAAAGTATGTATATTTTGTATCTTTTATAGATGATTACAGTAGAAGGACATGGATTTATTTTCTCAGAAGCAAATCTGAAGTCTATAGCAAGTTTAAGGAGTTTAAGGCCTTTGCTGAAAATCAGACTGGTAAAAAGATTAAATGTTTGAGAATTGACAACGGTGGTGAGTTCTGTTCTATAGAATTTGATAAGTATTGCAAGGAACTTGGGATTTAAAGACATAAGACAACTCCATACACCCTGTAGCAAAATGGAGTTGCAGAGAGGATGAACAAGACACTAATGGAGAAGGCAAGGAGTATGCTTAATGGAGCTAGCCTAGAACAAAAATTTTGGGCTGAAGCTGTTGCCACTGCCTGCTATCTAGTAAATAGATCTCCTATATCAACTCTTGTTGGTAAGACACCCATGGAGGTGTGGTTTGGTAGAAAGCCTTCAATTAGGCATCTTCATATTTTTTGGTTGTGAGGCATATGCACATGTGCCTAGGGAGAAGTGGTCAAAATTAGAGAACAAGACTGTTAAGTGTATCTTTATTGGCCATGGTGTCGGTGTGAAAAGATACAAGATTTGGGACCCTATGGCTGAAAAAGTGTTGTATAGCAAAAGTGTCATCTTCAGAGAGCTTACACCTTCTTCCACCATTTTGCAGCTAGAAGAAATAGTAAAGAAAGAGGATGTTGTTTAGTTTCCTACTACCCCTGAGAGGACTGAATAGAAAGACAAAGTTGGACCTAATGATGAGGAGAGCTCTAGCAGCTCTGAAAGCTCAGATAAAGAAGCTAAACCTCAACCTCAGCTCTTGAGGAGGTCTACAAGGATAAGAAAGCAACCTGAAAGGTGTGGTTTTACATTGCTTGATTCTAGTTGTGCTTATGCTTTGGTTACTAACAGTGATGAACCTAGAACTGTATCAGAGGCTATGGACATGAAAGATGTAGGTTCCTGGAAGGAGGCCATGGAGGATGAAATGGCTTCTTTGGAAAAGAATCAAACTTGGGACTTGGTGCCTTTGCCTCCTGGATGGAAACCCGTTGGATGCAAATGGGTGTTCAAGAAGAAATTTGGTGCAGATGGCAGTGTTGAGAAGTATAAGGCTAGATTGGTTGCGAAGGGGTATTCACAAGTGGAGGGTATAGATTATGGTGACATCTTCTCTCCCATTGCAAAGCTAACATCCATTCGATTCCTGTTGTCTCTCGCAGTAGCTTATGAGTTGGAGGTAGAACAGATGGATGTGAAGACAACTTTCCTTCATGGTGATTTGGAGGAAGAAATCTACATGTCACAGCCATAGTATTACATGGTGAAAGGTAAAGAAAATTTGGTTTGCAAACTTAAAAAGTCTTTGTATGGTTTGAAGCAATCCCCTAGGAGATGGTACTTGAAGTTTGATGCCTTTGTGTTGTCAGTTGGATTTGTGAGATCGAAATCGAATCACTGTGTGTATTATAAATTTGATGGTGATTGTATTCTCATTGTTGCACTATATGTTGATGATGTGCTACTCATTGGGAAGGGTAAGAATATGATTTCTGATTTTAAATCTCACTTGTCAGCACAGTTTGAAATGAACGATTAAGGGGCAGCTAGATACATTCTAGGAATGGAAATTAGAAGAGACAAAACCAACAGAAAACTTTGGTTAAGCCAAAGTAAGTATGTGAAGACCGTGTTGGACAGGTTCAGCATGGTAGATTGTAGACCGTTGTGTGTTCCCATTTCTTTGGGGACAAAGTTGTCGGTTGAGGATTGTCCAAAATCTCCTAGTGAGGTGGAGGACATGAGCAGAGTACCTTATGCTAGTGATGTTGGCAGTTTGATGTATGCTATGGTCTGCACAAGACCAGACATTGCCCAAGTAGTGGGAGTCCTTAGTTGATTTATGGTTAATCCTGGATGGGTTCATTGGGATGCAGTTAAATGAGTGTTCAGATATTTGAGGGGTGCTTCTAAGTATTCCATTTGCTATCATGGTAATGTTACAGGGCCTCCGCATTCCGTTGACATTCATGGATTTGTGGATTCAGATTGGGTAGGTGACATTGACAACAGGAGATCCACCAGTGCTTATGTGTTTACACTATTTGGTGGTGCTATTAGTTGGATGAGTAAGCGATAACCTATTGTTTTTTTGTCCATGACAGAAGCTAAGTATATGGCAGCAACTCATGCTTGTAAGGAAGCCATTTGGCTTAAGAGATTGTGTTTAGATATTGGTGTTGATGTAGGTCAGATCACGATCAGTTGTGACAGTCAGAGTGCAATTTGCCTTGCGAAGAATCCAACTTTCCATGCTAGAACAAAGCACATTGATGTTCAGTTTCACTTCATACAAGGCATGGTTGAGGATGGAAAGGTAAATTTGGAGAAGGTAGATACTTTGAAGAATGTTGCAGATGCATTGATGAAACCAGTGGGCACAGAGAAGTTCAAATGGTGTTCGGAGTCTATGGGCCTCTTGGCCCCTAGCAGTTAAATCTTGTCATTGCTTTTAGCCCTTGCAAGGTGTTTGACAAGTGGGAGAATGTTTGGAATTAAGGTGTCTCAACCTTTATAAATTCCTAATGTTGTATTTATTTATCCCATGTTGAGTTGGCATAGTCAGCACCTTGTGTATATGCAGCAGGATAAATTTTGGTGACTTTGGCAGCCGCGGTTTCCCCCTTGAATAATTAATGGGGGTTTGAGGGCAGCGCCCCCAAGACGGGGTCAAGGGTCAAGTGTCGGTGAGTATCTTTGCATGAGAGAAAGGCATCTTTGGGTAGTCAAGGGAGGTTATGACATGTTGTAAGAGGAATATGATATTTTTAGTCAGTGTATGACAAATTCTCTTACAGTTGTAAGTGCTGTCAGTTATGACGGATTCTGTGACAGCTGTAAGGTGCGTAAGAGCATCTGTCATAACCTATCTTGGGACCAGGCACCCACTTTGTGATGGAATGTTGGACAAGTGTCCTTAGGTGTGGGTTTTGGGGCATGAGTCCAAGATCGACGCCCATCTCTAGAAGGTTCCATATTTTCCTTGTAAACTCTATATAAACAGGTGCTTAGATGGGAGATAGATAACTTTGGTACAAGTACTATTATGCTGCCAGAATATCTCTAGATTTGACATTCGAAGACTCCTGAAAGAGCATTGGCTCTGAAACTGTATTGTACTCTGTTATTGTTTACTGTAATACATTTGAGCTGTGTTTTGGAGTGTGGAGTTTTTCACCCGTAAGGGTTTTCCCCACATATATCTTGTCTCTCTCTCTTCTGTCTACTTTTTGTGTGTATGTGTATTGCTACAATATCTTTGTTAGATGTTCTATGTTGCTGTAGTTGTAAGAATTAAAGTTGAATTTGCATACATCTCTTCTCATTAGATTAGTGTAGGAAGCGTTTCCGCACACCTAGCTTCCTTTCAGGGGAATAACTTCTTCTTACAACAAACAAAATCCCTCTGTCATTAACAACCACTACCTGCCCCCTGAGAGGTAGCCACCATCAGTCCAGGAAAAAGATATAACATGAACCCCCTGGACAGATGCACTACTATGCATCTAACAAGAAGAAGGGGCAATTACCCTAACCTCTGTCGAAGATCCTCAAAAGTGTCCTTCGCAAGAGCCTTTGTGAAAATATCTACAATTTGATCTTTTGTTGGAACATATTCCAACTTTACTTCCTTATCTGCAACCTTCTCTCTCAAAAAGTGATACCTGATTGCTATGTTCTTGGTTCTAGAATGCATCACTGGATTCTTGGAAATATTGATAGCACTTGTATTGTCACATGAAATAGGAATAGGCTCATCATACAATACCTTGATATCCTTTAGGGTCTACTTCATCCACAACACTTGTGTATAGAAGGATGCTGCTGCAATATACTCCACCTCTGTAGTTGATAAGGACACTAAATCTTTCTTCTTGCTCTACCATGAAACTAATTTGCTTCCTAAAATGAAAGCACCACCACTTGTACTTCTTCTATCTTCAACACAAAAAGCCCAATCAGTATCAGTGTAGGCACTCAAATCAAAGTCATTACCTTTTGGATACCATAAACCATAATTTGGAGTTCTTTTCAAATATTCAAATATTCTTTTCACTACCTTCTCATGTGTTTCCTTAGGATTAGCTTGATATCTGGCAACCACACATACTGGATGCATAATATTAGGTCTAGAAGTAGTTAGGTACAACAATCCTCCAATCATGGATCTATAGGAAGTCTGATCCACCTCTGAAGACTCATCATCCTTTCTCAAGTGACATCTAGTGACCATGGGAGTACTCATTGGTTTTGAATCCTCCATACCAAAATTCTTCAACAAATCTTTGACATACTTAGTTTGAGAAATAAAGACATCATCATCTAGCTGAGTAATTTGAAGTCCAAGGAAGAAATACATCTCACCATTCATAGGCATCTCAAACTCTTTTTACATCTCCTCTGCAAACCTCTTATACATATCATCATCTCTACCAAGGATGATGTCATCAACATATACTGCAACTATCAATATCATGTCTCCTTCTTCCTTGATGTAAAGATTTCTATTTGTAGTACCTTTCTTGAAGCTCTCCTGAAGTAAGTACTTATCCAACCTGGCATAACAATCTCTAGGTGCTTTCTTGAGACCATACAAAGCTTACTTGAGTCTGCACACCATGTCTATATCTTCTAATATCTGAAAACCATCTAATTGCTCAATGTAGACTTCTTCTTATAGATCATCATTCAAAAATGCTGACTTGACATCCATCTGATATACCTTGAAGTTCTTATGAGAAGCAAGGGCAAGAAACATTATGATTTCCTCCATCCTAGCTACCGAAGCAAAAGTCTCCTCAAAATCAATGCCTTCAACTTGAGAGTAGCCCTTACATACCAGTCTTGCTTTGTTCCTCACAACTTCACCTTCTTTATTCAACTTGTTCTGGAACACCCACTTTGTTCCTATGACATTTTTGTTGGCTAGTTTGGGAACCAACTCCAATGTCAGATTCTTCTCAATCTGATCTAATTCTTCCATTGCCTTTAACCATCCATCATCTTTGCTAGCATCAACAAATGTTTTGGGTTCTACTTTTGATAATAAACACAAGTTTACTTGCTTATGTGTCTTAGCAAGCCTTCTCCTTGTTTGCACACCTTCATTCTTATCTCCAATGATCTGATTTGTTAAGTGGTTCTTCTAAACATAATTTTTAGAGTCTTGGGCATCTGATCTGGTTCTTGTTCCTTTTCGTCTTTCACTTCTTCTTCTTCATCTTCAATGCATGGAAAGATATTAGATTCGAAGTCCTCTGAATCTTGTGAGATATGATACAAGTCTTCATCTATTTTGACATTTGTGCTTTCAATCATTTTTCCCAACTTCTTGTTGTAGCATCTATAGGCCTTGCTTCTAGTTGAGTAACCAAGAAAGATCCCTTTATCACTTCTTGAATCAAACTTTCCTAGGTCTTCTTCATCTCTTTTGATATATCATTTGTTGCCAAAGATCTTGAAATATATGATAGTGGGAGGTCTTCCATACCATAGCTCATAAGGAGTGTTAGTGCTGTTGACCCTTAGTTGCACTCTATTAATTAGATAGATAGTAGTGTGAACTGCTTCCTTCTAGTACATATCAAGTAGATCTGCATCTTTCAACATTGCCCTAGCCATCTCTTGCACAATCCTATTCTTCCTTTCAACTACCCCATTTGCTGAGGGGTCCTAGGAGTTGATAAATGTCTCCTAATACCATGATCTTCACAAAATCTTTTAAATTCATTTGAAGTAAATTCACCTCCTCTATCAGACCTTAAACATTTGATCTTAGCATCCACTTCATTTTCAACCATAGCTTTGAACACCTTAAATTTATCAAGGGCATCTAATTTTTCTCTTGAGAAAGTAACCCAAGTCATTCTAGAATAATCATCAATGAGCAACATAAAATACCTCTCACCTTGTTGACTCTTTACTCTTGTAGGGCCACATAGATCAATGTGAATAAGCTCCAATGGCTTTGAAGAAGAATACTCCCTTTTGAAACTTGTCTTTGTTTGCTTTCCCATTTGACATTCCTTGCATACTATATTTGTAAGCTTGATTATCTTGGGCATGTCTCTCATTGTACGAGTAAAGTTGATGCTTACCATATTATCAAAATTGTTCTGTCCCATTCTTTTGTGCCACAACAAAAACTCACTAGATTGAGCCAACAAACATGTTCTTCCATTTACCTTATTCAGATGATCGATATCACCATATATCTTGATACCTTTTGCAACTAGTTTTCCGGACCATGCCTTCTTGATTTCACAACCTTTGGCATGAAAGGTGAGATTATAACCTTTGTTACACATCTGACTAACACTGAGAAGATTGTACTTTAGCCCTTTTACATAAAGGACATCCTCAGTCCTATTCTTCCCATCAATAGTTATAGCACCTTTTCCATAGATTTGTGTTGACTCATCACCACCAAACTTGACAGCACCACCATCCCACTTCTCAAGGTTGATAAACTTCTCCTTATCACCAATCATATGATTTGAGAAACTACTATCAATTACCTAAGCCTTGGCTTCTTCTCTTGCATGAGAGGTAGTCCATACAACCATTGATCTATCATTATTTTGGTCTATTTGCAAGGCATCAGTCTTCTCACATTTTCCAACATCATCCTTTTTGTCACCAACACTTAAGGCCATGAAAAGTGTTTCATCATTTGAATCATCATGATCCTCATCTTCTGAAGAATAATTGCTCTCTATGGAATACAAACTTATTTTGAACTTCTCTTTTGTTACTACCAATTGATTCTTTAAAAGGACATTTAGAAGAAAAGTGACCAACCTTTCCACATTTGAAACATTTGAAGGGTAACTTACCATTGTATTTTCGAGTGCCTTTCTTCAGTCTTCTCACAAACTTTTCTTCAACTTCATCAACAACTTCATCCTTTGTTTTTATACCGACTTTGACAGCAACTTCTTTCTTTGGAGCATCACTACCAAACTCTCTCATTTCAAAGGTACTAAGGGAACCAAACAATTTGTCTACAATGTATGTATCCAAGTCTGCATTCACCTCAATAATAGATACCTTATGACTATAAGATTTGGGAAGAGATCTCAGAACCTTCTTCATAATTTCATCCTCTTCCACTTTGTGACCAAGACCTTTGATACCATTGACCACTTCATTCACTTGGAGCATATATCCAACAATGTCTTCATCCTCTGTCATTTTTAGGGTTTCAAATTTGCTTTTGAAGACCTGTATCTTTGCCTGTTTTACTTTCTTATCTCCTTCATAAATGGTTTCAACTTTAACCCAAACTTCTTTAGCAGAACTGCAACTCATTACCTTTGAAAGTTCTGAATCAACTAACCACTCATGATAGAAAACTTTGCCTTGGCATTGTTATCATATTCCTTAACTTCATCTGGATCTGTAGTAGTAGCAGTAGGAGTAGTGTAACCAGTCTTGACAGATTGCCAAACACCACACCCTAGAGAATTGATATAGCCTTCCATCCTTAGCTTCTAAAAAGCATAATTTGTTTCATCAAACATAGGTATCTTTCTGGATCCATTATGTGCCATCTTGGACCTTCCTCAAGTGGTTAAGCTTCCTTAAGAGGAACTTGGCTTTGATTTCAATTGTTGAACACACAAGGATACTGAGTGGGGGGTGAATTAATATCTAATCAAATTTAACTTCTTTAGAGAAGATTAAAACTTAAGCATTGCAACAATAACATACACATGAATAATCAACACAATGCACATCAACACATGACACCAGATATACATGGAAAACCTAAGAAGGGAAAAACCACTGTGAGGATTAACTCACAATATATGAAGCTCAAAATAACAACTTTTTTTAGGGCTACAACCCAAGGAAGCTACTAGTCCTTGAAAAACTTTGATTTATGGTCACTCCCAAGGAAGTTACTACTCCCTGAATTGAGAACAAACTCACAAAAGGTTATAGTATGACAGTCCTTCTATTGTCTGAAAACTAACATTGAAATTCACACCTTTGATGATTGTAATTCTACCTATTCACACTTCCTTTAGATGATCAGATTAGTTAGGCACATAGTACACTTGATCACTGTCATAGATATGTCTTCAAGATGAATCGAGACATCATCTACAAATTCTTCTCTTTCTCATTTAGTCGCGCAACATAATGCATTCATTCTGCTCCTTATCTTATTTGTGAACCTTAACAATCACATTGCAATCACATCTTGCCTAACTCAATTTGATTTACAATTTATACATGATATTACATTGATTACATTGTTTGTTGGCTAGAGACAACATGAAAAATACATTTACAAGTCGGCTAGACAACACACAACATAAAACATGTAGAGGACAAGTCCTAAACAAGACCACATGCTACACCAGTAGAAGACCCATGCCTTGCGGATATCGACACTGGCTTAACTAGGTCCAAAACATCCTTCACAACTTCAAACACCAAGGAATTACATCTGTACACTCCACTCATTTGAAAATAGGATAGCCTTAAGCAAAGACATATGAAACTTGAAGCATAACAACCACAACAACTTGAAAACCCTGTGCGGTACTGGAAACAAGAAAGATTTTCATGAAGCTCTTCCAGATGAGTGTATATGACTAATACAACATCTTCAAATACTCATCTAGCTCCTCACATCAAAGATTTTGTACTGCACATCTTCAACCATGAATTCTAAGAACAAGTCATCTGGAACACACTACAACATACTGTCATTGAAAAAATGAGCTTGCCGATCACCAAGAACCTTGAAACTACAAGAGAGAATGTCAAACACATCCATAAACATGTCCACAAAACCAAAAAGGCAAACATTCACTTCCAGAGGAATGTAGAGCATTCCGTACTCTATCATGCATAACTTTCACAGCGGGAGGACAAATGATCTGAGACTTTGGAATTATCAAATTCATTGGACCTTAAACATAGTTCCAAAACCACATAGCCATAACTACTAACATAGAGAAATATGGAGCAATCTCCTAGACAATCTTCAACGGTAGTCATTTTGTATCAAAAATTGTTACCAACTTCCAAAGGCCAAACGTTCTTTGTATCAACACATGCATTCTTAGGAATAGTAGGAGAGATCATACAATATGCTTCAGGCCACTAGTAACATCTCAATATCAGAAACACATCTGATCATCTTAGTTCTTTTAATTCCCATCTTAATATAACTTCATACTCAACTCTGCACTGATCCAAGCATGACATCCAACCATGAACTTCAATAACCATATTATATTCAACATGACATATAATCATGAACTATATCTTCTCTGCTGGATCAACCATGAACACCATCACACATCCATGATAGTGTTGACATCAATGACAACCTTAAGAACCATATGTGTAATAGATCTTATGTCTTTTGTTAAAACATTTGAAGAGATAGGAAGGAGAATCATCCTATGCTCTGTATAAACAATTCATGACTACTTTGTTAGAAATCCTAGAGTATTGCAGACCTGGGGACTCTGTGTGTGTCAATTTTTTCTATGATTTATAAGAATCAAGTTTGAGCATTTTGCCAAAGAAACTCAAGCCTCAAAATCTTGATTAGATATTTGATTGGATTGGGATTGTGGAGAGAGCTAAAGGTGATTATGCTAGAAGAATTATGTCTCAGAATACTGATAGCAATTGTAATATTGAGTAGAGTCATGGCATAATGCTTAAAGATGAAGAAATTGTGGCATAAAATGAAGGCACATCCTACAATGATAAAGATGAAGGTTGTGATTAGCCCATAGGAGAGAGATATGCAGATGCAGATTGCATACATCATGAGATAAAGTATATATATGAAGTTGTATCTTGCAGTAGTGTTGTTGTTGAAGAATCAAATGAATACATAGATACTAGGTATGGTGGATCAACTTTTGAGTTAAATACTGAGAATGATGCGTTCATAAGTGAGTATGTCCTAGCTGTTCATGATAGTGTATATGAAGAAGAGATGGAGGTTTTTGTTTTGCATGAACACGATGTTCATATGGATACAACAGAGATAGTAGCTACTTTATATGAGGAAAATGAGGTGGAAGACTCTCCCAAGGTTGGCACTCATGTTGAAGGTTCAAGCCACAACTTTGATTTTGTATATCATACCATGGAGGATGTTAAGAAGATAGAAGATATGTGCGATTGATGGTTACAAAGGGCTAGGAAGGCAAAGTTTCTATTTGCCTAAGCAATACAACACTTATAGTAGGTCAAGGAATGTGTCAACCAACTAGATCATGCAAGGCAACAGAGGGAGTTATACCTTAGATCTCTATTTCTTCCAAGGGAAGAATACATTGAGGTAAGTAACCAAGAAGAATATGCAAATTTAGTTGAACAAGAAAATAGGTATGATTCAGAATTTTTTTTTTGTATACCTAATTTGCATCATGATTTACCTTTGATTGAGAGCCTCTTGGAGACTTAAATCATAGATGAGGATGGAATATCTGAGCATACACTTAGTGGATCAACCACTGGTGTTATATTTACACATGAAGAGGGAGACATAAGTGATTCAGATTTGGGTGAGACTTTGATCATTAATGGACAGGTTGAGGAGTTGATTTTTGATAAGTTAAAATACCATCTGGAGGTTGCTCTACTTCAGGGATTTATGCTGGGTACACTTTTTGGGTCAGTATATAAGGGTAAGTATCTAGCTATGGAAGAATTTGAACATGAGGCCTATAAGAGAAAACATGATGCAAATGTTGATTACATATTCTTAAATAGTTGTTCACTCTTTAAAGATTCCAATGGTTTGCTTTGGGATAACATGTTTTCACCAGTACGTAGCTATGATTCATGGATTCTAAGTATGCAAGGGGATAATATCTATGCGGATTTTTTAGTTTTTGTCAACATGGATCAACAAAAGCATGGTGAAGGATTGCACACAATCAGAAGTATGATGATATGCTCCCATGATAGATTTAGTGAACATAGTGCTTCTAAATTGAACTTGAAACAATCTTTAGAAAACACGATATTTGACAGAGGTAAAAACTAGTTCTTCATGTTTGGTGGCTTGGGGCCACCAAATGAAAATTGAAGGTACAAATTTTGATGCAGGATGGAGTAGTTATTCTGTAGCCCAATGGATTTGGCACATGGTCTACACCTCGAAGACTTCTAGATTCTTGCCATGCCTACAAGAGGCATGCATCCCTAAACATGAGCCATTGTCGACACTTGCAAATTTGGTAAGCTTTCAATGCATGACAAACCCTGAATTGACAAGGTTTTAGTTTTAAGCCCCATGGTATCCAACTGGTCTAAAACTTCAGGGGTTAAAATTTCCCTATCTATGATTCATCAAGAGAAATCCTTTGGTGCAAAGTTTTTATGGGTTATTAGGAGTGCATATGCCAGTTTTCATTCTTCCAGGATGTTTTTATAGGTTTTTAAATCTGTCACCACTTCAAGCCAGGTTTGGAGGGTCCTGCAAAAAGTTCAAATTTCCTAGTTCTGATGACAACCCAGTTGTTGATTTGCCTTCATATATTTCCAACTCCATTTTTGTAGCAATCCAAGGTGCCCTTGTGTGAAAATGATTTTTTTTCAAAACCAAGCCCCGGGGGGCTCAGTTTACAAAGGAGGTCCCAAAAAGCTTTTGGCGGTGTGAATTTTTGGGATATGGGTATGTTTTAAATAATTGATTATGGTCCTATGAAAATTTTCATGGCTTCCAGTCATCCTGTGTGCCCGTAGTAGTGATGCGCCATTTGCCAGAAAAGAGGAATTGTTTGATTGCCAAATATAATTTATTAAAACATTTATATATTTTAATTTATTGGCAAAAATAATGTTCTAAATGCTAAATAATATAAAATTAACATATTTATATAATGTTTATATCTTAAAATGAAAATAAAGGTATTTTGTGGGCTAAGCGCACCAATGCACAACACAATCCACCTTCCTTCCCCATGGCTGCAATGGTGCGCTGGGCCTCTTCTTGGTCAGATTTTTGGTCAAGTTCATTCCTGGAATGTAGATTGGGTACACCTTCTCCATGGAGGTATTTCTGGAGCCTTCTTGGTCAGATTCGAATAGAGATTATTGAAAAATGGAGATCCATCACATTTTGGCTTTGAGGTAGAGTTTTGGGGGCTTATATTGGTTCAAAATTACTGCTCCATTGTCTAAAATCATCCACTAATCATTCCTAATGCCTGGGTAGTGATTTTAATTATGTCTGGGATGAATTTGGAATATAGTAATTGCAAAAATGCCTACCACTATCAAAAAATGACCCAACAGTGAGAAGAAATAATTGGGCAAATATGATATAAAGTCTCAAGTGGTAAACATTATAAAATAAACATGATTAACATAATGTTTATACTTTATAAACAAAAAATCAAGGCAAAAGTGAGCTAAGTGCACTAGTGCATAGCCCACTCCACTCTGTTCTCCCAGGCATGCCATGGTACAATAGAGGCTCCATTGGAATGGTGCTCACATTTGGAGGCTTTGGGCAGGGATTTGGAGATGTTTGTGAAGTTGTTTGTGGCCATTTAGCTTCTTAAAATTTGTTTGAGATCATTCCAATTCATGAAGAGTAGTTTTAGTGGTATTTTGGAAGATTTCTTGCTGCCATAATTACAAAAAAATGACCTAGCAAAACTGAAAAATGCCCCTTTGCAATTCCTCATGTCTTTGCCACTGATAGAGAAGGTTTTGAAGCCATTTTTTGTTGCAAACATTGCTATTCTATGGATTTTACAATGGTTCAAGCAATTGTATAGAAAAAATGGATAGTGAAATAATGAGCTTGGGAGCTTTACAACTTGATTTTAGAGTTCTGAGGTCAAAATTAAACTAATCAAGTGAAGGATTTCATGAATTTCAAAGAGATAATGCATTATAAAAGGTGAAAAACTAAATAGTATCAATCTCAATTCAATGGACTAGATCATTCACAAAAAGCGTGTTACGTACATGATCCAATCAGATCAAAGATGCAAATTCCCATGATTGCAAAAAATAAAATGTAAAAGAAAATTTGTAACTGAAATGTGACGTTCTTGGTTACCATAACAACTAAGTCTTGCAAATCTAAGATGTGTAGTATGTATAAATTATTTTCCTAAGTAAACACAAGAGAGATTTAGAAAACTTTGCTTTAAATGAAGATGCACAAGTGTCAAATAAGGTATGTAGTTAGATAGTTTTGTTTATGCTAATGCTTTCAAATTTTAAAGAAGAGATGAATGCATGAATGTTCTTGCTTTCTAAATTAAACCAATATGAAAAATATGGTGAGTTACAACTTTAGCAATTAGCCAATATAGAAAAGATTTGAAAATAAGATTTCAAATATAACCACTAAATGCAAGACTAGCTAGGGTTTATGATAAAACCCTAGATCTTATTCCCTAATCTAAAATGTAGTGATGCAAGAATGCTTTTTCTTCTTAATTTAAACACAAATGATAATTATGATGTGATACAACAATGCTAAATCAAAATTGACTATAGATTAACATCAGAAAAATTTGGAAGAAGGGTTTAATCAACACACCCTAGGTGCAAGACTAGCTAGGTTTTCTAAAAATGCAATATTTTTTTTGAAAACCTTAATAATGAAGAAGTGCAAATGCAAAATATGCAACTAGGAAATGATTAATTAATGCAATACTAATATTATATGATGCATAAATTAGAAATTTGTCAAATGTAAGATGAGTTGAGTTCACTAAAATGTTAAGTAAAAAAAGTGACTTAGCTTAAAACTCTAAACTAGGTCAAACGCTCTTCTAAATGAACATTGGAACACAAATCAAAGAAACTCAATACTAAGCTAAAGTCCTCAAAGAAGAGATGAGAGGTCTCTTGATTGGTCCCTTTTATTTCCCAAGAGAGATCTTGACTAATTATCAAATCTAGGGTTTCTAGGGCTAAAATAGAGAAAACAAGAGTTACAGACCTGAAACACTCAAAAACCCAGAAAGCTTTGGTAGGGAGGGACTAAAAAGAGCTATGAGAACATAATTCCAAAAGGTTTTGGCCACCAAATTAGTGGGGTCAAGAACACTAGGCGCCCTGGTCCTTGATGAGATGTTTTTGTCTGACTGTGGTCGTATCTGAGTCTTTTGCCTTCCTACAACTTGTCTTTGTTGGAAACCTTGGATCACGACCTACACACACGAAAAAAGGAAGAATGTTGGTTCTATTTAGGAGCTTTCGTAAGTCAAGCCCCGTGAATGGTGCTTCCACCTCCATAATAGCAATGATAAGAGATCAAAGAGTACATTCCCTAGGAGGCTAGAGGAAAATATGAAGTAGAATGGAATGTTGTAATAAAACATTAAGGAAAGGAGTCACCATGAGCATAGAAACCATAGCTTTCTTGATGTGGCATCACAAATTGACTCAAGAAGTTGGTGTAGCCGAAAGAAGTAGAGAGATCTTCACAAGACCTGCAAGAAGAATAATCCACCATAGAGAGCTTTAGAGAAGAATAGAGAGCATGAGAGAGAGTGCTAGAGTGCTTAGATTCATTAGGTTATCAAATGAATAGAGAAACTTGTTAGAAGTAGTCTGGACAACTGAGAGGGGGGAGGTGAATTAGTTATCCCACAAATTTTGACAATTTCTGCTCTTAATCTTCTTTAACAACTTTCAATCAGATAAATAATAAAGCATGAATCAATAACACAAGAGCATAAATAAATTGAGCACACATGACACCAAAATTTTTACGTGGAAACCTGGTTAAGGGAAAACCATAGTGGGGGTTAACCCACAAGATTCGTACCTTGTTAAAAGTAATTAGAAAAAAAGGGAGTGCACATGCCTTTGGGCTCACTACCCAGAGCTCACTACTCAAGAGAGGCTCTCTACCTACAAAATTTATGTTTAATACAAAAAGAATGAACTATGAAATAGCATCTTCTTTATGCCCAGTTTAGTTCCTTTGAAAGCTTACAAAACTTCTTCTCTACTCCAAATACTTCTTCTCTAGTCCTTCATCTAGACATCTCTTGTTCTTCTGCTTCTCCTCTGCTTTGCCCTACCTTTGATCCTTTCTTTTGATTTTATTGATTTCACACAAGGATGACTTTCCACAACTCATCAACAAATATTTATACACTTCATCAACCTTGGAATGAACATCAAGGTTAGCACTACAAACATCTAACTTAATGTGAATCACTAAGCTGTTGGCCAAACATAACTGGGACTCAAATCTTCCTTGATCAACATGCCACACTTCATAGAATTGCTCTTAGATCATCTGCAACAAGCTTGAATCATCTGGTCAGCCAAGACTGGGAAGAACAACAACACCAAGAAGGAAATCTTCTTTGACAAGCTCAAACTTCAATGCGGACCTCCAACATAGTAGTAACATGATCCAGAGATCTCCACAAGCACATTGAATTCAACAAAAGCATCTGCACTCCTTCAAATCATTAGAATCACTTGCATCTTCCTCCGGAACCTCAAGAACACTATCTGTCATGATTGTCACATTAGATAGATTGCTTGCGGACCTCCAAACCATGAACCACTTGAATGGATGATACACACTGACTTCCCAAACATGCCTCTAGATCCGTAGATCATCATTTGACACATCCAGAGCAATCCAAACCTCTTTCCTATCACTCTGCTCTTTTGAACACTACAAAACTGATTCTACTCAGATGGCCATAGCTTCTTCAAATCTTCATGCGAACCCTTCAAATCTTAACTAGAGCTTCTTTAGATAGTCCTCTACTTAGCCATATGGTCTACATACATTGATCCTTATTAATTTTCTCAATACCCTCAACAATCCAGTCTTCTATACAGGCAGCAAAATAGGATACAGTTGACACCAATGGCAACAAGGATATGTTGACATCAATGACAACACCACTTAGGCACATATTTGCAACAATATCCCCCTTTGTCATTGATGGCAACATATGATGTGAAAAAATGATTTGACCATCAAGGCAAGACTTTCTTCCCCTTTCTCTTATCACTTCTACAATCACTTTCTTCACTGCTCCCCCTTTCATCAGCAACTGGTTTTTCACATGAACTTCTCTCCCCCTTTGACATCAATGGAAAATGGTACATATTTGTAGTCTTTTCTCCTTATTTTTGTTTCAGACCAAACTCAAAAATTTCATGTAGACTACTCCCCCTGAGTAGTGCCTCCTTCACATCAATCTAGATCACAAGCTGTGACTGTGAATTTCACCAGACTGATGCACTCTAGTGCATCTTAATTCTAATAAGTAGGGGTAATGACCCCCAACTTCTCTCTAAGATACTCAAAAGTATCCTTGGGAAGAGGCTTAGTGAAAATATCTATAATCTAATCCTTTGAAGACACAAACTCCAACTTGACTTCATTTTCATTTACCTTCTCTCTCAAGAAATGAAACTTGATGGATATGTGATTTGTCTTTGAATGCAACACTGGATTCTTTGAGATGCTTATTACACTTGACTTATCACATAAAGTTGTGATAGGCTCCTCATACACAATTCTGATGTTCTTCAACATTTACTTCATCCATAAAACTTGAGTGCAATTGTTTGCTATTGCTATATACTCTACCTCTGCTCTAGATAAGGATATTACCTCCTACTTTTTGCTCAGCCAGGAAACCAATCTACTTCCCAAGAAGAATGCACCACCACTAGTACTTTTCCTGTCATCCACATCTCCTACCTAATCAACATATGTATATGCATGAAGAGTGAAGTCATTGTCTTTTGGATACCATAATCCATAATCAAGTGTTCCTTTGAGATATCTAAAGATTCTTTTGATTGCTACAACATGGGATTCTTTAGGATCAACTTGGAATCTAGCAACAAGCCCAATTGTATTCATGATATCAGGTCTAGTTTGAGTTAGATAGAGCAGTCCTCCAATCATTGATCTTTACCTTTTCTAATTTATCATAGGAGAGTCATCATCTTTACTCAACTTACATCTGGTTACCATAGGCATACCTACTGGCTTTGAATCTTCCATTCCAAACTTCTTCAACAATTATTTCACATACTTAGACTGAGATATAAAGATACCTTTATCTGACTGAGTGATTTGAAGACCTAAGAAGATATTCATCTCACCAAACATGGACATCTCAAATTCACTTTGCATCTGATCAACAAATGTTTTGCACATGCTCTCATTTCCACCAAAAATGATATAATCAACAAATACCTCAACAATAAGAATACTCTCATGATCAATCTTGAAGTAAAGATTATTGTCAGTAGTGACTTTGTTATATCCTAGCTTTAGCAGATACTTATCTAATCTTGCATACCAGGCTCTTGGGGCTTGTTTAAGTTCATATAATGCTTTCCTCAATCTGCAGACCATGTCTTTCTGATCAGACAACTAAAATCCTTCTGGTTGCTCAATATATACTTCTTCTAACTCTTTGTTTAGAAATGCTAACTTAACATCAATCTGATAGAATTTGAAATCTTTATAAGCAACAAAAGCAAGAAACAATTTGACTGCCTCTATTCTTTCCACCGGAGCAAAAGTTTCTTCAAAATTAATTCCTTCCACTTGAGAATATCCTTTGCATACCAACCTTGCTTTATTTCTTACAACTTCACCATCTTCATTTGGTTTCTTCTAGAAGACCCATTTAGTTCCAATGACATTTTTGTCCTAAGGTCTAGAAACAAGATCCCAAGTGTGATTCTTTTCAATTTGCATTAGTTCTTCCTCCATTGCTTTTACCCAGTTTTCATCATTGCAGGCTTCACTTATTAATTTTGTTTCAATCTTTGAAATCAAAAAAATCGCTTCTATATCTTCAGCAACTCTTCTTCTAGTTTGAACACCTTTATTTCTATCTCCTATGATTTGATCTTCAAGATGATTCATCCTTACATACCTGGGAGTTTTGGGAATTGCTTGGGCTTCTATTTCTTGAGCTTGTTCCTCAACTTCTGCACTATCTTCTTGAATTATTAAATTTTTAAGATCAATCTAGATCTGAATCTGAGTTTACACTTGCCTTTCTTGACTTGGATTTTCATCTTCATCATTTGAATCATATCCGTAGGACTTGGAATGTCCTTTGCTCTCATCAACTCTGACATTGGCACTTTCAATGATCCTTTTCAACCTCTTGTTAAAGCACCGATATGCTTTGCTTTGAGTAGAGTAACCTAGAAAAATTCCTTCATCACTTATTACTTCAAACTTGCCTAGATCCTCATCTCTTTTGATATAACATTTACTACCAAAAACTCTGAAATATCTTATAGCTAGGAGGATGACCAAACCATAGTTCATAAGGAGTCTTATCGGAATTACCTTTGATCTGCACCTGGTTAAGAGAGTAGACAATGGTACTTACAACTTCTCTCCAATAAACTTGTGGAACATTTGTTTCCATAATCATGGTCTTGGTAGCTTCTTGAATGGTTTGATTCTTTCTTTCCACAACTCCATTTTGCTAAGGAGTGCTAGGAGTAGATAACTATCTTTTTATTCCACACTTTTCACAGAATGTAATAAACTCACCAGAGGTAAACTCTCCACCTCTATCGGATCTTAGACACTTTATCTTCACACCAATCTCATTTTCTGCCATAACTTTGAACACTTTGAATTTGTCAAGAGCTTCTAATTTTTCCTTTAGGAAAGTTACCCACATCATCCGGGAGTAATCATCAATTAGCAACATAAAATATCTGTCTCCTTGCACACTCCTAATTCTAGCAGGACCACATAGATCAGTATGCACAAGTTCCAATCACCCACTTGAGAATTATTCCTTACTTTTGAATGATGTTTTGTTCTATTTACCCAATTGACATTCTCTACACATGCTATTAGGTTTCACAAGTCTTGGAAGATCTCTCACAGTTTGAGTAGAACTTATCTTGACAATGTTATCAACATTTACATGAAACATTCTCCTATTCCATAACCAACTCTGATCTATCTGTGCAATCAAACAAATTTTACCAGAACTACTTAGTTGAAAGATGTTGCCTCTAGTTTGTGTACTAGATGCAATTTTAGTTTCGAAGCTTTCCAAGATTCTGCATTTGCCATCATTGAATCGGAGATCATAACCCTTGTCAACCAACTGTCCAACATTGAGAAGATTATGCTTCAGCCCTTCCACATATAGAACATCATTTGTGTTATTCTTACAATCAAAAGAGATGGATCCTCTACCACAGATTCTACTAGTTGAGTTGTCTCCAAATTTCACAATTCCACCTTCATAGTTTTCAAAGTTTATAAACTTACTTTTATCACCAGTCATATGATGAGAACATCCACTATCAATCACCCATTCATCCTGTTCAACAACTTGAGTAGCCAAGGTACTTTCCACATTTGTACAACTAGCAGATTCAGTAGACACTGGATCTTCTTCTTTGATAGCAATGAACACCCAATCATCTTCAGTGGCACCTCCATGATCAGATTCATCATTTGTGACTCCTTCTCCAGCTTCTTGGACATAGTAACATTTCTTCTGACCTTTATATCTATTAGGGTTTGGCTTTGAAAATTTCTCTGAACATCTTGAAGCAAAATGACCAATCTTATTACAAGCAAAAAATTTGAATGACAAATTTCATTCATACTTACCGGATCCTCTTGGCATTCTTCTGGCAATAAGAGCTTCAAGTTCTGAAGACTCAATTTCATCATTTTCAAGATCCTTCCTTGCCTTAGCAAATCTGTTTGATCTTGTAAAAGAGATTTCACCCGGATCATATCTTTATTTTCCATATACACTGGCCTTAAAAGTAGATTCAGACTTAGGAAGAGAATCATCAAACTCACTTAATTCAAAAGCTAAAATTTTGCCAACCTGCTGATCTCTTGTAACTTTTGAGATAGTCTTGATCTCTTCTATAGAAGAAATCTTATGTTTGTATGAATCAGGTAAATATCTGAGCACTTTTGCCACAATCTTTGATTCTTCCAAAGTTCTACTAGCACACCTGATACCACACACAAGTTCATTTATCTTTTGCATGTAGATTGTGATGTTTTCATCTTCACTTGTCCTCAGATTTTCAAATTTTCCTCTCAAACTTTGTAGCTTGGCACATTTGACATGTTCATCACCTTCATAAAGATTCTCCAACTTCTTCCAAATTTCATGAGCAATTTTTAGTCCAAAGACATTTGTCATTTCTAAATCAGTCAGGGCACTCAACAAGGCTTCTTTAGCTTGAAGGTTATTTTCAGCATCTTTGATTTGATTTGGAGTTGAAGGACTTTTCTCTGGAGGTTTATACTCATCATGGGTTATCGTCCAATAAGCATCACCCATGCATTGCAAATGGCACTCCATGTGACTCTTCCAAACAGAGTAATTTGTTCCATCAAATCTCAAACTATCTTTCTTGTAGGTTGACATCCTGGATCTCCTCGGGCGGTTAAGCTTCTTTTAGAGGAACTTGGCTCTGATACCAATTGTTAGAAATAGTTTGGACAATTGAGAGGGGGGGAGGTGAATCAGTTGTCCCACAATTTTTGACAATTTCTGCTTTTAATCTTCTTTAACAACTTTCAAT
Source organism: Cunninghamia lanceolata (assembly GCA_027924645.1). NCBI lineage: Eukaryota > Viridiplantae > Streptophyta > Pinopsida > Cupressales > Cupressaceae > Cunninghamia > Cunninghamia lanceolata. The sequence goes on along the minus strand of BSBN01000377.1, from coordinate 25,162,908 downwards.
CAGATAAACAATAAATCATGAATCAATAACACAAGAGCAGAAATAAATTGAGCACACATGACAGCAGAATTTTTGCGTGGAAACCCGGTTAAGGGAAAAGCACGTTGGGGGTTAACCCACAAGATTCGTACCCTATTAAAAATACTTAGAAGAAAAGAGAAGGCACATACCTTCGGGCTCATTGCCCAGAGCTCACTACTCAAGAGAGGCTCACTGCCTACAAAATTTATGTTTAATATAGAAAGAATGAACTGTGAAATAGCATCTTCTTTATGCCTAGTTTAGTTCCTTTGAAAGCTTACAAAACCTCTGCTCTGCTCCAAATACTTCTTCTCTAGTTCTTCATCTAAACATCTCTTGTTCTTCTGCTTCTCCTCTACTTTGCTCTACCTTTGATCCTTTCTTTTGATTTTAGTGATTTCGTACAAGGATGATTTTCCACAACTCATCAACAAATATTTATACGCTTCATCAACCTTGGAATGAACATCAAGGTCAGCACTACAAACATCTGACTTAATGCGAATCACTAAGATATCAGCCAAACATAACTGGGGCTCAAGTCTTCCTTGATCAACATGCCATGCTTCATAGAATTGCTCGTAGATCATTCGCAACATGCTCAAATCATCCAGTCAGCCAAGACTGGGAAGAATAGCAACACCGAGAAGGAAATCTTCTTTGACAAGATCAAATTTCAATGGTGACCTCCAACATAGTAGTAACACAATCTAGAGATCTCCACAAGAACATTGAATTCAACAAAAACATCCACACTCCTTCAAACCATCAGAATCACTTGCATCTTCCTCTGGAACCTCAAGAACACTGTCTATCATGACTGTCACATTAGAGAGATTGCTTGCAGACCTCCAAACTATGAACCACTTGAATGGATGATACACACTGACTTCCCAAATATGCCTCTAGATCCATAGATCATCATTTGACACATCTGGAGCAATCTGGACCTCTTTCCTGTCACTCTGCTCTTCTGAACACTACAAAACTGGTTCTACTCAGATGGCCATAGCTTCTTCAAATCTTCATGTGAACCCTTCAAATCTTAACTGGAGCTTCTTTAGATAGTCCTCTACTCATCCATATGGTCTGTATACATTGATCCTCATTAGTTTTCTCAATATCCTCAACAATCCAGTCTTCTATATAGGTAGCAAAATAGGATACAGTTAACACCAATGGCAACAAGGATATGTTGACATCAATCACAACACCACTTAGTTACATATTTGCAAGAAAACTTCCTTTAATAGAATTTGCATTGATTGTTGGGGAATTAAACCAAATGAGGCTGACATGAATAAACATTATAGATGTTGAAAGCTGACATAAGCTTAATTTAGCACCGAGCTAAAGGAGGGCCCAGGGTGCTAGGTGCCCTTGTCGTTTAGCCCACATAAACTTTGGGATGAGGTCAATTAAGTGTGCTTGGTCCCATTCTAAAGTCATCTTTTAGGTTTTGTGCATTGAGATTAAGAATTAATTGTTTTAGGTCCACTCGGGTGCTAAACTAAGTGTAAAATGGAAAAGGTCAACATTTTACTCCATAACAAATAGGTTGGATGCAATAAGAGCACAATATGACATTCCAAGTAATATGAGCAATAGTAAGGTACAACAATACGTGAAATTTGTGGTAAGGCCTTCAATCCCTTATAATCAAACACAATGGCAAATGTTTGATAGTGATAAATAAATTGTAAATTTTTTGATAGTGATAAACAAATTATACATTTTTTATCGAAGAAGTTGAGTTTTCAGGTGTCAACCAAGAGAAATTGCAACAGTAGTGTTGGGTCCCAAAACCACTATTCCACTTCCAAGGATGGAATCACACTCAAAAGGGCAAAGTTGTCATCATGTAAGAATACTTAGTCCATCAACAACACATGGAGGGTTGAAGGTCAACTCTATAGGAGTGGGTTTCATTCCTTGCACTTCGAGCTCAGCTAGGCTTTGGAGGGATATTCCTAGGGGTATACCTTAATAGTTATTGTGTTCAAACCAGATGAACAACTAAAAACTAATGAACAACTAAACCCAACTCATTATCTTGATCCCAAAACTGTCACTCAACCAAGAAGAAATGGCTGTCACAAAACCCCTATATAGGTGATACAAACTGTGTGAATGTACATGCATAGGAAAGATGATTTTTCCCCTAAACCATTGGTAAATATTTTTTTGATTTAAATAGTGTGAGATTGGTCTAATGGAGCCAAGAAAGGTGCCAATCCAATTGGGCTACAAAGTCTCAGATGATATAAAATAAAATAATAGAAAGGAAACAAAGGAAATTTGATATAAGCATAAGTTGTATTAGATTGCGAGTTTTGTGCATCGAACATACTTAGTAATCCAGAAATGAATTGCATGAATTCAAATGTAAAGAAAAAATGACAATTACAAGGCTTGTAGTATATTTAAAATGCTGTCACATTTTCAAATGTCTAATACAAGCTTATTAGCAAGTGTGATAAGAGGAAAACCCTAAATACATAGAAACTATCATGGAGACATTCTCTGCATAATCACTACTGCACATTATCTTTCATTTGTTTCACCATCCTATTACTTCTTAGGAACTGGACATGACATAATTTGGAGCCCTAGAAGCATTCTAGACCTACACAAGCTCCAGCTACCATGAAAGAACCAACTCCTTTGGATATCTTAGAAACATGCATATATAGCATTCTATTTTTTGTGCAACTCTATGCACTAAAATTTAGTCAACAAGAAACCTGCAAGTGCCCATATTGCATTAAAAGCTTGGCCCAGAGGCCTTGTTAGAAGATTTGAAGACCTAAAAATACCCATGCCTTATTATCCTTATAGAATGAAAGTACTTGCAAAAAGATTTAGCTATTGAGACACTTCATCCTTACATTTAATTCTAGTTCTTTTGTATTGAAGATTTCTACTGCTTCAACTACCTGCAACTGACCCTCACTTGCAACACATTAATTACTGAGTACCAACTGCCTGCCTTACCCTGAAATCATGGCGTGATTTTAGGAAGATAGGCATTTGAAATACAATCTATCAAAATGCCCATGTAAAGCCCTTACAACATTCTAAAATATCTTAAACTAAGTTTAAAATATTTTAAACTATTACATTTTACATTATGCTTTACATATGCAATTGATTTTCCTTTGATTTTCACTTCTGTTCTCCAGTTTATCTTTTATTAGTGAATTTTCCTTATCACAAACCTCTGGACCATGTACATTGTGCTTTATCTTCTTAGTTAATAATTTCACCTATCAACAAAATCCACTCGACATGAACCATCCTTTCATTTCTTCTTTCTTATTCTTAATCGCTTTGTCTTCTTTTCTTGGTGGATCTTCCTTCTGTTGGTGAACCCAACAGTTCATGAACCATCCCCTTTTCCAACAAAGGCTTTCTTGCCTTCTCCTTTTCTTTCTTTTCCCCCTTTGTCGATAAATTTTCCCTGTAACATACCTTCTTTGTTTGTCTCTTTTCCCTTATTTGTCTTTTGTTGTTGGTGAAAACCTATGGTGGTGAACCCTTTGTTGGTGAACCCTATGGTTCATAAACCAACACATTCATCGACAAAGAATTCACCCTCACATCCTTCTCTTTTTCTTCAATGCAACTTCCTTCACCTTGTCAGAAAACTTGCCAATCATCTAACTTGGTGATTAGTGAACCTTATGGTTTTCAAACCACCTGCCCATGATGAGAAAGTTGATTGCAACACCCAAAAGTATTCTTGTAAGATTTTACTGAGTAGCCTAGTTAATGCTGAATAAAACTTGGTGTCCTATGATTATCTAGCCAAACCACTCTATGATCATATTCATCTATTCTAGAGCTGAGAAAGTTCTTTGCCTTCTCATGGACAAATTTACTTACTCTACAACAATCAAGAAAGGTCATGATGTCAATATGATTATTGAGGTGGTGTAAGTGTAGGTCCAGTGGCCATAAGAAATGTATCTATACAATGGGCTTCTGTGTTTCAAGGGAAGGATGATCGGTTATTACCTTTTATAAGAGGTTTGCTTGATGAAGATTTGTGTGTTATGTATTATTTTAGCCCTTATATTATCAGTAATTACATTGAAGTATCACTTGAAGATGTCATTTCTTTACTAGTGAAATATGTTGATAAAATACAAGCAAATCCCTAGTATTTATCTAATCTTGGTGGAAAAGATGGAAAAATTACAACAAATGTCTGTTCATTTCTGATACAAGTCATTAAGACTGTAACAACAAAAATAAAAGCTAGAGAGGATGATAAAGAGTATCTGACCTTATTACTTTATTGCCAGAAGTACCTATTATCTGGGGAGCACTTAAGTGCTATCCTTACTTCTTTTCTTTAGAAGACAATGCATCAATACTATGGGAATATGGTCTAGCTATAGACAAGTTTTTGATAGCTGAAACAGAAAATGTCAAAGATCATTCAAGGAAAATGTGGGAGGAATGCATCAATAACAAAGATAAATAATACCATTCAGAGCTTAGAATTAATAAAAATCCAAATGATTTGATTCTATTCGATGATAATTTGAGAATGCTAGATAAGAACTTAAGGTTTTCAACTTTAAGACTTTTAAGCCACTATGAACCTTTTTGTGTCCTAGTATCTAAGATTACAGAATGACTAGATAAGAGAAGGAAGATTGAAGGAGTAATAATCACTGATGAGGTTTCTGATTCTTACAGCAAAGTTATCCAATAAATTATTTCCATTGAAACAACCCCTATGTCACTTGTTACAAGCATGCAAGAAAACATAAAAGAGACTAAAACACTAAAAACACACCCTTTTAGCCCTAAACTTCCTCACAATCCCACCTTGTCTCACATATAGACCAAGTCTACTAGAAAAGAAAGCCCCTTCTTTATATCCATCAATCAATTATGGTGTATTGAGCAGTTTATAATATTCTTCTTGAATCCGCTTAAAGAAGATATGAAATATTGGTTACTTATATACTTCACAACTTCCATTCCCATATCAAATAATTAATTGCCTAGTCTAGGCCAGTTCATATGACCTTTCAACTTTTTCTATTTTCACTTGTCTTAACCCCCTTGGATCTCCAAACACCATAATAGGGACATAGATTGTCAGGTGTACACATCCTTTGCATGTCATAAGAATTACTTTGAATTTGTATCTTGTAACTCTTCAATACCACCCCTTAGAGTAATCCCCCACATGAACACAAACCACCCTTGAAGTGATGGAAATGATTTATGTCTCAGACAATTATCTCATGCTTAACAATCTTGGAAATGAACTTGGTTGCAATATGAATGAATCACCATTATTAGTTGCAAGTGGTGGCAATGAGATAATTTGAGTTATTGATGCTACAAATGAAAAGGCTTGAACAAAGTCAAAATTTTTGAAAGACAAAGGACCCATAGAAAGAAATGCAGCATCGGCAAGAATTATTCATGTTTCTTCTTTGAATACTTACTAGGGTTGATGGACTATCAAAGCAAGAGTTACTACCAAGGGAGATATTCATCATTTTAATAATGCAAAAGGAGATGGGAAAGTTTTTAGTTTTGATCTTCTTGATTCTGAAGAAGGAGAAATACACATAACATGCTTTAATACAGTTGCAGACTAGTTTTATGATTGAGAGTGGGAGAGTATACATGGTCCCCAAGGGAAGTCTGAAACTAGCATAGAAAAATTTCAACCACTTAAACAATGAATGGGAGATTTTCGTGGAGTCTACATCAACAGTAGAACCTTGTTTTGTAGAGGACAACTCGATTCCATAGTAGCATTATAACTTTAGGCCAATCGGTGAAATTGAGCACATGGAAAATAATTCAATGGTGGACATTATTGGTGTTGTTATTTCCATTAATCCTTCCAACACTATAATGAGAAGAAAGAACAGGTAACCCTAATATTTCTTGCATCACTGCAAGGAGCCAGGCATAAACCCTAAAAATGGTGTAGTACTGCAAAGCAAAGATCTATCGGAGGGAGAAGTGAATATCTACAAGAACCAAATGCAAGTTCCTTCATTTTCATGAAAGATAGAAAAAGAGGCACATTGTTGAGAAAGCTATCAGAAGAAATGATGAATATCAGGAAGAACCTAAAACTAGTCCCTTCAAAATAACAATTTCGCACAAAATAACATAAATATCATTGAAGGTACCTTTTTATATTGGGTTAACTAATTCTCAAGTCCCTTTGATATAATGAAAGATGGGAAGAAGCATGTGTGATGGGACTAAGGAATGTTTTCAAAGAGAGATAAATTTCGGTGGGAACGAATAATGAGTTCCTATGAAATACCAATGGAAGCATAAAATATGGTAAAATAAATTCACAAGCGCTTGGACTCAATATAAATTGAGTGAAATGATAAAATAAATATGCAAAGTAAAGATTTTATTTTGTGTTGTAGTAATATAAAATGAAGTTGTAAAATATTTCAACCAAAATGTGAAATATTTTCACCAAGGGAGTTATAGAGTGGGTGATTATTTTACCTCGAATATATTTTTATTTTAAAGTGCATACAATTAAGGGTTAAACATTTCTAGTGAGGAGTAAATGTGAGTGTGAAGATTACCATCAAAAGGAGAAATAATAATGATTAAAGTTATTTTCTCACTGGGAAGCAAAGGAATATTAAATTAAATCTTTTGTTTGCCGAAGATAATTAAAATAATACAAGTTTGCACCATACAGACATGTGAAGGGTCATAACCCTTGAAAGTACAAGGTATATATATGAAAGATAAAATCAAGAGATCAAAAAGAGAAATCAGTAGGATTAGGTAGTAAATAAAAATACCAAAATGAAGTCTCCTGATACATATTGAAATAACTTTTGAAGCAATCTAATGGAGGAGAAAGTTTAAATTGGTGGCCCAATTTTTGGTGTTCAATTGTTCTATTGGTATTAATTCTTATATGTTATCTTGCTGTCTCCAGAGTGGTCTTTCTTTGTTATTCAAATTAAGTGTATTAAAGATATATTTAATTTGTCAAGACACACTTGCTGCCTCTGTGTGATTCTCTTGATTGGTTTATGTGATCAGTGAATTAAAATCCTCTTAAGAGATCCATTTTAATTGGTTTATGCCCAGAATTAAAATCCTTTTAAATTAATCATCTTAATTGGTTTCCTTCAAATAAGATTTAAAAGTCCTTTTAGACATCACAATAAGTTCGGAAGATATCACTAGGATTTGTAAGAAGATCCTGATAATTGGAAACCCTACATGTTTATACAAAGTATAAACAATCCAAAAGTGTCAAGCAGTTAGAGTTAAGCTAAGAGAGAGGATCCACATATCACACACATCTAGACTCTATTTACCCAATAGGAATAGGGATTGATCTCACTCATTTTAAAAATAATACTCTACTTATTCATATATTTAATTTTCAAAACATTCACAGTAGGATCAACTATTAGTCTTATATCTATTTCACACTCACGTACCATTAAGAAATAGATTGCTATTGTCAAAGTACATACAACCCATAAATTTTCTTTCATTATCAAGGTGCACTCTCCTAGGTCTAACAAAGCCTGAAGAGCAGGGAGTTCAAAACCATATAGGGTCACTTTGTTTCATTGGCCAAAACCTTGTTAGTCTGACCATAGGATCTGACATACCCTTAGGATTAGCAAGCTGCAATTTTGGGAACCGATAGAAATGGTGACTCTGCTAGGGATAAACCTAAGAAAACCTAGTAGAAGACCATCATAATAGAGTCAAGAAATTAAGAATCATATCTCTGCTGGTGGAGAAAAACCTAGAAGATAAAATCATTCCTCTTTAAGAGAGGTGGCAATTGTAAACAAAAATCTTAGACACATTATGTTTGAATGATAAATTAGATATTAGAATTTGTAGTTTGAGAAGGAAGAGGATGAGTATTTGCATATTCAAGAAAGAGGACAAGGCTCCAACATTAAATCCAATTATCACATACCCCCCTTAGATGCATTCTTTAACCTAAGGAGACATGAAGGAGAATTTGGATGTGCTTTGCTCAATAGAATGGTGGATTTCCATATGCAGATACCTTTTAATCTTAGGCTTGATGAATCCATATGTACCAAGTTGCTCCTGATAGCATATGAGCCTAAGTCAATTTATTAGACTAAATCATTGAAGCTAGTTACTCTAGACCAGATGGATAAATTAATTGGTATCATAGATAAGAAAAGGTATGAGGATGGTATCAATGTTAAATCTAAAAATGACATCATCAATGAATATGGAGAAACTGATCAAACAACACAACCAATAGTGGAAACATGTGCAAGTGAAGTATTTTCAGATTTGAATAAGGATGAAGTTGTAGAAGGTCGACTCTTCACCTTGGAGGAGGATTGTAATTTTCAAGATGCTGTTGAGAACACACTACATGAGGAGTACATCAACAATGAGGTAATTGAAGGAGCAAGTAAACCAATAGTAGATCCATTCACATCTAAATATTATAATGACACAATGGGTGAAGAAGTGGTATGTACATCTGAAAATGACTTTCAAAAATTTTCAAATCTGGTGTGTGATGAAACATTAGAAGTAAAATGGATAGAAGCTTGCTTTGGTATGTATGAAGGTGATTTTCATGTATTTTTAAATCCTTTGTATAATGAGGAAAGATCATTTTCAAATGAAAAGGAAAATGCATTAGTTTGTAATGAAAGTAGCATGTAGATGAAACTAATATATCATACTTGTCCTTACTTAATGATACCGAATTTGATGAAAACACTTCAAAAGTTAATTTTTTTATGAAGCCTGATGTTGAGTTGAACCTTGGAGGGTATTGCATTTGGTGTGGTTGTGTTTTACATAATAAATATGATGATTATGTATCATGTGTCTTTAAAATTCTTAATTTGATACCTGATAATGGAATATAGACTAATAAGAAATGTGATGATTGTGATAATACAGTGAATGGTATCATTAATAACAGGTATTCCTTGGAAAATGACAATAGTGTTTTCAGATGTGTGATACTATTGCATGATGAGAATCATGTTTTTGATAGAGGAAAGTATTGGTATTTCTTTTGGGTTGCCTGGGGCCACTAGTTGAGGTTTAATCTTCAGGATGATATACACAGTATTTGAGGAACCCAATGGACAAGGCACTCAGTTTGCTTCCTAGAGATTTGAATTCTTTCTATGCCCGCAAGGGGCATACATCCCCAGATAGAACCACTATTGACACTTTAATTTTGGCTAAATTTATGTTGAAATACACCGGACAACTGAGAGGGGGGGTGAATTAGTTGTCATTAAAACTTATCTTCATATGCATGTCAAATTATGAACTACTTAATTATTCATAATCAGATTTAACCATGGAAGCATGAAACCATTAACTTAATCACAATCACACATTCAACACACTGGACACTATATTTTTATGTGGAAAACCCTAAAAGGGAAAAACCACGATGGGTGTTAGCCCACAAAATATATAAGTTATAGAAATACTGAAAAATAGAGGCTCACTGTCTATAAGGCTCACTGACCAAATGCTCACTACAAGGAAAGGCTCACTACCTATGGGTTGCTCACTGCTAAAGGGTGGCTCACTACCGAAAGGAGGCTCACTGCCAAAAGTTTGAACTAAGATAACAACATCTACTTCATGCCAAGGTTAAGTTCCATTGAAGCACAAACACCTTTTCTATTCTCTGCTACCTTACTTCACCTTATCTTTGCAGCTTCACATTTGGATACATTTTCACGACTCAATTACAAGTATTTATAAACTTCATCAACCTTGGAATGATCATTAAGGTCGACATTACAATCATCAACTATTGGAATAAACTCCAAGGTTGACAAACATATGTTACATCATAATAGGTCTAGACCTACATAGATTTACAAAGAAGAGAAATGAATGTAGATCATGATGTGCCTTAGTAGGGACTCAAACACAATCTTCCATGCTACAACACACTATCACAATTTTCGCAGTTGGTGAATTCAACTAGGTCGGCCAAGACTGATGTTAACACAAGTATTTTCAAGAACATGCTTCATGCACAATATGAATTACACCTTGCAGACCAATCTAGACGTAGGAACATGATTAGGAAACATCCACAAGCACATTGTAATCATGAGGAACATCCGTACAATCTCTAACCACTCTATCAATAAGATTCTTCAAACCGGAGCACAAGAGCAACACTGCCAGCCACTATCATGAGTAAAAGATAGCTTGCGGACCACCAAATCATGAACCATTACACTTGAAGGAATTTAACATCATTATAGACTTACTTCTAGAACCATAGACCAAAATACTTCAATGCAGATGAATGTGGAGCAAAACACTTTCTCCTTGTCACCATCAAACATACAGAAAAAAGCTATTTTCACTCTGGTGAACATAACTCAGTTAATTCTTCATATCAGAGGCTCAAACTTAGAATATAACATCTTCAAATAGGCTTCAAAATAACTTCCAATCCACAAGAAAAGATATTTATTCTATAGGAAATGCAGAGCATTCTTTTGGACTGTTCTTCTTCATGTAATGCACTGTTTCTACTACAACACATTTGTTATCACTAGAGGGGCTAATTTTCTCAATATACTCAACAAAGTAAGAGCACAATTGACACCAATGACAACACAGATATGTTGACATCAATGAAAACATTGATTAGACACATACTTGCAACAATCTCCCCCTTTGTCTTTGATGGTAACATATGATGTGAAAAACTTAAAAGACCATCAAGACAAGATTCTCCCCCTTTCTCTTTACTCGTTGGGTCCCAAATCAACAAGCAGTAAACCCTAAAAGTTTGCCAGTTCTTATCAATAGGCTCAATGCATGATTCAATGAATAGAGATTGGAGGTTGTTTGCATGTGCCTCCCCTACACTTCAAGTTCTACCACACCTAGGGGGTATCCCTATAACAAAAGATTTAACTTTGTCTCTCTCAAAATAAAAGGATATAGCTTTACAACACCAGGCATAATGCTCTCATAGATACACCAATATTTGCAAGATGAACCAAAGTTGGCAATATTCTTGGGCTCTTTGTATAGTTCAAATCTGACAGCATGCAAGGTCCTAACTCTACTCCTATAAACTAACAAGTTGAGGTTTTGAATTAATCTGGGATTGAAGTTCTGGGAATTTCCTAGAGCCCTTGGATAAGTAAATCCCTAGACTAGTGCTTCACTGGGGCAGTAGAGTCAAACATATTTCTGTAAATATCTCCCTATGACAACAAAGCTTCATATCCAGAGGACTCAATATAGAATATCACTGTCTAACAACAATATGTCCAAGAAAGAGTATTATCTATGACCATACTTTATGAATCCTTTGACATTACCCATTTTTCCCTATATCTGATCTAGAGCAAATTTAATCTACTCCTTAAGCATATGCAAGAAACCAGACATACAATGTAGCACATGCACACTGAAGAACTCAGAAATTCTTGATAATCTTGTTCAAAAGAAAAATGATAACATTAAAGGAGACAGTCATAAACAACACACACACAAAGTGTTTCTCATTTAACTCAATCTGAATAGAAGATTATCATACAAAAATTTATCATTTACAAAACAAAGAATACCTTTGCACCCAGACAAAGAACCAAGCCTGCAACAAGAAATGCCCTCCAAAATGTGAATACCTTGTATTCACAGTCAAAAGGAAAGACCCAACAAACTCACCATCCCCTGTAGAATGGCCATGGATTCCCTTTTAAAGGAGAAAACAAGCTACCAGCCATCTATCTTCTGACAGACTTCCTAAATGAAAGGATCTATTCCTTACAGATTTTTCATGATACAATCAGATCCTTAATAGATTTTATAGCTAAAGTAGTCAGATTCTTTCTGAAATCCCTAAAAATCTGCTAGTTAAGAAACCTTTTACCTTGATCAGATGAGAAGATTTGATGTTTGGTCCATGGTCGTGTTGTAGGTCCATTGATCGTAGAATGGAAGTAGGCAGGAATTATACTAACAGACATCCGCTCCAAATTTTAAATTTAGCCTTTGAATCGAGTTGGTCCTGTGCTTGATCAATGGTCAGGGGATGCACCTCAAGTCTCACAATCCTCATAGGTGCTATTGAAAAGTCTTCACTACTAAAATTGTGCCAGTAGGACAGTCTCCCCTTTGCTGACTCTTCCTTCATTAGATCTGGCTATGTGGTGCCATCTTGCGACATCACAGCCAGAAATGGGCCACCACCTTTAGGCTCTACGCGCTTACACTAAGCCATCCACACATCCCCTCATCATTTTCTCTATGCTCCTTTAAATGAAATTGGACCATGTGTCACCTTGTTGCACCAGCACAATGAATAATCCCCTTTGGCAAATTCCTCTACATGCCCGCATGACCATTAGATTTCATTCTTCCTATAGATCTTTCGTCGCTTTGACACCTGGCAACTTATGATTCATTTCTTTTTAAGTCTTCAATAAAATGGCTATAAGCCACATTCTTCGAGAGCTAGCACCTTATCATGGCCATGTAAGGGGATGATGATGTCATAGATGATGGATCATGATGCTACGATAAGCAGCCACATGGCACTCTGAAGCCCTCCTTAAGACTTAAGTACTAGACCTTTATGCTATAATGGGCCATGAGTGGTAAATACTAGGAAGATGGGGCTAGTCAACACATGATTTTAAAGGCCTTATGTTTCAACTTAAATAATCGGGAACCCGCTACAGGAAGTCAATGACAGATTAAAAGATAAAGTGCAAGGGGCCAAGGGACAACAAAGCTTAGGGGTTTACGGAATTAATGAAAATGGAAATGAAGACTTGCAGACTCAAGTTCAAACCCTAACCCTAGGTGGGTACCACCATTGGCTCTTAATGTACGGGGATACATGCCTCTTGTAGGCATGGTGAGGACTTTAGATCTTTGGGATGCAGACCAAGTGCCTTATCCATTGGGCTATAGAGTCATCTGCACCAACCTGCATCACAAATCACATTTTCAAATTTACTTGGTGGCCTAGGGTCACCAAAAAGGAAGAACTAGTACTTTCCTTTATCAAATACCCTGTATTCTTCTGATTTCTTTAAGTGAAGCTTGAAAACTTTGAGCTACCTGCAACATTTTGCCTTGTCGCTGATTGTGCTACTGTTCTTTTTTCCTTCAACAAGTCCACAATAGAATTGATTTGGTTTTTTTGCCCACAGCTGTAGACTATCTTCATTATATGAGTCATCAGTTTTTCTTGGAAAAGTAACAGACTTATATGAAGCACATGAATCCTTATCTGAATTTTGCCTCTCTTCAAACAATGAGAGCTCCTTTGTGCTAAACAAGCAATATTCAAGCATAAGAAACATTTCATAGTCATATAAACTTTTAGAATCATCCACATATGCATCATCATTGTGCTCAACAGTTTCATCACTAGACTCCATCTGGAATGCCTTGAGAGAAGGCATAGAAAACTTAGAATGTAGCCCACCATGAGTAGCTCCATAGTTACCCCTACAACTAATACTATCCCCATAAACATGAACATCTGCAACTGGTTCGCTCACATCTGAATAACGATCCTGTTTTCCCTCTCCAGCCATGCATTGACAATCAAACTTTTCAACCTCTACATTGTAGAGGAGGACATCAACCTCAAGGAAGCACTCATATTCAACCTTCAGATATATTTCATCATCTGAAAGACATGGATTTGAATATCCATGCTCCTTACCATTCCTTGAGTCAATATCCTCTATATTCAGAGTGAATCTTGACATATCCACCTCATATAGATACTCATGATCAACTGAGATATGCCTATTACTACAAGACACATCCTCATATACATCTTTTATTTCATAATCTGAAAGGAATTCTACATCTACATATTTTTCTTCTAGAGGACGATTAGAATATTTGTCCCCATCATTGCAGAATGTGCCCTCATTTTTTACAGCAGCTTCTTCATGCATCAAATCATGACTGCACTTAGTGTCTTAAAATATATCCTTCTTAAAACTTGCACTCATGAACCCTATTGGCATTCCATACTTTTGATTATTTTTTATCTCCATAGCAAATATATAAGCTTGGTGAAGTGTGTTTGGTTCTTTATCTATCAATAGATAACTCATTTCTTCATCAAATACAGCTAGCTAAATTGTCAAGCATAGTGCATCATTAGGTCTCATGTATTCTAGAATGTGCTTGAGAAACTTAATTAACCTTAGATTAAAGGCTGGAACCAACTCATCATTTTCTTTTTGGATGTTCATGAATTGTATGATCAATGAGGCCACATTAGTTTTTTCACCAAACTGCTCTAGGAATGCACCCCCTAAATCAACCCATGAAGAAACTGAACACTCAAGCAAGTCTGAAAACTAGACCCTAGCATCATCCTTTAATGATTAAACAAATAGTTTCATTACCACATCTTTAGCCTCTATCTCATAATCTTCTATTAAATCACATAAATTTTGCAGATGTTTGTTTGCTGATTCAGAATTTATTCCACTATATCTTGGCAAACACTTTCTAATTTTATAGGGGATAGCATTTGGGTAACCACTAATTCCTTTGAAATTTAGGGCTTTATATTTAAAAAAAAAATGGCCTTTTCTGAGAGCAAGACTAGGATTGCTGTTTTATTTGAATAATTTTGAATAAAAAGATGGAATACCTGGAAATGTTGGTACTTAAACAGGTTCAATTAATAGAGTCGCCACCTCCAAAGAGGACAAACCATTAAGAAGACACCTTCACTTCCTGAATTCACCACACTAGCAGAGCACCAAATAGCTTTTCTTTGATTATGCTGCAATAACAGTGAGCAGAGTCGCCACCCTCCAATGGGAATGATAAATCACTGTTTGTATGCAAACTCTACATAGGTCAGCATTGGTACTTTAGGGACTCCATAGAAACATTTGACAATATCCCCAGTAGAGTTGCCAATTTTGTTGGGTCCCAAATCAACAAGCAGTAAACCCTAAAGGTTTGCCACTTCTTATCAACAGGCTCACTGCATGATTCGGCCAACAGAGACAGGAGGTTGTTTGCACGTGCCTCCCCTACAATTCAAGTTCTTCCGCACCTAGGGGTTATCCCTATAACACAAGATTTAACTTTGGATCTCTCAAAATAAAAGGATATAACTTTACAACACTAGGCAGAATGCTCTCACAGATACACCAAGAATATTACCAACTTTACCTAGGGTTAGGGTTTTAAATCGAGTCTGCAAGTCTTCGTTTCCATTTTCATGAATACCCTAAACCCCTAAGCTTTGTTGTCCCTCAGCCCCTTGCACTTTATCTTTTAATCTGTCATTGACTTCCTGTAGCGGGTTCCTAGTTATTTAAGTTGTAACATAAGGCCTTTAAAATCATGTGTTGACCGACCCCATCTTCCTAGTGTTTACCGCTCATGGCCCATTATAGTGTAAAGGTCTAGTACTTAAGTCTTAAGGAAGGCTTGGGAGTGCCATGTGGCCACTTATCACAGCATCATGATGTGTCATCTATGCCATCATCATCCCCTTGCATGGTCGTGATAAGGTGCCAGTTGTCGAAGAATGTGGCTTACAACCATTTTATCAAAGACTCAGAAAGTAATGAATCATAAGTTGCCAGGTGTTAGAGAGAGGAAAGATCTATAGCAAGAATGAAATCTAACAGTCATGCGGACATGCAGAGGAATTTGCCAGAGGGGAATATTTGTTGTGCTAGTGCGACAAGGTGACATGTGGTCTGGTTTCATTTAAAGGAGCACAGAGCAAACAAAGAGGGGATGTGTTAAGGGCTTAGTGCAAGCGTGTAGAGCCTAAAGGTGGTGGCCCATTTCCAGCTGCGATGCCACGAGTTGGCACCACATGTCCAGATCTGATGAAGGAAGGAAAATTCAGCAAAGGGGAGATCGTCCTGCTGGTGCAATTTTAGTGGTGAAGAGTTTTCAACAGTGCCTATGAGGATTATGAGACTTGAGGTGTGTCCCCCAACCATTGATCAAGCACAAGACTAGCCTGAATCAATGACTGAATTTAAAATTTGGAGCAGTTGTTTGTCAACATAATTCTCGCCTACTTCCATTCTGTGATCAATGGGCCTACAAAATGACCATGGACCAAACATCAAATCTTCTCATCTAATCGAGGTAAAAGGTTTCTTAACTCGTGGATTTTCAAGGATTTCGACAAGAATCTGACTACTTTAGCTACAAAATCTATTAAGGATTTGATTGTATCATGAAAAATCTATAAAGAATAGATCCTTTCATTTAGGAAGTCTATTAGAAGATAGATGGATGGTAGCTTGTTTGCTACTTTAAAAGGGAATCCATGGCCATTCTATAGGGGATGATGAGTTTGTTGGTTCTTTCCTTTTGACTCTAAATACAAGGCATTCACATTTTGGAGGGCATTTCTTGTTATAGGCTTGGTTCTTTGTCTGGGTACAGAGGTATTCTCTATTTTGTAAATGATAAATTTTTGTATGATAATCTTCTATTCAGATTGAGTTAAATGAGAAACACTTCGTGTGTGTGTTGTTTATGATTGTCTCCTTTAATGTTATCATTTTTGTTTTGAACAAGGTTATCAAGGATTTCTAAGTTCTTCAGTGTGCATGTGCTACATTGTATGTTTGGTTTCTTGCGTCTGCTTAAGGAGTAGATTAAACTTGATCTGGATCAGATATAGGGAAAAATGGGCAATGTCAAAGGATTCGTAAAGTATGGTCATAGATAATACTCTTTCTAGGACATATTTCTATTAGGTAGTAATATTCTGTGTTGAGTCCTTTGTATATGAAGCTTTGTTGTCATATGGAGATGTTTGTAGAAATAGGTTTGACTCTGTTGCCCCAGTGAAGCACTGGTCTGGGGATTTATTTGTCCAAGGGGTCTAGGAAAGTCCCACAACATCAATCCTAGATTAATTCAAAACCTCAACTTGTTAGTTTATAGGAGCAGGGTTAGGACCTTACATGTTCTCAGGTTTGACCTATGCAAAGAGCCCAAGAATATTGCCATCTTTGGTTCATCTTGCAAATCTTGGTGTATCTGTGAGAGTATTCTACCTGGTATTGTAAAGGTGTATCCTTTTATTTTCAGAGAGCCAAAGTTAAATCTTTTGTTATAGGGATACCCCCTAGGTGTGGCAGAACCTAAAGTGCAGGGGAGATGTGCAAACAACCTCCCATCTCTGTTGGACAAATCATACAGTGAGCCTATTGATAAGAAGTGGCAAACCTTTAGGGTTTACTGCTTACTGATTTGGGACCCAACACACATCTGCATTCTTTCTCCTCCTGAGTTTTTCACATGTTTTCTCTCCCCTTTTGACATCAATGGCAAAGGATACATACTTGCATGCTGCTACTTTGATCCACTTTCTTTATCACAAACATCTAGCTACTTGGTGCAGGGGCACCCATAGGTCTAAAAGGCCTATTCAAATTGTTTTCTTGTCATGTTTTTGAATAAGGTCTTGAAGACCATCTTGTGACATTGTAATAAGGTTGAAGAACATTTCAAGTTGATGTCAAGTTGTTCTCGTGTTGATGTATGGCATGGTGCCAAAGTTTGTAAGCATACATAAGCATACAAGTCTACTTAGGGACAGTCATAGAGGAGTATTGTGATTTGATAGCCAATCATGGCATGTAGGAAACATATCAAGGAGTTTGAATGCCTTGTCAAAGGCTCATCAATCTTGTAAAAGGAGTTTGAACACTTTGTAAACACTCCTTAATCATGTAAACAAATATGTAGTTGCACAAAGAGACAAAACAAGGCAGTTCGGTGGTTGCAGGACAATTTGTGACCTCCCACCATCCTCAAACTACCTCTGAATCTATTTGATGATCGACCATAGACTTGAAAGTTTGATGAACATGTTGACTGCATTGTAGAAGGTGATTTGAAGGAGAAATAACAAGATTTAGTTTTCTACTCATTTCTGTGTATTTTTCCCTGTTTCTACCTGTACCCTATACCTGTACGGTTGAGTTACAGACCACCATGATGCTTGCATGAAAGAGGGGTGAGTTAAGTTTGTTTTGCATCTAGTTTGGGATTTTGAAACATTTCTTTCGCAAAGTTACAATCATTTTTTGTGAAAATAGTTCAGTAAACCCTCTTCTAGGGTTTTGACAGAAAATAGGCACTCTTAACCCATTCCACTGATGTAACTCCATCTAGATCAGTGGAATGACATTTGTCATGTCTATCTTTATGTGTTGTGAAAGATATTTTGGGCAAGGAACTGAGATTGAGGGAGTTTGTTGAAGGAACCTAACAAAACCATGTGTTAGGTGCATCTTAGAGGGAACATCATAACCTAAATCTGCTACAGTTCACTGTGAGACACAAAAACCCATGAAATCTTTAGTTTTTCCATGTCATTGATGTGTTCAATTAGTTGAAAAAGTTCTGTCACTCCATTTGAGAGTACTTGCTGTGTATTTTAGGCCTAATTGGGGCTCATCCTAGTAGGACAGTCATACTGAAAATGCCACATGTTCCAAAACAACCTACTGCAAGTTCTTAGTATGTTTTTAGGCTTCCAAAAGGGTATCTCAATCCATGTTTGTCTACTTTTGAAAGTGCCTGGTTTGCAAGAAATCTTCTGATAGAGCTAAAAATAGACCTACAAGGAGATAGGTCATTTTGTGAGGGAGTTACCTTATGTGCAGGTCCAAGGCCTCATTGAATGGGTTGTACAGAGTCTATAGAGTGTCAAAAGGCCCTCCACTTGTCTACCTCCAAGGAAGTAAGTGTTTGATGTCATATGTCAAGTGATCATTGGTTTAGGACTGTCAAACTTCTTTGAATCTACCTAGTTTTCCCTTGTCCTCTACATCATATTGGTATAAGAGCCATAAAAGGTTTTGTCATTTGGTTGTGAGCAAGGATTTGGTTTATGTCAGTAGAGGAGAGTGAAGGAGAGGCCAGCATCATGCCTCCAAAAGGGATGACCACCGAGGTGGCCAAAAAGTTCCAAGAGATGGAAGAGAAGATCAAGGCTGGGGTCAAGGAAGCACTCCAGGCTGAGTTGAAGGCAATGAGAAAAGGGAAGAGATTGGATGAAGATTCTAATGGAGAAGAGGACATGGGAGAAGAAGAAGAGGAGCCCCAAAGGTAGGAGGTAGATATACCTACTGATCAAAAATATTTCCTAGAAGCCATCAAGTCCATAGGCAAGGATTCATCAGAGGCTCGGATGGAGATCCCAATGTTCAGTGGGAAGATGGATGCTGATGAAGTTATGGAGTGGATTGAGGCCTTAAAAAACTATTTTGAGTACAAGGAGGTACCTAAGAACAAGAGGGTAAAGTTTGCCAAAACAAAACTAAAAGGTGTTGCCCTCACATGGTGGAATTACACCCAAGGTGAGAGGGTGAAGAGTGGGAGAAGTATGATCACTTCTTGGAGTAGAATGTTGGAGAAGATCAAATCCCAGTTCTACCAGTAGATTATGAGGTGCAAATCTACAAGAAGATGCAAAATCTCAAACAAAGGGACATGGATGTGTCCACCTACATGGAAGAGTTTCATAAACTCTCTCTTCAATGTGGGCATGTAGAAGATGAGAAGGGAAAAGGTGCAAGGTACATCAATGGTTTGAAATTTAGTATACAAGATGAGATCAGCATCTTGACCCCTAAGACAGTGGATAAATGTTTCCAAATGACATTAAGGGCTGAAGAAAAGTTGAAGAGGAAATGTGAGCATCAAAATAGAGGTAGAGGGGGCAGAAATTTTAGAGGTAGAGGAAGTTTTGGGGGCAGAAATCAGTTTCAAAAAAGTCAAGGGGAGTCTAGTTCCCAAGAACAAAGTGGAGAATCAAGTTCAAGAGGAGGCTTTAAAGGAAGGAGACCCAATGGAAGGGGTAGGTTTGGTGGACCAGGTAGAGGTCCTAGTGTCTTCATAGGGAGATTCTTCAATTGTAATCAAGTAGGGCACACCATGAACAATTGTCCTGAAAAAGCCTCAAGCTCTCATGGAGGAGAGAGAAGGAACCAATTGATTCAAGAGGAAGATTGCCAAAGTGTTAACTCTCCAATTGGAAGTGCAGCCCCAGTCCATGATGGAGAAATCTTGATGATGAGGAGAACCATGTTGAAGGTGCCTCAAACACAAGAACCCCCTCAAAGGAAGATGTTCAAAACCACATGCAAATCCTATGGTAAGATATGAAAGGTAATTGTTGATTCAGGTTCAACTAAAAATTTGGTTTCAATAGAAATGGTAGACAAGTTGGAATTGAAAAGACTTCCTCATGCTAGCCCCTATAAGGTGTCATGGTTGAATAAGGGGCAGCAAGTCTTAGTAGATGAACAATCTTGGGTAGAGTTTGAGATAGAGGAGTATAAGGATAAGATCTTGTGTGATATAATCCCCATGGATGCTTGTCATTTGTTGTTAGGACATCCTTGGCAGTATGATGTGCAGTCCCAACATGATGGGAAGTCAAACTCTTTCATCATCACTAAGAATGGTAGGAAGTATAGAATGGATCCTTTGCCGGATGAGAGTGTGGATAAGAGTATTGGGTCAAGTGTCATGATAGTAAGTGGGAGAGAGTTTCTTAACACCCTAAAGGAGGAACGAACCCAAGGGTATGCTCTAATTTTGAAGCCTAAAAACAATCCTGATTTGTATGGTCCTAGTAAGGAAGAAGTCCCCAAGGAGGTGCAGTAATTGTTAGAGAAGTACAAGGGAATCATGGTAGAAGAGATGCCTAATGCATTGCCACCTATTAGGGACATAAGCCATTAGATTGACTTCATACTAGGGTCTACATTGCCGAACAAAGTAGCCTACAAGATGACACCACTCAAAATGAGGAGATTGCCAAGCAAGTGCAATAGTTGTTGGATAAGGGTTTGGTGAGAAAGAGCCTTAGTCCATGTACTGTCCTGATAGTCCTAGCCCCTAAAAAGGATGGTAAGTAGAGACTTTGTAGGGATTCTAGGGTAATCAATAAGATTACCATAAGATATAGGTTCCCAATGCCTAGAATTGAAGATTTAATGGATTGTTTAGGAGGGGCTCAATATTTTTCCAAGATTGATCTTAAGAGTGGGTATCATCAAATTAGAATAAGGCAAGGGGATGAATGGAAGACTTCGTTTAAGACAAATGAGGGTCTTTATGAGTGGTTGGTGATGCCATCTGGCCTATCCAATGCCCCAAGTACTTTTATGTGCCTTATGAATGAGGTGTTGAAGGATTTCATTGGCAAATTTGTTGTGGTATATCTTGATGACATTCTTGTGTTTAGTAGGACAAAGGACGAGCATTTGCAGCACTTGGACCTGGTTTTAAAGAAGTTACATGATGAGAAGTTGATGATTAACATGGAGAAGAGTGTCTTCATGAACGAAGAACTCACCTATCTTGGTTTTGTCATCTCCCAAGGTAATTTGGAGATGGATCCAGCAAAGGTGGAGGCTATTTTGTCTTGGCCAACTCCCAAAACAATAGGTGATGTGAGAAGTTTTCATGGATTGACAACATTTTATAGGAAGTTCATCAAAGGTTTTAGCCACATATGTGCACCCATCCTAGATACCATCAAAGGAGGACAAAAATGTAAGTTTTCTTGGACCAAGGTAGCTGATGAATCATTTGAAATTCTAAAAAAGAAGGTAGCAGAACAACCTATTCTCATTTTGCCTAATTTTATTAAGTTGTTCACGGGGGAATGTGATGCTAGTAACCTTGCTATAGGGGTTGTCTTGAGTCAATAGGGTAGACCAGTTGCTTTCTTTAGTGAAAAACTAAATGATGCTTAGAGAAAGTATTCTACTTATGACTTGGAGTTGTATGCAATGGTACAAGCCTTGAATAAATGGAGGCACTATCTTTTGCCTAAAGAATTCATTGTTTACATTGACAATCATGCACTTAGTTTTCTGAATTCACAAGAGAAACTCAGTCATAAGCACATGAAATGGGTTGAACAACTTCAAGCATACACATTTTCCATCAAGCACAAGAAGGGGCAGGCCAATAAAGTAGTGGATGCATTGAGTAGAAGGGTGTGCATGGTTCAAGAAATTCAGTTGCAAAGTGTGGGGATTGATTCCCTCAAACAAATGTAGAAGTATGATGAAGATTTCAAGGAGGTATATGAATTTTGTTCTCAAATTTTAGACTCCTATCATACTAATTTTTTTGAGTTTTTGTTACAGCAGGGGTTATTTTTCAAAGGAAGCCAATTGTGTGTTCCTAGGTGTTCCATGAAGGAGAACATCATAAAGGAGAAGCATTGTGGTAATCTAGGAGGCCACTTTGGGATAGATAAAAATTGCAATTAGATGTCAGAAAATTTGTTGAGGGATGTAGCATATGCCAAAGGGCAAAGGGAACATCATCTAATGTTGGTCTATATTAGCCACTTCCTATTCCTCATAGGCCATGGGAGAGTATTAGCATGGATTTTGTTTTGAATCTTCCTAGAACTCAAAGAGGTTTTGATAGCATCTTTGTTGTGGTGGATAGGTTTAGTAAGATGACGCACTTTTTGCCATGTAAATGCACTAATGATGCTTCCCATATTGCTAGTTTGTTCTTCAAAGAAATTGTTAGGATACATGGTTTGCCTCTCAACATTGTGACTGACAGGGATCCTAAGTTTGTGGGCCACTTTTGGCATACTTTGTGGAAGAAGTTGGGCACTCAATTGTCTTTCACTTCAACCTATCACCCTTAGACTAATGGCCAAACTGAGGTGGTGAATAGGTCATTGGGAAATCTTCTTAGATGTCTCACAATGCAGCATGGAGAGGCATGGGATATGATCATCCCTCAAGCAGAGTTTGCCTATAATGATTCCACCAATAGGAGTACATGAAGAAGTCCTTTTGAGATTGTCTATGGGATTCATCCAAGAGGGATTCTTGAACTAAGGGATCTACGTGGATTGGAGAGAAGGAGTGCTCAAGGAGAAGACTTTGTATTGGCCATGAAGGACATCCATGATAGAGAGAGAGACTCTCCAAAAGAACATTGAAATGTACAAGGAGAAAGCCAATGAGAGGAAGAGAGATGTGTAGTACAAGGTAGGAGACTTGGTGATGGCACACTTGAAGAGAGAAAGACTTCCAAAGGGGCAGCCAACAAAACTCCTCATGAAGAAGATCGGTCCTTTCCAAATTGTGCATAAGTTTGGGTCTAATGCCTATGAGATTGAACTTCCTCAAGGCTTGGCTATATCTCCCATCTTCAATGTTTCAGATTTGTTTCCCTACACAGGTGATAATGTTACAAGTCTAGATGTAGGTTTGACAACACAAGAGGATGAAGAATGGATTAAGGACCTACCACCTAGCCAATCATTGAAGTTGGAAAGCATATTGGACACCAAGGTGATCAAGAAGACTAGAAAGAAGACCTATAAGGAGTAACTTGTCAAATGGAGTGGCCTACTTGCTGAAGATGCCACTTGGATGAGTGAAGAATACATTTTGAAGCATGGTACCACTATTGCTGATTTGGTTCCTTAAGGGACTTGAGTTTTTCCCACCCTGGGAGTATGGTGTAGGGGCACCCATAGGTCTAAAAGGCCTATTCAAATTGTTTTCTTGTCATGTTTTTCAATAAGGTCTTGAAGACCATCTTGTTACATTGTAAAAAGGTTGAAGACCATTTCAAGTTGATGTCAAGTTATTCTCATGTTGATGTATGGCATTGTACCAAAGGTTGTAAGAATACATAAGCATACAAGTCTACTTAGGGATAGTCATAGAGGAGTCTTGTGATTTGATAGCCAATCATGGCATGTAGGAAACATATCAAGGAGTTTGAATGCCTTGTCAAAGGCTCATCAATCTTGTAAAAGGAGTTTGAACACTTTGTAAACACTCCTTAATCATGTAAACAAAGATGTAGTTGCACAAAGAGACAAAACAAGGCAGTTCGGTAGTTGCAGGACAGTTTGTGACCTCCCACCATCCCCAAACTACTTCCCAATCTATTTGATGATCAAGCACAGGCTTGAAAAGGTTGATGAACATGTTGACTTCATTATAGAAGGTGATTTGAAGGAGAAATAAACAAGAAGATCTAGTTTTCTTCTCATTTCTGTGTATTTTTCCGCATTTTTGCCTGTACCCTGTACTTGTACGGTTGAGTTGTAGACCACCATTATGCTTGCATGAAAGAGGGGTGAGTTAAGTTTGTTTTGCATCTAGTTTGGGATTTTGAAACATTTCTTTTGCAAAGTTACAATCATTTTTTGTGAAAATGGTTGTCATGCCCACATTTCCCATGTGGTCACAACACGCATCACACATGTCATGTCCACATGTGCCATGTGGTCATGACATGAAAAACTAAAAAATTTTCCACGCTTCCCTAGAAATTCCCTCGCACGCATAGGCGTGCTCAGTGGCGTATGCTTAAGGAGAAAACAATACAATTGTCAGCAGGGTACCAAGTACATGTGTGCACACCCTACACAAGAAGGCCAACAAGGGGGTCTTCGCAACACGATTAACTTCGCTACTAGGTTCCAACTTTTAAGGCTTCTAAACCCTAGATTTTGGAAAGATCCCAATAACATAATGCCTCACGGGCGTTGGTGTGATAAATGCTAATCTTGAACGCGTGGTTTCCTGACTTAGGTTAATCTCACGAATTACATTTGAACATCAGTTCTTTTAGGTGATAGATCATTTTTCAACAAAGCACGATCATCTATTCTTCTTTCCATTTTCTAGAATTTCATATTAATTTCTCCTCCTTCAGACTTAGCATTTTCAACCAAGCCCGTTCATTTGCCCTCTCTTCCTTTTCTTGGAATTTAATTTTGATTGTATTTCTATCACGTTCATTTTACCGTTTCTCTGAAATTTAATTTTGATTGTATTTCTATCTCTTTCTCCTTCCCGTTGTGCAAGATCTTCTTATGTTATCCTATTTTTTTTCTTCACGTTCTTTATCAAACAGCAATAACACTACATCCTTTACATTATTCCTAATTTCTTGGTAAACTAGATCACTTACACAGGGTTGGTTAACTTCACTTGACTTAGTCCTCCTAGGGTTCCGCTCTAGGTTTTAGTTCAACGTTTGAATTAATTTTAATAATCAACTTGTTCCTAAATAGGTTTAACAGTAGGTTAAACTTACTTAATTCTCTTAGCCCTGTTTGGAAATGCTGCGCATTTTCTCCTCTTTGTTTTCCAAGGTTAGCTGTTCTTTCTCTTTCTCTCTCTTTTTTTTGTTTTTTTTTTTCAATTGGACGTTTATTTTCTAAATCTACAGTTGAGTTTTAAAAAAAAAGGCCACTCATGGAATGCCTCTGATGGCTTGTTTGTGTTTATTTTTAGTGTCCTTTGTAAATGAAAAGATCATATTTTCCTCTCATTTAATTTGGGATAATTGTTAAAACTTCCGAGAAACTCTTCCTTAAAATTAAAATATATTTACCTATGCTCTTTTTAAATTATAATTGTATAAACAATGTATTTCTGAATTGCAACTCTGAGTTTAAACATCTATTCAATTCGTATTATACATTATGCATAAATAAATCCCACTTTCCTCGATTAAAATTTTTATTTCAAGTCAGATGTTTTAAACTACATATAGTAAGCATTTAATTACTTGCGGTAATTTCAAAAAAATAATACTGTAATCCCAAATTTCATTTCTTTCATGGTAGCAAAATTACAACTTGGCTTATAACAAAATTTAAAATTAATATTTCCACTAAGCTTACACAGAAATAATACTTTTACAAACTTAATTAAAACATCAACTAACCCTCAACTTTGCAAGTAGGAGAAGAAGGAACTAGACAATTTTAATATCCTTTTAAAAACAAATTGTCTCGTCCTTTCCTCATTTCTAAATTGTAAAACTTAATGAACAATAAAATTACAACTATCAACCCAAGAACAGAGGATTTCCTCACAACTCCAAAAATAACAATTTATACAACAATAGGGAGATAATTTTCTCCTTTTGGAAAATCGACAAGGAAGGGGCTATTAAAAGATCAGGCTCTCCTTAAGACTTAAGGAAAATAAAATATTTTCTAAGATCCAATAATCTTCTCCAAGCTTCACAATAAGCTCCCAGAAAACCTGCATATCACAGAACGGAAGAAACACCACACAAGCTGCTCTCCTCCCTATCGTAGACCCGCAAGAGGGTCACCTCCGAGCTAGGGAGATCATCCACACACCTAGGGTATTCCAAAATTCTATTTCACAACAAGGTAGAAACAACACACCAAAACACACATACACCCATGGATATTACACAACACAAAAACTCAACCACATTGAGTTTAACAAGGGGTAGGAGAGTGGACACAATCAACTCTAAAGTGTCACCCTTCAATTAAATTTTAACACAATTTCCTTCTCATGGCCTCAAGCCAACTTGCCAACAAAGATTCCATGGAGTTCATATTTTGACTCTCAAGCCAATAACACAATTTCTCAAAGTCACACAAATGTCCTCAAGGCTTTCAACATCCCAAAAGAAACAAGGCATGCACTCGAGGAGGATCACTCCTCCCCTAGCCCACATTTGATGAGCATTTCTCCCAAGTGGAAGAAGCTCTATCAACACCCAAATAAATTTCTTCACAATTACAAAATTTACAACACAACAAATCAAATTTCATTTCACAAATCCATCATGCAAGAAACAGAACATACAAAGACAAGGCCTTGCATACCAACCTTAACAAGCCCTTTAATGGAAGTAGTTGATGAAGAGATCCACTCTAGTTTCCTCTCCAATTTCCTTTCTCCCAAAAAAAAACTAACAGACTCCCTCTACACTAAGATTTCTCCCTTTAAAACTCTTTTTTAAAAAAAAAAATTCCACCAATTCTCTTATCCTCAAGTGGGATTAAAAAATAACCCCACTCCTTTTTCCACTATCCCAAGTGGGATTAAAAAAATAACCCCACTCATGAGCTCCTTCCCCAAAGTCTTCCCTCTTTTCTGTCACTATCCCAAGTGGGATTAAAAAAATAACCCCACTCATGAAGGACCACACCACTTCATGGGGATTCTCACCAAAAGTGAGGGAACAAGAAGACAAGCCCCTCCATTATTGGTGGACCATAGAGTCATTTCAAGCCTTGGGAATTGAAAAAAGGATAGGCTTGAGTGTTGGTACCACTCATCTTATCCCTCCCTTACCTCTAAATTCATCACTTAACTTCATTGTGAAGTTAAGGTGACCATACAGAGGTTACCCAAGGGTTACCCCAGTCAAAAGTGACCCTAGACCCATGGTGTATAACCCAGGGTCAATTTAAACTTAGTTAGGACACCCAGGGTCAAGTTAAGACACAAGAAAAGGGTCTCAAATTTTAAAATTCAAAAATAAGATAAAATTCAAAAACAATTCTTACAACACATATCATAATTCAAATTTACAAGAGGGTAGACCTAACCCATTCAACCTCATGCAAGACAACATTACAACATTAAATCAAACATAGAGTTGATCTCGATTTCTCGTGGAACCAGATCGGCTTCACAAGGGATTACAACATAAGGTGCGGAATGATCTCCAGTATCTCTGGTTTTGTTAGAAATACCTGCACACTCAATCTCAAAGTTAATTTCACGTATACATATCATAGCCGAAGCAAATTTAATACATGCATTTCTAAAGCATACCATAGTTCTTATAAACATAATGAAATCACATGACAATTTTCTTTCTAACATCACCCAATTAGTTTCCCTATAATGTAAACATTAATTGGACATCACCCAATTAGTTTTTCCTATAAACATCTATCTAACATCACCCGATTTGTTTTCTCTTAAAGCAAACATCTAACTAACATCACCCAATTAGTTTTCCTTTAACATAATAAGGTTTAATAGTTTAAAAATCTGGGATCAATAGTCCCACAAATGTAAAAGAATCAACAACAATAAGGTATTTAGTCACATGTATGGAAATGAAAAAGTGTAGGCCTTAGATCCTCCCCCCCTAAGACTGTACTTCCTCCTGGAAGTCATCAAAGAGGTGGGGATACAGAGTCCTCAGTCTCGCTGTATCCTCCCATGTCACAGTGACCTCATCATACATGTCCCACTGGACCTTAACCTGGTCCAGCTCTCGACCTTAAAGGCCCAACATTCAATGAGCCAATATCTGAATTAGCTCCAACACCAGTTGTCCATCTGTCTCTACCTGAAGAGCACTCCAATCCAATACGTGAGATAAGTCAGAGATATAATGATGTAAAACTGAAACATGAAAAACATCATGGATACACGATAGGCTAGGTGGCAAGGCTAGACGATAGGCTACAGGTCCTATCTGCTCCAAAATCTCAAAAGGTCCTACAAACTGAGGTGTGAGTTTAGAGCCTTTTCCGTAACGGGTTGGACTCTTGTGCAGTCACACTCTCAAAAATACCCTGTCACCTAGTGAGAAGCTCTGATCAGTTCTCTTTGCATTAGCATACTTCTTCTGTCTATCCTGTGCCTCCTGAAGTCTCTGCTTAATCAGTGCAATCTGCTGCTCCATGTCCTGAACCAGTTCTAGACCAATGGTGACCCTGTCCTCTATCCGATCCCAACTCAATGGTGTCCTACACGGTCTGTCGTATAAAGCCTGGAAAGGAGGCATACCTAACGAGCTGTGATGCCCATTATTGTAGGCAAACTCAACCAGATACAGATACTCCTCCCATCTAGACTGATGGTCCATAACATACATATGAAGCATATCTTCTAACACCTGATTAACTCTCTCTGTCTGTTTGTTGGTCTCTGGATGGTATGCTAAACTGAAGTTGAGCTGTGTGCCCAACGTCTGATGTAAGGCTCTCCAAAATGATGAAGTGAATACATAGTCTCTATCAGTAATGATGTAGCAAGGTCCTCTATGAAGTCTGACAATCTGATCTAAGAACACTCTCGCCACTGATGGTGCATTGTATGTCATGCGTGCTAGTGAGAAATGTGCCACCTTGGTCAACTTGTCAACTGTCACCATGATGGCATCATGATGACGTGATGACATAGGTAGACCAACGATAAAGTCCATGGAAATGGTGTCCCATTTCCACTCAGGTATCTCATGAGGGTACAACAGTCCTACTGGATGCTGATGCTCGGCCTTGACCCTCTGACACTCAAGGCAACGAGCAACATATTCTGCAATGTCTCGTCTCATCCCAGCCCAATGATATAACTGTCACAAATTGGCATGCATCTTCTTCACTCTTGGATGTGCTGTATAAGGTGCTCTATGAGCCTCTGAAAGAATCACTGTATGTAGGTCACCTGCACGGGGTACATAGATGCGCTGCCGATGTCTAAGCAAACCATCAGACTCAAGGGAATATCCTGCGAATTTGCCCTTAAGTGCCCCCTGATTCTAAATTTCTTGCTGCACCTCAAGAAACCACTCGTCCTCCGGCAGATGCTATAAGATGCGGTCTCTCAAGTTCACCTTTAATGTCAAGGTCAAGATCTTGTGGCACCTCTGACTTAAAGCGTCAGCAACCACGTTCTCCTTCCCTTTGATGTAGTGGACATCAAAGTCGTACTCGCATAAGAACTCCATCCAACACCGCTGGCGAGCATTTAGATTTGGCTGTGTAAAAATGTACTGTAAGCTATGGTGATCCGAATGGAGCTCAAAGCGTCAACCTAAGAGGAAATGTCTCCAACGAACAAGAGCATGAATAACTGCTATGAGCTCTAAATTGTGAGTAGGGTAGTTTAGTTCATGTGTCTTAAGTTTGTGCGATTCGTATGCAATCGCTCTACCTCCCTGCATAAGCACGACTCCCAAACCCTCTAATGATGCATCTATGCAAACAACAAAATCCTCTACAGGATCTAGAACCGCTAAAATGGGAGCACTGGTAAGACGCTCCTTGAGGATCCCAAAGGCCTTCTCACACTGCTCAGTCCAAGTGAAACTTTTCCCTTTTCGCTGAAGGGAAGTGATGGGATGTGCTATCCTAGACAAGCCCTCGACAAATCTACGGTAATAACTAGCTAATCCCATAAAGCTCCTGACTTATGTCACACTGGTGGGTGCTGGCCAGTCTTGAATTGCTCTGATCTTCGATGGGTCTACAGAGATGCCATCGCCTAATAAGATGTGCCCCAAGTATTGCACCTCTATCCTGAAGAAGGCACACTTCACCAGGTTGCCATAAAGCTGCTGCTCTCGTAAGCACTACAAAACTTGACGCAAATGATCCATATGTTCCTCCTCGGTTCGCAAATAAATCAAAATATCGTCAAGAAATATGATCACGAACCGATCCAAGTAAGTACGGAACACCCCGTTCATGAGACTCATGAATACTACAAGGGCGTTTGTCAAATCGAAGGGTACCACGGTGAACTCATAATGGCCATATCTGGTTCGAAAAGTAGTCTTATGAATGTCTGCCTCTGTGATGCGCAATTGGTGATACCCAGATTTTAAATCAATTTTTGAGAACACTCTGGCTCCCTGCATCTGATCAAAGAGGTCATCAATCCTAGGCAGAGGGTAACGATTCTTCACCGTCACCTTGTTCAACTACCTGTAATCCATGCATAGTCGAAGAGACCCATCCTTCTTCTTCACGAAGATGACCGATGCGCCCCAGGATGAAATGCTAGGTTAGATGTGCCCCTTTTCAAGTAACTCCTCTAACTACAGTTTAAGTTCTATAAGCTCATGTGTAGTCATCCTATAGGGTGCATGAGACACAGGTTCTGCACCTGGCACTAAGTTGATGTGGAAATCGACCTCTCTGCATGGAGGCATACCTGGTAACTCCGGTGGGAATATGTCAGCAAAGTCTCTCAAGATAGGGTGATCATCTAAGGTAGCCTCAGGCTCATCCTCTGATTTGTCACTGACTGTAATAGCAAACATCTGACAACCCTTCTGCATGCAGTGCTTAAGCTCTTGAGTGGATATCATATGAACCGTCGTGGGCTTCTGAATGCCCACTATCTCGACTGGTGTGCCATGATCGTCTAAGCAACTAATCATCCTCTGGCAACAATCTAGTTTAGCTCTATGAGCTGCAAGCCAATCCATACCTAGAACTACTCCATAGGATCCTAATGGCATAACCCTAAGGTCACATGCTGTAGTGAAGGAACCTAAGGAGATCTCATAATCTCTAACCACGGTATCTACTGACATCCTGGCCCCAGAGGCCAACTCAACCTCCCACCTAATGTCCTACCTATAAGCCACCAGCCTGCAACATTCCACTAACAATGTAGACATAAAAGAATCAGTAGCTCCAGAGCCAAAAAGAATAGAGATAGGGAAATCCCCAATCGTACCTGCTATCTCAATGACTAAAGCCTAGAAATTGGCCTGGCAGTTGTTAACCACTGCAAACATGCGGTGGGAATTGCCCACATCACCTACAATCTGCTTAGATCTTCCTGCACGGGGCTGTCCCCCTACTGTAAATCCCTGTGGACACTCCCTGGCTAAATGCCCTACCCCACCACATACATAGCATGGGCCCCTAGCCTGTAACTGTACAGACTAAGTCCTGCCCAACTGCTGCTGTCCAATCTGTCCAGTGGACCCCTGTGAACCCCTATTTGATTGCTGAGACCTTGGGGGTTCCACAGAAGATCCTTGCTGTCTCAATGACTGAAGCTTGGAAATTGGCTTGGCGGTTGTTAACCACTGCAAACATGCGGTGGGAACTACCCACGTCACCTACAGTCTGCTTAGATCCTTCTGCACGGGCTGTCCCCCTGCTGTAAATCCCTGTGGACACTCCATGGCTAAATGCCCTACCCCAACACATACATAGAATGGGCCCCTAGCCTGTAACTGTACAGACTAAGTCCTGCCTGACTGCTACTATCTAGTTTGTCCAGTGGACCCCTATGAACCTCTGTTTGATTGCTGAGACCTTGCGGGTTCTGCAGAAGGTCCCTGCTGTCTCTGGTCTCTACGCTGGCCCTGCTGCTGCCATCCACGGTTCTGTCCCCCCTGAACCCTCTGTCGGGGCCTAGATTTCTGCTAATGCTGCTATGGAGGCCTAGGAGGTAATGATGAGGAATTAAACCCTCCTCTCTGTGGTGTAAATTGCAGTCTTCAAAAATTCTGTTGTTGTTAGGGATTACGATCTTGATACTGCGGGCGTGAATTCTGCCCTCGTCCCTAAATTTCCTTTGCAATAAGAGCCTTTTCAACAGTCTCGCTCATGGTCTGGGGATCTGCCATACGTACTGGTCCTGCTATCCTGTGATTCAGGCCTCTGATGAATTTATGTACCAAGAGTTTTTCGTCTTGGAGGTATTCACATAATGAGAAAGCTCAATGAACTAGCTCTCATATTGAGCAACAGTGAGTCCTCTCTGCTGTAACTCAGGGAAGTCATCAATCCTGCGCTGTCTGTAATATTTTGACAAATATCATGCATTAAAGCGCTCTATGAAGATATCCCAAGTGAGTATATCTAGGGATAGTCGGCGCTTGCACTCCTCAGTGTGGCACCAGGTAGCTGCTGCATCTCTTAGGAGATGCACTGCCACTCATGCTTTCGTGTTGCTCCCGTAAGGTTGCAATGCGAAACACCTGTCTAGATAAATCAGCCAAGCCTCGGCCACAGCTCCCTTTATAGCTCCTGCAAAAGTAGGTGGGGTGAGCCTAAGCAGATCTCTAATAGGATCTCCTCTATCTCTGAGCCCTATAACTGACTCATCTAATCCATACTCATACGGTCCATGGTATACCTGTTCTACCCTCCTGGTCTCATCTCGTCTTGAGAGTCTCAGAGGACTCCTACTCTGTGCATGGTAGGCTAACCCTACCTTCTCTACTGTAGTGTCAGGAATCTCAACGAAAGGCTCCATGCATGGCACCTCTAACAGATCTATGCGGGGTTCCACATATGGCTCAGCACGTAATTCTGCATGTGGCTCATTACATGGCTCTTCTCACAGATCAACGCGAGGCTCATCATGTGGCTTTGGAATAGTTGGTGGTAACCACTCTAACATAGCTTGTAGTGTCTAAAGAATCTATGGGCCTAGGTCAATTACTGGTGGTGCCTGTGGTACGAGTGGTGCTTGTGATACGGGTGGATCTGCTATAACTGCGGGTCCTTATCCCTCAGCTGAGGAATCACTATGTACCTCAGCAGACGCTGTGTGGCATGATCGCGCTCGTCGAACACGTCGGGGAGGCATCCTTAACAAAATAAGGTATACACTAATTAATCAATGTTGCAGAATAATAATGTGCCCAATTATGCCCAGTGTTTAAACTTTAGGCTTTGATACCAAATGTCATGCTCACATTTCTCATGCAGTCACAACATGCATCACACATGTCATGTCCACATGCGCCATGTGGTCATGACATGAAAAACCAAAAAATTTTCCACGCTTCCCTAGAAATCCCCTCATACGCGTAGGCATGCTTGGCAGCATACGCTTAAGGTGAAAATAATACAGTTGTCGGCGGGGTACCAAGTACATGTGTGCACACCCTACTCAAGAAGGCCAACAAGGGGGTCTTTGTGATGTGATTAACGTCGCTACTAGGTTCCAACTTTTAAGGCTTCTAAACCCTAGATTTCAGAAAGATCCTGGTAACATAACACCTCATGGGCGTTGGTGTGATAAACGCTAATCTTGAACGCATGGTTTCCTGACTTAGGTTAATCTCACGAATTACATTTGAACATCAGTTGTTTTAGGTGATAGATCATTTTTTAACAAAGCACGATCATCTATTCTTCTTTCCATTTTCTAAAATTTCATATTAATTTCTCCACCTTCAGACTTAGCATTTTCAACCAAGCCCGTTCATTTGCCCTCTCTTTCTTTTCTTGGAATTTAATTTTAATTGTATTTCTATCACGTTCATTTTACCGTTTCTCTAAAATTTAATTTTGATTGTATTTCTATCTCTTTCTCCTTCCCGTTGTGCAAGATCTTCTTATGTTATCCGATTTTTTTTCTTCACGTTCTTTATCAAACAGCAATAACACTACATCCTTTACATTATTCCTAATTTCTTGGTAAACCAGATCACTTACACAAGGTTGGTTAACTTCACTTGACTCAGTCCCCCTAGGGTTTTGCTCTAGGTTTTAGTTCAACGTTTGAATTAATTTTAATAATCAACTTATTCCTAAATAGGTTTAACGGTAGGTTAAACTTACTTAATTCTCTTAGCTCTATTTGGAAATGTCGCACATTTTCTCCTCTTTGTTTTCCAAGGTTAGCTGTTCTTTCTCTTTCTCTCTCTCTTTTTTATTTTTTTTCTCAATTGGATATTTATTTTCTAAATCTATAGTTAAGTTTTTTTAAAAAAGGCCGCTCATGGAATGGCTATGATGGTTTGTTTGCATTTATTTTCAGTGTCCTTTGTAAATGAAAAGATCATATTTTCCTCTTCATTTTCCTGTCATTTAATTTGGGATAATTGTTAAAACTTTCAAGAAACTCTTCCTTAAAATTAAAATATATTTACCTATGCTCTTTTTAAATTATAATTGTATAAACAATGTATTTCTGAATTGCAACTCTGAGTTTAAACATCTATTCAATTCGTATTATACATTATGCATAAATAAATCCCACTTTCCTCGATTAAAATTTCTATTTCAAGTCAGATGTTTTAAACTACATATAGTAAGCATTTAATTACTTGCGATAATTTCAAAAAAATAATAATGTAATCCCAAATTTCATTTCTTTCATGGTAGCAAAATTACGACTTGGCTTATAACAAAATTTAAAATTAATATTTCCACTAAGCTTACATAGAAATAATACTTTTACAAACTTAATTAAAACATCAACTAACTCTCAACTTTGTAAGTAGGAGAAGAAGGAACTAGACAATTTTAATATCCTTTTAAAAACAAATTTTCTCTTCCTTTCCTCATTTCTAAATGGTAAAATTAATGAACAAGAAAATTACAACTATCAACCCAAGAACAGAGGATTTCCTCACAACTCCAAAAATAACAATTTATACAACAATAGGGAGATAATTTTCTCCTTTTGGAAAATCAACAAGGAAGGGGCTATTAAAAGATCAGGCTCTCCTTAAGACTTAAGGAAAATAAAATATTTTCTAAGATCCAATAATCTTCTCCAAGCTTCATAATAAGCTCCCAGAAAACTTACATATCACACAAGGGAAGAAACACCACACAAGCTGCTCTCCTCTCTACCATAGACCCGCAAGAGGGTCACCCCCGAGCTAGGGAGATCATCCACACACCTAGGGTATTCTAAAATTTCACTTCACAACAAGGTAGAAACAACACACCAAAACATACATACACCCATGGATATTACACAACATAAAAACTCAACCACAGTGAGTTTAACAAGGGCTAGGAGAGTGGACACACTCAACTCTAGAGTGTCACCCTTCAATTAAATTTCAACACAGTTTCCTTCTCATGGCCTCAAGCCAACTTGCCAACAAAGATTCCAAGGAGTTCATATTTTGACTCAAGCCAAATAACATAATTTCTCAAAGTCACACAAATGCCCTCAAGGCTTTCAACATCCCAAAAGAAACAAGGCATGCACTCGAGGAGGATCACTCCTCCCCTACCCAACATTCGATGAGCATTTCTCCCAAGTGGAAGAAGCTTTGTCAACACCCAAATAAATTTCCCCACAATTACAAAATTTAGAACACAACAAATCAAATTTTATTTCACAAATCCATCATGCAAGAAACAAAACATACAAAGAAAAGGCCTTGTATACCAACCTTAACAAGCCCTTTAATGGAAGTAGTTGATGAAGAGATCCACTCCAATTTCCTCTCTCCCAAAAAAAAACTAACTGACTCCCTCTACACTAAGATTTCTCCCTTTAAAACTCCTTTTAAAAAAAAAAAAATTCCACCAATTTCCTTATCCTCAAGTGGGATTAAAAAATAACCCCAGTCCTTTTTCCACTATCCCAAGTGGGATTAAAAAAATAACCCCTCTCATGAGCTCCTTCCCCAAAGTCTTCCCTCTTTTTTGTCACTATCCCAAGTGGGATTAAAAAAATAACCCCACTCATGAAGGACCACACCACTTCATGGGGACTCTCACCAAAAGTGAGGGAACAAGAAGACAAGCCCCTCCATTATTGGTGGACCATGGATTCATTTCAAGCCTTGGAAATTGAAAAAGGGATAGGCTTAAGTGTTGATACCACTCATCTTATCCCTCCCTTACCTCCAAATTCGTCACTTAACTTCACTGTGAAGTTAAGGTGACCATACAGAAGTTACCCAAGGGTTATCCAAGTCAAAAGTGACCCTAGACCCATGGGGTATAACCCAGGGTCAATTTAAACTTAGTTAGGACACCTAGGGTTAAGTTAAGACACAAGAAAAGGGTCTCAAATTTTAAAATTCAAAAATAAGATAAAATTCAAAAACAATTCTTACAACACATATCATAATTCAAATTTACAAGAGGGTAGACCTAACCCATTCAACCTCATGCAAGACAACATTACAACATTAAATCAAACACAAAGTTGATCTCAGTTCCTCGTGGAACTAGATTGGCTTCATAAGGGATTACAACATAAGGTGCGGAATGATCTCCAGTATCTGTGGTTTTGTTAGAAATACCTGCACACTCAATCTCAAAGTTAATTCCACGTATACATATCATAGCCGAAGTAAATTTAATACATGCATTTCTAAAGCATACCAGAGTTCTTATAAACATAATGAAATCACATGACAATTTTCTTTCTAACATCACCCAATTAGTTTCCCTGTAATGTAAATATTAATCGGACATCACCCAATTAGTTTTTCCTATAAACATCTATCTAACATCACCTGATTTGTTTTCTCTTAAAGAAAACATCTAACTAACATCACCCAATTAGTTTTCCTTTAACATAATAAGGTTTAATAGTTTAAAAATCTGG
Source organism: Cunninghamia lanceolata (assembly GCA_027924645.1). Classification (NCBI taxonomy): domain Eukaryota; kingdom Viridiplantae; phylum Streptophyta; class Pinopsida; order Cupressales; family Cupressaceae; genus Cunninghamia; species Cunninghamia lanceolata. The sequence continues at coordinate 25,125,985 of BSBN01000377.1, read as the reverse complement.
GATCAACAATCCCACTAATGTAAAAGTATCAACAACAGTAAGGTATTTAGTCACATGTACGGAAATGAAAAAGTGTAGGGCTCACAACGGTTCAGTAAACCCTCTTCTAGGGTTTTGATAGAAAATATGCACTCTTCACCCATTCCGATGATGTAACTCCATCTAGATCAGTGGAATGGAATTTGTCGTGTCTATCTTTATGTGTTGTGAAAGGTCTTTTGGGCAGGGAACTAAAATTGAAGGAGTTTGTTGAATGAACTTAACAAAACCATGTGTTAGGTGCATCTTAGAGGGAACAACATAACCTAAATTTGCCACAGTTGACTGTGAGACACAAAAACCCATGAAATCCTTATTTTTTCCATGTAATTGATGTGTTCAATTGGTTCAGAAAGTTTTTTCACTCCATTCAAGAGTACATGCTTTATATTTTAGGCCTAATTGGGGCTCATCCCAGTACGACAGTCATACTGAATATGCCACATGTTCCAAAACAACCTACTACAAGTTCTTAGTATGTTGTTAGACTTCCAAAAGGGTATCTCAATCCATGTTTGTCTACTTTTGAAAGTGCCTAGTTTGCAAGAAATCTTCTGATAGAGCTAAAAATAGACCTATAAGGAGATAGGTCAGTTTGTGAGGGAGTTTCCTTGTGTGTAGGTCTAAGGCCTCATTGAATGGGTTGTACAAAGTTTGTAGAGTGTCAAAAGGTCCTCCACATGTCTACCTCCAAGGAAGTAAGTGTTTAATGTCACATCTCAAGTGATCATTGGTTTAGGACTATCAAACTTCTTTGAATATGCCTAGTTTTCCCTTGTCCTCTACATCACTACTCCCCTTGAGAGGTAGCCTTCAAAACATCAATTCAGATCAAAGAATGACACTTTGAGCTCCACTCAATTGATGCATTCTGATGCATCTTAGTTCTGGACAAGAGGGGTAATGAGCCCTAACTTTTCTCTGAGATACTCAAAGGTATCTTTAGGCAGAGGCTTAGTGAAAATGTCTACAATTTGATCCTTTGTGGACAAATATTCCAACTTTACTTCATTCTCTGTCACCTTCTCTCTCAAAAAGTGATACCTTATTGATATGTGTTTTTTTCTTGAGTGCATCACTAGATTCTTTGAGATGTTTATGGCACTTGTATTGTCACAAAAGATTGCAATTGGATCTTCATATACAACTCTTATATCCTTCAATGTTTGCTTCATCCATAACACTTGAGTGCAACACCATGCTGCTGCAATATACTTTGCTTCTGCAGTTGACAAAGAGATTGAATCTTGTTTCTTGCTTAGCGATGAAACTAACTTATTACCCAAGAAGATAACACCTCCACTTGTGCTCTTTTTGTCATCAACATCTCTAGCCCAATCTGCATCTGTATAAGCACTGAGAGTGAAGTTATTGTCCTTTGGATACCATAATCCTTGATTCAGAGCACCTTTTAAATACCTTAGGATTCTCTTGATTGCTATCACATGCGATTCTCTTGGATCAGCTTGAAACCTTACAACAAGATAGACTGGATGTATAATATCAGGTCTGGTTTGAGTTAGATAAAGCAATCCTCCAATCATGGATCTATATTTTTTCTGATCAGCCTTAGGTGATTCATCAGTTTTTCTCAACTTGCAACGAGTCACCATGGGGGTACACACTGGTTTAGAGTCTTCCATTCCAAACTTCTTTAGCAACTCTTTCACATACTTAGACTGAGATATGAAGATTCCTTTATTTGATTGATTGATTTGCAGACCTAAAAAGAAATTCATCTCACCAAACATGGACATTTCAAATTCACTTTTCATCTCACTGGCAAACCTTATGCACATACCTTCATTTCCTCCAAAGATAATGTCATCAACAAAGACCTCAACAACCAAGATCTGACCAGTATTGATTTTGAAATATAGATTGCTATCTGCAGTACCTTTACTAAATCCCAATTGTAATAAATACCTATCTAACCTGGCATACCAAGCTCTAGGAGCTTGTTTGAGTCCTTACAACACTTTCTTTAGCTACATACCATATCACTTTGATTTGACAATTGGAATTCCTCCAATTGCTCAATGTATACTTCCTCTTCTAACTCACCATTCAGGAAGGCAGATTTCACATCCATATGATATACCTTAAAATCTTTGTGAACTGCAAACACCAGAAACATTCTGATTGCTTTAATCCGAGCTACTAGAGTAAAAGTTTCTTCAAAATCTATCCCTTCAATTTGAGAATATGCTTTGCATACAAGTCTTGCTTTATTCCTTACAACTTGTCCATTTTCATTCATCTTGTTCTTGAAGACCCATTTAGTTCCAATAACCTTTTTGTCATCAGGTCTAGGAACTAATTCCCAAGTTTCATTCTTCTCTATCTGCAATAGTTCTTCCTCCATTGTGTTTACCCAATTTTCATCACTACATGCTTCATTCACAGTCTTTGGTTCAATCTTTGAAAGTAAACAGTAATTGACTTGTTCCTCTACAACTCTTCTCCTTGTTAACACATCTTTGTTTTTGTCACCTATAATTTGATCTTTAGAATGATTGATCTTTACATACTTGGGAGTCTTAACAACACTTTCTAGAGAATCTTCTTCATTTTGACCGTCTTCATGCTCATCTTTTTCTTCATTCAATATAGTTATAGGTTCATCTAGTTCATAGTAATTCAAGTCTAATATTTTTTCCTTACCTTCATCTACCTTCACATTTGCACTTTCAACAATCTTTTTGAGCCTTTTATTGTAGCACTAGTAGGCCTTACTCTTGGTAGAGTATCCAAGAAATATTCCTTCATCACACCTAGCATCAAACTTTCCTAGATCTTCATCTCTCCTGACATAGCATTTGCTTCCAAAGATTTTGAAATACTTTACTGAAGGAATTCCTCCATACCATAATTCACAAGGAGTTTGAGTACCATTACCTTTGACTTGAACTCTATTTTTGATGTAAATAGCAGTATGAGTAGCCTCTTTCCAAAACACTTCTGGTAGATCTGCTTCCTTCATCATAGACCTAGCAGCTTTTTGAACTATCCTATTTTTCCTTTCCACAACTCCATTTTACTAAGGAGTTCTAGGTGTAGACAACTGTCTTTTTGTCTTATGTTCTTCACAAAAAATGTTGAATTCATTTGATATGAATTCACCTCCTCTATTAGACCTCAAGCATTTGATTTTCAATTCTATTTCATTCTCAACCATTTCCTTGAAAGATTTGAACTTTTCTAGGGCTTTTGATTTGTCTCTTAGAAAAGTAACCCAAGTCATTCTAGAATAATTATCAATAAGAAACATGAAGTACCTGTCACCTTGTAGACTTCTCACCCTTGTAGGACCATAAAGATCTGTATGCACTAGATCCAACAAACTGGCAGAAAATTGCTCTTTGCTCTTGAAGCTTGTTCTTGTCCGCTTTTGTAACTGACATTCCTTGCAAATTGTATTAGATGGTTTCACAAGCTTTGGTAGATCTCTCACAATCTGGCCTGAACTTATCTTTATTAGATTATCAAAGTTTATATGACACATCCTTCTATGCCACAACCAACTCTCATCTATTTGGGCCAATAAACAGTGATCATTAGTTCCTCTTAGTTTATAGATATTAGCTTTTGTCTTCTTACCGATAGCAATCACAGTTTCAGAGCTTTCCATGATTTTTCACCCATTGTATTTGAATCTTAGATCATATCCTTCGTCACACATCTGACCAACACTCAAAAGAGTATGCTTCAAACCTTTCACATATAGGACAATGTTAGTATTATGCTTTCCATCAAATGAAATAGATCCTTTTCCACAAATCTTACCAGCTGCATTATATCCAAACCTATCTAGTCCTCCATCATACTTTTCCAAACTTACAAACTTACTTTTCTCACTAGTCATGTGATGTGAGCATCCACTATCAATAATCCATTCATTATTATCTTTCTCAGCCTGCATAGCCATAGCACTTTCTTCCACTGGTTTTTCTTCCTTCACACAGCTAGCAGAATTAGTTGACACATGATCTTCTTTAATAGAAATAAATAGACATCCATTTGCACTAGTACTAGCATCATCAGTCACACCTTCATCATCAAAATCTCCAACATAGTAGCATTTCTTTGGAACTCTAGGTCTGCTCTCATATCTTTTCTTATTTCTTTCAATTCTTTTAGGACATCTGGAAGCATAATGACCTACCTTACCACAAGAGAAACATCTAAAAGGTAATTTACCTTTGAACTTACCAGAACCCCTTTGCATCTTGTCGATAAAGTTAGCTTCAATTTCATCAAAATCTACTTTATATTTCTCAGCTCTGGAAATCTTTTTTGAAGTACTGGCTTTGAAAGCTAATTCAACTTTTGGAAGGGCATCACCAAATTCTCTCATTTCAAAGGTTGTAATCTTTCCAAGTGTAATGTTAGAAAATCTCCCCTTGGGGGCTTTTCCCTCAAAAGGTTTAGCTCCTGGGTCTTTAGTGTGCATTTAGGACATCTTACTTCATAATTCAACATCCCGATGGAATGAACCTTGGGTATCATGACAAATGGGGCCTAGGGGGACCCCTTGAACCTAACCTTGTCCAAAATAAGGGGGGAGGACTTGGGGGCCCACGCAGTAGTCCTACCCTATTTTGGGTCAGGCCCAAATTTCTAGTGTCAGTTTATGACCGTTATTTGGTCCCTAGGCCGACACGGTAATTTTTAATTTACGAAATCTTGGCAGGAATGTTTGTAGTTGTATATAAAAGCATGTTTAGGCATTAATTTGTAAACTAGAGCATTATTAGATGGTTATTGTGAACTTTATGCATCCTAAGGGTGATTCAAGGCTTCCATTGTGTGGCAAGAGTAGATTTGTGTTGTTTATGTGTTTGTGTTTACATATTTGAGCATCTATCTCCTCATGGCATGAAGAGCTTGTTCCTCCATGAGATCTTCACTACAAGGTGATATCTATTGTGATTATTGAGCATTTATCATTTGGTTTTTGCCTCTGCCTCCCTAGGCATGCACTCTCTATCTGACAATAGTGTTCAAAAGACTTGAATGTCTCTCTGGGGCTTGACTGAGGCAAGCCTTTAAACACCACAACCCCCTCCCAAAGTTTTCATGATTACAGGTTACAGGTGGGAGTTGCAGACAAAGTGAAGTTGCAAGAGGGTACAACAAAGTGTTAGAATTATAGATTAGTGAAAGAAACAACTACCTAGATTTGGGCGCCCGCTCATTAGTCCTTAAAGTTTTTCAACGGGAAAATATTCAATACAATAGATACAGGTTGTAGACCTTGTTTCTAGATCTTGACAAAAAGCAGGGCCTTGGACTTGGGCGCCCGCTCTTTAGTCCGTAACTTTTTTTCCTCAAAACCCCAAAATTAGGTGCATAGTTATTTGATATTTTACATCTTTCTGTAGAAGCATTTTTTGTAATTCCTTCGTTTTACTGTCGTATTTGCATAATTAGGGTTTTAAGTTACAATTGAGCATAAGTGAAGAAATTTGTCAATATAATCATAAAAATCTAAGTTTCCCTACATATCAATAGAGACCTAGGGTATGATAGTACATTGCAACTTGACCCTAGGTCATTGAATGTAAGGGTGAAAGGAGGATATACACCAAAACTATAAAAAAATTAACATCCAAAAATCACCCATTACATTTTGGTGAACCCATGTTATTAGACTTGTTGGCACCTTGTTGAGTGTTGTGCTTCATATTTTCATTGATTTCATTCATTCATATAGTCATTCATCTTATTGCATTGGAAAACTTACAAAAAAATTGAAAAAAATTGCAAAACCCTAGAGTGCATTTTCATATAGGTTTGCATGTTGCATGAATTAATTTGAATTTCATAAAATTCTGATTTTTGTATTATATCTGATATAAATTACAAAAAATTACAAAATTTCAATATCTTGCATTGCATTTGCATCATAAAATTGCTAGGGTTTTGTTGAAAATTGTGAATTTTGCATATAACCTAGTAATTCCAAAATCTAGGGTTTGTAGATAAAATATTGTTTCATATTTTTCTACTGATTTTAGAGACTCATTAAAATTTGCATTTTTCTATAGTCTTGTATTTTGAAACAAATTTGCATTTAGATTCTAAAAATTTGTTTTTTTGCAAAAAAAAAGTCAACAAAAACTAGCATTTTCATTGATTTTTCACTAGATTTGCACTTGCATTTTACATGCTAAAGCATGGAAATCATTTTAATATTTGAGAGCATGTAATTTTCATCATATACCAGCTTGAAAAACATTCATATAGCATTTTGTGTCAAGATCTCAAACCTAGGACTTCAAAAATATTGATTTTCACTAGATTTGGCCTTATCGACACTCTAAATTTGCACCATAGGCGTGTTGTGAAGGATATTTTCATATTAATAAGATTTTATCAGGGTAATAATTTTCTTCCCCTCCTAAAAATCTTCACAACACCCTTTTTAACGGGCTCTTGTATTGAAAATTTGGTGAAAACCACACATTTTTGCTATTTTTGTCCTAGGGTTTGGCCTAGTTTGCACTCTAAGTGTGTTGTAACAAATTTTATGGATTGAAGTGACTAATATCATAAGTATTATTTTCTTCAGCTCCTAAAATTATTTACAACACCCCTTTTTCTAAGTCTTACAATTGAAAAACCATTAAAAATTGCCTATTTTGCTGCATTTTCACTAGGGATTGACCTTGGGAGACACTAAAAGCATGTTGTGATGGATATTTTAGCATTAAGAGGCTGTTATTACTGATATAATTTTTTGTCCATCATATTTTTTCTCACAACACCCTTTTTCATGCTCTTTTGCTTTGAAATTTGGTGAAAAATTGCATGTTTTAGCATATTTTCACTATATTTTGACTTGTCGTCATCCTAGATTTGTATAAGTCTAATAAATCTCTACCCTAAGAGAAACATTCCTTTAAGAAGAAGCATAAGACACATGGGATCTAGTGCTCTTGAATAAGTTGGTACATTAAACAGCTTCTTTACAAAAGGAGAGACACAAATGTTACAAGACATTACACCCATCACAAGTACAATGGAAGAGAAAACTTTTCACGATGTTGATTATACTATTGAGATGACATGATGAAAAAATAAATAAACTTGACAAAGACCTAGCTAAATTTCAAGACTATGTACAAACTAAGAGGATAGCTAAAGAGGCTGTACCTGTGATTCACCATGTAAGAGAATTGATAAAAGAAGGACAAGATGGTGTTAATGCAATCCATGGTTTAGCACATATTGTACAAACCAATATCATGCCAATGACTGCATGTGTAAAAGTGATAAATAACACTTTGTTACTATCTCATACACAAGTATCAGCACCTATACCGACTATGGGAATATCCACTTTTACGTCCACAATCTTAACAACTGATGTGATTGCTTGTAGTAATGCTACCACTAGTATTGGAGTATCTAATGGCACTAATTACAGAGCTGTGGGATTTGATTATCAGAATTTGGTTTCTAAGGGGACCTCCTCTATGCATAATTGTTCTCAACCACCTATCTATTCCACTCATTTCTAGCTACCTATTACCTACTCGCAACCATCTTCCACCTACCATTATGTCCAACCACCGTTGACATATTCTCAACCTCTGCTTATCATATCTCAAGCTCAATCACCTCCTCACTTTGGTTCCAATTCCTCACAACAAACTGCATCTCCCAATGATGCCAGCCTAAACCAACTTTTATAGGGCATGAATGCTTTACAACAAAAGGTACCAAATTTGACAAATTCTTCGTAGCCCAATATACCAACATATCATGCCTATAATCCCCTTTCCTATGCAATCTTGAGAACTCCTATGCCTGAAAGGTTTGAGACTCCTCACTTTGAAAAATATGGTGGAAAAGGTGATCCTAATACTCATGTGGCATCATTCATAGCTATGTGTAGTGATTTCTATTTTGAAGAGGATTTATTAGCAAAACTTTTCCCACGATCTCTCAGAGATACTGCCTTAGAATGGTTTTGCTCTTTACCTCTGAATTCAATACACTCCTTTTCGTAGTTGATTGATCAATTTTTACAACATTTTCAAGCAAACATCAGACCCCAAGTCTCCTTAATTGACTTGGTTCACTGTAAGCAAGGTTCGAAAGAGAATTTAACTGAGTTTATTAGTCGGTATCAAGCATTGTATACACAAATTCAATATCAGATGATAGATGAGGATGTTCATAAGGTATTTATTACAAATTTACAACCAAATATTTGTGATAAGATCCTCTTGATGAAGTATAACTCCTTTCAACATTTATGCACTACCCTTCATGATTACCAACTTTTGTCTAGTTAGTATAAAAACCAAAATTCATTGGCTCAAGTTAGTCAATCCATGGGTGGATCATCACAAAACAACTTTACGAGAAACAATAACAATAGGAGTTTCATCAAGATTAATGGACCAAATATGAACAACTTTTCTAATGTGTCTGCTATCACAAATCCAAAGAAGACATTATACCAACCAAGAAAGTTTACTCTGATATCTGAGTCTTATCATTCCATCATGAATCAAGCTATGAGTAATAACATTCTGAAGCTTCCCCCGATTAAGCTTGTTGATCCTAGTAAAGTACAAGGACCTTACTTCGATGCTAATGCCTTTCTTCATTTTCATCAAACACAAGGACATGATACTGAACGATGTCTGTGTCTTAAACATGATATACAAGACCTTATTGATTTGAATATCATCTAGTTATCAGGTGTGAATGATAATGGAAACAAGTTGGTTGCTCCGCTGAATCAAAATTTGCAAATCTTTACTAATCCATTCCCTAAACATACTGATACCAATATGATGGAACATGGTTTAGTGGAAATAGATGATGATGATTATTTAGACTACGATAATATCGTGGGTATGATTGAAGTGGATAAGAAGCAAGTGGATAATCCACCTCATCCGTGAAGACAAGGAATTAATGCTAAGGTTCCTCCTCCATTATCCATATATGGATCAGGAGATAACCAAAATGCACTAGAAAAATAGGTAGAAGAACTGATATAGACGAGTGAGAAGGTATAGGATAATTCCTGTTACTATGTTAGAAAGATTTAACAATGAAAACTCACTAAAAATTGAAAGAGTAAGATGACTATTAGCAGTTGGAAATAATAGTGGTTCTCCCCCTCATAAGCAACAAAAAGTCTCATTTAAACAAGGAATTACAAAACAAGCATCATATGATAATAAACAAGACTTTCATAAGAACCACTCAAACTTTGCACTAAACATGATCGAGTACCTCTCCAAGAGGTTCTCAAATTCAAAACTCTAATACAATGATCATGTAGGTAAGTATCTATAACCCTTTATCTCTCTCGTGATGTGTAATGTGTTTTTTAGGCCTCCTAGAATGACCCTTTATTCTCTTGTAAGGTCTGGGATACTAGGAGACTGCCTCTGTTGTGACCTTCTTCTATTGGTATCATCATTCTTCTATATTGACTCTCTCTTTGATTTCATTGTTGTGTGTTGTGTCTTGTGGACATAGCATTGCAGTTGGTGACACTAGGGGCACTGTCCTACATGATTGTCCCTAGGACACTTGTTTCTCCTCTCTTATTTATTGTTTCCCTTCCTCTAGTGTTTCCATCTAGTAGGCAGATGACAAAAAACATTTATACTGATGTGGACCTAGCGTCCCTTTCGTGAGAAATCAAAAATTGGATTTAGTTCCTAATATGAATATGGGGTTGTATATCTTATCCGACACTTGGCTAGTGGAAGTACTTGTGCTTTCCACATAGTGATTTTGATGGTGTTTTATCTCATTTACAAATCATAAATAATACTTCTGCTCTGTGCACTTTGACTACCTTGAATCTTGCATACCCCATAATTCATATGCATTGATGTTTTTGTTTATCATGATTATGGACACTAACATGTTTCTTGTAGGGATGTGTTTGTGGGAACATTTGGCAATCGTAAAGTACATGTCACCTCCAGGGGGCATGGGCTTTGTGAAAGTCTATGTTCCCTTGTGTGTTTTCTTCCTACCTTAATGTGCTTGATATTGATGCATGATATCAACCACTTTAAGGTAGGGGCATATATAAGGTAAGTTGTCTGTTGTAGATGTTAGCAATGTGTTTGTCCTCATGTATAGTTTAAAGACTTGCATGATGAGTGCATCCTGCATCTTGAGTTTGTTTGCAATCAATCAATCATGTAAGCCCTTTGTAGAGGTAGGATATCGAGCATATCCTTTTTCTTAAGTACTCTACGGAGGCAGGGATGGTGTATTTTTCATAGCAGATTGCATCATCCTGTCATTTTCAAAAGTCCTCTGCGGAGGCAAGGAGTGGTTCTATGACTAATTCAACCCTTAAGCATGTCTTCGGCGATTGCTGTGGCAAAGCCCAATTGTTGGTGTGTGCCTGTAATGTGCTTGAGATGGTATTGAGCCTAGAAATGGAAACACTCCATCGCTTGTCTGCCATGTTTTCTCCTTGTCTTCAAGTCTATGTGTTTGGCATGCTTACTTTGTGTGGCATGTTTGTTGTCCCATATGCAGTTTAAAGACCTGCGTAATGAGTGCATCTTGCATTTTGGGAGGTTTTACATGTCTTGCATGTGTGTTGCCCCATATATGCAGTTTAAAGACCTATACGATGAGTACATCCTGCATTATGGGAGGTTTGTTTACTTTCCTGTACTTGCATCTGCATTTCATACATATGAGAAAAATAAAAGAAAAGAAATCATCCATGTCTTCCATGCATTAATGTGTCTTCTATGCATTTACTATCTTCTCCGTGTTCTACATGACTATAACTGTCTTCTCTGTGTTTTGCATGCATGTTACTATCTTCTATGTGATTGGCGTGTCTTCTCCATGCTTGGTGTGTTTGTGACCATACTTTAATCCATGTATTGGCCTTGTGTTTATACATACATTAAAGTGGGGGCTAAATGTAATGTTAGAAAATATCCCTTCCCTCAAAAGGTTTAGCTCCCGGGTCTTTAGTGTGTATTTAGGACATCGTACTTCATAATTCAACATCCTGATGGAATGAACCCTGGGTATCATGACAAATGGCACCTAGGGAGACCCCTTGAACCTAACCCTATCTAAAATAGGGGGGAGGACTTGGGTGCCCATGCCCTATTTTGGGTCAGGCCCAAATTTCTAGTGTCAGTTTATGACCGTTATTTGGTCCCTAGGCTGACATGGTAAGTTTGAATTTATCAAATCTTGACAGGAATGTTTGTAGTTGTATATATAAGCATGTTTAGGCATTCATTTGTAAACTAGAGCATTATTATATTGTATCCTAAAGGTGATTCAAGGCTTTCATTGTGTGGCAAGAGTAGATTTGTGTTGTTTATGTGTTTGTGTTTGTAGATTTAAGCATCTATCTCCTCATGGCATGAAGAGCTTCTTCCTCCCATGAGATCTTCACTACAAGGTGATATCTATTGTGATTATTGAGCATTTATCATTTGGTTTTTGCCTCTGCCTCCCTAGGCACGCACTCTCTATCTGACAATAGTGTTCAAAAGACTTGAATGTCTCTCCGGGGCTTGACTAAGGCAAGCCTCTAAACACCACAACCCCCTCCCAAAGTTTTCATGATTACAGGTTATAGGTGGGAGTTGTAGACAAAGTGAAGTTGTAAGAGGGTACAATAGAGTGTTAGAATTACAAATTAGTGAAAGAAACAACTACCTGGACTTGGGTGCCCACTCATTAGTCCTCAAAGTTTTGCAATAGGAAAATCTCTGATACAACAGATACAGGTTGTAGACCTTGTTTCTAGATCTTGATAAAAAGTAGGGCTTTGGACTTGGGCACCCTCTCTTTAGTCCCCTACTTTTCTGCCTTGGAACCCCCAAAATAGGTGCACAGTTATTTGATATTTTCATCTTTCTGCATAAGTATTTTCTGTAATTCCTTCATTTTATTGTTGTATTTGCATAAGTAGGGTTTTAAGGTACAATTGAGCATAAGAGAAGGAAGTTGTCAATCTAAACATAAAAATCCAAGTTTTCCTACATATCAATAGAGACCTAGGGTATGATAGTACATTGCAACTCGACCCTAGGTCCTTGAATGTAAGGGTGAAAGGAGGATATACACCAAAACTATCAAAAACTTAACATACAAAAATCACCCATTACACCAAGTAACTGATCTCTATCAATAGTTTTCAGTCATAAATTCTTCAATAGAAGCCACCTTGTGACTATAGGATTTTGGTAGTGATCTGAGAATTTTCACCACAACTTCCTTATCAGTGAGAGTTCCTCCCATGCCTTTTATTCCAGTGACAAGTTCATCAACTCTTTACATAAAGGTTGTTATGTTTTCATCTTCATTCATCTTTAAACCCTCATATTTCACTTTCAAGCTCTGTATCCTGGCTTCTCTTATAGAATCATCTCCTTCATACAAATTTTTTATCTTCTCCCATACCTCATTTGTAGATTCAAGGTCCACAACTTTTGTCAACACTGAGTCACTTAAGGAACTTAATAGAGCATCCTTTGCTTTGAAATCCAACTCATATTCTTTGATATCATCTTCAATTGTCAAACCACCTTCAGGCATGACAAATTGTGATTGTGTAGCTAGCCATACTTCATAACCAAGATAGAGGAGATGGATTTTCATTCCTACCTTCCAAAGAGCATAATTTGACCAATCAAACTGTGGAGCTTCCTTCTTATAAGACATCCTGGATCTTCCTTAAGATGTTAGGCTTTCTTTAGAGGAACTTGGCTCTGAAACCAATTATTAAAATACACCAGACAACTGAGAGGGGGGGTGAATCAGTTGTCACTAAAACTTATCTTCATATGCATATCAAATCATCAACAACTTAATTATTCATAATCAGATTTAACCATGGAAGAATGAAACCATTTACTTAATCACAATCACACATTCAATATAGTAGACACCATATTTTTATGTGGAAAATAGTAAAAGGGAAAAACCACGATGGGTGTTAGCCCACAAAATATATAAGTTATAGCAATACCAAAAAATAAAGGCTCACTGCCTATGGGTGGCTCACTGCCAAAGGGTGGTTGACTGCTAAAAGGAGGCTCACTACCAAAATGTTGAACTGAGATAACAACATCTACTCCATGCCAAGGTTCAGTTCCATTGAAGCACAAACACCTCTGCTTTACTTTGCTACCTTACTTCACCTTATCTTCGCATCTTTGTACTTGGATATATTTTCATGACTCAATTACAAGTATTTATACACTTCATCAACCTTGGAATGATCATCAAGGTCGGCATTACAATCATCAACTGTTGGAATAAACTCCAAGGTCAAAAAACATATGTTACATCATAATAGGTCTAGACCTAAAAATATTTACAAAGAAGAGAAATGAATGTGGATCATGTCGTGCCTTACCAAGGATTCAAACACATTCTTCCACACTACAACATGCTATCACAATCTTCGTAGATGATGAATTTAACCAGGTCAGCCAAGACTGATGTTAACACAAGTATTCACAAGAATACACTTCATGCACAATCTAAATTACACCTTGTAGACCAATCTGGATGTAGGAGCATGATTAGGAGACATCCACAAGCACATTGTAATCACCAAGAAAAACCGCATGACCTCTAACCACTCTATCAATAAGATTCTTCAAATCAGAGCACAAGATAGCTTGCAGACTACCAAATCATGAACCATTACACTTGAAGGCATTTAACATCATCACAGACTTACTTCTAGAACCACAAACCAAAATACTTCAATGTGGAGGAATGCAGAGCAAAACACTTTCTCCCTGTCACCATCAAACATACGGAAAAAAGTTGTTTTCACTCTGGTGAACATAACTCACTTAATTCTTCATACTGGAGGCTCAAACTTGAAATATAACATCTTTAGATAGGATTCTAAATAAATTCCAATCCACAAGCAAAGATATTTATTCTACAAGAAATGAGGAGCATTCTTCTAGACTGTTCTTCTTCATGTAATGCACTATTTCTACTGCAACACATTTGTTATCACCAGAGGGGTTAATTTTCTCAATATCCTCAACAAAGTAAGAGCCCAATTGACACCAATGACAACATAGATATGTTGACATCAATGACAACATCGATTAGACACATACTTGCAACAATTTAAAGTGCCCATGATAAGAAAGTTGATTGCAACACCCAAAAGTATTCTTGCAAGATTTTACTTAGTAGCTTAGTTAATGATGAATAAAACTTGGTGTCCTATGATTATCTAGCCAAACCACTCTGTGATCATATTCATCTATTCTAGAGCTGAGAAAGTTCTTTGCCTTCTCATGGACAAATTTACTTACTCTACAACAATCAAGAAAGGTCATGATGTCAATATGATTATTGAGGTGGTGTAAGTGTAGGTCCAGTGGCCATAAGAAATGTATCTGTACAATGGGCTCCTGTGTTTCAAGGGAAGGATGATCGGTTATTACCTTTTATAAGAGGTTTGCTTGATGAAGATTTATGTGGTATGTATTCTTTCAGCCCTTATATTATCAGTAATTACATTGAAGTATCACTTGCGGATGTCATTTCTTTACTGGTGAAATATGTTGATAAAATACAAACAAATCCCCAATATTTATCTAATCTTGGTGGAAAATATGGAAAAATTACAAGAAATGTTTGTTCATTTCTGATACAAGTCATTAAGATTTTAACAACAAAAATAAAAGCTAGAGAGGATGATAAAGAGGATCTAAGCCTTATTACTTTATTGCTAGAAGTACCTATTATCTGGGGAGCACTGAAGTGCTATCCTTACTTCTTTTCTTTAGAAGACAATACATCATTACTATGGGAGTATGCTCTGGCTATAGAGAAGTTTTTGATAGATGAAATAGAAAATGTCAAAGATTATTCAAGGAAAATGTGGGAGGAATGCATCAATAACAAAGATAAAGAATACCATTCAGAGCTTAGAATTGATAAAACTCCAAATGATTTGATTCTATTCATTGATAATTTGGGAATGCCAGAAAAGAACTTAAGGTTTTCAACTTTAGGACTTTTAAGCCACTATGAACCTTTTTGCACCATTTCCCAATATCTGAGATTGCAGAACGACCAGATAAGAGAAGGAAGATTGAAGGAGTAAAAATCACTGATGAGGTTTCTGATTCTTACAACAAAGTTATCCAACAGATTCTTTCCATTGAAACAACCCCTACATCCCTTGTTACAATCATGCAAGAAAACATAAAAGATACTAAAACACTAAAAACACACCCTTTTAGCCCTAAACTTCCTCGCAATCCCACCTTGTCTCATAGATAGACCAAGTTTACTAGAAAAGAAAGCCCCTTCTTTATTTCCATCAATCAAGTATGGTGTCTTGAGCAGTTTATAATATTCTTCTTGAATCCCCTTAAAGAAGATATGAAATATTGGTTGCTTATAAACTTCACAACTTCCATTACCATATCAGACAATTAATTGCCTAGTCTAGGCCAATTCTTATGACCTTTCAACTTTTTCTATTTTCACTTGTCTTAACCCCCTTGGATCTCCAAATACCATAATAGGGACATAGATTGTTAGGTGTACACATCCTTTGCATGTCATAAGCATTAATTTAAGTTTATATCTTGTCACTCTTCAATACCACCCCTTACTAGTAATCCCCCACATGAACACAAACCACCCTTGAAGTGATGGAAATGATTTATGTCCTAGACAATTGTCTCATGCTTAACAATCTTGGACATAAACTTGGTGCACAATATGAATAATTCACTATTATTAGTTGCAGGTAGTGGTAATGAGGTAATTCAAGTTATTGATGCTGCAAATGAAAAAGGCTTGAACAAAGTCAGAATTTCTGAAAGACAGAGGAACCATAGTAAGAAATGAAGCACCGGCATTAATTATTCCTATTTCTACTTTGAATCTTTACCAGGGTCGATGGACTATCAAAAGAAAGAGTTATTGCCAAGGGAGATCTTTGTCATTTTAATAATGCAAAAGGAGATGGGAAAGTTTTTAGTTTTGATCTTCTTGATTCTGAAGAAGGAGAAATACGCATAACAAGCTTTAATACAGTTGCAGACCAGTTTTATGATTGAGAGTGGGAGAGTATACATGGTCTCCAAGGGAAGTATGAAACTAGCACAGAAAAATTTCAACAACTTAAACAATGAATGGGAGATTTTCTTGGAGTTTACATCAACAATAGAACCTTGTTTTGTAGAGGACAACTTGATTCCACAACAACATAATAAGTTTAGGCCAATCAATGAAATTGAGCACATGGAAAATAATTCAATGGTGGACATTATTGGTGTTGTTATCTCCATTAATCCTTCTAGCACTATAATGAGAAGAAAGAATAGATAACCCTAATATTTCTCGCATCACTGCAAGGAGCCAGGCATAAACCCTAGAAATGGTACAATACTGCAAAGCAAAGATCTATCGAAGGGAGAAGTGAATATCTAAAGGAACCAAATGCAAGTTATTTGGATGTCACGAAAGATAGAAAAAAGGGGCACATTGTTGAGAAAGCTATCAGGAGAAATGATGAATATCAGGAAGAACCAAATACTAGTCCCTTTGAAATAACAATTTTGTAGAAAACAACATAACTATCATCAAAGGGACCTTTTTATATTGGGTTAACTAATTCTCAAGTCCCTTCAATATAATGAAAGAAGGGAAGAAGCATGCATGATGGGACTAAGGAATGTTTTTGGAGAAAGATAAATTCCTGTGGGAACGAATAATGAGTTCGTACGAAATACCGCTGGAAGCATAAAATATGGTAAAATAAATTCACAAGCACTTGGATTTAATATAAATTGAGTGAAATACTAAAATAAATGCACAAAGTAAAGATTTTATTTTGTGTGGTAGTAATATAAAATGAAGTTGTAAAATATTTTCACCAAGGGAGTTAGAGAGTGGGTGATTATTTTACCTTAAGAATATTTTTATTTTAAAGTGCATATAATTAAGGGTGAAACATTTCTAGCAAGGAGTAAATGTGAGCTTGAAGATTACCAGCAAAAGGAGAAATAATAATGATTAACGTTAATTTCTTACTGGGATGCAAAGGAAGATTAAATTTAATATTTTGTTTGCCGAAGATAATTAAAATAATACAAGTTTGCACCAGACAGACATGTGAAGGGTCATAACCTTTGAAAGTACATGGTATATATATGAAAGATAAAATCAAGAGATCAAAAAGAGAAATTAGTAGGATTAGGTAGTAAATAAAAACACCAAAATGAAGTCTTTTGATACATATTGAAATAATTTTTGAAGCAATCTAATGGAGGAGAAAGTTTAAATTGGTGGCCCAATTTCTGGTGTTCAACTATTTTGTTGGTATTAATTCTTTTATGTTATTCTGCTATCTCCAGAGTGGTCTTTCTCTATTATTCAAATTAAGTGTATTAAAGATACATTTAATTTGTCAAGACACACTTGCTGCCTTTGTGTGATTCTCTTGATTGGTTTCTGTGAGAAGTGAATTAAAATCCTCTTAAGAGATTCATTTTAATTGGTTTCTACCCAGAATTAAAATCCTTTTAAATTAATCATCTTACTTGGTTTCCTTCAAATAATATTTAAAAGTCCTTTCAAACATCACAGTAACTTAGGAAGATATCACTGGGATTTGTAAGAAGAGCCTGATAACTGACAACCCTGCACATTTATAAAAAGTATAAAGAATCCAAAAGTGCCGAGTAGTTAGAGTTAAGATAAGAGAGATGATCCACATATCATACACATCTAGACTCCATTTACCCAATAGGAATAGGCACTGATCTCACTCATTTCAAAAATAATACTCTACTTATTCATATATTTAATTTTCAAAACATTCACAGTAGGATCAGCTATTAGTCTTATATCTATTTTACACTCACATGCATTAAGAAATAGATTGCTATAGTCAAAGTACATACAACTCGTAAATCTGCTTTCATTATCAAGGTGCACCTACCTAGGTCCAGCAGAGCTTGAAGAGCAAGGAGTTCAAAACTAGATATAGGGTCACTCTGTTTCGTTGGCCAAAACCTTGTTAGTCTTACCATAGGATTTGGCACAACCTTAGTATTAGCAAGCTGCAATTTTGGGAACCAACACTTTCTTTCCTTAGAAGCTTTCCCTTTGCCTCTTTCTCACTTTGTTGGCATATCAATAAAACCATGACCCTACGAACCTAGTCGGTGAAATAGATGATTCACAAACCAACCGATTCACAGACAGAGGCCTCAAATGAACAAATTTTTTAAAGGAAAGAAAACACAATCATAAGGGGGAACTTTTAGTTAGAATTGTAGATTATGGAAAACAAAATTAAAGTAAACGCAAAACTAATGCAATAAAAACACAAGCTATTCCTTCATAATGAGATCCAAAACCCCTAGTTAAGGTGGAGAGTGTTGCACCCAAAACACTCTAGCTTTACCCAAGACTATGATGGACAAATGTGAAATGCTCTCAACTTAATGCAATTCACCTATTAATCTATCTCAAGATTAGAGAAGTTTTGGCATGGTAACAATGCATGAAACTTGGATGATAAAATGACTTAGATGAGGGTGTATTTATAGGCTTTTTTGGGAGAGGATTTGATCCAAGGGTGGATATTCAATTTGAAGATCAATGGTTGAGGATGCAAGTGAGGTGGAGGGCTTAGATTTCATCTCCAAAAAATGAAGGGTTATGAATAAAGATGAATTTTAAATTCATCTTGGGAAAGGGGTGAATTAAGTGAGGTTGGGTGAGATGGATTAGATGCGAATTAAAAATTCACATGGGGAAGAGAGGAGGATTAGAAATGAATTAAAAATTTATTTTGGGAAGAGTGGAAATAAATGAGTTATGACATGTGTAAGGGGTTTAAGAGGTTATTAATGAGATGTTTGACATATGTATAAAAAATTGATTTATGTGGCATGAATATCAATTTTTTATTTGGAGGATGTGAGGAAGGGTGTTAAGCTAGGTTTGACCATTTTAATCAGGGTAATTATCCTAATTAATATGATTGGAAAAAATTAGGGAATGGGTTAATGAGGGGTTAAGATTAATTAAATAATGTTTTATTTAATTAATCCTAGGTCTAGAGTCATGCAGGTTGGGCTAGGTAATTAAATAATTGATATTTAATTAACTAGGGTATGGATAGGTTACTTTGTAGGTTAAATTAATTGGATAGACATGATTTGTCTAATTAATTGGGTTTAAGGGAAAAGGGAAATTAATTAAATAAATATTTGCACATTTATTTAATTAATTGGATAAGTTAGACTATTGAATTAATTAAATTAATTCAATTGTAAAGGATGAAATGATGGGAAACCGGGGGTTGAAACGGATAATTAATTAAATAAAAATTTAATTAATTAATTGAAAGGGGAATTGGTGATGTTAGGGATGTTAGAGGTCGGTTAAGTGGTGAAGACATTTTTAGGTGTCTACATTTGCACCTCTTTGACGTGGTATCATGACCTAGCAGGGAAATGGCATCAAGTCAAAGAAAAATGCCCTAGCTACCGAGAAGGAATGAAATGGGTGAGGGATGCCCCTTGAGAGGTTGGGTGAAAAAATAATTTTTTTTGAGTGAGCTCTCGAAAGGAAGGAACAGAGGTGAAAAATGGATAGACTGAAAAATAGGTTGACAGGAAGAAAAGTGGGTGAAAAAGGTTATGATCTACACCCTAGGGAAGAAAAGTGTATTGGAGGATGACATGGCATTCTATAAATAGAAAAATGGGCCCTAAAGTGCCACATTTGCACTCACTGAGCCATGTGGATGAAGGAGAACGAGAGAGAGCATGGCGAGCCCACTATTCCCGCGATTCGAGCACTTGTCTGAGCGAGTCCAGTCCTACAGGAGAGTAGTAGGGGCTGGTGAGCAGGTAGGACGAAACCCTAACTTTGTCATTTTTTCATTTACCACATTTATTGCTTTCAGGATTTGGGATTTTGGGTTGGGTACCATTAGGAAGTCGATTGGCACCAAAAAAACTTAGATTAGGGCCATCCTCTGGATCGGTGACATTCGCTCAGGGAAAAACAAGGGGAATTGGTGCCAAAACAATTTTTTTTGGCACCTTTGTCTGGTTCGGCACAAAAATGTGCGGGCTAGGGTTTTGGGCACATCAAAGCCAAAATAGGGTAGTGTGGTGCCATTATCTCGAGCAACACCATGCTAGGAAACAATGCCATCTTTTGGATTTGCACGATGCCATCCCATCCATTGACGCCATGAGGGGAAGCGGTGCCATCCTGGGGATCAGCACCATAGGGCAAATCAATGCTATTTTTCAAAATAGCGCATAATGGCTATGTAGTGGCGCCATACCACAAAGTGGCACCCTCTGGGGATAGGGAGCACCATCTAGGGGATTGGCACAATAGGGGAAATTAGTGGTACCAAAATTGATTTGACCCCAAAAGGAAGAAAATTGAGTTAGAGAAAGCTAGTTTTAGAAGAAATTGCAGGATTTTGACAAACACTTGGTGAATATAGGTTCTTAGAGGGTTCATAGGATCGTGGGAGTGATGTGTTCCCGCTGTGATGGCCTTGTTAGTTGGATTTGATAGACCAACACAGGCCCAATTGGCAGACTTGGGATTATTGACGGTAGCGGATATGTCCGTGCTACGAGCACATAGGGTGATGAAGATGACGGTCATGGACCGATGGCGATTAGAGAACTATTATTTTCTCCTACTGATAGGAGAGATCACCATCATGCTTAAGGATGTTTATTACATCCTCAAGCTACCGATTCATGGAGACTGAGTAGTCTATGATACACAGAGAGGGAGGCTAGCCCTACATAGAGCCTTTGCCCCAGGTCATCCAGAATTATCAGGAGATAGGCAATAGATTAGATACGAGGAGACTTTAGCGGTGGGTGTAGATTACTTTACCTTGTTTCTCTGTGCATTGATTGGAGGGGTAGTGATGTTGGATCGACAAGCTAGAGGTTTTGCAGTTGGATGGGGACTGATGATAGAGGGGATGGTCCGGCAGGGGACAGTTTATGCCTGGGGACTAGTGACGCTAGCACAACTATACCATGAGATGCACATGGTCATGTATCACTATGATTCTGCACTATCAGCTGGGGTCACACTGCTACATGTGTGGGAGTTTGAGCATATTGCAGTTACTAGGCCAGCTAGAGGATATTACCATTAACAGTTCGAGGCCTATGTGTTTTTATATCGACAGCCCCATCAAGTATTCTCACACTGGATAGTTATGCTATTGGCGGCAGGCACTTAATGAGGTGACTCAACTTGTATGGCGACCATTTATTAGGGTCGAGTGATGGATAGGTGATAAAATACACATGCCTTATACTATTCAGCCATGTTATTTGATGGGCTGCGGTCAGTACACGATCGACAGGTATCTGCCGTCGCGGGTGATGCGACAATTTGGGATATGGCAGGATTTGTCTCAGGAGATGGCGATGTTTTCCAAGACACCACGGGAGTGAGATGGCCACTAGCCATAGAGCCTCAAGTGGCATTAGCAGACCTTACAACATTACAGTCACAGTAGTGGGATTGGGGGAGCAGAGTAGCAGATGCAAGGACCACGCCTGCGTATGATCAGTGATGGGCCATTTGGTGACTGATCTATTTGATAGATCCTACAAAGGAGCCAAATTTGATAGTAGATGATGAGGGAGATGTGATCGAGGAGGATATAGTGGAGGTGGAGGAGGAGGAGGGGGATCAGTTGGGAGTGTTGGCAGCAGCAGGCCATGCGCAAGCAGAGTGAGGCAGAGGGAGGAGGTAAGGGAGATGGCTACTGGCACCACTGTTAGAGCCACAACTGCAAGGATAGGAGGAGGCTAGTAGCCACTATAGCATCAGTAGGTGCAGGGTCCTATCTAGCTAGGGTAGAGGGAGCAGCGGGTAGTGAGGACCAGACACGTTCAGGCACCACAGGTACAGTGGGAGGTACCTGTATAGTAGGTACCGACTCAGAAGACACAGGGAGAATCTGTAGGATTGATGTCACCTCCACGAGTACCCCCATAGCCACAGAGATAGGGGGCCAGTACAACCCAGCCGACAGCTAAGCCACAGGTGACCGAGAGGACACATCAGGCACATATCTCGGAGATGACAATGTCCTTCCCGGGGATGGGTCATGAAGAGGTAGGGGTTTCAGGGGCCAGATCAGGAGTAGTCACAAGAGGGTTCATATCATGCCGGCATGCTTGAGGAGGAGGAGGTGCAAACCCTGTGAGCATAGGTGGCCAGTCTACAGAAGACTATGGAGAGGTAAAAGCAAGAGCTAACACATTTGCGAGGGGCTGATGCATCATTAGATGGGGGAGATGGATAGATGAGCATGTTGCAGGCATAGTTGGTAGAGGTTCAGGCTCAGGTGGTCATATTGATAGGTAAGCGGAGCTTGGAGCAAGCCTTACGAAAGGTGGCAAAGGTGAGGGCCCAGCAGGTAGACGGATAGGTGGCTAGATTACAGGGTATGCTAGTAGGTATAGGGATGGGCCTATTATTTTCATAGATGTAGGGTCAGATTACTCATCTATAGGGGTAACTCTTCGATCAGAGTTGTTAGAAAGATTACTACCATGCAGCTTATTGTTCAGCCATCCTCGAGGGTCAGCGGCTTCCTAGCTATAGCCAGTAGAGTGGGTCGAGGATGTTTGGGTCACGCAAATCCAAATCTATTCAGTCTATTTAGTAGCCTATGGCACCGCCACTACCGCCACCATAGCAGCCACCACCACCATAGCAGCCATAGAAGCCACAACAACCACTCGTATAGTAGCCACATCAACCACTCATACAATAGCCACAGCCGCAACTAGGATCCCCTACCGATTTAGGTAGGGGATCATCAGCCTAGGGTTGATGTATATTGAGACACATATATATTGATGTATTTGAGCCTTTGGAGGCATTTTGTATCATGTCTTGTATGATTTTGAGTGATGTATATCATTTTGTGGTGATGTATGATGATGACATTTGATGTTTATATGATGATATATGATGATTCATGGTGTTGGTGATGCTTATGACTTTTTCCTGTATTATATATGCTCATGTGATGGATATATTGATGATGTAAATGATGATATGATATTATGGTTTATATGCTCATGTGATGATGTTGTGATGTTTATGATTTATTTATGATGATGTTATGGATGATTTCATTTATGTTGTATTATGTCATGAAAATGATCGATGATTACATTGATGGTACTTGTCGGGATAGCTACCTCATGTCGACCACATAGTTCTGTAATTTAGATATTGATGGTTGTAAGGATTTTCTAATGTGTCTAATATTTGTTGTGATTCTTTTAGCTTATGGATGGATGTCTTGTTTATGAGATCATGATGTATGTAGGTGGTTCTTATGTACTATGTAATAGTGTGATGGTGTAATGTCGAAAAATGTCCTCTTGGGGGCTTTTCCCTCATAAGGTTTAGCTCCTGGGTCTTTTGCATGCATTTATGACATCTTAGTTCATATTTTAGCCTCCCAATGGAATGAGACCTAGGTTCCATGGCAAATTGGACCTAGGTGGACCCCTTGAGCTATACCCTACCCAAAATAGAGGAGAGGACTTGGGCACCTGCGCCCTAGTCCTGCCCTATTTTGGGGTAGCCCTAATTTTTGGGTGTCAATTTGTGATCGTTATTTGGTCCTTTTGCCGACATGGTAAGTTTTGATTTTTAAAATCTTGGTGGGAGAGCTTGTAGTTGCATATATAAGCATGTTTAGGCATTCATTTGTAAACTAGATGGCAATTGTGATGTTCAAGTGTTCTCAAGGTGATTCAAGACTTTCATTGTGTTGCAAGAGTAGACTTGTGTGTTTTATGTGTTTGTATTTGTAGATTTGAGCATCAATTTCCTCATGGAATGAAGAGCATCTTCCTCCCATGAGAGCTTCACCACAAGGTGACATTATATTGTGTTTTCATCATTGATTCCTTTGGTTTTTGCCTTTGCCTCACAAGGGTATGCACTCTTTATCTAAAAATGGTGTTCAGAGACTTAAGTGTCCTCCGAGGCTTGACTGAGGCAAGCCTCTAAACACCATAGCCCCCAAACCAAGTCTTATGATTATAGGTTACAAGTGTCGTATTTGGGAAAAGTGGAGTTGTAGGAAGGATTGGCAGGCATCAAAGATTTAGGATCTGAAGAAAAGTAGGACACAGGAGCACTTCTAGGACTTGGGCGCTCGCTCTAGTGTCCTCAACATCTAAGTTTCAGGAAATAGAAGTTATAGGGCTGATCAGTGTTGGAAGGAGGTCCGGATCCTGCGAAGAAACTAATACCTTGGACTTGGGCGCCCGCTCCAGTGTCCCTGACTATTCTGCTTCAGAGTCCTGAAAATAGGTACTTTGTGATTTGGTATTTTACTCCTGTCTGCAAGAGCTTTTTTTGTTATTTGTCAATTTGTTGCCGTATTTGCATAATTAGGGTTTTAATGATCAATTGAGCACAGGAGAAGAAAAATTGATAATTAAATTCCCTATCCAAGTTTCCCTACATCTCACAAGCAACCTAGGGTATGACAGTGTTCGTCACTCGACCCTAGATCCTTGAATATATAGTGGAGAGGAGAATTTAAGCATCAAAACACTAAAAATTAACAAATCCAATTTTCCCCTAAACAAATGGTATGATGTTTATGCTATGGATGAGATGGATCTTGATCATGATGATGCCTATGTTATGTTTATGATGGTGATAATATATATGTTATGTTTACGTTGATGATGGATCATGTATTGTGATGTGATGATGTTATGTTTTGCTTATGCTGATGTGATAATGTTGATGCATGTTATGATTATGGATTATGATGTGGATTGAAATGGATGTAACGTGGTTTTGCAGAATAAGAATAAATGCTCAGATTAGTAAACATTTATCATGGATGTAAAATGAAATGAAATGGAAATATATGCTCAAATTAATAAACATATATTATGTATGCAAAATGAAATGGTAATGTAATGATTAAATGATGCAAATTAGGTGATTATGATAGTGTGATTAATGGCGTAATGCAATGATTTATGAAGTGATCAAGTCATGAAACATGTTATGTTCCTTTAAAACCTTGGGTGATGGGGCTAGGTGGTGGGGGGAAGGTTAGGGAGGGGAATGGTTATGGGATGGGAGGAAAGGGGGATTATGGAGATGGGCTAGGGAATGCTAGGTTATTTGGACACCATGTCATTAGGGGGGGAGTTTGGGTTTAGGTGTGTTAGGTTGGTTGAATGGGTTATGAAGTTAGAGAGAGAAGGGGATATTAGTTAGGAGGGAGGGGTTAGAGTGGACGGATGGGGGGAGTTTAAAATTCTAAGCACAGATAAGATGGTTACATGGGTGGTGAAAAATGATGTGAGCTAGGTATAGTATTTGCATTAGACTATTGAGAGCATTTCTAGATTTATTATAGAAAAGTAGGATACATTTAATGAAGGTATAAAAGGACATAGGTGATGATATTTATCCCACAATTTGCATGGACTAGACTTGCAAACAATAGGTTGATTTCATGCATGCCCAAGGTAGTATAACCTTGCCTAGCTGAGGGAAGGGGACTCATAACATAAGTTCTCATAGTAGATATGAATTATATGCAAATGAGAAGCATTATGCTAGAACCAACCCTAGCTTCAAGATATGAATACTATTCTTGGAGTAATGAAATCAACCCACAAGCACAACATACAGAAACATCTATTCCAGGTGTTGTCTGCCACTTACCATGATATAATGAGATCAAGGTAGCTTTGGAAATGACCTAGAACACGAAAAGAAGATAAAAATCAAGAATAAAAAAGACCAACTAAAAAGCACAAATATCCATTCTATTCTCTTACCAAGATAATGTTGATAAGATGATAGATTCTGTCCATTGTAGGAACGATATATCCTAGGACACGAATCGCTTGTGTTTTGCTAGATAAATTCTTAAGGTGAGTAAAGGGATAGCCAGGCCATGTGTGATGATTACAGTTGGTATGTTGATTGATAACTTTTTGTGTGAGGTGCAGTGTTTTGGGCATATGCTTAGTATGTGTATTGTTGGGTAAATCTAGCAAACTCAATAAATAGGGGTCATCCAACTGGATTAGATGGGTGCATCTTATGTACCTGAGTATTGGATACTTCTTTCATAGTCCAGACTGCCTACATACACTATGTCCATGGGATCAAGGTACTTTCAAGATGCGGGTGAGATGAAATGTAGTTCTGACAAGACTTGATGATGTGGGGATGGTTCAGGATGGGTGTGATGATGTTGAAGATGAGGTGCGATGATGATGTGAGTGTTTTTGTACTTTTTTTCTTTTTTCCATGTTTTTGGATTTTTCAAAATTTTTAATGTTTCTGGATTTTCTAATGTTTTTGGATTTTTTGGATTTTTTAATGTTTTTTGGATTTTTTGGATTTTCTAATGTTTTTGGATTTTTTGGATCTTCTAATATTCTTGGATTTTTTGGATTTTCTAATGTTTTTGGATTTTTTGGATTTTCTAATGTTTTTGGATTTTTTTGATTTTCTAATATTTTTGGATTTTTTGGATTTTGGCTGTATAGAAGAAGCTTACAAGGATCCTCGTTCCATGGATTAGCTTTGGGTGGGATGATATAGGGTGGGCGGTTGATGTTTCAGAATTCCAAGCCATGGGATGTGTTTGATGTGGAGTGTTATGATGGAAAGATGACTTATCAGATGGTAGAACCAACCACTACTCATAGTGCCTGAAACAGGTTTTCTCCATGGTACTTATCTAATGTGTCACTGAAGTGATTTTCACCATTGGACGACTTTATGGCACTCAGGTTTTATTCTTGATTTTTGATTTTTTGAATTTCTATTTTTTATTTTTTTTGAATTTTTACTTTGGGATATGTGATGGGTTATACGTAGAACCTCTTCAAATGCAGAATGTTCATGGGTTCATCCAAAGGCTGCCCCTTAGGTGTTGCAAGTTGATATGCCCATGATCCATAGCTAGCTGTGATAACATAAGGTCCCAACCAATTGGGCTCAAATTTTCCCTTTTTAGTGTGCTCCTGCAAATTTTTCTGGTTTTCCATGAGGACAAGGTCGCCTACTTTTAACTTGCGGTTCTTGATTTTCTTGTTATAGCTTCTTCATAGGTGATTTTGGTATGCCTGCATATGGTTGAGTGCATCTAGGTGTTTCTCATCTAATAGTTCTAACTCATGCAGCCTTGTAACTCGATACTCTTCATCAGTGATTATGTTCAATAATGAAACTCTAAGTGATGGGAGCTCGACCTCAATAGGTAAGATGGATTGGGAACCAAATACTAGGGAGTATGGGGTGGCTCCTATAGGTGTGTGGATACTCATGTAGTAGGCCCATAGGGTGGGATAGAGTTGGAGGTGCCAGTCATGGCCAACTTCATTAACTATCTTCTTCAGAATGCGTAGGATGGTTTTGTTAGAAGCTTTAGTCTAACCATTACCTTGAGGGTAATAGGGCATGGAGAAGTGGTGTTGTATCTGGAATTTCTCACACAAGGTGTGGACTTCCTGGCTCTTAAATGGCTTCCCATTATCAGTAATAATGGAATGGGGAATGCCATAATAGCATATGATGTAGTGAAGAATGAATTTGGCTATTTGGATGCCTATGGTGAAAGTGAGCGGAATTGCTTCAACCCACTTGGTAAAGTATTCAGTGGTGGCAATAATGAATTTATGACCATTAGATGATGTGGGATGAATCTTACCTATAAGGTTGAGTCCCCATTGTGAAAAAGGCCACGGAGTTGTTATTGGCTACAATTCTTGCGATGGTGGATGGATGAGGTCCCCATGTTGCTGGCATGACAAGCATTTCTTCATGAACTTGTAAGCATCTCGCTCCATAGTCAGCCAATAGTATCGTGTTCTTAAGATCTTCTTATCTAGGGTAGGTCCACTCGAGTGTGCCCCATAAATACCTTCATGTACCTCTTGTAAGGCCACTTTGAGTTCCCTAGAGTCAATACATCATAAAAGCGTACCATCAAGACTCCTTTTGTAGAGGGTGTCTTCTATAAGGGTGAAGTGAGAGGCTCGATGGATAAATGGTTTTTGTTGGGAGGTTGATAAGTTGGGTGGGATGATGTTATCATGGAGGTACATGTATGTCTCTTGATACCAAGGGGATAGGGGACCAACAATGTCACACACTAGTTCTGATTATGGAACATCATAAGCCGGTATAAGGAGTTCTTTGATCAAGAACTTACATTTCTTACTGTCTTTCTTCA
Source organism: Cunninghamia lanceolata (assembly GCA_027924645.1). NCBI lineage: Eukaryota > Viridiplantae > Streptophyta > Pinopsida > Cupressales > Cupressaceae > Cunninghamia > Cunninghamia lanceolata. The sequence continues at coordinate 25,097,646 of BSBN01000377.1, read as the reverse complement.
TGTCCACCAGGGATCCTATTGTGGCCATGGCATTTGCTACTTTGTTATTTAACCTTATAATCTGTTCAAAATGGATATCATCAAAGTAATCTTTGAAATCATCCACCATTCTCTTGTAGGGAAAGAGCTTATCATCCTTTGTTTTGTATTCATTTTTTACTTGCTAGATGACCAGTTGGGAATCTCCATAGGCCATCAGCTTCTCGATCTTCCATTGAATCACCATGTGGAGTCCTGTGATAAGAGCCTCATATTTTGCTACATTGTTTGTACATGGAAATGTAATATTGTATGACTTAGGGATGGTATCTCCTTGAGGAGTAACAAATAGAATGCCTACCCCGAGCCTCGATGCATATAAGCTCCATCAAAATACATCTTCCATGATTCTGTTGTTGGTGTTACTGACAATATAGACTCATCTAGAAAATCTGCAAGTATTGGTTGCTCTGTTGGGATTGGCACCTCAACTAATTGATTGGCGATGACCTGTCCTTTGATTGCTTTTCTCTCTATGTATTCAATATCAAACTCACTTAAGATCATTACCCATTTAGCCATTTTGCCTATAAGAGCTGCTCTGGTTAGTAGATATTTTAGCGGGTCGATCTTGGTAATGAGCTTAGTCTTGTGATTAAGCATGTAATGTCTCAACTTTTGTGAGGTGAAGATGATAGCTAGGCATGCTTGTCCAATGGGGGTACAATTTAGCTCATAGGACACTAAGTTATGATTGATATAATATATTGCTCTTTCTTTCCCTTGTTCATCATGTTGCACCAACAAGGCCCCTATAGTTGTTTCTGTTGTTGAAATATACAAGAGGAGGGGTTTGTCTTGTTTTGGTGACACAAGGATAGATGGGTTAGCAAGGCACTTCTTCAATTGCTCAAAAGCTCCCTGACACTGATTGTCCCACACAAAGGTTGTGTTCTTGTGGAGGAGATACTGAAATAGTTGGCATTTATCAACAAGTTGTGCTATGAATCATTAGATAGATTAAAATTTTCCTTGTAAACTGTGCAACTGCTTAAGTGTCTTCAGGGGAGGCATCTCTGTTATGTTGATCATGATGTTAGTAATAAAAAACATAGATAAAGAAATGTAAATCAAACCTTTATCATCTTGAAAGATACAATGAATTCTGAGAATTCATGATCCCAAGTCTCTGTGGATTAGTTCTTAATCATATGATGTTGCTTAGGGGTTTGATGTGTGTTGTTGCTTTCCTTTGAAGGGGCCTTACATTTCTAGTTCCAAGAAATTCATGTCTAGATATCCTCCATTTCATAAGCTATCTAAGAATTCTTAATAAAGAGAGTTAAATCCTATTGTATTTAACCAAATGATGCAGATATTTTGCAATTTTGATCAATTCTCTTGGATATCACTTCATACCAACTTGATTCTACCTTTGCACTTTAAATTTGTTAAAATGATGTGCTTACATGCGCATATTTCCATAATTACTATGATTATTCATGTGTATTTTCATGATATTTATCATTTCAACATGCTCTTTCCTCAAATATGCTAAAGATGTTCAGTTTCCTACGAGATATCAACATATTTCTTATATCTACTTAGGATTTCTTGTATATTTGTAGTTATGATGATGATGATGATGATCAAATGAAATTAAACAAATTTGAGTGAATTCTTTCTAATCTTACTAAAATTAGTGAATCTTTAGCTATTGGTTCATATACATTCTAGATACTATCATGAAGAGAAGGAATCAAACCATATGTTCACTAAGATGTTCCACAACAAGATATAATTGATGCTAACTTCGATGGAAAAGAATGAAAACAACATGCACAACATGAAATGCACTCCAAGGGATGCAGCAAATCAAAGCACATATCCAAAATCTACTCATAGATTACTCAAAGTTTATGATTGTACATAATCAAGATACTTCATCTCCATTAAGTATGCAAAAGAGTGTAAATTTACAATTAGCCTTGAGAATTAGTCCTAATGCTTCAACAATCTAATCTTAATTAAGTTTTGAATGAGCTACAATGTGCACTCCATCTCCTTTTATAGGACAAGGATAGGAGGTGGTTACAAAAGATCCCGCGATTAGGATTTGTCTATTAAGATCAACTATCCATAACCTTCTTTGACCAAGTCAACAAGTAGACACGTAGCATAGGTTGCCAATTGGAAACCATCTGGTGGTGTACATCTATCTTCCTTGACACATCATGCATATGACTCTATCACAATGCATGTTTACTTGTTCTTTTCCCTCCTCATCAATAGATGAGGCATCTTCTACATGCAACTTTACAATCCCCTTGATGGGTTCATATGCCTATACAATTCTTTGGACTGCACCTCCATCTTCCAGCTTGGTCTTGTTAGCTGCATGTCCTTGTGATTGGAACTGGGCATGTAGAATAGTCCACTCAGTCTTCCTACTATTCAACATTTCATTATATTTCTCCACTTTAGTCCTCATCCTCATAGCTTTATCTATTATATCTTTAGATAAGTGGCTAAGTGGGTCATCTGCTATAAGTTTGAAATTATCTTGAAAGGCCTTGATGGCAAAATTAGTATCTTGATTCTCTATCTTTCCTTCTACCTTTTCCTCAAGAGCCTCTAAAATTTCCACCTCCTTAGATAAAAACTCATGTAATTCGGCACTAATATTCCTAAGCTTAGCATTACACTTCTTCAGGATATCTACTTCAAATTTGGTATCTTCATACCATATACCCAACAATTGTGATGTTTGGTCGGTTAGGACTTTATTGAACACCAAGACATTCACATTTATGTGCTTCATTTCAGAGAGGGCAATAAATGTTTCTCAATTTTTATTGACCTCTGTGCAACCTCTTTTTGCAATTTATCTACTTTTCTCCTCAATATGTTGAGCAAACTCCAATTAGCTAGGGAGGTCTTTATCACCTTCTCTGCCTCAGTGATGAACTAGATAAACCATTTATCCATCACATGTGAATTATGCCTCATGATATCCAACCCCGTTATTTCATCTTGATATATTATGGTGAATGGGGTGGATGTGCTGATAGGAATATTAGTAGGGGCCAATAATCCCTTTATAAATGTTTGCATTTGATTAATATGCTCTTTATGCACTTTATTTTTATTCTTCTCCTTCTCTATTCTAACCAATAATGAATCTATTATATCTTTGGCTTCCTGGCCCTCTTGTTGCTTGGTGGCAAAGCCCAAATCCACAGTGGTTATTTGTAACTCACTAGCACTTATTTCTCCCTTAGCTTTATCTACTATAGGTATAGCCACTTGAGTTGTTCTTTGGCTTGTGACATGCTCTCTATTTATTGTAAAGGTGGCCCTATACCTCCTCTTTGGTTTGGCTATGTCAGATGAGAATATGGTGGATATGTCAAAATTTGAAGAAGCACTCAGTGGAGAAGGATTTACCTGGTGCTGTAGACAATGTGGCATGTTAGCTCTAGACCCTTCCTGGTCTATATGTGCAATGTGCACATTTGGTGCTCCTATTCTCTATTCCTTCTCTTTCCCATTATGAACCTCCTCAGATGTTACTTTTGCATTCTTGTCATGTTCATCCTGAGGTGATTGGTTCACATTAGGGTTTTGATGACCTGGATCTTGTGTATCTTAATGATCTTCTTGGCTATCCTTATTAACATTTTCTCCTTCCTTATTATCCCCACCTACTTGTGAACCTTGTTGTCCACTTATTGGTATCTCAGCATCTATAGGACCTTGGGATTTGATTGTCCTGACTTCCTCTGTCTCTTTATCCTACACTTGCTCACTATCTTGAGCATCATGATGATCAGGTACACCCTTATCTTCCTCCATAGCTGTATTGTCTTCCAATTCATCCTACTCTGGAGCTATGTCATCATCTTTCTTTTCATCTTCTCTGCCCTGATATGCGAAGTCAATTATTGTCAGGTTGGTAACCTTATCAACCAGTCTTGCCAAGCTAATTTTCTATGCTACATCCTCAAGACTATCCTCTTGTATATCTTCTTCCTCCCTCTCTTTCTATACAATGGGAGTATTTTGGGGAGTCATGGCTATGTTTTTCATGAGTGTCTCCATAGGGCTGGTGGAGACTTCCCTCACCACTTCATCTTCAGAAAGTTCTATTGTTTCATCTAGTGGGAGAGATTGATCACCCCCTCTTTTCTTCATCTATTCTTTCATTTCTTCAACCAATTTAGTCTTAAAATGTACTATGGTGGGGATGGGTACATCATGCTATAGATTTCTCTTGATTCCCTCATGATCTTTTCCTTTGAATATAATAGTAGGGTTCACATCCACCGACCCTATCATTGTGGGTGCTAGATTCTTCTTTTGTGACACCTCTTGAGTTTTCTTTTTCTTCCTCCTTATGAGGAGATCATCTTCATCAGTACTTTCCTCCAATTCTTCACAGGTGACAATAGACTTTGTGATAGGATTCTACTATTTTGTATGTGCTTGAGATGTTGTAGTAGCAGATGTTGATGCTGGATCCTTCTTAAGTAGTAGATGATAGAGGATTCCCACGCCTATAGTTTGGTTCCCCTTCTTGGGTCCCTCTTGCTTCCTTTCTCCTTTGGATGCCCTCTTTTCTTTGAGAAAATCATCATATTCTTCATCTGTTAGATCTTGTCTCTTCCTCTTTTTGTCAATGGTGAGGGCCACTCCTTTATTTTTGAGTATGTTAACCTCTCTGTCCACCCATTCTTTGGTCAACTGTATGACCTTTTGTGTTATATTTTTCAATGAGGTCTCCTCTAGTTGATTCTATTCGGGGGATGAGATTATTTCATTATATATTTTCTTATCCTCATATTCTTGCGACATAATCATTCCATCATCTTCATGTAATTGTGTTGGAACTGGTATGTAGTCCAATGTACAAATTTTCCTTAGAGTAAGCCTTGGATAGCATCTCTTTCGTACTTCTACTTCATCATTACAATCATTCCAGTAGTCTTCAATATGTACCTGGTGTATTGGCTTCTTGAACAATTTTTGCATCCTATCATAGGGGTCATATTGCCTAGATACAGGGAAAGGATGCAAGGACATCAACTGTAATCCCCCTATTGCTTCTTTAGCACTTTCTTTATCAGGGCACATATACCACCCAATGATGAGTGGGAACAGGACATTGGGTATCTTGTTTCTGTCAACAAAAGCCTCAAATGAAGGCAATATTTGCCTCACCATCTTCATCAATATGACCTTGTCTGTCGGGTACCTTGGTAACATGAGAGGTTGCCTAGTGAAACCTTCTATTCTTATGTATGTGAATGTGGGGAATTGGATAAACCAAGCCCCATGCTTGTATATCAAAGCTTGAGCTTCCATGCTTAGCCTCTTTGCTCTATCTTCTTCCATGGTCCTTACTAAATGCATAATCAATGAATCATTGACTCTTTAGTAGTGTTGAAGAGATTCTCTTTGTTTCAACTGTGGGTAATGGTCCCATATGTTCACATCCCCAGGATTGCAACCAATCCTACCAACTGTCTATAGACCATCAAATGTCCCTCTAAATGCAGATGCATAGACCACATATGAGGTTATGTGAAACATATTTGTATTTCCTCCCAGATTCCTCATACCTTCATCTAGGCTATCAATGATAATCTTTGCCCATTGTGGTTTTTCATCAGTAGCCTCCACCATTCTCATAAGACCATACATCCAATCCTCAAAATATCCTGCATTTGGCTTTCCCCTCATTTGGCTAAGCATCACCATGATGTGCTAATTTTCAAGGGTGAAGTCAAATTTATATAAATACATAGGCAGCTTTGCAGAAGCTTTATATGTGCTATCACTAGCCCTCCATGAGAGCATAATTATTTTTTAATCCTTCTAGGTACTATTGTATTTCTTTTCTAACTCCTCCAAATCTATTTTGCATACATGAGGTCATTTTGGCAAATTGAAAGCTAAGGTGATGCCCTCAATTGAGAAGTCTACATACACCTGACCATGTTTTTCTACTTTCTTGTTGTGGACATTGTAATTATGAGCACATTCAACTACTAACTCAGTGGCCTCTATTGCATAGGGAAATCCTCCAGCATGCCACATGCCTAAATTATATATGTTTATAAGCAAGGGATTCCCACTACCCTTTTTTGATTCTGTCATCCATGCATCCAGATCAGTGTTCCCTGAATGGGTATCATTTATCTAGCCATATTTGAATGATGTCCCCTGGGGTTGTATACCCATGGGCATTAAGAATTTTGTGTTTGACCTATTCTTATGAACTACCATTGTATCCTACGATAAAACATATGTACGTCTTACCCTAACATGCCTTATGCACATTCAGATTTAACAATTGCATGAATATCATGATATTTCTACTTTTATAAAACATAATTCATACAACATCATATTAATTTACTCTGGTAAAAACTAACATTTACCTGCTCATTTACCCATAACTGACAAAAGAGGGTTTCATCGTTACATACCTGATATTTGCTACCTTTTAAACTATTTGATCTATATCTAGATATGCGTGTTCATCTTGCAATTATCCTCCTTTGTTTGCCGTTTGAATGTGCACCCCATTACATTACATTCACAGGTTACTATAATGTCGCTTTAATCACATAGGAGCTCTGTAATTTCTTCTTGAATACGTGATAAGTTTAAAATGAACTCAAATCCTTGTTTTTAATCATAAACATTGGTGAATTAGGGTGTAATTAATGTTAAGTTGTTCATATCCATTGATCGACACCTAAGCTTTAGAGATTTTAACAGGTGGCACGATGTTATTTAAAATTTCAAATGTTCACCTATCGTTAGAATAACCTTTAATATGGGAACATCACATTCACAAATGTCAGGTATATTAAGAAATATGCATGCTCTTTTGAATATGCCCATGACGTAAGTTTGACGATGGTCAATCATTGACCGATGATCGAAAGATCGGGTCACTTTACTTTTGTTTACTATTATGATATTAAGATATGGTGACATGGATTGGTTAGTGTGCCACGTGGTAGCACCTAATTGGTTTGTAGAAATATATGTGTTATATGTCCCAAGAGTGGATAAGGGGATATTAAGAAATATTTAGATGTTCAATTATGCGGAATATCACCCCCTTTTGAAGATGAGGATGATGTCAACATTTTACTAATGTTTGAAATTTGTTTAGGAGGTGATGTTATCATCATATTGGCAAAGGTCAGGGATCTTAGCTAATGTGCATGGTATTAAGATTTGCCTTTGTATTGCATTGGATCAGGAGATTAACAAATATTTGAGATATTGAGAACAAAATGACTCCCTTAATGTTGGTGAATATGATGACATCATCATCATATCAGGTCTTCTTTGGAATGCAACAAGATGATGTCATCATCACATTAACGAACTTTAGGGATCTTAGCTAATGCCTCAAATATTAAGAACTATGCACCTTCAGGAAATGTGTGTGAGTATTGACAGGTAGACATTTCTTGAGTTCAAATTTCATGTCTACATATTAGCGAATATGCGGATATTGGGACTTTCCTTGTTAAAATCTATGTCTAGGATATTGGTGAATATTAGGGTCCTTAGTGAATGTGATGATCCTCTCATGAGCGACTGGTTTGACCAAACTTTGACTAGGCCTAACTTTTTATCCTTAAGGAATTTTGGGGCGATCTAAAAGGCAAACCTGCTTAAAATTTTACATTCTTTTAGCTAATGATGTTTGTGGTAGAAAAATCTAACACTGGCATTTAACCCCTCTTTATGAGGTCTTCATATGCAAAGGGTGATATCCTATCATTGCACTTGACACTTGACTTTTACCATACCGCCCAAGGCAAGGGAACAAAAACAAGCCAAAAAAGGTTGGGTCCCTATTTTACTGAGGAAAAATGGGGCATGTTGTGTAACCACAAAACAACTTGCCACAAAAGAAAATAACAAAATTCAAATAATTCATGAGGTGAGGACATATTAAAACATAATGTTCCAACACTTGCTAAGGATAAGCATCTTAATCTTCCTAAATGATATCATTTTCATCAGTTTAACAATGCTGAAAAGGGATCATGTGTGTGCATGTGATTAATATCCCTCATCTTGAAGATGAGTTGAAGACACTAGTGACTAGTGTTAAGCTACATAATTTGGTTCATCCCTCATAGCCAACCTAGATAGAGCCTTGCTGGCAGTAGACATCTATAGCCTCGGCAAGGTTATCATTGCAATTCCCTTAAGTAGAACCCCATTGCCAGTCAAGCGTCTATAGCCCTAGTAGAGTTACTTAGATGACCTAATTATTTATTTTGGATATTCAATATGTTTCTTTATTTTTTATAAGATATCATCATGTAAGCACATTTTGTAAGGTGTGGTCACTTGCTATTTAGGTTGAAAATTGCAATGGTAGCAAGGGCAACCTTTTGATTTTTCACTTAACACTACACTAGCATGTTCAACAAACCCAAGGCTATTAGGTGAATCATGTGAAGATCACCTTGAACAAGAAAAGGTGTCACTGATGAACTGGCTATCACAGATCTAATCAAGAATACTTTTCCTAACCTGAGTTGCAATTTATGTAAGAACTTGTACTCAACTCTTGAATTATAATAATTTTAGTGGTTTTCTGAAGTAAAAAGGTGCATCATTTTGCTTAACCAAAACAAGGACTTAATGGTACAAAACAAAAAAATACACAAAGGAAACTATACAAACAACTATACAGAATGTACATTACATACATATGGTACATCACCATGATATGACTATCTAGGCTTGAAAATAGTGTTTGAGGAATTTTCCATTAATTGGCAATGGAACATCCTCACCTGTTAGGGTCTTAAGCCTATAGGTATTGTCACCTAAGATTTCTGAAATTTGGAAGCGACCTATCCATAACTTATCAAACTTCCTATGATCACCCTTCTTTTCATGCACTTTGTCTAATTATAGGACTAGGTCTGAAATCTTGAAAGATTTTACCTTAGCTCTTTTATCAAACCAATGTTTGACAATAGCTTGATGTTTGGCAAATTGATTAATCACCGTATCCCTCTTTTCTTCTAGGTGCATGAGTTGAAGCAACCTGACCTTTTGTTTGTTATCTATGCCTAGGCATTCCTGTGCAAATTACAGGGTGGGAATTTTGAGATTAATAGGGAGGATGGGATCCACCTCATAGACTAACTGGTAAGGGGAATTCCCTAATGCAACTTTCATTCTAGTTCAATCCACCCATAAGGCATATTTAAGTAATGTATTGCACTCTCTAGGGTTCTTCTCTATTAATTTCTTTATGATATTCAATAAATTCTTATTGGTTGATTTTGCTAAGCCATTTCCCTGGGGATAATAGTTTGAAGAGTGTTTCAAGATGATCCCAAAATCAAAAGCCCAACTAGATAATCTTAAAGATGCAAATGTAGGTCCATTATCACAAACTAGGGCATAAGGAACTCCATACCTTGTGATGATGTTACCCTCTAAAAATTTGATCACATCCTCAGCAATGCATGTCTTGCTACTGACTACTTCAGTCCACTTGGTGCAATAATCTGTAATTGTTAAGACATACCAGTGTCCTGATGAAGATGGGGGGTTAATAAGACCAATGAAATTCATGCCCCACTATGCAAATGGGTGGATCTCCATGACCAGCTGTAGTAGTTGGGAAACATATCATTCTCTGTTGGCAGCAGTTTGACAGGTATGGCAACATTTGCTATGATCAACAATATCTTTAAAGATTGTTGGCTAGTAGTATCCTAATATTAGGATAGCATGTGTAGTGGCCAAGTGAGATCCATATGTTGTTCCCAATTTATCATGTAATTCTGTGAGGACCTTATCAACTTCTGGTTTGTCTAGACATCTAAGGTAGATTCCTTCATAATTTTTCTTGAAGAGGATTCCTCCCTTGATCATGTACTTCTAGGATTTGATCTTTAGGGATCTCCTTTGAGAGGCTTGCATCGTTGGTGGACACATCCCATTGATCAAGATATGCTTGATGTCTGAATACCAGTCTCTATTTTCTTTTGTATTTACCATGTATTGTTGACTCACTAGGTTGGGGTCAATTTCAGAAATCATCTGGCTTAAGGCTTGTCCTCTGACTAGCTTCATGGGAGTTATGTCCATATTATATTCTTGGAGTAGGGTTATCCACATCACCCTCTTCTCTCTAGGCTCATTTTGTATCAGGAGCATTTTGACTGCTACATTATGAACCACAACAATTATCTTGCTTCTCAAGATATATTGTCTAAATTTTTTTACTACTTTAACAAGAGCAAGGGCTTGTCTTTCCACACCCATGTACCTAAGCTCTGCATCCCTAAATAGAGAACTCATGAAGGCAATCGTTTTCTCTTCCTTTTCTTCACCCCTCTATGTCAAGACTATTGCACAGGTATGTTCTGAAGCAAATGAATATATGTAAAAGTCTCTTGTATAGTCTGGGCTGATGAGGATAGGTGCATCTGTTATGGCCTTCTTGATGTCCTCAAATGCAGCTTTTGCTTTAAATGTCCATTCAATTTTGTCATCTTTTATAAGCATTGCATTGAGTGGCCTGAGAATATCTACAAATCCTATGATGAACTTCCTCACAAAATTTATCTTACCAAAGTAGGATTTTAGTTCTTTCTTGCTTCTAGGAAGCTGTAACTTCATTATAGAGTCTACCTTGGTAGGGTCGATGGTGATCCCATTTTATGATATTACATGACCAAGTAACTTACCTGTAGTCACCCCAAATATGTATTTCTTTGGGTTGAGTGAGATACCATATTATTCACACTTCTTAAGTACTTTTCTAAGGTCTTCTATATGGTCACCCTGTTCTTTGAGAAAATAGTTAGGTCATCCATGTATATAACAATGCACTTATCAACCAAGCCTCTAAATGCTATGTCCATTGCACGTTAGAATGTGGCTCTAGCATTGATTAGGCCAAAAGGCATACATCTCTAGGAAAATATCCCCCACTTGGTGGTGAATGCTATATTTAGTCTATCTATCTTGTCTACCATCACTTGATTGTATCCTAAGAAACCATCCATGAAAGACATCATTTGAGCACCATTAACTATCTGTAAGACTTCATCTAATGATGGAAGAGGATAGTTATCTTTTTCTGAAGCTCTAATCAGGTTTCTAAAGTCTACACAGAGGCATATGTCACCATTCTTTTTTCTAATTGGGACCAAATTGGCTACCCATGTTGAGTGCCTGACAAGAAATATGATCCTTGCATTCAATAGTTTCTTAACTTCTTCAAAAATTATAGGTTCTAGTAGTGCATTGACCAGCCTTTGCTTCTACCTGAATGGTTTAGTATTTGACTTCAATGGGATAGTATGGGTGATGATTGATGTATCGTATGTTTTCAGGTCATTATAAGTCCAGGAAATAACATGGATATAATCTTTCAATGCTTGGGATATCCCTACCTTCTCTTCTTTAGAACATACTTTGCCAATCAAGACATTCCTAATGTCATCACTCTATCCTATATTAATAGGTGAATATTCTCCTCCATTTGTCTTGGGGAGGTCTTTTTTCTTTATCATGTTGTCTAAGTCAAAAGCTCTTTCAAGTTCTATCATTCCTTTAGGAATTTTATTACTGAACAAGTTCATGATCTCCTCTTCTTCCCATATGTGACCTTCCAAGCTCCTCTCATCCAAGATTTGTGCTTCAAATATATACCTATTCACTATGAAATCCAAGATATGTTGATCATCATCAAACACTTAGAAATTAGTCACATTATCAAGTATGGAAGGCACTGATACTAATTCTACTAAAAATCTCTTCAGTCCAGAGATGGACAAAGGTTCCAAAGTGCTTGCTACTTGTGCCAATGCATCAGCTCTGTGATTTTGTTCTCTAGGGACATGCATTATGTTGAATGCATCAAATTCTTCTATTAAGTCCTAAACTTTGTTCCTGTAATTTGATAGTCTTTTGTAGTTACATGCATAAACACTTCTGACTTGTTTTATCACCAATTCTAAGTCCCCATAGACATGCATAATTTTGACTTTCTTCTTGAAAGCAAAAAGCAATCCATGGATTAAGGCTTCATATTTGACCACATTGTTGGTACACAGGAACTGTAATTTGTACTCTTCTAAAAATGAATTTCCTGATGGGTCAATGAGATCAATACCCACTCCAGCTCCCTATTTGGATTTAGAACTATCAAACCTTAAAATCCATGGCTTATCTTCTATCAATGGCCCATCAGTGTTTTCCCTTTTCTTCTTGGCTCTAGCCACTGCACTGCTAGATATCCACTTCAACTTCTAAGGTTCAAGCTTTATGACTTTTGATGATATGGGTGAGCCTAATATACCTTTTCTTTTCATCAAACCAAGGTTATTAGCTTTGTCATCTGAATATGCTACAATTTGTTTTCATTTATCCTTAAGGATATCTTTAATATCATGTGATTTATTATTGGAACACAACTACTCTTCTTTGTTCAACACATGTAAGCATAAAGCACATGTTGCCTCTAAGTGTGGTGCCTCGTGGAGTCTACACCATCCTTCAATCAATGCTTGTTGTGGAGGAACTCCCTACCAGATAAGTCTTTGGACTTGCTTAGACAAGAACTCTTCGAATTGTGTCAGATGATTCCCACTATCTTCATTTGTTAATTCATACTCTGACTCAATAAGGCAATTAGTCCCTAGAATGATAGAATTTTCTTTACCATGGAGATCCTCATCACATACTAGAATTTCTTCTAAATTATGCATGTAGGCATTGTCCTAATAAACATCTTCCTCATGTGCCCCTGCATCTGAAGAAGACCAATAAGAATTACTATCATGATTACCAAATATTTCTCTTACCTTATTTGAAGATGATCCTACTTCGCTATAAGTTCTTTCTAACTCAATCATGTCTAGACATGCTTCACAGTCCTTTTCTGAATGTGCCTCATTGTGTAACTTGTACCAACTAGATATTAGGACATTCTCAATAGATGTATCTAACAATTGACACTTTTGTATTTCTCTGGATAGATATCTTTTAAACTATTTATAGTGATCCATTTCTTCTCCATCACTTGAACTATGATCAGATTCAATGGTCATCCTATCTCCCTGGTCACTATCTTTATTTGTATGTACGTTATACATCAAGGCTTCTTGAATCTTTACTGTTGAGGTTTTATGGCATAAATTCCTGGTTCAACATCTACATAGAGTATCTCATTAGTCTTGTTGTACTCAGTTATCATACATTTCATCCTAGGTTCAGCTTCTATCCTAATCTGGTTAGGGATTCCTTTCTAGGGTAACAACATATGACTGAAGTCAGTAGCCATGTAACCATTAAGTGTTTTAGGTCAATCCCTACTAAGCAGCATCCCATAGGTATCATGGATGTCTACTACTTGTATATTAATGTAGTACTGTACCCTTGGGTTTGATGCCAACATCATATGGATATGAGTTAGTTCTCCTACCACACTAACCTTTGTTTTATCAAGTTGTGTAACCATCTTAAGGGATTTGACAGGATGTAATCCTAAAGCATTGCAAATGGATAGTGGCATCACATTTGTTGATGCACTAGAATCAACTAAACAATTATGTAGGTTTTTACCAAATATTCTTAGTGTGAGTAAGAATGGGGGTGATTCTGACCTATCTCTATATAGAGTCATATGTGATGTTTTAGCAGCTTAGACAATAGCCTACGCTTTATGTTTAACAGTATTTTCTTTGGGTACAGGATCTCTAGTCAGGATGTGACTAGGACTATGACCATGATAGTCATCTTTTGAGGTGGACTCATTTAAAGACTTTAAGAAGGATTTCTTGATGATTGGAGTCTTAAGCAATTCTAACAGGGATAAGCTGATCTTTATCTTTTTCATCTATTTAGCCAGATATGTGACTAATTTATCTAATTCAAACAACTAGTTGATGGCTCTTGTCATGGTATTTTGAGGTGTGAAGTATTGAGTATTCACCTTGGGTGGACCAGGATTATTATTGGCTTTTGGATTTAGTGGAGTGTTAAAATTGTTGGGAGGAACATATGTGGTCAATGGACTAGCTGGTCTATTTGGATTACTCCTCAGGGTATAATTGTGCCTACCCTGATGATGTTGGTAGGCATGAACCTATTCATGTTCAAGCTTAGGTTCATTTTCATCTTCAAAGGGGAACACATAATTTGACTCAAATACTAATGCAAACTCTTCACATGCTAATGTGTAATTTTCATGCGTTGAGGTCATTTGGTGATGTTGATGACTATAAGAACTTTCCAGCACAAGGGAAGACTCTTACCCTAAGGGGACAATTTCATTTCCCTCAGGACAAGGAAGGTCACCTGCAATATAAGACACCTTAGCTTGGAAAATGCTAGCTACTATCTTGATCTGAGGGCCGTCTAGTTCAACATGTGCACTGGTATTGTGCATGCTGCACCAATTTGTGAGTGCAACTTTTGCTAGATTTACCCTAGTAGTTTGTTTGGGTTCATTAGGAGGCTAATTGTCTAATGGTGATGGAAAGGAACCATTATTTGGTCTGGTGTTCCAAGTTTTGGGTGGCCTAGGGGCAACATTGTTATTGCTATTGTTATTAAAATTTCTATCATTATTGTTCCCATATCCTCTAATAGGATATGAATATCCTCTATTCTGATTTGACTAAGACTAAAAATTTTGGTTTCTCATGTGTGTGACCTCAAAAGTTAATTTCCTCTTTGATGTCATCTTTCTCCTCTTGAGCTTTAGCTACTACATTCTCTTGTTGAGGTTTGAAGAAAGAGCTACCACCACTATTGTTTTGCACTGCATCCTGAAGGGTTTGTCCAGGATGAGGTATCATCTGGTCATTTCCATTTGGAGGAGGCATACTACTAAGAGGAGGCACCTGTATAGGGCTAGGCATTATGGCTGGAGGCATCATGACTCCATTAACTTGTGGTTGTATAGGATATGTAGGATATCCAACATTAGGTGTGATGCCTAGTGTTAACTGTTGATTGACCTTAATGGCTTCTTCAAAAGCACCTGCTAATGAAGTTATGGTTGGATGTGTTCTTTTGATGAACATGGATGTCAAGGAGTCTAAGGTTGAATAGTATATGGATCTAGCTACCTCATCACCTATGTTATATAGGGATCGACTAACTTGGAATACATTTTCTGAAACCTGGCATTGAAGTTAGAAATCATTTTTCCCTCAACGCTTTTGATAGTAGCAAACATGTGATAAGTGATGGCTGGATCCATCGGTATTTTAAATCTTCCTAATAAATCTTTCTCTAAGGCATCCTAAGTGTGAATGGTAGACTGAGAAAGACTAATGTAACAGCTATAAGCCTCTTCTCTTAAGGAGTAAGGAAATAACATGCACACAACATCCTCATGTTCTATTCTTTCTCTAAAGCAAGCTTCTTTGTAGGTTTTGATATGATGCTCTACATCTTGGTAAGGATGGTACTTTGGACATATTTTGTCTAGATTCTTGGGCAAAGCATGATATGCTATGAATTGAAGTGGTGATTGAGTTACAAAGAAAGACATTGTAACTAGTACTTGAAGTATTTGAGGTATAATTGGAGACATTGAAGGTGTTATCATAGGTATAGATGAAGATGCTAGTGAGCTAGGACTAGGACTATGGTGAATGTTAGTTGTACGGGGTCTAAGTCCACAGATTGGCAACTCTTCAAAAAGTCTAATGGATTTAGACCTGGTATTGGGTTTATGAGCCATGATTTCATAGCTTATGTTAGAATGTGGATATTTTGACCAGATCCTCACAAAGATCAGGGTCTTTGTCCTTCTAGGGTGAATATTTATTGTCAAAAGCTCAAAATAGCCAAATATTTGCACAATATTTTTAGGAAGTGCAGATATGGACAAGAACTTTAAAAGCCTAGATCACTAACTATAAATATCAGATAGACTAACCACAAGGATGGGATATTTGTAAAGGTATTCTCAAGAACTAAAAATATTGACTCAGACATGTAGATACTAAGCAAAAGACTGTAGAAATCATGATATTCATGCACAAGATTATGATATTTATGATCAAATCTTCTAGAAAACATGTGACAAGTAGAACTCTGCACAAATACCATGATTTAAACTGATTCTCATAAAATTTAAAAATATTACCTCATGTAGACATATGAATGATATGAGGAAACTGGTCTGAGAACTAAAATAGTCTTTTGGCCCTCCTTCTAGTGCCAATTTATGTTGATCATGATGTTAGTCATAAACAAACATAGATAAAGAAATGCAAATCAAACCTTTGTCATCTTAAAAGATACAATGAATTATGAGAATTCATGATCCCAAGTATCCGTGGATTAGTTCTTAATCGTCTAATGTTGCTCAGGGGTTTGATGTGCGTTGATGTTTTCCTTTTAAGGGGCCTTACATTTCTAGTTCCAAGAAATTCATGTCTAGATATCCTCCATTTCATCAGCTATCTAAGAATTCTTAATAAATAGAGTTAAATCCTATTTTATTTAACCAGATGATGCAGATATTTTACAATTTTGATCAATTCTCTTGGATATCACTTCATACTGACTTGATTCTACCTTTGCACTTTAAATTTGTTTAAATGATGTGCTTACAGGTAAATATTTCCATAATTACTATCATTATTCATGTGTATTTGCATGATATTTATTATTTCAACATGCTATTTCCTCAAATATGCTAAAGATGTTCAATTTCCTATGAGATATCAACATATTTCTTGAATCTAGTTAGGATTTCTTGTATATTTGTAGTTATGATGATGATCAAATGAAATTAAATAAATTTGAGTGAATGCTTTCTAATCCTACTAAAATGAGTGAATCTTTAGCTACTGGTTCATATACATTCTAGATACTATCATGAAGAGAAGGAATCAAACCATATGCTCACAAGGATGTTGCACAACTAGATATGATTGATGCTAACTTTGATGGAAAAGAAAGAAAACAACATGCACAACATGAAATGCACTCCAAGGGATGTTGCAAATCAAAGCACATATCCAGAAGCCATTCATAGATTAATCAAAGTTTACTATTGTATGTAATAAAGATACTTCATCTCCATTAAGTATGCAAAAGAGTGTAAGTTTACAATTAGCCTTGAGAATTAGTCCTGATACTTCAGTAATATAATCTCAATTAAGTTTTGAATGAACTACAATGTGTACTCCATCTCCTTTTATAGGACAAGGATAGGAGGGTGTTACAAAAGATCCTGTGATCAGGATTTGTCTATTAAGATCAACAATCCATAAATTTCTTTGACCAAGTCAACAAGTAGACACGTGGCACAAGTTGCTAGTTGGCAACCATCTAGTGGTGTACAACTATCTTCCTTGACACATCATGCATATGACTCTGTCACACTGTATCTTTACTTATTCTTTTCCCTCCTCATCAATAGATGAGTCATCTTCTACATGCACCTTGACAGTCCCCCTGATGGGTTCATATGCCTGTACAATTCTTTCAACCGCACCTCAATATTTCATCTTGGCCTTGGTAACTGCATGCCCTTTTGATTGGAATTGGGCATGTAGAGCAGTCCACTTGGTCTTCCTGCTATTCAACATTTCATTATATTTCTCCACTTTATCCCTCATCCTCATAACTTTATCTATTATATCTTCAGATAAGTGGCTAAGTGGGTCATCTACTGCAAGTTTGAAATTATCCTGAAAGGCCTTGATGACAAAATCAATATCTTGATTCTCTATCTTTCCTTCTATGTTTTCCTCAAGTGCCTCTAAAATTTTCACCTCTTCGGATAAAGCTCATGTAATTTGGCAATAATATTCCTGAGCTTAGCATTACACTTCTTTAGGATATCTACTTCAAATTTGGTATCTTCATACCATATACCCAATAATTGTGATGTCTGGTTGGTTAGGACTCTATTGAACAACAAGACATTTACATCTATGTGCTTCATTTTAGAGAGGGTAGTCAAATGTTTCTAAAATTTTATTGACCTTTGTACAACCTCTTTCTGCAATTTATCTACTTTTCTCCTCAATATGCTGAGCAAACTCCAATTAGCTAGGGAGGTCTTTATCACCTTCTCTGCCTTAGTGATGAACCTCATAAACCATTTATCCATCACATGTGACTTATGCCTCATGATATCCAACCCTGTCATTTCATCCTGAGATATTATGGTCAATGGGGTGGATGCACTGATAGGAATATTAGTAGGGGCCAGTAATCCCTTTATAAATGTTTGCATTTGATTAATATGCTCTTTTTTTAATTCTTGTCCTTCTCTATTATGACCAAAAATGAATGTATTATATCTTTGGCTTCCTGGCCCTCTTGTTGCTCGCTGGCAAAGCCCAAATCCATAGTGGTTATTTGAAACTCACTAGCACTTATTTCTCCCTTAGCTTTGTCCACTATAGGTACAACCACTTGATATATTCTTTAGCCTATAACCTAATCTCTCTTTATTGCAAAGGTGGCCCTAACCCTCCTCTTTGGTTTGGCTATGTCAGTAGAAAATAATGTGGATATGTCAAAATTTGAAGAAGCACTTGGTGGAGAAGGATTTACCTCATTTTATAGTCAATGTGGCATGTCATCTCTAGACCCTTCCTGGTCTATATGTGCAATGTGAACATTTGGTGCTCCTATGCTATGTTCCTTCTCTTTCCCATTATGAACCTCCTCATATGTTACTTTTGCATTCTTGTCATGTTCAGCCTGAAGTGATTGGTTCACATATGGGTTTTGATGACCTAGATGTTGTGGATCTTAATGATATTCTTGGATATCCTTATTAACATTTTCTCCTTCCTTATTATCCCCACCTACTTGTGATCCTTGTTGCCCACTTATTGGTATCTCAGCATATGTAGGACCTTGGGATTTGACTATCTTGACTTCCTCTATCTCTTTATCCTGCACTTGCTCACTATCTTGAGCATCATGTTGTTTAGGTACACCCTTATCTTCCTCCATAGATGTATTGTCTTCCAATTCATCCTACTATGGAGCTATGTCATCATCCTTCTTTTCATCTTCTCTGTCCTGATATGCTAAGTCAATGATTGTTAGGCTGGTAACCTTATCAACCAGTCTTGTCAATCCAATTTTCTATCCTACATCCTTAGGACTATCCTCTTCTATATCTTCTTCCTCCCTCTATTTTTGTACAATGGGAGTATTTTGGGGAGTCATGGCTATGTTTTTCATAAGTGTATCCATAGGGATGGTGGAGACTTCCCTCACCACTTCATCATTAGAAAGTTCTACTATTTCATCTAGTGGGAGAGACTAATCACCCCCTCTTTTCTCCATCTCTTCTTTCTTTTATTCAGCCAATTTAGTCTTAAAATGTACTATGGTGGGGATGGGTACATCATTGTGGGTGCTAGATTCTTCTTTTGTGACACCTCTTGAGTTTTCTTTTTCTTCCTACTTATGAGGAGATCATCTTCTTTGGTACTTTCCTCCAAGTGTTCACAGGTGACAATAGGCTTTATGATGGGCTTCTGCTATTTTTTAGGTGCTTGAGATGTTTTAGTAGCAGAGGTTGATGCTGGATCCTTCTTAGGTGGAGGATGATGAATGATTCTCACACCTACAATTTGGTTCCCCTTCTTGGATCCCTCTTGCTTCCTTTCTCCTTTGGATGCCCTCTTCGCTTTGAGAAAATCATCATATTACTCATCTATTAGATCTTGTCTCTTCCTCTTTTTGTCAATGGTGAGGGCCACTCATTTATTCTTGAGTATGTTAACCTCTCTATCCACCCATTCTTTGGTCAACTATATGACCTTTTGTGTTATATTTTCCAATGAGGTATCCTCTGGTTGATTCTAGCTGAAGCATGAGATTATTTCATTATATATTTTCTTATCCCCATATTCTTGTGACATAATCATTCCATCATCTTCATGCAATTGTGTTGGAACTGGTATGTAGTCCAATGTATGAATTTGCCTTAGAGTAAGCCTTTGATGGCCTCTCTTTCTTACTTCTACTTTATCATCACAATCGGTCCAGCAGTCTTCAATATACATCCAGTGCATTGGCTTCTTGAATAGTGTTTCCATCCTGTCATAGGGATCATATTACCTAGATATAGAGAAAGGATGCAAGGACATCAACTGTAATCCCCCTGTTGCTTCTTTAGCACTTTCTTTATCAGGGCACATATACCACCCAATGATGAGTGGGAACAGGACATTGGGTATCTTGTTTCTCTCAACAAAAGCCTCAAATGAAGGTAATATCTGCCTGGCCATCTCTATTAGTATGACCTTGTTTGTCAGGTACCTAGGCAACATGAGAGGTTGCCCAATGAAACCTTCAATTCTTATGTATGTGAATGTGGGGAATTGGATAAACCAAGCCCCATGTTTGTATATCATGGCTTGAGCTTCCATGCTCATCCTCTTTGCTCTATCTTCTTCCATGGTCCTTACTAAATGCATAATAAATGAATCATTCACTCTCTGGTAGTGTTGAAGAGATTCTCTTTGTTTCAATTGTGGGTAATGGTCCCATATGTTCACATCCCCAGGATTGTGACCAATCCTGCCAACTATTTGCAGACCATCAAATGTGCTTCTGAATGTGCATGCATAGACCACATGTGAGGTCATGTGAAACATGTTTGTCTTTCCTCCCAAATTGCTCATGCCTTCATCCAGGCTATCGCTGATAATCTTTTCCCACTGGGGTTTTTCATCAGTAGCCTCCACCATTCTCATAAGACCATACATCCAATCCTCAATATATCCTGCATTTGGCCTTCCCCTCATTCGGCTAAGCATCACCATCATGTACTGATATTAAGGGGAGAAGTCAAATTTATATAAATGCATAGGCAACTTTGTAGAAGCTTTATACGTGCTATCACTAGCCCTCCATGAGAACATAATTCTTTTGCAATCCTTTTGGGTACTATTGTATTTCTTTTCTAACTTCTCCAAATCTATTTTGCATACATGAGGTCCTTTTGGCAAATTGAAAGATGAGGTGATGTCCTCAATTGATAAGTGAGCATACACCTAGATATGTTTTTCTACTTTCCTATTGTGGACATTCTAATTACGAGCACATTCAACTACTAGCTTAGTGGCCTTTGTTGCATAGGGAAATCCTCCAGCATGCCACATGCCTGAATTGTATATTTTGATAAGCAAGGGCTTCCCACTACCCATTTCTGATTGTGTCATCCATGCATCTAGATCAGTGTTCTCTGAATGGGTATCATTTATCTAGCCATATTTGAATGATGTCCCCTTGGGTTGTATACCCATGGGATTTAATAATTCTGTGTCTGACCTATTCTTACGGACTGCCATTGTATCCTACTATAAAACATATGTACATCTTACCCTAACATGCCTTATGCACATTCAAATTTAACAATTGCATGAATATCATGATATTTCTACTTTTATAAAACATAATTCATACAACACCATATTAATTTACTCTAGTAAAAACTAACATTAACCTGCTCATTTACCCATAAATGACAAAAGAGGGTTTCATCGTTACATACCTAATATTCACTACCTTTTAAACTATTTGATCTATATCTGGATATGCATGTTCAACTTGAAATTACCCTCCTCCATTTGCTGTTTGGATGTGGACCTCGTTACGTTGTGTTTATAGGTTACTATAATGTCACCTTAATTGCATAGGAGCTCTGTAATTTCTTCTTGAATACGTGATAAGTTTAAAATGAACTCAAATCCTTGTTTTTAATCAGAAACATTAGCTAATTTGGGTGTAATTAATGTTAAGTTGTTCATAACCATTGATCGACACCTCAACTTTGGAGATGTCAACAGGTGAGACGATGTTATTTGAAATTTTGAATGTTCACCTACCGTTAGAATAACATTTAATATGGGATCATCACATTCAAAAATGTCAGGGATATTAAGAAATATGCATGCTCTTTTGAATATGCCCATGATGTAAGCTTGACGATGTTCAACCGTTGACTGATGATCAAAAGATCAGGTCACTTTACTTTTGTTTACTATTATGATATTAGGATATGATGACATGGATCAGTTAGTGTGCCACGTGGCAGCACCTAATTGGTTCATATAAATCTACGTGTTATATGTCCCAAGAGTGGATAAGGGGATATTAAGAAATATCTAGATGTTCAATTATGCAGAATATCACCCTGTTTTGAAGATGAGGATGACATTAGCATTTTACTAATGTTCAAAAAAATTTTAGGAGGTGATGTGATTGTCATATTGGCAAAGATTAGGGATCTTAGCTAATGTGCATGATATTAAGATTTGCCTTTGTATTGCATTGGATTAGGATATTAGCAAATATCTGGGATATTGAGAATGAGACGACTCCCTTAATGTCAGTGAATATGATGATGTCATCATCATATCAGGTCTTCTTTGGAATGAAAGAAGATGATGTCATCATCACATTAACAAACATCAGGGAGCTTAGCTAATGTGCCAGATATTAAGAAATATGCACCTTCAAGAAATGTGCGCGGGTATTGATGGGTAGAGATTTCCTGAGTTCAAATTTGATGTTTGCATATTAGTAAATATGTGGTTATCGAGACTTTCCTTGTTAAAACCTATGTCTGGGATATTGGTGAATATTAGGGTCCTTAGTGAATGTGATGACCCTCTCGTGAGTGACTAGTTTGACCAAACTTTGACTAGGCCTAACTTTTTATCCTTAAGGAATTTTGGGGTGATCTAAAAGGTAAACCTACTTAAAATTTTGCATTCTTTCAGTTGATGAGGTTTGTGGTAGAAAAATATGATGTTGGCATTTAACCTCTCTTTATGAAGTCTTCATATGCACAGGGTGATATCCTATCACTACACCTAAGACTTGACTTTTACCATACCACCCAAGGCAAGGGAATGAAAATAAGCCAAAAAAGGTTGGGTCCCTATTTTTCTGAGGCAAAATGGGGTGTGTTGTGTAACCACACAACATGTTATAGCTTTGACTTTAGCAGGATCTACTTTGATGCCTCTTCTTGACACTATGTATCCCAAGAGTTTCCCAGAAGTGACCTCAAAGACACATTTCTTCAAATCAAGCCATACATTGTACTGTTCCAATCTGTCAAAGATTTTGGCTAACACGTTCAAGTGCTCTTCTCTAGTTTTAGATTTTCCCAACAGATCATCTACATAGTCTTCCATTATGTGGTGGAAGAGGTCATGGAAGATGACTATCATTTCCTGTTCAGATGTCACACCTGCATTCTTTAGGCCAAAAGGCATTACTACCTAGCAGTATATCCCCCATGGACATATGAAGGATGTTTTATGTTGGTCTTCTTCTGCGATCTTGATTTGATTGTACCCTAAGAAACCATCCATGAAGGATAACATCTCATGTTTGCCGTGAGATCCCCTATGATGTCGATGTTGGGTAGCGGAAAGTCATCCTTAGGGAAAGCTTTGTTAAGATCTCTAAAATCTGTGCATCACTGGATGCCCCTAGTGACTTTGGCTATAGGTACAATGTTAGACACCCACTCAGGGTAATCTATCAGGCAGATAAACCCCATCTCTAGGAGTTTCTTAAGCTCTACCTTTACAAGGAGAGCAACTTGAGGATTCATTTTCCTTAGCTTTTTTTTCACCGGTTTTGCATCAGGACGTATCACAAGGTGATGGACAACCAAGGTGGGATCCAGTCCTGGCATATCAGCATAAGTCCATGCAAAATTATGGCTTCTTTGCTTGAAGAAGGCTAGGAAGTTTTTCTATTCTATTACTATAAGAGATTCTGCTCTAAATGTGATTTTTAGCGCTTCCTCTATCCCAAGGTTCATTTCCTATGATGCTTCCACTAGGATAAGTGATCTATCTAGATATACTTGCTCTACTTTAGGAAGGGCCATACTCTCATCTCCTAGTGCCTCATAGAGTTTTTCACTAGGTGATACATCCTTTATTTTGATTTTTTCTTCACTTGAAAGCGCCACGAAGTAGTTTTCAATAGGGGGTGTTGTTTTTATTCTTATGTTTTTGTGACTAACAACATGGGTGGTTTCACCGAAGTAGGTGGATGTGTCAAGTTCCATTATATACCTGGCTCTGTGGTCTCCAAGGGGGAAGTGATCTCTGACCCCCATCATTTCTGCTATTGCCGCATCATTCTGTGCTACATCAAGGACAGGACGCCCTTATTGGTCCTAATCTATAAGCTCGGGGTATACAAGAGGTAGGTCATTAGAGGCAGATACTAGGGTGGTTATAGAATAAATGGTGTATATGGAGGTTTCTAAGAATTTCATGAAATCACTAAAGGAGTCTTGATGGTCTGCTTCATTGATGTTATCGACCATAGGGGAAACCTTAGCAACCTCACCTAAGATATATTTTCCATTAGCAAGGATAGACTCTCGTTTTCCATATCCTAACCCTTTAGAACGGGGGTTCCCGTTACTTGAATTGGCTCCACAATCTCTTGTTCATGAAGGCCAATACTACCTTGTCCTTTATAGCCCATATACTTGACAATCGTAATACCCTTGCCATAGATTTTAGTTGGGATGGTAGTGGTTTCTTGTCCTGCTTCTTCATCTTTGTATAACCATGAGGATAAGTCTTTGAGAATATATTGATCAAGGAGGTGCTTCCTCTTGAAGGTGGGGGATGGTTTGCATTTGATAACTACCCTGGAGACCTCTTCTTCCTTAGGAGCACCAAATGTCTTAGGAGTGGGCAATGTTCCTACACAAAAGGTACCATGCAGTTTGTATTTACCACACCCCATGTCACTTAGCTTGATCTTTACCTCGGGTGGTGTGAAGGTTTGTAAAGTGGTGGTGATGTTGGAAGGGTCAACATATGAGGCAGATGATGTAGGATTGGCTCAGGAGGTAGGTTTCTTAATGACGTTGTTGTAAGGATAGAAGGTACGATCATGTCCTTCTAAGAAGCTATAGTATTAGAAGGGACAGGGATTGACACAGATAGTAACTTCTATGCCATTGTGAGGGGATTTTAAGATTTAGTGAAATGTAGATGGGATGGCCTGCATGCCATGGATCCATGGTCAGCTGAGGATAATGTTGTAAGGGAGGTCAAGATCAAGTATTTGACACTTAGTCTCCAAGATTTCTACCCCACTTGGATAGGGAGTTTGATGGTGCCCTCAGATAGTCTCTTGGTATCATCATAGCCCTTAATGGTTATACATTCACTTGTGTCCACAACCACATTGGAGTATCCCAAATGTTTTAACAATTTAAGAGTGCACAAGTTTAGGCTGGAGCCATCATTTATTAAGACTCTTTTTATGATATGCTTGTGGATGTGGACTTCAATATGCAAGGCATCATTTTGTCGATTGTTGGAGGTGAGAAGGTCCTTCTTGGAGAAGGTGAGATGATGGGGTGAAGAGATATGGTCCACCATGTCTTGGAATTGATCAAAATTTAAGTTGGTGGTGACTTGAGTTTCCATTAAAGCTTTGTCAAGGACCTCTTTGTGAATGGGTGATTTGCAGAGCAACTCAAGGATGGAGATTTGTGCAGGGGTTTTACCTAGATGATCTAGAAGGGTAGTGATGGCACATTCAGGTGTTTTTATTTGAATGTTAATGGTGTTGACCTGATTAGGATATTCTTCTATTCGACCCACGATGGAGTCAAAAGAAGCATGAGGTGGAACAACATTGTAAGCTTGGTTGGACGAGGATGCTTTTCCTTTATTGTAGTTGGGTAGAGGATCCTTGTAAGCTATGAGATTTGCATTTGGTGACTATTTAAGTGGTTCATCAAAGCCAATACTACCCTCATCTATGAGATCCTATATGCAATGCTTTAATCTCATGCAATCAAACGTTTTATGCCCCTTGACACGATGGTATTCGCAATAAGCATTGTCATCAAACCATGCAGGTTTGAATTGATTCTTGTCATAAAGCTTAATAGGGGGAGGGCTATCAAATTCCTCTTCACAATCTTGTCCAAAACATCTTCTATCAGTTCTCCTAACGGTGTGAACTTCCTCCTAGGGGTGTTATTTTGCTTAGGTGGTCCCTTGGGGACATTGACATTGTTTGCAGTGGATGTGCTTGGTGGTGCTTGATTTTGCATACTTTGAATGGCCTTCACATCGGTGATGCCATCATTAAAGGTGTTCTTGTTCTTTCCCCAAAAGTGAGGTTTCTTTTTTGATTGTGCATTGTTATTTGTGTTTGGGGTGTTGATGTTGATTTTGTTGTTATTGTTGTCATAGCTTTTGTTGTCATAGAGCTTGATCGAGTCCTTGGAAATAAGGGATCTCTCGATGGTTGTACCTTTGTCAATGACCTCTTCAAAGGTAGATGCACATTGAATTTGTAAGTGTAATCCCATCTCTTGGATAAGGTTAGCCACAAACATCGTGACTAGTTGTTTTTCAGGTATAGGCCAAGGGAGTTTGCTTGCCAAGCCTCTCCATCTTTGTAAAAAGGTAGCAAAGGATTCTCTGTTATTTTGTTTGGTATTGCAAAGATCGGTCATTGATATTTCATGTTTGAAATTATAGGAGAAATGGTTTACAAACTTCTCTGCTAACTCAAGGAAGGTCCTAATGCTAGGAGGAAGGTGTTCAAACCATTTGGTGGCTTGTCCATCGAGGCTTCAAGGAAAGAGTTTCAACAAATAAGTATCATCATATGAGACTTTAAGGAAAGCAATATAAAACTCCCTAAGGTATCCATTTCCCTTGTATTTGTTAGATTTAAGCATTTCAAATATTTTGGAAAAGGGGGGCATGTATAATGTCCTATCGAATGGGTAAGGGCAAATATCCTTGAAAGAATATTACTTTCATTTGTTTCCTTATTGCATGTTGTCCACTTTTTGGATTAATGTTTGCACAACACTCATTAAATCTTTTGTTGGGGGTGGTTCTAGGATGTATGTTTGTTGATTGATGAGTTGTTGGAGATGAGGTGAAATTCAGTTTTGTGAGATGAGGTTTTGGTTTTGATTTAGTTGAGTGAGGCATTGTTGATATGTGATGAGTTGTTGGAGGACATGCAGTGGAAGTTGTTGGTTTTGGTCAGGGTTATGTTGGGAGGTTTGGATGGATGATGCCACGGATGCTTGGGAGATTGATGGATTTACATTTGTGAAGTTGGATGACAGATTGTTGATGGGGGGTTGTTGAGAGAATAGTTGGTTCATAAAGGCAATGGTGTTGGGTTATGCAGATGCACACTTGTGGAAGCACTCACATGCATAGGGTTATTGGGAATGGTGAGGGTGATTTGTGGGATAGTTACATTTGATGTGGTGGTGGAGGTAATAGTGGGGTTATTGGTGGTAGAAGTGGTTGTGGCTGAGATATTGGTGGGATTTGTGGATGTGGTTTGAGACATGTTAGGGTTGGTGTGAGATGTAGAGGGTTGTGATGAAGTCGTAGTATTGTTTTAGGTGGATGTGTTATGGAGTACATTAGCACCATTTTAAAGGAGAAACTCAAGATATATATTGGGATCCAATCTTAGGACTCTGTCGAGTATATCCATGGAATCGAGATCTTGTGTGAAGTCTAAGACATCTTGGTCTATTTGGTTGGTGGTGATTTGAGTTGGTTATGGAAAGGGGAAGGGATTTAACATTGTGTTGGCATCATATGAGGGGACTTTTGGACTACGGGTTGATTATTATGGTCGGTTGATGGCATTCCTATGCCAAAGTTGTTTCCAAAGTTGGCCATTTCTTGATTCTTCTTGGATTGGGATCTTGTTATGGGCATGTAAAGGTGTGAATTTGATTAGGGGGTGGATGAAGGTCGAGACCTTAGAGAATTAATTTTATTCATTGGACCCAAAAATATGTGGTGATGAAAGGGCACAAAGATTTAGGTTTAAGAGAGTATATTCCCTAAAATCTAAATCCAAGGATGGATGAGGTTATCGTATGATTTTGATTATAGGTGTAAACCTTTAGGGAATAAATCTCAAAAGGTGACAACCTAAGGGTGATAGTTTGTCAAGGATATTGATTTTCAAGAATTTTGGACCAAATGAGTGAAAGATGGAATGGATTGGAGAGAGATTTTGGGATGAGTTGGATGATGTCTTAACTAAGGAAAACCTTAGGTGATTTAGATGTTTTGGAAGATAGATTTTGATGATGTTTGGTAAGGAGGTCAAAATCAACAAATGAGTTCAAAAAGGTCTAGATTTTTGGATGTTGCAAAATGGATGTTTCATTTTACTCAAGGTAGACTTATGACCTTAAGCAAGAAAGGGGTGATTATTCTACTTGAAGGTAGATTAATGACCAACAAGAAAAATAGAAAGGCTAAAATCTAGATCATTTTTTATCTCTAAGGTTGATTTGGGATATGATTGATTGAGTTCTTGATTTGTGAGAATTTCTTTAGATGTTTTAGGATAGATGAATGAAATTGGGTGTAATTTGTTGGATGGTGAATTAAGGTCCAAAAGTAGAAATCAAAGGGGATGAAAAGTTATGGAAGGGGATGGATTATGGTTGTGTTCAATATTATGATGAAGGGTTCAATAGTGACAATGATTATTCTCTAAGGTCCAAATGGGAATATGGATGAAAATTTTGGGGTTAAAATGGTTATGGTTTTGACAGATTTTGGAAAGATGAATATGAATTATGGATGTGGATTTGTGAGGGTCAAATGATTGTCAAATGTTTTAATGATGGTCTAATGCTTAAGATTTTTTGGATAATGTCAAATGATGTTTATTCTTTGGCAAACATGAAAACACTTCAAACAAGAGATCACAATGCCCAAAGGTTTTGTTCTAAAAATGTGAAAAATTATTAGGCATGTACAACCTAAGGCGAGCAAAGGACAATACTTGTTGGATTCCCACTTGGATTGCTCCAGCCACACTTACTCAAAGTGGATAACTTAGAATCTTGGTGACACTAGCTCCCCCTTCCACGGTACTCACTTCTCAGGTACACCAAGCTTCAAATTCCTAAAGACTTGAAGATATCAAGAAATTTGTTATCTCTACTTTGAACTGTGAGAATGTAGGACAACTTCAGAGGTCTATCTTCTAACCCCCCTGTGCTAACAAGTAGAAGGTTTTTGGCTTCTAAAAAAAATGGTATTTCTAAGTGGGGGAACATTCGGGGGATTGACACATTATGAGCATCTGATAAACCACTTAAGGTTTTGACTAGCTCTACTAGGAGTATCATATACACAAGGCACTACTTCCTTTCGAGCTAGCACCAAATGGTAAGCGCTAATACTGATTCAGACTTGGCTTTCACCTTATCTTATTTTGTATAGTAGACCAAATGAAAGTACTGCTTAGGGTTGCCAATGAGTTCTCCTTGCGGATGTGTCTCAAGGGTAGGCCCCTCCTAAAAAAAAAGGAGAGTAGAACCATTTCTCTTCGCCCAAGATCCTTTTGAAGGTGAGGGGAGAGGATACTTTGATTCTATCTCTTGGGTAACACAAATGTGAAAGTGCACAAGACACTTCGAGCAATTGCTAATGTTCTTTTTAAATCCCTAAATGAAATGTGCCTACGATTGTTTGCAAACAATATTAATTTTAAGGCACCAATTCCAAATGTTTTGCTAAGATAAACACACAAAGGTTCGTTTTAAGTACACCAAGATGAAATGTTTTCTAAAGTAATAAATCCCTGCAAAGATGTTAGTAGTTTTAGATTAAGGTCTTGGACAAATGATTTTAACTTGTAGAACACAGTCAACAACTTGCACATATCCCAAACTTAGTATAGAAAAAAGGCACCAAAATAGACATAAAAGGTGCCACAGAAACTAAAAATGGTGCCACAGACCAATAACTATATGATTTCTGACAGTTACAGAGAAAAGTGCCACATAATCTTAAAATGGCACTAAACTACAAAAAGGCGCTACACATACCTAGAATGGCGCTAAAATTACAAAAAGTGCTACAGAACACTAAAATGGCGCTAAAATAAGGAAAAGTGTTGCATGATCCCACAATACTGGGTTACACTTTTTGCCCAAAGTTGACATTGAAATGAACATTTTAAAGAAAATCTTCACTTTTGGACACCTATAGTTGCTAAATCATGAGGAATTCGAAGATGATGTAAACTAATGATTTGTCACATTAGGTCTTTAGATTCTAAATATATATTTTTAAATTTTTTTGGAATCAAATTGTATTTCCTTTTCCATCTCCTTCAATAACTAGTTTCTAACAGTAAACACCAGTTTTAAAGAGTGACATGTATTGTGTAAAACACAATTTTTTTCTATGAAGGATAAAATTCTTTTTTTTTGGAATTTAGATTTTTTACTACAATATCTAGAGGATTCATTTGGTTTCCTAATGTTTTATTCAATATTTTTCTTTTAATTAACTTTTGAAGTCAAACCAATTACAATTTAGACATAGGTGTACTGTCTAAACCATAACCTTTTTTGTATGTATCAGAATTCAATTTTTTTTGTTGGAATAACGACATCAATACCTAGAGGACACGTATTTTTTAGAATTTTTTTTCTATATTTTCCTATTTTTTCATATGTATGAAACAAAGACCTTGATGTTCATTAAAAAACCTACATTCACAAGAAATAAAAAATGAATATAATAATCAAATTAAATATATTTAAAATTATACTTTTTGGGAAGCTTATAATAAGGACTACATACTTACAAAACATAAATTTTTAAATGAATTCATTTGATCCCCCAAAAGGTAAATCAAAAGTGGTTTTTTATTAGTATTTTGATAGGTGTAGAGGAGACTCCATGACAGGTATGGTTTAAAACTAGCAGGGTTCTATCCAAGGGGGTTTGATCTAAGGGGGTTTGATCAAACCCTATTCAATTGTAATCCTTTAACTGGAACCTTTCAAGGCTTAAATCATTATATTTTATAAAAATATGTCATTTCAGCAAAAAATAGGATGTCCCAGAAAGTGTAATCCATTATTGTGGTAGCACTCCACTACAAAAACATGAAATAGCACCACTATGTTATACACGTGTTTTGCTTTGTTTGCTATGACAGATAGTGTCGACCTGGGCTCAGATAGCACCAAAACGGTGTAGTGTTTGAAAAATGCTTCAAAAAGAGTAGTTTTAGTTGCAAAATGTTTGTGCAAACAAGGTTAGTGGTTTTTTCTTAGCCTAATAATACACAAAATACCAAAGGTAGTGAAATGAGATGAGTTAGGGACAAGTGGGCAATAATAGATTTGAAAAACAAGTCATTAGATAAACCCTAGAGTGGTTTTTCCATAGTGTTCCCCTATTCCTATGTATTTCCTACAAAAACTAAGAGCAAAAGATGCTAAAAACACCAGCAAACAAGAAAAACACAAAAAAGATTCAAGTCTATGGTGAGTGGGCTTGTCATGTAGGAATAGTGCCAAAACACTTAACAATAGGGCCACTATTCGTAGAAATGACACCACTGCACGGGAAAATGGTGCCAAATAGAGGATTTTTGTGCTGGAACTTGCAAACAAGGCCTTCAAAACATAAAAAAACCTCACACAAAATGTTAGCTTGGACCTTGTGGGTCCCACTAGGTGTGCCAATGTAGATTATGGAAAACAAAATGAAAGTAAACACCAAACAAATGGAATAAAAACACATGCTATACCTTCATAATGAGATCCAAAACCCCTAGTTAAGGTGGAGACTGTTGCACCCAAAACACTCTAGCTTTACCCAAGACTATTATAGACAAATGTGAAATGCTCTTGACTTAATGCAATTCACCTATTAATCTAGTTGAAGATTAGAGAAATTTTGGCATGATAACAATGCATGAAACTTGGATGATAAAATGTCTTAGATGAGGGTGTATTTATAGGCTTTTTGGGAGAGGATTTGATCCAAGGGTGGAGATTCAATTTGAAGATCAATGGTTGAGAATGCAAGTGAGGTGGAGGGCTTAGATTTCATCTCCAAAAATGAAGGGTTGTGAATAAAGACGAATTTTAAATTCATCTTGGGAAAGGGGTGAATAAAATGAGGTTGGGTGAGATGGATTAGACACAAATTAAAATTTCACATGGGGAAGAGAAGAGGATTAGAAATGAATTAAAAAGTTATTTTGGGAAGAGTGGAAATAAATGAGTTATGACATGTGTAAGGGGTGTAAGAGGTTATTAATGAGATGTTTGCCATATGTGTATAAAAAATTGATTTATGTGGCATGAATATCAATTTTTTATTTGGAGGATGTGGGGAAAGGTGTTAAGTTAGGTTTGACTATTTTAATCAGGGTAATTAGCCTAATTAATATGGATGCAAAAAATTAGGGAATGGGTTGATGAGGGGTTAAGATTAATTAAATAATGTTTTATTTAATTACTCCTAGGTCTAGAGTCATGTAGGTTAGGCTAGGTAATTAAATAATTGATATTTAATTAACTAGAGTAGGGATAGGTTAATTAGTAGGTAAAATTAATTGGATAAAAATTATTTATCTAATTAATTGGGTTTAAGGGAAAGGGGAAATTAATCAAATAAATATTTGCACATTTATTTAATTAATTAGATTAGCTAGACTATTGAATTAATTAAATTAATTCAATTTTAAAGGATCAAATGATGGGAAACTAGGTGTTGAAAGGGATAATTATTTAAATAAAAATTTAATTAATTTATTGAAAGGGGAATTGGTTATGTTGGGGAAGTTAGAGGTCGGTTAAGTGGTGAAGACATTTTTAGGTGTCTACAAGAATTTTTGAAAGAAACCAATGGAAAATATCTTTGATCGGGTGTAAATGATGGGTTTAGACAATAAAGGAACAAAGTGGGATTTTTTGATTGATTTGGGGTAAAAAGATGCAAGTTTGGGAGCTAGTTTTTCAGGTCCCAAAAGTGGCTCTTGTTGGGGACATGTGGAAAACCTAGCACAACAAGATTCTAGAACATCTTTGAGTAGATCAAAAAGGTAAAAAAAAATAGGGGAATAACACAAGACATATTTACAATGAAACATACAGTCATAGGCATGAGAGCACAAAAGAAAGTTGAATATGTTCAAAATTTTCAAGCACTTGCAGGTCAAACTTGCACAAGACTGCTGCAACTACTTGCCTATGTAAAAGACAAGTTGAATGAAGGAGTTGATCTCCCTCAAGCCAAAATAATTTTCATCACCCAACTGCAACAAATAAAGACTATCCCCACCATGTGTCAATATACAATTACTACTCATGAAGCCAAGGCCAGCTTCATCAATGAAATTACTATTGCTAGGCAACCATAAGAAATAGGTACCTGACCTAATCCAATCCATACCATTCACTTTCATAATAGTAGGGGGTGCAAAATCAAGAACCAAGTCAACAATAAAAGAAATAAATGAAGACAAACCTCCATTATCAAATGCCAAGGTATCATGCCTGCTAACCTCTTCATACAAATTGAGGGAAAAGGAGAACACCTCCAATTTACATGGAAATGAGGATTGTGCCTAAATGCATTGTTGATTCATAAAATAAAATACTTCATCTTGTAGAGCAAGCTAGAAAAACTCTAACTTCGGTATACTCTTAAGTTGAGCCACCATCTATTGATTTTCAACTTGGTGAACTTGCTGTTGCTCAATAATATTTTCATTTGTATGATGGGCCCATACAAAGGAATCAAAATTAAGCATGATTCTATCATCCATATCAACAAAAATTCATCCTTCATCACAAAGGAAAGTTTCATAATCACAATTGTCAAACCCTTGGACCATAAGCGGCCAACATACATCAATCTTACTTGTGCTGCTGCAATCATTAATACTTGAATCATGAACATGATTTAATTCAAAATTCAAACTATTAGCACACACATTAAGATCATGGGACACCTCATAAGAAGAACCAAGTTCTTTGAATTGTCTCACTATTTTGTGTTCACTCTAGCAATTTGTTGTGTCATATTCACTATTGCAAATAGACTAATGACACACTTGTCCTTCCACATTCACTCTTATTTTATTTTGTTACAGCTCTAATGTAGAACATTCTACATGAGAAAGAGAACATACCTTGCACCACACAAATAGGTTCTCATATGCATCCACATGGTCACCATCTTCACACTTTAGGGCAAGCTCTTCACACTGGAACTCCATGGCCGCACCATCAACTATCTCTAATCAGTTATCATCAAGGGAAACCACTTCTACATCTACCTCATATAAGAAAATACTAACTTTTTCATCATCACAAATAGGAAAAAAGGAGGATAATATGTCAAACAAGAATCAAGTTCCTTGCTCACTATCTATTTCATTTACCCATACATAATCTCCATAATTAGATTTACACTTGTTGATTCAATTTGCTTCTCACTCATGCACGTGCCTTCCTCATTGTTCATTGAGCCACATACCTCAACATTAGGTTGGAAGTCATCATTGGATTTGTCACAATCATTTTCAATTCATGAATTATCCAACTAAAGGCTAGTGCATACGCTTCTTTCATCATCTGCATCACTGTCATATGATGCACCATCTTCACTATCTGCCCTCCCAACTACATAATTATATTTCTTTGATGTTGCATTCACTTGATTGTTTGTATCCACACTGCTGCTATTCAGATTATCATGTTTATTAACATCAACACGTGTTTTTGGATAACAAAACCTTTATGTATTCATCTCTCATTTTCTCCATGGAGTCTAGGGATAAGTATGCCTGCTGTATACTCACAATTTTGAAATCTTCCTACACATAAATCAGTCCAATTTCATATGCTTCAAAAAACATATCAATGCAAGTGGAAATGCTAGGTCAGAAATCATTTGGAATGTTAGAAAGGGCAACAACAAAATCGTGACCAAAATCCCTTCTTGAATCTCCCTCTTGTTTTTTAAATTTTTCCAGCTCTATGATAAGATTAATAGGGTCAAGACCTTTAGCAAATTCATTGTCAAATGCTGCCACAAGTTCATTCCATGAAGCAAAGGACGTCCTGAGAAAACTTTGGATCTATTCTCTTTCCTTTCCATGCAAGGATCTAACAAAGAACCTCATCCACATGTCTTCATCTTCAAACTGATGTTCTTCCATGAATTCTAAAAATGCAACAACATGCGTATCCCTTTCCAAAATATCATACCCATCAAACTTGGGCAATTGGCTATAGACCTTGGTTGGCATGCCTCGTGGTTTCTAGTAAAACCATGAGAGGTCTAGTTGGTTGTATATAGGATCTAAGGGAAAAGCAGGGGATTGAGAAAACATTTTTTTTTTGGGTAGCAGGAAATGGATTAGACTGCACCCTAGACTCTAGTAGCCTAATTTGTTTTTCTATTTCTTGTTCTTTCTACCATAAGGACTATAGCAACTGTGTAGTCTTATCAATTTAACATTGTTGCATTTCTAAGTCATTTTGATTTTACATGGGTGCATATAAGTTTTGGTTTGTATAACATGTAGAGCCATGACTAGAAAATGTACTGCTAGGATAGTCATGGAAATACACTCCAATATAATTCCTAGGGTTTGATACATAGGATGACTCAGATAAAGGAGAAACCCTAGAATAATCATATCCATACCAACCTTCCATGACTAAAACATCCTATAATATAAGGTAGAAAAATGAGGCATATAAACTTGTTCCTTCAACATGATAGGAACAACAAACTCCAAAGGTAGAAAGAAAATAAACCATGTACCTTAATTTACTAACTACTGCTCAAAATTTGGGGCGTTCAAATCACCAACAACATAACTAGATCAACAACGAGCAAAGTTTTCCTTTTCTGACAATAGAATTGCCACCTCACTAAAGAGGAATTCCTTGAAGTGTGACTAGTCTTCATGGCCACAAATTGATTCTTGGTTCAACTCACTATGAGAGTCTCCAAATGATTTAACCCAACAATATTATCCTTAGAAATGACACCAAAATGTTGGCATAAGTTGATGGGATACCAAATTCAACACACAACAAACTACACCCGACAACGACTACAAACTTCTTTAGTGATTGTGTTGTAAAGGTCTTTCAAGATCTGAGCCAAGATATTACTATAGACACCTAAAAATGTCCAACACCTTGTCATTATCATGTTTTGCCCTAGGTTCCTAGGTCATCACCTAATTAGTTAAATAAATTTTATTTATTTGACTAATTTATTTTATCCCCTTTCAATCCCATCATCCTTTCTTCTATAATTAAATAAATTTTAATTATTTATTTAATTATTCATGACTAGTAATCCTCTCTAGTTAAATAATTATTTTTAATTATTTAATTAGTCACTTATCTATTTCTCCTATAATTAAATAAATTTTATTTATTTAATTAATAAAATCCTAATAAAATCATCTTGCTTTCTTTCTAAAACTACAACTCATGCATATCTAATTAATTTATTTAATTAGATAATTTATCTATTATTCCTTTTATCATTTTAGGATTTATTTCCTTTAAAGTAGAAAATCAAATCACTTTCTATCTTTCTAAATCCTATCTTATCTTGTTTTATTTCCTCTTTTGTCTAATAAAGAAAAAAATCAAATCTTATCTTATCTTATCTTATCTTCTTCCCTCCACATCAAAAAAACAATCCCTTGTCTATAAATATGGCTTCTCACAAGCCATTTAGGGGCATCATTTTGAGTTTTGAGTATCCTTATTCTGTTGAACTATTTTCACAACTGTTCTCCATCATCTCCTATCAAAGTTATGTTGCGATTGTGTGCAATCAACATTTGATCATCGAAGAGATCATTCATGTAGACATCATCATTTGAGGTATTCAAAGAGTTTGGGCATATGTAATTGCATTTGATTTGTTTTATCTTCATTTGCTCAAATTTCTTGAATACAATTACATCCTCGACAATGATGCCAAAATGTTGGGTCCCAAAACCACTGCTCCACTTCCTAGGATGGAATCACACTCACAAGTTTAGGGTTGTCATTATTTAAGCATAATTAGTCTGTCAACAACACATGGAGTGTTGAAGATCAAATCTACGGGAGTGGGTTTCATCTCTTGCACTTTGAGCTCAGCTAGGCTCTAGAGGGATATTCCAAGGGGTATAACTTAACAGGTATTTAGTTCAAACTAGACGAACAACTAAAAACTAATGAACAACCAAACCTGACTCGTTATCTTGATCCCAAAATTGTCATTGAACCAAGAACAACTAGATATCACAAAACCCCTATATAGTTGATACAAACTGTGCTAATGTATAGGCACAAGAAATATGATTTCTTCCCTAAACCACTGGTAAATATTTTTTTGATTTAAATAGTGTGATATTGGCCTGATGGAGCCAAGACTAGTGCTAATATAATTGGGCTATAGAGCCTCAGATGATAGAAAAGAAAATAATGGAAAGGAAATAAAGGAAATTTGATCTAAACATAAGCTAATCAAATTGCAAGTTTTGTGCTTCAATCATACTTAGTGATCTAGAAAAGAAATGCATGCATTCAAATGTAAAGAACAAATGACAATTACAAAGCTTGTAATATATTTAAAATGCTGTGACATTTTCAAATGTCTAATACAAAATTATCAGCAAGTGTGATAAGAGGAAAACCCTAAATACATACAAACTATCATGGATACATTCTCTGCACAATTCCTACTGCACATTATCTTTCATTTGTTTCACCATCCCATTACTTGTTTGCAACTGGACATGGAGTAATTTGAAGCCCTAGAAGCATTCTAGACTTGCACAGGCTCTAGCTACCACCAAAGAACCAACTCATTTAGATATCTCAGAAACATGCATATATAGCATTCTATTTTTTGTGCAACTCTATGCGCTGAAACTTAATCAACAAGAAACCTGCAAGTGCCCATGTTGCATTAAAAGTCTAGCCTAGAGGCCTTGTTAGAAGATCTACAGACCTAAAAATACCCATGCCTTGACATCCTTCCAAAATGAAAGCTCTTGCAAAAGGATTTAGCTATTGAGACACTTCAGATCCATATGTTTAATTTTGGTCCTTTTGCATTCAATATCTCTACTACTTCAACTACCTACAACTAACCCTTGCCTGTAACACATTAATTGTTGAGTACTAACTTCCTGCCTTACGATGTAATCATGGTGTGATTTTAGGCAGATAGGCATTTGAAATCCAGTCTACCAAAATGCCTGTGTAAAGCCCTTACAACATTCTAAAATATTTTAAACCAAGTTCAAAATATTTTAAACTATTACATTTTACATTATGATTTACATATGCATTTGATTTTCCTTTGATTTTCACTTTTGTTCTCCATTTTATCTTTTATCAGTGAATTTTCCTTATCATGAACCTTTGCACCATCTCCATTGCGCTTTATCTTCTTAGTCAGTAATTTTGCCTATCTATGAATTCAGCACGGAATGAACCATCCTTTCATTTCTTCTTTCTTCTTCACCTATTTTTCTACTTTTCTCAATGGATCTTCCTTCTGTTAGTGAACCCAATGGTTTGTGAATTGCCTCCTTTTCTGACAAAGGCTTGGTTTCCTTCTTCTTTGCTTTCTTTTTCTTCTTTGTCAGGAACTTTCCCCACATCGAACCTTCTTTGTTTGTCTCTTTTCCCTGATTTCTCTCCTATTGTCAGTGAAAACCTTTGGTGGCAAACCCTTTGTTGACAAACCCTATGGTTTGTGAACCAACACATTCATTGACAAAGACTTCACCCTCACATCCTTCTCTTTTTCTTTGGTGCAACTTCCTTCACCTTGTCTGCAAACTCGCCAATCGGCTAACTTGACAATTGGTGAACCTTATAGTTCATGAATGGCCAAATTCGTTGACAAAGACTTGGCACATTCTTTCTTTCCTTAGAAGCTTTCCCTTCACCTCTTTGTCTCTTTGTCAGTAAATTGGCAAAACCACAAACTTACAAACCTAGTCGGCAAAATCGGTGGTTTGTGAACTAGCCGATTCACCAACAAAGGCCTCAAATGAATAAATTATTCAAAGGAAAGAAAAAACAATGATAAGAGGGAACTTTTACTTAGAATTTTTGAAAGAAACCCATGAAAAATATCTTTGATTGGGTGTAAATGATGGGTTTAGACTACAAGGGAACAAAGTGGGATTTTTTGATGAATTTGGGGCTAAAAAATGTATGCTTGGGAGCTATTTTTTTGAGGTCCCAACAAGAAGTATGATGATAAAATCATATAGTTGAAAACTAATAGATTACCTACAGGTTTGGTCTCTTTAGAGTTAATTTTTTGTTTTGATGATTAGGTCAAGAAGGGAAAAAATCAATATGCAGGTCAAACAGGACCACTATGAGTAGGTAAGCATCTTCAAAGATAAGATTTTGAAATTGGGAAATATATGCATATTTGAAGAAAAGATGACTTTTGTTTAATTTGTTATAGCTCTCGAGTCCCTTATTTTTCATCATGCATGTTCATTTTAACTCCCAAGACAAAATGGCCTGAAACCCATGTCAAATGGGGCTTGAGGGACATCTGTGAGCTTAACCAT
Organism: Cunninghamia lanceolata; assembly: GCA_027924645.1. Lineage (NCBI taxonomy): Eukaryota > Viridiplantae > Streptophyta > Pinopsida > Cupressales > Cupressaceae > Cunninghamia > Cunninghamia lanceolata. The sequence goes on along the minus strand of BSBN01000377.1, from coordinate 25,058,193 downwards.
GCCTTAAAGTAGGACCCAGGGGCTTGGGCACTTGTGCCCTAGTCCTGCCCTATTTTAGGTGGGTCCCAAATTTGAATGTCAGTTATGTGACCATTAAAAGGTTCCGTTGCCAACATCTTAAGTTTGAATTATGAAATTTGTAGCCAATGATGAGACCATAAAGTGTCTCATCTTTAGTCAAATAAAAGTATATATTTTCTCCTCATTAAATCAGTTTTTGAAGTGGACTTGAGTATGGGTTTGAAGATTTTTAGCTAAATATCAAATAAACTTGTCTAATGCAACGATCAATGCCATGCATGAGTTTATCTTGATATTACATGTTCACCTTGAGATCAGAAATTATTTTATCAATAAAGTGAAGAGAAAGTCTATTTTATGTCAAGTTGTAGAGTTTCAGAGTTTAAAATCTCCAGAGATGCACAGAGCTCTGGAGATGCACAAAGAAGGTTGAAAACCAACAAATGGTGGCCTTCTGCCAAAAAAAAAAAGGAAGATGGAAAACTAGTAAATGGCTATCTTTCTCAACCATAGGAATTGAAAACTAGAAAATAGTTGTTCCCTTCTTCATGCCAGTTGAGAATAATCAAGCTATGGAGGTGATCAGGTGCTAGGAGTTACTCAAACACACCTCCGACACTTCACAGTTAGGAGCACTTGCAGCGGTTCGTAACTAGGTGCATCTCCGGCGCTCCACCAATAAAGGGTTATTTATAACCATAATCAGTGGGAGGGGACCCACCTCTCCAAGAAATAAAGTAGAAACGTCAATTGATGAGGTCATCATGACTCATCTTCTACTTTATGATAGAAATAAAATCAAATCAACACGCATCTCGTGAGAAAAAAATTACTCTTGTTTGCACAAATACTTGCAAAGACTGTGCTGACATCACCTAGGATATATGGATTCTTGAACTACTCAGTGGGAGCAGGAATGATTACAGGTTGTGTGACAATGGAGGTGATTGATGTCATCTCATGCCACACAAAGCTGCTCAGGTGCCACATCATGTCTAGTCTCATCAACTCCGCAATATCTCAGCCAAGTACATCACGCCCCATCATTAAAAAATGGTTCAGGTAATTTTATCTTCATTAAGAATTAAATAGAAACTATCTTGTCTTTCTATTTTTGGGTGCTGTCATTATGAAACGTCCCCCTGCCATCACTTTTCTTCCCAAACTCATGCATGCCACCATCTTTGTTGTACTGTCACCATGCCTATGGAGTGTCCCATCACTCTGCTTCATTTAAGATCACATAAACACTCTAACTAATTCCAGTTCTTTCTCCATCAACCTAAGCCATTAAGTGAATTAACAAAATGATCCTCATTTAAACTATAACATTCCCTGAAGAATAGTGTCAACTGAAACAATCCTCCAGAGCCTACGGAGTGAGAAAGCATTGTAAGCACAGAGAACAGACAAGGAATTTAAGTATGGGGGTTAAGAAGAAATCAAAACCAGAAAATGCAATAGGCCTTTTGCAGGATGAAGTTGCAGTAGACATTCTGAGGAATGCAAGATGGTTAGAGTTTCTGGAAAAATTTGAGGGATTTCAAGAAGATGTTGATGAATTCCTAAGGAACCTAAGGGACAATCAGACAACTATAAGGGGAGTTCAAATTAACCTCTCTGTTACCATTATCAGTCATATTTTTGGGCTGCTTGAACAAGGTGAGAGGTTCTATCATCTAAAAACCTTATATGTTGATTTGATTAGGAATTTCTCTATTGAAGGTGAAACTGTAATACAATTGCATTTAAATAAAAATGAGGTTAAAGGAATTCTTAGGTCCTCACTACCAAACCCTTGGCAATCTGTAGCTATATGATTGATGAAATATTTCACATGTGATGGTCAATTTTCCTTAGTTTTAGGACCAATAATGAAAATGTTGATTTTTCTGAGGCAGGGAATGGACACCCTGAATTCAGCATAAACATTCCCAATTTCATGTAGTCTACCATTAGGGCAACTGCCAAAAGATATCAACAAAACAAGGGTCCTATGAAACATCATGGTCTCATTTTTGTGATAGTGAAACACCACTTTCTATCTCAAACTAATGGGGAAGAATTATGGCAAACATTTCTTAAACAAAATCCCCAAAGCAGAGAACCAGAGAAGGCACAATCAGAGGGTGAGGGTTCCTCCACCCAGCCAGAAGAAAAGATAGAACCTTCAACTTCCTCTATGGTTGTTCAAGAAGGAAAGAAGTTATCAGTAGAGGCAAATTCAATTGCAGCCCCTGTTTCTAATAAAGAGAAGAAAGGAAAAGAAATTAAAGAACTTGCTCTTGAGAAAACTCATATATGACTCGCTTAGCCTAGAGGAGAATGACTCTAGCTGAGGAATCTTTCCCTGAGGAACTAATAAGGAAGAGCTCAGTGCATAGAGCAAAGAAAACCCCAAAGAAAGCTGACCCTAGAGAACACTATTGGACTGAAGAAGCATTCCATGATTTCAATGAGATCCCTCTAGTGAGAAAGAAAAGACTGAGAGAAGTTTCCCCAGAACCATCTATCCATTTGGGTTCAAGACCAACTTCAGAACAATCCCCTGCTCCAGAGACAAAACACAGGCAAACCTTTACTATTTCCTCAGACTCTAAGGATGAGACACCCACTCCGGAGGCACTTGTCCCACCTATGCTACAAAGAAGTAAAGGAAAAAGGTAGCTCTCCCAAATAGAGAAAGATATTGCTCTGCTAGCTGAAGTGCTTCTGGGTTTCAGAACTTCTGAGAAGAAAGCTGGGCCTTCATTAGTTCCAACACAAACAAAAGAAACCCCAGAAGAACCTCAGGATAGGGAAACTATAGGAAAAGATAAAATAGAGCTAGGTGCAGTTGATAGTGCAGGACAAATGGCTATGGAAGATCCTAGTATGCAACAAACAAAAGAAGAAACGGGAACTTTCTCTCATCCCTTTGATCAAGAGGATATCAAGATTTTAAAAGAGCAGCAACTGTTGGAAGAAATTGATAATCTAAAATGATTACTTTGGGGGAAAAATCAAATTATCACTAACCTCAAGAAGGACATAATGGAAATAGAGCTAGACCAAAAACAAATATTTGAAAAACTACAAACAGAGCTCCAAAATAAAAACCAAATAATTCAAGAGAGGGAAGTAGAACTAGAAGCCCAAAAGATAGAGATAGCTAAAATCATGAAGGAAAAAGAGATAGAGGCAGTACAAAGTATCTTTGATCTTACCAAAGCTAGAGATAATAGACTCATAGTAATTGCAACATTAATTGAAAAAGCACAGAGTCAAGATAAACAATTGACTTGGGCCAACAACAAAATAGATGATCAAGAAGAGTATATTCAAGAGTTGGTTGGTCCAAGGGCAACCAGTGAATAGGAAGTACAAACAGATCCATATGTGGGTCCAATCCCCATTGATATTCCTAAGGCCCTATTTTATTGGGAAAGGAGATGTACAGAATATGAGGCTTCTAAGCCTATGCTACAACTACAGAGGGCAGTGACTGCCATGACAAAAAGAGTGGAAACCCTAGAGAAAAGAGTCATTCAGATGGCCTCCATTTCTTCTAAGATTTTATCTTGTAGACCTCCAAGTGCTAGTTATGCCATGTTTTTACAAGAAAGGGTCCTACAAATAAGGTTGTCTTCAGTTATGTTTGATCTGCCTAAGAACATAGAAACAACAGAGGGGTTCATGGAAGCCTATACAAGGAGCTCTGATGAAGACAAAAAAATTTTGTGTGAATTATATCTACATGGATTTTTTGTTGATGACATGATCTTCCTTCTTAATTATTTTGTAGGAGATTGCCAGCTCAAAGCATTCGTGTCAATGATGAGGAATCATCAGATTTGGAATGAGCAAATGGAGGCTCACCTCAAGAAGGATACAGACACAAATCTTTTCATTAGAAAAGAGTGTCCCAATCCTCAAGCTTTCAAGATCCAATTCAGGGCATATGTCTATCACCTTGACAGTAAGAACACAATTTTCCCATTATACCTAAAAAATTTGCAAGAGTGGTCTATTGATTTTGGTCTTTTTATGAATAGTTCAGCTAATCTAGTGCTTGTAATAGCAAAGAAAAGGTGGAATATTCTGACCTTAGAGCAGAAAATGAGAGAGGTGGTCACCCTTGCAAACTTAAGGTTATTTATGAGGAAGGAAAGATTAATATCCAAAATGATGGATAAGCATAAACAAGAGTGGATAGGTGGGCATTTGAAGCTGCCACTCATAATTGAACCACTCCCTATTTGGGCTGAACAGATGGAAGATGAGAAATAATAGGATTGGTTAAAGCAGGTTGATCAGTACAAGGGAAATGGTAATACCAACCACACCACTTGGTCTACCTATGCACAAGACCGTAGCTTGACTGATAGGGCTACTCCACCAGAATAAATCCAGATTGTGAGAAGTAGGAGGACCTGCTAAACCTTAGGTATGGGGGGGATGCTAAGTGCCAATTAGCACCCATAAAATACATCTTTTTACCTCTCTTTTTCTTCTTTCTGATCCCAACTTCTTGATGTTTGCACTTGAATAGGCTAGCAAGGTTGTTCTAAATAATGATTAACTGAAGATAAATTACTTAAGATCATGATTTCTGATTAAAGGACTAATGTGCATGGAATTGATGGAAATATACAGAAAAAACTTCTCTTTTTGAATCAACAGGTGTAGATGCTCAAGATGGCAATTTTTTACATCTCTAGAGGTAGTCCTAAATATCTCCAGAGACTATACCAGAATCTCACGATAGCAGAAGCTTTGAAGTAAGAGGAAGAGCATCTCCAGAGCCAAGTAAGAAGGTTGCAATTATATCTCCGGAGCAATAGACATATCTCCGGAGCTGTAGACAGAGACATACATTTCCTGTGCCTCTTCAAAACAGGGAAAATCTCCAGCACAATTGTCGGTCAAGCACTTTCAGCAGTGATCATGATACCTCCCTTTTTTATTACTCAAATCATCACCTGAGTAATTAAGGGCCATCTTTAGTTAACCGCTGAGAGTTTTTATCTCTTTTAAGTTTTTACATGAGTTACTGATGAAACTAATTTAATATTCTTATTTTTAGGGCCTCACTGCCCAAATGTATTAAAACTCAAACTTAGAATTCAGAGTGGACTTCTGTTCCACTCATTCTATTCTTATTACATGATTATTTTTCATAGTTAGACAGCTAGTATAATAAAGAGATGGATGTCATCTCATAGAAGAACTGGTAGATAAGATGAGTGATGTGTTATCACTCATTTGATATATATATTTATTGAAGAAACATAAAAAGAGGATGGATTATTTTTGTGTAATTTCAATTAAGATATCAATATTTCTATGAATGCAGAGAAAATGGAATTGGACTGAATCTAGTTGTGATCTTATTCTCTAGTATTGATTCTTTACTGTAGCCTTTGGACCTAAGGGTGTGGAGCAAGGGCCCACTCTCACCACCAAGGCAGAAGGCTAGTACCACTATTTTGTTGTTTCAAATTTTGGTTTATAGAATACTTACTGATTTTGATAGATAGATGCATAATGCAGTTGTAGATTTGCTTTGAGTAATTTACTGTTTAAATCTATTTCCAGCATTCTTTGAATTCATTTCATAAGCAGATAGATCAATCTCTTTAAATTAGTAAAAGCCATTAGAATTAGCTAGAGAAAATTGGTAACTGTAGAATCCCTATTTGTAGACAGCTGAGGACACAACCCTAGATTTTGACATCTGAAATATGATTAAATGATGAGGTATAATGACACCTTGTCAACCAGAATGCATGAATAAGCATGTTTAGGGTTTCATTTATAAACTATAAGATGATTATGAACTTTTGGTAAACTTATGATTTTAGAGCATTACAAGCATTCATTGTGGTAGAGTAGACTTGTCTTGTTATTGTGTTTGTTATGTAGATTTGGCTTCATCTTCTCATGTGTTGAAGGATATTCATCTACATGCGAGCTACACCTTTTGAGGTGATATCTATTTATGTTTCAATAATTTATCAATTTGTTTTTTCCTCTATCCCATAGGGATACACACTCTTTATCAAACAATGATGTTGGAAGGCTTGAATGCCATTCCGGGGCTTGAGTGAGGCAGGCTCCTAAACACCACAATCCCCAACCCCTCTCCTTGTAATTACAAGTTACATGTATCAAGTTTCATGGAGTGGACTTGCAAAGAAGTGTTGCAGAGGATAAGGATTCCAAATCCAAAAGAAAGAAGCAAAAAAGAGCATTGACAGGGCTTGGGTGCTAGTCCCCATGCCCTCCAGAGTTGCAGACCTAAAAATCATCTAAACAGGGATCATCAGTATCAGAAGGAGTCTAGAAGCCCCCAAAGAAATTGCCACCTTGGGCTTGGGTGCTAGTCCCTATGCCCCCAACTTTTCAATATTCCTAACCTCAAAAATGGTTAGTAACTAATCTCTGTCTACTATCTTTGTGTGTGAGCATTTGTTAGAGTTTGTCTGTTTGTTTACGATTTTGCATAATTAGGGTTTGAAGCATAATTGGGCATTAAATTAATACATTAATCAATATATTTCAAATTTTTCTATCATTACAAGTGACAACCAACCTGTAGGTGAATCTTATTGCAAAAGTTGTGATTCAACTCGGTTAAATGTCCTTGAATGGTATGTAGTGAAAGGAGGATCTAGGCATATCATCAAATCAACCCTATTCCCACATTTCCTACATAATATTTTGGTGAACCCATGTTTTTATTGAATTTTACACCTTTCTGAGTGTTGTACTTCAGATTTACATTCATTCATTTCATTATCATCTTATTACTTTTGAAAATTTACAAAAAAAATTGAAAAATTTGAAAAAAATTGGCATCCTAGGATTGCATTTTGACATAGTTTACATTAATTTCATTAAATTTCATCTAATTTATGATTTTTGGATCAGATCTCATATAAATTACAGTATTACATCATTCTATAATCATTTGCATTGCATTTTCATGCTTAAATTGTTAGATTTTGCTTGAAATTATGCATTTTTCATATAACCTAGTTTTCCAAAAGCTAGGGTTTGTGGTTAAAATCTTGTTTCAAATTTTACAACTCTTTTAAAACACTCTTTTAGGACTGATTTATGATTGTAGTGTTTCATCATAGTGTATTTTTGCATTTACATACCAAATTTTGAATTTTGACATAGTCAATTTCAACAAAAACTAGCATATTCATTCATTTTCCTCAAAATTGCACTTGCATTGAGCATTGTAGAACTCATGACATCATTTTAAGATCTCAGATGAGATATTTCACATCATAAATCTGATTTAAAAGCATTTATACATCATTTTGCATAGTTTCATGCCTTAATTTCACAGTTAGGGTCTAAAATCCTTGCATTTTCACTAGATTTTGACTCATTCTTCATCTAGATTTGCATCATAGGTGTGTTGTGAAAGATATTTCTGCATTATTGGACTGATAATAAGTATTTAATTCACTACCCCTTTGCAATTTTATCACAACACTACTTCATCTTTTAGTCATTTGCATTGAAAAAAGGTGAAAAAGTGAACATTTTAGGTGCATAAACAAGCAGAATTTGTGTTGTTTCATTGCATTCAATCTAAATATATAAAATTATCAATTGGGCCTTATTGTGTTGTAATATTTTCCTCCTATCCATTGTGTTTGTTGTCGACTTTGTGTGTCCTTTTTCCCCTTTCTCTCAAACAAGTGTTTATGAACGAAATAGTCACACATCTAGGGTACCTTAATCATCATAAAACTTTGCGTGAATTGTCTCACTAGATTTCAATGGACATTAATGCTACAACACATTTCAAGATGGCATCTTCATGGAAATATTTGCATTAGTATATCTTGGATTTTGAAAAATTCTCTAATTTCACTAATGAGAACCCTCATGTTCTAGAACACCTAACATTTGTATATGATATTGATGTTTCTAAATGTTCTACACATGAAATTAAACTAATTTGTTATTTACATGATTTTGATAGCTTCACAATACTTATAGGAGTATATCCTTTGATATTAGAAGATTTAACCAAATTCATCTCAATGAATCCTCATGAGAAAGATGAGTGTGAAAATTCCCTTTCGATTAATGCCTTGGACTTAATAGCTAAAGTATATGATGATGATGATGATTCCATAAGTTTTCCTATTCCTCCTTAGAAGGAATGTTCAAGAACCTTGGATCAGAAGACCATGGATAGCTCTACTTTGGTTGTAAATTCAAGTCCCCTAGACTTCACTAATGATATGATCGCTAGAATGTTTTTTTTCATCAAGATTTTCTGGGATTTTCTACAAATTTCTAATAATTTAAAATAATTTGCCAATAAAATTAATATTTTTTTCAAAAAATGGGAAAGATTTGCCAATAGGAATTAATATTTTTTTCCAAAATAATAATATTTTCCAGGATTTTATATATTTTTTTAGGGGGGATTTCTTAAAGTTATCATTGATTCTCCCCCTTAGGGAAAAAAACTCTCCCTTTTCAACCTTTGCCCCCTTTGATGTACATACACTCCTTCTTAAAGCAACTAATAGGCTCCCCCTGTCAGCAACAACTACTACCTACTCCCCTGAGAGGTGGCCACCATCAGTCTAGGAAAATGATATATCATGAATTACTCCTCCTGGACATATGAACCTACTATGCATCTAGCGAGGAGTGGCAATTACTCACTTCTATCAAAGATACTCAGAAGTATCCTTTGCAAGAGCCTTTGTGAAAATATCTACAATTTGATCCTTTGTTGAGACATATTCCAACTTCACTTCTTTATCTCCAACCTTCTCTCTCAAAAAGTGATACTTGATTGAGATATGCTTGGTTCTAGAATGCATCACTAGATTCTTAGAAAAATTGATAGCACTTATATTATCACACATAATAGGAATAGACTCATCATACTGTATCTTGATATCCTTCAATGTTTGCTTCATCTACAACACTTGTGTATAGCAAGATGCTACAACAATATACTCTACCTCTACAATTGATAAAGATAATAAATCTTGTTTCTTACTATACCATGAAACTGATCTGATTCCTAAAAAGAAAGCACTACCACTTGTACTTCTATAATCAACACAACCATCCCAATCAACATCAATGTAAGCTCTCAGATCAAAGCCATTACCTCTTGGATACCATAAGCCATAATCTAGAGTTCACTTCAAATATCTAAATATTCTTTTTACTACCTTCTCATGAGTTTTTTTAGGATTATCTTGATATCTAGAAACCAAACATACTACATGCATAATATCAGGTCTAGAAGTAGTCAAGTGCAATAATCCTCCAATCATAGATCTATAAAGAGTTTGATCAACCTGATATGACTCATTAGCCTTTCTCAAGTGACAACCAGTAATCATAGGAGTACTTATTGGTTTGGAATCCTCCATGCCAAATATCTTCAACATCTCTCTAACATACTTAGCCTAAGAAATAAAGATACCATCATTTGGTTGAACAATTTGAATCCCAAGGAAGAAAGACAACTCACCAATCATAGACATCTCAAACTCTTTCTACATGTCTCTTCTGGAAACCTCTTACACATATTATCATCTCCACCAAAGATGATGTCATCAACATATACAACAACTATCAAAATCTTGTCCTCCTCTACCTTAATGTAAAGATTACTATATGCAGTACCTTTCTTGAAACCTTGCTGAAGTAAGTACTTATCCAACCGATCATACCAAGCTCTAGGGGCTTTCTTGAGTCCATACAAAAATTTCTTGATTCTGCACACCATGTAAAGATCTTCTAATAGCTAGAAACCATATGGTTGCTCAATGTAGACTTCTTTATCTAAATCACCATTAAAGAAGGCTATCTTGACATCCATCTGATAGACCTTGAAGTTCTTGTGAGTAGCAAAGGCAAGAAACATCTTGATTGCCTCCATCCTAGATACTTGAGTAAAAGTCTCCTCAAAATTAATACCTTCAACTTGTGAATAACCCTTACCAATCTTGCTTTGTTCGTTACAACTTCACCATCTTCATTTAGCTTGTTCTGGAACACCCACTTTGTTCCTATAACATTCTTATCAGATGGCCTAGGAACCAGTTCCCATATCTGATTCATTTCTATCTGATTCAATTCTTCTTTCATTACCTTCAAACATCCATCATCTTTGCTAGCATCAACAAAGGTTTTGGGCTCTACCTTTGATAGTAAGCACAAATTCACTTGCTCACTTGCTTTTGTAAGCCTTCTCATGGTCTACACACCTTCATTCTTATCTCAAATGATCTGATCTACTAAATGATTCCTCTGAACATACTTTGCTGGAGTCTTAGGGGTCTTTTCTGATTCTTGTTCCTTCTCTTCTTTCTCCTCTTCTTCTTCTTCTTTAATGTAGGGAGGTGTATTAGATCCGCAAACCTCTGGTTCTTGTGAGATCTGACACAAATATTTATCTACCTTAACACATGTGCTTTCAATAATCCTTCCCAATCTCTTGTTGCAGCATCTATAGGACTTTCTTCTAGTTGAGTAACCAAGAAAGATCCCTTCATCACACCTTGAATAAAACTTTCCAAGGTTTTCTTCATCTCTCCTGATGTAGCATTTATTATCAAAGATCTTAAAGTATCTGATAGTGGGAGGTCTTCCATACCATAGCTCATGGGTCTTAGTGCTATTAACCATCAATTTTACTCTATTAAGCATGTAGACACCAGTGTGAACTTCTACCTTCCAATGCATATCAGGAAGCTCTGCATCTTTCAACTTAGCCCTAGACATCTCTTGCATAGTCCTATTCTTCCTCTCCACTACCCCATTCTCCTGAGGGGTCCTAGGAGTAGACAAATGTCTCTTAATACCATGATCTTCACAAAAATTTTCAAATTCATTTGAAGTAAACTCACCTCCTCTATCATATCTTAAGCATTTGATCTTAGCATTAATTTCATTCTCAACTATTGCTTTGAAAATCTTAAACTTATCAAAGGCTTCTAATTTTTCTCTTAAAATAGTAACCCAAGTTATTCGAGAGTAATCATCAATAAGTAACATGAAGTACCTTTCACCTTGTTGACTCTTTATTCTTGTAGGTCCACATAGGTCAATTTGAATCAGCTCTAGTGGCATTGTAGTAGAATAATCCTTGCTCTTGAAATTTATCTTTGACTACTTTCCCATTTGACATTCCTTACATAATGTGTTTGCAGGCTTGGTTATCTTAGTCATATCTCCTACTACATGAGCAGAGCTGATCTTCACCATATTATCAAAGTTGATGTGTCCCATTTGTTTGTGCGATAGCCAACACTCACCAGATTGAGTCAATAAATAGATTCTTCCAATTACCTCCTTTAGATGATAGATATCTCCATATGTCTTAGTACCTTCTGCAACTAATCTTCTGGACCCTATCTTCCTGATCTCACAACCTTTGGCATGAAATGTAAGATTGTATCCTTTATTGCACATCTAACTAACACTTAGGATATTTTCCTTCAAACCTTTGACATAGAGGACATCCTCAGTCTTGTTCTTTCCATCAATAGTTATAGCACCCTTTCCAAAAATTTGTGCTCACTCATCACCGCCAAACTTGACAACTTCACCATTCCACTTCTTAAGGCTAATGAACTTGCATTTGTCACCAGTCATGTGGTTAGAGAAACCACTGTCAATAACCCAAGCATTTTCTTCTTCTCTTGCATGAAAAGTAGTCCACACAACCATAGAATTTTTATTATTTTTATCAGCTTGTCAGGTACTAGACTTCTTACAATTTCCAATATCACCTTTTTTCTCACTAACTTTCAAGACCATGAAAAGTGTTTCATCATTTGAATCATCATTATCCTCATCTTTTGAAGAACAATTGTTCTCTATGGAATAAAGACTCATTTTGAACTTCTCTCTTTTGTTGCTATCCCCCGATTCTTTAAAAGGAAATTTAGAGGAAAAATGACCAATTTTCCCACAATTGAAGTACTTTAAAGGTAACTTACCTCTATATTTGTTAGTGCCCTTCTTCAGTCTTCTCACAAAATTTGCCTCTACCCACTAGTAGAAAAATAGGAAAAAATGACTAAAAAAACTACCAAAGATTGGTCATGTGATCAGTAGTTTGGTCACATGACCATTGGTAGTTTATTGCCGGTCATTTATCTCATGACCAAATTTATGACCAAAAAAATTTTAGTCATTAATTTGATAGTAAAATTTGGTAGTATATTTAGTCATTAATTTGGTAGTATATTTAGTCATAAATTTGGTAGTATATTTAATCATTAAACTGGTAGTATATTTAGTCATAAATTTGGTAGTATATTTAGTCATCAATTTGGTGGTATATTTGGTAATTTGGTAGTATATTTAGTCATCAATTTGGTAATATATTTAGTCATTTATTTAGTCACTGATTTTTGTCCATTGGTAGTATATTTAGTCATTTGTATTAACTAATTTCCGTCCATTGGCAGTATATTTGGTCATTTTAATCATTATTTTTCTGTCAATTGATCATAGATAAACAACTAGTACATGATAAACATCAACTATGCCATTTTTTGTTGATAAATTTCAACAAATCTGCTCAAAGGATTGAAACAACAATGCTATAAAATAATTCACTGTATATTCAAATTGTATATAAAATATGTTACAAAGAATTCTATATATAGAGTTTTCAAGACAGAATCTTTCTACAGTATGCAAACTGCTAATTTATTATGCTTTTAAAACTGAAAAAACTAAAAATAAAGCTAAAAAGTCATCGATGTGAATGCATGTCTTCAGTGATGCCATTGTTGCACATGGGGTGGGCTGTAAATGCATCTAGAAGGCATTGGTTTTGCATTTTCTCCTTGCTTTGTACCTGTCCACAATAAAAAAAACTCAAAAATTGTTAATATTTTAAAAAGATTTATGAAACTTTGAAATATGAAAAACAAAGTGGGATGATAAGGAATTTTTCAGCAATATAGACATATAGTATGGAAGTATTCAAGAAGAAATGCATATACAAGTTTGATAGTCAAACTCCATAGTTCATTTATTCATATTTGATTGAAACACATTATGATCTATGCAAATTTAATGTGTTTATATTGCACAGTAGAGTGTAGAAACTAACATAATAAAATCAGTATCATACCAACCTCTCCTTGACTAGGAAATATAATTTTATTTCCTCCAATGAAGGTGCAAGAATAGAGAGAATGTCAGATGGTGCCTTGTCAACATCTTCAAAAACTACACAGAATCCTTTAACCACAACCTGCATCAAAAAACAAACCACATGCACTTCACAACTAAGAAAATACTCTAATTGCAAGATAGATATAGATACATGAACTAAAAAATGATACATTCTAGAGAATAAAAATGTATGTCAATTAATGATATAGAAAAGCTCAACCTGAGTAAGAGAACCCGGCTGCCACTTGAATTCTCCAGGAATCTCAATACAAATGTAAGTGCCAATTAGTGTTTTGTTGTCTATTTGTTCATCTAAATGGATGAACAAGATATCTAGAAACTAAAGAAATTAAAATATATTAGATAACATTAATATGTATAAACCCATTTAAGTAAAATAGTAACTAAAATTGAAAGGACACGATAATAGATTTTCCTACAAGTAGTCATAGAACAACAATATAACTAATTTGCTACCTGTGTTGGAATGATATAATATACTTTTCAAACTAAAAAACTTATTGCCAAAGGAGACATAGCATGATAGAAATACATACATCAAGTATATTGTTTTAAAACAAAATAGCAATCTAAAATTCCAACACCCAATTGAAAATCGAGGCCACATTTCTATCATGTAGAGGGCCACAAATAAACACCGGGGCATACAAAACCAACATTTATAAATATAACTTGTAAGACCTTTTACTTTTTAGTAAGCATTTAATACTTGTATTATAAGATGCCTTACAAAAATTCATCAAAAACACATTCAATGCTAAGTGATATGCCTAATTTTCTTTCTAATTTTTTTATCAGTGTATTATGGCTATTCCTAAACATTATCTAGTTCATAAATAGAGTGAGGAAAAAGACGTAAGATGCCTTCTTTCTTTTACAGCTATAAGCAAATTAACTTAGTGGTAATTAAATGTAATGCTTACTTGAGATCTGGGTTGTACAGTAGTGCATTCTAGTCCACCATGTTGATGTACCTTGGAGAATCCCCCACCATCTATTTTCATACAATAGACCATATTCCATCTGCTCCAATTAAAAGCTTAGTCCAAATGAATTTAATTCTATCCAAGGCATTTCCACATCTAAAATAGGCCTCAACACCGCCCTGCAGTTGCAAACAATGGTATATAATAAGTTGAACATTTTTTTGGGTGAAATTACAACAAAAATAGAGTGAAAGACAGAGACACATACCTTAGAAGGCCAATAACCTATAAGCTTATGGGAGAATACAATTCTATTGTTATCAACTAAACTTGCCAAGATTTCCTGCACATGTCTCCACCTAATAGAAATATATTCCTTGGGTGGCATGTCTGTTACTCTAGGCGGATCTTCCTTCCTATTTCTTAGTATGTTGACCATGATCATAAACATCAGATTTCCATAGTCCATAATATTGATAAATGAGTGTTTCAGGATTAAACTATGTGTAAGTTTTTTCTCTCAACGTTTTGGATCACACTCCATGATCCATGATCAGGAGAAAAAATAAGAGAGCAAGAGAGGAGAATGAAATGATAATTTGTAGATCAAGCAAGTTAAAAAGAAAAAGAGGGCAGGTTAAAGGTGGCATGGGGATCAATAGACCTCAAACAAAGAGCTCCAACAATTAGGAAACAAAATAGAAATAGATGGAGCCTACAAGAAAGTGTATGTAAAATACAACAAAGTAAAGAGAATTCAACTACTAAGTGTGACTGAAAGGGTGAAGGAGAGGGAGAGAATAACTATAAAAAGACAAGAATAAGACAAAATAAATAAGTATAACAAGAGAAGTAAATAAAGAAGAACAAAATACTAGCATATATATCAATATAATAAACAAGCAGAAAAATAAATAGCTATACATAACTATGACAAAGAATAAAATAAAACAATAACCAAGAGTAATCAACGACTAACTACCATACAAAGAAACAAAAGAAAATACATATGTGTATAGCTATAAACCTATATCTATGCTTATACAAATAATGAGGAATAAGTAGATACAAAAATATACATGAACAAGTATATACATATTGAAATGAGTATAGAGATAAACATATATCTATAATACATAAATATGTACCTATATAGTAACGATAAATAAAATAACAAATATAAAAATTATAGAAATTAAATACAAAAAAAAAAAAAAACTAGCATCAACTATTTATCTAATAAAACAATACTAATATACATAACAATATATACAGAAATAAACCTATACACGAGTATATATATATATATATATATATATATATATATATATATATATATATATATAACCTTACAACCATAGAAGAAAGAAAATACATATATATATAAAAATGGAAGAATGCAACAATCTATTCAAAACAAAAACATAGGCACCTCAACAAAGACTAACCTACATATCGAAATAATAAACAGAGGAAACTAAGTATAGAAATAAACACAACTGAATTTGTATAAGAGCCTACTTGGGAGATGATGGAGCTCAATCCAGGCTTAATCCCTTCAAGAGCAGTGACACCATTGGGACTAATGCCAATTGCAGTGGCGGTATCAGACTTAAAATATGGATGGCATTCGAACACATGGACTTCAATATCTGTGTTGAAGGGCAAGCATAAGAGCCAACCCTACCAATCCCCCACCTACAATTACAATGTCTAAATCTTGTCCTCTCTTCGAGACTGTCATTTCATCAAGTTCCAAAGAGGACATGTTTTACCCTTTGGCTTCAATGCCAAAAAAGTGAAATCAAATAACAAAAGTCATCCACTTAGAGAGATAGAGATGAAAACTGAAAGGGGGTGTGCCAGATGCAAATACACAACTAAACACTAGGGCCTCCAACAATACCGTTTTAAGTAGATGCAATTGGCAGGTGTAAAGCTAGTCTCGACGATGTTTTCCAGCATCCTCCTAGGCTATGCAAAAATGAGAGCTTTACATCACTGCATCACTACATGCACTTCAAGTCATGCCTACGGTGATGTAGGGAAAGCCTTGCATCACCGCAGACATGACTTGAAGTGCCTGTGGTGATGCGGTGATACCAAATATGCCTTATCTATAATTCCACATTTTGCATACATGTCTACCAGAGCATTTCCAACTATAATATCTGACAAAAATCCCCCTTCCATTATGTTATGATGGATGTCCATACCCTGTTCCAAAGTTGCCATTTTGGCACAGGCAGGGAGGATGCTGGCAAAGGTTGTCAACTTTGGATTTACACCTGCTAATTGTATTTGCTTGAAAGTTTCTAAAGCCTTTTCAAAAAATCAATTTTGTACATATCTTGTAATCATTTCATTCCATGAGATGACATATCTTTGAGGCATTCTGCCAAACAATTCACATGCCTTGTCAATGCTTACATATTTTGCATCACCGCATCACCGCAGGCACTTCAAGTCATGCTTGTGGTGATGTAGGGAAAGCCCCTCATCACCACAGGCATGATTGAAGTGCTTGCAATGATTGATGATGTAAAATATGGAAGCATTGACAAGGCATGTGAATTGTTTAGCAGAATGCCTCAAAGATATGTCATCTCATGTGTACAAAATGGATTTTTTGAAAAGGTTTTAGAAACTTTCAAACAAATGCAATTAGTACGTGTAAATCCAAATTTGAAAACCTTTGCCAACATCCTCCTTGCTTGTGCCGAAATGGGAGATTTGGAACATGGTATGGACATCCATCATAGCATAATGGAAGGGGGATTTTTGTCAGATATTATAGTTGGAAATGCTCTAGTAGACATGTATGCAAAATGTGGAAGTGATGCAGTTGTAGTGAGGTCAGTGGTTGCACCCTCCCATGTTGAGGATAAAGAAACTTTGGGGATCTCCCCAAATATTTTGGAACTTAGAATGTCATGTATGATAGTATTTTGTAACTGTTCAGATTGGTTAGGGCTTTGGGTTGACATAGAGCTGAAGGATGCACAAGAAAAACTAAAAGACGTGCTTGAAACAAAGAGATCTTGGGTAATTAATATGAAACCCGATCTCTTGTCCGGTCCTAATAGTCAGTTGGCTTTGGAAAGCACTCGTGGAAGTTTTGTGCTCTCTACATGGGAGGATTATAAGGCTCCTTCAGGGGCAGAATCTATAATTTCAACTACATGGGTTGTGGTAAATCATTATCGTACTTTACCTAGAATTCTTTTGGGCTTCCAATTTATCAGGACTGCTACTGCTCTAATTTTGGTAGGGTATCTAGATCTATTGCTTCAACGCTATTAGGAAGCTGAAGCCTTGACTGCTCTAGCAGATGATGAGGCCATGTTAAAAGTTGCCATTTCTATTAATGCTGCTAGATATTCTAAATGCATTTTGCATGAATGGAGTGAGGATATATTTTTTCTTGAGCTTCAATTTGCTCAAGAGTCAGAAGGAAGGCAAACTAGGGACATAATGGCTAGTGTAGATTTGGTAAGGAATATAGAGAACAACTCTGATCTGTGTGGCTCTATTTTTATGAAGAAATTGAGAACTTTAAGAAGTTTCAAATAGACTGGCTTGCAAAGCTTGTTGTAGTTATTTTAAGAGGATTTGATGCTGGATGTTGAGAATATGTATATAACAAGAAACAATGGAAGGAAAAAGTTGTCAAGCAAGAATTACAAAGCATGGATATGCTAGAAGAGACTATGAAAGTTGATGAGATTGGAAATCAGTTAGCAAATTTTGAAGTTTCTATTTCTGCAACATTGGATGCCCTGCATGCTCAACTAAAGAACTTAAAAGGGGCTCTGAATGAAGTGGAATTAATGGAACTCTAGCAAAGCTTAGCTAGCAGTTTAGATTATTTACTCTTTACCAACATACCTTTGAGCAATATTACAATTTCCAATCAAGGTGGCTGTCAGTTCAAGGTTGATATGCATGCATTATTCCAAGTCTTTAAGCCATTCTGTGTTCATCTTGCAGGTTTTTCCCCACATCTAAGTGATTCTTTAAGGCTACTTCTCATGCCACCTACTGATGTAGAGCTTTTATGAAAAATTATATTTGCTCCATCTTTAGCTGTGAAAGATGGAAAGGATGGGACTAAATTGAAATACTTGAGACAATATGGAATATAGAAAATATCTATGGGAAGTGCAGAAGAAATTGTAAGGTAGAGAATATTAGAAGATTGACACCACACTTTGTTGGTCTGAGTAATTTATCTGATGATAGTCAGATTAAAGGGAATACAGACTTCATCTAATCAGAATTTCGTATCTTATATGCTTTTCAATGTAATCTGAAACCTTGTATGCCATCTCTCTTTCAACTTTATTCTTACAACAGGCTGAAGTATGTTTTCAGGGGAAGTTCCTCTAAGGCATGTACATGGGCCACAATATCAGAATTCTTAAGAAGACTGCATAATTTGATGAATGTCAATCTTGTCATCTCTTGAATGAAATTGATTGAGAACTAGGTTCTTTTACAAATAAGCTAGGTTCCTTCAATGATATGGTTCTCATTTGACCCTTTTCTTTTTGAATCAATATTTGAAAATTTGCAATTCTTGGAAACCACATTTTAATTTAATTCCTTTATCATCTTTGAAGATCAAGTAGGTTGTGATGAAGAAATTTTGTCTCATTGAGACTTACAATGTGTATTTTAGGCATAGCATTAGCAAACTATTGATTTCTATGACTAGTTTTTAAATTAATCACACTAGATATCTTCATAATTTATCAACTCTGATCGTAATTTGTTTATATTAGTAATAGTTACACTTAACATGATAGTCAATCATACTAGTTCTAACTCACAACCTATCTGGAAATAACATTAAGACCCTAATTGGCTATTTGTTTAGGTCTAGACAATTGAGAGGGGGGGCGTGAATCAATTGTCACATATTTTAATCTTTTCTACCATTGATCTTCCTCTACAACTTATAATCAAATTAATCATATAAAATTTTTAGCATTAATCAATAACACATGACCAGAAACATAAATAACACACTTGACATCAAGATTTTTGACGTGGAAACCCGGTTAAGGGAAAAACCATGGTGGGGGTTAACCCACAAAAAATAATACCCTGTTAAAAGTATTTTTACAAATGAGAATGCACATGCATTCAGGTTCACTACCCAGAGCTCACTGCTCAATTAGAGGCTCACTGCCTACAGAAAGATTACAAGAGAATAACAAAGATTTTGAATTGATAAATAGCATCTACTCATGCAAGAGTTTCAGTTCTAGTTAAGTGCAAAAACTGATCTTACACATTTCATCTTTACTTGCTCTTCTTACTGCTCTACCTTCATTCGCTCCTTAGATTTTCTACTCTTCTCACAATTACCTTATTCACTCACACACCACAATCATCCAATTCCATCAGATATATATATCTGCAACATGATCTACAATCATTTTACTAGTCAGCTTCAAGAACATTTAGAGCTTTGTAAAGTACTCTGCTTTGTCGGCTAGATCCATACATAATATGAGATGTAGATTAAAAATTGCACTTGTGAAACATCAATCATGTTGTCTATCAATATTTTTCATAACCAATTGCCCAATAGACAACTTCATACATTCGGAAATAGGATCATTCACAAGGTCGGCCAATTCTTCTTCTGTTTGTTCTGTCAAACTGAAACCCAATACTCAGAAGCTAATATCTTTTGAGTCCTTCATCTCTGGAGGATGAAAGTCTAGATTTAGAGTGTCTTGGAAATGCTTACAACTACCTCAGATCTACAACAAACCATAGCTTTGCACCGGATAGATCGGGACCAAGATACCGGACCTTGTCACCTGCTCTGTTCCTGATTGCCCAGACTTAGATACATTTTGATTTTGACTTCCAGTGTGAACAGATTATGTTATGTAGATGATTGGGATGATCTTATTTTCCATCAATGACAACACCTATGATGCCTAGCAGTGTCTCTTGCCAACAATCTCCCCCTTTGGCATTGATGGCAACACTTAATGAAAAATGACTAAGTGTTGGAAAAGATCTCCCTTAGTTTGTGCTCCATACTGTTGTTCACATTGCTTTCTGGTACTCCCCCTTAGCTAGATTCCTCATTTTCCACTGATCTTCACTCCCCCTTTGACATCAATGGCAAAGGGTGGGGTCCACAAGCCAAAATTTTCCAAAAATTTGTATATAGGACCACATATGTACAACTAATCATTAAGTTCTATATACATGAACTTGAGATGTCTGCAAAGCTAGTTTGTACTCTTCATTCCATCCAAAATAGAGATGTGCCCACTTAACAAAAATGAATATGCTTCTACCTTTGACAGATCTGATGGATCATGAGTCTGAACTGCAGTCTGAGCTTCAGATAGGGCATTATACATTATCTCTAACTTAGGGGCAATCAATCCCCAGAGCTCACACATTCTCTTCATAATGTTTTTTTCTCTCTAACAAGTCTCTTTATCTCATTAGTCAAGCTAATTCCTTGACATTCCTAACTTATGGGTGAAATGGTTAGACGATCAAAATTATTGGATAGATTTTACAATTTTAGTTCTTATTCCTTTATCTTCTTCTCAATATCCTCATTTACTTTGGGCCATGATAGACAAAATTTATATACACCACTTCCATCACTTAGAACATTTTGAACACTCTTTATACTAATAGCAAGTATATTCCTATCATACCCTATTAGACTCTTAATTTCACCAAATCTCTTATCCAAAAACTCATTTTTGACTTTTGTCTCGACAGACTTTTCAAAGGACTCAAAATGAGTATTTATAGAACTTACAAGATTTTTTAGATGCCCGGAGGGGGAATCAGATGAACTCTTCTAGTAGGAAGGCATTAATTTTAACAAAATCTTAGTTGCAAGCCCCAGTAGCTCATTGTCCTCCATGTGGAACTTTAACATTTTTTCTCTAGCCTTTACTTGGGTGAATGATGCAATTTTCATCAATTGAATTGGAGAGAGAGCATCTGGATTGGCTAGACCTTGGAGTAGTTCAGGCTCATCAATCTCAATCATTTCTTTTTCAAGAAGACTTTTCATTGCATTTGCAGTGTCTCTTACAACATTTTCTGAACCATCCTTTGTTTCATCAGATTTCTTAGTATCTAGTTTAGGTGCTTCATCATTTGCACCATCTTCTTCTACTTTATCATTCTTTCCTTTTTCTTCCTCTTTCTCTACATTACTTTTCTCTGTGTTCTCTACAAAGGGACCCTTTTTTGTTTGTTCACCACTTGCTATCTGATTCAGAGTGCTCTGTGAAGTAGTAATATTATCTTCCTTTCTTGATGGGTCAGATGAATTAGGAGTATGTCCTGCACAACTACTTTATCCATCATTTTTGTATCATCCTGATTTACTTGTTCCACTTCTGGAATAGAGGCTTCACCCAACTCAGATTGCTACTCAATGATGTTCTCTTCTTCACCATCCAGAACTTCTTCTGTGACTATGGGAAAATTGTGCTTTTTGAATGCTTTCAAAAGAATTTCTTGAGTTTCTTTAACAATTTCACTTGTTTCTCCGAGCATGTGTTTGTTCATTCTCCTTTTGCTTCTAAAGTCATCTTTGACTTCCTTGAATATCATATCTATTTGATCAGGTGAAATCTGAGGACACAAATTTATTAGCTCATGTTCCCTAATTTCCATGTCCTTGCTCTTGGCATTTTCTTTTCTCAATTCCAAAATATTTTCCAGACTTTATGGCAACCCAAAAGTTATCTCAATCAGTGCCTTGTTATACATGTTGAGATATCTGATAGTTGCTTCTTCTAATACCCTTTTATCCACATCACTGTATTCATCATAGAATTCAATCATGGTTTTTAGATTACCATCTACCATGAATGACTTTATCACATCCTCTAGGGAAAGTGTGGGCTTCTCAACATATTCCTCATATGCTTTTGTCTTTTGCCTTTTACTAGCCCTTTTGCTTCTGGAGGACTCTTCTTTGGTTACTTTTGCAGCTTTTATTCCGGTGGCCTTTATTTCCTTGATTTCAATGTTAGAATATGTATCTTCTTCTTCTTCTCTTATGCTTTCATAGGTCTGGGTTGCTTTTGTATTCCTCCTTTTCTCCCATTTTCTAGATGATTTTGCTTCCAGTTTTGAAGTCTTGGAAGGAACAGGGGCAACACCAGAGCTCCTAGTAGTTCTTGAAGTGGAAGAGAGTTCCACCGGAGCATCTATTGGTTTTATCTTGTTTCTCTTTCTTAGCCTTTTTAGTTCTTTCTCTATGTTTCCTCACACCCTCCTTAGTTAGGTCCAGATTTTTAGCTAACTTCTCAACTTCTTTTCTTACTTTCCTATTAGTTTCAGGTTCTCTAAATTCAGTATGCGATTTTAAATTCAACTCCTCATAAGTTTTGAATCTTTCAACCGTTGTGTCTTTAGGCTTGCTTAGAAGATGTTGAGCATACATATTCAGGATTTTTTCATCTACTTCATACCCCATGGGCATGATCCAAGTAGTTCTGCGTTCCACTACTTCCATCAGACACTGATCAGTATCAACCATGAAGCATATATCATTTTTTGTACTTCTCAACAACTTATTTAGGGATTCTTTCCCTTAGATTCCTCATACTCTAAAAATTCTTGAAGTAACCCCATATTGCAGTTTTCTGAGCTTTGAAATCACCAATGCTCTAAAGATGATCTCTAATCTGAATGGTAACTACTTCATCCTTAGTCCAGTGCACACCTTTTACCCCAGGTACCTCATTCATAAAGTAAAAGAACAAACATAGAACCAATGTACCATACTTGAAAGTGTTTTTCTTATCTTTCTTGATTTTGTTTAAATTTTCAATCAATTGATTCTATAGGAATTCACACAAGTCATAATCAGTGTTTTCTTTTAGCATCTTGTATGCAACATATATGGCTATTCCAGACATAGAATTTTCTTTGCTCAAGTGGTAAATCTTGTACCCAATCATCATGGAGGTGAATTTGACATCCGGTTCTATAATATCATTACTGGTCATTGCCCTTCTATCAAAATTAGCACTGGTAGCATTAGTCACTGTCTAGTTTTTCATCGCTTTCAGCATGGGCAATCCTCTAGTTGAGTTTAAGCTAGTTACATTTCTGATAGCATCCTTGGTAATCTTGAATGGTTTTAACAACCAAATGAATTCATCATGCATCTGACTCAAAATGTATCAGACCCATTCATCCTCATCAAATGTTGGAAACCCCATAATTTGAATAAAGTGTTTATCCTATAGTGCCTTATACTCAGGTTTAAGTTCGTGATTTTCATCCCTGAGTTGTTTCTCAAAGAAGTCTACATACCTTGAATCTCCAAACTCATCTATATTTGCATGAATATAAACCCTAATGTCTTCTACATGTAGCACACCATATGGAACACTTGAAAAAGCTCCTAATGTGTCAACTTCAATTGATTTGTGAGGATGCTTCTTAAATTTGGGTCGAGGCCTTTCAGTATTGTCAACAACATGAGGAGTAGCCATTTCAACAGATTTTAGATTCAAAGCTTTACAGAGAGGTGCCTTTTTCTTTCACGAGGTTAGGGTTGATCAGTTGCTGGTTGAATTTGCTCTTTGCCTCAGTCTCTAGATTTGCATCTCGAATGCTCTTCTTCTTGTTTCCTTCGAATGCAAGGTGATTCAAATGACTGACCAAGTGACCTTTTATCTTTTGCAAAACCTAATTTGGCATTGTAATAAATGTATTGCCCTAATTATATCTGGTTAATTTATTTTTTATGGTTCTTCATGAATCACTCTGTAATATTTCATATCAACATTTTTTTCTTCTAGAAATCCTTCCAAAGGTTTTGGACCAATTCAAAATATTCTCTTTTATTGTGCCAGATTCAGGCATCCACTTACTGACGAGGGGATTTTGATGTTCAATGCAGCTCCCCCTAAGCTAGAGTTCCTGTCTTAATTCTCAGAGGAATTGTCAGCTCCTAATTCTGGTGCAGACTCATCATCATTGTTTATTGTATCTTTCTTTACCTAGATCTTGTTCATTTCACTCCATATCTCATTCACATCAAGTTTTCTTTTGCCTTTGTCTTGTCTCTGTTCATCCAATTTTCTACTTACCAGACCTCTTCTTCCATTGTTCCTACTTCTATAGAATCTTGTAGTATGACTAGATTTATTGCAATTAAAGCACACAACATTTCTTTTCTTATGAACTTGATTTCCTTTTGATCTGCATTGATTAGCCACATGTCCAAATCCATTGCAAGAAAAATAGTAACCATTGAAAGAATTGTCAATTCCTCTATTATTAGTGTTATTCATTATCATACTTCTAGATTCATTTGATCTATGACCATACCTCTTACACTTGAAGCATTGACTGGAGAAGGATGGACCATTTTGATTCACTCTACTTCTACACTGAGTAGCTTTATGACCAAATTTATTGCAATTGAAATAATTTCCATTGAATGATGGATATCTTTGAGCATTAGGCTGTCTTACCGGAGGTTTTCTTGTTCTGTTTCTTTTATTCCTTGGTTAAAAATTTCTTTGTCTGGATCCAGAGCTTTCACCTTTCTCATATCTAAGATCATCCTTGTCATTATCCTTTTTCTGTTCTTTAATTAGTGCTTCAAGTTTAGCTGAGCTTATCTTGAACTTCTCCTTATACACATTGGCAATTTGTAGGTCATGTCTAAGAGTGATAATCTATCTCTCAAGTTTTCTCTCATTGTTTATGCTTTCTTGTAGATTTGATTCTAAGAGACCATCTATTCCATCCAATCTACAACATTCTTCAGTTCTCTCCTTCAGATTTTGCTTCATTTCTTCTTTAGTTTTCTTCCTATCTTTAGTTTCCTTGGTCAATCTCAATACCCTAGTTTTCATCTCATGTTTTAAGACAATAAATTCTTTACCTAACTTTTCACATTCCTTTGTCTTTTCTTTCAGGGCCTTGTCTTCCAGTTGAAGAGGTTGCTCCTTTCCTTTTGCATTGGATTTGCTCAATTTTTCTTTTAACAACTCAATGAAGTTTTCAACCTTTTTGAGGTTATCTTGCAGCTCTTGGACCTCTGCCTTGGACTACTCAAGATCATCTAGGGTAAGATTCAGTTGCCCTTAAAGGTTATATTCATACATTTCCTAGATCTCCCTTAAGCTATTAAACTTTCCGAAAGGAACCTTGCTCTGATACCAATTGTTGGTTTAGGTCCAGACAACTGAGAGGGGGAGGGGGTGAATCAGTTGTCACATATTTTAATCTTTTCTACCATTGATCTTCCTTTAAAACTTATAATCAAATTAATGATATAAACATTTCAAGATTAATCAATAACACATGAGCAAAAACATAAATAACACACTTGACACCAAGATTTTTGACGTGGAAACTTAGTTAAGGGAAAAACCACAGTGGGGGTTAACCCAAAAAAATTAATACCCTGTTAAAAGTATTTTTGCAAATGAGAATACACATGCATTCAGGCTCACTGCCCAGAGCTCACTACTCAATTAGAGGCTCACTGCCTACAGAAAGATTACAAGAGAATAACAGAGATTTTGAACTGATAAATAGCATCTACTCATGGAAGAATTTCAGTTCCAGTTAAGTGCAAAAATTGATCTTACACATTTCATCTTTACTTGCTCTTCTTACTGCTCTGCCTTCATTCGCTTAGATTTTATGCTCTTCTCACAATTACCTTATTTGGTCACACACCACAATCATCCAATTCCATTGGATATATATCTGCAACATGATCTACAATCATTTTACCAGTCGGCTTCAAGAACATTTAGAACTTTGTAAAGTACTCTACTCTGTCAGCTAGATCCATACATAATATGAGATGCGGATTAAAACTTGCACTTGTGAAACATCAATCATGTTGGCTATCACTATTTATCATCACCAATTGCCCAATAGACAACATCTATACATCTGGAAATAGGATCATTCACAAGGTCAGCCAATTCTTCTTCTATTTGTTCTATCAAACTGAAACTTGATACTCAGAAGCTAATATCTTTTGAGTCCTTCATCTTTGGAGGATGAAACTCTAGATTTAGAGTGTCTTGACAATGCTTACAACGACCTCAGATCCGCAACAAACCATGCCTTTCCACCAGATAGATTCAAACCAAGATACCGGACCCTGTCACTTGCTCTATTCCTGACTACTTGGACTTAGACACATTCTGAATCTTACTTCCGGTGTGAATAGATTGTGTTATACGGATGATTGGGATGATCTTAGTTGCCATTAATGACAACACCTATCATACCCAGTAGTGTCTCTTGCCAACATTGGCATGAATAAGCACTAATAATTTTGTTAGATCTTTGAGAGAAAACTAAGTATTTAAATTTCATCAATGTTTTAGATCACACGCCATGATCCTTCATTAGATTTTGTCTCGCCATCCTAATGGAGAATCACAGAGTGATCCAAAACATTGCTGAAATTTAAATATGTAAATTTCTCCAAAAGCTCTTATAAATCTATCTTATGGATAGTAGAAATCACATGTTCACCATTAGAATTTACTCAATTCAGTACTAATGATTGTTTATTCTTTGATATTTAGGTGGGATGCTTTTTAAGAAAGTATTTGACAAAAGCAAATAATAAATGGGTACTAATGTAAACTTTTCACATACATTTGGAGTGTACAAGACAAAAACTAAAATTATAGTTCTACCCTTTTTGTGGTTATTCATGGAGATCAACTCTACTAAATGAACATTTCACATTTAAAAAACATTACTTGTATCAATCTAGACAGGATGTTTCCTTTTATATCTCTAATGCGCTAGCATAAGATTTAAAGCATGAGCTAATACATAAGATAGCTAGAGACCCTTAACTTCTCGATCCTTTCAAAATTTGATGTATAGTGAAGAACATTAACCCTAATATAGTCAATCTAAAGTAATATTTGGTAATTGGTTTGGAAATTAGATTCAAATCAACTTTGTATTTGTGCAGGGCTAGATCCTAAATGAGAGTATTTGGATGGTTAAAGCTAACATTATGTAATTTGTCATGCTCACATTTCCCATGTGGTCACGACACACAACACATGTGTCATGTCCACATTTGTCATGTGGTCATGACACAAAAATATCAAAAAAATTTCCATGCATCCCTAGAAACCCCCTCACACGCATCAGGGTGCTCAGTGGCAATACACATAAGGTGTAATCATGTCAATCAAATTTGGGGTATTGCGCTTACATGTACAATCCCCTACATGATGATGGCTGACTAAGGGGGTCAATGCGATGCGAGGAGCGTCGCCATTAGGATTAGGATCGATTGATCAAAACCCTAAGTTTTCCTAGGTGAGTGACAGGATTTCGATATGAGTCAAAATCAAAACCTTAATTCTAATTACATTAAAATATTCAAATAACCACTTAAATCAATCAACTAGTTGCAGAATCATTAAAATTTTATTCCACACAAGGTTTGTATTGCTAAGGAAATTTAACCCTAAATCCTAGAAAAATCTAGCAGCATAATGCCTCTTGGGCATGTATAGGAATTATTCTAAAAATTAAAATTCGCACTAAAGTTCTCTAATCCTACTAACATTGGTTAATTTAAAAACAATTGCACTAGAGAAAAATAAGTCATCACAATAAGGTTCTCTGATAAAGATCAACTAGGTTAAATTAATTAAATAGTACCCTACTTTAATATCCACTCACACAAATAATTTAAATAAATCGATCTTACTAAAAATAAAATTGCATTTAAAATTATAAGGTTACAATATTAAATTAAAACTCTCACATAAATAACTAGGGCAATAATTCCCCTCATACTTAAATAAGAATAAAATCTAAATAAACCAACCCAATAGTAATACAACAATTCTCCTAATTATCTAACAATTTTAATTCACTACTATACTCTATAATCAAATTAAAACCCACATATAAATTAAACTTACCCCTCTACCTAATTATCAAAGGCAACACATAAAAATAAAATAAAATAAAGTAATAAAATATATTTCCCCAACAAAGGAAAAGAGAGGGAAGGAAATGAACAAATAAAACTAATTTAAAATACACAAGCCCTAAAAATCCTCCTATTAAAAAATTAGTTTCCTTATGGAATAAGGAAAGCCCTAACCCTAAGGGTTTCCCATTTGTTTTCTTTTCTCTATTTTTTTTTTCTCATCCTCTCATTTCCCTTTTGTGTTGTAGGTTGGAAGATAAGGAAGCCATGGATGAAGCTTTAGAGGTATACACATAGATTATATACCCATAACAAAACCCCCTTTAAAAAAAATGTATATATATATATATTATTGATATTAAAAGATGAGATGTAGGTTATAAAATGAGGCCGAATGGCTGAAGGAAGGAATGATAGAGGGGTGACGGACATGGGAGGGTGCCACCATCATACTGCACAATCCACATAGTTTATTTTGTGTAGGGTTTAAGTAGAATATAGGTGGTGGGGCAGCGGCATACAGGTCGTCGCCCCCCCAACTCTTAAAATCTTTCTCCTCTTTAACACACAGTCCCACAAAATTTGCACGACGACTCTACCGTCATCGGAGTTAACACAGTTCTAATTTTTTTTATTTAACAATTAAAATACATTTTTTTCTTATTATTTACAAAACATAAAAAAAGTTGAAACCAGATTTTTATATATATAATCTGAAGTTTATCTATAGTTTAAATAAAATATTTAAATATATATTATATTTAGTCAGAATAGTTATATTTTTCTAGTCATATATATATATATATATATATATATATATCTATATATATATATATATATATATATATATATATATATTCAAATAAAAAGCATTAACACAGTTTCTTTCTAATACATTATATTTTCTAGCAAGCTAAAAAAATTTTAACTTTATATCTAACAATATATATACATATAGATTTCTTCCACATCCAACAATAGGTTAGTTTTCTTTTGTAATACATGGATTTATATACTTTTTTTTTTTTAAAGGAAAAATGCATCTTTCATATGTACATATATTTTTTTTTTAATTTTTTTTTTAAACTAAAAGGGCAAGTATGCATATTTTTTAACATTGTATAAAGAAATTAATATCTCCTTAAACATAATGATATTCCATTTTTTTAAAAAATAAAACATCTTTTTTTATAAAGTCTATAATACAAAGCAGCAAACATATCTTTTTATTTACTTGAAAAAAAACATATGAAACTAATAACAAATTTGAGCATACTTTGGCAACAAAAGAGGAGTATTACATGCATTATTCCTCTTGCATAACATTTTCACCCTCTAATCAAATAAAACCAGCCACTACATTTTATTTTCTACTTCAAAATAAAATACATACAACCCCAAAATATATTCATTTAACTTACATAAAAAGAGAGGGACAACCTTCTCTCTTTACATTAAAAAAAACTACTCATAGACCAAACTTGACCAAGGCACTCAAAGAGCCAAAAATGACAAAACTTAAGATATACAGTCTCTTTCGTCCAAGCTCCAATGCTACAATAAACCCACAAACAACAATATGGGAAAGGGGAAAAAGCCATGAAATACCACTCTCCTCCCTACCATAGATTCACTAATGAGTCACCCCTAAGCTTGTAGGTCATCCACACACAAGGAAAACTTCACTCCACTTCACAACAATACACTCAAACAAATATCATGAAGAACACCCATGGCTTGCACAAAACAAAATTCATGGAAATAAGTTTAAAGGGGTAGGGGAGTGGACATCACTCAAATCAAGAGTGCCACTCCAAATGTCTCAAAACTCAACATTAACAAGGCCTCAAGCCAACACATTTATACCAAAACTCACACATTTTTCCATGGTTCTCAAGCCATTAAAAAATGCTCATATTCACAACTTACCCTCAAGGCAAAAAATTCCAAACAAAACTAGGAGGTGACCTTGAGGAGGTTCACTCCTCCCCTACCCCACACATGTTGAGCATTTTCTCCAAATGGAGAGGCTCTTACATACACCCATGAAATCCCCACAACACAAAATGCAAAATTCACACACAAAGCCATCACACAAGAAATATAAAATACATAAGGAAAGGAATCAAGCCTTGAATCCTACCTTAAATAGCCCACAAGGAAGATAGTTGAAAGAGAGCCCTTTCAACTCCACCTCCAAGTCCTTCTCTAAATGATCCTCCAATAATTCCTCTAACTCTCTCCCAAATTCAAATAAAATTGCAAAAATAAAAATGAAATCAACAACCCTCTCCCTCTCTTCAAGAGGTTTTAAAATAGGCTCTCCTCATGAGCCTTGAGGAATGAGAAGGTGACACATGTCACCTTCTCCTTCCTCCTCAAAACCATTTGCAAGCTTCATGGAATGTGGGGGTGACACATGTCACCCTCCCATTCCACTAAGTCTTGCCCCCTCCACTTGTGCTCTCTCACACATGTGGGAGAGAAAAGTGGAGCCAAAGAAGGATATGGGTACACAAGTGCCCCAATATTATCCTCCCATGAAAGCCCACAAAACCCCAAGGTACCCTCACCAATGTGAGAGAGTCTTGGAGTTGAGTCCTCCACAATTTAGGGGTCTTGAAGACTCCCCAAGCCTTGGAATGAGGTGTCGATAAGGTTGAGTGTTTGACCCAACCTTCCACTCCTTCCCAAACTTCCATTTTCTTCACTTTACTTTAGGGTGAAGTTTAAGCGACCGAATGGGAGTTTACCTAAGGTTAGACAAGCTCAAATGGTCCCTAGACCCTAGGGGTACAACCCAGAGTCACTTTTAACCTATTTTGAGCACTATAGGGTGAGTAAAATCACATGAAAAGGGGTCACAAAAAATAAAAACTCAAAAATGAAATCAATTAAACATTACACTTTTACAACACAATATAAAATCACTGAGAAAGGGTAGACCTAGCCCAAAAGAACACATACACAACCTTACAAAAATTCATCAAGCATAACATAGTTGATCTTGGTTCCTCTTGGAACTAGATTGGCTTAACATGGGAATTCACAAAATGTGTGGGATAATCTTCGATTATCTGTGGCTTGATCAGAACACCTGCGCACTTAAACAAAAGATTAATCTAACATGTATATCATAGCCGAAGCAAAGTAAACATACACTCACACCATCACATAATCATATAAAACAATCATAAAATCACATCATAATTAGATTCATAATTTTACATTACTATAATCCATCTCAAGATAAAATCACATAATAAATCCATAACATAATTGTTGTGTGGTTACACAACACGCCCCATTTTGACTTGGCAAAACAGGGACCCAATTTTTGGTTTGGCTTTTGCGTCTACTTCTGGGCGGTTTGGTAAAAGTAAGTCGAGTGCATCATCATGCAAAACCGTGATGAGGTAAGTCACCATGAGGTTAGTTTGTGAAAGTTCGTATTTCATCTCTGTGACCTCATATTTTGAAAGAGCATTGAAATTCAGGCAGGTTTGCCTTTTACATCACCTTGATATTCGTCAGGATATAAGAGTTATGAACAGTCAAAGTTTCGGTCAAACCTGATATTCACAAGAGGAGGGTCCTATTGTTGAAGTTCATCATCATATTTGAAACATTCGATATGTCATGCGGTTCAAATATCCGGACATCAACTTTATATGGTAGCCAACTCTTCCCGTCAAACAGTTTTATCTATCGCGAGCGTCATACTTCACATATAACCCGATGTGTCTTTATATCCTCCTGACGCAAATATCACCCTTAGCAAACATCTTGATGACATCATCATCACATTACATTGCCATAGGATTTTCTCTAAAACATGATCACGTTAGCCTAATATGATGATAATGTCATGATGCACTTCCGATACGGAGAGCGAATATCAGGATGACGTCATCCCGATATTCCAAAAGAGAGAGACATGTAAGTTTGTCTCGTCATCATCATATTTTTTGAAACATCACCCGATACACCGAAATATCCACCTGATGCACTACACAGAAATAAAAGTGCTTTTGTCACCCGAATCTCGTCGCGATAACAATGTCAATACGAAGAGGATGATATTGAAACTCAACCTGATATAGGGATATTCCCCTCTCCCTTTTCCGCCATTATCATTTAATGCACGCAGACATGGTAGGTGGTTCCCGCCGTCCCCGGAACCCAATGAAACACCTGGCGAGATCCTGCATTTTTCGCACAGATAAGCAAGGAACATGATCTAATCTGTCAGAGTTGCCCTAAATGCACCCTAAATGCGAGGTTAAAAGGTAATTCAACCGCCATTTTTACATTTACCTTATGATAAACTTGTTTTATAGAGCACCAGCTTCCATATCTGCATACCAGCTACCTTTGCGCGATTTGAGCTCACGGGCAGAAAAGAAGAGGTGATCATCAGCTGAATTAAGAACGTCTCGACAATCTACTGGTATAAAAGGAAATCTGCACAACCAGGTAAGTGAATAAAACCCTCATCATATTGTGTTTATTCTAGTACGATGATGTAAGTTCTAGTTTATGCACCCGTATGATTAAGTAATGTTGGAATTCATACAGTAGGCATAATGATTCATAAATTCAACTGCAGTATGCATGCATATATGTACCTATTGTGAGATAGAATTGTCGTTAATTGCAGGCACTCATGGCTGAGAAGCGATTGGTCAAATGTCAGGAAGAGTTCAACAAGCCCATGTTCTCTGCTCAAAGGGGGGTCCTATTTAAATACGGAGCAATCACCGACACTCATCAGGGAAGCACTAATTTGGAAGCCTGGTCAGCCAAGATAAACAATGGACATGACAAGAGTCCTGTGCTGGATGCAGTGTTCATATCAGGATTATGGAATGCCGCTGGTTTTCCATACTCTATGGAATCTCCAGAGCTCATCATTGAGTGTGCCCAGAATTATAACCCTCAAACCAGGCAAGTAGTGAAGCATGGGAGGATATATGCGGACCTCTCCATCAAGGGTCTCTCCCAGACATTTGGATTGCCACTGGGCAGTAAGGTCAAAAGTGTAGACTTGAAGAAGTCTGAGAGGGAGTACGAGGCCAATAAGAAATCAGCCAGGAAGAACATGTATCCGTGGCGGGCTGAGAACAGCACCTATAATGCAGCCGCCAAGCTTCCTGTGCACCTGTTCAAGTATGATTTTAGTGAGGAGTATCAGTGCATGATCGCACTCCTGAACAGAGTAACTGGCCAACCTGATACTGGCAGTTTCAGGGACTGGATGTATGGGATAATAATGATGTGTCTATATTCAGACACCAAGCCACTGTGGGGCCAAATTATAAGTGATGCTCTGCATGAGCAACTGATGAACCTGGGAGGTTCGAATTGTGCTTTTTTCATGTCCTCATATATTGTTTATTCTTGTGCCTATAGAGGTACTTTTGATGCCTTGGTTACAGATGGGAAACTCACGGGCACAAATGCGGCATATATCTGGGATCATCATCCCCAGCTGTAGAGGACCAACTACCTGAAAGATTACAAACTGGTCAATGATGCATTCTGTATGCATCTGGTAAGGACCATGGAAGAAGACAGAACAAAGAGATTGAGCATGAAAGCTCAAGAGGCAGTCTACAGGCATGGGGCCTGGTACATACAATTTGTAACCTTTTCTTATATAAGGGTTGAAGGCTTCGAAGGACATCCCCTGATGCTGCCAAGGTATCCTACCGACACCGTGATATTAATGGAATTCATCAGGCAGGGCTCCACCATGGTACAGATGTACAAGGATGCCAAGAAGTTGCCACCAATTTTGTTCCCAGTCAGCATTGGCAATTACATGTGCTTTGACTCTGATAACATCAAGAAGGTGATGGTCACCCTGAATAAGATGAACTTGCAGCCCTTTCCAATAACAAGACCATATGATCCTTATGGCAGGATACAGAAGGTGCTAGGAAAGCCTGTTCACCAAAGGCACCTAGAGGATTTTTGGGCTGACTGTGAGGATGAGGCAGAAGCCAGGAGAAGGAGGTATTAGAGGTTAACTCTGAACCAAGTTAGAACGTTTGATTGCATCTCCCTTCCTCAACAATTAAAGAAGGATGATGGCAAGACAATGGCAGACGAGTATGAGGAGAAAAAGATATATAATGACACCATCTTTGCACCTGACCTCACTATGCAGGAGGATATATCCTTGGACCCATTCATTGCCAGGACCCTACGCCTAACCCAAGCTTGGGTTGATGAACAAATAGAGGCATTTAAGAAGAAGGGTGTTGCCATTACGGTGGACAGCAAGAAGAAGGGGCAGGATATCCCCGCGGATGAATATGATGACTTCCTGTTGGAGAAGAGGAAGACCAAGGGAGACAGGATCCCTCCACCACAACAGCAGAGCAAAAGACCACCAAGGGGCAAGAAGGTGGAACAGGGACCAAAGGGGATTATAATTGAAAGGGCAGTGTTTGCAGCCGAGCAGGCGGCAGGGTTAGGATCTGAATCAGCATCCCCTCCAGAGAAGGAAGGGCCCAAGAAAAGTAAGACAGCAGAGGCTGGAATCACTGAGACCCAGGAAGTGGGTCAATCTTCTAAACAACCAGGAGTAGAGGGTACCCTCATAGAAGAAGAGCTGGAGGAGGAGGAGGCTCCATTGATAATAAGGAGGAAGAGGAGAGCTCCACAGGTGCTGGTGTCTTCCCCACCAAAGAAACAAAGAACCTCCATGAGAGGTGGAATAAGCCAAACCCCTACTTCATTACAAGGGGAAGGTAGTGAAGTGCACAAGGAACTTCAACATAATGTTCCACTTCCTACCATTATCAATTTCAAAACTGAACTTGCTAAGGAGCAGTTGAAAGAGACCTCCCAGACACAAGCAGAAGGGCATGTCTCGCTAGACGAGACAATAAATTTATTTGATGATGAGGTGGTATAGGATGTGGCTGCACAAGAGATGGAAACACTTGCTGCTAATGTAAGTGTGACTCCTCACAAGCCTCCAACGGTTCAAACTGTGCTTGAGGAGATGAAACAAGCAAAAGAAGAGCAAGAAAAGAGCCCAGAGCAAGTAGCTCAGGAAATAGGGCTAGATACATTGATCGCAGAGGTGACCAGTCCTGTAGTGGTGGATCTGACAGAGAAATAGGATGCAAGTCCTAAACAGCCAGCAGGATCACCTGATAAAGGCCAACTAACAGAAGAGATGGAGATGGCGGAGTCAGAAGGCCATGCTCTTGAAACTGGCCAACAAAGTCCACAGGATACAACAAAGGAACTTGCTATAGTAGAGGTTCAGGAAGCGAAGGCTGGTGAGAAATAAACACTAGAGGACCTAGCTGCCAAAGTACAAGAAGTGGGTGGTGCAGGCTCAGAAGAAGTAGTAACTATAGAGCAATCGCTAGCACATCAGGTAGAGTCCCCAATATCTAGTGCAGTGGATAAACCACAAGAAGAAGAAGAAGTGGGAACGGATGAAATAATGACAGAGGTGGGTCATGATCATCATGATCAGCATGTAGCTGTGCCTCAAGGTTCCCCACAGCACATAGATGCACCTCAAGGCTCCCCACAACATGAAGATACCCCTCTGGACAAGGAAATCCGTCAACAGGAGGAGGTGCCGCAAGATCAACAACAAAGGGAACATCAAGAAGAAGAAATGAGAAAGTCACCATCTCCACAACACTTGTTCACAGAAACGGGAGATATAGGTGAACATCAGGATGATGTTGAAAAACATGATCATGTGCCTCCGTGGTTGGCAAAAGAGGTAAGTGCTGAGGAGGAGCTTGAAATTCAAGAATTCGACGTCTCCACCCTATTCTCTGCAGACATAATGAAGCCAAGGAGGAAGGCCAGAATGACTTCGGCCATCAAGAGAGATCCTGCAACAGGGAGAAGGACCGCGCAAATTGCCATACCTGCGGTGGAGAAGGAAAAGGGTAAAATCACTATCGATGAATTTCAGATCAGTACAATAGATTTGGGCTTTGCCAATGAGGACCAAGAAGGTCAGGAGGGCAAAGATATCATTGACTCTCTAATTCAGAAGGTGAAAAGAGAGAAGAAGAAAAATAAGCAACATAAAGAGCACATTGCTCAGTTGCATGCCTATATCAAAGGGTTGACCAATCCTGATGATACCACAACTGAACATGCAGTCCCATTGACTGCCATTTCTCAGGAGGAGGTAAATAAATTGGACCTCATGAAGCATGAGGCGTCCGTAATAAGGAGATGGATGTCATCCACATTGGATGATGCTGTAGAAATAATGAAGGCCTCTTTGAAGAGGTGGAGCACCCTAAGTGACTCTAAGGCCAAAGTGGATAAATTGCAGATGTAGATCGGAAAGAGGTCATACAAGCTGGAGAGAGTCCTGACCCTGTTAGGGGAAATGAGGAACATAAATCCACAACTGCTTATCAGTAAGCAGATACTGAATAATAATACCACATTATTAATTGATATTTGGTATAAAGACACTCAGTTTGAGTGCGCAGTCCTCAAAAGGTGTAATAATAAGCTGAGGGATGTCAGCATGAGGCTGCAAGATTTAATGGCTGAAGAGGTGGTAATACTGGAGGCTTTGGAAGGCAAGGTGGAAGGAAAAATAGAGAATCAAGATGAAGAGTCTGCCATTAAAGCTGTACACAGCAACTTCCAAGTAGAGATAGATGGTCCACCTGTCCCTTTGACAGAGGAATTGATAGATAAAATAATGAGGATCAAAGTCTAGATGGAGAAATACAAAGAAACACTGCAGGACAGGAAAAATAAGCTCGACAACAGTAGAGATAAATATGAAGCACATAAGCACGCCATTATCAAGGCAAAGACTCAAGATGGCGGAGGGATAGATCAAGTTGTGCATTCATACGAGTAGGTCCGCAGTAGTATGCAGCCCCATATGCAGCCGCGTCATCATCAGGATAGTGAAAGTTCAGAAAGTGAGGCACATGATGATGACCCGCAGGGATCAGCTGAGGAGCATGAGAAAGATACATCATGAAGGGGATAATAACATAAGTAGTATAGATAGTTGCCAGCTGGCAACTTGTGCCATTTTGTAAGGATTGACAAAATCAAATGAATCAGGACCGTAGATTTGCATTGATAAATCTAGATCGTAGATCTTTTGTAACGGATTCCTCACCTTATTCTATAAAAGGTGGTGGAATGCCTTGTTGAAACATTCAAAACTTAATTGAAATCTGTTTGCTGAAGTATTCAGGGCTTATTTCAAAGTTATTGCATATGTACATGTCTTTAGCATACTTAATGAAAGAGAAGAGTTTTTCGATTACAAATCTTCATAAATCTTGAGTAATCTGTGTTTGAATTCTAGATATGTGCTTTGATTTGCTGCGTCCCTTGGAGTGCTCATCATGTTGCATATATTGTTTTCATTCATCATCCTTTGAAGTTTGTATCAACTGTATCTAGCTGTGGAACATCCTGGTGAACATATGGTTTGATTTCTTCTCGTCATGACAGTATCGAGTATGTATGTACATCAATAGCTAAAGATTCAACTTTAAATTGTAGTATTCCTTTAATTTCTTTCAATTTCAGAACCTTTCATTATCACAAGGCCGAATAATTGATAATCCTAAGTAAATAATGCAAATATGCAGACATCTCGTAGGTAATCGCAAATATTTAGCATATTTGAATGCAAAGCATGCACAATTGAAAATATCATGCAAAGATTGAGGTATTTCCACATCTTTTCATCTAATAACTGCATAATATGACTTCTCTGTAAAGAATTTCTGTAGGAATGTCATGATGATGGCACAATTTCACGTAAGGCCCCAAAATGGAAACAGCAACTCACATTAACCTCTGAGTAACGTCAGACGATTAAGACCTAATCACCGGAGACTTGGGATCCCAAATTCCTTGAATTCACAGTATCTTTCAAGATGAATAAAGGTTAATGTGTACTTTTATTCTATGCTTGTTTATGAATAACATCATGACCAACATAAATTGGCGCTACAAGGAGGGCATGATCTGGAATAATACGCTCATCATCATTATTTTCAGGTTCTATGATGCAGAGAGTAAGGTAACCTCAAATCGTTTGTGAATTTCAAATATTACGTAAATATTTACTGTAAGAAGCTCATATATGCTCACTTCGTGTGAAGATTTCCAGATCTTACATAAATATTGCAAGCTTTACAGTAGATCATTCTTAATTCACTAATATTGGCCAAATATCCGTAAATCTGTTCGAACTTTGAAGAGTTTAGGCTTTAGATACTTGAGATCTCGTGCTAGGGTCATTATACCCCAAATATCTTGTCATACTTGTAGTATCTTCATAAATATTTCGTAAATATCTAGTTTGATTAGCCTTCTGACTGCAAATATCACCTCATTTGGTGAAATCTAGCCAATATTTGCAAAGTTTCAGCCAATTTGCCTCAAAATTGTGAAATCCTGGCTCACAGGATAAATACCAGGTCTAGATCTAGTGGAATCTTCGAGGAACTACCTGTTAGAGGTTTCAGACCTAGAACCGTAGACATTCATCATACTCCAGGGTCTAATGCGTCAGGAGCTTCACCAGAACCTCCTCCCGTAACTCCCGTTGGTTTACAAATACCTTCCGGGATATCTGTGACACCTCCTGTTCAGCCTCAGGGAGTACCTTTGGTTCAACCCCAGCCAGCTGCAACATCAACTCAACCTCCTCTAGTTGCAATGTCTTTCTTTGCAGCGGAGTCACCTTTGACCTTTAATGCATATCATGAGCTACCAAAGAATTCGGACAAACTGTGTCCAAAATATCATCCTTATCAAGATGCTGATGATCATATCAGAACATTTAAGGAAGCTTGCTGCAGAGCCAGAATAGAACATCAAGATGTGGTGTGCAGGTTATTTCCTTTTTCCTTAGGGGAAGATGCTTATAATTGGTTCATTAGTCTTGGCCAAGCCTCTGTTGGTTCATGGGATGTCTTAGAGAAAGCCTTTCTTGACAGGTTCAAAGTCCCTATTGATCCATCTATGAATTACCATATGTTTGCCACGATCAAAAGATTTGAGCATGAACCTATCGCCAATTTCAATGCTAGGTTTCAGAAAATGTTGTCCAAGTTAGTTGCCCCATATGTAGTATCTGATGCCTCTACCCGGAGTATCTATTATTCAGCTCTGGATCCATTAACTTCCATGTTCATCAGGAGAACACATCCTGAGATCACTACATTGACAGGAGCTTTTCAAGAAGCTATCAAAGTGAATCAGCAGTTGATACCTGCTCCTACTCCAACTATAGTATTTCCTACCTTGCCTGGCATGCATTCACAATATCCCGCATCATATCCTGCAACATATTCTCCGCAGTATCCTAATGGAATAGTGATACCTCCAGCAGTCATGCCTGCCCCTTTGCAAATACCTCCACTAAGCATCATGCCCCCTCCTAATGGAAATAGCCAAGTGCCACAATACCCTGCACAAGCCCAGATACCTCAAGGTGCTGATCTATCCAATAATAACCATGGATCCTCTTTCTTCAAGCCTCAGACTGAAAATGTAGTGGCCAAAGCTCAAGAAGAAAAGGAGGAAATCAAAGAAATTTCTGCTCAATTAAGAAAACTCACCACATAAGTGACACACTTGAGAAATCAGGGTTTTTATTCCCAGTCAAGTCAGAATAGAAATTATTCCAATGACAGACCAAATTATCCTGATAGAGGATATAACAACAATAATTTCAACAATAATGGTGGAAATAACAATAATCCACCTAGACAGCCCAGAGTATGGAATTCCAAGCCAAATAATGGTTCATTGCCATCACCCTTGGATAATCAGCCTCCTAGTGAATTCAAACAGACTACTAGGGTCAATCTTGCTGAGGCAGCTCTTACTAATTGGTGTAGGATCCACAATACTAATGCACATGCAGAATTAGACTGTCCACAATTTAGAATTGCTGCTAGCATCTTTCAGACTGAAGTGTCTAACACTTCTGGAAATCCACCTCATGCAGAAGGAAATGAGATTGTTCCTTGTGGATACGACTCAGCTTTTGTGCTAGAAGCCTACACAAATGAACCTCGTCAGAATTATAACCAGGCATATGAAGAATCGGCCTTAGCTTTTGAAACAAACTATGTTTTCCCCTTTGAAGATGAAAATGAGCCTGCAAGGGAACGTGAAGAAGTACATGCATATCAGCAGCAATATCCTGGTAAGCACAATTACAACTTAAGGAGCAATGCCAACAGACCTGCTGGTCCATTGACATCATCTCTACCTCCAAACAACTTCAATACACCTCCTGATCCTAAGGCTAGCAATAACCCAGGGTTCCCTAAGGTGAATGCTCAGTACTTGTCACCTCAAAACACAGTATTGAAGATTGTGAATACACCTCATGAATCTGACAAGTTGGTCAGCTATCTCGCTGATGAAATGAAGAAAATTAAGATCAGCCTGTCCCTGTCTGAGTTACTGAAAACCCCTGCCATCAAAAGGGCATTCATGAAGTCCTTAGATGATCCTGCCCCCAAAGAGGATAGCCATTTTTTGAATCACTCCAATGGCAAGGATCATGTTGTTAAGGATAATATTATCAAGCCTAAAGTGTCAGCTACAGTCCAAGCTATAGAAACCTCCCACATGACCTTGTATAGGGATAAAATCGAATCACCTCCATTCCTCCTTACCATAAGAATGTTCAGCAAGAACCTGCACAACTGTCTGGTAGATTCGAGAGCTTCAACGAATGTTATGCCCTTGTCAATATGCAACACCTTAGGACTACATCCTGCTAAACCTTTAAAGAAAGTCACACAGTTGGACAAAACAGAAGTAAGTGTAGTAGGTGAATTAACTCATATCCACATGCAGCTAGCATCTGATCCTAGGATCCAGTATTACATTGATATTCAAGTAGTTGACATACTTGATACGTATGGGATGTTGCTCAGCCACGATTGGTCTAAAACGCTTAACGGATATATGTCTATAGATTTCAGTCACATGTGGTTACCATGGAAGGGTATACCTAATCAGATCAGGATTGATGCTGAACCAAGAATGAAACATATGATAACTGAATACAACAGAACAAATGAGATCATGTACGTAAACGTAGAACCTGGAGTTTATTGCATCAGGCCGCAGACCGTCAAAATAGAAGAGATCATGATGCTTAAGCTGCATCATCATCATGATGATGATGATCAGGAGGACATGCCAGTCATAGAAACTAATAATTATCCCGATAATGAGAATGAAATAGATCACTTCAGAGATTTTGAGATACATCTGTCTAGACAGGTAAAACGTTGTCAATTGTTAAATATACCGGCTAATGATATTTTGATTGACAGATGGTGCAGGTTACACGACGAAGCACATTTAGAGAAGACATGTGAAACATGCTTAGAGATGATGATGCTAGAACAAACATATAGCGAGGCATCATCATCATATTCCGAGGTAAATGTTACATTTGATGATGATGACGATAATAATTCTTATTTGTCTGTTGTAGGAACTGAAGAACCGATAGATCATGATGAGCATCCTATCCCAGAAACAAAGGAAATTTTAGTCTCTCTCCAAGTAAATAATGAAGTGAAAGAAAAGATCACCCCAGGGAGTGATTGCTTTATGGAACCAGATTATGAATTGTCTGAGGAGAACAAAGGTAGTGACCTGACGAAGTTCGAAGAATTTTTGGAAAAAGAAATAGAGAAGGTGATATGGCAGCATAAATCTCCTCGGGATGTCTTAATTAAAAATTGGTGTAGGCTGCATGAGGCACCTCACTCAGAAACAACTTGCTCACTATGTTTACACATCTTGAAAAAGCATGCAGCTGCAGATTCATAAGATCATCCTCCCGCTGAAACGAAAGAAAGAATGGAAAAGCCATTAGGCTCAAAAGAAAAGGGAAAGAAGAAACTTAAGGATGATGATGTCCCTAAGATAAAATGGATATCAGGCGGAGCAGCAGCCAGAGCTGCAAAGGGAAAAGAAAGTTCAGCTAAATGTCCTGCTGAAGATAAACCTTGGATCCTGAGGTTTGATGGGTCCAAATCTAAGCAAGGTGCTAGGGTAGGAATCGACCTAATTGATTCAACTGGGAAATCCTATCTGGCAGCCTACAGATTACAGTTCCCCTGTACTAACAATGTAGCAGAGTATGAGGCTTTGTTTCATGGAATGTTGTTTGCTCATAAGAGGAAAGTAAAGATTCTGCATGTCTTTGGAGATTCAGAACTAGTTGTGAAGCAAGTAAGAGGAGTTTATTCCTATAACTACAGAAAACTATCAAAGTACAGACACCATGTGTGGGACCTGATGGAAGACTTTGACGCCTTTAACATCACTCATGTACCAAGAGAACAAAACCATAGGGCAGATGCGCTAGCTCAAGCTGCTAGTACATTGGAGCCATTGTCTATATCTGGTCTAAAGAGATTTTCAGTAGAACTAGTGTCAGTACCATCAATACCTGACAATGTGACTAATCTCCAAGTGTTTGATGATGATCAGCACATTCTAAACTTCATTTCAAATAGAGACATATTTGAGGCTCAGATTATAGATGAGAATGGTATGGAGGATCATGTCTGGGAAGAAGATGAGATATTAGAGTTGCCTAGCAACAGAATCCCCAAAGGTATGATTGAGTTGGAAAGAGCCTTTGATTTGGATAATATGCTTAAACATAAAGATCTGCCTAAGGTAGATGGAGGTCAATATTCACAAGTGAATATTGGACAAGCTGATGACAAGAAAAACGTCTTATTGGGTAAGGTTTGCATACCAGAAGAGTTAGAAGGAATAACTCAAGCCCTCAAGGATTACATACATGTAATTGCATGGACTTATGATGAGCTGAAGACATATGACACCATAACTCATACTATACCTCTCAAGCCGGATGCGAAACCTTTCAGACAGAAGCAGAGACCAGTCAATGCCTTGCCCGAACCAATAATTCTTGAAGAAGTTAAGAAATTGTTAAATGCCAGGATAATATTTCCTGTTAGGCAC
Source organism: Cunninghamia lanceolata (assembly GCA_027924645.1). Taxonomy (NCBI): domain Eukaryota; kingdom Viridiplantae; phylum Streptophyta; class Pinopsida; order Cupressales; family Cupressaceae; genus Cunninghamia; species Cunninghamia lanceolata. Next base: position 25,015,050 of record BSBN01000377.1, on the reverse strand, counting down.
TCCACTTGGGTGGCTAATCTTGTGCCAGTCAGAAAGAAGAATGGAGACACCAGGTTATGTGTAGATTTCAGGAACCTGAACAGAGCATCAGAAAAGGATAATTATCCTTTACCCTCATTAGATGAAGTTCTGTAGATTGTAAATGGAGCCAAGATGATGTCATTCTTGGACAACTTTTCAGGATACAACCAAGTAATGGTTGACAAAATTGATAGATTGAAAACTGCCTTCACCACAAAGTGGGGGATATTTGCATATAGACGTATGCCCTTTGGACTCATAAATGCTGGAGCTACATTCTAGTGAGCAATGGACATAGCTTTCAGAGGTTTAATAGGAAAGTGTATAGTCATCTACATGGATGACTTGACGGTATTCTCCAAGGAAAGGAGGAATCATGTTGCTGATCTCAGAAGTGTACTGAAGAAATGTGAAGAATATGGAATATCTTTAAATCCCAAGAAGTGCATATTCGGAGTCACAACAAGAAAATTACTAGGCCACCTGATCACAGAGGATGGAATTATCATTGATCCTGACAGGGTGGAATCTATTATGAAGTTACAACTTCTAGGAAGCAAAAAGGAACTCAAGTCTTACTTTGGTAAGATAAACTTTATGAGGAAGTTCATCATCGGCTTTGCTGAGATTGTCAGACCTTTAAATGCTATGTTGAAAAAAGATGCACAAATTGAGTGGACACCAGAAGCCAGGACTGCATTTGAAGATATAAAAAGGGCCATTTCAGATGCTCCTATACTCATTAGTCCAGACTACACCAAAGATTTCTACATCTATTCATTTGCTTCAGAACATACCTCTGCAGCAGTGTTAACTCAAAGAAATGAAGAGAAAGAAGAGAAACCAATTGCTTTCATGAGTTGTCCTTTCAGGGATGCTGAGTTGAGATATGTAGATGTTGAGAGACAGGCACTTGCATTAGTCAGGGTAGTAAAGAAATTTAGACATTACATACTCAGAAGCAAAGTGATTGTTGTGGTGCCTGATGCAGCGGTGAAGATGCTGCTGATGCAAAGTGAGCCTGGTGAGAAAAGAGCTAAATGGATTACTGTATTACAAGAATATGACATGGAAATTACACCAATGAAGTTGGTAAGAGGACAAGCTCTGAGCCAGATGATATCTGAGATTGATCCCAACATCACTAGTCAGCAATATATGATCAATGAGAAAGACAATAAAGAGTGGTATTCAGATATCAGGCACATCCTGATTACTGGACGATGTCCATCAAGGATGCAGGCTTCACAGAGAAGAGCCTTAAAGATAAGATCCCAAAAGTATATGATGAAAAGAGGAACCTTGTTCAAGAAGAATTACGAAGGAATATACCTTAGATGCTTAGAGAAGCCAGAAGCAAGTAAAGTCCTGACAGAATTACATGATAAGTTTGGAACGGCACATGGATTAGCATTGGCCACAACACATGCAATCCTCCGAGCGGGATATTACTGGCCTACAATTTTTAAAGACACAGCTGATCATGTTAAATGTTGCCATGTTTGCCAGGTTGCTGCCAACAGAGAGAAATATGCTGCACAACCCCTGCAGCCAGTAATGGAAGAGCACCCATTTGCACAGTGGGGCATGGACTTCATAGGACCAATCAATCCTCCGTCCTCCTCAGGGCATAGGTATGTTTTAACAATTACTGATTATTGTACTAGATGGACTGAGGCTATTAGCAGCAAAACTTGCACTGCAGATGATGTCATTAAATTCCTGGAGAACAACATTGTCACTAGGTATGGAACTCCTTATGCATTGGTAAGTGATAATGGGTCCGCCTTCATTTCCACCAAGTTATCCAGTTGGGCTTTTGACCATGGGATTATACTTAAGTTTTCATCTAACTATTATCCTTAAGGGAATGGTTTAGCAGAATCCACCAACAAGAATTTACTGAGTATTATAAGAAAACTGATAGAGAAGAACCCCAGGGAATGGAACTCATTTCTAAAGTATGCCTTATGGGTGGACCGAACTAGAATAAAAACTGCATTAGGAAACTCACCTTTCCAACTAGTATATGGAGTGGATCCAATCCTCCCTGTAAACTTAAAAATTCCTACCCTACAGTTTGCCCAAGAATACCTAGGCATAGACAATAAACAAGAAGTCAGGTTGCTTCAGCTGATGCACCTGGAAGAAAAAAGGAGTCAAGCAATTGACCAATTTGCAAAACATTAGGCTATTGTCAAATGCTGGTTTGACAAGAGAGCCAGAATTAAAGCTTTCAGGATATCCGATTTGGTCCTGATATGGGATAAGGCCCATGAAAAGAAAGGTGACCATGGTAAGTTTGATAGATTATGGATAGGCCCCTTTCAGATTTCTGAGATTCTAGGAGACAGTACTTATAGGCTTAAAAACCTGACAGGTGAGGACGTCCCATTGCCAGTCAATGGACAATTCCTCAAACATTATTTCCAGGCCTGAATGACTTCATAACAGTCATGTGTATCATATTGTATATTTGTATAGTTGTTTGTACAGTGTGTCTATTTTGCTTGTTTCGTTGCATTGGTTGGGACCTTGTTTTGGTAAGTCAGGATTGTGCACTTCATCACCCCAGAAAATAACTAAATTGTTAAGATTCAAGTAATGAGATCACATTTAGACATAGGTTATGATTCATTGTAAGAAGTGTTTATGATCAGGTTTGTGATATCTTTTCATCAGGATGCCTTTTCTTGATCAAAGTGAATCAGTCACAATGAAACACCTAACAGCCTTGGGTTTGTTGAACATACAAGTATAGGTGTTAAGTGAAAAATCTAAAGGGACTCCTTTGCTACCAATACAATCTCCAACCTAAAGCTGCAAGTGACTGTACCTTGTACAAATAAGCTAACATGATGATATCAAATACAAATTTTAAAGAGAAAATTAGAACATAAATAAAATTAGGCCATCTAAGTAACTCTACCGGGGCTATAGACGCCTGCTGGCAGTGGGGCTCTACTTAGGGAGATTGTATAGATAACCTTGCCGGGGCTATAGACGCCTACTGGCAGCAAGGCTCTATCCAGGTCGGCTATGAGGGATGATCCCCAACTATGTAGTTTAACACCAGTTACTTATGTTTTCAACTTTCTTTCAAGATGAGGATAATTAATCATATGCACACACCTGATCCTTTGTTAGCATTGTTGTCATGACAAAATTTTATCATTCATAGGATCATGATACTTATGCTTATATGGAATTAGAATACTATATGTAAATATGATTACATCACTTGAATCATTGGAATTTGTTTGTTTTCTTTGGTGGCAAGTTGTTGTGTGGTTACACAACACGCCCCATTTTGACTTGTCAAAACAGGGACCCAATTTTTGGTTTGGCTTTTGCGTCTGCTTCTGGGCGGTTTGGTAAAAGTAAGTCGAGTGCATCATCATGCAAAACCATGATGAGGTAAGTCACCATGAGGTTAGTTTGTGAAAGTTCGTATTTCATCTCTGTGACCTCATATTTTGAAAGAGCATTGAAATTCAGGCAGGTTTACCTTTTACATCACCTTGATATTCGTCAGGATATAAGAGTTATGAACAGTCAAAGTTTCGATCAAACCTGATATTCACAAGAGGAGGGTCCTATTGTTGAAGTTCATCATCATATTTGAAACATTCCCTCCGATATGTCATACGGTTCAAATATCTGGACGTCAACTTTATAAGGTAGCAAACTCTTCCTGTCAAATAGTTTTATCTATTGCGAGCGTCATACTTCGCATATAACCCGATGTGTCTTTATATCCTCCTGACGCAAATATCGCCCTTAGCAAACATCCTGATGACATCATCATCACATTACATTGCTGCAGGATTTTCTCTAAAACATGATCACGTTAGCCTAATATGATGATGACGTCATGATGCACTTCTGATACGGAGAGCGAATATCAGGATGACGTCATCCCGATATTCCAAAAGAGAGACATGTAAGTTTGTCTCGTCATCATCATATTTTTTGAAACATCACCCGATACACTGAAATATCCTCCTGATGTACTACACAGAAATAAAAGTACTTTTGTCAACCGAATCTCGTCGCGATAACAATGTCAATACGAAGAGGATGATATTGAAACTCAACCCGATATTTGTGAATATCATCCTGCCCTCATGATATCCTGTCATAGGGATATTCCCCCGCTCCCTTTGCCGCCATTATCATTTAATGCGCGCAGACATGGTAGGTGGTTCCCGCCGACCCTGGAACCCAATGAAACACCTGGCGAGATCCTACATTTTTCGCATGGATAAGCAAGGAACATGATCTAATCTATTAGAGTTGCCCTAAATGCACCCTAAATGCGAGGTTAAAAGGTAATTCAACCGCCATTTTTAAATTTACCTTATGATAAACTTGTTTTACAGAGCACCAGCTTCCATATCTGCATACCAGCTACCTTTGCGCGATTTGAGCTCACGGGCAGAAAAGAAGAGGTGATCATCAGCTGAATTAAGAACGTCTCGGCAATCTACTGGTATAAAAGGAAATCTGCACAACTAGGTAGGTGAATAAAACCCTCATCATATTGTGTTTATTCTGGTACGATGATGTAAGTTCTGGTTTATGCACCCGTATGATTAAGTAATGTTGGATTTCATACAGTAGGCATAATGATTCATAAATTCAACTGCAGTATGCATGCATATATGTACCTGTTGTGAGATAGAATTGTCGTTAATTGCAGGCACTCATGGCTGAGAAGTGATTGGTCAAATGTCAGGAAGAGTTCAGCAAGCCCATGTTCTCTGCTCAGAGGGGGGTCCTATTTAAATACGGAGCAATCAACGACACTCATCAGGGAAGCACTAATTTGGAAGCCTGGTCAGCCAAGCTAAACAATGGACATGACAAGAGTCCTGTGCTGGACGCAGTGTTCATATCAGGATTATGGAATGCCGCTAGTTTTCCATACTCTATGGAATCTCTGGAGCTCATCATTGAGTGTGCCCAGAATTATAACCCTCAAACCAGGGAAGTAGTGAAGCATGGGAGGATATATGCGGACCTCTCCATCAAGGGTCTCTCCCAGACATTTGGATTGCCACTGGGCAGTAAGGTCAAAAGTGTAGACTTGAAGAAGTCTGAGAGGGAGTATGAGGCCAATAAGAAATTGGCCAGGAAGAACATGTATCCACGGTGGGCTAAGAACAGCACCTATAATGCAGCCGCCAAGCTTCCTGTGCACCTGTTCAAGTATGATTTCAGTGAGGAGTATCAGTACATGATCGTACTCCTGAACAGAGTAACTGGCTAACCTGATACTGGCAGTTTTAGGGACTGGATGTACAGGATAATAATGATGTGTCTATATTCAGACACCAAGCCACTGTGGGGCCAAATTATAAGTGATGCTCTGCATGAGCAACTGATGAACCTGGGAGGTTCGAATTGTGCTTTTTTCATGTCCTCATATATTGTTTATTCTTGTGCCTATAGAGGTACTTTTGATGCCTTGGTTACAGATGGGAAACTCACGGGCACAAATGCGGCATATATCTGGGATCATCATCCCCAGCTGCAGAGGACCAACTACCTGAAAGATTACAAACTGGCCAATGATGCATTCTCTATGCATCTGGTAAGGACCATGGAAGAAGACAGAACAAAGAGATTTAGCATGGAAGCTCAAGAGGCAGTCTGCAGGCATGGGGCCTGGTACATACAATTTGCAACCTTTTCTTATATAAGGGTTGAAGGCTTTGAAGGACATCCCCTGATGCTGCCAAGGTATTCTACCGACGCCGTGATATTAATGGAATTCATTAGGCAGGGCTCCACCATGGTACAGATGTACAAGGATGCCAAGAAGCTGCCACCAATTTTGTTCCCAGTCAGCATTGGCAATTACATGTGCCCTAACTCTGATAACATCAAGAAGGTGATGGTCACCCTGAATAAGATGAACTTGCAGCCCTTTCCAATAACAAGACCATATGATCCTTACGGTAGGATACAGAAGGTGCTAGGAAAGCCTGTTCACCAAAGGCACCTAGAGGATTTTTGGGTTGACTGTGAGGATGAGGCAGAAGCCAGGAGAAGGAGGTATTAGAGGTTAACTCTGAACCAAGTTAGAACGTTTGATTGCATCTCCCATCCTCAACAATTAAAGAAGGATGATGACAGGACAATGGCAGACGAGTATGAGGAGAAAAAGATATATAATGACACCATCTCTGCACCTGACCTCACTATGCAGGAGGATATATCCTTGGACCCATTCATTGCCAGGACCCTACGCCTAACCCAAGCTTGGGTTGATGAACAAATAGAGGCATTGAAGAAGAAGGGTGTTGCCATTATGGTGGACAGCAAGAAGAAGGGGCAGGATATCCCCGCGGATGAATATGATGACTTCCTGTTGGAGAAGAGGAAGACCAAGGGAGACAGGATCCCTCCACCACAACAGCAGAGCAAAAGACCCCCAAGGGGCAAGAAGGTGGAACAGGGACCAAAGGGGATTATAATTGAAAGGGCAGTGTTTGCAGCCGAGTAGGCGGCAGGGTCAGGATCTAAATCAGCATCCCCTCTAGAGAAGGAAGGGCCCAAGAAAAGTAAGACAGCAGAGGCTGGAATCACTGAGACCCAGGAAGTGGGTCAATCTTCTAAACAACCAGGAGTAGAGGGTACCCTCATAGAAGAAGAGCTGAAGGAGGAGGAGGCTCCATTGATAATAAGGAGGAAGAGGAGAGCTCCACAGGTGCTGGTGTCTTCCCCACCAAAGAAACAAAGAACCTCCATGAGAGGTGGAATAAGCCAAACCCCTACTTCATTACAAGGGGAAGGTAGTGAAGTGCACAAGGAACTTCAACATAATGTTCCACTTCCTACCATTGTCAAGTTCAAAATCGAACTTGTTGAGGAGCAGTTGAAAGAGACCTCCGAGACACAAGCAAAAGGGCATGTCTCGCTAGACGAGACAATAAATTTGTCTGATGATGAGGTGGTGCAGGATGTGGCTGCACAGGAGATGGAAACACTTGCTACTGATGTAAGTGTGACTCCTCACAAGCCTCCAACAGTTCAAACTGTGCTTGAGGAGATGAAACAAGCAGAAGAAGAGAAAGAAAAGAGCCCAGAGCAAGTAGCTCAGGAAATAGGGCTAGATACATTGATCACAGAGGTGACCAGTCCTGTAGTGGTGAATCTGACAGAGAAACAGGATGCAAGTCTTGAACAGCCAGCAGGATCACCTGATAAAGGCCAACTAATAGAAGAGATGGAGATGGCGGAGTCAGAAGGCCATGCTCTTGAAACCGGCCAACAAAGTCCACAGGATACAACGAAGGAACCTACTATAGTAGAGGTTCAGGAAGCGAAGGCTAGTGAGAAAGAAACACTAGAGGATCTAGCTGCCAAAGTACAAGAAGTGGGTGGTGCAGGCATAGAAGAAGTAGTAACTGCAGAGTAATCACCAGCACATCAGGCAAAGTCCCCAATATCTGGTGTAGTGGATAAACCACAAGAAGAAGAAGAAGTGGGAACGGATGAAATAATGACAGAGGCGGGTCATGATCATCATGATCAGCATGTAGCTGCGCCTCAAGGCTCCCCACAGCACATAGATGCACCTCAAGGTTCCCCAAAGCATGAAGATGCTCCTCTGGAGAAGGAAATCCCTCAATAGGAGGAGGTGCCGCAAGATCAACAACAAAGGGAACATCAAGAAGAAGAAATGAGAAAGTCACCATCTCCACAACACTTGTTGACAGAAATGGGAGATATAGGTGAACATCAAGATGATGTTGAAAAACATGATCAGGTGCCTCCATGGTTGGCAAAAGAGGTAAGTGCTGAGGAGGAGCTTGAAATTCAGGAATTTGACATCTCCACCCTGTTCTCTGCGGACATAATGAAGCCAAGGGGGAAGGCCATAATGACTTCGGCCATCAAGAGAGATCTAGCAACAGGGAGAAGGACCGTGCAAATTACCATACCTGCGGTGGAGAAGGAAAAGGGTAAAATCACTGTCGATGAATTTCAGATCAGTACAGTAGATTTGGGCTTTGCCAATGAGGACCAAGAAGATCAGGAGGGCAAAGATATCATTGACTCTCTAATTCAGAAGGTGAAAAGAGAGAAGGAGAAAAATAAGCAACATAAAGAGCACATTGCTCAGTTGCATGCCTATATCAAAGGGTTGACCAATCCTGATGATACCACAACTGAACATGCAGTCCCAATGACTGCCATTTCTCAGGAGGAGGTAAATAAATTGGACCTCATGAAGCATGAGGCATCCGTAATAAGGAGATGGATGTCATCCACATTGGATGATGCTATAGAAATAATGAAGGCCTCTTTGAAGAGGTGGAGCACCCTTAGTGAATCTAAGGCCAAAGTGGATAAATTGCAGATGCAGACCGGAAAGAGGTCATACAAGCTGGAGAGAGTCCTGACCCTGTTAGGGGAAATGAGGAACATAAATCCACAACTGCTTATCAGTAAGCAGATACTGAATAATAATACCGCATTATTAATTGATATTTGGTATAAAGACACTCAGTTTGAGTGCGCAATCCTCAAAAGGTGTAATAATAAGCTGAGGGATGACAGCATGAGGCTGTAAGATTTAATGGCTGAAGAGGCGGTAATACTGGAGGCTTTGGAAGGCAAGGTGGAAGGAAAAATAGAGAATCAAGATGAAGAGTCCGCCATTAAAGCTGTACACAGCAACTTCCAAGCAGAGACAGATGGTCCACCTATCCCTTTGACAAAGGAATTGATAGATAAAATAATGAGGATCAAAGTCCAGATGGAGAAATACAAAGAAACACTGTAGGACATGAAAAATAAGCTCGACAACAGCAGAGATAAATATGAAGCACATAAGCACGCCATTATCAAGGCAAAGACTCAAGATGGCGGAGGGATAGATCAAGTTGTGCATTCATACAAGCAGGTCCGCAGTAGTATGCAGCCCCATATGCAGCCACATCATCATCAGGATAGTGAAAGTTCAGAAAGTGAGGCACATGATGATGACCTGCAGGGATCAGCTAAGGAGCATGAGGAAGATACATCATGAAGGGGATAATAACATAAGTAGTATAGATAGTTGCCAGCTGGCAACTTGTGCCATTTTGTAAGGATTGACAAAATCAAATGAATCAGGACCGTAGATTTGCATTGATAAATCTAGATCATAGATCTTTTGTAATGGATTCCTCACCTTATTCTATAAAAGGTGGTGGAATGCCTTGTTGAAACATTTGAAACTTAATTGAAATCTATTTGCTGAAGTATTCAGGGCTTATTTCAAAGTTATTGCATATGTACATGTCTTTAGCATACTTAATGAAAGAGAAGAGTTTTTCGATTACAAATCTTTGTAAATATTGAGTAATCTGTGTTTGAATTCTGGATATGTGCTTTGATTTGCTGCATCCCTTGGACTGCTCATCATGTTGCATATATTGTTTTCATTCATCATCCTCTAAAGTTTGCATCAACTGTATCTAGCTGTGGAACATCCTGGTGAACATATGGTTTGATTTCTTCTCGTCATGACAGTATCGAGTATGTATGTACATCAATAGCTGAAGATTCAACTTTAAATTGTAGTATTCCTTTAATTTCTTTCAATTTTAGAACCTTTCATTATCACAAGGGCGAATAATTGATAATCCTAAGTAAATAACGCAAATATGCAGACATCTCATAGGTAATCACAAATATTTAGCATATTTGAATGCAAAGCATGCACAATTGAAAATATCATGCAAAGATTGAGGTATTTCTACATCTTTTCATCTAATAACTGCATAATATGACTTCTCTGTAAAGAATTTCTGCAGGAATGTCATGATGATGGCACAATTTCACGTAAGGCCCCAAAATGGAAACAGCAACTCACATTAACCTCTGAGTAACGTCAGACGATTAAGACCTAATCACTGGAGACTTGGGATCCCAAATTCCATGAATTCACAGTATCTTTCAAGATGAATAAAGGTTAATGTGTACTTTTATTCTATGCTTGTTTATGAATAACATCATGACCAACAATAATCTCACAACTAATATCTCAAATAATATCATAATGTAATTCACCTGTCAAATCATCATTAGTGAATCAAAATCGGATCTAGTCTCATCACAACATACTAACAATGCTAACCAAAATAAAAGCATATAGTCTAATAGTCCTGCATATCAAGATCAAAAGTCCCCAAAAGTCTAAAATGTGTCTCCAATAGTAATATGAAATGATCAAAATATGGGAGTGAAAAGTTAGGCCTCACATTCTCTCCCCTATGACTAAACTTCCTCCTGGAAGTTGTTAAAGAGGTGAGGATAAAGTGTCCTCAATCTAGCTACATCCTCCCATGTCACCATGACCTCATCGTACCTATCCCACTAGACCCTAACCTAGTCTAGCTCTTGACCTTGAAGGCCCAACATCCAATGAGCTAATATGCAAATTGGTTCCAAAGCCAACTGTTCATCTGCCTTTACCTATAGAGCACTCCAATCCAATACATGAGATAAATCAGATATGTAACGCTTCAAAATAGATACATGAAATACATCATGGATGCATGACAAGCTAGGTGGCAAGGCTAGATGGTAGGCTATGGGGCCTATTTGCTCTAAGATCTCAAAAGGCCCAACAAACCATGGTGTGAGCTTAGAGTCCTTTCCATAACGGATTTGACTCTTGTGCGGTCGCACTCTCAAGAATACTCTATCCCCAACTAAGAAGCTCCAATCTAATCTCTTAGCATCAGCATACTTCTTCTATCGATCCTGTGCCTCTTGAAGTCTCTGTCTAATCAAGGTCACTTGCTACTCCATATCCTACACCAACTCTGGCCCAATAGTAACCCTATCCTTTATATAATCCTAACTCAATAGTGTCCTACAAGGTCTGTCGTATAAGGTCTGAAAGGGAGGCATACCCAACGAGCTATGATGTCCATTATTGTAGGCAAACTTAACTAGATACAGATACTCCTCCCATCTAGTCTGGTGATCCATAATGTACATATGGAGCATATCCTCTAGAACTTGATTCACCCTCTCCATCTGACCATCTATCTCAGGGTGATATGCTAAACTGAAGTTGAGTTGTGTGCCCAACGCCTGCTGTAATGCCCTCCAAAAGGCTGATGTGAACATTGAGTCTTTGTTAGAAATGATACGGTGAGATACTCCATGTAATCTAACAATCTCATTCAAGAGTACTCTCACCACTGATGATTCATTGTACATCATGTGTACAAGTGAGAAATGTGCCACCTTGGTCAACTTGTCAACCATCATCATGATGGCATCATGGCAGCGAGATGACATGAGAAGAACAACAATGAAATCCATGGAAATGGTGTTCCATTTCCACTCAGGTATCTCGTGAGGGTATAAAAGACTTGCTGGATGTTGATGCTTGGCCTTGACCCTCGGCACTCAAGGCAGTGAGCAACGTACTCTATAATATCTCATCTCATACCCACCTAATTGTATAACTGTCGTAAGTAGGCATACATCTTCTTCACCTCTAGGTGTGCTACATAAGGTGCTCTGTGAGCCTCTGAAAGAACTACTATGTGTAGTTCTCTTGTATGGGGTACATAGATGCATTGTCGATGTCTAAGTAACCCATATACCTCAAGGGAATATCTAACAAACTTGCCCACTAGGGCCCTCTATGACTAGATCTTCTACTGCACCTCAAGAAACTAGTCATCCTTAGGTAAATGCTGTAAGATGCGCCCTCTTAAGTCCACACTCAAGGTCAATGTCAGGATCTCGTAGCACCTCTGACTCAATGCGTTAGCAACCACATTCTCCTTCCCTTTGATGTAGTGGACATCAAAGTCATACTCACAAAGAAACTCCATCCAACGCCGCTAATGGGCGTTCAAATTTAGTTGCGTGAATATGTACTGCAAACTGTGATGATCTGAATGAAGCTCAAAGCAATGACCTAAAAGAAAGTATCTTCAACTAACAAGAGCATGTACCACTGCTGCGAGCTCTAAATCATGAGTGGGGTACTTCATCTCATGAGTCTTGAGCTTTCGTGACTCATACGCGATCACTCTACCACCCTGCATAAGTATGACTCCCAAACCCTCAAGTGATGCATCAGTACAAACCACAAAATCCTCTACTAGATCAAGAACTGCTAAAATGGGAGTGCTGGTAAGATGCTCCTTGAGGACCCCAAAGGCCCTATCATACTGCTCAGTCCAAGTGAAGCCCTTCCATTTCTGTTGAAGGGAAGTGATGGGGTGTGCTATCCTAGAAAAGCCCTCTACAAATCTGCGGTAGTAACTAGCTAACCCCATGAAACTCTTGACCTCTTTATCACTAGTGGGTGCTGGCTAATCTCTAATAGCATTGATCTTTGATGGATCTATAGAGATACCATTACCAGACAGGATGTGCCCCAAATACTGCACCTTGGTCCTGAAATAGGCACACTTCGTCAAGTTGCCATAAAGTTGTTGCTCCCTCAAGCACTGCAAAACCTGATGTAAGTGATTCTCATGCTCCTCCTAGGTCTATGAGTAGATCAAAATATCATTAAGGAAAATGATCACAAACTGATCCAAGTAAGTATTGAACACCCTGTTCATGAGACTCATGAACACTGAAGGGGCATTCGTCAAGCTGAAGGGTACCACAGTGAACTCATAGTGGCCATATCAAGTTTGGAAGGCAGTCTTATGGATGTCTACCTCTGTGATGCGTAACTGGTGGTAACCAAACTTTAGGTCTATCTTAGAGAACACTCTCGCTCCCTACATCTGATCAAAAAGGTCATCAATCCTAGGCAGAGGCTAACGGTTCTTCACCGTCACCTTATTAAGCTACTTATAGTCCTACATAAATGATGAGACCCATCCTTCTTCTTCACGAAGATGACCAGTGTGCCCTAAGGTGAAATGCTAGGTTGGATGTAGACCTTCTCAAGCAACTCCTCCAACTGTAATTTGAGCTCCATGAGCTCATGTGTGGTCATCCTGTAGGGTGTATGAGACACTGGCTCGGCACCTGGCACTAGATCAATGTGGAAGTCTACCTCTTTGCGTGGAGGCATACCTAGCAACTCTCGTGGAAAGACATCAACAAACTCCCTCAAGATAGGATGGTCATATAATGACACCTCTGGCTCATCCTCTGATCTATTGCTAACAGTGATGGCAAACAACTGACACCCCTTCTGCATGCAGTGCTTAAGCTATTGAGTAGATATCATATGAATTTCCATGGGCTTTTGAATCCCCACTTCCTCAACTGACATGCCATGATTATCTAAACAACTAATCGCCTTTTGCGACAATCTAGCTTGGCTCTATGAGTTGCAAGCCAATCCATGCCTAAAACTACACCATAGGATCCTAAAGGCATAACCCTAAGGTCGTATAATGTAGTGAAGGCCTCTAAAGAAATCTCACAGTCATGAACCAAAGTATCTACTGACATCTTAGCCCCAGTGGCCAACTCAGACTCCCACCTATCACCCTGCCTAGAGGCCACCAGCCTGCAATGCTCCACTAACGATGGAGATATAAATGAATCAGTAGCACCAGAGTCAAATAAATAGCAATGGGGACATCCCCAATCATATCTACTGTCTTGATCACTGAGGCTTGGAAGTCATGGTGTCTCATGTGTTGATGTGTTTCTGCTCTTAATTTGTTGCATTGTGTTTCCATGATTAATTTATTATTATATTGCTGAATTGCAAAGTGGAGTTAAGTGTTTAATTGGAAGAAAGTTTTACACAGCTGATTCACCCCCCTCTTAGTTGTATGCCCTAAGTCTAACAATTGGTATCACAGCCAAGTTCCTCTAAAAGGAGCTTAACCGCTTGAGGAGATCCAGGATGTCGTCTTACAAGAAGGATAGTCCAAAGTTTGATGGAACCAATTTTAATCTCTTGAAAGGTCACATGAAATGTCACTTGCAATGTATGGGAATGGCGTACTGGACCATGGCTACAACACAGTATGTACCTCCACAGGGTGGTCCAAAAACCCAAAATGAAATCACAGATGCTGAAAACAATCTGTGGACTATAGAGGCTCTTCTAAGCATATTATCTGATTCAGAGCTCTCAAATGTTATTGACCAACCAACTACTTTTGAGATTTGGCAAAAACTGGAACTTCTGCATGAAGGAGAAAAGTATGTCAAATGTGCAAGGTTACAAAGTCTGAAAGAAAAATTCAAAAATCTGAAGATGAGAGAAGATGAAAACATCACTACTTTTATGCCAAGAGTAAATGAGCTTGTTTGTGGAATTAGAAATGTTGATCAAGTCTTGGATGAAAATGAGATTGTTGGCAAAATTCTCAGATCCCTTCTTGCTTCTTATAAGATCAAGGTTGCTGCCATTGAAGAATTCAGAGCCCATACAACTATCACAAGAGATCAATTGGCTGGAAAATTGGCTGCATTTGAAATGATAGAGTTTGGAGATGACCCCCTCAAGACTGAATCTACATTCAAAGCCAGTGCCTCTGTTAAAGGTAAACAAAGGTTTGATCCAGGAGAGAATTCATCAAGGAAGCTGTCATGGTATGAAAAAGCAAGAAAAGATCTAGAAGAAGAAGAAGTAGAAACTGCTGAATTTGACACCCTTATTGCGAAGAGGCTACTAAGAGGATCTGGTAAGTATGAAGGAAAATTACCTTTTAAGTGTTTTAACTGCAACAAGATTGGTCATTTTACCTCAAGGTGTCTGAAAAGGTTTTCAAGGCAAAATCCTAACAAGCCAAGGTTCGAAAAGAACTGTTACTATGTACATGAAGATGATGATAATGAAGGAGTAACAGATGATGAATCAGAGATAGGAAACAAATCCAGAAATGAATGGGTGTTCATTGCCATCAAGGAAGAAGATCCAATGTCCTCTGTATCTGTCTATCATAGGACTATGGAAAGAGCTCTGGCTGCCCAAGTTGAAGAGAAGGATGATTGGGTCATTGATAGTGGTTGCTCTTACCATATGATAGGCGACAAAAACAAATTCATGGATTTGGAGAGGTATGAAGGAGGAGTGGTAAAGTTTGGTGATAATTCTATTGGTAGAATCAGAGGAAGAGGAACTATTTCTTTTGATGGAAGGAACAAAACTGGCAATGTACTATATGTTGAAGGTTTGAAGCACAATCTTCTTAGTGTTGGACACTTGGTGGACAAAGGCTATGATCTCTGATTCAAGAATGGAAAATGCAAGATCTTTGAAAGTTTTGGAACAGAGATTGCATTGGGTACTCAAACTAAAGGTAATATCTTTCACTTGGTTGGTACTGGTAAAAGTTTCTTATTTGTTCAAGTTGATCAGAGTTGGTTATGGCATAAGAGGATGTGTCATATGAATTTTGATAATATCATCAAGATAAGCAATACTTAGGTTGTAAGAGATCTTCCAAAATTGGTGAAACCTACTAACAACTTGTGCAAAGAATGTCAGTTGGGTAAGCTGAGCAGAGTCACATTCAAAAGTAAGGAACTGTCTTCTACTGGATTATTGGACTTAGTTCATACTGATCTTTGTGGTCTGGCAAGAATCAGGAGTATTCAAGGTGATAGATACTTCATTCTACTAATTGATGACTATTCCTGGATGATGTGGGTAACCTTTCTAAAAGAGAAATCAAAAGCTCTTGAGAAATTCAAAATATTTAAGGCTATGGTAGAGAATGAAACTGGATTAAAATTGAAGTGTTTGAGGTGTGATTGAGGTGGAGAATTCACATCCGGTGAGTTCATAGAGTTCTATGAGAAACATGGAATAAAGAGACAGTTGTCTTCTCCTAGGACTCCACAGCAAAATGGAGTAGTGGAGAGAAAGAACCAAACCATCCAGGAAGCATCTAGGACCATGATGATGGAAGCAAATATTCCTTAGATCTATTGGAGAGAAGCTGTCAGCACTACAGTCTATACTCTCAATCAAGTTCAAATTAGAAGAAATACCAGTGAGACTCCTTATGAACTTTGGTTTGGTATCACTCCCACTGTAAGATATTTCAGAGTTTTTGGTAGCAAATGTTACATTAAAAGAGATGAAGATCTAGGAAAGTTTGATGCTAGAAGTGATGAAGGAATATTCTTGGGTTACTCTACTCAAAACAAAGCATACCAGTGTTATAACAAGAGACATAGAAAGATAATAGAAAACACAAATGTGAAGGTTGATGAGGGAATTAAGAAACCCTCAAGGTTTTACGAATATGATGAAGATGATTAGAATGATGTTCTAATTCAAGGAGCCCAAGTCTCCTCTATAAGTCAGATTCAAACTAATTTGGTAAATCAGGAAGAAGGGTTGAGTTTTAATGAGCCTGATCAAGAATCAGAAGTACAAGAAATTCCCAAAGTTCCCAAGTATGTAAGATTGAACCACTCTGAAGATCAGATCATAGGTGATAAAAGCAAAGGAGTATCAGATTTTGAAGAAACTTTTGCTCCGGTGGCAAGAATTGAAATATTCAGATTATTTCTTGCATTTGTTGCCTTCAAGGATTTCAAGGTGTATCAGATGGATGTCAAGTCTACCTTCCTGCATGGTGATTTGGAAGAAGAAGTGCACATAGAGAAATCAGATAGATTTCAATTGTCTGATCATGGTGATATGGTCTGCAAGTTGAAGAAGGCACTGTATGGACCAAAGCAAGCCCCAAGAGCCTGGTATGAAAGACTGCAAAAACATCTTTTGAAGATTGGTTTCAACAAAGGTACTGTTGACAGTAATTTGTATTTCAAAATTGATCATGAAAACATCTTGATTGTTGAAGTGTTTGTTGATGATATCATTTTTGGAGGAAGAGATAGTATGTGTAAAACTTTTGCAAATCAAATGAAAAGTGAGTTTGAGATGTCCATGCTTGGTGAAATGAATTTCTTCTTGGGTCTAAAAATTACTCAAACAAAGAAAGGAATCTTCATTTCTCAGACCAAATATGTGAAAGAATTGTTGAAGAAATTTGGGATGGAAGATGCAAAACCAATGAATACTCCCATGGCAACTGGGTGTAATTTGAGCAAAGATGATGACTCTCCTAAGGATGATCAGACAAAGTATAGGTCAATGATTGGATGACTATTGTATCTCACTCAAACTAGACCAGACATTATGCAGGCTGTTGGTCTTTTTGCTAGATTCCAAGCTGATCCTAGAGAATCTCATGTCATGGCAATCAAGAGGATTTTTATATATCTAAAGGGGATAGTTGAGTATGGTCTGTGGTATCCTAGAGATCATGTTTTCTCTCTTCATGCATATACAGATGTGGATTAGGTAGGAGATGTGGATGACCAGAAGAGTACCAGTGGTGGAGCATTCTTTTTGGGGAAGAGATTGGTTTCTTGGCTAAGTGAGAAATCAGAGGCAATATCTCTATCTACAACTGAAGCAGAATATATTACAGCAGTAGGTAGTTGCACTCATGTTTTATGGATGAAGTAGATGCTAAGAGATATCAAAGTAGAGTATGAAGAACCTATCACAATCTTCTGTGATAATTCAAGTGCTATAAATATATCTAAGAATCTCATGTTGCATTCAAAGACTAAACACATATCCATCAAGTTTCACTTTTTGAGAGAGCAAGTGAACAAAAATGAAGTCAGATTGGAGTTTGTGCCTTCCAAGGATCAGATTGCAGACATCTTTACTAAACCTCTACCTAAGGACTCTTTTGAGTATCTCAGGGAGAAGTTAGGGGTTATTACCCCTCCGGTGATGAACTAAGGTGCACTAATGTGCATCAATCTGGTGGGTATCACAGTCACATCTTGTGATCCAGATTGATGTTGGGGAGCTGCTACTCAGGAAGAGCAGCAGGTATGATTCTGAAGTGATGGAATTGCAAGTATGTGCCCTTTGCCATTGATGTCAAAGGGGGAGAGAAGACATGTGAAAAACAAGTGGTTGCTGATCAAAGGGGGAGCAGTAAAGGGAGAGAAGACATGTGAATGGTTGTTGCTGATAGGGGGAGTTGTGACAGTAAGGCGAAGTTCTTGTCTTGATGGTTTTTCACATCATATGTTGCCATCAATGACAAAGGGGGAGATTGTTGCAAGTATGGGCCTAACCGGTGTTGTCATTGATGTCAACATGCTCCTATTGCATTAATGATAAGGATTGGATGAGCTGTGTGCTAAGGATATTGAAGAAATTAGCCTCAATCAAGAACAGTAAAGAATAGTGACGACAGTAAGGTAAAAGTCCAAGATAGGATGAGGATAAGAGGATACAGTTTAAAGGGTTTGTAGATATGTGTCTTAAGGTGGTCCAATAGAGATTTTAGAGGTCCACATGAACATCTGAAGAAGTTGTGGCCACTCAAGTAAAACCAGTTCTGGTAGATGTTCAGTGGTGACAGAGTGATATAGATAGGTCCGGTGAGATCCAGAAATGCATTTTCCTGTTCTATGGATTTGAGGGAGTGTTGAGGAAGTCTTTGTGGAGTGTCAACTAGATTGGTTTGTGGTTTGGAGGTCTGCAAGCATCTATTCCTTTGTGACAGTAATGACAGACTGTGTTCTTGAGGTCTCAAATGAAGGGGAGATGGATTTCAGTAAGCAGATGAAGTATGGATGTTCTTGGTGATTCAGGCAAGCTTTTGGAGATCTTTGGATCATGTCCAGTTCATGTTGGTGGTCTGCATTGAAGTTGGAGCTCACATTGAAGAATAACTTCTGGATGATGGTGTTCTTTCTGAGACTAGCCAACTGAATGAGTTACGCATCTTGTAGATGTTCTTGTTGATGTTTGCTGACTTAGATGATCATTCCTAAGTTGATGTCTTGTATAAATAAGGGATTGTGAAGTCATTTCAAAGCTGTCCTTGTCGAGATGAGAGTGTGCTAGTGAGGAGGAGAGCGAAAGGTAGAGCAGAAGTATTGGGCTTAAATGGAACTGATTCAAGCATGGTGAAGATGCTATTTTCCAGTTCAAGTAGATGATACTTATTTCTTTGTAAATAGTGTGTCTCTTGTAGGCAGTGAGCCCTAATTGGCATGTGCCATTTTGTTCTTTCTATTCTTCTAATAGAGAATACAATCTTGGGTTAATCACCCCGTGGTTTTTCCTTTAACTAGGTTTTCCACGTCAAAATCTTGTCATCTCGTGTGTTGATGTGTTTTTGGTCTTAATTTGTTGCATTGTGTTTCCATGATTAATTTATTATTATACTATTGAATTGCAAAGTGGAGTTAAGTGTTTAATTGGAAGAAAGTTTTACACAACTGATTCACCCCCCTCTCAGTTGTGTGCCCTAAGTCTAACAATTGGTATCAGAGCCAAGTTCCTCTAAAAGGAGCTTAATCGCTTGAGGAGATCCAGGATGTCGTCTTACAAGAAGGATAGTCCAAAGTTTGATGGAACCAATTTTAATCTCTGGAAAGGTTGCATGAAATGTCACTTGCAATGTATGGGAATGGCGTACTGGACCATGGCTACAACACAATATGTACCTCCACAGGGTGGTCCGAAAACCCAAAATGAAATCACAGATGCTGAAAATAATCTGCAGACTATAGAGGCTCTTCTAAGCATATTATCTAATTCAGAGGTCTCAAATGTTGTTGACCTACCAACTGCTTTTGAGATTTGGCAAAAACTGGAACTTCTGCATGAAGGAGACAAGTATGTCAAATGTGTAAGGTTACAAAGTCTAAAAGGAAAATTCAAAAATCTGAAGATGAGAGAAGATGAAAACATCACTACTTTTATGCCAAGAGTAAATGAGCTTTTTTGTGGAATTAGAAATGCTGATGGAGTCTTGGATGAAAATGAGATTGTTGGCAAAATTCTCAGATTCCTTCCTGCTTCTTATAAGATCAAGGTTGTTGCCATTGAAGAATTCAAAGCCCATACAACTATCACAAGAGATCAATTGGCTGGAAAATTGGCTGCATTTGAAATGACAGAGTTTGGAGATGACCCCCTCAAGACTGAATCTGCATTCAAAGCCAGTGCCTCTGTTAAAGGTAAACAAAGGTTTGATCCAGGAGAGAATTCATCAAGGAAGCTATCATGGTATGACAAAGCAAGAAATGATCTGGAAGAAGAAGTAGAAACTGCTGAACTTGACGCCCTTATTGCAAAGAGGTTACCAAGAGGATCAGGTAAATATGAAGGAAAATTACCTTTTAAGTGTTTTAACTGCAATAAGATTGGTCATTTTGCCTCAAGGTGTCCGAAAAGGTTTTCAAGGCAAAATCCTAACAAGCCAAGGTTTGAAAAGAACTATTACTATGTACATGAAGATGATGATAATGAAGGAGTAACAGATGATGAATTAGAGATAGGAAACAAATCCAGAAATGAATGGGTGTTCATTGCCATCAAGGAAGAAGATCCAATGTCCTCTATATCTGTCAATCAGAGGACTATGGAAAGAGCTCTGGCTACCCAAGTTGAAGAAAAGGATGATTGGGTCATTAACAGTGGTTGCTCTCACCATATGACAGGTGACAAAAACAAATTCATGGATTTGGAGAGGTATCAAGGAGGAGTGGTAAAGTTTGGTGATAATTCTATTGGTAGAATCAGAGGAAGAGGAACTATTTCTTTTGATGGAAGGAACAAAACTGGCAATGTACTATATGTTGAAGGTTTGAAGCACAATCTTCTTAGTGTTGGACAGTTGGTGGACAAAGGCTATGATCTCTGATTCAAGAATGGAAAATACAAGATCTTTGAAAGTTTTGGAACAGAGATTACATTCGGTACTCAAACTAAAGGTAATATCTTTCACTTGGTTGGTACTAGTAAAATTTGCTTATTTGTTCAAGTTGATCAGAGTTGGTTGTGGCATAAGAGGATGTGTCATGTAAATTTTGATAATATCATCAAGATAAGCGATACTTAGGCTGAAAGAGATCTTCCAAAATTGGTGAAACTTACTAACAGCTTGTGCAAAGAATGTCAGTTGGGTAAGCTGAGCAGAGTCACATTAAAAGGTAAGGAACTGTCTTCTACTAGATTATTGGACTTAGTTCATACTGATCTTTGTGGTCTGGCAAGAATCAGGAGTATTCAAGGTGATACATACTTCATGCTACTAATTGATGACTATTTCTGGATGATGTGGGTAACCTTTCTAAAAGACAAATCAGAAGCTCTTGAGAAATTCAAAATATTCAAGGCTATGGTAGAGAATGAAACTGGATTAAAATTGAAGTGTCTAAGGTGTGATAGAGGTGCAGAATTCACATCTGGTGAGTTCGTAGAGTTCTATGAGAAACATGGAATAAAGAGACAGTTGTCTTCTCCTAGGACTCCACAGCAAAATGGAGTAGTGGAGAGAAAGAATTGGACCATCTAGGAAGTATCTAGGACCATGATGATGGAAGCAAATATTCCTTAGATCTATTGGAGAGAAGCTGTCGGCACTACAGTCTATACTCTCAATCGAGTTCAAATTAGAAGAAATACCAGTAAGACTCCTTATGAAATTTGGTTTGGTATCACTCCTATTGTAAGATATTTCAGAGTTTTTGGTAGCAAATGTTACATTAAAAGAGATGAAGATCTAGGAAAGTTTGATGCTAGAAGTGATGAAGGAATATTCTTGGGTTACTCTACTCAAAGAAAAGCATACCGGTGTTGTAACAAGAGTCAAAGAAAGATAATAGAAAGCACAAATGTGAAGGTTGATGAGAGAATTGGCAAACCCTCAAGGTTTTATGAATATGATGAAGATGATCAGAATGGTGTTCTGATTCAAGGAGCCCAGTTATCCTCTGTAAGTTAGATTCAAACTAATTCGATAAATCAGGAAGAAGGGTTGAGTTTCAATGAGCCTGATCAAGAATCAAAAGTGCAAGAAATTCCCAAAGTTCCCAAGTATGTAAGACTGAACCACTTTGAAGATCAGATCATAGGTGATAAAAGGAAAGGAGTACAAATAAGAAGGAGAATTGCTCAAGATTCAGAAGAGTATTGTCTGATTTCAAAGATTGAACCTAAGATAGTGAATGAAGCTTACAATGATGAAAACTGGACTAAAGCAATGGAGGAAGAGCTGATGCAAATTGACAAAAATCACACTTGGGATCTTGTTCCCAGACCTAGAAACAAGAATGTGATTGGAACCAAATGGGTCTTCCAAAACAAACTGAATGAAGTTGGTCAAGTAATTAGAAATAAAGCTAGATTGGTCTGCAAGGGTTATTCTCAAATACAAGGAGTTGATTTTGAAGAAACTGTTTCTCCAGTGGCAAGAATTGAAACAGTCAGATTATTTCTTGCATTTGCTGCCTTCAAGGATTTCAAGGTGTATTAGATGGATGTCAAGTCTGCCTTCCTGAATGGTGACTTGGAAGAAGAAGTGTACATAGAGAAACTGGATGGATTTCAATTGTATGATCATGGTGATATGGTCTGCAAGTTGAAGAAGGCACTGTATGGACTGAAGCAAGCCCCAAGAGCCTGGTATGAAATACTGCAAAAACATCTTTTGAAGATTGGTTTCAACAAAGGTACTGTTGACAGTAATTTGTATTTCAAAATTGATCATGAAAACATCTTGATTGTTGAAGTGTTTGTTGATGATATCATTTTTGGAGGAAGAGATAGTATGTGTAGAACTTTTGCAAATCAAATGAAAAGTGAGTTTGAGATGTCCATGCTTGGTGAAATGAATTTCTTCTTGGGTCTAAAAATTACTCAAACAAAGAAAGGAATCTTCATTTCTCAGACCAAATATGTGAAAGAATTGTTGAAGAAATTTGGGATGGAAGATGCAAAACTAATGAATACTCCCATGGCAAATGGATGTAATTTGAGCAAAGATGATGACTCTCCTAAGGCTGATCAGACAAAGTATAGGTCAATGCTTGGAGGACTATTGTATCTCACTCAAACTAGACCAGACATTATGCAGGCTGTTGGTCTTGTTGCTAGATTCCAGGCTGATCCTAGAAAATCTCATGTCATGGCAATCAAGAGGATTTTTAGATATCTAAAAGGGACAGTTGAGTATGGTCTTTGGTATCCTAGAGATCATGATTTCTCCCTTCATACATATATAGATGTGGATTAGGTAGGAGATGTGGATGACCGGAAGAGTACCAGTGGTGGAGCATTCTTTTTGGGGAAGAGATTGGTTTCTTGGCTAAGTAAGAAACAAGAGGCAATATCTCTATCTACAACTGAAGTAGAATATATTGCAGCAATAGGTAGTTGCACTTAGGTTTTATGGATGAAGCAGATGCCAAGAGATATCAAAGTAGAGTATGAAGAACCTATCACAGTCTTCTGTGATAATTCAAGTGCTATAAATATATCTAAGAATCCCATGTTGCATTCAAAGACTAAACACATATCCACCAAGTTTCACTTTTTGAGAGAGCAAGTGAACAAAAGTGAAGTTAGATTGGAGTTTATGCCTTCCAAGGATCAGATTGCAGATATCTTTACTAAACCTCTACCTAAGGACTTTTTGAGTATCTCAGGGAGAAGTTAGGGGTTATTGCCCCTCCGGTGATGAACTAAGGTGCACTGATGTGCATCAGTTCGGTGGGTATCACAGTCACATCTTGTGATTCAGATTGATGTTGGGGTGCTGCTACTCAGGAAGAGCAGCATGCATGATTCTGAAGTGATGGAATTGCAAGTATGTGCCCTTTTCCATTGATGTCAAAGGGGGAGAGAAGACATGTGAAAAACAAGTGGTTGCTGATCAAAGGGGGAGCATTAAAGGGAGAGAAGACATGTGAATGGTTGTTGCTAATAGGGGGAGTTGTGACAGTAAGGCGAAGTTCTTGTCTTGATGGTTTTTCACATCATATGTTGCCATCAATGACAAAGGGGGAGATTGTTACAAGTATGGGCCTAACCAGTGTTGTCATTGATGTCAACATGCTCTTGTTGCATTAATGATAAGGATTGGATGAGCTGTGTGTTGAGGATATTGAGGAAATCAACATCAATCAGGAACAGTAAAGAACAGTGACGACAGTAAGGTAAAAGTTCAAAATAGGATAAGGATCAGAGGATACAGTTTAAAGGGTTTGTAGATATGTGTCTTAAGGTGGTCTAGTAGAGATTTTAGAGGTCTGCATGAAGATCTAAAGAAGTTGTGGCCACTCAAGTAAAACTAGTTCCAGTAGATGTTCAGTGGTGAGAGAGTGATACAGATAGGTCCGATGAGATCCGGAAATGCATTTTCCTATTCTAGGGATTTGAGGGAGTGTTAACTAGATTGGTTCATGGTTTGAAGGTCCACAAGCATCTATTCCTTTGTGACAGTAATGACAGACTGTGTTCTTGAGGTTCCAGATGAAGGGGAGATGGATTTCAGTAAGCAGATGAAGTATGGATGTTCTTGGTGATTCAGGCAAGCTTGTGGAGATCTTTGGATTGTGTCCAGTTTGTGTTGGTGGTCTGCATTAAAGTTAGAGCTCGCATTGAAGAATAACTTTCAGATGATGGTGTTCTTTCTGAGACTGGCCAACCAGATGAGTTACACATCCTGTGGATGTTCTTTTTGATGTTTGCCAACTTAGATGATCATTCCTAAGTTGATGTCTTGTATAAATAAGGGATTACAAAGTCATTTCAAAGGTGTCCTTGTTGAGATGAGAGTGTGGTAGTGAGGAGGAGAGTGAAAGGCAGAGCAGAAGTATTGGGCTTAAATGGAACTGATTCAAGCATGGTGAAGATGCTATTTTCCAGTTCAAGTAGGTGATACTTATTTCTTTGTAGATAGTGTGTCTCTTGTAGGCAGTGAGCCTCTTGTGAGCAGTGTGCTCGAGTAGTGAGCCCTAATTGGCATGTGCCATTTTGTTCTTTCTATTCTTCTAATAGAGAATACAATCTTGGGTTAATCACCCCATGGTTTTTCCCTTAACTGGGTTTTCCACGTCAAAATCTTGGTGTCTCATGTGTTGATGTGTTTCTGCTCTTAATTTGTTTCATTGTGTTTCCATGATTGATTTATTATTATACTGCTGAATTGTAAAGTGGAGTTAAGTATTTAATTGGAAGAAAGTTTTACACAACTGATTCACCCCCCCTCTCAGTTGTGTTCCCTAAGTCTAACAGTGGGATCTACCCACATCACCAACTATCTACTCTGAACCTCCTACATGAGGCTGTCCCCCTACTGTAAAACCCTGTGGACACTCTCTGGCTAAATTTCCTACCCCACCACAAACATAGAAAGGGCCTCGCACCTATAACTGTCCAATCTATGTCCTACTACTCTGCTACTATCCAGTCCAACCTATGGACCCCTGAGAACCCCTGTAAGATTGTTGTGACATAGCGGGTCTCGTAGGTGGTTCCTATTGACTCTAATCTCTACGTGGGCCTTGCTACTACCAACCATGATTCTATCCTCCCTGTGCCCTCTACTGGGGCTTGAACCACTACTAAAACTGTTGCTATGGAGGCTGAGGTAAAGGTGCAGAACTAAACTCTCCTCTCTAAGGTCGTGGTGGTGGTCTACAAAAACTCTATTGCTACTGTTGGCTACGATCCTGAAACTAAGGACATAAACTTTGACCTCGTCCTTGAACCTCCTCTACTATGTATGTCTTCTCAGTAACCTCGCTCAAGGTCTGGGGGTCTGCCATGCACACTAGCCCTAATATCCCCTAATTCAAACCTCTAATAAACTTGTGAACCAGAAGTTTTTCATCATGGAGATACTCCGCATAACGAGACAACTCTGTGAACCTACCCTCATATTATGCTACCATAAAACCTCACTACTGTAAATCATGGAACTCATCAATACGACACTACCTGTAGTGGTTTGACAGATAATGTGCATTAAAGCACTCAATAAAAGTGTCCCATGATAGTGTATCCAAAGATAAGTGGCGCTTGCACTCCTTAGTGCACCACCAAGTCACTGCTACATCTCTCAATAGGTGAACTGCCATGCATGCCTTCATGTTTCCCTTGCAAGGATGCAACACAAAGCACCCATCTAAACTAATAAGCCAAGCCTCTACCTCAGCTCCCTTTGTGGTCCTTGTGAAGGTGGGTGGATTTAGCCTCAGTAAATCTCTGATGGGGTCCCCACAATCTCTGTGTCCTCGGATAGACTCATCCACACCATAACCATAAGGCCTGTGAAAAACCTGCTCTACTCTCACTACCTCCTCTTGCCTAGCATGATGAAGAGGGCTCCTGCTACGAGCTCTGTAAGCTGAACCAACCTCCTCCGCTATCATTTCTGGTATCTCAACATAAGGCTCTACATGTGGCACCACTCATGGCTCAACACGGGACTCTATACATGGTTCCACATGTGACTCAACATGTGGCTCCTCACGTGGCTCCTCTCGTGGATCAATGCGGGGCTTGACATGCATACATGGCTCAACTGTGACTGGTGGTAACATATCAAACATTACCTATAATGCCTGTAAGATCTATGGTCCTATATTAGGCATGGGTGGTGCTGGTGCTGCTTGTGGTGCCAGCGGTCCCTGATCCTTGGCTGATGAGTCGTTATGCACCTCTACGAATGCAGTGCAATGTGAACGCGCTTGCCTCATTCTAGGTGGCATCCTTCAAGAACACGGTAGTCACGAATCAGAAGAATTTGCAGAATAAGTAACTTTCCCAAACAAACCCAGTGTTTAAACTTGGGCTCTGATACCAAATTTCATGCCCACATTTTCTATGCGGTCACGACATGCAACACACGTGTCATGTCCACATTTTTCATGTAGTCATGGCATGAAATATCAAAAAAATTTCACGCATCCCTAGAAACCCCCTCGTATGCATCAGCATGCTCGGTGGCAATACATATAAGGAATAATCATGTCAATCAAATTTAGGGTATTGTGCTTACATGCACAATCCCCTGCATGATGATGGCCAACTAAGGGGTTCAATGCAACGCGAGGAGCATCGCCATTAGGGTTAGGATCAATTGATCAAAACCCTAAGTTTTCCTTAAAAGATTTAAATAACCACTTAAATCAATCGACTAGTTGCGGAATCATTAAAATTTTATTCCACACAAGGTTTGTATTGCTAAGGAAATTTAACCCTAAATCTCCAAAAAATCTGGTAGCATAACGCCTCTCGAGCGTGTATAGGAATTATTCTAATAATTAAAATTCGCACTAATGTTCTCTAATCCTACTAATGTTGGTTAATTTAAAAACAATTGCAGTAGGGAAAAATAAGTCATCACAATAAGGTTCTCTGATAAAGATCAACTAGGTTAAATTAATTAAATAGTACCCTACTTCTTTAATATCCACTCACACAAATAATTTAAATAAATTGACCTTACTAAACATAAAATTGCATTTAAAATTACAAGGTTACAATATTAAATTAAAACTCCCACATAAATAACTAGGGCAATAATTCCCCTCATACTTAAATAAGAATAAAATTTAAATAAACCAACCCAATAGTAATATAACAATTCTCCTAACTATCTAACAATTTTAATTCACTACTATACACTATAATCAAATTAAAACCCACATATAAATTAAACTTACCCCTCTACCTAATTATCAAAGGCAACACAAAAAACAAAACAAAAGATATTTCTCCATTAAAAGAAAAGAGAGGGAAGGAAATGGATAAATAAAACTAATTTAAAATACACAAGTCCTAAAAATCCTCCTATTAAAAAATTAGTTTCCTTATGGAATAAGGAAAGCCCTAACCCTAAGGGTTTCCCATTTATTTTCTTTTCTCTATTTTTTTTGTTTCTCATCCTCTCATTTCCCTTTTGTGTTGCAGGTTGGAAGATAAGGAAGCCATGGATGAAGCTTCAGAGGTATACACACAGATTATATACCTATAACAAAACCCCCTTTTAAAAAAAATGTATATATATATATATACATATATATATATATATATACATATATATATATATGTATATATATATATATATGTATATATATATATATATATATATGTATATATATATATGTATATATATATATATATATATGTATATATATATATATATTATTGATATTAAAAGATGAGATGCAGGTTATAAAATGAGGCCGAATGGCCAAAGGAAGGAATGACAGAGGGGCGACTGACACGGGAGGGCACTGCCGTCATACCGCGTAGTCCACAGAGTTTATTTTGTGTAGGGTTTAAGTAGAATATAGGTGGTGGGGCGGACACACCACCCACCACTCCACTAATGGTGGAGTGGTGGGTGGGGGGTTCATCCCCCCCCAACACTCTAAAGACAAGGAAATGGGGGTGGCAGCATATAGGCCGTTGCCCCCCCAACTCTTTAAATCTTTCTCCTCTTTAACACACAGTCCAGCAAAATTTGCACGATGGCTTTGCCATCATTAGAGGTAACACAATTTTGACTTCTTTTTAATTTAATGATTAAAATACTTTTTTTCTTATTATTTATACTTTTTTTTTGTAAAGGAAAAATGTATCTCTCATACATACATTTATTTTTTATTTTTAAACTAAAAAGGTGAGTATGCATATTTTTTAACATTGTATAAAGAAATTACTATCTCCTTAAACATAATGATATTCCATTTTTTAAAAAAATAAAACATCTTTTTTTTTAAAGTCTATAATACAAAGCAGCAAACATATCTTTTTATTTACTTGAAAAAACAATATGAAACTAATAACAAATTTGAGCATACATTGGCAACAAAAGAGAAGTATTACATGCATTATTCCTCTTGCATAACATTTTCACCCTCTAATCAAATAAAACCAACCACTACATTTTATTTTCTACTTCAAAATAAAATACATACAACCCCAAAATATATTCATTTAACTTAAATAACAAGAGGGACAACCTTCTCTCTTTACATGAAAACAAACTGCTCATAGGCCAAACTTGGCCAAGGCACTCAAAGAGCCAAAAATGATAAAACTTAAGCTATATAGCCTCTTTCTTCCAAGCTCCAATGCTACAATAAACTTGCAAATAACAATATGGGAAAGAGGAAAAAGCTATGAAATACCTCTCTTCTCCCTACCGTATATTCACTAATGAGTCACCCCCGAGCTTGGAGGTCATCCACACACAAGGAAAACTTCACTCCACTTTACAACAATACACTCAAACAAATATCATGAAGAACACCCATGGCTTGCACAAAACAAAACTCATGGAAATGAGTTTAAAAGGGTAGGGGAGTGGACATCACTCAACTCAAGAGTGCCACTCCAAATGTCTCAAAACTCAACTTTAACAAGCCCTCAAGTCAACACATTTAGACCAAAACTCACATATTTTTCCATGGCTATCAAGCCATTCAAAAATGCTCATATTCACAACTTGCCCTTAAGGCCAAAATTCCAAACAAAACTAGGAGGTGACCTTGAGGAGGTTCACTCCTCCCCTACCCCACACATGTTGAGCATTTTCTCCAAATGGAGAGGCTCTTACATACACCCATGAAATCCCCACAACACAAAATGCAAATTCACACACAAAGCCATCACACAAGAAATGTAAAATACATAAGGAAAGGCTTCAAGCCTTGAATCCTACCTTAAATAGCCCACAAGGAAGATAGTTGAAGAAGAGCCCTTCCAACTCCACCTCCAAGTCCTTCTCCAAATGAGCCTCCAAAAATTCCTCTAACTCTCTCCCCAAATTCAAATAAAATTGCAAAAATAAAAATGGAATCAACAACCGTCTCCCTCTCTTCAAGAGGGATTAAAATAGTCTCTCCTCATGAGCCTTGAGGAATGAGAAGGTGACACATGTCACCTTCTCCTTCCTCCTCACAACCATTTTCAAGCTTCATGGAATGTGGGGGTGACACATGTCATCCTCCCATTCCACCAAGTCTTGCCCCCTCCACTTGTGCTCTCTCACACATGTGGGAGAGAAAAGTGGAGCCAAAGAATGATATGGGTACACAAGTGCCCCAATACTATCCTCCCATGAAATCCCACAAAACCTTAGGGTACCCTCACCAATGTGAGAGAGTCTTTGAGTTGAGTCCTCCACAATTTAGGGGTCTTGAAGACTCCCCAAGCCTTGGAATGAGGTGTCGATAAGGTTGAGTGTTTGACCCAAGCTTCCACTCCTTCCCAAACTTGCATTTTCGTCATTTTACTTTAGGGTGAAGTTTAAGTGACCAAATTGGAGTTTACCTAAGGTTAGACAAGCTCAAATGGTCCCTAGACCCTAGGGGTACAACCCAGGGTCACTTTTAACCCATTTTAAGCACCATAGGGTGAGTAAAATCACATGAAAAGGGGTCACAAAAAATAAAAACTCAAAAATGAAATCAATTAAACATTACACTTTTACAACACAATATAAAATCACTAAAAAGGGGTAGACCTAGCCCAAAAGACCACATACACAACCTTACAAAAATTCATCAAGCATAACACAATTGATCTTGGTTCCTCTTGGAACTAGATCGGCTTAACACAGGAATTCACAAAATGTGTGGGATGATCTCTGATTATCCGTGGCTTGGTTAGAACACTTGTGCACTTAAACAAAAGATTAATCCAACATGTATATCATAGCCGAAGCAAAGTAAACATACACTCACACCATCACATAATCATATAAAACAATCATAAAATCACATCATAATTAGATTCATAATTTTGTATTACTATAATCCATCTCATGATAAAATCGCATAATAAATCTATAACATAATCTCACAACTAATATCTCAAATAATATCATAATGTAATTCACATGTCAAATCATCATCAGTGAATCAAAATCAGATCTAGTGTCATCACAATATACTAACAATGCTAACCAAAATAAAAGCATATAGTATAATAGTCCTACATATCAGGATCAATAGTCCCAAAAGTCTAAAATGTGTCTCCAACAGTAATATGAAACGATCAAAATATAGGAATGAAAAGGTAGGCCTCACATAATTGTTGAGCCATTGCAACTGAGACTTGAATAGAGAATATTCCTAAAAATGGAATCCAAAAACCTAGAAGTAGTTAACATACAAAAACCTCTTAGATCATCCAAGTTGTCAAAGACAATTTGAGAATTCAATAAAGAGCCTAATGAGGCCATCTCCTCTATAATCCGATTCAAGGTGGAAGCCAAATTGGAGAGTAAGCCTTATAAATGGACAAATAGACACAAAGAAACACAATAATAGGTTAGGTTATAATAATTTAGTTGTCAAAATTTCTATAATATGCAAAAGTTGAATTAGCAAAATTAAAAATGGCAGTGTGGAAAGATTGGGGCTGTAAAATCTCAGCAAAAAATATTTAATACCAGATACCAGATTAATCAAGGATTCATGGAAATAAATTTTAAAATAAAATCAAATTAATTAAACAAAAATTTACAAAAGTATCATAAATATTAACATTATTTTTAAGAGAAAACATTTCCACATAATTAGGAATGCTTCTGGGTGCAACTGTGTGAACTTTAAATTGCCAAATAATAAGCAATAAATTGCATCTACTAAGATTTAAAGACACCAGTGACCATTAATATCTTATCTATTTAAACACAAGATATTTCCCAAGGCATTAATCTGAAAATAGTATGAGATGCCATTTTAAAAAAGGTACGAGAAGATATTCAAGTTGTAAAATGCCACACTCATCCATCAGAAAACATCATATTTCAAACCTAAAATCAAAAACATTTTTTAAAATGTACAACTCCAATCTCTAAACAGAAAAAGCAATATAGAAATAAATCTTCTAATTTCAGGAATCAAAGTGCAAAAAGAACCTAGGACCCCTTTTCTAATACCATGCAGAAAGTTGGGGTTGCATTATTGCATCTAAACAATGGCATGCCAGCGGTAAAATTAATTATGAATTATACCAGCAACAACAAAAATATTTATAGCTCCCATGTTCATAATTGTAAGTTTTCCTATGCACCACAAAGATCGTTACTTATCAAATAGGCCATGCATTAGTGTGGTGAGTAGGATATGAAGACAGTCACCAGACAATCTAAGTCTATGTAGATGGATTTAAATTTGATGAAGAGATATTTCTTTAAAGCTAAATTGTGTAAGACTATATAGCTGGGTTTATAAAGCAAGCAATTCTTCTTAATGTATTTCAGAGTTACGGTACTAATGAAGTACATTGAAGTTCTTTATAATTGTATCAGGGAAAGAAGGGTTCATCATTGAAGTAAGAATAACTATTAGAGCTGGTAAGGATGTAATGTGCATTGAGGCCAAAACCTCATTTAGCTTAGTATAGAGAACTATGAGAAACATGCAGTTATTGTATGATATTTACAATGTCATCAGGGCAATCCTATAAAAATTGGAACATCAACAAACTAAATTATATATATTTACAGACCCACGTCAAAAAAGTATACTTATTTTTATCATAATCCAAAAGACCTACTTGATCTATGTGCAACCCAAACAAATCAAAACAATGATTGAAAACTTAAGTACCTATGTAGAGCTATTGTTGTGACAAGCCCCGCAATTCCACCTCCCATAATAACTATGCCTTCAAACTCCAAATCATAGTGGAAAGCCCTGCAATTCCACTTCCCACAATAACTATGTTTTTGAGTGTGAAGCAACGAGGGCAGGCTATAACTGTGCATCGACAGCATTTGCAACAAAGGGTATGGTGGGTGTGGTTCCAAGGATGCAAGAAACTAGGGCATAGAGAAAATAGAAAATGATACAGAGGAAGAGCGTGTTGTAGGCAAGCTGGAAGAGATCAGGGTTTACCTTGGTTTCAAGATGGGTGCCAAAATTTTAATTAAATTTTAACCATTTTACTTTTGATGTCCATCATTAACATTTTGTAAAGCCTCTATATTATTAAATATATTATATTATTATATAATATTATAATATTATATTATAATATAATATAATATATAATATAATATATTATATAACTATTTGATAAAGGGTTAGATCTTTTTTTTTTTTTAAGAAAAAGGTGGTAAACCACCCATACCAAGGATTATATTAAATAAAACCGATTACAAGATATAGGGGAGGCAAGGGCCTCAACCCCAAAGAACATACAACTCAGACCAGTGAAACCTAACTACTGGCACCAGGTAAAGGAACGAAGGATGGATATTCTGTATTGCTATGACCATTTTTAATGCAGTAAAATGCATATATCTTAACAGTGAGAAAATCTTTGTGGCCAGCTGAAGACTTGCATCAAAGAGAATTGGGCCAACAGATGCATCTATAGCTGTTCGAACAACAGAAACAAGTTGTGCCTAATACTGCTCCGTCAAAAAGAACCCAGAGAGTTCTGGATCTTCTGTTTTCTCAAACTTATCCACTATTGTACTGAGCAATGTTACCCTTAGTGGCCGCATCTTCTCAAAGGTGTCAGTACTAATCTGGTAAGCAAGAGAAACCAGCTCTGGGTTGCCGTGGCACTCCTTCCATATCATATTTTAAGGTGTTCACTAGCTGACAAGGCAGATCACGTTGACCTGAAAAAAAGACCTCTGTGTCTGATAATTGATTAATAGCCAGATTTGCTAATGTGTTTGCCACCTGATTTCCCTCTCTGTAAGTATGTGAAATAAGGTAGTTATCAAAAAATGGTAAGGAAGAGACAGCCTGCTGCAGAATGTAATTGACCTTCTAATTATCTGAACCTTTGGACTTCAAAGCATTGATAATAATAAGCGATTCCCCCTCGATCTAGGCATCTTTAACATCTAAAGCAATGGCCAGCTGAATACCGTGAACAAGGGCCCAGACTTCAGCTTCATTGTTTGTTCCTTTGATTAATTTTGAATCCTTCGCTGCCACTAGGGAGCCATCCACTCGTTTGATGACATAGCCTATCCCAGAGGGGCCTAGGTTGCCTCTACTTGCCCCATTAAAATTTAACTTAAAGGAGTGGCGGGTAGGGGGGATCCATTTGATGAGGTTTCTATCCAGAGGTCTATCCTTTATGGAACCTTTAACTCTATCTCTAATCAAATTGAGGGAGCTCCAATTCCTTTTCACCACATCATCCCACTTAGACCAGCCGTCCATCTTATTAGATTTCTTAGAAATCTTGGCCTTGGCAACTTCTACAAAGGCTTCCTCTAATTTGACACACACTTCACTCCAAGAAAGAGCCTGCTTCTTAAAAATTCTAAAATTCCTCTCTCTCCATAAATGCTAGACTATTAGTGAGGGTCCAATCTCCCAAAGACAAGCAAAGTAGGAGTCTAGAAAAAGAATAGGCCAGCTGATAAACATGGACAGTAGTGTTTCAGGCAAAGGATAGAACCAATTTACTTTTTGCATGAACCACATCCAACAATTTCTGCTAAAATTACAATGAAGGAGGAGGTGATCCACAGATTCTTCACTCTCACCACAAAGGACACAAGAGGCATTCGCTCCCAGACCCAATCTTCTCAATCTGTCCCCCGTTAAGATTTTTCTATGTGGCGCTAGCCAAGAGAAGGCTCTTGCTTTAGGGAGAACCGCATCACTCCAGCATAAGATAGACGGCCATCTGGTCTTCCTCTTTTGAAAAATAGCGTCATAGCCTTCCTTAGCTGTATACCTACCAGACTTTGAGCCCATCCAGATAATTTCATCCTCCTGATTAGAGTAGACAACCATTCTCCTAGCAAGGAGTTTTTTCAAAAGAATTTTCTGAACCTGAGGGATGTCACAGTCCTTAGTACTTCACCATGACAAAAGGGAGGAGTTGGATCTCTCTGTCTGGCACCAGTAATCCTTTACCTTACATCCCCAATGCTCTTTAGGTAGGACTTGGCTTCTCTCAACTCAACCCAATCTGAGAGCTTTGGCTGACCGCACCACAAGTCTTCCCAAAAGTCAGCGTTTTCTCCATTATGAATAAGCCAAGACAATTTGGGTAAGTTGAAGTCTTTACTCCTCAAAATGAAGTTCCAGATCACAGATCCCCTTGGGGGGTTTTTAATAGTAAAGATTCTCTCTTTTTCAGTTGAATCCAAGTATTTAGCTCTCATCAATCTGACCCATTTAGCTTCCGATTTTTTGTACATTCCCCATACAAGCTTGGCTCCCAATGCTTGATTATGGATATTTAAATCAAGCACACCAGATCCTCCCATTTCTTTAGGCTTACACACTTTATCCCAGGCCATGAGATGTATTTTCTTTCCTTTAGATGAGCCTTGCCAAAGAAACTTCTTGCAAATTTTCTCAAACTCCACAGATATCCCTTTAGGCATTTGGAGGATGGACATCATGAAAGTTGGAACTACTGTCAAGATTGCTTTAATCATTGTAATCCCACCAGCAAGTGATAACCAACGTCCTTTCCATGAAGAGATTTTAGCATGTAAATTATTTAATACACTCTTCCACAAATTATTCTTATATCTTCCACTGAAGAGGGGGATGCCTAAATATTTACCAGGGAGGGATGCTGTTTTGAAGAGGAACAAATTAACAATAATAGATTGTGCCCTTGAATCAACATTAAAGAAGTAGACCATAGATTTGCTACAGTTGATCAGTTGACCAGAACTCTTACAATACCTGTCCAGGACAAGTCTGATTGCCTGAGCTTCTGCCACCGTGGCTGACCCAAAAAGAATAGTATCATCCACGAAAAGTGCATGCGTGAAAGAGTTTTGACAACCTTGAGGTTTGATGCCTATCCTATAAGCATTTCTGACTGCCCAAGTAAGAGCTTCTGACATCAAAATAAAAAGATAAGGGGAAATGGGATCCCCTTGTCTTAGACCTCTTGAGGGTTCGAAAGATTTTGACTCGACACCAATTACCAAAACTAAAATTTTGAAGCCAGAGATAAAAGACCAGATCCACTTGCAGATGTCTTTTGAGAAACCCAGCTTGTCAAGGATGGCCATGAGGAAAAGCCAATCCACTCTATCATACGCCTTCACCATGTCCAACTTAATAATCATTGCTAGGTCTACTCCTTTGGTGACAGAATGTATGATCTCATGGGTTAGAATTGCACCTTCATTGGTTTCTTTACCTGGGACGAAACCTCCTTGTTCCTCTAAGATGATGACTGGTAAAAATGAGGCTAGTCTCAAGGCCACTGCTTTGGAGATGATCTTGTAGATATAATTGCATAGAGAAATAGGTCTAAAGTCTTCAAATTTCTGGGGGGCTTTCAACTTTGGAATGAGCATAAGACATGTAGTTTTCAATTCCTTGAGTACATTCTTGTACTTCCTAGATTCTTCTACAGCCAAAAAGATGTCCTGACCTACTGTATCCCAATAGTTTTGAAAAAAAAGGCCAATCCAACCATCTGGGCCTAAAGCTTTTTCCCCAGGCATAGAAAAAACCATTGCCTTAACTTCCTCATGCGTGAAAGCCTTCATCAATTCTAAATTATGGTGATCTAAAACTAAGGATGGGACAAAAGAGAGGTCCATCCCCCCATCACCTACGCCCAAATCCTTTGAAAGCAACTCTTTAAAGAATTTTCTAGCTTCTTTTTTAATGTCCTCCTAATCCGTTAGCAAAGACCCATTTGAAGATTCAATTGAACTTATATGATTGGCTGATATGCTGACTTTAGGAAGACATGAGAGGTCACATGGAAGGGGTAGAGATAGCCCCTATACATTTGATGTGGGCCAGCTCTATTTTCTAATAGTCAGAAAGTGCGATTGAAGGCCTCGATAGATGTTGGCAAGGTGGCAAGTAATGATGTTTTTGGCAGGTCAGGATTGGACAGTCACTTCCCTGAGGCCTACAGATCATTAATGGGCATGTTGTGCCATGGTTAGTGCACTGAGATACATTGAAGAGCCAAGATAATCCAGCTCTGCTCGTGGGAAATGTCTAAGCTTTCTCTCCCTTTATTCCTTTGGTCTAAGCAGACATTTATTGCCTTGCCCTGTATTGTCTTTGAATTCATGGATTATGATCAAATTGGAAAGAAAAAAGAATAGAGGAGTAATAGTCATTTATTTAGTCATTTTTATTTGTCTAACCAATTATTTAGTTGTGTTTTTTACCCGATGACCAAATTAGTCATTTATTTAGTCATTTCAACCAATGAAGAAATTAGTCATTTATTTAGTCATTTCAACCGATGACCAAATTAGTCATTTATTTAGTCATTTATAGCTATGTTGCAAAAAAGTTTGGTCTCGTGACTAAAAGTTTTAGTCACCTAGTCATTTATTTTCCATTTTTCTACTAGTGACCTCATCAAGGTCATCATCTTGATCAACTATTTCATCTTCTATAATCTTACTGACTTTGAATGTAGCTTCCTTTTTTGGAGCATCTTTGTCAAACTCTCTCATTTCAAAGGTTGTGAGAGCACCAAAAAATTGATCTACTGAATAGGCATTCAAGTCCTTAGATTCCTCAATAGCAGATACCTTATGACTATAATATTTAGGCAGAGATCTTAGAACCTTCTTCACAATCTCATCTTATTTCACTTCTCCACCAATACCTATGATGCCATTAACTACTTCATCCACTCGGAGCATATAACTAGCAATGTCTTCATCCTCTGTCATCCTTAGGGTCTCAAATTTGCTCTTGAATATTTGCATCTTGGCATGCTTTACGCTATTATCTCCTTTATAAATGTTGCTAAGATTTTCCTAGACATCCTTAGCAGAACTATAATTCATTATCTCCAGAAGTTCTGAATCAGCAAGCCCATTCATGATAACATTCTTTTCCTTGGCATTGTTATCATACAACTTAATCTTAGCTAGATTTGTACGAGTATTAGTAGGAGTAGTGTAACCATCCTTAACATATTGCCAAACACCAAACCCTAGAGAGGATAGATAGCCTTCCATCCTTAGCTTCCAAAATTTAATTTTTGTTCCATCAAACTTAGGTTCCTTGTAAGATCCATCATGACCCATCCTGGACCTTCCTCAAGTAGTTAAGATCCTTATGAGAACTTGGCTCTAATACCAATTGTTGAACGCACTCAGAATACTAAGAGGAGGGGTGAATCAGTACTCAAACCCTCTAGTGCAAACTAAAACTTAATTTTTATAGCATTAACAGAAACATAAAAGATCAACACAATGCATAACACCACATAACACTAGATATGCGTGAAAAGCCCAAAGGGGAAAAACCATGGTGAGAAAAGTTGCTAGGAGCTACTGTCTTAATCCAACATCACAAAAGAATCACAATTACAACTTTTTTTAGGGATACAACCCAAGGAAGCTACTACTCCTTGTAGAAAGGTTTTAGGG
Organism: Cunninghamia lanceolata; assembly: GCA_027924645.1. Classification (NCBI taxonomy): domain Eukaryota; kingdom Viridiplantae; phylum Streptophyta; class Pinopsida; order Cupressales; family Cupressaceae; genus Cunninghamia; species Cunninghamia lanceolata. The sequence goes on along the minus strand of BSBN01000377.1, from coordinate 24,976,906 downwards.
TCACTCCCAAGGAAGCTATGACTCCCTGCAGACTATGTTTTAGGGCTTCAACCCAAGGAAGCGACTCCTCCTCGAACTAAGAACAAACTTAGAAAATATTACATGACAATCCTTCTACTGTTTGAATCTAACAATGAAGCTCAATCCTTTTGATGACTGTAACTCCCTTTATTTTTACTTCTAGAACTTCTTTAAATGTCTTCTCTGTACCTTATTGACTCACTACTTTTAGCCTTCAAGAAGTTTTGCCTTTGGCTCACTACCTCCAAAAATTAGTCAGGCACACTCTTCACTTCCCTTCTATCTCAAAAATATCTTGAAGATGAATTCAGGCAAGATCTATTACTTCTGCTCTTTCTCTTTCAGTCACACATTATAATGCATTACACATCCACATTCGACTCCTTACCCTCACACTCATAATCACACCTCACCTAGATCAACTAGGTTTACAATATATACATGATGTTACATTGATTACTTTATATGTTGACCAGAGATAACAAGAATATTACAATTGCAAGTCAGCCAAAGATCAAACAACATGAAACCTATAGACGGCAAGCCCTAAAATGAACTACATGCAATGCCAAGAAGAGAAACACGCCTTGTGGATTCCAACACATGCTTAATCTGGTCCTAAACACCCTTCACAATATCAACCTTTAAAGAATAACATCCACACACTTTGTAAATTTGAAATAGGTTGGCCTTAATTAAGAAAATATGAGGCTTGTAGCAAGTCATCCATTACAACTTGGTGGTACTCATGGAAGATTAAACATTACTTGGCTTCTTCCAGATGAGTCAACATGACTCATGCAACATCTCCAAATAGTCCTTAAACTCTACACAACAAAGACTTTGTGGCACACACCTTCAACATACCTCAATTAGCCAGGCAAAAGCATAACCCAACAATACCTTCATTCTAGACCACAACTTATTCCAAAGAAACTAGAAAACACCTTGTGAAGCATAAAGAAACATCAAAATATCATCAAGATCATTCTCCCTCATCCAATTTTCCACTTCATATAGCAACAAGTTGGAACAAGCCAACAGACACTAAAACTAGCCACTAGACAATATAGTCCTACACTTTATCACTTACAAATTTCTTTGCAGAAGGATAAATGATATGAAACTTTGAATGTAGCACCTTCACAACCCACTAAAATCAACTTCTAAACTACATGACTGTATCTTCAAGGGTAGAGGAATGCAGAGCATTCTCCCAATCAGTCTTCAAGGCAACTTTCTGTAGCATAGACCTTCACCAACATCCAGAGACCAGAGCCTCCTTGTAGCAACACATGCTTCCTTAGGAACAACAAGAGAGAGCATACAACATGCTACAGACAATTAGCAACATCTCCCCAACATCAAAATTACTTCTAATCCTCATCTTAATGCTTCTAATTCTCATCTTAATATATCATCATGATATCAGCTCTGTTGATAAAAAACACACTCTATAGAACTTTAATTGACATTTCAACAAGGTATTACATTGAACCATGAACATCAAAAACATCACTATTAGCACACCATCATAGTATACTATCAACATAAGCATCAATGACAACCACAACAGTGACAACCTTAGGTAATATATGTGCAACACTTTTTTTCTGTCATTACATAATTGTTCATCACAATTTAAAAAAAAATTAAATTTTTATATTCTAAACTAAATTCTATAAACATTAAGAAAATGATTTTTGCCTAGTTTTTTCAAAATTAAGGGGGGAGCATGCTCTTTTTTTTTTAGTTTTTCAAGATGTGTCTACTTTGAAAATTAGCAAAATAATATATATTCATAAAAAATTAGCAACAAAAGTCTAGCATAAACTACATGATGTTAGATAACCTTCCACTAAAGGGATTTGTGAAATACAAAAAAAAAATCATTTTGGGAGAGCACACCTAATGCTATCTTCTATTTGTATGACAAAAATAGGACCACTTTGATTGCTCCCCCTATTTGACCCTCTTAATCTCTATCATTTAAAAAATAGTAGTTTAAGAATTGGATTTCGAGCACTACTATTCTTGTTCTTATCTCATTTTAAAATTTTGAGCATGGGTATTGAATTACTCATCAAAGATTAGTTTTTTCTAATTTCAAGAAAAAGTGGCCACTTTTGACCCCCTTTTGGCCAAGGAAAATTTTAATGGCTATATGTCACTAATTTTATATGTTTAGGCTCTTTAGAAGTGTCCAATTTACCCATATTTGATAGATTTTACCTAATCTGGAAATAAAATCACCTTGAGTTAGAAACTTTAATTTTTTGATATGGACACATATAACACTATTGTATATAAAAATTTGGACCCTAATCTCTAGAGTTATCATGAGCCATTTTTCATTTTTTATACTTGCTCCATTTCAACATCTTTGTTTAACAATTATATTGATAGGAAATTTAGACATTGGATTACTATAAATGTTAAATATTAATAAAAAAATTTAGTCACTGAATTGCAAAATAAAATGGTACAAGGATAAAACATTTCCACTCATTGAAAATTTTGATTATTGAAAAATCACCTAGGATATTGTGCTTCTTTGTAATGGATTCACTAGTTTTTTATAAAATTTTCAAGTAGTCATTTCTTAAAGTACATACACAAAATTTGGCCCCTAATTTCTATGCATATAAACTTTTATATAAACTCCATCATGTAGCCTTTTGGATATATATAATTAGTATAGAATATCCCTACAAAATTTTACTATGAGTTTTCTTATATTTATGAATTCTTGATCTAGGGTTTATCTTATAGCATGTGCATGTGTATTTAAGAATACTAGGATTGTACAATGTTCCTTGAGTAAGTAGTCTATGGAATTATATGTCAATTCATAAGAATATTAAGTACTAGTTATTAAATTACACACATATATTTTTGCTAATAATGATAGTTTACTCACCATGTAACTCCATGTAAACAATATGAATTAGATGAAATTTAGTGAGTGTGGGTCTATGCCATAAACGTACAATAATTTGTCGTGCCCCAAGTTTTCACCTAAGACATTGATTGTTAACAAATGCATGAATAAAATTTTTGTAATACAATTGCAACACAAATGTGCCACATGCTAGAATATAATCTCACCCCTCACATTTTCTATTGTACAAATGTATCAATGTCAAGAGTACATGTCATGCCAAGTTAGAATCTTGAAGAGTAACTAAAGAGTACATGCCATGTCATATAGTCAAGTAAACTTAGAAAATTGGAGTGCAAGTCAAGATTACAAGCTTGGAGTATAATTCATATCATATTGTACAAGTCAATTCATGTCAAGCTACATACTTGGAGTACAAGTCAAGGTTAGGAAACTTGAAGTGAAAGTTATGCATATTGCTTATATTATATATACCTCCTTGATAGATAATAGATGTGAGGACAAAAGAATTGGAGAGAAAGAGAGATGATGAAGAATGAGAATAAAAGCAAAAACCTTGTAATAGTTATTTTATTAATATATGAAATATATTTTCTACATGTGTGCATTTTTATGTGTGGGTGTGGATGACAGTCCATGAATGTATTTCTATTATTCTATGTAATGATTTAGGCATATGTACCTTGTATGAATATTTTTCCATGCTTGTTCTAATATGGTACTTATAGATGATGTTTTGTATTGGCATCTATTATTTGACTAGATATTATGGGATGCATATGTTATGATTTTATATGCTTAGGATCATTTTGTGGTTTGGTACTATTATCATACTTGTTGATGAGGTTCTTTTGGATTTCTATTGAGGTCTATGGTTCATGTATTTTTTATTCACGTATGTAAATTTGTATATATGTTTGGGCTATTTTAGTGTTTTAGCTTTATTATTTTCTCTATATTGTTATATGTGATTTGATTGTGTTATCTAGTTTAGCATCATAATTATCAATCTTTACATTTGTGTTCTATATCATGTGGCTTTCATATGATTGTAATTTATGTAGTTTATTGATATTACTTCATTTGTATTATATTATGTTGGATGTATATGTTGTGCTTCAACTATCTTGTATTGAGTAGGTATGCTTGATGTTTTATTGAGTGTGTATGCATAGATTTCACCCCAATAGTGGTTAATTGGATATGTTTAGTTTGGAAAAATATATTGTGCAAACCTTCCCATCTCACTCAATTTGAGTTGCATGACATATCATGTGTATATTTGTGAAACTATGATCCAAATCGGTGTCAAATTTGGATCCATGTGTTGTGAATAAACCTATGAAGTGTGTGTTCTCTTTTTGTGTTTTTATGTTGAAATTTAGTTTTTGTTTACATTTTATTAGTTTATGTAATGTCTATTTTGGAATGTTTGTGATTACCAATATACCTAAATGTGAAGTTAGCTTCTTTATTTCCATTGCAGAATTATCCTTATACATTTTTAATAATTCAGTATTCAAAATGTATTAAATAAAATAGATTTTTTGGTTTTTATGTCTTAGTTTAGTAAAATTATATGTGTAAATCATTTAAAAAGAATTTCCTAATTGCATTTGAATTGGTAATGTTAGTATTTTCCTCAAGATAATTATTTATTTGGAAAACATCTAATTGTAAATATCTTTTGGGCAACATGTCTAATTTGGAATATTTAATTGAAATAGCCACTTGTGAATTATTACCTAAAGGGGATTTTTATAAAAATTGAAAAAGAAAAGGAAAGGAAAGGGGTTTCAAATTCAATCTTCCCTCTTTGTTCAAAAATATTCTCTCCCCCTCTTGGTTGGTTTTTCTTGAATTGAAAGTGGAGTTTGATTGCTTTGTGGATTAATACACATGTGAAGAAGGAAATTTGGGAAATCTTGTCTCTTGTGTGTGTGGAGACAAAGGAGCTCTCTTCAAAGATTTTGTGTGGTATTTGTATTGGAACATCAAAGTATTCCTTTAATTATTTCTTGATTATGCTTGTTGTTCATGCTCTCAACTATACCCACAGTAGGTGTTTTCATATGGTAAACTATTCCTTAAGATTGCATGTAAATTGAATCTTAAAATAGCGGTAATTCAATGATTTCAAGTTATGTATTTTAAATTTTGAGAAAACTCATTTTTGTGTCATTATGCTCAAAAAATTATCCAATTCTTGATGTGATGTGAACAGTGTCATATTATGCACATTAAGATCGTAAGGTTATAATATGGGTTTGAGAAATTATGAGTTTTTAGTCTTTGAAAAATCTCAAGATTCATTAATGGTGAAATATGATTTATGTCTGTTGAATTGTGATTTATGTCTAATGAATTTAAGAAATTCAAAATATAGAACATACAATTTGTTCGTATGTTGTGGGATGAAACGTCTCTTATTTGATATGTGTTTTTTGACCTTCTGGATGTGAGGATCATGATCTTTGACCTAATTTTCTATGCCTTGACTTTTTAAGCTAAGGTTGACTTTTAGACTTAGGATTGGCTACTAATGTGAGGAGTATAGTGGAACCATATTGCCCTTTAAAATTGGGGATGTCCCATTATGAAGCATTGTAGGAGTAACATTAATGATATAAAATAAATAGGGTTTCAAATATTAAAATGTAATTAATTAAGAATTTGGAACATTGCTTACATTGAAGGTCTATATGGAATCATGTAATAAAGTACCATGTTTTGAAGGTGTTTATGGAATCGTATAAGAAGGTACTATGAACATAACTTGCAGTGAAGGCCTAAATATGGAAATGTGCAAGACTAGTGCTAAAGGCCTATATGGAATTGTGCAAGATAGTACTAATGCCATTACTTGTGTTGAAGGCCTATCTGGAATCATACAAGATAATGATGATACTCTACATACAATACTTATTACTTCCTTTCCTATTTGTTGTCAAGTCATTGGTACCTAATGTACATCCTTATGATTTATTTGCATGAGTTGAGGGTGTTCCAAATTATTACTTTATATTGGTGGTTGTTACCATGTCTTCTTTTGTGTTATTGGTTGGTGGCCATAACCCTTGTATGCCATTGTAGACTTGATTGCAATGTTTATGTTCTCATTATGTGTGATGACATGATTGTTTTGTATTGTTCCCCACATTATATTGCATGTGTGTGTATGATTGCTTGATCAACTACCTTTTATTTCAAAGGGGTAGGCCTAAGGATTCCACATGTGTACATGGTGATGTCCACCATTGGGGTTAAATAGATCTATGACATGCTTGGGAGAGCATGCTAACTTCATTTTCTTGATTGTGGCATGGTAGACCTTCTTGTACGATTTTTGAGAAATATGTAATTAAGGATGTTCATCAGTCATTGATTTATCTTGTATTGGAGTCATAATTGAACCTTGTAATCCATGGTAAACTATCCACTTTTGTGATGGTGGCTTCATTTGTATTCTTTCAACTATAATTATATGTTATGTGTAGATATTTCATTTTTAAATAGAATCTCATGTTATGCTTATCCTAATATTCTATGTAAATTTAGTTTACTGCACATGAGGTTTGGGTGTATACTACTATAGTTAGAATCTTAGATAACTCCTAGATATTTCCTAACTATTTCTATATTCGTTGTTATCCATAGAACTTAGTTCATGACCAGAAATTCTTGAGAAAGGTCTATAATTTTTTAACTATGAGGTCAATTCTAGAAAATTATTGTTCGGTATAGAAATACTTGACAATAATGTAATTGTTAGACTATAGTATAGGAGCACTAGATCCCACCAAGTGCACTAGAGTCCTAGCAATGTGATGATGTCATGTTGCATGTTGTCATCTGACACCAGACACTTCCTCAACTTTTTTGAGAAAAGTTTCTAAATGGAATTTGTTCCCCTTAGTCTACTTATCATTCCTATCATATCACTTTAGAAAAGTGTGTCGTATTTTACAAGTTATTCACACCTTCATGTTGGAGTGCATACCCTTGTCTAAAATTATTTAGTCAACAGTTCAATTGGTTAAGGCCTTGTACCTACCAATGGACCTACCTCTTGTGTTAGGTGTATGGATGTGAATCTGCCAACTTGAAATGTGTGATGAAGTGGTTGTCATATTTTTCCTTGTGCTTGCAAGAGTATGAGATCATGAACTAGTGTTTGAAATTCATTGCGAAGGAAGCTCCATCCTCTCATACGATTATCATGGTGTCTTGTCCCACACTTGGGATGTCTTCTACTTTTATTACCATTCTTGGTGCATTGGTAATAGGTGTCTTGTGTGTATTGTGTTTTTTCACAACACCTTTTGTACATGAAAGTATTTAATGTGACATGTGAGTGTCACACTTCCAATACAAAAAAATGCTCATCCTATTTTTAAATGTTAATGTCTTGGGTGAAAGCTTGGTAAATTATATTCTATGTATGCATTTAGAAAAATGGTATGTCCTTTTATAATGTGCATTTTTTGTGAATCTTGCAAAATTTTAGAGTCAATCAAGGCACACACAAACACACATACTTATCTCCATCAAAGTGGTATCAAATAAGGTTATCAAATTTGTACTAGAGATTGATTAGTTTAGTAGGGGAGATTTATTATTGGTTGGTTTAGCATAACCTAGTTATTTGAGTGATTTAAAAAAATCAAACATAGGAGCGCAAGTTTGGAAAATTTTAAGCAAAGGCTAGAATATTCTCTTGGAGAGTTTGAGAAATGTCTAGTAGTAACTTCTATGGCCACAAATCCATATATTCAATGGTAAAAATCATGATTGTTGGAGCATGATGATGGAGACAATATTTTTCTCTCAAGAGATTTGGGAATTTGTAGAGAATGGGTTCTTAGAACCTATTGATCAAGAAACATAAAATGCCTTAATCACATAAGGATTTGCTAAAAGAAAATAAGAATGATACTAAACAATTGTATTTTATATAAATTGCAATGTATGACTCTATTTTTCCACAAGTTGTAGTAGGAACAAAGTCCAAAAAAGCATGGGAGATTCTTCAAAAAGAATACCAAGGTAGCAACAAGGTAAAATTAGTGAATTTGTAGATACTAAGAAGAGAGTTTGGGAACTTTCAAATGAAATAGTTTGAATCTATGGAAGAGTTCTTTACCTAAGTAGTGGGTATCATAAATCAGTTAAGGTTAGTTGGAGATAATATGGAAGAAAAAATGACTAGAGAAAATTTTAAGGAGTTTTCCTAAAAGGTATGACCCCATTGTTATTTCTATTGAAGAATCAAAGGATATATCACAATTATCTATGGATGAACTAATGGGAATATTGCAGACTCATGAGAAAAGGTTGAATAGAACAACTAATACCTTCTTGGAATGTGTATTCAAATCATAAGTATCATTCAAAAATAAAGGAAAATGAGGAGAATTTCAACAAGGAGTATCTCTAATCCTTGAAGGAGGTAGAGGATGCAATAGAGATAGAGGAGGACTATTTTATGCAAGAAGAGCAAGAGGTAGTAAACATTATCTAGAAAGCACTAAAAGGAGTAGTTATAATAACCATTAATAAAATGAAGAAGGAAGGGGTAGTATCCATGAATATGGACATCAAAGGTATGATAAATATCATATTTAGTGTTATTATTGCAAAAAAATTGGGCATTAAAATTATGAGTACAAAAATAAAATGGGTGATGGAAGTATAGAGACTGTGAATTACTCATATGAGAGTATAGAGGAGTGAATATGAAAATTATGCATGTAATGAAGAAATCCATAGGGATAATAGTTATTTTAATAGTGAGTTGAGTTTGATTATAAATATTGATGATATAAACAAGTTTGAGGTAAAGATTGAAAATGATAAGAAGATCATTTGTAAATTATTAATGAAGATTTAGAAGAGCTTGCATTATTCAAAGAGGGTGCAATATAACATTAAGTAGCAAGTTTGAAGTTGAAGAATTTAAGTGAAAGAATGATAAAGTTCAATTTTATTTCTCTGAACTAGCATTTTGAGTTTGAGTAGTGGATTTGGTTCATCACTTTTATCATTTTTATTACATAATTTAAGAGCAAGATCTAGTTTAATTTCAAGTAGTAGCTTAAATGTAGGTAGTAGTATTGTTTTAATCACAATAATACTACAAGAGAATGGTGGCAGTTGTAAATGTAGCATACCAACTCATACAACTTGGATTACTCACAAAATTTACTAAGAAACTAAATTAACATGTTTAACTATGAGTGAATTTTTTTTAACATTTGCATAATAACATAGCAGTAGATGTATATTTTTTTTGAATATTTTTCAACCTTGAAATTGCAATATAATCAAAGATAAAATCATAGTGAAATCATTTCAATTTATATTTACAAATAATCTGCACTTGGCAATATGAATAATTTTACATAAGTTTAAAAATCATAAGTCATAACATGAAGTATACTGCATTTGGAATCTGGTAGCTATCTCAAAAGTATTGACAAGTCTTCTACTGTAGAGGGAGAGCATCATCCAAGTGCTTTTCCTTCAACCACAGATCAGTGGTGCCCTACTCATCTTCCATCTGGAAGTGGCCCTACCCTTCATGAAGAGTGTAGACATAAGGAAGAAATAGGTTGCCATCTAAGTCCTAGTGTTGTATCCTGCATAACTCAACCGACCATACAACTCTAGACAATCTTCTAGCTAAGTATGATCATTCTGATAGGTTGCACAATCTAGACATGGTGAACTGACTAATGCATGCAGATATAAATACATCACTTTAGCCAAAGTTTCTCTATAAATAGATGTTTACAATAAATGTAGTCATGTGTTCACACACCTCTAACTTGACTTGGAACTACTACATCCTATAGTTTTGAATTGCTTGACTAGAATCTCTAGACATGAATTATCTTGACTAAACTCAAATCCTAGTCAATATGACTTAGAATTTAATCCTTAATCTAGGATATACACAATATATGGGTTTAGGTGACTTTAACCTTTTAGAGAGTCCCTCTTTGCATACCTACAAATACTAGGGTCTATGACTTCCTGTCATTCTACTCAATGACCCAAAGATTGAGAACTCTTGTGTAATATATCAAGTTTTGACTCTATCAAGAAATAATTTAATTTATCATAATTGCTTCTTAGATTCTTCCTAAATTATACTTGTCTTGATCTATGGTTTCTTGACCATTCATTGTCGACCGTAATAAACAATAGACTAATTCAATTGATGTTATAAACAATTTAAGAGTTTTCAAGTTTTATTAACCCTTCTGGGTTAAATCTAGGGATTTAACTTCTCTATCCCAACGCATTGCAATATCAAATACTCTTATTTTCCAAAAGTAATAATTTATAATAATATCACATGGGAACGATAACCTCTAGTCTTCTCTTAGCCCCTTGGGAATTGTTCGAATTCACATTTCTCATAACATGTATAAACATAATACACGAGGTATATCCTCATTCATATAAGATCTTAATGAATACTATCATTATCATAACTAATCTTTTGACTAAGTTCAATATTTCAACCTAAATAGGTTTGAGTCTAAAATAATAATATAATATTTTTGACCACTTGGTCTTCTTAAGTCCACCAACTTTCAATATAAGATATTTTATGAACTCATATATAACATCCTTTGCATATCATGATAATTCTTATCATTATTTGTCTAATGCAATTGTGATATTATATCACTATACTTAGGTGTTTTCAATGATATCAATATCATTTATATATATTCTATATAAGTGAATATCTATCACTAACTTTCTATAATCTCACTCATCTCAACTCTTAGGTTATATCTGAGTTCTCACAAAGTTTAGTCTTTGTACTTTATATATATATAACTTAAACTAGCTGTATCACTGTGGTATTAATAGAAAATGACCACTATGCTTAGTATTCAAAAAGTGATAACAAAATTAATCTTTTCTCTACATTTTATATGATAGATTTCTACTTAGATTTGGTGTTTTGATGGAGAAAAGCAACCTATGTTTGCTCGAGTATACAAAGCTAAGTGTCAACTTTCCATAGATAGCAAACCTCTGTATAAACAATGATATTTATAACACTTTTCAATAATTCTATTTCTATCAAACCAACAAAGTTTACAACATATTTTATCTATGGGTTCACTAATACAAAATAATGGCATGAGAAAGATATCTACCAGTATTTCTATTGTAAACTATAGCATTTATTGTTTATCCTCTGCAGTTTTGAAATTATGTTTAATAACATTTTAACTATCTCTCTCTTTGATAAATTCAAACTCTATTATATCTCTGTGTGTGGTTTCATCATAACTATGTATGTTCATAATGAATAAGAAAATTGTAGTTTAATAATGGAGTTTAGTTGCTTATAAGAGGTATTCTTACCTCAAAGCGTCAATGGTTTCCCAATACTACCCAAGCTAACTCTATGCCTTCCTCTGTGTTTTCTCTCTTTCTTGTAGATTCTTAATTATCCCATAGCTCTATGTTCATGGAGTCTTTCACCTTGTATCCACTTGGAATCACACACCAATATAGACCAGACCAACCACAAAAATGCCTACCACAACCGTCTCCTATATTTCATGAAGGATGTTGGTGAGTTTTTGTTAGCAAGATGATTGTCGTTGCACCAAAAGATCAACCTATTAATGCCTGATACAACTGCCAGAATTAATGAATATCCATTGGAGGTGGTTAAGCCTTATCACGAACCTAAGTGTTCTGCTACATAGCATAAAAAGACCAAGGGTGTACACCTTGCAACAATCCCCCAGCGCAAGCGAGGGGTCCGAACTCGTGACCTAGGCTCTAATACCAATTATTAGCAAGATGGTTGTCATTAAACCAAAAGATTGACCTATTAATTCCTGATACAACCACCAGAGTTAATGAATCCATAGGAGGTGGTTAACCCTTGTCACGAACCCAGGCACTATATTGTACAACACAAGGAGACCAAGGGCACACACCTTGCAACAATTTTCTCTTCCAACATCCATAATGCATCCATTTCCCTTGTTAATATAGACTTTTAAAAGGCTTTACTCTCCCCATAACCACATATATCATTCCCACTTCTGCACCTATTTAAACTCTATAGTGGGATGTAGGAGTGATTGAGTTACTAGTCACTAATACCACTCCCACACTATTCAAAAAATCCTCCTTACTCTCCATAACTGATGTGGAGGAAAAGAGTTGAGTGCCCACAAGAACATGAAGTGGTTTTGCATTCAAATTGCAACAACACCACATTCCCAAAAATGCTCATCAACTACCTACGATTGGTTTAACTTATAGTTTATATTAAATAGATATTTAACAACAAAATATCGGTGTATACAATGTATACCTACATTGTCTCTAACACACAATAAGATATGATAATGGGATCGAGGTATTCTCCCCCTCTCAAAATTGTTTAAATGTCAAAATAGATAAAATACCATAATAAAATTTCAAATGGGAATTTCTGATAATAAACAAGTTTAACTACTAGTATTTATTTATTGTAGTAATATAAATTTATATTACTTCACACAAAGAAAAAATGACTATTGACCATTTCCTTTTCAATGGTCATGTTCTAACCAAACTTAGTTTTCGACAATAACCTCAACTTAATGAATCTAGTTGACAATCAACGATTTCTCAAGTTAGAACCAAACTTAGACCAATTGGTCAAACATAACTTATCATACTTAATGAAGTTTCACTAAATTGTGAAAACATGAGACTTAGATGGAAAACAATTAGTTCTTATCCATATGTCTATTCTCTTCTCTCTGATGATGCTCTCCCTCTATTTCTTGGAGGGGGGAAAACCTATTTCTTGGTTATAATTTATAATCACCAAACTGGGATTAGTGTATCTTTAGTCAATCCATAAACCTTATGAATAAATAATCATGATATCTTATAATCACATGTCTAAATTCTAATCATATAAACATAAACTCATGATATCATCGATTTATCTTGAGATTTTCACATAGCATCAAATCATTAATTCATGCATAATTAACTACTAATTACATGCAAGTAAAAAGTAAATCATAGTCAAAATTTGGGGTGTGACATATCTCCCCCCAATAAGATTCATCGTCTTGATGATCTAATGTATCATAAAATAATAATATAAAGTTTTTGTTCAACTTTAAAAAGCATAAAACAAATGAGGAAATCTTTGATAAAAATCATGGTAATCTTCCCATGTGGCACTATCCTCTACAGACTAGTCCTACTGGACTTTGCACTATGTAACCTTTCTATTATGCAAGTGGAGCTTATGAACTTCGAGCACTTTATGAGGCTCGATCATGACCACTCCTGGGTCATGTACCTATAAAGAATTCTAATCAAGAATATGATTATCACCTGTTATATACTTTTTCAAATATGAAACATGAAAAACATTATGCATCCTGGAAAGAGCTAGTGGTAGAGTGATTCTATAGGCAACTAGATTGATCACTTCAAGAACTTTGAAAGGTCCTCCATATCAAGGAGCTAGTTTGGAAAACTTTCCAAACTTTATGGAACTCTTTTGAGGTTTGACCCTCAAAAGAACTTTTTTTCCAACTGAGAATTGTCTTGGTGTACACTTGGCATCAGCGTAACTTTTCTGTCTATCATTTGGTACCACCAATATATTTATGATCAGCTTGATCTATTCTTCCATTTCTAATAACATTTATGGACCAATGATAATCCTATCCTCTAGCTTATCTCAGCTTATAGGAGTTCGGCATCTTTTTCCACATAATGCTTCAAATGGAGCCATCTTAATAGCAAAATGATAGGAGTTGTTATATGCAAACTCCACAAGTGGTAGATATTCTTCCCACTTGTATTGCTGATCCATGCAATACATCCCCAACAAATCTTCTACAACTTAATTTACCCTCTCATTCTGACCATCTATCTTAGGGTGATAAGTAAAGCTTATATTGAGTTGAGTTTCTAGCGCTGAGAATAAAGTTTGCCAAAATCTTGATGCCATGTGTGCATCTCTATCTGAGATAATTTTATCAGGAACTCCATGCAATCTAAACACTCCTTACAAAAACTTGCAAGATAAACTAGTGCTCCATCCATTAGATTCCCAAGTATAAAATAATCTACCTTGGTGAGCTTGTCCACCACCACTAAAATAGCATCATGTCTATTTTGAGACATTGGAAGACCTTGCACAAAATCCATACTACTGATTTGCCATTTCCACTCTGGGATATTGTACAGATATAGAAGTCTTGCTGGATGTTGATGCTCAGTCTTGACTCTCTGTCACTCTAGGCAACTTGCTACAAAACTTGCAGCATCATTCTTTATTCCTTTCCAGAAATAAAGAGGCTTCACATCATCTAGGAGTTTAGTTACTCCAAGGTGACATGAATATGGTGTAGAATGAACTTCCTTCCACACAAGGTTTCTTAATTATGTAGATTTTGGAACATACATCCTTCATTTGTATCTTAAAATCCCATTTGGTTCAAAATAGAACCCATCATACCTTGAGTCTTAAGGATTTACTATGAGATCCTATTTAACTTGCTCATAGTACTCATCACTTGCAAAATTTTGTAACACTAAATCCTTAAAATTTGAGCAAATAGAGACAATTGATGTGATATGCCTTCATCTACTCAGAGCATTTGCTACTCAGTTCTCTTTACCTTTGATATAACTTATCTCAAAGTCATAGTCAAGTATCAATTCCAACCATTTTCTTTTTCAAGTATTCAGATGAGGTTGGGAAAATATATACTTAAGACCTTGATGGTCTGACTTTAGCTCAAAATGCTTTCCTAGCAAATAGTGTCACCACACTTGCAAAGCATGCACAACTACTGCTAACTCTAAGTCATGAGGAGCATATTTTTATTCATAATCTCTCATCATTTTGGATTCATATGCTACCACTTGCCTATTTTGTATAAGCACTCCCCCTAAACCTTCACCTAAGGCATCAGTGATTACAACAAAATGACTTTCTTGATCATAAACTTTCAATGTTGGTGTAGTTGCCAAGCTCTCTTTTAACTGATTAAATGCTTTCCTTTTCTCTAAAGAGAAATGATTAGGTTTTCAATCTTAGAAAAGTTCAATATGAACTTCCTATAATATCCAGCTAACCCCATGAAACTGCATACTTCATGCACATTCTTTGGCACAGGTCACTCAAGTATAGATTTGATCTTCGCAGGATCTATTGAAACTCCTTCAACTGATATTATATGACCTAGATATTGTATCTCTTTTTGAAGAAAGTATGAAATCATGATGGGCCAAAAAGTCGCAATGGAGGGAAAAATCGTGTGAAAGTGTTAGCCAAAATCATGAAACACTTTTTTAGGCTCAGATTTAGGCTTGGTAAGTTTTTTAAAATAGATATCTATTTTGGAGAAATGGATATCCATTTTGGAGAAATGAATATTCGTTTAAAAAATGGATATCAATTATGGAAAAATGCTTAAAAAAGGATTTTTCCAAAACAGATATTCATTTCTTCTTTTTTGATTTAAAAAAGTTTCCCCCAAAATTTTGGCTTGGGAATCCAAACTTACCTTTTCAACGTGAATGAAGAATTGATATGTTTTTACATATTTTCCTCAACTTCACTCTTGATGCTGACAGACTTTTTTATCCAAATTTGATAAAATCAAAAGGGTATATTTGGGACATTGTCGGGATTCTAAAAATATAATATATGTCTGATTATAATTTTAATAGGTAATTATTAATAATTTTCTACCTACACTCCTCGTTAAATAGGGTTGGAGGTGTCAACACCCTTAAGAAGAGAAGGGAGACTAGGTGGAAGCCGCCAGCGAAAGGATGGGTTAACCTAAACTTTGATGGAGCGTTGAAGAGAAATCCTGGAGAGTTTGGTGCTGGTTATTTGGTGCAGAATTGGAAGGGGGAGACCAATGGCAAGGCATCTAAGAAGTTAGCTCATGGATCTAATAATGAACCTGAGCTTTAGGCTCTCATCTTGGGACTCAATTTATTTCATCAACTCAAAATGCCAAGGGTGGAAATCGAAGGTGATTCCTTAATTGTTATCAATACAATTAGGAAAGGGGAGATTTCAAATTGGAAACTTGGTATTTTATTGATGGAGGCTTTGTAATTGCTAGACGACTTTGGGAGTGTGGTTGTAAATCATGTGTATAGAGAGGGGAATGACAGGGTTGACACACTAGCCAATTTGGCTATTAATTCATAACATACATTGCTTTGGGAGGTAAAGTTTAATGATTTAGCTTGCTCATCTATCTAACATTCTATCTTGTCCATGAGGTGTACTCAGGGAGATGGCAAAGCATGCGAGAGGTTATTTCATGGGTAGTGACTTGGTCTAGGAGGTAAGGAAAAGTTGTTGGGTGGAGATTATCTTTGTTTTTCCCTCTCTGGTAGTGATGGACACCCTGATTAGGTTGGTCTGCAACAAAAGGTAGATGTCATTTTTTGGGGTAGATTTTAGACAAGCAGATGAAGTAGGTATTCAAGCAATCTTGGAAAACACTATTCATCAAATTCATGAATGTTGAAGGGGCATTCGTAAATCCAAAAGGTAAAACTGTGAACTCATAATGCCCATACCTTGTTTTGAAAGTTGTTTTATGAATGTCTTCATTTTTTAATCTTAGCTGATGATATCCAGATCATAGATCAATCTTTGATAATATTGTTGCATCCTACATCTAATAAAAAAGATCATCAATACACGGTAGAGGATACTTATTCTTTATCATTGCTTTGTTGAGCATACAATAGTCTATACACATATGTAAGGTTCCATCCTTCTTTTTGACAAAGATCATAGGTGCTCTCCAAGGTGAAACACTAGGTCTAATCAACCCTTTAGCCAACAACTCCTAAAGTTGGGTTTTCAATTCCATCAACTCTATAGTAGTCATACGGTATGGTGCCTTTGATATTGGCTCAGATCCAAGTATTATATCAATAGAGAAATCAAAAGCTCTCTTCAGAGGTAACCTTGGAAGTTCATCTAGAAAGACATCCCAAAATTCTTAAAGGAAAGGATAGTTCTCCAAGGATACATTTTGTTTACTAGGATCCTCTTCTACTAGTTCTGTTTTGACTGTAAAAAGTCGACATCCTTTTTGCCTAGCCCTATTCAATTGCGTAATAGAGATTGGTTTGATCTTGACTTCTCTTTGTGTGCCTTGCAGATAGACTTTGTTTCTTACATCATCTAGACACTCAATTGTTTTTATAAAATAGTCAACAATGGCCCTATGTCTCCATAACCAATTTATTCCTAAGATAAAATCATAGGAACCTAGGGGGATACAAACAAATTCACCTCAGTTGAAAAACTAGAAAGATCAATCTTGGCTTCAAACAAGCATTGCTCTACCTAAGCTTTAGTTTGGTTAGCATATTCAACTGACCAGGGTTTAGCCATATATCCAACTCTTCTAGGAAATTTATTCAATACTCTTAGAGAAATAAAACTTTTAGTTGCTCCAATAATGATTAAAATATAAATAAGAACTCCAAACTGAGTACTTGTCATCTCTATTGAGTAATTTGGTACTTTTTCTGACGATTATCCAATGTCACATGGATCCTTTATTGAAAATTTGCTTGCTAGGTAGGTAATGTGTTACTACACTTTTGAACTCCTTGGTTCTTGGTTGGACATTGATTTGCATAATGATCTCCACCATAAGAGAAACATCCCCCAGGAGGTCCTCACTTTTCAGCAGGTTTGCTTGAATTATTATCATTCTTCTAGAAATTGTTGTTGTTTTTTCTTCTCATTTCTGGGTCCATTCTTGTTATTTATGAAGCTCTTTTTACTTTTCTTATTCACATCCTATTTCTCATTCCTTTTCTTAAAGGGTTGAGAAGCTTGTGACTTATTAAACCTCTTGTGATTCTTCTCATGATACAATTGACTTTAGATTTTACTCTTGTTTCATTTCCTTTTAAAAAACTTGGTCCATAGTGGTAGGACCATGCACATCCACTTCTCCACCTATCTGGGCATTCAGACCCATGATGAATTTCTTGATGTAGAACCTTTCATCCTTCTGACATTGTGGCGCATATTTTAGGAGATAGGTGAACTTTTTCCAATATTCAACCACTGACATTCTCCTTGTCACAAATTCTAAAAATCTATCATCTTTTGGTCAAAGAAACTTGTTGTGGTAACCACCTCTATTGAAATATGACCGCAAACTAATTTTAGGTTAAGCTCATGAAACATAGCCCCATTCCCATTTCCTTGTCCATCCACCACATGGATGCTTCACCTGCCAACTAATAGGCACCCCATACTATCTTGGTTATCTCAGATTACTTTCTAATCTCAAAATACTTTTCCATCTCTATTAACCAAGCTTCTATAGCATCACCACTTATTGTTCCATCAAATTTGGGTGGCATCACTTTCTTCATATCTCTTGACAGCTCTAAGGAAAATTTATTTCTCCTTTCTTCTTGAGACTTAGTCTTATCAACATCCTCCCTTCATTCACTATGAGAACTGGGTTCATCGACATAATCATCCCCTTGATGGGAGTCCTCTTTTTCTCCTTTAGGTTTGCCTTGGCCCCTCACTTCTTTTTCTAGGTTTCCAAGTCTTTCCTTGGTTTCATTCACCATGTTCAATATCTGATCTAGCTTAGTCATTGGGTTTACAAAAGGATTCAACTCTACATGACTATCTCTAGGAATTGTTTGAGTTTGAACCATGATGATACTTTGTATCACACCTAATTTTTGTTTTATGTTATAGATTAGAATTCAAAAATAATGCATCTCATTAATTTAAAATTCATCATTAAATCTATTCACAAAACTCAGATTTGTGCAAAATAATCTCTTCTTTATTATAGTTTATTCTAGGTTTAAATACATCCTTATTTAGATAGATAACACAACAAGACTACATGCCACTATCTATTAAAGAACATTCCTCAGGTTCCTCTTCCCCATCAGAATCTAGTAAAACAAACTTAGAGGGTGGATGTACATGTAGGTACTCCTCCAGCACCTCTTTTCCCAAATCAAGGGCATCATGACCACACCCAAATGGCATGTCGCGACTAGAAGATAGTTTACTTGATTTAATTGCAAGAATAGGAACAATGGGTTTCTTAGCTAGTTTGTTATATTTTTTCTTTTCTAGTCTAATACACTTAATAGCGTCAACCAATGTTTTCGAGTCTTCTAGCCATACACCCTTAGCAAAGTTAATATGTCCTTAGAGTTTTACCTCCTCAGTTGGTTTTTTCTTAACCACTATCTTGGGTAAGTTCTGGGGAATAGACTTCCTAGCAACTTTCTCTTAGTTCTTCTCCATGCCATTCTGGCATAAACCCAATTTCAAACATTAGCCAATATGCTGAATGTTGACAAGTTTTCTTGTAGTGAGTTCTTAGGTCCATGTGTTGAACCTAGTTTGCTCTGATACCATATGTAGCATACCAACTCATACAACTTAGAATTACTCACAAAATTTACTAAGAAAGTAAATTAACATGTTTAACCATGAGTGAATTTTTTTTAACATTTGCATTTAATAGCATAGAATTAGATGTATATCTTTTCTAGATATTTTTCAACCTTGAAATTACAATATATTCTTGAAGATAAAATCATAGTGAAATCTTTTCATTTTATATTTACAAATAATCTGCACTTGGCAATATGAATAATTTTACATAAGTATGAAAATCATAAGTCATAACATGAAGTATATTACATTTGGAATATGGTATTTGTCTCACAAGTCTTGGTGAGTCTTCTACAGTAGAAGGATAGCATCATACGTGTGCTTTTCCTCCAACCATAGGTCAGCAGTCCCCCACTCATCTTCCATCTAGAAGTGGCCCTACCCTTCATGAAGAGTATAGACATAAGGAACCAACAAGTTTCCATCTAAGTCTTAGTGTTGTTTCTTAAGTAACTCAATCAACCATACAACTCTAGACAATCTTCTAGCTAAATATGATCATTCTGACATGTTACACAATCTAGACATGGTGAACCGACTAATGCATGCAGAGACAAATGCATACTTTAGCCGAAGTTTCTCTATAAATAGACACTTGCAATAAACATAGTCATGTGTTCACACACCTCTAACTTGACTTAGAACTACCACATCCTACAGTTTTGACTTGCTTGACTAGAATCTCTAGACATGAATTGTCTTGACTAAACTCAAATCCTAGTCAATCTAACTTAGAATTTAATCCTTATTATAGGATATATGCAATATATGGTTTTAGGTGACTTTAACCTTTTAGAGAGTCCCTCTTTTCATACTTGCAAATACTAGGGTCTATGAATTCCTGTCATTCTACTCAATGACCCAATGATTGAGCACTCATGTGTATTATATCAAGTTTTGACTCTATCAAGAAATCATTTAATTTATCATAAGTGCTTCTTAGAATCTTCCTAAATTATACTTGTCTTGACCTATGGTTTCTTGACCACTCACTATCAACCACAATAAACAAGAGACTAGTTCAATGTTATAACCGATTTAAGAGTTTTCAAGTTTTATTAACCCTTCTGGGTTGAATCTAGGGATTTAACTTCTCTATCCCAACACATTGGAAAATCAAATACTCTTGTTTTCCAAAATTAAGAATTTATAATAATATCACATGGTAATGATAACCTCTAGTCTTTTCTTGACCACTTGGGCATTGTCTGAATTCACATTTCTCGTAACATGTATAAACATAGTACATGAGGTATATCCTCATTCATATAAGATCTTAATGAATACTATCATTATCATAACTAATCTTTTGGCTAAGTTCAATCTTTCAACCTAAATAGGTTTGAGTCTAAAATAATAATATAATATTTTTGACCACTTGGTCTTCTTAAGTCCATCGACTTTCGATATAGGATAGTTTATGAACTTATATATAACATCATTTGCATATCATGATAATGCTTATCATTATTTGTCTAATGCAATTGTGATATTATATCCCTATACTTAGGTATTTTCAATGATATTAATATCATTTATATATTCTATATAAGTGAATGTCTATCACCAAAACATTTGATCATAAACATTAAAACTTATGCTTATACATCATTAGGAAATGTGAATCTATCACTGACTAACTTTGTTTAATATTACTCATCTCAACTCCTAGGTTATATCTGAGTTCTCACAAAGTTTAGTCTTTGCACTTTATATATAACTTAAACTAGTTATATCATTGTGGCATTAATAGAAAATTACCACTATACTTAGTATTCAAAAAGTGATAACAAAAGTAATCTTTTCTCTACATTTTATATGCTAGATTTCTACTCATATTTGGTGTTTTGACATCCAAAAGCAACCTATATTTGCTCAAATATACAAAGCTAAGTGTCAACTTTCTACAGATTGTAAACCTCTCTATAAATAATGATATTCATAACACATTTCCATAATTCTGTGTCTATCAAAGCAACAAAGTTTACAACATATTTTCTCTATGGGTTTGATGATACAAGACAATGGCATGAGAAAGTTATCTACCAGTATTCCTACTATAAATTATAAC
Source organism: Cunninghamia lanceolata (assembly GCA_027924645.1). Lineage (NCBI taxonomy): Eukaryota > Viridiplantae > Streptophyta > Pinopsida > Cupressales > Cupressaceae > Cunninghamia > Cunninghamia lanceolata. Next base: position 24,955,408 of record BSBN01000377.1, on the reverse strand, counting down.
ATTTATTGTTTATCATCTACTATTTTGAATTGTTGTTCAATAAAATTTTAGCTCTCTCTCTCTCTCTCATAAATTTGCTCACTTTATTATATCTCTATATACAGTTTCATCATAAATTTGTATGTTCATACATAATAAGAAAATTGTATTTTAATAATGGAGTTTAGTTTCTTATAAGAGGTATCCTTACCTCAAAGCGTCAATGGTTTCTCACTGCTACCCAAGCTAAATCAATACCTTCCTTTGCATTTTCTCTCTTTCCCATAGATTCTTAATGATTTCATAGCTCTATGACCACGAAGTCTTTTGCTTCGTATCGACTTGGAATGGTGCACTGATACAGACTAGACCGACCACAGAAATCTCCACCACAACTGTCTCCTATATTTGACAAAGGATGCCAGTGAGTTTTCTCTTCCACCATCCACAACGCATCCATTTCTCTCATTAATATAGCCTCTTAAAAGTCTTTACTCTCCCCATATCCGTGGATATCCTTCCTGCTTCTGTGCCTATTGAAACTTTATGGTGACATGTAGGAGTGATGGAGTTATTGGTCATAATGACCACTCCCAAACAATTCAAAAACTCTTCCTTGCTCTTCATAACCAACATGGAGGAAAAGAGTTGAGTGCCCACAAGAACATGAAGTGGTTTTGCATTCAAATTGCAACAACACCACATTCCCTAAAATGCTCATCGACTACCTACAATTGATTTAACTTATAGTTTATATTAAATAGATATTTAATGACAAAATATTGGTGTATACAATGTACACTTATGTTGTCTCTAACACATGATAAGATATGAGAATGGGGTCAAGGTATTCTCCCTCTCTCAAAATTGCTTAAATGTCAAAATAGATAAAATAACATAATAGAATTCCAAACGGGAATTTCCAATAGTAAAGTAGTTTAACTACTAGTATTTATTTGTTCTTGTATATGCCTAATAATGACACGACTCTGTCTAAATAAATATTCTTAATATTTATTTCATTCTAATTCTTCTATCAATCAATAAATAAACAAATTTATTTATTCAATTCATATTCCTCTAAGTTAATTAAATATCAAAATATTTAATTGCCTCTTCTAAAGTCAAAATTAAATAAAATCCTTTATTTAATTAAATTATTCCAAACAATTAAATAATTCTTAATTATTTAATTAAGTCAATTCTTCTTCCAAATTTAAATAAATCAATTAAATTTATTTAAATTATCTCAATCTCTAAAAATAAAATACAATCAAATATTTTATTTATTCTTCTATCTTGCACAAACAATTAAATAAATTTATTTATTTAGTTTGCTTTCTTATCTTCGAAATATCTTCCAAATCTTCTAAAAATAAGTCTTCTTCTTCATGCACACAAAATTAAATAATTTATTATTTAATTTCTCTCAAATCATGCCAAAGCAAATCACAAGTTGAGTTAACTGACTCAATCAACCTTGTTTTTATCAATATCTCTTAAATTAGAAAAAAGCTTTCTAATTTATGAAATCAAATCTTATCTTTATAAAAGAAAGTAGTTAATTCAAACAAAATAGCTTTCGTGTGACACTTGTCTTCTTTCTATTCGTACACATTCTCTCAAGCATCCTATACCATTGATCTTCTTATTTTTTCTATATCGTTGATCTTGTTGGCAAGAGACACTATGTGGCTTCATGAGTGTTGTCATTGATGGCAACAAAGTCTATCCCACACATCCTCAGTACATAGTATGCCTATACTGAAAGTCAGATTGAAGATTATTTTGGTCCAGTGAACAAGAATAGAGTATGCAACAAGGTCTGACAATCAGGTCTAGATCTCTTAGATGATGTAATTCAACAAGTTGTAGATTTGGATAAGTCAAGAGGAGTATCATGACCACTATATTCCAGAGATTTAGCCTCTGGTAGTAAATCATGGAAAAGATATGAGCATCTGAGCATCAGGTTTTAGTCAAGTAGAGCAGATAGAGGAAGAACTGACCAACAGAGCATCAGACTTCAATCCAGATGAGTAAAATGTCTTGATCAAGCTATTTGAGGGATCATATATTGTTGGCCAACATGATTGATGACTTCTATGCCTATGTTTTTGATACGCATCACAAATCAAGCATGGATGCAGCTGGCAGATCAGTAATTTGTAAATATCTTGAGTATTCTGGTTATCGACTAGAAAGTTGTTGAAATCCTTGATGCAGATATATATACCAGATCAATCCCATTATGTAGGAGTGTGTGAGTACAGATGTGATGAAATAAAGTGTGAAGAAAAGTAGAGACAAGTGTGGAAGCAACAATACACGTCTGGTATGTGACAGAGCAACAACACTAGAGTAGAGGAAGAATGAAGTGTATCATATCAGTATATTGTGCCTAACTAGAACTAAACTCTAGCATTTGTAGATGCCTCTCATCAGTTCAAACCCCTGATTACCTTCTGTAAGTTCTGTAGATAGTGAGTCTCTTGTAGGCAGTGTGCCTCTTGTGAGTAGTGAGCCTAATTGGCAAGTGCCATTTTGTACTTCTTATTCTTTTAATAGAGAATACAATCTTGGGTTAGTCATCTTGTGGTTTTTCCCTTAACAGGGTTTTCCACATAAAAATTCTTGTGTTATGTGTGTTGATTTTATTTCTGTTTTCATGATTATATATGCTTATATGTTTTGATATTGTACAAATTATAAAAGAGAAAATAAAGTTAAGATAATAGAGATAACTGATTCACCCCCCTCTCAGTTATCTGCCTTGTTTCCAACAATTGGTATCAAAGCTAAGTTCCTCTAAACAGAGCCTAACAGCTTGAGGAAGATATGGGAATCTCAATGGATATGTATGGTATGAAGGAACAACTTCAGTCTGCCCTAGATGATCATGAACAATCCCACTCTAAAGTCAATAACTTAAGAGAAAGACTAAAACAAGCTGATGATTTCATAAGTGAGCTAAAAGAAAAACTGATTATCTCTGTGAAAAAGAGAAATGAACTACTTCAAAAATTAGCAAGTCAGAGTGAAGCCAATGATACTAATGAAGACCTGAATGAGAAAAACAAGCTATGTGAGAAGCTATCAAAAGAGGTCATTATGGTAAGGCATGAGATGGAATCAGGGGTTATGAGATTCATCCAAGAAATTGAAGAGAAAAGGAAAATTGAAGATAAGCTAAAATAGTCCCTCAAGGAGAAGACAAAGGACTACCACAAAATGGATAGAATAATCAGGCATCTTGAATTTGATCTTGAAGAAGCTAGAGATAATGAAGAACAACTTGAGAATCAGATAGACACTCTTAAACAAGATCTTCAAATAACAAATGAATACAAAGAGAAATTCAAGATAAGCTCAACTCAACTTGAAGTTCTTCTTGAAAGCCAAAAAAGGGTAGATGACAAGCATGGCTTGGGATATGAGAAAGGTCAAATCTCCTGATCCAGTTAGAAGAACTTTGGATTATGAAATCAAAGAAACAGGCCTAGAAGACCTCTGGTAAGGTAACCAAATGCTCAAAGATATTCATTCTTCAATGGATACTGCTTCAATTGCAATAACTTCGGTCATAAAGCAACTCAGTGCAGAAGGAGAATGAATCAGACTAATCCATCCTTCTCCGGACAATGTTTCAACTGTAAAAGGTATGGTCACAAATCTCATGAATGTAGAAATATGCAAATAAACAATTCATTCAATGGTAGATGCTTTGCATGCAATAGAATGGGACATATGGCTAATCAATACAGATTAAGAGGATTTTAGTCAAATATGCAAAGAAATGTTGTTTGTTACAATTGTAATAGATCTGGTCATATTGCCAAATTCTGCAGAAGTAAAAATTAGGATAAAAAGGGTTCGGTGCATCATAATCAAAAACAAGATAAGGGAAAAGGAAAAGTGAATAAGGATGAAGTTCAAAGGGAGATGAGCAAGATTTGGGTGAAGAAGAGTACAAAAAATGTCAGGGATGGATCCGCACTAGAATCTGGTGCTGATATTCCTTTTGGAAGCTAAACAGATGAGCTCTGGCTTAGGGGGAGTCATAAAGAAAAGTAAATTCCCCCAACCAGTCAATTAGTGCCTAAATTTGGCACATGGAATGTTGTGGATTAAAGGGTTCTCAGAAAAATATCTAAATAACCCTCGGTAAAACTATGAAAGATCTGCATAGAGTTTTGCAAGAGTTTAACCATTCAAGTTGATCTAGTTTGATAGCCATCCGGTAAAGTAGAATTTTCATAGATAGAACCAGTATGATTCAAAATTGAGATACTTTGATCTGCGGATCCATGGCATGATTGAAGAAAAGAAGATACATTAACGATCCTCACTGAAAATGATTCTTAGTGTAACATAGTGATTCAAAAAGATCTCTCTCAGAACATGGCAACTAGATAACTTAAGTTGTACATTTATTGCAAAAGGAAATTAGGCTTTGTGCAAGAGTAAAAGGGTTCTTTCATTCATCATTTGCACACTTGCATTCACGAAGAAGATAAGAAGAGCGTTGCAATGAAGTTTTTACAATCCACTCAAAGATCAACTAGGAAATCGAATTCAACCAGCAATTTGTTCTGGCTCCTATTTCCAACCCTAAGACTTAAAAAGGTACTTCCATTCTAAAAATCTCTCTCTGAATCTTTTGCAAGATGGCTACTCCAGTGGTTGTTAAGATCACTGATAGGCCACGCCCAAAATTTAAGAAACACCCCTATAAATCACTAGAAGTTGATCCTTTAGGCGCTTTTTCTAGTATTCTGCATGGGGTATTGCACATAGAAGACGTTAGGGTCTACATCTACGCCAACATTGAGGAATTTAGAGACTCTAAGTTGATGGACATCTATCATAAACAATTAATAGATGAAAGTTTTGAACTGAAACCTCACTACAAGGCCCTCTAGGATAAACACTTCGGACATTGCATCCACTTTCCCTATTTTGTAGAAGATGATTGGGTCTGGTATGTCCTTAGCAGAATGCATGATAATTTCATGTGGTTAATGAGGCCCTTCAAGATAAAAAAAGATGCCATTAGGGCAGTAACTGGACTGCACTCATCCAGTGGGTTACCTGCACTCAAATCTGTCAAGAACTAAACATTAATTGAAGCTACCAGATCTAAGTTTGACAAGAGAGAAATGACCATAGATGACATCATAGATCCGGATGTCAAATTTGTGTCAATGATAATTGGGTATAAGATCTATCATTCTAGCAGGGAAAATTCTGTGTCTAGGACTGCAATATATGTAGCATATCAGATGTTGAGGGAAAATATAGATTATGACCTATATGATCTTCTTTTAAACCAACTGTTAGAAAACCTGTAGAAGATCAAGAAGGATAAGAAGAACTCCTTCAAGTATGGCTGTTTAATACTGTGTTTATTCTTCTACTACATGAATGAGCTTCCTGAATCAAGTGGTTGGGTTTGGCAAAATGACAAACCGGTTGCAATACAGATTAGAGACTATATGTATGGACTTGGTGATGCTAAAGCTCAAAGCACAACACTCTGGGGTTACTTTAAGAACTTCCAAAGCATGATGCAAGCTAGAGAGAGGATACCTCAATCCATAGTTGAGAAATACAAGGATACAATATGTTTCGTGGTAGATACTGACCAATGCCTAATGGAGGCAGTTGAGCCTATAACAGTTTGGATAATGCCAATGGGATATGAGTTCAATGAGAAAATCTTAGAGCTACATATTCAACACCTATTGAGCCAACCTAAGGACCCTGAGGCAGAAAGGTTTGGAACCTTTCAAGAACTGGGTGTAAAAATACATGTTGAGCTAAGACATTTGGAGATAAAGAGGAAAGTTAGAAGGGAAGTCAAAGAAATTGCCAAAAGATATGGCATATCAAAAGAGGTAGTAGATGCAAATAGAGAGAAACTTGAAAGAGCTGAGAAAGAGAAATAAGAAGCAGAAAAAGGAAGTGTTCCAGTACAAGCCTCCTCCTAGACTAGATCCTCCAAGAGCTTTGCACCTACCTCTCCTAAGAGCTCAAGAGCCACCAAACCGGAAGTCAAGACATCTAGAAAGGGAGAAAAGAGAATGAAAACAAAAGCCACAAGGTCATACACAAGTCACAAGGATGATGAAGAAACAGAGTTTGATGAGGAAATTAAGAAAATGAAGAAGAAGAAGAAAACATGCAGGGAATTCTCTGCCAGTAAAAACAAAGAAGAAAAGGCAGAAGAATTTGTTGAAAAGCCCACTCTTTTCATTGATGATATCATTAAGGTAGTTACTATGGATGGGAATCTGTAACCAGTAACAAAATTTTATGATGAATACAGTGATACTGACAAGAGGATTCTGGAAGAATCTACAGTCAGGTATCTGAATATTTACAATAAAGCATTCATTGATTCCTAAAAGTCTAGAGTAGGTACTTGAACTAAGAAAAGAGAATGCAAAAGAAAAAGACTTAGAGATTAGGGAACATATACCAATTCAACTCTATCCTTCTATCACTCCAAAGAAAATGGACATGATCTTTAAGGACTACAAGGATGAATTCTAGAGCAAAGTGAGAATGAATAAACTTATGCTTGGAGAAACTGAACAAGTAGCAAGAGAAACAAAAGACATCCTCTGGAACTTCTTCAAAAGATTCAATCTTCCTATTGTAGAGGAAATAGATGAAGAACCTTCCACCATGGATGTTGAAGGATTAAATGTAGCCAATGAAGAATCTTCTGACAAAAATGTAGAAGGTTCAAAAGAGATAGGTGAAGTAAAGTCTAAGGACTTGGATTCCTCTGTTCTGGAAGAGGAAGTTCATGAAGCAGTAAATACAGGTAACATCTCTCCTCTGGATCCCACTACAGACATTCCAGAATCAGGAGCTAAAGGAGAAGGAAGAAAATAGGATAAAGTGAGTCAAGAAGAGGAGGTAAAGGGAAAAGAAGAAAAACAAGCAGAGAAGACCTTTGATAACAGTTCTGAGATCCGAAAAGAAAAGAGGACTCAGTCACCGGCAAGAGACACTATAGAGGTAGTGAAGAACTTCTTGAACAAAGAAATGATGGAGATAGATGAACTTGAACTATTTCAAGGGCCACTAAATTTTGACTCTCTCTCTTCGGTCTAGACAATGAAAATAACATCTTTTGCTCAAGCCAAAGAAAAAGAAAAACTTATGAAATCTAACATGGAAGACTGTGAGTTGTTAGAGATTGCATCTAGGATGCTGGAGAAGATCATGTCATCTTTTCAAAAGGATCCTTTGGCCTCTCCATTTGGTAACTTAAAATCTCTGGTAAATTTTGTTAGCACTCATTTTGATTCTTTAGAGAAATCAGCAGAAGCAAAGGTTCGAAAGGAGTTTTGGGAAAAAGATTCACTGAAGTACAAGGACTCATTGCTAATGATAGGAGGACCCTAGATATTGGGATAAAGAGCCTTGAAAATGCTCTTAAAGATGGCGGAGACATGTACAAATTTTGTCTATCTTGGCCCAAAGTGATAGAGGATATTGAAAAGAAGGTGAAAGAACAAGAAGGTAAACTGTCAAGTTTATCTTAGAATTTTGATCCCCTCACTACATCCTTAATGAATCAATAATGCCAGGCTATTGCCATTATAAATGAAATAAAGAGGCTGAACAAAGAAAAGAAGAATATAATAAACAAGATGAGTGAACTCAGAGGGATAATTATCCCTAAGTTAGAGGCAATGCATGAGGCCTTAACAGATGCTCAGACCACAGCCCAGAGCAGTGATCCGGCAGATCTAAGAAGGGCAAAAGCATATGAATTTTTGTTGAGTGGTCACATCTCCATTTTGGATAGGATGAAGTAGAGCTGGGCCATAGAGTTTGTTCAGTTGAAGGCCACTTTTGCAGATATACTCAAGTATATGTAAGTATAACATGTATATATACTTATGCGGCCATGTATGGGTTAATTTTTGCAAATTTTGGTGTGTAGATTCTGCCCTTTGCCATTGATGTCAAAGTGGGAGTGAGGAGTAGTGAAAAATGTGGAATCTAGCTAAGGGGGAGCTCCAGTAAAATAGTGCATAAGATAGAGCATTAGTCAAGGGGGAGTTTGCTGTGACACTTAGTCATTTTTCACTAAGTGTTGCCATCAATGCCAAAGGGGGAGATTGTTGGAAAGAGACACTGTGTGGCTTCATGAGTGTTGTCATTGATGGTAACAAAGTCTATCCTACACATCCACAGTACATAGTATGCCTATACTGGAAGTCAGATTGAAGATTGTTTTGGTCCGGTGAACAAGAACAGAGTATGCAACAAGGTTCGACAATCAGGTCCAGATCTCTCAGATGATGTAACTCAACAAGTTGTGGATTTGGATAAGTCAAGAGGAGTATCATGACCACTATATTCTAGAGATTTAGCCTTCAGTAGTAAATCATGGAAAAGATATGAGCATCTAAGCATCGAGTTTTAGTCAAGTAGAGTAGACAGAAGAAGAACTGACTGACAGAGCATCAAACTTTAATCTGGATGAGTAAAAAGTGTTGATCAAGCTATTTGAGGGATCATACATTGTTGGCCGACATGATTGATGACTTCTATGCCTATGTTTTTGATACGCATCACAAATCAAGCATGGATTCAACCGACATATCAGTAATTTGTAAATATCTTGAGTATTCTGGTTGCTGACTAGAAAGTTGTTGAAATCCTTGATGCGGATATATATACCAGATGGATTCTAGTATGTAGGAGTGTGTGAGTATAGATGTGATGAAATAAAGTGCAGCAATACAAGTCTGGTATGTGACAGAGCAACAACACTAGAGCAGAGAAAGAATGAAGTGTATCAGATCAGTATATTGTGCCTAATTGGAACTAAACTCTAGCATCTGTAGATGCCTCTCATCAGTTCAAACACCTGATTACCTTCTGTAAGTTCTGTAGATAGTGAGTCTCTTGTAGGCAGTGTGCCTCTTGTGAGCAGTGTGCTTGGATAGTGAGCCCTAATTGGCAAGTGCCATTTTGTACTTCTTATTCTTTTAATAGAGAATATAATCTTGGGTTAGTCACCTCGTGGTTTTTCCCTTAATAGGGTTTTCCACGTAAAAATCCTTGTGTTTTGTGTGTTGATTTTATTTTTGCTCTCATGATTATATATGCTTATATGTTTTGATGCTGCACAAATTATAAAAGAGAAGAAAGTTAAGATAATAGAGATAACTGATTCACCCCCCTCTCAGTTATCTGCCTTGTTTCCAATAGATCTTCTCTCTCATGAGTCTATAAATTGAACCCAATTCCTCCATTTCTATCATCCAAGGTTTTAGTACCCTTGCTTTGTAGGAATCATAGCATGCCTTTGGCACCTAAATTCGTCCATTGCTTGTGATCAACTTGTTATCTTATTACCATTACCATTGTTGTGAAGATCATCATCATTGCAAACCTATCATAGCCATTCCCACTTGACATCTTGGAATAGCAAGGAAGTGCACCTTCTGAGGGCCATATTCATAGACAAGATCATTTGAGATAGGCAATCAATGGAAGCCACGAAGTGAAGAGGTTTGCAAAGGTTTGAAGTTCTTTGTTTGATTGATTTCTTTGTTTCTTATTTCATTGAGTTATTGGGTATTATTGATTTATAATATTGATTATTCATTTACACCAATTTTCCCATAATAGTTCTAGTAATATAACTTTATATTGTTTCACATAAAGAAAAAATGACTATCAACCATTCCCTTGTCGACTACCATGTTCTAACTAGACTTATTTTTTGACAATAACCCCAACTTAATGAATCTAGTTGACAATTGAAGATTTGTCGAGTCAGACCCAAACTTAGACCAATTGGTCAAACATAACTTACCATACTCAATGAAGGTTCACTAAACTGTGAAAGAATTAGAATTAGATGATAAACAATCTATTATTATCCATACACCATATCTCTTCTCTCTAATGATGCTCTCCCTCTCTTTCTGAAAGGGTGGAAAACCTGTTTCATGGTTACAACTTGCAATCACCATACTGGGATTAGTGCATCGTTAGTCAATCCATAAACCTTATGAATAAATAATCATGACATCTTATAATCACATGTCTAAATTCTAATCACATAAACATAAACTTATGATATCATTGATTTATCCTAACATTTTCACATAATGTCAAATCATTAATTCATGCATAGTTAACTACTAATTATGTGCAAGTAAAAAGTAAATCATAGTGAAAATTTGGGGTGTGACACTAAAGGGGGTAAATGTAATATTGGAGATAGAAATAATGTTTTAGTACCTAACACCACAAAAATATCTTATTTGATCACAACAAGGATAAATTTGATATGTATTTGAAAGGAAGTTTATGAAAATTGTCAAAAAGATGAAGAAAAATATACTTTTGTAATTTTTCAAGAAAAGGGTAGTAGAAAATTTGATAAAATATTTTTGTAGGGCACTAGAAATCCTAAGTTAAATCCTCACTCTTCTCTCATATCCCTACAATGACAATTAAAAAAATAGAATTGGAAATCAAAATAAAAGTTTACAAGTCAAATAAGCAATCTAGAGATCAAATGCATAGCTGTATACAACTAAAAATAGCTCAAGTCGAATTAAATAAATATTTTAAATATTTATTTTATTCTTATTCTTCTATCAATAAATAAATATTCTAATTTATTTATTTGGTTCATGTTCATCATATTCCTCGAATAATTAAATATCTTAAATTCCTCTAATGTTATATCCAATTAAATAATCATTATTTAATTATTTCCTCTAAGTCAAAGTCCTATGTCTAAAATCTACATCATCTTATCCTTGTCATTCTCCACATCATTGGACACCTCACCATGTTGCTACAATAATTAAATATTTTTATAATTTAATTAGTCATTTATCCTCTCAAACATGTGCCCTATATCTTCTCAACCATCAAACATGGTCAAAGACACTTGTCTTCTAAATCCTATATTCCCTCTCACATTCCAACAACTAAGGACTCCTTCCTCCATGTTCTTCTCTTGGTCTTCCACCTTTGTCTCAAATGGTCCTTGTGAGCATCATGACATGTGGCTTATGGTTTTGCATTTTCCTCCACCTTGTCATCGTAGTAGGAACATATTCCACCTTTATATCACTCATCTCAACCAATTTGATCTTGACCATGTTGATATGCACCAGAAAACTAAGAGGGGGGGTGAATCCGTTGTCCCAAAAACTTAAACACTTGCTACAATTAAACATTCATCACTTATCCACAATTATTATGATTTAACAATGAATGCATGAAATCATAAACTTAACCACAGATACAATCATCAAACACAAGAGACACCAGATTTACGTGGAAAACCCCAAGGCAGGGAAAAACCAATGAGAGGATTAGCTCTCAATATATATTGCAATCTTGAAATAATGATGTTTAGGCTTGGTCACTCCATGGGCCTAAACATACTAGTTTACTGCCATGAAAAACAATTAGGTCTAGCAGGGTCACTACCTCAACCCTAAACCTAGCAAGATTATAATAAGGGCTATTAAACCCTGAGGGTTGTTAAACCCTACTGGCGGCTTACTGCCAGATTCACTACCACGATCAACACCTTTCTATATGAAGTATAATAATTCCTCTTCTCTGCTCTTCCTCTACTCTATTCTTCCTCTTCTTTCATCTGCCTCTATCTTTGCTCTACCTTCTTGGACCTTTCTTAACATATTCTCATTTTTTCTCAAGGACACTTTTTCCATGACTCAACTGCAAGTATTTATACACTACATCAACCTTGGAATGATCATCATGGTCGGCATCACAATCATCAACCATTGGAACAATCTCCAAGGTTGGTATTACAAACATTTACAAAATAGGTCCTGACCTATTACAACATTGTGCAAAGGAAATGAAATGTGGATCATGCCATCCCTTATCTGGGACTCAAACATGATCTTTCACACCACAACATGCTTCCACAATCTTCTAGAGATCTCTGTAATTATTGGGATTAACCAGGTCGGCCAAGACTGGTTACACACTACACTATCTGGGAACAATCTTCAAACATGATCTCAAGTCCTTAATGTGGACCAATATCAAGATGGGAACATGATTAGGAGATATCCACAAGCATGTTATAATCATCAAGAGAAACCGCACAAACCTTAACCACTTTGTCCATAGGAATCTTCTCACCGAACACATGAACTTCACTGCCTTCAACTGTCCTAAAAAAAAGATAGCTTGTGGACCACCAAAACATGAACCACTACAATTGTAGGTACTTATCATCATTCCAGACTCCCCTTTAGAACTGTAGAGAAAAATACTTTATTGTGGAGGAATGCAGAGCAGAATACTTTCTCCCTATCCCAACTAAACTTATAGAAAAAGAAGGTTTCACTCTGGTGAACACAACTCACTCAGATCTTCATGTGGATGGCTTAAATCTAGATTGTAGCATCCTTAGTCATACCTCTAACTTACTTCCAATCCACATACCACAATCTTCAAGAAATAAATGTGGAGTAGTTTACCAGACTATTCTTTAGCATACAACTCACTATTTTTACTGCACTTCTTTGTAACTCACTTGTTTCTTTCAGAGAGGCTAATTTTCTCAATATCCTCAACATGCAAGTCTTCTAATAAAGTAGTAGAATAAGATATAGTTGACACTAATAACAACAAGGATATGTTGACATCAATGACAACACCGATTAGGCACATACTTGCAACAATCTCCCCCTTTGTCATTGATGGCTACATATGATGTGAAAAACTACAACAGCCATCAAGACAAGATTCTCCCCCTTTCTCTTTACACACTTGCACTCTCCTTACACACCTGCACTCTTCCTTTCTCCAAAATTCTCCCCCTTTCTCTTACACATCTGCACTCTAAGTTTTTCACATGACTTCTCTCCCCCTTTGACATCAATGGAAAAAGGCACATACTTGTACTCATCTACTCTAATCTAATCTTTCTTCTAAACTCTCTAACTAATCCCCCTAATAAGTAGCCCTAAAAAGCATCAATCTGGACCTCTGAGCACCTTTAGACCGATGCACTATTATGCATCTTAGTTTAGAATAGGAGGGGTGATCACCCTAACTTTTCTCTAAGATTTTCAAAAGTATCCTTAGGGAGAGGCTTGGTAAATATGTCTGCAATCTGATCCTTGGTAGAAACATACTCCAACTTGACTTCATTCTCTATCACCTTTTCTCTCAGAAAATGATACCTAATGGATATGTGCTTTGTCCTTGAATGCATCACTGGATTCTTTGATATGTTTATGGCACTTGTGTTATCACAAAATATTGCAATGGGATCTTCATATACAATTTTGATGTCCTTCAAAGTTTACTTCATCCATAACAATTGACTGCAACTACATGTTGCTGCAATGTATTTTGCTTCTGCATTAAACAGGGATATTGAATCTTGTTTCTTGCTCAACCAAGATACTAATCTTTTTCCCAAGAAGAATGCACCTCCACTTGTACTTTTTCTGTCATCCACAGCTCTAACCCAATCTGCACCAGTATATGTATTGAGAGTAAAGTCACAGTCCTTAGGATACCACAAACCATAATCTATTGTACCTTTTAAATATCTCAAAATTCTCTTGACTGCCATCACATGTGATTCCTTAGGTTCTACTTGAAATCTTGCCACAAGACATACTACATGCATTATGTTAGGTTTGGTTTGAGTTAGATAAAGTAATCCTCCAATCATAGATCTATACCTTTTCTAGTCTGTCATGGGTGAGTTATCATCTTTTCTTAACTTACAACTAGTTATCATATGTGTGCATACTGGTTTAGAGTCTTACATCCCAGATTTCTTTAACAACTCTTTCACATACTTAGACTGAGAAATGAAGATACCTTTATTTGACTGACTTATTTGTAGACCTAAAAAGAAGTTCATCTCTCCAAACATAGACATTTCAAATTCACTTTGCATTTCTCCAGCAAAAACTAAGCACATACCTTCATTGCCTCCAAAAATAATGTCATCAACAAAAACTACAACAATCAGGGTTTGTTCATCATTGATCTTAAAGTAGAGATTGCTATTTGTAGTACCTTTACTAAAACCTATCTGTATCAAGTACCTATCCAACCATGCATACCATGCCCTGGGAACTTATTTTAATCCATACAAAGCTTTCTTCATACTACATACCATGTCACCCTGATCTGATGACTAAAATCCTTCTGGTTGTTATATATAGACTTCATCTTCCAACTCTCCTTTTAAGAAGGTAGACTTCACATCCATTTGATAAACCTTGAAATCTTTGTATGTTGCAAAAGCCAGAAACATCCTTATTGCTTCAATCCTTACCACTGGAGCAAAACTTTTTTTAAAATCTATTCCTTCAACTTGAGCGTATCCTTTGCATACCAACCTTGCTTTGTTTCTTACCACTTCACCATTCTCATTCATCTTGTCTCTGAAGACCCACTTTGTACCAATTACATTCTTGTCTGTTGGTCTGGGAACAAGATCCCAAGTCTGATTCTTCTCTATCTACATCAATTCCTCTTCCGTAGTCTTTATCCAATTCTCATCTTTGAAAGCCTCATCCACAGTTTTAGGTTCAATCTTAGAAATCATACAGAAATTTACTTGTTCCTCTGCAACTTTTCTTTTGGTTAAGATCCCTTTGCTCTTATCTCCTATGATTTGATTTTCAAAATGACTGATTCCTACATATCTTGGATTTTAGTAGCACTTACCAGAGCTTGTTCTTCTTCATCTATGCTGTCTTCATGCTGCACCACTTCTAAAACATTTGGATCATCTGACTCATATTCACTTGATTTTGAAGACCTTTCCTTACATTTATCAACTTTAACATTTGCACTTTCAATGATCTTATTCAACATCTTATTATAGTACCGGTAGGCCTTACTCTTGGTGGAGTAACCAAGGAAGATTTCTTCATCACATCTAGCATCAAACTTGCCTAAATCTTCTTCTCTTTTGATATAAAATTTGCTACCAAAAACTTTGAAATATTTCACAGTAGGAACTCTACCATACCACAATTCATAAGGAGTCTTTGAACTGTTACCTTTTACTTGAACTTTGTTTAGGATATATATCGTAGTGTGAATTGTCTCTCTCCAATATGCTTCTAGAAGATGAGCTTCCTTCATCATGGTTCTAGTAGCTTCTTGAACTATTCTATTTTTCCTTTCAACAACTCCATTTTGTTGTGGAGTTTTGGGCATAGATAGCTGTCTCTTTATTCCATGTTCTTCACAAAAGAAATTGAATTCATTTGATGTGAACTCTCCTCCTCTATCAAACCTTAAGCATTTGATTTTCAAATCCATCTCATTTTCAAACATTGCCTTAAATGCCTTGAATTTATCTAGAGCTTCAACTTTCTCTTTCAAAAAGGTGACCCAAGTCATTCTAGAATAATCATCAATGAGTAGCATGAAATATCTGTCTCCTTGCAAACTTCTTAGTCTAGTAGGTCCACACAAATCTGTATACACCAGCTCAAGTAGTCCTCCAACCGATTGGTCCTTGCTTTTGAAACTTGTTCTTGTTTTTTTCCCAAATTAACACTCCTTGCAGATAAGATTACCAAGCTTCACAAGCTTAGGCAAATCTCTAACAACCTGTGCAGAACTTATCTTCATGATATTATCAAAATTTATGTGATACAACCTTCTATGCCATAACCAACTCTCATCAGCCTGAGTCAACAAGGAATAGTTCTCAATTCCTTTCAAGTGATAGATATTACCTCTGGTCATCTTACTAGTTGCAATGACTGTTCCAGAGATTTCCCTAATCTTGCATCCATTGTCCTTGAAGCTTAAATCATAGCCCTTATCACAGATCTAACCCACACTCAAAAGATTGTTCTTTAATCCTTTCACATACAAGACATCTTTAGTATTATGCTTGCCATCAAAATAAATAGATCCTTTCCAACAAATCTTACTAGCTGTATCATCTCCAAACCAAACCAGTCCACCATCATATCTTTCCAAACTCACAGACTTACTTTTGTCACTAGTCATGTAGTGAGAGCAGCCACTATTAATAACCCATTCATCCTTGTCCTTAATGACCTGAGCATCGAAAGCACTTTCCATTGGTTTTTCTTCCTTCACATAGCTAGTAGAATTAGTAGACATGGGATCTTCCTTAATAGGAATGAACACGCATTCATTTACAAAGGAACTAGCATTATTTGTTTCACCATTATCTAATACTCCTTCATCATCATCAAAATCTTCAACAAAATAGCACTTCTTTTGGGTCCTAGGCCTATTCTCATATCTTCTTCTTCTTTTAGAATATCTGGAAGCAAAATGACCTACTTTACAACAAACAAAAGATTTGAAAGGTAATTTGCCTTTATACTTACTGGATCCTCTTTGCAGTCTGTCCATGATGTTGGCTTCAACTTCATCAAACTCATAATCATATTCTACCTTATACTTTTATGATCTGGAAGTACTTCAAAGAGTGCTAGCTTTGAAGGCCATCTCAACTTTTGGTAGTGTTAGTGCCTGAATTGACTGGTAGTTTTTTGAGCAATTTTCATTCAGGCACTCTCCCTAAGTATCCAAAAAATGTTCTAAATAATGGACCTCCTCAGCAGTTTTCAGCATCATCATCATATTTTCCTTGAGGAGGAGGTCATCATCATCATGTTTGTTTCGATGAGGGTCAGCATCATCATGTTCTCCGTCGACCGGTTTCTCATCGTCATCATCATATTTCACTATCGGGTGATGTTTGGTTTTTATCCTGATGATGCTGATGAGCTACAGTGCGCCCTGATCTGCTTGCGAGGGTGATTTTTCAAAGTATCCGGTGATCTTCCACTTATCACCTTGCCCAGACATGATGATGATGTTGCCCCAATGTTCTGAAGGGGTTATTCTTTGAGTTGTTCGACCTGACTTGCTTTTTCTTAAGGGTCGTCATCATCATCATCATATTTCCAGTTATCACCGTGTTGCTCGCGGGGGTCATCATATTATCTGCATCATGATATTTCGCCAGGGTGATACTTTTATCATCGAGTGATCTTGGTTATGATCATCCTGATGATGTTGTTGAAGAGTTCTAAGTGCGACCCGATATTCACTAGGGTCATCATATTTTGAACGTCAGGATGATCTTAGTCAATATCATCCTGATGATGTTGTATCACTTGTTCGATTGTTTTGTCATCCTGATGATGCTGACGTCATCCGTATATCAGGGTGATATCTTTTTCTCTGCCTATCTGCATCATGATATTTCCGAAGGAGGGGGTGATATTTTCAATATCATCCGGAGGTATGTTTGTTCCAGTGTCATGATGATGCTGATATCAGGGAGATATCCACCTGCCGGCTTCGTGCGCTATCTAGTGGGGGTGATCTTTTCGAGCATCATCATATTCATCTATCGCCCCGATCTTACAGAGGAGCTACAGTGCAACCTGATATTTGCACATCAGGAGGATATTTCCAAATATCCGGTTGTCTTCCGAATATCATGATGATGTTAATATGATGATGACGTCATCGAGGTCCCGGGGGGGGTCATATTCCTAACACTGATCATCTTGAGGAGGTCCCCCGATATTTGCAAACATGATGATGACGTCATCCGGATATGAGGAGGTGCGCAGTAGGCAGATGTGATGATGACGTCAGCAGGATATGATGATGATGTCATCAGGATGTTCATCGGCCAGACTTTTGGTATAAGCTCAGCAGGAGGATGTTCCTCCGGTGGATCCGGTTGTGCGGGTGAAGGCGAATATCATGCAGTTTGTATTGCGATATGATGCTGACGTCAGGGTGATATTTCGGGCAACAGGATATCATGCTGCTGGAGGATGATGATGATGAAGTCTTATACTAGTGTCGTCAGGAGCAAAAGCACCGACATGATATATGCTCATGACCTAGTATATAAAGTGTTAAGGAGGTTGCTGCGGGGTGCATGTGGGATAATGTTATCCTGCATATTCAAAATATCATGATGATGAACCTCGGTGGGAAGTGGTTGCGATCGACTGTTTGATGTTCTTCCCGAGGCCGCGGGTTGGTGCGCCATCAATGGCGATTGTTGCAGAGGTATGGGCGATGGCGTGGGCTGATGTAGTACCTGATTGAAGATCTGAATCCCTAGGCGGCGGTGCAAGGCTCGAAAAATCTTCCTGTCTCCTCCCCTACCTGCTGCATTAATATTTGAGAGCCATTTCTATGATACTGTATATCTGGCGGGAGTTTTGGTCAACCTGGTAGTTAATGCTGAATACACCCTCCTGCTATATAATGCAGATGGTGTTATTCATTCAAGGTTGTTGAAAGTTGTGGATTTTTGGCTCTGTAATCCAAAACCAGTTAATCTGGTTGCTCTGTACAGCTTGATCTTGTGAGTTTATGTATCTCCTGTTGTAGGACTTGGCATGAATCCACTGGTTTCATGGTTGATCTTATATGAGTAATGCTATCTTAGCATGTGTTGTGTTAATTCTGTCTCCAGTATTGCATGTATTCTTCTTCTGGATCTGGATGTTTGCGTAATGTTTAGATTCTAGAGCATAGAATTCCTATGTTGAATGTCTGATCTTTTAACCTCTGCTCAAGGGGTAGATTAAACTGTTTTCGGGTTGAACATTGGGAAGGGTATACTGCAGTAGGGATGCCATAAGTAGAGATAGCTCAACACTCTATATTGGGAGATATCTGTAAGGCAGATGTCATGTGTATCCCCCTGAAATCCAGTTTTAGCTATTCATGCTGATCATTCACAGGTGTATGTCTACCGACTCCAAGCCTTGGATAGGCACCAATCATGTTGTGTTCTTGTGTTATACACCATGTCCAGCTTTGCATCCAAATTCATATCTAAACCATTTCATACTTCCACCTGTTAGTTGTAGGAGTAGGATTAGGAACCCCCTGCATGCTCTCATACCCAACCAGACATCATGTCCAAGAATGTTGCCAGCCTTGTGATCTATCATGCAGATCTTGGTCCATACATGAGAGTGTTCTGCCTGTTGTTGTCAAGTTAGATCTTTCTATCTTTGAGCTAGTCAAGGTTACATCTTGAGTTATAGGGATACCCCCCTTGGTGCGGTAGAACCAGAAGTGAAGGGGAGGAGCTCACGCAACCTCCTGTATTCAGTTGGCCTGAATCTGCCGGTGCATTAGAAGTGGCAAACCCTAATGCTGATTCAGAAGAAACGTCAACAAATTGGTGACTCTGCTGGGGATGGACTAAAAAATGATATACTTGTGGCCCATCCGAGTCACTAACAAAATGATGCTCTGCTGGTGGAATGAACCTGGAAAAGTAGCTTTCAGCTATTGAAAATTTTGTCCTCTCTGGAGAGGTGGCGACTCTGCAAAAAGGATCCAAATGCACATGAAAGATGGATGTATGTGATGTGACAGAAATGTGTTGTTCATTTTTCTGCATCTGTATGAGAAAAGGTACCTTGTTCCTTCTCCTTTATATTTGCTGTTTTACTGCATAAGTTAGATGCCAGGGGAGGCCTTAGGCCTAGGGTCTTAGACAGACAAACAATGTCTAAGAGTAAGATTTTTATGAATCCAAGTATGAGTTATCCCACACTCAGTGGTGAAATGTTGGATAAAGGAATAGAAGAGATAAGAAATAGGTTGATATTCTTAGAGGCTGAGCAGGCCCAGTTAAGAAGCAGTAACCCTGTTGTGTCTGCCAGTCAGAAAGCTAAACCTCCTGTCAGCCCTTTTGATCCTTTGTATGACCAACTGGATTTGTCATGGGTGGATTATAAAGTAGAAACTATGCCTGCTAGGATATACTGTCGGATGCCTAGATTTAGTGGTCACAATGTATGTGATGGGAATGCACATATCCAAAATTTTCAAAGTTTTATGGGAAAATATTCATTCAGAGATGAGGATATGTGGATGAGGTTTCTTGTTAGGTCCTTTGATGCAAAAGCAAAAGACTGGTATTTGAGCTTTCCAAAGAAATCCTTTGCCTGTTGGGATGAGCTTGCTGACTGTTTTAAGGAAGAATTTGTAAAAGAACCGGCTGATCTTGTTGCAGAATTGATGAGAATCAGAAAACAAGATGAAGAGCCATGTGTTGATTTCAGTCATAGGTTTGCAGTAGCCCTTTCACATGTCCCTGAAAGTTTCAGACCTGATATTTCAGCCTGTGTTGGCATATTCTTTGAAGCTTTTGAGGAGGGCTCTAGTGCATTACTGAGGGATTTCAAGGTGACAAGTATGCAGATGGCATACAAATTTTTAGAAAATGTAGAAGAAATGAGAAATGTGCACCTGCTGAAACCCCTGTCCCCAGGCCTTGGTGTGAATAATGGTTATGAAGCTGCAAATGACCAAATGATTATGGCATCATGTGCAGATAAAAATGAAAATAAAAGCATAGAGGTTGAGATTGCTGTATTTGAACACAATGCTAACAATACTGCTCAACTGGATTGTTCACCAGTTGAGGATGCCAGTGAAAGGACTAATGAGGATTCCCATTGCAATGATGAGGCAGCTGACCATGAAAACAATAACGAGGTTGTGGACAGCAATGAGCAATTTTTAGAATGGACCTGTGGAGATAATTGTGAGTATTGTACTCAAGACAGAGAAGATATAAGCAAACAGAGAAGCAGCCCTATGTGTGACCCATTGCCTACTTTTCAAACACATGGAGATCATGAAGAGCAGTCAGAAATTGAAATAAGTGCTAGTTCAGAGCATGATTGTTTTTCATTTGATGGCTGTTTTGCTTATAACACACAGGCTGATACTCCTCCACAGAGTGAATCCATTGATGATGAAGAGATGTGCTCTGTTGCCCATGAACAAATGGCATACTATGATGAAACTGATGCACCTGGGTCACCCATTTATGACACATGTGGTGATGAGGATCTGTCTGAGTATGGTGAAGATCTAGACACTATTTTTGGCTTGGATTCTATTTCTCATCCTGATGAAAGAGGAAACAACATACATCAGGTAAGTGACTATGAAAGTGTGCCTGACTTAAAAGAGATGCCAGAGCCTGATCTTTTCCAGCCTGGTGTACCAGATGGTTGTGTACATGATGTACACAATTGTGATTTTGAAAGCTTTTCTTTTGATGAGCCAGCATATAATACAATGAGCCTTGATCTTCCTAGTTTTGTGGTGGACTCCGAGTGTTTCCTATTTGCAGTCCAGCTAGGAGATCATGTTGCAATGCATGATGATGATATAGGTGATAAGTGCTATATGCCATATGAACATGCATTGTTTGATACATTCTGCACCCACATGTCACATGATGCTG
The DNA here is from genome assembly GCA_027924645.1 of Cunninghamia lanceolata. NCBI lineage: Eukaryota > Viridiplantae > Streptophyta > Pinopsida > Cupressales > Cupressaceae > Cunninghamia > Cunninghamia lanceolata. The sequence goes on along the minus strand of BSBN01000377.1, from coordinate 24,934,107 downwards.
AAGGTTATCTGCACAAGGGTGATAATGACAAGCCAAATCAGAGGGTTGAATATGCAGATGACAAGATTTGTTTGTGGGTGGATGTCTATAGTATCTCCAAGCTTGACCCAGTACATGCAGATGAAAACAAGATATTTGACAAAGGGAGATACATGTTTTTCTTTTCTTGGTGGCCTTAGGCCATCAAGTGTGTTTGGTGATGCAGGTCAGTGCAGTATTTGACTCTGTGCCCAATGGATAAGGGACTGGTCTGCATCCCAGAGATCTGGAGTTCTCACTGCAGGTTTTCACCTGCACGTCCCCAGACAGAGCCACTGTTAGTGCCTGAATTGACTGGTAGTTTTTTGAGCAATTTTCATTCAGGCACTCTCCCTAAGTATCCAAAAAATGTTCTAAGTAATGGACCTCCTCAGTAGTTTTCAGCATCATCATCATATTTTCCTTGAGGAGGAGGTCATCATCATCATGTTTGTTTCGATGAGGGTCAGCATCATCATGTTCTCCGTCGACCGGTTTCTCATCGTCATCATCATATTTCACTATCAGGTGATGTTTGGTTTTTATCCTGATGATGCTGATGAGCTACAGTGCGCCCTGATCTGCTTGCGAGGGTGATTTTTCAAAGTATCCGGTGATCTTCCACTTATCACCTTGCCCAGACATGATGATGATGTTGCCCCAATGTTCTGAAGGGGTTATTCTTTGAGTTGTTCGACCTGACTTGCTTTTTCTTAAGGGTCGTCATCATCATCATCATATTTCCAGTTATCACCGTGTTGCTCGCGGGGGTCATCATATTATCTGCATCATGATATTTCGCCAGGGTGATACTTTTATCATCGGGTGATCTTGGTTATGATCATCCTGATGATGTTGTTGAAGAGTTCTAAGTGCGACCCGATATTCACTAGGGTCATCATATTTTGAACGTCAGGATGATCTTAGTCAATATCATCCTGATGATGTTGTATCACTTGTTCGATTGTTTTGTCATCCTGATGATGCTGACGTCATCCGTATATCAGGGTGATATCTTTTTCTCTGCCTATCTGCATCATGATATTTTCGAAGGAGGGGGTGATATTTTCAATATCATCCGGAGGTATGTTTGTTCCAGCGTCATGATGATGCTGATATCAGGGAGATATCTACCTGCCGGCTTCGTGCGCTATCTAGTGGGGGTGATCTTTTCGAGCATCATCATATTCATCTATCGCCCCGATCTTACAGAGGAGCTACAGTGCAACCTGATATTTGCACATCAGGAGGATATTTCCAAATATCCGGTTGTCTTTCGAATATCATGATGATGTTAATATGATGATGACGTCATCGAGGTCCCAGGGGGGGTCATATTCCTAACACTGATCATCTTGAGGAGGTCCCCCGATATTTGCAAACATGATGATGACGTCATCCGGATATGAGGAGGTGCGCAGTAGGCAGATGTGATGATGACGTCAGCAGGATATGATGATGATGTCATCAGGATGTTCATCGGCCAGACTTTTGGTATAAGCTCAGCAGGAGGATGTTCCTCCGGTGGATCCGGTTGTGCGGGTGAAGGCGAATATCATGCAGTTTGTATTGCGATATGATGCTGACGTCAGGGTGATATTTCGGGCAACAGGATATCATGCTGCTGGAGGATGATGATGATGAAGTCTTATACTAGTGTCGTCAGGAGCAAAAGCACCGACATGATATATGCTCATGACCTAGTATATAAAGTGTTAAGGAGGTTGCTGCGGGGTGCATGTGGGATAATGTTATCCTACATATTCGAAATATCATGATGATGAACCTCGGCGGGAAGTGGTTGCGATCGACTGTTTGATGTTCTTCCCGAGGCCACGGGTTGGTGCGCCATCAATGGCGATTGTTGCAGAGGTATGGGCGATGGCGTGGGCTGATGTAGTACCTGATTGAAGATCTGAATCCCTAGGCGGTGGCGCAAGGCTCGAAAAATCTTCCTGTCTCCTCCCCTACCTGCTGCATTAATGTTTGAGCGCCATTTCTATGATACTGTATATCTGGCGGGAGTTTTGGTCAACCTGGTAGTTAATGCTGAATACACCCTCCTGCTATATAATGCAGATGGTGTTATTCATTCAAGGTTGTTGAAAGTTGTGGATTTTTGGCTCTGTAATCCAAAACCAGTTAATCTGGTTGCTCTGTACAGCTTGATCTTGTGAGTTTATGTATCTCCTGTTGTAGGACTTGGCATGAATCCACTGGTTTCATGGTTGATCTTATATGAGTAATGCTATCTTAGCATGTGTTGTGTTAATTCTGTCTCCAGTATTGCATGTATTCTTCTTCTGGATCTGGATGTTTGCGTAATGTTTAGATTCTAGAGCATAGAATTCCTATGTTGAATGTCTGATCTTTTAACCTCTGCTCAAGGGGCAGATTAAACTGTTTTCGGGTTGAACATTGGGAAGGGTATACTGCAGTAGGGATGCCATAAGTAGAGATAGCTCAACACTCTATATTGGGAGATATCTGTAAGGCAGATGTCATGTGTATCCCCCTGAAATCCAGTTTTAGCTATTCATGCTGATCATTCACAGGTGTATGTCTACCGACTCCAAGCCCTGGATAGGCACCAATCATGCTGTGTTCTTGTGTTATACACCATGTCCAGCTTTGCATCCAAATTCATATCTAAACCATTTCATACTTCCACCTGTTAGTTGTAGGAGTAGGATTAGGAACCCCCTGCATGCTCTCATACCCAACCAGACATCATGTCCAAGAATGTTGCCAGCCTTGTGATCTATCATGCAGATCTTGGTCCATACATGAGAGTGTTCTGCCTGTTGTTGTCAAGTTAGATCTTTCTATCTTTGAGCTAGTCAAGGTTACATCTTGAGTTATAGGGATACCCCCCTTGGTGCGGCAGAACCAGAAGTGAAGGGGAGGAGCTCATGCAACCTCCTGTATTCAGTTGGCCTGAATCTGCCTGTGCATTAGAAGTGGCAAACCCTAATGCTGATTCAGAAGAAACGTCAACAGGTAGAGCATCATCAAACTCCCTCATTTCAAAGGCGATAAGCTTACCAAGCAGCTGATCCCTATTGACCATTTTTACTTGCATGAATTCTTCAATTGTGGATACATTGTGATAGTAGGTCTTAGGTAGAGATCTAAGAATTTTCATAACAACTTCCTTTTCTTCGAGAGTTCCTCCTATGGATTTTATCCCTGTGACAAGTTCATCAACTCTCTGCATAAAGGCTGATATGCTTTCATCATCATTCATCTTTAGACTTTCATATTTCACTTTCAGACTTTGTAACTTGGCTTCCTTCACAGAGTCATCTCCTTCATATAGATTTTTCAACTTTTCCCATATGATGCAGAGGACTTAGGATAGGTTGAGGATTCCACCGTTTGACAAGACTCTCTTCTTGACATTCAAGAACCAAATTCATGGATCATCATGCAAAAGTGGGAACAACAGTTAGTTTCTCTGAAACCAGCATGTAAAAGCTTGTTTGACATACCATGGGACCCATCCAGACCATTGGTTAAGGTTTAGCCAGTTCAAGTTTAGGACTTCCTTCACAAACCTAATGGAATCCTTATAGCCCTTGAGATAAGAACAGTCAGCAATAACTCCTTCTATTGGCCTTCAAACTTGAATCTTAGACAATCCTAAGATACCCTTTTGGATGCCCTACAACATATCAAAAACTCACTTTGGGTTGTTTTGTAACATATGCCACTTCCAATAAGGCTGTCCTATTGCAAAGAGCCCCAATTAGCCCAATTTTACAAAGAGACCCCTACACATTTCACTCAAAAAACCCAACCAATGATTGGAACACTTAGGACTCATGCCAAGATCAAGGATTTTGTGGGTTTTGGACACCTACAATCGATTGTACCTTCTTATGCATGTGTGGTTCCTCAAATGGCTTAATACATGAGGATATTAAGCCCTCCTCATCAAAATCTTGCAACTGCCAACTCCCTCTTCTCTGTAAACATTCCAACCAACTGAAACATGAAAGGACACATCCATCCCACTAGTCTTGTGGCACTGAGAGATAGTGGGATGGTCAAAATTCTGTTATTTTGAGCAAAACCCTAGGTTAGGTTTTAACATGATAGTTTTTAGACAACTCCTTATATCTCCCTTCTGAAAAGATGTCAATGCACCAAACCAAATTCAAATGATGGACAATTCCATGCTCTATCTAATCAGATCATGATGAAATGAAAACAATTCTATACCTTTGCAAAGTACAGCCTGGAGTAGCGTAGGAACTCAGGAAATGGAGTTTTCTAGTGACCAATCCAAGAAGAATGGATGTTATTCACCTCCTAGTTGATGTCAAAGCCTCAAACTAGTCTCACATGAAAGTTACTACAACATACTACACATTCCAAATATTTGGAGGTCATGACAATTCCATACTTGAAGATGGTACAGACTGTTTTGACAAAAATACAGGGAAAAAAATAGAAAACAACAGAGAATTAGATTTCTTATTGCTTGAAACTTCTTTCACACCCTGTCACTGATCCATGAGGGTGTCTTAAATAGGTTTACATCTTCCTCCATTAGTTTGGGGTTGGTAGGCAACAAGAAACCACCCTCAAACTACCCAAAACTATCAATTAGCATTGTGTTTACAATATGTATTAGGGGCAGATTATAGTTTAGACAAAACCACTGCCTCGAATCCCTCTAGGATCATATGCTATGTCATATTTTGACACTCCTCTCCAATGTCTCTCCATTTTGACACTCATGGAGGATCTACCATTGTGGACTTGACTACCTACACCAACTACTTGGCATCAAAGCCTTACAAAATGACTTCAATACAATTTCAAATGGTCATAAGACCTTATCACATTCTTCAAATGGGCTTCAAGACCTTATTGACGTTCAAATCAAAACTTGGAATAGGCCTTTTGGTCCATTGGTGCCATGGGTGCTCCTGCACCATACTCTTGGGGTGAGAAAAGAACTCAAGTCCCTTGAGGAAGTAGATCAGCAATGGTGTTCCCATGCTTGAAGATGTCTTCTTCACTCATCCAAGTGGCATCTTTAGTAGATAGACCCCTCCATTTGACAAGGTACTCCTTGTAAGTCTTCTTTCTAGTCTTCTTGATGACTTTTGTGTCCAAGATGCATTCCAATTTCAAGGGTTGATTGGGTGGGAGACCATTAACCCATTCCTCATCTCCTGTTGCTGTCACATTTGCCTCTGAATCTGCATCATTACCACCTCTAAAAGGGACCAAATCTGAGACATTAAAGATAGGAGATATGGCCAAGCCTTGAGGAAGCTCAATCTCATAGGCGTTAGGCCCAAATTTGTACACAATCTAGCAAGGACCTATCTTCTTCATGAGGAGTTTGTTTGGCTGCCCCTTTGGAAGTCTTTCCTTCTTCAAATGTACCATGACCAAATCCCCAACCTTATATTGCACATCCCTCCTTCTCTCATTGGCTTTCTCCTTGTACTTCTCATTGTTCTTTTGAAGAGTTTCTCTTACATTATCATGGATGTCCTTCATGGCCAATGCAAAGTCTTCACCTTGAGCACTCTTCCTCTCTAATCCATGTAGATCCCTCAATTCAAGAATACCTCTTGGGTGAACACCATAGACAATCTCAAATGGACTCCTTCCTGTGCTTCTATTGGTGGAGTCATTGTAAGCAAATTCAGCTTGAGGGATGATCATATCCCATGCCTCTCCATGCTGCTTTGTAAGACATCTAAGGAGATTTCCCAAAGACCTATTCACTACCTCAGTTTGGCCATCAGTTTGAGGGTGATAGGCTGAAGTGAATGACAACTAAGTGCTCAACTTCTTCCACAAGGTATGCCAAAAGTGGTCTACAAACATCGGATCCCTGTCAGTCACAATGTTAGGAGGCAAACCATGGATTCTAACAATTTATTTGAAGAACAAACCGACAATGTGTGAAGCATCATTAATGCAATTACATGGCAAGAAATGAGCCATCTTACTGAATCTATCCACCACAACAAAAATTCTATTAAAGCCTCTTTGGGTCCTAGGAAGACCCAAGACAAAATCCATGCTAATGCTTTCCCATGGCCTATGAGGAATAGGAAGTGGCTGATATAGAGCAGCATTAGATGAAGTACCTTTTGCCCTTTGACAAATACTACAACTTTCAACAAATTTTTTGATGTCTGATTGCATTTTAGGCCAAAAATAAAACCTTTTCACCTGATCCAATGTTTTGTCTAGCCCAAAGTGATCTCCTAGTCCACCACAATGTTTTTCCTTTATGATGTTCTCCCTCATGGAACACCTAGGAACACATAATTGGCTGCCTTTGAACAACAACCCTTGTTGCAACAAAAACTCAGAAAAATTAGAATGATAAGAGTCTGAAAACTGTGAACAAACTTCATATACCTCCTTGAAATCTTCATCATCCTGGTGCATATGTTTGAGAACATCAATCCCCACACTTTGCAACTAAATTTCTTGAACCATACACACCCTTCTATTCAATGTATCTACCACTTTATTGGCCTGCCCCTTCTTGTGTTTGATGGAAAAGGTGTATTCTTGGAGTTGTTCAACCCATTTCATATGGTTGTGATTGAGTTTCTCTTGTGAATTTAGAAAACTAAGTGCATAATTGTCAGTATAAACAATGAATTCTTTAGGCAAGAGATATTGCCTCCATTTTTTCAAAGCTTGCACCATTGCATACAACTCCAAGTCATAAGTAGAATACTTTCTTTTAGCATCATTCAATTTTTCACTAAAGAAAGCAACTGGCCTACCTTCTTGACTTACGACAACCCCTATAGCATGGTTAATAGCATCACATTCTACCACAAACAACTTGTTAAAGTTAGGCAAAACATGAATAGGCTATTGTGCTACTTTTTGTTTCAGAATTTCAAAAGAATCATTGGTTGCCTTTGTCCAAGAAAACTTACATTTTTGCCCCCCTTTGATGGTATCCAAAATAGGTGTACAAATATGACTAAAACCCCTTATAAACTTCCTATAAAATGTTGCCAAACAATGAAAACCTTTTGCATCACCTGCTATTTTAGGAGTTGGCCATGACAATTTGGCCTCTACCTTTGTTGATCCATCTTCAAATTGCCTTGGGAGATGACAAAACCAAGATAGGTGAGTTCTTTCTTCATGAATACACTCTTCTCCATGTTGATCATCAATTGTTCATCATGTAATTTCTTCAAAACTTGATCCAAATGTTGCAAATGCTCTTCCTTAGTACTCCTGAAAACAAGAATGTCATCCAGGTATACCACAACAAATTTGCCAATGAAATCTTGCAACACTTCATTCATGAGACGCATAAAAGTACTTGGGGAATTGGATAGACCAAATGGCATCACCAACCACTGATAAAGACCATCATTTGTTTTGAATGCTATCTTCCATTCATCCCCTTGCTTTATCCTAATTTGATGATACCCACTCTTGAGATCAATCTTGGAAAAGTATCTAGCCCCTCCCAAACAATCCATTAAATCCTCAATCCATGGCATAGGGAACCTATATATTATAGTAATCTTGTTAATAGCCCTAGAATCCATACACAACCTCCATTTACCATCCTTTTTAAGGGCTAGGACTGTTGGGACAGCACATTGGCTAAGGCTCTTTCTCACCAATCCCTTGTCCAACAACTCTTGTAGTTGTTTTGCAATCTCTTCATTTTGAGAAGGTGTCATCTTGTAGGCTACTTTTTTTGGCAAAGTAGATCTTGGTATGAAGTCAATTTGATGGCTTATGTCCCTAATAGGTGGTAATTCATCAGGCATCTCCTCTACCATGACACCCTTATACTTCTCTAACAATTGTTGCACCTCCTTGGGAACTTCTTCCTCTCTAGGACCATGCAAATTAGGACTTTTTTTAGGTTTCAAAATCAAAGCATACCCTTGGGTCCCTTCCTCCTTAAGGGTGTCTAGAAACTCTTTACCACTCACAATCATGACACTTGACCCAACACTCTTCTCTACATTCTCATCCGACAATGGATCCATTCTATACTTCCTACCATTCTTGGTTATGATGGAGTTAGTTTTACCATCATGTTGGGATTGGACATCATATTGCCATGGACGCCCTAATAACAAATGACAAGCATCCATGGGGATTATATCAGACAAAATCTTGTCCTTGTACTCCCCTATCTCAAATTCTACCCAAGATTGTTCATCTACCAAAACTTGTTGCCCCTTATTTAACCATGACACTTTATAAGGTATAACATGAGGAAGTCTTTTCAATTTCAACTTATCTACCATTTCAATAGAAACCAAATTTTTAGTTGATCCTGAATCAACAATTACCTTGCAGATCTTACCATAGGCCTTGCATGTTGTCCTGAATAATGTCTTTCTTTGAGGGGGATCTTGTGTTTGAGGCACCTTCAACATGGTTCTCATCATCAAACTTTCTCCTTAGTGGACTAGGGTTGCACTTCCAATTGGAGAGTTAACACTTTGGTAATCTTCCTCTTGGCTCAACTGGTTCCTTCTCTCTCCTCCATGAGAGCTTGAGGCTTGCTTTTCAGGACATTTGAAGGCAGGATGTCCCACTTGGTTGTAATTGTAGCACCTTCCTATAAAGACATTAGGACCTCTCCCTGGTCCACCAAATCTACCCCTTCCATTGGGTCTCCTTCCTCTAAAGCCTCCTCTAGAACCTGATTCTCCACTTTGTTCTTGGGAACTAGATTCCCCTTGACTTCTTTGAAACTGATTTCTGCCTCCAAAACTGCCCCTACTTCTAAAATTTTTGCCACCTCTTCCTCTATTTTGCTTCTCACCTTTCCTCTTCAACTTCTCCTCAGCCCTCAATGCCATTTGAAAACATTTGTCCATGGTTTTAGGGGTTAGTATACTGATTTCATCTTGTATACTAAACTTCAAACGATTTAGATACCTTTCCACTTTACCTTTTTCATCCTCCATGTATCCACAACGAAGAGAGAACTTGTGAAACTCCTCGGTGTAGGTGGCCACATCCAAATCTCTTTGTTTGAGATTTTGCATCTTCTTGTAGATCTACACCTCATAGTCTGATGGAAGGAATTGGGACTTGATCCTCTCCAACATTCTGCTCCATGAAGAGATCATGCTCTTCCCATTCTTTACCCTCTCACCTTGGGTGTAATTCCACCATGTGAGGGCAACACCTTTGAGTTTAGTTTTTGCAAACTTCACCCTCTTGTTCTCAGGAACTTGTTTGTATTCAAAGTATTTATTTAGGGCCTCAATCCACTCCATAAATTCATCAACATTCATCTTTCCACTAAACATTGGAATCTCCATCCGAGCCTCTGGAGAATCTTTGTCAATTACCATGATGGCTTCAAGGAAATATTTCTGATTTGCAGGTACCTCTACCTCTTCTTGATCTTCTTCTTCCTCCTCTTTTTCTTCCTCTTCATCAGAACCTTCATCTATCCTCTTCCCTATCCTCAGTGCCTTCAAATCAGCCTGGAGTGCTTCCTTGACTCCAGTCTTAATCTTCTCTTCCAGAACTTCTTAACCACCTCAATGGTCATCCCTTTTAGAGGCATGTTGCCAGCTTCTCCTTCACTCTCCTCTGCTAACATATACTAGGTCTTACACACAACCATAAATAGAACATTTAATGGCTCTAATACCACTATGATGTAGAGGACTTAGGATAGGTTGAGGATTCCACTGTTTGACAAGACTTTCTTCTTGACATTCAAGAACCAACTTCATGGATCATCATGTAAAAGTGGGAACAACAGTTAGTTTCTCTAAAACCAACATGTAAAGGCTTATTTGACATACCATGGGACCCATCCAGACCATTGGTTAAGGTTTAGCAAGTTCAGGTTTAGGACTTCCTTCACAAACCTAATGGAATCCTTATAGCCCTTAAGATGAGAACAGTCAGCAATAACTCCTTCTGGTGGCCTTCAAACTTGAATCTTAGATAATCCTAAGATACCCTTTTGGATGCCCTACAACATATCAAAGACTCACTATGGGTTGTTTTGTAACATATGCCACTTCCAATAAGGTTGTCCTATTGCAAAGAGCCCCAATTAGCCCAATTTTACAAAGAGACCCCTACAAATTTCATTCACAGAACCCAAACAATGATTGGAACACTTAGGAATCATGCCAAGATCAAGGATTTTATGGATTTTGGACACCTACAATCGACTGTACCTTCTTATACATGTGTGGTTCCTCAAATGGCATAATACATGAGGATATTAAGCCCTCCTCATCAAAATCTTGCAACTGCCAACTCCCTCTTCTCTATAAACATTCCAACCAACTGAAACATGAAAGGACACATCCATCCCACTGGTCTTGTGGCACTGAGAAATAGCGGGATGGTCAAAATTCCATTATTTTGAGCAAAACCCTAGGTTAGGTTTTAACATGATAGTTTTTAGACAACTCCTTATATCTCCCTTCTACAAAGATGTCAATACACCAAACCAAATTCAAATGATGGACAATTCCATGCTCTAGCCAATCAGATCATTAGGAAATGAAAACAATTATGTACCTTTGCAAAGTACGGCCTGGAGCAGCGTGGGAACTCAGGAAATGGAGTTTTCTAGTGACCAATCCAAGAAGAATGGATGTTATTCACCTCCTAGTCAATGCCAAATCCTCAAACTAGTCTCAAATGAAAGTTACTTCAACATACTACACATTCCAAATATTTGGAGGTCATGACAATTCAGTACTTGAAGATGGTACAGACTGTTTTGATAGAAATGCAGGGAAAAAAATAGAAAACAACAGAGAATTAGATTTCTTATTGCTTGAAACTTCTTTCACACCCTGTCACCGATCCATGAGGGTGTCTTAAACAGGTTTACATCTTCCTCCATCAATTTGGGGTTGGTTGGCAACAAGAAACCACCCTCAAATTGTCCAAAACTGTCAATTAGCATTGTGTTTACAATATGTATTAAGGATAGATTATAGTTTAGAGAACACTATTGCCTCAAATCCCTCTAGGATCATATTGTATGTCATATTTTGACACTCCTCTCCAATGCCTCTCCATTTTGACACTCATGGAGGATCTACCATTGTGGACTTGATTGCCTACACCAACTACTTGGCATCAAAGGCTTACAAAATGACTTTAATACAATTTCAAATGGTCATAAGACCTTATTACATTCTTCAAATGGTCTTCAAGACCTTATTGACATTCAAAGAAAAACTTGGAATAGGCCTTTAGGTCCATTGGTGCCATTGGTACTCTTGCACCACCATACCTTATTTGTAGTTTCAAGATCCACAACTCTCGTCAATATTGAGTTGGTTATTGAGCTTAGCAGAGCATCCTTTGTCTTGATATCTATCTAATATTCTTTGATTTCATCTTCAGTTGTTAGACCATTTTGAGGTATGGTGTATTCTGTTTCTACTTCTTTCCATACTTTGTAACCAAGAGAAAGAAGATGGCTTTTCATCTGAGCCTTCTAGAGAACATAATTTGTTCCATCAAAATGCGGCGCTTCCTTCTTGTAAGACATTTTGGATCTTCCTCAAGATGTTAAACTTTCTTCAGAGGAACTTGGATTTGATACCAATTATTGATAAGCACTAGACAACTGAGAGGGGGGGTGAATCAGTTGTCCCAAAAACTTAAACACTTTTTGCAATTAAACATTCATCACTTATCCACAATTATTATGATTTAACAATGAATGCATGAAATCAAAAACTTAACCACAGATACAATCATCAAACACAAGAGACACCAGATTTATGTGGAAACCCCCAAGGTAGGGAAAAGCCATGGAGAAGATGAGCTCTCAATATATATTGCAATCTTGAAATAATGATGTTCAGGCTTGGTCACTCCACGGGCCTAAACATACTGGCTTATTGCCATGAAGAACAACTAGGTCTAGTAGGCTCACTACCAACCCTAAACCTAGCAAGATTACAAAAAGGGTGTTAAACCCTAAGGAATTTTAAAACCTACTGGTGGTTTATTGCCAGATTCATTGCCATGATCAACACTTTTCTATATGAAGTATAATAATTCCTCTGCTCTGGTCTTCCTCTACTCTGTTCTTCCTCTTCTTTCCTTTGCCTCTATCTCTACTCTACCTTCTTGGACCTTTCTTAATATATTCTCATTTTCACTTAAGGACACTTTTTCCATGACTCAACTACAAGTATTTATACACTACATCAACCTTGGAATGATCATCATGGTCGGCATCACAATCATCAACCATTGGAACAATATTCAAGGTTGGTATTACAAACATTTACAAAATAAGTTGTGACCTATTACAACATTGTGTAAAGGAAATGAAATGTAGATCATGCCATCCCTTAGCTGGGACTCAAAAATGATCTTTCACACTGCAACACACTTCTGTAATCTTCTAGAGATCTCCACAATTACTGTGATTAACCATGTCGGCCAAGACTGGTTACATGCTACACTATCTAGGAACAATCTTTGAACATGATTTAAATTCTATAACATGGACCAATATCAAGATGGGAACATGATTAGGAGATATCCACAAGCACATTATAATCATCAAGAGCAACTGCACAAACCTTAACCACTTTGTCCATAGGAATCTTTTCACCGGAACACATGAACTTCATTGTCTTTAGTTCTATCGTAAAAGAAAGATACCTTGTGGACCACCAAAACATGAACCATTGCAATTGTAGGTACTTATCATCACTCTAGACTCCCCTCTAGAACTGCAGAGAAAAATACTTTATTATGGAGGAATACGAAGCAGAATACTTTCTCCCTGTCCCAACTAAACTTACAGAAAAAGCAAGTTTCACTCTTGTGAACACAACTCACTCAGATATTCATATGGATGGCTTAAACCCAGAATGTAGCATCCTTAGTCATACCTCGAACTTACTTCCAATCCACAGACCACGATCTTCGAGAAGAAATAAATATAGAGTAGTTTACCGAACTGTACTTCAACATATAACTCACTGTCTATACTACACTTCTTTGTAACTCAATTGTTTCTTCTAGAGAGGCTAATTTTCTCAATATCCTCAACATGCAAGTCTTCTAAGCAAGTAGTAGAATAAGATACAATTGACACCAATGACAACACCAATTAGGCACATACTTGCAACAGACCATACATGTGACAAGACTTATTCCTCCATTGTGGATCTTTTGACACTTGGATTTGATCCTTCTTGGCCTATAAAAGCAAGTTCCTCACCTTCATTTTACATCACAAGATCTATAGTACTTACATACTGCAGAAATTCCATCAAGTATCCAAGCATACGTTTGGCCCCCCATTTGCATATTACTATCATAATCTCCATAGTTGCATTATCATTTAGTTGCATACCATTAGCTTCATATCATTATCATTATCAATGGATTTTATTATTAGCTTCATATCCTCATCACTAGCATAATTTGTATTATGCACATTGCATGGTTGAATCCACAATTCCATTCATCTCATTGTCATCTTGGAAAGCAAAGAAATACAATTTTAAAAACAATATCATTATCGACAAGATTATTGAGAAGATAGGAGACAATGGAACTCATGGGATAAATTAGTTTGCAAGGTATAACTTATGTTTTTTGCATTTTTCTTAGTTTCTTTGATGTATTGAATTTGAGTAGGAATTCTAGAGTAATTGTGGTATCTTATTAGGTTTTTACAATAGTTTCAAATTATCAATCACATTTTGGCACCCATCGTGGGGCCTTGCCCCATTTTTAACTTCCAAATTTGAGTTTTTGGTGTACTTATAGTTGTAATAGGTCATTTCTGCACATTTGATTTCCAGTTCTAGGCATCCGTGAAGATAAATTGAAGTCCTGTGCATCTATGAAGACAAAATGCAGTCCTACGCATATGACAAATTCTACTGTGCATCCATTCTTCCCGCACATTTAATTCATCCTACTATGCATATAACTCATTCTACTGTGCATCTATCATCCTACACATATAACTCATTCTGTTGTGCATCTGTTGTATGTTTCTGGACATTTGAAATTAGTCAGTTTTAATATAAGTCTTTTGATAAGTTTTGATGCTAACTCTTGTTGTAGATGTCATTGATCATCAAAGAAAGTATATTCAAACTATAGACAAGGGGTTTTTGTAGGTTTTAAGGCTTGTTTTAGACATCATTGTTGCATTTACTCATACATTGTTAATCTAGTGGCACCTAGTTTAAGAATAGGAGGAATAATCATACAATTTTCCATTACAATTTTGCATACAATCTTCACATAGTCTAAATTAGGAGGTTAATTAGACAATTTTGTATTTCAATCTTGTATACAATCTTCACATAATCTAAATTAGGAGGTTATTTGGAAATTTTGCATATAATCTTTCATACAATCTTCATATATTCTAAATTAGGAGGTTAATTGGATAATTTTGCATACAATCTTGCATACAATCATCACATAGTTTAACTAAGAGGCTAAATTAGACTATCTTTCCTTTTATACTATCATGCAAATATGACATTTTGTGTAGTTAGATTAGTCACACTTAGCTTAATCTAGGTGGTCAATAAACAAGTGTTTGTTGTGCTTGCAAATGTGATAGGCATATGCTCTCCCCTTGCAACATCTTGGGTGATAAAAAAGCCAAACTCATCTCCCCTTTTCTTGTTTACCCTTAGAAAGTCCTACTATTGGATTGTGATTCGTCTAAGAGGGACAACCTTAAGCAAAGCTTTCCTTTGACCCACTTTATAAATGGGATAAGGCAAAAGCCAAGTCCTAACCAACATTAGCCTTGCCTTTCAGTGCCAAATTGAAAAGAGGTGTACTAGCACTTTGTGGAAATGATTTTTACATTGTGTGAAGTATTTGATACTCTTAGTAGGATTGGTCAAAGCTTTTAGTAGCTTTATGCATGCTCGCAAGGCATTGGTCCCTCAAAGTTACTAAGAACCATTTGTTTTAGAGACCAAAATCCTTTTACTTGCTGACATAGGAGGTCAGACCTCTGAAGCCACCCAACATTTTCACTAATAATGTGTAGAGACATAAATTCCTCTTTTGGGAATGAAACTTGGAGTGCCTGAGAAGTGTGTGACATGTAAGGGGAAGCCAGTGCCACCAAGTTTCTAGTTGTCCGCCTTGTTTAAGTGGCTAGGGAAATCCAAGTTGGGATTCAACAAGTAGTATCCTTTCTTGCCTAGGATTGTGCTTGTCTTCAAATTTGTGTTAAACACCAAATGTCACAAACAAACATCAAATTATATTGTCTTCTATGTTTTCTTGCCTAAAAATAGAGAAATTCATCACCAAAAAATATTAACTTACCTTGAAATATGTGCCAAATATAAGCAAAATTGATCACACTACCATTTACACAGAACTGTGCATCTATCAAATATTGCTGCGCATATAACACTTCTTGCTGCACATATAAATCCTGCTATGCATATAACACTTTTTTCTACACATACACACAACAGAGCTGTGCATTCAGATCTGCGCATATAATCAACAAAGCTACGCATTTGAACCCTGTTCCTGCACATCCATAACAATGAGCTATTATCGAGATTTTGAGAAAATAATCAGATCAGTTTTAGATACCCATTTCTACCTAGAATCCAATGGTGAAGTCATTTTAACCATAAAAATTAATCCCATACCCATTTTCAAACATTTCACTCACATATCATACTTACCCTTTCCAAAATCAAACCAAAGCAAATTTTCCCAAAGGTGCCATTGAGATCTTCATATTCAAGCAAAACACTTTGGTTAGTTTCCCTATTAGGATCAATCATCCTCTATCTAGAGACTACACTAAAACATCTTGAAAAGGTTAGTCTACAACAATAGTGATTCCTATCATCCCTATTTGACTCACTTTGGATCAACACTTTGATTGCTACACATCATAGCTCAAGACCATTGTTTGAACTAAGATCAAAACTCCACCTTTAGAAAAACTTATCACCAAACTCATTCCAATCCAATCTTTCACCCAAGACTGCATATCACAAAAAACATCACTTGCATCCACAATTCTCTCATCCAACTCCCTTCATATCAAAAATTTTATGGTTGAAACTAGGTGTCAAACCGAAAGAAGAAAAGAAATGGATCTTTCCAATAGTAGTGAACACTCTTCTAATGATGGAGAAGAAGAAATCCCCCAAGACAACTTGTTTGTGCCTTATAAGATCTAAAATTTCAAAGATGCTTGATAAGGTCATAACAATGGACCCTAAAAAATACATCCTCACGCTAGCAAAACAAGGAGTCAAACTACCTGCTGATTTTGACATTTCCAAATTAAGAGAAACTGAAGCTCCCAAAAATGAAAAGGCTAAGGATCCTTTAGATTCACTCACACAACAAATCCAAGCCTTATAATAACAATTTGTGGACCTACAAATGGGAACTGCCACAAAACATTACTCATTAGAGGATATATCTCCATATCCTTTTGACAAAAGCTTGGTCATGGTACCTTTCCCTTCAAGATTTGAAGTCCCTAAATTTGACAAATATAGGGGGAAAGGTGATCCACATGACCACATTAGAGAATTTAGTGATGCATGTGTAGAAGTTTCCCATAATGAGACATATCTAATGTGACTCTTCCCATGCAACCTAGGAGGTCAAGCAATGGAATGGTTCTCTCATCTACCTCCCAGAATTTGAACATTCCATGAACTAGTGGACAAGTTTGTCACTCACTTTTCATATAACATTGAACATGAGATTTCAATGTTATATAGATCTATGCAATAACAAACAAAGATTGGAGAATCTTTTACCACTTTCTTACAATGATGGAGACAACTTGCTAGTAAATGTCCTTATCATATTCCCAAAAAGCAAATGATTGAAATGTTTGTCCATAACTTGAATATCGAATTAAGCTATCAAATCCAAATCCAATGTCCTACTTTTAGTATGGTCATTGAAATGGGATTACTTATTGAGAAGGCTTTGATAGCTAAAGGACAAATAAAAATATATAAGGATGTCCCTAGTTCAAGTAACAACATGGATAAATCAAGGTTTTGGACTAAGAACAAGAACATTGTAAATGATAGAGTTGTAGATGCAAAATGTGTGACACTAAAACAACCTGTTCTAAATCTATCAAGTCCACACAACAATACTACTCCAAACAAATCCACAAACAATGAACCAAGACCAACAAACTTTCCTTCTCATAGGAAATTTACACCATGAGGGGAATCAATTGAATCTGCCCTAAGGAAGCTCATAGAAAACAACCTCATAACACTTCCTATGGTACAAGAATATGAACCCAAGTTCAAACTCTCTTGCTAGAAAGATTTTGACTTTTGTGAATTCCATAGAATCAAAGGTCATAAAACCAATGATTGCCAATGATTGAAAAACACCATCCAAGACTTGATAGATCAATGAGATATATCAATTTATGGACATACATCCAATGATGGACATATTGCATTCAAGAATCCGCTCCCTAATTATGAGAAGGGAGGTCCCTCTAAACAAAACAATAATGGTGGTAACAATGCCAATTACACGAATGTATCATATGAATACACTGTTAACCACATCTCTGAAAGTGATTCACATGTAAATGTGATTACTATAAATAACAAGCCTGATTGTAATGTAACCACTCATCATGGAAATATTACTCTCCAAGGGGCTCCACCTAAACCATCTTCCATATCCAATCAATATAATGTCCTAGACCAACTGCAAAAGACACCCACCATATATCTATATTGGATCTTTTGTGTCTTTCACCATCCCATCAGGCTATCCTAGGAAAATCTCTATTAGAAACCACTATGCCAACAAATCTAGCCCAAGAGCAATTCCAAGCCATGGTAGGACATCTTACTACCCCTCACTTCCTATCTTTTACTGAAAAAGATCACATGTCCATTACTCAACCTCACAATGCATCCCTTCACATAGAAGCCCCCATTCATAAACATAGAATAAAATGGGTCCTTATAGATGGAGGGGCAGGTTTAAATATATGCACATTAAAATTAATCCTTGCATTGGGGTTCTCTGAGAATGCTGTTGATCCAAAGAAGAAGATCACAATCAAGGCATATGATGAGGAAGAAAGAACATCTAAAGGTACTATTGTTTTGCCAATATGAGTTGGAATGGTAGAGAAAGATGTGGTTTTCCAAGTTCTTGACATGGAACTAGCCTACAATATTCTCCTTGGCCAACCTTGGATACATACGATGAAGGTCGTGCCATCCACCTATCATCAATGTATAAAGTTTCCCTACAATGACCAAGAGATTACTATCCAATGTGATCTTGATCCATTTCAATACTACAACACCATCAAACCAAATCCTGAAGTTGTTATACCTACCAACCATGCAATCTTATCCTCTATAGCCCTTGTTGACCCAAGTTCAATGCCTTCTACATCCAAAACTACCAAACTAAATGTCAAGCTCAAAGATAAAGGGATAGGAGAGTATTCCATTGAGAAAACCTTTTGTCTTGCAAAACTACCCCTATCACCCATGTCTTATGGCAAACCTGTTGTATGGTTACACAACACGCCCCATTTTGACTTGGCAAAACAGGGACCCAACTTTTTGGCTTGTTTTGTGCTTTTTGGCGGTCTAGTAAAAAAAAAGTAAGTCATGCAGATCATCATGCATGGAAGGGCTAGGTAAGTCATCATCATGAGGTTAGTTTGTCAAGATTCATATTTTATTTCAATGACCTCATATTTAGAAAGAGCATAAAATTTCATGTAGGTTTGCCTTTTGCATCATCCTGATATTCGTCAGGATGTAAAAGTTATGAATGGTCAAAGTTTGAGTCAAACCTGATATTCACAGGGGCAGGGTCATATTTCTTAACGTCAGCCATAAGGTCACCCCGATCTAATTTATCACCTGATAAATCATGCGGTCTAAATATCCAGATGTCAATTTTAGGTGATAGTGACCTTTACCCGTCAACAGCTTTATGCATTTCGCGAGGATCATATTTCTCAATGTAACCTGATATTCCTTAATATCCTCCTGCCGCGAAATATCCCCCTAAGCCATTATCCTGATGATGTCATTCAGGTTTGATAAATGAAGAAATGAACATGACGATGACATCATCATCCTTTTTACCTCACGGAGGTATATTTCCAATAGTGATCTTGATCTTTCCTAACATGACGATGATGTCATAGTGCAATAACGATAAACTAAGTCATTATCCTGATGACGTCATCCTGATATTTTCAAATATCACCCGATCTTGCGAATGTAACCCGATATTCCTTAATATCCTCCTGCCGTGAAATATCCCCCTAAGCCAATATGATGATGACATCATCTAACCCCGATGAACAGAGAAAATCACCCTGGCGGTGACGTCATCATCCTTCTTATCTCGCGGAGGTATTTTTCCAACGATTGCCCTTTTTAATAACATGATGATGATGTCAGCTTATCCCATTTCACAAAGGACCTGATATGACGATGACATCATCAATCGGCTTGACATCTGAAGCTCGTCTATTCTCTAACATCTGTCATCTTTTCTAATATGACTGATCTTTCCTAACATGATGGTAACTTCATTCTAACCTGATATATAAAAAGATTGACATGACCGTGCCGTCTTCTTATTCGGAGGGTGATATTCCTCAACATGAAGGGTCATATTTCTTAACATCACCCGATTTCCTTCAGTATGACCATGACATCAGCCTTTCACATTTTAACGAAGCCCATCCATGATGATGACATCATCATCATATTTCGATCTATGAAGAGAGTCATATTAGTTAATATCCCTCATATTAACTAATGTGCATACCCGGACCTGATAGTTTCATTCAATGGAATTTAGTGAGCAAGAGCGCATGTATTGCATATGCATGATCTTATGCATGCGCAAACTGAAAATGTAAGGCTTGCATTCATATGAAGGGTCACATCACCCTTGGAATGCAAAAAGAGCTACCAGAAGGTGAAACCATTTGCAAAAATTCAAAGAAATTCAAAAAATTAGGAAATTTGTGATCTTCTCCTTGGCAGGGTCATAACTCCTAGCTACTGTGTTGGAATTTAAACTTTTTGGACTCATTGGAAAGATAAACTAGTTATCTAGTTTGAGTTTCTCGGTCGCTTAGGCTTAACGCCAAGCACCGACGAAGTCTTGAGCCCTAATTTCACTCCGAAGGCCTCCGAAAATGTGATTTACCAAGATGTAGAAAATACCAAAAATCATATTTTCGATATTTTTATCAAAAATCACTCAAATGACCCTGGACCTGATCAGATATTGAGCCATTTTAGGGCCTGATGGCATGTTTTCTAGTCAACGATAGTCACCCAGACCCTCTTGACCACCTATGGACATTTAATTATGTGAATTTTCACAGATGCTCAATATTCATAACCCGATATGTATAGGTTTGCACATTCACAGCCTGATAAAATACAAATGTTTATTTTCCTGCTAGTTATTAAATGAAGCTGATGCTTGATTCTTGTCTTTTTATTGTAGGATGTTGAAGCTATTTTGGAGGATGGATGAAAATTACAGAGTTGCATGCGGAGGTAACCTGAACCAGGGCTGAGGAGGATATTGTCAAATATACTATTTGCTAGCTAGAGGACGGACTAGGTCAAAGATGCTGGAATATTCTGTGCCAGCTTTATAGTTGCCAACTGACAGACATGTGCTATTCATCTGGACTGTTGATCTTAATAGATAAATCCCGACCGTAGGTCATTTGTAACCGTTCCCCTCACCTTATTCTATAAAAGGTGCAGGGATGTGATAATTTGAGTATTCGAAACTTAATTGAAATTTGTTTGCTGAAGTATTCAGGACTCATTTCAAAGCTATTGTATATGTGCATGTCTTTTGCATACTTAATGAAAGAGAAGAGTATTTCGATTACAAATCTTCGTAAATCTTGAGTAATCTGTGTCTGAATTCTGGATATGTGCTTTGATTTGCTGCGTCCCTTGGAGTGCTCATCATGTTGCATCTATTGTTTTCATTCATCATCCTCTGAAGTTTGCATCAACTGTATCTAGCTGTGGAATATCCTAGTGAACATATGGTTTGATTTCTTCTCCTCATGACAGTATCAAGTATGTATGTGGATCAATAACTAAAGGTTCAACTTTAATTTGAAGTATTTCTTTCAATTTCTTTCAATTTCAGAGCATTTCATCATCACAATTGCAAATAATTGACAATCTTAAGCAAATAATAGAAATATGTAGACATCTCATAGATAACTGAATATCATTAGCATATTTGAGCTAAATGCATGTAGTGTTGAAAATATCATGCAAAGAATTGCAAATAATGGTAAAATTCATGCAAATATCAACCTATAGGCACATTATTTGAGTGAATTCATAGTGCGGAGGTAAAATAATTTGGAGATTTATGCAGGGCAGATATAAAGAACATGATATTTGGAGAAATATTGATGAACTTTATAGAAATTACTGAAGAACGTAAGGCCCCTGAATGATTAACAGCAACACACATCAACCACTGAGTAACGTCAGTAGATTATGAACTAATCAACGGAGACTTGGGATCATGAATTCTTTGAATTCATTGTATCTTTCAAGATGAGTAAAGGTTGTTGTGTAACTTTTATTCTATGTTTGTGAATGACTAACATCATGACCAACAAAACCATCTATGGAAAAACCATAGTAATTGAAGACTCCTAAAGGTCCTTTCATCAAATGGGGTAATCTATTAGATGAAAGTGATGAAAAAATATTCTTCAATGGTTGTACAAAGAAGAGGATATGGAATACAAGCCACAAGATCAACAACCCCAATTACAAACTGATCAATATTGCCTAAGTTTTACTATCTTGCAGAGAATGGGATATGATGGTCATAGTCCCCTAGGCTTAAGAAAAGAAGGTATCATGGAACCCATACAACCTTCTTCCTTATTGGCCTGAGACACTACAGGGTTAGGGTATAAAGGAAAAGAGAAGGAAAAGGTTACCACCAATCTAGTTGAGCAAATTCACAAATTGCAAGAGGGAAGTGATACGAACTCTAATGAATGGGAATGTGATAGTCTTTTTGAACTATCTTGTGAAGACAAGGGCATTGATGTAGTCAAAATATATAGCTCAGCAAATACATACCATGAGGGTCAAAGCTTAAGGCCTAGACCATTAGAGTTTGATTCACAAAATAACGAGTGAGTCTCAAGAGGAAGGTTGGATGTCACACTTGATAGATAATATTAAGGAGAGTACTATTTTAGACCTTGTAAATACCCCCACAAACCTAGACAACTCCTCTATCCTAACCATCATTTCCCTTGAGTCAGACCAACCCGATGATCCTCTTCTGTTAGTACATCTCAAACTTATAGATTGTGAACTATAAGAGGCCCTCAAACTAGATACCTTTCAAAATGACGATGCTATTATTGACTATCTAGAACTAAAGGATCACTTACCATCAAGAGATCATAAAGCTAGCTTTGCTATAGAACTCAATGATAGGGCTTATTTTGGAGGGAGTACCAAGCCTTTTAGTCACAAAAATATAGAAATAAAAAATAGATCTAATGGTGAAAACCGCTCTCTGGCAGTGTCAGATCGTGAAAAAAGTAAAAAAATAAAGGACGAATCTGATGGTGAAAACCTCTCTGAGGCACCAAAGGATGAAAATCTTGACACTCTCCCCAACCTTACACATCAGGAGAGATCCTTAGTTTTGATAGAACCAGTAGAACCTGCCAACATTGGTATAGAAGACAATCCAAAGATAATCTATTAGACAAAATCTTTATCTGAGCAAGAAGAGACAAAATTCATCAAATTCTTCAAATAGAGATAGATAAATTTTTCTTGGTCCTATGTGGATATTCCTGGACTTGATTTAGATCTCATAATGCATCATTTACCACTAGCTCCAGGAGCTAAACTAGTAAAACAAAAGCTAAGGAAGATGCATCTACATATAGCATTTGTAGTGAAAGAAGAATTGAAGAAGCTGTTAGATGTTGGGTTTATTAGACCAATTGACTATTCAGAATGGATTTCCAATATTGTTCCTATCTCAAAACTAGATGGAAGGATCAAACTTTGTAATGATTTCAAGGATTTGAATAAAGCTTGCCCCAAGGATGACTTTCCTTTTCCTAATATCAACATCATTGTGGACCTTACAACAGGGCATACTATGCTATATCTCATGGATGGTTTTTTTAGCTACATTCAGATCAAAATAGCACCAAAAGACCAACACAAGATCACTTTTACATGTCCATGGGGTACATATTGCTGGTGTGTGATGCCATTTGGACAAAAAAATGTAGGAGCAACATACCAAAGAGCAATGACAACAATTTTCCATGATATGATGCACACCATTATGGAAGATTATGTGGATGATATTCTAGCCAAATCACTCACAAGAGAAGGACACATGTAGGTATTAGATAAAATATTTGAGAGATTGGAGCAATTCAACATCCGCTTGAATCCGAAGAAGTGTGTGTTCAGAGTCACATCTGGCAAACTTTTAGGATACATAGTTTCAACCAAAGGAATTGAGGTGGATCCGGCCAAAGTGAAAGTAATAAGGAACATGCCACCACCTTGAAATATCAGTCAACTAAGGTCATTGCAAGGAAAGTTACAATCTATCTATCTTTATCTCACAATTAGCAACAAATGTCATCCATTTACCCATTTCCTTCACAAGAACATTCCTTTCAGATGGGATGAGACATGTGAGTGAGCCTTTCAACTCCTAAAAGAGTATCTGATGAATCCTCCAATCTTGATGCCTCCAATCCATGGTAAACCACTTTTGCTTTATATTTTAGCTACACCAATTGCTCTAGGAGCTCTACTGGCATAGCAGGACTATAAAGGAAAGGAACATGCTATTTACTACATCAGTTGAACATTGGTAGGCTATGAGTTACAATACATACCTATTGAATGAGCATGCCTTTTCATAGTTTTTGCATCCCAAAAACTAAGACATTATATGCACACACATTCAATCAAGTTGGTAGAAAAGATAGATCCATTGAAGTATTTGCTTAGTAAGGCTACTTTGACATGAAGACTATCAAAGTGGGTAATGATTCTTAGCAAGTTTGACATTGAATATGTGGACAGAAGAGCAATAAAAGGCCAAGTGATTGCAGATTAGTTAGTGGATGCACCATTCCATGATGACAATCCATTAAACTGTGAATTTCTAGATGAAGCTATCTTCAACATAACAACACAAGCCTGGAAACTCTATTTTGATGGATCTTATACACAACATGGGTCAGGAGGAGGCATTTTGTTGGTCACACCTCAAGGGAATACAATCTTGAAATCATATAGACTACTCTCCCCTTGTACCAACAATGTGGTAGAATAAGAGGTATTGGTCATTGGTCTTAAAATGTCTATAGAATGGAAAGTTTGAGAGATTCATGTGTACAGAGATTCACGACTAGTCACCAATCAGGCAAATGATGACTACCAAACCAAGGATGAGAAGTTAATGTTGTATAAGTGTATGGTAGATGACTTCAAAGAATATTTTGTTGAGATTTCCTTTGAACAAATACCAAGACTAGAAAAAAAAGCTGTAGATGCCATGGCAACCATTGCATCACTACTGGATATACCTGAAAATTAGTCACGTTATGAGTTCTTAGTGGAGCCAGTGTCTAATCTAGCTTATGACATCCTTGAAACAAGAATCATATGTCACATAGTAGGATCTAATTCCCCCTTGTATAGAAATATCTATACCTATCTGAAAGAGAACATCTTTCCACCTAGTTTATCCAATAATCAATGATGAACCTTCATCTGTCAAGCCACTCACTATACCATAAGTGCTAATACCCTTTATCAACGAGGTCTTGATGGTACTCTCCTTAGGTGTCTCAAAAGTGAGGAATCTCAAACTGCCTTAAGAGAAGTTCATGAAGGAATTTGCAGAACCTACTCTAGTGGTCCTACTTTGGCTAAGAAACTCATGTGTATGGGATACTATTGGCCAAGTATGGAAATGAACTCTTATCATTTTGTGAAAAGGTGCAAGAAATACCAAATTCATGGAAATATAATACATGCACTGGCACAAGAGATGCATCCTTTAATGACTCCTTGGCCTTTTTGTTAGTGGGGACTTGACCTTGTGGGCAAGATTCGTCCCCCATCATCCAACGACCATAAATTCATAATAACTTCCACTGAGTACTTTACTACTTGTGGATCAAAGCCATACCCCTAGCCAATGTCACAGGCAAGCAAATTGCCTTGTTCATCCTGAATTATATCATTTGCCACTATGGCATTCCTTTATCCATTATCACTAATAATGATAGATCCTTTAAAAATTAGGATGTCAAAGAACTTTGTGACAAATTCCATATACAACACCGTTTCTCCACCCTGTACTACCCTCAAGGAAACGGTTAGGCAAAGGCATCTAATTAAACCATCTTGAAAATCTTGAAGAAGACTATCAATGATGTCAGATGTGATTAGCATATCCAACTAAATCCTACTTTGTGGGCCTACCATACTAGTATTTGCAAACCGACAGGTGCAACACCCTATGCCCTAGTTTATGGCTCTAAAGCAATCTTGTGCATTGAGGTCGAGTTACCATCCTTACGAGTATCATTAAAAGGTCTAATAACTGATGAAGAGTATTGGGTTTCTAGACTCCAAGAGTTAGAGTTGTTGGAAGAAAGAAGACAAAATGCCTTTAATCATCTCAAAGCCTATCAACAAAGGATGTCAAGAAGCTACAACCACATAGTAAAACCTAGAGTCTTTTAGGTCGATGACCTAGTTCTCAAGGAAAACCCTAAAAATTAGTAGGACAGTGAAAAGAAAGGCAAGTTTGATCCCAATTAGCTCGGTCCATATGTAATCATTGCTGCCTATGGATTAGGAGCCTACCAATTAGCAACATCATCTAAGGTGAGTTGTTTGATGACCCCCTCAATAGTATGCATTTTCACAAGTTTTATACCTAAAAACCCCAAAGCAAGGGAATCAAATATATATATATATATATAATAAAAGTGAGTGGTGAAAACTTGGAAACAAGTGCTATTTGTGATAAACCGCTTCATCCATCTTGTAGGATTTCAGTTTATACCCATCTTTCCTTCCGCATCAATCAAATCACATAAGGATACTTATCATGGCTAGTTGTTCACTTGCCTTTATTGCCTTATCACTTCAGGCTATCCATCCAATCCTTCATCCATCTTGTCATCTATCGTGACCCAATCATTAGTATCATTGTTGAACTATGTCACCTGTGAGCTATCACATAGGCAAGGCCATCATTGATGAGCCCCCAAGGCTTCCCGTCCATCCATATCTCTCATCTTACCATAATCTATTACATTCCATCTATTCATCCATCACTAGTGTCAACCTCCATTATCAAACTACGTCGCCTCTGAGCTATCACATAGGCAAGGCCATCATCGAACTACATTGCCTCTACATGGTCATGTAGGCAAGGTCATCATCGATGAGCCCTTGAGGCAATAGGTTAGTCCCTTAGGGCCTGTCACATCGAGTTGACCATCCATTTAGTCCATATGTTTCATCCATAATACATAGATCCTTTATTTGAGTAAGGGAAAAAATCTCAACCTAGTTATAGAATTGGATTCTTGAATGTCACAATCTCAGAGGATAAAAATCAGGATCACGATACTATCTCTAGACAACATGTAGCACTACAAACAAATCCTTTTCACAAAACCTTGATGCAAGACATCAACCTCTATTAAACAACAATGGGCCTAAATTATTAGGATGGTTATATCTGTTATCATGGCAAGAAAACATATCTATGGCAAGAAGTTTTGATGGCTATTATAAGTTTAAGTTTTAGATATTGATTTTTGTTATCATGTTTCCTATGCTACTCAAGGATGTCCAAGACTAGAGAAGCTATGATGGGACCTGAATATTTTCTTTTGTTTGTTGTTTGTGGATTAATCTTTAGTAATATGACGACTCGTCTAATGACATGATTAGCAAAAGATCATTGAGGACATTATGGGTCTAAGCATGAAAGAGTGCAATCCTTGTCTGTTGATACGTGCAAGCAATACTCAGGTCATCTAGGTTCAATTTTGCCTGGATGCTTGTATTAACTTGCTAGATCAAAATCCATGTAAGAGATACTCAGGTCATCATGGTGTAATTATACCTAGATGCTTGTATTTCCTTACAACATTTTAAAAGCTCAATGATGAAAAAAGCACTTCAAATATTCACATACAAGATGACTAAATCTCATTTGTACATATTAGGGTTGCATTTCACTTCATTTATAAGCATCACATAATCATCATTTACCAAGTGGCTTAAGATCCAAATCATTTCTTTCATTCATCCAAATTATTATTCTAAGTTATTTACCATATCCAACTCATTAGTCTAATTCTTCTAAGTGATCTTTCATTCATGATTGAGTATACTTGGCATAACAAAAAAAAACCATCAAATAATTGTGTATATCATAGGCATGTCCATCATAAGTTCATATCATTTATAGTGCATTAGTTACATTAAGCATTTAGATCATGATAGTGATGTCATTTATCCACATAGATTGCATACATAATATTTATCATCAAAAATCAAAAACATAGATATCATTTATCATAGAATTTGCATATTAGATCATCATACATAGAAAAGTAAACATCACGTATTGCATTTAAAGAATCATCAACATATGCATTAAGTCATCATAAAATATAAGCTCATGTAGGATCATTACTCATAAACATTAGACATAGATAGAAGTCATAGTGTGAATGTAAGATACCTTATTATGAAAGATTGAAAAAATAGCCAAATTTAGATAAGATTTCTTGCAAAAATGAAACCCCAATTCAACATACAATCAAGTAGACATGAAATAATGTTCAACCAATAGATAAATGATGAAAGAAGCTCCAAATAACTTTATTTAATCACTGCTGTCACAAAAACCAATCACTCAGAAATTCTGATCAGACCATTATACATCAAGTTTTCCACATCAAAATGACAACTAATTGTCTCTTCCTTCAAGTAGGATCATGTACAAACACTTGGCAATTGATTCCAAGTCAAAGTTTGAACAAAAGAGCCCTAGAAATCAAAATATAATTGACTGATATAAAATGACAGTTTGCTGATCCAACTGTTGAAAGTGTACTTTTCACCCAGCCAATGCAAATATGCTTCCAAGCCCTCAAATCTTCACTCCTAAGCCAAATGATGATGTTTCTATGCAATTTCTAGCCCTTGGAATCTTTGTAGAATGTTCAAAAAGCCCTGAAACAAAATGAATATCTCACTGTTATGAAATTTCAGTCCCTACAACATACAAAAATCTCACTCCAATGATATAATAAGCCCAATTGCTACCTTAATAGTGACACCAATGAATCAAGGGATTCAATACATTAATCAAATAGTTCCAAATACTTGTCTAAACCTACAATATTAAGCTCAATGGTAGATATTAGAACAATATCACCTCACACATTGTATGGGGCCATCTCCATACATGATCAAGGGGTCATCACCTTGATAATTAAACTGAAAATCAGAATTATCAGCTTAAAATGAAAAGATAGAAAACATACCAAAGCATCCAAAGTTGCAATTTGATGTTGATTTTCTCTATTTAAAGACTCCATGGATAGGTGTCCATCTCCTTGCCAATTTTGAATTGAAATTTGAATTCCATCAATGAGAATCAACGAACTTGAACAATTGTAAATGAATTACAATCAAACTCTTTCATTTAAAAAAAATTCAATTATTTTAAATGAATTACAACTCCTCCAAATGGATTGATCCAATAGCAATGTACTCTCCTTGGCGGCTTGTGTGCAATCATTAAATATTTTGATTTTGCATTGAAAATCATTCCTTGCCTTGGACGACCACTAACCACTTCATGAAATACATTAAATAAACCACTATGTCCAAATGCAAGTATTTAATATCCTTCAAAGCATTTAAAATCTTGATCCTTGACATAACCGACTTGGCATTCAATTTATGAACTTGCATTTAAAATTCTCCTCTATTTTTGCATCAAACCACAACTACCTCATGCACATGCATTAAATGATAATATTTGCATTTAATAAAAACCCTCAACCACTCCAATGCAAATATTTAATAAATAAAATTTGCATTTAAAATATTTTCAAAGCTCAATATCAAATTAAATGCAATCATTTAATTTCCACAAACCCAATCACCCTCATATCCCATCAATCCAATCCAATCATTTAATAAATAAATGTTACATTTGATATATCCTTCCTTCATGTTTGGCGGCCAGTTATGAATCATATGCAATCATTAAAAATCAAAACCAACCTCATAATTGAAAATACAATTCCAATATTGTATTTCCCATGTAGCTCAAAAACACACTAGTTGATCCAACTTTCCAGTTCTCCATGCATAGAACAAAATCAACTAGCAAATCACACTTAGCTCATAATTTGGGACATTACAGTGAACCATAGGAGCATCATATCATAAGTATCATATGCATCATAGAATCAACATGTCAGAATCATCAAATATAAGCATAATCATAACATCCATCAAAATAGATAACATCCATCAATAGAATAGATAATATCCATCCATTAGTGCACATGCATGTAGTCCATTGAACTCATAGATCATCATCAAAAAAATAATTATGTTCAAGTATACAATGATATCATGAATGAGTATCTCGAACTGTAAAAAATAATGTGTATACAAATGATACAAAATGATACATGTCTCAACAATGGCTATGTAGTACTACCTCCAGAAGGTACTGGCTACTAAGGCTAAGGCTAGGGACCTATAGGCCCTATTCCTGGTGGCCCTCAAGGAGGTGGTGGCCTCATAACTCCAGTCTTTGACAGTGTCCTCCTAGATCTACTGCATGATCTTAGATGAAATCTACCTGCTCTTTTCTCTGGGGATGATGTTTGCTCATATAGAGATCTCTAATAGAAAATCTCCTGACCAGCTCAAACCATCTCTGCAACAATTTGAACGGTGGGACCCTGTGTTGTAGTCTGTTGTACCTACCATAGTAGGGCCTCTGCCCTAGTATATTTCTGCATAGTGGTGTCCCACTTTAATATAGTAGTCCTCACATCTCCCTACAACTTGGTAATCTGCTGGTGCATCTACCCAACCTGCCCTTGAAGCTAAGCCACCTGGGATCGCAATGCTACCATCACCTCATCATCCTAACCCTGGGCCTGTACCTGTGCTTGCACTTGCACCTGAGGCTAAGCCTGTCATGCCCACATTTCCCATGTGGTCACAACACACAACACATGTATCATGTCCACATTTGCCATGTGGTCATGACACAAAACATCAAAAACTTTTCCCACCCAGCTCTAAAAACCCCCTCGCGTGCAACATGCATGCTCAGAGAAAAACACATGAAGGTGAATACCTTAGTCTGAGTTAGGGTATTGCAAAGTCCTTCCGCATCCCTTGCAATATGGTAGTCTACTAAGGGGGTTATGTGATGCGAGGAGCATCGCCATTAGGGTTAGATTTAATTTTGAGTTTAACACTAAGTTCCCTAAATGAAGTGAAGTAATTTTGACATGTGTTGAAATCAAACCCTAGGAACTAGAAATAAATAAACAATTAAATTAAATACATCTAGATCATGATTAAATCTATTGATAAATAAAATGTGATAAAATGGACAGGAATTAAATTACTAAGTTAGCCATAATTTTCTAGGTAAAATTCGACAGCATAACGCCTCTTGAGCACTCATGGAAAATAATTAATTAAAACAATTCTCTAGCTAAAACCATCTAAGAAAAAAATAATTTAAATTTACAAGATACTCCTAAGCTTAACCTATCCAACCTCCCTTTTTGGGCCAAAACAAAAAACAATAATTCAATTATTTTAATACAACTCTAAGGTGGACAAAATTAATTAAAATCCACCCTTCAACTTAAAACTAACCAAAAACTAACCAAATAGATTCTAGAAAGGTTTCAAATTAATTAATTTTCCCCCCAATCTTATTTTCCACAAAATCCTATCTAAGAGATACCCACTAAAAATTAATTAAAAGTCCCAAGTTTATAATAAGCCCACCAAATTAAATCTAACAAGAGTAATAAATATCAAGGTCAAAATAAAAATTAAATCCCTCAAGACAAAAGTTACTAGTGTTTACATATCACCAACATGTGAAGGAGTAAAAGTTGGAAGGGGAAAAGGAAAAGGAATTTAAAGAAAGTTACGTGCACCCTAAAAAGTCCCAAAATGATATTCATTTCTAAAATCTCCCCACAACCCTAATGCTATCCCAAATTAATATTCTTTTCTTAACAAACCCTAATCAAAAGCCCTTTCATTTCCAAGAAAGAAAACTCCTTACAACCCTATTCTTTTCTCATGTCTTCTCTCATATACTTTTTTTTAATACCCTAAACCTATTTTATCTCATATTAGGTTTTGTATTCTCCATCCTGTTTTCTTGCATATTGCTAAATATGGCTGCCATGAAGATTTTAAGCACATAGGTTATCATGCAAGGTAAAACTCTAATTTTTTTATTAAGAAGAGATTACACAGGGTCAGCCTAAAGCACAAACCAAACTAACAATGTCGACAGCCAAGAAAAAATAGGGCAGCATTGATTTTGGGCTCTAAGAGCTAATTAGAGGATTGTATGGAGAAGGGGCAGGTGGGTTGTTTTTACCACAGTCCGCATTGCAGACTGTGGCAAACATAGTCTATAACTACAATCAATACGACTGAAATGGGAGTGGGTTGGGACTATGCCCTACACAATGAAAAATGCAGTCGGCGGTGGCCATGGCCCCCCGTGCTTCGATCTCCAGTGATGGCTACCCCATCTACTGGTTAGGGTATAACTCTAACGGCCACCAAAAAAATCAATTGTTGATCTGTATTTTATTTTATATATATTTTTTAATGTATACGGTCTGTCTGTGGTTGTTTTCTAAAATTTATATATAATATACTATGTATATAAATAATAACAAAAAAATTACAATATCAGATAAAAACAAATGCATACAGCCTTATATATATATATATATATATATATATATATATATATATATATATATATATATATATATATATATATATATATATATATATATATATACATTTTTTTTTCTTCCTTTTTTTTCTACTATCAACAAATTACACAGAACATGAAGAAATAAATTATGAGGCAGAAATTACATAATTAATTCCATGGTTTAGTGGGAGTCTTTTTAACACTAAAATATACTTCTATAACTTTTGAGGTAAGTAAAATAGGGAATTAATACAAAACAACAAACACCATAACAGTATACAAATTTTCTCTTTTTCTTTTGCAAAGTAACATAGCAACATAAACTTCACAGCAACTATATAAAAAAAATCATAAATTTCTTAAATTAACTACATCATTCGCATCTATACTATCTTCAATAGTAAACTGCAATAAAACTAAAATTTCCCTTTCTTTTTTTTTAGCATTACTCCATATAAGTACAAGGGGGTAAAAAGAAGGCTAACTTTTATTCCACACATAGTAACATTTTCACACAAAACTATTATAAAATTTTAAACAACATTCACATATAGAATGGCTTGAATGCTTAATGTATTTCTATTTTGTTTATTTGAAGCACATTCACAATAATAAACAACTATATCACAACAAATAGACTTTGATGGTATACACATTTTCCTTGTTTACAACAATGTAAGGAGAGTTCACTCTCTCATACAAAAATTTACAACAAGGCCTTTTGGCCATGGCTTCAAAACAGCGATACAACTCAACACATAAATGATAAAAGCTCCCTTCCAAGCTCCAAATACTCAAGATGTTAAACCTGCAATAAAAACTAATGAACTTATCATGCCCACAAATGCTCTCCACCCTACCATAGACTCGAAAAAGGATTACCCCCGAGCTAGGAGATCATCCTCACCTGGTTTCACACCACAATAACAATACACAAAAACACTCACAATAAAAAGAACACTCAACCATGGTTTTACACACAACAAAATCCATGAAGAATGGATTTAGGGGGTAGGAGAATGGACAACTCTCTACTCAAGAGGTGCACTCCTAAAACCCAAAATCTCATAATGGTCATATACAAGGCCTCAAGCCTTAAACACCACAAATAATGATACAACATCTCCAAGGCACTCATGCCTTATCAAAATAAACTCCATACTTCTTCAAATGCTCTCATGGCCATCAATATGTCACAAAGATAAAGAGGATGACCTCGAGGAGGTTCACTCCTCTCCCACCCCATACAAGATTTGCTCTCCAAAATGGGAGCCGCATCCATACACCCACAATAAACCCACATAACAAAAAGATTCAAACACTCAAAACCAACAATCACACAAAGGAATGTAAATACAAGAGAAAGACTTCATGCCTTGAAGCTTACCTATGAAAGCCCAATAATGGAAGAAATTTGATGAAGAGTTTTCCAACCTTCTCCAAGATCTTGCCTCCAAAGTGTCACCAAATCTAGCTAACTCTCCCCAAAGCCATCTGCAAAGAAAAACAAGTGAAAAAGAAGAACCCTCTCCCTCTCTCAAAGAGGGAGTATTATAGGCTACTCTCAAGAGCCTTAAGGAATGAGAAGGTGACATGTGTCACCTTCTCCTTCCTCCTCACAAACCACTTGCAAGCTCCATGGGATGTGGAGGTGACACATGTAACTCTCCCCATCCCACCAACCCTCACTCCCTCCACATGTGCTCTCACACATGTGTGAGAGCAAGGTGGAGAGAAGGAATCTCACAAGGGGACTCTAAGAGGATAAGATATGACACTTGTCATAGTTCTATCCTTCAAAGAAATCCCATTCACTGCATTGGAGATGGGTTTCTCACACTTGGGAGTCTTGAAGACTCCCCAAGTCTTCAAGGTATGGAAACCAAAGCCTTGGAAGGAGGAGGCGGTCATGGTTGAATGCTTGACCCATCCACCACTCATTCCAAAATTTGAATTTCGTCACTTTACTTCAGGGTGAAGTTAGAGTGACTAGATAGAGGTTACCCTAGGGTTTAACATGCTCAAATGGGCCCTAGACCATAGGGGTATAACCTAGGGTTGAAATTAACCCAGAATAAACACCTTAAGTAGCATAAAATCACATGAAAAGGCCATCAAAATAAAAAGAACTAAAATGTGCCAATTCAAACATTACATTTCACAACACCATAATTAAATTAAATAAAAAAAGGGTAGACCTAATCAAAAGGACATCAAAAGCAGATATCATTAGAAATCATCATGCAATACACATAAGATCCTAGTCCCTCCTGGCACTACATCGATTTACACAGAATTCACATAAGGTGTGGGTTGATCTTTGATTTTCCATGGGCATGGAAAATCATCTACACACTTACAAAAACATATTAGTAACACATGTACATCATAGCCGAAGTGAAAGAAAGCATACACACACACACACAATATCACACAATCATCTAGTCCTCAAAATCAACACATAACATCATTTATAAGATTCATTATCTACTGCATTTCTAATCATCATTCAATATCAAGATTGGATAATAATCCATTTATTAACACAACCACTAACATTTGAATTTCATCAAAATCAAATAACACATAACATTATAAAATCAAATGAAATCTAACATGTGAACTATAATCAACATCATCATATCATAGTCTATCTAATCCAATCATAGCATATGAAATAAATCCTAAAGGTCTACAAAACGGAATCAATAGTTGTAATGTCCATATGTCATCAAAATGTAAATGTGATGTAAGCAAAATATAGGAGTGAGATAAGTAGGCCTCACATCACCTATATCTAGGGCAACACCTCCACTCTCTGTCTCACTCTCTTCTGTCTTCCATCATCTCCGCCATCATTCCCATCGTCACATCTATCACCTTCGCCACCTCTACCTTCATCATCACCTCCACCACCACCATCCCCTCCACCTCTCCCACCTCTACCACCTCTCCCACCTCGCTATCGCCTCCTCCTCTATTGTGG
The DNA here is from genome assembly GCA_027924645.1 of Cunninghamia lanceolata. Classification (NCBI taxonomy): domain Eukaryota; kingdom Viridiplantae; phylum Streptophyta; class Pinopsida; order Cupressales; family Cupressaceae; genus Cunninghamia; species Cunninghamia lanceolata. Next base: position 24,898,982 of record BSBN01000377.1, on the reverse strand, counting down.
AGCATCATCAACCCCCTCATCTCCATCCTCCAGTCTAGGAGCCCGCTCCCTAGGTCCAGAGTATCGAGGGAAAGGATGAGCTGTGAAGTGTGCCGCATAATTAGCCATCATCCCTGCATCCACAATGTGCCACTGTAAATCCCACACCTAGTATGGAATCTATAAAAATCCAGTCCTCACCTACTCATATGATGCTATAGGACCCCATAATAGATGCTCCTTGTGCATCTGAGAAAATATGGCAGTACCCTAGGGCATCCCCTGGACCCTGCCAAACTATTAGAGCACATGAGAAATGATATGTCACTCTAAAATATAGGGGGTCCTTCCTATCAACCACCACATCTAAAAACAATATGGTAGCTTAGCTGCATCCTCCTCCCATGCCTCACAATCTAGGTATGATCGCCACTCAACTGTGTCCACATTATCCAATGCATGCTGCTAATATGCAAGCTTTCCCAACTTGGACTAGGAAAGATTCTCCTGAAACATGTAGGAGTAGGGTCTATCTCTGCCCCTAAATCCCATCCCAATTGTTCGTGTAATGGCTATGTGACAGCATGCCCAAATTTGAAACAAAGACAATCTAGTAGATAGACTAGGAGCTCCATCATCTACAAACTAGTGAAGATTGTGGTATAAATGCACAAGTATGCACACACCTAGGTGAAGCATGTCCCCTTAGATATCATCCTCTCCAAAGTCCTCCCCATCCAACCGTATATCCATGTGATCTCCTATTTGAGCAGACCACACCTCCAACCAACCTTGCTAGTATAGCTGGCAGGGGCTCATAGTAGTCCACCTTATTAGCCCAGCTAATCTTTGTACCCTCAATATCTGCATCATCAAACAATCATCTACACTCCACCAATCTATCTCCCTCATGTGAGATTCATACTCCACTAACTCTCCCTATATCAGAATCCATAGAATCTGATGCAGATCCTCTAGTGTCACTGTAATCTCTCCAGTCGGCAAGTGAAATGTGTCGTTCTCACTATGATATCTCTCCCCCAGCGCAATCAGTAATCCAAGATTTTCCTGAATCTCAAGCATAAAGAAAACATGCCATAATCTGACTGATCAAAGCACCAAGTGATTAGTCTCAATCAAGTACAATCGTAGCAGCTGTGTAATGAAAAATCTCTCCTGTGACATCAAAACATCATCTAGCTCCTCTTGCAATAAAACACACAAGCATGTTAACCAATCAACTAAACTACATATCTATCAAATCTATTTAAACCAGTTACTTAGCTATCCTATCATTTAACTTATCCCATCATCTCTTCTAAGATTCTATCAATCTTGAAGATAACCTATTAGTTGGCCAACATCAATCAAGATGCTAACTTAATCAAATTAGCTAAGTAATTTGACCATTTTTCATATGTACAACCCTCTTTATCAAAAGTGCATCTTTGTGTTGCATGCGCAGAAGTCACAATCATTTGCGCAATTTTAGGCAAATGCACAGAAACAGGTGCTATATGCAAGTAAAAAGTAAAAAGTAAATCGTAGTCAAAATTTGGGGTGTGACACTAAAGAAGGTAAATGTAATATTGGAGGTACCAATAATGTTTTAGTACCTAACACAACAAAAATATCTAATTTGATCACAACAAGGACAAATTTGATATGTATTTGAAAGGAAGTGTATGAAAATTGTTAGAAAGATGAAGAAAAATATAGTTTTGTAATTTTTAGAGAAAGGGTAGTAGAAAATTTGATAAAATATTTTTGTAGGGCACTAGAAATCCTAAGTTAAATCCTCACTCTTCTCTCATATCCCTACAATGACACTTAAAAAAATAGAATTGGAAATCAAAATAAAAGTTTACAAGTCAAATAAGCAATCTAGAGATCAAATGCATAGCAATGTTCAAGTCAAGTTTAAGGGAGGGTGTTAGAAATATAGTCTTTCCCCTCACATTTTCTATTGTACAAATGTATTAATGTCAAGATTATGACTCATGTCATGTCAAGTTAGAAGCTTAAAGAACAAGTCAAGAGTACATGCCATGCCATAGAGTCAAGTCAAGTTAGAAACTTGGAATGCAATTCAATATTAGAAACTTGGAGTATAAGTCATGTCATATTATACAAGTCAAGTCATGTCAAGTTATAGATTTGGAGTACAAGTCAAGGTTAGGAAAATTGAAGTGTAAGTTATGTATATTGCTCATATTATCTATACCTCCTTCAAATATAATATATGTGAGGAGAGAAGTGGAGAGAAGGAAAGAGGATGAGAAGTACAAGTAGAAACCTTGAACAATTGTATGTAAAATTTCTCTATTTATTAATATATGAAATATATATTTTTTGTGTGTCCATTTTTATGTATGTGTGTGGATAGTAGTCCATGAATGCATTTCTATTATTCTATGTATGCATTTAGAACAATAGTATGCCTTTTTATTTTATGCATTTTAAGTGAATCTTATAAGATTTTAGAGTCAATCAAGGCACACACACACATACACAAACACACACACTTATCTCTATCAAAAGTGGTATCAAAGTAGGTCAACACCATAAAGAACACATGTGCACTAGAGATTTCATGACACACCATAATGACACTCATAGAACACATGATTTTAATGCATGGAGCATGGCTACATGAGTGGAAGTCTTAACCTTATTGCATGATGACTTCTTTGCATTGACCACACAAGAGGGTAAAATTTATTCCAACCATGGTGTTTGGGTACTAGACCATAATCATTTCTCTCATGAATGGAAGGATTAGGATGACAGATGTACAATGCATAATCTCTCAAACTAAATAAGACATAAATAAACATCCATTATGAAGTGGAAATGATGTCTAAACCTTAGGTTTACTCACTTACAAACTAGAACAATCGACAGATCCAAGATCTCACCTAGCCATATAGTAGACTAGTTGTTCTCACTCAAGCACAAATTCTAACACAAAAGAATGATTAACTGACAAAGAAACTAAAACACATTAAAACCAAATACATAGACAAATAAGTTAGACCCCAATAGACAACTCATAGAATTTTTTTGGAAAAGGTTGGGAAGTTCCCATTATCTTATAATCACCTATTTTAATATTGAAAATCACCCCTATGGTGTTTATATTTCCTCTTTTACTATTTCAAATTACCACTTTCCAAAATGGGTGATTCAAGAGAGTCTATAGGTTCAAAATGCATTGTGGGGTTCCTAAAGGATTTGAAATCAATTATGAACATGTCAATGGGATCATCCACAAGACTACCAACACAAACGACCCTCAAAACTAAGTTTTAAATGCATACAACACTTACCAATGAAAAAGGGTCAAACCCCTACACATTGCCAAACAATGCAAGCCAAATGATAGGAACACCAAATGGCCTATAACTTACACACTTACAGAACTATGTGAAAGTGACTCACACCAATGGGCCATGACATCCCTTAGAATTAAAACATTTATTCAAACCACCAATAATAATCATTTAAAAATCAAGTAAAAATTACTCTTATTCACATGGCTAACAAGCCTACTGTACCATGTTAGTAAAACACTATAACATGACTAAGAACATATCTTTCCATGCAAAATAGCTAACAAAGGACATGGTACAATGATATATTTCATTCCATTTTAACAACACAACTCAATAATTAAATCATCCATATTCATTCTTTCCAATTAAGACAAAATTCAACTATAAATTCAATGCATGAGAGTAAGACTATCAATCATGCTACAATGACATATCAATTTGATTGTAAATTTATGATAGTACAAGTTAGGTGACCACCAACCACACCATTAACTTTAAAATAATAATTATGACACATCAATCAAATAAAATATCACCTTTACACATTTTCCAAAATTCATGAAAAGTGCATCTATGCTTAAAAGGAATTATCTCCTTACACATGTATTTTCTACCAAAATACAAAATATAATAAAGATTACAATTTCATGTGCACATGCCCAAATTTCATGAATACAAGAATGGGCATATTTTGAGATCAAATACAAGTTCAAATACATTAATTACATGGTTAAAATCTTTGCTTAATTACAAGGCATCAATGCAAACTAAACTAAATACTAAAATAGGAACTCTTTGAGCTCCCAAAATATCTTCATGAAGGGTACCAATGGAGGATGTACATACCACCCTACTATATTACCATTTCCAAGCATAATAGGTTCCTTTGCCACTCTAGGAAACCCCTACGCCATAGAGAGAGAAGATCATGGATACACAACAAGCAGCACCATCTCACACATATACAAGGGTCTTAAGAAAGACACTAAAATCCACACAATGGTCACACATGGTTCCACAACACTATTTAATGCATAACACACTATGGATACACAATTCAAGTTGGATTCAATCCACATCACACTTGAACGCACCACCCATAAAGGATTCACAACATAATTTATATCTTGTGTTCACACAACCTAATTTAGTAAAGAGAATAAAATAGGCTATATACATGGAGCATTAACACATCAAATTCAATAAGACTATCCTTCACTATTCACCAACACTATCCATTCTATTTTAATATAGTTGAGAAAGGTAAGAAAACCACTCAAAAATCATATTACTATTCAAACCTTAATCACATGCTAAAACTATCATTTTACCCAAAATAGTCATAGCATAGAAAACATAGCATGACATCATCACACAATATCCAAACATTAAAAAAATTATTTTTCAAGAAAAAAACATAAGTCCATAAAATAACATCTCAAACACTCAAAATTCTAAAATTTGTCTTTACATGAATTCACCAAGAACCATTTAAAAACTAAATTATGGCATTAATGAACATCAATTTTTCTTCTAAAATTAAAATTCAAATCTTGGGAAAATAATTACACCATTTAATTCAAAAAGGAAAGAGAAATCCACTTTCACACTCACATAAAATTTTTCAAATGTTTTTCAAGCGTTTTTGGGCTATTTTGTATTTTCTAACAAAATTAAAAATACATCCAATTTAATTTATAACTACCCTTTTGTTTATAATCTACCTAACACCACAAATATGCATTCACATAATTGATAAGAAATTTTTGCAAGAGTTTGTGTACTAGTTTATTTATTCAAAAATATGAAAACTAGAATAAAATTGAAACTTACAAATTTAAGAATTGTTTAAAAAATGAATTATTTCCCTTGATATATAATCAAACATATACAAATAAGCCATATTCCTATTAGAATAATGTGTGGGAGGATGGATAAACAAAGAAATCACATGAAGAAATTAATTTCTTGATAAAAAGGAAAATACCTTAATATTGTGTAAGCTTCCAAATGAGGATTCTTGAGGTGGAATTCATTCTAATCATATCAATCCTTTCTCTTAGTAATCCAATCTAAGTAATCTCTCAATTAAAAAGAAAATTCTCTTCCCAATATTCAATTGCTCCAATCAAGAGACACAAGGATCAGACATGGTTATCACAACACCATTTAATGTAAAACACACTATGGATACATAATTCAAGTTGGATTCAATCCACATCACACTTGAACACACCACCCATCAAGGATTCACAACATAATTCATATCTTGTGTTCACACAGCCTAATTTAGCAAAGAGAATAAAATAGACTAAAGACATGGAGCATTAACACTTTGGATTCAATAAGACTATCCTTCACTATTCACCAGCACTATCGATTCCATTTTAATAGAGTTGAGAAAAGTAGGAGAACCACTCAAAAATCATATTACTATTCAAACCTTAATCACATGCTAAAACTATCATTTTACCCAAAATAGTCATAGCATAGAAAACATAGCATGACATCATCACACAATATCGAAACATTAAAAAAAATATTTTCCAAGAAAAAATCATAAGTCCATAAAATAATATCTCAAACACTCAAAATTCTAAAATTTGTCTTTACAAGAATTCACCAAGAACCATTTAAAATCTAAGTTATGGCATTAATGGACATCAATTTTTTCTTCCAAAATTAAAATTTAAATCTTGGGAAACTAATTATACCATTTAATTCAAAAGGGCAAGAGAAATCCACTTTCACACTCACATAAGATTTTCCAAATGTTTTTCAAGGGTTTTTGAGATATTTTGTAATTTCCAACAAAATAAAAAATACATCCATTTTAACCTCAATTACAACTTAGGCATTTAGAATGCATTATCTTTCTAAAACTCATATCAAAATCATGCAAAACACTTTTTTAAGCATAAGAAAATTCACTTATAATAATCCAATGATCATTTACTAAAGAAAATTGCATATTATCATTCCTATTAAACCATTACATTATTCTAAACACTCAAGGCAACTAAATCATATTTAGGAATAAAATAATGGATAAGGAAATCATAAAACATATGGGTTTCACATTGTAGGACTAGGGATCCAAAATCATAAATGATTCATATTAGTGGAAAACTAGATAAACATAGGGAACATCCGTTCATTCACAACCAAAGAGGATAGGTTAAACAAACAAGCATACCCACAAGAGTCATAGGGTCACCAACCCAACCACAAGGATTGGACAGAGTGAGGTGGTCAAGTGATCCATGATGTTTTCCTTCGCATACCTTCCATTGACCACTCACCTATAAATTTGTTGTACGCTCAAGTTGTCACATCAAATTCAACAATGGAGATCATAGTTGAAGTAGGATTTAGTAATAAATAGGAACATGTAATCAAACAAGGCATATAACCATCCTACAATTACATAATATTATAATCAAACTCAAATAAACCTTTTAATCTAGCATATTAAAAATCAAGGTAAGGCAAGATTTATCACACAAATGGGCCTTACAATAAGTAAGAGAGAAAGAGTGTTGTGATATTAAGAAAACATATTCTCTTTTATGTATTCATTTATATAAATAAATTATAAGAGATGTCAATATAAATGCTAGAGTATTATGCTAGTATTAGGTTTTTCTATGGTACATTTTTGTGTCTCCTTTTAGTTTCAGCATGTTCAATTATTTTCTCATACAAATTAAATTAAATGAGTTTTATGATAAAAAAAGTTAAAAATCATTATTATTTAGCAATTATGTTTATTTTTTACACTAGTGATCTATATTGATGAATTGAAAACTAAAATTAAACTAGGTCTCTCCTTAAGAATGTGGGTGGTTTTCTAAATTCATTCAAAGTTAGTTTAAGTTCTGACTTAATAAGCCTAAATTTTAGTTTAGGAAAGGGAAATCACATATTACTCAACTTTTAATTTGGATTCTAATAAATATCAGCTCATCATTTTGGAAATAACATAGAAGTTCATTGAATCCATAAATAAATTAATAATTATTATTAACTTCATTAGAGGTGATAAGCATACAAAGGAATGTGACAATGGAAGCATATACTAAAAGGAGAGAGATTGAATATGGTAGAGATTCATGTTAAAGAAATTAGATTAAGTGTAATTACAACCGTATATATGTTAATGCATTTCTTTAAAATATGTATACTAATATTGTGCATACAAGATAAATGGATATTAAATATTTGGTTTTCTAATTTAAAATTCTTATATGAAAATATAATATTTAGTGCCTATTGTTAATACTTTTTAGATATAAAATAAATGATAAATGTTACTTTTAAATAATTGATTAAGTCATAATTATATCCAACAAGATATTAAGAAGATGAAATAAATAGATAGAAATATCTTAACCAAGAATAAAGTGTATAATAGTATAAATTTAAAGTTTTTGATCATTTTATGAGTTAGAGATAGTAGTGAAACTTATTTCAAGTAGAACTAATATTGAGAGATTATGGAAATTACAACTCATGGGAATGAAAGAAGTTGGTGTAGAATTCAAGGAAGATATCAACATCAATTCAAGTCAAGTGAAGAGAATGAACAAAATGTACAAGAATAAAAGATTTATACATAGAAAAATAATAATAATAATAATAGAAGAGTATTCATTATTTCAATTATGGATGTAATGGAAAAATTGAAGCTTCAACTAAGGGAAATATATTAATAATTTTAAACTAAAATAGAGTTTGAATCAAGTTGAAATATAGGAATAGGATGAACCCATTGAGGTTACTTGGTGAAAGGTCTATTCCTTAGTTTCTTCCATAATTATGATTTTTTGGTACTAAAAATCTTACATATAACAAAGTTTGATATGAAGTGAATCAATAGTTAAAACCTATTTTACAATGTGTTTAGGGAATAATTATGAGGAAGTTGTGAAATAGTTTATATTTTTAAACTAAAATGCGAAATCATTATGTGGAAAGGTTGTAAATCATTATGCAAATATTACCTGAGAGTAAATATTTTGTATCTAGGTCATTCCATAACCATATGATGAGTGTAACAAAAGAATATTTAGAAATGAATTCTTCTAATAAATCCTTGTTGTATAGTAGTAAAAGGTCTATAGTTGAATTTTGGAGTTTTTTTAGTCATTGGGTTTGTCTTTGAATAAACATGTCTCCTAGTGGTTGTTTGCATCAAAATTTGAAGTTGTAAATTTTCTTTATGTTTATTTTCTTTCTTTTACACATAGTCAAATAAATGGGTTTATGATTAAAAGAACATTATAAACCATTAAACTCATTTGTAGTTTCATTAACTTTTACATTGACATATAGGTTGGTGAATAGTACTAATCATATTCCTAGACATAAGATTATAGATTAATTTCTCAATCCTCTTAATCATACATTAAGTGATGTGATGCTAGTACTATAACTTCTACTTAAAATTATCAATTATACCTTTTGTAACCTAAATGTATTGTCAAATGGAGTAAGGTGACAAATACTAATGAATCTTTCTTTAATGAGTTGCAATAAGAATTTCAAATATTGTCAAATGGAGTAAGGTGACAAATACTAATAAATCTTTCTTTAATGAGTCACGATAAGAATTTCAAACCAAAATATCAAATTTGATCTAAATCCTTCATCAACTCCTTTATCTTGATCCTTTCTCAATTGTTTTTATTTAGATCCTTCATCAACTCTTTTATCTTGATACTTCCTCAATTCTTTTATCTAGATCCTTCATCAACTATTTTAATACACTCTTTATTGGAGTTTACCAACCTCAAAACATCCTTATAACTTTTGGGTTTTGATATAAAGAGTTGATTAGAGCAAATTGATCTCTTATCTTAATTTAATTGTATTATTATTATTCATCTTTTAAATTTCTTTTTGGGTTGTATAATTAGACTACGGAGGTTTCAAATTTATACAGAATAGTATATTATTATGAGACGTCATAACAATCTTTTCATGGTAGTATTGCTTTTTATTTTTTAGAAAATCTCTACATAATTCTCTCACAGGAGTCGTATGAAAAAGGATGGAATGAATATGATGCACCAAAAGTTTCCTCGAGATTGTTGAATGTCATGCAAAGGGTTGAGATTGATTGATGATTACAAGCATTGTGTGTAAGAAAAGAAAGTTGAATCGGTTAAGAGAGTTGGTTACCGAAACATGTCATGTGAACAGCTAATGATGGGAGTGATAAGCACGAGTTGTGTGTAAGGGCCAGGGTAAGCTAAACAGAGGAAAACACATATTTATTACCCTTTCTATTACAGAGCCAACACATATTTATTACCCTTTCCAATCCTATACAGTTTCAAGGTAGGTAAGCCAAGAAATCCTGTGACCTACACAGTAGTATTAATAAACAAGAAAAAAGCGTTTGGCATAAGAAAAGATTGGGTGGCCACAGGGATGGCTTTCGTTTTTAGCTTTTACACCGACCGATATATTCGCTCCAACGTTTTAGACGGCATGAAACAGAGAGGACACGTGGCATTGGCTAGGACAGGGAATCCCGACCATCCGCATCTGATGACGACAACTCGGTCAGGTGGGTCCCACTGTGGGGTCATATGGGTCCCACAGGGCACCGACCGACGCTCCTGGGCCCACACCTTCACCACCTTTTTCCCATTATGTCTATTTATCATTCCCTACATGGCGGCGCTCTCACTCACAAAGCACAAAATTCCTGCATACAGACACCCCCACATTCCCCAATTTACTGCTCTCACGTTTTCTGTCTTGCATTAAATTCTTTTCTTCCAATCCATTTGCCTTATTCAATTTTCCACGTCTTTGTAGAACCAAGTTGGGTTTCTCAGGACATGATCAGATTCGGATTACACAAATATATGTATATTTTTAAGGCTTGAGATTGTGCTCCTGCTTGGGATGTTTATCTAGTGGAGAATAAAGTAGATATTTAACTGTCCAGCACTAGCAGTTCCCCTTCAACGAATGGTTATGAGCTCTGTACAAGTTTGCATGGATTCCAGTACAAAATGGCAGCCGGTAAGAATATCCCATGAATTGCAGTTGCATCCTCAACCAATTCTTTCAGGTTTTGGGGAAAATTTAGGGCATATTCTCTGGTTTGTTAATGTTTAGAATGTTCAAGAGGCAGACTTGTTACTGTTGTAGGAAATTCTTTGGAAAAATCATAACAGACTTACCAAATTCTTTGCAATTTTTTTCTCTCTTTGAGAAGAGGTGTGACATAAGAAGTGCTTGCACTCTCAAACTAGACAACATAAAAGAAACACAAAGAAAATAGAGCTATATGAAGATCCTCACTTTCTGTGATGATTTTGCTATACTTGAAGACAGCTTAAGGTAACTGTATATTTGTTTGGGAGACGAGCTCTATTCTGCTATGTAAGTTCGTGAAACTTTAACACTACTTCATTGAATGTTTGTGTGTTATTATATCTGCAGCTTCTTACTGTTTGAACTGTATTTTTTGCTTCATGTTTCAGTTGCTAGGTGATGTGAGAAATTATTTTAATTGCATAGTTGATGATATTAGAGAAGGAAACATTATTTTTGATCAAGTATTCAGCTAAAACTAAGAAATCTATATAGCCGGTCTATTGAATCTAGTTTTCTTTGTTTGTTAAACCTTAGTTGAGGTTCTGAGCAGCTGATCTATTGGATTCAGTTGGTAGGGTATCAGTTACATTCTTTTAAAAGCATCTCCTAATTTGTTTTAACAATGATAACTAAAATATGTTATATATCTCCTTGCTTTGTCAAATCAATAAATCCTGAATCTCTGACATGTGAATAGAGTCAGCTGCAAGAAATTTGTTTGAATGTAGAAAGACAGACAATTAGAAGTATAATGATCTTACTGCCTGATCTGGTATTCTAAGTATCAAACTATTATTAAAGGAGCAAGTGGTTTATTTTTCCATTTTTGATTTTTCTTATCACTCTTATTCATGTATAAACACTGTGACTTCTCTTGTGTGTGATCCAGAACAGTTTTATGGCAGAGCATGATGCAAAATAAGCACCAACATATTTACTTTCTTTTCTTTCTTATTTCACGTTGAAGCAGATTTATCACGTATTTGGTGTCTAATTAAGCATAATTAATTTTATGGCAGAACATGATGCAGGAGAGGGGGCTAAAGCCTCCAGGAGAAATGTTGTCATGCTCCCAGCCCTTGTTAGAAAGAAGGCCGGTCAAACAGCAAACCGATCAGCAAGCCTTGAAGTGTCCTCGCTGTGATTCAATCAACACCAAATTCTGTTACTACAATAATTACAGCTTATCTCAACCCCGGCATTTCTGCAAAACATGTAGAAGATACTGGACCAGAGGAGGTGCCCTTCGCAACGTTCCTGTTGGAGGAGGTTGCAGAAAGAACAAGCGTACAAAGAGATCAGGCATGACTGACATTCATTCAGGAATAGCACCACCCACTTCCTCCTCTGGACTTACTCCCTCTTCAACTGACCTAGTTATAACAAATCCTTTGCTTCATCAAAATCCAGCTAGTTCCATGCACTATGGACTTCCTAGCAGTGGGAATGATATTAATCTCATCTTTGCTAGAATCCAGCAAGCTGCAAGAATGGGTGACAGATCTTTCATGTCCAATTTTAGTAGCAATAATATGGGACTTGGCCAATCCTCCATGATGCCTTCAAACCTGGTTTCATCTCTTCTCAACACCTCACACTCAGCAGCACTCAAGTCCTCTTTCTCAGGCTTTGAATTTCCTGGCCCAATTAATGCTCGTCATGATCAGGGAAATGAAGACTATTGTTCCTTCCTCGAAGCCAACCCACATGTCACACCTTCACACAGCAATCTGGGTATGTTCAGTGCTCCTACATCAGCAGATATGATGAACAACGCTACTGATTCTTCAATTCCTTGGACCAGGTTGAATCAACCTCCAAAACATCCTCTATCACTTATGCAAGAGGAGCATCATCCAATCAGTGATGGTCATGCCTTGGCTCCTTTTAGTTGTGAGGAATATACAATAGATAAATCCAAAGTGAAGGTTGAGGAACCTGATCAAAATAGGCTTGTTTCAGATTGGCAAATGGTGCCGGGTGCATCAGAAAATCTATTTCACAGTGGTGGGGATACTTCTGATTACTGGAACGGAGGTTCATGGGATCTCATAGGCTCATCCACCCCATTAGTTTAACAGTTGAGCAGAAAATTATGAAGTGGGGGGCATTCATATAAGTCTTTTTTTCTCTTCGATAAGTACCCAGACAGCCTCCATTCGAATTGGACAGAGTTGAGAAGTTCATCTATCATCCAGCATTGTCAAATTCGCTGAAGAATTTACAAGGCATGACGTGAACAGTATTTTTTGCGAGGGCAGAGCGAGATTGACGTCCAGAGAATACAATTTTCTTTCTATTAAGCATTTTTAAAAACTTTTATTTCCTTCATCCAATTTAGCATCTATAAATTAGGGTTAGGGTTTCCTTCCAGTATTTGTTTTGTGTGCTTGTGGAGATACAATGCCTGAGACATCAGATCTGATAGTGTTGGGCTAATTCAGATTAACCCTTATACTTCTCTTTGTTTTTTGGGGTGTTACTGTTCAGCTGCCATGGTTGTCTTATGAGAGCCTTTCCAGTTTTGGCAGCCTCAAGGAATAACAAAGCTTAAACTGTAAATATCAAGTATGGTACATTACTTGTCGTTGCTAGGAGATCAATTTTAGATTCAGTGCTTCTTCAATGTTTGTTGTGAATCTTTTATAGGAATTGGACTGACTATAAAGAGGATAATCCTTTTCTAGAGTGGAGTTGGCATAAATGCTGATGCTGAGGCTGCCGAAATTGATAAGTTTGTTAACAGAAGTTGCTTGATTTGTGTTGGGTATGTCTAGTAATGGCAACCATAATTTGTTGTGTGATATATGGAGGATATATGAAATTGAATTCTCTAGGAAAATGTAATGAAAATGTTGTTATTTGAAAAAAAAAAAAATGAAAATAACAAAAAAAAAAACCAAAATTAGTGTAGGAAATTGTTTTGAGCAAAAACTTCTTGACCGTTTTATCCTCTTAAGGTGATGTATGGATTCAATGAAAAACAATTGTCTATTATCACATAAGGCTGCCATGATGCAGAGATTTTGAGGAAATCCTTCAGTAACCAATTGGAAAAGCAAATTGTTTTGCTGTTAGTTTTTCCAGAATGGCAGACACAGAAGATGTATCTTTGTTGCGTATGATACTGACAAAGTGATGTCCTTTAAGTACGAATTATTTTAAACAAAGTGAATGAAGTAGAGATTCGTGTATTGATTTGCTTAGCTTTTTGGTTTAATAACTCATATGTGCTGATGCCTTGATTTGCTATGGTATGTATCGACATAAGCAATTATACCCACTGTGATAAGCTTGTTTTTCTGAGCGTATCTATTGGGACACCCGCTGCCTGAAAGGCCTCTTTTCATTTTTTTCCAAACTTCCACGGTTAATGATAAACCACTCGACAAATATCATTTGCCAACTTCTCTGCACAGTTTTTAAAAGTAGTTCTCTGTACAGATTGATAAAAACCACGGAAATCGTTTCCAAAAGGGAAATTATATTGGTATTAAATTATTAATGCAAGGAAGAATACAATTTATTATTATTCCCAGAATGTTATAGCTGTGCAGGAGATTCACAAAGGAAAGGATATTTCATAGTGAAGAGCCAATCCATTTAGTAAGATGGGCCACCAGACCGTTCTGGTCGATACCATTATAATTTTCTATACTCTAAATTTAAGAACATTCTCTCTTTAATATGTATATATGTTTCAAATCAGTTTCCCTATTAGATATTTCTTCAGCACTCGTTTTCGTCCAAGATTGTGTATTTATGCGCAGTAGACAGTAAGGCTGACTGTGATGCTTATTTATGGGAAGAAGTAGAGCTAGAGACAACCGTATATAGTGTTTGCAGGAAAAAATATTGTCATATGGAAAAACAACCATTATCATAGCTTTAGTGAAAACATTCGAATAAAACCCAGTTTTTTGTGTATGACATCTATAATGCATTGAAACTATATCTAACAGTTCAGGCGGGTTGTTTGAATTTGGAATTTCCTCTGTGAGGAAAAAAGTGAAGTCAAATCAAATCACTCATCTTCCTTTAGAGTAGAGTTATTTATTCCTGTATATGGCAAATGTTATAAACATGGCTTTGTCACAAAATGAGGAACAGCTCATGATATCTCCCCAATTTTTCCCCTTCCTTTTTGAAACTATGGAGGCCAGGCTTTCATTGGGTTCTCAACTTACCGAGCTTGAACGTAGACTTATTTCTGACATATCATAAAATAAATATTATTGAGTTTGTCTCTGCCTTATATTAATGATAGTTCAAATTTTATTTTATAATAATGACAATGACTTTAATATCCATTGGATCCAATTGGTCTACGAGAGTTCTCAAAGAGTGTAAATCCTTCATGTAAAATTTAATCTTGTATTGGTTAACATTAACTTCTTTATTATTCTCTCATCTTTCAACATATGTAAGTAGAATTGTCTCAGAAAGAATCAAATAGTAATAATAATTATATAGCACAAATTAATTTAGATATAGAGTTGGATATATAATTGCAATAAATACATAGAAATAAATGTGATGGATAGGGTATTTAGCTCTACAATTAATGATAGAAGAATGGTGTTGATAATGTTTTGAATAAACTCATCACCATCAAAATATTAATAGTTTTGGTCAAATAATTGCCTTAGATCTAAACTAGCATAAAAATGACGAAGGTCAATTTTGAGTGCCATAGGTTCAATCCCAACTACCATGAATTTAATGTGCCATGCATACTTGATATGCAATAAGTGAGATTGAACTAAAAGAATGTGCACATGAATATGAGTTCACCTTCATCAAGCTGAATATCTGAACCTACCAAGGTAGTGTCTAGAGACACTATTAAGGTGTTTTCCAACTCACTAGGTGAATAGGTTCTCTTAAGTTAAAACCCTTGGTAAGTGCTCGATTAAAGTTCATAAGTGATATGGAAGATAACATACACAAACATGAAAAATGGCCTATATGATGATGATGTGAATTGATTCTTTATTGCTCTTTATAAATTAAAGTGTATTCTAATGATTTTCTCCTTTTGTTGCATGTGGATTAATTGCACAATAAATTTATTTAAAAATCATGATATAGCAACATGTCATACAAATGACTTAAAATAACTAGTAGAAAGTGACAAGAAATTTGAAGTATGGATTTGCATAATTAAATGAGGTTCATTTTGAAGGCCTAAGCTTTGAATGAAGTCAATCCTAGATCACTTGGAAATGAATCTTAGGGATAAAATGATACTTTCAAGACAAGAAGTGAATGTATAGAAATAAGTGTGAATAGGGGTCAAATCAAAATAGATAGAGGGTGAATGTATGTAAATTGATGCAAATAGGGATGAAATAGATATGGATAGGAATCAAGTTACAAGCCAAACAAGTACAAGAGTATGCCACTTTTTGATGTGTTATTTCATTAATCTATTCCACCATGTTAAGCACACAATTAAATGGGAAATGACATGGATGCTATTCTAATTTCACTATTCTACATGTAACTTATTTAGAACAAATATTTAGATAGGTATTTAGATCTGAAATGAAATCTACCATTTTGTTTAGTTGTATTCATCTTTTTATTTTAGAAACTAGAATATGATTGGAAACCAAACATCTTTGAAGTCACTAAGATATCATTATGTTATGGGCATGTTATAAGGAAGTTTGTTTTAACTGAACTATTTTTTACTCACACAACTTCAATTTCTTCCTAAGATATTTTTGAGAGTTTCCATCTACCTATTTAATGGTATATTTTTTATTTATTTTGGATAACATGGGTTTTTAGCCTAGTCTAAGCCTAGAGAGACCCTTATGAGGGATCTCTTCTCATGACTTTATTGTCAAGACCACTATTGGGGGGTTTTAGTCCCCATGGCATTATCACCTAGGTGTTAGCACCCTTTCAAAACTAGCGAACTTGTTGGCCTAGTGAAGGCCCACGGCCTACGAGCACGCCAGCCTAGCAAAGGATCCGTGAAGGCACATATCCTATGAGCACAACAGCCTAGTGGAGGCACAAGACCTACGAGCTCATTGGCCCAATGGGGGTTTGACCCTTGGTGGCTATCACAGCAAACAAGTGAATTCACCACCGTATTGCACCCTTAAGGGCTATTTAATGATATATTTCGTTATCATGTTATAATTATTACTATTTGTACTTACCAACTAATAAGAGTAGAAAATAATTTCACGTTTATTTTATGATAATATAGTTTACATTTTATCTTTAATTTTTTAGAATTCTAATGGTTTTTAAAACCATTTTAAATTTCAAATATGAGATTTTCATAATTTGAGAAATTTCATGTCACAATGGATGCCATAAAATCTTATCTAATTAGACATATTAAGCATGATAATTGTGTAATGATGGAAAGTCTATATTGATTTAAATAAATAATCTTGTATTTTATAATATTATAATGGTGAAATGTACATATCCATGTGAATTGCAATCTAGTTTTGTATTTGTTTTGATGGACTAGCTTAATACAATTAGATATCAACAATGTCACACTCTTGTGCAAAGTTAGGTTCATTCCCCAATCCATCACCCCTCTTTTTTTTCACACTCAATCTAATATATTTTCCACAATTAGCATTCTATTACATGGTCATATCTACACATACTCTGATACATCCATATATCACCTTTTATATTAGCATTTTCATGTCCTAAGTGAATTTTGTGGTGTGGCATTGATTTTGCACTACACGAAATTGACCCAAATTTTAAAAATTAAAAATTTAAATATGTGTTGACTCCTACATATTCTACTGGTCATTATGAGCTGACTAGGTACATATTTGCATGATTAGTTTCTATACAATGTATTAGTATTTAAAAGTACTTAATGTGCATCATTACATATTGAGCATCTAAACATTATCTAATTATTATTAACATATAATTCTAGGAATCTTTTGATTTGAAGTACTAAAAGGAAATTAATCCTACATCATCATTATAGTACATTTGCATGACTAAATATTCTTTCTTAAATCATTTCCATGATTGTTAAGCTAGTCTAATAAAGGGGATCAATCTCAAAGAACATAACCCTTGTGATCTTGTGATTTCCCTGTGGTATTTTTAAATACCACTAGTGTTTAATAGTCAACAAAGAATAAAGATCACAACAAATTAGGTTGGATAATTATTCTATGATGTGGAGGATCACTTTTGAGGATCTTAGATCACTCTTACATGGTAGATCATTTTTATGCTAGGCATGATCGATCCTACATAGCATGGAATCAACCTACAATAGATTTACACACTATTTTGATTATGAGGTAAAGTATAGATAAATATCATTCATTATTAGTATCAAGGAAAGTAAATTTAAGTGTAACATCAAATTTACACATTTTTCTCAATCCCAATTATCAAAATTAATTAATCTAGGTTGACTTATGTTTGATTTGTGTGCATTATTCAATTTACATAGATTAACATAAGGGAAAGATTATTTTTCCTTACATTTTGGTGAATCTAACATTGCCTACACATCATAGGGCTAGACCTTAGGCCTATACATTCATTCATTTTAGGGTTTTTTACATAAATGATATAATTATGATATTATCATGATTAATTTTAATATTCTTATGGTTTTGGACTCATTTCTATTTCTATTTTTTGATGCTTTAATTAGGGTTTGGATACACCTACCGAGATACATATTTTATCCCATTTTGCCAACCTAGGAAGACATTACCTAATGGCTCCTTTTAGGTCTTTCTCCTTGGATGATATTCATTCTTAATTTCCAAATTTTGATTGGTTCTTATCTTTAGTTACATGTGATCCCTTTATCCTTGTTATTTTTATGGATATGATATGTCTTCTAGTAAGGATAGGGATATGTCTTCTATGGAGTTCTTGTTCTATTATCTCTTACCTTTTCCTTCCTTCATGGAGTTGATTAGTTCTAATCCATGCCTATTAGATACTTATGTCATTTATCCATGAGCCTAATCATGATCATATGGATCGTGATAGTAATGAGCACATGATTAGTGAGGATCTACCTTTTGATAAACCTTGTAGGATGAACATAGATGATATTATTTTAACTCTACCTACTTATGACATTGTTACATCTCATTCTGATCTTACATCCAGAGTCATGAATTTTAGACAATATATCTCCTCTCATACATGATATCCGATCTTCTACATCTCACTTTTTTACTCATGTACATCCCATGATGATGCCATATCTTATAGTAATACGTCTTTATCTATTCATGTGGATATTAGTTATGATAAACTACACCTTTTCATACCTTTAATGATGACATTATGAGCCTTAGTGAAGAACTTTTACATGGTATGGTTTTATGGATGCCTCTTGTGAAGTCAAGTGTTACTTGTTAAGTATGACCATTTAGATAATGATATCTTATTGATTAGTGAGTTTAGTTAATACTTGAATAGTAGAGTTTTACAATGATTTGATTCATCTTGTGTACTTAACACCTCCTTCACAACTTTCAAGGCTTGTGATTTTATTACCAATTTTCTAGCCACAATTGACATAAGGATAGCATAGACTTAAGGATATTCCCTCACAATTTATCTTTTGATCTCAATTCATCTTCTATTAATATGGCTTATATCTTCCATATATGCCTTACTTTCATGCAAGCTCTATTTCACATTATTATAATCTTGTGGTGCATACACACCAAGGACAAGAACATGTCTTGAGATGTTATTTTTTCACTATTGATTTTACCAACAAACACAATCAATTTTCCTCCTACAGCTTAACTCTCATGTAAATAATGGATGTAGTTTGATATTATTTTATAATTATATAACACGAGCACAACAAAATGTCTCTTTGGGATTTAGCATGTATATCAGCCTTATATAGACATATCATGGAAAACACTTAGATAAAATCCAAGTACTTTCTAATACTATTTGATTGGTCTATATTATTGGTATCCAATCAAAATACCAAAATTTTTACTATTTATTCTTCTAATGGGAGATTCAGAAGGTTGGGAATGTAATGTCCTATTTATAATTAATTTCATTCTAATGAAAAATTCCCATTCCAATATTTTTTTGAGTTGAAGTTTGGAAAATAATCAATTTAAATTTATATATTTCAAGCTACTTAATTGGGGATAATTAAATAATTTAAAAAATTTAATTTGTGTTGGTAACCCAAAATGTGGTGTGAGATTTCCTATGGAGCATTTTGTAACTCCCAAGATTATGTGGCACCTAACTATAGTTTACTCTATGAAATATTTTATGATAGCTTGTTAGAGGGGAGTTGCTTATTTTTAGCCAGGAATCTTGCAGCACTTATGAAAAGTGAGCACCATTTGAGAAAAGTTGTTAGAAATAACATTATTTTAATTTATTTTACAAGAGATGGGCATTGGAATTGATGGGATCTCATTTCTCTTTAAATTGGAGGTAATTTATTTATTTCTGGCATCCAATTTTTATATAACTCTCAAATTGTTTGAGCACTTGTGTTCAATCATCCATTTGAGGGGGAAAACCCTTGGGTGTGGAGATCATTTGATGAAAACTCATTGATTTCAAGAATCAAAGGATGAAAACCTTTTGATTTTAAGAATAATAGGACAAAAACCCTTTGGTTCTAGTGGATAATTTCATTTAGAGGTTGTATTATGACTTCAAAATGTTGCAGATTTTAGCTTGTTATAGTTTGTGTGTTTGTAGGATTTGGTAGCAGTAGAGTGGTGTTTTGGATTTCAAATGTGTTTCTATGTGTTGTGGTGCTTGTGATTGCTATGTATTAGTTATTTTATATTTCTTTTTGTCCATTCAAAATAGATATAGTTATTGGGAAAGACACATTGTAATTTACTGCAAAAGATTGCCATTGTTGTTTGTTGTGTATTTTATAGTTTGAGTGTGGATTTAAGTAGAGTTAGTTTCAATTTTATGTTTTTGCTATTCAAATCTGGATTGTCAGTGTTTGGGTTTTCTAGATAGATTTTTTTATAGAACCAAATGTATGTTCTTATCATTCATTTACAACAAGTTTGTTGTGTGTTTTTTTTTGTGTTATTTAAGTGTATTAATCATATTTATAATAATGAAGAAGTTTCCAAGTGTTTCAATACAAAATTGCCAAAGTTTGAGAAACATAGTTAGGTAAAATATTTTTTAGAAATTTGGGTATTTTGCAAGATCTTATTAAATATTTTAAATATTTAATTATTTGTTAAATTATTTTATGGAGGAAATTATAGGGAAAGTTAATATCATCATATGCCTAGGTATGCAATAGAGAAGCTACCCTAATGATAGTGCCTATACCATAAACAAACTTGTGCAAGTCATCATACATGTGGGCTAACATGTACCTAGCCTAGGTAAATATATGTTGATGCTCCTCAACCTTGCAAAAGAATTGAACAAGTCCATAATATAATTGATTGAGCCTTTTCTATCTAGCAAGATCAAAACACCTACAATCAGAATAAGTAGTTGTAGTCCTAAGACACACCACTAAGAAAAATATTGATGTATGGTACTTAATCCCGTCTATGTTAGGGGAACCTCATGCACCACTAGTAGGAGTTAGTTTCCTCCTACTACATAGTGTGATAAGTTTTAATCCATCCACCATCAATAGGAGGGGCATGATAGGCCAAACATCCTCCCATGTCATGGTGATATCTCTATTGGAAAAATGAAAAGTGTTCCCATTTGGGTCCCACCTCTCTACTAGAGTGATGAGTACCCTAATGCCATACTACAAGGGAGGTAGTTCATCAATGTGTGTGAAACCCTCACTACCTCTAGGATAGCCAATAAACATATATGGGTGGAAGTGAGTGCATGCTCGTAGTCTATTGGTTCTATGGTCTCTCATGGAACTCTATCTCAATTTGTACATATAAAAATAAAGAAAAAACATAATTAGTTCATAATCCATCATAAGCATTAAATAAAACTAAGTAATCATGATAGAAACTAGAAATTGAATGGTAGGGGTTGATCTCATAGGCCAAATCAAACTTGTGGGTTGGTCCCTCAAAGTAGGTTTGATCCCGTGGGTTGATCCCATCGTAAATGTGCCAATTCTATGGGTCACATAATATGATGAAAATGATTTCATAAATATTTTAACATTAAAAAAAGTAAAATTTATAAAAAGGATAAAAATTGGGTCAAAAAGCTCACTCACTACATCTAAGTGCTCACCTCACTTAATTCTAGCTCATATTTGATCATCTTGAATAGGAGCATGTCTCTATTATTGCACAATGGTGTCAAATCATAGGGAAGGTTATAGATTTGGGAGGCTAAAATATCTAAGGGTGTGCATAAGAATGAAAGTGAATTTTCACTATTCACCCTCCAATATATAGTTGAGTGCTAATTTACAAATCACAAACTATGAGTCATATGAATCTTGTTCTTACACCTAACTAATCATATTGATGATGATACTACTTTTAGTGGTGATGGGTAGCCTAACCTAACTTTCAAGCTATTTTCGCTATGATGACATTGATGTGCTACATCTCATATTGATGATTAAATTAATTTTTTATGCTTATATGTTTATCGTAAGACATTTATAGGTCACATATGTGCTAATTTCCTACTAGTTTTATGATTACATCATGTTCCTTGAGCATTTATTGTAGAACTAGTTATTACTATAAAATTAAAATTGACAAGATAAATTGACATGTGCACCTATATGCTTATAAATTGATTTGATCACCTATTTCCAATTACCATAATGGCATATGTTGATGTAATTAAATATTTAATTACAATTTATTAAGTTTACATAGGGCCTTTTAAAGTCACCTAGGCTTTTCTATCTTGCAAATATAAAAGAAATATCTCATATGTAATTATTAATCCAATTTCATTAATTGCATCCATATTGTACAAAATCATTCGCTTGTGCTTTTCTTCTCTTATAGAAGACAATCCTAGGTTTTGCAAGTGATCTTGGTGTAGAGGCTAACTAATGTGTTGTAGACTTGACACAATTCAAGGGTAAACCTATCTGAACAATTCGCTTGACATTATACACCTACATTAAATTATCAACCAAGGAGCGTAAGATTATAATGAAACTATACTATATGTGCCTTCAGGGGCTCATATTCTTCTAAACTATCCTATTCAAACCTACTCATATTATTCTACTTTGTTCGAATTCACAGAAATGCATGAGCTGTAAAAATAGTTACATAACCTAGTGGCTACGGGTACCTACAACATAAGTTGTAGATAATTGCTAACAATAGAAAAGTACAGAACTAATCTAAAACCATTCAAAATGATGAGAAAGCTAATGCTAACCTCTGGAGGACTAATATGAATCAATTATACATTTGTTCATGAACCACAACTATTGTAATTAACAATAAGAGTATTCTACTTAACTCACACTGCATTTATAAAATAACAGAAAACAACTTTAACAAGAATGCATAAATGAATAAGAAAATAAGTGAAGTGAAGATCAGTACCTTGAGTGGTCGGCTTAGGGGAATGACTCATTAAGCTGGAAATCAAATCTAACTCAGATACTCATGCATCCACATAACACACAGTTCCATTCATTCCATATCACAAAAATACTTCAAATAGAATCCTGTTTGTAGATTTTATTCAATAATTACATTTCAACAATTCATGTATGGAGAAATAACTAACTAAGGTATCTTCTAATATTGAATAAAACAACTAACAATTGAGTAACTAACTTGACTCCGAGCTCATCCCCTAACTTATACAAAACGAGAGAGTCTTATTCAAGTACCAACTAACTACAATCATTAATCCATTCCTAGATATTAGGATACAGAGTTAATATTGATTTATTAATCCTAACTGAATAAAGGAAAGAGAATCCCCTTCAAATAAGAATTCCTATGCAACAACTCATATGAGAAACACATAAGCTACATTTAGATTCTTGAAACAAGTCTACTTCTTTTGCATTTATTTCTTCCCATAATGATTCATGTTCAGCTTCTAGCTGCCTGCACTTTTGGCAGCTTGATTTTCAACTTCCTTGAATTCCCTTGTTCTATGGCTTGATATAAATTCTCCTCTCCTTGATGCCATGTGCTTGTTGTTGCATAGGGCTTAATCCACAAAACATATGCATGCAAATAACCTTCATAATTAAACCATAGAATCTCATCTATATTGCATACATACTCATGTTTAAATCATTCAACCAATAAATATCATCACCATCTTTCATATTAACAAAATAGGTTCAAGGTTTTGCAAAATATATAAAAAGATAGTATATCATGATGGTAATATTTGAAAAGTATCTGGAAGATTATGTGCAAAAGGTCTGAAAGAATATAATAACAACACAAAAGAGGCCAAGATTTAAACCCATCATTCCCCCCAACTATCCTTTTGCTTGTCCTCTAGCAAAACAATTAATTAAACATCTAGGGTAAAAGATTATAATGCAAGGTGATCTACCTAAGGTCCATCACTTCTCTGACCCCCACCCCCTACTTAAGATAGAAACCATTATAACATGCAAATCTATCCATCCTAATTGATTCTACACTCCTACATTCATCATTCTTTTCTCTTGTCCTGTGTGGTACTGGATAAAGGAGAATAGGAGGATGATAAGTAAGTGACAGCCATCCCACTCCTTTTTGTTATGAAACCTAGATGTACTTGCACAATCTTTAAAACATATTTATAAAATTATGGAAAGAGTGAGTGATGTAGAGGCAATGGGATAGTTGGAGGATGACAAACTAGACAAGGTTTTCTTATGCTCTAAAGCCCAAATTTGAAGATTAGTTTGCAAAAGTGGGAACATCAGTTAAAGACTCTGAATTCTTCATGGAAAAGGTGTTTTTAGATGTTTTGGGACCCATTCCAATCAATAACAAAGACAGACCAAACTCAGGGTTAGCACTTCCTTCACAAACCCAAGAAATGGCTTGTAGCCCTAAAAAAGGAGAACAATCCTAATAACTTTTGACACAAAACTTCAAATGCAGATCTTGGACAATTAGAAGATACCCATTTCAACCCCCTATCACATATCCAAGAATGGGTATTGGTTGTTTTGGACGGAATACCCCAACCTATAACTCCTCTCAATGACCTAGAGCCCCAATTAGGCCTAAAATACAAAGAGAACCCCTTAAATTTCATGCACAGAAGTCAACCAATGGTTTGAGCACCTAGTATTCATGCCAAAACTAAGAATTTTGTGGGTTTTGTCCTCCTAGAATCTATTGTTCCCAAAAATGGCTCTATGGTTCCTTCTCTATGTCTTTAAACATCACCTAACACATGGTTTTGTTAGGTCTTTCACATAAACAGCATCAAATCATCTTCTCTGCCCAAACCCTTTGTAAAATACATTTAAACTACCTTGTAATAGTCCATCCCACTAACCTATGTAGTTCTACATCAGTGGAATGGAAGGAAGTACATGGATTACAATCAAAACCCTAGAGGAGGGTTTTACAAACCAAGTTTAGAGAAAACCTTATAACTCCCTACAATGCAACTTTCAAGACACCAAAAACACTTCAAATGATAGATAACTCAATATACTAACCAATCAAAACATGAAGAAGTGAAGACAGTCCTGTACCTTCACATAGTATGGCATGTAGGAGCGATTTCTTCAAGAAGACAGAGTTTCCACAATGAGCAGTCCTAGCAATATGGTTACAAAACTCTTCTCACTTAACATCAAAACACTAAAATGGACTTGAATGAAAGATATTCCATCATCCTATTCATACCACATGTTTGGGGTCCATAACTGTTCCGTACAGGTGAGTAGTACGGACTGTTACTTCAGAAAATACAGAAAAAACAATAGAACAACAGAGAATTGATGTTGTTATTGCTTATAACTCCTCCTCCTTCATACATTTCACTTGCTCAAAGGTATATAGACTTGTATACCTCTTGAAAACTTCATTGAGGATAGCTTTGGTTGATCAAGGAAGCCACAACCACTTCGAACTTCCTTGACAGTTTTGCAACTACAACCACTTACAACTATTTACCAGTTTTGTCCTTACATGTTTAGGACTGTTTAGGCTTTAACAAGTGCCTTCAAACATTTGGCAATTGTATTAAACCTTTGACAAGACTTTGACATACCTTTCTAACACTTTGACATGCCTTTGCAAGGCTTACAACATGAAATGTATGATTGTCCTTTATGGCTTTATGACTGCCTCCTATACAATGTATGATTGTATGATTGCTTATTACAAACATGGCATCATAGCCCTTATTACAACATGAGAATGGTCTCCAAGACCTTATTGAATCCACAAAACAAAATGAACAACAAAACAAGAGAACTCAAGACTTTAGTCTTCTTGGTGCTCTTGCACCATACTCCCCGAGTGGAAAGAGAACTCAAGTCTCTTGAGGAAGTAGATCAGCAATTGTGACACCATGCTTCAAGATGTCTTCTTCACTCATTCAAGTGGCATCTTCAATGGGTAAGCCACTCCATTTGACAAGGAACTATTTGTACGTCTTCTTTCTTGTCTTCTTCAAGACCTTGGTGTCAAGAATGCATTCCAACTTCAAGGGTTGAGTGGGTGGAAGACCCTTAATCCAACTATGATGTAGAGGCAATGGGATAGTTGGAGGATGGCAAACTAGACAAAGTTTTCTTATGCTATAAAGCCCAAATTTGAAGATCAGTTTGCAAAAGTAGGAACAATAGTTAGAGACTATGAATTCTTAATGGAAAAGGTGTTTTTAGATGTTGTGGGACCCATTCCAATCAATAACAAAGATAGACCAAACTCAGGGTTAGCACTTCCTTCACAAACCCAAGAAATGGCTTATAGCCCTAAAAAAGGAGAACAATCCTAATAACTTCTGATACAGAACTTCAAATGCAGATCTTGGACAATTAGAAGATACCTATTTCGACCCCCTATCACATATCCAAGAATGGGTATTGGTTGTTTTGGACGGAATACCCCAACCTATAACTCCTCTCAATGACCTAGAGCCCCAATTAGGCCTAAAATACAAAGAGAACCCCTTAAATTCCATGCACATAAGTCAACCAATGGTTTGAGCACTTAGTATTCATGCCAAAACTAAGAATTTTGGGGGTTTTGTCCTCCTACAATCCGTTGTTCCTAAAAATGCCTCTGTGGTTCCTTCTCTATGTCTCTAAACATCACCTAACACATGGTTTTGTTAGGTCTTTCACATAAACAGTAGAAAATCATCTTCTCTACCCAAACCCTTTGTAAAATACAATGAAACTACCTTACAATAGTCCATCCCACTGACCTATGTAGGTCTACATCAATGGAATGGAAGGAAATACATGGATTACAATCAAAACCCTAGAGGAGGGTTTTACAAACCAAGTTTAGAGAAAACCTTATAACTCCCTACAATATAACTTTCAAGACACCAAAATGACTTCAAATGATAGATAACTAAATATATTAACCAATCAAAACATGAAGAAGTGAAGACAGTCCTGTACCTTCACATAGTACGGCATGTAGGAGCAATTACTTCAAGAAGACAGAGTTTCCACAATGAGCAGTCCTAGTAATATGGTTACAAAACTCTTCTCACTTAACATCAAAACACAAAAATGGACTTGAATGAAATCTATTACATCACCCTATTCATCCCACACGTTTGGGGTCCATAATTGTTCTGTACAGGTGAGTAGTATGGATTGTTACTTCAGAAAATACAGAAAAAACAATAGAACAACAGAGAATTGATATTGTTATTGCTTAGAACTCCTCCTCCTTCATACATTGCACTTGTTCAAGGGTATATAGACTTGTATACCTCTTGACAACTTCATTGAGGACCATTTTGGTCAATCAAGGAAGCCATAACCACTTCAAACTTCCTTGACAGTTTTTTAACTACAACCACTTACAATTGTTTACCAATTTCGTCCTTACATGTTTAGGACCGTTTAGGCTTTAACAAGTGCCTTCAAACATTTTGAAATTGTATTAAACCTTTGACAATACTTTGACATACCTTTCTAACACTTTGACATGCCTTTGCAAGGCTTACAACATGAAATGTATGATTGTCCTTTATGGCTTTATGACTGCCTCCTATACAATGTATGATTGTATGATTGCTTATTACAAACATGGCATCATAGCCCTTATTACAACATGAGAATGGTCTCCAAGACCTTATTGAATCCACAAAACAAAACGAACAATAAAATAAGAGAACTCAAGACTTTAGTCTTCTTGTTGCTCCTGCACCAGTGAGGCTCTTTCCTTTGCAACTCTGGGGTCAAGTTATTCCATCTGCTTTGTACATACCTTAGACAGTTTTAAAGGATAGGCACTACCAGCTACTGTATCCTTCTGTAATCTCAAAGTCTCAAATCCATGATTATCTTTCCTGGAACCCTGTGAGAAAGGAGTGTCAACCATTGAGTAATGATTACATTGGGATTCCTTGATTCTTTTATGATCTGTAGTGCCACTATTTTCTCATGTTCTTCATATCTGTCCATTAATTCACCTATGAGCTGCTCATTCTTGAAATAGGATGATAGTGTTCTAACTTGTAAATCCCCAACATAAATTAAGGGGTTCCATTATGTATCCTCTTCCATCAAATAGTTGTGTAAACAATACTCACACAGCTAATCTTACTCCTCTAGGCTGACTTCTTTGAAATAGCTGAGAAAATTATGCCTCAAGTTTAAAGAAATAGGTTGATCATTAATGAACTTATTGACTTGAAAACTGAGAAATTTTTCATTTATAAACAATGGATACACCCTAGGTGGAGGTCTACACTCAATAATTTGTATGGCTCTATTTATTACCTCTGTCAATTTACCTTCCAACCTTTTCAACTCGAAATTCTTACCTTCCAGTGATGTAGTGAGAGTTTGTTTTTCTTCCTCCCAACTTTCTTTTTCCTGTTTGAATTTGTTAGTAAGTTTCATCAATTCAAGCCCAAAGGCAAAGTGGTGAGATATGTTGGAGTCCCTGCTACATGAGGTTGTGGATTTAGTGCTTTATTCTCTCCAATTTTTGTTTTATTCTCGGCAATCTATGCTAATAGATCCAAGTTGGTTCCATGGCCATAGGTTTGGATTTTCTCCTCTAATTCTTATATTCTTCGCTCCTTCTCTTTGTCCTTTACCTCATATTGCTTTATTTGCTCTTCCAATTGCTTTATTCTAACAAGAGCTTCTTAAATCTCTTTCCTTATATTCCTATCCTCTAACAGTTCTTTTTCCTCTTCAAAATTTAAACCTTCATCATGATCCCCAGTGATATAAAAAATTTCCCTAGTAGAGCTACTAGGAATTGACTTCCCCATCTTCTTTGCAATAAAAATATTTTCTGAATCAGAGTCAGAAGATGAAGAAACATACCTTCTCCTCTTAGCAGGCACATTGATATTTTTATGAACATCAATTGGGACATTCTCAGGGGTGTCCCCTTCTTTGTTTGAGTCTGTGTCCGACAACATTGAATCATGGTGTTGTTGTCCTTCACCTTTCTCTTTCTACCCCTATTCCTCAACAATTCTTTCTTCAACATTTTTCCTTTTCAACCTTCTTGAATGCCTGGGAGTAATAGTTTCCTATTTAACTTCACTTTTCCTCTTCTTTTAGTCTCCTTCTTCCTCTCCCATGCATCCTCTTCTTTTACAATGCTCTTATGTTTCTCAACACCTTTCTTATTCTTCTTTTTCTTAGAAGATGTTGAAGCAGCACCTCTCATAGCTTTAAGGTTTGTAGAAGATGAGGGTTTCTCTGTTGCCACTGGCCTATTTTCTAAAGTATTTCCTCCTGTGGCTCTTCTTGCTCCGGTTCAATCTCAAGTGTAATCTTAGGTTTTGATTCATGTTGAGGTTCATCCTCTGCTTCAGGTACTTCCAGTAGTTTTGTGATATTTGTACATTTTTTAAAGGCATTCCAATCAACCTGTGGATGTTGAATTCTCAGGCTTCTCTTAACCAATAGGGCTATTAAGTAGTGTTGGGGTAACGTGGTGTCTGTTTGCTTTCTCTGATAGTTGAATGCCATCCTCTTCAACATGTTATAGAGGAAATTGGGAACATTGACTAACTTATCATGGTGTAAGTGATTTAGCAACTTAAAGTGCACAATCTATAACAAATTGTGTCAACAATCATAGGTAAAGTATTTAATGATATAAGAAGCACATTTTCTCTAAAAGAATGGAAGGGACAATCTCTTTGTACCTTGTGATGATGAGTCTAGGTTTTCTCCACGCTTGCAGAATTCTTCTCTTGCTACAACTGCATCAACACGAGTTGGATATTCAAATCCTATACGCGATATTCTGGTAACTTGGGCAATGGCCATTTCAGAAGCATCTACAACGAATCCCCTAACTATTGCCTCATCATATCATAATGTAGCTACAAATTCTTTCACCATTTTATTGTCATATTCTATTAGCTTCAAGAAGTAATCTAGCCAACCCACTCTAGTGAAGAGTGGTAGAACCATCATATCCTCTAATATTTTCTTGTGTGTAGATGGTTGTCGTCTTATAACATCACCTCCCATTGTCTCTGTACTCTATAACCTCAAAAGGTTTCAATTTATACTCAACTTAACTTCTGCTCAATTTCGATTCCACCACCTTTAGAAGAACCTATAATTTGCTACCTTTTCTTGTGCCCTATTCTATTCCCCCCAATTGTAACTTTTGGAGCTCTCTTGTATGCAAAATTCTGTATCTCATCTCACTCATAGGGTAATAAGTTCACAATTTGGATGAAACAAGGTAGGTCTACTATCTTTGGAAAAATGGCATAAAATTCTATCTAATAACTCTAAAGACTTGAGTGGTGAAAATCAAAACTTAACTAACCATTATACCCCTCCCCCCAACTAATGGGTGAAGTGACCTCACTTCACGCGTGAATTAATAGGTCTAAAAGAGTAATTATGAAATTTAATGGTGATATGTAGTTTTGCATGCATGAATTAAATGAAGAGTAATAATGAATATAAAATGCAATCTAAGTTAATCATGTAAGGTTACCTTTTGTACATACGTTATGGAAGTAAGTGATCAGCGCACCTTGGAACTGGAGAGCAAGTACTTGGTGTTTATTTGATTAGAGCAGAATGAAATGCATGAGAGTGAATGGTAAGGTGGCAGGTACATCAGAAGTGATGTGATGTGACAACTCACAATACATGATCTAACAACTTGTGAGTGTGAGTTGAACATTTTTGCTGCGGGCATTTGATTTATTCAAAATGAATAAAACATGTGTTGAAGAAATGGAA
Organism: Cunninghamia lanceolata; assembly: GCA_027924645.1. NCBI lineage: Eukaryota > Viridiplantae > Streptophyta > Pinopsida > Cupressales > Cupressaceae > Cunninghamia > Cunninghamia lanceolata. Next base: position 24,868,235 of record BSBN01000377.1, on the reverse strand, counting down.
TGTACAAAAAATTAGTTTACTTTTTGCCAAAGTGTTGAAGACTTCTATAGATAGGTGTTGCTATGAGTACCTCCAGTACAGGTCCCGACTGAGACTTAAGAACAGGTCCCTCTAGAGATAACTGTGTTCACCATGGGTAGTGTGTTGTGTGTGCATGTGACTTGTGCAAAGCAATAAAAATTAATTCTTAGTTGCATCACTAGACATGATGGGTGGATCAATTTTTGTTGGTACATCATTGTGTGTTTCAAAGCCTTCATCAATATCACTATGAGCACCATACTTGTTTAATAGAGAGACAATAAAATTATCTTTTTGAAGCAGTTTCTTATAAAGTTTCAGCCTATGTCCATTTACCAGTAATGCAAATCTAACCTCATTGATGGTTTGTAGTTGGATTGCACCATTAGGGAATACCTGTTGAATCTCATATGGTCCCAACCATCAAGATTGAAGCTTGCATTTGAAATATTTGTATCTGGAATCATAGAGAAGGGCCCAATCACCAACATTGAACTCTTAGTCTTTATATACTGATCATGCCATTTAATTCTTTGCTTTTGAATAAGCTCTGTGTGGTGTATGGCTTCTAATCTAATTTATTCAAGAGCATTCAAATGTTGTAACCTTTCCTCTTGAGCCTCTATTAAGTCCATCCCCAATTCCACTATTGTTCTTAGAGTTTTATATTCAAACTCTATAGGCAGTATTGTTGTCTTGCCATAAACCAATTTGTAAGGAGTGAATCATGTAGTTGTCTTCCATGTGGTTCTGTATGCCCAAACAACTTCTGGTAATCTAGAAACCCAATCTCTTCTGTGGAGCTATACTATTTTTGTCAATATGTTCTCAATCTCCCTATTTGTAACCTCGACTTGACCATTAGCCTGAGGATGATATGGGGTAAACTTCTTGTGTTTGATCTGATACTCATCCACTAGTTTGGTGATTATGTCTGATGTGAATTGTGGTCCTTGATCAGTCACTATCTCCCTAGGTACACCATACCTAGTAAAGATTTCCTCATATAAAATTTTTACCACATTGCCATCTCTGGTAAACTACAAAGCTTTAACTTCTACACATTTGGTTAAGTAATTAGTGCATACTAGTATATATTCCTTGTTGTTTGAAGTGGGAGAGATATGTCCAACAAAATCCAACCCCCACTTATCAAAAGGAGCTAATGCTATTTAGGGCTAGAAAGGCATTTCATCACTTCTTGTAGGTCTCCCCATTTTCTGGCACCGATCACAACTTCTAGTATACTTGATAGAGTCTTTATGTAGTGTTGGCTAGTAATATCCTATTGTCAAGATCTTGAAGGCTGTCCTTTTTGCTACAAAATGTCCACCGCAGGGTTCATCATGACATGCCTTTAATATATCAAACACTTCATCCTCCCTGATACATCTTCTCATAATGTTATCTAGGCTAGTGTAGAATAGGAATCTAGAAATCTAAGAATAAGGGAAGCATTTGTGAACTAACTGTCTTTTCTCCCTTGGAGAAAAGTAACCTGGAATCTGCCCTGTCACCAAATAATTAGCTATATTTGCATACCATGGAGTGTATGTCTAGAGAAAATAGATGCTTATCAGGAAAAAAGTCATCAACCACTCCTTCTGATTGTGTAGGTAGTCTAGATAGAAACTCAGCAACCACACTAGCCTTTCCTGATTTGTTAAGTATTGTTATGTCAAGTTCTTGCAATAAGAACAACCACCTTACAAGTCTTCCGCCCACTATTGGCTTATTCATCAAATATCTGATTGTTGTATGATCTGTATTTATGAACACTTTATAGCCGATAATGTAGTGTCTAAATTTGTTAATGACATAAACAATAGCTAACATTTCCTTTTCTATCATAGTGTAGTTCAACTCAGCTCCTTGTAGGTTTTTGCTGATATAGTATTTTGCATACTCTTTATTTCCTTCTTGCTGGCCTAAGACTGCTCCAATGGCAAAGTCTGATGCATCAATGTGGATATGAAAGGGCAATGTCCAATTTGGACCTCTTAGAACTGGAGCTTGTGTCAAGGCTACTTTTAGCTTCTCAAATGAATCCTAATAGTCTGGGGTCCATTCAAAGTCAATGTCTTTTGTTAATAGAGTAAACAAAAGGGCAACAATTTTGCTAAAATCTTGAATGAACTACCTATAATAACTTGCATGTCCAAGGAAGCTCCTTACATCCTTTTGTCTCCATGGAATAGGTAGGGTAGATATGATTTCAATCTTCTTTGGGTCAACTTGTATTCCTTCACTTGAGATAAAATGTCCCAAGACAATGCCCTGTATCACCATCATAAAACATTTTTCATTGCTCAAAGATAGATTGTGCTCTGTGCATCTCTTTAAAACTTTCTCCAAATTGTGTAAGGCTTCATCATATGTTTCACCATATGTGGTGAAGTCATCCATGTAAATCTCCATGCTATCATGGGAAAAATTAGAGAAAATACTAAGTACTGCTCTTTGAAATGTGGCTGGAGCATTACACAGACCAAAAGGCAAGACAGAATATGCATAGCTCCCCAAAGGGTAGGTAAACGTTGTCTTATCTTGATCCTTGGGTGCAATCTTGATTTAGTTATAGCCATTGAAGCCATCAAGAAATGAGAAATATTTCCCTGCTAAAGAGTCAAGAACTTGGTCAATAAATGGCAATGGGAAGTGATCCTTCCTTGTGGCAGCATTTAGTTCCCTGTGGTCAACACAAACTCTCCATTTGCCACCTTTCTTGGGAACTATTACCAATGGTGAAACCCATTCATTGTCTAAAATGGGGTATATAAATCCTGCATCCAAAAGCTTTTGAAGTTTAGATTTTACTATCTCTCTAAGAGCAGGGTTCATGCGTCTCTGCTGCTGCCTTATAGGTTTGTGGCCATCATCAATGTAAATTTTGTGCATGTATAAGGTAGGATCTATGGCTTTCATGTCATTATAATCCCATGCAAATGCTACTGTGTGTGCCTGTAACACTACGTGCAGGGATTACTGCTGTTAATCAGTCAATGCATTATTAACAGTCAACATCTTTCCTGGCTTGATTTCTAATCGTTTAGACATTTCTTATACAGAGGACAAATCAAGGCTAGGTATTACTGGTAAGCATTGTTGGGGTAATAAAGTATGAAATATTTGGGATATCTCTTCTAAGGAACTAGTGGGTATTATGCTTCTCAAGGGGTCTTGTAAGCAGGATAGACAGTCCTGCTACTACGGGTGCCTCCCATAGTCATTTTGTATAATGTGAGCTATCAACTCATCTTCATCCCAGATATCCAACAAGGGGCTACGTTCAATGGTCATCAAGGTTTGAAGTGAATAGTTATCCTCATCATCCAAGGTAGGCCAGACAGTTTGCTCAAGTTCATGGTATGGTTGGGCTGGTGGATATAAGACTAATTTCTTGGTCACAGTCCCATTGGATACGATCATATTTCCTGACTTGTAACCTATAAATGCATATGCTGTCGCAAGCCATGGTCTGCCTAGTATGAGAGGATAACCAACAAGATTGACCTTGGGCTGTAGTATTATAAAATTAGTAGGGTATTCCTAGGAATCTAATACAATTACCAAATCCTCAATGACTCCTTTAGGATTAACTATAGACCTATCAGCTAATTGCAAAACTATCTGAGTAGGCCTAAGGTTGTTTAACTGCAACATCTGCATTGTTTCCTTGGTCATTACATTAATTGCAGCACCCAAGTCTATCAAAGTATTCTTGACTAGAGTCCCATTGATTTTTACATCCACTACTGGACTACCTAGATCTGTATATTTGGGGACAGTTACATTCCCCAACATTATGTCAGCAAGGTTACCCAAAACTTGGACTGTCTTTGGGCCCGTTCTCTTCCTTCCTGGTTTCTTTATACAAACATCTATAATAGTCTTAGTATAGATAGGAATATCTTTGATAGCTTGAATTAAGGGAATCCTTATGCTTATTTCTTTTAACTAGCCTAGAAGTTTAGTTTTAGCCTGTGCTAGTTGCTTCTAGATAGCCAAGTGTTCAGGGAAATAAGGCTTTGGATGTGAAGTGGTCTGAGGGTCCTGATTTGATTTAGGTTCCAAAGGTAGCTTATTTGAGGCTTCCTTTGTGGGTTCTTCATCTTCATGTTCTGTAATTTGGGGAGATGAAGGGCCTGCATGTTGCTTCCCTAATCTGAGGTGAACATTACTCACCTCTACCCCATAGGTGTGGTATTGCATCACCTTGTTAGTATAAGCCTATTGAACATGTTTGTTGTTAGGGTTAGGTGTAGGTTGGGTAGGGAGTTGGGTAGGTTTAGGAGGTTGAGTTTGAAGAGTGGATGGAGACATTATTGTTGGCTATTGGGGATGAGATGGAAGCATAAGTTGCTAGTAATTTGCATTTTGTTACCATTGTTGGCCCTTGTTCCATTGGGGCTGCCACTGATGTTGTTGTGTAGGCCACTGGGGGTTATAGTTGGAACCTTAGAAACTTTGTTGGGGCCATGGGTTTGGCTGCTGTTGGTTCCAACTGGGTTGTGGAGTAGGCCATTGTGGGTTTTTCCATAGATTTTGATTGCTAGGCCATGGTTGAGTATTCCAAGCGGAGAAATTTTGGTTTGGAGTAGGAAAGGGTGAATTAAAATTAAGTGGATCGAAGGGCATACCTTGTCTTTGCTACCAAGGTCTCCTTTGAGCTATGTAGAAATGTTGCTTGTCCTCTCCTTTAAATGGCTGAAAATATGGCCTTTGGACCTTCTCTTACTGGATACTAGCCACCCTCTTGCATTTACAATTGGCCTTCCTTTGTCTACAGCTGGGGTAGTTTTCAGTAAGCATTACTTAATCTACCTCTTCTTGTTTCTTCTTAATGTGAAGAGTGTCCAGCTATGCAGCCATATGGCTGATGATATCCTCCTTGATGTTGGACAACAAGTTACTAATTTCCACTCTTGAAACCCCATTGGTCTCTTTGTTTGTGATGGATGTCCTTTCACCCCTTGGTCATTTGGTGAAAGTTCTTGAATAATTTCTGCAAACTTTGTAGATTGATTCAAAAGGTAATTGAGAAATATCACCTTGCCCCATGAGATTCAAGGAATCCATACAATCATCATTAACCCCTCTCAAAAAGACTAGCTTCAGTGATTCTTCACACAATCTATTTTGGGGGTTTTTCCTTAAGGCAAACTGGAATCTTTCAACATAATCTTCTGGAGTGGCCTGTCCTCTTTTTGTGACATCCTGAAGATGTCATCCCTCCTCCTATCATGTCCTCTATAGTAATCTTAGTAATTCTCCAAGAATCTCTCCTTCATTGTATCCTAGTCTAGAATGACATCTTTTCCTAGCCCCATAAACCATCTCAAGGCTGCATCCTTAAGAGTGGTAGGAAAGAGTTTAAACCTGTGAGCATTTGAAGTGTAGTCACAGCTCCTACATAGGATATCAAACTGAAATAGAAATGTATTTGGGTCCTCTGTCACTTGGCCATAGAAGACTAGTAATGTTGAAGGTGGAATGTTCTTCAGCACTGTAGCCCTCTCCTAATCAGTGATAGGAAACTCAAACATTGCTTGCTCTGGTGGATCATCCACTGTCACATCTGCCATGGTTCTAAAGGTCCCTTCTATACTTGTGGAAGAAGCTGATGAAGCTATAGAAGGTATTAATGAAGATGGAAGAATAGGTTCTTCTCCTTCAGCAATTCCTACTGTATAGTTGATAACGTAACCAATATCTTCTCTATCCTGATAATTTGAAGGGAGGAATCTAGCTTGGTTGTCTCTCAACCTCTGCATACAGTGGATTTAGCTTTTGTATATCAATGATCTTGCATAATGTTAGTACAATTTTTGGTGTTTCTTGAAGAGTGAATATATTAAACCTAATGCTGGAATCAAAACTTAAGCTATGAAAACACGTAAAATAAGCCTATGAAGGTAGCACCATCCCCGGAAATGGTACCAAAAATGTAGAGGCTAACTAATGTGTTGTAGAATTGACACAATTTAGGGGTAAACCTATCTGAACAATCTACTTGACATTATACACCTACATTAAATTATCAACCAAGGAGCATAAGCTTATGATGGTACTGCACTATATATACCTTTAGGGGCTCATATTCTCCTAACCTATCCTATTCAAACCTACTCAAATTATCCTACTTTGCTAGAATTCATAGAAATGCAAGAATGGTAAAAATAGTTACAGAACCTAGTGGCTACGGGTACCAGCAGCATAAGCTGTAGATAACCGCTAATAATAGAAAAGTAAAGAACTAATCAAAAACTATTCAAAATGATGAGAAAGCTAATGCTAACCTCCAGAGGACTAACATGGATCAATTATACATTTGTTCATGAACCACAACTATTGTAATTAACAACAAGAGTATTCTACTTAACTCACAATGCATTTATAAAATAACAGAAAATAACTTTAACAAGAATGCATAAATGAATAAGAAAATAAATGAAGTGAAGATTAGTACCTTGAGTGGCTAGCTCAGGGGACTGACTCGCTTAGATGGAAATCAAATCTAACTCAGATACTCATGCATCCACATAACACATAGTTCCATTCATTCCATATCACAAAAATACTTCAAACAGAATCCTCTTTGCATATTTTATTCAATAATTGCATTTCAACAATTCATGTCTAGAGAAATAACTAACTGTTGTATCTTCTAATAGTGAATAAAACAACTAACAACTGAGTAACTAACTTGACTCTGAGTTCATCCCCTAACTTATACAAAATGGGAGAGTCTTATTCAACTACCAACTAACTACAATCATTAATCCATTCGTAGATATTAGAATATAGAGTTAAGATTGATTTATTAATTCTAATTGAACAGAGGAAGGAGAATCCCATTCAAATAAGAATTCCTCTGCAACGAATGATATGAGAAACACATAAGCTACTTTTAGAATCTTGGAACAAGTCTACTTCTGCATTTATTTCTTCCCATAATGATTCACGTTCAGCTTCCAGCTGCCTGCACTATTGGTAGCTTGATTTTAACTTCCTTCAATTCCCCTATTCTATGACTTGCTACAAATTCTCCTCTCCTTGATGCCACGTGCTTGTTGCTGCATAGGGGTTAATCCATAAAACATATGTGTGCAAGACCTTCATAATTAAACCATAGAATCTCATCTATATTGCATACATAGTCATGTTCAAATCATTCAATTGATAAATATCATCACCATATTTCATATTAACAAATAGGTTCAAGGTTTTGAAAAATATATAAAAAGATAGTATATCATGATGGTAATGTTTAAAAAGTATCTGGAAGATTATGTGCAAAAGGTCTGAAAGCATACAAAAATAACACAAATGAGGCTAATATTTAAACCCATCACTTGGTAGCTTAGATCAATCAATGACTCTTAAATGGTATCAAAGCTCTAGATCTACAAGCCCTTTATCAAATTTAGAGAAACATCAAGAAAGAGCCATTTGCTAGGTGTATTTTTATGTAAATCAGAGCCTTTCATTGAATTCAAAGCAATCAAGATAGTTATATTAGCCTCTTATATGGCTCTATTTGAGCTTCAAAGGCTAGATCTACAAGAGTTTATAGCGGGTGACTTTTTAAGATCTAGAGGAAAGTTTAATTTCAAAGCATTTTGGGTTAAATTTGACCCTACCTTCTTCTAAGAAGGCCCAAAAACCTTAAGATTAACTATCAAATTTGCAAAATCTACCTCGGAAGCATCTAGGGAAAAAATAATTATTCCTAGTGCCATATGACCCACTGTACGATTTTTTTTAAAAGAAGTTTTTGGCATTATGGCCTAGGCAGACACACAGGCCCAGTTTTGGGTTTGGTCAACAAAAAATTTGACCCAATCGACCCATAAACAGGGCTCTCAAGCCCCAAATCTAGGCTCCTATAGACCCTTTATAGGTCGTCGCCAATCTAGTGGTGCCACTATAGTAGGACTTTGACCACCACCACCATTTGGAGCCACTTTGCTAGGAAAAGACGTCACTGCTAGTCGATCGCCAACCACGCTCCTCCATCCCTTCGCCATAAATTAGATCCACTTCTACTAGGTTTGTACCACTAATCCCTCAGTCTGGCCATAGCCAAAATCACCACCTATATGGCTAAACCACTAAAGTGCCACCCAACAGCCATTGGAATGCTGCTTCCTAGACAATTATGGCCTATTTTTTGCCTTTTTGAAGCCTAAAGAGGTAGTTTTTTTTTTTTTACATAAATTTAAAAAATAGAGTTAGATTTTTGCAAACAAATAGAAATCAGAAAGTTGTTTCTCAACATAATCTAGTGGTGCTGTTATTTTTTATATTTTGTTGTTGTGACATTTATTGTTGTTTGAAGTCCAAATCACCTTTTTGGCTTCCAAGCTCATAACTTTTTCCCATGATCTATGATTTTCATGATTCTTGTCGTGTTTAAAAGGTATTGAGGAGCTCTACTTATCCATCCATGCACTTTTTCAAGATTTAACCCCAAGTATCTTTTATTTAGTTTGTCAATTTTACGCATTCTGGTTGATAACTTGGACATACTAGCACCTGGAGAAGTTTTGTTTTTTGGAGGGCTTCATATCAGCTTCTATATTTCTACACTTTAGTTGTTGGTGTGATTTTTTTCCCACATGGCCATATGATATCTGTATGGCTCTTGTACCACAAATTTTAAAAAAAAAGAAAAAAAGTTTTTTTGGGCTCAATGGCCCAATTTTGGATGCATAGGCCAAAGGGAATTGAGTTGACTAGTCATCCAACCCATCAAGCCCTTACAAACAGGCCTTTGGAGTGTTGTGGACCACATTAGGGTCCCATTTTGGGCCCCTCAGCCTCAAATCTAGCTCGCAACTACCTATTTCAGGCTGCCATAGATAGAAACTTAGCCACCATTGCAAATCTTCACCCACTACTAATATTATGATGCTCTGCCACTAGTTTGGTCAACTGCCACCTGAAAAACATGTGCTTCATTGACTTGATCACCGCCAACCACCAAGTCATTGCCAGAGCATTGCTAGGGCACCCCAGAATTGTGATAGGGTCATTTTTTGGCCTTTTTTAACCAAAAAGGTTTTTTTTTAGAGTCTTGGTGTTGAGTCTTTCTTCCATCACTTCTTTTATGTTTTCTCTTTTGGAGAGGAGTTTTCTGCCACAAGGTTTTTCTCCTTTACTCCATTTATGAGAGTTTTGTATTGTACATGAGTACCTAATATGGCCTTGTACCTAGGATCCATCCTTGCATTATTTACATGTTTCTCATTCTCCATAAGTTGAACTTAAGGGGGTGTTGGTGTAATTAAATATTAAAATTACACTTTATTAAGTTTACTTAGGGATGTTTTAAATCACCTAAGGTTTTCTATATTGCAAATATAAAAGCAAGATCTCATATGTAATTATGAAATCCAATTGCATTAGTTGCATCCATATTGTGCAAAATCATTCTCTTGTTCCTTTTTTATCTTGTAGAAGGCAATTCTAGGTTTTTTAGGGGATCTTGGTAGCTTGAGTCAATCAATGACTCTTACAAAATCTAGCCATCAAGGGACATTTTTACCTTATTGTAAGGGTTGCTACATATTAGTATGATCTTTCCTACACTCATACTATTTGTTGAGCCTTATCTTGAACTATCATATTACATTATGGGGCATTATGAATTCTTGTTATACTAGGTACTTGTTCTCTTGGAGTCACACTAGTGACATCATAACATTCGCCACATTATTTGTCACATAGAAACACCTAATATGCCATGTACAGATTTATCTCACCACTAGGGACTTATTACCTTTCATTGAAGATTGTGTACTCATGCTCTAAAATGGCACAATGGGGGCATATGCCTAGCCTAGAGTTCTCTATTCTTACATGGGTGTTTTATCTATTAAGGGCCACATCATGGTCTTCATTTTTCTATAATAGGAGAAAAAATCATATTCTTTCATGCTTATCTCCAACCCATATGCTTATCATGCCTATTAAGTGGCATATTTTATCAAATTGTTACACAATACATTCATAAGATTGATTTACTTTAAATGACTTAAATGCTTATATGCTTAACTTATATTTATATTGAAATATATTATTTTTCCTCTCCTCTAATTTCTCACATCTAATGGATACAACTAATTGAAGGAGGCATATCCTAACACTAATATTCCTTTTGTGAGCTTGTAGATAGTTTTATTTACCTACATAAAGATTTATAGATGTGTCTAGATTAATCATGGTCACATGACATATGAATTACCCAATATTCCATGTCACCATACAATGTCCACACTAGATGATGTGTTTCCATTACCACTTTTTGTATAGGTGGAAAATTTCTAATCCTAAACTCTCCCTCTCTTTATCATGATTATAGACATTAAACTTAGCTTGTAGTTGTTTCTATCTTTACTTGCATGATAGAAGTTACTCATTACACACCTTTTCTTTGTTTTTGAGGTTGCCATGGAGCATGAATTCCAAAGGATGAACACACATGATGAGATCTAGTGGCATCCGTTACTTTACATGGACCTTGATTGCCTTTTTCATATAAATAATTGCTTTACATGCATTTTTGTGAGAGATCATTTACTCTAAAATATACATGTTCATGATATGATTCATATGCACATCAAAGTTGGGGAAAAATATAGTGGTTAAATTTACATACCCATGCTAATTCCGATTTAGTTTTGGCCTTGTTTTGATTGAATGTATTATCACAATTACATATTGACAAATGGCACCCTCTTGTTTAAAGTGGGACTCGTTCTTTGATATATCACCCCTCTTTGTTTACACTCACTATTTTATATTTGCCACAATTAGCCTTCTATTACACACAAGTCAACACATATTCCCTACATCCACATATCACTTTGATATTAGCACTTTCATGTCAAGAGTCAACCCAAAAATGTGGTCGGTTGATCCCACACCACATAGAATTGGATAAAATTTAATAATTCAAAAATCAAATCTTTGTTGACTCTCTCCTATTCCATTAGCCATTATGGGTTGACTTGGGACATGGTTAGATGATTAGCTTCTACATATTATTATTTTAATACATTCATGTGCATTATTTCATATAGATGAAAATCTAAACATTATTTGATTATCATTCACATATCATTCTAGTAACTTTTCAATTTAGAGTGCACTAAAAGGAACTTAATATTCCAGCATCATTCTAGGGCATTTGAATTAATGAAAAGTGGTGTCTATGTAATCATTTCCAAAACTATTAAGATAGTCTAATCAATGGGGTTGACCTACGATAACATGACCCTTAGATCTAGTGATATACCTAAGGTATTCTATCATATTGGGCTAGTCCTTAATAGTTAGAAAAGAATATCACAAGAAGTTTAGTTGTAGAAGTATAGAGTTCACATGATCACTTTCACAAGTCTCAAATCAATCAATCCACAATAAATTTATAACTATTTTGATTATGAGATGAAGTACAAATAAAGAGCATTCATTATTAGTCTTGAGGTTAGGAAATTTTAATGGCACATTAGATTTATTCTTCACAATTGTTCCAAAACCCAAATATGCAAATCCCTCACATTTACCTTCCTAATTTAACATGTCAATTTAAATGTTTTATCACTTCCAAGTGTTACAATTAATTACTCTTAATTTATTTATGCTTGATTTGTGTGCATTATTCAATTAACCAAGATTAACCTAATGTGAAGGTTATTTTCTTTATATATTTTTAAAAAAATTCTTTTACCTAAAAACATACTAATTGTATTAAAAAATAGGGTAAAGTATAATTGTTTTAATGTTGAACTTATATATAATATATTTTAAAAAAATGTTTATGAAGATATGGTTCAACAAAAAAAATTGAAAACCAAAGATTTTCATGAGTGCAATATGACTAATTTATAGTTCTTTACTTTTATGAGAATTCCAAACTTAGTACAATTAATTTTTAAGTTTTACTAGAATTTGTAATTAGAAAAAAATCAATACTAAGGCTTTATTTTAGTCTAAAGTGATATAATATAATTTATGTATAAGTTACAAACTTATCAATTTTTATTTGATAATTATAATTTTGGTTTTAGATCAAAACTAATAATATATTCCACTTCAAAACTTATATTTTTTAAAAAAATTAAAAGAATATATAAAAAATACACATTTTAAAAAAATTACAATCATATCTTTAAATATCTAAACTTATGTTAGAAAGTTTGATGCAGGAATATCCTAGGGAATAAGAGCAATCTTGTATCAACCAATAATATTTTCTTTCACATTATTAGTTTGTTTGTAGGTTTTCATTTACTAGTAAGTTGTAGAAGAAGCCATCGCATTTCATTGCAATTTGATATTCGGTCTTGTGGTTTTGAGAGTATGTTTTATAGTGACAAATGGATGTTGTGATATTTGAGGAGAACTGGATGATCACCAGAAGGGTGTAATTTGGTTTGTAAATATCTACTAGGTTGACAAATTTGCACAATTATAACTTTTCCTACTTACACTAGAATATTTAGAGTTTACACCAACAAAGGAGTATATGCAAAGATTCATTTGACCTAGAAGACTAAATATTGGGTATTACATAGATTCCCCATTCTGTTATCACCATTTTGATTTAAGAACTTGTTTACAAAAGTTGACTACATGTTTCATGAAGCATTAAACTTTTTGCCACCTTGAATCTAACACCAACCATTTTGGATGTCCGATATTGCTATATATGTCATTCACAATTATTTGGAGTCATCAAGGAGAGTTAGGAAGAATTCAGTAGAGAGTTGGAGGTACGAGTGTGAACATAATGATGAAGGTTTAGGATGGAGTTTGATGATGAGAATGTATATGTCACAGAATGTATTGAATTCCATTTGAATGTAATAATTTCAATATTAGTAATCATGTGACTATGGCCTAGCATGTAGGAAGCCCATTGTGGCAGATTGTAAACCTTTTATACTCTGATTTTAGTAAAGATCATTTATTTTTACATTGCATTTTTCTGTGAGTATTGTGTGTTTATGTTTTCACTACATGGTTGGAAAATCCTTCATTAAATCCTACATCCATGATTGTATCAAATGGTATTAGAACACAAGGTTCCAATCTAGAGGAGACCAAGCTAGTATTCTAAAAGTTTTTCCTGTGAATAGACTGTTGAATCAAGGTATCCATTAACAAGCTTGTTAATAGATCACCAATTTAAAGGTAATTGCAAGGGGTGATTGTTGGTAGACCACTGACTTGAGGTAGATTCCACTAGATCCCAAGAAAGATGTTACAAAGATTCCAAGGTGTTGCTAACATTGTTGGAAATTTGGATGAAGTTTGATATAAGTGAGGGAGAACAAAATTTGGTTGACGGTTTTAGAGGAAGATATAAAGAGAGTTGAAGAACAATGGATGATGATGAGAGTGATGTTGAATAATATGCAAGAGATGATGTGAAAGATTTGGAAGACTTAGAAGAAGACGCAAATCAGGTAAAGGTGATGAAGGCCATTTCCAAAATTGGTAAGAGACCTAGAATTGGGAATTTTAATTATAGTGGTGACTTGAATCCAAAATAATTGATTGATTGGATAAATGAATTGGATGAGTATTTTGAGTATGATAAAATTGAGGATCCTAAAAGGGTTAGATTCAAAAAGACCAAACTAAAAGGACATGCTATAGCTTAGTGGAAAGAAGTATAATTGGAAAGAAATAGGAGGAGAAAGGAAAGAATAACAAAATGGATAGGATTGTTGCAAAGTTGAAAAGGAAATTTATCCTAATGGACTATGAATTGGAATTATTGAAGAAATTGTAGATCTTGAGACAAAAGGATAGGATTGTGAAGGGGTATACTAAATAATTTCACAAGTTGATCATTAGGACAAGGCATGGTGAGGCAGGTAAAGAGAAGGATGCAAGATACATTAATGGATTGAAAGAAAGTATCGATGATGAGCTTTAAGTCTAGTTAGGTTGACCACCATAGAAGAGGTGTACCAATTTGTGATAAAAGTAGAAGATAAACTAAATAGAAGGTATGAGAACGTGAAAAATCAGCAAAGATGAAGAGAGGAAAGGCCCTAAAGAAAAATATCATGTTGCATTGATATAAGACCATATAGGGAAGATAGGATGATTGATAATACATATCATAGGGGTGGTGGTACTTACAATCATGAAGGAAGAAGTCATGACAACTACTGCAAAGATAAAAAAGAAGGTGATACACATTGTAGAGATGGGTATCAACAAGGTAGAAGAGGATATGGGAGGAATGAGAAAAGACCTTTTAGAGGGACATGTTTCAAGTGCAAAAAAGAAGGGAACCAAGTATTTGAATGTTTGCAAGGTCAAGGGAAGTGAGAAAAAGGTAGAACAAGAGCTACATTTAGGGAATTGGGAACCTCAAAGAGCATATGAGTTAGATGATGACACCAAACATAGAAAATCACTAATTATGAGGAGGGCCTCAAGGTTGAAACACCATGAGGAAGAATGACCAATACATAGAAGGAATTTATTTAGAACTAGATTGAAAACATTGGGCAAGTCCTATGAATTTATCATTAATATAAGAAGTACAAATAACTTGGTGTCTAAGGAAATGATTGAAAAGTTGAATTTAAAGAGGCTAAGACATCCAAACCATTATATAGTTTCTAGGATACAAAAGGGACATAAGGTAATTGTCAATGGGAAATGTTGGGTATGATTCAAGATAGGGGGTTACCATTATGAAGCCATATGTGATATAATGCCAATGGATTATATAATCTACTATTAGGGAGGCCATGGTAGTTTTCTTAGCATGCTATACATAATAGAAGGGAAAACACTTATATTGTAACAAAGAACATTCACAGACATATATTGATACCACTAGAAGATAGAGAAAATCAACTTTGTAGCATAACTAGAATATGACTGGTGGATGAAATGAAGCTCTTCCATGGATTGAGACACTAGAGTGTTTGTTTTGCATTAATTCTTAAGATGTGTAGCACCACAAATACAGAAGATACCAGTGCAAGTGATGAGGAGGTACCACAAGAGATTTCATAGTTGTTGACTGAATATAAGGACGTCATATCTAATAACATGTCATAGCATTTACCACCAATGAGGATTATTAGTCATCACATGGACCTAATTTTGGGAGCCAAATTTCCAAACAAGGCACCACATAGGATGACATTGACAATAAATGAAGAACTAAATAGACAAGTACAAGAGTTAATGAGGAAGGGTGTAATTCTAGAGGGAGCATTTGAGCCCATGTGTGGTACCTATGGTACTAGCACATAGAAAAATGGTTAGTGGAGAATGTGTACCAATTCCAGAGTAATTAATGAGATCATAGTAAGGTATAAATTCTCATTTCCAAGGATGGATGACATAATGGACTATCTAAATAGAGAATGATACTTTACCAAGATTGATTTGAAGAGTACTTATCATCAAATTAGAATAAGGGAAGGAGATGAATGGAAAACAAAATTCAAGACTAATTAAAGATTGTATGAGTGGCTAGTTATGCCTTTTGAATTAAATAATATGCCAAGTACATTTATGAGGTTGATGAATGAGGTATTGCAGAAGCCTTTGGGTAAGTTTGTAATTATTTACTTAGATGATATTTTGATTTTTGGTAAGACTAAGGAATAACATGGAGCATATTAGATTAGTACTATGAAGATTGAGAGAAGAAAAGTTGCTAATCAAAATTAAAGAACTGTATCTTTGATGTGTGAAAGAAGAAATAGTGTATTTGGGATTTGTGATCTTAGTTAAAGGTTTGAAGATGGATCTAGAGAAAGACAAATCCATTGTGAAATGGCCTACAGTAGAAAATGTTATGGAGGTAAGATATTTTCATGGGTTGGAAAGTTTCTATAAAAATTTTAGAAAAAAATTAAGTAGCATTTATGTGCCATTGACTGAGACAATGAAGGGGACAAGAAGGAATTTAAGTGGACTGCCAATGCGAATAGGAGTTTTGAGTTCCTAAAGAGAAAGGTAATAGAATAGCGAGTGTTGGCCTTACCATATTTTAATAAGATATTCCATGTTGATTGTGATGCAAGTGGAAATGTAATTAGGGTGATACTGAGCTAGGAGGGAATACTAGTAGCCTATTTTATCAAAAAGTTGAGTGATGCCACAAGGATATATTCAATTTATGACCAATAATTATATTCCATAATTCAAGAATTTAAGAAAGGGACTCATTACCTATTACCCAAAGAGTTTGTGTTGGACATTGATTACTAATCACTACAGTAATTGAATAGCCAAGGTAGGCTGAACCAGACACATATGAGGTGGGTGAAATTCATGTAAAATTACACTTTTGTGATGAAATATAAGAGTGGGAAGTTAAACAAAGCTGCTGATGCATGAGTAGAAGACAAAAATTTCTAATAGAAATGAGAGTAGAGATACTTGATTTTGTGGAGGCATGGAAAGCATGCAAATAGTCAGTAAGTATGGATAATAGTAAATGGTTGGACTATTGAATTGAAAATAAGATGTTATTTAAAGGAAGATAATTCATTTATAACAAGAAGCTCTATGAGATAAGATATAATCAAAGAGAAGCATTATAGAGGTTTATTTGGACAGTTTAAGTAGACAAGTTAATGGTCTCCATTAGCAAGAATTATTTTTGACCACAAATATACAAGGATGTAAGAAAATCTATTCAAGGTTGTAGAACTTGCTAATTTGTCAAAGGAATCAGTCAGAATGTTGGATTATATCATCCATTACAAGTACTAGAGAGGCCTTTGGACTTAAGAATGGATTTTGTGTTGAAATTACCAAGGACACAAAGGGGGAATGGTTCAATACTAGTAGTTGTGGACAAGTTTTATAAAATGGTATATTTTATTCCATGTAAGATAAGTAATGATGCGGTACACATAGCTAATATATTTTTTAGGGAGGTTGTAAGATTGAATGGAGGAGTATAGTTCTAGATAGGGATACTAAGTTTGTGTGATACTTTTGGAGGATAAATTTATGGAAAAAGTTGAAGACAAAATTGAAGTTTAGCTTAGCATATCACCCTTAGGCTAATGGGAAAATGAAAGTTGTGAACATGATCTCAGAGTACTTACTTAGATGCCTAGTTGGAGAGAAGGTAGGGAATTACAATATGGTTCTACCTCATCCAGTGATTGCATACAATAATTTAGTGAATAGATATACAAAAAAAATAAGTTTTTAGATTATGAGTGGCAATAATTGAAGGAATGTATCAGAGTTTAGGGAAATTAGTAAGGAAGAAAAATGAAGTGTGGAGGTAGAGGAGTTCACGAAACACATGAAGGTGCATGTGAAGGTAAGATGTCACCTAGAGAAGATGAATGATAGGTACAAGCAAGAAGTTGACAAAACAAGAAGATGAAACTTTTGTAGTGGGAGATGAAGTAATCGTGCCCCTTAGAAAGGAAAGAATCCTATTTGGAACATACAATAAGTTATAGATGAAGAAGTTTGGTCCTTACAAAATTGTAAGAAGATTTGATTTGGAAAATGTATATGAGGTGGAGCTATTAGAAGGATTAGGCATATCTTCATTTTTAAAATTGTAGAACTATATTAATATCATGAGGGAGACTCAATGGGAAGTAGAATAGAATTAGAAAGGGATAATGCCATATAGACACAATCAAAGGAAGTGATTGAAGAGATATTAGATAGAAAATTTTGGAGGAACACTAGAAATAGGTAATATGTGTAATATTTGTTGAAATGGAGAGGAAATATGGAAGAAAATTCAATCTAGATTTTTAGGGCTAAGGTAGTCTGTCTTGGTTTCCCTCTAGTTGCTAGAATGTGAGGGAATCACTTTTCAAATAACCCTAGGTTGGAAAATACTTCATTAGATCCTCCATCC
Source organism: Cunninghamia lanceolata (assembly GCA_027924645.1). Classification (NCBI taxonomy): domain Eukaryota; kingdom Viridiplantae; phylum Streptophyta; class Pinopsida; order Cupressales; family Cupressaceae; genus Cunninghamia; species Cunninghamia lanceolata. The sequence continues at coordinate 24,850,321 of BSBN01000377.1, read as the reverse complement.
ATGATTGGATCAAACAGTATTAGAACATAAGGTTCAAATGTGGAGGAGACCAAGATAGTATACCAAAAGTGTTGCCTGTGAACAAATTGTTTAATCAAGATAGACTACAAGAAGTTTGTCAATAGATCACTGATTTAGAGGTAATTGTATAGGGTGATTGCTCCTAGACCACTGACTTGAGGTAGTTTACACTAGATCTTGGGAAAGATGTTGCAAGGATTCCAAAGTGTTGTGAACATTGTTGGAAAGTTGGATGAATGATGATATAAGTAAGGGAGGACAAAATTTGGTTGACGATTTTCGAGGAAGATACAAAGAGAGTTGAAGAAAAAGTGATGATGATGAGAGTGATGTAGAAGAAGATGCAAGAGAAGATGTGCACGACTTGGAATACCTAGAAGAAGAATCAAATTAGGTAAAGGTGTTACAAGCCATTTCTAAAATTGGTAAGAGACCTAGAATTGAGATTTTTAATTACAGTGGTGACTTGAATCCAAAAGAGTTGATTAACTAGATAAATGAATTGGATGAGTATTTTGAGTATGAGAAAATTGAGGATCCCAAAATGGTTAGATTTACAAAGACCAAACTAAAATAACATACTATAGCTTAGTGGAAACAAGTATAATTAGAAAGAGATAAGAAGGGAATGGAAAGAATAACAAAATGGATAGGATGGTTGCAAAGTTGAAAAGGCAATTTATACTAATGAACTATGAATTGGAATTATTGAAGAAATTGTAAATCTCAAGACAAAAGGATAGGATTGTGAAGGAGTACAATAAATAATTTAACAAGTTTGTCATTAGGACAAGGCATAGTGAGGCATGTAAAGAGAAGCTTGAAAGATACATCAGTGGATTGAGAGAAAGTATCCATGAGGAGCTAAGTCTAGTTAGGTTGATCACCATACAAGAGGTGTACTAATTTGTGATCAAAGTAGAAGATAAACTAAATAGAAGGTTTGAGAACATGAAAAATCAACAAAAAGGAAGAGAGGAGGGGCCTTAGAGAAAAATATCATGATGCATCGATGCAAGACCATATAGGGAAGATAGGAAGATTGATAATACCTATGACAGGGATGGTGGTACTTACAACAACAAAGGAAGGAGTCATGACAAATACTAAAAAGACAAAGAAGAAGGTGATTCACATTACAAAAATGGGTATCAACAGGGTAGAGGAAGATATGGGAGAAATGAGAAAAGACCTTTCAGAGGGACATGATGCAAGTGTAGATAAGAAGGCCACCAAGCATTTGAATGTTTGGAAGGTTTAGGGAAATGAGAAGAAGGTATCATAATAGCTACATTTGTGGATAAGGAACCTTAGATATCATATAAGTTAGATGATGAATCTGAACATAGAGAATCACTAGTTATGAGGAGGGCCTCAAGGTAGAAATACCATGAGGAAGAATGAACGATATAGAGAAAGAATCTATTCAGAACTAGATGAAAAGAAGGGGACAAGTGCTATAAAGTTATCATTAATATAAGAAGTACAAATAACAGTGTTTGAGGAAATGGTTGAGAAGTTGAATTTGAAGAGGCTAAGACATCCAAACCCTTATTCAATTGCTTGGCTACAAAAGGAACACAAGGTAATGGTCAATGGGCAATGTTGGGTAAGATTCAAAATAGGGGGTTACCATGATGAATTCCTATGTGATATAATGCTAATGGATTATATCATCTACTATTGGGGAGGCCATGCTATACATGATGGAAGGGAAAACACTTATATTATAACAAGGAACATTCAGAGACATAGGTTGATACCACTAAAAGATAGAGAAGATCAATTTTGTAGAAACGCTATAATATGATTGGTGGATTCTATGAATCTCTTCCATGGATTGAGACATGAGAGTGTTTGTTTTGCATTGATTCTTAAGATGTGTAGCACGACAAATGTAGAGGACACCATTGCAAGTGATGAAGAGGCACCACAAGAGATTTCAAAGTTGTTGACTAAATATAAGGACATCATATCTAACAACATGCCAAAAGGTTTGCCACAAATGAGAATTATCAAACATCACATGGACCTAATTTTGGGAGCCAATTTGCCAAACAAGGCACCACATAAGATGACATTGACAATAAATGAATAATTTATTAGACAAGTACAAGTGTTAATGATGAAGGGTGTTATTAGCGAGAGTTTGATCCCATGTGTGGTACCTATGGTACTAGCACCCAAGAAAAATGGTGAGTGGAGAATGTCTACGGTTTCCATCATGTAATTAATAATATCATAGTAAGGTATAAATTCTCATTGCCAAGGATGGATGACATAATGGACTATCTGAATAGAGAAAGGTGCTTTACCAAGATTGATTTAAAGAGTAGTTATCATAAAATTAGAATAAGGGAAGGAGATGAATGGAAAACAACATTCAAGACTAATTAAGGATTGTATGCATGGCTAGTTACACCTTTTGGATTAACTAATGTGCCAACTACATTTATGAGGTTGATGAATGAGGTATTGAGGATGTTTTTGGGTAATTTTGAAATTACTTACTTGGATGATATTTTTATTTTTAGTAAGACTAAGGAAGAACATGGAGCATATTAGGTTAGTAATGCAAATATTGAGAGAATAAAAGTTGCTGATAAAAATTAAAGAAGTGTATCTCCATGAAAGAAGAATTGGTGTATTTGGGATTTGTGATCTTAGGTGAAGGTTTGAAGATGGATCTAGAAAAATTCAAAGACATTATGAAATAGCCTACACTAGAAATTTTTTGAGAGGTAATATATTTTCATTGGTTGGAAAGTTTCTATAGAAATTTTATTAGAAATTTTAGTAGCATTTATGTGCCATTGACTAAGACAATTAGGGAAAACAAGAAGGAATTATTTAAGTGGACTACCAATACAGATAGGAATTTTGAGTTGATAATGAGAAAGGTAATAGAATAGTGAGTTTTGGCCTTACCATATTTTAATAAGATATTCCATGTTAATTGCGATGCAAGTGGAAATGTAATTAGGGTGATAGTAAGCTAGGAGGGAAGACTAGTAGCCTATTTTAGTGAAAAATTGAATGATGCCACAAGAAGATATTCAATTTATGACCAATAATTCTATTCCATAATTCAAGCATTGAATAAATGGAGTCATTATCTATTTCCCAAAGAGTTTGTGTTGTACACTGATGACAAGGCACTATAGTACTTGAATAGCCAAGGTAAGTTGAACCAGAGACATATGATGTGGGTGAAATTCATGTAAAATTACACATTTGTGCTAAAACCAAGGAGGGGGAAGTCAAACAAAGCTACTAATGCATTGAGTAGAAGACAAAATTTTCTAATAGAAATGAGATTAGAGTTACTTTTGTGGAGGCATGGAAAGCATGCAAAGAGTTGGTAAGAATGGATAAGAGTAAATTATTGGAATATTTAATTCAAAATAAGATGTTATTCAAAGGAAGAAAATTTATTTATACTAAGAAGCTCCATCAAATAAAATATAACCAAAGAGAAGCATTGTAGAGGTTTAGTAGGAGATTTGGGGTAGAAAAGATAGTGGCCTCCTATTAGCAAGAACTAATTTTTGGCCACAAATATATAAGGATGTAAGAAACGTTTTGGCCACTGGAGAGGCCTTTGGAGGTCTTAAGTATGGATTTTGTATTGAAATCTCCAAGGACACAAATGCGGAATAGTTTAATACTAGTAGTGGTGGAAAAGTATTCTAAAATGGTATATATTATTCTATGTAAGAAGAGAAATGATGTGGTATATATAGATAATCTATTCTTTAGGGAGGTTGTAAGATTGAATGGTTCACAAAGGAGCATAGTTATAGATATGGATACTGAGTTTGTGGGATACTTTTTGAGGACATTATGGGAAAAGATGAAGACAAATTTGAAATTTAGTTTAGCATATCACCCTCATATTAATGGGCAAATGAAAGTTGTGAACATGAGCATAGAGAACTTACTTAGATGCCTAGTCGGAGTGAAGGTAGGGAATTGCAACATGATTCTACTTCATCTAGTTATTACATATAATGATTTAGTGAGTTGATTTACAAAAAAAGTGTTTTTAGATTGTTAGTGACAATAATCAAAGGAATGTATCAGAGTTGAGGGATATTAGTAAGGAAGAAAAAAAAAAGTGTTGAGGTAGAGGAGTTCATGGAACACATGAAGAAGGTGCATGTGGAGGTGATAAGTCACCTAGAGAAGATAAGTGATAGATACAATAAAGAAGTTAACAAAACAAGAAGATGAAGATTTTGTAGTGGGAGATGAAGTAATGGTGCCCCTTAGAAAGGAAAGGTTCCTATCTGGAACATACAATAAGTTATAAATGAAAAATTTTGGTCCTTGTAAAATAGTAAGAAGATTTGATTTGGAAAATGCATATGAGGTGGAGCTATCAGAAGGATTAGGCATATCTCCATTTTTTAACATTGCATAACTATACTAATATCATGAGGGAGACTCAGCAGGAAGTAGAATAGAAGTACAAAGGGAAATCCCCATACTGCCATAGTCATAGGAAGAGATAAAAAATATATTGGATAGAAAAATTTGGAGCAACACTATAAATAGGTAATATGAGTAATATTTGGTGAAATGGAGAGGAAAGATGGATGAAAATTCAACCTAGATTTGTAGGGCTAAGGTAGACTATCTCAGTTCCCCTCTAGTTTATATAAAGCAAGTGAATCACTTTTCAACTAACCCTAGGTTGGAAAATACTTATTTAGATCCTCCATCCATGATTGGATCAAATGGTATTGGAACATAAAGTTCTAATCTAGAGGAGATCAATCTAGTATTCCAGAAGTGTTTCATGTGAATAGATCGTTGAATCAAGGTATGATGCAGGAGCATCACTCTTTTCATGTTTTTAAGGTCATTTTGACGTATAGTTTGTGTTCTGAGGTTCTTTTGATGTCAAGATTCTTGAATTAGTGTTTGAAGTTCAATTAGAGCCTATTGGGATCATTTCCAATGGTTTAGAGTTCTTAGGAACTCCTAGAAATTTAAATTTTGAGATTTCCCGCCAAACTAGATTTGAATTTTCTAGGGCATTTGTGTCTTGTTGCAAGATTGGGGTTTGTTCCTCAGCTATAGTTTTGGGTTAGTTGAGTCTATTAAGGTCTTAAGGACCATGACTGACCTTGTAAGGTCTATTTTCATGTTTTGGTTTCATTCCTAGGTTGAAAAAGTACTCATTTTGCAAGTTTAAGTGCAAAAAAGGACATTGGAACTTTAGGTTTTGATGGAAAATCATTTAATTCTGATGGGTAACTATTTTTTAATGTTAATTCATGCTAAATCAATGAGAAAGGAGGCTCCAAGAATTTGAAGGAGGATTTTTTGATGAAATACCCTATTTTTCTAGTTTTTTTGATAGTTTTTATTGATTTGCAAGTAAAAAGTACCTCTATATGGATATGTATGGTATAATACATGCATGGGAATGTGTGGAAAGATAGAAAATATTGTTACAGAGCTAATACATTGATTTGATGATGGATTTTGGTGTTGTTGTGCAAGAAAACCCTGTTTTCATATCACTTTTTGACATTTTTTTCTGAAATACAGCAAGAAAACTCTGTTGTACAGTCCTATACAGATTAGGTATAGCCTGAAAATGCATGAAAATTGAATAACAATGAGTTATAGGTCAAATTCAGTTGGTTTGGTTTGATTTCAAGTTGTTTTGATCAAGATATGGCAAAAATACCACTAACAACCCTGTTACAGAGCTAGGGTTTCCAGCAACCATAAAAACTTAATATCTTGAGTTTGCACCATTGAAAAATCATAAAACTTGGTGGAAGTCTTCATTTGTTTGTATTCTAGGTATCCTCCAAGTTTTAGCTCTTGAAACCTTTGTATGAGTGAGATATTCAAGTCTATGTATGTTGTTGTCCAGAAAAGACTATTAAGAACCCTAGTAGGTTGAGGTTTTGATTAAATTTGTTCTTGTTGAATAAAATACATGAGACCTAGGGTTTGATGAGACCTTGTATATAGTGTTGAAGGTTTGAGCAGCCCAATAAAGCATCAAGAAAAGTGTGTTGTTATTCAAGTTTCCATTAGGCCTTGTTAGGGGTTTGAGACTAGTGAAATAGGTTTGAAAGAAGGGAAATAATAGGGTATAGATTGTGATACCATTGAAGGGTTTGTAGTGATTGAAATCTTGTTAAAGTCTTTATAATCGATCTGTATGAAGGTAGCCTATAACAAGCATGTCAATAGGTCACCAATTTAGAGGCAATTGCAAGGGGTGATTGTTGGTAGACCACAGACTTGAGGTAGTTTACACTAGATCCTATTAAAGATGTTGCATAGATTCCAAGGTGTTGCTAACATTTTTGGAAAGTTAGATGAAGGATGATATAAATAAGGGAGAAAGAACTTTGGTTGAAAGTTTTGGAGGAAGATACAAAGAGAGTTGAAGAAAAAGGGATGATGATGAGAGTGATGTGGAAGAAGATACAAGAGAAAATGTGCAAGATTTGGAAGACCTAGAAAAAGAATCAAATTAGGTAAAGGTGTTGAAGGCCATTTCTAAAATTTGTAAGAGAGCTAGAATTGATATTTTTAATTATAGTGGTGACTTGAATCCTAAATAATTGATTGATTGGATAAATGAATTGGATGAGTATTTTGAGTATGAGAAAATTATAGGATCTCAAAAGGGTTAGATTTGCAAAGACCAAACTAAAAGGACATGCTATACCTTAGTGGAAAGAAGTATAATTTGAAATAAATAGGAAGCGAAAGGAAAGAATAAAAAATGGATAGGATGGTTGCAAATTTTAAAAGGAAATTTATACTAATGGACTATGAATTGGAATTATTGAAGAAATTGTAAATCCTGAGACAAAAGGATAGGATCGTGAAGGAGTACACTAAATAATTTGGCAAGTTGATCATTAGGACAAGGTATAGTGAGGCAGATAAATAGAAGGTTGAAAGATACATCAATGGATTAAAAGAAAGTATCCATGAGGAGCTAAGTCTAGTTAGGTTGACCACCATAGAAGAGGTGTACCAATTTGTGATCAATGTAGAAGATAAACTAAATAGAAGGATTGAGAAAAGTGCAAAATCAACAAAGAGGAAGAGAGGAAAGGCCCCAGAGAAAAATATCATGGTGCATCGATACAAGACCATATAGGGAAGATAGTAAGATTGATAATACCTATCACAGGGATGGTGGTACTTACAAAAATGAAGGAAGGATTCATGACAACTTCTATAAATAAAAATAATAAGGTGATACACATTGTACAAATGGGTATCAGCAGGGTAGAGGAAGATATGGGAGGAATGAGAAAATACGTTTCAGAGGGAAATGTTTCAAGTGCATAAAAGAAGGGCACCAATAATTTCAATGTTTGTAAGGTCAATGGAAGTGAGAAGGTAGCACAAGAGCTACATTTGGGGATGAGGAACCTCATAGATCATATGAGTTAGATGATGTCCCTAAACATAGAGAATCACTAGTTATGAGGACGGCCTCAAGGTTGAATCACCATGAGGAAGAATGGCCAATATAGAAAAATAATCTATTCATAACTAAATGAGAATCAACACGTAAGTGCTATAAAGTTATCATTAATAGAAGAAGTATAGATAACTTGTTGTTTGAGGAAATGGTTGAGAAGTTGAATTTGAAGAGGCTAAGAGATCCAAACTCTTATGCAATTTCTTGGTAACAAAAGGATTAGAAGGTAATGGTCAATGGGCAATGTTGGGTAAGATTCAAGATAGGGGATTATCATGATGAAGTCCTATGTGATATAATACCGATGGATGTATATCATCTACTATTGGGGAGGCCATGGAAGTTTAACTAGCATGCTATACATGATGGAAAGACAAACACCTATATTGTAACAAGGAACATTCAGAGACATAGGTTGATAACATTAAAAGATAGAGAAGATCAAGTTTGTAGCAATGCTAGAATATGATTGGTGGATGAAATGAAACTCTTACATGGATTGAGACATGAAAGTGTTTGTTTTGCATTGATTCTTAAGATATGTAGTAACACAAATGTAGAGGACACCACTGCAAGTGATGCAGAGGCACCACAAGAGATTTCAAAGTTGTTGAATGAATATAGGGGCATCATATATAACAACATGCCAAAGGGTTTTTCACCAATGAGGATTATTAGTCATCACATGGACCTAATTCTGGGAGAATTTCCCAAACAAGACACCACATAGGATGGCATTGATAATAAATGAAGAATTGAATAGAAAAGTACAAGAGTTAATGAGTAAGGGTCTAATTAGGGAGAGTTTGAGCCCATGTGTGGTACCTATGGTACTAGCACCCAAAAAAAATGGTGAGTGGAGAATGTGTACTGATTCCATTTTGTAACTAATAAGATCATAGTAAGGTATAAATTCTCATTGCCAAGGATGAATGACATAATGGACTATCTGAATAGGGAAAGGTACTTTACCAAGATTGATTTGAAGAGTGGTTACAATCAAATTAGAATAAGGGAAGGATATGAATGGAAAACAACATTCAAGACTAATTAAAGATTGTATGAGCGACTAGTTGCACCTTTTCGATTAAGTAATGTGCCAAGTACATTTATGAGGTTGATGAATGAGGTATTGAGGAGGTTTTTGGGTAAGTCTATAATTATTTACTTGGATGATATTTTGATTTTCAGTAAGACTAAGGAAGAACATGGAGCATATTACGTTAGTATTGCAAAGATTGAGAGAAGAAAAGTTGATCAAAATTAAAGAAGTGTATCTTCATGACAGAAGAATTGGTGTATTTTGGATTTGTCATCTTAGTTGAAGGTTTGAAGATGGATCTAGAAAAAGTCGAAGCCATTATGAAATGGTCTACACTAGAAAATATTTGGGAGGTAAGATATTTTCATAGGCTGAAAAGTTTTTATAGAAATGTATCAGAAATTTCAGTAGCATTTATGTGCCATTGACTGAGACAATGAGGATCGACAAGAAGGGATTTAAGTGGACTAACAATGTGGATAGGATTTTTGAGTTGCTAAAGAAAAAGGTAACAGAATAGTGAATGTTGGCCTTACCATATTTTAATAAGATATTCCATGTTGATTGTCATGCAAGTGGAAATGTAGTTTGGGTGATACTAAGCTAGGAGGGAAGACTAGTAGCCTATTTTAGTGAAAAGTTAAATGATGCCACAGGTAGATATTCAATTTATGACCACTAATTTTATTCCATAATTCAAGCATTGAAGAAATGTAGTTATTACCTACTTCCCAAATAGTTTGTGTTGTACACTGATCACGAGGCACTACAGTACTTGAATAGCCAAGGTAAGTTGAACCAAAGACATATGAGGTGGGTGAAATTCATGTAAAGTTATAATTTTGTGCTAAAACATAGGAGGGGGAAGTCAAACAAAGCTACTGATGCATTGAGTAGAAGACAAAAAATTTCTAATAGAAATGAGAGTAGAGGTACTTGTTTTTGTGGAGGCATGGAAAGCATGCAAAGAGTGAGTAAGAATGGATAAGAGTAAATGGTTGGACTATTTAATTCAAAATAAGATGTTATTCAAAGGAAGCTAATTTATTTATTCTAAGAAGCTCCATGAAATAAAATATAATCGAAGAGAAGCATTGCAGAGGTTTAGTTGGATATTTGGGGTAGACAAGATTGTGGCCTCCATTAGCGAGAACTAATTTTTGGCCACAAATATACAAGGATGTAAGAAAATTTGTTCAAGTTTGGAGAACTTGCCAATTTACCAAAGGAAGCAATTAGAATGTTGAATTATATTATCCATTGCTAGTACTAGAGAGGCCTTTGGAGGACTTAAGTATGGATTTTGTATTAAAATTGCCAAGGACACAAAGGAGAAATGGTTCAATACTAGTAGTGGCGGACAAGTTTTCTAAAATGGTATATTGTCTTCCTTGTAAGAAGAGCTATGATGTGGTACACATAGCTAATCTATTTTTTAGGGAGGTTGTAAGATTGAATGGTTTACCAAGGAGCATAGTTCTAGATAAGGATACTAAGTTTGTGGGACACTTTTGGAGGACATTATGGATAAAGATTAAGACAAATTTGAAGTTTAGTTTAGCATTTAATCCTTAGACTGATGGGCAAATGAAAGTTGTGAACATGAGCTCAAAGAACTTACTTAGATGCCTAGTTGGAAAGAAGGTAGGGAATTACAACATGATTCTACCTCATCTAGAGATTTCATACAATAATTTCGTGAGTAGATGTACAAAAAAAACATGTTTTTAGATTGTGAGTGACAATAATCCAATAAATGTATTAGAGTTGAGGGACATTAGTAAGGAAGAAAAAAGAAGTGTAGAGGTAGAGGAGTTCGTGGAGTTCGTGCAACACATGAAGAAGGTGCATGTGGAGGTGAGAAGTCACTTGGAGAAGATGAGTGATATATACAAGAAAGAAGCTGAAAAAATAAGAAGATGAAGATTTTGTAGTGGGAGATGAAGTAATGGTGTCCGAGCTTAGAAAGGAAAGATTTATATTTGGAAAAAACAATAAGTTATAGATGAAGAAGTTTGGTCCTTGTAAAATTGTAAGAAGACATGATTTGGAAAATGCATATGAGATGGAGCTATCAGAAGGATTAGGCATATTTCCATTTTTTAACATCACATAACTATACTAATATCATGAGGGAGGCTCAACGAGAAGTAGAATAGAAGTACAAAGGAAAAACCCCATATTGCCACTGTCAAAGAAAGAGAGCAAAGAGATATTGGATAGAAAAATTTGGAGCACCAAAAATAGGTAATATGTGTAATATTTGGTGAAATGAAGACAAAAGATGGGAGAATCAATCTAGATTTTTAGGTCTAAGGTAGACTATCTCAGTTTCCCTCTAGTTGCTAGAAAGTGAGGGAATCACTTTTCAAATAACCCTAGGTGTCTCATGTAGGAGTATCCTACGGAATTAGAGCAATCTTGCATCAACCAAAATCTTTTCTTTCATTTTATTTGTTTATTTGCAGGTTTTCACTTTCTAGTAAGTTTCAGAAGAAGCCACCATATTTCATAGCATGTTGATATTTGGTCTTGTAATTTTGAGAGTATGTTTCATAGTGATAGATGGATGTTGTGTCCACATTTGAGGATATTTGGATCACTAGAAGGGCATAATTTGGTTTATTACTTTTCCTACTTGCATTGGATTATTTGGAGTTTGCATCAACAAAGGAGAATATGTGAAGATTCATTAGACCTAGAAGAATGAATATTAAGCATCACATGCATTCCTCATTCCGATATCACTATTTGATTGAATAACTTGTTTATACTAGTTGACTACATGTTTCATGAAGCATTGAACATTGCACCACATTGAAGATGATGCCTATCATTTTTTTTATCCACATTTAGGCAGACAAAGAAAGCAACAGTGTTTTATAATCTATGTTCTTCATTTTTAAAAACATTTTCCATATCTTCATTAGGGTTTAAGACCAATTTTCTAAGCATGAGGATTGGCTTACCTTTCTCCTGTGTTCCACTCTCCTCCTCTATTGGTGAGTTAACTTCTGGCTCCGAGTACTCTGAACTCCTCGCCGACCTCGAAATGAGCATTTTGGGTTGGAGTCTCGACATCTTGCAAATTGAGAGCCTCCCGAAATGTTTTTCATTTGTCACCTGAAACCTCATTCCTACCCTCCGTTGGGGTATTAATCCCTTCCATTAATCCTCACGACCAAGGAGTAATTACCTCGGTCTGAGCAATACGACTCCTAGTGGCTCTAAGCATAGATAGGGTCTATACTAGTTTAATGCTATTCCCACCAAAACTTACAAGCAGGAAAGGATTTCAAATTCAAAAAACAGGGCTTTTGAAAGTAGACTTATTAATGATAACATCAAGAGTACTAAACATTGACCGTAATCATAACAATAATTGGCATCAATCTACATATAGAAATCAAATAGATTCACACGAAAAAGCATAAATGAGACCAAATCCAAATCAAGAGGAGGTCCCTACTGAATTCATGCCTATCATTTTGGAGGTTTGACATTGCTATATATATGTCATTTACAATCATTTGGAATCATCAAGGAGAGTTAGGAAGAATTTAGCAAAGAGTTGGAGGTTTGAGTGTGAACATAAGGATGAAGGTTTAGGATGGAGTTTGATGATGAGATTGTAGATGTCACATAATGTATTTAATTTCATTTGAATGTAATAATTTTCATATTAGTAATCAAATGGCTACGACCTAGCATGTGGGAAGCACATTGTGGTAGATTGTAACCCTTTATACTTTGAATTCAATAAAGATCATGTTACTGTTACATTGAGTTTTGTTGTGACTATTGTGTGTTTAAGTTTTCACTGCATGGTTGGACAATCCTTCATTGGATGCTCTGTTCATAATTGCATCAAAGTTTGAAGAAAAATCATATATATATATAATCAATTAAAGGAAAATGATGAAGCTACCAATCTTAATAATTTGAAATCACAACATTTAATTTCTTTGTCTCCTCATTAGTCATTAATCTTTCAACATACTCTTATGCAAATTAACTGTTATTCAAACTTGTGACTTGAACTAGTTTATCACATGCTTCAATCAACTCTGCGACATAGACATGATGCTGCTCAAAATAATGGTTCACATTTATTTGAAAATAAGTGATATTTTAATTTTTTGATGGGCTATGTATAATATAGATGCATACATGATGGATATACATATATAATTTATTTCCTATAAATACATTCTATGGTGAAAATAACTTCTACCACTTAATTGAAGGTCTATTATTAAAATCATATTCATAATGATTTTAATACTAGTGTTTTCAATTTGGTAAATTGAGAAATTGAGAATATTCATAGTGATTAGTGTTAGTGCGATTTCCATGAATTTCAGTGAGCCAATGATTGTTTCGCACTATGATTGACAAGTTCACGAACACTACTTAGGTCAATTATCTCTTAACCTTTTACTAATTCTTAGTGCGGTCTTTGGAATTTGTATAAAATTCATGGTTTGGATTTGAATTTTTATCACGCCATAGTGTATTCAGCGCAACAAAAAGTAATTTGTCATTTATATTTGAATTATTTAGTAATATTACGAAGGTATTCAAAAGGAATTTTTTGAGCTATTTTGATTTTATTGTATAATGAAGAGTTTGTAGGAAAAAGAAAAGTAAAAGATAAAAAATGTTGATATATTTTGAGTTTGAACCATATAAATTAATAATTTGAATCTTTTCATTAATTTAGAAGGATTTTTTTGGATTTGTTTTATATGTGTAGATTAGTATGTATGCATTTTTTAAAATGAAGATAATAAGACTTAATAAGTTAAAAATAATGAAAAAGGAGACACAATTATATGATGGTATTTAGAGGAGGTAATATTTTGATAAAAAATAATAGTTATTCTATAAGATTGATTTGTGGCTTAGAGGTAAAGCTTAGTGGGCAAACCGATAAGCCCACCCTCAAGCTAGGAGGCCATCTAAGAAACTCGAGTGCACAAAATAATAGAGAAGACAACACTCACATTTACAAACATTGATAATTTAATCACTCCCAAACTTCCCAAGGCTTACACATACACAATGGATCTATGAAAGAATCCATATGGTAGGGGAAGAATAGTGGACATCTCTCCATTGGGGAAAATGAATATAAGTTTCTTACTTAACATCTACAATTTCTCTATTTATCAAACATCAACAAAATCTCCTCACAACACCATTTCATCATACAACACATTCCTTTCAACATAACATTCTTCAATGGCACGCATGTCAAATATAAAATACATGGAACTCATGCCAGAAATTCTCTCTTAAGGGAATGAGATTTTCTCCAAGGGGGTTCACACCTCCCTCAATCCTTCACATGGGTTTCTCTCATCTATGTGGGAGAGCCTAACCCAAACACCAACACCCTTATCCCAAAAAACACAAACAAAATAAAACAATAATAAACACTTCAAACACAAGATACATTTCACAAAACATGTCATTGTCATAAAAACTTTCAATCTATCTAACAAGAACAAGTGAGGAGCCTACCTCAATAAGCTATCCAAAATGGTGGAGTTGAACTTAGTGAAGCCTTCCTAAAATCTCCTCAATCCTTTCTCTCTAACACCAATCTCCAAAGAATGCTTTCTCTCTCTCACAAACCCAAGAACAAAATGAAGCCAAGAGTCATTTTTCAATTTATAAGAGGGGTATATGTAATGAGTTCCATGTCACTTCTCTCCAAATGAGGAGGTGCCACCTAGCCTCCAACTCACCCCCTCTCATCCAATCCCCAAATTTTAAGGAGTGATTTGATTCCTTATGTTTTCACACATGTGTAAGACCTAGGGGAGAGGAGCATACTTGTACATTCTTCTATGTGCTCCCACATGTTGAAGCATTGGGATTAGGGTGTACTTAACCCACCCCTCATCCATGGACCTAGGAAGATGGGATGGGATGATCACAAGTCCACCATCCCTCTTCCCAAATTCTATCCACGCCACTTTTTTCCCAAGCAACTTGAAAGTGGTCAAATCTACTCCAAAACCAAAATTTCAAGGCCCAAAAGGTGCCCAACCCATAGATACTTGCCCTAGGGACCTAAAATCATCAAAAAGCTTAAGAAAATGACATTTCAAGACCCCCAAAAAGGACCCCTAATTACAAATCCGAAATTTTCCACAAAAAAATGACAACATACCACCCATGACTTACTCAAAAACCTTAGAACAACAATTAAATCAAATTAACATCACAAAGTGGTAAATAACAACTAACATTTCACATTACAACATTTGCACAAAATAAAGACTTTAGTCCCAATTATGGACTAAGGCAAGTATCACAAGAGAAATCACATGGGGTTTCTAAAACACCTCTAAGTTTTCATTGGCCCTAGAAAGTACCTACACACTCAGTTGCACACATTAATACATCCAATATATATAGCTAAAGCAACTTGAAATGCGATTTCACACATAATCATGTAATATCCAAAAAATCATAGCTCAATTGACAATCATAGTTAAATTTAATCATCATAGTGCATATCAATTTCAAATTCAATTCACAATATATTTCACTAACATTGCATGTCCATTATTCGAATCTACTAAACATAGATACTCAATTTTAATTGAAATCAACTAGTAAAATTGAATAATTCCAAGGCATATTTGAACAACATATAAATAATCAAATCAAAGCATACATTTATTTCAGAAAATTCAAATATAACTTAGCTATCTCCTAATTAGATCATCATCACATGCAAATTAAATCAACTACTCTAACCAAGATACCAATATATAAAATAACCTATGATTGGAACATAAGTCCATAATCAAATAGTCTAATATCTACGTGTATCAAACAACAATAGAGAAAATAGAGAAAATAATTGTTGCAAGTATGTGTAGTTGGTTTTGTCATTGATGTCAACAAGCTTTTGTTTGGTGTCAACTGTATGAGTAGTTGGTGGTGCAAGTGTATGAGTAGTTAGTGTTGAGTGGATACTGTCTCTGAGATGAGGTTGTTGTAATGGTATGAACTATTTGAATGAGTTGCTTTGATAAAGGTGTTTTGGTTGCTTTGAAGAGGTGTTGAAGATGTTAAGAATATGTTTTTGTTGGTTGGTTTTCAAGTGCTTCTGAGAAAATTTGATTATCAATGGAAACAGTGTGTTGAAGATGTGTTCTAGCTTACAGAGTCATGTTTGAGTTTTGCTCTGCATTTCTTTTATATTGAAGATCTATCTCTGTGGTTTGGATATGTTGTTTAGAGATGTTCAGAGATGTTGTATTCCAAATTTGGTGCTCCAGTTTGGTGTGCAAAGGAAGTTGTGTTCACCAGAGTGTGGACAATGTTTTTGAGTCTTGCAGAGGTGTCTAGGAGAAATTGTTTTGCTTTGTATTTCTCCACAAATTTGTTTTTGTCTTTACGATTCTAGATTTATGATTATTATGCTTACATATTGCTTCAGTTCAAGTTATTCATGGTTTGGTGCTCCGAAAGTTGATTTCTTGAGTTGTGTATGGCAGAGTTATTTGAGTGCTTCGGTGTAAACTTCAGTCAGGTGAAATTTGTTGCAGAGGAATTTGATTGGTTTTCAAGATGGTTCAGGATGTTCATGGAATACTCTAGATTGTGTTGAAGCCTTACATGTGGTCCACAAGTCATCGTTGGGTTTGAGGAAGCGTGTACTTAAAATTACTTTGTGTTAACATAGGTTTGGCCAACCTTGGGTGTTTACACTAATTAGGGAGCTGCTTCAGTGATTGTGAAAGCATGAAGTGGTGTACTTGGATGAATTTAGGTCTAAGCTAAGACATGTTGAGGTCTACCTTCATTCCTTTCCATAGTGGGAAAGTTTAGGTCCAAACCTAATTTAAATTTTCAGTGTTAAGCTGTGTTGCCGACCTTGGAGAATGTTCTCAAGGTTGAAGACAATATAAATAAATGTCAAGGGATCATGATTGTAAGTGTGTGTGTGATGGATATGATATGAATAATAGAGTGAGTAAATGTGTAATGCGACAAGTACCTATGGAAGCGAATTGAATGAATGTAGAGCAATAGAGTTTGGTATTTTAGAACAATGTGATGAATATGTTTCAGTACTTTGAGCTTCATTGGAACTGTACTCCATACATATGTTAGATGCAATTATAACAGTTCAACTCTGGTAGTGAGCCACCTCTTCTATCTCTTTCTTTCAGGACAGTGAGCCCTTTGGTAGCGAGCCTTTCTTCTGGGCAGTGAGCCCTCTCGGTAGTGAGCCCTCTGGCAGTGAGCCTTTTGTAATTTGGTGTTGATACTACTTTATATTGTGAGCTAATCCTCACCATGGTTTTTCCCTTCTTGGGTTTTCCATGTAAATCTGGTGTTCATGTGTTATGAGTTGTGGTTGTTTGCTTTATGCTTAATTTCCTTTACTACAGTTAAATATGTTGAATAAATTAAATGTTTGATATGTAAATGGTTTAATATAATACTGATTGATCCCCCTTCTTAGTATTATGGGTGTTCAACGATTGGTATCAGAGCCAAGTCCTTTGGAACAAGCGTAACTGCTCAAGGAAGATCTTGGAAATTGAACACATGGGTGCTAGAAGATTACCTATTCTTCTGAAAGAGATTTCTGCTACTAAATACATTAGAGAAGGCTGCATACTTGAAAAAACTAGAGAACTTAATGCTGCTCTTTAGGATCTTGAAATGAATAAAGGTGAAATCAAATATCTGAAGGAAAATGTTAGAGAAGCAGATGAATGCATCAGAAATTGAGAGAGCGGGTTAAAAGGTTTAGAGAAAGGTATAAGGAAGTCAGTGAACAATTGAAGCAAGCAAATGAATCTATCAATGGTCTGAAAGTGCAAGCTTAGGAGAAGACAAGAATTGAGGAATATCTTAATGTAGTAGTGGAAAGCAAATTCAAAGAATGTGCAAGGCTTGAACATGAAGTTGTAAATATGAGATCTGATCTGGAGAAGGAAATGATGCTTGAAGACACATTTAAGATGAGCTCTACAAAGATAGATGAAATGATTGCAATTCAGAAAGGTCCAAATGGTAAAGAGGGTTTAGGATTTGAAAAAGGTGAAAGTTCAAAATCAGATCAGACTTCAAATCAGAGGAACAATGGCAAGAAGATCTGGAATCAAAAGAATAAAGTTAGAAGAGCTCCGGTAAGACAACCAAATGCTCAGAGGTATCCATATTTTAATGGTTATTGTCATTTTATCAATAAGTATGGACACAAAGCAATGGAATGTAGAAGTAAAAGGAATCAAAATTTTCCATCTTTCTCTGGTCAATGCTTTACATGCAATAAAGTTGGTCATAGAGCTACTAAATGCAGAAGTAAAGTGAGTCAGAACTTTATTAGGTGTTATGAATACAATAAGATGGGACATAGAGCTAGTGAGTGCAGAAGTCAAATGAGGGATGTCTATAACAATAATAGAATGGTTCAATCTTTCAATGGCTACTGTTATACATGCAATAGATTTGGGCATAAAGCTAATCAATGCAGATCTAGAATGAATGGAAGGAATACTAGTCAGATGAATGTTGTGTGCTACAATTGTAATAGACCTGGACAAATTCCTAAGTTTTACAGAAGCAGAAACATGAAGTAGGATAATCTAGTAGAAGAGAATGAGCCTGTACTAAAGGTTGATCCAATAGAGACCAAAAGGTAAATGAATAAGACTTGGATAAAGAAGGAAGTAACATAGGTTAATGGTAAGCCTGTACTGGCATCTGGTGTAGATGTTTCCTCTGGAAACTAAGATGAGAGCTTTGGCTTAGGGGGAGCTTTAATGGAAATCTTTTCTCCCCTACCAAAGGAATGGTGTTGATGCCTCAACACAAAGATATGAGATGAATATTGACATGCTTAATCATTTGGTGAAGATTGCGGTAGAAAATCTCCTAATGAGGAAGTTTGTGAAGATTTTGAAGATGACTGTGTATGCAGAGAAAGGTCTGACAACCTTATCAGACTAGGCATTTATGGAAAAATTAGGTTAAGAAAAGGGGCTTTTGGAAACAAGAGGGACTGAGAAGTAGTGGAAGTGAATATTTCTAGTTCCTCACAAAATGGGAATGATGAAGGTGCTATAAGAGAAATTGAGAAGGGTGTTGAAAGAAGTGAAGGTGTCAATGTGCATGACAAGAGTAGTGTAGAATATCAACACATGACTTGGAATGCTTGTCAAAAAGAATATCAATGGATTAGCGAACAAGTGGTTTCAAAGTGAGTGATCTTCAAGTGTCTAATTCAGGCTCTTCTTGCACAACTAGTCAAACTAAAACTTAAAGTATGAGAACTAGTGAAAGACATGGCAGAAGATAATCATCTGGGAAACAGTTTCAGGAAAGGCAAATTGACAAATGAGTACAATTTTGATTGAAGGATTTTTTGTAAATCACAAGTTTGAGGATCATCCCATTGTGCGTACAGAATTGGACCTTGTAGAGAAAGAAGATCAATTAACACGAGGTTTTCCTAGAAGATGAACTTGATCAAGAAGCTGGTTTGGGTTTTTTAAAGTAGGATCCTGAGTTCTTAGAGCATGAGACATCCTATGAAAAACTAAAGAAAGATATCCCTAGAGATGCTTTTTTAGATGAAGCAAATAGGGGGAATGATTTAGGTGATGATGATAATGATGATGATGATGAAGAAGAGGAAGTTGAGGAGGAACTAAGAATACAGAATGAGACAGTGACGAACTTGGTCTATTCAAGGTGCACAATCTACTTGATAATCATGTCGAGTGTTGATTTTGAAGAAGTTGGTCATAAGTTACTAAAGATCAAGCTTGAACCTGGTCAAGAGATGGAGTTATGCATCATGCTATTTGAGTGATATAGTCAAGAGAGTTCACATATCTTCATTATTATGGTCTTCTTGGGAAAAGATTCTACTGGAAACAAATAAACTATAGGAAGAAGGAGCGAACAAGAAGGAAAAATAATTCAAAGTATGAAGAAAGAAAAGGGCTAGGAGAGCTGACTCAGAGAATGAAAGTGATAGTGATAGTGGTAGTGACAAAAGATCTTAGACACATTTGAGGATCTTTGGCAGAGGTTAGGGATAATTGGTAAAGATGCATAGTGATGCATCTATCTAGGGGGAGTTCATGCCACATCTTTAACCTAGACTGATGATGACTACCTCTCAGGGGGAGCAGGTAGTGGTGACTAATGATAGGGGGAGATTACAAGAGAAAGGTTGCAGACAGATGAGTGTTAATCCAAGGGGGAGATTATTGACCATATGTGTTGTCGTTGATGTCATACACTATCACAAGGTAAGAAAGGTTGTTGAGGTTGCCATGAAGGTTGTCAAGAGATGATATGTTATGTTCCTAAAGAAGAAGGAAAGTTCATGGTTGGATGTCATGCCTTGATCAGTGTAGAGTTAAGTTTGAAGTCTTTAGAAGATAAGATATGTTACTATAAACAAGACGGATGGGTTGATATAAAGAAGATTTGGCCTCCAGAAGTTGGTGTTTGCCTTTGTTTTAGGGTGACTACTCTTATGAAGACTATTTGGAAGATTGCTCTGTACATTTCCATCATACTAATGTTTAGTTATTGTGGTTTGGAACATAGCTTTATAAAGTGTTACATTATGTAAGTTCCAAGTTTCATGAGAATCTGATCACCGGAAGGTTGTTTTTCTGTTGATAAGCTTATAGACAGTGTTGGTTTTGTAAAGGTATTCCTAGTAGGGTGATGGAATGCTCTGCATTCCTTTGCAGTTGCATATTTGGCCATGCAGCTCTAATGGAAGCTTATAAAATAGGATGTTCATCAAATACTAGATTATGTTTAAGCCTTACATGTGGTCCGCAAGTCATCATTGGGTTTAAGGAAGTGTATACTTAAAAGTTCTTTGTGTTAACACAGGTTTGGCCGATCTTGGGTGTTTACACTAATTATGGAGGTGCTTTGGTGATTGTGAAAGCATGAAGTGGTATACTTGAATGAATTTAGGTCCAAGCTAAGATGTGTTGAGGTCCACCTTCATTCCTTTCCACGGTGGGAATGTTTAGGTCCAGACCTAATTTGAATTTTCTGTGTTAAGGTGTGTTTCTGACCTTGGAGAATGTTCTCAAGGTTGAAGACAATATAAATTATCGTTAAGGGATCATGATTGTGTGTGCATGCATGATGGATATGATATGAATAACAGAGTGAGTAAATATGTAATGTGACAAGTACCTATGGAAGTGAATTGAATGAATGTAGAGCAGTAGAGTCTGGTATTTCAGAACAGTGTGATGAATATTGTTTTAGTACTTTGAGCTTCATTGGAATTGTACTCCATGCATATGTTAGATGTAATTATAATAGTTCAACTCTGGTAGTGAGCCACCTCTTCTATCTCTTTCTTTCAAGACAGTGAGTCCTTAGGCAGTGAGCCTTTCTTCTGGGCAGTGAGCCCTCTAGCAGTGAGTGTTTTATAATTCGGTGTTGATACTACTTTATATTGTGAGATAATCCTCACTGTGTTTTTTCCCTTGGGTTTTCCACATAAATCTGGTGTTCATGTGTTATGAGTTGTGGTTGTTTTCTTTATGCTTAATTTCCTTTACTGCAATTAAATATGTTGAATAGATTAAATGTTTGATATGTAAATGGTTTAAAAGAATACTAATTCACCCCCCCTCTCAATATTCTATGTGTTCAACAATAAGTCTAGCACACAACATTGGGCTTCACATTCTATCGTAGCACAAATACATAACTAGGTTGAAGACTAAAACAAACTAATAGTGTATAAATTCTTATTTGAGCTAAAAGACAAAAATAGTCTACCAATGCATATATATTATTTGGGCTAAAATAAATTATCAAACACAAATGCATAACTAAAACAACTTATCCATGCTCTATAGTTTCTTCCTTTTTTCTTTTCCGCAACTAGTTCCATATTTGAACCCATCAAGTATGTGTGAGAGGGAGAGAGAGAAACACTCATGCATGATTAGCTAAAATGAGAACAAAGAGCTAACAAAGAGATGAGGACTCTTGAAAAACAAAAAATGATAGATGAGTAATAGAAATAGATCCTCAAGTCTGATATCTTGCTCATTAATGAGCATAATTAATGCATATCCTAGATGAGGTACTAAAATCCTTTATTTAATGGCTTTGAATAGCCTCTTATTTGGTAGTCTTTATGTTATTTTTGCCCCCACCTTAGTGTGGTAAATAACAACAACCCTATTAATTTAAAACATGATTTTATTTAATCCAAATTTTGAGAATGGGTTAATGTGGATAGGGATCATTGATTTCTATTCAATTAACTTATTTAACTTTATTGTTAGATTCCCAAAATCATTTGTAGTACTTCTTCCACAAAGAGGATTTCTTCAAAAACTGAAAGCTAGAAATGAGAGATCAAATTGCAATCAATACTTGCATATGCATTTATTATTCATAAAGGAATAATATGTGGTCATACATTCACATTTGTCACAAATAGACAAAGTGAACAAGAAAAAAAATCTTATCCGATGTGATAAGATTGACAACTAATAAAGGAAAATGCTTTCCAAATTAACTCCCTAATTAACTTATGCTAATGCGTAAATATAATTTTACACTAACAACCCCCATAAGTGCAACTTAGGAAGGTTATAAACAAGATAATAAAGAATGAAGAAGATGGGTCTTGGAAACTAGGCCTGATTAGGTGGGTCAATGCATAAATATGATGGATCAAAAAGTGGGAACAACACACTCGCATTATAACATGCTTGCGTTATGGCTCGGTAATACTGAGCCTAAAACATGAGCATGTTATAATGTGCTTGTGTTTTAGGTTAGTTAAAATTGCAAATAAAATATGCAAAAGTGAAACCCATAGCTCATTTGCAAAATTTGGTCATAGGTTTCACCTCTGCTACCGCGAGCGTGCTATAAGAAAGGGGGAATAAAAAATTTCACCATGCCACCTTGCCAATCCTACTCTCAAGGATGTCATGCACAAGGTGTAGAGAGTGTAGTAGCTGAACAAGGTAGGGTTTGTTAGTTTTTTGTGAATTTGAAAACAAATTTTTAATTTTGCAATGTTTTTATTGCATTTGTATCTTGAATTTATAGCCAATGAGGCACCACAAAACCCTAATCTAGCAAACGAGGCTTAAAACAACCCCCCTCAAACTGAGGAGAACCCTCAAAACCCCCCACCTTCATGTCCTCACCATCAAAGAGACACTGATGTAGGAGCATCCTAGGTTGCAGAGCAATCTTGCATCAACCAAAAATATTTGCATTCTTTTCTTTTTTTAATTTCAGCTGCAGTTCAGTAATTCACAGTTCAGCATTTTCTACTGCATTTTACATCTTCTTATCAGATCTTGTGGATCATGAATTATCTTCTATGCCATGTCAGTTACCAAGTTTCATTCA
Source organism: Cunninghamia lanceolata (assembly GCA_027924645.1). Taxonomy (NCBI): domain Eukaryota; kingdom Viridiplantae; phylum Streptophyta; class Pinopsida; order Cupressales; family Cupressaceae; genus Cunninghamia; species Cunninghamia lanceolata. Next base: position 24,827,369 of record BSBN01000377.1, on the reverse strand, counting down.
TTTGTAGAGTAATACCATGTGTTGTAGGCTGACCTACATGTTTCTACATGTTACATCTTTAATTCGAGATTGTAACCTATTATGGCCGATGCAAAGGATCATTTGAGCTTGAAGATGATATATATAGATCTCTTAGATGAATTAGGAATTCAGTTAGCAATTATGATAGTTTAGATAAATTATTTTATTTCAAGAAGGCACTTCACTGCCATATCTTACATACCTATTATAACCTGGAAAGTAGGCCTATCAGCCCTTTGATTGTAGCCCACATGTTGTCGGCATATAAGCATTGTAATCTTTGATATGTTGAATATATGAATCTTCCATTGCATTATGTAATTTAATTGTTTTCATTGTCTTTAATCTAGTTGCATGGTTTGGACAGTTTATTCTTTAGACCCTCCATCCATGACTGCACCAAGTGGTAGTAGAGAAAATTTTGTGTGGTGCAGTCACGGTTAGGAGGGTCCTCAAAGAGAACAATCCAGACCATGCAACTAGAGTAACACAACATAAACAACTCAAAGATGTAAAGAACATATAGATTCAGTCATTCAATATATCATAGAATTCAAATACAAATTGGCTGGCAACATGCGGGGTTACAATTAGGACTCACAAGCTTGATTACAGAATATCAGAATATGCTCAAGATATAGCTTTGAAGCTCCTTTGTGCAAAATCAAAAATATGAACTTATACTAATGATCATCACTACTTTCCTAAGGATCTATTACATCATTATATCTCATATCTAGAACATAAGATTCCTTTGCATCAGCCAAGGAAGATCACAAACTCTTATGAGGAGTTGTAACGTGTGTACACGGATAGGTCAGACTTAATTGGCTTGCAATCCTCCACGAATGAATGGAATGTTGTGCAAATCTCAGGGAAGGTTAGCCACGAACCCGTTAGGTCTCAAAAATGCAAGTTGCTAATCCTAAGAGGATGCCAGGCTCTATGTTTGGATTTGCAACGTTTTTTGAACTAACTTGACGAAATCAACCTTCAAGGTTTGATGATTTCCTACACTTTAGGTCCTACTACACCTAGGTGGGTGAACCTTGAAATATTAAAGCAATATGAGTCTGGATGAGTGGACTAACTAGATCTATCTACAATGGCACAGGATGTAAGATAGATGAAAAAGAAGCTGACTACTTAATTCTATGTATAATGTTTAATAAATGATTGGCAGAAATTGTATAAGCAATATCAAGGCAAAAGGTTTTAAATAATGAGTTGAATGAAACCAGTGCCTTGTTGGGTAACAGAGTCAATTTGAAGGACCTAGACCAGTAGTTTCTTAATGGTAATAATTCTAATTGCTTGGCACAGCTTTGGTTTATAGCTTGTATAAACGTGCAAGAAAGTGATTGACAAACTCTTCTTAGCAATCCAACCAATATAATCAATTATCTTATAATTCACCAGAAGGTATTTTAATCCTTACTTGAGGGAACCAAATGAAATGAATGGGCAAGATTAACAGATAATATTTTCTTGAGACAGAATGGTAATCCTAATTATATGGCTCTACTTAGTTATCCCAACTTACTACTTCCAGGTTACTGCGACTAAATTAGAAGGGTTTAATTCCTTAGATGGACACCAACCAAATTAATCACACAGATACAGCAAGTGTGTAATGACAGATTAACTATATACTTGATATCTTAATCTGAATAACAAGGAAATGCAGAAATGGAGACAGCCACACAATTGAATATTTTCAACAAACAACTGATACCAAGATAGAAACACTGAATCAGAGAACTTCAAACTTCTTCTTCAAATAAAATATGCAACATAATCACTTTGAGACATTGTATATTATGTATATATGAATATCTTCTACTGCTGATGATCATTTCAGCATCGATTGTTTAAACTTATATAGATATTTCTATGAAGAGATACAACTCTTCAATAAGTCTCTTGGGAACTTAACAAGTATTAACAACAATTACATAAGCGTAATTAGGCTCTATTCAGCCATAAATAAACTTTAGCCAGATGATCTAGGTACTCTTGATCACGGTGAGAATCAGTAAGCTCAATAGCGCTTCTGGTAATTACATCAAGAGTAACCATCTCCTCCAATTGTTTGCAAGCTTCTTTAGATGCAGAGGCTTTATCTTTCAGAGCTCCTGTGGCTTTGTGCAATATAACCTGACAATCAACAGTCCATTCTTCTTTGCTCTTCATGTCTCCGTTATCTTTGAATATTCTGGGCACTCCTGCGCCTGAGGCATCAGTCCCTTCCTTAGCATCAACTTTAAGTTTGTCATAATAATGCTGGTGCTGTTTGAACAATGCTCTTGCATCAGAGATATCTGTACCATCAGTGGCACTTCTATTTTGTAACTCAATCATCTTTTCCTGTATCCTCTTATCAAGCCTCTCATGTTCTTTGACTGCTTTATGATTTTCTGAGTAGTTATCCCAAAACTGGTTTAACCACCGTACCATATTTGCATACCTGCTCTGCAGTACTGTAACAAATGCGTCTATCTGAATTTGTGCGGCCTAATCAGGGGATATTACTTGACTACCTTGTGAGCTCTCACCCTGAGTTATTCTTTTTGTGGATTGGCCAAAGGTACTCTTAACAGCATCCTTCAAATAATCATTTTCTTTTGTTAATCTCTCACAATTCAGTTTATAAGAATCTCTTTCTTTGATCAGCATTTGAGCTTGTGCTTTATTTAACTTTGCAACATTGATACCAATGTCCGCAGTAATTATAGGGTCAGTCTCACCTGCTCTAAAAGTCATAACATGGCCAAAAGTTTTTTCATTGTCTATGATGGCCGTCTTCTTATGGGGAGGATACAATGCCCATATCATCAAAGAATTTTCATCATTATTATATCTAGTTCCCATATATACTTCATTAACTCCTTCTGGAGTAAGCTTATACTTGTCATTAGCATTATTCAAAAAGCTATCAAAAACCAGAGCAGAATTTAAATCCAAACTAGGAAAAATCATAACCCCTGCATCTTTGAGTAACTGTCTACCCTTGCTAGGTGTCATGTCCTGCATTTCTTTATCTACTGTTTGCTTCAACATATCTAATAACTATTTTTCATTATCAGCAGAAACATCATCTACTGACTCTCTAATTTCTTTTCCTTTGTATTTATACAGGAATGATTTAAATTCCTTTGACTGAATGAATGTATCATCTGAAATGAAAGAATCATAAGCCTTTTGTCGTGGATCTTCATCAGCAGACCCCTCCTCATCATGTAGCACAACAGGAGGCTGATATTGTTGCATTTTTCTTTTAGACATTTCTATTGTTTTATCTTGTGGCTGCTCTTGTTCAGTCAATTCTTCATCTTCAGAGGATACCACTTCAACTTCTGCCAACTGCTTTTTCTTTTCATTTAAATCTTTGTTATATTTTTCTACCACCAAGTCGACTTCAGCCTCTTCCAAATTTCTAATGACATCATCATGTGGATAATGTATGTGCATGTACCCACTGAGATTTTGTTTTCTTCTGGCAGAGTCAATGAAACCTTCAGGGTCAAACCCTTTCCTCACCTCAGCAGTCACCATGTTATAATGCATTAGTTTATCCAAAATGAGATTGTATCCTTCTTTTGAAACCACAGTAAAATCACCAAAACACAAAGTGCTGGGCATAAATGATTGTTTATCATGTGAACTTAGATGCATCACATTCGAACAATGCATTTGCCTAATTATTTCTAGATATGCAAGTCTGTCAGGGACAGTTTTAGGCAATATGAATGGAGTGTCTTCAAATCCATAAACTCTGATCATAGTGGCATCCTCAAAGCAGTACCAGTCTCCCCAATTATGAGTGACAGTAGGGGGACCACCAAAATCTTTAGGTCTGAGGAACCTTTTTATTTCATTTGAAATTGAATATTCACAGGGGTGGTTGAAATACCTATATAGCACTTTTACACAATGCTCTTCAAATTGAGCATAGCTGGAGTTGGCATACCTGCTATCCTAGATTCTAGTCCACATTTGTACAGGTATCTTTTCCCCTTTCTTATCCGCAGAAACAACTTGAAACTCACTTGGCCACAATCCTACTTCCTGGCCATAGTATAACACCATATGCATAAGCATCGAGTAATGCTCAAAAGAGCATGCTGGAGCATTGTTTTTTATTGCAGATAGACCAGAGTCTATTCTAGTAGCAACATAGGAGGCATAATCAAATTGTCTGGCATTGTGACATTGAATATCAGAGGCTATGACCATCAGAGGAATAGTCATGAACTCAGGGACCTCTAAGCCAAGGACTTGGCCTACATAATAGTAAGTATATTGTATATATGGTTCAAAAATGGCTACATGAAAGGGAGGGCCATCATTCTCAGTCAAGGGTATCACTTCTCCTTCAATCCTGGGCCTATGAATGGGTAACCTCCATCCATTGTAAGTTGTATCCATTCTCCAATACTCTTTATCCAAATCTTCATAAACAATAGGGACAGTGCACAAATCATCTAAATCATACACCTCACAAATAGTATTTTTTGACAGGTGTACAATTGGTTCTCCTTGAGGGTTGCAGATAGCTTTCAGGCCTAAATTGTAATGTCTGGCTAGCAGTTGAAGGAGTTCTACATTCAAGAATACATTAGGTACAACCAGTTTGCCTAAATTCATGTGCCATGGGTTTGACACAGGAGCATTTCTAAACCGTCTATTATGGTGAAATTTGAAATGCTCATACCCCCGAATTGGGGTCCAGATATCTCCCAGGCGTTTATGTTTATCTTCCAATTTTTCTACTTCTGCTCTGAGTTGGGCAGACCTCCTGGCCTTGGGAGTTGACCCAGGCAATTGATCAATTAGGTCCTGATTTAATTTTCTATCTTTCACTTTCTCTTCAAGGGTTTGATCAGTTTTTTGTTTTTTAGGCTTACTAGTTTCCCCTTGTGACTTTCTTCCTTTTCCCTTTCCTGGAGTTTCCATTTTAAAACTTTTGGCAGGAAATTCAAATACAGGCAAATATAATGGTTTGTGTAGGTGTACCTGTTGTTCGGTGGCTGGAATTGGAAGCCTCTGCTTTTGCCCTAAGAATTCCTCTATATTCTCCTTTCGGACAGTTTTTTGCAATTATAGTGATCGTATGAATTTCGTAGTCGTTTGTATTAATCACCTGATCAATTCAATGTTCATCGCTATGAAGTGTCACATCGCCATAACTCTGCTTATCGGCGTGATTTTTGAAATGTCTGGGCGACCTCAACGTTTTTTATGGCGCGAACAGCCAATCGGCGTGACCCCTTGATTGTATTCCCGACGCTATGTAATGTCATGTTTTAAGTGGGCGCGGCCATCGGCGTGACTTCTCTCATCGCCAAGTGTTTTAGATCTCTCTGCGATATAGCAAGTCCCACCGATATGATTTGCTTATCGAGATGATTAATACTATCGGGGTAATAAAATTATGTTCTCCCGATCTTTATTGTCTCGCCGATATTCATTTTCATATATGGACTTTATCTTTATCGAAATGACATACACTATCGGGATAGCTAAATCAAGATATCCCGATTCAAATCATCTCCCCAATGGCCCTTTTCATATCCTTCATCGGACAGAGTATGTTGAAGTGTTACCGATGCCTTTTGATCGCCGTGACTTGTGAATCGGCGAGACTTAATTCTCTTATCCCGATATGCAGAGTCATCCCGATAGATGTGTATTGCTGTGAGTCTCGCCGAAAGCTTTCTTATCGCTAAGACTCTAATCATCAAAAACTTACTTGTTTGCTATCCCGATAGTTTATTTCTCGCCGATGACTATTTGCTTCGTTACCCCCATAGGATGTTCGGTGAGACTCCTGCCGAAATGCTTCATCGGTATGATATATACCGTCGGGGCAACTTTTAAAAATTTATCCGATAGGTATTTGTCATACCGATCAGCATGACCACTTGCCTTTCTTGCCAATGTAATGTCATCGGCATTACTCACTCCATCGGTGACTTCCATAATTCTTCTTCCGATCTCTATTCTCACGCCGATGGTTGTTTTCAAATGATCCTTATGTATCGGTGTAAACAACACAACCTCTTGCCGATGGATTGATTTTGATGAAATTTGGCACTGCTCATCCATAGACACTTTGTGAGAAAAATTTTTTATTATGGTCTTTTTGGGATATTCTTCAGGATTTATTCAAATATGATGGGGTAAGGATATAGTAAAAATTTAAAATTTATACTGTACTAACAGAACCCAACAACATTGAATGATGTGTGATTAAGCTTTTAAGGTTGTGCAATGCTCCACAAGTCTTCTCATTTAGCTGATTATCTAAGACTGTCAGGATGCTCTGCTCTGTGAAAATAGTTGATCTTCTGATAGCGATAACTTTTCGGTACTTGATCCAAATGTTCTGAATTTCAGATATGTTTTGCATGAATGAATTTATATGCTAAGTCCAGCTCCACAAGATCTGAAATGAAACTGTGGTAGAATACAGACCAAAATACAAAAACTTCTACTGACTGAACTACCTGAACTGAACTAGAAAATGAAAAGAAACAAATTGAAATGCAAATGTTTTTGGTTGATACAAGATTTCTCTTGAACCAAGGATGCTCTTGCATCAGACATCTAGGGTTATTGAAAAGTGAGTCCCTTACTTTGCTAGGGCTAGAGGAAAACCAAGATGGTCTACCTCAGCCTTAGAAATCCATGATGAATCTTCTTCTGGTTTACCTTTCCACTTCACAAGGTATTCTTTCTATTATCTTCCTCTGGTGCTACGTCCAACTCTGTTGTCCAAAATGTCTTCAATCTGCTCCAGTGCTTGTTGTGGTAACTGCTTATTCAAGTCTTCTTCAATGCTGTCACTGAACTATGCTTCATGATACTGATATAGGTCTACAATGTTGAAAATAGGTGATATATTCAATGTCTCTAGTAACTCTACTTCATATGCATTTCCTAAATCAAACTTTCTGAGTATCGTACAAGGTCCAAATTTTTTCATCTTCAACTTGTTATATGTCCCAACTAGAAATCTTTATTTTCTCAAGTACACCATCACTTCATCTCCAAATGCAAATTCCTTATGTCTTCTTTTCTCATCTTCTTGTTCCTTATATTTGCTGTTGATCTCTTCCAAATGCTTGTTTACCTGATTATGCACTGTCTCCATATGTCCTAAAAATTCTTCTGCTTCTGCACTTCTCTTGTCTTCTAAACTGATATCTCTCAACTCTGCAACTCCTCTAGGGTTTACTCTAGTAACAATCTAAAAAGATGTTATTCCAATACTCCTATTCACTAAATTATTGTATGCAAATTCTGCTTGTGAAAGAATCAAATCCCAACTTCCCACCTTCTCTCCAACCAGACATCTCAACAAGTTTCCCAAACTCCTATTTACTACCTCTGTCTGTCCACCAGTTTGAGGATGAAATGTTGAACTGAACTTCAAATATGTCTTCATCTTCTTCCAAAGTGTCTTCCAAAAATATCCAAGAAATCTGGTGTCTCTGTGTGAAATTATACTCTTCGGTAATCCATGCAATCTCATAATCTCCTTGAAAAATAGGTCGGCTACATGCACTGCATGAGTTGTATTCTTACAAGGTATGAAATGTGTCATCTTTGAAAATCTCTCTACCACTACAACTATTGAATCATGTCCTCTCTATGTCTTCAGTAATCCCATTACAAAATCCATGCTAATGTCTTCCCAAGGTCTCTCTGGTACTGTCAAAAGTTTATACAATCCAGTGTTCTGACTACTCCCTTTTGCAACTTGACAAACTCTGCAACTCTACACAAATTTCCTAACATCCTTATGTATCTGAGGCCAAAAATAGTTTTCACTCACCAAATCCACTATCTTGTCAATGCCAAAATGTCCTTCCAATCCACCACTATGTTTCTCCTTGATCAAATTATCTCTCATTGAACTTCTAGGTATGCATAAAAGATTTCCTTTGAACAACATATCTTCTTGAATGAAATATTCCAACCACTTACTCCTATCTATCACAACAGGTTCCTTACATGCTTTCCAAGGTTCTGCAAAATCAAGATCTTCTTCATACATGTTCTTCAATTCTTTAAATCCCAAGACTTCAACTCTCATCTCTGTCAACAAGTTCCTTCTCCTGCTCAATGCCTCTACTACTTTGTTTGATTTTCCACTCCTATGCTTCAATACAAAAGTATAACTCTGCATGAACTCTACCCATCTCATATGTCTCTAATTCAACTTACTTTGATTGTGTTGGTGTCCAAATCAGCAGACAGTAAATCCTAAAGATTTGCTAATTCTTATGATCAGTTTTATTGTAGGACTTGGCCAACAAAGATGGGAGATTGTTTGCACTTGTATCCCTTGCACTTTAGGTTCTGCCACACCTAGGAGGGTATCCCTCAGTCACAACAAAAAAATTTATCCTTGACTAACTTAGGCATAATGCTCTCAAATATGCACCAAGATTTACATGTTTGACCCCATATCAATAATGTTCTTGGACTATCAAACTCGTTCACATCAGAGAACATGCAGTTCCTAAACTAAAACAAAACCAAACATCAAATGGTTTGATTCATATGATTTATCTTTAAATTCATTATTCTTTTGGACCTTTGGGAAAATAGGTTCCAGATCAGTGCTTTATCTGGGTAGTAGAGTCAAACTACGCAATGTAAATGCTTTCTTATGACACCCAAAACTTCATATCTAGAGGACTCACAATAATATTACTACATTATAGTAATAAGTCTAAGAAAGGGTATTTCCTACAACTCTACTTCAATAATCCCTAATGCAAAACATCACTTCCTATGTCTTACTTATATCATGTTTAATCCATTCCTTGAACAGAAGCAGTAAAAGAATACATTCAATACATCAAATGTGCATAAGTGAACTCTAAAATCCTTGATTCCTTCATTCATAAAAGAGATTCTTACATTCAAGGAGACAGTTGCAAGAAACACACATGTATATGCAATGTTATTCATCTAATTCAATTTGGAAAGAACAATGTCATTCACAAGTTTACTCACTTACACAACAGAAAATGCCCCTGTAGCCCAAAATCTAGTCATCATCTCCTACAGAAAAATACTTCCCAAAATGTGAACAACTTTTGTCCAAAGCCCAGAAGAACCTCTCTACAATGTGGAACAACATGCTCTTATAAAAAACAAGAGCATGTTGACCTAAAATTTAATACATTCTGGAGGTAGGTGAGATATTTCTTTATGTTTCGCCTCTAAAAATACATTGGGAAATATTAATATTTTACATTAAAAGAGGAGAAGAATTGGTAATAAATAAAACATATTTTAATTTCCCCCTTTTAATTTTTACATTTTTCAACTATTCCCAAATTTGCACGGCAGCTGAAGACTACCCATTCCTCTAGACTAATGCAAAATGAACTTTGAGACCTCCCTTCTAGCATCCAATTTCAATTTCTTGCCCAATCAATTTTTTTGGGTCGTTTCTGGCAGAGGAGGGGCATTTTTCATCTTGCTGGCAGCCAAAAATCAATGCAAATGATCCTAAAACCTCTGCCAATGCCTTAGGAATGATCATAAGACAAATTTGAAGCATAAAACAACATTGTTTAGCCCTAAAACACCTCCAAAAAATGGCTAGAAACCAAAAAACGTGATCCGCACCTTCATTCTGCAACTAAAACTGCTTGAAGCTGGTCAAATTCCAGTAAAATCACCACAGAGGCGAAGGAAATGCCCATATTCTTCCTACAAAGGAGATAGCAGGTCTAAAAATGCCCACATATGGGCATTTCACGCCATCGTGTGAGTCTGAGGGAGCTGAAGGAAGAGACGTGAGATGTTACAAAATGTAACAAAGCACATTATTTTTCTCATAAACTTTATAACATAAAGTTTATAAAAGTCATTTATGACATTTGCCGTTCTAAAAATACTTCATTTAAACTACTAAAAATGTCAATAAGACATTTCCTTTAAAATTTACTTTTTTAACTTTAGACTTTTGTTGAATATTAAATTACTCTTCCCAAGCAAATGGCATTTTTTCACCGCAGGCAAACTGGACATTCGATGACCATGAAAATTTGCACACGGGCATCATTAATTATTTCAAGCAAACCCATTTCCTTAGAATCTGCATCACCAACCGAATTTAGGGACCTCCTTTGTAAACTAGCCTGTTGGATGCCTTCGTCGCAATTGGAATGCATTAAAATAATGCATCATTTACCTCTAATCTTGATGAAATTAGAACTGGAGATGTTTGAGACCAAATCAAGAAATGGGTCGCCCTCAGATTTGCAAGATTTGTAACTTTCCAGAATGCCAAATCTAGCTCAGTCGCAGTTAGGAAAGAATTAAATACCCCATCAAAACTCACCTTGGAAGCACAAAACTGAGCAGTCATGTTCTCATATGTACCAAAAATTTTTCACCGCATGGATATGCAAGATGATCTCTGAGCTGCAAGATTTTAATCAGTAAAGGTGGGCTCCGGGGTAAATTGAACATCATGTCGACCTAGCCTCCGTCAACACATTGAAAGAAAATAGGCACTTCAAATTTATAAAATTTGAAGGTGCCAATAGATTGTTCAAATATTCCAAGGCTTGATGATTTGTATACAACACAAATTCCTTAGACAGCAAATAATGTCTCCACTTCCTCAAGGCTTGAATTATGGCATAGAACTCCTGATCATAAACTGAATATCTTCTTCCTGCATCTAACAACTTCTCACTAAAATATGCTATAGGTCTACCTTATTCACTTAACATGGCTCCAATTGCATTCTTACTTGCATCACAATCAACTTGAAATACCTTATTGAAATCCAGTAATGCAAAAACATGTTGCTCTATCACTTTCTACTTTAACAACTCAAAACTTTTATCTGCTCCTAATGTCCACTTGAAGTCTTTTCTATCACTTGTCATTGTCTTTGTCATAGGGTTACAAACTGAACTAAAATTTCTAATGAACTTCCAGTAGAAACTAGCCAATCCATGAAATTATCTAACCTCTCTAATGTTCTCTGGTGTAGACCATTCAACAATTGCTCTAACTTTCTCAGAATCCATCTTCAACCCTTCCGCAGAAATCACAAATCCCATATACACTAGTTCTTCCATCATGAAACTACACTTCTTAAGGTTTATCTACAATTTCTCTTCTGTCAGTCTTTGTAATACTTGTCTTAGGTGCAACAAATGTTCTTCTTTTGTCATATTGAAAATTAGAATATTATCCAGGTATACAATAACAAACTTACCCAAGAATTTTTTCAAAACTTCATTCATCAACCTCATGAAAGTACTAGGTACATTTGTCAATCCAAAAGGCATCACTAACCACTCATACAATCCTTCATTTGTCTTAAAAGTAGTCTTCCATTCATCTCCTTCTCTGGTTCTGATTTGATGGTATCCACTCTTCAAATCTATCTTTGTGAAATATTTTGCTCCACTCAAACAATCCATGATATCATCCATCCTAGGTAAAGGAAATCTATACTTAACTATGATCTTGTTTATTGATCTAGAGTCTGTACACATTCTCCATTCTCCATCTTTCTTTGGTGCTAACACTATAGTTACTAGACAAGGACTCAACCTTTCTCTGATCAAACCTTTCCTCAACAACTCTTGTATCTTCCTATTCAAATCTTCATTCTCTGTCGGTGTCATTCTATGTGCTGCTTTGTTAAGGAAACTAGCTCCAGGAATAAGATCCATGTGATGACTGATACTCCTTATAGGTGTCAACAATTCAAGTACATTATCTGCTATGATGTCTTCATACTCTATTAGCAACTCTTTTATCTCCTCTGGTTTTCATTCTTCAGTCTCCTTCAATGTTTCAAGCTTCTTAAGAATCAAGGCATAACACATATTCTCATGTCTCAAACCATCCAGAAATTTTCTTCCATCTACCAAATAGATTCTAGCATTCCCACATACCTCACTCTTAGGATAATCCTCCAAAGGAATCAAGGTAATTCTCTTTCCATTTTCTATTATAGTGTATGTATTCTTTCTCCCATCATGTATAGCTTTGGTATCATACTACTAAGGTCTACCCAACAAGATATGACATACATCCATAGGCATAATATCAGACAAAACTTCATCATGATAAGATCCAATATGAAATTTCACCAAATGTTGTTCACTCACCAGTACCTTATGAACATCTTGAATCCATGCTATTTGATAGGGCTTAGGGTGTTTCAATCTTTCCAACTTCATCTTAGTCACCATCTCCTCTAAAACTAGTTTATCAGAACTACCACTATCAATTACAACTTTACAACATTTACCTCCCGATTTGCATCTGGTTCTGAACAAACTTTTCCTCTACAGTGATTCCTCATTTGTCTCTGCTTGAAATAGTTCTCTCCTCATCACGAGTCATTCCCCTTTCTCAGGGTTTACTAACTAAACTCAGTGATCCAATAGGTTCTTCTTCCACATAGGTTGCTCTTCCATTGTTCTCTGCCCTCTTTCTTGTACTCCCTTGATTACATTCAAACACTCTATGTCCTTCACCTCCACACTTGAAACAAGTGCCTCTGAATGTTCTCCTATTACTTCCTTTTCCATATCTTTTGTATCCTTCATTTCGGTATGCATTATGGTTTCCTCTTCGGTAGTAAGTTTTGTCATCCCTCTGATATGCATTACTATCTCTGTCATCCTTATTAAATGTGTTCTATTTGTTCTACTCCGCATATGATCTTTCTCCTCTGGAAAATGTTCTACCTCTCTGAAATTTACCTCCTCTGTCTCTCTGTCTTTGATCATGCTTTTTATTCAACTTATCTTCAGCCTTCAGGACAAACTAATATGCCTCTTCCAGTGATGTTATCCTTACCAAACTCTATTCTTCTTGAATGTTCAATCTCAGTCCATTGATGTATCTAGCCACTTTCTCCTTGCTTGCTTCACTATGTCCTATCCTTATGATGATCTTATGAAATTCTTCAGTATACTCCTTCACAGATTTCTCCTTTTGTCTCAGGTTTTGCAATCTCTTCAATAGTTCCAACTTATAGTCAACAGGTATAAAATGATTCTTCAATTTTGTCACCATCCTATCTGATTTTGTAATCTTTTCTTTTCCCCTTCTATTTCTATCCAACTGAACTTCTTTCCACCATACAACAACATGTCCTTTCAACTTTGTCTTCACAAATTTCACCTTCTCCAAATCTTCAACTTCTTCATAGTCAAAGTATTCTTCCATGTCATTTATCTAGTCAATCAACTCTTCAGGGTTCAAATTTCTAGTGTAATTAGGTACATCAACTCTAGGTCTTTTCCCAATCTTTGAAATAGCTCGTAACATCTTGACTTGATTAGATTCTTCTTCTTCATCACCTCCTAGGGTTTCACCAATTTGTTCAACAGATTGAAATTCCTCTTCATCATCACTTTCAACATTAGTTCTAGGTGTGAATCCTCTTCGCCTATCTTCCTGAATAGCATCCAATCAAATTCTCATTGTTTTCATCATTTCCATCATCTCATCCATCCTACCAGCCATTGTTCCAACAACAGGGATTCTCCTCGGCGGCATTCTTCCTAGGATCAAGTGTAAATTTCCTCAAATTCGGTGATTGGGCTACAAGGTGACAACTACCTCACAATTGGTGATCGGTTGCGACACAAGTAACCTACTTCAAATTTGATGATCTATCCACAAAAAGATCTTACAAAATTCCTTCACTAACTTCACTCAATTTCCTCCCAAATATTTGAACATTCACTCTGATACCACTTGGTGTAGTCACGGTTAGGAGCGTCCTCAAAGAGAACAATCCAGACTGTGTAGCTAGAGTAACACAATGGAAATAATTCAAATATGTAAAGAAAATGCAGATTCAGTCATTCAGTATATCATAGAATTCAAATACAAATTGGCTGGCAATGTGCGGGCTTACAATTAGGGCTCACAGACCTGATTATAGAATATCAAAATATGCTCAAGATATAGCTTTGAAGCTCCTTCACGCAAAATCCAAAATATGAACTTATGCTAATGATCATCACTACTTTCCTAGGGATCTATTACATCATTATATATCATATCCAAAACATAATATTCCTCCACATTGGCCAAGGAAGATCACAAACTCCTATGAGGAGATGTAATGTGTGTACATGGTTAGGTCAGACCTAATCGACTTGCAATCCTCTGTGAATGAATGGAATGATGTACGGATCTCAGGGAAGGTTGGCCATGAACCCAAAAACATTGAATGATGTTTCATTAAGCTTTGAAGGTTGTGCAATGCTCTGCAGGTCTTCTCCTTTAGCTGAGTATCTGAGATTGTCAAGATGCTCTGCTATGAGAAAACAATTGATCTTTTGATAGTGATAGCTTTCTGGTACTTGATCCAAATGTTCTAAATTTTGGATATGTTGTGCATGAATGAATCTATATGCTAAGTCCAGCTCCACAATATCTAAAATACAACTGCAGTAGAATGCAAACCAAAATATAGAAATTGCTACTGACTGAACTACCTAAACTGAACTAGAAAATCAAAATAAACAAATTGAAATGTAAATGTTTTTGGTTGATGCAAGATTGCTCTTGAACTAGGGATGCTCCTACATTATTTTTGGATGTTAGGGCATTCTAGAAGATCTTGTGGTGAACAAAGTGCCGAACTAAGGCAGTCTACTTGTGTTTGTCAATAGAGCACCGATTATGAGGCAGTTACTACCTTGTAGTCAGATCACCGAATTAAGGCAATTTCACCATATCTTAGGAAGAGATGCCACCGAGGAGGATGTCTGCTATGGCCAATGTTGCTAGAAGAATGGAAGAAATGATAGAGATGATGAGGACAATCAATGTTAGATTAGATGTTGTAGAAGAAGATAGAAGAAGATGACTAAACCCTAGACATGAAGATGAAAGTGATAATGATGAATTTCAAGTTGCTGACCAAAATGAAGAAGCCCTAGAAGAAGAAGAATCAGATTAGGTGAAGATGTTGAAAGTTATTTCTAATATTAGTAAGAGAACTAGAGTGGAAGTACCGAACTATACTAAAAATTTGAATCCAGAGGAATTGATTGATTGGATAAATGACTTGGATGAATACTTTGAATATGAAGAAATTGAAGATCCGGAGAGAGTAAGATTTGCAAAAATAAAGTTGAAAGGACATGCTGCTATTTGGTGGAAAGAAGTTCAATTGGATAGGAATACAAGAGGAAAAGAGAAAATTAAAAAATGGGATAGGATGGTGAAAATTTTGAAGAATCAATTCATACCTGCTGACTATGAGTTGGAACTGTTGAAGAGATTAAAAAACCTAAGGCAAAAGGAGAAATTTGTGAAGGAGTACAATGAGGAATTTCATAAGATGATCATAAGGACTAGACATAGTGAAGCAAGCAAGGAGAAGGTGGCAAGGTACATAAATGGATTAAGGATAAATATTCAAGAAGAACTAAATGTGGTGAGGATGACAATGGTAGAAGAGGCATATCAGTTTGCATTGAAAGTTGAAGACAAGTTGAATAAGAAGCATGAGCAAAGCCAGAGAGGTAGAGGAGGTATATTTCAAAGAGGTAGAACATATTCTAGAGGAGAAAGACATTATGTAGAGTAGAACATGGAAATTAGCCCATACAAGAAAGAAGATAGAGATAACCATTCATACTGGAGAGATGACAGAAGTTTCTACCGCACCAATAGAGGAAATCATGATTCTTACCGTATTGAAGGATATAGGAGAGATGGAAGAGGGTTTGATAAGAGATCATTTAGAGGAACTTATTTTAAGTGTGGAGGTGAAGGATGCATAGTATTTGATTGTCATCAGGGAAGTACAATCATGAGAATAGAAAATAGTGCAAGAGCAACTTATGTGGAGGAAGAACCTATTGGATCACCTAGTTCAGTTGGAAATCTAGAGAAAGGAGAATCATTAGTCATGAGGAGAGTGTTAATTCAAGTAGAGACAATTGAGGAACCACCGCAAAGGAAAATTCTATTTCAGATAAGATGCAAATCTAGAGGTAAATGTTGTAAAGTTATCATTGATAGTGGAAGTATAGATAATTTGGTTTTAGAGGAGATGGTGACAAAGATGAACCTAGAGAGATTAAAACATCCAAAGCCCCACAATATAACATGGATTCAACATGATCACAAGGTATTGGTGAGTGAACAATGTTTGGTGAAATTTCATATAGGATCTTATAATGTTGAGGTATTGTGTGATATTATGCCAATGGATGTATGCCATATATTGTTGGTGAGACCATGGCAGTATGATAGAAAGGCTATACATGATAGAAGGAAGAATACTTGTACTATAACATCTAATTAGAAGAAACATATCTTGATACCTTTGGAAGATGAGCCTAAAAGTGAAGTATGTGGGAATTCTAGAATCTATTTGGTTGATAGAAGGAAATATTTAGATGGATTGAGACATGAGAATATGCGTTTTACTTTTATTACAAAGAAGTATGGAACCCTAAGTTTAGAAAACACCACAACAAAAGGAGAAGAACAATCATAGGAGGAGATAACTGAATTGTTGACAGAGTATGAAGATATCATATCAGATAATGTGCCTAAAGGATTGCCACCAATCTGGAGTATTAGTCATCATATGGATTTTATAACTGGAGCTAGTTTGCCTAACAAATCAGCACACCAGATGACACCAACTGAAAATGCGGAGTTGAATAGACAACTACAAAAGCTATTGAGGAAAGGATTGATCAGAGAAAGTTTAAGCCCATGTGTGGTACCTACATTATTAGCACCAAAAAGAGATGGAGAATGGAGGATGTGTACATACTCTAGAGAAATCAACAAGATCATAGTTAAGTAAATATTTCAATTGCCAAGGATGGATGACATTATGAACTGTTTGAGTGGAGCAAAGTATTTTACAAAGATAGACTTGAAGAGTGGATACCATCAGATCAGGATCAGAGAAGGAGATGGGTGGAAGACTGCATTTAAGACAAATGAAGGATTGTATGAATGGTTAGTGATGCCTTTTGGATTAACTAATGTACCATGTACTTTTCTGAGCTTGATGAATGAGGTTTTGAAGAAATTCTTGGGTAAGTTTGTTATTGTATACTTGGATGATATTTTGATTTTCAATAAGACAAAGGAGGAACATTTGTGGCATTTTAGACAAGTATCACAGAGGTTGAGGGAAGAGAAATTGCTAATAAACATCAAGAAATGTAGTTTCATGAAGGAAGAATTAGTATACTTGGGATTTGTGATTTCTATGGAAGGATTGAAGATGGACCCTGAGAAAGTTAGAGCAATTATTGAGTGGCCAACCCTATGAACATTGTAGAGGTAAGATTTTTTCATGGGTTAGCAAGTTTCTACAGAAAGTTCATCAGAAATTTCAGTACAATATGCACACCAATGACAGAGACAATGAGAGGTGACAAAAAGGATTTCAAGTGGACATCAGGAGAAGATAAGAGTTTTGAATTATTAAAGCAGAAGGTGATAGAGAAACTAGTGTTAGCATTGCTATATTTTAACAAAGTATTTCAAGTTGATTGTTTTAGTAAGAAGTTGAATGATGCAAGGAGAAGATAGTTAGTTTATGATCAAGAGTTCTATGCCATAATTGAAGCCTTGAAGAAGTCGAGACATTACTTGTTGCCTAAGGAATTTGTGTTGTACATTGATCATCAAGCTTTGCAAGATTTGAATAGTCAAAGAAAGTTGAATCAGAGACATATGAGATGGGTAGAGTTCATGCAGAGTTATACATTTGTATTGAAGCATAGAAGTGGGAAGTCAAACAAAGTTGTAGATGTATTGAACAAAAGAAGAAATTTGATGACAGATATGAGAGTAGAAGTATTGGGATTTGAGGAACTTAAGCATATGTATGAAGAGGATCTTGATTTTGCAGAAGCATGGAAAGCATGTAAGGAACTTGTTGGGACAGATAGAAGTAAGTGGTTGGATTATTTTATTTAAGAGGACATGTTTTTCAAAGGAAATTAGTTGTGTATACCTAGGAGTTTCAATGAGAGACAATTTGATCAAGGAGAAGCACAGTGGTGGATTGGCAGGACATTTTGGGATTAACAAGGTAGTAGCTTTGGTAAGTGAACATTATTTTTGGCCTCAGATATATAAAGATGTAAGGAAGTTTGTTCAGAGTAGTAGAGTATGCCAAGTTGCAAAAGGGAGTAGTCAGAATACTGTGTTGTATAAATCTTTGATAGTACCAGAGAGACCTTGGGAAGATATAAGCATGGATTTCATATTGGGTTTGCCAAGAACACAGAGGGGATATGATTCTATATTTGTAGTAATGGACATATTTTCAAAGATGTCACATTTCATTCCTTCTAAGAAGACAAATGATGCAATGCATGTTTCTAACCTATTTTTCAAAGAGATTGTGAGATTGCATGGATTACCAAGAAGCATAGTTTCAGACAGGGATACAAGATTCATTGGATATTTTTGGAGGATATTATGGAAGAAGATGAAGACATACCTAAAGTTTAGTTCAACATTTTACCCATAGATAGATGGACAAATAGAAGTGGTAAATAAGACGTTGGGTAACTTGTTGAGATGTTTAGTAGAAGACAAAGCAGGAAATTGGGATCTAATTCTACCACAAGCAGAGTTTGCATACAATAACTTAGTGAATAGAATCACATGGAAGACACCATTTGAAGTTGTGACATGAGTGAAACCTAGAGGAGTAGCAGAGATGAGAGACATTAGTATGGAGAATAAGAGAAGTGTAGAGGCAGAAGAATTTGTAGGATATATGGAGACAATACATAATTAGGTTAGGAAGCATTTGGAGGAGATGAATAATAGGTATAAGGAGCAAGCATATAAAAAGAGGAGACACAAAGAATTTTTAGTTGGAGATTAAGTTATGGTTTATCTAAGAAAGGAGAGATTTCTAGTGGGGACATACAACAAGATGAAGATGAAGAAGTTTGGATCATGTAAGATTCTTAGGAAATTTTATTCAGGGAATGCATATGAAGTAAAGTTACGAGAGACATTTAGTATATCACCTATATTCAACATTACAGACCGATATCAGTATCTTGAAGGAGAGTCAAGTGACAACATTAAAGGTAGTTTGAAGAATTAGTTACCACAACAATCACCAAAGTAGATAGAGGACATCTTGGATAATAGAATTGGATGTAATACTAGAGACAAGCAATATAAAGAGTATTTGATTAAGTGGAAGGGAAGACTAGAAGAAGATTCATCATGGATTTTGCAGGCTGAGGTAGACTGCCTTGGTTTTCCTCTAGCCCCAAGAAAGTGAGGGACTCATATTTTCAACAACCCCGGGTGTCTGATGTAGGAGCATCCCAGGTTGCAAAGCAATCTTGCATTAACCAAAAATATTTGCATTCTTTTCTTCTCTTTCATTTTAGTTGCAGTTTAGTGATTCACAGTCCAACATTTTCTACTGCATTTTACTGCATCTTCATATCAGAGCTTATATATAAGGAATTATCTTCTATACCATGTTAGTTACATCATATTCATATTTAAGGAGATTTGGATTTGTCTACAGGAAGTTATTGCTATCAGAAGATCATTAGATTTTATAGAGCAGAGCATTCATGCAGTCAGTTGAAGGATAAGGTTTGTGGAGCACTCTCGTGACTTGCGGAGCCTAATGGAACATCATACATGGAAAATAAGGACCAGATAGACCTTTCTTGAGGTCCACACCAAGTTTCATTCATTTGTATAGCAATACCATGTGTTGTAGGATGACCTACATATTTCTACATGTTACATCTTTCATTAGAGATTGTAACCTCTTGTGGCCAACGCGGAGGATCATTTCAGCTTGAAGATGATATATATAGATCTCTTAGATGAATTAGGAAGTCAATTAGCAATTATGATAGTTTAGATAAGGTATTTTATTCTAGGAAGGCACTTCACTGCCATATCTTACATACCTATTGTAACCTGAAAAGCAGGACTGTGAGCCCTTTGATTGTAGCCCAGATGTTACCGGCATATAAGCATTGTAATTCTTTGATATATTGAATATATGAATCTTTGATTGCATTCTGTAATTGAATTGTTTCTATTGTGTTACTCTAGCTGCATGGTTTGGATACTTCATTCTTTGGACCCTCTATCCATGACTAAACCAGACACTCAAGAAAACTATTTAGGGTGAATTGAAGGAAACATAAAACAACTTGAAACCCTAATTGAAACATTAAATACTCCAAATGAAAGCACCAATAACATGAGAGCCCTTGCCAAGTCATTAGAGGTCATTATTTCTCATATTGAATTGGTGAGAAACCAAATCACTGAATGGAATAACTATAGGGAGAGGAGTCGACAATACTATGCTGACAAATTGTCTTACAAACAAGTTAATGACAAAAAAAATATGAAATCTCAATTATGCGCACAATTTATAAATCCTAAAACTAGTCAAACACTAGAAGAGAGTTGCAAACAGTTCCCGATTCATTGGTACGTGCATGATGGTATATCCTAAAACTTTTGGGATAGATGGTACATGACATTTGATGAGAATCCTTGTAATAACAATGAGGTACCGCAATATTTCCTGAGGAAACTTTATTGTGAGTTCATCCTCAACCAGATTCTTAATTACTTTGACATTTAGGAGTTACAGGGCAGAGGTTGTGGCTCTTCCCAAGAAAGATAGGGGGTACATCGAGACCAAAACCACGTACCTAGACCCCTCATGAGGCCAGCACATATCTCACTCCTTTTGACTTCGAAGGAGAGTGTTGAGCTGGAGACACTACATTCATTGAGTTCTCTCACCTAGTCTTTAGCACGACATGGTGATGATCTTACCCAGGTTGATGAGGATGAGAGTAGTAGGTGTCATTGGTCCCCACGTCTTTGCAGTTCATGTGGGAATTTGTGAGATTATGGGAACCAGGACTCTCACCATGTAGGCAATCCAAATGATGATGTAGAGTGTCAGGATGCTACGATGTAGGGGCAACAGCCAGTGATGGACACATCCATATTACATGATATTGCTCTCATAGATGTCATCTTGTAGGAAATGTTTGGTATTGACTCCCAAGTATTTTTTTACAAGGTTCAGCTTGATTTAATATATTTGTATTTGAAATTTCTAATTAATGATATGAGTATCTATATTATAAGTCAAAATTAATGTATGTAATTGTCTGCATTATGAAATTCCATAGTCAAAAGTATTCATTCTGCATCTATTAGCCATCCAGTGCAAGGTTATGAGTGGAGTTCTAGTCAACAAGTATGTAATGTATCACAAGATTTTAAATGTAGTACATACATCAATGGTAATCTTATTTAGTGACAATTTGATGATGAACATAGTGCTTCACCACCATCACCATGATTTCCCTTGGTCCCCTGCACACAAATGCACTTTCATTGAGGTAAATTTTACCATTTGTAATCATTATGCATTTAAATAATGTTATGTATCTATTTTGGTCAAATAACCTTTAACTCTATTTTTAGATGTTGAATATGGATACTCCTCATCTTCATTAGTTAGTTGAGGTGGGCATTGTTACAACTATTTTGTCTGCAGATCCTTTGACCAAGGTATGAGCTAGTAACATGTAAATGATTGAGAGGGATCATCAACTAGCAGTAAGTAATTGATTACATATGCCATCTTATATATTTCATGTTTTCTATATTAATGTGGATATTGTTTGATTGTATTAATAGGTGGAGCTTCAAAAATCTATGTCGAGAAGGTCTAGTTGATGAGAGAGAGATGATGAGTCACTAATTGACTCTCCATCTTCACAACCAAACAAGGGTTGTCAATTGTTTGATAGAAGTTCATAGGAAATTTGATTTTGGGGTATTTTTCTGTATGCCTATATGGATTTGCATACATACATTTGTATTTTACCCATGTATATCTTTGTATATGCCTACATGGATTTGTTTATACATGCCTATATGGGTTTATATATACACTATATGTTATTTTCATGACATTATGTATATGATATTTTACATTAAATATAATATGATGATCAATTATCTTTACGGGATAGATATTGTATCATGCTTAAAAGTTTTGATATTGCATACATGTTCTTCATTGTTTCCATGATATTATGTTCAATTATAGTTCAATATATGTGTCAAGTATGGTTTGACTAATTCAAATATTTTGACAGCATCCTTGCAAAATACATTTTGTGCATATTTTGCAATCATTGCATTATTGAACATATAGAAGTACTGAGAGGGGGTGAATCAGTACTTAATAAAATTACCTTATTTTCTACAACATTCAAACTAGTGTAACCATTCAAAACATGAGAGATACAGGAACACAACAACACACAACCATAACACCAGACTTATGTGGAAATCCCAAGAAGGGAAAAACCACGGTGAGCAAGTTGCTTGGAACTACTATCCAAATCTAGCCTCACAAATAGAGATAAAATAGGTATTACAATATTATTTATGGGCTACAACCCAAACGAAACTGCAACTCCCTAATCATTTTACACATTTACACAACATATTACTATCTCCTTCATGTAACACAAAGTGCCAATCACTTCAGCCTCTGCACTACTATCTATCTTCCTTACAAAAACAATACAGAACTCTACAAGATCAAAACAAATATAGGAATTCTTCTTTATCATTGTAGATCTAACAATATCTTCTGCTTATGTGTTATATTATATGAACTGATCCTTTGCACTTTTCATCATCATATCTATTTTTTGCTGCAAGTATATTCACACAATATTGATTCTAGATTAAAAAATTCAACACCCTACCTTCTTTCAACAACTTTGATTCTTTATATATATCATCTGCAAGCTTCAAAGTCTTTCTATTTGCTAGGCCAAAAAGAAACGTGTACCATGAAATGTGTAGTGGCCATATCTGTCAGCTCAGAAACATGTGCAGTAGTTAAAAACCCAATGTAGTACAATATCAAGGCATAATCAGGTCCTATCCTTCTTTGACAAACTCTTCTAGGCTAGTGCACATCCATTATACTCATCAAAGTCTTTATTATGCACCTAGTCAGTACCTCAGCAACTACCCATCCTTGTATTTGATTCAAGACCTAAAGCAATATCGGCGGAGATAAAGTTATATCATGCGGTTCACATGTTGATCATTATGTGACTTGTAAAATATTCTTGTATACTTCTCTTATTATCTCAAGATGTTTCATGTTGGCGCAAACACCAGGTCTCTGATGCAGGTATCCTTAGTGATTTTTCTTACTTAGTCTATGAAAATAATGCTTGCGGTGAACACAATCACTTGAAACTTGATTATCACATACCTCCTAGTCATAGGAACTTGATATTCAATTAGCAAGACCAATTGTCATTGTGTGATGTACTGTAGTAACATTAACTCTCTTATTCTATTCGCACTACTTAGCACCAGGGTATGTCTTCATAAATCTAACTCTGGAAAAGCATCTCCGGTACAAATTATTTTATGAAACTTGAAATATACATCCTTATTACTCATATCTAGCTATCCTTCAAGCCACAACTTCATATCTTCATCAGCGGTGAAATGTTGAGCATTCTCCAGTCACTTTGTGATAGTACTTGCCTTATTTCTTTACTATCTTAATTCTTTTATCTCCCAAACACTTTGCGGTAAGTATTATGATATCAAATTTGAAGCATAGATACCCGAGGGTGATACATATCCATCTGTCCTATCTGTAAGCTCATATCTGTAGATGCGGTAGAGTGCGGTACATTATTTTAGGCCTATAACATCTTTCCTGACATATACTATACTTAACCACTTCTTAAAATTTTGCAACTTTATCGATCAGGTGTCAATCATTATGAGTTCATGTTTTCATTATACATCAGAAATCCAACACAACTAATCATGGTCTTCGATCATAAGTATATTAGGAATGTTAACTTACATATAAGCTTCAACAGATAAGGTATGATAGTGTACAAATGGTGCTGATCCATTTTCTTTACTTTAAAATTCTCTGATCATCATTCTAGGTGTTCTTCTCTGCGTATCTCTTTAGTTGTCTAACTCATAATGCTTATTTGGTTATCTTCATTGATCATCATACTATTGCAGTCTCCTTGTCTTTACTAGTACCACTCTTCCATACCACAACACTTCATACCACTGTTGACATCAATGACAACCTATATGCAACAATCTCCCCCTTTGTCATTGATGGCAACACTTAACTGTTGGATCTAGGGCATACAACTGAGAGGGGGGGGGGTGAATCAGTTGTATAGAACTTGTTCTCTTTCAAACACTTAATTCTCTGTTGTTAGTTAGCAGCATATCAAATAATCATTCATGGAAGCACAATACATAAACACAAGAGCAGATAAGCATCAACACATTGAACACCAAGATTTTGACGTGGAAAACCCGGTTAAGGGAAAAACCACGGGGTGATTAACCCAAGAATTATTCTCTGTTAGAAGAATAAGGAAAAATGAATGGCACATGCCAATAAGGGCTCACTGCCCGAGCACACTGCTCACAAAGAGGCCCACTGCCTACAAGGAGACACACTGTCTACAGAGTGATAAAAATCACAGTCTTGAACTGGAGAATGACATCTCTACCATGTCCGGATCAGTTCCAATTAAGCCCAACAATCTCTGCTCTGCCTTTCGCACCTTTCTTCGCTACACCTTACTCATACATACAACTCCACTGAAATGAATTCACAAATCATTATTTATACAAGACATCGACTTAGGAACAAGCATCTAAGTCGGCAAACAACCATAGGAGTATCCGCAAGATGAATAACACATCCGGTCGGCTATCACAAGAACATTCGCAGGATGAACAACTCATCCGGTCGGCTAAACAGAGCAATAACTTCATCCGGAAGAATAACTTCAATTCCGGGCTCTACCATCAATGCGGACCAACAACACAACCTAAACATGATTCAAGAACCTTCACAAGTCTGTCTGAATGTCCGGATACATCCGCACTTTCTCTGCTTACTGGGATCTCTTGTCTTCCTCATCCGGAACTTCAAGAACACAGTCTGTCGCCACAGTCATAATGCAGGAGGTACATCCGGACCTCCAAATTACACACAAATCAGGATGAAACATCACAAGGACATATAAAACACTCCTTCCAATCCGCAGATTATGATAATACAATTCCGGACCTCACCGGACCTTTTTGTGATCCTCTGTCACCTCCGGATACTTGCCGGACCCGGTTCTATACCGGCAGCCATAACTCCTTCAGATCTTCATGCGGACCTCTGAAATCTTAACTGTAGCATCTCAAGACTCATATCTACTAACCCTTTAATCCGCATCCTCCGGTTCTCATCCTATACAGTATATTTACCTTCTTCTCATCACTGTTCTTCACTGTTCCTGACTGAAGCTAATTTTCTCAATATCCTCAGCACAAAGCTCATCAAATCCTTCTTGTCAATGCAGTATGAGTATGTTGACATCAATGACAACAATGGCTCACCTCATACTTGCAACATTAACCTGATATCCAAGTATTTCCCCCCCTTTGACATCAGTGGAAAAGGACTAGTGGTCTTCCTAAAAAAACAAGTAGGCTCCTCTTGTTGAATATTCCTTATCCTCTTATATTAGTCAACTCCCCTAACTCATGGATTTTATCTCTTCAAAACTGATGTCGCAAAATTATCCTTCAAGATTATATGTACAATGTGCCTTGTTCATATCATAATAGCTTTTCTTGTTCTTGTTTTATTTACCTCATGTCTGTACAATCATCAAAATTTGTTTTACATTCAACATATCTACAATTTACTTAGAAGGTAGAACATTCTTATAGATTACCTTTAACTAGGTAAGAGTTGTATCCTAGTTCTTCTTTGTAGATGAAAAATTGTGCAATTGGCTCTTAATTGGAATATACAACTCTTCTGCTTCATCCAAAGTGGCTGGTACCTTCACCTTTTGTGCAATATTTTTAGCATAAGTTAGGATTCTAGTTAAAACTTCTAGCCTCATACTTACAACCTCTCTCAGCTATCCAAATTCACTCTTTATCTATTCCCTTTGATCCAAGAGTTTCTTTAGGTGGGAATGAAGATTTTCTATTTGAGCTCTAGTGATCCCATCTTTATCTTTTAATGGATCATATACTATGTCTTCTTGTATTAGTTGTCACTCAATAGAGTCAACTTGGTCTTTTATGCACTTAGTTGTAGCCGGCTAGTTCATGAAAAATTGATATATAACTTTGGCCTCTTCTACACATTTCAAAATGTTTTTCAAAATTTCTTGAAAATTATTATGTGCCTTAGAACACTTCTCTGATGCATCAACCAATCTTTTATGAAGAACTTGCTCTGTTATTTTCAACTCAGCTTGCTTTTCAAGGTAAGAAGAATGGGCCTTGAAGGATTCCAACATGATTTTCATTTGCTAAGTGGGAGACAAGGATGAATCTCTTTTTTGCCTTAAGTAGTTCTTCTTGTATGATCTTAATTGCTTCTTCCAAAATTTCAGCTCCTTCCACTTACTTTTGCAGGAGCTCTTGTTTTACAGTAGACTATAGGATGTCTCCCAATTGTAACTTTTGGAGGGGAGATATTCTAGAAAAGTTAACTTGGCCATCCAACATAGACAAATGTAATAGTTATGGAGAAACAAATGGTTGTATTCACACCTTCTGAGCCAAAAATTTATTTATTGAGTCAACCGGGGAAAAGGAGGAAGAGGCATCTTGTACTCTTTTAGGACCCTCTCCTATATTAACTCTGTCCTTCTCCTCATGTTGTTCATGTTGCTTAGTGTTCTTTGGAGGAGAGTTATCATACACATTTCCTTCACATTATGTTGAAGGTTCTTCTTTCTCCCTATGAATGTCTTGCTCTTGTGATTTATGTGGAGGTGACAATGCATTGTGTAGTGGATAGTCTTGTGACTACTCCACATTTTTAGTAGTCCTTAAACTTCTAAGTATTTTATCCATTACACCATCAATTTCCTTTTGAATTTTCTCATGATCTTCCTTGTCCATGCTCATAAGGGAATCTACCCTTTGCTTTGTCCTCAATTCCTAGGCTTGCCACTGAGTCAATTCATCCTTCTCTTCTTGAGTCATTATAGATCCAACCTTATCAAGTGCACTTTGTCTCATTTCATCATCCAATTTTACTATTTTTTCTCTTTTTTCTCTTAAAACATCAGCAAGACTTTCTATAATTTGTTCAATAATATCATTCAACGGAACATTGAACTTAAGCACATACATCACAACAATTTTCTCAATAGTGCTTGGATCTTCAGGTGGTATATCCAGATATAAGTTTGCTATTTCTTTTAGGATACCAAACTCTATAATAGCATTGAAACAACATCTAATGAAAGAGGTGATCGTTCAGGTTTTGGTGGTTGAGATTTCTTTGAATTCTTTTATTTCTTATTTGGTTGTGAGGTACCTTCATCTCTTACATCTTCCTCTTCACTCTCTTCTATCTCCTCAATTTGAACTTTCATTCTTTTAGAAAGCATCTTTTTCCTTGGTTGCTTCTTTTCTCCTACTTTAATTTGAGTTTGAGTCTCAAATGAAGCCCTTCTTTTGGTTGAGGTAGTTTGAGTAGATCAAGAGGGCTGAGTAGTGGCAGAGGTAGATCTTCTAGACCTTCTTGGTCCTTGTGCAACTGTTTGAGTAGCAGGAGCATGTTGTTCTTCCTCTGTGAGGCCGTTTATTTTTTCTTTCCTTTTTTTGATTGTTATGCGTTTCAGTTGATGACATTTTCAGACTTTTAGAGACTATGGTTTCATTATGCAGACTTGATTATTCTCCTGATTTTGATATGACATTGATTAGACATATGGTGATTTGATTTGATCATATTTTGAAGCTATTTTGTGATCTGACATATGAGATATATTAGATGATGTTTTGTGATGTGATTTCTAGTTATTTATGTGATGATGATTATTTGACATGTGAAAGAAAAATGCAGTTTAATTCAGAATTATGTTATAGATGAATATTGTTGTATTCGATGGCATGAATTTAATTCCAGTTGCTTCAGCTATGATTATTCATGATATGATTGACACTTGATCGAGATGTGCAGGTTTTACATTCCCAGGCCACGGGAAATTGGAGGTAGAATTCACACATATGTTATTCCCTGTGAAACCGATCCATTCCCAAGAGGGATGAGGAACATGTTTGAACTTGAGTGATGATTTAAGTGTTTGATTTAATTTTTATCATTTTGGCCTAGTACCCCTTTATTTAATTAATTAATATTAAGTGTTCTATAATTTTTATTGACTTACACCACTTGGTAATTGTTTTTATTTTTGAGGCCATTTAAAGTGGATTTATGACCCCCTAGGTGAAACTTAGTGTCCCAAAATCTACCCTAGGTGGTTACCCATGGGTCTAGGGTCAATTTTGACTAACTAACCCTTGGATTAACTCACTTTTAGTCACTCTAAACTAAGGTTTAGTCAAAGTGACGAAATTTGAAATTAGATAAGGTGGGAGATGAGTCATGCTTTGGGAAAGACTCATTTTCCTTCCCAATGTTTCCCAAGGAGGACTTGGGAGGTCTCCAAGACTCCCAAGTGTGTGGGATCTTCCTCCAAGACTTTCACACACATGTGAGAGCATCTTGGAGGGAGATGGTTCTCTTAGAGAATAAGAGGATGCCATATGGCATCCCTTATCCTCATGGAGGTTTGAATGAGAATGCCACCTCATCACTTGTTCTCTCACACATGTGTGAGAGAACCAGTGGATAAGGTGAGGAATGAGATGGAATTGGAGGATGACACTTGTCACCCTCACACTTCCTCTCCCTTGAAAGTGGCATTGGAGGAGGAAGGAGAAGGTGACAAGTATCACCTTCTCATTCCTCAAGGCCAAAATTGATGGTCTATATTACCTCCTTTTGTTGAGGAGTGTGGGGTTCTTGCATTTTGGGAGTTTCTTTTTATTTTGAGCAATTTTGGGGAATTTAGAGGAATTCTTGGAGATTGGAAGGTTTGGAGAAGCTTGGAGCTCATCACCAAATGTGCTTCCATAATAGGGCTTTTGAAGGTAAGCTCTATGTCTTGTTCTTTACCCTTGCTTATTTATTGTGATGTGTTTGTAATTTTATTGTTTGCTGTTTCATTTTCTTTATGTGGGATGAGAGTTTGGTGAGAGCACCTCCATTTGGAGGTAAGGGTCAACTTGTTTGGGGTAGAGGAAAGGAACCTCCTTGAGGTCACTCCCATATTGTGTAATTTATGCCTTGAGGTCTTCTTACTTGTTGAGGAGATATTTGAATGGCAAGAGTGCCATGGAAGTTTATTTTGAGATATTTGAAAAGTTGTGTATATGGAGGTTTTGGCTTGAGGCCATGAGACTTGGTATTTTTGGTATTTTGGTGTGGCCTTTGAAGTAGAGGGGTCCATTCCCTACCCCCATCAAACTCATTCTCATGAGTTGTGTTATGTGTTTATCCATGGGGTTTATTTTGTGTTGTTGTTGCTTGATGTTTGTTGTGGTGTGTTGCAACCATGTGAATCCCTACCTCCCTAGCTTGGGGGTGACCCACTTGCGGGTCTACGGTAGGGAGGAGGGCATTTAGAAGTGGCTGGGTGTTCTCTTCTGGTTGTGTGTTTTAATGCAGGTGTTTATTGAGGAATGAAACTTTTGGGAAGTCCATTTTTGTGTTTCTTTAGTTGTATAATAGTGGTTGTTGAGCCATGGCCCTTGTGGCCATATTATATTTATTTTTGTCAAGTTATTATGCCCTTGGAGTTGGCTGTAAAAAAAGAAGTGTTGCAATGTAAACAATCTTTTTATTTTATTTGAAAGTTGTTTAATCTCTATGTTGAGGAGTTCATGGCTTGAGAGATGCATGAGAATATACCTTTTTGTTGCTGTCATGTTTTCCTTTCAAAAAAAATATATGAGTGTTGTTAAATAAGTTTTTATTGCATGCGAAGAAAGGAAGAGAAAATTTAATTAGTTTTTCTATTGTTATATTGACAGTTTATATTATTAGTTGCTGTTATAGAAAAGAAAAGCACTGTTAGAAATTTATATGAAATTGTAGATTTCCACCTTATTGTTGCTCTCAAAAAAAAAATATATATATTATGTGTATTTGAACTGTTTCAAAAAAATATATGCATCTGAATAGTACATTTCCAAATAAAAAAAGGGAACTAGAGTTTATTTAATTTATGTATATATAAATGTATATACATTAATAGAAGAAAGTATTTATTTACTGTGATAATATGAAAATACAGTATGTATTTATATCTGTATATATATATATATTGATAAACACATATGAAAACCAATACACATTTTATATATGACAAAGTACAGAGTTTACATACTATTAAAGAAACAGAGAGTAGAATGCATAGCGGATTATTGTGATGTTCGCTAGAATGGTTTTCTTTAAAAAAAAGTATTTCGGAAGGGGTCTGTGGTGGGCATTGGTGCCCACCACAGATCCCACAGCCACCGCTCATTATAAGGGTGTGGGGAGGAGGTCGAAACCCCCACCCACACCCAAGGGTGTGGGTGGGGTTTTTGGCCCCCTCCCCACCACTAACTATTACCTCATATTCAAGCAACATTGCCACACATATAGCGCCACCCACGGGATTCCCCACCGTCTTCACTTTAACTGCAGCGCCCTCACTGTTAGCTCTGTCGCCCCCTTGCTACTTCCTCGTTGCAACCCTGCTGCCCGCACTCCACAGTCTCCTCACTCCGCCCACCGCCAAAGACCACTTACAGATCAACCCACCGTTCGGCCCTTCCCTAGTTCAAATCTGTAGTTTGAACAGCGATCTTATCTCATACGGTTTTTATATATATAAATATTCTTACTACAATCACTCTATTAACAAAAAAAAAAGAAATTACAATTTATACAAATACAAACAATAAACAGAGAAAGGTTGTTTATGCATCTTGAGTTGAACAACCATTTTACCTCTGGTTATTATCACACGGTGGCCATGGATCTCTCCATTCAAAACCCTAACCTGCAAAACAAGAGGCATAACAAAACAAACAAGAGAGAAGAATGAGTTAGAGAGTTAGGGCAACATAAAGGAAAACAATAAAATAGAGATTAGGTCTTTTCTAAATTAGATAACAATATTTTAATTGTGAGGAGTATGTGAGGATATTTGTTTTATATTTATTTTTAAATCCTATATTTTGCCTTGCCTTAATTCATTTTTTGTGCTCTTTTTAATTTTGTTTTATTTAAAAAGGGGTTTTGTATTTTTGTTTCATTGCCTTGTGAAAGTATATTTTTTTAAAGGGAGGGATTTATTTTGTTATTAGGTGGAGTATATCCCCTTCCTTTTTTTTAATTCTTTTAATTAGGGCATTTACTTTATCTTTTTTTTTTCCTAGCTTGATTTATTATTTTATCATTTATCAATTTCCTTATTATTTTATGGGAAATAGTATTTTAATCTCTTTCCCCTCTATTATTGCGAGTTAGATAATAAATATAATGCCGTAATTATATTTATTAATGGAATCGATTTTGAAATTTATTTGGCGACTTGTTATTATTTTAATTATTTTTATTTTAAATTTTTAACTTTTTTATGCAAGGTCAATTTATTTGACCTTGGTAGGGTATTTATTTGTTATTTTAAATTGTTTTAAAATTTATTCTTAAGTTTAAAATTTTAGTATTAAATTTTATTTAATTTCTTATTGGAGTTTTATTTTTTAAAAATTTTAAGTTGTTTATTGAAAATGAGTTATGCTATCAAATTTTTTCCTAGATTTCTAGGGTTTTAATTTTATGGCATTTTATTAACTTTTATTTCACCATTCCACTTTAATCATGCGTCCATCTTACCATTTGTTCTTAATCATTATTTCAATTTCATTTTGACCTAAGGTAGGGTTAGGTTTCGAATCTAGCAAAATCATCTTCACACCTAGGAGACTTAGGGTTCAGATTGAAATCATTCTAAACCTAAAAGTGACACACTTCATGTCGCATACCCCCTAGACAACTATCATCATGTAGGGGACTGCGTGGGACAATGCACCTCCCCAAATTCAGTTAACATGTTTACACCTTATGTGTATTTCCACTGAGCACGCAAACGCATGCGAGGGGGTTCCCAGGGACAGGTAGAAAAGTTTTTTGTAATTCGTGTCATGACCACATGGCAAATGTGGACATGACACATGGGTTGTGTGTCATGACCGCATGGGAAATACGGGCATGACATTTGGTATAAAAGCCTAAGTTTAAACACTAGGCTTGTTTAGGGCACATTATTATTCCTGCAACTTTGATTAATTTGTGGTTACCTCATTTTTGTAGGATGCCTCCCTGACGAGTTTGGCGAGCGCAGTCTCACCACACTCCACCCCCCAAGGTGTGCAGTGACTCTTCAACTAAGGGATAGGATCAGCCGGTCCTACAAGCACCGCAAGCACCACCGGCCCTACTAGATATTGGGCCATAGATATTATAGGCTTTACAGGCAGTTTTAGATAGGCTTCCACTAGCTGTAGTTGAGCCACACATAGAGCCACGTGTTGAGCCCCACGAGGATCTGTGAGAGAAGCCATGAGCTGAGTCCCATGTCGAGCCATGTGTGGAGCCTCGTGTTGAGCTGCAAAGGGCACCACATGTGGAGCCTTATGTTGAGGTGCCAGGGACGACGACAGAGGAGGTTGGTTCAGCCGACAAGGCCCGCAGCAGGAGCCCTCCACCTCATGCTAGATGTGATGAGGCAGTACGAGTAGAGCACATTATTCATAGACCTTATGACTATTACACAGATGAGCCTATCAGAGGGCACAGAGACAAAGGAGATCCCATTAGGGATTTGTTGAGGCTGAACCCTCCTACATTCGTTAGGACCACAGAGGGAGCCGAGCTAGAGGCCTGGCTCATCAGCTTAGATAGATGCTTCATGTTGCATCCTTACGAGGGCAACACGAAGGCTTGTGTAGTAGTACACCTATTGCAAGATGCAGTAGCTACCTGGTGGCGTACTGAGGAGTGTAAGCGCCACCTTTCATTAGACATTCTCACATGGGAGACCTTCATTGAGTGCTTCAATGCGTGATACTTATTAGATCATTATAGGAAGCGTCACATAGACAACTTTCATGACCTTCAGCAGAGGGGACTTATAGTGGCATAGTATGAGGGTAGATTTACCGAGTTGTCCCGATATGCAGAGTATCTCCATGATGAGAAACTCCTGGTTCATAAGTTTATTAGAGGATTGAACCACAGTATAGCAGGGCCTGTTCGCATGGTAGACCCCCAGACTTTGAGTGATGCTACTGAGAAGGCATATATCGCTGAGGAGATACAGGGACGAGGGCAGAGTTCATGCCCTCAATTTTAGGATAGTGGACAACAACAGCATCAGTAAAGTTTTTGCAGACCATCACAGCCACCTCATAGGGGAGGATTTAGTTCCACACTCTTACCTCCTAGGACCCCACAGCAGCAATAGAGAGCTAGGATGCAGTAGAGGGCACATGGGGGGCATAATAGAGGTTGGTAGCAGCAAGGACCACCTACAAGACCTACAAGATTGCAGCAGTCATATAGAGGCTCACAGGGGTCCATTGGTAGGTTAGGACAGTAGCAGTCAAGTATGACTCGGACTGGACAGGTACATGCTAGGGGCCCATGTTATGTATGTGGTGGAGTAGGACACCTAGCTAGAGAGTGTCCATAGGGTTTTATAGTAGGGGGACAGCCTCGTGTAGGAGGATCTGAGCAGACTATTGGAGATGTGGGTAGATCCCACCATATGTTCACATCGGTTGATAACCACTAGGCTAATTTTTAGGCATCAGTGATTGAGACGTTAGGTATGATAGGGGGTATCCCCATTTCTATTCTCTCTGATTCTGGTGCTACTGACTCTTTCATATCTCCATTGTTAGTGGAGCATTGCAGGCTACTGGCCTCTAGGCAGGGTGATAGGTGGGTTGTTGAGTTGGCCTTAGGGGCTAAGATGACAGTAGATGCCTTAGTCCACGACTATGAGATTTCTTTGGGACCCTTTGCCACAATGTGTGACCTTAGAGTTATGAAATTAGGATCCTACGTGTGGTGTTGCATATGGATTGGCTTGCGGCTCATCAAGCCCAGCTAGATTATCGTCGAAAGGTGATCAACTGCTTAGACGATCACGGTACATCAGTTGAGATAGTGGGCATGCAGAAACCCATAGCAGTGCATATGATATCCGCTTAGCAGCTTAAGCGCTGCATGCGGAAGAGATGCCAGATGTTTGCCATCACAATGAGTGACAGATCAGATGACAAGCCTGAGGCATCTTTGGATGATCATCCCATCTTTAGAGAGTTTGCCAATGTGTTTCCAGTAGAGTTACTAAGGATGCCACCCTGTCATGAGGTAGACTTTCACATTGACTTAGTGCTGGGTGTTGAGCTAGTGTCTCATGCACCCTACAGGATGACCACACATGAGTTCACAGAGCTCAAGTTACAGTTGGAGGACTTGCTTGAGAAGAGGCACATTCGACCAAGTGTTTCACCTTAGGGCACTCCTGTCATCTTTGTGAAGAAGAAGGATGGGTCTCTTTGATTGTGCATGGACTATAGGCAGTTGAATAAGGTGATGGTAAAGAACCATTATCCTCTGCCCAGGATTGATGATCTTTTCGATCAGATGCAGGGAGCCAGAGTGTTCTCTAAGATTAACCTGAAATCTGGTTACCACCAGTTACATATGACAGTGGCAGACATCCATAAGACCGCCTTCTAGACTTGATATGGCCACTATGAGTTCACTGTGGTCCCCTTCGGCTTGACGAATGCCCCTATAGTGTTCATGAGTCTCATGAACGGGGTGTTCTGTACCTACTTAGATTAGTTCATGATTATTTTCCTTAATGACATTTTTATCTATTCATGGACCGAGGAGGAGCATGAGGAGCACCTATGTCAGGTTCTACAGTGTTTGAGGGAGCATAATCTTTATGGAAACTTGGCGAAGTGTGTATTTTTCAGGACAGAGGTACAGTATTTGGGGCATATCCTATCTAGCAATGGAATCTCAGTAGATCCATCGAAGATTAGGGCTATCAAAGATTGGCCAGCACCCACCAGTGTGATAGAGGTTAGGAGTTTTATGGGGTTAGCTGGTATTACCATCACTTTGTTGAGGGTTTTTCTCAAATAGTGCACTGCATCACTTCCCTTCAACGGAAAGGGAAGAGTTTTCTATGGACTGAGCAATGTGAGAGGGCCTTTGAGGTCCTCAAGGAGTGTCTTACCAGTGCTCCTATTTTAGCGGTTCCTGATCCTACAATAGATTTTATGGTTTGCACTGATGCATCACTTGAGGGATTGGGAGCTGTACTTATGCAAGGTGGTAGAGCGATCGCGTATGAGTCACGAAAGCTCAAGATCCATGAACTGAACTACCCCACGCATGACTTGGAGTTAGCAGTAGTGGTTCATGCTCTAGTTCATTGGAGACATTTCTTATTGGGTCATCGCTTTGAGCTCCATTCAGATCACCACAGCCTTCAGTATATCTTTACGCAACCAAATCTAAACACTCGTCAATGGCGTTGGATGGAGTTTCTTTGTGAGTATGACTTTGATGTCGACTACATCAAAGGGAAGGAGAATGTGGTTGCTGACACATTGAGTCAGAGGCGCCACGAGCTCTTGACCTTAACTCTGAGTGTGGACTTGATAGGACGCATTATTCAGCATCTGCCAGAGGATGAGTGGTTTCTTAAGGTGCAGCAGGAGATCAGTTCATAGAGGGCCCTTGTGGGCAAGTTTGCAGGGTATTCACTTGAGGCAGATGGGTTACTTCATCATCGACAATGCATCTATGTACCTCGTGCAGGTGACCTACGTACTATAGTGTTATCAGAGGCTCACAGAGTACCCTATGCGACACATCTAGGGGTGAAGAAGATGCATGCCGACCTACGACGACTGTACTTTTGGGCGGGTATGAAACGAGATATTGCAGAGTTTGTTTCTCGATGCCTTGAGTGCCAGAGGGTCAAGGCCAAGCATCAACATCCAGTGGGTCTTTTATACCCACATGAGATACCAGAGTAGAAATGGGACACCATTTCCATAGATTTTATTGTTGGTCTTCCTATGTCTTCGCATTGCCATGATGTCATCATGGTGACAGTCGACAGGTTGACCAAGGTAGCACATTTCTCACCTATAAGCATGATGTACAATGCACCAGCAATGGCGAGAGTATTCTTAGATGATATTGTGAGATTACATGGAGTAACTCACCGCATTATTTCAGACAGGGATTCTGTATTCACTTCAACATTCTGGAGAGCCTTGCAATAGGCGTTGGGCACATAGCTCAACTTTAGCTCCACTTATCATCTCGAGATAGATGGACAGATAGACCAGGTGAATCAGGTGTTGGAGGACATGCTTTGTATGTATGTTATGGACCATCAGTCTAGATGGGAGGAGTATCTGTATCTAGTTGAGTTTGCCTACAATAATGGGCATCACAACTTGTTGGGTATGCCTCTTTTTCAAGCTTTATATAGTAGACCATGCAGGACACCATTGAGTTGGGATCGGATAGAGGACAGGGTTGCCATTGGTCCAGAGTTAGTTTAGGATATGGAGCAGCAGGTCACACTGATTAGGCAGAGACTTCAGGAGGCACATGATAGATAGAAGAAGTATGCTGATGCTAAAAGGACTGACCGGAGCTTCTCAGTGGGTGACAGGGTATTCTTTAGAGTGCGGCCACACAAGAGTCCAATCTGTTATGGAAAGGGCTCTAAGCTCACAACACGGTTTGTAGGACCTTTTGAGATCTTGGAGCGGATAAGACCTGTTGCCTATCGTCTAGTGTTGCCACCTAGCCTGTCACATATCCACGATGTCTATCATATTTCTATATTGAGGCGATATATATCTGATTTATCTCACATACTGGACTAGAGTGCTCTACAGGTAGAGGCAAATGGGCAATTGGCTTTGGAGCCAATTCACATATTGGCTTGTTAGACGCTGGGCCTTCGAGGTCGAGAGCTGGACCAGGTTAGGGTCTAGTGGGATCGTTATGATGAGGTCATAGTGACTTGGGAGGATGCAGCTAGTTTGAGGGCACTCTATCCTCGCCTTTTTGACAACTTTCAGGAGGAAGTTTAGTCTTAGGGGGGGAGGATGTGAGGCTGATTATTTTTTCCTTCCTTATTTTGATCGTTATGCATTTCAGTTGATGATATTTTCAGACTTTTAGAGACTATGGTTTCATTATGCAGACTTGATTATTCTCCTGATTTTGATATGACATTGATTAGACATATGGTGATTCGATTTGATCATATTTTGATGCTATTTTATGATACGACATATGAGATATATTAGATGATGTTTTGTGATGTGATTTCTAGTTATTTATGTGATGATGATTATTTGACATGTGAAAGAAAAATGTAGTTTAATTTGGAATTATGTTATAAATGATTATTGTTTTATTCGATGGCATGAATTTAATTCCAGTTTCTTCGGCTATGATTATTCATGATATGATTGACACTTGATTGAGATGTGCAGGTTTTACATTCCCAGGCCACGGGAAATTGGAGGTAGAATTCACACATATGTTATTCCCTGTGAAACTGATCTATTCCCAAGAGGGATGAGGATCACATTTGAACTTGAGTGATGATTTAAGTGCTTGATTATATTTTTTTCATTTTAGCCTAGTACCCCTTTGTTTAATTAATTAATATTAAATGTTGTATAATTTTTATTGACTTACACCACTTGGTAATTTTTTTTAATTTTTGAGGCCATTTAAAGTAGATTTATGACCCCCTAGGTGAACCTTAGTGTCCCAAAATCTACCCTAGGTGGTTACCCATGGGTCTAGGGTCAATTTTGACTAACTAACCCTTGGATTAACTCACTTTTGGTCACTCTAAACTAAGGTTTAGTCAAAGTGACGAAATTTGAAATTAGATAAGGTGGCTGATGAGTCATGCTTTGGGAAAGACTCATCTCCCTTCCCAATATTTGGGAATCCCTTCCCTAGGAGGACTTGGGAGGTCTCCATGACTCCCAAGTGTGTGGGATCTTCCTCCAAGACTCTCACACATGTGTGAGAGCATCTTGGAAGGAGATGGCTCTCTTAGAGAATAAGAGGATGCCATATGGCATCCCTTATCCTCACGGAGGTTTGAATGGGAATAACACCTCATCACTTGTTCTCTCACACATGTGTGAGAGCACAAGTGGATAAGGTGAGGAATGAGATGGAATTGGAGGATGACACTTGTCACCCTCACACTTCCTCTCCCTTGCAAGTGGCATTGGAGGAGGAAGGACAAGGTGACAAGTGTCACCTTCTCATTCCTCAAGGTCAAAATTGATGGCCTATATTACCTCCTCTTGTTCAGGAGTGTGGGGTTCTTGCATTTTGAGAGTTTCTTTCTATTTTGAGCAATTTTGGGGAAGTTAGAGGAATTCTTGGAGATTGGAAGGTTTGGAGAAGCTTGGAGCTCATCACCAAACGTGCTTCTATAATAGGGATTTTGAAGGTAAGCTCTATGTCTTGTTCTTTACCCTTGCTTATTTATTGTGATGTGTTTGTAATTTTATTGTTTATTGTTTCATTTTCTTTTTGTGGGATGGGAGTTTGGTGAGAGCACCTCCATTTGGAGGTAAGGGTCAACTTGTTTGGGGTAGGCGAAAGGAACCTCCTTGAGGTCACTCCCATATTGCGTTATTTATGCCTTGAGGGCTTCTTACTTGTTGAGGAGATATTTGAATGGCAAGAGTGCCATGGAAGTTTATTTTGAGATATTTGAGAAGTTGTGTATATGGAGGTTTTGGCTTGAGGCCATGAGACTTGGTATTTTTGGTATTTTGGTGTGGCCTTTGAAGTAGAGGGGTCCATTCCCTACCCCCATCAAACTCATTCTCATGAGTTGTGTTATGTGTTTATCCATGGGGTTTATTTTGTGTTGTTGTTGCTTGATGTTTGTTGTGGTGTGATGCAACCATGTGAATCCCTACCTCCCTAGCTCAGGGGTGACCCACTTACGGGTCTACGGTAGGGAGGAGGGCATTTCGAAGTGGCTGGATGTGCCCTTCTGGTTGTGTTTTTTAATGCAGGTGTTCATTGAGGAATTGAGCTTTTGGGAAGTCCATTTTTGTGTTTCTTTAGTTGTATATTATTGGTTGTTGAGCCATGGCCCTTGTGGCCCTATTATATTTATTTTTGTCAAGTTATTATGCCCTTGGAGTTGGCTGTAAAAAAAAGTGTTGCAATGTAAACAATCTTTTTATTTTATTTGAAAGTTGTTTAATCTTTATGTTGAGGAGTTCATGGCTTGAGAGATGCATGAGAATATACCTTTTTGTTGCTGTCATACATTTTCCTTTCAAAAAAAAATATATGAGTGTTGTTAAATAAATTTTTATTGCATACAAAGAAAGGAAGAGAAAATTTAATTAGTTTTTATGTTGTTATATTGACAGTTTATATTATTAGTTGCTGTTATAGAAAAGAAAAGAGCTATTAGAAATTTATATGAAATTATAGATTTCCACCTTATTGTTGCTCTAAAATATAAATATATATTCTGTGTATTTGAACTATTTCAAAAAAATATATTTATTTGAATAGTACATTTCCAAATAAAAAAAGGGAACTAGAGTTTATTTAATTTCTGTATATATAAATGTATATACATTAATAGAAGAAAGTATTTATTTACTGTGATAATATGAAAATACAGTATGTATTTATATCTGTAAATATATATATATTGATATACACATATGAAAAC
This sequence comes from Cunninghamia lanceolata, assembly GCA_027924645.1. Classification (NCBI taxonomy): domain Eukaryota; kingdom Viridiplantae; phylum Streptophyta; class Pinopsida; order Cupressales; family Cupressaceae; genus Cunninghamia; species Cunninghamia lanceolata. The sequence continues at coordinate 24,787,500 of BSBN01000377.1, read as the reverse complement.
TAATACACATTTTATATATGACAAAATATAGAGTTTATATACTATCAAAGAAACAGACAGTAGAATGCATAGCGGATTATTGTGCTGTTCGCTGGAATGGTTTTGTTAAAAAAAAAGTATTTTAGAGGGGATCTATGGTGGGCGTTGGAGTAGAATGCATAACGGATTATTGCGCTATTCGTTGGAATGGTTTTGTTTAAAAAAAAAGTATTTCAGAGGGTGTCTATGGTGGGCGTTGGTGCCCACCATAGATCCCACCGCTGCCACTCATTATAAGGGTGTGGGGAGGTGGTCGAAACCCCCACCCACACCCAAGGGTGTGGGTGGGGGTTTCGGCCCCCTCCCCACCACTAACTATTGCCTCATATTCAAACAATGTTGCCGCACATACAGCGCCGCCCACAAGATTCCCCACTATCTTCACTTTAACTTCAGCGCCCTCACTGTTAGCTGCGCCGCCCCCTTGCTACTTCCTCGTTGCAACCTTGCTGCCCGTGCTCCACGGTCTCCTCACTCTGCCCACTGCCAAACACCACTTAACACCCACGGTGCCACTTACAGATCGACCCGCCGTTCAGCCCTTTCCCTAGTTCAAATCTGCAGTTTGAATAGTGATCTTATCTCATACGGTTTATATATATATATATAAATATTCTTACTACAATCACTCTATTAACAAAAAAAAAGAAAGAAATTACAGTTTATACAAATACTAGCAATAAACAGAGAAAGGTTGTTTATTCATCTTGAGTTGAACAACCATTTTACCTCTGGTTATTATCACACGGCAGCCATGGATCCCTCCATTCAAAACCCTAACTTGCAAAACAAGAGGCATAACAAAACAAACAAGAGAGAAGAATAAGTTAGAGAGTTAGGGCAACATAAAGGAAAAAAATAAAATAGAGATTACAGCTTTTCTAAATTAGATAACAATATTTCAATTGAGAGGAGTATGTGAGGATATTTGTTTTATATTTATTTTTAAATCCTGTATTTTGCCTTGCCTTATTTCTTTTTTTGTGCTCTTTTTAATTTTGTTTTATTTAAAAAGGGGTTTTGTATTTTTGTTTCATTGCCTTGTGAAAGTATATTTTTTTAAAAGGAGGGATTTATTTTGTTATTAGGTGGAGTATATCCCTTTCTTTTTTTTTAATTCTTTTAATTAGGGCATTTACTTTATCTTCTTTTTTTTCCTAGCGTGATTTATTATTTTATCGTTTATCAATTTCGTTATTATTTTACGGGAAATAGTATTTTAATCTCTTTCCCCTCTATTATTGCGAGTTAGATAAAAAATATAATGTCCTAATTATATTTATTAATAGACTCGATTTTGAAATTTATTTGGTGACTTGTTATTATTTTAATTATTTTTATTTTGAATTTTTAACCTTTTTATGCAAGGTCGATTTATTTGATCTTGGCAGGGTATTTATTTGTTATTTTAAATTGTTTTAAAATTTATTCTTAAGTTTAAAATTTTAGTATTAAATTTTATTTAATTTCTTATTGCAATTTTATTTTTTAAAATTTTTAAGTCGTTTATTGAAAATGCATTATGCTATCGAATTTTTCCTAGATTTCTAGGGTTTTAATTTTATGGCATTTTATTAACTTTTATTTCACCATTCCACTTTAATCATGCGTCCATCTTACCATTTGTTCTTAATCATTATTTCAATTTCATTTTGACCTAAGATAGGGTTAGGTTTTAAATCTGGCGAAATCATCTTCACACCTAGGAGACTTAAGGTTCAGATTGAAATCATTCTAACCCTAAAAAATGACACACTTTGTATCGCATACCCCCTGGATAGCTATCATCATGTAGGGGACTGCATGGGACAACGCACCTCCTCGAATTCAGTTGACATGTTTACGCCTTATGCGTATTGCCACCGAGCACGTAGACGCGTGTGAGGGGGTTCCTAAGGATAGGTAGAAAAATTTTTCATAATTCATGTCATGACCACATGGCACATGTGGACATGACACATGGGTTGTGTGTCGTGACCGCATGGGAAATGCGGGCATGACATCCTCCGCAGGGGCTTTTGATGGAGTTTTAGGTGAAATGCCCCATTTTTTATATAATTCCTATTTTTTCTTCACAAGATGCTCTTTTGTATTTGTCTTATGTATTTTATTCAAGATTTCATCATATGTATTCAATCTTTTAGTAGTAGTATCTTTAGGTTTGCTTAACAAAATATCAACATATACCATTATTTCATCTCTAGATACATCATATGGAAATCTAGGAATCCATATAGTTCTAGCTTCGATGGCCTCCATATAGGTATAGTATTTGTCCTTCATACCGCCTTACAACATCAAAGGGAACTCTATCTCTTGCATGCATGTTGGTTTGCAGATTTTAAAAAAACCCCAGTACATTTGTTTGTATTGATTGGGGTCACTAAAGCCCCTTATGTGGCTTTTGATTTGTGTAGCTGCTGGAACATTTTGACGTTGCCAAAACTTTCCCCTAAAACCTGGTAGCTCATTCATAAAATAAAATGTAAGACAAATGATAAGAGTACCAAACCTAAACTGATATCCAATTTCCTTTATTCTTCTTAGGTTCTCCATGAGTTGTTCCCTTATAACTTCATAAAGATCAAAATATTTTCCTTCCTTAATCATCTGGTATGTAGTGTGAATGGAAGTACTAGTGGAAAACCCTTCTCTATTAGTAAAGTAGACCTTATAGGCAATCCCCATAGCAACATATTTGACACCTGGATCAATTATGTCATTCACAGTTAGAGTTCTTTTGTCAAATTTTGCTCCAGTTATTTTAGTAACCTTCTCATTTTTTATTGATTTCATTACTAGTATAGATCCAGTAGAGCATAGTCTTGTAACTACCCTGATAGCATCCCTAGTTATCTGATGAGGTTTATCCAAGTATATGAACTTGTCATGTTTTATTCTTAGTACGTATCTTACTCATTCATGTCTGTCGCTAAAATTGGGGTAAATCTTCCATATGTCAAGATGCTTGGCCCCTACATTTGCAAACTTTGGTTTGTAATTCACATCATCATCTAACAGTTGATCCCTGAGCTCTTCAAACTTATTATGGTCAATTTCATCCATCTTGGAATGAATGTAAAAACTCACATCTTTTGTATATACACCATATGTAGGAATGTTTGAGAAGGCCCCATCTTTATATGTCTCTATTGATTTGAATGGATATTTCTTGTATTTTGGTCTAGGCTTTCCAAAGATATCATCTACCTTTGGAGTTGTCATATCAATCTTCCTTTTAATTCAACAACTAGTGTTTTGGCAGTTCTGATAATTACCTTAGGGTTTCCAACATGAAGGCACAAAATCCAGAATCCTTCAACTCAAATCACCAAGTGATCAAAGAGTCTTCTTTGCTTCTTAGCTCTGAATACAATACCTTAGTCTTCAAATGAGATCTCATCATTCAGGGTAAGCATAAGTGCCTTTCCATTTTTCCTTAACATCCCTTATAAATGCACTTTCATCAGGTTAGGTGAATCTGTAGCCGATTGCTCTATGATTTCACAAAGAGATAGAAACCTTATGCAATCCTCCACATTGAAGTAATTTGTTCAAGAATTTTGTGAAAAAGATTCTACTTTACCTTATCAACATCATTACCAACTAATTTCAGTTAAACTTGTTTGTATGTTTAGCCTTTATTTGTAAAGGCCATTAAGTATTCAGGGGAGGAAGAATAGATATGCACAGATTAGCTCCCCCTGACCCTTATTCCATATATTAATCAACAATGAGGTCTTCTGCATTAGGAAGAAGCACACATTCTTTCTTCTTTCCATTATCTTTTTCTATCTTCTTTCTTCATATCTTTGCCATTCCCTTCTTTTGTTGAGTCACAAATTTCTCTATCCTCTCATGCTAAGTAGATGATTTCATAGAACCATTCCTTGAGGAACTTGATTTATGTCCAAGATTGTTACATTTGTAGCAAACAACATTATAATCTGAAGTCACACCATTTCTTCTTACTTTAGTTTTGCATTCAATAGCCTTATGACCAAATTTATTGCAAGCATAACAATAGCCATAGAAGGAATGCGAGATCATAGTATTATATTTTGTAGGCACAAATGAATTCTTCCTCATGTTATTATTTCCTCTTGCATGGGTTGTGCAACCAATAGCCTTATGTCCAAATTTATTGCAAGAATAACAATGACCAAGAAAAGATTGAGAGAACTTGGAATTAACAACTTGTCTAGGAGGAGATCTCCTAAGGTTTTTCTTCTAATTGTTAACATGTATGAAGTTGTCATTATTAGGCTCTTTCTCCTCATCTTCAATTTCCTCAAAATCTTCAATGTTCCTTTATTCCTTGATGGATGTCCATACTCTATTATGAAGATCCCATTTGGGCATAGACAAGGAGGATGCTGGCCAAGGTGTGGAATTTGGATTTACACCCACCAATTGCATTTTCTTGAAAGTTTCTAAAGCCTTATCAAAAAACCATTTTGTGCATATATTGCAATCATTGCATTCCATGAGACAACATTTCTTTGAGGTATCATGTCAAACAATTCACATGCCTTGTCTATGCTTCCACACTCTGCATACATGTCTCATAGGGTAGTTGCAACTACAACATCTGATGAAATTTCCATATCCTTTATGCTTTGACATGGATGTCCATACCTTGTTCTGAAGATCCCACTTGGGCATAGAAAAGGATGATGTTAGATAAGGTTGTGGAATTTGGCTTTACACCTTGTTGGTTCCCAAAATTGTAGCTTGCTAATCCTAAGGCTATGCCACATCCTATGGTCAGACTAACAAGGTTTTGGCCAACGAAACAAAGTTAACCAATGTAGTGTAGAACTCCCTACTCTTTATGTTTTGCTAGACCTAGGTGGGTGTAGCTTCAGTAGTTTAAGTAGATTTAAGGATTATGTATGCTTTGATTATAGTAATCTATTTCCTAATAGCATATGAGTGTGAAATAGATACAAGAGTAATAGCTAATTCTAAAAAGATTATGACTCTAGATTGAGTATGATTAGTGCCTATTCCTATTGGGCTAATGGGGTCAAGATTTATATGATATGCAAATTTATCTACTTGGCTTAACTCTAACTACTTGGCACTTTTGGATGTAACTTATACTTTGTATAAACATGCAAAATATATGCTCAACACATTTAATTTGAATAACAAGAAAAGACCAATATGGAGACAAGCAAATAAATTATAAGAATTAATATCAACAAAGTAGTTGAACACCAAAGATTGAGCCGCCGATTAAACTTTCTTTCCCATTATATTACTTCAAAATTCATAAAGGTTTTTTTTGTATTCTGTTCTATGAGCATGACTAAAAATGTAATAATATATTGTATGTTCTCATACCTTTTAAACTTGGCCTCGGTTTCCCTTATATATTGGAAGCAACAAGCTTCAGGCCAAAACAAGGTGACTTTTCATAGCTTACATCTCTTTAGATAACTAATGATTGTTTTGAAACATAATTTAAAAATAAACAAAGAAAGTAATCTAGGCATCCATAGTAATCATGATCTAAGTCCGTTAATCATCATAGAGGACCCGTGACCACTGGCCTGACAAGGTTCTCCTCTTTAATGATGCAGTATCTGATGAACATGCTTTGCCCACTATCATTTCAGATGCACTATTTATTGTTTCTCCTCTATGCTTAACCTTTGAATCTAATATCGCAAAAATTCTTGAATTAGCATTTGGCAAAATTTCACTTCAAGTTTATCACGAGGTTCAAAGGATTCTCCAAATTTTCTAGCTTCTTTCTTAACCATTGTCTTCCATTTTTTAATCAACTGAGGATGTAGACATGGATGGTGCAAAGTTTTTTGACCCCTTATGTTTCTCAAGAGATGAATAACTTAATTTTATAAATATGATCAACATATTCTTGAGAAGCATAAGTATCTATGGTAGAGATTATTTCTTTCATAACAAATTCCAGAGTAAAAATTCATTCTAACTATATATGTGTGTTATCCATCACCTTGGCTTCATCATTAACCTTATCAAGAGCCAATGGTAACAACTGAGCCAATAAATTTTTCTAAATTCTTTGTTCTTTTAGATTGCCTTCATCATTGAAGAAATTGGGAAAAGACATATCCAAAGGTTGATCAAAATCAACAAGATCCTATATTAACACAGTGTTAAACTTTTCATGCATGTCAATCAGCTCATCATAATTCTTAAACACCTGTGTATCAACTTCTCCCTTGGCTATCAACTCCTCCTTTTCCAACATCCTGAGATGTGGTCTATTATGCTCTTGATAGGCAATATGTGTCCTATCATGCACTGCCCATACCCTATCAACATTCCCCAACATCTTCTCAAATCTTTTCTCAATTAATTTTGAGGCCATTTATATTTGACAGATTTTTTTCTGTCTCTAACTGATCACCATGTTTCTAAAATTTTTTAGCTTTAATCTTCCAATAACTAGTCTCAACTCTTGCCTCTACCACCTTCTTATTAGCTTCCAACCATGGTGAATAGCTTCCTGAGGAGGATGGCAGTCTATCTTTGTAGCTAGCAATTTCTTGTCTCAATCTTTCATTCTCTATCATATATATTTTGTTAGTCTTTACCAGCCTCTCAATTTGGGCCTTTGTGAATCTTGCAACATTTATGTTTAGGTCAACAGTTTCCATGGGATCAATGTCCTCAATTCTTTACACCAAAAGATGGCCAAATGCCTTATTTGGGTCATCAATAACTAGAGGCTTTTTATTTGGTGGGTACAAAGCCCATATCAACAAGGTTGCATTATCTGGGTCATAACTTGATCCAGAGCGTATTCTGTCTACCCCTTCAATGCTCAATTACAATTTCTTATCCCGACTCTTTAGAAAGCTATCAAATACAATGATGGAGCTCATATCCCATCCTGAGAGCAACATAACACCTACCTCTTCTAGCAATGGTCTTCCTTTCTCTGGAGTCATGGCTTCCATTTCTCTATCAATCTTTGCCTATAGCTCCTTTAAAGCTTCAACTTCCCATTCAGAGGCGATATCTTTAATTTTTTCTCTTATTTGTTTACCTTTGTATTCATACAAAAAGGCTTTAAACTCAGGGGTTTTGACAAAATCATCAAGCAAAACACATCTTTTGCTAGCACTATGTCTCACATCATCAGAAAGTTCATCTGGGGACTCCATCACAACCACATCTCTTCCCATTGGGGTTTCATACTTTTTAATCACAGGTTTGGACAACTGTATACCTTCATTTCCAATCTCCATTTCTCCTTGTTCTAAGATACGTGTATCCACAAAGAAGCTAATATTTGGTGTAGGCTGAGGGGAGAGATGGCAAAGTGGAGTTTCATACTCAGCTTGCATTTCCCTGATATTTTCATTCTTCTCACTAAATACCTCAGGTGACACATCCTTAGTCAATTCTACTTCATGCAAAATTAATGCATATAACCTTTGTATTGGATCTTTGATTTCAAGAAAGGCTCCTATATATAGGGGATTACTGGATATCCTCCAAGCCTCTGATATCATCAATCTATGATATGAATTTCTCCTATTAGCTGCACAATTCTCATCAATATTTCTTATCAAATCATCATCCACAAAGAGTGTATGATGATATCCTTTTAGATTTTTGCTTTCTTCCACCTTATTTATGAAATGTTCTAGGTCAAATTTTTCCCTTGTATTTCCTTTAGGCATTTTTTACAACTCTAGTTTTTTATAAATCAATTCATGTCCCTTTTAAAAAACAACAATGAAATCTCCAAAACATAATGGTCCATGCATCAATGATTACTTATTATAATATTTGAGATGCATAAAACCAGAATAGGCTAATTGCCTCACAATTTCCAAGTAAGAAATTCTATCTGGATAGGTCTTTGGCAGCAAAAATGGTGCTCCCTCATATCTATAGATCCTAATTTTTGCGCAATCACTGTAAGCATACCAATCACCCTAGTTGTGATTGATCTTTCCATTTTCACCCTTGTCCTTAGGTCTCAAGAACTTCTGCACTTCTGGTGACATGTTGTATTTACATGGATGATCCAATAGATTATACAGAGGCTTCACAAAGTACTCTTCAAAATATAAATAGTGTGATCTCTCACATCTACTATCCCAAATAGTTGTCCACATCTGTATAGGTCTGATGTTCCCATCCTTATCTAAGTCTGTTATTCTCAGACATTCATCCCACATGTAAATATTCTATCTATCATATAAAATGAGATGCATGAACAAAGAATAATGCATGAATTTAACACCTCCACTTCTATTTTATACAATAACCAAGTCATTGTAAAGATCATTAGCATGATATTCAACATAGTCAAGAGGTTGGGCATCCTGGCTCTGCACATTAGTTGTGAGGACCATTGGTGCTACCTCCATAAATGTGGGGGCAGCCAAGCCAAGTACTTAGCAAATAGAATAGTAGGTGTATTAATAGTACTCCTCAAACAAATCCACATAATATGGGGGATCTTCCACTCCTGAGAACACTCTGATCTAATTCCCTTCATCTCGAGGCCTATGTAATGGCAATCTCCACCATTTATAACTCGTGCTTAGATTATAGTATTCATTTAAGAGATCTCTAATCCTAAACCTCATATCAGAACTGGTGTCCAATTGAAACACCATGGATATATAATTCTTCGTGACAAGAATGAAGGTAGATCCATCTCTCAATTTAATCATATGATTCTGGGGATTGTATTTATCTACCAATGCTTTGAGAAATTCCACATTGATGAACACATTAGGCACTACCAATTTTCCCAAGTTTAGTCTCCACAGGTTGGAGACAGGTTTGTGCCTATGCATTTTTCTATAATGATATAGAAACAAATCATACCCCCTTATTGGGGTACATGTGTCACCCACTTGTTTGTTTCTATCCTCCAATTTCTCAGTTTGGGGGTTTAATTGTACATTTCTTCTAGACCTTTGTCTAGAACCTAGGCATTGATCTATTAAATCCTGATTTAGATGCCTCTTTTCTAGTTTTTGTCTCTAGCCCTTAGGGTTCTCAGTCACATTTTCCATGATATAAACTTTGCAAAAGAAAAAACCCTACTTCTATACTTATAATTTGAACTAGTTTATGTACTCTGCAATTTTTAGCTCGAGCTTAGAATATTTACATGGATGATATCTTCTCTAGTCCTCAAGTTGTTGTCCTTAGCTACACTCTGCCTTTGTTTTCCTCGGTTGCTTAATGGTTTCACAATTTTCTTAGAATTTGATTTCAATGCACTCAGCTCTGGTTCATTAATGGTGTCTCATGGAAAATTTTATGTCATCGAAGGGATAATTAATTTTTTGAATATGGGTCATTTAATCGTAGCCAAATTATCTTGTCAATACTTCATCGGGATGACCAATTTGTGATCTTACAGATATTTCTCCCTTCCCCCGATGTCCTTTTACTGGTTATTTTTTTTTTCCCTCATGATTTTGGAGTGACCTTAAATGGTCTCATACTGATATCACAACATCCTCTCGAAACCCTCTTTGTGGGCAGTCTCTTTCATATTTTCTTATTTCTTTGATGTGTTCATGAGTCCATTGCACTACGGTAACAAATTCTATCGAAGGGACCAATATTTGGGTTTCCTTGATATGGATCCATCCCTTCGATGTTTACTTATTTTGTATATCTTTCCCTTTTTGGAGGGACTGTGAATCACCTCACTTCGACATCCCATAGTCATTTCGAAAACCTTTATTGTTACCTTTGTATTGAATGCCATCATTTTATCAATAGGACAAATTCCCTTGCCCTATCGATGGCTATATTTCCCTTCGATGTTTATTTTGTAGGCTTTGGCATATAGACTAGAAAATCTTTCAGACCCACCATATCGGTATATCGGAGGGACTTATGTAATCTCCTACCAACATGATACTCTTCGATGATGTTAAAATGTATCACATGCTCATGCATATCAGTTCATTGAAGAGACTCATGAACTAGTCATTCCGAAACAACGTAGTCTTTTCAAAATCAAATATTTCTTTTGGTTTATCGAAGGGAATATGTGACATGTCCTACCAATGTATATTTATCTTCTTGATGAACTGTTTGGTGCTGTAGTGATATAAGTCTAGTTTTGTCCCCTAAATCTCTTATTGTTTCTCTGATATATTGATGAGTCACATCATAGTTATAAAATGTTTATGTCCCTCGATGGTTTATTTCTCAGCTTATTGAAGAGACCCTAAGCATTTTGTTCTCGACATGCAGTGGTGTCTTCGACACAACTTTAATTGTATATCAAAGGGACTCTAAAATGAGTTTCCTTGATGTGGCATTTTCTCATCGACATCGTTCATATTGCTTCTTCGAAGGGACCTTAGGATGGCTCTTACCGATATAGTAGAATCTCTTCAATATGATCTTTTCATTTAGGGTAAAGGTGATAAAATGTAAACTTATTAGGGTAATGGCTTATAGGTTAGATAAATGGAGTGTTTTGGATGAGAAAATTCTAAAATGACATGTTTAGGTGATTGGATTATGGTGGGCTAACAGTGGCTCTAGTTGGGGATGAATGACTGTGAGGTCATTGAAAGAATCTAAAAGTATTCTCTAGGATGCAGACCAATGGTGGGGGTGGTGGAAAAGGGAAAATAAAAAATCCTAATCTATTGTGTATGGAAAGTTATAGTTTTAAGAAAAGAAGTATTTCAGGAATTGTCCATGCACTAGCAATTCCTATTCTTCACCAATTAGATTTTGCAAATAATATGAATCTTCACCACATTTACCAGTGATGATAAATGGTCCCAACCACATTGCTTCAAATTTCCCATGCTCCCCTTTATCCTAGCTTCTAGCATTCCACATAAGGACCACATCACTTACCTTAAATTTTTTGTCTCTTGCTTTCCTGTCAAATAGATGCTTCATTTGTAATTGCATCTTCTCATTTTATTCCTAAGCTTGGGTCCTAATTTCATCTAATTCATCCAATTGTTCTATTGTCTCTTCCATAGGCTCATGGAAATCTATATCTTCTTGAATGGTAAAGTTATAGATTGGTAAAAGGTTATGCATTGGGAGCCAAGCTTGGGCTCCATACACTAGTTCAAATAATATCTACCCATAGAGCTATTTTCAGTTTAGAATCCCATGCCTTCTTGTTGTTGTCCAACATCCTTTTGATTATTTTTATAATACTTTTGTTGCTTGATTCGGCCTTCCCATTTGCTTGAGGATGGTATAGTGAAGCATATGAAACCGTTATGCCATAGGAATCACAGAATGTCTTAAATTCTTCTGATCTAATGCACATGCTGTTATCTGTGATGAGCCTTATAGGGGCCCCAAATCTAGTTATAATGTTCTCTAGTAGGAAATTAATCACTACTATGCTAGTGGCTTGCCTTGTTGGAATTGCTTCTATCCATTTTGTAAAATAATCAGTGGCTAGCAAGATCCATCTGTGTCCACCACTAGATCTATATGTAATTTCCCTTATAAAGTCAATTTCCCATTGGTGAAATGGTGCTTCAACTTGCATTGATCTCAAGGGTAGGGCTCCCTGATAATTCAATTTGCCAGAAAACTTCTAACATGATTCACACTTTCTTATATATCTGCGGGCATCGTTGAAGACTTTAGGCCAATAATAGCCTGCTCTTAGTATCTTATGGGTAGTGGTTTTTGCTGAAAAGTGTCCTCCACACATGCCTTTATGCATTTCTTGCAACATCCGCTCTGCTTGTGTTTCATCTAAGCACAAAAATAAAACACCATCCCTATTTTTACAATATAAATCTCCATCCATGAACACATATTTCGAAGCATGTAGTTTTAAGGTTCTTCTTTGATTTTTATTTAACCCTTCAGGACACTTCATGTGTTTGAGATAATATATCACATTGGTGTACCAGGGTGTGTGTTTAATTCCTGCAATCATGTCATCTTCCTTTGCTACATTACATATTTGTGAAGCGTCCAAGTTAGACTCAACCATTAACTTGGCTAACCCTTTTCCCCTCATTAGTTTGGTAATTTGAATGTCAATCTTAAACTCCTAGATATGATTTATTCACTTGCATCTTTGTCCTGTGACCTTAGTTTGAACAAACACATCCTTAACTACAGCATTGGGCACATACGTAATCACTTTTGTCCCCACCAAGTAAGGCTTGAATGCCTTGATCACTTTTACTAGGGCATAAGATTGCTTCTCAGTGATGTCATATTTTAATTCTCCCCCTTGAAGTGATTTACTAAAGAATGAGATAGGTTGTTCATATCCTTCATTATTCTTTTGTAATATTACAACCGGCACTGTGTGAAATGATGCAAAAGAGAATATCTTAAATGGTTTGTCAAAGTCTAGAGATTTTAATATAGGTGCTTCCTTAATTGCTCTCTTAATTGACACAAATGCATCAATAACCACCTCTGTCCAATCAACTTTTGAGCCTTTCTTCAACATCTTTGAGATTGACTTGACAATCTCTACAAAGTTTGAAATGAATCTCCTGACAATGTTAATTTGTCCAGAGAAGGACTAGATGGATTTTATAGTTTTTGGAATGGGAATTTTATCTATATCTTTAACTCATTCAAGATCAATCCTCAATCCATCCTTTTAGACTATATGTCCTTGTAATTTGCATTCTATCACAACAAAATGACATTTCTTTGGGTTTAATGAGATGCCATATTCTAATGCCCCGATAAAGATCTTTTCTAGGTGTGGACAGTGATCTTTAGCCCTTTTAAAATATGCTGTCAGATCATCTTGATAGACCACCATTATAGTATTGATTAGGTGAGAAAAGGCTACATCCATAGCCCTTTGAAATCTTTCTCCATCATTTGTGAGGTCAAAAGGCATTCTCATGTAAACATATGTACCCCAAGGTGTGGTGAAAGAGGTTTTATACTATTCTGATTCCTTGACCTTCACTTGGTTATACCTTGAGAAGCCATCCATCATAGACAACAATTCACATCCTATCACTCTTTGTAGTATTGCTTCCATGTTTGGAAGTGGATAATTATCTTTGAGTGATGAGATATTCAAATTTTTGAAATCCACACATAACCTTATGTCTCCATTTTTCTTTCTTATCGACACCAAATTTGAGACCCAAGAAGAGTGTCTGATTGGCTTGATAATACCACCATCTCTGAGTTTTATGAGCCTCTATTGCATATTAGGTGCTAATGTGGGATTTATGGGTCTTTGTTTCTATATAAATGGTTTAGCATTAGGTTTCAATAGTATTTCATGTTGGAATTGGTCCTCTCTGTAAGCTTTTAGATCATCATTGAACAACACAAACACATGTTTATATCTTCTAAGCAAGGCTATAAGCATTTATCTAACTTTAGGGCTAATCTTTTTCCAATGTACACCTTTTTAGGAGCCATCTCTATCCCAAGATTGATTTCGTCAACATCTTTGAGATTGACTGGTATAGGTTTCAGATTAAATATGACATGCCCATCAAATACTCTCTCTAGGGCTACAAGGCCTTTTGGTATTTTGTTTGTTTTGAGCTACACCACCACTTGCCCAAAAAGAGTTTCCTTACCATCTACTTCTTCCACAAATGCATTGAAATCTATTTCTTCAAATTCATATTGATCTACACAATGAATAAACTTAATCAAATCCTCATCATCGTTGAACACTTGCCAATTATAGATATTATCAAGGATTGTAGGTCTAGTCTTGAACTCCACTTCTGTTATTCCTGCTAGTGTAATATCATCTCTCTTAAGAGATACATTTGCCAAGAAATCTGCCATTATGTTTTTAGATCTTTCGACCTAGTCTATAGAAAATGCATCAAAAAGTTCAATGGTGTCCCAAATAGCATTTCTATATTGTTTTAACCTCTTGTTTTTTGATGAATATTTCACCCTAACTTGTGAGACAATAAGTTCAGAGTCTCCATAAACAACTAGCAATTTGATTCCATACCTTATAGTAATGTTCAAACCTAATAGCAATGCCTTGTATTCGACTATCTTATTAGTGCATTCAAAAGTTAATAAAAATGAGTACTTGAATGTTTTGCCAGTCAGTGAGATGAATATCACTCCTGCTCCATTCCCCCCTTTACCGCATGCACCATCAAAATACATTTTCCATACACCATGTTCATCAAGCTGAGATTCTCTATTGATTGATTTTGTATTTTGCAATTCAGGTTGTGATTTTTCAATTATGAAGCTTCCAAGATCCACATCATAAAAACAATTCATTTGGTTTAGATCAAGATGCTCTATAATATTTTCATATCTTGTTTCTCTACACAACTTGACTTCTTTTCCATTTACTGGTATTGTTGCATATGACAAGTCTAATTGGACATTTACCCCTACTGTAGAAGTCCACTATCTGGATAACAATATACCATAGTATGGTGGAGTATCTACTACAGTTATGTTAGTTATGTAAGCGACTTCAGGATATGAGGCTAGTTTCAATTCTACATCATGTATGACTCCAACAATTGGGATGGACATATTGTCCATTGTATAGCACTTACCATATGTTGTATCCACCCACAAGCCTAATTCATTCATAATAGCTATTGACATGATGTTTATTGTTGCTCCTGAGTCGATCATGCAATTTCTTACCAGTTTGTTGTTAATCAACAGTGTAATATAAAATGTGTCCACCTGAGAGGGATTATTTGTTAAGGTATCACCAGGATAAATTTCAGGTGTTTTCATGATTTCTTGTCCAATATTATTTACTTTGGTTTCTGATCTTTCTTTGTTTTTGTTCTAATTTTGCTTCCTTTTTGGTATATTTGAGATCAATTTGATAGCACTATCCCTGTATTCATCTACTTTCATCATCTCCAACAATGGTACTGACATCTTTATTTGAGACAACACTTGTGCTATGTCAAATGAGGGAGTGGTGATTAATTTCTCTATTTTTTTCTATCTTAGTGGAGCCCTTTTCCTCAATTTGCATCTTACCATTGTCATTTGTCATATTATGCTCAACCTTTGTTGTTTCCTTGGCTATATCTTTATGAATTTTTTCGCTTTCTTCTTTCTTCTGGTTATCCAAGGCACCCTTCTTATGCTTTGCCTCTTTTATGAATAAGCTTCTAGGTGTTCCTTTATCTATATGTATGGTTTTATTCCTCAAGTTGTAATTGATTTTAGCTTGCACTACAACAGCTATTGTAAGAGCCCTTTTTTCTTCTTCAGTTGGTTTCCTTAACTGGAACCATGGCATTGCAATAGATATATAAACAGTTTCTTCATTATCTTCTTCTTGATTGAAAAATATTTCTTGTTGACCCATGTTAACATTGTATCTCTGGTTACTCACATCATATTCAAACCCATCTTCTTCAGAGGACGAGTATTCTTCATCAATTTGGTGAGGTCTCATTCCTAACATGTTTATAGTATGATCATCCCTCTCCCGATCATAAGATATTTAATTTTCTTGTAAGTACTGCACCACTACACAGTATTCAGGTGAATGTGGTAAGT
Organism: Cunninghamia lanceolata; assembly: GCA_027924645.1. NCBI lineage: Eukaryota > Viridiplantae > Streptophyta > Pinopsida > Cupressales > Cupressaceae > Cunninghamia > Cunninghamia lanceolata. The sequence continues at coordinate 24,771,975 of BSBN01000377.1, read as the reverse complement.
TGTATGCTAAACACCATGGATTATTTTCTACCACATGTGTCCCAAGTCCCAAGTTTCTGTAAGGGATCAAGGGTGTCCTTACTATAATTCTATTTTTTATTCTTATCCATAGGTCTCCCATCCTTCCAGTTAGTATTGTAGGACATATCATGTAATCTAGGCCTTTCATTCCTATAATAGGTTGCTTGCCTAGTTTAATGGTTATTAGAATTTTGTGGAACTAGTATATTTTCCCTTTTGCTAAGTTTCCCATCAACTCTTCTATTACTCTCAATGTTCATATTATCCTTTTGATTCTACAAGGGTAATGGGATCTTTATTTTTGAGTTCATACCCAGTCTTAGGATCAAAGGTTTTTAGGTACAAAGTCAGGACCATACTATCTGGGGGTTTCAATTCAGGTGAAATTTTATGGTATAATTTTGAAAACCTCTGGTTGAAATCCCCACTAATTCATTATGGTACTTTTGTATGCTTGTTAGTTCATGCACGGAAAAATTTGGGTCACAGTGATTTCCATATTGTTCTTTAAACTGATCCTTCTAGAGAATATATTGAAGCATTGGGAAAATTATTATACCAATCTCTAGCATCTTCAATCAAGGATAACATAAATAACTTCATGAGGATATCTTCATACTGCACATCATAGTTATCCATAACTATCTCAAAATTTCTTATATGTTCTTCTGCTGAAATAGCATTGTTCCCAAAAAATTTTGGGAGTACATTTCTCAAATCATTATCAATTAGATCTAGACAGATCTGATATCTAAATAAATCTAGTTTCATGTATCTGTTTATATTCAAAGGTCCTTGTAGATTTTGATTAGGTTGGTACTATTGGTGCTGGTGGTGAGGCACATGCTATTGTACATTATGGTGAGGGTTTACATTACTTTGCATATTTTGTTGAGGTATATAATGCTGGCGAGGTGGGGCATACTACTGACTAGGAGGTGGGTAGGTGTTAGCCATGGGTTGGGAAGTTGTATGTGTTGAAATTAGGGCAGATAACTGAGAGGGGGGTGAATCAGTTGTCACAAAAACTTTTATCCTTTGATGCAATTAAACTTCTTTACCACTTATTAATAGATGAATGATATAACCATGAAAGCATGAATCAACAACATATGAGCAGAAAAAAAATCAACACACATAACACCAGGATTTTTACATGGAAACCCAGTTAAGGGAAAAACCACTGTGGGGGTTAACCCACAAGATTTATTCTCTGTTAAAAGAATAGAAAAATGGGAAGGCACTTGCCTATAGGTGCACTACCTAGAGCTCACTACTCAAAGAGACTCACTGTCTACAAATGTTTATATGATTAACATAGAAAGATTGAACTAAGAAATAACATCTTCTTCTTCATGCCAAGGTTCAGTTCCATTGAAGCTCACAATATTTCTGCTCTGCCCCCAAACACTTCTTTGCTATATCCTCATCCTTTACTGCTCTTCTTCTTCTATTCTTCCTCTTCTCTACTCTGCCTTTCTTCCTTTCTTAGGATCTTATCATTTTCACACAAGGACACATTTCCACAACTCAACCACACATATTCATATGCTTCATCAGCCTTGGAATTGTTTAGGTGAAAATTGCATTATTTAGTTTAGTGTTTAAATCCTCCTTTCACCTATTACATTCAAGGACCTTAGGATCAAGTGACAAAGCACTATCAGGTCCTTGGTCACTTACAAATGTAGGGAAACTTGGATTAGGGTATTTGATTATCAATTTTCCTTCTCTAATGCTCATTTATCCATCAAAAGCCTAATTATGCAAATACGGCAATAAACAAATGAATAATAGAAAATGCCTCTACAAAAAGTTGTAAAATTACAAATGACTGTGCATTTGTTTTTGGGGTTCTAAGGTGAAAAAGTCAGGGACAAAAGAGCGGGCGCCCAAGCCTAGTGCCTTGCTTTTTGTTGGGATCTGCAGACAAGATCTGCAACATGTTCCTACTACACCAAAGGTTTTTCCGTCATGAAACTTTGAGGACTAAAGAGTGGCCGCCCAAGTCCAAGTAGCTATTTCTTTCACTAATCTGCAATTTTGACACTCCAATATGACATCCTGCAACTTTGCTTTGTTTGTATCATCAACCTATGACCTGCAATCATAAACTTTGGGAGGGGGTTGTGATGTTTAAGAGCTTGCCTCAGTCAAGCCCCAGAAGGACACTTAAGTCTTCCAAACACCTTTGTCATATAGAGAGTGCATGCCTAGGGTGGCATAGGCAAAAACTAAATGAATAATGATCACAAACACAATAAATGTCACCTTGTAGTGAAGATCTCATGGGAGGAAGATGCCCTTCATTCCATGAGGAAATGGATGCTCAAATCTGCAAACACAAACCCACAGACCACACAAATCTTCTCTTGCAACACAATGAAATCCTTGAATCACCTCAAGAATGCCTAAAGTTCACAATGATCATCTAGTTTCTAAATGAATTCCTAAACATGCTTTTATATGCAACTACAAACACTCCCACTAAGATTTTCTTAATTTAAACTTACCGTGTGAGCAGAAGACCCAAATAACGGTCACAAGCTAACACCCAAAAATTGGGACTGCTCCAAAATAGGGCAGGACTAGGGCACAGGCACCCAAGTCCTCCCCCCCTATTTTGGGTAGGGGTTATCTCAAGTAGTCCCCCTAGGTCCTATTTGTCAAGACACTTAGGAGTTTTCTCATCAGGATTTTGAAATATGATGTAAAATGTTCTAAATACACACTAAAGACCTGAGAGCTAAACCTAAAGAGGGAAAAGCCCCCAAGGGGACATTTTCCAACATTACATTTAGCCCCCACTTTAATGTATGTATAAACGCAAGGCCAATACATGCATTAAAGTACATTCGCAAACACAACAAACACGCCAAGTACAGAGAAGACACTCCAATCACATAGAAAATAGTAATAGGCACGTAAAATATGAAGAAGATAGTTACAGTCATGTAGAACACGGAGAAGATAACAAATACATAGAAGACATGCATTATTCTTTTCTTTTCTTTTTCTCATATATATGAAATGTAGATGCAAGTACAAGAAAGTAAATAAGCCTCACATAATGTAGGATGCACTCTTCACACGGGTCTTTAAACTACATACATGGGGCAACACACATGCAAGATATGCAAAACCTCCTAAAATGTAGACTACATATTAGGCAACAGACACGCAAAATAAAGCAAGCATGCCAAAACACACACTTTGAAGACACGAAGAAAACATGACATACAAGAGATAGAGTGTTCCAATTTATAGGTCCAACACCATCTCAGGCACATTATAGGCACACATTGATAATTGGGTTTCACCACAACAATCGCCGAAAACACGCTTAAGGGTTGAGTTAGTCACAAAACCACTCCTCACCTTCGCAGAGGACTTTTGAAAATGACAGGATGATGCAATCTGCTCTGAGAGATACACCATCCCCGCCTCCATAGAGGGCTTCAGATAAAAAGGATATATGTGATATCCTGCCTCCGTAGAGGGCTTACATGATTGATTGATTGATTGCAAACAAACTCAGGATGCATGAAGCACTCATCAAGCTGGTCTTTACACTGCATCTAAGGATAAGCACATAGCTAACATCTACAACATACATCTTACCTTATATATGCTCCCACCTTAAGGTGGTTGATATCATGCATCAATATCAAGCACGTTAAAGTAGGAAGAAAACACACAAGGGAACACAAGATCTCGCAAAGCCCATGCCCCTCGGAGGTGACATGTACTTTATGATCACCAAATGTTCCCACAAACACATCCATACAAGAAACATGTTAGTGTCTACAAAATCATGATAAACAACAACATCAATCCATATGATTAACCACATAAAGAGCCAAGGATATACAATGAATCCAGAGTTCAAGGATAACCGTAGGGCTATATCATGAAGCTCTCTGAATCAAGTACCACCAAGACTAGATTCAAAGACAAACAAAGGTGCATAGAGCAACAATATTGTTAAGGTTTGTAAATGAGATAGCAACATCATAATAGTCACTACGTGAAAAGCACGAATGCTTCCACTAGCCAAGCATCAGATAAAATATACAACCCCATCATCATATTAGGAACTAAGTCCATTTTTTGATTGCTCTCAAAAGGGACACTAGGTCCGCATCAGTATAAATGTTTTTCGTCATCCGCATGCTAGATAGAAACACTAGAGGAAGGGAAATAATAAATAAGAGAGGAGAAACAAGTGTCTTAGGGATAGTCACGTAGGAGGGTGCCCCCAAGTCACCAACTACAATGCTATGTCCGTAAGACACAACACACAACGATGAAATCAGAGAGAGACAATTTAGAAGAATGATGATAGAAATAGAAGAAGGTCACAACAGAGGCGGTCTCTTGGTATCCTAGACCTTACAACAGAATCAAGGGTCATCCCAGGAGGCCTAAACAACAAATAACACATCACGGGGGAAGCACATCACAAGAGAGATAGAGGGTTGGAGATACTTACCTGGTAGCACCATCGTTAAGAACATACACATTTGGGATATCTCTCATGTTGTTTTAATATTGTATTAACATTAAGTTTAGGATGACAAGAGGCTTTGGTGGGTTTCAAAGAGTGATATCCTATACCGGTTGTGTAGTTAATTCCAACAACTTGTAAAGGTACTCTAATTCCTTGTTGATTTACACCACAACCATTGCCTACATAGTTGTTATTTTTGTACAAGATTTGAAATCCACGACCATATAGAGAGTCCATTTCTTTAGAAGAAGGTGAAACGTCGTAGGTATAATAATTTGTAGTATAAGTGAGAGTATTGTCTTTATTTTCAACCAAGGAGACTTTGTTTTTCTTAGATGTTTCAAAAGATTGCTGAGATGATATTGCTACGAGTTTTGATGTGTCTAGGTTATTAAGTTTATATTCCCCTACATCACAAGGATTAAAATCTAATGAACCCCTATCATCACCAGAAAGTGCATTTGATGGTTTAGATTCTTTCACAACATCATTTGTGGCTAGAGGTATTGATGGATCACCTCACAAATTGTTTAAGCTCATATGATTGTAAACTGGTTTTTGCATTTCAATGTGTAAATAGGTATCTGGTCTAGGATCAACATGAATAGTATGAATTTTACCTTTTAATATAAATTTGATTGAACAATGTAGAGTGGAAGGGACTGCCCCCAATGCATGAATCCAAGGTCTACCAAGAATCATGTTGTAAGGTAAAGAACAAGGCATGACATGAATTAGGGTAGAGTTATAGTGCCCATAGATTGTCATCCAACATTATCCAATCCATGACTACTAATTCAATTTGGTGTGATTTGTGATGTGTCAACCTTGATTTTGTGTAGTAGGTCAATGATACAAACATTAAGAGCCAATCCATTGTCAATCATAACTCATTTTACCAATGTTTTGTTTATTGTGACAAAGATTATAAGTGGATCATATTGGTTTTGAACTTCAATTGACGGTAATTCATGTGGTCGAAAGATAATATCCATTTTTATCACATGCATACTATCCAATATGGCTGCTACATCATTAGGCTTAGTAGTAGGTGGGACAATCACCTTTTGCAAAGCTTATTGGAGCATTCCATGGTATGTAGGTGATGTTTGTATTAAATCCCAAAGAGAGATCTTAGCTGGAGTAGCGTGAAGCTATTCAATGAGATCATACTCTTGACCACTTTTATGAGTAGGATGAGGTGGTGGAAGGAGTATAGGTTGAGAACATGGAAGAGAGACAGGCACATGCTGTGCTTGGTTACTTTGCTTGTTATTACAGGTGTTGTATGTGTGAGCAATCACATTGTGGTGTGGTTGTTGTAACACATTTTGAACACCTTGACTCGGTTGAGCAATTTGTCATGCATATTTATAGATGTAATTCGAGTGTCGACCTTGAACAGTAATTACCAGCTTTAAACAAGAGGGTGCACTAGGTGGCCCTTAGACAATCATCTTAGGAATATTGCTACAATGTCTATTAATGATGATTGAATTAACATTGTTTCCCTCTTGATTGCATCCAAAATCCATCCCTAAAGGATTTAATGTGAGAGACCTTTTCTCATCCACTAATGCTACATCTTGGCTAGGGAGAGCAGTGGGACAAGAGGAAGGTACAATATTGATAGGAAGGTTAGGTGTTACATCATTGATAGGGCTATCCATGGTCTTCTCATCTAATGTTCTTTGTCTTTCAACTATAGGAGAAGGAGGATAACTTATGGAATCATCATCGTCATCATCACCATATGTTTTAGCTATTAAATCCAAAGCATTAAGAGAACTTTCACTCTCATCATTCTCAATGTGTTTTGTCAAATCTTCTATGACCCATGGGTATGTATTCATGAGAGAAGTGAAGTTGTCAAAATTAGGTACATAGTCAAGGATTTCAAATGAGGAGCATTTAAATATATCCTTGTGATACATAGCTTGTAAATAAGTGAGCACATGAGGATTCATATTAAGAAATTTGTAGAAACTCTCAAAGTTTTTGATATATGCATGTAAAGATACCAAAGAGCAATTAGATGAAGATGCCATAATGAAATGTCTTGTAACATTAATACAAAATCAGATTTTAAGATCTTTTCAAAAGTATGCAAGATACAAGTGCAAAACTATATGCAAAAATGACCTAAAATGCTTGATTTTTTGTACTTTTTCAATGCATATGAATGAAAGAAAAGGTGTTGTAAGGATTTTAATCAGGGGAAAAAAATTATATGTCTGATATTGGTCCAATACAACAATAAGATCCTTCACAACACACTCTTGATGCAAATCTAAGATGATGAGCAGTCAAAATATAGTGAAAATATGTTAAAATATGTGATTTTTCACCAAATCTCAATGCAAAAGAGCATGACAAAGGGTGTTGTTGTTGGTTTAGGTTTGGACAACTGAGATGGGGGGGAGTGAATTAGTTGTCACACATTTTCAATCTTTTCTACCTTTAATCTTCCTTTGTCACTGATAATCAATTCAATGATATAAATATTTCAACATCAATCAATAACATATGAACAGAAAACATAAATAACACATTTGACACCAAGATTTTGACGTGGAAACCTGGTTAAGGGAAAAACCACGGTGGGAGTTAACCCACAAAAATTAATACCCTGTTAAAAATATTTTTACAAATGAGAATGTACATGCATTCGGGCTCACTGCCCAGAGCTCACTGCTCAAATGGAGGCTCATTACCTATGAAAATATTACAAGAGAATGACATAGATTTGAACTGATTAATAACATCTACCCATACAAGAATTTTAGTTCCAGTTAAGTACAAAAATTGATCTTACACTTTTCATCTTTGCTCTGTTCTTCTTACTGTTATGCCTTCATTCACACTTTAGATTTTTGCTCTTCTCACATATGCCTTATTCACACACACCACACACACACCTAAATAATCCAAAACAATTGGACATATATATACTCATCTTGATTTACAATCACTTACCAGTCGGCTACAACAACACTTAGAATTTTTATGAATGCTCTGCTTTGTCAGCTAGATCTATGCATAACTTAAGGTGTTGACCAAAAATTTCTCTTGAAGAACATCACTCATGTCAGCCACTATCACTGATCATTACCATTTGTCCAACAAACAACTTCCATACATCCAGAATCAAGATGTTCTGCAAGGTCAGCTTGTTCTTCTTCTATCTGCTCTAACAAACTGGAACCCGGTACTCAGAGGCTAATATCTTTTGAATCCTTCATCATTGGAGGACAAAAATCTAAATTTAGGCTATCTTGACAATGGATATGAGTCTCCTATATCCATAGCTAATCATGACTTTCCACCAGAGAGATCTGGACCAAAATACCCAACCCTATTACTTTTTGTTCCTAATTGCCCAGATTTAGATAAATTTTGAATCTGACTTCTGGTATGAACAAATTGTGTTATATGGATGATTGGGATGATCTTAGTTGCCATCAATGACAATACTTATCATGCCTAGTAGTGTCTCTTTCCAACAATCTCCCCTTTTGGCATTGATGGCAACACTTAGTGAAAAATGACTGAGTGTTGGAATAGCTCCCCCTTAGCTTGTGCTCCATACTATTGATCACACTACTTTCCAGTACTCCCCCTTAGCTAGATTCCTCATTTTTCACTGAGCTTCACTCCCCCTTTGACATCAAAAGGCAAAGGGTGGGGTCGACAAGCCAAAATTTTCAAAAAAATGTATATAGGACTGCATATGTACAACTAATCATTAATTTCTATTCAGATGAACTTGAGAATATCTGCAAAACTATTTTTCAATTTTGCAACTTTAGAAGCCCATGTTCACTTTATTCCATCCAAAATTGAGATGTGTCCACTCAACAAAAATGCATATGTTTCTGCCTTTGTCAGATCCGAAGGATTACTTGTCTGAAGTGCAATCTGAGCTTCTGATAAGGCATTAAACATGGTTTCTAACTTGGGGGCAATCAATTCTCAGAGCTCACACATTCTCTTCATAATGTTACTTTTTTCTTTACTGAGCCTCTTTATCTCATCTGTCAAGCTAATTACTTGACATTCCTGACTTATAGGTGAAATTGTTAGAGGATCAAAAATTTGAGAAAGATTTGACAATTTATGTTCTTGCTCCTTTATCTTCTTCTCAATATCCTCACTAATTTTAGGCCATGATAGACATAATTTGTACATATCTCTTCCATCAATTAAAGTATTTTGAATACTCCTTAAGCTAATGCCGAGTACCATCCTATCATTTCCTATTAGATTCTGTACTTTACTAAATTTCTTATCCAGAAATTCTTTCTGGATCTTTGCCTCTGCAGATTTTTCAAAGGATTCAAAATGAGTATTTATAGAACTTACTAGATTTTTTAGATGTCTAGAGGGGGAAATAGATGGACTCTTCTAGTAGGAAGGCATTAACTTCTCCAAAATCCTGGTTTCGAGCCCCAGTAGCTCATTGTCCTCCATATGAGACTTTAACAATTTTTCTCTAGCCTTTACTTGGGTGGAAGATGCTATTTTCATCAATTGAATGGGAGAGAGAGCATCTGGATTGGTTAGACTTTGGAGTAGTTCAAGCTCATCAAGCTCAATCATCTCCTTTTCAAGAAGACTTTTCACTACATCTGTAGTGTCTCTTACAATATTTTCTAAATCATTCATTTGATCATCAAAATTTTTAGCATTTGTTTTAGGTGCTTCAACATTTGCACAATCTTCTTTTACTTTGTCTTCTTGGTTTTCTTCCTTTTCTTCCTCTGCTTTATCATTTCTTGTATCACTTGCAGGCAAAATCTTTTCTCTGTCTTTACTACTCACTGCCTTATCCAAAGGGGTCTGTATAGCAGCAATATCCTCTTCTTTTCCAGAAAGATTAGGTGGAAGAGTTTCTTCTGCATCAATTATTTTGTCTATCATTTCTATGTCCTCCTGGCTGACTTGCTCCTCTTTAGGAATAGAGGCTTCACCAAACTTAGATTGCTGCTTAGAGATGTTCTTTTCCTAAACTTCTCCAACATTCATATTTGATGAATCAAATCCAACATTAGTCTCTTCAAAGATTAACTCTGGAGGATCTAAATTAACACCTTGGTTATCAATTCTCTTATTGATCTCTTCATCTAGAGCTTCCAGTCCCGAAACTAGAAAATTATCTTCTTCAACTTGTTTCTCTGAAATAATAAAATATTTATCCTTGTCTATGGTCTTTCTCAAAATTTCCTCTATTTCTTTTACAATTTCCTTAGTTTCACCAAGCATAAGTTTGTTCATCCAGACTTTGCTTCTGAATTTATCTTTAACTTCTCTGAGGATTTTGTCTGCTTCTCTTCTAGTCATCACAGGGCACAAAGTGGAGAGAACATACTCTCTGAGTTCCATGTCTTTATCCTTAGCTACTTCTTTCCTCATTTCTAGTAGTTTCCTTAAGCTTTTAGGGAGTTCTTGTAAAATTTCCAACAGGGCTCTATTGAATTTACTCAAATATGTGATAATGGCATCTTCCAAGATTTTCTTATTTACTTGATCAAAATTATCATAGTAGACTCTGATAGGTTTTAAATTTCTATGAACAATGATTGTTTTTACAATTTCATCAGTAGTCATAGAGACCTTAAACCAATTACTTGCTTTTTACTGGACTTATTGCTTCCAGAAGGCTGGTCTTCAAAAGTCTTTGAAGTTCCAGCTTTCTTGGATCTTATTTGTTTCACTTCTTCATATGTCTTTGTCTCATCATCTTTTCTGCTCATGTGGGTTCTTGTGGCCTTGGTTTTCTTTGTTTTCCCTTCATCACTGGATGGAGTGGTTTCCTGTTTCTTAGTGGAAGTGGACATGAGTTGCTCAGCAAGAGTTGCAGAACTCCTTGTCTTCCTTGAGGAGCTTGGTGGACTTCCAGAGTGACTTTTGACTCTCTTTCTACTTTTTCACCTGTAGTCTGCTCAGTTCTTTTCTTCATCTTTTCAATTCTTTCTCTGTTCTTCTTTACTACCTCCTTGGTTAGGCCAATGCTTTCAGCATACCTTTCAACTTGTCTTTGCACTTTCCTCTTGGTTTCCAACTATTGAGCACCACATGCAATTTTAGACTTAGTTCCTTGTAGGTTCCAAACCTTTCCACAAAGGTATCTTTAGGTGTGCTCAAAAGATGCTGAGCATACATATCGAAAACTCTTCCATCCACTTCATAACCCATAGGCATTATCCAAACTATCATTGGTTCTACAGCTTCCATCAAGCACTAATCTGTGTCAACCATGAAACATATGTCATCTTCATACTTCTCCACAATTGATTTAGGGATTCTCTCCCTTGCTTGCATTAAACTCTAGAATTTTTTGAAGTAGCCCCAAATGGCATTCTTTTGGGCTTGGGAATCACCAAGGCTGAGAAGGTGATCTCTTATTTTCCATGCCACTGGTTTGTTAGTTGTCCAATGCACACCTTGAATTCTAGGTACTTCATTCATAAAATTGAAGAACAAGCATATAATCAAGGAACCATATTTGAAGGTATTTTTCCCATCTTTCTTTATTTTTCTTAGATTCTAAATCAACTGATTTTGTAGTAGGTTGCAAAGATTATAGTCAACATTTTCTTTTACCATTTGATAGGCTACATATATTGCAGTTGTGGAGACAGAATTTTCCCTGCTGGAATAGTAAATCTTGTACCCAATCACCATGGAGGCAAATTTGACACTAGGTTCTATGATATCATTGATGGTCATTGCCCTTTTGTCAAACTTGGCACTGGTAGCTTCAGTCACTGTCTAGTTTTTCACGGCTTTCAGCATGGGTAATCCTCTAGAGGAATTTAACCTAGTTACAGTCTTGATAATATCCTTTGTAATTTTAAATGGTTTCAATATCCACATGAACTCATTGTGTATTCCGCTCAATACATACTAAACCCATTCATTTTCATCAAATATCAGAAACCTAATGACTTGAAGAAAATGTTTGCTTTCTAGGGCTTTATATTCTGGTTTCAATTTATGGCCATCATCATTTAAGCAATTGTTGAGAAAATCTGAGAGTTTCAGGTTTCCAAATTCATCCATGTTATAGTGGATGTATGCCCTAATGTCTTCAACATGTAAAACCCCATATGGAACACCCGAAAAGGTACCTAGTAGTTCAACTTCCATAGATTTGTAAGGATGCTTCTTAAATTTAGGACAGGGCTTTTCAGTGACATCAACAACTAAAGGTGTAGCCATTTGTAGAAATTGAGAATTCAAGAGATTTCGTAGAAAACAAAAATACCTTGTTCTGTAGGTTAGGGTTTTTCTTGAGGATCCTCTTCATGCTTTAATTCTTGGGAATTCTCAGCTTAGAGCTTGTTCACTTCTTAACTTCTTGCTTTCTTCTACTGCAAAGTGATCTAACTAGGGAATGAATGGCCCTTTTATGCTCCGCAACACTTAATTTATCTTTGTAATAAATGCTCTACCCTAGTACATCCGGTTACTCTATTGTTGAACAGTTTCTCATGAATTATTCTGCAATTTGTCATATCCACCCTTTTTCTTCCAAAAATCCTTTCAAATGATCTAAAACAATCCAAGATCTCTTTTCTCACTGTGCTAGATTTAGGCACTTGCTTATTGGCTGGGGAATTTTGGCTTTATTGCATCTCCCCCTGAGCTAGAGCTCCTAATTTAATTTCTTGAAGAATTATCTACACCGGATTCTAGTGTGGACCCATCACTATGGTTCACAATTGCTTTCTTCACCCATGTCTCACTTGTTTCATTCTAGATCTCATTCTCTTCAATTTTTCTTTTGCCTTTGTCTTGTCTCTGGTCATCTGGTTTTTTGTTTACCAGACCTCTTCCTTCATTGGTCCTACTTCTACAGAATCTTCCAAAATGACTAGATCGGTTACAATGGAAGAACACAACATTTCTTTGCCCATTTGATTGATTTCCTCTTGATTTTCACTAATTTTCCATATGTCCAAATCTATTGCATGCAAAACATTTTCCATTGAAAGATTTCCTATTTCCTCTATTTGATGAGTCATTCATTATCATACTTCTACATTTATTGGATTTATGACCATACCTCTTACAATTGAAGCATTGTCCAGAGAAGGATGGATTATTTTTATTTACTCTACTTCTGCATTGAGTGGCTTTATGACCAAATTTATTGCACTTGAAACAATTTCCATTGAAAGATGGATACTTTTGAGCATTAGGATGTCTTATCAGAGGTCTTCTAGGTCTATTTCTCTCATTCCTTGATTGAAAGTTTCTTTGTCCAAATCTGAAGCTTTCACCTTTTTCATATCCAAGACGATGCTTGTCTTCAACCCTTTTCTAACCCTCAAGTATTGCTTCAAGTTTAGCTGAGCTTATCTTGAACTTCTCCTTGTATTTATTTACAACTTCTAGATCATGTCTGAGAATGACAATTTGTCTTTCAAGATCTCTTTCATTGTCTTTGTTTTCTTGTAGATCAGATTTTAGATGACCAGCAATACTGTCCAATCTGTAGCATTCATTAGTTCTTTCTCTTAGAGTTTGATTTAGATCTTCTTCAATCTTCTTCCTTTGCTCAATTTCTTTGGTAAACCTCATTATCGCAGATTCCATCTCAACTTTTAGAACAACAACTTCTTTTGACAGCTTATCACACTCCTTTGGTTTTTCTTCCAAGGCTTCATTCATGCTATTTTCTTCAATTAAATTAGATAATTGCAGAAGTAGCTCCTTATTCCTTCCCAAAGACTTCTTTAATTTATCTATTAACATTTCAATGTTATCATCAGCATCCTTGATTTCATCTTTCAAATTATATATTTCTACTTTGGACTGATCAAGATCTTTTAGAGCCAGCTGAAGTTGATCCTTAAGTGAACCCATTGAAAAAATTCTTCCAAGATCTTTCCTCAAGCTATTGAGCTTCTTTTAAGGAACTTGGATCTGATACCAATTGTTGGTTTAGGTTCGGACAACTGAGAGGGGGGGGTGAATCAGTTGTCACACATTTTCAATCTTTTCTACCTTTAATCTTCCTTTGTCACTTATAATTAATTTAATGATATAAACATTTCAATATCAATCAATAACATATGAACAAAAAACATAAATAACACATTTGACACCAAGATTTTGACGTGGAAACCCAGTTAAGGGAAAAACCACGTTGGGAGTTAACCCACAAAAATAAATACCCTGTTAAAAGTATTTTTACAAATGGGAATGCACATGCATTAGGGCTCACTGCTCAAATGGAGGCTCATTGCCTATGAAAATATTACAAGAGAATGATAGAGATTTGAACTGATTAATAACATCTACCCATACAAGAATTTCAGTTCCGGTTAAGTACAAAAACTGATCTTACACATTTCGTCTTTGCTCTGTTCTTCTTATTGTTCTACCTTCATTCGCACTTTAGATTTCTACTCTTCTCACATATGCCTTATTCGTACACACCACACACACACCTAAATCATCCATAACAATCAGCTATATCTATACTCATCTTGATTTGTAATCACTTACTAGTCAGCTACAACAACACCTAAAATTTTTATGAATGCTATGCCCTGTTAGCTATATCTATGCATAACTTAAGGTGGGGACCAAAACTTGCTCTTGAAGAACATCACTCATGTCAACCACTATCACTAATCATTACCATTTATCCAACAAACAACTTCCATACATCTGGAATCAAGATCTTTTGCAAGGTTGGCCTATCTTCTTCTATCTGCTCTGACAAACTAGAACCCGGTACTCAGAGGCTAATATCTTTTGAATCCTTCATCACTGGAGGACAAAAATTTGGATTTAGGTTGTCTTGACAATGCATATGACTCCCCTAGATCTGTAGCTAATCATGACTTTCCACCAGAGAGATCCGGACCAAAATACCAGACCCTTTTACTGCTCTATTCCTAACTACCTAGACTTAGATAAATTCTGAATTTGACTTCCGGTATGAACAAATTGTGTTATGCGGATGATTGGGATGATCTTAGTTGCCATCAATGACAACACTTATCATGCCTAGCAGTGTCTCTTGCCAATAGTTGTGAGGGAAATGATGATGGATAGAAAATTATATCAGTAATAATAGCCTCTTAATGCAAAAATATCCATCACAACACACTTTTAGTGCCACCCAATGTCAAACCCTAGTGAAAATGTAGAAAAATAGGCAATTTTTTGCAGTTCTTCACTTCCAAGACCTACAAAAAGGGGTGTTGTAAATAATTTTAGGAGGTGTAGAAAATAATAGCAATGATATCAGTCACCTCAATCCATAAAATTTGTCACAACACACTTGGAGTGCAAACCAGGCCAAACCCTAGGGAAAAAATAGCAAAAATGTGTAGTTTTTCACCAAATTATCAATACAAGAGCCCAAAAAAAAGGTGTTGTGAAGATTTTTAGTAGAGGAAGCAGATAATTACCTTGATAATAGAAAATTAATGCAAAAATATTCTTCACAACACGTCTATGGTGCAAATTTAGAGAGGTCGATAAGGCCAAATCTAGAGTGAAAATTAATGTTTTTGAAACCCTAGGTTGGAGATCTTGACACAAAATACTATATGAATGTTTTAAAATCTGATTTATGATGAAAATGAAATATACTTAGATCTGAAAATTAATTCCACACTCTAAGATGTAAAATGCAAGTGCAAATTTAATGAAAATGCATGAAAATTGCTAGTTTTTTGTTGAAAATTTTCTATGCAAAAATGCAAATATTTGAAATCTAAATGCAAATTTACACTAAAATGCAAGATCAAATAAAAATGCAATTTTGAATGACTCTCTAAAATCAGTAGAAAAATCTAAAAGAAGATTTTACCTACTAACCCTAGATTTTGGAATTACTAGGTTATATGAAAATTGTCAAAATTTATACAAACCCTAGCAATTATATGATGAAAATGTAATGCAAATTATTGAACTTTTGTAATTTTTGGTAGTTTTTATCAGATATGATGTAAAAATAATAAATTAGGAAAAATTAGAATGAATTGATGCAAATTGGAAATCTATCTGAAAATGCAAGTTAGGGTTTCCAAAATTTTCCAAATTTTTCAAAATTTTCAATTTTCTTGTAATTTTCTCATTGTAATAAGATGAATGACTCTATGAATGAATGAAATCAACCCAAATCTAATGACAAACACTCAAAAAGTTGCAATTAAGTCCAAAAAATGGGTTCACCAAAATGTTTTGGTGAAAATTGGATTGTTTAGTTTAGTGTTTAAATCCTCCTTTCATCGATTACATTCAAGGACCTTAGGATCGAGTGACAGAGCACTATTAGGTCCTTGGTCACTTAAAAATGTAGAGAAACTTAGATAAGGGTATTTGATTATCAATTTTCCTTCTCTGATGCTCAGTTATCCATCAAAACCCTAATTATGCAAATACGGCAATAAACAGATGAATAACAGAAAATGCCTCTACAGAAAGCTATAAAATTACAAATGATTGTGCACCTATTTTTGGTGTTTTAAGGAGGAAAAGTCAGGGACAAAAGAGTACACACCCAAGTCTAGTGCCCTATGGAAAATATCTGCAACCTGTTCCTGCTGCACCGAAGGTTTTTCCGTCACAAAACTTCAAGGACTAATGAGCAGGCAGCCAAGTCCAGGTAGCTATTTCTTTCACTGGTCTGCAATTTTGACACTCTAATATGCCCTCCTATAACTTCACTTTGTCTGCATCATCAACCTATGACCTGCAATCATAAACTTTGGGAGGGGGTTGTGGTGTTTAGGAGCTTGCCTCAGTCAAGCCTCGAAAGGACACTTAAGTCTTTCAAACACCTTTGTCAGATAGAGAGTGCGTGCCTAGGGTAGTAGAGGCAAAAACCAAATGAATAATTATCACAAACACAATAAATGTCTCCTTGTAGTGAAGATCTCATGGGAGGAAGATGCCCTTCATTCCATGAGGAAATGGATGCTTAAATGTACAAACACAAACACATAAACCACACAAATATGCTCTTGCAACACAATGAAAGCCTTGAATCGCCTTGAGAATGGGTAAGTGCAAGAAGATGGGGGGCCAAAAAGGGGTCTTAAGTGGCCACTTTTTTTCTGAAATCAGGAAATACTGGCCTTGGATGAGAAATTGAGCATAGTTACACTCAAAATTTAGAGATGCAACCAAAACAATGTTCGTAGTGCTCCGAGTCTACTTTCTAAACTACTATTTTGTTTTGAAAATGGCATAGATTAAGGGGTTCAAAAGAGGGAGCCACAGAAATTGGTGTTGTTTCTGTCAAAAAAACATAACATAGCATGTTTTGTGGCTCCCTCAAAAGGTCAACTTTTTTTTGGTATTTTTAAAATCGCTTCGGTGAGAAATTAGCTAATAGCATGTAGTTTATGCCCGATTTTTCTGATAATTTTTTGATGAATATTTGATTTTTTACTAATTTTTAAAGTGGACACATCCTAAAAAATAGAATTTTGGCCGTGCTACCCCTATAAATTTTGAAAACTAATTGAAAATCATTTTTTTATTTTTTTAATATTTGTAGAATGGAGTCTAGTTTCTAAATATGTAATTTTTTTGAAATTTGAATGAATAGTTATTTTACAATGAAAAAAAGACCAAACAGTGGTTTTTGCATAAAAACGGACACACAAACAAAAGAAATTAAAGATGAAAGGCTTAACATTGTTAAAATGTGAAAAAAATCACATCGTCAAATAGCTAAGAGAAAGCCTAACATTACCCATGTGTTCGATTTGTTCAACCTTGAAACACATGCAAATCTGAGGGTTAGCACGAACGAAATTATGTGAAATTTTGAAGAATACAGAAAAACACGTCTGTGACTGTTCATAAGGCACTCCAAGCCTTTGGGTTGGAAATCCAAAGCAAATCCCAAGCCCAAGGCTTGGGATTCCCAAAGCAAGAAATAACGCGAGCGCGTTATAACGCGCTCGCGTTATAACGCGCTCGCGTTATTTATTGCCTTACATTTTTCCCGGAAGCCTGTCTTTTCCCATGTTCAACATAACGCGAGCGCGTTATAACGCGCTCGCGTTATGTCCCACTCAAATTTTTTTACACTCAAGGCTATTCATCATAGGGTTAAGGCATAAAGGATAGAGTTGAAAGGTTTACGGATAAGGGATTAGCGTTTAAGGTATAGTATCGAGCCCGTTGAGGGTCTAGGAATAAGGATAGCGTTTAAGGTTTAGGGATGAGGGATGACAGATTACGGTTGAGGGTCGAGGGATCAAAGTTAAGGGTTGAGGGATTAGGGTTTGACATTAAGGGTTGAGGGTTGAGGTTCAAGGGTCAAGGGTTTAGGGATAGGGTTTAGGGTCGAGGGATTAGGGTTAAAGTAGAGTGTGGAGGGTGTAAGGATTAGGGATAGGGTTGGAGGGTTTAGGGATAAGGGATTAGGGTTTAAGGTATAGTATCAAGTCTGTTGAGAGTTTAGGAATAGGGATAGCATTTAGGGATTAGGGATGAGGGATTATAGTTGAGGGATGATGGATTAGGGTTGAGGGTTGAGGGATTAGGGTTTAGGGATAAGGTTTAGGGTTGAGGGTTTAGGATTAGGGTTTAGGGTTGACGGATTAGCATTTAATGTCGAGGTTAGGGTTAGAGTGTTGAGGGTAGAGGGATTAGGGATAGGGTTTAGGGTTTAAGGTTTAAGGATTGAGGGTTGAGGCTTTAGGGATGAGGGTTTAAGGCTTAAGATATAGTGTCAAGTGTTGAGGGTGTAGGGATAGGGTTTAAGTTTTAAGGGTTAAGGGTTGAGGGATATGGATTAGGGTTTAAGGTATAGTGTTGAGGGTCGAGGGATCAGAGTTAAGGGTTGAGGGATTAGGGTTTGACGTTGAGGGTTGAGGGTTGAGGTTCGAGGGTCAAGGGTTTAGGGATAGGGTTGAGGGTCGAGGAATTAGGGTTAAAGTAGAGTGTGGATGGTATAAGGATTAGGGATAGGGTTGGAGGGTTTATGGATAAGGGATTAGGGTTTAAGGTATAGTATTGATTCTGTTGAGGGTGTAGGAATAGGGATAGCATTTAGGGTTTAGGGATGAAGGATTAGAGTTGGGGGATGACAGATTAGGGTTGAGGGTTGAGGGATTAGGGTTTAGGGATAAGGTTTAGGGTTGAGGGATGAGGGATTAGGGTTTAAGGTATAGTGTTGAGGGTTTAGGGATAGGGTTTAGGGTTGAGGGATTAGGATTTGACGTTGAGGGTTGAGGGTTGAGGTTCGAGGGTCAAGGGTTTAGGGATAGGGTTGAGGGTCAAGGAATTAGGGTTAAAGTAGAGTGTGGAGGGATGACGGATGATAGATTAGGGTTGAGGGTTGAGGGATTAGGGTTTGACGTCGAGGGCTGAGGGTTTAGGGTTAGGGTTGAGAGATGAGGGATCATAGTTAAGGGTTGAGGGATTAGGGTTTGACGTCGAGGGCTGAGGTTCGAGGGTCAAGGGTTTAGGGATAGGGTTGAGGTTGAAGGGATTAGGGTTTAGGGACAAGGTTTAGGGTTAGGGTTGAGGGATTAGGGTTTAAGGTATAGTGTTGAGGGTTTAGGGATAGGGTTTAGGGTTGAGGGATTAGAGTGAAGGGTTGAGGGATTAGAATTTGGCGTTGAGGGTTTAGGGTTTAGGATCAGGGTTGAAGGTCGAGGGATTAGAGTTAAGGGTTGAGGGATTAGGGTTTGATGTTGAGGATTGAGGGTTGAGGTTTGAGGGTCAACGGTTTAGGGATAGGGTTGAGGGTCGAGGAATTAGGGTTAAAGTAGAGTGTGGAGGGATGACGGATGATAGATTAGGGTTGAGGGTTGAGGGATTAGGGTTTGATGTTGAGGGTTGAGGGTTTAGGGTTAGGGTTGAGAGATGAGGGATCAGAGTTAAGGGTTGAGGGATTAGGGTTTGACGTCGAGGGCTGAGGTTCGAGGGTCAAGGGTTTAGGGATAGGGTTGAGGTTGAAGGGATTAGGGTTTAGGGACAAGGTTTAGGGTTAGGGTTGAGGGATTAGGGTTTAAGGTATAGTGTTGAGCGTTTAGGGATAGGGTTTAGGGTTGAGGGATTAGAGTGAAGGGTTGAGGGATTAGAATTTGGCGTTGAGGGTTTAGGGTTTAAGGTATAGTGTTGAGGGTTTAGGGATAGGGTTTAGGGTTGAGGGATTAGGGTTTGACGTTGAGGGTTGAGGGTTGAGGTTCGAGGGTCAAGGGTTTAGGGATAGGGTTGAGGGTCGAGGAATTAGGGTTAAAGTAGAGTGTGGAGGGATGACGGATGATAGATTAGGGTTGAGGGTTGAGGGATTAGGGTTTGATGTTGAGGGTTGAGGGTTTAGGGTTAGGGTTGAGAGATGAGGGATCAGAGTTAAGGGTTGAGGGATTAGGGTTTGACGTCAAGGGCTGAGGTTCGAGGGTCAAGGGTTTAGGGATAGGGTTGAGGTTGAAGGGATTAGGGTTTAGGGACAAGGTTTAGGGTTAGGGTTGAGGGATTAGGGTTTAAGGTATAGTGTTGAGGGTTTAGGGATAGGGTTTAGGGTTGAGGGATTAGAGTGAAGGGTTGAGGGATTAGAATTTGGCGTTGAGGGTTTAGGGTTTAAGGTATAGTGTTGAGGGTTTAGGGATAGGGTTTAGGGTTGAGGGATTAGGGTTTGACGTTGAGGGTTGAGGGTTGAGGTTCGAGGGTCAAGGGTTTAGGGATAGGGTTGAGGGTCGAGGAATTAGGGTTAAAGTAGAGTGTGGAGGGATGACGGATGATAGATTAGGGTTGAGGGTTGAGGGATTAGGGTTTGACGTCGAGGGTTGAGGGTTTAGGGTTAGGGTTGAGAGATGAGGGATCAGAGTTAAGGGTTGAGGGATTAGGGTTTGACGTCGAGGGCTGAGGTTCGAGGGTCAAGGGTTTAGGGATAGGGTTGAGGTTGAAGGGATTAGGGTATAGGGACAAGGTTTAGGGTTAGGGTTGAGGGATTAGGGTTTAAGGTATAGTGTTGAGGGTTTAGGGATAGGGTTTAGGGTTGAGGGATTAGAGTGAAGGGTTGAGGGATTAGAATTTGGCGTTGAGGGTTTAGGGTTTAAGGTATAGTGTTGAGGGTTTAGGGATAGGGTTTAGGGTTGAGGGATTAGGGTTTGACGTTGAGGGTTGAGGGTTGAGGTTCGAGGGTCAAGGGTTTAGGGATAGGGTTGAGGGTCGAGGAATTAGGGTTAAAGTAGAGTGTGGAGGGATGACGGATGATAGATTAGGGTTGAGGGTTGAGGGATTAGGGTTTGATGTTAAGGGTTGACGGTTTAGGGTTAGGGTTGAGAGATGAGGGATCAGAGTTAAGGGTTGAGGGATTAGGGTTTGACGTCGAGGGCTGAGGTTCGAGGGTCAAGGGTTTAGGGATAGGGTTGAGGTTGAAGGGATTAGGGTATAGGGACAAGGTTTAGGGTTAGGGTTGAGGGATTAGGGTTTAAGGTATAGTGTTGAGGGTTTAGGGATAGGGTTTAGGGTTGAGGGATTAGAGTGAAGGGTTGAGGGATTAGAATTTGGCGTTGAGGGTTTAGGGTTTAAGGTATAGTGTTGAGGGTTTAGGGATAGGGTTTAGGGTTGAGGGATTAGGGTTTGACGTTGAGGGTTGAGGGTTGAGGTTCGAGGGTCAAGGGTTTAGGGATAGGGTTGAGGGTCGAGGAATTAGGGTTAAAGTAGAGTGTGGAGGGATGACGGATGATAGATTAGGGTTGAGGGTTGAGGGATTAGGGTTTGATGTTGAGGGTTGAGGGATTAGGGTTTGATGTTGAGGGTTGAGGGTTTAGGGTTAGGGTTGAGAGATGAGGGATCAGAGTTAAGGGTTGAGGGATTAGGGTTTGACGTCGAGGGCTGAGGTTCGAGGGTCAAGGGTTTAGGGATAGGGTTGAGGTTGAAGGGATTAGGGTATAGGGACAAGGTTTAGGGTTAGGGTTGAGGGATTAGGGTTTAAGGTATAGTGTTGAGGGTTTAGGGATAGGGTTTAGGGTTGAGGGATTAGAGTGAAGGGTTGAGGGATTAGAATTTGGCGTTGAGGGTTTAGGGTTTAAGGTATAGTGTTGAGGGTTTAGGGATAGGGTTTAGGGTTGAGGGATTAGGGTTTGACGTTGAGGGTTGAGGGTTGAGGTTCGAGGGTCAAGGGTTTAGGGATAGGGTTGAGGGTCGAGGAATTAGGGTTAAAGTAGAGTGTGGAGGGATGACGGATGATAGATTAGGGTTGAGGGTTGAGGGATTAGGGTTTGATGTTGAGGGTTGAGGGTTTAGGGTTAGGGTTGAGAGATGAGGGATCAGAGTTAAGGGTTGAGGGATTAGGGTTTGACGTTGAGGGCTGAGGTTCGAGGGTCAAGGGTTTAGGGATAGGGTTGAGGTTGAAGGGATTAGGGTTTAGGGACAAGGTTTAGGGTTAGGGTTGAGGGATTAGGGTTTAAGGTATAGTGCTGAGGGTTTAGGGATAGGGTTTAGGGTTGAGGGATTAGAGTGAAGGGTTGAGGGATTAGAATTTGGCGTTGAGGGTTTAGGGATAGGGTTTAGGGTTGAGGGATTAGGGTTTGACGTTGAGGGTTGAGGGTTGAGGTTCGAGGGTCAAGGGTTTAGGGATAGGGTTGAGGGTCGAGGAATTAGGGTTAAAGTAGAGTGTGGAGGGATGACGGATGATAGATTAGGGTTGATGGTTGAGGGATTAGGGTTTGATGTTGAGGGTTGAGGGTTTAGGGTTAGGGTTGAGAGATGAGGGATCAGAGTTAAGGGTTGAGGGATTAGGGTTTGACGTCGAGGGCTGAGGTTCGAGGGTCAAGGGTTTAGGGATAGGGTTGAGGTTGAAGGGATTAGGGTTTAGGGACAAGGTTTAGGGTTAGGGTTGAGGGATTAGGGTTTAAGGTATAGTGTTGAGGGTTTAGGGATAGGGTTTAGGGTTGAGGGATTAGAGTGAAGGGTTGAGGGATTAGAATTTGGCGTTGAGGGTTTAGGGTTTAGGATCAGGGTTGAAGGTCGAGGGATTAGAGTTAAGGGTTGAGGGATTAGGGTTTGATGTTAAGGGTTAAGGTTCGAGGGTTTGATGTTGAGGGTTGAGGGTTGAGGTACATTTCGGTGTGACATTTAAATTGTCTTGCCGATATACACTGTAAAGGTTATTTTGTGGACTTTCAAGGATTTTTTCACCTGTGTTAATGTTCAACTTGTTTCGCTCTGCATCAAGGGATTACGGTTTGACGTTGAGGGCCGAGGTTCGAGGGTCAAGGGTTTAGGGATAGGGTTGAGGTTGAAGGGATTAGGGTTTAGGGACAAGGTTGAGGTTGAGGGATTAGGATTTGACATTGAGGGTTGAGGGTTTAGGGATAGGGTTGAGGGATTAGGATTTGACATTGAGGGTTGAGGGTCAAGGGATTAGAGTTGAGGGTTTAGGGTTTAGAGATCTATAGGAGGACAAAACGCGAGCGCGTTATAGCGCGAGCGCGTTATAACGCGCTCGCGTTTTGTAATTCTACTAAAACGGTAAAAAAGTGGTTACCCCCGTGATCCAGGCCCACATGCTCTGTTTTCTTACTGATTCTGCGCGTGCTCCGACAAAAAAGAAGTGCTTTCATGCTATTGGGAAGTTCACATGCACATTTGACACATTGTACCACCTTTGCATGATCTTTCCACCACCTTTTCTGCTTTGCCAACTTGAGAAGGAGGAAATAACATAGTTTTCAAACCAAATTTGATATATATCTATACAAGTTTCAATTTTTGTAGTATTGCAATGTTAATTTTGATTCAATTTTAAGAATTTAACATTGAAAAGGAAGCAAGTGGTGAAAAACTCAAATTGTTGAGGAGTTTGATGCAAGAAGATAAAAACACTACATAATTGGGTACTCTCTCCATTCAAATCTTCGTTTTTTAGGTATGTCAAGTCTTTACATGCATGTTCTTTACATTTTCCTTATTTCGGATTGAATTACTTTATCATGCATTATCATACATGTTTAAAATAGACACATTTCCAATCAAGAAAGCAACCTACAATCTCACATGATGCCATGTATATTTTCTACACTTGGGCTCTTTAATAATTATGTGTAATAAACAAACCTTAGTTCATACCATGATGTCAAACTATACAAGAATAAATCCTTACAACATAAAAAAAATACAATCCCACTATTATCATGTATTCATTTCTTAAGAACTAATATTGGTCTCTTTATCATGCTACAGACAAATTCTCCGTCATGCCGAGGAAACGATCAAGAATTAAACCAACACAGGAAGAGATAGAAGCTAAGAATGCAAAGAAAGCAATGGCTATGAGGGAACTTCGTGAGAAGAGGAAATTGGACACGATAAATGAAGACATACCAATTGAAGAGGAACCACAACCATCACAAAGAGATATGGTATTGGCGGCACAAAGAGAACGAATGCAAAAACTTCGTGGTACGAGAGATTTAAATACCATAGTTGGAGACACATCCTTTATCGCAAGACAACATGTAGGGACACCATCTACCACATCTCAAGTTGAGAGTACATCATCACTCACATGTGATGAAGGAGGTACGCCATCGTTCCCACCTCAACCTCAAGGTATGTCATCTATTCCATCTTCGATCGAAGGTATGCCATCTAACCCATCTCATTTAAATATTGATGAAATTCCTAATGTTGAGATGAATTTACCTAACTTGACACCACCTAGAATTTTGCATAGAAAGCCAAAGTATTTGATTGATATTGATGAGAATATTTTGCAGCCAATGGAAGGTAAGATTCCAAAACGCACTTGTAGAAGATATGCTAATAAGATTTGGAGATTGTTCTTTGAAAAGTTAAATGAGACTGCAAGATGTCAACTATTCGTTGAAATGATGCGAAGTATAAAGTATAGGTCTATCATGAAGATTCTTGGGTTGAGAACATCAGAGGCTTCAAGTGAAAAATCTATTGTCAAGAATCTAATGAGTGCGTATGAGAGTGTGGGTAACACCTCACGCACAAAAGATAGTAATGCAACACGGCGTGTGATTACATCGACTATAGTAAGTAGTCAAACGAGGAAAGCTCGTCTTATTAGAAAGACAAGTCAAAAATTGAGAATTAATAGGAAAACTTTATCAAGAGCCGTTGGAAGACGCCAAAGAATTGAGGACACTAATGCCAATGAATTATGGGCGTTCTCGGGGAGACTACCACGAAAAGATAAACCAATTGTTGAAGCATTGAGGTCACTAATTGAAGACTTTTGGAAGAATTACACAAGGGTATCTCCGAATCAAAGGGATGTGGTAAGAAGGAGAATTGGTAGTCAGAACCGCGAGCCACATCCAAAGCATTTTTTGGATGAGATTCAAACACAGTTTTATGGTAAATTTCTAGAGAAGTATCCTCAAATTAAAATTTGTCAAAGATATTTTGAAATGCTAAAACCTTTCTATGTTAAGATAAATCACACACGCACTACTTGTTGTTGTAGATTACATATTGAATTTTCTAACCATTTTGATGCTTATAGGTCTATATGTTTAGATATGCATACTAACAATGATTTGCAGGGTTGTGCCATATGTGCCCCACCAACATCTTCAAGAGATTTCATATCAAGAATTTTATGTGAAAGAGAGGAAGGTCAAATATTCTACAAGAAATTATGCTTGGATGGCACATGTCATCGTTGCGGTGGCTTGCAACATTTGCCAATATGTGAACATATGGAAATAACACATGCGGTTGGAAATGAACTAGTAGAATTTGGCAAGTATAAAACAGTGGCATACAATACAAAAGATGGTAAAGAAGCAAAGAGGTGTGAATTAGTTATTGAAAAGATTCCAGTGTATCAGTTTATGCCTATATTTCGTGACAGCATAGTGTATGAGTATGCAAGACATGCCCATAGAGCTCGATGGTTGGACTTGCAATTCAAGTTATGCAAGGACACATTTCCAGTTGGTAGCATTGTTTCAGTCGTCGACTTTGCAGAGAACTACAGTCTACAGCCACAGCGTGAGGTGCAATCACAATATTACAACTCCACACAGGTTTCTATATTTGTGCACATCGCATTCATTCATGCGAATGATAGTACAGAGGATGACAGAAAGATCATAAGGGAGTATCATTTCTATATTAGTGATGATCGCACGCATTCTACGGAGTTCGTGCAAGGTTGCTTTCAGGTGTTCTATAATGATTTGGCTAGAAGGGGAATATCGTTCAGTCAGCATATCATATGGTCGGATAATTGTGCATCACAATTCAAGAACTCACGGAATTTCTATTGGCTGAGTAGGAGGCATAATTTTACAGGTATTCAACATATGTGGAACTTTTGTGAGGCCGGGCATGGAAAGGGGGAGCATGATGGTGCAGGAGCATGTATCAAAAGAGCCATAGCACGAGAAGAGTTAAAGTATAAAGACAATGCAAAGTTGACAGATGCAAAATCGATTGTCGAGTGGTGTAATGCTTCCATGGGTCCAGGTAATGAAGGTAAGTCTTTAGTTCGTAGATTTTTTTGGTTGATAGATGATACTAACATTGCACCATATGAGGATTGTTGTACACTGACAGGATCAAATGAGATGCACTCTTTCAGAAGTTCAATTGCAGGTTCATGGAGTATCCATACACGAAAGATGTCATGCTTTTGTTCTTCCTGTACAATTCAAGTCTGGGATGAGTGCGAGTCAAAGGAGTGGGTTGACGAATGGCAGTTAAGTTATCTTAGCCCACTTGACACGTATCGACCCCCGACGGCACTGGAACTAACACAGATGGAATCGTCAGTTGACTTTGACCACATATCAGATTTAGTTCAACCAGGTAATATAGGGCACATATATGCATCTAATTTCATCTAGTTCAACCAGGTAATGTCATCTTACTTTGTAGTGTTTTTGTAATGTTGACTAATTTCATCTAATTTGCTACACATATCAATGTAGGACACGTATATGCAGTTATTGCAGATGAAGATAATGAAGAGGGAACAGATTATTACTTATGCCGTTGTGTTGAGGCCAAAAAGAAATTGGAGGCCCCTGTTACAGATGGAGAAAACATCGAATACCCTACAGGATCAGTGGTTATTACTGGAACATGGCTTAGAAGGTACCCACATAAGAGTGTTAATATTTGGCTATTTCAGGACTTTGACATGCATCGAAAGATTCTTCATTACTCGAACCTTGTCGTGGCATCCAATGTTCATTTGATAAAGTATCGGGGTAGACCTTTGAACAAAATATTGTGGAAGGTGCGTGAGTCTGACCATGAAGCAATACTTGACACAATAAAGAGTAGAGCAGATCCAGATGGTTCATTGGATTAATTTGTAAGTATTCACGTTGATTTTGTAAAGTTATGTTACATTGAGTTGTAAGTATGCACATTAATTTGTAAGGTTTGTCTTTTTTTATTTCCTCCTGCATTTTTACACATATGTACACATTTTTCCATCATCATGTTATGCATTTTTGGTGTCCTGCTCCTGATGCGACCAAACTCATAACTCACCCTACTAGACACCATTTGATGATCTCTCCAACACTCTGGATCCAGGGCGCCCAATCATGATGATGACCTATATACCATTCTCCCAAGGCGCTCATAATGAATGAATGATAAGGAGCGCCTTGACCTCTATAATCAAGGTGATTTTAAGTCACTTTGAGTCATTTGGGGTCAGTTTGAGTCTTTGAGTCATGTTGCAAAAAAGTGTCAATGTTGTCAAGTTGCACAAAGCAACCTTTGCATTTTTGGTGTCTTGCTCGTGATGCGACCAAACTGACTGTTCCAACGCGTCTGAATGGGTACATTTATGCTAGGCATGGTCCTATTTCTCACCCAAACATGTCGAAACAGTCGGAGCTACATTGTACCGACGATATCCCTGAAGAGTCCAAAGTGCAAAAAGGCAGCAATCTTTGACGAGATGTTACTCAAAAACCGTGTCACTTAGAAACATTCCGTCTGAGGCAACGGGATCACGTAGAGTGCCTCTACAATAACCTCTCTCGGTTTTTTATAGCTCTGAGGCATTTGCCCGTGGTGAAAGGTTTTCTGTTGCCCTAAAAATCATCAGAAGGAGGCAGTGTAAAGTTGCAAAGGGGTGTAACTTTCGTCCTGCTCCTGATGCGACCAAACTGACTGTTCCAACGCGTCCGAATGGGTACATTTATGCTAGGCATGGTCCTATTTCTCACCCAAACATGTCGAAACAGTCGGAGCTACATTGTACCGACGATATCCCTGAAGAGTCCAAAGTGCAAAAAGGCAGCAATCTTTGACGAGATGTTACTCAAAAACCGTGTCACTTAGAAACATTCCGTCTGAGGCAACGGGATCACGTAGAGTGCCTCTACAATAACCTCTCTCGGTTTTTTATAGCTCTGAGGCATTTGCCCGTGGTGAAAGGTTTTCTGCTGCCCCAAAAATCGTCAGAAGGAGGCAGTGTAAAGTTGCAAAGGGGTGTAACTTTCGTCCTGCTCCTGATGCGACCAAACTGACTGTTCCAACGCGTCCGAATGGGTACATTTATGCTAGGCATGGTCCTATTTCTCACCCAAACATGTCGAAACAGTCGGAGCTACATTGTACCGACGATATCCCTGAAGAGTCCAAAGTGCAAAAAGGCAGCAATCTTTGACGAGATGTTACTCGAAAACCGTGTCACTTAGAAACATTCCGTCTGAGGCAACGGGATCACGTAGAGTGCCTCTACAATAACCTCTCTCGGTTTTTTATAGCTCTGAGGCATTTGCCCGTGGTGAAAGGTTTTCTGCTGCCCCAAAAATCGTCAGAAGGAGGCAGTGTAAAGTTGCAAAGGGGTGTAACTTTCGTCCTGCTCCTGATGCGACCAAACTGACTGTTCCAACGCGTCCGAATGGGTACATTTATGCTAGGCATGGTCCTATTTCTCACCCAAACATGTCGAAACAGTCGGAGCTACATTGTACCGACGATATCCCTGAAGAGTCCAAAGTGCAAAAAGGCAGCAATCTTTGACGAGATGTTACTCGAAAACCGTGTCACTTAGAAACATTCCGTCTGAGGCAACGGGATCATGTAGAGTGCCTCTACAATAACCTCTCTCGGTTTTTTATAGCTCTGAGGCATTTGCCCGTGGTGAAAGGTTTTCTGCTGCCCCAAAAATCGTCAGAAGGAGGCAGTGTAAAGTTGCAAAGGGGTGTAACTTTCGTCCTGCTCCTGATGCGACCAAACTGACTGTTCCAACGCGTCCGAATGGGTACATTTATGCTAGGCATGGTCCTATTTCTCACCCAAACATGTCGAAACAGTCGGAGCTACATTGTACCGACGATATCCCTGAAGAGTCCAAAGTGCAAAAAGGCAGCAATCTTTGACGAGATGTTACTCGAAAATCGTGTCACTTAGAAACATTCCGTCTGAGGCAACGGGATCACGTAGAGTGCCTCTACAATAACCTCTCTCGGTTTTTTATAGCTCTGAGGCATTTGCCCGTGGTGAAAGGTTTTCTGCTGCCCTAAAAATCGTCAGAAGGAGGCAGTGTAAAGTTGCAAAGGGGTGTAACTTTCGTCCTGCTCCTGATGCGACCAAACTGACTGTTCCAACGCGTCCGAATGGGTACATTTATGCTAGGCATGGTCCTATTTCTCACCCAAACATGTCGAAACAGTCGGAGCTACATTGTACCGACGATATCCCTGAAGAGTCCAAAGTGCAAAAAGGCAGCAATCTTTGACGAGATGTTACTCGAAAACCGTGTCACTTAGAAACATTCCGTCTAAGGCAACGGGATCACGTAGAGTGCCTCTACAATAACCTCTCTCGGTTTTTTATAGCTCTGAGGCATTTGCCCGTGGTGAAAGGTTTTCTGCTGCCCCAAAAATCGTCAGAAGGAGGCAGTGTAAAGTTGCAAAGGGGTGTAACTTTCGTCCTGCTCCTGATGCGACCAAACTGACTGTTCCAACGCGTCCGAATGGGTACATTTATGCTAGGCATGGTCCGATTTCTCACCCAAACATGTCGAAACAGTCGGAGCTACATTGTACCGACGATATCCCTGAAGAGTCCAAAGTGCAAAAAGGCAGCAATCTTTGACGAGATGTTACTCGAAAATCGTGTCACTTAGAAACATTCCGTCTGAGGCAACGGGATCACGTAGAGTGCCTCTACAATAACCTCTCTCGGTTTTTTATAGCTCTGAGGCATTTGCCCGTGGTGAAAGGTTTTCTGTTGCCCTAAAAATCGTCAGAAGGAGGCAGTGTAAAGTTGCAAAGGGGTGTAACTTTCGTCCTGCTCCTGATGCGACCAAACTGACTGTTCCAACGCGTCCGAATGGGTACATTTATGCTAGGCATGGTCCTATTTCTCACCCAAACATGTCGAAACAGTCGGAGCTACATTGTACCGACGATATCCCTGAAGAGTCCAAAGTGCAAAAAGACAGCAATCTTTGACGAGATGTTACTCAAAAACCGTGTCACTTAGAAACATTCCGTCTGAGGCAACGGGATCACATAGAGTGCCTCTACAATAACCTCTCTCGGTTTTTTATAGCTCTGAGGCATTTGCCCGTGGTGAAAGGTTTTCTGCTGCCCCAAAAATCGTCAGAAGGAGGCAGTGTATTAAGTCAGGATGAAAGCCTATTCACTCTAGGCGCCTGTTTTTGACCAAATCACACATGCGCCTTGAACAACTCTGTCTTCAAGGCGCTTTTCTCTAATCTCTGTAACTCTCCAAATCCACTAAGGCACAAATTTTACCTCTTGGGCTCAAGATATAGGTTCTTCATCCAAGGCGCCAGAATGGTCCAAAGGCGCATTTCACCTCTAACCTCACCTCTGACCTTACTTGGAGGCGCTAAACCTCATCTCATTGCTCTCCTCCATTACAAGCGCTCACTTACCTCAATCTTGGGCGCATACCAACATCCCAACATCCAAATCACCTAGGCGCTCAAAACCTTCAAGACTCAAGGTGCATTTTATGATCAAACAAGGTATCTCCTGAACAAGGCGCTCATAGTCTCATCAGGGCGTTAATCATCATCATGAGCACTCATATTGTTCTAGGCGCACAATTATCTCTGGAATGCTCAAGGCGCACATACCCTTCTCTAGGCTAGTTTACACTTATTCAAGGCGCTCATTCCAAACTTACATGAACTACTCATTACAAGACGCACAAACTAGATGATCCTAGGGCATAAGGGCGCTCATAGGAGTTGTTATGTGTCATTTTGGCCAAGGTTTTCTGGAGCAGTGAAGACATTAGGAAGGGGATGATCGTTTGGATAGTTTTGAATGCTTTATTTCTCCTTGTTTAAACTAGGCGCTCACTGAGGATTGGAGTAGCCTTTGCACCCTCACATCACGTTAATCGGCGTTTCAAAGGCAATCATAGTATAGGAAGATTTGCGCCTTGAAGAAGAGAGTTATCTGGTGAGTGCTTAGGAGTTCTGGCGCCTAGGGGAAAGGTCTAGGTAGAGCGCCTTCAGACTTTCACAGTGAAGTGCCTTAAGGAGTTGGATGATGTTTTTAGCGCCTTAAGGATGATGATGGAGCGCTTTGGAGTCAGGTTAGTCTGGAGCACCTTAAGAAGGTAAAGCACTTCAAATGTAAACACAAGTGTTTTGAGCGCCCTAATGAGAAGTTGTCTTGGCACCATAAGTTGTTCAAACGAAGATATGCGCCTTGGATAGTTGCAAAGACCTAATTTAGCGCCCAAGGTTGGAAGACTCTTTGTGAGCGCCCAGTGTTTGAAAGCTCTTTGTGTTTGGTGCATTAAAATGAATTTGGCACCTAAATAGTATTGAAACACTCAACTGAGCGCCTAAAGCCCATGAGAGAAGTGATATGCGCCTTGATAGGAATATCATGGAAGATGAGTTTACTGAATGGCGCCTTGAATGACTTGGTTGATTAAGTGTTTTAGCACCTAGATATGGGATGAATCATTGAGCGCCTTTGGTTGAGATGATGTCAGCACCTTTGAGATTATAACACCTTGGAGTCAAGTTCGAAGGAGCACCTTGAGAAGGTAAAACACTTCAAATGTTTTCAAGGAATTGGAGAAGTCACTTAGTGCCTAGAAGGAATTCCAGAGCAAGAGGGTTGGAGCGCCTTGAGCTTCAAGTCAGATATGCGCCTAGACCTCTACCCTTTAGCAAGTTGAAGCCCTCTGAGCCTTGACAACGTGAGAATGCCTTATAGTGAATATGTGCCTTGGGCAAGGTTGAATACAAAGTTGAGGAGTATATCATAATGAGTAAGTGCACTGTAGGGTTAGATGATAAAGACTAGTGCCTTGAGTGTCTTGGTCAAAATTTTGACGTGAGAAGTCTTGCAAGATCAAACCCTGGAGTGCGCCTTAGAGAGAACCTATTGATCCTTTGCTTTGACAAGATTTGGGCGCCAGAATGATCCTTAATAAATGGAATGTATCTACACCAATTTTGCGCCTTTAGGGAAGTGATGGTGGCCAGAATGATCCTTAATCTCATATTTGTGCGCCTAGGTCTAGAAGCAAGATTTGAGCGCCTTAGGATAGGGTTTTTTGCACCTTGTCTTGGAGAGTGAATTTGCGCCTTGGATGATGTTGAAGCGCCTTGGGATGAAATGCGCCCAAACTTATAGAGGGCCTTCAGTGAGGGAGTTGAAGAGAGTGCTTAGAGGAAGGATAGCCTTAAGATCAAACTAAGTACTTAGAAACCTAAGATTAGCGCCTTATTTGAAGTTATACACCTATTCTGGCGCCAGAGAGTGAGTTTGAGTGTGAAGAAGTGAATGTCTGCGCCTTGAAGGGGATACAAAGGGAAGATGATGTACCTTGATGGGTTGATGATGGAAATTTGCGTTTTGGAGCTAAATGTGCGCCTTGAAGGAGATAGTGCATAGAGGTACAATGAATCTTCCGGAGAACATGGATAGACAACTAAGTCTCCAACTTGAGTCTTCTAAGTGAATTGGATAATGAAGAGAGTCTAGTCATTTTGGGCGCTAGTATCAGGATGAATCATCCAAAATGGGTACCTAGAACTAGAAGGCGCCAATGCATGAGTTCAAGGATCCTCCATTGGAGCGCCTAGCCCAGATGGCTATAGATTGAAAGTTTTAAAGCTAAGTGATGTCTCTTACGTGAATTCCTAGCCCAGGTGCATGTGTTGGGAAAAACTCTTTGGCTCTGGCGCCTAGAATTGGGAGCTTTGTAAGATGCACCAATTGATGAAACATTTCCATTTTGCGCCTAGAATAGAACTCTCTCACATAGTTGAAATTGACTTGATAGAAGGAGATAAGTCTTAAGGACTAGTTTGGCGCCTCACTTGCCTATCTCACCTTTGAAATGTGCTTTGGTTGATGATCATCATTGATGGAACCTAGTGAAATGTAAAGCTATTTGCATCTCCAGAGGATCAAAATTGGATTAGGAGATCATCCTTGCAGTTGAGATTGACAGAGAAGTGTTAAAGGAATCACTTCAAATGGGCGCCTAAGCTAGTTGAGGCGCATATCAATTCCACTGTAACTCCAGACTGACGCTTAGGATCCAGTCATCTCCTAAGGCGCAGTTCCATTCACCCATGACCTCGCTTGGCGTCTAAAACTTGGAAACTCCTTTGGAAAGCTCCTGTTGCGCCTAGAAGATGAGTTTGGGATATCAACTTGCAAAAGGCTTAGAAACTCTTCAAAGATGTTAGGCACAATCCCATGGCACTGGAGCTCAGTTTTGGCGCCTTCAAGGAATAGCACATGAAGGAACTTGGGAGGTCAGGTGCTTGTAAAAGGGAACACCTTGGAACATCTTCCAGGGGTTGAAGTAGTAAGAAAACATCAAGTGAGTCTAGGCGCACTCCCTTGTGTGAACAGTTTAGCTCTGGCGCCTAGCCACAGAGTGAGCCAGAAGAAGTAGTTTGGACATTAGAAGATAGGCGCTCATTCTACAATGAAGCATTCCACCTTCCTAATCAACAAAGACTTGCAAGAATTGACAAAGGAAGCTAAGGCGCACCTTCTACTTGTTTCCACCTCCAGAATGCGCCTAACCTTGAAAGGGGGTTCAAAGATGTTTGTTAGACCTTTTCACTCAAGGCACTCACCTTAGGCGCACTTTCTAAGTCCTTGTCACCTCAAGGAAACACCTAGTTTGGAAGGCGCTTGCCCTGTTCTCCACTCCTTTCAATTGGCGCCTAGAACACAGAATGCATGAAAGGAGCGCCTAGACTCCAGAGGGCTGATTTGGGCGCCTAGCATTTAAAACACTTTCATAATGATGATGTTTTGGCGCCTACTCTTGGAAACAATCCAGAGCATCCATAAACTCTAATTGGCACCTAATGTTGACAAGGCGCAACTTCAGGAGGAGGTCACCTCAACTTGGCGCCCAAGTCAGAAAAACCTGTAAATCCTTCAAATATGCACCTACCTTGTGAGGTGATGAGTTGAACATTCTAAATCTTCAAATGTTGCTCAAATAAGGAAGACATTGTAACATCAAGGCTTCAAGGCCTGTCCTTGTATTTCCATTGAATGAGTTGTACTTCATGCTATTGAAAGCATTTTCCATGTAATAAGACATTGCAAGTTGATTGAATCAAGTAACAAGACAAGTACCCAACTCTAATGTTGTTTCATTCAAATAGTTATCTTGATGTATATCTTTATGTTATTGAAGTAGTTGATGAATTGTTAGCAAGTAAAAGTGTTTAAGTAAGGAAAATTTTTCGTAGAACTAGTTGGGTATCTTACACTTACACCATGCCTATCCATCAAACATCACAATGCAATCAAAATCCTAACAACATGCCCATGATCCAAGATCAAGTGCAATCATGCAAAGATATTATCAATCACAAGCCTATTAAGAATGAACTAGAGTCTTCTAGTACCATACTTTTCCATCAAACACCATCATGTAATCCATGGCCTATCAAGCCTATCAAAGAAAATGCAAACATCCTATGTAATACAATCAGACTTTAAATATTTGAAGTAGCCATCTACAAATATCCATTCAAAAGTGGATTTATAATGCAAGTATGGACGCCATCAATAAAAAAGATTTGTATTAACCAAATATCCATATACGCATACATCAATATCTGTCGATATAAGTATAACATATATACAAAATAGCCATATAGGCTTACAAGAATGCCATATAGGCATACAATGTCAACTATGTACAATACAAAATATATGTCCACAAATGCCATATAGGCATACAACAGAGGAACACAATAAAAAGTCATTCCCCTCTAGCTGGTGAAGAGAATAAATCACGAGCAGCCTTTGATCTTCTAGGGGATGGAGACATGCATGTGGGTGGTCTACTACGAACCCGAGGGCTACTTCTCCTATTTAGTTCTTCCTGCACCTTTACCTGTTACAAAAAAAAGTATAGATATTAATATATAGAAATTACATGTTATAAAAAAATGAAACATTTAACAAAATAATCACTTACCGCTAACATATAATCTGTCTGCTCGCTTGCCTTAGTAGAAGGAAAAGGCCCTGGTGATGTCATGTCCTATAGAAACCATCCAGATAGAAATTAAACTTCAAATCAATAATCTTTTGATTTTTCAAAAATAGACAACTATAACAATGAATGTAAATTGAAATTTACTAATCTGCCTCATACCCCTGTCAATGCCATAGAGCTATGAATTGCAGAGGCCACACCCTGCTCCATTGCCCTATGAACATGGGGAGGTGTATCCGCAGCCTGCATCATCTGGAAATAAAACAACATTATTCAATTACGAAAACTATAATAGTGATGCAAATCATGGCTCCTAACATACACACACGCTCATCTAAACATGGAAGTACACACAATAAAACACACAAATCACATACAAAAATTTAGTAAGTACAATTCATTCATTAAACTATTTATTTTATTACCTCCGTAAAGCTTTGAAGTCCACCACCGCTGGCAGGTGTTGCCATGAAATCTACAGTGTTAACCTATTCAACATCCAAAATCAGAAATTAGAATACCATTCATATAACGATGCTATTCACATGTAATATTTATAATTGTTTATTAGTTACATACCTCGACAGTAGATGATCTAGTGAAAAATGTAGGTGGAGAACCACTGAAAACTGCATCGACGCTATGACCCTGAAATTTCATTAAAATCATCAATTTAAATTAGTTAATCTTGTATTTCAAAAATAAAATTTAATAAATTAAATTCAATAAACTTGCTAATATTTACCTGAGTATCAAGGCCGAAAGTCTCACTCAGGAGGGTATCTGTCATCGCCATCTGCTCAGCTGCAGATGTAGCCTGTGCACCTGCGTCCTGACTGTCCATGGGGTCATAACCACAGGCTGACCCGCAAGCCTGGCAAGTATGCGGTGGGACCCTACTCCTCGCACTATCTCCTAACCCACTCTGTGTTGCAGGATCGGCATGCTCTATGATGCTCTGGGTCAAGGCACTAATCGACCTCAGTGTATCGACCTCAACACTCTCCTTCACAATGGAAGGAATAGAAACATGCTCGTGGGCTGGTCTGCTGATTACTCGTCTCACTACCCGCTGTGGGTCAAGACGTGCCCCTGGTCTATCCTGTGCTGAGCCCCCACCTCTACCCTGGAAGTCCCGCATATCAAAATAGTTTGGCACTTTATTGAGGACAAACTCGGAGTAGAGTTTCCTCAAAAAGTATTGCGGGACCTCATTGTTATTGCATGGAGGATGGTCAAAAACCATCCACCACCTCTGCCCGAAATTGTCCCTTATCGCTTGGTTGTTGCACCAATGGATAGGGAACCTCTTGCATGTAATGGGTGGAGGTTGATTTGTTTGTGGGTTTGTGAAAATTGAACACAAGTCTACTTTTGTAATTTGTAATTTTTTGACATCTTGATATGACAATTTATCTGCATAGTAATCTCTAAACTCTCTCTTTTTATCGGTCCAACTAGTTATTTGCTTGCTAATTGAATTTACATTTGATAACATAGACTCAAGAGATTCGGCAAGCGTGGACCTATGCAAGGTTGAAGTGGAAGGATCTTTCAACCTTGCAATTATATCTTCAATTTGTTTTTTGTTGTTTTCAATTTCCCCCATTATATTATCTTGTGTTCCAGGGGCATGTCGAGGAATGAATGGAGGAGGTTGTTGTTCTGCAGGTATTTCTTCCTCAAGATTTTGTGGATTTTGAGGATTTTGAGGAGGAGGAGGAGGTGCATTAACATTTCCTACAATTAATAAAATATGCATCAAAAATCAACACAAAACCTACCTATTTAGTAAGAAATTCAAACAAAAAAACAAAGATAACTCACCCCTTTGGCGTGCTCGACGTCGCGGCGGCATTTCGGTGATGAATCGACAAATCTTTTGTGTTGAACGGTGTTTTGTAGAACGCGAGCGCGTTTTTGAAGGGTTTTAAGCCGCGGGCGGAGGAAAAACTCACAATGGAATGAACTAAAATGAAATGACAGCGTTTTTTTTTTTTATATGAAGCGCTTTATAACGCGAGCGCGTTATAACGCGCTCGCGTTATAACGCGCTCGCTTTATGGCTCGGCAATGACGAGCCTTAGGCTTGTCATTGCCAAGCCATAACGCGAGCGCGTTATAACGCGAGCGCGTTATAACGCGCTCGCGTTATGCCTAAATTTTTTTTCAAAAATTTTTGGCCACTTTTTGGCCCCCCATCTTTTTGCACTTACCCGAATGCCTAAAGTTCACAATGATCATCTAGTTTCTAAATGAATGCCTAAACATGCTTTTATATGCAACTACAAACACTCTCACCAAGATTTTTGTAATTCAAACTCACCGTGTCAGCATATGACCCAAATAACGGTCACAAGCCAACACCCAAAAATTGGGACTACCCCAAAATAGGATAGGACTAGGGTGCGGGCGCCCAAGTCCTCCCCCCTATTTTGGGTAAGGGTTATCTCAAGTAGTCCCCCTAGGTGCTATTTGTCAAGACACTTAGCGGTTTTCTCATTGGGATGTTGAAATATGATGTAAAATATCCTAAATGCACACTAAAGACTCAGGAGCTAAACCTAAAGAGGGAAAAGCCCCCAAGGGGACATTTTCTGACATTACAAGAATAAACATCAAGGTCAGAACTACAAACATATGACTTAATGTGAATCACTATACTATCGGCCAAACATAGCTTGAACCCAAATCTTCCTCAAACAACATGCCACACTTCATAGAACCTCTCTTAGATCATCCGCAACATACACAAAGCATCTGGTTGTTCCAAACTAGAAAGAATAGCAACACCCAAGGACAAATCTTCAACCACGAGCTCAATCATTGATGCGGACCACCAACACAGTAGGCCCACGATCCAGAGACCACCACAAGTACAATGAAATCAACAAGAACAACCGCACCACCTTACTTTACCAGAAACACTTGCATCTTCATCCAGGAACTTAAGAATTCTCACTGTCATGACTGTCACACTAGAAAGATTGCTTGTGGACCTCCAAACCATGAACGTCTTGAGTTAAGGATACACACCAACATCCCAAACACACCTCTAGATCTGCAGATCATAATATTCTAATGCGGATCAATCTGGACCAGATTTATGTCACTCTGTGACCTCTGAACAACTACAAAACCTAGTTCTACTCAGATGGCCATAACTTCACAAATTCTTCATGTGGATCCCTCAAATCTTAACTAGAGAAACTTCAGATGATCCTTCACAACACCCTTTGGTCTGTAGACTCTGATCTTCATCTCACTAGGAATGCAGAGTAATCTACTTCACTGAACTGCACTGTCTTCACTGTCTTTTACAAAGAGATATGTAACTCACTTGTTTCTTCCAGAGAGGCTAATTTTCTCAATATCCTCAACATACAAGTCTTTTAGAATAGGATACAATTGACACCAATGACAACAAGGATATGTTGATATCAATGACAACACCGATTAGGCACATATTTACAACAATCTCCCCCTTTGTCATCGATGGCAACATATGATGTGAAAAACTATTTCAACCATCAAGATAAGAACTTCTCCCCCTTTCTCTTATCACACCTATTGTATATACCTAAAAATGACATGACTCTACCTAAATAAATATTTTAAATATTTATTTCATCTTTATATTCCTCTATCAATAAATAAATCTATTTATTTGATTCATTTTCTCCCATTAATTGAATAAATTACATTTATTTAATTAATTTCATCAATAGCAACTTTATTCTTCTAAATAATTAAATAATTTTAATTATTTAATTAGATCATTCATTCTTCCAAATTTAAATAAAATGCAAATTTATTTAAATTAAATCTTAATCTCCAAAAAAAAAAATATAATAAAATATTTTATTTATTCTTCCAAATCATGTGCAAGTAATTAAATAAATTTATTTATTTAATGACACTTTCTTATCTTCTAAAAAAACTTCAAATCTTCTAAAAATAAAATTTTCTTGTCATACAAAAGCAAAAGCTGAGTTAATTGATTTAAAGCTATCGAAAAGGCTCTTAAATTATAAAAATATATTCTAATTGAAGAAATAAAAACTCATCCTCATCAAGAAAGCAGTTAACTCAACAAAGTATCTTTTTGAATGACACATGTCCTTCTTCTATTCACACACATTCCTTCAAGCATCCTCTACCATTGATCTTCTTATTTCTTCTACACCGTTGATCCTCTCTCTCATGAGACTATAAATACAACCCTCTTCTTCCATTTCTATATATCAATCTTTCAAGTAAACTTATGCTACAGAATCTATAGTGCGCCATTGGCACCCCACTATCACATTCCTTCATTATTCATTTTACAATTGTAGTGAAGCTCACCTTCAACACTACAAGTATCCAAGACATTTCTCCTTTGCCATCTTGAGGAACTAAAGAAATGAAGCAAGCTTCTTGAGGGCTGCATTCATCACTGAAGATCAAACGGGAATAGGCGAACAATGGAAATTGCAAGGTAAAAAGGTTGTGAGTATCACTTTCTTATTTTAAATCCTCTTTACTTGCACATTCCATTGATGTTTTTGGGTTTTTGAATTCATTTTATTTATCCCATTTTACCCATTACATTTTTGGTGCCCACCGTGGGGCCTTTGCCCCAAATCTAACAAAAAAAATTGAGTTTCTGAGTGACAGGTTCCGTACAGATTCCGTACAGGCTTCAGATAGGTTTAGGCAGCACATCTGATTGATCTTGAGGTGCATCTACAACCTGTTCCAATGCATGCAAACTTCCAGCACATACACCCTCTGAACCGGCGCATATACAACCTGTTCTAGTGCATGCAAAGTTTCGGTGCATACATCCTCTGAGTCAATGCATCTGCAATCTATTTTGGTGCCTGTGGTATTCTGACGCATACACCATCAGACATAGTGCTTACATTATTTTTAATGGTGCATATGTAAAATTGGCACATTTGCCTCTTATTCCTATGATTTTGACATCTATCTTAGCGCATTTGTAACGTTGCGCTTATAGTCCCTGTTTCTGTGCATACGGACTATTAAGTGGCGCATATGTTCTTTATTGTGATTTTAAGATCTCTCATAATTTTTTGATTAATGCTAACATTTGTCTTGTAGGATTAGGAGCTGGATAGATCATTTAGCTGCACTAATTAACTCATCTTAGATTAATTAGGGGAAAAGGTAAAAAAAATGCACGCATGCAAATCTCATAGTTCTTAACTAGGAGGATAGTAACAAACATCACCGCTATCTTTGCATTATTGCTATCTTTCTTAGTTTAGAACATTGCTATCTCAGAAAAGGAATGAACCATTGCTATCTTTAACCACTTCAAAGTTAAAAAATGTGTGAGTGCCCAAGTAGATAACGCATTTAGTTTTTTTCCTTTTAAATAGGATTGGATTAACCACTATTTTTTTGTGTCTGTTGAATGACAATAGGCTTATGCCATCCCCTTTACTGGGTGACCAGAATGCTAGAATTGTTATTCCCTGTGTATAACCTTTAGAGGGGCCTACCCTTGGATGCCCGCCTGTCCAAGTGGGAACAACCCTGAGTGTAAACAGGCTAAAGCCAAGCCCTACCGATCCACTTTAAATAAATTGTGCTTGATATGAAAGATTCCTACGAGTGCCACTGTGTTACACCGATAGCCAACCTCCCCCAAAACCCTCCAAGGCATAACCCTTGGAGGCTGGGAGACTACATAATAGAGAGTAGTGTTGCCACACGTGTAACCACTCAAACGGTTGCCTTGACTACTTAGCCATTGTTTAGTATACCAAAATCCCCTATTTGTTGGCACAAAAGGTGGAACCTTTGAAGTGGCCCTGATTCATGTGATTCTTAGTAGAGGTAGTAGGGACAATCTTATGGTTTGTTGGGGGTACGAGCCTAAGGAAACCTGGATCTGGTATGTGTGAGAAGTGAGTACTATGGAGGGGAGCCGGTGCTACCAGATCCTGGAGCTACATGCTTTAAATATGCACAGCTAGGGGACTCAACAAATACTATCCTTTCCAGCCTATGTTGTAATTGTTCTTGTGTCAAAAAGTCTAAAAATACAAAAAAAATTATAAAAGATAAAATCATGATAACTTCTATGCGCTTGCTATGTCTTTTGCCATAATTGAAAATCAAAACTCAAAAAGACCAAGTTTTCAACCAAAAATAGATTTTTTTTAAAAACATGCCAAAAACTCTACAAAATCAAAACTGAAAACCAGAATGGTGCATCTGCTGCGACCTATGGTGCATACACTTAGACTTGCTGCGCATTTGATCACTGTTACTGTGCATATAAAAATTGCCAAATTTACGCATTTGATTCGACCTACGACACTTTTACCTCTTGTTCCGGCACATTTACTGCTGCGTATCCAATCCAGAGAGCTATTCCATACTTCCTAGGAGAAAAATTTTCAACTTTTCAAAAACTCACTACAAACTGGTCTTAGTTTTCCCAAGATCTGATTAAAATCATGCAAGTCAACCATTTCGCTCTTCTTCCACCCCACAGCTGCTTTTCTCACATTGCATCATCCAAAACTTCACAAAAATACTTTCAAAATCCAACAAGGTGAGAACCAAGCTATTCTTGATCACATCAAACCTCAAACAAACCTAGTGAGTCTCCACTATCAAGGATCAATCGTCCTTTTCTCTCCGAACTCCACTAGTGGCTTGTGCAAGACTAGTCTACATCAAATGCCTGAAAAACAAATGCTAGAAATGTTTATCCATAACTTACAAACTGACCTAAGCTATGAAATACAAATCCAATGTCCTACTTCCTTTAGTAAGGTCATTGAGATGGGCCTAATCATTGAAAAAGATTTAATAGCAAAGGGTCAAATAAAGATTTATAAGGACACTCCTAGTACGAACACCAATGTGGATAAACCAAGATTTTGGACAAAGAACAAAAACATTGTGAATGATGGGGTGGTAGATGCCAAGAATATGGCACCAAAACAACCAATCTTCAACTTATCAAATCCTCAAAACAACCCCCCGCAAAACAAACCAAGAAACACTGAATCACGGTTTACAAATTTTCAACCTAGGAGAAAATTCACACCTTTGGGAGAATCATTGGAAATTGCCCTATACAAGTTAATCACAAGTAAGATCATAACACTTCCAACAGCACGAGAATATGAACCAAAAGTTAAACCTCCTTGGTGGAATGACAACGATTTTTGTGAGTACCACCGAAACAGGGGGCACAAAACTAATGACTGCATTGTGCTCAAGCATACCATCAAGATTTGATCGAGAAAAACAAAGTGTCACTTGATGGACATACCTCTAATAATGATCACCAGGCATTCAAGGATCCTCTTCCCAACTATGAGCAAGGAGGGTCTTCCAACCAAAATAATAGTGGGACTAACAACGCGAATTACACAAACGTCTCCTTTGACTATGTTGTTAACCACATCTCAGAAAGTGATTCACGCATCAATGTGATCACTATAAACAAAGATTCATATTGTAATGTTACCACCCATAGTAATAGAGTCACTCTTAGAGGAGCCCTCGCCTCTCCAGATAATCAGTACAATATCTTGGATCAACTTCATAAGACACCAGTACATATTTCCATTCTGGAACTTCTACATCTATCCCCATCCCAAAGGGCCATACTTGACAAAGCTTTATCAAAAGCCTCCATTCCAATGAACCTTACCGAAGAATAGTTTCAAACCATGGTGGTCACATTACCTCACCTCACTCCCTATCATTCACTGAAAAGGATGATATGTCAATTACCCAACCTCATAATGCATCTCTTCATATTGAAGCCTTCATCCACAAACACAAGATAAAAAGGGTTCTAATCGATGGAGGAGCTGGTTTGAATATTTGCACCTTGAAGCTAATCCTTGCATTGGGGTTTGCAGAGAAAGCTATAGATCCAAAAAAGAAAATCACTATCAAAGCCTATGATGAGCAGGAGAGAACTTTCAAGGGAATTGTTACTTTACCAACCAGAGTGGGACCTATAGTAAAAGATGTGGCATGCCAAGTCCTTGATATGGAGCTAGCATATAACATTCTTCTTGGGAGACCATGGATACATGCTCTGAAAGTAGTACCATCAACATACCACCAGTGTATCAAATTCCCCTATGAAGGTCAAGAGATCACCATCCAAGGTGACCCCAATCCATTTCAGTATTACAATTCCATTCAATCTAAACTTGAAGTTATGATTCCCAACAATTGTACTTCTGCTTCATCTTCATCTCATGTTGACCTAGCTTCACTTGCTTCCACCTCAAAAGCATCCCAACCTCACCTCAGACTCAAATACAAGGGCCTAGGTGAGTACACAATCTCCCAATCCCTCTGTTTGGCACAACTCCCCCTATCTCCCAGATCATATGGAAGACCTACATTGAGCAAATCCAAAGCAGATAAAACTACCAAAGGGTCGTTTATCAAATGGGGAAGCCTCAAAGATGAGAGCGATGAAAAGGATATCCTACAATGGTTATATAAGGATGAATGCATTTCATCAACACAACAAGACCATCACACCACTATACAAACTAAACAATATGGTCAAGGATTCCAAATGCTACAAAGAATGGGGTATGAAGGACATGGTCCACTTAGTTCAAGAAAAGATGGCATCACTGAACCCATTCAACCTCATACCTTGACAGCCTGAGACACTACAGGGCTAGGTTACACTAGCACATCAAGAACTAATAGAGCAAATAAGAATAAAGGCAAACAACCAGAAACATCTGCTAGTAATCTAGTTGATCAAATTTAGCAACTGTAAATGGGGAGTGAGACTGATTCCAATGAATATGAATGGGATAGTCTCTCAGAGATATCTTGTGA
Source organism: Cunninghamia lanceolata (assembly GCA_027924645.1). Taxonomy (NCBI): domain Eukaryota; kingdom Viridiplantae; phylum Streptophyta; class Pinopsida; order Cupressales; family Cupressaceae; genus Cunninghamia; species Cunninghamia lanceolata. Next base: position 24,728,159 of record BSBN01000377.1, on the reverse strand, counting down.
TGAAAAGGTATCGATGTTTCCATGAGTATGACCCAACCCATGCAAATGAGAGACGAGGTCCAAGGGCTAGATGACTAGAGTTTGACCCACATAATAACAATAGTGAAAGTTGTGAGGAAAGAATGATACCCCCTTGACAGATCCACTAATAGAGAGTACCATCAAATACTTTGTTCATGCTTATAATGACCTCCAGAACACCTCTATCTTAACCATCAATACCATCGAGCTAGACCAACCCAATTACCCCTTTCCATTGTTACACCTTGAACTCATAGATTGGGACTTATAAGACACTACCCTTGAGCTCGATACCTTTCAGAATGATGAAGCCATCATAGACTATCTTGAGCTTAGAGATCATATACCCGCAGGGGACCACAGAGCTGGCTATGCCATAGAACTCAATGACAAGACCTATTTTGGAGAGAGTGCCAAGCCTTTTAGTCTCAAAAATGTCAAAATGAAAGAAAGATCTAATGGTGAAAACCACTCTGTGGCAGTGTTAGATCATGAAAAAAGTAAAAATATAAACATATCCAATGGAAAACCTCTCTGAGGCACCGAAGGATGGAAGGCTTGACCCTCAACCCAATCTCACACATCAGGAGAGATCTTCAATCTTGATAGAACCAGCAGAACCAATCAATGTCAGCACAGGTGATAATCCCAGAATGATCTACATGGCACAGTCTTTAACCGCACAAGAAAAGCTAGCATTTACTAAATTCTTCAAGAGAAAACAAATCAACTTTGCTTGGACATATGCAGACATGCTAGGGTTAGATCTAAATCTCATAATGCATCACTTATCCTTAGCTCCAGGAGCTAAGCCAGTAAAGCAAAAACTTAGAAAGATGCACCCACAGGTGGCCCTCATGGTGAAAGAAGAGCTAAAGAAACTGTTAGATGTCAGATTCATCAGACCAATAGACTATCCTGAGTGGATTTCAAACATAGTACCAATTGCCAAACCAAATGGCAGAGTCTGAATATGTAATGACTTCAGGGACCTGAACAAAGCTTGTCTGAAAGACGATTTCCCCCTACCAAACATCGACATTATTGTAGATCTCATGGCAAGACACACCATGCTGTCACTAATGGATGGTTTTTTTGGATACAACTAGATAAAAATTGTACCTGAAGACCAACACAAGACTACATTCACGTGTCCTTGGGGCACCTATTGTTGGTGTGTCATGCCATTTGGTTTGAAAAATGCCAGTGCAACATATCAGAGAGCTATGACCACAATCTTCCATGACATGATGCACACTATAATGGAAGATTATGTTGATGACATTCTGGAAAAATCACTCACAAGAGAAGGACACCTAGCAGTACTAGACAAAATCTTCAGAAGACTAGAACAATTTAATGTGCATCTCAATCCGAAGAAGTGCATGTTTGGAGTTACCTCAGGTAAGCTACTTGGATACAGTGTCTACCAATGGAATAAAAGTTAACCCAGCTAAAGTGAAAGCCATCATGGAAATGCCACCTCCTAAGAATCTCACTCAGCTAAGGTCCCTACAAGGAAAACTACAATCTATTAGAAGGTTCATTTCTTAGTTGGCAGATAAGTGCCACCCATTTTCTGACCTCCTACATAAGAATGTCCCATTCAAATGGAATGATTCATGTAGGCAAGCATTTCAATAGTTAAAAGAATACCTAATGAAACCACCTATATTGATGCCACCGATTCAGCATAAACCTCTACTATTGTATATCTCAGCTACACCAACAGCTCTAGGAGCTCTCCTCGCACAACAAAATTATGAAGGGAAAGAACAAGCAATCTACTATATCAGCTGAACACTTGTTGGATATGAATTGCAATACACGCCAATTGAAAGAGCATGTCTCGATGTGGTCTTCGCCTCACAAAAGTGGAGACATTACATGTCACATTCTGTCAAACTAGTAGCAAAAATTGATCCACTCAAGTACTTACTCAACAAAGTAGCCCTAATAGGTAGATTGTCCAAATGGGTCATGCTTCTCAGTGAATTTGACATTGAATATGTAGACGGGAAAGCAATAAAAGGCCAAGTACTTGCAAATCAACTGGTAGATGCACCTCTAACAGATGATAGCCCTTTGAGCTTTGAATTTCTAGATGAATCTATCTTTCACATAACCACAACAACCTGGAAAATGTATTTCGATGGCTCATATACACAGGATGGATCAGGAGCAGGTATCTTGTTGATCACCCCTAGTGGCAACACTATTTCTAAATCCTACAGATTACTCTTTCCCTACACTAACAACATGGCAGAATATGAGGCCCTAGTCATTGGCATCAAGGTAGCAATTGAATGGAATATCCAAGAACTTCAGGTGTATGGCGACTCACAGCTGGTCATAAATCAAGTAAATGATGACTACTAGACAAAAGATGAAAAATTAATCCCTTACAAATGAATGGTAGATGACTTCAAAGAATACTTTGTCAAGATCTCTTTTGAGCATATACCAAGGATTGAGAACAAAGTTGTAGATGCCATGGCAACGATTGCATCTCTCCTTGATATTCCAAATAATCAATCACGTTACGAGTTCTTGGTAGAGCCAGCCTCCTATCCTGCATATGACACCCCTAAATCCCATATCATTTGCCACATTGTTGGAAGTGATTCCACCCTCTATGGAAAAATATTTGCCTATCTTAAAGAGAATACCCTCCCACCTAATCTCTCTAGTAACCAAAAATGAACCTTCATCTACCAGGCATCCCGGTATGCCTTTGTTGCCAATACCCTATATCATAGAGGTCTCAATGGTACTCTCCTTAGATGTCTTGATAGTGAGGAATATCAAACGACCCTAAACAAAGTGCACGACAGTATATACGGGACCCACTCTAGTGGCCCTACCCTAGCCAAGAAACTCATACACATGAGATACTACTGGCCAACCATGGAACAAGATTCCTATCATTTTGTAAAGAAGTGCAAAAAGTGCCAAATCCATGGGAACTTGATACATGCACCAACACAGGAACTACAACCATTAATGACTCCTTGGCCTTTCTGTCAGTGGGGACTCAACTTAGTGGGCAAGATTCACCCTCCTTCATCCAATGGCCATAAATTCATAATCACTGCCACTGAGTACTTTACAAAGTGGATTGAAGCCGTGCCCTTAGCCAATATCACAGGCAAGTAGATTGCCTCTTTTATCTTGAACTATATCATTTCTCGCTATGGTACCCCTTTGTCCATTATCACGGATAATGGACGACCTTTCAAAAATCAAGCTGTTAGGGAACTATGTGACAAATTCCATATCCAACACCGCTTTTCAACCCCTATTACCCCTAAGGCAATGGCTAGGTAGAGGCATCAAACAAAACTATTTTGAAAATCCTAAAGAAGATTGTCAATGATGTCGGTTGTGATTGGCATATCCAACTAAATCCTGCACTGTGGGCCTATCATACAAGCATCTGCACACCTACAGGTGCAACACCATACTCCCTGGTCTACAGATCTGAAGCTATCTTGCCCATTGAAGTAAGTGGTGAAAACCTGGTAAACAGGTGCTATCTGTGATAAACTGCTTCCTCCATCTATTGTGACCTCATGTCTCTTGTCTCCATCATATCATTCATCTTGAACTAGTCCTTTGAACCTTTGTCAAACTACGTTGCCTCTGAGCTATCACGTAGGCAATGCCATTATCAATGCACCCCCGAGGCTTCGCTCTGCCCTCGAGGCTCCGCTCTGCTCCACTCCACTTCTTTCCTCTCTGCTCCACTCCACTTCTTTCCTCTCCATTCCTTTGAGTGTCATCTATCCTGCTGTCCATACCATTTTTGCACCTTTGTCATCACCTAGGTCTTAGGTCCATCAAGTTCACCCCAAACTACATTACCTTTGCGTCATCACGTAGGCAAGGCCATTTAGCAATGAGCCCCCGAGGCACTAGGTCAGTCCCTTAGGATCTATCTCTCCATGTCTATTTGTCATCTCACCCATAAGAAGTTGATCATTTGTCTAAACTGGGGGCAACTCCTCGACCTGGTTGCAGATTTGGATTCTTGAATGCCACTTTTTCCAAGAGGGTACCAATAAAGGTTTGTGATACCTTTCACTAGATAAGCATGTACTGCAAAGCAAGCTTCCCAAAACAACAAAAATCTTGGCACAAAACATCAACCTGTCCAACGCAAACGTGTACCAAAACACTCAGATTAACTCTATATGAATTATGGTAAAAAAGACACATCTAATGCAAGAATGTTTTGTGAACAGGTTAACTTACAAAGTCTTGGATTTTTGTCATTATGTCTTCCTATGCTACTCAAGGATCCCAAAAGCTAGAGATGCTATAATGGGGGCATAATCTTTTTCTTTGTCTGCTGTTTGTGGATCAAACTTTAGTAATGTGACGACTTTTGTCTAAAGACATGATCAGCAAAAGATCATCGAGGACTTCGGAGGTCTGAACATGAAAAAGGGCAATCCTCGTCTATTGAGATGCAAGAAGTGCTCAGGTAATCTAGATTCAAGTTTGACTAGATGCTTGTATCAACTTGCTATATCAAAATCCATGTAAGGAATACTCAGGTCATCTCGGTTTAATTATACCTAGATGCTTGTATTTTCTTACAACATTTCAAAAAGAGAAAAGAAACAAAAAGTGTCTAATGATGAAAGTAAAACACTTGCGCTCTAATGATGGCAAAGTATCCACATCCATCCCATATCCAACAATCTGTATCAACCATACAAAAGAAAATCCTACAGAATATCAAATGCAAGCTTGTATTTCTTTCATTTCTTTTCTTCCGCCTATGTATATCATCTCTGTGTTGATTGAGTATATTTGGACATATCAAAAACATAGCATAGGTAACATATCATATCACATGAAATAGTCATTCACATGATTAAATCATTGACATACATAATAAGTGCATAGGTCATCCACATACATTTGCATCCACACATCATATCAAAAATAAAAAACATAGTCAAATACATATAAAGTTGCATAAATCATATCAATAGCATTTTCAAATTTGCATTAGCGTATCAAATCATCCTAATCCATCTAGTATGCATCACATATACAAAGCATCAAAAGATAGATTGCATCCATAACATATAAACATATAACATGTGCATATAGAGCATCAATAACTGCATCATCAAATAAACATAAAAAAACATGTCCAATTGTGCAATTTATCAAAATATCTATCCATCTCTTAGAGTCATGTCATGAAATGTATACAAGTACAAAAAGATAGTGATACATGTCTCGGGGCAAAATAATACATAACAGGCTATCTAAGCCATAAAAAATGTATACATCAAGTCAAAAATTGGTACAAGTATCAAAGTTTGGCTAACCCTATTGACGTGGAGCACTGCTCCCTACACTGCCCTCTCCTCTGTCACCCACTGACTACTAGGGGCCTCTCACTAATCCTACAGATCAGGATCCACCTACCCTCTGTGATGCCACAGACTGACTCCTGTAACTGGGCTCATGCTGTTCTGCTGACACTGCCCCATGATATAATCCTCTGTAATACTGAGTCTGAGCCTGCGCTCTGGCAAGCTCACCTTGTACCTAGGCCAGCTGTGTCTGTGCCTGCTGCACCTGTACAACCAAAAAGCTTGAAGTACCATTTGTACCTAGGGCTACCACTATTGGATCTCTCTCCATTCTCATCGCCCACACACTCGCCAAGGCTAAGTCTCACTCTATGGAGATCTCTGATATCTGCCCTGTGTTTGCCTCTCTCTGAGACTCCACTGCTCTCAGGTGGGCCCTCAACTGCCTGACCTGACCCTATAGTGCAACAATGGCCTACTGTTGTAGGTCAGGCTGTGGAGCCTGCCCTCCCTATCCCTGTCCCTGTCCTTGTGCCACCTGCTGTGATAACACCTGCCCCTGCACCTGCTGTTGTGCCACCTGCTATGGTGGTGACATCTATCTCTGCTGTGCCACCTGCTGTACTGGCACCTGCACCTACCCTACAACCTGTGGCTGCACAACTTCCTGCTGACCCGAAAGGTTCCTCCCCAGACCTCCTCCTCTGTCTCGGTCTACCTCCTCCTCCTCCATCTCCACCATCATCTCCCTGACCTCCTCTCCCCCCTCCATCTCCTCCTCCTCCTGCTAGCTCCACCCTCATCATCTGAGTCCTCCTTGTCTATACAAGGAGCCAACTCTCTAGGTCCTAAATATATGGGAAATGGATGAGCAGCGAACCACTCCTTATAATCTGGCATCATGCCCACATCCACTATGTCCCTCCTCATAGGCCAAGTTGTATAGGGGATCTGACAAAAGTCTCCCAAGGCCTCCTCATACGATGCCATGGGACCCCACCTAAATCTCTCTGCATGAGTCCTCACAAATCGTGCCTACTCCTGTGGCCTGCCCTATACTCTGCCAAACTACCTCTACACTTTGCTAACAATCTGATGCTCTAATATGTACCACGTCTTGTCAATAAGCCACTGAGTCTAGAAACAGTATGGTAACTCATCAACGTCATCCTCCCATACCTCACAGTCTAGGTATGGGCACCAGATAACTAGATCCACATTATCTAGCGCGTGTCTCCAGTACTCGAGCTTTCCCAGCTTGTGCTGGGAAATCATGCCTGCATATCCATAGCTGTAGGGCTCACCTCTCTGCCTATGAAAAAGACATATCAGCCACGTGATAGCTATGTACTCCCATAACCAAAACTGTAAAAGAGACACACCTGCTGACAAGCTGGCCCCTCTGTGATACACAACTTGGTGCATATCCTTGTACAAGTGTGCTAGCACGCACACACCCCATGCATATCAAGTCCCAATGGTAATCATGCTCTCCAGCACCCTCTCCCAGCCAGTCGGGAACCCACGTGACCTCCTATCGGGCATATTAAGCCACCGATCATAACTTACTTAAAGCAATCAAACTATCCTATCATTGACTTAACATATCAAATTAATCAAAATAGCATATCATCTCTTGACTAGATTCTCGGTAATCTCAGAGATCACTTATCAATTGATGCATCGATCAAGGTGCTAATTGGGTTAATTTCGTTAAGTCAACTGATTATCCTAGTGCAAATGTGCCGAACCAGGTGGCAAATGCGTTGATTCATATTAGATGCATTGCTTCACCATGAATGCGCCAATCCTTGACGTGCATGCATCATTCTAGCACATGCGCCGCTTCTAGTGTCACATGCACAGTTCCACAATGGATGCACCAATTCCTAGCCTATATGCGCACATCTATCATATGCACCGGAAGATCTCTCAGATATGTGATTTCGCGGCATATGCACCATTTCAGGATGCATATGCGCCAAACTATAGTTTGGCACATCTGTCTTAGCTTTTTTTCCTAAGCATTTATTGACCTAATAAATGACTTTTAGCGAGATTTGATGAACTACATACCAATGGTCCTGCCTTGGGTGGCTGATCGAACCATCAAACTCGCTCAAAACGGTGCTCCTTGCGCAGAATATCCATATCTCTGTCGATTGCTTTAGCTCTTCCACTCTACTAAGCTCTCAAATACCAATCAACTAAGGACAAGTGTGCAAATGAATAGGACTTGTGGACCCAGCTCCTATATATAGCAAGTGAACCATAGCTAATTTTGTGACAATTGTGACTACTTCCCATATTTGTTCCTCCAAACCATGTCCTATTTTTCTCCATCCTAACCCACTTTTCACCTACTTCTTCATGAGATTGTCCATCTCACGCTTTCTTCCGTCTTCTCGTCCAATCTCCCAAGGGGGCATCCTATCATTAAACTTGTACCAGGGGCAAACTGGGGCATGTGTCAATGTCAAAAATTCTTATTCTTTGAAACAACGTGATAAAACACATTGCATCAAAGAGGGGCAAAATGTATACACCTAAAAATGACATGACTCTACCTAAATAAATATTTTAAATATTTATTTCATCTTTATATTCCTCTATCAATAAATAAATAAATCAATCTATTTATTTGATTCATTTTCTCCCATTAATTGAATAAATTACATTTATTTAATTAATTTCATCAATAGCAACTTTATTCTTCTAAATAATTAAATAATTTTAATTATTTAATTAGATCATTCTTTCTTCCAAATTTAAATAAAATACAAATTTATTTAAATTAAATCTTAATCTCCAAATAAATAAAATATAATTAAATATTTTATTTATTCTTCCAAAGCATGTGCAAGTAATTAAATAAATTTATTTATTTAATGACACTTTCCTATCTTCTAAAAAAAATCTTCAAATCTTCTAAAAATAAATTCTTCTTGTCATACAAAAGCAAAAGCTGAGTTAACTGATTTAAAGCTATCGACAAAGCTCTTAAATTGGAAAAATATATTCAAATTTAAAAAATAAAAATCATCCTCATCAAGAAAGTAGTTAACTCAACAAAGCATCTTTTTGAATGACACATGTCCTTCTATTCGCGCACATTCCCTCAAGCATCCTCTACCATTGATCTTCTTATTTCTTCTACACCATTGATCCTCTCTCTCATGAGTCTATAAATACAACCCTCTTCTTCTATTTCTATATATCAAGCTTTCAAGTAAATTTTTGCTACAGAATCCATAGCGCGCCATTGGCACCCCACTATCACATTCCTTCATTATCTATTTTACAATTGTGTTGAAGCTCACCTTCAACACTACAAGTATCCAAGCCATTTCTCCTTTGCCATCTTGAGGAACTAAAGAAATGAAGCAAGCTTCCTGAGGGCTGCATTCATCACTAAAGATCAAACGGGAATAGGCGAATAATGGAAATCGCAAGGTAAAAAGGTTGTGAGTATCACTTTCTTATTTTAAATCCTCTTTACTTGCACATTCCATTGATGTTTTTGGGTTTTTGAATTCATTTTATTTATCCCATTTTACCCATTATACCTGCAACCATTTTCTTTACTGCTCCCGCTTTCACCATCAACTGCTTGCTTCCAAGTTTTTCACATGACTTCTCTCCCCCTTTGACATCAATGGCAAAGGGCACATATTTGTAATCATCTCTTCCTCTTTTTGTTTCTTAATTCAAAATCAACATACTGACTACTCCCCCTGAGTAGTAACTCCTTAACACCAATCTGGATCACAAGATATGACTGTGAATTCCACTGAACTGATGCACATTAGTGCACCTTAGTTCTGAACAGGAGGGGTAGTAACCCCTAGCATCACTCTGAGATACTCAAAAGTATCCTTAGGTAGAGGCTTAGTGAAGATATCTACAATATGATCTTTAGATGAAACAAACTTGAATCTAACTTCATTCTCATTTACATTCTCTTTGAAAAAGTGAAAGTTGATGGATATGTGCTTCATCTTTGAATGCAACACCGAATTTTTTGAAATGTTTATTAGACTTGAATTATCACTAAAGATTGTAACAGGTTCTTCAAACACAACTCTGATATCCTTCAACAGTTGCTTCATCTACAAAACTTGAGTACAATTACTTGATGCTGCTATGTACTATGCCTCTGTAGTAGACATAGCTATTTCCTCCTACTTTTTGTTCAACCAAGAAACCAAACTTTTTCCCAAGAAAAATGCACCTCCACTAGTAGTCTTCCTATTGTCCACATCTCCTACCCAATCAGCATCTGTGTATGCATGAAGAGTGAAATCATCACCCTTAGGATACCATAAGCCATAGTCAGATGTTCCCTTCAGCTATCTAATAATTCTTTTGACTACTACAACATGAGATTCTCTAGGATCATCTTAAAATCTGGCAACAATGCCAACTATATTCATAATATCAGGTCCGGTATGTGTCAGATAAAGCAGTCCTCCAATCATTGATCTATACCTTTTTTGATCTGCCTTAGGGGAATCATCATCTTTACTCAACTTGCATCCAGTTACCATAGGAGTACTCACTAGTTTTGAATTCTCCATTCCAAACTTTTTCAATAACTCTTTCACATACTTGGACTGAGATATGAAGATGTCTTTTTCTAATTGAATGATTTGTAGACCTAAGAAGAAATTCATTTCACCAAGCATGGACATCTCAAATTCACTTTGCATCTAATTAGCAAATTTTTAACACATACTCTCATTTCCACCAAAGATGATGTCATCAACAAATACCTCAACAATCAAGATGTGTTCATGATCAATTTTGAAATAAAGATTACTATTAGCAGTGCCTTTGCTAAAGCCTAACTTTAGCACATACTTATCTAATCTTGCATACCAGACTCTTGGGGCTTGTTTAAGTCCATACAATGCTTTCTTCAATCTGTAGACCTTATCTCCTTGATCAGATAATTGGAATCCTTCCAGTTTCTCAATGTAGACCTCTTCTTCCAACTCTCCATTCAAGAAAGTTGACTTGACATCCATCTAGTATACTTTGAAATCTTTGTAAGCAGTAAAGGCAAGAAATAATCTGACTACTTCAATTCTTGCCACTGGAGCAAAAGTTTCTTCAAAATCAATTCCCTCTACCTGAGAATATCCTTTGCACACCAATCTTGCTTTATTTCTCACAACTTCACCATCTTCATTCAATTTATTCTGGAAGACCCATTTAGTTCCAATTACATTTTTGTTTTCAAGTCTAGGAACAAGATCCCAAGTATGATTCTTTTCAATTTGTATTAATTCTTCTTCCATTGCTTTTACCCAACTTTTATCATTACAAGCTTCATTCACTGATTTTGGTTCAATCTTTGAAATCAGACAATACTCGTCTTGTTCTTCAGCAATTCTTCTTCTAGTTTGAACACCTTTATTTTTATCTCCCATGATCTGATTTTTAGAATGATTCAATCTTACATACCTGGGAGTTTTGGGATTTTCTTCAACTTCTAATTCTTGAACTTGTTCCTCAACATTTACATTAACTTCTTGAGTCACTGGATTCTCCAGAGTAAACTGGACTTGCTTTCCTTCATTTGGACTTTCATTTTGATCATCTAATTCATATCCACAAAACCTTGAAGGTCTCCCCTTGCTTTCATCAACCTTGACATTAGCACTTTCAACATTTTTTTTCAATCTCTTGTTAAAGCACCGGTATGCCTTGCTTTGATTAGAATAACCCAGAAATATTCATTCATCACATATTGCATCAAACTTGCCTAGATCTTCATCTCTTTTGATATAACATTTACTACGAAAAACTCTAAACAATTTCATAGAAGGAGTATTACCCAACCATAGTTCATAAGGTGTTTTATTAGAATTACCTTTGATCTGCACCCGGTTAAGAGTGTAGATAGTAGTACTCATAGCCTCTCTCCAATAGACATGTGGAACATTTCCTTCCATCATCATGGTTCTAGTAGCCTCTTGAATAGTCTGGTTCTTCCTTTCCACAACTCCATTCTGCTGAGGAGTCCTAGGAGCAGACAACTGTCTTCTTATTCCATGATTTTCACAAAATGCATTAAACTCACAGGAGATAAACTCTCCACCTCTCTCAGATCTCAAACACTTTATCTTCACACCAATCTCATTCTCCACCCTAGCCTTAAACACTTTGAATTTGTCAAGATCCTCTATTTTCTCTCTCAAGAATGTGACCCACATCATCTGGGAGTGATGATCAATCAGCAAGATAAAGTATCTGTCTCCTTGCAAACTCCTAACCCTGGCAGGACCACACAAATCAGTGTGCACAAATTCCAAAAATCCACTTGAAGATTGTTCTTTATTGAATGTAGCTCTATCATATTTGCCCAATTGACATTCCTTACACATGCTATTGGTAGGTTTCACAAGCTTTGGAAGATCTCTCACATCCTGAGCAGTACTTAGCTTAACAATATTATCAAAGTTTACATGACACATTCTCCTATGCCATAGCCAACTCTGATCAATCTGAGCAATCAAATAACTTTTACTAGTACCACTTAAATGAAATATGTTACCTCTAGTTTGTGTACCAGATGCAATCTCAGTTTTGAATCTTTCCAAAATTCTGTATTTTCCATCCTTGAATTGGAGATCATATCCCTTTTCAACCAACTGTCCAACACTGAGAAGATTATCCTTCAACCCTTCCACATACAAAATATCATTAGTGTTATTCTTACCATCAAGAGAAATGGATCCTCTACCATAGATTCTACCAGCTGAATTGTCTCCAAACTTCACAGTTCCACCTTCATACCTTTCCATACTTATAAAACTTACTCTTCTCACCCATCATATGATGAGGGCATCCACTGTCAATTACCCATTCATCCTTTTCGTCAACCTGAGCAGTGAAATCTCTTTCCACATTCACATAGCTAGTAGATTCAATAGGCACCGAATCCTCTTCTTTGATGGTAATAAACACCCATTCATTTCCTAAGGTACTTCCCTTATCAGATCCACCATCAATGACTCCTTCTTCAGTAGCTTCTTGGACACAGTAGCATTTCTTTTGAACCTTAGGCCTATTAGGGTTTGGATTTGAAACCCTCTCCAGACATCTTGAGGCAAAATGACCAATCTTATTGAAAGAAAAACATTTGAAAGGCAACTATCCTTCATACTTATCGAATCCTCTTGGTAGTCTTTTGGCAAAAAGAGCTTCAAGTTCTTCAACCTCTGATTCATCTTCTTCAAGATCCTTCCTTTCCTTCTCAAATCTAGTTAGTCTTCTTGAAGATCTTTCACCTGGATCAAATCTTTGCTTTCCAAAAACATTGGCCTTAAATGCAGATTCATATTTAGGAAGAGAATCGCCAAACTCACTCATTTCAAATGCTGAAAGCTTGCCAACTAATTGATCTGTTGTAACAGTTGTCACAATCCTGATCTCCTCAATAGCAGCAACTCTATGTTTGTATGAAGTAGGTAAGGATCTGAGCACTTTGCCAACAATATCTAATTCTTCCATTTTTCCACCAACACACCTGATACTTCTCACAAGTTCATTCACCTTCTGCATGTAGGAAGTAATGTTTTCGTCTTCAGTCATCCTCAAATTTTCATATCTACCCTTTAGGCTTGCAACTTAGCATATTTGACATATTCATCACCTTCATATAGAGTTTCCAACTTCTTCCATATTTCATGAATAGTTTTTTAATTCTAGGACATTTGTCATTTCTGTATCAGTTAGGGCACTCAAAAATGCTTCTTTAGCCTGAATGTTATTTTTAGCATCTTTGAGTTCATATGGAGTTGAAGGACCTTTCTACGGAGGCTTATACTCATCCTTAGTTATTAACCAATAAGAATCACCCATGCATTGCAAGTGGCACTCCATGTGACTCTTCCAGAGAGAGTAATTTGTTCCATCAAATCTCAGACTGTCCTTGCAAGTCGACATCTTGGATCTCCTCAAGCGGTCAAGCTTCTTTTAGAGGAACCAGCTCTGATACCAATTGTTGAAATTAGGGAAGACAACTGAGAGGGGGGGTTTGAATTAGTTGTCACAAAAACTTTTATCCTTTGCTACAATTAAACTTCTTTACCACTTATTAATAGATGAATGATATGACCATGAAAGCATGAATCAACAACACATGAGTAGAAACAAAATCAACACACATATAACACCAGGATTTTTACGTGGAAACCTAGTTAAGGGAAAAACCATGGTGGGGGTTAACCCACAAGATTTATTCTCTATTAAAAGAATAGAAAAATGGGAAGGCACTTGCCTTCGGGTGCACTACCCATAGCTCACTGCTCAAAGAGACTCACTATCTACAAATGTTTATATGTTAACATAGAAAGATTGAACTGAGAAACATCATCTTTTTCTTCATGCCAAGGTTAAGTTCCATTGAAGCTCACAATATTTCTACTTTGCCCTGAAACACTTCTTCACTATCTCCTCATCCTTTACTGCTCTTCTTCTTCTATTCTTCCTCTTCTCTGCTCTACCTTTCTTTCTTAGGTTCTTATCATTTTTGCATAAGGACCCATTTCCACAACTCAACCACACATATTTATATGCTTCATCAAACTTAGAATAAACAACAAGGTTGACACTACAAACATTTGACTTAATGTGAATCACTATACTATCAGCCAAACATAGTTGGGACCCAAATCTTCCTTGAACAACATGCCACACTTCATAGAACCTCTCTTAGATCATCTGCAACATGCACAAAGCATCCGGTTGGCCAAGATTTGAAAGAATAGAAACACCCAAGGACAAATCTACAACCACGAGCTCAATCCTTGATGCAGACCACCAACATAGTAGGCACATGATTCAATGACCACTAAAGCACAATGAAATCAATAAGAACAACCGCACAACCTTACTTTACTAGAAAAACTTGCATCTTCATCCAGGAACTTAAGAACTCTCACTGTCATGACTGTCACACTAGAAAGATTGCTTGTGAACCCCCAAACTATGAACCTCTTGAGTTGAGGATACATACTAACATCCAAAACACACCTCTAGATCCATAGATCATAATATTCCAATGTAGATCAATCGGGACCAATTTTCTATCACTCTGTCACCTCTGAACAACTGCAAAACCCAGTTCTACCTAGATGGCCATAACTTCACAAATTCTTCATGTGGATCCCTCAAATCTTAACTGGAGCAACTTCAGATGATCCTTCACAACACCCTTTGGTCTACAAACTCTGATCTTCATCTCACTAGGAATGTGGAACAATCTACATCAGTGAACTACACTGTCTTAACTATCTTTTACAAAGAGATATGTAACTCACTTGTTTCTTCTGGAGAGGCTAATTTTCTCAATATCCTCAACATATAAGCCTTCTAGAATAGGATACAGTTGACACCAATGACAACAAGAATATGTTGACATCAGTGACAACACCAATTAGGCACATATTTGCAACAGTATGAACATTTTGTGATCTTGGGATTCGTGGTGGAATATTTTGTCGTACATAATTTGTGTTACTTGGATTGTGAGGTGCTTTTGAAATATTTAGATCACTTACATTCTATTGTGACCCCTGTGGATTACTTGTATGAGCATGCCTACTTTTCTTGTGGGGCAATATATTTTTTGAGTTACTTATTGCATCAAGATTTTATTTGTTGTAACTCTTGTTTTACGTGTTCTTCCTCTTCCTTTAGTTTGGCTAACTTGAGCTCTTCCTGTAATTGCTATAGATCTTGTTGTACCTCATCAGCATTTTGTGTGTCTTTTGGTGGACTATCATAAGTCTCTATGGATGCCATTTGGTCCATGTACCCACATTGAACTTCTCCACCCTATTGAAGTACAATTCTATAATCATAGTCTTCTTGGACTTGCATCCTTTCTCGTTCAAGCTATACCTCAAATTTAATTTACTTTTGAGGGTTGGGTTTATATTGATGAAGAATGTCACTTAAGTTATTTTATTCGAACTGGGTAGGGCAGCTCCTTGATTGGAATCATTCATGAAATACTGATTCATGTAGAGGAGTAAAACTATTATGTGTTGTGAGAGGTTGTTCTGATGTATTTTCTTGAGTACTATGGTTATTATTTTGGGTGCGTTCTAGCTGATTTGATGTTCTTCCATTCTTCTTAGCAGTGGTCTTTGAAGGTGGGAAGGATTTCTTATCATTCAACTTCTTACCATCTGTCTTGGATCTCCTACCGTCCATGTTATAAGAGACTATGATACTTCAATACATAACGTATCTAGGATTTTGTTTAGAGTCGCCACCTCTCTTAGAGAAGAATGATTTTATCTTCTGTGGTTTTCTCCACCAGCAGAGTTATGATTCTTTAATTTCTTGACTCTATTATGATGGTCTTCTACCAAGTTTTCTTAGGTTAATCCTCAACGGAGTCGCCGATTCTATTGGCTCCCAAAATTGTAGCTTGCTACTTCTAAGGGTATGCCAAGTCCTATGGCTAGACTAACAAGGTTTTGGCCAACGAAACAAAGTTAACCAATGTGGTGTAGAACTCCCTACTATTTAGGTTCTGCTAGACCTAGGTGGGTGTACCTTCAATAGTTTATACAAATTTAAGGATTATGTATGCTTTGATTATAGTAATCTATTTTCTAATGGCATATGAGTGTGAAATGGATACAAGAGTAATAGATAATTCTAAAAAGATTATGACTTTAGATTGAGTATGATCAGTGCCTATTCCTATTGGGATAATGGTGTCAAGATTTATGTGATATGTGAATTTATCTACTTGGCTTAACTCTAACTACTTGGCACTTTTGGATGTAACTTATACTTTGTATATACGTGCAAAATTGTTGGTTATCAGGCTCTTCTTATAAATCTGATATCTTTTTGAGTTATTGCGATTGTCTAAAAGGATTTTAATTCTAGCTTGAAGGAAACCAATTAAGATAATTTTTTTAAAGGATTTTAATTCTGGGCAAAAACTAATAAACAAAAATCACTTAGATGAAGTTTAATTCTCTTCTCTTGGAAACCAATCAAGAAAATCACACAGAGGTAGCAAATGTGTCTTAACAAATTAAATATATGCTCAACACATTTAATTTTAATAACAAGAAAATATCAATATGGAGACAACCAAATAACTCATAAGAATTAATATCAACAAAGTAGTTGAACACCAGAGATTGAGCTGCCGATTAAACTTTCTTTCCAATTATATTACTTCAAAATTCATAAAGGTTTTTCTGTATTATGTTCTATGAGCATAAATGAAAATGTAATAATATATTGTATGTTATGATATCTTTTAAACTTGGCCTTGGTTTCCCTTATATACAAGAAGAACCAATCTTTAGGCCAAAACAAGGTGACTTTTCAGAAATTACAAGTCTTTAGATAACTAATGATTGTTCTAAACATAATTAAGAAATAAACAAAGAAAGTAATCTAGGCATCCATAGTAATCATGATCTAAGTTTGTTAATCATCATAGAGGACTTGTGACCATTGGCCTGGCAAGCTTCTCCTCTTCAATGATGCAGTATTCGATGAACATGCTTTGCCCACTATCATTTCAGATGCACTATTTATTGTTTCTCCTCCATTCTTAACCTTTGAATCTAATATCATAAAAATTCTTGAATTAGCATTTGGCAAAATTTCACTTCAAGTTTATCACAAGGGTCAAAGGATTCTTCAAATTTTCTAGCTTCTTTCTTAACCATTGTCTTCCATTTTTTAATCAGCTGAGCATGCAGACATGGCTGGTGCAAAGGTTTTTGACCCCTTATGTTCCTCGAGAGATGAATAAGTTAATTTTAAAAAGATGATCAACATATTCTTGAGAAACATAAGTATTTGTGGTAGAGATTATTTCTTTCATAACAAATTCTAGAGTAAAAATCCGTTCTAACTATATATGTGTTCTATCCATCACCCTGGCTTCATCATTAATCTTATTGAGAGCCACTGAGAACAACCGAGCCAATCTAATTTTCCATGTGCTCTATTCTTTTAGATTGCCTTCATCATTGAAGAAATTGGGAAAAGCCATATTCAAAGGTTAATCAAAATCACCAATATCCTATATTAACATAGTGTTAAACTTTTCATGCATGTCGATCAGCTCATCATAATTCTTAAACACCTATGTATCAACATCTCCCTTGGCTATCAAATCTTCCTTCTTTTCCAACATCGTGAGATGTAGTCTTTTATGCTCTTGATAGGTAATATGTGTTCTATCATGCACTACCCATACCCTATAAACATTCCCCAACATCTTCTCGAATCTTTTCTCAATTAATTCTGAGGCCATTTTACATTTGATAGATTTTATTTATGTTTGTAACTGATCACCATGTTTCTAAATTAATTTAGCTTTAATCTTCCAATAAGCAGTCTTAGCTCTGGCCTCTACCACCTTCTTATCAACTTCCAACCATGGTGAATAGCTTCTTGAGGAGGATGGCAGTCTATCTTTGTAGCTAGAAATTTCTTGTCTCAATCTTTCATTCTCTGTCATATACATTTTATTAATCTTTACCAACATATCAATTTGGGCCTTTGTGTATCTTGCAACATTTATGGTCAGGTCAGTAGTTTCCATGGGATCAGTGTCCTCAATTCTTTGTACCAAAAGATGGCCAAATGTCTTATTTGGGTCATCAATAACTAGAGGCTTTTTATTTGGTGGGTACAAATTTTAAAAATGATAATCTTTACCTGGTTAAGGATACTTAAATCCTTACTTTAGTAAAGATCATTAAATTATTTATTTGTATTAAATACAAAGTA
Organism: Cunninghamia lanceolata; assembly: GCA_027924645.1. Lineage (NCBI taxonomy): Eukaryota > Viridiplantae > Streptophyta > Pinopsida > Cupressales > Cupressaceae > Cunninghamia > Cunninghamia lanceolata. The sequence goes on along the minus strand of BSBN01000377.1, from coordinate 24,710,013 downwards.
TTTTTATTTTAGGTGAGTATCCTCACACATGTGTGAGGATAACTCACGTCATTATTCCTCTTGGAGGAATAATTGATTTATTTAGCTACCTCCTTAAGAGGTCGACTCATTGCACTTATTCACATGAAAGTTGGGATATGGGAGTTGCATGCAACTCCCCCTCTCACCTCTATTTATAGAGGTTCTCTCTCCTTACTTTTTATTCCTCTCTCATTCTTCTCTTCTCGTTCATTTCTTGAGGAGGTCCTCCCTCTCTTTGTAATATTTTTATTTCATGGCTTCATGCCATCTTTCATAATCTATGGGGCTTTTTTCTTTGCTTTTTCCCCCTTCAAAATCTCTTGTCTTTGTGTTGTTCTTTTGGTGGATGCTTGCAGATTTTCTTCTACTTTATGGTAATATCTTTTTATTATTTATTTATTTAACTCTCACAATCTTGATTAGTTGTTTCCTGGTCATTATTTTTGTAGCATGGTATCAAAGCCAAGCAACTAATATTTTTGTGAGTTATATTTTTTTGTGTAGCTTACACCTTGGAGACTTCATTGTATTTTAGAGAAGAGATTTTTTTTTGTGCAGGAACAAGTTTACCTTTTTTTATTTCTTTTTGTAACCCTATTGCATGCAGGTTATTTTAGTTTTTCTTGCAGTAAGGGTTTTCAAAAATTTAGATCTTATTGTTGTAAATTAATAATATCAATATGAGTTATTTTTGGTCTCCATGCTGGATTTGCAATCTGATTAAACAAAATCTATTCTTCTTTGAAGCATCCACCTTGAAGAAAATTATAGATTTGAAAGGAGAGAAGTTTGTTGTTTCTATGTAGGAACAAGGGTTTTAACCCTTTCTCTTTTTATTCTAACCCTTTTACATACAATTTTTTTTAGAAAGGGTTTACAAGATCCCATATCAACAAATCCCATATCAACAAGGTTGCATTATTTGGGTGATAACCTAATCTAGAGCGTATTTTGTCTACCCCTTCAATGCTCAATTGCAATTTCTTATCTGAACTCTTTAGAAAGCTATCCAATATAATGGCAGAGCTCATATCCCATCCTGAGAGAAACATAACACCTACCTCTTCTAGCAATGCTCTTCCTTTCTTTGGAGTCATGGCTTCCATTTCTCTATCAATCTATGCCTGTAGCTCCTTTAAAGCTTCAGCTTCCCATTCAGAGGTGATATGTTTAATTTTTTCTCTTATTTGTTTACCTTTGTATTCATACAAAAAGGCTTTGAACTCATGGGTTTTGACAAAATCATCATAAAAAACAAATCTTTTGCTGGCACTATGTCTCACATCATCAGAGAGTTCATCTGGGGACTCCATCACAAACACATCTCTTTCCATTGGGGTTTCATACTTTTCAATCACAGGTTTGGACACCTGTATACCTTCATTTCCATTCTCCATTTCTCCTTGTTCTGAGATAGGTGTATCCACAGAGAAGCTAATATTCGGTGTAGGTTGAGGGGAGAGATGGCAAAGTGGAGTTTCATACTCAACTTGCATTTCCCCGATATTTTCATTCTTCTTGGCAAACACCTCAGGACGCACATCCTTAGTCAATTTTGCTTTATGTGAAATTAATGCATCTAGCCTCTGTGTTAGATCTTTGATTTCAAGAAAGGCTCATATATAAAGGGGATTACTAGATATCCTCCAAGCCTCTGATAACATCAATTTATGATATTAATTTCTCCTATTAGCTATGCAATTCTCATCAATATTTCTTATCAAATCATCGTCCACAAAGAGTGTATGATGATATCCTTTCAGCTTTTTGCTTATTTTTACCTCATTTATGAAATGTTCTTTCCTTTAGGAATTTTGTATTGCTCTAGTTTTTTTTTAAAATCAATTGATATCCCTTTTTAGAAATAACAGTGAAATATCAAAAACATAATGTTCCAAGCATCAATGACTACTTATTATAACTTTTGAGATGCATAAAATCATAATAGGGTAATTGCCTCACCATTTCCAAATAAGAAATTCTATCTGGATAGGTCTTTGGCAGCAAAAATGGTGCTCCCTCATATCCATAGATCCTAATTTTTGTGCAATCACTGTAAGCATACCAATCACCCTAGTTGTGATTGATCTTTCCACTTCCACCCTTATCCTTAGGTCTCAAGAACTTCTGCACTTCTAGTGACATGTTGTAATCACATGGATGATCCAATAGATTATACAAAGGCTTCACAAAGTACTCTTCAAAATACAAATAGTGTGATCTCTCACATATACTATCCCTTGAATAGTTGTCCACATCTATATAGGCCTGATGTTCCCATCCTTATCTAGGTCTCTTATTCTCAGACATTCATCCCACCCTAGCCTTAAACACTTTGAATTTGTCAAGATCCTCTGATTTCACTCTCAAGAAACTGACCCACATCATCTGGGAGTGATCATCAATTAGCAACATAAAGTATCTGTGTCCTTGCAAACTCCTAACCCTGGAAGGACCACACAAATTAGTGTGCACAAGTTCCAACAATCCACTTGAAGATTGTTCTTTACTCTTGAATGGAGCTTTGTTCTGTTTTCCCAATTGACATTCCTTACACATGCTATTGGTAGGTTTCACAAGCTTTGGAAGATCTCTTATAGGCTAAGTAGTACTTATCTTGACAATGTTATCAAAGTTTACGTGACACATTCTCCTATGCCATAGCCAACTCTGATCAATCTGAGAAATCAAACAACTTTTACCAGTACCACTTAAATGAAAGATGTTACCTCTATTTTGTGTACCAAATGCAATCTCAATTCCTGGAGCTTTCCAAAATTCTACATTTTCCATCCTTGAATCGAAGAACATATCCCTTGTCAACCAACTATCCAACACTCAAAAGATTATGCTTCAACCCTTCCACATACAAAACATCATTAGTGTTATTATTACCATCAAGAGAGATGGATCCTCTACCAGGGATTCTACCAGCTGAATTATCTCCAAACTTCACAATTCCATCTTCATACCTTTCCATACTTACAAGCTTACTCTTATCACCTATCATATGATGAGAGAATCCACTGTCAATTACCCATTCATCCTTTTGTTCAACCTGAGCAGCCAAATCTTTTTCCACATTCACACAACTAGCATATTTAATAGGCACCAGATCTTCTTCTTTGATGGAAATGAACACCCATTCATTTCCTGAGGTATTTCCCTTATCAGATTCATCATCAATGACTCCTTCAGAAGCTCCTTAGACATAGTAGCATTTCTTCTCAACCCTAGGCCTTTTAGGGTTTTTCTTTGAAACCATCTCTGGACATCTTGAGGCAAAATGACCAATCTTATTGCAAACAAAACATTTGAAAGGCAACTTTCCTTCATACTTATCAGACCCTCTTGGTCGTCTTTTGGCAAAAAGAGCTTCAATTTCTTCAAGCTCTCATTCATCTTCTTCAAGATCCTTCCTTGCCTTCTCAAATCTAGTTAGTCTTCTTGAAGAGCTTTCTCCTGGATCAAATCTTTGCTTTCCAAAAGTACTGGCCTTAAATGCAGATTCAGATTTAGGATGAGAATTGCCAAAGTCACTCATTTCAAATGCTGAAAGCTTGCCAACTAACTGATCCGTTGTAACAGTTGTCACAGTCTTGATCTCCTCAATAGCAGAAACTCTATGTTTGTATGAAGTAGGTAAGGATCTGAGTACTTTGCCAACAATCTTTGATTCTTCCAGTTTTCCACCAGCACACCTGATACTTCTCACAAGTTTATTCACCTTCTGCATGTAGGAAGTGATGTTTTCATCTTCACTCATCCTCAAATTTTCATATCTACCCTTTAGGCTTTGCAACTTAGCACATTTGACATATTCATCACCTTCATATAGAGTTTCCAACTTCTTCCAGATTTCATGAGTAGGTTTTAATTCCAGGACATTTGTCATTTCTGTATCGGTTAGGGCACTCAACAATGCTTCTTTAGCCTGAATGTTGTTTTTAGTATCTTTGAGTTCATTTGGAGTTGAAGGACCTTTCTCTGGAGGCTTATACTCATCCTTAGTTATTAACCAATAAGCATCACCGATGCATTGCAAGTGGCACTCCATGCGACTCTTCCATAGAGAGTAATTTATTCCATCAAATCTCAGACTGTCCTTCTTGCAAGTCGACATATTGGATCTCCTCAAGCGGTCAAGCTTATTTTAGAGGAACCGACTCTGATACCAATTATTGAAATTAGGGTAGACAACTGTGAGGGGGGGTTGAAGCAGTTGTCACAAAAACTTTTATCATTTTCTACAATTAAACTTCTTTACCACTTATTAATAGATGAATGATATAACCATGAAAGCATGAATCAACAACACATGAGAAGAAACAAAATCAACACACATATAACACCAAGATTTTTGTGTGGAAACCTGGTTAAGGGAAAAACTAGTGTGGGGGTTAACCCATAAGATTTATTCTCTATTAAAAGAATAGAAAAATGGGAAGGCACTTGCCTTCGGGTGCACTGTCCAGAGCTCACTACTCAAAGAGAATCACTATCTGCAAATGTTTATATGATTAACACAGAAAGATTGAACTAAGAAACAACATCTTCTTCTTCATGTTAAGGTTCAGTTCTATTGAAGCTCACAATATTTCTGCTCTACCCTGAAACACTTCTTCACTATCTCCTCATCCTTTACTACTCTTCTTCTTATGTTCTTCCTCTTCTCTGCTCTTCCTTTCTTCCTTTCTTAGGATCTTATCATTTTCGCACAAGGATGCATTTCCACAACTCAACCACACATATTTATATGCTTCATCAACCTTGGAATAAACATCAAGGTCAGCACTGCAAACATTTGACTTAATGCAAATCACTATATTGTTTGCCAAACATAGCTGGGACCCAAATCTTCCTCAAACAACATGCCACGCTTCATAGAACCTCTCTTAGATCATCCGCAACATGCAGAAAGCATCCAGTCAACAAAGACTAGAAAGAACAGCAACACCCAAGGACAAATCTTCAACCACGAGCTCAATCCTCAATGTGGAAAACCAACATAGTAGGCACATGATCCAAAGACCACCAAAGCATAATGAAATAAACAAGAACAACTGCACCACCTTACTTTACTAGAAAAACTTGTATCTTCATCCAAGAACTTAAGAACTCTCATTGTCATAACTGTCACACTAGAAAGATTGCTTGTGGACCTCCAAACCATGAACATCTTGAGTTGAGGATACACACCGACATCCCAAACACACATCTAGATCCACAGGTCATAATATTCCAATGCAGATCAATCCGGACCAATTTTCTGTCACTTTATCACCTCTGAACAATTGTAAAACCTAGTTCTACTCAGATTGCCATAATTTCACAAATTCTTCATGCAGATCCCTCAAATCTTAACTGGGGCAACTTCAGATGATCCTTCACAACACCCTTTGGTCTGCAGACTCTAATCTTCATCTGACTGGGAATGCGGAGCAATCTACATCACTGAACTGCACTGTCTTCACTGTCTTTTATAGAGAGATATGTAACTCACTTGTTTCATCCAGAGAGGCTAATTTTCTCAATATCCTCAACATATAAGTCTTCTAGAATAGGATACAGTTGACACCAATGACAACAAGGATATGTTGACATCAATGACAACACCGATTAGGCACATATTTGCAACAGTATGAACATTTTGTGATCTTGGGATTCGTGGTGGAATATTTTGTCGTACATAATTTGTGTTACTTTGATTGTGAGGTGCTTTTAAAACATTTAGACCACTTACATTCTGGTGTGACCCATGTGGATTACTTATATGAGCATGCCTGCTTTTCTTGTAGGGCGGTATATATTTTGAGTTACTTATTGCACATCAAGATTTTATCTGTTGTAACTCTTGTTTTATTTATTCTTCCTCTTCCTTTAGTTTGGCTAACTTGAGCTCTTCCTGTAATTTCTATAGATCTTATTGTACCTCATCAGTATTCCATGTCTTTTGGTGGACTATCATAAGTCTCTGTAGATGCCATTTGATCCTATTGGATTTAGGACAGACAACTGAGAGGGGGGGAATCAGTTGTCACCAAAATTTTATTCCTTATTGACTTTAAACCTTCTTATATTTCAATAGCATATCAAGGATTCAATCATGGAAGCATAATGCAATAAATCAAGAGCAGAAACAAATTCAACACATATAACACCAAGATTTTAACATGGAAAACTTAGTTAAGGGAAAAACCACGAGGTGACAAAACCCAAGAATGAATTCTCTATTAAAAGAATAAGATAAATAAAATGGAACTTGCTAGTTAGGGCTCATTGCCCAAGCACACTTCTCACAAGAGGCCCATTGCCTACAAGAGACACACTATCTACAAAAGAATATAAGTATTACATACTTCAACTGGAGATTAGCATCTTCACTATGCTTGAGTCAGTTCCATTTAAGCTCAATACCTCTTCTATGCTTTTCTCTCTTCTTCACTACCACCTTCTCATCATGACCCCAAATCCTTTTGAATGATTTCACAACTCTTATTTATACATGACATCGACTTTGGAATGATCATCAAAGTCAGCACAATATACATATATTTTATTACAGGGCAATTACAAAAATACAACTTGACTTATTACAAAAATGTCATGTGCATTACTACACAGTCAACCACACATAGCTAGTACTTCAATCTTCTTTAAGGAACACACCATGCTTCGCAAAACATCTTCAAGATTATCTGCAACATGTGCAAATCATCCAGTTGGCCAAGACTAGGAAGAACACCATCACCCAAAGGTAAATCTTTAATTATGAGCTCAATCTTCAATGTGGACCGCCAACACAAACTGGACACAATCTAGAGACCCCCACAAGCTTTCTTGAATCACCAAGAACATCTGCACTACTCCTGCTTACTGTAATCATTCGCATCTTCATCTGGAACCTTAAGAACACAGTCGATCATCACTGTCACATTAGAAGGATTGCTTGTGGACCTCCAAACCATGAACCAATTGAGTTGTCAATTTACATTAGCCTCTCAAACATGCCACCAGATCCACAGAACATGATATTGTATTTTTAGATCTCACTGGACCTATTTGAGTCACTCTGTCACTTCTAAACATTTGCCAAAACTAGTTTTACTCTTATGGAAATAACTCCTCCACATTTTCATGCAGACCTTTCAAATCTTGACTAGATCATCTTCAGATACATATCTACAAACCCTTTGATTCGCATTCTTTGATCTTCATCTGGATGGGATCTTCACTTCATAGAGCTTCACTGTAATCACTGATCTTCTCTATTTCTGATAGGACTAATTTTCTCAATATCCTCAGCATACAACTCATCCAATCTTTGACATCAATGCAATAGGAGTATGTTGACATCAATGACAACACCAGTTAGGTCCATACTTGTAACAATCTCCCCCTTTGTCATTGATGGAAACATATAATGTGAAAACTTGTTTTAACCATCAGGACAAGAACTTCTCTTAACTGACTGACATAGCTCCCCCTATCAACAACAACCATTCACATGTCTTCTATTCCTTAAATGCTCCCTCTTTGATTAGTAACCACTTTTGTTTTCCACATGTCTTCTCTCCCCCTTTGACATCAATGGCAAAGGGCACATACTTGTAACCACTTCTCATACTTTAGAAACATACAAACTGCTCCCCCTGAGTAGCAACCTCCTAACATCAATCCGGATCACAAGATATGACTATGGGATCCACCAGACTGATGCACATCAGTGCACCTTAATTCAGAACCAGAGGAGTAATAACCCCTAACTTCTTCGTTGGATACTCAAAAAACTCCTTAGGTAGAGGTTTAGTAAAAATGTCTGCAATCTGATCTTTTTGAGGGCACAAACTCCAATCTACCTTCATTCTTGTTTACTTGCTCTCTCAAAAAGTGGAACTTGATGGATATATGTATTGTCTTTGAATACAACACCAGATTTTTTGATATATTTATTGCACTTGAATTATCACAAAAGATTGTGATAGGTTCTTCATACTCCACTCTGATATCTCTTAGCATTTGCTTCATCCACAATACTTGAGTGCAACTGCCTGCTACTACAATATACTCTACTTCTGCAGTGGACAGAGATATTTCCTCTTATTTCTTGCTTAGCCAAGAAACCAATCTTTTTCCCAAAAAGAACGCACCACCACTGGTACTCTTCCAGTCATTCACATCTCCTACCCAATCAGCATCTGTATATGCATGAAGAGAGAAATCATGATCCTTAGGATACCATAATCCATATTCAGCTGTTCCCTTCAGATATTAAAGAATTCTCTTGATTGCCATGACATCAAACTCTCTAGTATTAGCTTGGAATCTGGCAACAAGACCAACAACATTCATAATATCAGGTCTAGATTGAGTAAGGTAAAGTAGTCCTCCAATCATTGACCTATATTTTTTCTAATCAGCCTTAAGGGATTCATCATCTTTACTCAGCTTACATCCAGTTGCCATGGGAGTATTCATTGCGTTTGAATCTTCCATCCCAATTTTTTTCAATAATTCTTTCACATATTTGGTCTGTGATATGAAGATTCCTTTCTTTGTTTGAGTGATTTGCAAACCCAAGAAGAAATTAATTACCCAAACATAGACATCTCAAAGTCACTTTGCATTTGATTTGCAAAAGTCTTGCACATACTATATTTTCCTCCAAAAATGATATCATCAACAAATACTTCAACAATCAAGATATTTTCATGATCAATCTTAAAATACAGATTACTATCAGCAGTACCTTTGTTGAAACTGATCTTCAAAAGATGTTTGTCCAATCTTTCATACTAGGCTCTTGGGGCTTGTTTGAGTCCATATAATGCCTTCTTCAACTTGCAGACCATATCTCCATGATCGGACAATTGAAATCCATCTAGTTGCTCAATGTATACCTCTTCTTCCAAATCACCATTTAGGAAAGTAGACTTGACATCCATCTGATATGCCTTGAAATCTTTGAAGGCAGCAAAGGCAAGAAATAATCTGACTGCTTCAATTCTTGCCACCGGAGTAAAAGTTTCTTTAAAGTCAATTCCTTCTACTTGAGAATAACCCTTACATACCAATCTGGCTTTGTTTCTTACTACTTCACCTTATTCATTCAGTTTATTCCAAAAGACCCACTTAGTCCCAATCAGATTTTTGTTCTTAGGTCTGGGAACAAGATCCCAAGTGTGATTCTTTTCAATCTGCATCAATTCTTCCTCCATTGCTTTAACCCAGCTTTCATCATTGCATGCTTCACTTACTATTTTTTGTTCAATTTTTGAAATCAAACAATTCTTCACCGAATATTGAGCATTTTTTCTTCTTGTTTGAACACCTTTGCTTCTATCTCCTATGATCTGATCTTTAAGATGATTTAGTCTTACATACTTGGGAGTTTTGGGATTCTCTTACACTTCTAATTCTTGGATAGGTTCATCCAAACTTGTCTCTTCGTCTTGTATTTCAAGATTCTCTGGATTAGTCTGAATTTGAACTAGAGTTGGGACTTGTTCTCCTTGGTCGGAGACATCATTCTGATCATCTGCTTCATACTCATAATACCTTGAGGGACTTTCCATGCCTTCATCAACCTTCACATTTGTACTTTCTACAATCTTCCTAAATCTCTTTGTTATAACACCGATATGCTTTTCTTCAAGTAGAATATCCCAAGAATATTCCTTCATCACTTCTAGCATCAAACTTTCCAAGGTCTTCATCTCGTTTGATATAGAATTTACTACCGAAGACTCTAAAATACTTCATAGTAGGAGTGATGCCAAACCAAAGTTCATAAGGAGTCTTACCAGTATTGCCTCTAATTTGTACCTGATTAAGAGTATAGACAGCAGTGCTTACAACTTCTCTCCAATAGATCTAAGGAACATTTGATTCCATCATCATGGTCCTAGATGCTTCCTGGATGGTCCAGTTCTTTCTCTCTACTACTCCATTATGTTGTGGAGTCCTTGGAGTAGATAACTGTCTCTTTATCCCACGTTTCTCACAGAATGATATGAACTCACCAGATGTGAATTCTCCACCTCTGTCAGACCTGAGGCACTTTATGTTTATGCTAGTTTCATTTTCTACCATAGCCTTGAATATTTTAAACTTCTCAAGTGCTTCAGATTTCTCCTTTAAGAAAGTTACCCACATCATCTAGGAGTGGTCATCAATCAGCAACATGAATACCTATCTCCTTGCAGACTCCTAGTTCTTGCTAGACCACAGAGATCAGTGTGCACCAAGTCTAACAATTTGGTTGAAGATTGTTCCTTACTTTTGAATGTGACTCTGCTCTTCTTACCCAACTGACATTCTTTGCACAAACTATTAGTAGGTTTCACCAGTTTTGGAAGATCTCTTATAGCCTGAGTGTTTCTTATCTTGATGATAATATCAAAATTCACATGACACATTCTCCTATGCCACAACCAACTTTGATCAATTTGAAAAAATAAGCAAATTTTGCTAGTACCAACCAATTGGAAGATGTTACCTTTTGTCTGTGTACCAGATGCAATCTCAGTTCCAGAGCTTTCAAAGATCTTGTATTTTCCATTTCTGAAACGGAGATCATAGCCTTTGTCCACCAACTATCCAACACTAAGAAGATTATGCTTCAAACCTTCAACATACAGAACATCACTAGTTTTGTTTTTTCCATCAAAAGAAATGGTTCCTCTACCTTTAATTCTGCTAGGAGAATTATCTCCAAACTTTACAACTCCACCTTCATATCTTTCTAAGCTTAGGAACTTACTCTTGTCACCAGTCATATGGTGAGAGTGTCCACTGTCAATAACCCATTCATCCTTTTCTTCAACCTGAGTAGCCAAAGCACTTTCTATCATCTTATGATTGGTAGATTCAATAGGCATTGGATCTTCTTCTTTGATGGCAATAAACACCCAGTCACTTATGGGTTTGTTTCCTATCTTAGATTCATCATCTCTCACTCCTTCATCATCATCTTCTTGAACATAGTAACACTTCTTCTGAAACCTTGATCTATTAGGGTTTGGCCTTGAAAACCTTTCCAGACATCTTAAGGAAAAATGACCAATCTTATTGTAGGCAAAGCATTTAAAAGGTAATTTTCCTTCATACTTATTGAATCCTCTTGGAAGTCTCTTTGCAATGAGGGCCTCAAGTTGTTCAGCTTCTAATTCATCCTTTTCCAGATCATTCCTTGCTTTATCATACCAAGTTGATTTCCTTGAGGAACTTTCTCTTAGGTATATCTATGTTTGCTTTTTGTAGAGGCACTAGCTTTGAATGCAGATTCAGTCTTGGGAAGTGCATCACCAAACTCAGCCAACTCAAATGTAGATATCTTACCAACCAATTAATCCCTTGTAATAGTTGTTAAAGATGTGATTTACTCAATGGTAGCAACTTTGTGTTTGTAAGAAGGAGGTAAATATCTAAGAACTTTGGCAACAATCTCATCTTCATCCAATATTCCACCAGCACATCTAATGCCACATACAAGCTCATTTACTTTTGACATATATAAAGTGATATTCTCATCTTCAAGTTTTCAAACTTTCCTTTCAGACTTTGCATCTTGGCACACTTAACATATTTGTCTCCTTCATAAAGATTTTCCAGCTTTGTCCAAATCTCATAAGCAATCATCAATCCCATAACATTTGGTAGCTCTAAATCAGACAACACACTCAATAGGGCTTCTTTAGCTCAAAGATTATTGTCTGCATGTCTGACTTCATCTATAGTTGTTGGACCATTCTTTGGGGGAATATATTTAGTTGAGGTTATGTTCCAATACTAATCTCCCATGCATTGTAAGTGACATTCCATGCGGCTCTTCTAGGAAGTGAAGTTTGTTCCATCAAACCTTGGACTATCCTTCTTGTAGGTCGACATCCTGGATCTCCTCAAGTGGTTAAGTTTCTTCTAGAGGAACTTAATTTGATACCAATTGTTGGATTTAGGATAGACAACTAAGGGGGGGGGAATCAGTTGTCACCAAAATTTTATTCCTTATTGACTTTAAACCTTCTTATATTTCAACAACATATCAAAGATTCAATCATGGAAGTATAATGCAATAAATCAAGTGCAGAAACAAATTCAACATATATAATACCAAGATCTAAATATGGAAACCCCAGTTAAGGGAAAAACCACAGGGTGACTAACCCAAGAATGAATTCTTTGTTAAAAGAATAAGATGAATAAAATGGCACTTGCCAGTTAGGGCTCACTGCCTGAGCACACTACTCACAAGAGGTCTACTACCTACAAGAGACACACTGTCTACAGAAGAATATAAGTATTACATACTTGAACTGGAGATTAGCATCTTCACTATGCTTGAGTCAGTTCCATTTAAGCTCAATACCTCTGCTCTGCTTTTCGCTCTTCTTCACTACCACCTCATCATGACCCTGGATCCTTTTGAATGATTTTGAAACTCTTATTTATACATGACATTGAATTTGGAATGATCATCAAAGTTAGCATAATATACACATATTTTATTACAGAGCAATTACAAAAATACAACTTGACTTATTACAAAAACTTCATGCGCATTACTACACAGTCAGCTACACATAGCTAGGACTTCAATCTTCTTCGAGGAACATGCCATGCTTTGCAAAACATCTTAAAGATTATCCACAACATGAGCAAATCATCTGGTCAGCCAAGACTAGGAAGAATACCATCACCCAAAGGTAAATCTTTAATTACGAGCTCAATCTTCAATGCAGACTGCCAACATGAATTAGACACAATCTAGAGACCCCCACAAGCTTTCTTGAATCACCAAGAACATCTGCACTACTTCATCTTATTGTAATCATTCGCATCTTCATCTGAAACCTCAAGAACATAGTCAGTCATCACTGTCACATTAGAAGGATTGCTTGTGGACCTCCAAACCACGAACCAATTGAGTTTTCAATTTACATTAGCCTCCCAAACATGCCACCAGATCCATAGAACATGATATTGTATTTTTAGATCTCACCAGACCTATTTGAGTCACTCTGTCACTTCTGAATAGTTGCCAAAACCTGTTTTACTCTTATGGCCATAACTCCTCCACATTTTCATTTGTATCTCTCAAATCATAACTGGATCATCTTCAGACACATATCTACAAAACCTTTGATGTGCATTCTCTGATCTTCATCTGGCTGGGATCTTCACTTCATAGAGCTTCACTGTCTTTACTGATCTTCTCTATTTCTGATAGGACTAATTTTCTCAATATCCTCAGCATACAACTCATCCAATCCTTGACATCAATGCAACAGGAGTATGTTGACATCAATGACAACACCAGTTAGGCCCATACTTGCAATAGATCCATGGACCCACATTAAACATCTCCACCCTATTGAAGTTCCATTCTATAATCAAAGTCTTCTTAGGCTTGTATCCTTTCTCATTCAAGCCGTACCTCAAATTCATCTTGCTTTTGAGGGTCAGGTTTTTATTGATGAAGAATGTCACTTAAGCTATTTTGTTTAGACTGGGTAGGATAGCTCCTTGATTGGAATCCTTCATGAAATTCTGATTCATATAGAGGAGTAAAACTATTATATGTTGTGAGAGGTTGCGTTGATGTATTTTCTTGAGTACTCTGGTTATTATTTTGGGTGGGTTCTAGCTGATTTGATGTTCCTCCATTCTTTTTAGAAGTGGTCTTTGAAGGTGGGGAGGATTGCTTATCATTCAACTTCTTACCATCTGTCTTGGATCTCCTACCATCCATGTTGAGACTATGATACTTCAATACATAATGTATCTAGGATTTTGTTTAGAGTCGCCACCTCTCTTCAAGAGGAATGATTTTATCTTCTGTGGTTTTCTCCACCAGTAGAGTTATGATTCTTTAATTTCTTGACTCTATTATGATGGTCTTCTACCAAGTTTTCTTAGGTTAATCCCCAGCAGAGTCACCAATTCTATTGGTTCCCAAAATTGCAGCTTGGTACTCCCAAGGGTCTGCCAGGTCCTATGGCCAGATTAACAAGGTTTTGGCCAATGAAACGGAGTTAACCAATGTGGTGTAGAACTCCCTACTATTTAGGTTTTGGTAGACCTAGGCAGGTGTACCTTCAATAGTTTATGCAAATTTAAGGATTATGTATGCTTTGATTATAGTAATCTATTTTCTAATGGCATATGAGTGTGAAATAGATACAAGAGTAATAACTAATTCTAAAAAGATTATGACTTTAGATTGAGTATGATTAGTGGCTATTCCTATTGGGCTAACATGGTTAAGATTTGTGTGATATGCGGATTTATCTATTTGGCTTAACTCTAACTACTTGGCACTTTTGAATGTGACTTTAAATGTGCAAAATTGTTGGTTATCAAGCTCTTCTTATAAATTTGATATCTTTCTGAGTTACTATGATTGTCTAAAAGGATTTTAATTCTAGCTTTAAGGAAACCAATTAAGACGATTTGTTTAAAGGATTTTAATTTTGGGCAAAAACCAATAAACAAAAATCACTTAGAAGGAGTCTAATTCTCTTCTCTTAGAAACCAATCAAGAAAATCACACAGATGCAACAAATGTGTCTAGACAAATTAAATATATGCTCAACACATTTTATTTGAATAACAAGAAAATATCAATATGGAGACAACCAAATAACTCATAAGAATTAATATCAACAAGGTAGTTGAACACCAGAGATTGAGCCGCTGATTAAACTTTCTTTCCAATTATATTACTTCAAAATTCATAAAGGTTTTTCTGTATTATGTTCTAGGAGCATAAATGAAAATGTAATAATCTATTATATGTTATGATATCTTTTAAACTTGGCCTTGGTTTCCCTTATATACATGAAGCAACAAGCTTCAGGCCAAAACAAGGTGACTTTTCATAACTTACAAGTCTTCAGATAACTAATGATTGTTCTGAAACATAATTAAGAAATAAATAAAGAAAGTAATATAGGCATCCACAATAATCATGATCTGAGTTCGTTAATCATCATGGAGGACTTGTGACCGTTGGCCTGACAAGCTTCTCCTCTTCAATGATGCAATATTTGATGAACATGCTTTGCCCACTATCATTTCAGATGCACTATTTATTGTTTCTCCTCTATTCTTAACCTTTGAATCTAATATTGCAAAAATTCTTGAATTAGCATTTGCCAAAATTTCACTTCAAGTTTATCACAAGGATCAAAGGATTCTCTAGATTTTCTATCTTCTTTAGCTTATTTCTTAACCATTGTCTTCCAGTTTTTAATCAGCTGAGGATGTAGACATGGCTAGTGCAAAGTTTTTTGACCCCTTATGTTGCTCAAGAGATAAATAAGTTAATTTTACAAAGATGATCAACATATTCTTGAGAAACATAAGTATTTGTGGTAGAGAGTATTTCTTTCATAACAAATTCCAGAGTAAAAATTCATTCTAACTATATATGTGTGTCATATTCTTGAGAAACATAAGTATTTGTGGTAGAGATTATTTCTTTCATAACAAATTCTAGAGTAAAAATTCGTTCTAACTATATATGTGTGTTATCCATCACCCTGGCTTCATCATTAATCTTATTGCGAGCCACTGGGAACAACTGAGCCAATCTAATTTTCCACGTGCTTTGTTCTTTTAGATTGCCTTCATTATTGGAGAAACTGGGAAAAACCATATGTAAAGGTTGATCAAAATCACTAAGATCCTGTATTAACACAGTGTTAAAGTTTTCATGCATGTCGATCAGCTCATCATAACTCTTAAACACCTATGTATCAACATCTCCCTTGGCTATCAAATCCTCCTTCTTTTCCAACATCTTGTGATGTTGTCTTTTATGCTCTTGATAGGCAATATGTGTTCTATCATGCACTGCCCATACCTTATCAACATTCCCCAATATCTTCTCAAATCTTTTCTCAATTAATTCTGAGGCCATTTTATATTTGAGAGATTTTATTTATGTTTCTAACTAATCACCATGTTTCTAAATTTTTTTATCTTTAATCTTCCAATAAGAAGTCTCAGCTTTGGCCTCTACCACCTTCTTATCATCTTCCAATCATGGTGAATAGCTTGTTGAGGAGGATGGTAGTCTATCTTTGTAGCTAGCAATTTCTTGTCTCAATCTTTCATTCTCTGTCATATACATTTTGTTAGTCTTTACCAGCCTCTCAATTTGGGCCTTTGTGTATCTTGCAACATTTATGTTCAGGTCAGTAGTTTCCATTAGATTAGTGTCCTCAATTCTTTGCAGCAACAGATGACCAAATGTCTTATTTGGGTCATCAATAACTAGAGGCTTTTTATTTGGTGGGTTCAAATCTAATATCAACAAGGTTGCATTATCTGGGTGATAACCTAACCCAAAGCATATTTTGTCTACCCCTTCAATGCTCAATTGTAATTTCTTATCCTGACTCTTTAGAAAGCTATCAAATATAATGGCAGAGCTCATATCCCATCCTGAGAACAACATAACACCTACCTCTTCTAGTAATGCTCTTCCTTTCTTTGGAGTCATGGCTTCCATTTCTCTATCAATCTCTACCTGTAGCTCTTTTAAATCTTTACCTTCCCATTCAGAGGTGATATCTTTAATTTTTTCTCTTATTTGTTTACCTTTGTATTCATACAAAAAGGCTTTGAACTTAGGGGTTTTGACAAAATCATCATCAAAAATAAATCTTTTGCTAACACTATGTCTCCCATCATCAGAAAGTTCATCTGGGGACTCCATAAAAAACACATCTCTTTCCATTGGGGTTTCATACTTTTCAATCACAAGTTTGGACACCTGTATACCTTCATTTCCATTCTCCATTTCTTCTTGTTTTGAGATAGCTGTATGCACAGAGAAGCTAGTATTCGGTGTAGGTTGAGGGGAGAGATGGCAAAGTGGAGTTTCATACTCAGCTTGCATTTCCCTGATATTTTCATTCTTCTCGGCAAACACCTCAGGAGGCACATCCTTAATCAATTTTGCTTCATGCGAAATTAATGCATCTAGCCTCTGTATTAGATCTTTGATTTCAAGAAAGGATCCTGTATATAGGGGATTACTGGATATCCTCCAAGCCTCTAATAACCTCAATCTATGATATGAATTTCTCCTATCAGCTACACAATTCTCATCAATATTTCTTATCAAATCATCATCCACAAAGAGTGTATGATGATATCCTTTCAACTTTTTGCTTGTATTCACCTCGTTTATGAAATGTTCTAGGTCAAAATTTTCCCTTGCATTTCCTTTAGGAATTTTGTATTGCTCTAGTTTTTTATAAATTGATTCATATACCTTTTTAGAAATAACAGTGAAATATCCAAAACATAATGTTCCAATAATCAATGACTACTTGTTATAACTTTTGAGATGCATAAAATCAGAATAGGCTAATTGCCTCACCATTTCCAAATAAGCAATTCTATCTAGACTGGTCTTTGGCAGCAAAAATGGTGCTCCCTCATATCCATAGATCCTAATTTTTGTGCAATCATTGTAAGCATACCAATCACCCCAGTTGTGATTGATCTTTCCACTTTCACCCTTATCCTTAGGTCTCAAGAACTTCTACACTTCTTGTGACAGGTTGTAATCACATGGATGATCGAATAGATTATACAGAGGCTTCACAAAGTACTCTTCAAAATACACATAGTGTGATCTCTCACATCTACTATCCCAAATAGTTGTTCACATCTATATAGGCCCAATGTTCCCATCCTTATCTAGGTCTCTTATTCTCATACATTCATCCCACATGCAAATATTATGTCCCTCATGTATAAAATGAGATGCATGAACAAAGAATAATGCATGAATTTCACACCTCCACTTCTATTTTTTATAGCAACCAAGTCATTGTGAAGATCATTAGCAAGATATTCAGCATAGTCATGAGGCAGGGCATCTTGGCTTTGCACATCAGTTGTGAGGACCATTGGTGCTACCTCCATAAATGTGGGGGCATCTAAGCCAAGTACTTGGAAAGCAGAATAGTAGGTTTATTGATAGTACTCCTCAAACAAATCCACAGAATATGGGGGATCTTCCACCCTCGAGAACACTTTGAGTCGATTCCCTTCATCTTGAGGCCTGTGTAATGGAAATTTCCACCATTTATAACTCGTGCTTAGATTATAGTATTCATTTAAGATTTCTCTAATCCTAAACCTCATATTAAAAGTAGTGTCCAATTGAAACACTATGGATATATAATTCTTGGTGATAGGAATGAAGGAAGATCCATCTCTTAATTCAATCATATGAGTCTGGGGATTGTATTTATCTGCCAATTCTTTGAGCAATTCCACATTGATGAACACATTAGGCAGTACCAATTTCCCCAAGTTTAGTCTCCATGGGTTGGAGACAGGTTTGTGCCTGTGCACTTTTCTATAATTATATAGAAACAAATCATAGCCCCTTACTGGGGTCCATGTGTCACCCACTTGTTTGTTTCTATCCTCCAATTTCTTAGCTTGGGGGTTTAATTGTACATTTCTTCTAGACCTTTGTCCAGAACCTAGGCACTGATCTATTAAATCCTAATTTAAATGCCTCTCTTCTAGTTTTTGTCTCTTTCCCTTAGGGTTCTTAGTCACATTTTCTATGATATTATTTAGAGGAAAATTGGATTTATTAATATTCTAGATTTTAGATGTTTAAATCCACCTCTCCACTATACATTCAAGGATCTAGGGTCGAGTGGCGAGCACTATCATACCCTAGGTCACTTCCAAATGTAGGGAAACTTGGATTAGGGAATTTAATTATCAATTTTCCTTCTCTTATGCCCATTTGACCATTAAAACCATAACTATGCAAATACAGAAACAAATTGATGAATAACAGAAAAATATCTTGTAGATAGGAGTAAAATACCAAATCACAAAGTACCTATTTTCAGGGTTCCAAAGTGGAATAGTCAGGGACACTGGAGAGGGCGTCCAAGTCTAAGGTAAAATTGGATTAGGGAATTTAATTATCAATTTTCCTTCTCTTATGCCCATTTGACCATTAAAACCATAACTATGCAAATACAGAAACAAATTGATGAATAACAGAAAAATATCTTGTAGATAGGAGTAAAATACCAAATCACAAAGTACCTATTTTCAGGGTTCTGAAGTGGAATAGTCAGGGACACTAGGGAGGGCGTCCAAGTCTAAGGTAAACTTGGATTAGGGAATTTAATTATCAATTTTCCTTCTCTTATGCCCATTTGACCATTAAAACCATAACTATGCAAATACAGAAACAAATTGATGAATAATAGAAAAATATCTTGTAGATAGGAGTAAAATACCAAATCACAAAGTACCTATTTTCAGGGTTCCGAAGTGGAATAGTCAGCGACACTGGAGAGGGCGTCCAAGTCTAAGGTACTAGTTTCTTCACGGGATTCGGTCCTCCTTCCGACACTGATAAGCCTTATAACTTCTGTTTCACAAAACTTAGATGCGAAGGACACTAGAGCGAGTGCCCAAGTCCTAGAAGTACTCCTATGTCCTGCTTTTCTTCAGATCCTAAATCCTTGATGCCTGCCAATCCTTCCTACAACTCCACTTTTCCCAAATACGACACTTGTAACCTACAATCACAAAACTTGGTTTGGGGGTTGTGGTGTTTAGAGGCTTGCCTTAGTCAAGTCCCGGAGAACACTTAAGTCTTCGAACACTGTTGTCAGATAAAGAGTGCATGCCCTTGTGAGGTAGAGGCAAAAACCAAAGGAATTAATGATGAAAACATAATATAATGTCACCTTGTAGTGAAGCTCTCATGAGAGGAAGATGCTCTTCATTGCATGAGGAAATTGATGCTCAAATCTGCAAATATCAACACACAAAGCACACAAGTCTGCTCTTGTAACACAATGAAAGCCTTGAATCACCTTGAGAACACAATAGCTTGCTAGTAATCATCTAGTTTACAAATGAATGCCTAAACATGGTTATATATGCAACTAGAAGCACTCCTGCCAATGTTTTAAAAATCAAAACTTACCGTGTCGGCAAAAGGACCAAATAATGGTCACAAACTAACACCCAAAAATTAGGGCTGCCCCAAAATAGGGCAGGACTAGGGCGTGGGCACCCATGTCCTCCCCCCTATTTTAGACAGGGTACAACTCAAGGGGTCCACTTGGGTCCAATTTTCCATGGAACCTAGGTCTCATTCCATCGGGATGCCAAAATATGAACTAAGATGTCCTAAATGCATGCCAAAGACCCAATAGCTAAACCTTATTAGGGAAAAGCCCCCAAGGGGACATTTTCTAACATTACATTTAGCCCCCACTTTAATGTATGTATAAATGCAAGGCCAATACATGCATTAAAGTAAGGTCACAAACATAACAAACACATCAAACATAGAGAAGATGTGCCAACCACATAGAAGACAGTAATAGGCACACAAAACATAGAGAAGATAATTACAGTCACGCGGAACACGGAGAAGCCAGTCAATGCATAGAAGACACATTAATGCATGGAAGAGGGAAATGATATTTGTTCTTTTCTTTTTCTCATATATATGAAATGCAAATGCAAGTATTGGAAAGTAAACAAACCTCCCTTAATACAGGATGCACTACCTTAGGGTGTAGGTCTCTGTATATATGGGACAACACACACCAAAGACATGCAAAACCTCCCAAAATGCAGGAAGCACTACTTGAGGGTGTTGGTCTCTACATATGGGGCCACAAACATGCCACACAAAACAAGAATGCCAAAACACACATACTTGAAGACATGGAGAAAACATGGCAAACAAGTGATGGAGTGTAGCTATCTCTAGGTCCAACACCATCTCAGGCATATTACAGGCACACACTGATGATTGCACTTTGCCACAACAATCACCAAAGACATGCTTAAGGGTTGAGTTAGTCACAAATCTACTCCCCACCTCCGCAGATGACTTTTAAAAATGTAACCCCACCCACATCACGGAGATGCCTTACAGTAAAAAAGAGGTATGATCTCAAAAGTATACAACCCCACCCGCATCATGGAGATGCCTTACAGTGAAAAGGAAGTATACACAATAGGTAGATTGATTGATTGCAAACAAACTTAGGATGCAAGAAGTACTCATCATACTAGCCTACACCTGAGGACAAGCACATTGCTAACATCTACAACAAATAGCTTACCTTATATATGCCCCCACCTTAAGGTGGTTGATATTAGTTATCGATATCAAGCACATTAACATAGAAAGAAAACACATAAGGGAACACTAAATTTCGCAAAGCCCAAGCCCCCTGGAGGTGACATGTACTTTACAATTGCCAAATGTTCCCACAAACACATCCCTGCAAGAAACATGTTAGTGTCTACAACATCATGATAAACAACAACATCAATGCATATGATTAACCACACAAAGAACTAAGGTTATACAACGAATTCGGAGTTCGAGGATAACTATAGGGCTATATCACGAAGCTCTCTAAATCAAGTACCTCCATGGCTAGATTCAAAGGCAAACAAAGGTGCATAGAGCAACAATAATGTTAAGGTTTGTAAATGTGATAGAAACATCATAAAATTCACTACGTGGAAAGCACGAGTGCTTCCACTAGCCAAGCATCAGATAGAATATACAACCCCAGTGTCATCTTAGGAACTAAGTCCATTTGTTGATTGCTCTCGAAAGGGACACTAGGTCCGCATCAGTATAAATGTTTTTCATCAGCCACCTGCTAGGTGGAAACACTAGAGGAAGGGAAACAATAAATAAGAGAGGGGAAACAAGTGTCTTAGGGACAGTCACGTAGGAGGGTGCCCCCAGGTCACCAACCACGACGCTATGTTCGTAAGACACAACACTCAACAATGAAATTAGAGAGAGAGCAATTTAGAAGAATGATGATATAAATAGAAGAAGGTCACAGAGGTGGTCTCCTGGTATCTTGAACCTTACAGGAGAATCTGAGGTCATCCTAGAAGGCCTATGTTCGAAACAAGGTAGATAACTGAGAGGGGGGGGGGTGAATCGATTATCTTAAATATTTGAACTTTCTTTCCTTCTTTAACAAATAGTGCAGCTCCAAAACATATAAGCATACATAACCATGAAGGTAGATATAAAATCAACACACATAACACAATGATTTTTACGTGGAAAACCTTGTTAATGGAAAAACCACAGGGTGACTAATTGAAGATTGTATTCACTGTTAAAAGAATAGAAGTACGAAAATGGCACTTGCCAATTAGGGCTCATTGCCCGAGCACACTGCTCACAAGAGGCACATTGCCTACAAGAGACTCACTATCTACAAGGTTTTATATAAAGTAACCAGGTGTTTGAACTGATGAGAAGCATCTGCCAATGCTAAGGTTCAGTTCCAGTTAGGCTCAAAATATTGATTTAATGCACTTCATTATTCCTCTGTTCTAGTGCTGCTATTCTGTCACATACTGGACTTGTCCTACTGCTTCCACATCTCTTCTACCTTTCTTCACACACTATACCATCACATTCACACCTTTATACTAAAATCCATTTGATATATATATCCACATCAAGGATTACAACATCTATCTAGTCGGCAACCGGAATACTCAAGATATTTCTAAGACACTGATCTGTCGACTGAATCCATGCTTAATATGTGATGCATATCAAAAACATAGACATAGAAGTCATCAATCATGTTGGCCAACCATGTATGATCCATTAATTAGCTTGATCACCATCAATTTCTCATCCGGATTAAAGTTTGATGCTCTGCTGGTCAGTTCTTCCTCAGTCTACTCTACCTGTCAGGACCCCAATACTTAGATTCTCATATTTTTTCACTCATTCATCACTGGAGGTTCAATCTATGGAATATAGTAGTCATGATACTCCTCTTGGCTTTCCCAAGTCCATACTTTGCTAAGTTACACCCTCTGAAAGATCCAGACCTGATTGTCAGACCTTGTTGCATGCTCTGTTCTTACTCACCAGACCAAAACACTCTTCACTCTGTCTTTTGGTAGAGACATACTATGTGTTGTGGATGTGTGGGAAAGACTTTATTGCCATCAATGACAATAGTAATGAAATCACACAGTGTCTCTTTCCAACAATCTCCCCCTTTGGCATTGATGGCAACACTTAGTGAAAAATGACTAAGTGTCGTAGCAAACTTCCCCTTGGCTGATGCTCTATCTTATGTACACTTTTACTGGAGCTCCCCCTTAGCTGGATTCCACATTTTTCACTACTCCTCACTCCCCCTTTGACATCAATGGCAAAGGGTGGAATCCGCACACCAAAATTTACAAAAATCAATCTATACATAATTGCATAAGTATATATATGTTGTACTTACATATACTTAAGTATATCCGCAAAAGTGGTCTTCAACTGGACAAATTCTGTTGCCCAACTCTGCTTCATCCTATCCAAAATTGAGATGTGACCACTCAACAAAAATGCAAAATCTTTTGCCCTTCTTAAGTCTGCCGGATCATTGGTCTAGGCTGTGGTTTGAGCATCAGTTAAGGCTTCATGCATTGCCTCTAACTTAGGGATAATTATCCCTCTTAGTTCACTCATCCTGCTTATTCTATTCTTCTTTTCCTTTTCAAGTTTCTTTATTTCATTTATATTGGCAATAGCTTGACACTCTTGATTCATTATGGATGAGGTGAGAGGATCAAAATTCTAAGATAAACTTGATAGTTTACCTTCTTGTTCTTCCACCTTCTTTGCAATGTCTTCTGTCACTGTGGACCAAGATAGACAAAATTTGTACATTTCTCTGCCATCTTTAAGAGCATTTTCTAGGCTCTTTATCCCGACATCCAGGGTTCTCCTATCATTAGCTATGAGTCCCTACACTTCAGAGAATCTCTTTCCCAAAAATTCTTTCCAGACCTTTTCTTCTGCCGATTTCTCTAAGGAATCAAAATGAGTGTTGACAGAGTTTATCAAAGTTTTAAGGTTACTGGATGGAGAGGCGGAAGGATCCTTTTGGAAGGATGGCATGATCTTCTCTAGCATTCCTGAGGCAATCAGCTCACAATCTTCCATGTGAGACTTCAGAAGCTTTTCTTTTGCTTTAGCTTGGGCAAAGGATGCTATCTTCATTGTTTGGACCGGAGAGAGGGAATCAAAATTGAGTGGTCCTTGAAAGAGTTCTAGTTCATCTAACTCCATCATCTCTTTGCTCAAAAATTCCTTTACTATCTCTGTAGTGTCTCTTGCTGGAGACTAATTCTTTTCTTTTAGAACTCTAAGCTATCATCAGAGATTGCTCTTCTTCTCTTCCCTTTACCTCTTCTTCTTGACTCAATTTCTCCTCTTCTCTTCCTTCTCCTTCAGTTCCAAAGTCTGCAGTGGGATCTAGAAGAGAGATGTTAACTTCTTCATGGACTTCCTCTTCTAGAGCAGAGGAATCCAAGTCCTTAGACTTCTCCTCACTTATCTCTTTTAGCTCTTGTTGATTGGTTTGTGATGTCAGTCACAACCAAGCACACGAAACAAAAGTCACACAACAACCCTCATTTATCCTGAAAGATACAATGAATTCCAAGAATTCATGATCCCAAGTCCCCGTCGATTAGTTCATAATCTGCTGATGTTACTCTGTGGTTGATGTGTAATGTTGTTTTCCATTTTGGGGCCTTACGTAGATTAGTAGATTCTATTTCTACAACTATACTATATAGGGAAGTTACTCTACACAACATATATCTCCAAATGATGTGTCTAAGTTGATAGTTGCATGAGTTCTACCCTTATTTGTGATTCTCTGCATGATATTTTCAACAGTGCATGCATCTAGCTTAAAATATGCTAATGATATTCAGTTATCTACGAGATGTCAGCATATTTCTCTGTTCTGCTTCTGATTTATCATGATGTGCAGTTATGAAAGTCATTTCAATGAAATTAAAATGAGAAAAAGGGTTAGAGAGTGAGATTCCTAAAATTACTTGACTGAGATCATTGATCCACATACATGTTCCCATACAGCAATGGAGAGAAGAAAACTAAAATCATATTTCACCAAGACAGTCCACAAATATGCATGATTCAGTGCAAATCTTTAGGGGAAAAGTTGACAACAACATGCAATGAAATGAAAACGCTTCTATAGAACACAACATTCACCAGTACATATCCAGAAATCAACTTGAAGACTACTTAAGGTTTACAATCAGGGTATAGTCTGAAACTTCATCTCCATAAAGTATGTTCATAAAACAGGTACATTTACAATGATCTGAGGAAGGGACCTTGATTATTTCAACAATCTAGTCCTCACTAGTCTCAGTAATCCAATCTCTTCCTAAAACTATTACAGGTCTAATTTTTTGTATGATTGACCTCCCCTCCTTTTTTTTGGTATTGTACAGGGGCTCAATATATATATCTAGTTTTTTCCCAATCTGGCACCCAAAAACCCTAGGAGATCAATGGTCAGCATCTTGAAATGTAGCATCCAATGGTGAGAAATGAATCCTGCCAAGAATTTGAGCAGCATACCTAGATAGGGCGCCGCTCCTTCAATAATGTTTCCATTTGCAAACTTTGCCGCTTTGAAACCTTTGTCTCCTTCTAGTGTGTTTGGCTTCTTGGGATCTGGCCCGCCACCTGGGACGTCATCATCATTTAAAACCCCGCCTTTGCATGCACCTGCACACCATTACTATGTCGGCAACTCTGCTTCTTCCTAGCTACTCCAATAATCTGCAATAAACAACCAGGAATTAGCACCTTTGTTTAATAAATCAGTAGGAAAAATGAACATCTACATTAAACTAGGCTCCAAATGCATAAACACAACCATCGGGCTCAAAAACCATGGAAAATGTGCATCAAAATGCCTATACAACATTAAAACCAGTCAGGTCAACCATCATTGACCAAAACGTGCACTCAGGCTCCAAAAATGGATTAAAAAATCCAATCACTTTGTTTCTCGCTCAAAATTTCCTTCTATATCACGATATACAAGTCGGACGCATACATTGAATCAATCAGATTTCAAACTATTTGAAATCTAGCTTGTATGAAGTCTTTGTATATCCTGCAGTCATCGACCATACAAACCCCAAATATACATGGATTTAACGTTATTCCAAAGCTATTTTGATTCCACCACTTGTATATTTTGATGCATATCGGTTTGTATATCGTAACATACAAATGCAAAAATATACAAGCACTTAATTCAATTGCATAACTTTTCGAATCCACCCAATGTATATCCCAATGTACATTGTGCTTGTATCCCTTGATATACATTTCAGACGCAATACATGCACTTAACCAAATTTAATCTCGCATTGAGATCCACCTTGCATACTCCTTGCAATGTATCAATATACAAGGCGTGAAATATACATGGGCTTTTCATTATTTCATATTCATTTCAAATCTGCCCCTTGTATATTTCGATGTATGTTTGCTTTGAATGTTTAAATATACAAGTCTAAAATGTACAAGGAATTAACCAATTTTCATAACTCCCTTTGGGTCCACGGAATGTATGTTTCGTTGTATATTTTGACTTGTATAACTCCCCAAACGTGATACATTAGTTTAACCTGATCTTAATCCCTTTGGATTCCGGCTTGTATGTCAGCGATGTATGTTTGATTATACAACCAGAACATGCAACGATTTAGCCCCTGTTAACTTCCCTTTCACGTCCGCAGTATGTATATTTCCATTGTATCTTTTAGACATACACTTTGGGCTCGATACAAGCATTAAATCGGGTTTGATTTTCCTTTGGATTCTGGCTTGTATAAACTATTGCATATCGGCTTTGTATGTCGAAATATACAAGCCATAACTATACAACGATTTAACATTGTTTAACAATCAATTCGGGTCTGCATTGTATAAGCACAATGTATATCGGCTTGTATATAAGAATATACAAGCCCGATATACATTGAATCAACTCTGCTTTAAAACTTTTCAAATCCGCGCCATGTATGAAGTGCCTTGTATATTTTACCTGCCAAATGTACAAATGAAAGATACAAAGCGGATTTAAAACATTAATTTATTTCAACTCTGAGTTAGTTTGGATCCATCTTGTATGTATAAATCAATAACCTTTATTAAAATGCATACAAGAAAAAAACACATACAATTGCCTTTGTATATGAAAGCGATGTATAAAGGGCAATGTATGTAATATTACGACGACCCAACATGCAAACAAATAATGCATATGCAACCTGATAGCCCATGCGACTAAGTATAAAACAAACCCTGCATATACAAACGACTTTGTATATGCACAGCGATATACAAAGGGCACTGTTCATGCAACATACAAACCTGAATGTACATTTTACCAAAATGATCATAACTTGCAAAATATAGCAAATTTTAAGCTGGTTCAAAAAGCAACCCTAGCTCATTTTTTACAAGGAATCCAACTGTACTATGCCCTTTGTATATCGTTGTGCATATACAAAGTCGTTTGTATATGCAAGGTTTGTTTTATACTTAGTCGTATAGGCTATCAGGTTGCATATGCATTATTTGTTTGCATGTTAGGTTGTCGTAATATTACATACATTTAGGTTTCTATGTTGCATGAATAGTGCCCTTTGTATATCATTGTGCATATACAAAGTTGTTTGTATATGCAGGGTTTGTTTTATACTTAGTCGCATGGGCTATCGGGTTGCATATGCATTATTTATTTGCATGTTGGGTCGTTGTAATATTACATACATTGCCCTTTATACATCGCTTTCATATACAAAGGCAATTGTATGTCTTGTTTTCTTGTATGCATTTTAATAAAGGTTTTTGATTTATACATACAAGATGGATCCGAACTAACTCAGAGTTGAAATAAATTAATGTTTTAAATCTGCTTTGTATCTTTCATTTGTATGTTTGGTAGGTAAAATATACAAGGCACTTCATACATGGCGCGGATTTGAAAAGTTTTAAAGCTGAGTTAATTTAATGTATATCGGGCTTGTATATTCTTATATACAAGCCGATATACATTGCGCTTATACAATGCAGACCCGAAGTGATTGTTAAACAATGTTAAATCATTGTATAGTTCCGGCTTGTATATTTCGACATACAAAGCCAATATGCAACAGTTTATACAAGCCGGAATCCAAAGGAAAATCAAACCCGATTTAATGCTTGTATCGAGCCCGAAGTGTATGTCTAAAAGATACAATGGAAATATACATACCGTGGACGCGAAAGGGAAGTTAACAGGGGCTAAATCGTTGCATATTCGGGTTGTATAATCAAACATACATCGCTGACATACAAGCCAGAATCTGAAGGGATTAAGATTAGGTTAAACCAATGTATCACGTCTGGGGAGTTATACAAGTCAAAATATACAACAAAACATACATTCCATGGACCCGAAGGGAGTTATGAAAATTGGTTAATTCCTTGTACATTTCGAACTTGTATATTTAAACATTCAAAGCAAACATACATCAAAATATACAAGGGGCGGATTTGAAATGAATGTGAAATAACGAAAAGCCCTTGTATATTTCGCGCATTGTATATTGATACATTGCAAGGAGTATGCAAGGTGGATCTCAGTGCGGGATTAAATTTTGTTAAGTGCATGTATCATATTTGAAATGTATATCAAGGGATACAAGCACAATGTACATCAGGATATACATTGGGTGGATTTGAAAAGTTATGCAATTGAATTAAGTGCTTGTATATTTTCGTGTTTGTATGTTACGATATACAAACTGATATGCATCGAAATATACAAGTAGTGGAATCAAAATAGCTATGGAATAACGTTAAATCCATGTATATTTGGGGTTTGTATGGTCGATGACTGTAGGATATACAAAGACTTCATACAAACTGGATTTCAAACAGTTTGAAATCCGATTGATTTGATGTATGCATCCGACTTGTATATCGCGATATACAATGAAATTTTGAGTGGGAAACGAAGCGATTGGATTTTTGAATCCATTTTTGGAGCCCAAGTGCACGTTTTGGTCAACGATGGTTGACCTGACTAGTTTTAACGCTGTATAGGCTTTTTGATGTGCATTTTCCATGGTTTTTGAGCCCGATGGTTGTATTTATGCATTTGGAGCCTGATTTAATGTAGATGTTCATTTTTCCTACTGATTTATTAAATGATGGTGCTAATTCCTGTTTGTTTATTGCAGGTTGTTGGAGTAGCTGGGAAGAAGCAGAGTTACCAACACAGTAACGGCGTGCAGGTGAACGCAAAGGTGGGGTTTTAAATGACGATGACGTCCCAGGCGGCGGGCCAGATCCCGAGAAGCCAAACACACCAGAAGGAGATGAAGCTTTCAATGCAGGGGAGTTTGCAGATGGAAACATTATTAAAGGAGCGCGCCTTGTCTGGGTATGCTGCTCAAATTCTTGGTGGGATTCATTTCTCACCGTTGGATGCTACATTTCAAGATGTTGACTGTTGATCTCCTAGGGTTTTTGGGCGCCAGATTGGGAAGAAACCAGAGATATATATATTGAGCCCCTGTACTGTACAAAAAAAAAGGAGGGGAGGTCAATCATACAAAAAATTACACCTGTAATAGTTTTAGAAAGAGATCGGATTACTAAGACTAGTGAGGACTAGATTGTTGAAATAATCAAGGTCTCTTCCTCAGATCATTGTAAATGTACCTATTTTATGAACATACTATATGGAGATGAAGTTTCAGACTATACCCTAATTGTAAACCTTAAGTAGTCTTCAAGTTGATTTCTGGATATGTACTGGTGAATGCTGTTAGATTATGTGAGAAGCGAGAACCAAGCCAAGATCTGATGTCAGTCGTAGATCATATGCGCCTCCACTCAACAGATGATCGAAGATCAAAATAGCAGAATGAAGAGATATTTAAAATGAGAGAAAAATAGAGACAAAGAAAGAGAATTTTAAGAAGACTCTCAATACTCTCATCGAGCTATCACTGAAATGATATTCGAGCTTGTGAACTAGCTTCGGTGAGAGGAGAGTGCTGTATATATAGCAAAAAAGGGCATATACATCCAAGAGGTGTAATAACTCCCATATCCCATAAAAGGTGGGAGGTTTTACCTACTTGGTAAATGCCAAAACATGTGGCATAACCTCCTTACATGAAAACAAAAAAGGAGTTATAAGAGGTGGCACATAAAGACAAAAGAGTGTGAGAACTCTAACTACCCCATAACCTACTTAGGTAAGGACATAATAGTGGTTATGAGAGGTGGCACAAAAAGCCAAAAGATGATGTGTAACTCAACTACCCATATGTGGGAGAGAGTTACACATGTAGCTGATGTATTTTGCCACATGTCCTCATATTAACCACTTATAATAAACCTAAGCAAGCTTAATAATGTGTAGGAAAAAAGAAATATCCCTAAGGAAAATAAAAAACCTACACTAACACCCCCCCTTAAGCATAGCTTAGGTGGGTGAAAAGATATGGGTCCCAGCAAGTGAAGCCTGGTGAGGTACCCATGTATAAAGAAAAATTTCTCACAAATGGAGAAAAGGAGAAAACCCAGTGGGAAAAACTCCTCTCCAAAAGAGAGAAAAGAAAACCCCCTCACCAGAGTAGAGAGAATGAAGCGAAGGACTAAGAAGCCCCCCCAGAAGTAGACATTGGCTGCACCCCTAGCAAAGCTCGTAGATGAAGGAACTTGCTCTCAGTGAAGGGTTTGGTGAAGATGTCGGCAATCTGCTCCGATGTCTGAATGTACTTAAGATCAATGATGTTTGCATGAATCAGCCCCCGAATGTAGTGCATATGTACCTCAATGTGTTTGGTCCTCTGGTGATGGATTGAATTCCTTGAGATCTATATTGCACTCTGATTATCACAAAAGATGACTGTGGGCTTTCTAAATGAAATGCCAAACTCAGTGAGAATATTCTAAAGCCAGATGGCCTCAGTGGTGGCATTAACTGCCCCTCGATACTCAGCCTCTATAGATGAAAGAGTAATTGAAGACTGCTTCTTGCTCGACCAACAAACTAGACCGGAACCAAGTGAGAAGCAATAGCCTGAAGTAGACTTGTGATCATGAGAATCACCTGCCCAATCTGAATCTGTGTATCCCACCAAGTCAAATTCCATGCCCGCTGCATAGTGAATCCCATAATTGTGAGTTCTCTGAACATAGTGGAGAATCCTCTTAGCTACTTTCCAATGCAACTCATGTGGCTCCTGCATAAACTGAGAGACCATACCCACAGCATATGAAATGTCAGGCCTCGTGTGAGTCAAATAGATGAGACTCCCAACAAGCTGTCGGTATAAAGTGCCATCAACCAAGGGTGAAGAGCACTTAGCCTCAAGTTTGACCCCTGGCAAAAATGGAGTCGGTGTAGGCTTACAGTCAGCCATACGAAATCTGGAGAGCATATCAAGTGCATACTTGGGTTGTGCCATGAAGATACCTGAAGAAGATTGAGTAATCTCAATTCCTAAAAAGTAGTGCAAAAGACCCAAGTCAGACATCAGAAATTGATCATGAAGTGCAGTTTTCATTGCTTTGATGGTGGATGAGTGACTCCCTGTGATCAAGAAGTCATCAACGTAGAGAATTAGAAATGTCAGGGTATCATCCTGCTGCAAAATGTAGATGTTCGGATCAGAATGGTATCGAGTGAACCGAACTAACAGAAGGAAGGAATCCATCTTGGCATACCAGGCCCGAGGAGCCTGTTTGAGGCCATAGAGAGACTTTTGAAGTTGACAAACCAATGAAGGATCTTGAACAAACCCCTGTGGCTGCTCCATGTAGATTTCCTCCTGAAGGTCACCATGAAGAAAAGCACTCTTCACATCCATCTGATGAACTTCCCAACGATGGGCTGCAGCTATAGCAAGTACAAGTCAAATGGAATTCATTTTGGCTACTGGTGCAAAAGTCTTAGAGTAGTCAATCCCAGGTACTTGGAAGAATCCTTTGGCAACCAAGCGAGCCTTATGCCTGTCAACCAACCCATCTGCTACAAATTTTGTTTGATAGATCCACTTGCATCAAATAAGTTTTCTTCCCTTAGGAAGAGGGACTAAATACCATGTATGATTCCTTTCCAAGGAACTGATCTCTTCCTGCATTGCTGCATCCCACTCGGGGACACCAGAAGCTTCCCAAAAAGTCTGTGGATCTGAAGCTAAAGCAAAAAAGAGATGTGGAGCCTGCTGAAATTGTGACCTTGTTCTTCTTGTATCTGAAGGATCACCAACCCAATCACCTGCTGACTACAATGTTTGACGAGCCCAAAGAGGCCCTGTGGCAGGAGAATCTGGAGGAGAATCATCAACATCTGAATGATGATTGGGAGAAGAGGGTGAATCCTCATTATCACTGTTACCATATGAAGTGGAGGAAGAAAACTCCTCATGTGGATCAGGAGGATTAAGATCCTCTGAAGAACTATCATCATGCTGTAATGTCTCCAATGTAATTGTTGATGGAGAAGTAGTAGGAGAAGAACTAGAAGATTCCTCCTCAAAACGAACACTCCTCTCAATGAACAGCTCATGAGTTGTAGGGTGAAGAAGCCTATAGCCCTTGACATTGTCTGGGTATCTAACAAATATGCAAGGCTTGCTCTGCGGATCCATAGCCTTGTGCTTCTCTGCTGGAATGTGGGCCCATGCAAGAGAACCAAACACTTGGAAGTGCTTAACTGTGGGTTTCCGACTAGTCCAAGCTTGGAAAGGAGTTACCCCCTTTACAGCTTTGTGAGGGACATGGTTTTGGATATAACATGCACAGTTGATGGCCTCTGCCTAGTACTGAGGTGCCATAGATCTAGAGTGAATCATACAATTGGCCATCTCTTTCAAAGACCTGTTCTTACGTTCTGCGACACCATTCTGTTGTGGACTATAGAGAACTGTGTGCTGAAGATCAATGCCCTCAGAGACACAAAACTGCTCAAACCTGTGGTTGACATATTCCCCCCCATTATCTATACACAGAATCTTGATGGCCTTCCTAGACTGTTTCTCTGCAAAAACTTTGAAGTCTTGAAAAGACTCAAAGACCTCAAACTTCTGCTTGAGAAAATATACCCAAGTATATCTAGAAAGATCATCAATGAATGTCAGAACATATCTAGCCCTACTGAAAGAAGGATGTGGAAATGGTCTTGCCAAGTCACTATGAACCAACTCCAGAAGTTGTGTGGCCCTCCAAGCTTTGCCTTTATCATACTTCTCCTCAGGATGCTTACCAAGAATGCATCCCTGGCAAACTCCATCAGATAATTGAATTGAAGGCAACCCTGAAACCATGTCCTATTGACTGAGCTGTTGCAAGTAGCAGTAATTCAAGTGGCCAAACCACTGATGCACAAATTACTCACCTCATTTGAATGAGTGAGTAAAACGGTTGAAGGAGAGTCAGGAACAAAATGACAAAACTGATACAGTTTGGACTGATGATCTACTTTTCCCATAGCAACTGTAGACCCATCATGCAACTCACTGATTACCACATTATCTGGTGTGAACTCAACCCACTTGCCAGAGCCAGTGTGAGTGATTTGATAAACAGATAAGAGATTAGTTGACAAAGATGGAACACAAAGAACATCCTGAAATGTTCCTTTGCTCACGTCAACAGACCCTCTCCCATGCACTTCAACAAGAGTGTCATCACCCATAAGTATGGCAGGTATAGTACATGGCTCTAAGGAGACAAACTTTTCCTGAGAAGAAGCCATGTGGTGCGAAGCACCTTAGTCAATGATCCAAGTATCAGGTTGTGAAGCAACTGCAACTAGGGCCTTGCCCTTTCCTTTCCCCTTACTCTTTTCTGTGTCCTTTGAAGATCCTTCTGATGAACTCTATTTAACAGAATCGGGCACCTTGATATTATTCTTCTCAAGAAGATGTGACAGGTGATCAATCTGCTTCTTTAGACACTTGTGCTCATCATGTCCTGGTCTTTTACAGTAAGAACACTTGACCTTCTCCTTCTTAGGTTGTTCACCTTTTGATGAAGAGGTCTGATTAGCTGCATTTGGAGCAGCAAGTTTTTGATCTTTCTGCTTCTCTCCTTGGTTCTTTTATTTCTTTTCCTGTTTGCTAGACCCCTTATGTTCTTTTGTGCCTTGATTTGCAGCCAAGGCATATGACTTCAAGGGTTTAATTGTACCCATGTGAACTAGTTTATCCTGCTCCTTGGTGAGTTCTGCAGCAAACTCATCTAGAGAAGGCATTTTGAAGTTCATACCTAGGGCACTTTTTGTGGCATAAAAGGTAGAAACAAAAATAGAATAGTTCAGACCAAGCTTAGAAAGAATGCTTAAGATCAGTTGTTTGTCTTCTTTTTCTATTCCACACTATTTCAACTACAATCTGATGGCTTTCAACTTTGTGAAGAAGTCTTGTATGGTGTCAAAACTGCTCGGACTCAACCCTATGAGTTCATTCTCCAATTGATGACCTCTTAACTCATCCTGCTTACCAAAGAGTTTTTCCAATGTGGTCCACACATTATTTGGTGTAGTGCAAGATTCAATATGAAAAAGAAGGTCAGGAGAGACTGACATACACAAAGTACCAAAGGCTTCATCACATTTATTAAACAATTTTGTCTTTTCTGTAGCATCTTGTGGTTCAGTTTCAAGTCCCATTGTTACACAATGATATCCATGTCTTTTCAGATATATTACCATCTTAGATTTCCATTCAAAATAATTATATAGAGTTAAAACTGGAACTGTAGATGCATCCATGAGAGCAGAAAAGAAGATTGCAAAGAAGGAAAAGTGTAAAGAAAGAAGACACACAAGACACCCCCCCTTTCCACTAGTCTCAAAAATCACCCCCCCCCTCCAAATATTACAAGGTTGGCACTTTATAATTAGTGCGATTACAAGGCCTTTTATCAGATTTCAATGCTTGCTAGGCCTCCAATGGCCAAAATTTAAAATTTTGATACAAATAAAATTGATACAAAATCTAAGAAAAATAGCCTTAAATCTGTGTAATACTCTTCAATACCTTTCCATCACCTATTCATTTTTGAAAAATGGAGATCTGAGGCAAAATAAAAGACATGTTGAAGAGAAAAAGTGTAGCAGATTCAACCTACAATATCTGATGGAAAATGACAGAATTTTTTAATGAGACCTATGTGGATGGAAAGTTCTCATTTCCAGCTTTCCGCTAAGTACTCATTTGCAAAAATCCGACACCTGAGGTAAAAGTTATGCAAATTTTAAGAAAGGTTGCTGAATATGCCCGTCAAAAACGGTTCACACCTGATTTTGACTCAATTTTCACAAAATTGAGAACTTAATTCCAAAAACTAATAGATACCTAGAAAGTTTTTCGACCCTGGGAACAAAACCCAGAAATCTTTTTTTTCTGAAAATGAGTAGAAGCTAGAAATTCGAAGCACAAATGAAAACGGCTCCAGTAAAAATTTCAAAAAAAAACCCAGATTTGTTACTGTGTCCTCCAATCTCTAATTTTGGTGAAGTAAAAGTCACTTTTGACTTTCTCAAGCCTTTTGGACACTCTGGAAGTACTGAAAGATGCCTCCAATATTACCACAAAGATGCAATCACCCAGATCTCACAAGAACACATATATGCAAACCAGATTACCCAGATGCCTATTTTCCTTTAAACTATTCTGATTCTCCAGTTCATTCAAGGATGTAGGAGAAGAGCATACTTGGTTTTTAGGAAAAATATTAGCTATCTAACAATCTCAAATCTCTCAAATGAATTAGAAAAATAATGAGCTATACCAGACAACATGGCTCTGATATCATGTTAGATTCTGCGAGAAGCGAGAACCGAGCTAGGATCTGATGTCGATCGTAGATCATATGCGCCTCCACTCAACAGATGATCGAAGATCAAAATAGCAGAATGAAGGGATATCTAAAATGAGAGAAAAATAGAGACAAAGAAAGAGAATTTTGAGAAGACTCTCAATAATCTCATCGAGCTATCACTGAACTGATATTCGAGCTTGTGAACTAGCTTCGGTGAGAGGAGAGTGCTGTATATATAGAAAAAAAGGGCATATACATCCAAGAGGTGTAATAACTCCCATATCCCATAAAAGGTGGGAGGTTTTACCTACTTGGTAAATGCCAAAACATGTGGCATAACCTCCTTACATGAAAACAAAAAAGGAGTTATAAGAGGTGGCACATAAAGACAAAAGAGTGTGAGAACTCTAACTACCCCATAACCTACTTAGGTAAGGACATAATAGTGGTTATGAGAGGTGGCACAAAAAGCCAAAAGATGATGTGTAACTCAACTACCCATATGTGGGAGAGAGTTACACATGTAGCTGATGTATTTCGCCACGTGTCCTCATGTTAACCACTTATAATAAACCTAAGCAAGCTTAATAATGTGTAGGAAAAAAGAAATATCCCTAAGGAAAATAAAAAACCTACACTAACAAATGCTGTGTTCTATAGAAGTGCTTTCATTTCATTGCATGTTGTTGTAAACTTTTCACCTGAAGATTTGCACTGAATCATGCAGATTTGTGGACTGTCCTGGTGAAGTATGATTTTAGTTTTCTTCTCTCCATTGCTGTATGTGAACATGTATGTGGATCAATGATCTCAGTCAAGTAATTTTAGGAGTCTCACTCTCTAACCCTTTTTCTCATTTTAATTTCATTGAAATCACTTTCATAACTGCACATCATGATAAATCAGAAGCAGAACATAGAAATATGCTGACATCTCATAGATAATTGAATATCATTAGCGTATTTTAAGCTAGATGCATGCACTATTGAAAATATCATGCAGAGAATCACAAATAAGGGTAGAACTCATGCAAATATCAACTTAGACACATCATTTGGAGATATATGCTATGTAGAGTAACTTCCCTGTATAGCATAGTTGCAAAAACAGAATCTACTAATTTACGTAAGGCCCCAAAATGGAAAATAGCAGTACACATCAACCATAGAGTAACATCAGCAGATTATGAACTAATCGACGGGGACTTGGGATCATGAATTCTTGGAATTCATCATATCTTTAAGGATAAACAGGGTTGTTGTGTGACTTTTGTTTTGTGTGCTTGGTTGTGACTAACATCACAAACCAATCAATGGGAAAAATGGCACTAGAAGTAGGGCCGTTGACAAAGGAAACCGTAGATTCCTGCATAGATTGCTTAAACATCCTGGTAGTTTGAATTCTAGCCATAAACTCGCCATTTTGCCTTAAAAACTTGAGAAATCCTGGCTTTCAGGCCAAATACCAGGTCTAGATCTAGTGGACTCTTCAAAGAACTGCCTATCAGGGGATTTAGACCTAGGACTGTGGACATTCATCACACTCCTGATTCTAGTGCGATAGAAGCCTCACCAGAGTGTGCTCCTATAACCCCTATTGGATTTCAAATACCCACAGGACCACCTATCACACCTTAGGCCCAACCTCAGCCTGTCGTATCCCAAATCCAACCTCCACTAGTTGCGATGTCATTTTTCACAGTAGAGTCACTGCTGGCCTTCAATGCATATCATGCTTTGCCTAAAAATCTAGATAAAATTTGTCCTAGGTACCATCCGTATCAAGATGCTGATGATGATGTTAGGACCTTCAAGGAAGCTTGTTGTAGGGCTAGAATTGAGTATGAGGATGTGGTATGCAGATTGTTTCCATTCTCCTTAGGGGAAGAGGCCTATAACTGGTATACCAGTCTAGGTCAGGGTTCAGTCCGTTCATGGGATGCCTTAGAGAAAGCTTTCAAGGATAGGTTCAAGGTGCCTATAGATACTTCAATGAACTATCATCTATTTGCCACCATCAAGAGGTGCGAAGGAGAACCCCTTGCAAACTTCAATGCTAGATTCCAGAAGATGCTGTCTAAACTGGTTGCTCCCTATGTTGTAGCATATGAGGCTGCTAGGAGTATTTATTATTCATCTTTAGATCCCCTAACCTTCATGTTTATCAGAAGGACACACCCTAGTGTAACAACTTTAGCACTGGCTTTTGAGGAAGCTATCAAAGTTAGTCAACAATTGGCTCCTACTCCCACACCAAATATTGCTTTCCCTACACTTCCTGGTTATCTTACATATCCTATCCACCAACAGACCAATGGAGACATGATGCCTTTAGCTGTGATGCCAGCCCCTTTGCAAATACCACCACTCAATGTCATGCCCCCACCAAGTGGGAGTAACCAGATGTTACCATATCAAACACAAATGCCTCAGGGTGCAGAACAATCCAACAATAACAATGGGTCTTCCTTTTTCAAGCCCTAGACAGAGGATGTGATGGACAAGGTTCAGGAAGAGAAGGAAGAAATCAAAGAAATATCAGCTCAATTAAGAAAACTTACTATTGAGGTCACTCATCTAAGAAATCAGAATTTCTACTCTCAACCTAGTCAAAATAGAGGTTATGCCAATGACAAACCTAATTATCCTGACAGGGGGTACAACAACAATTACAATAACAACAATGGCAACAATAATCCTCCTAAATAGCCTAGAGTGTGGAACACTAGGCCTAACAATGGTTCCTTGCCATCACCCCTAAACAATCAGCCTCCTGGTGAACCTAGGAAGACCACCAGAGTAAACCTTGCAGAGGCAACACTTACAAACTGGTGCAGAATACATAACACCAACGCTCATGCAGAGTTGGACTGTCCTCAATTCAGGATTGCTGCTAGCATATTCCAAGCTGAAGTGGCCAATACCTTAGGTAACCCACCTTATGCAGAGGGAAATGAAATTGTCTCCTGTGAGTATGATTCTGCCCTAGTACTAGAAAGCTTCATGCATTATCCTTATCAGCAGACAATATCATCACATCAGGATTACACTTCAACATGTGAGAAATCAGCCATGGCCTTTGAGTCTAACTATGTTTTCCTCTTTGAGGATGAGAATGAAACATCAATTAAGCATGAGGAAGTCAATGCTTATCAACAACAACCTTAGGGTAGGCATAACTACAACTTAAGGAATAACTCAAACAGATCTGTTGATCCTTTGACTACCTCATTGCCTCTAAACAATTTCAATACTCCACCTGATCCCAAGGCAAGTAATAACCCTGGACTCCCCAAGGTCGATGCTCAATATCTGACACCACATAACACAGCATCAAAAGCTGCAAATCCACTTTCTGAATCTGACAAATTGGTTACATATCCGGCAGATGAAATGAAAAAAGTAAAGATCAGCCTGCCAATGTCAGAGTTGCTTAAAACCCTTGCTATTAAGAATGCTTTCATGTAATCATTGGACGGCTCTGCTCAAAAGGAAGATAGCCATACCCTGGGCCAATTTAGAAATAAAGATCATGCTGCCAAGGACGTTAACGTCAAACCTAAAACCCCAGCTATTGTTCAAGCTGCAGATACCTCCCACATGACCCTATACAAAGACAAGTGTGAGTCACCTCCCTTCCTCCTTACTAGAAGGATGTTTGGTAAGAATTTGCACAATTGCTTAGTAGACTCAGGAGCATCTACCAATGTAATGCCCCTATCCATATGCAATGCTTTAGGGTTACATCCTGCTAAATCATTGAAGAAGGTAACATAATTGGATAAAACAGAAGTAAGTGTGATAGGAGAACTGACCCACATTCACATGCAGCTAGCATCGGATCCCAGAATCCAGCACTATATTGATATTCAGGTAGTAGATATACCTGATACATATGGAATGTTACTCAGCAGAGACTAGTCAAAAACCCTCAACAGATACATGTCAACTGATTTCAGCCATATGTGGCTACCTTGGAAGGTATACCAAATCAGATAAAGATCGAAGCTAAATCTCGCATGAGACACATGATCACGGAATATAACAGAACCAATGAAATCATGTATGTGGATGTGGAACTTGGAGTTTACTCCATTAGACCTCAAACCACCAGCATAGAAGAAATCCTGATGCTTGACATACATGATCATAATGGTGACCTTTGGAGTGATGAAATAAATTCAGAGCCTGATTGTAATCTTGGAAATAAAATAGAACTGGATCATTTCAAGAAATTTGAGATGCATTTGTTTAGATAGGTGAAACGATGTCAATTATTAAGTGTGCCTGTTCACGATATTCTGATTGATGGATGGTGTAGGTTGCATGATGAGGCTCATTCTGAAAAAACTTGTGATGCCTATTTAGACATGTTGGAGTTGGAACAAGCATATGGTGAAGCATCTTCACCCGCAGTAAGTTCCATAGATAACGATAGTGATACTGATTTATGTTTGTCTCCTGCAGGAATAGGAGGATGCACACAGAAGGATGAAGGTTCTGCCCAGATGACAGAAGAGATACTGGTATGCAATGGGGGTAATGATAAGAACAAGAAGAAAATCACCCCTGGGAGTGATTGTTTAGTCGAGTCAGATTACAAGTTATTTGACGAGGATAG
Organism: Cunninghamia lanceolata; assembly: GCA_027924645.1. Classification (NCBI taxonomy): domain Eukaryota; kingdom Viridiplantae; phylum Streptophyta; class Pinopsida; order Cupressales; family Cupressaceae; genus Cunninghamia; species Cunninghamia lanceolata. Next base: position 24,669,617 of record BSBN01000377.1, on the reverse strand, counting down.
TGGCAGCAATATGTCCAAGTTCGAGGAGTTTCTGTCAAAAGAAATCCAAAAGATGATGCAGCAGCATAGGCCTCCCCAAGATGCCTTGATTGAGAAGTGGTGCAGGTTGCATGAGGCACCTCACTCGGAGACATCTTACTCATTGTGCCTGCATATCTTGAGAAGGCATACGCTGCCTGGTCCAAAGAATGTTCCTCTTGGTGATAAGAGAAAAGAAGAAGTATCAGCTCCCCATAAAGCCGATGAGGTGGTGTCCGAGAAAACTAGGACACCAAAGCTAAAATGGATATCCAGTGGTGCGGCTGCCAGAGCCAAAAGAAAGAAGGAAGCACCAGACAAGCTTTTAGCTGAGGATGAGCCATGGATCCTCAGATTTGACGGATCCAAGTCAAAACAAGGAGCTGGTGTAGGAATATACCTCATTGACCCATCTGGAAAATCCTATTTGGTAGCATACAGATTGCAGTTCCCGTGTACAAATAATGTGACGGAATATGAAGCTCTAATTCATGGGATACTGTTCGCTCTTAGGAAGAAGGTGAAAATTCTGCATGTCTATGGGGACTCAGAATTAGTTGTCAGACAGGTAAGAGGTAAATACTCTTGCAATTACAGGAGGCTGTCCATTACAGACACAGGGTGTGGGACTTAATAGAAGAGTTTGATGCATTCAATATCACCCATGTACCTAGAGAGCAAAACCACAGAGTAGATGCTTTGGCCCAGGCTGCTGGTACTCTAGAGCCACTATCCATATCAGGTTTAAAAAGATTCTCAGTTGAATTAGTATCAGTGCCTTCAGTACGTGATAATGTAACTAATCTCCAAGTATTTGAAGATGATCAGCATATATTAGATTTTATTTCCAATAGAGATGTTTTTGAGGCACAGATCATTGATGAAAAGAATCTAGAAGATCATGTTTGGGAGGAAGAAGAAATCCTGGAGCTGCCAAGTAACAAAATCCCTAGGGGAATCATAGAGCTGGAGAGAGCATTTGATTTGGACAGCATGCTAAAACAAAGGGATCTTCAAAAGGCTGATGAGGGACAGTATTCGCAGGTCAACCTTGGCCAAGGTGATAGAAGAAGAAATGTTCTAATTGGGAAGGTCTGTACAAAAGAAGAGTTGAAAGGGATAACTCAGGCCCTCAAAGATTACATCCATGTCATTACCTGGACGTATGATGAATTAAAAACTTTTGATACATCAATCATCACTCATACGATACCTGTGAAGTTAGACGCTAAGCCTTTTTGGTAAAAGCAAAGACCTGTCAATGCTTTACTGGAGCCAATCATTTTCAAAGAAGTTAAAAGACTGCTTGATGCCAGGATCATATTTCCTATGAGACACTCCATGTGGGTGGCAAACTTGGTCCCAGTGAGAAAGAAGAACGGTGACATCAGACTGTGTGTGGACTTCAGGAACTTGAATCGAGCTTCTGAAAAGGATAATTATCCTTTACCTTCTCTAGATGAAGTCCTGCAGATTGTGAGCGGCGCCAAGATGATGTCCTTCTTGGACAGTTTCTCTAGATACAACCAGGTGATGGTGGATAGAATTGATAGATTGAAAATTGCATTTACCATGAAATGGGGGATCTTCGCCTACATGTGCATGCCATTTTGATTAATAAATGTTGGAGCCACATTTCAGCGAGCAATGGACATAGCCTTCAGAGGCTTGATAGGTAAGTGCATAGTAATATACATGGATGACTTAACGGTGTTCTCCAAAGATAGAGCGGACCATGTGGAGGACCTAAGAAAGATGTTGAAGAAGTGCGAGCAGTATGGGATATCCTTGAATCCCAAGAAGTGCATATTTGGGATGACCACGGGGAAATTGCTAGGCCACTTGAAACTGAAGACAGGATCATCATTGATCCTGACAGAATAAAATCCATCATGAAGATACAACTGCCTGGAAGCAAGACGGAGCTCAAATCTTACTTTGGTAAGATTAATTTCGTTAGGAAATTTATCACTGGCTTTGCAGAGATAGTCAGGCCCTTGAACGCCATGCTCAAGAAGGACGCTAAAATTGAATGGACCCTAGAAGTGTTGTTATATGGAGCCTAATCAGACTCGGAGGTTACATTTTCCCCACTTTTATCGGCACGGTTTCCCCCCAAATTCCTATGGGGTCAAGAGGCAGCGCCCCTTGCGGGGTCCAGGGGCAACGCCCCTTGTGAGGTTGAGGGGCAGCACCCTCGCGGGGGCTTGGGGGTAGCACCCTCGCGGGGGCTCAGGGGCAGTGCCCCCGAAACCTCACACAGTTTTTTATTTTATAAAGGCACCGAGAGTTATTTTTTCATTGACCAACATAAGAAAACCCTTTTTTTGTAACTGACAAAAAGCTTGATAAAAGCGGCTAAGGGTTAGGGTTTTGATATATTGTATTGTAGCATTTGTAGCGGTATTGAGTTACAGGGATTGCTGGTTGTAATCGGTTTGATTTACTGGATAATAATATTAGACTCTCTATTTGGTGGATGTAGCCTGAGTTTGGGTGAACCATGTTAAAACTTGTCTCTCGCTATTATTAATTCTGTGTATTTCCATTTCTTTGTTTAATCTTTATTTGCATTTAATTGATATCTTCTGCCGGCTAACCCTAACAAGTGGTATCAGAGCGAGTTGTATTTGATTATCGTCTGCAGGAAAGTCTCACAGTTGAGTGGGAGCAATGGCGGATGAGGGTAAATTGAAGGTCGATAAATTCAATGGGCAGAACTATCAGTTATGGAAGATGCAGATGGAGGATTACCTCTATCAAAAGGATTATGGAGGCCGTTGGAAGGAGTAGCCAAGAAATCAGCAACAATGTCTGATGAGGATTGGAATCTTCTTGACAAAAAGGCACTAGGAACCATTCGGTTGTGCCTGGCACTGTCAGTGGCATTCAATATAACAGAAGTGAAGACAACAGATGGTCTGATGAAAGCTTTGGCTAAATTGTATGAAAAACCCTCAGCCTCAAATAAGGTATTTCTCATGAAGCGTTTATTTAATTTGAAAATGGTTGAAGGTAGATCTATGACAGGTCATTTAAATAAATTTAATACGATTGTCAGTCAATTGACTTCTGTAAATGTAAAATTTGATGAAGAAGTTAGAGCTCTCTTGATATTATGTTCATTGCCTAAAAGCTGGGATAGTTTGGTAATGGTGGTTAGTAACTCTATTTTTTGGTTCAAATACCCTAAAATTTGATGATGTTGTTGGTGTTATTCTGAGTGAGAAAATTCGTAAGAAAAGCTCAGGTGGATCCATGTCAGGTAGTGTTTTGAATGCAGAAAGCAGGGGCAGATCAAAGGAGAGAGGAAAAGGTTCTGGAGGTCATGGGAAGTCACGAGAAAAATTAAAGGACAAAAGATCCCAAACCAGAGGACAGAAGGATTGTTGGTACTATGGGAAACCAGGTCATCTGAAGAAAGATTGCTAGTCTCTGAAAAGCAAAGAAGGAGACAAACAAGAAGGCAATAAGGAAGCAAATGTGGTAAGTAATAAATCTGAAGATGATGCTTTGATTCTTTCCCTAGATAATGCTAATGATTCATGGGTTTTAGATTCAGGGGCCTCATTTCATGCTATGCCCCATAGAAGTTATTTTCTTGATTATGTCCAAGGGGATTTTGGGCTGGTTTATTTGGGAGATAACAAACCCTGCCAGATTGTTCGAAAGGGAAGAATCAAGATTAAGTTGTAGAATGGGAATCATTGGCTACTACAAGAGGTAAGGCACGTTCCAAGGCTCAGTAGGAATTTAATTTTAGCAAGACAGCTAGCTGAACAAGGTTGCATTGTTACATTTACTGATAAAAATTGGAAGGTTTCAAAAGGTGCCTTAGTAGTAGCAAAAGGTGTGAAAGTAGGCACCTTATATCTTTGTATAGGTCATATTGTTCCTTCTACTTTAGTTGTTGTAGAGAAAAAACAAATAGGTTTAGGAACAGTTGTTGTAGGTTTGCAGGAAGAGACTGAAACAATTGCTGCAGGTTCTGAGACAATGCTGTGGCATAACAGACTTGGGCATATGAGTGAAAAAGGTATGAAGGTACTTCATTCTAAAAAAGTTTTACCAGATCTAAAATGTATTAATATAGATTTCTGTGAAATTTGTGTGTATGGTAAACAAAAGAGAGTCAGTTTTCTCAAGGATGGGAAGCAAAAGAAAAATGAAAAGTTGGAGCTTGTGCATACAGATGTATGGGGACCAGCTCAGGTATCTTCTCTCGATGGCTCTTGGTATTATGTTACATTCATAGATGATGCAACTAGGAAGGTCTGGATTTATTTCCTTAGATAGAAATCTGATGTATTTGAAACATTTAAGAAATGGAGAAGCTTGGTTGAGAATGAGACAGGTAAAAGATTAAAATGTCTCAAATCTGATAAGAGTGGTGAGTATTGCAGCAAATAATTTGAGGATTATTATTCCTTTAATGGAATTCGTAGGCAGAAAACGGTTCCAAGGACTCCATAGGAAAATGGAGTGGTTGAACGCATGAATAGGACAATAATGGAGCGTGCAAGGACCATGAGATTGCATGCTGGGCTACCTTTAAACATGTGGGCAGAGGCTGTCAACACTGTTGTATATTTAATTAATAGAGGTCCTTCAGTTCCTTTGGGCTGTGGTATTCCAGAGGAAGCATGGACATGTAAGAAGGTGAGTTATTCTTTTCTCAAAACTTTCAAATGTGAAGCATTTGCACATGTAGATTCTGAAAATAGAACCAAGCTGGATGCAAAATCAAAAAAGTGTACCTTTGTTGGATATGGCATTGATGAATTTGGTTATAGGCTTTGGGATTTTGAAAATCAAAAAATTGTGAGAAGTAGGGATGTCATATTCAATGAAAAGGTGTTGTACAAAGATTAGTTGTAGTAGCATGAGAAGAAAGCAAAAGATTATGTGGTGCTGGATGATACTCCAAATAGTGATGTTCCAGTGGTTCCTCATGCTCCGCAACAGCAACTAGAAATACCACAAACTCCAGTGAATGTTAGACAGTCAACAAGGCTAAGTAGACCTCCTAAAAGGTTTTCTCCCTCTTTGTATTCTATTTTGTTAATAGATGCTGGTGAACTAGAAGGGTATGATGAAGCTATGTAGATGGATACACAGGTTCAGTGGGAGCTTGCTATGAAAGAAGAAATGGACTCCTTGCTGAAAAATCAAACTTGGGAATTACGTAAGTTACCTGTAGGTAAAAAGGCTTTACCAAACAAATGGGTTTACCAGCTGAAAGAGGAAGATGGAGGTAAGAAAAGATTTAAGGCCAGGTTAGTTGTAAAAGGATTTGCACATAAAAAGGGCATTGATTTTGATGAGATATTTTCTCTGGTTGTCAAGATGACTTCTATTCGTACTATTTTAAGTATTGTGGTTGCTGAAGATTTACTTTTGGAACAGCTAGATGTGAAAACTGCCTTTCTCCGTGGTAATTTGGAGGAGGAGATATACATGGAATAGCCCCACGGATTTGAAGTCAAAGGTAAGGAGAAACAGGTGTGCAGATTGAAGAAGAGTTTGTATGGCCTGAAACAAGCACCTCGACAATGGTATTTGAAATTTGATAGTTTTATGGCTGAGCAAGGCTACAGCAGGTGTACTTTTGACCATTGTGTTTATTCTAAGAGGTTGAATAATGACAGCTACATTATTTTATGTTTATATGTTGATGACATGCTTGTAGCTGGGTCTAACATGGATCACATAAGAGAGTTAAAATAGTAGTTAGCATAGTCATTTGATATGAAGGATTTTGGGGTAGCAAAACAAATCCTTGGTATGAAAATTTGTAGAGATAGGAAGAATAGAAAATTGACTCTATCTCAGGCTGTTTATGTTGAAAAGGTATTGTAGAGATTCCATATGGCGAATGCAAAAGCTGTCAGCACACCTTTGCCTAGTCATTTGAAATTGACTAAGGAGATGTGTCCTAAGACACAAGAGGAGGAAGAGCAAATGTCTAAGGTACCATATGCTTCAGCTATAGGAAGTTTAATGTATGCCATGGTATGCACGAGACCGGATATTGTACATGCTGAAGGAGTCATCAGCAGGTATATGAGTCATCCCGGATTGGAGCATTGGAATGCGGTAAAATAGATTCTTAGATATTTGAGAGGTACATCCAATAAACATTTATGTTTTGGGGGCTCTAATGCTGATTTAGCAGGTTATGTAGACTCCAATTTGGCAGGAGATATTGATACCAGGTGGAGTACTATAGGTTATGTCTTTATTGTAGGTGGAACAACAGTGAGTTGGATTTCTAGGTTGCAAAAGGTGGTTGCTTTATCCACCACAGAGGCAAAATATGTAGCTACAATAGAGGCAAGCAAGGAGATGATATGGCTGCAATCTTTCATGGAAGAATTGAGAAAACAATAGGTTAATTACTATTTGTATACAGACAGCCAGAGTGCCATACATCTTGCAAAGAACTTTGCCTTGCATTCAAAGACCAAACACATACAGTTGAGGTATCACTTCATTTGGTCAGTGTTGGATGATGGACAATTACAGTTGGAAAAGATACATACAGATGATAATCTAGCAGATATGTTTACAAAGGCAGTGACAAGGGAGAAGCTGAGCTCCTCTTTAGCTTCGGTTGGTCTTCTCGACTGAAAACAACAAAAATAGAATAGCAGAGTCTAGAGTGCTTATTTCTAGTGGGAGCTACAGGGTCAGTGGTGTTATGATCAGTCTCCAAGTGGGAGATGATATGGTGTGGAGTCTAATCAGTCTCCAAGTGGGAGATTGTTGTTATATGGAGCCTAATTAGACTTGGAGGTTACATTTTCCCCACTTTTATCAGCGCAGTTTCCCCCCAAATTCCTATGGGGTCAAGGGGCAGCGCCCCTTGTGGGGGTTTGGGGGCAGCGCCCCTAAGATGGGGTCAAGGGGCAATGCCCCTTACGAGGTCCAGGGGCAGCGCCCTCACAGGGGCTTGGGGGTAGCTCCCCCGAAACCTCACACAGTTTTTAATTTTATAAAGGCACCAAGAGTTATTTTTTCATTGACTAACATAAGAAAACCCTATTTTTTGTAACTGACAAAAAGATTGATAAAAGTGGCTAAGGGTTAGGATTTTGATATATTGTATTATAGCATTTGTAGTGGTATTGAGTTGCAGGGATTGCTAGTTGTAATCGGTTTGATTTACTAGATAATAATATTGGACTCTCTGTTTGGTGGATGTAGCCTGAGTTTGGGTGAACCAAGTTAAAATTTATCTCTCGCTATTATTAATTCTATGTATTTTCATTTCTCTATTTAATCTTTATTTGCATTTAATTGATATCTTCTAGCGGCTAACCCTAACAAGAAGCTAGAGTAGCTTTTGAAGACATTAAAAAGGCCATATCAAATGCTCCAGTCCTGATCAGTCCAGATTATAACAAGGATTTCTGCATCTACTCATTTGCTTCAGAACATACCTCTACAGTAGTACTGATACAGAAAAATGAAGAAAAGGAAGAAAGAACTATAGCCTTCATGAGCTGCCCTTTTAGAGACGTAGAGCTTAGGTATATGGACGTTGAAAGATAGGTGCTTGCTTTGGTCCGAGAAGTCAAGAAGTTTAGGCACTACATCCTGAGAAGTAAGGTGATTGCTGTTGTACCTGATGCAGCAGTGAAAATGTTGCTAATGCAAAGTGAACCAGGTGAGAAAAGGGATAAATGGATCACTGTCCTCCAGGAGTACGATATGGACATTACCCCTATAAAGCTAGTAAGAGGGCAAGCATTAAGCTATATGATATCAGAGGTTGATCCCAATATCCTGAGCGAGCAGTACGTCATAAATGCAAAAGATGACGAAGAATGGTACTTAGACATTAGGCACATCCTGACCACTGGGAGATGTCCCTCAAGACTGCAGGCCTCATAGAGGAGAGCCCTAAAGATAAGGTCCCTAAAATTTATGTTAAAAGGAGGAGTCCTTTTCAAGAAAAACTATGAGGGGATATACCTAAGATGCTTAGAAAGATGAAAAGCAGATAAGGTGCTAACAGAATTACATGATAAATTTGGGACTGCACATGGGTCGTCCTTAGCCACCACTCATGCTATCCTCAGGGCAGGGTATTATTGGCCCACAATTTTCAAAGATACAGCTGAACACATCAAATGCTGTCATATGTGTTAGGTTGTTGCCAATAGAGAGAAATATGCTGCTCAACCTTTGCAACCAGTGATGGAGATGTGCCCCTTTGCTCAATGGGGAATGGACTTCATAGGACCCATCAATCCTCCCGCATCCTTAGGCCATAGGTATGTTTTAACTATTACTAATTACTGTACCAGGTGGACTGAGGCTGTCAGCAGTAGGACATGTAATGCTGAGGATGTTATTAGGTTTTTGGAAACCAATATAGTGACCAGGTATGGAGTTCCATATGCTTTAGTATGTGATAATGGGTCTGCTTTTGCTTCAATTAAATTGTCAAGTTGGGCTTTCGATCATGGGGTCATCTTAAAATTCTCCTCAAATTACTACCCCCAAGGGAATGGATTAGCAGAATCCACAAACAAGAACCCTATTGAACATCATAAAAAACCTGATAGATAAGAACCCAAGGGAATGGAACACTCTATTGAAATATGCCTTGTGGGTAGATAGAACTAGGAATAAAGTTGCATTAGGAAATTCACCTTTTCACTTAGTATATGGGGTGGATCCCATCCTCCCTGTCAACTTAAAGATTCCTACATTGCAGTTTGCACAAGAGTGCCTAGGCATAGATAATAAACAGGAAGTTAGATTGCTACAACTAATGCGCTTAGAGGAAAAAAGAAGTGTAGCAATTAACCAATTTGCTAAACATCAGGCTGTTGTCAAGTGCTAGTTTGACAAAAAGGCTAGGATCAAGGCTTTCAGAATCTCAAATTTGGTCCTGATGTGGGACAAAGCACATGAAAGGAAGGGTGATCATGGTAAATTTGACAAACTTTGGATAGGCCCCTTTCAAATTTCTAAAATTCTAGGAGACAACACCTACAAGCTCAAGTCCTTAATAGGTGAGGATGTTCCATTACCGGTTAATGGACAGTTCCTCAAACAATATTTTCAAGCCTGAGGATTGCATCATGAACATCATGTGTATCATAGTGTACTTTCTTTGTATAGTTGTTTGTATAGTGGCTTTGTTTTGCTGGTTTTGTTTTGGTTGCTTCGTTTCCTCAACAGGGATCTTTCTTTTGACTTAGAGTATTAAGGAGCAAGCTAACAACCATTGAAAACATTGAAAAATTTAGAATATTCAGGTTAATTATTTGCAATTTATACATAACTTGTTGTGACTGTCATGAATGTAGAAAGTTGTTTGACTTGTGAAATTTTGTATTCAATAATAGTGATTGAGAATTCAAGGAAGGTTTCTCATGATGACACACCTAAAATCCTTGGGTTTGTTGAACCTACCAGTGTAGATATTAGGTGAAAAATCTGAGGTCACCCTTGCTACCATTACAATTCTCAGCTTAATTTTAGCAAGTGTTCACTCCTTGCATCATGAAGTTACAACTGTAATATCTTGTGAAATCTCTTTCAAAAATTAGAAAATATAAAAATATATATATAAATAAAATGGATTATACTAAAAAATCTAGATTAAGCCATCTAAGTAACTCTACCGGGGCTATAGATGTTCGCTGGCAGTGGGGCTCTACTTAGGAGAATTGTAACGATAACCTTGCTGGAGCTATGGATGCTCGCTGGCAGCAAGGCTCTATCCAGTTGGCTATGAGGGAATGTCCTCACCTACATAGTCTAATATCAGTCACTAGTTTGTTCAACTGATCTTTAAGATGAGGCTTATTAATCACGTGCACATACTTGAACTGAAAATGAAAATTCATGCACCCTTATTGAATACCTTAGGTCTCAAGCTGAATAATAATTTGCAGGAAGGATAGTTGGAAGTTATGGATTCATTTCATTTAGTTTTCTTAAATGCTCTGAATTTAATTGTTTTGTTTGGTTGCTAGTTGTTGTGATATTCGCAACAGTCCCCATTTTACTCCTTAGCAAAATGAGGACCCCTACTGTGGCTTTTTGCTTTTTGCTTGTGTGTGTCATTTTGCTTGGTGGTAAAGGGAAAAAGAGGGGTTAAAATTGCAAACCTTGTTAACAATGGAGAAGAAATGCATTTCAATATTGTTGATTGGTTTATGATGTCAGTCACAACCAAGCACACGAAACAAAAGTCACACAACAACCCTTGTTTATCCTGAAAGATACAATGAATTCCAAGAATTCATGATCCCAAGTCCCCGTCGATTAGTTCATAATCTGCTGATGTTACTTTGTGGTTGATGTGTACTGTTGTTTTCCATTTGGGGCCTTACGTAGATTAGTAGATTCTGTTTCTACAACTATGCTATATAGGGAAGTTACTCTACATAGCATATATCTCCAAATGATGTGTCTAAGTTGATATTTGCATGAGTTCTACCCTTATTTGTGATTCTCTACATGATATTTTCAATAGTGCATGCATCTAGCTTAAAATACACTAATGATATTCAGTTATCTATGAGATGTCAGCATATTTCTCTATTCTGCTTCTGATTTATCATGATGTGCAGTTATGAAAGTGATTTCAATGAAATTAAAATGAGAAAAATGGTTAGAGAGTGAGATTCCTAAAATTACTTAACTGAGATCATTGATCCACATACATGTTCCCATACAGCAATGGAGAGAAGAAAACTAAAATCATACTTCACCAAGACAGTCCACAAATCCGCATGATTAAGTGCAAATCTTTAGGGGAAAAGTTGACAACATCCAATGAAATGAAAGCGCTTCTATAGAACACCATCTACTCTGCAACTCTGCTTCTTCCCAGCTACTCCAACAATCTACAATAAACAAGTAGGAATTAGCACCATCGTTTAATAAATCAGCAGGAAAAATGAACATCTACATTAAATCAGGCTCCAAATGCATAAACACAACCATCGAGCTCAAAAACCATGGAAAATGTGCATCAAAATGCCTATACAGCATTAAAACTAGTCGGGTCAACCATTGCTGACCAAAACATGCACTCAGGCTCCAAAAATGGATTTAAAAATCCAATCACTTCGTTTTTCGCTCAAAATTTCCTTGTATATCATGATATGCAAGTTGGATGCATACATTGAATCAATCAGATTTCAAACTGTTTGAAATCCGGCTTGTATGAAGTCTTTGTATATCCTGCAGTCATCGACCATACAAACCCCAAATATACATGGATTTAACGTTATTCCATAGCTATTTTGATTCTACCACTTGTATATTTCGATGCATATCGGTTTGTATATCGTAACATACAAACATGAAAATATACAAGCACTTAATTCAATTGCATAACTTTTGAATCCACCCAATGTATATGCCGATGTACATTGTGCTCGTATCCCTTGATATACATTTCAGATGTGATACATGCACTTAACCAAATTTAATCCCGCACTGAGATCCAACTTGCATACTCCTTGCAATGTATCAATATACAAGGTGCGAAATATACAAGGGCTTTTCGTTATTTCATATTCATTTCAAATCTACCCCTTGTATATTTCAATGTATGTTTGCTTTGAATGTTTAAATATACAAGTCTGAAATGTACAAGGAATTAACCAATTTTCATAAATCCCTTTGGGTCTGTGGAATGTACGTTTTGTTGTATATTTTGACTTGTATAACTCCCCAGACATGATACATTGGTTTAACCTGATCTTAATCCCTTTGGATTCCAACATGTATGTTAGCGATGTATGTTTGATTATACAACCTGAATATGCAATGATTTAGCCCTTGTTAACTTCCCTTTCGCATCCGCGGTATGTATATTTCCATTGTATCTTTTAGACATACACTTCGGGCTCGATACAAGCATTAAATCGGGTTTAATTTTCCTTTGGATTCTGGCTTTTATAAACTATTGCATATCAGCTTTGTATGTCGAAATATACAAGCCGGAACTATACAACAATTTAACATTGTTTAACAATCACTTCGGCTCTGTGTTGTATAAGCACAATGTATATCAGCTTGTATATAAGAATATACAAGCCCGATATACATTGAATTAACTCTACTTTAAAACTTTCAAATTTGCGCCATGTATGAAGTGCCTTGTATATTTTACCTACCAAAAATACAAATGAAAGATACAAAGCGGATTTAAAACATTAAATTATTTCAACTCTGAGTTAGTTCGGATCCATCTTGTATGTATAAATCAAAAACCTTTATTACAATGCATACAAGAACAAAAGACATACAATTGCCTTTGTATATGAAAGCGATGTATAAAGGGCAATGTATGTAATATTACGACGACCCAACATGCAAACAAATAATGCATATGCAACCCGATAGCCCATGTGACTAAGTATAAAACAAACCTTGCATATACAAACGACTTTGTATATGCATAGTGATATACAAAGGGCATTGTTGATGCAACATACAAACCTGAATGTACATTTTACCAAAATGATCATAACTTGCAAATATGGCAAATTTTAAGCTGGTTCAAAAAGTAACCCTAGCTCATTTTTGACAAGGAATCCAACCATACTATGCACTGGTATTGAAATGTATTTCTTCTCCATTTTTAACAAGGTTTGCAATTTTAACCCCCCCCTTTTCCCTTTACCACGAAGCAAAATGACACACACAAGCGAAAAGCAAAAAGCCACAGCATGGGTCCTCATTTTGCTAAGGAGTAAAATAGGGCGTGTTGTAAACATCACAACAACTCTTCTACATTTTTCTTAGTAGATTCTTCTTTTGATGTAGTTAATCCTTCGACATCCATGGTAGAAGATTCTTCATCTATGTCCTCTATGATAGGAAGGTTAAATCTTTTGAATGCATTCTGGAGGATGTCTTATGTTTCTTTTGCTACATGATCAGTCTCTCCAAACATTAGTTTTTTCATTCTTGCTTTGCTCCGGAACTCATCCTAGCAGTCCTTAATGATCATGTACATTTGTTTTGGAGTAATGGAAGGATATAGCTGAATAGCAATCTACTCTCGAATCTCTAGGTCCTTAGCTTTAGCATTCTCCTTTCTCAGGTCAAGTTCCTTCTCTAGACTTTTGGGGATTAGAGAGAAGATTTCAATGAATGCTTTATTATAAATGTTTAGATACCTGACTGTAGCATCTTCGAAGATCTTCTTGTCAGCGTCACTATATTCATCATAAAATTCTATGACTGGTTGCAGCTTCCCATCCACAGTGACTGCCTTGATGATATCATCAATAGAGAGAGTAGGCCTTTCAACAAATTCTTCTATCTCTTCTTCTTTGTTTGTACCAGTAGAGGATTCCCTGGATGTCTTCTTCTTCTTCCTCATTTTCTTAACTTCCTCATCTGACTCTGTGTCTTCATCATCCTTTTGGCTTGTGTATGACCTTGTGGCCTTTGTCTTTGTTCTCTTCTCTCCCTTTCCGAATGTCTTGGCTTCCAGTTTTGAGGCTTTTGGGCTCTTAGAGGTGGTAGGTGCAGAGCTCTTTGAGGATCTAGTCCGGGAGGCAGCTTGCACTGGAACACTTTTTTTTTCTACTTCTTGTCTCTTGTTCTCAGCTCTTTCTACTTTCTCTCTGTTTGCATCAACTGCATTTTTTGATATCCCATATCTCTTGGTGATTTCCTCTACTTCCTTTCTAACTTTTTTTTTTATTTTAGGTTGCCTTAGTTCAACATGAATCTTTACACTCAATTCTTCAAAGGTTCCAAACCTTTCTACCTCAGGGTCCTTAGGCTGACTCAACAAATGTTGAATATGCAGCTCCAAGATTTTCTCATCAACCTCATATCCCATTGGCATAATCTAGACTGTTCTGGGCTCCACTGCCTCCATTAGGCATTGATCAGTGTCTACCATGAAACACACTGTATCCTTGTATTTCTCAACAATAGATTGGGGGATTCTTTTTCTAGCCTACATCATACTTTGGAAGTTCTTAAAGTATCCCCAGAGTGTTGTACTTTGAGCCTTGGCATCACCAACCCCATACATGTAGTCTCTGATTTCTATGGCAACCGGTCTATCATTTTGCCATACCCAACCACTTGATTCAGGTAGCTCATTCACATAGTTAAAGAATAAACATAGTATTAGCCCATCATACTTAAATGAGTTCTTCTTATCCTTCTTTATTTTCTGCAAGTTTTGCAATAGTTGGTTCAAAAAAAGATCACATAGGTCATAGTCAGCGTTTTCCCTCAGCATCTGATATGCAGTATATATTATAGTTCTGGACACTGAATTCTCCCTGTTGGAGTGATAGATTTTATAACCAATTATCATAGAGGCAAATTTGATATCTGGATCTGTGATATCTTCTATTGTCATTGCTCTCTTGTCAAACTTTGATCCAGTAGCCTCACTTACTATCTAGTTCTTGACAGATTTGAGAGCAGGCAACCCACCGGATGAGTGCAATCCGGTTACTACCCTAATGGCATCTTTTGTTATCTTGAATGGCCTCATCGACCACATGAAGTTGTCATGTATTCTGCTAATAACATACCGGACCCATTCATCTTCTACAAAATAGGGAAAGTGGATGTAATGTCCAAAATGCTTATCCTGGAGGGCCTTATATTGAGGTTTAAGTTCAAATGTTTCATCTATTAATTGTTTACGATAGATATCCATTAGCTTGGATTTCCCAAATTCCTCAATATTTGCATGTATGTATACCCTAACATCTTCTACGTGCAGAACCCCATGTAGAATGCTAGAGAAGGCACCTAAGGGATCAACTTCTAGGGATTTGTAGAGATGTTTCTTGAACTTTGGGCACGGCCTATCAGTGATCTTAACAACATTTGGATTAGCCATCTTTGTAAAGGATTTAGAGAGATATATTCAAAAATAGAAATACCTTTTTACGCTTCTAGGGTTCACAATATGAGCTAGAAAAGATCACTGGTTGAATCGGATTCTGTGGTTGATCTCTGAGAGGGTTGAAACAATCTTAATGCAGAGCTCTTTATTTCTTCTTCTCAAATGCAAGTGTGCAAATGATGAATAAAGAAACTCTTTTATCTTTGTGCAAACCCTAATTTCTTATTGCAATAAATGCACAACTTAAGCTATTCTGGATGCCTTGTTCATTCTTGTTCTGAGAGAGATCTTTCCGAATCAATGAGATACACTTAGAATTATTTTTAGTGATAATTGACAATGTATCTTCCTTCCTCCAATCATGCCATTTATCTGTAGATCAAGATATTTTAATTTTGAATCATATCGGATCTAACTGTGAAAATCCTGCTTTTACCGGATTGCTGTCAAACTCGATCAATCTTGGCTGATTAAACTCTTGAAAACTCCTTGTAGATTAGTCATATTTTTACTGAAGGTTATTTGGATATTTCTCTAAGAACCCTTTAATCTGCAACATTCCATATGCCAAAGTTAGACACCAATTGACTGGCTGGGGGAATCTATTTTCCTTTGTGACTCCCCCTGAGCCAGAGCTCATCTCTTTAGTTTTTGGAAGGAATATCAGGACCAGATTCTGGTGCAGATCCATCCCCAACATTTTATGTACTTTTCTTCACCCAAATCTTGTTCATCTCCTTTTGAACTTCATCTGCATTCATTTTGCCTTTTCCTTTATCTTGATTTTGATTATGATGCACCGGACTCCTTTTATCCTGATTCTTACTTCTACAAAATTTGGCAATATGACCGGATCTATTGCAATTGTAGCAAATGACATTTCTTTACATATTTGACTGATATCCTCTTGATTTGCATTGATTAGCCATACGTCCCATTGTATTGCATCTAAAGCATCTTCCATTGAATGAATTGTTTATTTGCATATTTCTGTATTCATGAGATTTGTGACCATACCTTTTGTAGTTGAAACACTGTCCAGAGAAGGATAAATTAGTTTGATTCATTTTTCTTCTACACTGAGTTGCTTTATGACCAAAGTTGTTGCAATTGTTGCAGTATCCATTGAAGGATGGATATCTTTGAGCATTTGGTTGCCTTACCAAAGGTCTTTTAGGCCTATTCCTTCGATTTCCTGATCCAGAGTTCTTCTGACTGGATCTGGAGCTTTCACCTTTCTCATATCCCAAGCCACGCTTGTCATCTACCCTCTTTTGGCTTTCAAGAAGAACTTCAAGTTGAGCAGAGCTTATCTTGAATTTCTCTTTGTATTCATTTGTTGTTTGAAGATCTTGTTTGAGAGTGTCTATCTGATTCTCAAGTTGTTCTTCATTATCTCTAGCTTCTTCAAGATTAGATTCTAGATGCCTGATTATTCTATCCATTTTGTGGCAGTCCTCTAACTTTTCTTTGAGAGATTGTTTTAGATTATCTTCAATTTTTATTTTCTCTTTAATTTCTTGGGTGAATCTTATAACCTCTGATTCTATTTCATGTCTTACCATAATGACTTCTTTTGATAGCTTCTCACATAGCTTGTTTTTCTCATTCAGGTCTTCATTAGTATCATTGGCTTCACTTGGACTTGTTAATTGTTGAAGTAGTTCCTTTCTCTTTTTCATAGAGATACACAGTTTTTGTTTTATCTCATTTATGAAATCATCATCTTGTTTGAGTCTTTCTCTCAAGTTGTTGACTTCAGAGTGAGATTGCTCAAGATCATCTAGGGTAGACTAAAGTTGTTCCTTCATACCATACATATCCATTGAGATTCCTAGATCTTCCTCAAGCTGTTAGGCTCTATTTGGAGGAACTTGGCTCTGATACAAATTGTTGGAAACTATTGGTCATGATGTTAGTCATAAACAAGCATAGAATAAAAGTACACATTAACCTTTATTCATCTTGAAAGATACTGTAATTCAAGGAATTCGCGATCCCAAGTCTCCGGTGATTAAGTCTTAATCGTCTGACATTACTTAGAGGTTAATGTGAGTTGTTGTTTCCATTTTGGGGACTTATGTGAAATTGTGCCATCATCATGGCATTCCTGCAGAAATTCTTTACAGAGAAGTCATATTATGCAGTTATTAGATGAAAAGATGTAAAGATACCTCAATCTTTGCATGATATTTTTCAATTGTGCATGCTTTGCATTCAAATATGCTAAATATTTGTGATTACCTACGAGATGTCTGCATATTTGCGTTATTTACTTAGGATTGTCAATTATTTGCCATTGTGATAATGAAATGTTCTAAAATTGAAAGAAAGTAAAGGAAGACTACAATTTAAAGTTGAATCTTCAGCTATTGATCCACATACATACTCAATACTGTCATGACGAGAAGAAATCAAACCATATGTTCACCAGGATATTCCACAACTAGATATAGTTGATGCAAACTTCAGAGGATGATGAATGAAAACAATACATGTAACATGATGAGCACTCCAAGGGACGCAGCAAATCAAAGCACATATCCAAAATTCAGACACAGATTACTCAAGATTTACAAAGATTTGTAATCAAAATACTCTTCTCTTTCATTAAGTATGCAAAAAGACATGTACATATGTAATAACTTTGAAATAAGCCCTGAATACTTCAGCAAACAGATTTCAATTAAGTTTCAAATGTTTTAACAAGGCATTCCACCACCTTTTATAGAATAAGGTGAGGAATCCGTTACAAAAGATCTACGATCTAGATTTATCAATACACATCTACGGTCCTGATTCACTTGATTTTGTAAATCTTTACAAAAATGGCACAAGTTGCCAGCTGGCAACTATCTATACTACTTATGCTATTATCCCCTTCATGATGTATCCTCATCATGCTCCTCAGTTGATTCATGCAGGTCATCATCATGTGCATCACTTTCCAAACTTTCACTATCCTGATGATGATGCGGCTGCATATGGGGCTGGATACTACTGCGGACTTGCTCGTATGAATGCACAACCTGATCTATCCCTCCGCCATCTTGAGTCTTTGCTTTGACAATGACGTGCTTATGTGCTTCATATTTGTCTCTACTGTTGTCAAGCTTATTTTTCTTGTCCTGCAGTGTTTCTTTGTATTTCTCCATCTGGACCTTGATCCTCATTATTTTATCTATCAATTCTTCTGTCAAAGGGATAGGTGGACCATCTGTCTCTGCTTGGAAGTTGCTGTGCACAGCTTTAATGGCAGACTCTTCATCTTGATTCTCTATTTTTCCTTCCACCTTGCCTTCCAAAGCCTCCAGTATCACCGCTTCTTCAACCATTAAATCTCGCAGCCTCATGCTGATATCCCTCAGCTTATTATTACACCTTTTGAGGACTCCACACTCAAACTGAGTGTCTTTATACCAAATATCTATTAATAATGCGGTATTATTATTCAGCACCTGCTTACTGATAAGCAGTTGTGGATTTATATTCCTTATTTCCCCTAACAGGGTCAGGACTCTCTCTAGCTTATAAGACCTCTTCCCGGTCTGCATCTGCAATTTATCCACTTTGTCCTTGGAGTCACTTAGGGTGCTCCACCTCTTCAAAGAGGCCTTCATTATTTCTACAACATCATCCAATGTGGATGACATCCATCTCCTTATTACGGACGCCTCATGCCTCATGAGGTCCAATTTATTTACCTCCTCCTGAGAAATGGCAGTCAATGGGACTGCATGTTCAGTTGTGGTATCATCAGGATTGGTCAGCCCTTTGATATAGGCATGCAACTGAGCAATGTGCTCTTTATGTTGCTTATTTTTCTCCTTCTCTCTTTTCACCTTCTGAATTAGAGAGTCAATGATATCTTTGCCCTCCTGACCTTCTTGGTCCTCATCGGCAAAGCCCAAATCTACTGTACTGATTTGAAATTCATCGACAATGATTTTACCTTTTTCTTTCTCCACCGCAGGTATGGCAATTTGCCCAGTCCTTCTCCCTGTTGCCGGATCTCTCTTGATGGCCGAAGTCATTCTGGCCTTCCTCTTTGGCTTCATTATATCCGCAGAGAACAAGGTGGAGACGTTGAATTCCTGAATTTCAAGCTCCTCCTCAGCACTTACCTCTTTTGCCAACCACGGAGGCACCTGATCATGTTTTTCAACATCATCCTGATGTTCACCTATATCTCCCATTTCTGTCAACAAGTGTTGCGAAGATGGTGACTTTCTCAGTTCTTCTTCTTGATGTTCCCTTTGTTGTTGATCTTGCGGCACCTCCTCCTGTTGAGGGATTTCCTTCTCCGGAGGAGCATCTTCATGCTGTGGGGACCCTTGAGGGGCATCTATATGCTGATCATGATGATCATGACCCTCTTCTGTCATTATTTCATCTGTTCCCACTTCTTCTTCCTCTTGTGGCTTATCCACTGCACCAGATATTGGGGACTCTGCCTGATGTGCTGGCGATTGCTCTACAGCTACTACTTCTTCTGAGCCTGCACCATCCACTTCTTGTACTTTGGCAGCTGGGTCCTCTAGTGTTTCTTTCCCATCAGCCTTCGCTTCCTGAACCTCTACTATAGCAGGTTCTTCTGTTGTATCCTGTGGACATTGTTGGCCGGTTTCAAGAGCATGGCCTTTTGACTCTGCCATCTCTATCTCTTCTGTTAGTTGGCCTTTATCAGGTGATCCTGCTGGCTATTCAGGACTTGCATCTTGTTTCTCTGTCAGATCCACCACTACAGGACTGGTCAGCTCTATGATCAATGTATCTAGCCCTATTTCCTGAGCTACTTGCTCTGGGCTCTTTTCTTGATCTCCTTTTGCTTGTTTCATCTCCTCAAGCATAGTTTGAACTGGTGGAGGCTTGTGAGAAGTCATACTTACATCAGCAACAAGTGTTTCCATCTCCTATGTAGCCACATCCTGCACCACCTCATCATCAGACAAGTTTATTGTCTCGTCGAGCGAGACATGCCCTTCTGCTTGTGTCTGGGAGGTTTCTTTCAGCTGCTCCTCAGTAAGTTCAGTCTTGAACTTGACAATGGTAGGAAGTGGAACATTATGTTGAAGTTCCTTGTGCACTTCACTACCTTCCCCTTGTAATGAAGTAGGGGGTTGGCTTATTCCACCTCTCATGGAGGTTCTTTGTTTCTTAGGTGGAGAAGACACCAGCACCTGTGGAGCTCTCCTCTTCCTTTTTATTATCAATGGAGCCTCCTCCTCCTCAGGCTCTTCTTCTATGAGGGTACCCTCTCCTCCTGGTTATTTAGAAGATTGACCCACTTCTTGGGTCTCCATGATTCCAGCCTCTGCTGTCTTACTTTTCTTGGGCCTTTCTATATCTGGAGGGGATGCTGATTCTGATCCTGACCCTGCCGCCTGCTCAGCTGCAAATACTACCCTTTCAATTAAAATCCCCCTTGGTCCCTTTTCCACCTTCTTGCCCCTTGGGGGTCTTTTGCTCTGCTGTTGTGGTGGAGGGGCTCTATCTCCCTTGGTCTTCCTTTTCTCTAATAGGAAGTCATCGTATTCATCCGCAGGGATATCCTGCCCTTTCTTCTTGTTGTCCACCGTAATGGCAACACCCTTCTTCATCAATGCCTCTATCTGTGCATCAACCCAAGCTTGGGTTAGGCGTAGGGTCTTGGCAATGAATGGGTCCAAGGATATATCCTCCTGCATAGTGAGGTCAGGTGCAGAGATGGTGTCATTATATATCTTTTTCTCTTCATACTCGTCTGCCATTGTCCTGCCATCATCCTTCTTTAATTGTTGAGGAAGGGAGATGCAATCAAAAGTCCTAACTTGGTTCAGAGTTAACCTCTGATACCTCCTTCTCCTGGCTTCTACCTCATCCTCACAGTCAGCCCAAAAATCCTCTAGGTGCCTTTGGTGAACAGGCTTTCCTAGCACCTTTTGTATCCTGCCGTAAGGATCATATGGTCTTGTTATTGGAAAAGGCTGCAGATTCATCTTATTCAGGGTGACCATCACCTTCTTGATATTATCAGAGTCAGGGCACATGTAATTGCCAATACTGACTGGGAACAAAATTGGTGGCAGCTTCTTGGCATCCTTGTACATTTGTATCATGGTGGAGCCCTGCCTGATAAACTCCATTAGTACTATGGCGTCGGTAGGATACCTTGGCAGCATCAGGGGATGTCCCTCGAAACCTTCAACCCTTATATAAGAAAAGGTTGCAAACTGTATGTACCAGGCCCCATGCCTGTAGACTGCCTCTTGAGCCTCCATGCTCAATCTCTTTGTTCTATCTTCTTCCATGGTCCTTACCAGATGCATAGAGAATGCATCATTGACCAGTTTGTAATCTTTTAGGTAGTTGGTTCTTTGCAGCTGGGGATGATGATCCCAGATATATTCAACATTTGTGCCTGTGAGCTTCCCATCTGTAACCAAGGCATCAAAAGTGCCTCTATAGGCACAAGAATAAACAATATATGATGACATGAAAAACACACAATTTGAACCTCCCAGGTTCATCAGTTGCTCATGCAGAGCATCACTTATAATTTGGCCCCACAGTGGCTTAGTGTCTGAATATAGGCACATCATTATTATCCCATACATCCAGTCCCTGAAACTGCCAGTATCAGGTTGGCCAGTTACTCTATTCAGGAGTACAATCATGTACTGATACTCCTCACTGAAATCATACTTGAACAGGTGCACAGGAAGCTTGGCAGCTGCATTATATGTGCTGTTCTCAGCCTGCCATGGATACATGTTCTTCCTGGCAGATTTCTTATTGGCCTCGTACTCCCTCTCAGACTTCTTCAAGTCTACACTTTTGACCTTACTGCCCAGTGGCAATCTAAATGTCTGGGAGAGACCTTTGATGGAGAGGTCTGCATATATCCTCCCATGCTTCACTACTTGCCTGGTTTGAGGGTTATAATTTCGGGCACACTCAATGACGAGCTCCGAAGATTCCATAGAGTATGGAAAACTAGCGGCATTCCACAATCCTGACATGAACACTGCGTCCAGCACAGGACCCTTGTCATGTCCATTGTTTAACTTGGCTGACCAGGCCTCCAAATTAGTGCTTCCCTAATGGGTGTCTGTGATTGCTCCATATTTAAACAGGACCCCCCTCTGAGCAGAGAACATGGGCTTGCTGAATTCTTCCTGACACTTGACCAATCGCTTCTCAGCCATGATTGCCTGCAATTAATGAAAATCCTATCTCATAACAGGTACATATATGCACGCATACTGCAGTTGACTTTATAAATCATTATATGTACTGTATCAATTCCAACACTACTTAATCACATGGGTGCATAAACCAGAACTTACATCATTGTACCAGAATGGAAACAACATGATGAGGGTTTTATTCACTTACCTGATTATACAGATTTCTTTTTATACCAGTAGATTGCTAAGACGTTCTTAATTTAGCTGATGATCACCCCTTTCCTTCTGCTCATGAGCTCAAATCACGCAACGGTAGCTGGTATGCAGATATGGAAGCTGGTGCTCTGTAAAACAAGTTTATCACAAGGTAAATGTGAAAATGGTAGTTGAATTACCTTTTAACCTCGCATTTAGGGTGCATTTAGGGCAACTCTGACAGATTAGATCATGTTCCTTGCTTATCCGTGTGAAAATGCAGGATCTCGCCAAGTGTTTCATTGGGTTCCGGGGTCGGCGGGAACTACCTACCATGTCTGCGCGCATTAAATGATAATGGCGGCAACAGGAGCGGGGAATATCCATATGACAGGATATGATGAGGGCAGGATGATATTCGCAAATATCGGGTTGAGTTTCAATATCATCCTCCCTCGTATTGACATTGTTATCACGACAAGATTCGGGTGACAAAAGCACTTTTATTTCTGCATAGTACATCAGGAGGATATTTTGGTGTATCGGGTGATGTTTCAAAATATGATGGTGATGAGACAAACTTACATGTCTCTCTTTTGGAATATCGGGATGACATCATCCTGATATTCGCTCTCCGTATCGGAAGTGCATCATGACGTCATCATCATATTAGGCTAACATGATCATGTTTTAGAGAATATCCTGTGGCAATGTAAATGTGATGATGATGTCATCAAGATGTATGTTCCTTCGTTTATTGTATTCGGGTGATGTCATCAGGATATTTGCTAAGGGTGATATCTACGTTAGGAGGATATAAGGACACATCGGGTTATATGCGAAGTATGACGCTCGCGATAGATAAAATTGTTTGACGGGAAGATTTTGCTACTATTTAAAGTTGATGTCCAGATATTTGAACCGTATGACATATCGGAGGGAATGTTTCAAATATGATGATGAAGTTCAACAATATGACCTTCGTCTTTCAAATATCAGGTTTGACCGAAACTTTGACTGTTCATAACTCTTATATCCTAATGAATATCGAGGTGATGTAAAAGGCAAACCTGCACGAATTTCAATGCCCTTTCAAAATATGAGGTCACAGAGATGAAATACAAACTTTCACAAACTAACCTCATGGTGACTTACCTCATCATGGTTTTGCATGATGATGCACTTGACTTACTTTTTACCAAACCGCCCAGAAGCAGATGCACAAACCAAACCAAAAATTGGGTCCCTGTTTTGCGAAGTCAAAATGGGGCGTGTTGTGTAACCACATAATAGAAACAAGGTAGATAACTGAGAGGGGGGGTGAATCAGTTATCTTAAATATTTCAACTTTCTTTCCTTCTTTGACAAATAGTGCAGCTTCAAAACATATAAGCATACATAACCATGAAAGTAGAAATAAAATCAACACACATAACACAATGATTTTATGTGGAAAACTCTATTAAGGGAAAAACCACGGGGTGACTAACCCAAGATTGTATTCCCTGTTAAAAGAATAGAAGTACAAAAATGGCACTTGCCAATTAGAGCTGACTGCCCAAGCACACTGCTCACAAGAGGCACACTGGCTACAAGAGACTCACTGTCTACAAGGTTTTATATAAAGTAACTAGGTGTTTGAATTGATGAGAAGCATCTGTGAATGCTGAGGTTCAGTTCCGGTTAGGCTCAAAATACTGATTTAATGCACTTCATTCTTCCTCTGTTCTGGTGCTGCTGTTCTGTCACATACCAGACTTGTCCTACTGCTTCCACATCTCTTCTACCTTTCTTTGCACACTATATCATCACATTCACACCTTTATACTAAAATCCATATGGTATATATATCCACATCAAGGATTCAAACATCTATCTAGTCAGCAACCAAAATACTCAATATATTTCTAAGACATTGATCTGTCGACTGAATCCATGCTTAATATGTGATGCGTATCAAAGACATAGACATAGAAGTCATCAATCATGTCATCCAACCATGTATGATCCCTTAATTAGCTTGATCACCATCAATTTCTCATCTAGATTAAAGTGTAATGCTCTGCCAGTCAGTTCTTCCTTAGTCTACTCTGCCTGTCAGGACCCCAATACTTAAATTCTCTTATCTTTTCACTCATTCATCACCGAAGGCTCAATCCCTAGAATATAGTAGTCGTGATACTCCTCTTGACTTGCCCAAGTCTACACTTTGCTATGTTACACCCTCTAAAAGAATTGGACCTAATTGTCAGACCTTCCTGCATGCTCTGTTCTTACTCACCGGACCAAAACACTCTTCACTCTGTCTTTTGGTAGAGACATACTATGTGTTGCGGATGTGTGGGAAAGACTTTGTTGCCATCAATGACAACATTAATGAAGCCACACAGTGTATCTTACCAATAGCCTAAACAACACATAACACATCACAGGGGAAGCACATCACGAGAGAAATAAAGGGTTAGAAATACTTACTTGGTAGCACCATCATTAAGAACATACACATTTAGGATATCTCTCATGTTGTTTTGATCTTCTAGAATTAACATTAAGTTTAGGATGACAAGAAGCTTTCTTTTCTTTAAAAGGATTATATCCAATGCCACTTGAGTAAAGTGTTGAAACAGATTCTCTAGGTACTCGAATCCCTTGCTAATTTACACCAAATCCCTTACCTACATATTCACAATTGTTATAAAGGATTTTAAATCCTCGACCATAAATAGTATGAAGTTTACCTTTGAATATAAATTTGATTGAATGATGCAAGGTGGAAGGAACTTCCCCCAATGCATGAATCCACGGTCTACCAAGTATCATGTTGTAAGATAAAAAACAAGGCATGACATGAATCAGGGTAGGCAGAAGCATAGGTCCTACTTGTATAGGTAGAGTTATAGTGCCCATGGATTGTCATCCAACATTATTAAAGCGTCGAATGCTAATGTCGTTTGCTATGATTTGTGATGTGTCAACCTTGATTTTGTGTAGTAGGTCAATGATACAAACATTAAGAGCTGATCCATTGTCAATCATAACTCATTTTACCAATGTTCTGTTTATCATGATAAAGATTATAAGAGGATCATATTGGTTTTGAACTTCAATTGATGGTAATTCTTGTGGTTGAAAGAGAATATATGTTTTTGTCACATGCATACTATCCAATACAACTACTACATCATTTAGCTTAACAGCAGGTGGCACAATCACCTTTTGTAAAGATTCTTAGAGCATTCCATGGTATGTAGGCAATGTTTGTATCAAATCCTAAAGAGAGATCTTAACCTGAGTAGCATGAAGCCATTCGACAAGATCATACTCTTGACCAATTTTATGAGTAAGATGAGGTGGTGGAGAGAGCATAGGTTGAGAACATGGAAGAGAGACAGGTACATCAGTGCTTGGTTACTTTGCTTGTTATTATGGGTGTTGTATGTGTGAGCTATCCCATTGTGGTGTGGTTGTTGTAACACATTTTGAACACCTTGAATCGTAATCACTAATTTTAAGCAAGAGGGTGCACTAAGTGCCCCTTGGACAATCATTTTAGGAATATTGCTATGAAGTCTATTAATGATTATTGAATTAACATTGTTTCCCTCTTGATTGCACCCAATATCCATCCCTAAAGGGTTTAATGGGAGAGACCTTTTCTCATCCACAAATGCTACATCTTGGCTAGGGAGAGCAATGGGATGAGAGGAAGGTACATCATCATCATCATACTCTGTGGAGTAAAAAGGCTTTTTGCTCTCATCTTTCTCATGAGTATTCCTAGAGATGAATTTAGTTAAATCTTCTAATATCAAAGGGTATGCTCCTATGAATAGTGTGAAGCTATTACAATCATGTGTATAACAAATTAATTGCAGCTCATATGTAGAACATATATTTTAGCATCAATACCACTTGCAGAATCTTTGTGCTCTAGAACATGAGGATTCTCATTAGTGAAATTAGAGAAATTTTCAAAATCTAGGATATACTCATGTAAAGATTTCAGAGATAAAAAATATGAAGATGCCATAATGAAATGGAAAATTAGATTTTAACAATTTTCCAAGAGTATGCAAAAGACAAGTGCAAACTATATGTAAAATGACCTAAAATGCTTGATTTTTTGTATTTTTTCAATGCAAATATATGAAAGAAAAGGTGTTGTAAGGATTTTTATCAGGGGCAAAAAATAATATGTCTGATATCAGTCCAATACAGCAATAAGATCCTTCACAGCATACTTTTGATACAAATCCAAGATAATGCCAAGTCAAACTATAGTGAAAATATGTTGAAATAGGCACTTTTTCACCAAAACTCAATGCAACAAAGCATAAAAAAGGGTGTTGTGGGGAAAATTATAATGGAAAGTAACTAATATCAATAATAATAGCCACTTGGTGCCAAAATACCCAACACAACATGCTTTTAGTGCCACTTAAGGTAAAACCCTACTGAAAATATTGCAAAAATAGGCTATTTTTCACGGTTTTTCAATTCCAAGATCTAGAAAAAGGGCTGTTGTAATGAATTTTAGTATTTGAAATAAGTAATACTAATGATATCAGTCAACTCAATCCATAAAATTTTTCACAACATGCTTGGGGTGCAAACTAGGTCAAAGCCTAGGGCAAAAATAGCCAAAATATGTAGTTTTTCACCAAATTTTCAATACAAGAGCTCGTTAAAATGGTGTTGTGAAGATTTTTAGGAGGGGAAGAAAATTATTACCCTAATACTAGAAAATTAATGCAAAAACACCCTTCACAACACGCATATGGTGCAAGTTTAGAGAGTCGATAAGGCCAAAATTAGTGAAAATCGTTGTTTTTGAAGCCCTAGGTTTGAGATCTTGACACAAAATGCTATGTGAATGTTTTGAAGTCTGATTTATGATGAAAATGAATTAATCTCATATCTTAAAATTATTTTAAAGCTCTAATATGCAAAATACTAATGCAAATTTAATGAAAATGCATGAAAATTGCTAGTTTTTGTTAAAATTTTCTATGCAAAAATACAAATATTTTGAATCTAAATACAAATTTACACTGAAATAAAAGACTACAGACAAATTCTAATTTGAATGATCCTCTAAAATCAGTAGAAAAATTTGAAAGAAGATTTTGTACTAACCCTAGATTTTGGAATTACTAGGTTATATGAAAATTGTCAAAATTTCTACAAAAACCTAGCAAATTAATAATGAAAATGCAATGTAAATTTATAAATTTTTGGATTTTTCTATAGTTTATATCAGATCTGATGCAAAAATCATGAATTAGGAAAATTTAGAAAGAATTGATGCAATTTAGTAAGCCAAACAATGCAATTTTTTTGTATTTTCCAAATTTTTTAATTTTTTTGAATTTTTCTCAATGCAATAAAATGAATGGCTATATGGATGAATGGAATCAATCTAAATCTGAAGACACACACTCAACAAGTTGCAATTTATGTCCAAAAACACAGGTTCACCAAAATGTTTAGGGTAAAATTGGATTTATTAATGTTATAGATTTTAGATGTTTAAATCTGCCTCTCCACTATACATTCAAGGATCTAGGATCAAGTGGCGAGCACTATCATACCCTAGGTCACTTGCAAATGTAAGGAACCTTGGATTAAGGAATTTAATTATTAATTTTCCTTCTCTTATGCCCAATTGACCATTAAAACCCTAATTATGCAAATATGGCAACAAATTGATGAATAACAGAAAAAGCTCTTGCAGATAGGAGTAAAATACCAAATCACAGAGTAACTATTTTCAGGGTTCTGAAGTGGAATAGTTAGGGACACTGGAGTGGATGCCCAAGTCTAAGGTACCAGTTTCTTCGTGGGATCTGGACCTCTTTCCAACACTGATCAGCCCTGTAACTTTTGTTTCCTGAAACTCAGATGCGGAGGACACTAGAACGAGTGCCCAAGTCTTGGAAGTGCTCCTGTGTTATGCTTTTCTTCAGATCTTGAATAATTGATTTTTGCCAATCCCTCCTACAACTTTGCTTTTCCCAAGTATGATACCTGTAACCTAAAATCACAAGACTTGGTTTGGGGGTTGTGGTGTTTAGAGGCTTCCTTCAGTCAAGCCTCGGAGGACACTTAAGTCTCTGAACACTGTTGTTAAATAAAGAGTGCATGCCCTTGTGAGGTAGAGACAAAAACCAAAGGAATCTGTAGACACCCTAAAATGACCAAGTTGGCGGACCACTTATATTTTGTCATCTGTCTAATCACCTGCATTCCAACATTAATTGAATAATCTAATTATTTAATTAAAATCACCCAATTCTTCTAAATCACATACTTTCGACATTAATTAAATAAATCCTCTTTATTTAATTAATTAAATTAAATTCCTCTGTTATTCTTCCATAATTAAATAATTTTTATTATTTAATTAAATCATTATCCTCTTTCCAAAATTCAAGTCCACATTAATTAAATACATCCCATTATTTAATTAATTCATCACAAATTCCCTCTTATCCAAACAATTAAATAATTCCCAATTATTTAATTGAATCAAATCATTTTTCCAAATTTAAATAAATCAAATCAAATTTATTTAAATCCTCTTAATCTCCAAAAATAAAATACAATCAAATATTTTATTTATTCTTCCAAATCATGCACAATAATTAAATAAATTTATTTATTTAATTTGCTTTCTTATCTTCAAATTCTTCAAATATCATTCAAATCTGCTAAAAATAAGTCTTCTTCTCTATGCACATAAAATTAAATAATTTATTATTTAATTTCTCTCAAAATCATGCAAAAGCAAATCTTAAGTTGAGTTATCTATTCACTCAACCTTGTTTTTTATCAATTTCTCTTAAATTAGAAAAAAAACTTTCTAATTTATGAAAATGATGTCTTATCTTTAGAAAAGAAAGTGATTAACTCAAATAAAACAGCTTTTGTGTGACACTTGTCTTCTTCTTATTTGTTGCACTTTCCTCAACTATTCTCCTCTGTTGATTCTTCTGAATTATCTGGACCGTTGATTGATCTTCATTGAAATCTATATAACCCCCCATCTCCTTCATTAAGCCTCTCTCTCTTCGATCGTATTCTCAGGCATACTTAACAGAGCTTTGAGCATACAAAACGCGTCGATTGAGCAACCTTACAATCTCTTAACATTAATCTTTGAGCACATTGAGCACACTACTTGCTTGTTGCAACTATGGTTTCACAACTTGATTGAGCAATCTACACTTCTCCAAAAAGGGAACAATACAGGTTTTGGTAAGAGCTTTCATTTTGTCTTTGATTTTATGATAATGGCTTTTACTTAGATTGGTTCACTTTATGTGATTAGTTTTTGGTTTTATTAGTTTAATTTAAATCAATTTTTCCTCATACACATTCTGGCACGCCCGATGGGACTCACTAATCCCTCTTTTTCTTTGAGAAATTGTTTTTTTGAAGTCACAGTACAGTACAGCGCAAACGACATTGCAAAGCGCTTCTGGCAATATCATTAAATGCTATTGGAGGCACATTAAAGTGCCCTTGAGGGCATTGCAACACTTCTAGTAGCATAGAGCGGCGTTTTCGGTATCACAGAACGGCGCTTCCGGTAGCATCGTTCAGCACTTTTGGATAAATTAGGTTTTTGACTTCGTTTTGTGTTGTTACAGGGTTTTCTCGTTACATATCTTTTTTGATTTTTTTGACAAGCTGTTGTATTTGTCTTTCAAACTTGCTTTTTACTTCCTGAGCTATTTTATTTAGGGGTATCTTCGGTATTTGCGTTAATCTATTGTGTTGATACATTTTCTAAGTTTTTTGGATTTCATGATCCAGATCTATCAGATATTATTTCTCAAACAATAGATCAATCATGACATCCCACTTAGATCTGGTTTTTTTGACAAAAGTTAATCTTGTTGTGATCTGAGACCATGCAGCGCATCTGGTATAATATTATCGCGCTTTTAGATACACAGTAAGGCGCTTCAGGATCTGTTTCAACGCTTCTGGTAGTATCCTTCGATGCTTCTCGTGAACATTGCAGTGCTTTTGGCATAATAGTATAGCACTTTTGGGTGCACAGTACAATGCTTTTGGATATTGTTCAGTGCTTCTGGTAATATTCTGTGATGCTTTGGGTCTGTGTTACAGCGCTTTTGGAAATACAGTAAGTCGCCTCTGGTAAGATAGTGCAGCGGTTTTGGTCAAGTTGATTTGTCTTTTGCTAACTTGTGAATTTTTGGTGGAACTAACTAACTTGTTGTAGCTTCTTATTACTCACAAGGAGCAAATAGGTGTTTTTAACATGTTCGTGCAAGACGAGCATTGAAGAACTTTTGATTTATCTCACTAAGTCTTAGAAACACATTGCATGCTTAAAAGGATAATTGAACAAATCATTTTTTCTTGCAATCTAAGTCTTAGGAACATATTGCTTTTCTTAAGGGACAATGGACATGTATGCACAAACACCTCAATTTTCTAAGGGACAATGGACATGAATGCCAAAACACTTCAAATTTTATAAGGGACAATTGACAACTACAAATGTGTGTGTGCCTAGTTTAGTTGCACCTTATTTTTCTTATAACGGGACAATTGAACCTTTGTTTGACGTGCTTGCTCTTACATTTCTGTACTTCCTTTAGAAGGGCCTACTTTTGGATTGCGCTTCATCCAAAAGGGATGACCCTAAGTGGAGTTTTCTTTTGAACTGCTATATAAGAGGGATAAGGCGAAAGCCAAGTCCTAACCGACGTCAGCCTTACCTTGTGGTGCCAAACTAAAAAGAGGTGTACTAGCTCTTTGTGGAAATGATTTTCACATTGAGTGAAGTGTTTGATACTCTTAGTAGGATTGGTTAAAACTTTTAGTAGCTTACTCGTAAGGCGTTGGTCCCTCAAAGTTACTAAGAACCATTTTAGATAGAGACTACCTAACCTACCTCTGAACATTGCGGTAATCATTAGTGCAAGGGGAATCGATTTAAGCCCTTAAGATACTCACCATTGGCTCCCTTGAGAAGAGATAGTATTCCCTTGGCCATTAAAGCTCTTGTGACCTACTTGAGCTTTCCAAGGGGAGGGTGAGATATCCCTACCTATCGTCTCTCACAAAGATACTAAATATCTGACACCTTTATGGAATGATATTTTTATCGACAGAATATTAAGCTATGAGCTAATCTACTGCAATGAAACCTTGTCTCTAGGGATAAAAAAGTGCTTGTTATTGATTGCAATTGTCTTATACCTGTGGAAACATTGGGCTTGTTTGGAGCCTCGAACATACACTATCTGTTGTGTCAGTCCCTTGTGTGTGCCACATTGTTTGCTGTGTTTTCTCTTGCCAAACAAATCCAATCAGAAATAGAAACAATCCATCAAAATTTTGCCTTTTTAAAGCATCAGACACTACTTCAGCGCCCCTGGTATTACAGTAGCTCACCTTTGGTACTACAGTAGATCACCTTTGGCATAGCAGTAGCTCGCCTCTGGCAAATCTCTACTTCAGTGCCCTTGGTATAACAGTAGCTCACCTTTGGCATAGCAATAACTCACTTCTGGTAGCTCAGTCCATCACCTTTGGTGTCACAGTAGCTCGCTTTTGGTCACACAATTCTGTGCCTCTGGTCAAAACAGTATAGCACTTTTGGTCTAGTACTTTGTGCATTAGAGTTTGTCCATTTCTCAAAGCATCTCATAGAATCCCAGCATTACCTTTTGTCCTACTGTATCCCATGGTAACCACTAGGCTCCAGTAAACTATGAAGTCCAAGCAAGTTGGCCCTAGGAAGCACAAATCACCTCCTCGCACACCACAATCAGGTCGTCTCAACATTACTCCCAAGGTTACTCCTAGTACACCCGCGGCAAAACCAATCAGCTCTCCGAACATGCCGCACATTGACCACCCTAGCACTCCTCAAGAAGGTAGGGTCCCTTTGGTACGTACCCCCCAGTATACCACCGGCTTGCCTCAGGATTTTGACCCACAGGGTTATATTGTAGAGGTCCCCCCATCTCAAGAAGAGCGACACTTTGAAATAGGTCAATCCTCTCAAGCAGAGGAGCAAGATCTTGATGAATTCATACAAGAGCCTAGAGTCGTGGCCACCTTTGACAAAATCCTTAGTGAGAACCAAGATCATTTCTTTCGCTTACTTGCAAAGCAAGGAGCCAAGTTACCTCAGGATTTTGATTTATCCTCTCTCAAGGAGACAAATAACACATTGAGTGCCATACAAGCAGTGCAAACCATGTCCACGTGACTACGCCCTTACCTACACAAGGCTCGCATTATAGGAATCCCCTTTTTCAAAATCCAACAGAAGAAAGGGCTGTATCACCGCTTCTGACTCCTATGGAGATCTACAAAAACCAACAAGAAACTCTCCAACGTCAAGCAGAGTTAGCTAAGAAAGCCACCTTAGCTCGATCAAATATGTAACCACCTCCTAAAGTGTCCACCCCAATCACAAGTGGAATCTTGGTTACCCCATCACGGATAGGTTTCCCACCAAATTACAATCTGGGGAACAATTATGTAGCCATGCAACAAGGGTCTCAACAAATGCCACCTCCTATATCATCACACCTTCATGTCTCTCAACCAATTAGAGTCATGCAACCCCAACCACAACATTCTTCTACTCCCATCCTCAATCAACCCCAACCACAACATTCTTCTACTCTCATCCTCAATCAACCCCAACTGTCGCAAATTACTTCTACCTGTGCCCCTCCACCACAATGTTCATCCTCGCTCAACTTCTTTCACACATTGCCTAGCCACTCTCAACATTCCTAACATCAAGTTTCCCAAAGCTATGTGCCGCCATCACAACCTAATCAAACGCACTTTAGATTTCCTCCACCTATTTCTTTTCTTCAACCATCACAAAGCCAACATTCTTACCTAGCGCCACCTCCACCTCTACCAAATCAAAACCTCCAATTCCAACCCAATCTGAACCAAATGTACAACCCGTATGATCCCAATCAATCTTACGACTCTTATAACACCAATGTGCATGGCTTACATTATAATCTTCCGTATGGGCAACACCAACCACTTTTTGGACAATAGGAGATGTTACCAACCCCTCCAACAACTATGGAGCTAAAGATCGCAGAAGTTCAACAACAGCTATCTGATCTTACATTTGGCCACACCAAAAAGACCTTCTCTTTAGAGGAAGTGTGTCCTTATCCTTTTGATTGGTCATTACCAATGATCCCTTTTCCTCAAAATTTCACTATTCCCAAGTTCGATAAATACAAAGGAAAAGGTGACCCAAAAGACCATCTTAAGGAATTCTATCTTGCTTGCTTCTAGGTCTCACATAATGACACATATCTTATGCGTCTCTTTCCTCGCAGTCTTGGAGGTCAAGCTATAGAATGGTTCTCACACTTACCCATGGGTATCAAGTCTTTCAATGAGCTAGCAAAGAAGTTTGCCACCCACTTTTCTTACAACGCGGAGCATGAGATTTCCATGACCGATCTATGCAACAATAAATAGAAAAATGGTGAAACTTTCATTTCTTTCCTTCAATGATGGAGACAAATGGCTAGCGAATTCCCTTTCAAAATTTTGGAGAAATAGCTAGTTAGCATATTTGTGTAGAACCTCAACCAAGAGTTAGGTTTCCATTTGCAAATTCTTAGTGCTACAACCTTCGACGAAATCACGTACAAGGGAATCAACATTGAAAAAGCCCTCATTGCTAAGGGTGTGGTCAAAATCTTCAAAGAAACGAAAGACAACGCTCCTCATCAACAATCGAACAATAAACCCAAATATTGGAACAAAAACAAAAACGTGGTTAACGATGGTGTGGTTGATTCTAAACATGTCCAAACTTTGCAAACACCGCTGTAGCTCTCCAAACCAAGTCAAGCTCCACCTCAACAATAGCAGTAACAAAGGCAACCTTATCAAAACCAACAGCAATGACAACAAGAGCGGCCTCAGCAAGATTACCCTCTGCGACGTCAATTCACTCCCTTGGGAGTGCCCATCGAATCAGTCTTACAGCAAGCTTTGCAGAAAGGGCTCATCACCTTACCTGATGCTCCCCCATATGGTGAACCTATTTACAAAACTGCATGTTACAGAGACAATGAATATTGTGAGTTCCATAGGAGCAAATGGCATCGAACCGCATCTTGCATGAAACTTAAGCACCTCATCCAAAACCTCATCGACGGTAATCAAATCACTTTTGAGAATGAATCACTAGTTCAACACACAAACAAAGATCTTGACATGTACAAGGAACCATTCCCTCATCATGGTCCACCTCCTCCTCAAGATAGAGGTAAAGGTATCAATCATGCTTCCACATCCTTTGATTCCATTGTAGGTCATTTTGAAGAGAGTCGAGTGTCTACCGTCATGATCAAAGGCAAATCTATGGATTGCGCTGTTACTACTCGTCATGGTCATGTCACCATTCATGGTCCTACACCTAGTCTTCTGGTTCAATCTGATTATAATCTTGTCAAACATCTAGGGAGAACACCAGCACAGATCTCTATTTTGGACCTTCTATGGTCATCACCTGCACATAGAGTGGTGCTAGAAAAAGCCCTCCAAGAGTCTTCCGTTCCTAACAACATAGCGGTTGCGGATTTCCAAGCTATAGTAGGTAACATTGCTTCGACCTACAGTGTGGTCTTCTCTGAGAAAGACCTCCCCTCCCATGATCCATGTCACAATGATGCCCTGCATATTGAAGTTCTCATCCATAAGCGCAAAATCAAACGTATACTCATAGACAGTGGTGCTGGTCTCAACATATGTTCTTTAAAGTTACTAAAGCAATTGGGATATTTTGAGGATCACGTCAACACTGATCATAGTATTACAATCAAGGGGTATGATGATGCAGAACACTATTCAGAAGGTGTTATCCACTTGCCTATACAACTAGGCCCCATCATGCTTGAAACTAGGTGTCAAGTCCTTGATATTGAGTTGCCTTACAACATTATCCTAGGCCGCCCATGGATCCATGCAATGAAAGTTGTTCCCTCCATGTACCATCAGTCCCTAAAATTCCCATTCAATGGTACGGAGATCACCATCCCAGGAGACCCTAATCCTTTTGAATTCTGTCATATCTTACATGGAAGCTATAAGAATTACAACCAAGTGCCTAAAAATGACAAAGCCCTTGAATCCCCACTATATGTTGATCCTGAAACTCTAACACAAGCCTCTACAAGTGAATCTACACCCCTCCCCAAAATCACAGCTCGCATCCGAGATATAGGCTTTGGCACTTACGATATCTCAGAATCTTGTTGTGTAGGGCGGATGCCTTTATCTCCAAAATCTTACGGCCAACCACCCATTGCCAAAGTAACCAAAAAAGCAGCTATTCCTCCCCCAACATTCCTAACCCAATTCCAACATGGATGGTTATTGGAAGAGGAAACTATTGAGGATATTTCTTCTTGGCTCTATAAGGAGAAAGAACCAGTCACAATACCAGTCAAGCAATATGGCAATGGCTTAAGGATAGTCAAAAACATGGGCTATAAAGGCAAAGGTGGCCTTGGGAAACAAAATCAAGGAACTATGGAACCCATTGTTGTGACAAAGAAGCTAGACAAGAAGGGATTAGGATTTGGTAAGAAGGTACCACACACCTTGGACATCGAGTATATCCTCGACGAGGTAGTTGACACTTCTCCTGCTGATTCGACGTCTACAGAGGATATCATCGATGACTCTTCCCTCCATATGACTAACCTATTCGCAAAATCCTCCATTTTTACGCTGTCCTCCGTATCCTTAACCTCGACCATAAACACCCAGAACGTAACACTTGTCTACCCTAAACTTATCGATTGGGACCAACAAGGGTCCCCCGTTATAAATGTATTTCAGAATGACGAAGCTTTAGCTGAGTTCATGGGACTTCGGGAAGGTATCCCTCTTGGTGATCATAAAGCAGGTTTTGTAATGGAACTAGAGCCAGCAGCTTATTTTGGTGAGAATGCTAAATCCTCCAGTCGCAAAAGTACAAATAAAGAAAGATCTCTAGGTGAAAACCACATTGTGGCACCTCCTAATCACAAAATAGTAAAAACAAATGACGTATCCAAAGGTGAAAACCCAACTGTGGCACCTGAGGATGGAGGATTTAACCTTCCCCTACCATCTAAGTACCAAGAGAAGTCGGCACTTCTGGTGGAAGATTCTACAGAGATAAATCTTGGCACAAAACAAAATCCAAAGACCACATTCCTAGCAGCATCATTATCTGAAACAGAGCACAGAAATCTTAACAACTTCTTCTTGCAACGAACCATCAACTTTGCATGGACCTATGCAGATATGCCAGGGCTAGACCCTAAGCTAGTAGTTCATTATCTCACAGTTGATCCCAAAGTGAAACCAGTCAAACAGAAGTTAAGAAAGATGTACCCACAGATAGCTCTCTTGGTAAAAGTGGAAATACAGAAATTATTAGATGCAAAGTTCATACGACCCATCGACTATTCAGATTGGGTCTCAAACATTGTACCTATGTCTAAACCCAATGGGCTCATCCGCATGTGTAATGATTTTAGAGATCTCAACAAGGCATGCCCCAAAGACGACTTTCCACTACCAAACATTGACATTATAGTGGACTTGATAGCAGGTCACGAGATGCTTTCCCTCATGGACGGATTCTCTGGCTACAACCAGATAAGGATAGCAGAGGAAGATCAACATAAAACAACCTTTACTTGTCCATGGGGTAATTATTGTTGGTGTGTCATGCCGTTTGGTCTAAAGAATGCAGGAGCAACCTATCATAGAGCAATGACAGTGATATTCCACGATCTCTTTCATCATATCATGGAGGACTATGTGGATGATATACTAGCTAAATCTTCTAGGGCAGATCACATACAGGTGCTAGGATAGATCTTTGATAGGCTCGAGAAATACCAAGTAAGACTCAATCCAAAGAAGTGTGTCTTCGGTGTAACATCAGGAAAGCTGCTGGGATATATTGTATCTCGTAGAGGCATCGAAGTAGATCTAGTGAAAGTAAAGGCTATAGTGGAGATGCCTCCACCCAAGAACCTTAAAGCACTAAGGAGCCTTTAAGGAAGGTTGCAGTCCATTTGGCGTTTCATATCATAGCTAGTAGATAAATGTAAACCCTTTCAACAGTTGCTCCAAAAGGATGTCTCATTTCGATGGGACAACAAATGTCAGGCAGCATTTGATCAACTTAAAGAGTATCTAGCTACACCTCCTGTATTGGTTCCACCAGTCGCAAACAAACCTTTGATATTATATATCTCTACTACAAACTCGGCCCTAGGGGCCCTGCTAGCACAAAATGATGAATCAGGAAAGGAGCATGCAATTTATTACATTAGTAGAACCTTGGTGGGATATGAGCTCAATTATTGACCAATGGAAAGGGCTTGTTTAGCAGTAGTGTTAGCCTCCCAAAAGTTGTTGCATTACATGCTGAACCAACATACAAATCTGATAGCAAAGATTGATCCCTTGAAATATGTACTAGCAAAAGCAACTCTCACAGGTAGACTAGCTAAGTAGGTCATGATCCTTAGTGAGTTTGATATTGAGTACACGGATCGTAAAGCAATCAAAGGACAAGCCCTCGTAGATCAACTAGCAGAAGCACCTATGAAAGATACACATCCTATGGTAGCAGACTTTCCTGATGAAAATCTCTTCACTCTTGCTAACTCCATAATGTGGAAGTTGTATTTTGATGGTTCTTACACATAGCATGGATCACGAGCTGGCATCTTATTTGTTACACCTTAGAATGACTACATTCCAAAGTCATATTAGCTTGCATTCCCTTGCACCAACAACATAGTCGAGTATGAAGCACTCCTTATAGGTCTCAATACAGCAGTTCAATGGGACATCATAGAATTACAAGCATATGGAGACTCACAGCTAGTCATTCGCCAAGTCACAGATGAATACCAAAAAAAGGATGAAAAGTTGGTCCCCTACAAGTAACTAGTGGATGCCTACAAACCACACTTTTCTAGCATCACATTTGAGCAAATTCTAAGAGAGCATAACAAAGCTGCGGATTCTATGGCTTTTGTAGGGTCACTGATTGACATGCCTGCAAATACACAGAAGTGTGAATTCTTGATCGAGCAATTGTTGATACCCGCCGTCGACGTTCCTGTTACTGAAATCATCTGCGAACTTGTTGGTCCCAATTCCCCATGGTATGAAGATATCTATGAATACCTCAAGAACAAAACCTTTCCCCCTGACCTATCATCCACCCAATGCAAAACCTTTATCTGTCGATCCTCTCGTTACATCATTCTGGGTGATACACTATATCGCTGGAGTCTCGATGGTATCCTCTTATGATGTCTTAACGCGGAAGAAGCCGAAGCTACCCTACAAGACATACACGAAGGTGTCTATGGCGCACATTCTACCGGTCCTAATCTTGCTAAGAAGATACTTAGAATAGGTTATTACTGCCCTACAATAGAGCAAGATGCTGCATAGTTTGCTAAGAAGTGTCTACAATGCCAGCAGCATGGAGATTTGATTCACACACCAGCTCATGAATTACAACCTGTGACAACTCCATGGCCCTTTTCTCAATGGGGTCTCGACCTCATAAGACAAATCCACCCTTCCTCCTCCAATGGCCACAAGTTTATCATTACCGCCACTGAGTATTTCATGAAGTGGGTGGAAGCCATTTCTATGACCTATATCACCGGTAAACAAATAGCCAAGTTTATCCTTAACTACCTCATTTGCTGGTATGGTATTCCCCAAGCCATTGTCACTGATAATGGGAGGCCATTTAAGAACCAGGATGTCCATGCCTTGTGAATACAATACAATATCCAACATCGCTTCTCAACTCCCTACTATCCGCAGAGTAATGACCAAGCTGAGGCTTCAAGTAAAACCATTCTCAAAATCTTCAAGAAAACAGTCAATGAAGCTGGTCGTGATTGGCATTTGCAACTCAATCCCACCCTATGGGCCTACCATACTAGTATCAGAACACCCACTGGTGCCACACCATATGCCCTGGTCTATGGCTCTGAAGCCATCCTACCTATAGAGGTCAAGATCCCATCCCTTAGAGTATCCATGCAGGACCTGATAAATGCAGAGGAGTATCGTACCTCCAGATTAGCTGAGCTAGAACTACTAGATGAGAGGTGCCTTGTAGCACTTAATCACCTCCATGTCTATCAAAACCACCTCTGGCGTAATTACAACAAAAAAATCAAAGAATGATAGTTTCAAGTTGGTGATCTTGTCCTTAAAAAGAATTAGAGAAATCAGGCAGATTTAGCTACACCTAACGGCATTCCTCTGGATGAGCCACTTAACAGTGTCCATCTCAAGAAGTTCTATGCCTGATTCTCAGAGTATCCCAAAAAAAAAAAAACATAAAAACACAAAAAAAATCCGTCCTCTGGTGAAAACCTGGCAAACAGGCACTTTAGATAAGTACCATAGTGAAAACCTGGCAAACATGTGCTATGTGTAGAGTCAGCATCCATCGTCTATCGAGTCTTGTTCACTCCATGTCTAGTTCAAAAACACACTTCATCCATCCATCCATCCATAATAAAATCATTGACTTTGTTTGCATTTCTATCTCCCTATCTAGTATAGCTTGGAAATTTGTCAATGTCCCTCGTCGTCAACCCGCATCTTGATCTGCATCAACAGTTAACACTGTCTTGTCCTAGGCCAAACCTTCTATGTCTTCTTTGTCAGTCGCCCATGCAAATTCCTCTACCTGAATGGGGGCAACTCTTTCCTTAACCTAGGTCTAGGAATGGGTCCTTGTTCATGGTTCACAATCACATCAATCTTTCTCCTTTCCGAAGATAACACCCTTTAGTGGACACATCACTCCTATAATAAGGTTGTTATCTTCCCAACACTTTTCCTACATCATCACCTCCAACCAGAACTACATATTATCATCTTTTCAATCTTAAGGTACCTTGATCCCATGGATATGGGTATGTAGGCAGTCTGGAATACGAAGGAAGTTTCCAGTACTCAGGTATGTAAGATCTCCCCCTCACCACCTTGACCCACTCATCACTCTATCTAGAACTACATATTATCATCTTTCATCTTTCCTCGTAATGTGCCTTGATCCCGTGGATAAGGGTATGTAGGCAGTCTGGAATACGAAGGATGTATCCAGTACTCAGGCACATACAATTCATCATTCTCCACCCATCTCAACCCATTAGCATGTCATCTTTCTAGTCTTCCATTTGTCAAAACCCATTCGCCTCGACTTGACTAACTCAAGCAGCAAAACAACAAGCTAGCGCATCCTTTCCAAGAAAAAGTCCTTAGCAAACCTGAAGCAAAGTAGAATTCTTCTAGAGTCATCTACTGTCCTACTGTTCTGATTGCCAACATCAGCTAAGTCTCACTTAACCAAAACCCTAGATCAACAAGCTTGTCTTCTATAGAATGTTCCATTGTTGAGAACACATGTGTCTCCTATGACATGTGGCATCTCCCATAGCAAGAGATTATCTTTTTAGGTAGATAGCCCCCTTTAATGGACACAGAGTTCCTACGATAAGGCTGTTCTCTTTCCTATCCAATCTATCCTAAGCAACCTCTTTGGCAAGAGAATATGTTGGCTGTATGTTTACTTTGTAAGTCAGTCAATTTGCTTTTTGTTTTATCTTTTGTTCCTTTATCCATTACATATTCAAGGCTACCTTGATTTATCTATAATCTTGGTACGTTACGATGCAGTATGGATTGGGGGCATAGTCATTGCTTTTGTGTGCCGTGTTTTAGGAATGATTTTTAGCATCTTTCTTAGCATTATATTTATCTTGTATGTGTTACGTCCTAGCATCTTACATATTAATATTCTTCTTGCATTTACATGTATTGAAGTTTATTTTATGTTCAAGACTATGGCTCATTCACATATTCCAACAAGGTTATATTATGTCTAAGGGGATCTAAGTTCAAACCACTTGCTTGCAGAGTCAATGTCTACACACTCAGATATTACTGCACCTTGGTCTTTTATACCTTGGTGGCAAACTATCCACATGCTATATCAAAAATAAGGATTTCTTTTTATAAACATTTGTGAAACCAATGTAACAAGCTCATTCATCTACCCATCCATTTATCCATGGCCTTATATAGTTTTCCAACAAGGATTGATCAACAGTCTTTCTCTCATGTTATCTTCTATCTCCTTTCTTCTATCTATCATCAATCCAACCTCGTCTATCTCTAACAAAATCTTCTAGTCGAGCGTCAACACAGTTCTTCTGTCGCTTCCTTGTCTTTCCTCTTGAGGGGGCACCCTACACCAGCTACGCTGGGGCAACTAGCTACACTGGGGTATCAATAAAATTGTATCATGTCTTCAACAACTACACTAGGGCAAGAGAATATGTTGGCTATATGTTTACTTTGTAAGTCAGTCAATTTGTGTTATGGTTTATCTTTTGTTCCTTATCCGTTACCTATTCAAGGCTACCTTGATTTATCTATACTCTTGGTATGTTGCGATGCAGTACGGATTGAGGGCATAGTCATTGCTTTCTGTGTACTGTGTTTGAGGAATGATCTTTAGTATCTTTCTTGGCATTCTATTTATCTTGTGTGTGTTAAGACCTAGCATCTTACATATTAATATTCTTCTTGCATTTACATGTATTGAAGTTTATTTTATGTTCAAGACTATGGCTTATTCACATGTTCTAACAAGGTTATATTATGTCTAAAGGGTCTAAGTTCAAACTGCTTACTTGCATAGTCAACGTCCACGCACTCGGATATTACTGCACCTTGGTCTTTTATACCTTGGTGGCAAACTATCCACGTGCTATATCAAAATAAGGATTGCTCTTTATATACAAATGTGAAACCATTGCAACAAGCTCCTTCATCTATTCCCACAACCTTTATATCGCTTTCATTGCAGTAATCAATCAACAGTCTCTATCTCCCATCTCCTCCTATTCTTCTCTCTGGTGCATATCTGCAAAACCCACATGTCAGATATCACTAATCATCACATCTATATCATCATATATCTTTATCATCATACATTTATAAGCATCATATAAGCAACATATGTCATCACGTGAATCCATAATCATACATACATATCATCACATCCATGACATCAAAGAATGCATACACAAAAAGCATGAACAACAGTGAGCCGAATAGATCATCATATATATCATGTAATGGTCATCATAATACAAAGTGTCTACATCAATAATACAAAATATGTATACATCCAAATATACATCAATATAGTACATCAAGGCTATTAAGAGCTCGCACAATATACATTCAGATGCACGCAGACATCTGTCCAAAATGATACAAATGGTACAAAGTACAAGTGTCTATCGTGATACAGGTATGGTACAAATATGATACAATATACAAATGTATGTGCCCTAGTGGGTAGAGCTCCCCTCCTGCTGTGGTTCCTGTCCTCCCCCTGTGCTCGGTGGGGGTCCCCCTACTGGTCCTCCTCCTCCCCCTGGTGGCAAAAATGGTCCTCTCACTGAAGACACTGACTGCCCTGTCCTACGGGATCCGGATGCCCCTGACCTACTCCTCTCTCTGTAACTCGGTGCCTGCTGCACTGCTAGCACTGCACCCACATATAGTCCCTTGTAATACTCTACCTCTTGGCCAGCTGATACTAGCTCACCCTGCACTCGGACGAGCTCGCTGTATAGGGTCCTCTGATCTACACCCAGTGCACGGCGTACCTCGTCTCTCTCCCGCCTCACTCTAAAGAGTGTGGCCTCTGCTGTCAACCGTAGCTGTACCTCTGCATCCCTCTCCCGCCTAGTCTGGGCTAGCTGCCCATCATCCCCTGCCGGTGTGGGTGCTACCTGTGTCTGTGCCTGTAGTGCTACCTGCACTGCTGCCTATACCTATGCCTGCACCTGGGCCTATACTTGTGCCTGCATACCTGCCTGTAGCTGTGTTAGGGCCGTCTCTGCTGCTACTGCTGCCTGTCTCTGTGCCTGGGCTGTGGCCTCAGCCTGTCTCACCTCAGCCCGTGCTGCATCCCTATCCCTCCTTAAATGCATCATCCGGAGCTCTAATCGAGTCCTCCGGGCTATCTCCTCCTGTAGCAGTCACTCGGTTCTCTACAAATCAGTCTCTACGACTGGGTCCCCTGCCTCCACCATCTCCACATCGGCCTACCGGCCGCTACCCTCTCCACCTGCCTGCTAACCACTGCCCTCTCCACCTGCTTGCTGCCTGGCTACTTGGGCTTGCTGTCTCATCCTAGCCTCCCCACCGAGGACTAGTACCTCCCCCACTATCCCCACTACACCTGGTGTAGTTAATCTAATCAGCCTGTGTATCTACCAATACTGGTCATACTCTGGCAGAGTCCTTGGGTCTGCTAGCCCTGTGTCCCAGTCCCATCTCATGGGGACAAGTCCCCGTACCTCTGCTAAAGCTGTCGCCACTGGGATCTCTGTATCCCAGTCTCCAACCTC
Source organism: Cunninghamia lanceolata (assembly GCA_027924645.1). Classification (NCBI taxonomy): domain Eukaryota; kingdom Viridiplantae; phylum Streptophyta; class Pinopsida; order Cupressales; family Cupressaceae; genus Cunninghamia; species Cunninghamia lanceolata. The sequence continues at coordinate 24,625,842 of BSBN01000377.1, read as the reverse complement.
TCTTTGTGTCCGGGCATGTGTCGCCTCCCCCATGGGTAGTCCCTACGGTAATCTGAACTGCCTAAGTACCCACTCTGGTAGGTACCTCTCTATCATATCTGTCCATCTCCTGAACAGATACCGTTCCTATCTACAGTACATAAGCTGCTCGTGCTCATCCTCCCACTCCTTGCAGAGTAGCCAGGGCCTCCACACAAACAGGTCCATCTTGTCGATCTGCCGCCTCCAGTGGCTCACAGACCCCATCCTCCGGTGTGTAATCACCCCATCATATAAGAATGCATAGGGCTTGCCTCTATCTCGATGGTGCTGTGCCATGGGTCGGATCACTGGAATATGCTCCCACGCCCATACCTGTAATAAGGTCACCCCTGCTAAGAGGCTCCTGCCTCTCCTGTACACACAATGGTGCATGTCATGATACAACTATCCCAACACACAGGGGCCCCACACATACTGTCTTCCATGTGTGAACATCCCTGATAGCACAGTACCCCAGCCAACTGATAATCCCCTGGATCTCCTATCAAGACACAGGAAGCCGCCAATCAGTGACGCAACTATCCATCTGATCCTATTGCAGAGTCTCGGGACGTCTGCCCATCGAATCTCTCCATCATCTATCCAAAGGTCATCTGTGCAGAAGACCTCCACCAAGCTTGCCTCGCCCCGTGCCGGGTCAAAGTCCACTATATCACCATCAATCTGAATCCGCAGGATCTAGTACATGTCCTCCAATGTCACTATCGTCTCCCCCGTCGAAAAGTGAAAAGACAAGGTCTCACTATGGTATCGCTCCACAACTGCTATCACTAGGGCGAGATTCACCCTAATGTGTGTCAAGTGGGCCACGTGCCACAATCTAACGTGCTCCAAGAATGTGTCCTCCTCCCAGGTCAGCTATACAACCTCCTGCGCTATCGGATGGTGTCACTCCAGCGACATCAATGGTGGGAGAATCCTCTGCATCCATAACAACTCACTTGTCAGTTTTTCATTACCAAATCCCTCACCTCCTATCTACCCATGGGCTATGCTATGCAACCCCCAACCATCCCTTTCCCCTCTTGTTAGCTAGGATAGGCATCCCTTTTCTCAACCCCCCATTCTACTTAAACCCTAATTTTTCTTCTACTTAACCAAAAGCGTTGTCCCTCCCTGCCAACTGCACCATACTGTCTATCCAGACACGCTGCAGTTTCTCTACCAAGTGTGCCTTGTTTACCAAGTGCGCTGCGCTATGCTGCCAACCGCGCTACTCTATCCTACTAGAGGCGCTTCGATTTTCCCTATCCCTCCCAGTCGCGCTAGCTTGTCATACCACATGCACTTCGCTATACTGCCAATAGCGCTGCGACACTGACCAACAAACCAAAAGCGCTGCGTTTTACCAAACGCACTGCCCCTGCTTACCATACGCACTGCGGTGTGCCAAATGCACTGCAACTGACTACCAGCCGTGCCGCATAGCCCTAAAGCGCTTTTGGCTGACATGCAAACTCTCCCTAGACCTAGCCCTAATCTACCCTTCGACGACAAATGCAAAGGAGGTTTTCAACCACTTACCACTGCCGGAGCTCCTGCTGGCCTCCTGTACGTCTGCACGAGCTCTGCCCGATGCCTGTGCGCTGGAATCAGATCTCTCCTCGCTGTCTGCTCCTTCCACTCAACCTAGTTTGGAAGCTCTCCTCTCTAAATTTAGCAACTCCTAGGGTGCAAATGAGGATTGTGGTCCCCATGGGACCTATTTATAGCATCCCTCCCTCATGTTTTCTTCTCTTTCCACCCCTTTCTACTGTTCCTCCTACCTGGTCGCGTAATCTTCTAGTCGAGCATCAACACAATTCTTCTACCGCTTCCCCATCTTCCCACTCAAGGGGGCATATGCTGGGGCAACTACCTACACTGGGGTAACAATAAATTGTATCACCTCTTCAACAATTATTTTCTTTGACACAACGCTACACGCTGCATTGCATCAAAGAGGGGCAAAATGTAGACACCCTAAAATGACCAAGTTGTCACATCACTGGCATTTCATAATCTGTCTAATCACGTACATTTCAACGTTAATTAAATAATCTAATTATTTAATTAATTTCACCAAATTCTTCTAAATCACATACTTTCGACATTAATTAAATAAATTCTCTTTATTTAATTAATTAAATTAAATTCCTCTGTTATTCTTCCAAAATTAAATAATTTTAATTATTTAATCAAACCATTATCCTATTTCTAAAAATCAAATCCACATTAATTAAATAAATCCAATTATTTAATTAATTCATCACAATTCTATCTTATCTACAATTAAATAATTTACATTATTTAATTAAATCAATTGTTCTTCTAAATTTAAATAAATCATGCAAATTTATTTAAATTATCTCAATCCTCTAAAAATAAATAAAATCAAATATTTTATTTATAATCTTCTATTCTTCCAAAATCATGCACAAACAATTAAATAAATTTATTTATTTAATTTCCTTTCAAATCTTCTAAATTAAATAATTCTAATTATTTAATTATTTCTTCCAATAATATCTTCTCCAAATTTAAATAAATCAATTATTTATTTAAGTTGCTTTTTCTTCTAAATTTGAGTTATCTCTAATATAACTCAAGCTTTCTATATCTAATAAAGCAAAATATCTTCTTATTCTCATGCAAATCTCTTCTTCTTGTTTTAAATCACTTAATCGATCATTACATTCTATTAATTACTTTAACTCATTCTTCTATTCTTGATAACTCCCCTCATGCAAAAGAAAGCAAGACACATGTCTTCTTCTCATTCGTTGCACGTTCCTCAATTGTTCTCCTCCATTGATTCTTCTGAATTATCTAGACCGTTGACTGATCTCTATTGAAATCTATATAAACCCCCCTCATCTCCTTCATTACCCCTCTCTTCGATCGTATTCTCAGGCATACTTAATAGAGCTTTGAGCATACAAAACGTGTTGATTGAGCAACCTTATGATCTCTTAACATTGATCTTTGAGCACATTGAGCACACTACTTGCTTGTTGCAACTATGGTTTCGCAACTTGATTGAGCAATCTACACTTCTCCAAAAAGGGAACAATACAGGTTTTGGTAAGAGCTTTCATTTTGTCTTTGATTTTATGATAATGGCTTTTACTTAGATTGGTTTGCTTTATGTGATTGATTTTTGGTTTTATTAGTTTAATTTAAATCATTTTTTCCTCATACACATAATCAATGATGAAAACACAATATAATGTCACCTTGTAGTGAAGCTCTTATGGGAGGAAGATGCTCTTCATTCCATGAGGAAATTGATGCTCAAATCTACAAATATCAACACACAAAACACACAAGTCTGCTTTTGCAACACAATGAAAGCCTTGAATCACCTTGGGAACACAATAGCTTGCTAGTAATCATTTAGTTTACAAATGAATGCCTAAACATGCTTATATATGCAACTACAAGCACTCCCGCCAAAATTTTCAAAATCAAAACTTATCGTGTTGGAAAAAGGACCAAATAACGGTCACAAACTGACACCCAAAAATTAGGGCTGCCCCAAAATAGGGTAGGACCAGGGCGCGGGTGCCCAAGTCCTCCCCCCATATTTTGGGCAGGGTATAGCTCAAGGGGTCCACCTAGGTCCAATTTGACATGGAACCTAGGTCGGATTCCATTGGGATGCCAAAATATGAACTAAGATGTCCTAAATGCATGCTAAAGACCTATGAGATAAACCTTATGAGGGAAAAGCCCCCAAGGGGAGATTTTCCAACGTTATAGATATAAACTTTGTAAAAGAAAAAAACCCTACCTCTATGCTTATAAGTTGAACTAGTTTATGTACTCTACAATTTTTAGCTCAAGCTTAGAGTACTTACTTGGATGATATCTTCTCTAGTCCTAGAGTTGTTGTCCTTAGCTATGCTTTGCCTTCGTTTTCCTCGGTTACTTAATGGTTTCACAATTTTCTTAGAATTTGATTTCAATACACTTGGCTCTAGTTCATTAATGGTGTCTCATGGCAAATTTTATTTCATCGAAGGGATAATTAGTTTTTTGAATATGGGTCATTTGATCGCCGCCAAATTGTCTTGTCAATACTTCATTAGAATGACCAATTTGTGATCTTACCGATATTTCCCCCGATGTCCTTTTATTGGTTAATTTTTTTATTTCCCTCATGATTTCGGAGTGACCCCAAATGGTCTCATACCAATATCACAACATCCTCTCGAAACCCTCTTTGTGGGCAGCCTCTTCGATATCTTCTTATTTCTTCGATGTGTTCACGAGTTCATTGCACCACGATAACAAATTTTATCGAAGGGACAAATATTTAGGTTTCCCCGATATGGATCCATCCCTTTGACATTTACTTATTTAGTAAATCTTTCCCTTTTTGGAGGGACTATTAATCACCTCACTCCGACATCCTAGAGTCATTTCGAAAAACTTTATTGTTATCTTTGCATCGAATGCCATCGTTTTATCTATGGGACAAATTCCCTTGTCCTATTGATGGCTATATTTCCCTTTGATATTTATTTTTTAGGCTTTGGCATATAGACTAGAAAATCTTTGGGGCCCACCCTATCAGTATATCAGAGGGACTTATGTAATCTCCTACCAACATGATACTCTTCCTTCGATGATGTTAAAATGTATCACATGCTCATGCATATCAGTTCATCTAAGAGACTCATGAACTAGTCATTCTGACATGGTGAAGTCTCTCTAAAATCAAATATTTCTTTCAATTTATCGAAGGGAATATGTGACATGTCCTGCCAATCTATATCTATCTTCTCGATGAACGTTTTGGTGCTGTAGTGATATCGAAGGGACTCTTAAATCATCACTCCAATACTTTGTAGTCTCTTCGACTCTTCAAGTGTATAAGTCTAGTTTTGTTCCCTCGATCTCTTATTGTTGCTCTGATATATTGATGAGTCACATCATAGTTATAAAATGTTTATGTCCCTCGATGATTTATTTCTTGGGTTATCGAAGAGACCCTAAGCATTTTCTTCTCGACATGCAGTGGTGTCTTCGACACAACTTTAATTGGATATCGAAGGGACTCTAAAATGAGTTTCCTCGATGTGGTATTTTCTCATCGACATCATTCATATTGCTTCTTCGAAGGGACCTTAGGATGGCTCTTACTGATATAGTAGAATCTCTTCTATATGATCTTTTCATTTAGGGTAATGGATTATAGGTTAGATAAATGGAGTGTGTTGGATGAGAAAATTCTAAAATGACACGTTTAGGTGATTGGATTATGGTCGAGAAAATATAATTTTTTTACTAAAAATTTTAGGCTAATTTTTAGTTCTAACACACCTGCCAATTGCATTTTCTTGAAAGTGTCTAAAGCCTTATCAAAAAACATTTTGTGCATATCTTGCAATCATTGTATTCCATGAGAGAACATTTCTTTGAGGCATCATGTCAAATAGTTCACATGACTTGTCTATGCTTCCTCACTTTGCATACATGTCTCATAGGATAGTTGCAACTACAACATTTGATGAAATTCCCATATTCTTTATGCTTTGATGAATGTTCATACCCTATTCTAAATATCCCATTTGGACATAGACAAGGAGGATGTTGACTAAGGTTGTCAAATTTGGATTTACACCCACTAATTACATTTTCTTGAAATTTTCCAAAGCTTTATCAATTTTTTTTTTTTTTTTGTGTATCTTGCAATCATTGCATTCCATGAGACAACATTTCTTTGAGGAATCATGTCAATTAGTTGACATGCCTTGCTATGTTGTTATGGGAAAATGTGGAGATAATATCAATGATTAATAATAGCCCAATAACTCAAAAGAAATTGCAATAATCAAGATTCAAACACAAAGAAAGATACCTTGCAAACCTTATTACTTCGTGGCTTCCATTGGTTGCCTAATATCAAATTGATCTTTCATGTGAATGAAGCCCTTAGAAAGCACGCTTCCTTGCTTTTTTCTTCAAGATGACAATAGAGAAATGGCTATGATAGTTCTTGTAATGAAGAGGATCTTCAATACAATAAAAATGGTGATCGCAAGCTATGGAATGGTGTTGGTGCCAAAGGTGTGCTATGAATTTTGTAGAGTAAGTTTACTAAAAGCTTGGATGATTGAAATGGAGGAATAGGGGTTGTATTTATAGGTTTGAGAGAGAGAAGATCAACGGTATAGAATTAATAAGATCAATGGTTGAGGAAACTTGAGAGGATGTGCACGAATAGGGAGAGAACAAGCATCCTGCTCCTTCATGCAATAGGGGAGTTAACAGAAATAGATTGAAGAGTTAACTGAATAAATTGTCCAGTCAATAGAATTGACTAACTAGTTAATTGATTTGATTTATGAGTTAACTAATTGGAACTAGAGGATAAAAAGGACATGTGGGTGAGAGAACAAATAATTAAATATTAAAATATTTAATTAAGTGTGCACATGGGTTTGCATGGATTAATTTTGGTGTTAATCCATTTTTAAGAGGAAATAGATAATCTAAATAAATGTTTTGATTTATTTAAATATGGAAGATGATAAGTTTAGAAGAACTAATTAAATAATTGGACATTATTTAATTTAGAATGACTTTAGAATTTAGAAGTGGTAATTAAATAATTTGATATTATTTAATTTAGAGGAATTTTGGAAGAATTAATTAAATAATTTGGTATTATTTAATTTAGAAGAACTTGGAGGATTTTAATTAAATAAATGAATTTATTTAATTTGGAGGAATATGAAGGATTTAATTAAATAAATGATTTTATTTAATTTTGTGGAGGAATGTGAATCAAATAAATAAATTGATTTATTTATTTATTGATAGAGGAATTAAACTGAAATAAATGTTAGAAATATTTATTTAGATAGAGTCATGTCATTTTTAGGTGTATACAGTTTACCCCTCTTTGATGCAATGTGTTCTATCACATTGTTTCAAAGAATAAGATTTTGTGATAATGATACATGCCCCAGTTTGCCCCTGGTACAGGTTATGATGACAGGATGCCCCCTCGAGAGATTGGATGAGAAGGAAAGGTTGGGGGCATGAGACGGACAATCTTACAATGAAGAAGGTCAAACAGTTTGGTTAGGGAACACACAAAGCGATGGAGAGAAAAGGGCTACATCTTGAGAAAGATGGTGGAAAAAGGACTTGGAGAGCAGGCATGGTCACCACATAGCTAGGTAGGTTGGCATGTCTATATATAGAAGTAGGGTCCACAATCCTAGTCATTTACACACTTGTCATTTGGTGAGAGCTGCAAGGAGAGTTTGCAAAGTGTAGGAGCTAGAGCAGTCAACATAGCGATGGATCTTCCACACGAGGAGAACTGATTTGAGAGGGTCCAATGGTTTAGACAGCCAGCAGAGGCAGGACCCCTAATACGTACTTGAAAATTTAGGGCAATAAATGCTAGGAAAAGTTGCTTGAATGAATGCATCATTCTGTGTTTTTGCGCATCTGTTAGCCGAAACTGCGCTTTTGTAAAGAAGCGGCAGATTTGAGTCATGAGTCGGCACATATATCCTTAATGCGCATTTGTTATGTGAATCCACACATCCATTAAGAAGTTGCACATGTGTTATACCTAGTTGCACATATGTTTTATATGTGCATACGTTAGTTGTTGCTGCGTATTTGTGCTAGAGTTGCGCATATGCTCAAAGGTCTAGCGCAAATGTCCTAGATCAGCGCATTTGCTCTAAAAAGGTGCATTTGCCACCTGTAATGGTGCATTTGCCTTAGGATAGTCAGTTACTTAGTGAAATTGACTCGATTGGCATCTTGATCGATGTGACAATCGATAAGCTATCTCCAAGATTGATAGAATCTAGACAAGAGATGATTTGCTTGTTTTGATCAATTTGATATGTTAAGTAAGTGAGTTTGATAGGTTTGATAGTTGAGTAGGTTTTCTTTGATATAGTTATGGTTGATGCTTTGCTTTGCTTAATATGCAGGTGGATATTCCTGATACGCTTATGTCGCAGGAGTAGTTCCCCGTGACGTTGTTGCGGCAGTATATGCTGACAGAGGTAGATCAAACAGTGATCGGTCCTCTTAGTTTGGATTATGTGTGTTTCATTCCCAAGGTTCGGGTGAACCTTAGTCTGCTGACTGCTTTGGTGGAGTGCTTCCATAGCGAGGATGGGACCTACCACCTCCCCACTGGCAAGATGACAGTGACACTGGAGGACATGTATAAGATACTACACCTACCGATAGTAGGTGAGCTGGTGGAGTACGACTCTCAGTGTGATGCTAGATTAGCTGAGTGTAGGAGGGTGTTCGATGATCCTGGCCTTTGGGGGCCAATGATCTCTTGGTAGGACATGCATGATTATTATGACTACTTTCCAAGGATTGTGACCAAGTTGGTCGGGGGTGTTGTATGCCCCGATAGGTGATCTCATGGGTTCCCGATTGGCTGGGGATGTACACTTGAGGGAATGCTTACTGAGGGCACCTGATTTTCTTGGGGTGTCTATGTTCTTACACACCTTTACCATGACATGCACCAGGTGGTTTACCATGTAGCAGCCAACTTGTTAGCAGGTGTTTCTTTGCTTCAGTTATGGGCTTGGGAGCACATTGTGGTTACACGACCTATTTGCACTTTTTGAAGACAGGCAGGAGAGCCCTACTCTTATGGATATGCAGGCGTAGTTTCCCATCATAGGCTGGGGAAGCTAGAGTACTAGAGACATCAGCTGGATAATGTGGATGCAATGGTTTGGCGACCTTACATAGATTGTGAGGTATGGGACGATGAGGCCGATGAGATGCCTTATGTTTTTTAGACACGGTGGTTGATCGGTAGGACACCACACATTTTGGAGAGACACATAGTCACTCAAGTACTAAGGCAGTTTGGGAGGACTCAAGGTATGCCACAGGGGCAGGCTTTGTTTGCGAGGACCTATGCAGAGCAGTGGTGGTGGGGACTTGTGGCTTCCTATGAGGAGGCCTAGACAAATTTTTTGCAGATACCTTATCAGGCATGGCCGATGAGGAGGGAGATAGTGGATGCATTCATGACTTGTAACTACGAGGATTGGTTCGTAGCCCACCCATTCCCTAGATATTCAGGACTGGGAGAGTTATCTCCTCACCTGGAGGAGATGGAGTCTGATGAGGAGGATGGTGGAGGTAGGCAGAGGGGGAGGAGGAGATGGTGGAGGCTGAAGACAGAGGAAGCAGTAGAGAGTGGGGGAGACTCCACTCTAGTAGGTGCCATAGCAGGTGCGATAGTAGGTTCCACTTCATCAGGTGGTACAACAATAGGTTCCACCTCAGCAGGTTCCATAGGTAGCGGCCCCATAGGGACTACAGGTTCAGCAGAAGCTTGACCCACAATAGTAGGCACAGGTGGCGGTAGTTACTATGCTATGGAACCAGCTAAGGTAGGTTAGAGCGTAGTTGAGAGCCGCAGAGTCTCGCCAAGAGGTAGATGCAGGGGTTATAGCTAGTCTTACTATAGAGCGAGATACAACACTAGCTAGGGTACGGGCCTTAACAGCAGAGAGAGACGCAGCTGTAGCCGCTATGGGTATTAATAGGGCTACATCATTTCTAGTGACACAGGTGATGTAGGCCTAGGCTCAGGTGACATAGTTATAGACCCAGGTTGCATAGATTTAGGGTGAGCTAGGAAAAGAGTAGGCTCAGACGCACTACTATAGGGGTTTATATCATGGGGCAGTGCCAGTAGATCAGTGGGCATCAATCTACAGGACTCAGTCAGTGGCTTCATAGAGGACAGGTGGGTCATGCTCGGGAGTGTCAGTGATGGGTCCACAATAGTCTGGGTCAAGCCGCGGTGGAGGAGGAGGGGATAGTGCTGGGAGTAGCACCCCATGACAGTAGGGGTAGCTGCCACTTGGATAGATTTTGTACTTGTACATACATTTTTTTGATGGCTCATAGATAGCCTAGATATGTATACATCACTTTTTATTTTGTGCTGTTACCGAGATATTGTATCATTTATCATTTTGATGTATGTATACACCCTTTTGTGATTAGGCTCATGGATGATGCACTAATATTATACACTTGGACATTTTTATTGTTTATATGATGATGCAACTTATGATTGACCTACATGTATGTTTCTATGCAATTTATCATGGATGCATTTTACTTGTTATGTTTATATGTGATGTACGTGTTTATGACACTTTATATGCAGTTACTATGGCCTATATGTATGATGTTTATGTGATGATCATGGATGCAGTTTACTTGTTATGCTTATATGCTATGTTTTTGATTTTTTTCTGATGAGATATTATGTATGCATTAATGTTATGATGGCACAAATGGATATGGATTTTTTAAATGCACCTATATGTATGCACCTATGTGTTCTCACTCTATGATCTAATGTGGACAATATGATTATAGCTATGTTTTTGTGAGTTATTTGATTAATGCAATGTTATGTTTGATTTTATGCAGCTATATGTATGTAAATGATGTAATCAAGTTAATAACTATTTCACTTAATGCAAGATGGCAACAAACTGATGACTTAATGCCCTTACATGAATGCAAATGATCTAATTAAATTAACAACTATTTCACTTAATGCAAAATGATTAACATGTTTTTGATATGTCCAAGTGTATGCAATCAAAGTAGGAAAGACTTGATAGGAGACACAAAGAGAGATAGAAAAAGAATTTTGATAGAAGAATGACTCGACAGAAGGACTCACAAGCTTTTGTAAACACTGACACTACAAACCAAATCTTTATTGGTGGATGGTATGCGGAATGTAAATGGATGTATTATGGATGTGGACATATGTCATCTTGATATTGTAAGTATTTTGAAGTGGTTGTTTCATCATTGGGCACTTTTTTGTTTCTTTTCTCTTTTGAAATGTTGTAATAAAATACAAGCATCTAGGTATAATTGACCCAATATGACATGAGCATTACTTACATGGATTTTGATATAGCAATCTAATACAAGCATCTAGTCAAAATTGAATCTAGATGACCTGAGTATTTCTTGCATTTCAACAAACAAGGATTACCCCTTTTCATGATTAGGCCTCTGAAGTCCTCAATGATCTTTTGCTGATCATGTCGTTAGACAAAAGTTATCACATTACTAAAGATTAATCCACAAACAATAGAGAAAGAAAATGATTATGCCCCCATCATAGCTTCTCTAGTTTCTGACATCCTTGAGTAGCATAGAAAGACATAATAACAAAAATCAAGACTCTGTAACTTACCCTGCTCACAAAACATTCTTGTATTAGATGTATAACAATCCTTATTGATGTCTCCTTAGAACATATGGCATTCAAGAATCTAATTCCGTAGCTAGGTCAAGGACTTTCCCCCAGTTAGGAGAAGGATCAACTTATTATGGATGAACTAATAAACAGATATGAAGAAACAAACCCTAAGAGACTGACCTAGTGCCTCGGGGGCACATTGATAATGGCCTTGCCTACATGACGATGCAGAGGCAACATAGTTCGGGGTGACAGACTTTTGTTGACCTAGGACCTAAGCGATGTGAAATTGGATGGACAAAGGGATGGGACAGATAGAATGGATGGGAAAGGAGCCTCGAGGGTGCATCGATACAAGATGGCCTTACCTACGTGATAGCTCAAAGGTGACGTAGTTTGACAACGGTTCAATGGATTAGCTCAAGATGGATGACAAGATGGATGCAAGACTGGATTGGTAGCCTGACAGAAGAAGGTGATAAGGATGAGCATACAAGCCATAGTAGGTACTAATGTGATCGGGTGGATGCTGTTAGGAGGTGTGAATAAGGAACAAGGTTGGCAAAGATGGAGAAGGTGGTTTATCACAAGTAGTGCCTGTTTACCAAGTTTTCACCACTTGCTTTTATTTGTACAATAGTCAAAATACACATGATGCTTGTTTTCTAGGTTTTCATCATGGTATCTATCCAAGGTGCTTGTTTGCTAGGTTTTCACTAGAGGACGATTTTTTTGTTGTTTTTCCATTTTTTTATTTTTTTACTATTTTTGAATTTTTTTGATTTTTTTTGTTGTTTTTGACTCCCTTGCATTGGGGTTTAGGTGTAGAACTTGTGAAGATGCATGTTGTTTATGGGATCATCAAACAGTTCACCTTCTCATGTAGCCAATTGATATGCACCTAACCCATAGGTAGCAATGATGACATAAGGACCAAGCTAGTTGGGTTCAAACTTTCCTTTCTTTTCCTGATCCTGCTGATTGCGGGGATTTTCTTTAAGCACCATATCACTGACATGAAATTCCTGAGGTTTTACTATGTCATTGTAACTTCTGGACATTCTTTGTTGATAAGCCTTGAGATGGTTAAAGACCTATTGCCTTCTTTCTTCCAACTCTAACTCTTGAAGTCTAGATACTCTGTACTCTTCATCTGTTATGAGGCCTTTTAATAATACTCACAAGGATGGGATCTCGACTTCAATGGGAAAGATGGCTTTAGATTCATAGACCAGGAAGTATGGTGTTGTACCTATGGGTGTGCAAATACTTGTGTGGTAGGCCCACATCATAGGATTTAATTAGATGTTCCAATCACGACTGACATTATTGATAGTCTTTTTGAGGATTTTTAAGCTGGTTTTATTTGATGCCTCCACCTAGCTGTTTCGTTGGGGGTAATATGGGGTGGAAAAATGTTGTTGGATGTGGAATTTGTCACATAGTTCTTTGACATCTTGGTTTCTGAATGGTCATCCATTATCGGTGATAATGGATAAAGGGATACCATAGTGGCAAATGATGTAGTTCAGGATGAAAGAAGCAATCTGTTTGCCTATGACATTGGCAAGGGGTATGGCTTCAATCCACTTCGTAAAGTTCTCGGTGGTAGTGATTATGTATTTATGGCCGTTGGATGATGGAGGGTGAATCTTGCCCACTAAGTCAAGTCCCCATTGACAGAAAGGCCAAGGAGTTGTTAAAGGTTGCAGCTCCTATGCTGGTGCATGTATTAGGTTCCCATGGATTTGACATTTTTTGTACATCTTTACAAATTGATAGGAATCTTTTTCCATAGTTGGCCAGTAGTATCCCATGCATATGAGTTTCTTAGCTAGGATAGGACCACTAGAGTGGGTCCCATATTTACCATCATGCACTTCGCTTAGGGTAGTTTGATTATCCTCGCTATTGAGACACCTAAGGAGAGTACCATAAAGACCTCGTCGATACAAAGTATTGGCAATAATGGCATAATGGGATGCTTGTCGAATGAAGGTTCACTTTTGGTTATTTGAGAGATTAGGTGGTAGGGTATTCTCTTTAAGATAGGAAAATACTTTTCCATATAGGGGAGAATCAGATCCTAAAATGTGGCAAATGATGTGGGATTTAGGAGTGTTGTATGTAGGATGGGACACCGGCTCTACCAAGAACTCATAGTGTGATTAGTTGTTAGGGATGTCGAGGAGAGATGCAATCATTGCCATAGTGTCTGCTTCTTTGTTCTCTATCCTTGGTATCTACTCAAAAGAGATCTCAACAAAGTATTCTTTGAAGTCATCTACCATCCGTTTGTATGGTATTAACTTCTCATCCTTTGTTTGGTAGTCATCATTCACTTGGTTGATGACCAGTTGTGAGTCACCATACACTTGAAGTTCTTTGATGTTCCACTCAATAGACAGCTTGATGCCAATGACTAGGGCTTCATACTCCGCCACATTGTTAGTGCAATGAAAGAGTAGTCTATATGATTTTGGAATGGTGTCGCCACTAGGTGTGATCAACAAGATACCTGCCCTGGACCCGTGCTGAGTGTAGGAGCCATCAAAGTAGAGTTTCTAGTTTGTTGTGGTTATGTGGAAGATAGATTCATTTGGAAATTTGAAACTCAAAGGGTTATCATCTATTAAAGGTGCATCTGCTAGTTGATCTACAAGTACTTGACCCTTTATTGCACTCTTGTCTACATACTCGATGTCAAACTCACTGAGAAGCATGACCCATTTGGACAATCTACCTGTAAGGGCAGCTTTGCTGAGAAAATACTTTAGTGGATCAATTTTTTCTACTAGCTTGATGGAATGCGATAGCATGTAATGTCTCCATTTTTGTGAAGTGAAGACCACAGCGAGGCATGCTCTTTCAAATGGCATGTATTGTAGCTCATAGCCAACCAGTGTTCTGCTAATGTAATAAATCACTTGTTATTTCCCTTCATGATTTTACTATGCCAGGAGAGCTCCTAGAGCTGTTGGTGTGGCAGAGATATAAAGTAGAAGAGGCTTAACCTGGATGGGTGGCATCAATACAGGTGGTTTCATGAGATACTCTTTTAACTGTTGAAAAGAATGTTCACACAAATCATTCCATTTGAAATGAATGTTCTTATGTAGGAGTTGCGTGAATGGGTGGCACTTGTCTACTAATTGAGAAATGAACCTTCTAATAGATCACATTTTTTCCTGTAGAGACCTTAGTTGACTGAGATTTTTGAGAGGTGGCATTTCCATGATAGCCTTCACCTTAATTGGGTCTACTTTGATTCCATTTGCAAACATGATGTATCCTAGAAGCTTGCTAGATGTGACTTCGAATCACTTCTTTTGGTTGAGGCGCACATTGAACTGCTCCAATCTTGCAAAGATTTTGTCTAATACTGCCAGGTGTCCTCTTGTGAGTGATTTTGCTAAAATGTCATCTACATAATCTTCCATTATGGTGTGCATCATGTAATGGAAGATTGTGGTCATGGATCTCTGATATGTTGTCCCTACATTTTTCAATCCAAATGGCATGACACACCAATAGTAGGTTCCCCATGGACATGTAAATGCGGCCTTGTGTTGATCTTCAGGTACAATTTTGATCTGGTTGTATCTAGAGAAACCATCCATTAGTGATAGCACGGTGTGCCTTGCCATGAGATCTACAATAATGTTAATGTTTGGCAAAGGGAAATCATCTTTTGGACAAGCTTTATTCAGGTCCTTGAAGTCATTACATAGTCAAACTCTACTATCTAGTTTGGCAACTGACACTATATTTGAAATCTACTCAAGATAGTCTATCGGTCTGATGAACCTGACATCTAGCAGCTTCTTCAGTTGTTCTTTTACCATGAGGGTGCATCTTCCTGAGTTTTTACTTAACTAGCTTAACTCCTAGAGCTAAGGACAAGTAATCCATTACAAGATTTGGATATAGCCCTGGCATATCCACATATGACCAAGCAAAGTTGATTTATTTCCTTTTGAAGAACTTAGTGAACTCTAGCTTTTCTTGTGCAGTTAAAGATTGTGCCATATGGATCATCCTTGGATTGTCACCTGTACTGATGTTGATCTGCTCTACTGGTTCCATCAATATTGAGGATCTCTCCTGATGTGTTAGATTGGGGAGAGGGTCAAGCCTTTCATCCTTTGGCACCTCAGAGAGGTTTTCACCATTGGATACATCTTTCATATTTTTACTATTTTCATGATCTAACACTGCCATAGAGTGGTTGTCACCATTAGATCTTTCCTTCATTTTTATATTTTTGAGACTGAAAGGCTTAGCACTCTCTCCAAAATAATCCCTGTCATTAAGTTTTATGTCATAGCCAGCCTTGTGATCCCTTGCGGGTATATGGTCTCTAAGCTCTAGATAGTCTATGATGGCTTCATCATTTTCAAAGGTATCTAGCTCAGGGGTAGTGTCTTGTAAGTCCTAATCATGAGTTCTGGATGCAAAAGTGGTAGAGGGTCATTGGGTTGTTCTGGTTGGTCTGGTTTGAGGATATTGATGGTCAAGATGGAGGAGTTAATGTGGTTATTATAAGCATTGACAATGCCTATGATGCTACTCTCCACTAGTTGATCTATCAAGTGTGGTATCATTCTTTCCTCACAAATATCATTATCGTTATTATGTGGGTCAAATTCTAGAGGTCTAGCCCTTGGACTTTGTCCCTCATTAGTTGCATGGGTAGGGTCATACTCATGGACCACATCAATATCTTTTTCATCACAAGATAGTTCAAAGAGAATTCCCATTCATATTCATTGGAGTCAGTTGCACTCCA
The DNA here is from genome assembly GCA_027924645.1 of Cunninghamia lanceolata. NCBI lineage: Eukaryota > Viridiplantae > Streptophyta > Pinopsida > Cupressales > Cupressaceae > Cunninghamia > Cunninghamia lanceolata. Next base: position 24,609,769 of record BSBN01000377.1, on the reverse strand, counting down.
TCCTTGTAGTCAGTGAATTTGATCTACTAGGTTGGTAGCAGATGTTTCTAGTTGTTGACGTTTATGCTTTTCTGGTCCCTTGGTCTTTGCTTTGCCAGTGTAGCCTAGCCCTGTAGTGTCTCAGGCTGTTAATGTATGAGGTTGGATAGGTTTAGTGATACCTTCTTTTCTCAATCTGATGGGCCCATGACCTTCATACCCCATTCTTTGTAATATTGAGAATCCTTGACCATACTGTTCAATTTGCACCATGGAGTGATGGTCTTGTTGCTTGGATAGACTATCTTCATCCTTATATAACCATTCTAGGATGTCTTTTTAATCTCTCTCATCTTGAAGGCTTCCCCATTTGACAAATGGACCTTTAGTAGTTGCTAATGCTTTGGGTTTGCTCATGGAAGGCTTTCCATAGGATCTGGGGGAGATAGGGAGCTATGATAAGCAAAAGGATTGTGCAATTGTGTATTCACTGAGACCCTTGTCTTTGACCTTGAAGCCAGATTGGGGTGCCTTCGATGTGGAAGGGAGTGAAGTTGGGTCAACATGGGATGAAGATGAAGTAGAGGCACGGTTATGGGGAATCACAACTTCAGGTTTAGATTGTATGGAGTTGCAATAGTGAAATGGATTGGGATCACCTTGGATGGTGATTTCTTGGCCTTCATGGGGGAATTTGATACACTGGTGATAGGTTGATGGTACTGCTTTCATAGTATGTATCTAAGGTCTCCCAAGGAGAATGTTATATGTAAGCTCCATATCAAGGACTTGGCACACTACATCCTTTACTATAGGTCCCACTCTGATAGGCAAAACAACAGTTCCCTTTGAAGTTCTTTCCTCTTCATCATAAGCTTTGATGGTGATTTTATTTTTAGGATTTATAACATTCTCCGAAAACCCCAATGCAAGGATTAGCTTTAAGGTGCAAATATTTAAACTGGCTCCTCCATTAATTAGAACCCTTTTTATTTTGTGCTTGTAGATGAAGGCTTCTATGTGGAGAGATGCATTATGAGGTTGGGTGATGGACATATCATCCTTTTCAGTGAATGATAGGAAATGAGGAGTGGTAATATGACCTACCATGGTCTGAAATTGCTCTTCGCCAAGGTTTATTGGGACAGTGGCTTCTAAAAGAGCTTGGTCAAGTATGGCTCTATGGGATGGGGACAAACATAGAAGTTCCAAGATGGAGATGTGTGCGGGTGTCTTGTGAAGTTGGTCCAGGACATTGTACTAGTTGGATGGGGAGGATGGCTTGGATGAGACTCCCTTAAGGTTAACCTTTCCACTGTGGGTGGTCACATTACAATCTGGGGTTTTATTTATAGTGATTACATTGATATGTGAATCACTCTCTGAAATGTGGTTAACAACATAGTCAAATGATACGTTTGTATAATTGGCATTGTTATCTCCACTATTGTTTTGATTTGACGGCCCTCCCAACTCATAGTTGGGGAGTAAATTCGTGAATGCTAAGTGATCATCATTAGAGGCATGCCCATCAAGTGATACATTTTTCTAGTCCAACAAATCTTGAATGGTGTGTTTGAGCACTATACAATCATTGGTTTTGTGTCCCTTGTTTTGGTGATATTCACAGAAGTCACTGTCATTCTACCAAAGAGGTTTGACCTTTGGTTCATACTCCTGCACCATTGGAAGTGTTATGAGCTTATTTTATATTAGCTTCCATAGGGCGGATTCCAATGTTTCTCCTAGGGTTGTGAATTTTCTTCGAGGAGGATAGTTTGTAGACCGTGATTCGGTGTTTCATGGTTTGTTTTGTGGGCTTGATAAGTTGAAAATTGGTTGCTTTGGCACCACATTTTTGGCATCAACCACCCCATCATTCACAATGTTCTTATTCTTAGCCCAAAATCATGGTTTATCTGTGTTGACATTTGCACTAGGAGTGTCCTTGTAAACTTTGATTTGACCTTTTGCTATCAACACCTTTTCAATGAGTAAACCCATCTCAATGACCTTGCTAAAAGAAGAGGGGCATTTGATTTGAATTTGGTAGCTGAGGTCAGTGTGGAGGTTGTGGACAAACATTTCCAGCATTTGTTTTTTCTAGTATTTGATGTGGACATTTCCTTGCCAATTGTCTCCATCTTTGTAAGAAAGAGGTGAAGGATTCTCCACCCTTTTGTTTAGTGTTACAAAGATCTAACAGTGAGATGTCATGCTTAATGTTGTAGGAGAAGTGCGTGACAAACTTATCCACTAGTTCATTGAAGGTGCGAATGCCGAGAGGTAGTCGAGAGAACCACTCCATAGCTTTTCCTCCCAAGTTCCTTGGGAATAGTCACATGAGATAGGTGTCATTGTGGGTGACTTCAAGGCATGCTACACTAAATTCTCTAATGTGGTCTCTTGGATCACCCTTTCCGTGATATTTGTCAAATTTTGGTACCTCAACTTTTAGGGGAAAGGTATCATGATCAAGGTCTTGTCAAAAGGATATGGTGAGATATCCTCTAGAGAATAGTGTTTTGTTGATGCTCTAGTTTGAATGTCTATGAGCTGTTGTTGCAAGGCTTAGATTTGTTGAGTCAATAAGCCTAGAGGGTTTGTAGAGTCAATGGTCATCTTGCCTTTGTCTATGGTGCTTTCCTCTCGTGTGCTTTCCTTGGGGATTCTTTCTTCTTTGGTTTTCTTTAACACATTGATGTCAAAGTCTTTGAGGAGATTAACTCAGTTTGCTAGGTGAAGGAAGAATTTGCTAGGGTCTTGACTGAGCACTTTGTCCATCAGGTGTTGGAACTTTCGGTCTTGTTGAGCTTGTAGAATGTCCTCATGAGACATCTCCTCATCACTATCATGAGGGGATGGGACAATTTTGTCAAATGTGCCCACCATTTCAATTTGTTTTTGTTTTTGGGATCTAGTTAAGACCATGCAATGCAATTTGGGATGGGGTGGTGTGAGATTGGAAGCTTTGACAAGATGTGCTAGGAGGTTGCAGTGAAGTGGATACTTGTGGTGATGAGGTTCAAACAAGGGTTTCCTTAGACCAATGGTGTTAACGAATCAGTTGATACAAAATGATAGCCACAAATAAGGATGTTAGGAATCCAATTATTTGATAGGGACTAGCCTTGCACCCACACAACTAGTGAAAGTTTAGAGAGAGAAGGATGATATATCCTGTTAGTGGAGACTTTACTAGTGATTGTTTGAGGCTGATATGATCTAAAATTACCTTGTTGTAACCTGGTTTGGGTACTTTGACTTGGTTGGGGGAAGTTTTGTAAAGTTTTGGATGAGGTGAGTGTTGGAAAAGCAGCTATGTTGTGGAAATGGATAGGATATCTGGGAAACTGAAACAAGGTCGAAATGGGTGCTTGAAGAGATAATTGTTTTTCTAAGCAAATGTATGGAATAGCTCACTGTGATGGATGCACAAGGACAGAAGCGCAGTAACAGAAGACAAATGTGCAACAACATATAGTAAATGCACAATACTGGTAAAAAGTAAAAGCACAGGAACAAAGATTAAATGCATCCTTCTAGTAAAACATGTATGCGTAGCATAATAGAACAAAAGCATAGTGGAATTGAGTAGATACGCAACGAAGAACAAATGCATAGATGGTTTGAACAAATGCATAGTAGGAATGAACAAATGTGCAGCTCTGTGTTTTTGGTTTTTGTTCGTTGAAAGTTGGTCTCTTTGATTTGATTTTTCAACTATGGTAAGAAGACACAACACACACACAAAGAATTTTTTCATGATTTTTGATTTTTTTATTAGATTTTTGACTTTTATGACTAAAAACAAGTACAAATCCTAGGATGACAAGGGCAATATAAACTGAATTCTCACTTGGTTTTTACACTAGCTATGCTATTCAAAGTGGATAACTTAGGAACTTGGGACATAGGCTCCACCTTACAAGTGCACAAACTTCTCTGGTACACCAAATTTTAGGTTCCCAAGGCTCGCAAACCTTAGGATTTCCCTGTTATCTCTACTATTAAATCGTAAGAATGTGAGTCGTCTTAGAAAGATGATAATCACTCTTTCCGGCACCAGTTTATAGGGGATTTTGTCTTCTAAAACAATGGCTAAGTAGTAAGGGCAACCATTAGAGTGGTTATACGTGTGATAGCACTACTCTCCATTATGGAGTCTCCCAGCCTTCAAGGATTGCGCCTTGGAGGGTTTTGGGGGAGGTTGGTTATCGGTATAACTAATCAGCACTCGTTGCATGAAGCTTTCGCCTCAAGCACAATTTATTTATAGTGGCTAGGCAGAGCTTGGCTTTAGCTTGTTACCACTTAAGGTCATTCCCACTTGGACAAAAGGATATCCAAGGGCAGGCCTCTCTAAAGGTTAAACATGCAAAATGATAGGTTTGGCATTCTGGTCACCCAAGAAAGGGGAGAGCATAGACCTACTATCATTTTGAAAATATAGAGAACAATGGTTCATTAATCCTATTTAAGAGAAAAATAACTAAATGAGTTATGCTATTTGGGCACACACAAAATTCGTTAACTTTGAAAGAAGCAAATAGATAGCAATGGTTCAATTTTAGATCTTCCTAGTTGGGACTATGTTTGAGTTGTTAATGCAACAAGTTCAAATTACAGCCTTCCTATTTAGATCCAGATAAGATTTGCATGAACAATCCAATTAATTTCCTTGCTAATTAGATCTAAATGTGAGTTAATGATGCAGCTATATGACTAACCAACTCTTAACCTGCAAATAGATTTGAGAATATTCCTATCAGAGATGTTAGCATTAGCAGAAAATCACAAGAAATAACCCAAGGACTCTTTCAGAACAAATGTGCAGTTGCAGAGCATATATGCACATATACAGAGCACAGATGCACAGATTTGGTATATGCATAGTTACAGAGAGTACATGCACTGAAAGAAAGAATAGATGCATAGTTATGATATATGCACAATTATAGAAAGTAAAAGCACCGAAACATGAAATAAAAGTGTAGGTCGAATGTATGCGTTGATTCAGAGAGTAGATGCACTAATTCAAGGAGTATATGTGTTGATTTAACAGATGCATTGCTACAGAGAATATGCGCGTGTTACCAGTGAATAGATGTGCAAAAAATTCTTGTGTATGGAACCTAACACACAAAAACTCAGATTTGAGGTTAAATTGGGGCAAGGCCCCACAGTGGGTGCCAAAAATGTTATGGGAAAATGTGGAGATAATATCAATGATTAATAATAACCCAATAACTCAATAGAAATTGCAATAATCAAGATTCAAACACAAAGAAAGATACCATGCAAACCTTATTACTTCGCAGCTTCCATTGGTCACCTAATCTAAAATTGATCTTTCGTGTGAATGAAGCCTTCAAAAAGTGCACTTCCTTGGTTTTTTCTTCAAGATGACAATAGAGAAATGGCTATGATAGGTCTTGTAATGAAGAGGATCTTCAATACAATAAAAATGGTGATCATAAGCTATGGAATGGTGTTGGTGCCAAAAGTGCGCTGTGAATTTTGCAGAGTAAGTTTACTAAAAACTTGGATGATTGAAATGGAGGAATAGGGGTTGTATTTATAGGTTTGAGAGAGAGAAGATCAACGGTATAGAAGGAATAAGAAGATCAACGGTTGAGGAAACTTGAGAGGATGTGTGTGAATAGGGAGAGGACAAGTGTCTTGCTCCTTCATGCAGCATGGGAGTTAACAGAAATAGATTGAAGAGTTAACTAAATAGATTGTCCAGTCAACAGAATTGACTAACTAGTTAATTGATTTATTTATGAGTTAACTAATTGGAAATAGAGGATAAAAAGGACATGTGGGTGAGAGACCAAATAATTAAATATTAAAATATTTAATTAAGTGTGCACATGGATTTGCATGGATTAATTTTGGTGTTAATCCATTTTTTAGAGGAAATAGATAATCTAAATAAATGTTTTGATTTATTTAAATATAGAGGATGTTAATTTTAGAAGAACTAATTAAATAATTGGACATTATTTAATTTAGAATGACTTTAGAATTTAGAAGAGGTAATTAAATAATTTCATATTATTTAATTTAGAGGAATTTTAGAAGAACTAATTAAATAATTTGGTATTATATAATTTAGAAGAACTTGGAAGATTTTAATTAAATAAATGAATTTATTTAATTTGGAGGAATATGAAGGATTTAATTAAATAAATGATTTTATTTAATTTTGTGGAGGAATGTGAATCAAATAAATAAATTGATTTGTTTATTTATTAATAGAGGAATTAAACTAAAATAAATGTTAGAAATATTTATTTAGACAGAGTCGTGTCATTTTTAGGTGTAAAGATATGCTTCCATGCTTTGAATACATGTCTCATAGGGAAGTTGCAACTACAACATCTAATGAAATTCCCATATCCTTTATGCTTTGACGGATGTCCATGCCCTATTTTGATGATCCCATTTGGGCATAGACAAGGAGGATGTTGGCTAAGGTTGTGGAATTTGGCTTTACACCCACCAATTGCAGTTTCTTGAAAGTTTCTAAAGCCTTATAGAAAAAACATTTTGTGCATATCTTGCAATCGTTGCATTTTGTGAGAGTATTGAACTCTTATCCACTTCTTGATATGCACATCTCTTTGTACATGCCAAAATGACTATTTAGCAAAAGAAAGATTTACTAATACCCCCTTGGAAACATTTTACATTGTACACCCTATAGTTTTCTCATAAACCTTGTAAAGGAATAGATTCCATAATCTGTTCCACTTTTTTATGCACTTTATGCCAATAGATCATTACTTTCCTTTAAGAAATCCTTCTAGTATGCTTCAAAATAGGTTAAAGTATGATCCAATCATGAAAAATGTTACCACATTGCTTTCTTACTTAAAAATGGTACTTGAGAAAGATATTTTTCATTATGGCCTTAAAAAGAATATGTGACTTTTCATACAAAAGTTCTCACAATGCTCTATGGAGTAAAATTACAACACTGTCATGACTTCATGAATTAGTAAATCATCAAGAATCAAGACCAAAGGAAGTAATATTTCATAGAACAACTTCCTATTCTAAAATATGATAAAACTCTTAATATGAGCATCAAACTAGTTAACTAGCATAGTGGAATTTTAAAAGTTCCAACTCTCTCTATCTTCCAATAATGATCTTTTTATTCCATTTGGTTAATTCCAAACTATATAGTAATTAGGCAAGAACCATCTTGTCTATGTATCTTTGATATGTTTCTAGGATCTTCAACACTCAATTGCTCCTATACCTAGTTGAATATTATCTATGAATCTAGAAATCTTATGCTTTGAGGAAAACATCTTATTCTTGACCATAGCCAAAGCTAAGGTCACATTATCAAGTTAACACAACTCTTCTTCTTCAAGAGGTGATTGGTTGGACTGCCTCAAACTTAGTTAACTCTTAAGAAAGAAGAATATTTTGGTTTTCCTAGATGATGAAATGTACATCCAATAAAACTAACATATTTTTTTCCTAAATGATGAAGTACATCCAATAAATGGATAAACTAGATTTAATGTCACAGGGTTTTTAATGCCTAGGGCTTTAGTGAGAAATTTCTAATAGTATCTTATTTTATGTTTTTGGGTGTACCATAATATGATCATTTTGTTGAAGCTCAAAACCTCAAAGATCATCATTTTGTGTTAAGAAAACTTCCATTATTATCTTCACAATATATAGATGAATTTGGAGATAAATTAGGTGTCCACATATCATTGACATATTTAATAGGAGTTCATGCTAACATAATAATAAAGTGAAGTAAATGAATACATAAAGAACATACCTTAGATTTCGAGATTTGAGTTGCCCAATTGTACAATTATGTCTACTTTATTTTTCTGGCTTCCAAATCCTCAAAAATTGAGCTTTTTGGCAAGTTCCTTCGTATTCAATGTTGAATTCTATATAACTCTAATAGGATTAGTCAAATTTATGAAAAAACAAATCTATATCATCAAATTCAATATAAATACATGAAAATTAGCATTCAAACAATATGAAACATGAAAAAATTAGTTCAAATAATCAAATTCTATCTAAAAACACCCAATTTACTTATTCTACGTTGAAGAACCAAAAAAAAGGTGGTGGATTAAGTAAACAATGATTGTGTAAATGTCAACACCATGAAAAGCAATTTTTTGTCCGTTAATGCATAGAAAGTAGAGAATAATAGAGCATGTGGGTGGGATTCATGGATTGCACATGCCTTTTATCTATTTTTTTGTTCCATAAAATGTGCTAGCATTATAATGCGAGCACATTTTTTCATGCATGGAAAGTTTTAAGTGTTGTCTAAATTCTAAAATGACTTTTGTGACAAGATTTTCAGTGTCACTAAATTACTAAATACTCTATAACCAATACCCTAAACCTTAAACCCTATCCCTCAACCCTATGCCTTAAAGTCTATAGACCCTCCCCTATACACTCAACTAGAGAGAGATAGGCGTTAGGAGGTAGAGAGGGAGGTATATAGGTGAGAGAGATAGGGGAAAGGAGGTAGAGAGGGGAGGGAGGTATATAGGTGAGAGAGAGAGAGGGAGGGGAGAGGGGAGGAGAGGAGAGGACAGGGGAGGGAAGGGAGGTAGAGAGGTGAGAGAGAGAGGGTATTAGGTAGAGAGAGAGAAGGTAAGGGTGAGATGATTTTCCTTCACAATAACATGAGTGCATTATAATGCACTCATGTTATGTGAATACATGCACATAACGTGAGCGCGTTATAATGCACTTGCGTTATTGTTTTCTTTGGTAATTTCCAAGCCTTTGGATTGGATTAACCTTGGGCTTCCAATCCAAAGGCTTGGACTAAGTTTGAACATCCAAGACGTGTTTTTGTATATTGTAAAAAAATTTACATAATCTTGAGCGTGCTCCCCATCAGGTTTGCACTTGTTTTAATGACAACTCAAAAAATACCATGACATTGTAAGCTCTCTCTTAGCTTTATAACCATATAAATTCTTTCACATTTTGAGTATGTTAAGGTTTTCATCTTTAATTTCTTTTGTTAGTATATCTGTTTTTTGTAAAAAACTAATGTGTGGTATTTTTAACTTTATTTTTTACCATTCATCAAAATTTTAAATAAATTACATTTTTAGAAATTAGAGTCCATTCTACATGTATTCAAAAAACAAATTTAAATTTTTGGTTAGCTTTCAAAAAATTTAAGGGGGATCAAGCTTAATTTTCTATTTTTAAGGATGTGTTGACTTTGAAAATTAGTTAAAAAATAATTATCATGAATAAGTTATCAGAAAAATTGGGGTTAAACTACATGGTGTTAGCTAATTTCTCACTAAAGTGATATTTGAAATTTGAAAAAAGGTTAACATTTTAGGGGGGCCACACTAGATGCTATGTTATGTTTAAAAAAAAAAACAAGACCAATTTGTGTGGCCCCACTTTTTGAACCCCTTAATCTCAACCATTTTAAAAAGAAAATAATAGTTTATAAACTAGATTTGAAGCACTAAGACTCTTGCTTTTGTTGCATCTTCAAAATTTGAGTGTAACTATCTTCAATTTCTCATCCAACATTAGTCTTTCCTGATTTTAGACAAAAAGTTACCACTTAAGACCCCTTTTGGTTCCCCATCTTTGTGCACTTACCCAAGTACCCATTTACAAATAAAGATCTGATAATCAAAGAAAATGAGAAAAACCCAATGGGAGAAAAATCATTTCTAAAAGAGAGAAAACTATAGGTCTGTACAAGTGATGTGAAATCAAAACCAAGTCCATCACAAATACATAATAAATACCCCCATAAGAGATAATAAATGAATGAGATTCTGAATCCCCTCCAAGAAGCTTGACTCTTGTAGGACAATGATCAGTGCTTGAAGGTAGAAACCAATTTGTTGCCTATAAACAACACTTCTCCCTTTCAAAAGAAATAGATCCATTAGTGAATGTAGAAGTCATTCCCACATCCTAGAAGAATATGAAATATAGATCTAGAAATATATTTCTATGCCTCTGAATGCTATCCAAGTGTCCTCATGCTGATGTCATAAGATGCGTTCTCCATGTTAGGAAATCCATGCCCAAATAGAGAATGCTACAATGTAAAAAATAGTGAAGGTGAATGGAGAACAAGATCTAAAAGCATAGAAGATGATGGTGATGAAACTTGAATTGAATTTTTCATCAAAGATGAAATTATTATCTTCCAATGTATCCTCCACATAAAAAAAGTGAGGCTGCACAAACAATAATGAGATGTCTGGTAGATAAAAATCCCAATGTGGTGGTGGATCTAGAAGACTATAAATGACCTACTATAAGGAATCACTGGAAGCTTTCTGTGAAGCAACACTAGATTTAAATGAAGCAACATGTGTAGCAAACTAATGCCATTGATAATGCAAAATTGTCTTAACTGATGAAACTTATAGAGTAGTTTTAATTCATCAAGTTCTTTCAGCATGTAGATATCTATAGTATGCCTTTTGTTTCCACAATAATCACATGGATACATGATTACAACAACAAGATTAAATTCAAAAAATAAATAGATATGAATCCCACCCAAAAACTAGGACTTCTCTAGGTGCTAGAATGTCCAACTTACTACTCAAAAAGCATAAAAATGACAAACTATATAGAATTAACCTATGGTTATATCTAGAAAAATCACATGGGTGACTATATATGGCTCCTCAATACCTTTCAAATGCTTATTAGATCTCAAAAATCAAAGATTATGGGTGGAATCTATGAGCTCAGAAGCTAGAAAAGAAGTTTGTACTTCAACCTGCAATAAAATTGACCAACATCATAATCTAGAACAATAAATAACACCATTGGATAGAGCTCGAAAGAATCTTTCCAATGCCAAGTTTTTGTGAGAAACTGACTCAGTATGCCCAATATATATGATGTTCATAAAAAATCCCCCCTTAAGACAAATCAAGAGAGGGAAAATGACCCTGTGGTGGTCAATGGGTGACATGTGGATGGCTACCTAGTGGTGAGTGGGTAGTTGAATGGTGGTAGTGGTGGAAAATAATGGCACCACTAGGTGGAGGTAGCGCAGGATCAAGTAGTGTCGCTGAGACTAAGCCCCCCTAGTTGGACATAACAAGGGGCTTGTGGGTGCATATGTCCACAAGCTCCAACAATTCAAAAAACCCACCAAAAATGTGTTTGCTAGACAAATAAAACTCCTACCAAAAAAATTGTGACTAGCAGATAAATACGTCTCCCATTGAATAATGTAGAATTCATTGTTAAAGAATTCTCCTATCAGATTTAGTAAAGCAGACTACTGGAAAATAATTTTAACCATTGATAAAATAGTATGCCCACTACATAATTGCATAGATGAGAGCTGAATGACATAGAGATTGTGGAAACGTATGATGATTTTATGAACAGGTATGGAACAATACAATGGTACTAATTTTGTATAGTGTATGGCAATTCGATAGATAAAAATCACAACCTAACAAAAAAATCACCTAAATGTTTTTAGTGCTCAATTTAAGTGTATGGATAGGTGATCTTTATCTTTAGATACCTTCCATACTAATCTATGAGGTCCATTTGACATTAGGAAGCACCATGGCTAAAACCCTCTCAAAATTAAGAAGAAGCTGACAAGTCCCATGTTAGATTCCCAAAATTATCTCTAGTATTTCTTCTACAAAGAGGATTGCTTCAAAAAGATGTTATGTGTGAAAAAGATGAATGATGAAGACTAGCATACAGACTAAATCAAACCCTCTTCCATAATAACATTCAAGGACAAGACCAATCCAAATCACTACCAAATGGAGGACTCAACTATAGATCTTGTACTCAAGAGTGCTATGGAAAGACCAGATTTAATCAAGTCTTTTATCAAACCCTATCTCAATAAATGCACTAAACCCTAGATTTGTAAAGATCTAATCACAATAGGAGATGTACAATAGATAATTAGAAACTAATTTCACAAGATTGATCAAAGAGATACCAGAACTTGTGTCTCAGAAGCTGGAATGTCAGAGGACTATTTCGCAGGTGCCCAAGTCCAGAAGGATGGAATCTTCAGAAACTAAAAACTGGAGAAATGTCATAGAGAATGTCTCAATGTCGGATTTGATGTCTATTTAGGTATAAAGACTATTTCATAGGCAACTGAGTCTTTCGTAGAGGAATATTCCTAAAATGTTGTCAGATCTTGAATTCCTTTCCCTTACTCAATCTTCCTGTACCTTCATCTTCCTAGATCTCGTACCTGTAACCTACACACAAGAAGAAATATGGTTTTGGGGGCTATTGTGTTTAGGGACTTGCCTCAGTCAAATCCTAGGATAGCATTCAAGCTTTCAAACACCATTGTTTGATACAGAGTGTATGCCCTAGCAGGGCAGAGGCTAAACACAAATTAATGATGATAGAATCAAATGATGATGAACACAAATGATATCACCCATGTGATAAAATCTTTAGGAGGATGAATTCTCTTCAACTCATAAGGAGAGATAGTGTAACATCCCGCCCCGCAACCCCAAAGGGTAAGGGCCAAAAGAGGACAAGATAATTTTTTTTGAATAACAAGTGCTAACATACACAGATATGGTTGCTGATTCGATATGTCGACAACATTCATAGCCAAGTATGGCCAAATAAACAACCTAAAGGAGGGGGCTAAATCACTCTCCAGAGAAACATTAATAAACTACATTCATTTTAAACACCAACCCAAATGTTCCTAATACCATATCTAATATAAACATGAATCTAATGGTATCATAGAGCAAGCAGATCTGATACCCACACCAGATTCTGTAAACCAAAAGAAACATCTCATATCTTCTCATTAATATTGCATGATTACATGTTCTCTCAAAGGACTACAATATAAAAGAATATACAAGTACAATGAAATAGTCCTAAATATGATACAATGATTGAATAGGTACAACAACAGATAGGGTAACAGAGAGTGAGAACATATCCAATCTGGTGCTCCAATAACCTATTCACTAGTCCCCAATGGTGGTGGAAATGCCTCCCAACCATGTGGACTCATAAGAGACCACCCCACCATGCTTGGAGGTAGTCACAAGGCCCAAATAGAAGAACAAAGGCAAGGGTATACATGATGGTCGACACTCACATCAATCATGGAGCAGACACAGAAAATAGTACCTAAACTCAAAGTCAACATAGAGAGATACTCATCAGTATAATGTTAGGTGCTACTAACGACTACAAAGGTACAAGACACTAGAGTGCAGATCATATGGGGAGTCATCATGCATGCTCAAAGACATGGTACCACACGGAATCAAGTAAACTACTCATATTGACGAGGAGACTCAAACATGCCTGAATCAATGCCTCACAGATGGATCAGCCTTCTCATATGCATCCTTAGCCTTTACAAGTGCTCAAGGCCATGCACAAGGATTCATTATCCTAGACCTAAGCTCGTCTCGTTTAACCAAACGAGGTATACAAAATTGACCGAAACACTGAAGTATAAATTTGAAATAGCAAATATGAAAATTGTGATCTACAAGACCAAAACTTTCGATGACTTGATGTAATATATTGAAAACAACCCTTTGTCAGATAGATCAATTTTGTAATAACTCTAGTGACTCCAATTTAATCACTCTTCACAAAAGAATGCATGGATATTATAAGAAAACATGGCAAATGGTATTGCAAGTCTACTCACAGCCAGGATCTTGCATATTGTCTACCATATTTAATGTAACAAAATAAAGTGTTAAACGGATTTACAAAAAGGAAATCTAGATTTTCCTCCTTCGATAGTTCTCCGAGATTCTTGTATTGCATGGCAGAGTTTCTTAATAGAAATTATATGACTAAATTTCAATGCATAAACCCAGATTGCTATAGCTAAGGTATTTTAGTGCCATAACATTCTTAACTCAACTCGATAGTTTCCACAAGGCTGGTGATTTAACAGAAATATGGCTGTAATGACCAAACACAAAGCCACTCAACATTCTTAAGAAGAGTTGTAAGGAAAATCCCTGTAGAAAAAGTCATCGAATAACAAAAGGGTTCTATGGGACTTAGATCCCTTCAATCTCTATCATTGTATCCTAGTTTTTCTATATGTCTGCCCTCATTAAATTTTCTATAAGATTGAAACCCTGTTTTTACTAAAAAATATAAATAAGAAACATAGGATTTTTCTTTGAAAACCCCTTTATCTAAAGAATTAAGGAAATAGTTCTACAGCCTAAAATAAATTCAAGGAAAGAGGCCATGTAAATATCTTGCATTGAAATAAACTTTGGCATATATTTTAAAGGCAGCAATAGGTTTCAATTTTTCTATGGTTAATAAAATCACAGCAAACAAAGTTTAGTTTTTGTGCTGGAAAATAAATAACTGATGCCAGTACCTTTTTCTAATCACACTTCCCTTTAAAGAAGTTGTGGTTCGCTACTAGATATTTTAACATTGTGGGGTTCCATATCTTCCACGAATCCTACCTGTCGAGTCACTTTGCCACTCAAATATATCGTCACTTGAAAGGGGGACATCATACTTGTCATAGTGGTTGAATCTTCCAGCCTAATCCCCCATCTATTGCACTATGTAACATCCACATCATTTCCAGATTTAGCCGTAGTAAGGAAATCCTAATTCACTGTTCACAATCAAGGATTGCAACTTCATCAAGGCTGAGTTACATTTACATTTGCAAGGAAAATCTTTATCACCTTTGAACACATATTTCATGGAGTGGGCTATGCTAAGGTGGTGCAGATATGATAAATACTAAAGAGGGGTATGTTCATCCTTGGAGGTGCTAATCATACACCTGTGGTGCGTTTGTGAGAGCGATCTAAGTAAGAAGACGAAGATGAATCTTTCTCACTTTCACTGTTCTTTCACCTGCACTTAGACTTAGACTTGTGAGAATGATGTTTTTCATTGCTCCTTTGAATATATTTATCTTTTTCTCTATGACAATGGTGATGGCTACTGTGGGGTGCTCTGAATCAGACGATGAAAAAGTCTCTAAAGAAGATGAATCTGCCATTGCCATACTGAAATATCTGGCCAATCCTTTGCTTTCTTCTTTCTTTGATCCTCCTTAAAAATTTTCAAGCATCCCCTATTAAAAGGAGGGTTTGTTTTACATTATAGGTCATTGGATCAAATCCCCCCCAGACTAGTCAACAAGTCTTAGAGAAGGAAACTTTTGTGATGGTGCCGGCACGATTCTTCTAAATTCCTCACGCAACTTCTAAGAAAAAACTTAATGCGCTCTCTCGATAGGCTCAAATAACCAAACCATTATGTTACCTCCACTTGACTCTATACACTCTACCCCATTCTCTATTAGAACATCAATTACTCACCTCACGGCCCAAGATATTTCTGGTTGCATTAAACATTTACCCACCGTCTTTTCCATGCCACGACTCCTGCCATCCAAGATATTTTTGCTGCATTTATCCTCTCACCTAGCTCTCCCAATGCAGCAAGGAGGAAGCTATTAAAATAAAAAAATTAGACTTATCTTAAAGCCCCACCAACCGTTCCTCTCAAGAACTGACACAGAGGGTCGTTACAGATAGATGATAACTTCAAAACCTACAACAACACACAATAATAATAGAAATCTACTCTAGAATCATAATTAATGTTTTTAATTCTCTTTACACCAATGCTTCAAGTTTTCTATCACTATCTTAGTTACAAATGAATTCAAAAACACACACATATATATTCTTTCCTACTAACATTCATGAAATTAACCAAAAGAGCCGACAAGGAGAAACATTTTTAAAGGTCCTATGCTGACATTCATTTAAATTTTCCCTGACCAATCAAGGAGGACTTGGGCATGGGTGCCCAAGTCCCAAGGCACCTTTTTGGTCTGGGGTAAGGCTAAGCATGGGCCCCTTATTCCCAATTTTCATTGGTTTCAAGGGATTTTGCATCGGGATGAATATTTAGGATGTATATTGTTATCACAGGGACCTAGGAGCTAAACAAAGAGGTAAAAAGGCATGTGTCCACTTTTTAGTCCATAACAAAAGCAAAAGCCACAAATGAGAGATCAAATTGCAATCAATACTTACATGTACATTTATTATTTGCAAAGGAATAATACATAGCTATACTTTCTCATTTGTCAAAAATAGACAAATAGGACAAGCAAAAAGAAATCTTATCTTACATGTGATAAGATTGACAACAAATAAAGGAAAATGCTTTGCTAATTAACTGCCTATTTAATTTATGCTAATGTGTAATATATAATTTTATATCAACATTTATAAAACATAAGTAATAGTTAAAATTATGGCCATGGCATTCAATAACATATAAATATAGATTAATTTAAATTTTAGATGATCATTCCTAAAATATTATTAAGATTTTAAATCATAAATATACTTAACAATATATATTCCTATATATAACTACAACATATCACTTTTATGTCAAATATAAACAAGACTAGAATGGATTTAGAATCATAATCTATCCTCATAAATTGGATGAACAAAATAGACCAAACAAGATAACATTAAGCATAACAATACCACATAATTTAGAGACACAAAAAAGAAGTAATTAACCTTGATTCTAGGGTCAAGAAAATAGGTCAACCAGTATCATGCACCCTACTAGGCTCCCTTCCTTTAACGAGTATATATTCATGTGGTTAGTGTACATATTAAATAAACCAACAATTCCTTGTCAAAACATGATCAAGTTAATGAACTATTTCTCTTTCTATCAAAGGATCCATGCACAATTGTCACAATTGAATGTAAAACAATGTCATTTTACCAATTCAAATCAAATCATTAAATCAAATGAAATGTAATCAAGTAGGATAGGGGAGGCCATGGTAGATGATTGATTTGAACATAACCTTGCATTATGAATTCATCAACACACTTAGTGTTGCTCAATGCACAAAACATAGTGCTCATACATCTCCATACAAATTTGTTCACATAAATTTGTGCACAGTACTCATGCATAACTCCATAGCACTACTCACACATATAGTGTGACCTTGCAAATGGATACAAATGCTTTTGCAAAGTTAGACCATACATGTGTGGCACATGAGAGATCTGTTAGGATTAGCTATGGAGGTAGCTATCCTAGGATCGAGATCTCTAAGAGATAATCACAAGAATCAAAGAAGATCAACATGATAGAATAATATTCTATACAAAGATAATGACTTGATACAAGATGATATGATACAATGAGAGGCCTTGGTTATAAAGACCAAGGTTGAGAGCTAGGATGTTGTAGTCATGTGGCAAGTGTCACATTCCTATCACATGTGACAACTAAAGGATAGGATGCCAACTAGATCACATGTGTAGGATAAGACAACTATCAACACCTAACAACAACTAGACAACTAGAAACAACTAGAGACATCTGGTAGATTCACTAAGGCAACTTAACATGTGAACATGTGTGTGATTATTATTTAACTAATAAATAGTTAAATAATATGAATTATTCACTCAAGGGTAAACCAGATAAGTAATAACCCTGTTCACACCAACATCCCCCCTTAAGTGCAACTTAGGGAGGAACAAGCAAATGCAAACATACAAAGAAAGCATGAAAAAGTGAAGGAAGGAAGGAGGACTCGACATGACTCCCAAAGGACTACTTCCATCACAAAGATACAAAAGATATCCTCCCCATAGGAGATAAAAGGACTAAGAAGCCTTCACAAATGATGTCCTAGAAAAATTAGGAACATGAAGAACTCCACTAAAGCACAAAAATGCTACAAACAATTGCCGAAGAACTGCTACACTGCTGAAGAACCTTAACTGAAAATAGAATAAAGATCAGGATCAAAGAGACAAAAATTTGTATGAGTGACCCCAATGACACTACTCAACTAATCTGATTAGTCAAAGCTGCAAATGACACATCAATCTATACGAGTGACCCCAATGACACTACTCAACTAATGTGATAGTTGAAAATACAGGTGCCAATAGTCTCAAGAACTCTGATCATCTGAATAAGATAGAAGGTTGAATAGGTCCAAATGCTAAAAAAAGGCCAGATCTACACTGGAGCCTTAGACTCCCAATCTAAAGCAAGAAGATGTCTCCAATGGACAGAGGCTACAATAAGTCTAAGATTAAACTAGGGCCAGACTGGATCGAAGTTTTAGGTATAGGCCAAATAGAGCCCAAACAAAAACATACAAAGCACTATTGGAGCCTATATCAGGCTGAGAACAATAGATGAGGGCTTGCAATATAGATCGGGCCTGTAAAACTTGCTGATAAGATGATCAACTGAGAAAATTTGTAGGGGGGAATATTGCCCTCTGCTAAATTTTTTTTGCCTTTTAAACTGATAAATCTGCACAAGGGGTAAAAATGGCATATTTGACTGTGATCGAAATATATCATATTTATAGTCGATCTTAGTAGATTTCACCCTTCTAATCTCAATGATGAGGTCAGATTTGCTCCAAAATGCACCAAAAGAAACCTACAATTTAGAATCACAAACAAAAAGACTCCCAAAAGTTGTTATTTCTCTCAACCTTTCTGATTCTCCAGGTCATCCAAGGATGCAAGAGAAGAGCAAACTTGGTTTCAAGAAAGAAAAATAAATCACTATTTAAGATCTTCTAAATGAACTAACTCTAGACAATCTACCAGCTCTGATACCATGTTAGGATTAGCTATGGAGGTAGCTATCCCAAGATCAAGATGTCTAAGAGGTAATCACAAGAATCAAAGAAGATCAACATGATAGAATAATATTCTATACAAAGATAATGAATTGATACAAGATAATATGATACAATGAGAGGCCTTGGTTATAAAGACCAAGGTTGAGAGGTAGGATGTTGTAGTCATGTGACAAGTGTCACATTCCAATCACATGTGACAACTAGAGGTTAGGATGCCAACTAGATCACATGTGCAGGATAAGACAACTATCAACACCTAATGACAACTAGACACAACTAGAAACAACTAGAGACATCTAGTAGACTCACTAAGTCAACTTAACATGTGAACATGTGTGTGAGTATTATTTAACTAATAAATAGTTAAATAATATGAATTATCCACACAAGGGTAAATTGGATAGGTAATAACCTTATTCACACCAACATAATCAACATCCACATGTTATGCTACCATACATGTGTAACACTAGTTGATCTTTGCACCATAGGGTAGGAGAACACAACTAGCACCATACATATTTGACATGTGTCAATGTCTATGTGACATAAAACAACAATACAACTAGGAATATCTAAGACGAAAAATTGGAATTATAAAGTATACATGTACTAAACACCATAAATGCATTGGACATTTGCCATCATTTATGTGGATCCTTGTCGACTACCTAAATATACTATTCTCTATAAAATTGTCTTTATACAAATTTTGTATTTTATCTATAAAAGTAGATTGAGTAAACATTTGGACCATTATGGTTGTTACATCCTAGCTCATTGAGTGTTTTTGAGATAATTGGAATGTGAATTCATTCATACTACAATGATACATAGTCCTCAAAGACCCAACTTTTTATCTTTATTTTCACTCTTTCACACAAGATCCTCTTTTATGGTAGAAGATGGTGAATAGATTAAAAGTGTAGGAACTAATAAAGACAAATGGATAGATGTTATGGTTATTGTTGTTGATATTTTAGAGTTTCTTGCATGTGAAACATGCTAATTATAAATATGGCAATGAGCATAGAGGTTCTAAAGGATTGATTGCTAGTGATTGTGACTAATTTGATGAGCCTAGTGGTTGTGTATGAAGTTATCACATCCCTAGGAATACAAAATAACCTACAAGAAACTATGGAAAAGTCTAAAACCTCAAGAAGGGGTAGTGTCAAATCAAATTGAGAACCCTTGCCAAAGATTTTGGGTTACTGTAAGTAGAGGGTGATTTTGAAAAAGATGGAAGAATCCAAGCCCTTCCATGTTGAGCACATGTAACCAACAAAGAAAAAAACCAAAAAATGGAAATAAAGAGCAATGCAAAATAAATACATCAACAATTAAAAAACACATTCACCACTTTTACCAGCATTTTGTTTTCCACAACAAACAAGGATTCACCACAAGGGATTTCTAACTGCCTAGGAATGAACTAGTGGACAAAGGGCAAATGGATCATTTAGTGACTAAAAACTAAAAATCAAATTGATAAAAGAGGATGGAAGCTTGAAAAATTATCAACTAAACATAAAAAGAAGAAAAACTGAGAATCCTAGAGGCTGACTAGATACTTCTACCATGTAACAGTCAGTAAAGAAAGATTTTGTGTTATTTCATGCCACATAGAGTCATGTTCTAGGCCACTAGATCATCATCAAGATTTAAAATATATGCCCATCCAATTTGGGCCACTTAGTACATGGTCCCGTGCACCTACGCAACTTATTTTGTTTACCAACTATTGCTTAAAAATATTAAGGAGTATTTTGTGGAGCTAGTGGTCTCATGGTTTTTTTGTCTTCATTTTAAGTAGTTATTTTAAATTGTATATTTTTACTATATAAATTTAAAAAAAAAAAATTATTAAGAAAGAGTTATTTATTAATTAAGAAAATTTAAGAGGTAAAATTTGGAGAGAAATTAAAAAAAAAATAGGGATGAAATCTATGTAGCCATGTGGCATATTTTTACACGAGACCATATGTGTCCTCAAATTTAAGCAACAAATATAAATAAGCGACCACATAAGACCAGAACATTAGAACGACCTAAATTAATTTTACACTTTAAAAAATGATTGGAAATAGAGAATAAAGAAATTAAAGAAGGATCAGTCCTTAGAAATATATGAAGATGGAATCCAATATTGGAAATAGAAGAAGATTCTAAATTATTATTTTAACTCAATTTGAAACTTGTATGAGACCACCTATGTTAACTTACATGAGACCACCTCTACTGCTTAAATTTAAGCAGTAAATCTAAATAAACAACCACGTAGGACCATAACATTGGAGTGACATAAGTCAATTCTACACCTTATAAAATGATTTGAAATAGAGAATGAACAAATCAAAGAATTAGGATCAGTCCTTAGAGATATATCAAGATGGAATCAGATTATAATAAAATTATTTTCCACCTTTTTGTCAAAATTATACGACATTACACGGTAACCATTAAGCAGGGGGTACATTTTTCACCATTCCAAATAGGAAATGAGGGAAGATAAACATCGAAGAGTTTTCTATATTTAGTTTTGAATTTGTATTTTTAGATTTTGGGCCCTCAAAGTGGCTCTACTTTTACTATTAACCGAATATGATACAACATTAGGCGCTATCCAGACAACACAGCTGGTGGACAAACGAGCTTCTCCTGTGGCAAAAAAGATGCAAGCTTATTCATCATAAAACTAACAACTAGGCGTTGACACCTAGCTATCTCATTCAAGCTATAGTTATATACATTCCTCCCTTTCCGACTTCTATACAGTTCCATCCCTTATCCTTACAAGCACATTTGTCCTTTCAAAGAACAAATTCCTTCAGAAAAGTAAAAGAACATCCAACCCGAATGAAATATACATCGACATGAGTACTGTGCAGAAGGATCTTGACTCTGAAAAAGATTGCTAGTTGTCTACTACAAGGGAATAACTTCAATAAGGGACAAGAAAATGTCCCCAATTCGTTAAGAATGCATAAAGAGAACCTTGGGTTGGAAGCCACTAAAGGAATTTCAGACTGGATTTGAAGAGTTTTTTATTTTGCAGACTAAAATCCAAATACGCCGCACACAGGCTCTATTGTCTGCCATCTATCCTCAATGCGCAATTATGCTCCTTAGATAATATTGAAAATTTTATATTCTTAAAAGTTTTTTTCAGCTGGTCTTAGCAGTCTTAATTGACACCAAAATTCTGGCGTGATGCTTTAATCTTACAAGGAATAATTTGGTATATTGGTGTAATATAATTGACCGCCGTTGTATATATCACTACTTTTATAAGGAAATATATTATATTAGACCCGGAGATATGCACATCAGAGAATCTCTAGAAAAATACAAATATTGCAGTTGTGGAATGTGACTGGGAAAGGTAAACCAGCATAACCTGGATTAGTTAGAATTCTTATTACAACTTAAATATAGAGATAAAAAATATTTAATTATCACTTTTCAACTGGAAAGCATTTGTTATACTCAGTCTATGTAGAGACACCTGAGAGAAGTTATCAAAATTATGCAATATAATAACAGTATCAATAAAGACAGAATATAGATCTTTAAATATATTTTAAGATTAATAATTATATAGTTTAAATAAAATATCAATAACAATAATAATAATAAGATTGTTAAAGAAGCTGAGCTCAAATTGTTATGCCATGGCAGTTTTATTAGAGAGACTTGGGTTCAACCTTGAAGTGACATTTAAGTGTATGAGTGTATGGTGCAATAGTAATCTCTTGATGGACATGTTGGTCTTTAGTGGATGGGGGTATGGATTTGTAAGTCCTATGGTAGATATGTTGGTCCTTAGTGGATGATTATACAAGGTGCAAGTGAATCTCAAATATAAACCCTCACTATTTAATTAAAAAACAATAATAGTAAGATTAGTAATTATCAACAATATCAACAAGATGACTATAGATGATAGGTAGCTTGTGGAGAATCTCAATTCATAATATCAAATATACCATAACAATAATAATTATGATAATAATGTAAATAAAAATAAAAAGAATCAGTAAGAATATTAGTTTGATTATTAGTAAAGAAGTCCTGAATTCAATTATAAAAAATATTACATTAAACATCTATAGATCAAACCCATTTATGTTATTGTCATTTTTAGTACAATTCATCTTTACTCTCAATTTAGGAATAAAAAAATCATAATTAATTTATTAGTAATATTTTTATATTTTTATTATGGAACAAATATATAACTCAAACAAGCATCTCATATAAATGATATCTATTAAAAATATTTAAAAATAATATTATTAATATTATAATTACAAACAATATTAAAAATAAAGGATGCATGCAAGCAATGTGGTGTTGATAACAGGTATGTTGATGTGGAGAAGGTATTTAGAAGATCTACAAATTTCTTTGTCAAATTTCAAGTGCTAAGAAATAAAGATTCGGACCCTAGAGATGCTTTATGTGAGGCCCACTTCTCTTCCTCATGATCACAACTTAGTTTGATAAGACTTGTCATTTTTATAACACTCATGGATATGTTATTATACTTTGTTATAATCATAGACTATGTGGACACTAATACTATGTTTAGAATAATAGTTGATTATTTGTTTAGATGATAAATTGGTTAATAAATGATTATGGACTTGTTTACATTATCTATATCCAAATATAAAATTCATATTTATCTTCTCATTATGGATTGATTTTAGAATAGATTTAATGGTGCAATGATGAATCTCAATGTATTTGGATAGATGCTATGTGTTTTATGCAATTGTGTGTAAATATGATTTTGATAGTGTATTAAACTTATCATTGGATTTTTATTGAATCATGATAATGTTCGTTAAATATGATTTATCTATGGTGTGTACATTGATTTAATTATAAATTTCATTTCAACTATTATCATCGATATCTTGACATTTGGGTGCAAGTGTGCAGGTTAATTTTCATGATCAATAGAAAATTGAGGAGGTTCTCTAGAAACTATTATGTGATTCCCCAATATACCCAAGCCTTATTCTAAGAGGGGGTTAAAGTCTTCTTATAAATATGTTGTGTGAAAATTTGTTAATTAGTTTTTAATTTACAATTTTTTTATTCTTGTTAAGTTAGGGTTTGATTAAATCTCATTAAGTATCAAATCTCATATTTGAACTTAAGAGGAAATTTTAAAGGTTTTCTAATTTTTTTTAATTATTTGAGTCAAATTAAACCCCTAAAATGATGACCTATGAGATGGGTCTATTGTGGAGCGTTTAAAATATGTTTTAGAAGAGTCTAGGGCCTTGACAAGTATCTTGGAAGATCAGTGATGAGATTTGGAGGAAAATTTTATTTAGGTCGCAAAGTCAAACTTTTCCCTAGATTTATTTTATCTAGACAGTTGGTATTTATTTAAATTATTTTTAAATTTTTATTTAGGGCTAGATTTTCTATTTGTAGATTTATCACATTTTATTTTTAAGTTGCTTGGAAAAGAGAAGAATGAGAAGAGATGAAAAAAATTTGGATGAGATCGAGAGATTGAAAAGATTAGATCAAGAGATCCCCAAATTTTGTTGAAATATTGAGATAGGCTCTTAAGCCACTTTGGAGTGTATATTATTGTTACTTGTTGAAATGATGCTTGAAAGTTTGCAATTTTTTCTATGAATATTCTTGTTATTACATGAGATTCTTTTAGTTGTGTTGGTATTATGTAATGAAGCTCATTTGGGATGGGTGCTATGTGTTTTAGGTATGGAGCTTTTCAATTTGGATAAGAGCCATCCACATAATTGGATTAAGAGGGGTGTGGACCCTCTCTTTGGGAAAACATAATCTACATTTATTTTATGAAACAAGTGCCTTTGCATATTTGTGTGAACTATGTTTCTTGATAATATAAAGAATATTTATGTGGAGGTTGTAGTTTTTTCAAGACATTGAGTGCCTTTGTCTTTGATATATAATATCATAAGATGTGAGAAAAATACTTTATGTATTTATGGCCATGCTATTGTGGAAGTTGTGTATTGGTTATGGAGCATTATTATGTGTTTTAGTGTATGTAGATATTGGAAAAGGAAGGAGATTTGATGTCATTTATATTCTTTTTCAAGAGGTTTGTGCGTCCCCTTAACCCCCCCTTTGCTATGAATTTTGAGAAGATTTATATGTGATCTGTGCTAACCCTTGGGTAACTTATATATTTATGTGTTTGTGTATTATTTGTTGATTTGAAACCTATTTTTTGAGGCCATGTAGTTCTTGGACAGACTTGTAAACAAGTTTTATGGTTGGGAGGTGAAGAAATCTCTATTAGATCAGATGTGAAGCTTTTTTTCTTATATATTTGGGATGAATTAAAAGATAACAAACTTATGTTTGATGAAAGTATTATATAAGTTTTGAAACCCTTTCTTGAATCCATTAAACTATTATAAATCCTCTTTTGAGAGGATTTGATTTTTTTTCACATTTGTGCATATGACATTCTAGATTTGTTTAGAAAAAAATATTTATTTCTTCCTAATACATGTGAGAGTTGTGAAATGAGAGATCTACTTATATGTCTATTGTTTAGAAAATAATTTTTTTATATAAATCATTGTATATGAAAAAATATATTGCATTTCGAAGATTTTTTTGGTTGAACCATGTATTCTTGTAGTAAATAAAAGGGTTTATTTGTTATAAATACATTTATTGTTAAGAAAAAAAAATATAATTCACTTAAAAAGTTGTCTTACATATGAAAATATATATACATGCATCCATGTTTTTAAGTGCTTAGAAAATAAATTTGAAAAAATATATAATGTATGTTTATATACATTATATAAATATACATATTATAATTATATGTGTGGATTCATTTAAAATGTTATAAAAAATAATTAAATAAATAAATTAAATAAAAATAATTTTTAAAAATTGATAAGGGCATGGTTCGATGGTCAAGTCGCATGGTTGTTGTGGCAGCCACCAAGGTTCAAACACTCATTGGCTCAGAGATCTCATAGGCCTTGTGCCTTCACTACGATGGCATGCTCATAAGATATGTTCCTTCACTAGGTTATCATGCTCACATGCTGTGGGCCTTTGTTAGGCCAATGAGCTCATAGGTTTGAACTTCACGATAATGCCTTAGAGACTAAGGCCCCACAGTAGTGGTCTCAACAATAAATCCTTAGGAAAAGATCCCTTGTAAGGGTCTCTTTGAGCTCGAACCGGACTAAAAACCTAAGTTACTCCAACAATTTTTTAAAAAATAAATAAAATATTTTCTTATGAAATCTCTCTTTTCAATTACATATCTTAAAAGAAAATAGTATAGAAATATAGATTTAAATATTTCTATCGATTCATAAAAAAAAAAATGTAATTTTCTCTCTTAGATTGCAATTTATGAGTTTAAAAATAATGTGCATCAATTCTTTTTTTAAAAATAGTATTGTATGGTCAACTTCAAATTATCATATCTCCCTTAATACTAATATAAATCATTAATGTAACTACTTTTTGAAAATCTCTCAAAGTTCACTTTCCCTTGAATCTAAAATATTTTTCTTTGAAGACCTATGTGAGACATACAACTCTTTACGAAAAAATTGACTCTTCTTTGTTGATATAGATAAGCTATTGAATGGAACTGATGTAGATTCTCATGAAATCATTCGAGATTTTAGTAGCATGTACTTGCAAATTATCCTCTCTTGAAATGGTTGAGTATGTTGATTTATTTATATATGTGGTTAATAGGTTGTAGGGTTGAGATTTGATTAGAATTGATGTCTATGATTAAATGAGAGAAATTATGACACTTTTAGTGCTATCATTATGTGAATGGTTAGGATTAAAAGATGTAATAGGAAAAGAGATGAGGGAGATTTATTTTTTGTTTCACTTTTTTTAATTTTTAGTTAGTCATGTAACTTTTTTAATTAATTAATCTATTTATAGATGGGACATGATTTAAAATTTAGTTGTGTGGTGGGTTATTATAATTAAAATTTTATATCATACTATATTTCAAGATTTATATGGTCTAATGTTTAGTATTTAGTTATTATTTATAATTCAATTAAGATAGTTGAGTGATTTAGTTATTATCATGTATAAATTAGATACTAATCATATTAATTGTGAGATTATATAAAATTAAGTTCTAAAGGTTTTGATATAATTTAATTTAATTAATGTGTTTTCAAAAATTTAGTTGAGTTTTAAGTTATTAAAAAAAATCTTTTAAGAAAGATGCTTCAATTGTGGCCCATAAAGTTTCTCAAATTTAATAAATTTTGTTGATAATTTAATTAATTAAATTAAATTAAATTGACATTATTATATGGCTTTGCTAGAAAATAGTAAAATAGAAATAAATAAATAATAATTAAACAAAGATTTTTGTATAAAAATATAGGCTAGTTAATATATTTTAATCCTTTATTATTAAATCTTTTATAGTAAATTTTAAAGTTAAAATGACTTGAAATTTTTAATTTATTTCAATTTAAGCCAAATGATGCGTAGTTTAAGAGAAATAGTTTAGATATGAGGTAATTAATTTTGTCAACATTTTAATCATTGATGAATTAATTCATTTTTGTTTTACAACTTTATTATAAGATAATTAAATAGATAAGATGATCAATATATGATTAAATGAGATTAAGTATCAACGAAAATTTAAGTAAGCCCCAATTACACTCTTGCAAATTTAAATTTTTTTGTGAAACTTCCTAATTAATAAAAATAATAATTTAAAAATTTAAATCAGATTGAAATGTTATAGGTGAAGACGAGATCAAAGTT
The DNA here is from genome assembly GCA_027924645.1 of Cunninghamia lanceolata. NCBI lineage: Eukaryota > Viridiplantae > Streptophyta > Pinopsida > Cupressales > Cupressaceae > Cunninghamia > Cunninghamia lanceolata. The sequence continues at coordinate 24,582,252 of BSBN01000377.1, read as the reverse complement.
TATTATGATTTAATCATAAAATAATTAAATGATGTTTTCTTATATTTATTTAGTCATAAATTTATTTTTAGGTATCAACTTCCGTGTATGTTAGCTAGGGTGAAAGATTGATACATACAAGGTGACAAATGCTCTTGTGATAACTTGATAACTTTGATTTATTAATCATCATTTGAATAGATGAACTAGTTGTAAATTATTTTATAAGTTTTACTAAGGAATATTTAAACAAATTCATATAGGATTTTTAACAATATTAGGAAAATTAATTTGTTAGTTTGTGAACAAAGTGGATTCCTCATCACCACAAACTTTGTACGTCCTTCTCCTATGATGAAGCATACACATCATTATGTGTATATGCTCCAACATTGAGAGTGCATGATGTGATACCATGTGTAGAATGGTGAAGTCATAGTAGAGTTGTTATTTTAGGTGAGAAAAATGTTATTCTTGGTTGTATTTCTTTTGAATCCCTATAACTATTTCAATATAATTTGTATTTCTTAAATCTTCAAAAATTTATCTTCTTCTCATCTATTTCCATTTATGGTTCAACAACAAGGGTTTAGTAGTGGCACACATGTTGAGGAAGCACCATAAATTACATTCTAGTGGGTAGTGGCTCAAAGACTAGGTGATCTATTATTCTTGCAAATGTTGGAAGATCTATAACCCTTTCCTTGGGGGTATTCCTTTAATCCTTGTATATTGCTTGATTGATCTATCGCTCGTAGTTGAGTGTAATGATCAAATCTAATTTAGGTTTGGGGAAAAATCCTTTGAATAAGAATTACTTGGTAGAAGATTGAGTATCCAAAGGATATTTATTAGTGGATGGAGCTTATCTAGGATGATCTAGATAGGTCATCTATTTCTCTACTATTAAAAAGATTTTTCTTAAATTATTTTCCATTCAAGTGAGAAGAAAGAATTTGTTTTGAGTAATGGGCCTTGGTTTCATGATAGATTTTGTTTGTTTGTTACCATGGAAACCTTTCATTTAACCTATTTAGGTTTCATTTTTTAGGGTTATTATTTGGCTACACTTTAACAAGCTATAACTAATTTGTAAATCTACTAGAGTTATTCAAGTGTTGGCTAAAATGATTAAAGCATTTCTCATCTTTGATCCTTAGTTAAATGTTTTTAAGAGAATATTCACCATGGTTTGTGTTTGTAGGCATTTCTAGCCATGTTTCTCATTCAATTCACATTTTGTCTTCTTAGGGCTCTTGGCTTCAACATGTGGATTTTGAGAATTTGCCCTTTAAATATTTTAGTTACAATCAATTTTTGCATAGGATGTTCCAATGTTATTCCTCTAAGAAAAGTATCTAGAGTAAGGTTTAGCTTTAAAAAAAGTGTTCCAAATAAGGGTAAGCCAAAATAGGACTTTGTGTGGAGGAATCATGGGTGTTTCATAGCTAGATGAAAGGAGGATTCCTCTAAAGAGATATATGATATCCCTTTGGGACATGCAAATGTTATCTATTTTTCTGTTTTAGGTAGGATGTAATCAATAGAAGATTGGGTGGATTAGGAACAAGAAAACCTTGTTCTACCTAGAGAAGATGATTCTTAGATGATAAATGATGAGGATTTGTTCTCTTAGTATTTTAGGAAGGATGTGGAAGATGTTTTATTAAGGGTAAAAGTTTTAATCATATCTAATTTTAAAGGTAAAAAGAAAGATAATCTTGGGTTTGAAAAAAGTAAGGGTTTAAGTCTACAAAGGAAAAAATAAAAGAGGAAAGTACATTTGGTAACCAATTCTCAATTTTCAAATTTCTTCATTAATGAGGGTTCTAATGTTTTTCCTGAGATTGAAGGTATCCAGGGGGAAGTGGAGACACAAATTTGGTCAACATAGTTGGATGTAGATTGTTTGGATAGCCTTTCTCTAGTGATTAAAGAGGTGGTCATCACCACCAAATAAGAAAAGAAGGAAATCAAACACAAAAAGGTTGTGTATGAACAAGATCCAATTGGTGGGACTATTAGTAGACTAGAAAGCTTATCTTTATTATAGGGAAAGGAGATTGATTCCAATGGGAATTTAATTCTATAATATTTCTCTATGGAGATAGCCACCCAAGATCAAGGAGCTTCAATGAAAAAAGAAGAGAGACACAAACAACAGAATAATTATATTATATCAAAGGATGCAAATATATACAATATGGGTGAGAAATTACAATGAGAAAACCTTGTATATATAGGAAAGGGTCACATATAGGACAACAAAAGATTATGACACTTGTCTTGATCTTATGACTTTAGACATAAAAAGTAAATTCTCTAAGTTAACTTAAATAAATAAGATAGGATAATTTATTTAATTAATCAATCATTTCATCTCTTATCTATAGTGTATCCTTAATTAAATACATTTAACATTTATTTAATTAAGCTCAACATCCTCATTCCAAAAACTGATTAAATATAGCCTATTTATTTTAGTTGAGTAAAAACAATGATTTAACTAAGTAATCATTTCACAATCCAAATAATGATTAGTCAAGTCAATCTTGCACATGGCTCAAGATTGCAGATGGCTCCAAAAGTCTACTTTTGGGATATTCACCTCTATTTTCTCTAAGAAAATCTTAGCCCTTCAAATCCCTTGAATCATGGACCTCTTCTTGTGCACCAATCACAATATTCCATTTGGAAACATCTCATGCATCCAATCGCCTCAACAATTTTCATCCATTGATCTCTCAAATAAATCCTAGCCATTGATCCTCCATAGAAAATTTAAAAATTTACACTCGGCCAAGCCATTTTCATCAATCCTTGAATGCAATGTTATGCTACTACTTTGAGAACCTAACATATATCCTCCCAATAAAAAAAAATATTTGAGAACAACCACTTAGGTACAACAAGGGTTTGTATTGGTTGGAGCTCTTTTGTTTTTATTGATTTTTTACCATCCCTTATCTTAATCTTGAGATTGTATTTAGATGTAGGTTAAATAGGTTATGCTTGCATTGTCTATTTTCTTATATTTACATTAAATTGCATACATTTTGGCATGCTTAGTGGGACCCACATCCCTTTTAACATATTTTGTAGCTCATTTTTGTAGATTTTTAGGAAGGTTGATAATTTGGTGTGTCAAGACCTAGTTTTAGCACATACATTAATGCTTTGACATGAACATTTTGATTTTAGTGTATCCATTAGTGTTCTGTGTGGTCCTTCATCCATCAGGCCTATTTGTTCTAGAACCTACAATTAGTAATTCCTACGGAGTTGTGAATTCCTATTCTTAGAATTATTGATAGGATGGGCCAATGAATGAGAGACAAGTGAGTCTCTCCTACACTTTAGGCTCTACAAGACTTAGGGGTGGCCCTATCAATGTTCACTAGATTACACATGAAAACGAAATAGATTTAACACAATGATAAGAAAATGACATGCTCAAGAAATTATAAAAAAGATTCTTAGAATACTTTGTGCTCGTGCATCCCTTTTATGATTTCTAGTGCTTAGACTTGAATATAATAATTTTTAGATAGTTTATTATTCAAGAGTTTTTTGCAACTCAGCTCCATTGGGTTGGGAGAAATTGTGGGAAATGATCAGTGTCTATTCCCTTAGGATCACAGAGTTAGCTAAATGTTGATATAATTTGGTATTGGTAAATCCTAACTTCAAGGGTTAAACTAGATATCACCACCTTGTAGTGATACTTCACCTACATATGTAATATCTTAAATGTAACGATTATTAATTATCCTTCACAAAATTGCTAAATCCATTAATTGCTTAGAAAGACTTCCTACATTCATTGAATGTATGCTAGTTAAGACAAATAATTCATACATCCAATGTAAATGCAAAGATAAATCATCCTTAATAATATATCTTTGAAAATAACAACCTAGTGAAGGAGATAGTAACAACCAATAAATCCTGTCATATATTTTATTTCAAGTAAAGATTGCTAATACAAACCCCTAGACAACAAAAGTTATCTTTTGTTTCTCAAGGGAACAAAAATAGATTAAATTCTAGAATTCTTTTCTCATTTCCCCCCCTTTAAATTGATTATACAATCCCCATTTATAAGAAAATACAAGGTAGATCAAGACAACAGATGACTAAAACTTTTCATAGATTAGAAAGGTAGAACTAACAATGGGCAAGGCTCACATGAAACATCCATGAGCACTTCAAGATAATGTACCCATAATCCATAGTTTTGTGGATGATAGTTGGATATTTGTCCCCACATCTCATTATGACATAACTATTGGGGTTGCCAATGTAGAATAGGAACTTGCTAGATTAAATAGAGGAAGTAGTGAGCAACTGGTAACTAGAATGGGATACCCTAAACTCATAGGTTTCTATTTCTTCTCACTTAGCCTAAAGATTATGTGCCACCTTGGGACCCAACATCGATCTCAAGACAACCAGAGAGATAATGTATATATCACTACTATTTGAGAAATAATAGTGATCCATCCCCTCTTGGTCAATATAGATCAATGGTGAGTTCAAATGGTCTAAACCTAATAGATCTTCCTAGCTACTACATCCTACTAATATATTGATAGCTCTACTATAATCACTAACCACCCTGAACTTAAAGTAGTGGGACAACCCCAAAATTATGAGACAAAGCAATACCATTGAGACATAATAGTCAAATGCTAATTTATTGTTAACTCCTTAAAACTGAATGTCATTGTGGAAACTATATATACTTAAATAGCTCTAAGAGATATCACTCTTGTGTGAACTTTTCAATGAATTAAGTGTTAAATTATCCCATAAAATTACTAAAAGTCTTATCTCATTATGTGTCAAGTTCATACACACATGCTAAAATGATACCTCAGATCCTTTGAAAGATATGTTCGTAGCCCCTCAGAAGTGACTGGCTATTGGTTAAACTTGTTAGGTAAAGGAAAACACACCAAGGAACATATTACCTTGATTTTAACCCAAAAGAGGAAAGCCAACTTCTAAATTCATCATTAGATGGCTAGTGATGCTCTAATATTTTCTTTAATTTATTCCAATACATTTAACATATTTGGCATCAAGTGCAATCCTAACATCTCAAATGAAATTGTATAAGCCAAACCCTAACTTCAATAACTTTTCAATTCTGTCATTACACAAAATGGAGTCAACTTTATTATTCTAAACTAGTGACCTAATAATTTTAGGTGTGATCTTTCAAAACTTAGACTTCTAGAGATTCAAAATCATGATGTGTCCATTACCATCCATAATAGGTGATAACCCCAACTCCTCCAAGACCTAAAAATTGTTTATCTTTTGTTTCAACATAATCCTGGATGAGCTTGCTCTAAAATGAAGACACCTTATTATGAAACTCAACCACTTCATATATGTTGGTAATGGTGAGATGGGCCCTAGGGTTATACTTGGAATTACTATGGACATGCTTAAGATACAAGACCCTTGGTATCTATCTACTCATGATTTTCCATATGGCCAGGGTCTATTGCTCCTTTTTTTCTAAGACACTAAGAAAGTTGTTGAAGCACTCCCTGTTATGGAGTAAAAAGTGTCCACATGTATTTTTACCTCCTTGTTTAGCTCCTAGGTCCCCATGATTACATTATTCATTCTAAATGTTCATCTCGATGCAAAATTTCTCGATACCAATGTAAAATTGGAATAAGGGCCCCTTCAATTATCTTATCTCAGACCCAAAAGGAGCTAAAAGACTTGGGTTCCACTGCCCAAGTGCCTCTTGATTGGTCAAGGAAAAATTAAGTATTGGTAATCCTTACACCTCTCTAGAGGTTTCTCCTTGTCAGTTCTTTTGGTTTAATTTCACGATTATGAGAGGGAAAGCATGTATAAGTGTGTTTTTGAGTTCATTTGTAACCTAGATGGATATAGCTAACTTGAGATATTGAAGGAAAGCAAAGCAATAGAATTCATTATGATTCCAAAGTAAATTTGTGTGTTGTTATTGTGTGTTTGTTGCAAGCATGAATCTATCATATATCCACCTTAGGAGTTGAAGGATCTTCATCATTCTAAGGGATCATCATGCATAGGTAATATCATTGTTGTTTATCATCATTTGATTCATCATACCATAGTCTCTTCCCTGTAAAGGAACACACTCTTTATCAACCAATGGTGTTGGGAAGCTTGAATTCTATCACAAGATTTGACTAAGGCAAGTCCCTAAACACCATAACCCCATAAACCCTCTCTTGTCATCTTGTGTGTAGGTTACATGAGTGAGATCTAGAGAATTTGAAGATACAGGAAGACCGAGTGAAGATTAGGGTTTTGGGATCTGACAAAAGTTATAGAATATTCCTCCATCCAAGACTTAGGCATTGGAATCCTAGTCTATCTACCCTTTTATGACTTTAGATATGGCATCAAGGTAGCATTTGCAATATCTTTCTAGTTTACAATTTTAGTAGATTCCTTCAATCAGGATTTTGGCAGTTCTAAATTAGTCCTTTGACACCTCTACTTTTGGGAGACAAGTTCTATCATCTTCCTGATCATCCCTATAAAATTGGTTTCTAGATTGTTGTTGTACTTATCCTATTATAAGTTGATCACTGTAGAACTAGGGTTTGATGAAAACGTTGAATTAAATCTGATTCCTCTATAGCATACCTAAGTACAAAATTAGCAGCTGAGTCCATGTCCATTTGGTTTTTATTTGGCTCAATTTTTTCCTTGAATGTTATATGGAAAAGGGATTGATCTAGTGAGCATTCTAGTTGTCATCGTTCTCCTTTTTTCATACTAAACATTTTGGTGAACACGTAGCTTCGAACATTTGCATCTTGCTAGATTTTCAAATTAGATCTTGCATTGATTTATTGCATATCTCTCAATATTCATTTCAAAATCTTACATCATTTCACATCATGGATTTGAAAATTCATACACTTGTAATTACACATTGTGTATTTCAATGTAAGAAGTTTGACATCTCTTTCACATTCCTTTACAAGAAATATTAAAGTTGGCTATATTGCCTTCTTGTGCAACACTTTTAACATCTTGATCACTTTGTTTGAAGTGACACTAGTGTGTTTTTAATCTTTGAAAAAAAATTCAAAATCCAATTTCCTCAAACTAGTGTCTTGGTGTATAAAAGTCTCTCATATTGCTGGTATTTGATAAATGAATAGATCTGATTATACATTGTTTTTCCAAGATATTTCATGATGGCATCCTCATGTTACTCTTAGAAATCTTTGCATGCATATATCCTAGATTTTGAAATTTTCTCTAAATTCACTAATGTGCATCCCCATTAATTAGAACACATAGAATCTGTGATTGATATTGATGTTTCTAAATGTTCCACATTGTGAGTCACTGATTGACTCAAGCCACTAGGATCACCTACAAAACCTATGATTAAATGTCTATAAGAGAAAAAAGTAAAGAGGATGAATTTGTACAATATTGGATGCAATTAATGAATTGGATTAATGAATTACATGTGAGAAATTTCTTTTATATTTGCAAGTTAAAAAACCCTAATATGACTTAAGAATAACCTAAGACTAAAATTAGCCCTAAGTCAACTTAATAAAGTGTAATTAAATATTTAATTACACCAACGCCTCCCATAAGTACAACTTATGGAGAAATGAAAAACATGCAACTAATGCAAGAATGGGTCCCAACTACAAGGCCATGTTAGGTACCCATGTATAATAAGAATCTCTCATAAAGTGGAGAAAGGGAGAAGAACCCAGGAGAAAACTCCTCTCCAAAAGAGAGAAAAGAAAACAAATACATGAACATGTGATGGAAAAAGGACTACCACTAATACCCCCTAAGAACTAAATCCATCATAAAACTAAAATCATGAATGCCTCCATAAGAGAGGAAGAAGAGAGAAGGTTTGATGACCCCCCAAAAGTGAGAAGGATGAAACCCCACGTGAGGAAATTCTCCCTCCCAAAATAGAGATGAGAAGAGAGACCATGCAACTGCTCCTCAAGATGACTCTTGTAATGCTAGAAGATACTTGACATAGTATAAATATGAAGACCCGTGAACATTGAACAACATTGCTCCCCTTGGCAAGAAATAGAACTGTGGATGTGTGCATAGTATCTTCACATTCTAGATAGAAATATGTAGGAAGAAGGATAAATGTCTCTGAACTCTACAGATGATCCAAAGCCAACAATGATGCTCCCAAAAATTGCTTAAAAGTCTCCAATCCACTGCCAAACTGTGACTGAATAAGAGGATGAAGAACAATCTCTGAAGAAGATGAGGGTGATGCAACTCCATTGAAGCTAACATCAAATAGAAGATAAATGTCCTCAATGTGATCTTCCAAATTGGCAAGGTGGGACTCTACAAAAAACAATGATATATCTGGTTCATATGTGTCCTAATGAGCTCTCTCTAGAAGAATGATAATGTCCTGCTAAAAAGAATTTGATTTAGCAATGGGTAGTAAAGATGTGATCTCAATAAGAGGAGAAGGAGAAACAAGTGAAGTCTCTGCATCATCTAACTTAGCAAGACCTATAAAATAGGTAAGCTCCTTGAGTGTATCATCATCAAAAGGTATGCAATGTGCATCATCAAGGGCTATGTGGTAATCCATAGCAAGATCATCTAGGAATGGAGACATATGTGGGTCTCCATAGATCTCCCAAACACTACTCCAAAGAGTGTGTGGGCACTCAATATGTGAGAGAACACTTAGTGTCAAAATCAACATTAGAACCAATTAATCCTACAATATGATCAATATAATTTCCCCATGCAAATTTTCTCCCAGGTGTATATGGTTCAAGTATGAGTCCATAAAGATAAGGTAAAAGATTAATCCACCTGAGTGTGTTAGGACGCCCTTTCATCAGGACTCATAATTATCCTCACCCAATGGTACCACAAAAGGGTGGATAGAAAAAAACTAATAATATATCCTCATATAAATTAGATTAGAGATCAACAATCTAAATATGTATTAATGTTGATAAATGAAGTCCATCCAAAAAAACATAACTCTATAGGTGCCAAAATGTCTAGAATATCAAACAGAAGCCATAAAATTGACAAACTAAATAAATAATACCTAGGTCTGAATCTAGAAAGAATGCATGGATGGTTGTGTAGGGCTCCTCAATACCTTTCAAACGCCACAAGAATCATGAAAATCAGAGGTAATGGAAAAAGGATACGAGCTCAGAGGTAAAAAATGGTAGCTAGACTTCAAACAACAATAAATGTCACCAACAGACAAATTTGTAAAAACACCTGCACCAATGGATGGTGCTTGGAACCAACTTTCTGACACCTATTTGTTTTTCAAAATCTGACTATATTTTCTCAAAATATGTCTGATTTACAAAAAATGCTCCTGTAGGGCAAATAGGCAAAAAATTGGCCCATGTCACTAGATTTAGCAGAACCTCCGCTAGATTTAGTGGTTCCGCCAGAATAGTGAAAGAGCCAAAAAATTGCTAAATTTGGCACATGCACATATTTCAGGGGTACATGCACATATGAACTCCAACTCCTTTGTTATACATGATTTTGATAGCTTCACATTCCTCATGGGTGTATATCCTTTGATATTAAAAGTTTTAATTAAATTCATCTCCATGAATACTCAAGAGAAAGATGATTCTGTAAGTTCTTCTTCTATTACTACTCCAAATCATTATAATGCCTTGGATCTACTCTCTAAAGTATATGATGGTAATGATGATTCTAGGAGTCATCCTATTGATTTTCCTCCTTTAGTTGCATGTTCAAGCACATTGGATATCACTAAGGAAGTGAAGACCCTTGAAAGTCCTCCTTTTGTTGAATGTTCAAGTACTTTGGACATCACTAAGGATATGAGGACCATGGATAGTCCTCCTTTGGTTACATGTTCAAAACCATTGGACATCACTAAAGATAAAATCATCAATAATTGTCTTAACACCACTTTACCTTCCCTTCATTCCAATGCTCTCCCTTCAAAAGATGAAGTATTGGTTGATGAAGATAGGTCTCTCACATTAAATGCTTTAGGGATGGATGTTGGGCTTAATCAAAGTAAAAACAATGTTAATTCAATCATCATCAATAGACTTATTCAACCTACTAAGGGGATAGTGAATAAGTGTACTATTGTTACTAAAATCATTGTGAATAAGGCACCTAATGTGCCTCCTTTCTTCAAACCAGTGATTACGATTCCAAGTGCTCCAACACTAGCTTGACCCCTAAGTTTCGTTCTCAATTATGCAAGATAAATTACTCAAAGAAATTAAATTTATCAAAATGTGTTGTAACAACACAATGTGGTTGCTCACACATACAATACACAAAATAATAAACAAAGTAAACAACAGCTAAACATTATGATCACTTTACCAACTTCTCAACCAATGCTTTCTCAACCACCTTGTCTTACTCATAATGTTGGTCAAGATTATGATCTTGTTGAGAAGCTTCATGCTACTCCTGCTAAGATCTGTCTCTTGGAACTCATACAAACATCACCTACATACCACATAATGCTCCAAGAAGCATTACAAAATGGTGCAGCCACTGTTAGGAGGGTTCTCAAAGAGAACAATCCAGACCATGCAACTAGAGTAAACACAAGGGAAACCACTCAAAGATATGAAGCGAATGCAGATTCAGTCTTTTAGTATATCATAGAATTCAATTAAAAATTGGTTGGTAACATGCAGGCTTACAATTAGGGCTCACAAGCCTGATTACAAAATACCATAATACACACAAGATATAGCTTTGAAGCTCCTTCACAAGAATTTAAACTATGAACTTATGCTATGATCCTAACTACTTTCCTAGGTAGCTATTACATCAATATATATCATCTCTGGGACATAAGATTCCTCCACTTTGGCCAAGGAAGATCACAAACTCCAATGAAGAGTGGTAACATGTGTACACGAATAGGTCAGACCTAATTGAATGGAACTCCTCTGTAAATGAATGGAAGGATATGCGGATCTCAAGGAAGGTCAGACACAAACCCAAACAAAATTGAATGATGTGTAATTTAGCTCCACGAGTTGTGAATTGCTCCGCAGGTCTTCTCCTTTAGTTGATCATTTGAGACTGTCAAGATGCTCTGCTCTGAGTAAAAATTTGATCTTCTAATAGCGATAACTTTTTAGTACTTCATCCAAATGCTTTGAATTCTAGATAGGATGTAGATGAATGAGTCTAGGTGCTAAGTCCAGCTACGTAAGGTCTGAAATACAACTGCAGTAGAATGTGGACAAAAATTCAGAAACTGCTACTTACTAAACTATTTGAACTAAACTAGAAAATAAAAAGAAACAAACTGAAATGCAAACAAACTGAAATGTAAATATTTTTGGTTGATACAAGATTGCTCTTGAACGAGGGATGTTCCTACATCAGACATCTAGGGCTATTGAAAAAGTGAGTCCCTCACTTTGTTGGGGCTAGAGGAAAACCAAGACAGTCCACCTCAGCCTAAGAAATCCATGATGAATCTTTTGTTGGTCTTCCTTTCCACTTCACAAGGTATTATTTGTACTGTCTTCCTTTGGTACTACATCCAACTCTGATGTCCAAAATGCCTTCAATTTGCTCCATTTCTTGTTATGGTAACTGCTTCTTGAAGTCTTCTTCCATGTTGTCACTGAACTCTACTTCATGATACTGATATAGGTATGCAATGTTGAAAATAGGTTATATACCCAATGTCTCTGGTAGCTCCACTTCATATGCATTTCCTGAATCAAACTTTCTGAGTATCCTACAAGGTCCAAACTTCTTCATCTTCAGTTTATTATATGTCCCAACTAGAAATCTTTCTTTTCTCAAGTATACCATCACTTCATCTCCAAATTAAAATCCTTTGTGTCTTCTCTTCTCATCTGCGTTCTCCTTGTACTTGTTCTTCATCTCCTCTAGATGCTTCTTCACCTAATTGTGCATTGTTTCCATATGTTTTGCAAATTCTTATGCTTCTGCACTTCTCTTATCTTCCATGCTGATGTCTCTCAACTCTGTCACTCCTCTAGGGTTTACTCTAGTAACAATCTCAAAAGGTGTTCTTCTAGTACTCCTATTAACTGAATTATTGTATGCAAACTCTGCTTGTGAAAGAATCAAATCCCAACTTCTTGCCTTCTCTCCAACCAAACATCTCAACAAGTTTCCCAAACTCCTATTCACTACCTCTATCTATGCATTTGTCTATGGGTGAAATGTTGAACTGAACTTCAAATCTGTCTTCATCTTCTTCCAAAGTGTCCTCCAAAAATATCCAAGAAATCTTGTATCTCTATTTGAAGTTATGCTCTTAGGCAATCCATGCAATCTCACAATCTCCTTTAAAAATATGTTAGCTACATGCACTGCATCAGTTATCTTCTTACAAGGTATGAAATGTGCCATCTATGAAAATTTGTCAACCACTACAAATATTGAATAATGTCCTCTTTGTGTCTTAGGCAATCCCATTACAAAATCCATACTTATGTCTTCCCAAGGTCTCTTCGGTACTATCAAAGGTTTATACAATCCAGTATTATGACTACTCCCTTTTGCAACTTGATAAACTCTACAATTCTACACACATTTCCTAACATCCTTATGTATTTGAGGCCAAAAGTAATTTTCACTCACCAAATCCACTATCTTATCAATGCCAAAATGTGTCGCCAATCCACCATTGTGCTTCTCTTTGATCAAATTATCTCTCATGGAACTTCTAGGTATGCACAACTGATTTCCCTTTAACCACATATCCTCCTAGATGAAATAATCCAACCACTTGCTCCTATCTGTCACAACAGGTTCCTTCCATGCTTTCCATGGTTCTATGAAATCAATATCTTCTTCATACAAGTTATTCAATTCATCAAATCCCAACACTTCAACTCTCATCTCTGTCAGCAAGTTCCCTCTTATGCTCAATGCATCTGCAACTTTGTTTGATTTTCCACTCCTATGTTTCATTACAAATGTATAACTCTACATGAACTCTACCCATCTCATATGTCTCTAATTCAACTTTCCTTGACTGTTCAAATATTGCAAAGCTTGATGGTCTGTATACAACACAAACTCTTTAGGCAATAGGTAATGTCTCCACTTCTTCAAGGCTTGAATTATGGCATAGAACTCTTGATCATAAACTGAATATCTTCTCCTTGCATCATTCAAATTCTCACTGAATTATGCTATAGGTCTACCTTCTTGACTTAACACTACTCCTATTACATTTCCACTTGCATCACAATATACTTGAGATACCTTTTTGAAATTTGGTAATGCCAAAATAGGTTTCTCTATCACCTTCTGCTTCAACAATTTTGAAACTTTTATTTGCTCCTGATGTCCACTTAAAATCCTTCTTGTCTCCTCTCATTGTCTCTGTCATAGAGTTACAAACTAAACTAAAAAAATTTATGAACTTCCCATAGAAACTAGCTAATCCATGAAATGATCTGACTTCTCCAATGCTCTCTGGTGTAGGCCATTCAACAATTTCTCTCACTTTGTCAAGGTCCATCTTCAATCCTTCTGCAAAAATCACAAATCCCAAATATACCAATTCTTCCTTCGTGAAACTACAGTTCTTGATGTTTATCAATAATTTCTCCTCTCTCAGTCTCTGCAATACTTGTTGAAGGTATTGCAAATGCTCCTCTTTTGTCTTACTAAAAATCAAAATATCATCCAAATATACAATAACAAACGTACCTAAGAATTTCTTCAAAACTTCATTCATCAACCTCATGAAAGTACTTGGTGCATTTATCAATCCAAAAAGCATCACTAACCACTCATACAATCCTTCATTTGTCTTGAAAGCAGTCTTCCATTCATCTCCCTCTCAGATTTTGATCTTATGGTATCCACTCTTCAAATCTTACTTTTCTCCACTCAAACAATCCATGATATCATCCATCCTAGGTAAAGGAAATCTATACTTAACTATGATCTTGTTAATTTGATGTAGAGTTCCAAGAGATCAAGACAAATTCTCAAAACTCCACCGTCGTAATGCTTCCTTCTATCGACAAGAGAAATCTATTGTCCTTTTGACATACTCCATCGGCCAGACAGGGTTTATTGATGCCTTCAATATACTTCACCCCGATGCTTAAACGTCACTTCAACGGCTGTTCAAACCGTTACAACAATGCACTAATACATTCAACCCTGCACATACATTACCTAACTTGCTATGTCAGTTCTGTCTACCATTTCTACAGGTCAACACTTGCATCACAAAACAATGTATGTTTCAACATACAATTGTAACATGCAATCAGGACATACAATCGACAACTTCCTATCACTAGTAACCCATTGTATCTTTGAATGCTTTGACCGCTACAGCTAGTCATCACTTGCATCTTACAAAATGTATATTAACAATGTACATCCCATTATACAGTCTTCGATATGCAAATGTAGGATATACACAAAATGCTTTCACATACAACTATGATAGACACACACAATGTCTGTGACATACAATTGATGTATACATAGGAAATGTACCTCCTCCCTCAAGTATGATATACATAGGAATTGCCTACTGATATACTTCAGCGATATACACAGGAAATAGATCTTCTCATGTGATTTTAGGATAAACACAGAATGTACTCAGGGACATTAACGATATACACACTGCTTGTCTATTCAGTGAACAACATGAACTTAACCAGAAGAACTTTTATACATACCTTTCTTCATAGGATATACATAGGATGATACTCACATACAAATGTGATATACACACAAACTGTTCCAGCATGTAATTGATGTATATACATAAAATGTATAATTGAATCTCATACCAATAACCTCCTTTGTAACAAATTTTACAGTTTCTATTCTACCATGACCATGAACAAAAAGAAACAAAACAAAAAACTATTGTACAAAGCCCATTCCACTGATCTCATAGAAATCCACCAGTGGAATGGTTTTAATCCTGCATCTCGACAACAGAAAAACTAAATTCAATATAAAACAATTCTATATAGATAATATACACAGGACAATTTGATAAACATGGAATTTACACAGAATCTAGAATTTGTAAAACACAACTGATAGAATTTATATTTCTTCATTCAAATTTTGTCTCTCTGGGTTTCCAGTGACACAGACCGATTACAGAGATTCATACATATTCAACTCTTGCTGTTCTGATTTTGCTTAACCAAGATTATAAGTCAAAACCCTAACTACCCACATGACACTTGTTTAGCACAAGACAGTAAAACACCTAATAACATGACACATTGATTTAATCATCCACATACCCCAAATGTCTAATGATGTCCAAATTGGCTTAACAAGATGCCAAATTTGTGACCTCGGTTCACATGGTGGGGTCGGTTCTCATGGTAGGGTCTTTTAAACATGAAACGTTAGCACAAATACTACATGACAACATGAAATGTATAAACATATTAAAAACCTTCTTCTTCTCCCTCAGATGTATATTTATCTTGTTGAAGGGGTGCTCCTGCACCATACTCCCCAGGAGAAGAGATCTCAAGCCCACTTGAGATCAAAGTTTGAAGGTCTGCACCATGGTTTGTGATCTAATCTTCATTCATCAAAACTACCTCTGAAGCGGGTTTCCCGTGCCAAGCCACCAATTATTCCATGTACTCTTTGTTCCTTGTCTTCTTTATCACTCTCGAGTCTAATATCTTCTCCAATTTTGGTGGATCCTACTTAGGAATATCATCATCTGCTGCATCCTGCAATAGTTCCTGTTCTACATCTGCATTCTACTTGTATGGAGTTAAATCACATATATTGAAAATGGGTGACAATCCAAGATCAGGAGGAAGTTGGATCTCATAAGCATTCTGCCCACACTTCTTCAAAATCTGACATGGTCCAATCTTCCTCTGCATTAGATTGGTATATTTACCTTTTGGGAGCCTCTCCTTCTTCAGATTAACCCATACCAAATCTCCAACATCAAATTGTACATCTCTCTTCTTCTTATCAGCATATGCTTTGTACTTCAATGTAGTTTGTTGGAGTTGTGTCTTGACTTGATCATGCACCTCTTTGATGGCTGATGCAAAAGCTTCTCCATCTGCACTAATAGACTCTCCTATAGGTAGATCTCTCAACTCCAAAATACTCCTAAGATGAATACCATATACCACCTGAAAAGGTGACTTCCCTGTACTCCTATTCATAGTTTCATTATAGGAAAATTCTGCTTGTGATAGAATGTTATCCCACTTCTCTCCATGTTGCCTTGTCAAACACCTTAACAGATTTCCCAATGAATGGTAAACTACTTTAGTCTAAACATCTTTTTGAGGATGGTAGGCTAATGAGAAGGACAAATTTGTTCCAAGCTTCTTCCAAAGAGTCCTCCAAAAGTGGCCAATAAACTTCACATCTCTATCTGACACTATGCTCAATGGCAAACCATGTATCCTCACTATCTCTTTGAAAAATAGATCTGCAACATATGAGGAATCACAAGTGGTTTTGCATGGAAAAAAGTGTGTCATTTTACTAAATCTATCTACTACAAGAAAAACACTATCATATCCCTTCCTTGTCCTAGGCAAACCCAATACAAAGTCCATGCTTATGCTCTCCTATAGCCTAGAAGGAATGGGTAGTGGTTGATACAAACCTGCATTAGTGGATCTCCCTTTTGCTTTCTGACATATCACACATGCCTCCACAAATCTCCTCACATCTGACTGCAAATTGGGCCAATAGTAATGTCTCTTCACAAGATCAAGAGTCTTATCTAGACCAAAATGTCCTGCCATGGACCCACAATGTTTCTCCCTAATGATATTCAGTCTCATAGAACACTGTGGAATACACAACTGTCCACCCTTGAAAAGTAATCCATCTTGGATCAGAAATTCAGAGAACTCAACATGATATCTATCACCAAAGGAAGTACATACCTTATAGATTTCTCCAAAGTCTTCATCAACATCATACATGTCCTTCAAGGAATCAATGCCAACACTCTCCAATTAGATTTGATTTATGGTTAAGACCCTCCTGCTCAGAGCATCTACTACCTTGTTCTTGACCTCTTTCTTATGCTTGAGTGTGAAGGTGAAAGCTTGCAAAGTCTCCACCCACTTCATGTGCCTATGGTTCAGCTTCTCTTGACTGTTTATGAAACTAAGGGCCTGATTATCTGTGAACACTATGAATTCTTTTGGCATCAAGTAATACCTCCACTTTTTAAGTGACTATACTAGAGCATACATCTCTAAATCATATGATGAGTATTTCTTCTTTGCATCATTTAGTTTCTCACTGAAAAATGCAATAGGCCTACCTTCTTGACCAAGTACTACTCCAATTGCCATGTGGCTTGCATCACATTCTACCTGGAAGATCTTGTTGAAGTCAGGAAGTGCAAGGACTGGCTGTTCTACCACCTTCTTCTTCAATGTTTCAAATGAATCATCTGCCTCCTTTGTCCAAGTGAATCTGCACTTATGTCCTCCTTTTATGGTGTCAAGCATGGGTGCACAAACATGACTAAACCCCTTTATAAAGTTCCTATAAAAGGTGTCTAACCCATGGAAACTTCTAACATCATTCAAGGTTTTAGGAGTTGGCCAAGACAATACGGCATTTACCTTCTCTTGATCCATTTTCAGTTTGTTATGTGAGATGACAAATCCCAAGTAGATGTTCTCTTCCTGTATGAAGAAACACTTTCCTAAGTTGATCATTAGCTGCTCTTCATGTAACTTTTTGAGGACCAAGTCTATATGGTTGAGGTGCTCTTCCCTTGCATTACTGAAAATTAGGATGTCATCTAGATATACTATGACAAATTTTCCCATGAATTCCCTCAAGACCTCATTCATCAACCTCATAAAGGTACTAGGGGCATTGGACAAACCAAAAGGCATGACCTTCCACTCATATAACCCCTCATTGGTCTTGAATGTAGTTTTCCATTCATCTCCTGGCCTAATCCTAATCTGATGATAGCCACTCTTTAAATCTATTTTTGTGAAATACTTAGCACCCCTCAAGCAATCAAGTAAATCTTCTATCCTAGGGATTGGGAACCTATACCTGATTGTTATCTTGTTGATAGCTCTTGAATCAGTACAAAGTCTCCAAGTGCCTTCCTTCTTTGGTGCTAGTACAACCAATACCGCACATGGGCTTAAACTCTTGCCAATTAGGTATGTCTCCAACAACTCATTAATCTACCTTGCTACCTCTGTATTCTTCTCTGGGGTAAGCTTGTATGCTGCTTTGATTGGGAGTGTAGATCCTGGGCTCAGATCTATGCAATGGCTGATGTCCCTCATAGGTGGTAGGGACCTTGGCATTCCATCAGAGATGATGCCCTTGTATTTGTCCAATAACTCTTGGATAGCCGGATCTATGAACCTTTGCCTCTTCTCTCCCTTGACTTCTTGCTGCTGCTCCTTGTTCACCTTTATGCATGGAATTAGAGCATATGCAACTGCTCCTTCTTCTACTATCTCTTTCATGAAATGTTTGCCTTCTACCATCATCGCCTTGACTTCTTTCACTTTTGATTCCACCTCATTATCCATCAATGGTAGTAATTCTATCACCTTACCATCCTTGATGATTGAATATGTGTTTCTAACTCCATCATGGTGTGATTTCAAGTCATACTGCCATGGTCTTCCAAATAGGAGATGGCAAGCATCCATCTTGGCAATGTCAAACAATAACCCATCCTTGTATGGTCCAATTTGAAACTCCACCCAAGCCTGTTCTTCCACAACTGTTTGCTAACCTTGGGTGAGCTATGAGATCTTGTATGGGCAAGAATGTGGCAGTCTTCTAAGCTTAATCTTTTCTACCATTTCAAATGACACAAAATTTTCAGTGGATCTAGAGTCAATCAGAACTTTACATACCTTTCCTCCTGCCTTGCAAGTAGTTCTGAAGAGAGACTTCCTTTGTGGGGGTTCGTTGTCAGGCACCTTCATGGTGGTCATTACTCTCCTAATCATCAAAGATTCTCCTTTCTCAGGATATCCATAACTATTAGGAGCATTCACACTTTGAGAAGTGTTTGAGCTTGTCACACTTTAATAATCAGATTCTTGGATCAGATTGATCCTCCTTTCTCCTATTGAAATTGTTGCCTTTCCTGGACATTTGCTGGCTATATGGCCTTCTTAATTGCAATTGTAACATCTGATAGGTCTTCTGCCTTGAGATCTCCCTCTAAATGATGGTCTTCTACCCCTAAAGTTTCCTCTTTGATTGTAACTTCCCCCTTGGGTTTGAATGATGTCTCCTTTGTTGCTCTCTTGGTTTGATTCACCTTGGGATCCAAATCCATTTCCTCTGCCTGTAAAAGGACTTCTTCTTCCCCTTTGTTGTCTCCCTCTTCCTCTACTATTTTGTTCTTGTCTTCTCTTGAATTCCTCTTCCACCTTGAGTGCCAATTGGTGGCACGTTTGGACTGTCTCTGGGTTATGCAAATTTATGTCTTCTTGGATGGAAAACCTCAATCCATTGAGGTACCTTGCCACCTTCTCTGCTTCATTCTCCTTTACCTTTGTCTTGACACATAGTTTCATGAACTCTTCTGTGTATGAGCTGACATCTAACTCTTTTTGCTTCAAGTTTTGTTTCCTCTTATGTAATTGGATGTTGTAATCTAATGGAACATAGACCTCCTTCACTAAAGCCATCATCTTCTTCCAAGTTGCAACTCTGCTCTTTCCCTCTTTCACCCTGTCATCTTGGATGAAATTCCACCAAGTTAGTGTAGCCCCTTTCATTTTGGATTGAGCCATCTTCACCATTTGATGGTCTGGTATTTCCTTGGTCTCAAAGAAGTTATTCAAGGAGTCTATCCACTCCATCACTGAATCAGGTTCCATTTTGCCTACAAATAGTGGCAGGTCTATTTTCATATCCATGGTCCTTCTCTCCATGGACTTGAGGGCATTAAGTAAGGGTCTCTGGTCTGTAGGAACCTCTATCTCTTCCTTCTTAGGGATCTCCTCTTCATCCATGTCTTCTTGCTTACCAGAATCTTCTTCCCCTTTCTCTACTCTGTCCCTCAACTTCTCTACCTCTTCTTTCAAGGCCTGATTCTGAGCTTGAGCTGCTCTGCTCTTAGCCATTTGCTTTCTCACTAAGGCCACTAACTTAATGTTGGTCATCTTTGCTGGGTACTCTTGTGACCCCTCTTCGTCTAACATCTTGTCTTCTTCTTCTACCCAAAGGATACTCCTTTGCTCTGATACCACTTGATGCATAGTTCCAAGAGATCGAGACAAATTCTTAGAACTCCACCGTTGTAATGCTTCCTTCTATTGACAAGAGAAATCTATTGTCCTTCCGACATACTCCATTGGCCAGACAAGGTTTATCAGTGCCTTTGATATACTTCACCCTGATGCTTAAACGTCACTCTGACGGCTGTTCAAACCATTACAACAATGCATTGATACATTCAACCCTGCACATACATTACCTGACTTGCTATGTCAGTTCTATCTACCATTTCTGTTGGTCAACACTTGTATCACAAAACAATGTATGTTTCAACATACAATTGTAACATGCAATCGGGACATACAATTGACAACTTCCTATCGCCGGTAACCCATTGTATCTTCGACTGCTTTGACCACTACAGCCGGTCATCACTTGCATCTTATGAAATGCATATTAACAATGTACATTGCATTATGTAGTCTTCGATATGCAAATGCAGGATATAGACAAAATGCTTTCACATACAACTGTGATATACACACACAATGTCTGTGAAATACAATTGATGTATACACATGAAATGTACCTCCTCCCTCAAGTGCAATATACACAGGAATTGCCTACCGATATACTTCAGTGATATACACAGGAATTGCCTACCGATATACTTTAGCGATATACACAGGAATTACCTACCGATATACTTCAATGATATACACAGGAAATGGATCTTCTCATGTGATTTTAGGATACACACAGAATGTATTCAGGGACATTAACAATATACTCACTACTTGTATATTCAGTGAACAACATGAACTTAACTAGAACTTTTATACATACCTTTCTTCACAGGATATACATAGGATGATACTCGCATACAAATGCAATATACTCACAAACTGTTCTAGCATACAACTAACATATATACATAAAATGTATAATTGAATCTCATACCAATAACCTCCTTTGTAACAAATTTCGTAGTTTCTATTCTACCATGACCATGAACAAAAAGAAGAAAAATAAAAAACTATTGTACAAAGCCCATTCCACTAATTTCACATAAATCCACCAGTGGAATGGTTTTAATCATGCATCTCGACAACAGAAAAACTAAATTCAATACAAAACAATTCTATATAGATAATATACACAGGAGAATTCGATACACAGGGAATTTACACATAATCCAGAATTTGTAAAACACAACTGACAGAATTTCTATTTCTTCATTCTAATTTCGTCTCTCTAGGTTTACAGTGACACAAACTGATTACAGAGATTCATACATATTCAACTCCTGCCATTCTGATTTTGCTTAACCAAGATTATAAGCCAAAACCCTAACTGACCACATGACACCTGTTTAGTACAAGACAGTAAAACACCTAACAACATGACACATTGATTTAATCATCCACATACCCCAAATGTCTAATGATGTCCAAATTGGCTTAACAGGATGCCAAGTTTGTGACCTCGGTTCACATGGTGGGGTCGGTTCTCATGGTGGGGTCTTTTAAACATGAAATGTCAGCACAAATACTACATGACAACATGAAATGTATAAACATATTAAAAACCTTCTTCTTCTCCCTCAAATGTATATTTATCTTGTTGAAGGGGTGCTCCTGCACCATGATTGCTCTAGAGTCTATACACATTCTCCATTCCCCATCTTTCTTAGGTCATAACACTGCAGGTACTACACAAGGACTCAAACTTTCTCTGATCAAACCTTTCCTCAACAACTCTTGTATCTGTCTCTTCAGTTCTTCATTCTTTGTTGGTGTCATTCTGTGTGTTGCTTTGTTAGGCAAACTAGCTCCATGTATAAGATCCATGTGATGACTGATACTTCTAATTGGTGGCAATCCTTCAGGTACATTGTCTGATATGATGTCTTCATACTCTGTCAGCAACTCTTTTATCTCCTTTGATTGTGATTCTTTAGTCTCCTTCTTCAATGTTTTAGGCTTCTTAGGGATCAAAGCATAACAAATATTTTCATGTCTCAAACCATCCAAAAAATTTCTTCTATCTACCAAATAGATTCTAGCATTCCCACATACTTCACTCTTAGGATCATCTTCCAAAGGAATCAAAGTAATTCTCTTTCCATTTGATGTTATAGTGTATGTATTCTTTCTCCCATCATGTATAACTTTCCTATCATACTGCCAAGGTCTACCCAACAAAACATGACAAACATCCATAGGCATAATATCACACAATACTTCATCATGATATGATCAATATGAAATTTCACCAAACATTGCTCACTCACTAGTACCTTATGATCATCCTAAATCCATGCTATCTGATAGGGCTTAGGGTGTTTCAATCTTTCCAATGTCAGCTTAGTCACCATCTCCTCTAAAACTAGGTTATCTAAACTACCACTATCAATAACAACTTTACAACATTTACCTCCTGATTTGCATATGGTTCTGAACAAACTTTTCCTCTACGGTGGTTCCTCATTTGTCTCTACTTGAAATAATGTTCTCCTCATCACAAATGATTCTCCTTTCTTAGGTTTACCAACCAAACTAGGCGATCCAATAGGTTCTTCTTCCACATGGGCTGCTCTTCCACTGTTCTCTATTCTCTTACTTGTACTCCCATGATTACATTCAAATGCTCTATGTCTTTCACCTCCACACTTAAAACATGTTCCTCTAAATGTTCTCCTATTAGGTCCTCTTCTTTCTCTTTTGTATCCTTTACTCTGGTATGGACTAGGGTTACCTCTATAGTAGAAAGTTTTGTCATCTCTCAGGTATGCATTGTTATCTCTGTCCTCCTTCTTGAATGAGTTCTCTGGTCTATTCAACTCCGCATATGATCTTTCAACTCTGAAAAATGTTCTACCCCTTTGAAATTCACCCCCTCTACCACTTTGTCTCTAATCATGCCTCTTATTCAACTTCTCTTCAACTTTTAGGGTAAAGTGGTATGCTTCTTCTAGTGTTGTCATCCTTACCAAACTCAGTTCTTCTTGAATGTTCAATCTCAATCCATTGATGTATCTAGCCACTTTCTCCATTCTTGCTTGACTAGGTCATATCCTTATGACAATCTTATGAAATTCTTCAGTGTACTCCTTCACAGATTTCTCATTTTGTCTCATGTTCTCTAATCTCTTCAATAGCTCCCACTCATAGTCAATGGGTGCAAACTGGTTCTTCAATTTTGTCACCATCCTATCCCATTTTATAATCTTTTCTTTCCGTCTCCTATTTCTATCCAATTGAACTTCTTTCCACCATATAGCAGCATGTCCTTTCAACTTTGTCTTTGCAAATTTTGCCTTCTCTGGATGTTCAATTTCTTCATACTCAAAGTGTTCTTCCATGTCATTTATGTAGTAACTCAACTCTTTAGTGTTCAAATTGCTAGTGTAATTAGGTACATCAACTCTAGGTCTTTTCCCAATATTTGAGATATCTCACAACATCTTGGCTTGATCTGATTCTTCTTCTTCTTCACCTCCTAGGCTTTAACCATTTTGATCAGCAAATTGAAATTCTTCTTCATCATCACTCTCAACATTAGGTCTAGGTGTCAATCCTCTTCTCCTATCTTTCTCAACAACATCCAATTGAATTCTCATTGTTTTCATCATTTCCATCATCTCATCCATCCTACCAACCATTGTTCTAACAACAGGGACTCTCCTTAGCGGCATCTTCCTAGGATCAAATGCAAACTGCCTCAAGTTTGGCGATCGGGATACAAGGTGAGAATTACCTCACAATTGATGATCGGTTGTGATACAAGTAACCTACCTCAGATTCAATTATCTATCCACAACAAGATCTTATAGAATTTCTTCACCCACTTCACTCAGTTTGATCCCAAAGATTTGAACTTTCATGATGATACCACTTGGTGTAGTCATGGTTAGGAGGGTCCTCAATATTGGTGTGAATAGGGTTATCACCTAACAAGTTTACCCTTGTGTGGATAATTTACATTATTTAAATATTTACTAGTTAAATAATATTCACACATCACACATAATTCACACATGTTAAGTTAACTTAGTGAGTCTTCTAGGTGTTTCTAGTTAAGTCTAGTTGTGTGTTGAGTTGTTGATAGTTGGAGTGAGTTGTCTTATCCTCCACATGTGTAATTAGTTATCATCCTCTAATTGTCACATGTTGTAGGAATATCTCCACTTTCCACTCCACCTTTCACTCCACCTTTTTAGCTCTCACCTTGCCTTTATAAGCAAGGCTCTCTCATTGTATTTCATATGATCTATGTATAGAATCATTGCTCCATTGTCTTGATTGCAGGTGATCCTAGCTTGCTGAGTTACATTGACATGAACATGGTTTCATCTACTTTAGTTAAGTAGGATCATACAAGTCTTTCAAACACATCTTTGTGGGATACTTTCTTGGCAGGTATATCAGACTTGTTTTGTGAGTCTCATATTGCAAATTTGGAAGACACACTTGAGGGGGTATCTCTCCTCTTTGATTATAGTTACAACACAACTGTTATCCCATCTACTTCATCTTTGGAGGTTGTTCTTCATCAATCTAGCTAGGATTTTGGATTGGGCACACCTCATTGCATAGTGACATTCTTTGATTCTGACATGTTGACACTTGAGCAGTTTTCAGAGACACACATCATGAGGCTTTTTCCCTCATACCTTGAGATGGAGTTTCTTCAACATTAGCCTTTGGACTTATTTCTTCCTAAGGGGAGGAATGTTGTTTGTAGGTACAAGACACTTTCTAGCATTCATCTTCAGGTATTCACCATTGGCATAGGAGCTACTTCATTGTGGGGGGGATCTATAGTCTCACACTTTCTCTCCTATGGGGGTGTATTTGATTGTACATATGTGATAGAATTTGTCCTTGGGGGATCATGTTGAGTCCTCCTACTATCACTTCTTCTTTCACTTTCATTGTTTTTGCATACTCACTTTTAGAGAGGAGTTTTGTCCCATGAGGTTTTCTCCTTTTCTCCACTTGAGATTTGTTGTACATGGGTACCTAACATGGCCTAGTAGCTGGGAGCCATCTACCATTCCATATTGCTTTAGTCAACTACTCCCTAAGTTGCACTTAAGGGGGGTGTTGGTGTGAATAGGGTTATCACCTAACTAGTTTACCCTTGTGTGGATAATTTACATTATTTAACTATTTACTAGTTAAATAATCTCCACACATCACATAATTCACACATGTCAAGTTGACTTAGTGAGTCTTCTAGGTGTTTCTAGTTGAGTCTAGTTGTGTGTTGAGTTGTTGATAGTTGGAGTGAGTTGTCTTATCCTCCACATGTGCAATTAGTTATCATCCTCTAATTGTAACATGTTGTAGGAATATCTCCACTTTCCACTCCACCTTTCTATCTCTCACCTTGCCTTTATAAGCAAGCCTCTCTTCATGTATTATGTAATCCAATAACCTCTTGTAATCTAGCAATGTTTTGTATTCATTGATAGAATAGCATTATTCTCTCATTTGATCTCTCTTGTACTTTCATGAAGTCCTAGATCTTTGGTGGCTCCAATCATAGCCAACTCTAACATGGTATCAAAGCACATCAATCAGCTCTAACACTCAAAGAGAACAATCTAGACCGTGCAATTAGAGTTTAAAAATAATGGAAACCACTCAAAGATATGAAGCAAATGCAGATTTAGTCCTTCAGTATATTATAGAATTCAATTAAAATTGGCTGGCAACATGTGCACTTATAATTAGGGCTCACAGGCCTAATTATAGAATACTAAAATATGCACAAGATATAGCTTTGAAGCTCCTTCGCAAGAATTCAAACTATGAACTTATGCTAATGATCCTAACTATTTTCCTAGCCATCTATTACAACAATATATATCATCTCCGAGACATAAGATTCCTCTGCGTCGGCCAAGGAAGATCACAAACTCCAATGAAAAGCAGTAACGTGTGTACAAGGATGGCTCAGACCTAATTGAATGGAACTCCACAAATGAATGGAATGATATGTAGATCTCAAGGAAGGTCAGCCACGAACCCAAACAACATTGAATGATGTGTAATTTAGCTCTGCGAGTTGTGAATTGCTCTGCAGGTCTTCTCCTTTAGTTAATTATTTGAGACTGTCAGGATGCTCTGCTCTAAGAAAATAGTTGATCTTCTGATAGTGATAACTTTCTAGTACTTGATCGAAATGCTTTGAATTCTAGATATGATGTAGATGAATGAGTCTAGGTACTAAGTCAAGCTCCACTGTTATGTTGGAAAAAGTAACCTTGGGGACTTTTTCCTATTAAGGTTTAGCTCTCGGGTCCTATAATTACATTTAGAACATCTTGTATGTTATTTCAAACTCTTGATGAGAAAATCCTTGGGTCTTGTGACAAATAGGACCTAGGGGGCTACACTTTGATGAATCCTGAGAAAAAATGGCAGGGTGCACTTGGATGCTAGAGCCCTAGTCCAGCCCTATTTTGGGTTTGCCCTAATTTCAAATGTCGGTTTAGTGATCATTAATTAGGTCCTATGCCAACATCTAAAGTTTGAATTACAAAATTCTTATAGGGATTCTTGTAGTTACATATATAAGCATGATTAGGTTTCATTTGCAAACTAGATGGAAATTAGAAGAGCATTGTGATTTTGTGAAAGTTTTTCAAGGCATTCATTATGTTGCAGAGTAGTACTTTGTTGTTATTGTGTTTGTATTTATAGATTTGGCATCCATCTCCTCATGGCATGAAGAGCATCTTCTTTCCATGAGATCTTCACTACAAGGTGATATCAATTGTGTTTTCAATCATTTATCATTTGGATTTTTGCCTCTATCCTATCGGGATACGCACTCTCATTTGACAACGGTGTTCAAAAGACTTGAATGTCTCTCCGAGGCTTGACTGAGGCAAGCCTCTAAACACCACAACCCCCTCCCATACTCCTTATGATTGTAGGTTACAGGTGTCGAGTCTCATGGAGTGGAGTTATAGGAAGGAGTAGCAGACACAAAGGATTCAAGATATGAAAAGAAGCAGGACACTAGTGCTTTTCCTGGACTAGGCCGCTAGTCCTCGTGTCCTCCGCATCAGAATTTCTGGAAACTAAAGTTGTAGTGCAGATCAGTGTCAGAAGGAGATCAAGACCCATCAAAGAAATCAATACATTGGACTTGGGTACGAGTCCCAGTGTCCCTAAATTTTTTGCCTTCTAAACTTCAAAAAATAGTAAGTTAAGTATCTCTGTCCTTTGTCTTAGTTTGAAAAGATTTGTCGTAATTTGATTATTTGCTTACTGAATTGCATAATTAGGGTTTCTAAGCATAATTGAGCATTAGATAGAGACATTTTTTGACACATCCAAGATTCCATAGCCTCCCAAGTGGCTACCCAACATGATAGGTGATTGCTCTCGCTTAGTGGAGATTCAACTCAGTTGATAATCCCTTGGAATGCTTGTTGGGAAAGGAGGATTTCACATAAACCATTAAAACCAACCAACCTCTTTTTACCACAAAACATTTTAGTTAACCTATGTTTTTGAACTTTTTTTCACTTTTCTGAGTGTTTGATATATTTGCATTCAATCATCTTATTGCATTTGAAAAATTACAAAAAAATTGAAAATTTTGCAAAATTTGAAAAAATTGGCATTTTAGGCTTGCATTTTAGCATAATTTGAAATATTTGGCATTCAAATTCATTAAATTTCTATCATTTTCATTAGATATGATTTAATTTTCAGAAATTCATCATCTATAATAAATTTGCATTGCATGTATGTGCTTAATTTGACAAAAAATTGCTTGAAATTGTGCCTAGTTTTGCATTAACTAGGGTTTGTAGTCAAAATCTTGTTTTAAATTTTACTACCATTTTAAAACACTCATTAGGACTGATTTCTAATAGTAGTGTTGAATTATAGTGATCTTCTTGCAAAGTCTCATGCCTAGGGTTTGAAAACCTTGCATTTTCACTAAATTTGGCCTTATCTACTCTTTAGATTTGCATTACAAGTGTGTTGTAAGGGATTTTTCTTCATTAATTGTCTTTTAATAGGCTTATTATCTTCTTCCCCTCCTCATATTCCTTACAACACCCTTTTTATTAGGCCTTCACATTGAAAATTTGTGAAAAATTACATATTTTATCTATATTTTCACTAGGGTTTGACCTTGAGTGACACTATAAGCGTGTTGTGACAGATTTTTTGGCATTAGGTGGCTGTTATTACTGTTATAATCTTCTTTGTATCATCATTTTCCTCACAAAACCCTTTTTCATACTCTTTTGCATTGAGATTTGGTAAAAAAATTGCATATTTTGGCCTATTTTCACTAGGTTTTGACTTGTCATCACTCTAGAGTTTCTTCAAAAGCATGTTGTGAAATATTTTTTTGTATAATTGAACTATTATTAGGCATATAATTTTCTGTACTCTTTGAAAATTTTCACAACACCTTTTCTCCTAGTGATTTGCATTGAAAAAGTCGAAAAGTCAAGCATTTTAGGTCATATTCATAAAAACTTTTGCATTTGTTCTTGCATAAGTTTTGAAAACCTTTCAAAATCTGATCTAGAACTCATTTTAAAACATACACATGGCTTCTCAATACAACAATAATGCTAGGCTTCCTCCTAGGCCACATTTGAAAAGACGAGCCCCTGAACTTGAAATAACATTTACACCTCATGACAAAGAAATGGTAGATATTGAAGGGCCTCTTTACAGTACAACAAAAATAATGGAAAGACCTATGCATGGAACACTTATAGACCCTAATTGCATGACTAATGTGGTTACAGAAGAGTTCCTTCTTAAACATGATTTGGAACAAAACTATTATGACCCGTCAGATTTGAGAATCAAAACACATAATGGATCTTTGATGAAAACATTTGGATTGGTAAAACTGTTAGTCCTGGTTTATGACAAAGTTGTGGGTCAATTATTTGATGTCATCCCCTTATCTGACCTCTTTCATATAAAACTGTGACACCCATGGCTTAAGGCTATGAATGTCGTCCCTTCGACAATTCATAAATGCCTAAAATTACCTTTATATGGAGAGATTTGTTCTATCTGTCATAACACATACCAACCTCTGGCTAAGAGCAGGGTAAAAGTATGAAGTAGTGTCACACTTTGAGCTAAAATAATAATTTTGATCAAGTAGGTTTAGGTTGAGTACGAGTCGGCCTAGTGGCATTTGACCGAATCAACTTGGCACTGACGTGGCGTATATTTGGCACCGATGTGGCTTAATTTATTCAGTCGAGTGGTTATGGGCTGAGTCCCTTTCGATCGAATCAGTTAATATAAAAAAACAAAAAACATAGTTGTAGCAGTCAATTGTTACCTTTTCAGCCGAGTTCGTTGTGTTTGGATGCTACTCTACTGAATACCCAGCCTACATAGCCCGCGTAAGACTTCATTTTCCTCTCATAACACACTATTATTTATTTCATTTTTTGTGCTGCGTTTTTCATTTATTTTTCATCATGTGCATTTTTTTATTTTCATTATGCAGTTTTTATTATTCGTTTGTCAAAATATAATGTAAATTCAAATGTTATACATGTTAAGTGCTTTTATTGTTTTTGTGAAGCACTGTGTATGTGCTTGTGAACAAATTTGATGTTTTAATTAATTTTTTTAAAACCCTAGTCGGGCCATGATTAGGGCACATATTTTTTCACAGTAAAACACTATTTATAATGGAATGGAAATTTTTTTAAAACCCTAGCCGGGCCATGATTAGGTCAGAGTTTTCTTCATACTAAAACACTATTTAAAATTAGGCCTATCAAATCGAATGGAAGACTATTTAGGTTGTATTCTTTTAATGGAAAATGCAAGCTGTCAATTCTCTAGTGTGTTATGATTTTGCTTCTAGTGACATAGACATTCGGTGGGGAAAAACATTACAGTGGGGTGTATTAGTGGGTCACCTTGGTTGAGTTCTTCAGAGACATTGAAAGAAATCCCCTAACATACACTATGCTACTTTTCCAAGAGGTGGAAAATTCCTAGGACAACACTGGGTCATACCCATTTATGGCTTCTATGAATGTAGTGAGGCCCCCTCTCCTCAATAAATTCCAAACAATAACATTATTTCAAACACTTTGATAGGTAGACATCTCTATCCTCATTAACTCACCCCCATAATTCTAGCTCTGTTGACTGACTTGTCTGGTAGTTCAAGGTTCAAATTAGTGCAAATGTCAAGAGTCTTCACCATGATCTAATGAATGGATGTTTGATTTCTACTAGGCTTGATCTTTTCATAATTGTTCTTTGGTCATCCTTCAAGTTGAAGTGCATTGTCATTATGCTTTCTATACTTTCTCTTAAAATCATTTGTGTGATAGACTCTCCCAGCTTGAGGTATGACGCCATGGGGTTAGATATTTTCTTGCTTCATTTTTAATACTTTTTTTGATTTTTTGGGGTATAGTATGAACCCCATCGCATGTAACCTCTTATATTTCCTCCTAAGTTAGCAGATAGTGTATGTTAGGGGATCTCTTTCAATGTCTCCTAGACACCTTGTTGATTTGACCAAGCATATATGTAATCCTATTTATAAACCTACACAACTTTCAAAGGCATATATATATCTAGTCTTACCCTGTCCATACCCTATTCTAAAGTCCCCATTTGGACACAGGCTAGGAGAATACTACCAAAGGTTGTAAAATCTTGTTTTACACCACCAGTTGCATTTTCTTCAAAGTTTCTATTTTCTTCAAAGTTTCTGCTACAACTTTCAAGTGCTTTAAATTCTTCCAATTACCTTAAATCTAAAGGCATCTTATTGAGGCTGCACCACATGATCACAAACAACTTCATGTGAGAGGCAAAGGAAATGTTAATGAGAACTCTCAAAATAGTCATTCTAGATTTGGAGTTAATGCTTTTAATTACAACTATACAGGAGAATTATGTGAAGGCTTATGTGGGTACCATAGTCGTCAAATTTGCATCAGCAAGTATCACTTTATAAGATTTAACAAATTGATATCATTAAACAATTTATCATACATTAAACAATTTGTAAATTATCCTATATAGTTATCATACATTAAATAAGAAAACAAATTCATATCATAACTTAAACAATTTGTTTTGTTTGCAGTCTAAATTGTTTGTATTTAAAATCCAATCTAATCAAGGAGAGTATATAAATGCTTACAAAACAAAGGCATGAATAAAGTCTGAATCAAATAATTAGTTATCTGAATCCAAAAAGGATCGCATGTTTATTCACTTTGGCTGTTAAAACATATAATAAATTACTAAAAAAAATTACAATTATCTTACTGATGAGCACTGATGATATGGGGACCTGAATTGTTCCAATTGCCTTAAGCCCACTACTCCAAGCCCACTGCTCCAAAATTCTTTTCCTGCCTTAGTATTTAATATTTGTGACTTTGGCACTGCTAGATCAATTTAAGCATTGTTGTTATTCACCATTGAAGAGGATTTATCTAGTGTTTATGAAAAGAATTAGTTCAAGCTGGTTGTATATTGTATTATTTGATGTGGAGAATGTAGGAGGCACTAGCTGCAATGGGTTTTCTTGATCAGCCCACATTGATGCACTACTTAAGATCTGAGATTGTTCTACCTTCATTTGAAGTCCATCCATGGAGCATGGAGATGCAAAATTAGAAATGTTGGATCCACTATACTCATCATGGTTTATATTGTATTTTATTGAATTTGTTCTTTTATCACTCTAATTTAAAGAGACATAAACTTGAAAATATTTCTGAACTATCACTTTATTTTAACTTCTTTAATCTATAATGGTATTTTATTTGATTTTATTTTACATATAAGATGACATAAATTTAAAATTGTTCTTTTATCACTCTATTTTAAAGAGACATAAACTTGAAACTATTTCTTCTATCACTTTATGACTGCAGTATTTGTTGTGTACAACTTCATGAACTGGCATTTATGTATTTGTATTTTCTTATTCCAATATAAAAAAAGAAACTTCTTTAATCTAGATCAAATCTTATATCATCCATCTATGCATTCCAAATGCAATTATAGGTATGATTCTATCTTTTAGACATAATTGTGTATGTAGTTGTGTCCTCCCAATTTAAATGAATTTCTAGCTATCTTTCCAAGCTAACCTTTTTAGAAATTCATTTTGTTTTTTTATTGACTTCCATGCTTAATATTTTGATTTGAACACCTATGATTCTAAAGTTAAGGAAATCCCTAGGACATTACAAGGGGGATTATTCAAGGGAGACTAAGTAAAAAGATCAAACATTATCAAAATGAGAGAAAATTAGAGCATATGGGATCGTGTTAAAAATGTTACACTTATGCATTCTTCATCATCTCTATGTATGGGAGACTAAGTAAAAAGATCAAACATAATCAAAGTGATTTTTAAGCAAATTAGAGTATATTGGATTGTATTAGGCTAAAAATGCTACACTTATGCATTCTTCTTCATCTCTCTTTGTGTCTTTGATCCTATGGAACTTAAAAGGTGTTTGACATGGATCTAAGAAGGTTTCATGCTTCAATCCTTTCACAACAAAGCCCTTAAAGCACCTCGGTAGACTACATTTTTCTTACAATCTATAAGAACTACTTAAGGTGACTAATTATTAAATTAGACATAGATAGGAGACAACATCATATGGTTCACAAGTATCCACAAACTAAATTATAGGTGCAATTTAATTTTGAGTTGTCCCCAAGTCACAAGGCTGAAGCCTTACAATTTGACAAGTGTAAGTATAATTCCAAATTTCAATCTATGAAATGTCAATGAACATAATTGTTGGTAACTTCAATTCTCTTTATTTGATAATACATTAGATTTCTTCCATTATAGTTATGAAAACCATTATATACTTATGAAAAGTTGAATCTTGTAAATTGTTAAAGCTTATCTTTGAATCTTTTTCCTTTGCATGCAAATCTAAACTTTTTGTTTATTCAGATGATCTACATGTTGCATTTTTATATTTTTGTATGCTTAAAAGAAAAATGCTTGTACATATTTAATTTTTTTGTTTTAATTAAATGCAAATCTCTTTACATAGTTTTATCTAGATATGGCTGATGATCAGGGATCTCATCATTCCACATAGTCTCAGCACAAAGCTGAGGCTAGGAATAATTTTTATAATGATAGCATTTCTAGATTAGATAATGCTTTGAAATGTTTGGACCAAACTATACAGAACCCCCAAAATTTGGCTAATAGAGATAGATTAGTTAATATTCAGTGTGAGATTAGACATATGATTGAGACAATAAAATCATACAATCCATATGATGATATTAGCACTGAGGAGTTTTATAGGTCCCTTGCTAGGACTATTACTGGCACTGAGAATATCAAAACTATTTCTGATAGAGTTTCATTGCATAATGTGCATACTATGTTCCCTTTTTATACTAGGAAAGACAAAGTTAGAGGTTATACTGTTACCAGGTGTATAGATCCGCTAGTTGGTCCATTTATATATCCCATATTTTTGGTAGCCAATCATAGATGGCCTCATAATGACGAGTTGCCACTATTTTTTTGCAAACAATTATATGTTGAGTTCCATTTAGGATTATATGTGGATTACACATCTATGCCTGCACATGCTGGATAGGGCAAGGGGAGGTTTGCTGATAAATCTAAATTTAGACATCCAAATTTGCCACCACCTAAAAATAGGAGGGCATTAGTTGGTCCAAACCTTTTGGTTCTTCCAAAATGTTTGGATTTAGTAGCAACAGGAGATGCAGCAATCGCACCAACTAGATCCAGGCTTTTTAATAGGATGACCACGATTGCTACTGAAGTTGATCAAATGTCATCTAATCATGTAGGGAGATACTTACTACATCCACGGATTGGCCTTCCTCCCACTGAGGCTACATCCTTGAATTATGAGCCCTACATTCATATAGATCTGCCATCCCCATCAGATGTAACCCATATGAGTGACACCATTGTACGTAATGTTGCTTTAGCTTCCATTCTTGATTTACTATCAGCATATTAGTTTATCATTGATGAGTATGGTATTCCTTTGGATGCTATATCGACTCATATTAGATGACATACTGGTAGATAGTCGGGTCAAGGTGAGGCAGCTTTAGAGGACTAGAATATTCCAGATCAGCCTACAGCCCCCACACAGTATCAAGTTGCACCTAATGTACATGGAACATATAGCACACTTCTCTTTGGCACTGGTCCTTTACCTTCAGATATAGGTGTTCCTGATGTTACCATTCATTCATCTGAGATTAGTGGGATTGGTAGAGTGCTCCAGGATATGCAGGTACTTGAATAATTTCTATATTTTGTGTTCTACAAATTCACATGTGTATATATTAAATAAACTTGACTTAAAAGTATTTCTCACTATTCATTGAAATATTATATTTTAAAATTTATAGCAACAAGGGGATAATTTGTCGTGCTTCAGAGATTTAGAGCATGCAGATGATCCCGTGCATGATACATTTGAGGTACATTTATAATATATATAAATTACTTGATAAATTCACACATGTTGAAAGTACAAAACTTTAAGATGATTTTACATATATATACACATGTACATTAAATTAAATTATGTACTTTCTTGTGCAGGGAGGTGCATCAGGACAGGGATTGGGTTTCGGAGAGAGATCGAGATATGGATCCACACATGGATCAAGATCCAGAGAGAGATTGAGACATAGATCCACACATGGATCAGGAGATTGATCTATCTTATTATGTTTGACATTTGACATTATGGTTTGACATTTTATATTATGGTTTGACATTTGACTTTATGGTTTGACATTTTATATTATGTTTTGACATTTGACATTATAGTTTGACATTTAATATTACGGTTTGACATTTTATATTATGGTTTGACATTTTATATTATGGTTTGAACATTATATACATTTTATATTATATACATTGAACATTTTGGCAATGTGGTAACATTCAATTCTATAGGTACTTAGTCCCTCAAGGATTTTCATTTCAAATTGGTTGTATACAAGTCCTCTTTAAACAACCTTTTTAAAAAAAATTCTCATATCAAGACATTCTCCTTGAATTGTATTATATTTTAAAATACAAAGGATAGTTTGAATGAAAGTATGCAATAATAGTCTCTACTACAACAAGATCTAATTGGTGCAATTTGGAAGCAAATAGGGAATCACTACTCTAATTAGACATCACTACATTAGGATTTGAATAAATAATAAATGATTCATGAGAAAATCATAAATGATTCTTGTTTAATCCTTGCATGCCAAGAAATACATTAGATTTAAATAAATAATTGGAAAAGATAAAATTATTGTTCTAAAAGTAGTTAACAAATCTCTTTCTCAATAATTGTTATGTGCTTTGTGATTCCAATTCATGTCTTTTGCAAATTTGGTTCATGTTTGTGGCTCATAGCTAGCCTTGTAAGACATTCTTTGTATTCTTGATCATAGGGATTCAAATATCACTAGAAATAAGATGTAAAGTTAAATGTTTTGTTTATGTTTCAAGAGGTCTTATTTATCTCTTATATCACATTTGTTGATATTGATGTGGTTGTAATTGGTTAGCAAATTATGATTTAAGTTTACAAATAGACATATATGAGTTTGATGTGTTTTTGTTTCTTTACTCTATTATGTGAACCATATGAAGCTACCGGGAAAATGATTTAATGCATGTGAATACATGGGAATGAAATTTTAACTCTACTGTACACAGATTGGACAAATTTAGGTCAACCCTTTTGAAACCATAACTCCTACTACATCACTAGAATATATACATGAAGCATAAATTGTAGTTTGTGGATATTTCAAGTATGCATACGAATAGATTTAAAATGATACAAATCTGATATAGAAGTAGAAAGATGAAAATAATGCAAGGTAGAAAACAATAATTAAATTTAGGATTGCATCAAATCTAAAAAAAGAATCCAAAGTGATAAGGGAAACTAGGTGAAAAGCTAGGGTTTTGAGAAAGAGAAGGAGAAGGAAAAAAATAAATCAAATACAATTCTAAATGGTAAAATTTTATATCTATGGAAATAATGGAGAGATAGGAGGTAGAAAATAGAGAATAAAAAAGAATGGGTGTACATCTAAAAATGAATTAAAGAAGCAATGGAAAACTAGGGATTTTAAGAGGAAAAAATAAACATGGGAGACGAAAAAGACTAATCAAATAGATTCCAAATGATACTAATTTCATATAAATGGAAAGTTAAAAGGATGAGAGGTAGAAATCAGAAAAAAAATATTGGGTCATATCTAAAATTGAACTAAAGAGAAAAGGGAAATAATGTGGATTGGAAAAGAAACTAGGAAATAATGTGGATTGTTTTGATGATGTTGGCCACCTTATCTCTAGAATGTGTTGAAGTTTCTCAATGAGGTCACCTCCGTTTGAATGTTATTAGAACATTATCATAAGCAATAAATAATTGTCCATAGTAGACTAACATTATATTTATTATATCTAAAATGATAATAAGTACATGATAACAATTGGATCATGCAATGTACTACTCCAAAAGAAAGAAAATGTGAAGCAAAGGCCAACTCCATGCCATCCATAACAAACTCAATAAAATTTCATTCACTTGTATAGACACAATTACATTGAATTTGGATATTTAGATAAAAGAAATATCTAGAAGTATAACAATATATATATATATATATATATATATATATATATATCACTAACATTAAGCTATTAAAGACTAAAATTAAAGGTTAGATGATTTCCTTGCTTGAGTTATGTATGAATTAAATAATAAATAAATTAGAAAAGCTAATATTTTATTAATAGATGTTTTCTAAGTAAAATGCATGAATAAAAAAAGAGTAAATTTAATTTATTATCACTCAAAAATTAATATTTAAATATTATTAACTAAGATTTTTTTCAACTTGATTAGATTTGTGAAACCAAAGTGAAATTATAGTTGGATTAAAAAGAAGGAGAATTTTAGTAAGATGCTAAATTGCATTTTCATTCTAGAAAGGAAATTATACAAGTTTGAAGATTGAAGTGATTGGATTGCATTTATTTTAGAAATAACAGATTATGTTTGGATAGTGAATTTTTGTCATGTACATAGTTATTTTCAAATTTCCTAAGAATCTTTAGGTAGGATCACATCATGAGAATATTATACAAAACATTTCATTTGGATTTAATAATAAATGTAGATTCTTATTTGTGAAAGAAGTGATATGCACTAGTTTGAGTTTGATCTTTCCTACTCAATAAGAAACCATTGAACAAACTAGTTATTTATAAAGTCCATGTAACAATTAGAAATTCAAATTGATATTATATGATCATAGAAAAATAATTAGACGAACTTGAAATCTTCATTGAAACTTTTCTTTTTTCATCTAGATTGGAATCTAGAAAAATATATAGGGATTTCTTGAGAAATAAGAAATATAGAACAAACTAAATTGGCCTTATCTATCCTAAAGAGAAGAGTTTTAACCTTGCCATAATCATTGGCCTTGAACTATCCTTTGCCTAATTGTAAGCTATTTAACTAAATTGGTCTTGAGATTGGCATTCCCTACCCTCAAGAACTAAGCTTACACCATAGAGTCATTAGAAAATAGCTCAGATCACCAACATGTTGATTTAACAAATAACTTGGTGAACACATAAATGACTACACACATGCATCATACTCAATCATGTAGAATTTTTGAACCTATAAATAAGTTTATTAGGCCTTAAAAACTAATCTTTATCATGACATCCAAAAATAACTCAATTCAATTAAGCTACATTAAGATAAAATAAGATAGCCAATAACTTTATCATGACATCTAGAATTTACGTACCATAGAAGATAGCCTCTAATTTCATCGAATCACAATATCTTAGGATGACCTGAATATCAGGTAAGATCTGAACACCAAAATGTAGGAAAAAGAAACATGTGGGCTGCAATTAATTGATGACCTATCTATTTCGATGATTAAGAAAAAAGTAATGTATCACCACATTGAATGAAATTATTTGAATTCAACATAAAATAAATTGTATGTACAAAAATAGCTTAAAGTTCTTGGTACATATAATCTGGATCCTCTCTATCTTTTATTATCTCTAAAATATTTTCATGATCTTCAATGGCAAACCTCCACCTTTGTTTGACACGTCCTCTTTTTGGTAAAGTTTCAAGATTTATTCATGTTGCTATAACTAAGTGACTATAATGTAGAACCTTTTGACTTGGCATATAATCAATAAATATAATACCATTTGTATCTATCTTTGTTTGTTGATAGTATGTGCCTTCAACAACCACTGATCCAATTGGATACTCTTGTCTATCACAATTTGTATCTATCTTTGTTTGTTGATAGTATGTGCCTTCAACAACCACTGATCCTAACAATTTGTACTTTGTTTGTGTACATCTTAGTAGCTAGTAATCTACACCTTATGTATTGTCAGGACCTGCAAGAGTAAAAATATCTCATGTACACACCATGTAGTAAACCATGCTCAACTTAAATAGAATATATTATAAATCAAATGTATAAGTTAAAATTCAATTTAAAAATTAAAAATTTACCTGTAACAACTAAATCTGATACACGTTCGTAATCAACTGAATACAACAGATCATAGACATATACAATGTCATTATCTTCAAAAGGGTCTAACGTGGCCACTAATTGTTTTATTTCCCATTCTAAAACATACCCATCTCTAATATTCTCACATTGTAGAGTTTGCATTGTTCTCAATGCAATCAACATAAAAACATGATATTTCTCTCACTTGAATTATAGGAGGCCTGCTATGTCCTATTGTCATGA
Organism: Cunninghamia lanceolata; assembly: GCA_027924645.1. Classification (NCBI taxonomy): domain Eukaryota; kingdom Viridiplantae; phylum Streptophyta; class Pinopsida; order Cupressales; family Cupressaceae; genus Cunninghamia; species Cunninghamia lanceolata. Next base: position 24,543,157 of record BSBN01000377.1, on the reverse strand, counting down.
TTTGATGCAAACTTCTAATACCACTAATTGTTTGACAATTAGTAAGAGTTGATCGATCAATACCTGTTTAAATTTCAATCATCTAATTAAAAAGTGTATAAAATTGAAAATTCAATTCATGTACACACATTGAAATCCAAAACAAAATATTTATGTACCTTTAACTTCCCAAAAATAACATGTGTTGTATATTGAGTCACAGAGGGAAAAATAACTTTTGCACCATTCAACAATTTCATTTGCATTCCTTATGGCATTACCTACAAGTTCATGTTGGTGAAATGTCATGTTAAGAGGTTTTCTAGTTGAAAGGAAAAGACAATCTCAAAAAACATAATTAGATTTTTTTAAAAATCCAACAGGAGAAATATTGAAAATCTACAACATTGGATATATATCAAAACCATTAAATTGCATAATGGCTTAAGCTTCCACTTCTTAACACATGCAATATATTGAGATCTACACTTTTTTTCCTAACAGGTTTAAATTCATTTAAAATATATTTAAGAATTTAAATTTGTACTCCATATTGTATTACCTGTAAGTTTATGTTGTTGAAGTGTACACTTCACACATGCTCTAGCTCCATCATGCTCTCCTTTTCTATGTCCACTTTCATAGAAATTCCACAAAAATTGTATGTTCCGTTTAATATGTTGTTGGCTTAACCAATTAAAAGCTTTTGCAGACTTAAATTGTCATGTGAAGTTACAAACAATTTCAAATTTAAAACCAAAATATTTTAAAAAACACTATATACATATAGGTACAACATTTTTAAGTAACTAAACAATTCAAGTCTACAAGCTAATTACATAAATAAATATATTATAATTTTTTAAAAAAATTAAATCAACACTTACCAGCACATCCATCAGACCATATCCAATGTTGTGAAGCATCTATTTGACGTTGTCAATGGGATACATAGCTTCTATCATGACCTATATCATCACTGATATAAAAGTGAACCTCTTTGATGATAATTCGTTCATCTTTGCTACTTTGTACACCATCCATATGTTCTTCAGCATGCCTATAGCAAACTTGTGCAAATATTGCAACTTGCTCTAAATGATAATATTGATTTTGAATCTCACTTTGAGGACTAAATGTATAATTCTTAGAGAAATCAACAATAGACAGAATACAACCTGGTGGAAAGCAATTCTTTGAGTCACGAAATTGCTTAGCTTGCCATCTAGCACCATGACAATGTTCAATATGTGGATATATGATATTGCAAATTTTTTTCATAAACTCATTGCTTGACAATTCACACTCTCTTTGAGAACAATTTTTTTGCTCTCAACTCCTGACTTTGTTGAGTACTTCTCATATTCAAATCTCTTCCACATAACTTGCATCGAATGATCAATATTGTCAACCTGTACAAGATTGTTCAAATTTCAACAATCATTACATATATTTTTTATACACTACACTTTGAATTTATCTGAATCTTCTGATTTTTCACATAGAAGAGTTTTCACAAATTGTGTTGTACTTCCAAGGATGACAATATTTGGATTAATTACTGCCATATCTTTTTTATATGACTATAGGTGTAGATGAAATTCAACATGATTTCGACAACAACAAGTCTCATGTACCTTATTTATACATACAAAACTTGGTCATAGTTTCTCAAACATCCTTTGACAAATCTTCACATCTGAAAATTCTTACTTGAATGCTTAAAAAAGTTTACTTTGTGTTGTATCTATAAAATATTTTGGATGTGAAATTTTTGTACCATCTTCACCTTTTATCTATATAGTGTCCCTTCCATTGGAAGAAACACAAGAGTGGTTGGTCCAATATTCAATCACCTGTTCCTTTACATCTTCTGAGATTTTATCTTTTCAAGGAACCCTGTAAATATTTACCCAATTATTCTCAACATTTCCATCCAATCTATTTCTCCTTGCAATATATCTTTGAACAGTTCTCCTAGAAACATTGAGTAATTGGGAAATTGATTGAACTTGTCTTCTATATGATAATTTCTTACTAGAAATTACAATCATTAATTCTCTACATGCAACACTTAAATCAACAGCTCGACTCTTGTTTTCATTAGAATTCAATGCTTCTTGTAGGTTTTCAACTATTGTTTACTTTAATGAACCTGATGACTTTTTCTTATTATCAACCCCTAACAACTTCAAAATAGGGGTCATCTTTTTCTTCCTAAATAACTTTGCAAATAACTATGCTCTTCCAATTATAGACTTATTTTCAAAAAATTCGTCCCATATTTTTTTAGAGTGTAATTTTACTGTGCTTTCAGGTACCATATATTTAGATGAAATATTTTTGAAAAGAGAATCCTCATCCATCTCCATCAGATTTTCCATACCAAGGAAAAAATTTCTATCACCACCTTCAATTTGTTCTAGTACCTGTACTCCTTGGTCATCAACAATTTCCATGGGTCGTTCTTGAGTAGATGTTCCTTCATCGACATTTGTAGTATCTCTTCTTCGATCATACAACTTTTTTCTTATCTTTTTATTGCCCATCACAAATTGACCAATTTTGAATTCACCTACATGCAAAAATAACACATGTATAAATACTTTAACCTCTATTTTTTTAAGATCTAGGTCTACATTCAATAAATCAATGATTTTAATCGATTACATGTTTTAGAGCATGGTACCTGAGAATACAACTCTGCCCCTGTTGAAATCAGTGGTTCTTTTCTCTCCAAATTTCAATAATTTAATAATTTAAAAAACCCAAAAAATTAAAAAAAGTTAAAAAAGCCAAAAAAGGCATTCAAAAAACACTTTTAGATCATTGTGTTTTTGAATATGACTCTGCCCTTGTTGAAATCAATGGTTCTTTTTTCTCCAAATTTCTATAATTTATTAATTTAAAAAAGCTAAAAAAAGCCAAAAAAGGCATTAAACAAACACTTTCACATCATTGTGTTTTTCAATATGACTCTTCCCTTCAAAATCATTTTTTTTTAATTTATTGTAATTCAATAATTTAAAAAAATTAAAAAAGACACAAATTCTTTTAAAAAAAAAGCAAAGGAGTAGATTCGACTAAATGGGATTCGGCTAAATCCTATTAGATAGAATCCCATTAGGTCAAATCTATCTATGTGGCATCCTATTAGATAGCCAAGTCACCATTTTCTCAAACTTTCTCAAACTTCCAACTTCTGCTCAATATTTCTGCAATCAAATTTATTTTTTTTAAAAAAGAAAAATACCCTTTTGTAGAGCTCAGAGTGCTGAATGTGGAAATATATATATTTTTATATTTTGAGTGATTTTAGGATATAAATATTTGAAAATAATGCAAGTAGGTTGTTTAGGTTCAAAAAGAGGCTAATTTGAAACTAAAAAAAAAATAGTAAAACATGATTTTAAAATTTGGTAAATATATGATGCCTTAGAGGAGACAATCCTCTTCAAAAGGGTATAATTTGTTTTTTGAAAATGAAAAAAAAATTGAACAATAGTTGACGTTAAGTGAAAACTATCAAAATCAGGTAAGTTTGACTTTAAAACGTTAGTACGAGAAAAATATAGATCAAAAATTTATTTTTTTTCCATGCCCTAGATAATGAAGTCACCTATTTGGGAAAAAAAATCAGGGGAAAATGTATTTTTTTTCTATTTGTTTATTGATGTCAACTTAAAGTCACTTTTTCTTCAAATTTTCAGCATTTCAAAATCTTCTCTTAAATTGATTAAAAAAATATCAAAACATTTTTTTAAAAAATCTAAAAAATTAGACTAATAAACTTCAACAAGAGATCTACATTTTATTAGTTTACATCATTTTGAAATTCAAAACATAAAGACCACTTTTATGTGGTCGAAGTTGAGATTTTTTTTTATGTTGGCCGATTCCTTTATAAAGTGTGACATAGGTTTGTGCTTTTACCCAGGCTCAAGAATTTCACCCTTGATTACTTTTGACCGCAACCTAAAATGGAACCTGAGCCTCGAAGAGATCAATCTTTCTTGAACTATAGATGATACAAAGAGAAACAACTAACTAGAATGGTCAGGCCTCCTTTACAAACATTGAGGTATTAACAACATGTGTTTGAGGATCCTCTTAGAGAAAAAGGAAAATGAACACAAGACTACTATTGATATGATGAGATAATTGGTGTGATAGATGTGGCTAAGGAAAAGTTTCATAACTCACCTCATCCATGGAGAGATGGTATCTACACCGAGGTCCCTCCTCTGACATCTTAACAAGGATCGGGAGGTTTCCATAGACAACAAAGCATTCCACCGAGACCAATGAAATTTGAACATAGTGCTTCCTCCTCTAATGTGCAAAACCCTATGGAAAAGCATAATGATGCCTTTGAAGAAGTAAGCACTAAAACAAGAAGGAATAGACAAGCAAAAGAAAGGAGGAGGCAAAGACAAGATTTTGCCCAACGACTTGCTGCTCAATAAGAAAATATTCAACCTAATATTGAAACAAACATAGGAAACATCAACATTGAAGAATTGGAAGATAAAGACAAAAGTTGGGCTATGGTACCTTACACACCTCTTTCCTCTAGCATCTGAGATTGGCAAGAGGATGATTTGCTCAATGACAACCCTTAGTGCGGTGGTCCCTACAAGTAAGTATTTCTAACCATTTACCTCCATGATGTGTTCCCCCATGATGTGTTATGTGTTGTTTAGGACTCCTAGGATGACCCTTGATACTCTCGTAAGGTCAACGATATTGGGAGATAGCCTCTATTATGACCCTTCTTCTATTTGTATCATCATTCTTCTATATTGCTTCTTCTCTGTTTTCATTGTTGTGTGTTGTGTCTTATGGACATAGCATTGCGGTTGGTGGCTTGGGGGCACCCTCCTATGTGACTATCCCTAAGACATTTGTTTCTCCTCTCTTGATTTATTGTTTCCATTCCTCTAGTGGTTCTATCTAGTGGGCGAATGATGAAAAACATTTTATACTGATGCGGATCTAGTGTCCCTTTAGCTAGAAAAAAAAAATGGACCTAGTCCATACATGATGATGGGGTTTTATATATTATCTAATGCTTGGCTAGTAGAATCACTCTGTGTGATCTTGAAGTTGTCTTATCACACTTACAAAATATAATAATACTATTGCTCTGTGCACTTTGTCTATCTTGATTCTTGCATTCCTCGGTTCTCTATGTGAATGATCATATGCATTGTTGTTTATCATGATTATATGGTCACTAACACTTTTCTTGTACAAATGTGTTTGTGGGAACATTTGGTGATCGTAAAGTACATGTCACCTCTAGGGGGCATGGGCTTTGTGAGAGCCTATGTTCCCTTGTGTGTTTTCTTCCTACCTTAACGTGCTTGATATCGGTACATGACATCAACCACCTTAAGGTGGGGGCATATATAAGGTAAGTTATCTATTATAGATGTTAGCAATTTGTGTTTGTGAATCTTAAATCTATTGCAATCACTTAAACCCTTTGTAGAGGTGGGATATCATGCATATCCTTTTTCTCTTAAGCCCTCCATGTAAGGCGGGGATGGTGTATTTCTCAAGGAGAGTGCACAATCCTGTCATTTTCAAAACTCCTCTATAGAGGTAGTGAGCGGTTCTGTGATTAACTTAACCCTTAAGGGTGTCTTCAATGATTGTTGTGGCAAAGCCCAATCATCAGTGTGTGCTTGTGATGTGCCTGAGATGGTGATGAACTTAGAAATAGGTACACTCTATCGCTTGTCTGTCATGTTTTCTCCATGTCTTCCATGTCTGTGTGTGGCGTGTTTGTTCCCAGGCATAGTCTAAAGACTAGTGGCAATGAGTCCCTCCTATGCTTTGGGATTTGTATGGCATACTTGATTTGTATGGTGTGTTTGTTCTCAAGTGAAGTCTGAAGAATGGTGATGACGTGTCCTTCCTAGACTCTGAGACTTGCTTTGTGTGTTTGTTGCCCCATGTGTAGTCTAAAGACCAATGGCAATGAGTCCCTCCTGCATTTTGAATTGTGTGTTTACTTTCTTGTACTTGCATTTTACATTTCATATATGAGAAAAAGAAAAACAAAATCATCATTGTCTTCATTGTATTCACTATGTTTTGTGTGTCTTCAATGTTGTCTTCTTCGTGTTTTGTGTGACTGTAACTATCTTCTCCATATTTTACATGCCTGTTATTGTCTTCAATGTGGTTGGCATGTCTTCTCCATGCTTGGCATGTTTGTTGTGTTTGTTGACCATACTTTAATGCATGTATTGGCCTTGCATTTATACATACATTAAAGTGGGGGCTAAATGTTATGTCAAAAAAAGTAACCTTGGGGCTTTTTCCTATTAAGTTTTAGCTCCCAGGTCCTGTAATTGTATTTAGAGCATCTTGCATGTTAGTTTTGACTCCCAATGAGAAAACCTTTGGGTCTTGTGACAAATAGGACCTAGGGGTTGCCCTTTGATGAATCCCAAGAAAAAATGGCAAGGTGGACTTGGATGCTAGCGCCCTAGTCCAACCCTATTTTGGGTTTTCCTTAATTTCAAATGTTAGCTTAGTGACTGTTAATTAGGTCCTATGCTAACATCTAAAGTTTGAATTATGAAACTCTTAGCGAGAATATTTGTAGTTGCATATATAAGCATGATTAGGTTTCATTTGCAAACTAGATGGAAATTAGAAGAGCATTGTGATTTTAGAAAAGTGTTTCAAGGCATTCATTGTGTTGTAGAGCAGTACTTTGTTGTTATTATGTTTGTATTTGTAGTTTTGGCATCCATCTCCTCATTGACAAGCTGTCGCTGTACCTCATCATTTAATCTGTTTTCAGATGTCTAAGAACCAGGGCTGTGTCCATGGCTGTCTGTAACTAGGGATTCTAAGTGACCAGTTTATAGCTAATCCTAAAGATTAAAAGAATGACTAATCTACCTGCTGGTTGAATAAATGTAATGAATGCTGTAAAATAGAATAAAACAGGAAATGTACTCAAAGAAAAGAATGATAACATGCATCTATCTACTAAAATAGGAAATGCTTTTATAAAAGAAACTTGAAACAATAAAACAGAGATACTAGCCTCCTGCCTGATTGGTGAGAGTGGGCCCTTGCTTCGTACCTTTGAGGCTGAAGGCTATTGCAGAAAATCAGCACTAAAGATGATCTAACCAAATTCAATCCAATTCATTCATTTTTATGTTCATGAGAGATGTATGGCTATGACAGAACTGAAATCTCTGAAAATCAGAATAATCTTACCATTGTTTCTATTACTGTTTCTGAGAGTATATATAAAAAGAGTGATGATATATCACTGAACTTATCTATCAGTCTTTCTAGGAGATGACACCATCTCTTATTTGTACTTAACTATCAAACTCATGAAAGATCATCATGCAAGAAAGGTAAACTTGAGTGGAACAGAAGTCCACTCAGAGGCCTAAGTTTTAGGTCTTAATACACTTGGGCATCAAAGCCCTGAAAATTAGTTTAATTCATAACTCATGCAAAATCTTTGGAAAGATAAAACTTCGGCAGTTTAACTGATAGTCGACCCTTCACCACTCAAGTGATGATTTGAGTGAAGTACGGGGGTATTAGGATTGCTGCTGAAGTGTCTGATTGGCGGCTCTGACTAGAACATGCTCTGCTCTCAGGAGGCTCCGGAGATCGATGTTTCCATCTGCAGCTTCGGAGATATTCCAGACACACGCAGAGCTCCAGAGATTATTCCAGACACTCGTAGAGCTCCGGAGATATTCCCCAAATCCTCAAACTCCAGGTGTCACTGTTCTTTGTAATGGTCTTCGGAGATCATGGAAGACGATCTCTGGAGATGCACAAAACTGCTGTTTCTGGTATTTGCACCTGCGGACTCAAAAAGGAAGAGAAATTCTACAACTTTTTTATTAATCCCACGCACATTAGTCACCAAATCAGAAATTCTAATCTCAAGTAATCTATCCTAATTAATCACAAAATAGAACAATCTTGCTTAACTAATTTGAGTGCAAACACAAGGAAGATGAACTAAATAGGGAAAAAGAGAGGCAAAAAGAGTGTATTTTATGAGTGCAATTTGACACTCATCATCCCCCCCATACCTAAGGTTTGGCAAGTCCTCCTGCCTTTCACATTCTGGATTTGTTTAGACGAAGCAATTTGTCAGTCAGACTATACTCCTGGAGATAGGTTGTCCAAGTAGTTCTATTAGTGTTACCATTCCCCCTGTACTTGTCAACTTGCTTCATCCAATCTTGCAGTTTTTCATCTTCTAGCTATTCTGTCCACATGGGGAGTGGTTCAATTATCAGAGGAGGTCTGAACTGCCCACCTAGTCTTTCCTATTTATGCTTATCCATCAGTTTGGATATCATCTTTGCCTTCCTCATGAATAGTCTCAGGTTTGCAGGGGTGACCACCTCTCTAAGTTTTTGCTCTGGTGTTAAAATACTCCATCTTTTCTTTGCTACAACAAGGACAAGATTTGCTGAGTTAATCATAAAAAGTCCAAAGTCAATGGAGCATTCTTGCAAATTCTTCAAATATAATGGCAATATGCTGGTTGCACTGGCAGGATGATAGATGATGGATCTGAATTGGGTTTGGAAAGCAAAAGGATTGGGACATTCTTTTCTGAGGAAGAGCTCTGTTTTTGAATCCTTTTGAAGATGAGCTTCCATCCTTTCATCCCAAATCTAGTGGTTCCTCATGAGGGACATGAATGCCCTAAGCTGGCATTCTCCCACAAAGTAATTGATCATGAAGGCTATATCATTAATGCAGAACCCATGTAAGTACAGCTCACATAGGAAGTTTTTGTCTTCATCGTTGCTTCTGGTGTAAGCAGTCATGAAACCTTCTGCTATTTCTGTATCCTCATTCATGTCAGATAAGACTAAGGAAAGTTTCCTTTGCAGTATCCTTTCTTGTAGGAACATTGCATAGCTGGCACTTGGAGGTCTGCAAGATAAAATTTCTGAGGAGAGGGAGGCCATTTGAATGATTTTGCTCTCCAAAGTTGCTATCCTTTCTGTTCTGGTAGTAACTGCCCTTTGTAATTGCAACATTGGTTTGGAGGCTTCATATTCTCTGCACATTTCCTCCAAATGAAACAGGGCTTTAGGAATGTCTATGGGGATTGGACCAACATAGGCATCTGTTTGCACTTCCTGTTCACTGGTCGCCCTCGGGCCAGACAGTTCTTGGATATACTCTTCTTGGTCATCTAGTCTGTTATTGGCCCAAGTTAATTGTTTGTCCTAGCTCTGTACCTTTTCAATTAGTGCTGCTATTACTGTGAGGCCATTGTCTCTGGCCATGGTGAGCTCAGAAACCTTTTGTGCTGCTTCTTTGTCTTTTTCTTCCACCACTTTTGCTGCCTCACCTTTCTGTGTTTCCAACTCTGCCTCCTCCTGGATGATTCTGTCCTTGTTTTGGAGGTCTGTTTGGATTTCTGCAATAGTTTGCTTCAGTTCCATCTCCATTTCCACCCTAACCTTCTTGAGGTCAGTAATAATTAAATTCTTCCCCCAGAGCAGCCTTTTCAAATTCTCAATTTCTTCCATTAATTGTTGCTCTGTTGAGACCTCTATGTCTTCTTGGTCAGAGGGATGTGACAGAGTTTCTGCCTCTTTTTCTGTGGCTGGTGGCTGATTATCAAGATTATCCATGGCCACCTACCTTGCTTCTCCCAATGTATCTGCATGCCCTATGTCTTCTTCTGTATCTGTGTGCTCTGTTTCTCCTTCTGCAATGCCCTTGTTCAGAGGGTCCTCTGCTGCTGCTGGCACAACTGAAGGTCCTGCCTTGTCCTCATATGTGCTCAATTCAAGGAGTGCCTCAGCGAGTAGGGCAGTATCCTTCTCAGCCTGGGAGAGTTGCCTCTTTCTTTTGCTTCTCTAGAGCACAGGTGGAACTGGTGCCTTCAGAGCAGGTCTTCGTTCCTCAGAGTCTGAGGAGATAGTAATAGTTGGTAAGCTTCCTATCTTCGGAGCACATGGTGGTGTTGAGACTGGACTCAATTCCATATGAACAGATGCTGCAGGAGAATGTTCCTTCTGTTTCCTCTTTCGGACCAGAGGTACCTCATCGAAGTCATGGGATGGCTCTTCAACCCACCATTTTCCTTCCATTCCCTGCCCTGCTTCTTCCCCTGTTAATTCCCTAGGCCTAGATCCCTCAGGTGAAGTCATTTGTCGCCTGACTGAGCGAGTCATATATAGAGGCCGTGCAGGAGCAGGCTCTGCAATTTGTTTACCTTTTCTTTTCTTGTTAGGAACAGGTGCTGCAGATGATGTAGCTTCCTGTGAGGGTGATATCCTTTTGTGAGAAGCTGTGGAGGAGGCTATAGGCTCGGTTTCTTCATCATGGTGAGAGGGAGAACTCTCATCCTCTATTTGTGGTATCTCTGGTGCTCTGACCTGAGGGTTATGCTCAAGAAAATTCTGTAATAGTTCATCCCCATTGGCCTGAGATAAGAAATGATGCTTGACTATCAAGAAGATGAGGCCATGATGTTTCATGGGTCCCTTACCCTGCTGGTATTTTTCTGCAGTTGCTCTGATGGAAGAATAGAGGAAATTTGGGATATTTATGTTATATTCGGGGTGCCTATTTCCATGTCTAAGAAAGATGAGCATTTTCATTATGGGCCCTAAGACTATGGAGAATTGTCCATCACAGGTAAAGTATTTCATTAGCCAGGTAGCAACAGTTGCCCAAGGGTTTGGGAGAGTGGACCTCAAAATTCCTTTGACCTCATTCTTATTCATATGCAATTGGATGGCAGGCTCACCATGAACAGAAATTTTTTTAATTAATTCTGTATACAAGGTTTTCAGGTGGTGGAATGTCTCACCTTGTTCAGGGAGTCTGAAGATGTGGCTGATAATTGTGGAGGAGAGACTGATTTGGTTCCCTCTCACAGTGGTCTGGTCATCTCTCAAATTCGTAAGGAATTCATCCACAATGTCCTCCTGAAACCCCTCGAACTTGTTTAGGAAATCAAGCCATCTAGCAGTCCTTAAAATATTTGCTACAGTTGCATCCTTTAGAAGACCCGCAGTACTTTTTTGCTCAGACTTTTTCTTGACCCCCATACCTGAATTGATGGCAGTTTCTGTGTTTTATTCTTTTCTTCTGCGATCTGTAGTTTATCTGTCCCTCTAATCTCTATGGGCTCCGGAGTGCTATTCAAATTACTCTGTAGGCTCCGGAGTGCTGTTTATCTTATGCTTCAGTTGATTCTGGAGGTTTGAATGAGGGATGCAATTGTTTTCAGGATGGGTTTATGCAGATGGGTTAAGGGACCAAAGCAGCCATAATTGTAATGGACTGACAGGGCGCTCTGGAGGTAAGGTGGCATTAATGCACAGATGGCGGCATGCGTGGAGGTGAGAAAGGAAATGACAGCGGAGGGATGTGTCATCACGGCAGCACTCAAATTAGAAAGACAAGACAGTTACTAATTAATGACTAATTAAAAATAGATTTACCTGGATCAGTTTTAATGATGAGGCAATCGTACGTGGGAGAAATGCTGCGCTGCCTTGAAAACTGCACACGTCGTGGCATTTAAGCGGCAGGTGATATGACATCTGCTTCCTACTTGTACGTGACCTACAATCATTGCACTGAGTGGTACTAAAATCCACGCCCATGGGTGATGTCAGCGCTGGCTTGTGGACACTCCTGCAATTATTAGTTTTCTAATTTGTAATTATGTTGTGCGATTAAGTAGAAGATGAGTCATGATGACCTCATCATAGGAGTTATCTACTTTACCACCTGGCGAGGTAGGTCCCACCCTTATTATGGAAATTGTCGACATTATTAATAGAGCGCCGGAGGTGCTCCTAATTGGAAAGCGCCAGATATGCTCCTTATTGGAAAGCGCTGGAGATGCTCCTTATTGGAAAGCGCCAGAGATGCATTGGCCAATTTCTGGCAACCGATCATGTCTGGAGCTTGATTATTACAACTGTCCTAGAGAAGGGAACCGCCATTTTACTGGTTTTCAACTCCCTTGATCGAGAAGACAGCCATTTGCTGGTTTTCCATCTTTCTCTAATTTTTTTTTTTTTTTTGGTTGGAAGGCCGCCATTGCTGGTTTTCAACCTTTTTTTTTTTTTTTGTTGGAAGGCCGCCATTGCTGGTTTTCAACCTTCTCTTTTTTTTTATTATTATTATTATTCCAACACCGTGACAGAGGAGGTATCCCCTGTATCAAAACACAGATCATCAAGAAACTCTTCTTTAGTAGACGGTCTTTTGTAGAGCTTTATCCGGTGACCATTTACTAAAAATGTGTTTGTACTTCCATCAATTGGTTGCAATGATACAGTTCCATTTTTAAACACTTCCTTTATTTGATAACGACCCAGCCAGTGAGTCTATAATTTTCCTTTGAATTCTTTAAATTTAGAATCATAAAGAAGAACCCAATCTCCTTGTTGAAATGTCCTCCTCTTGATATGTTGGTCATGCCATTATTTCCTTTGGTACTGAACCAGTTCTATTTGCTGAATGGCCTCTGTCCGAATCTCATCCAACTCATTGAGCTGAAGAATCCTGTTCTGCTGAATTGTAGATAGCGGCAGCCCAACATCCAATACAGGTTTAAGTGTCTAGAGTTCAAATTCAATAGTTAGTACAGGTTTTTTCCTATAAACCAATTCATATGGTGAAAAATTTGTGGTGGACTTCCAAGTGGTGTTGTAACCCCAAACTGCTTCAGGTAGTCTATTAGCCCAATCCTTTCTGTTCATTGCCACTGTCCTGGTTAGGATATTCTCAAGTTCTCTGTTAGTTACTTCTACCTGTCCATTTGCTTGAGGATGGTAAGGTGAAGTTTTTCTGTGCTTGACTTGGTACAAATCCATGAATGCCTTGATTACCTGTGAAGTAAATTGAGGTCCTCTGTCTGAAACTATTGATTTTGGGGCTCCAAATCTCAAGAAAATCCTATTGTAAAGGAAATTAGCAACTTTTTCTTCTCTTGCAAACTGCAATGCTTGAACCTCAGCCCACTTAGTAACATAGTCTGTGCATACTAGGATATACTCCTTCCCTGATGATGGCAGTGAAATTGGTCCAACAAAGTCTAGACCCCATTGCTCAAATGGTTCCATCATGACTTGAGGATGTAGTAGCATTTCCTGGGTAAAGGTGTGCTGCCCCATCCTTTGGCATTGGTCACAGTGCTGCACATACCTCTTTGTGTCTTTATGAAGAGAAGGCCAGTAGTAACTAGCTCCAAGGATCTTGTGGACTGTCCTATGGAAAGAGTAGTGGCCACCAGATGGTTCATCATGGCATGCTCTCAACACATCAAAAGTCTCCTCAGCCTTCAAACACAAGCCTGTAGCTAACAAATTAGCTATGTCAGCAAACCAAGGTGCAGTAGTGGATATGGCAAAAAGATGTTCATCTGGAAATTTGTCCTCCACTGGTTGATCTTCTCCTCCTGTATGCAATCTTGATAGAAAATCAGCAACCAAATTAAACTTTCCTGGATTATCAACTATGGTAATATCAAATTCTTGCAAGAGCAATAACCACCTGATGATCCTTGCACCTACTACTAGTTTATTCATTAGGTACTTGATGGCTGCATGATCAGTGTGCACAAATATTTTATATCTGGTAATATAATGTCTGAATTTGTTTATAGTATAGATAACTGCCAAGAATTCCTTCTCAGTTGTTGTATAATTTCTTTCTGCAGAGGTAAGGTTCTTGCTGATGTAATAAATGGCATGCATACTCTCTCCTTCCTCTTTTTGTCCTAAAACAGCCCCAATGGATTCGTTTGAAGCATCAGTTTGTATGTGGAATGGTAAAGTCCAATTAGGTCCCCTTAAAACTGGTGTCACAGTAAGCTTCTCCTTCAAAGTTTCAAATGCTGATTGACAGTCTGCTGTCCAGAGAAATTCTATTTCCTTGTTAAGCAGGGTAAATAGGGGAACGGCTATTCTACTAAAATTTTCTATGAACCTCCTATAGTAGCCTGCATGACCTAGAAAACTCCTGACATCAGTCTGATTTTTGGGTGAAGGCAATTGTGTGATTACTTCTATCTTGTTCTGATCCACTCTGATCCCTTTTTCTGAAATATGGTGTCCCAAAACAATTCCTTCTTCCACCATCATAAAACATTTCTCATGGCTAAGGGATAGTCAATTTTTATCACAACATTTTAGTACTTTTCCAAGGTTTGTGAAAGCTTCCTTGAAGTTATTTCCATACACAGTAAAGTCATCCATGTAGACTTCCATGCATTCATTAGCCAATTCAGCAAAAATAGCTAGAACCAGTCTCTGAAATGTAGCTGGGGCGTTGCACAGCCCAAAAGGAAGAACTTTGTAAGCGAAGGTTCCCCAAGAGCATGTGAAGGTGGTTTTGTCTTGGTCTTCAGGTGCTACTTGAATTTGATTATACCCACTGAATCCATCTAAAAAAGAAAAATACTTTCTCCCAGCAAGGTTGTCCAGAACTTGGTCAATAAATGGTAAGGGAAAGTAGTCCTTTTTTGTGGCCTTATTGAGTTCTCTATAATCAATACACACCCTCCATTTCCCATTCTTTTTAGGCACAATGACAAGGGGTGAGACCCATTGACTGTCTGAGATTGGATATATGAACCCTGCCTGGAGTAATTTTTCTATTTCAGTTTTGACAATGTCCTTTAAAGCAGGATTCAATCTTCTTTGTGGTTGTCTGACAGGTTTAGTATCCTCAGTGTAGATGTGATGGGTATAGATTTCAGGAGGTATGCCTTTCATATCTTGGTATTCCCAGGCAAAAGAGGCTGAGTGGGAAACCAAAAGCTAAATGAGTTTTTCTTCTTGATCTGCTGTCAACCGAGTATTTATATTAAGTGTTTTCCCTGGAAGAATCATGACCTGTTTTGTAATTTGATCCATAGATGTGGTGGGTCCATACATTGGTACCATGGCATTGAGAGGACAAGAATGTGGGAGTAACATGTGGAAGGTGGCTAAGTCCCTATAAAAGGTTTCCCCACAAGGAATAATGTTGGCAAGGGTACAATGAGAAGAAACAAGAAGTTCTCTTTGAGGATCTTGGGTGAGTTCCATCACATCTTTGTTGATTAGGATGTGAGTGAAGTCTTCCATTGTATCATAGTATACCTCTTCTTCTAATTCTCCCAAATGTTCCTTAATGGTTACCATAGCCAATGAGGCACTGTTGTTCATGTTATCTGGTTCATCCACCCATAGTCTTCCTGTGTAATGCACCGATGGTTTAGCTGGAGGATACAGAGATATTTTCTTTAAATCTATCCCATTAGAAATGACCATATCTCCAGTTTGACAATCAATAGATGCTACTGCAGTAGCTAGCCATGGCCTTCCTAAGATCAGAGGATAAGCATTTCTCTGGTTTCTAGGTTCCAGTATTAAGAAATCCATTGGGAATTCCCATGAATCTATCACAACAGGTACATCAATGATCACTCCCTTTGGAACATCTATTGACTGATCAGCAAGTTGAAGAATTGTAGTAGTGGATTGGATACCTGACAGAGCTAACTTGTCCATTGTATGAACTGTCATCACATTAATTGCTGCTCCTAAGTCAACCAAAACATTTGAAATTTCTACCCCTGAGATGAAAACAGTTATGACAGGGTTCCCAGGGTCACCATATTTTGGGAGGAGAATCTCTCCCATCAATAGATCCATCACTTTTCCTTCCACCTGTATTATGGAGGGAAAACTTTTCTTTCTACCCTGAGTTCTGATGCAATACTGTTTGATGAATTGATTTAGTTCCGGTACATCTCTGATGACCTGGAGGAGAGGAATTTCAATGTTTAGCTGCTTGAGCTCTTGTAAAAGTTCTGATTCCTGATTGGGTTGGATTTGTTTTTGTAAAACCTTTTTCTGGGGAGCATTTTGTTTAAGTCGTTCTGGGTAGGGTGCTAGTTTTTCCATCTTCGGAGCATCTCTGGAGCTCTTATCAGAATTGCGTTCTAGACTGTTCTCCGGAGCTAGCTTTTTAGGAGGAACTCCGAAGTTGTCTGTGGTTGATTTTTCTAGCACTTTTTCGTTAGTAATCTCCTCTGGGGGTTGATTGGATGGATTTTCAGGTTCCTCATCATTGGTTATTTCAACTATAGTTGGAGGAGAAGGTCTTGGGAATCCTTTCCCCGAACGCAGCTGGAGATTATTTGAATATATGGCATTAACTCTAGCCAGATTTTCCTGATCTGTCATATAGACAGCTGCTCCCTATTTATTCCGTGGGTTTGGTATAGGCTGAGCTGGTAAAGGTGGTTGACTAACTGGTTCATTTTGCATTTGACCCTATGTGTTAGAGGGTCCAGTTAGTAAAGCCTACTATTGAGGTTGGAAATGTCTAGGTTGTCCCTGGTATTGTTGATGGTATCCCTATTGAGGACCCCATTGAGGTTGCATGCCTTGTGACCCAAACTGTGGTGGCCATTGTTGATTTCCCCAAGGCTGGTTTTGCCAGTTCTGGTTTTGCCAATTTTGGTTTTGCCAATCCTGCTGTCCCCACGGAGGATTATTTTGAGGGCCATACCAAGCTGGATTCCACTGATTGTTTCCCCAATTAGTAGGACCCCTGTAAGAAGACTGGCTTGGGTACTGATTATAAGGGAAATTTTCACCTTGTTTTTGTCCCACATAGTTCAACTCCTCCTCCATCACAGCATTCTTTTTACTCAATCTTTTCAAGGTTGGAAGTTGACTACACTGACTGGTAGGATGTTCCCTATCACAGATTTGACAGATCTCTGATTTGTCCAAGGGGCATTCTCTCAATAGGTGTTTGTTTCTACACCTAGGACAATAAATGGAAAGCGGTTCAGTTGCTCTACTTTGATCAGTTGTCCTGGTTTTTGCTTGAATCCCATCCAAAGTGGTATTTAGTTGGACCAGAATATCTATTTTTATATTTGCAATTTCCTCCATCAACTGTCCTATCTCATTCTTCCCCTTAAAAGTTTTAGATGACCTTACTCCATCTTGAGTTCTGGAATAATTCCTGCAGAGTTCCTCTATGTCAGGTATTTCTATTTTGTTAATGTTCCCTTTTCCCATTAGGTCCAGTGCCTGTTTTGATTCTTTATCCAATCCTTTTATAAACAGGGTTCTGGCCAAGGAGTGGTTTACCGGATTGCCATACCTTCTCAAGGCAAAATTAAACCTATCCACATAGTCTTCTAAGGATTCTTCCTCCCCCTACCTAATTTTAAACAGTTCTTCATTTTTATTACTGGATCTACAATAATCTTGGTATTTTTCCAAAAACTCTGTTTCCATTTGATCCCAAGAACAGATAGAACCCCGGGGTAAACCCATAAATCATCTCATCGTAGAATCTTTCAGGGTTGAAGGGAACAGTTTAAGTTTCTGGTTATCTGATCCATAATCATAGGTTTGGCAGACTACTTTGAATTCAAACAAGAACTGATCTGGATCCTCAGAGGAAAGTCCTCTGAAATTTGGCAGATGTGCTGGTGAGATATTCTTCATGGGAGCATTGTCTCTAATAGCCAAAACAATAGGATAAGAGAAGGTTCTTGGGGCCTGATTTTCCTCTTCCTCATGATTATCATTTTCCATGTTTAATAATAGCTCTTCTTCCTGAGGTTCTGAGGAAGTGGGTTCTACCAAAGGATCTGCCTCAACTTTTTGTTGTAATTCCTGGATATAATTGGCAAGTGGAATATCTGTAGGATCTAAGGGATTGTTGTTTTGAAATGTAGGTTCCAAATTAGGATCTAGGTTTCCTTCTTCAACAAGATTTTCTACCACCTCACTGCTTTCCCCTATGGTGCGTTGTTGGGGTGTCTGTTTAATATATCTTCCTTTAAGATCTCTAGCTCTAACCATACAGATCTATTCTAAAAACTATTTTTAACTCAGTGTCCCCTATTAACACAAACTAGTCCCCGGCAACGGCGCCAAAACTGACGAGCTATCATTGTACCTCATCATTTAATCTATTTTCAGATGTCAAAGAACCAGGGCTGTGTCCATGGCTATCTGCAACTAGCGATTCTAAGTGACCAGTTTATAGCTAATCCTAAAGCTTAAAAGAATGACTAATCTACCTGCTGGTTGAATAAATGTAATGAATGTTGTAAAACAGAATAAAATAGGAAATGTACTCAAAGCAAAGAATGATAACATGCATCTATCTACTAAAACAGGGAATGCTTTTATAAAAGAAACTTGAAACAGCAAAACAGAGATACTAGCCTCCTGCCTGATTGGTGAGAGTGGGCCCTTGCTCCACACCTTTGAGGCTGAAGGCTATTGTAGGAAATCAACACTAAAGATGATCTAACCAAATTCAATCCAATTCATTCATTTTTATGTTCATGAGAGATGTATGGCTATGACAGAACTGAAATCTTTGAAAATTAGAATAATCTTATCATTGTTTCTATTACCGTTTCTGAGAGTATATATAAAAAGAGTGATGATATATCACTGAACTTATCTATCAGTCTTTCTAGGAGATGACACCATCTCTTATTTGTACTTAACTATCAAACTCATGAAAGATCATCATGCAAGAAAGGTAGACTTGAGTGGAACAAAAGTCCACTCAGAGGCCTAAGTTTTAGGTCTTAATACACTTGGGCATCAAAGCCCTGAAAATTAGTTTAATTCATAACTCATGCAAAATCTTTGGAAAGATAAAACTTCGGCAGTTTAAATGATAGTCGACCCTTCACGACTCAGGTGATGATTTGAGTGAAGTACGGGGGTATTAGGATTGCTGCTGAAGTTTTTGATTGGCGGCTCTGACTGGAACATGTTCTGCTCTCGGGAGGCTCCGGAGATCGCTGTTCCCGTCTGCAGCTCCAGAGATATTCCAGACACACGCAGAGCTCCAGAGATTATTCCAGACACTCGCAGAGCTCCGGAGATATTCCCCAAATCCTCAAACTCCAAGTGTCACTGTTCTTTGTCATGGTCTCCGGAGATCATGGAAGACGATCTCCGGAGATGCACAAAACTACTGTTTCTGGTATTTACACCTGCGGACTCAAAAAGGAAGAGAAATTCTGCAACTTTTTTATTAATCCCACACACATTAGTCACCAAATCAGAAATTCTAATCTCAAGTAATCTATCCTAATTAATCACAAAATAGAACAATCTTGCTTAACTAATTTGAGTGCAGACACAAGGAAGATGAACTAAATAGGGAAAAAGAGAGGCAAAAAGGGTGTATTTTATGAGTGCAATTTGACACTCATCACTCATGGCATGGAGAGCATCTTCCTTTCATGCGATCTTCACTACAAGGTGATATCAATTGTGTTTTCAATCATTTATTATTTGAATTTTTGCCTCTATCCCGCTAGGATATGCACTCTCATCTAACAATGGTGCTCAAAAGACTTGAATGTCTCTTTGGGGCTTGACCAAGGCAAGCCTCTAAACACCACAATTTCCTCCCACACTCCTTGTGATTGTAGGTTATAGGTGTCAAGTCTCGTGGAGTGGAGTTGCAGAAAGGAGTAGCAGACATAGAGGATTCAAGATATGAAAAGGACACTAGTGCTTTTCCTAGACTAGGACACTAGTCCCCGTGTCCTCTGCATCAAAATTTCTAGAAACTAAAGTTGTAGTGCAGATTAGTGTTGGAAGGAGATCGAGACCCCTCAAAGAAACAAGTACCTTAGACTTGGGCATGTGTCCTCGTGTCCCTAACTTTTTCACCTTCCAAACTTTGAAAAATAGTAACTTTGTCCTTTGTCTCAGTCTGAAAGGATTTGCCATAAATTGATAATTTGCTTATTGATTTACATAATTAGGGTTTATAGGCATAATTGAGCATTAGATAGAGACATTATTTGACACATCCAAGAGTCCACAACTTCCCAAGTGGCTTCCCAACATGATGGGTGATTGCTCTCACTTAGTGAAGATTTAACTCGGTTGATATGCCCTTGGAATGTTTGTTGGGAAAGGAGGATTTCACATAAACCCTTAGAATCAAATAAACCTCCATCTTCCCCCTTTACTACACAAAACATCCACAAGGGCTGAAATGCAACTGCGGTAGAATGTGGACCAAAATACAAAAACTGCTACTGACTGAACTACCTGGACTGAACTGGAAAATAAAAAGAAACAAACTGAAATACAAATGTCTTTGGTTGATGCAAGACTGCTCTTGAACCAGGGATGCTCCTGCATCATAAAAGGTGATTGTATCACCTGCTATTAAGCCAAATGATGTAGCAGCTTTGTTAGATTGTATGCACACAACAAAATAGATATTTTGTTTCAACAACATGAATTACCATCAAGTGAAGTTCAAAATGAATATGATCCTCTTGTAATCTCTGTCATAATAAATAACAATTTGATAAAGAAAAATATGATTGATAATGGATCGACTCTTAATGTTTGTAGAATTGGTGTGCTACACAAAATAAAGGTTAACACATCTTTAATTAAACTAGATAAACTTAACATTCATGGATTTGATAACATTGGTAGATAATCACTAGGTACTAATAACTTTACTCGTAAAGGCTAGAACTGTGACATTATCTACCCTTATTCATGTCATGCCTGGTATGCTTTCATATAACATCATTCTTACTAGACCATGGATTCATGCCATGGGGACAGTTCCATCTACCCTTCATCGAGCAATAAAGTTTATTTATGCAAATAAACTTCAAACCATTGAAGCTGACTCAGATCTGGAAAGTTGTTTATGTTGGCAGCATGGTCAAGAGACACTGCTAATATGTTGGAGACTTAATGTTTTCACTGATGGAAACAATCAGACATGATTTGTAACAATTCCTGAGACAAAGTTATGTGTAGCTTTTTGGTCTGGAAATACTAACTTAGCCAAAATTGACTAAGTGTTGGCAGCTTACCAAGATAGTGACAATGATTCAGTTGATACTCCTCCACAGATGAAGATCCTGCTATGTGGTTCTGATATGTTATACTTAGATGTTATACAATGTTGTATCCTAAGTTTCATGTCTTGACAATCTTCAGAACTCATATTGTAAATTGCCTAAGTCCGGTAAGCAGAGTGTAGTGAGCAATAGTGCAGAACACTTGAGTAATTCACTCCACATTCCTCCACTATTGATTATTTTGATACATGATTTGAAGGTGTTGTAAACACATATGATAACTATCTAATTCTAGATTTGTAGTATCTCAAGTCCACTAGAAGATCATCTGTACAAGCTTCTAAGTTTCAGTAGTCGGTTTTGTAGTATTTAACTAAGATAAACGTAACAATTTTAAGATTTGTATATCACCGCATGAGAATTTTATGACCTATAGTTATGGTGGTATCATTGGTGATGTCTAATGAATGTCTGATGTGAATTTTGAAGTTTCATGTGGTCCACACTAGAAGTTATGATATGACAGATAATAAGGTTTAAGTATGTATTTTGGGATAAGGCCAACACACAGTTGGATTGATGTGTAGTAAGGAGATAATGTTTAGATCATTATTTTAAGTGGTTTGATAATAGCTCTAGACCTATATGAAGATTCTCGAATGATTGTATGAGTTCACATTGTTGTTTGCGCAAAGGATCAAGCTGACAAGGTACAACTTTGGTATACAAGTTTCATATTTTGTATGCCGACCTAGTTTAGGGATAATTCATGTTGCAGATATATATATATACTTGATAAATTTTAGTATTGGGTGTATGGATTGTGCGAATGTGGTGCGAATTTGATGTATATGTGATCTAAGGCAATTTTGTGATCAGAAAAGAATAGTAAGGACTGAAGAATAGAGTATATGTGAACAGGACAGAGAAACAAAGTAGACATTATGAAGTCATTTAAATCTATATACTAAGCTATCAATGGAACTATAATCTAGAATTCTATAGATGCATTTGTAGCAGTTCTATCATGGCAGTGAGCCATTCTCTCTTCTCTTCTTTTATTTCATGGTAGTGAGCCTTATGTAGTGAGCACTTCATTAGATAGTGAGTCCTTAGGTAGTGAGCCTTCATGTAATTCAATTCTGATATCATAATATAATGTGAGCTAAAACTCACTGTGGTTTTTCCCTTTTTGGGTTTTCCATGTAAAAATCTTGGTGCCTCTGTGTTATGACTTTGTGGCTACTCTTCTCATGTTTACTTTACTTTCATGTTATTGAATTTGGTAAATGAATTAATGAATATGTGAAAGAAAGGTTTTATAGAATACTAATTCAACCCCCCTCTTAGTATTCCTTATGTTCAACAATTGGTATCAGAGCAAGGTTCCTTAGAAAAAGTTTAATAGCTTGAGGAAGATTTGGGAAAGTGAACACATGACATCCAAAAGATATCCCACTTCTCTAGAAGTAACTCCAGGTAGTGTCACATTTGATGGTTGCACATATGTCAGAAATGAAGAACTAAAAACTGTTCTTGAAGATCTTGATAAGTATGAAGTTGATATCAGAGATTTGAAGGAGAATGTCAAGATAGTTGATGATTGCATCCTGAAGCTAAGAGGGCAAGATAAGAAATCAAAGGATAGGAGCAGAGAGCTAAGTGAATAGTTGAAAGTAGCAAATGAAACCCTAACTGACTTATCAATGCTGATTGAAGAGAAAGAAAAGGCTGAGGAGCATTTAAATCATGTTTTGAAAGACAAGTTTGAAGAGTGAAAAATTTGCAAAAGATATTGTGATTCTGAAATTTGACTAATAAGTTGCTAATAGCTATAAAGAAAAGTTCAAACTAAGTTATGCAAAGCTTGAAGAGTTGATTGAAAATTAGAAAGGTCCAGATGATAAGCAAGGCCTGGGTTTTGAAAGAGGAGAAAGTTCTAAGTCAGGACAAGCTAACACTGAGATGAAGAGAGTCAATGGCAATTAGGTCTGGAATTAGAGAAATAGACCTAGAAGACCTCCAGTCAAACAACCAAATGCTTAAAGGTATGCATCCTTGAATGGCTATTATTTTAATGGAAATAAGTTTGGTCATAAGGCTACTTAATGTAGGACTAGAAGAAGTCAAAGTATTTGATCATTCTCTAATCAATGTTTCAGTTGCAGAAAAATTGGTCATAGATCAAATGAACGTAGAAGTTTGGTAAGAAATGGCTTTAACAATATAAGGAACACTAAATCTTTCAGTGGAAAGTGTTTTGCATGGAATAGATTTGGGCATATGGCCAACCAATGCAGATCAAGAATGAATCCAATTAATGGAAGGAATCAAGGACAAAGGAATACAGTATGCTACAATTGTAATAGACTTGGACATGTTGCAAAATTCTACAGAAGCAAGAATGAGAAAACAAACTATCTTGCAGGGAAGGGGAAAACAAAGGAGAGAGAAGACAAAGGAAAGATCAAGGTTTATTTGATAGAAATCAAGAAGGAAATGAGCAAAGTCTAGATTAAGAAGGATGTAAAAGAGGTCAAAGATGGATCCGCACCAGCCTCTAGTGCAGATTCTTCCTCTAAGAAGTAAATTGGGAGCTTTGGCTCAGGAGGAGCTTTTAATGAATATTTTGATCCCCTGGCCAAATAGTGGGTGTTGAGATACAACACTAAGGTATGAGTTAAAGTAGTATTGGCTATATCATTTGGAGAAGAAAGAAAAAAAAAAAAAGACCTAATGCGACACATTGTGAAGCAATCTTAACTGACTGTGTCTAACAATGAAGTGTTTGATAGCTTTTTTAGAACAACATTTATGACGACTAGGTTTTTGCATTACAAGGATATAAAAGGGGTCACATTTGAAAGACCAATCACTTTGCATTCAAGCTATCAAGTGTACAAGGAGAACTAAAGTAGAATTCCAAGTGACTTCAATGATTTCCAGTGATTCAAAGCAACAAAGAGCGATTTCAAGTGAAGAAAACCCTAATTTGGCAAAAGAGGTATTTACAGTTTGAAACCCTACCATGAACTTGTTTGAATTCTTGTAGAAATGGCAATACCACAAGTTATTGATATCACTGCTTGACTGTTGGTTGTTTTAAATTCCCAACTTGATCTCAAGAAAATAGATCTATAAAATAATTATTTCTAATAACTGATCTATCTCGAGGGATTGGCCAATGAACAAGAAACAAGGTTTCAATTCCTTTTCCTCTGCACTTTAGGCTCTGCAGGACCAAGGAGGCTATTCCTTTTCTAAAAATGGTGTTTATTTGAATGGGGGGAATCCCTAAATACTTGCTCAAAACACTGTTTCTAAAACAAATATGTTCCGTCTAGATTTCTTAAAGAATTAATGATAGAGTAAAGAAATGGGCTAGATTTTTAAGCTTCAACCTGATTCTTTGTAGAGGAACATGTAAATAAAATAACATCTAAAACCTATAGCTAAAGGGAAATCTATTCTGATATTTAGAATGAGGATAATCAAGGGGGGTTAAGTATAGTATAGAACTTCAAATAGATCAGTGCCTATTCCAACGGTCATAGAGTTAGAAATAGATGTAAATGCAAAGATCTTTTCTGTAATTAGTCTTAGTTTACTGTGATGATAAAATAATGCCTTACATTACAATACCTCACTAGTTTTAGAGTTAACCATACTTAGTTATCCTTGTAAGCCAATGTTACATTCAATATCCTCTCATAGCTATTATTTTACTACTTGAGTAAATGCCATAAGAAAAATACACAAACACAGGAAAGACTATGATGATGAATAAATTGATCATTAATCAGATTGTATTCATAAATGTAACAATGTATACATGACTAGGAGACAATACACTTTGAAAATCAACAATAACTTGTAAAGTAAACTGTTACTAAACCACAAAATAGCTTTGCACATATATCAAGACTTTTGAACTCAAAATGAAGACTAAAACAAGATTGCTAATCTTAATTTCAAAAGGAAGCTGAATATATACAACTCCTCTCCATGATCAGATTGATCCCATATTACAGACTGAATCTAGAAAATATGACCTCAAACCAATGCATATTAGTAAGCCCTGAATTCCATTTTATAGAATAAGGGAGCATACAAGCTACAGGCTTAAAGGAAAAAGAAGTTACACTTAATTAACTGAAGATGAAATTTCTAACAAAATGCAGGTGCAACCATCTCTTAACTGCAAAGAGATGCCTCTGTGACAAAAATACCCACACATGCTAAGGTATCCATTTATGAATTGTA
Source organism: Cunninghamia lanceolata (assembly GCA_027924645.1). Lineage (NCBI taxonomy): Eukaryota > Viridiplantae > Streptophyta > Pinopsida > Cupressales > Cupressaceae > Cunninghamia > Cunninghamia lanceolata. The sequence continues at coordinate 24,518,028 of BSBN01000377.1, read as the reverse complement.
TGCTCTCTCAATTTGGCAGGGATGCTGATGGGTGGTTGTTTGTTAGATGTCATTAGAGCTCACATACCCATCATATGCCATCTAAATTTTCAATAAGAGCATTCACTACTCTGTTTATGTGCCAAGTGAGAATACCTGTAAAGAACAATATCAAAAGAAAACCCCATTAACTGGAGTTCTTCACTTTATGTCCTTTTTCCTTGGCAAGGATGTGATTCTTCTTTCATGATTGAGTGGTTACCAACCAACTCAACCAAACAAAAACCAGACAAAATCACATCAGGATAGACATGGCTACGCCATTTATCTAGCCAGGGGAGCAATGCCAACAACAAAAAAAGGACCTTTATGTCTTCATATGCTTCATCCAGAGAGGAAACACTCTCACAATTAGAGTTGATGCTTTTTTAGGAAAGGTAGATGTGGGGGAAAGGCAAAGAGAGAAATGATTTCCCTCTGCCCAAGAATTTAATCTGCCAAGTCACAGAGATAAGGAACTACTAGAAACTAGAGATTAAAACTTAGGGTCCTCATCCAGATGAAAAGATAGGAAGAAGAAAAGATCATAAGAATTTAAAGGCTACTACTACTATCCTAGAATCTTTCCACTTACCTCCATTCTATAGAAAAAATTCTCTAACTCTTTCAATTCTATAAGGACAAATTTCTAACCATGAAAATAGAGAAGAGAATTCAATAGAATAGGGGAACAAAAAGAACATACAGGAACAGGGGAAAACCATACTATTAGCATGTTCAAACAATGTAGGAGACAACCTACAAGGACACCTATTTATAGAAACTTTTGGAAGATCTTGCACACATCTACTATGTCCATGGTTAATAATTCCAGTCATTTCAATGTATCTCTAGCCATAAATGGAAATCTTTGAAGATTATCAAAACGAGTAGGTAGATAGAATTTCATCATTTTGTATAACTGAAAACATCACTTCTTGCATTGAAGATGCTAGATCAGGCATCTCAAATTCATCACTTCAGCCTAGTCATCCTGCCACAGCTCGTCACAAAGTAGATAAAATCTCATTTCTGGTAAAAGCACAGATTTCCAAGGGTTGATCCTATAGAAGCCAACTTGTAGTTAGTTAATTCCCTCGTAGTGGTGGTGATGGAGACCCTGCACATGTCTAAGAAATAAATTCCATAATGGTGTACCTCAGATCATGTGCCAACACATCACTTTATCAATTTTGTTGAATTAGGGTTGTTGATCAGATCCTTAGCTGGCTCAAATCAACAGCATCAATTTAGTTCATTATGTGGAAAGAGATTATTGTTGAGCATTAACCAATAATAGCTAGCCACCTAGATAGCCATCATAACCACGATCCCAAGAAGACCCCTCAAATGGTATAGTTAGGACATTCTCCATGGTTCCGCACTCAAAAGATCTAGCAGAAGATTTGATCTCTACGGAATGGTAGAAAACTGTTGAATTGGCCACATGCAATGGGATAACTCCCAAAAAGCACCCTTGGTCCCAGAGATTTAGCCATGTCACACTTTCTTCCATCCAAGCATACTCCTGCCTTCCGGAAGCCACGCGTCATATTTTTGCTTTTCCGCAGCTATTTAGTGGGACTCTTTAGTAAAGCACAATAGAATGGTAGAAGAAATAGAGAAGTCCCCATGTAATGCTCGGACCCACCATGTTCTTTATGTTGCAACTGGAGACGGTTTTATGCTAGTTGGCACCATTTCTGCGGTTCTGCAGGCAATTTCTCTATCCACATTTTAATATCAGGGGATTGGCAGAGGCAAATCAACAATTGCCACCTGTCAAAAAGGGGTTAGTAGGATCTAACCCTTGGTATATATCTTTAAAAACATCCTTCATCTACTAGGGAAAAAGAGGCCATGAGATTATTTGAAGTTTTTAATAAAAAAATTAGGCACGGGCCAGAGGCAGTAACTGTATGGCAAGGGGCTGGTCAATAACGTGCCTCGGGGCATAAAAAGGAAACTTAAGAACAGAACAATGGGTGATAGGCAGTTAACTTCTAAACATAACAAAAGTGATTTCCAAAATGCTCGACACAAGGGTTCATGGTTTAAGGGGTATTACTCAAAGTATTTTCATTTTGCAAAAACCCTAGGTCATATATCTTCTATTAGGATGGCACAAGATTTGGGCTAAAAACTAGAACCATGGAAAAAAAATTATAGGGTCCCATTAGAGACCATGACCAAAATTTAAGAAACATCCACAGAAATCTACGGAAGTTGATCTTGACGGTGCATTTTTGAAAGTACCCTATGGTGTGATGCATGAGGAAGACATTAGGGCTTACATCCATGTTGCCCTAGATGAACACAACAATAGAAAACTTGGGGAATTGTATATGAATCATATGTCTAGCGAGAGATATGAATTGAAGGAGGAATATAAAGCCCTAGAAGAGAATAAATTCATGCAATACATAGACTTTCCATCATTTGTAGAGAACTCATGGGTCTGGTATGTATTGAGCAAAATTCACGATGAGTTTATGTGGCTTAACAAACCATTCATGATCACAAAAGACACTATAAGGGCTGTTACAGGGTTGAATTCTACTAGATCAGTGCCTGTGTTGAAAGCTGTGAAAAATAGCACAGTGACAGAAGCCACAGGTGCTCAATTCGACAAAAGGGCATTGACAGTGAATGACATTGATGACAATGTAGTTAGGTTTGCATCCATGGTGATCGGTTACAAGATCTACTTCACAAACTAGGAAAACTCTATCTCTGGTACTGCCATATACATAGCCTATGAGATGGTTAAGAAGAATGCAGATTATGACCTTTGTGAGTTGCTTCAACAACAATTAATAGAAAATCTAAAGAGGACAAAAGAACACAAATATCCCTTCAAGTTTGGATATTTGTGTTGTGATTGACAAATATCACCTTGTGTTGTGATGTAATCATGTATTGTATTGTGAAATTGTTCTAACAAACCTTTGCAATACTCTAAATCTGCCTCTTAACACCTTTGAATTGCTCTTGTCTCAATTTATAGCTACACTTGGTTTTGAGATATATAAAGTATAACCTCATGGCTATACTCAGTTCTGAACCCGTAAGTATAGCCTTGGTTTGTTTGAATGATATGTTTCCTTATTTCTATATCAGTTTAATGAAGTGATTTGGTTGTTATCTTAAAGAATAGATTTTCTAACTAGAACTTATTTTGACGATATTGATGTGTTCTATCATGATTGTTGGGAACAATTTTGTGATTGTAAGCACATGTCACTTTGGGGCATGGGCTTTGTGAAAGCTCTTGTTCCCTCATGTGTTTTCAGCCTTACCTTAAACATGATTGCTACAGGCAAGCAGGAGCAACAACTTTACCATGGGGGCATATACTGTGGTAAATGGTTAGATGTCTTAGACATTGTGATAAATTATGTGCATATACTTCCTTTTCACCATAAGGCATCTCTGCAATGTAGGTGGGGTTGTATACTTTGTTTTGTGTGTTTGTGTATACTTCCTTTTCATCGTAAGGCATCTCTGTGATGCAGGTGGAGTCCTATACTTTGTGCGGACACTTCCTTTTGACCATAGGCATCTCTATAATGCATGTGGGGTTGCATGCTTTTGAAATCCTTTCTACAGAAAGTGGGATTATGTCTTCCCTTGAGTTGGTTGCACATCCTTTTGAAAAAGTCCTCCTGCGGGATGCAGGGTTGGATCTTGAGTTATTCACCCTTAAGCATGTTTTTGGTAGTTTTGGTAGTGTATCTCAACCATAAAGTGTGTTTGGTATGTTTTCTAGGGTGGAACATAGCGATGAACTCCTCCCTATCACTCATGTTCACTTTGTATTAGACATATAGTGGGTCGATGACGCACTCTATTATGCTCATGTATTTCATGTGTATTTCATGTGTATTCCATGTGTTTTTCGTGTGTCTTGCATGTTTGTGGAGGTGCATAGAAATGAGCTCCCCCTATGCTGTGTGTTTTGCATGTTTTGTGGAGGCACATAGTGATGGTCTCTCCCCATGCTATGTATTTTGTGTGTTTGTGATGGTGGCACGTAGGGATGAGCTCCCCCCATCGCCTATTAGTATAGTATAATTGCGCAATAATTTCTTCTCTCTATGTATACCTTGTGTATTATGTGACTACATTTATGTCTTCTACATGTATTGTATTTTACTATCTTCCCCATGTTTTACATGTTTGTCAAGTGTTTTCCTATGTTTGCCTAAGCTTGGGGTGCTGGAGATGGTCCTCCAAACTTAGGGTGTGCCTTCGCTCTAGTGTTTGATGTGCTTGATGTGTTTTTGACCATACTTTAATGCATGCACTGACCATAAGATCATACACAAATTAAAGTGGGGGCTAAATGTTATGGAGTAAAAAGTGTCCACATGTCTTTTTACCTCCTTGTTTAGCTCCTAGGTCCCTGTGATTACATTATTCATTTTAAATGTTCATCCACATGCAAAATTTCCTAACACCAGTGTAAAATTAGAATAAGGTCCCCTTCACTTATCTTATCCTAGACCCAAAAGGAGCTAAAATACTTGGGTACCATCGCCCAAGTCCCTCCTAATTGGTCAGGGAAAAATTAAGTATTGGTCGGCCTTACACCTCTCTAGATGTTTCTCCTTGTCAGCTCTTTTGGTTTAATTTCATGATTATGAGTGGGAAAGCATATATAAGTATGTCTTTGAGTTCATTTGTAAACTAGATGGATATACCTAACTTGAGAAATTGAAGGAAAGCAAAGCAAGAGCATTCATTATGATCTAGAGCAGATTTGTATGTTGTTATTATGTACTTGTTGTAGGCATGAAGTTATAATCTATCCACCTTAGGAGTTGAAGGATCTTGATCATTCTAAGGGATCATCAAATAGGTAATATCAGTATTTTTTATCATCATTTGATTCATCATATCATTATTATGTTTAGCCTCTACCCTACAAGGGCACACACTCTTTATCAATCAATGGCGTTGGGAAGCTTGAATTCTATCCTAGGATTTGACTGAGGCAAGTCCCTAAACACCATAACCCCCCAAACCCTCTCTTGTCATCTTGTGTGCAAGTTATGGGAGTCAGATCTAGAGAATGTGAAGATACAAGAAGACTGAGTGAAGATCATGTTTTCAGGATCCAACAATAGTCATAAAATATTCCTCCATCCAAGACTTGCACAGTGGCACCCTAGTCTCTCTACTCTTTTTTGACTTCAATTCTAGCATTAGGGTAGCATTTGCAATATCTTTCCAGTTTAAAGTTTTAGTAGATTCCTTCAATCAGGACTTAGGCAGTTTTGAATTAGTCCTCCAACACCTCTAGTTTTGAGAGAGAGGTTCTATAATCTTCTTGATCATTCCTATACAATTGGTTTTTAGATTGTTTTTTTTTCTTGTTCTGTTATAAGTTGATCATTGTAGAACTAGGGTTTCATGCATTGTTGACCTAGGATTTGATGAAAAGGATGAATTAAATTTGATTTCTCTATAGCATACCTGAGTACAAAATCAGCAGTTGAGTCTGCCTCTATTTGGTAGTGATTTGGCTCAGTTTTTTCCTTAAATGTTATATGGAAAAGGGTTTGATCTAGTGTGCATTCTAGTTGTCATCATTCTCCTTTTTCATACTAAACACTCTCATACATCATCCATTTTATTCAAGATACATGCAATTCTATGCTAAAATATATTCCTAACCAATTTGGTCAAACTCTTGCATACTTCTACCTTAGCCTTTATTTCTAGCTCATGAGATACCTTAAGCTTTTCTTCTAGGATGCTAATTTTTAGCATCAAAGAGTTTTTGTCCTACTTAAATATTTTTACTTGAGGAGAGGGTGCTTGTATTGCCTTTTCCACTATATGAGGAACATGTTCCCCACTAGACTTTATCTCATTATATTTATAGAGCAATTTTGCATGCTCTCTCTACAAGTTGTCATGATCATAGCATAGCTTCCTTTTTGTAAATCACTAAGGTAATATTAACTACCAAAAAACCAGCCTAAGGAATAGTCGTATCCCCTAACCTCTTAACAATCATATTGCCACTTAATTCTTCAACATTTTACATTACCTAATGCTTTTGATCTTTAGGGGCAACCGCCCAAATTTTAAGTGTTTCATGCTTAGGGGTAAAGTCTAAACCAAAGTAAAAATCCTTTGCCTACTATTCCCCTTAATAATCCTTAAATTCACCACCATCTCTCTTGATTGTGTCTAATGCTATGGCTGAAGAGATATCCCAACCTAGAAATAATAAATAAACATTATCCTTTACCAACTTCCTTCCTTATTTAGGGGTGTATTAGCAAAGTCAACATCAATATGAGGTCTAATACTCTATGTTGCATTTTCCTAATTATATTCTTCCTCATTGTAAGCTTGATGCTCCTTCTTCTAAGTATCTACTTGCATTTTCATTTTAAGGACCATTATTTTGAATTCCTTAGAATTAATAAAGTCATCATATGAGATTCATTTCTAATAAGCCAAGGCTCTAACACCTTGAATGGTTGCATCATCTTCTTCAATTCTTAATAATGGTTTACCATGTAAAATAACTGGAACTATATCAATTCTAGGTGAGGCCAATAATTGTTCCACTTCATATGTATTGTGATCAAAATCCCTAGTCTCCTTAATGTGTACATAATCCACTAGGGGCTATGAAATGTTCACATTAAAGAACCTTTGCAGATGAAGGCTTATCAAAGGATGATGAAAAAGATTGGCCATGTCAATGAATAATAAGCACCTCCATTTCATTCATTGCAAGCTCTTACTCAACCAACTCTTAATTCTCCTTTATAGTTCTCATCAGGATTGATTGTGTTGGTATAAATTTGAGTGTGTCAACATGGAGGATCATTAGCCTTATCATCTCAATAGGGTCTATAATTTCTATGAATTTCCCTTAATAATATTTAATCATCTCTCTCTTCTCCTTTTCTATAAAAAATACTCCATTATGTTTCTCCCGGTATCCTTTTCTTTCAAGGATAGACACTTCATGTACAAATCTTTGATTTCATCAAAATGGTGATCATAACTTGATCTTCCCATATATTTTCTTTCCAAATCAATGTAGTGTTCAAGGTCATATTTTCTGGCTAGGTTAGATCCCAACTTGTATTATAAAATCTTTTTACGTAAGAGGTCTAGGCCTTACCTAGCTATGATATCAAAATCTAAAAACTGAATAGTCTATGGAAAGAAAGATCCTTTTTATGTCACCTTAGATGTACCCTATCAGAATGATCTAACTAGCACATGGTCTCAAAAAATCTATCCTTGTAGATACCCAAAATGGTAGGATGTGTGGAGCCACCTTAGTTCCATAAAATCTACTAATAGTATGGTTCTTATAATAGAACTAGTCTCCTCAATTATGGTCAATCTTAGCTTGTGGGTCTAAATCTGTAGGCTTGAGGAACTTGGTAAATTATTCTAAACATATTTTGCTTGTGAATCCTAACATTTCTTTGATCCTTTCTACAAAATAATACTCAAACATAGAGTAACTAGAAGTTGGCCAATTGCAATCAAACAAATATGTCCACTCCTAGACTATAATAGGTTGTCGTTTCTTAGTAGTGGTGAACAATCATAATGCAAGATCCCAATGATCCATTCCTAAAAAAAATAGTATATGGAAGAGGTGGGAATACCACCTAAAATATGGTATCCTATTATCCTCCTTCATAGTACACTAAGCTCTTTATGAATATTATTAGCCATGAGGGTAGCATAATCAAATGGCCTAATGTACCTATTTTGATTGTCTATTGCTAACATCATCAATGGAATTGGTATTTGTTCTTTGTAATTTATCCCAAAGATTTTACATAGGGCCTACTATGTCATTTGGAAGTAGTCCTCAAAAGTGTTGACATAAAAAAGGCTCTACTTCAATTTTTGGGATGGTTAACAATTTTCTTGCTTCATGCCAAGCCTATGCATGAAGGGAGCCATTTAACTCTATAACTATATCTATCCTTTTTTATTCCAAATGCAACTCATCGATGTTTGTCTACTTGTTGGGGTTAGGGATAAAGGAGAAAACTTTTCTAATTAGGTCTCCATTCATAATGCAAACCATGCTATTTTTATTGACCCTCAATTGTCTCATCTTAGGGTCATACTTTTTAGAAATCCCAAACATTAGTTCATGATTGATAAATAAATTGGGGACAACTAGTTTTCATAAGTCAAACCTCTAGATGTTGCAAAGGGGAACATGTTTGTTTTCTCTATTTTTTTAATACATGTACAGGTCCCAGCTTGCAGTTCGATCTTTGATATACTCAAACTTATCCTGCAACCTATTAGATAATACCCTAGTCCCTTGGGCATGCTCTAGCCTCTTTGAAGACCTAGGTAATTGGTCTAGAGTATCTTTGTCTAAAGTCATTCTTGATTAGCTAGATTGGGAAGATACACCACTCATTTTCATAATGATAGGGTTCCTAGGGTCTATGTAGTGATGGGCTCGGTAATGGTTGAATGTCTAGAGCAATTATATCAACTTGTAGAAATAATTCTACCAGTAACCTAAATCATGCATAAGGAAAGCATTGAAAAACTATTTGGAAAGATGACTCACCCATTTATTTTCTATAATTTCCCAATGATAAATTGGACAAATTTAGACAAGAACAGATTCAACTCCTTTATTTATCTTCCTCCTGAATCTAAACTAATACTTGTAGGCTCCTTAGCTTCATAGAATTATATTATATTAAGTAGTAACAGTTTTCTTCTCACTTCAAACATCAGTTGGGATAAAATTCTTCTTCACACATACCTTACATTGAATTCTCATATGACATTAAAGCTACCTTATATTGTTGGGATTAAGCATTTCAATCCTACTCAAACTAGGGCCATCAATCTTATGAGTAATAAGAATCAATGGTCAAAGATTAATCCACAATATATCTTCTTTTGAAATCATGATGTGAGTAGCTTGTGCGATGAGAGGAAAATAAACCACATATCTATCCGCATCCCTACATTTTTTTAATTTAAAAAATAACTTGCCACTTTACCATCCAATGATAATCGAGCAATTGGGTAAGCCAGGATGTGTGTGGCACCCTAATGATGGGACCACACAACACTTATTCTACTAGTTAGGACCATTCTAGTGCAATACAAATTTCTACTGTTAGATTTTATTAATTCAGATCAACTGCTAGCACATGTCACATTCTCTTTACTGAGGCCAACCTCTAAAGTTATGTTGTTAAACACCTCCATGATGCAATGGTGAATTTTCATCTATCCTTTATATGCCATAGCTTCACAGAGCAACTACCATTTCAAAATCTACCAATCTATTAACCAATAGGAAATGTGCATCTAATCTCATATAGTGTACAATTGGTGCTACATGACATTTATGCTAGTGAGTGCCAATGTTCTTAGTCCACATTTGATCATCGGGTAGAATGAACACCATTAAATCAAGCTTGATAGATTCAATGGCTAGCACACATTGTGAAGATGAGACAAACCCACTACAAAAGGCTATGATGTGAAGAGATATTGTGATTCAATACTATTTTTCCACCTATTATACAATTATGTTAGTGTAAAAACCTTTTGATTCATCGTCCAAGTTGGTGACACAACAAACAAGTGGATAGAGAGGATCAATAGTGTCATGCAAACACATGTTTGATAAGGATTCATGAAACTACTAAATAGGATACAAAAGTACATGTGACATGATATCACACATCATGATGATAGTAGGGACCCCACTAGGGAAACACTGATGTGAAGGACTCCTGTAATGGAATGAGCAACCACCACATAGCAAATCACTTAACAAAAAAAAAAAAAGAGACCATTTGACTAAGAGATGCAACCATTGGGTTGGGAAAGGCTAACAAGTGGTACACAACAAGTGGGGCTAATGAAGTTCATAAGATAAAAGGGCATCAAGTGATAACATTTAAGTGGTGACACTTGGGTAGTAAGTCACCACAAGAAAATAAACACTAGAAATTTAGAATAAACATTAATCATTTGGGCCTTAAAGAATATGCATCTAAGACCCTAAACCCTAGTAGCTAATAGGAATAATTTGATGAGAAAAACATTATATGGAAAGTTCCAACACTAGCACTAGCTATAGCTTGATGACATATGTTCCTGTAATGTTAGAAAATGTCCCCTTGGGGGATTTTCCCTCATAAGGTTTAGCTCCTGGGTCTTTTATCTACATTTAGGACATCTTGCATTGTATTTTGACATCCCGATGAAATAATCCCTAAGTTTCATGACAAATGGGACCTAGGGTACCCCTTGAACTTAGCCCTGACCAAAATATGGAGGGAGGGCTTGGTTGCCCACACCCTAGTCCTAGCCTATTTTGGGTGTCATCTTGTGACCATTATTTAGGTCCTATGCCGACACGGTAAGTTTAAATTATAAAATTATTGGCAAGAGTGTTTGTAGTTGCATATAAAAGATGTTTAGGCATTCATTTATAAACTAGAGGACAACTAGATGATGATTGTGATCTTTTGGCATCCTAAAGGTGATTTAAGGCTTTCATTGTGTAGCAAAAGCAGATTTGTGTTGTCTATGTGTTTGTATTTGCAGATTTGAGCAATCATCTCCTCATGGCATGAAGAACTTCTTCCTCCCATGAGATCTTCACTATAAGGTGACACCATTTATGTTTTTAAGCATTTATCATTTGGTTTTTGCCTCTGTCCCTCAAGGGCACACACTCTCTATCTAACAACGGTGTTCGAAAGACTTGAATGTCTCTCCGAGGCTTGATTAAGGAAAGCCTCTAAACACCACAACCCCCTCTCAACATTTCTGTGATTGCAGGTTATAGGTTGAAGATACATAAAAGGTGGAGTTGTAGGAGGTTACCATAGAGTGTTAGATTTGCATATTAGAGTTGAAAACAACACCTTGGACTTGGGTGCCCACTCTTTAGTCCTCTAGATTTCATGATAGAGAAATCTCTGTAACAATAAGAATAGGTTGCAGACTGAGTTCCCAGATCTTGACAAAAAGCATGGCACTAGACTAGGGTGCCCGCTCATTAGTCCCTGACTGTTCTACTTCTGAACCCCAAAAATAAATGCATAGTTATCTATCATTTTACATCTTTCTGTAGCAACATTTTATGATATTCATCTGTTTGCTTATGTATTTGCATAATTAGGGTTTTGATGTATAATTGAGCATAATTGATAATCAAATCATATAAATCCAAGTTTTCCTACATCTCATAGTGACCAAGGGTATGATAGTGCATTGCCACTCAACCCAAAGTCCTTGAATGAAAGGGTGAAAGGAGGATACACATATAAAACTACCAAAAACCAATCATCCAAATTTTACCCTTTACATTTTGGTGAACCCATGTTGTTGGACTTGTTTGCACCTTTCTGAGTGTTTTTCTTCATATTTTCTTTGATTTAATTCAATTAGAGTATCATTCATCTTATTGCATTGGAAAACTTACAAAAAAATTGAAAAAATTAAAAAAATTACATTCTAGGGTTTGCATGTTGCATTAATTAATTTGAATTTCATCAAATTTATGATTTTTGCATTGGATCTTAGTTAAATTACATAAAATTAGAAAAATTCAATATCTTGCATTGCATTTTCATCATAAAATTGCTAGGGTTTTGTTGAAAATTGTGAATTTTTTGTATAACCTAGTAATTCCAAAAGCTAGGGTTTGTAGGTAAAATCTTGTTTTAGGTTTTTCTACTGATCTTAGACACTCAGTAAAATTTTCATTTGTCTATAGTGATGCATATTAGGGTAAATTTGCATTTAGGTCTAAAAAATTCACATTTTTACATAGAAATTTTCAACAAAAAAACTAGCATTTTCATTGATTTTTCCTTAGATTTGCACTTGCATTTTGCATGGTAGGGTTTTAAAATAATTTTCAAATCTGATTGGACTTAATTTTCATCATAAAATAGATTACAATACATTCAGATAGCATTTTGCATCAAGATCTCAAACCTAGGGCTTGAAAACTCTTGATTTTCACTAGATATGGCGTTATCGACTCTCTAGATTTGTACTATAGGTGTGTTGTAAAGAATATTTTTGTACTAATTTTCTGATATCAAGGTTATTATCTTCTTCCCCTCCTAAAATTCTTTACAACACCTTTGTTATGGGCCTCTTGTATTGAAAATTAGGTGAAAAATTACACATTTTTGCTATATTTGCCCTATGGTTTGACCTAGTTTGCACCTTAAGCATGTTGTAAAAGATTTTATGATTCTAGGTGACTGATATTACTGATTATTTTTTGCACCTCATAAAATTCCTTACAACACCTCTTTTATTAGGTCTTAGGATTGAAAAACTATGAAAAATTGCATATTTTAGGGCATTTTCACTAGATTTGGACTAGTCATCATCTTAGATTTGCATCAAGAGTGTGTTGTAACAGATATTATGGCTATATTGGATTGATATAAAACATATTATTTTCTGCCCCTGATCAAAATCCTTACAACACCTTTTTTTTTCATATATTAGCATTGAAAAATTACAAAAAATTAAGCATTTTAGGTTAGTTTTTTGCATATAGTTTTGCACTTGTCTTTTGCATACTCTTGGAAAACTTTTAAAATCTGATCTTGCATTAATTTAAGAACATACACATTAAACCCTTACACATACACATGCACATGCACATGCACATGCACATACACATACACATACACATACACATTAAACTTTTTAATATGATTTTGCATATAGTTTTGCACTTGTCTTTTGCATACATTTGGAAAACTTTTAAAATCTGATCTTGCATTAATTGAGCATGTACACATACACATACACAACAACAAAAATAGGTTCCCTCCTAGGCCTTACATGAAGAGAAAGGTCCCTGAACCTGAAATTGTGTTTACACCTCATGATAGAACAATTGGAGACATTGAAGGACCTCTTTACATCATCGTGAAAATAATGGGAAACCCTATGGATGGAACACTTATTGATCCTAATTGCATGAGTAATGTCACCATGGAAGAGTTCCTCTTTGCACATCAATTAATGCAAGGATCTTATGACCCTTCAGACATAATGATTAAAACACATAAGGGAACCTTTATAAACACTTTTGGGAAGACATCATTGTTGGTCACTATATTTGAGAAACATGTAAAACAATGATTTGATGTTGTCCCCATTTCTAACCTCTTTCGCATTAAATTGGGACACCCTTGGTTAAAGGCCATGAAAGTTGTCCCTTCAACAATTCATAATTATCTAAAATTTCCTTTTGATAGACATGTGATTACTATCCCTCGCAATAAGTATAAACCTTTGGTTACAAGAAAACATTGTACTCTAGATTACTTTTGGGAGAAATTGAAAAAGAAACCAGAGCCATGAACAGACTTTAACTTCTTGAGCTATAGAAATTACAAAGCAAAACTATTACATCCAATGGTCGGTCCCTCTATGCAAGAAATAACAAAAGACAAGAAACCCACATTTGAAGAGAACCCTAGACTGAAAGGACAAGGTCCCTATGCTGAGGTTCCTCCCCCGCCATCTTTACAAGGATTGGGAGGTAATTGTCAACAACAAAACATTCCACCTAGACAAATGAGATTTGATCTCGGTGCTTCCTCTTCTAGAACACAAAAACCCATGAAAGAGCAAAGCTCTATCTTACAAGAGATAAGTGGTAAGAGAAAGATAAATAGAAAAGCAAGAGAAATAAGGAAAAGAAGACAAGCTTATGCCATAAACCTTGCATCTCAACAAGAAAACATTGATCCAAACATTAAACCAAACAAAGACAATCCTCACAATGAATAGTCTAAAGACAAGGACAAGAATTGGGCTATGGTAACTTATGTCCCACTTTCCTCTACCATTCAGGAGTGGGAGGATAATGATGATTTACTTGATGACAAGACTTAGCACAAAGATCCTACAGGTAAGTATCTCTAACCCTTTATATCTCTCATGATTTGCTTCCCCTATGATGTGTTATGTGTTGTTTAGGCCTCCTGTGATGACCCCTGATTCTCTTGTAAGGTCCGGGATACTAGGAGATTTTCTCTATTGTGACCTTCTTCTATTTGTATCATCATTCTTCTATATTGCCTCTCTCTGATTTCATCATTGTGTGTTGTGTCTTACGGACATAGCATTTTGGTTGGTGACTTGGGGGCACCCTCCTACGTGATTGTCCCTAAGGCACTTGTTTCTCCTCTCTTATTTATTGTTTCCCTTCCTCTAGTGTTTCTATCTATCCGGCGGATGACGAAAAACAATCATACTGATGCGGACGTAGCATCCCTTTAGTGAGAAATCAAAAATTGGAATTAGTTCCTAATATGATGATGGGGTTGTATATCTTATCCGATGCTTGGCTAGTAGAAGCACTCTATGTTATCTACATAGTGATTTTGATGTTGTTTTTATCTCACTTACAAAACATAACAATACTGTTTCTCCGTGCACTTTGTTTGTCTTTGAATCTCGCCTTGGTGAAACTTAGTTCTGATATTTTCATGATATAGTCCCATGGTTATCCTTGATCTCTGAATTCATAGTATAACCTTGGATATTTGCGTGATTGATCATGATATGCATTGATGTTGTTGTTTATCATGATTATGTGGACACTAACATGTTGCTTGCAAGGATGTGTTTGTGGGAACATTTGGTGATTGTAAAGTACATGTCACTTCCGGGGGGCATGGGCTTTGTGAAAGTCCATGTTCCCTTGTGTGTTTTCTTCCTACCTTAACATGCTTGATATCGATGTGTGATATCAACCACCTTAAGGTGGGGGCATATATAAGGTAAGATGTTAGCAATGTGCTTGTCCTCAAGTACAGTTTAAAGACTAGTGTAATGAGTACTTCTTGCACTCTAAGTTTGTTTACAATCAATCAATCACCATAAGTCCTCTGCAAAGGCAAGGGCTGTGTATCTCTTGCAGAGAGTGCCCATCCTGTCATTTTCAAAAAGTCCTCATCGAGAGGCAGGGAGCAATTCTGTGACTAACTCAACCCTTAAGCGTGTCTTCAATGATTGTTGTGGTGAAGCCCAATCATCGGTGTGTGCCTGTAATGTGCCTGAGATGGTGATGAGACTAGAAATAGGAACACTCCATTGCTTGTCTACCATGTTTTCTCTGTGTCTTCAAAGTGTGTGTGTTTGGCGTACTTGCTTTGTTTGGTGTGTCTATTGCCCCATATGTAGTCTAAAGACTAGCACAATGAGTGCTTCCTACATTTTAGGAGGTTTGGCATGTTTTACATGTGTGTCTCCCCATATATGCAGTTTAAAGACCAGCACGATGAGTGCTTCCTGCATTATGGGAGGTGTGTTTACTTTCTTATACTTGCATCTGCATTTCATATATATATGAGAAAAAGAAAAGAAAAGAAATCATTCTTGTCTTCTATGCATTAACTATCTTCTATGCATCTTTTGTCTTCTTTGTGTTTCCATGACTGTAACTGTCTTCTCTGTGTTTTGTGTGCATGTCATTGTCTTCAATGTGTCTAGTGTTTCTTCTCCATGCTTGGCGTGTTTGCTGTGTTTGTTGACTATACTTTAATGCATGTATTGGCCTTGCATTTATACATATATTAAAGTGGGGGCTAAATGTAACATTGGAAAATGTCCCCTTGGGGGCTTTTCCCTCATAAGGTTTAGCTCCTGGGTCTTTTATCTACATTTAGGACTTCTTGCATCATATTTTGACATCACGATGAAATGAGCCCTAAGTTTCATGACAAATACGATCTAGGGGAATCCCTTAAACTTAACCTTGACCAAAATAGGGAGGGAGGACTTAGGCACCCGTGTCCTAGTCCTACCCTATTTTGGATCAGTCCCAAATTTTGGGTGTTAGCTTGTGACCGTTAATTAGGTCCTATACCGACATGGTAAGTTTGAATTATGAAATTATTGGCAAGAGTGTTTGTAGCTGCATATAAAAGCATGTTTAGGCATTCATTTGTAAACTAGAGGACAACTAGATGATGATTGTGATCTTTTGGCATCCTAAAGGTGATTCAAGGCTTTCATTGTGTAGCAAGAGCATATTTGTGTTGTCTATGTGTTTGTATTTGTAGATTTGAGCAATCATCTCCTCATGGCATGAAGAGCTTCTTCCTCCCATGAGATCTTCACTACAAGGTGACATCATTTGTGTTTTTGAGCATTTATCATTTGGTTTTTGCCTCTACCCCTCAAGGGCATGCACTCTCTATCTGACAATGGTGTTTGGAAGACTTGAATGTCTCTCCAGGGCTTGACTAAGGCAAGCCTCTAAACACCACAATCCCCTCCCAAAGCTTTTGTGATTATAGTTTACAGGTTGAAGATACAAAAAAGTTGGAGTTGCAGGAGGTTACTATAGAGTGTCAGATTTGCATATCAAAGTTGAAAACAACACCTTGGACTTGGGTGCCTGCTCTTTCATCCTCCAGATTCTATGACGGAGAAATCTCTGTGAGAATAGGAATAGGTTGCAGACTAAGTTCCCAGATCCTAACAAAAAGCATGGCACTGGACTAGGGCACCCACTCATTAGTCCCTGACTGTTTCTCTTCTGAACCTCAAAAATACGTGCACAGTTATCTATCATTTTACATCTTTCTATAGCAACATTTTCTGATATTCGTCTGTTTGCTTCCGTATTTGCATAATTAAGGTTTTGATGTATAATTGAGCATAATTGAGCATAATTGATAATCAAATCATATAAATCCAAGTTTCCCTACATCTCATAGTGACCAAGGGTATGATAGTGCATTGCCACTCGACCCAAAGTCCTTGAATGAAAGGGTGAAAGGAGGATACACATATAAAACTACCAAAAACTAATCATCCAAATTTTACCCTTTACAGTTCCAAGGGGACATAATAAAAAACAAAGAAATCCAGGGCATAGAATAGACTATTGAAAGTAAGGAATACTAAGAGGGGGGTTGAATCAATATTCAACAAAACCACTTCTTAACATGTTCATTAATCCAATTTCTAAAATTAATAACATGAAAGCAAAATAAGCATAAGAATAGAAACCATAAAGACATAACACATGGACACAAGGATTTTTTGGTTGAAAACCCAAAAAGGGAAAAACAACAGTGAGTGTTAGCTCACAATATATTATGATAACAATACCGGATTACAAAAGGCTCACTACCATGGGGTTCACTGGCTAGAAAAATGCTCACTGTAGGTGGACTCACTATCCAAGTGGACTCACTATCCACAGAGAAAGAAAGATAGAAGAAAGAAGAAAGATTGGCTCACTGCCAGAAGATGAACTATTCTAAATGTATCTACCATATGCTAGATCACATTTCCATTGAAGGTTCAATACATAGATTCAAAGGTCTTCATTTACTCTACCCTGCTTCTCAACTTAACTACATATACTCTATTTTATGCCCTTGTTCACCTTTTTCAAGTTTGCACTCTGCTCATAGTCCTTCACACTTCAAATTTGCATACAACACACACACCACAATTACCTAAATACCTTAATCCATCAAGTATTTATATCTGCAACAAGATTCATCTCATAATCAGGTTGGCAAGCCAGACATGAAGCGTGTATACAATGTATTCTACCTTCTTAGCTTGATCAAGTATACAAATAGTAATGTGGACCAAATGAAACATATAATTATCTTCCTATAGGTCAGCACCAATCATACAACCATTTAGATTTATTATTCAAACAATATATCTTCTCTGCATATGGATTTTACATGTCTGTCGGCCTAACTCTTAAGAACATGCTTGGCCAACTTATCTGTCACATCAAAAATCTCACTGCAAACCATAGGAGACTCAAGGATTCATAACCAACATTCATTATTGACCTCATAGCATACCTCAAGAACCACAAGACAAAATATGCAACTGTGGAGAAATGTAAACCCTTTTTCTCAGGCACTGTGTACTGTTCATGTCTTAGTTTTGTTTACCCAGACTTAGATATTTCATAGTATGACTTTTGGAGGAAGTTAGGTCTTGATCATTGGAACATAACATCATCAAATATCTATGAACAACTTACCTGAACCACATATAATGATCTTCTACTGCGGAGGCATACTGACCCAATCTCTATCACTTACTCTGTATATTGTCCATACTTAGTCATGTTAGCCTTCCGGATGTATATTGTCCATACTTTTGTGCCTTGTTGCCAAACTAAGTTGGTCTTCTAGAATAATGTCTCTTTTTCATGCCAGTGAAATCCCTTTGCCTTTTTGCCATCAATGACAACATGCAATTCTTCATCAGAGCAGTGTCTCTTGCCAACAATCTCCCCCTTTGGCATTGATGGCAACACTTAGTGAAAAATACTTGTGTTTTCTCCCCCTTACTCTATATTTCTTCTCTCCTTTAGATGTTTTCCTATTTTTCACTGGTCTTCTTCTCCCCCTTTGACATCAATGGCAAAGGTGTATGTTCAAAAAGTCAAAATTGTGTCAAAACTGCAAATCTGTCATACTTTGTCACATATGTACACATCCAATCTTGAAGTCAATTAGTTGTAGGTGAAAGGATATCCTTATACACAATCTTTAATTGTGCAATATCTTCATCCCACCTTTTATTAGCTCCTTCCAAAATTTGAATGTGACCGTTTATCAAAAAGACTAATTTTTCTACCTTTTACACATTAGAGGGTGTGTCAATTTGTGAATCTACCTGTGCTTCTGCTGCAAGATTTGCCATGATCTCAAATTTTAAGCTTAATATCCTTCTCAGAAAACACATTTTGTTTTTAATTTTTTCCTGTCTACTAAGCAGACTACTTATGTTGTTTTGAATATTTTCAACTTGTGTTTCTATGCAGCTGATTGAGTCAACTGTTGGATCAAAGGTCTCAGAAATATTTGTGAGTTGAAGTTCCATGCTTTTGACTTTCTCATCTATTTCCTTAGTGGTTTCAGGCCAAGACAGACAAAATTTGTATATATCATAGGCTTCCTTGATTGCATTTATCATATTATTGATGCTGCTTTCTAACATAATTTTGTCATTGTCTAACTTGGTTTTTGATATTGCTAATCTTCTGTCTTCATATTCCTTTTTAACCTTAATATCAGTAGATTTTTCAAAGAATTCAAAATGAGTACTTATAGAGTTTATTAGTCCTTTGAGATGAGTAGTTGATGATACTGATGTATCTTTCTAGTATGAGTATAAATGCTTCTCCAAAATACCTAAAGTCTCATCAATGAGTTCATTGTCATGTATATATGTTCTCAGCATTTCTTCTCGATCCTTAGCTTGCACGATTGATACTAGTTTGAATTTCTCCATAGGAGACATATAAGCCAAATTTATTGGTCCTTGAAGAGTCTTGGGTGAATCTAGAATCTGTACACTGCTATTTTTCCAAAAACTTTCTAGCATAGTCAATTGAAATTTGGTCTGCAGCAGTGTCTCTTGCCACATATTCATCACAAAGTGTAACTTTCATTCTTTTCTTTTCTTCTATTGGATCTCCTTTCTCTACTTTGGTAGTGGCTTCTATACTAGATGAGATCTTTGTCATTTTCTTGGGACTAGATACATGTTTTTCCTTTTTTAGCTTTTTCATGTTTTCTATATGGAGTGTTTGACTTCCATTCCACTAGAGTTTTTAAGGTTCTTGATTCTTCTTCTTTGGTTTTTGCCTCACTTGTTTGTTCATCAAAAATTTTCTATGAATGCTCGTATTCCATAGATAATTCTTTGAATGTTCCAAACCTGTCTTATTTGAGATCTTTTGGTTTATTTAGTAGTTCATCAGCTAATTTAGTCAGGATATCTTCTACAACTTCATACCCTAACGGAGGGACCCATGTAGTTGTTGGTTCCATAGCTTCCATGAAGCATTTGTCTTTGTCCACCATGAATACAATGTCATTTTCATATTTCATCACTACCTTTTCAGGTATCTGGACCCTACATAATATTCTTTTTTCAAATTTCATGAAGTATCCCCATAAAATTGCATTCTATCTGTTTGCATTTCCCAAACTCTGCAAGTGATTTCTTATTTGAGTTTCTACTAGTGTGTGATCAAGCTAGACAATGCTTTCCAAGTTGGGTAGCTCTTTTAGGAAGTAGAAGAGTAGACAAGTAATCAAAGTTCCATATTTGAAGGGATAATTTGTCTCTTTTGTTCTTTTCAAGTTCTCCATTAATTCACTCCAGAGCAATTCACATAGGTTATAATCCATATTATTTTTGACCATGTCATAAGATGTGTATATAGCGGGTGCAGACATAGAATTGTCTAAGTGGGAAAAGTATACTTTGTATCCAATAATCATTGATGTAAATCTGACAGCCAGATCCTTAATATCATTTACTGAGAGAGGTTTCTTATCAAATTTGGCCCCTATTAGAAACATTACTAAATTGTTCTTAATTTTCTATTCACCGAATCCTCTTGGAGGAATTCATGCCAGTTACAACTTTGATAGCTTCTTGAGTTATCATATATGGTTCATCGAGCCACAAAAACTCATCATGAATTCTAGTTATAATGAACTTAACCCATGTATCATTTGGGATTGCAGGAAAATCTAACTAGGTGTCCAATTTCTTTTCTCCTAGAAGTTTATATTCATCTTTCAACTCAACATCAATAGTAGTCAGTTCATCCAAATATAATTTTCTAAGATTCATGTCATCATATTCCTCTAAGTTGGTATGAATATATGTCCTAACATCTTCCGTGTGCATAATTCCATGAGGAGTAATTAAGAATGCCCCTACATAATCATTTTCCAGTTGTTTTAAGAAATGTTTCTTGATCTTGGGGCGAGGCTTTTCTATTATTTCGATTAATTAGGGAGTAAATATCTTCCATAATAATTTAAACTACACAAAAAGGTTTTCAAGTTGTAAATACCTTTTCCACCAAATTAGGGTTTTTCTTTGCTTGAAATCGACTTGATTTGAATTTTTATGGAAAACTCTACAGGCACTTGGATTCTTGCTTTTAATTCTCCCAGACACTTGAAAGGGGGAATACAAAGTGAATTATTTGTCAAATGAGCTACTTTTTATCTGTTGGAGTTGGCTATTATTGGAGCCACCCAGGATCTAGGACTTCATGAAAGCACAAGAGAGATCAAATGAAAGAATAATGCTATTCTATCAATGAATGCAAAAGATTATTGTTGTTACAATGTACATGATATGCCTTTCTTATAAAGGCAAGGTGAGAGCTAGAAAGGTGGAGTGGAAGGAGGAGTGGAAAGTGGAGATATTCCTACACCATGTGCTAATTAGAAAATGATAGCTAATTGCACATGTGGAGGATAAGACAATTCACTTCAACTATTAACAACTCAACACACAACTAGACACAACTAGACACAACTAGACGTCTAGTAGACTCACTAAGTCAACTTAATATGTGTGATTAATGTGTGATGTGTGAATATTATTTAACTAGTAAATAGTTAAATAAGATGAATTATCCACACTAGGGTAAACCGGTTAGGTGATAACCCTATTCACACCAACACCCCCCTTAAGTGCAACTTAGGGAGTAGTTGACTAAAGAAAGATGCAATAATGGATGATGGGTCCCGGCTACTAGGCCATGTTAGGTACCCATGTACAACAAATCTCAAGTGGAGAAAAGGAGAAAACCTCATGGGACAAAACTCCTCTCCAAAAGTGAGAATGCATGAAATAATGAAAGTGAAAGAAGTGATAGTAGTAGGACTCGTCATGAGCCCCCAAGGACAACTTCTATCACATATATACAATCAAATACCCCCCCATAGGAGAGCAAGTGTGAGACTATAGGTCCCCCCCACAATGAAGTAGCTCCTGTGCTGATGGTGAATGCCTGAAGATGAACTCTGGAAAGTGTCCTGTACCTGCAAACAATATTTCTCCCTTTAGGAAGAAACAAATCCAAAAGCTGATGTTGAAGAAACCCCATCTCAAGGAGGGAGGGAAAAAGCCTCCTGATGTATGATGTCTCTGAAGACTGCTCAAGTGTCCACATGTCAGAATCAAAGAATGGCACAATGCAATGAGGTGTGTCTAATCCAAATCCCTAGGTAAATGCATGAAATAATGAAAGTGAAAGAAGAAGTGATAGTAGGAGGACTTGTCATGACCCCCCAAGGACAAATTCTATCACATATATACAATCAAATACCCCCCATAGGAGAGCAAGTGTGAGACTATAGGTCCCCCCCACAATGAAGTAGCTCCTTATCCTCGGTGGGTCATCAAACACATCTGGCTCACATTTTAATTGGTGGATCTAAAACCTTCGGTGGCAGTATTTCAATCTGCTACCAGGTCTGGGTGGGTTATATCTAGATCTGCCAAGATAAATAGCTATAGGTAGTTTGAAATCCACACATCTGACTAGCATTTTTTCCTTGGCAGTCTTGATCAAAGTCCGTAGCAACTGTGTAAATAGTGGCCACAATTCGTACATCCACAATCCATGGCATCATTGACAGCTTTGACATTTCAATCAAAACTCTTGGCCATCAAACAAATTCTGCCATCTAAAGCAAATCAAGGCAGTTTCTGTGTAAACTACGGGTGGTTTTGACCTCCCGTGAGTGGTTTTCTGCTATAGCAGGTGGTTTTGATTTGTCTCACGCCATAAAAATTTTCATGCCAGAAAGTTTTCTACTCGTCGGTTATTCCTATTGGTGTCTACCTTTGAAATTTTTGGTAGATTTACCAGTCAACAAGTGGCTTCATTAAACCATCAGAGGTGTTCACAGTGAAAGATCTAGCTATGACAATTTAAAGCCCCATGGTCTGCATAAACCACCACCTACATTCACGCCATAATAAAATTCACGCCAGAAGATATACTAAACTCGTTGGGGCTTCCATCTCCAAAGGTAGTTTTCAACATCAGTCGGCAGGTTTAACTCTTGCAACGTGGTTTGAAATAGAAATACCTTGGTTTAATCAAACTCAGGCAGTTTTTCGTACACAATCTGACAGTTTTACGCTTGAGAATAGGTGGTTTTCCAATAAAATTTCAAGCAGTTTACCAGTCAAACCGGTGGTTTCAGCCCTCAGAAAGTAGTTTTTCAAAATTTAATGGCAGTTTTAAGCCTCTGATTGGTTTTTTGCCCAAACTGGCAGTTTTTTCTTTTCTACAGAGAATATTCTAGTAGGGAAGGGCATATTCTGTGAGCTCCAGGGGCCATTTTTGCCCTAAAAGGGGGCTTTTTTTCATTTTTGCATAACATTTGTCCACGGAGGCAAAATCAGGCAAACAAGATATCATTGGAAAGCTAACAAAGAGCACTTTGCAGTGGTGTCAGTAGTTTTCTAAAATTCTGCTGCAGGTGACTGCTACAGCAATTTGAAGACAAATATTCATTTTTCACTTCTAAGCTCACAACTTTCTGCCACGATCTTTGATTTTTGTGTTTCTTATGGAATCAGAAAGGTATTCAGGAGCTCTTCAAATCCATCCATGCACTTTTCTCAGATTCAACTCCAAGTTTGTTTTATTTCATTTGTCAATTTTTTGGCTTTTGGGTGATAACTTGGACATTTTGGCACTTGAGGAAGTGGAACTTGTTTTGAATGTTTTTGTTTGCTATGGTAAATCAGTGTGAGCAATTGTAATCTCCCTTAGATCCCTGTTTTAAGAGATTTTCATTGCTTTTCCAATTTTGGTCCCTTGTGGACAATTGTAAATCGCACTAAGTATAAAGTGCCACAATTATTCTTTTTTTGGGGGTGATCTCTTTGATTGAGTAACATGGGGGTTGTCTTGTGTTCTTTTTTATACTCTTACATCATGGATTCACACAAAATTCCTCTACTCACACCATATAATTATCATGAGTGGAAAACTAAAATGGAGATTCATTTAAGAAGTTTGAAAATTCATAGAGTAACAATGGGTACACAAATTGAACCAACTGCAGCTGCAGAAAAGAGAAAGTGGTGTAATAGATGTGATCAAGCCTATGGAACACTATGCTTTTCTATCTCTCTTGATCTCCTTTTTCATATTGAATCTTGTAAAACACCTAATGAAGTGTTGACTACCTTAGAAAATCTCTTTGGTAAACAAGATACTATGAGAGGTTTCAAATTGGAGAATGACTTAATTAGTTTGAATCCAACCAATGCATGCATCCAAGACTTCTTCACAAAACTAAAATCACTTAGATTGCAGCTCAAACAATGTGGAATTGAGAAAGAGGACACTCAATTGATTCTTTCAATTCTTGCCAAGCTTGGTCCTGACTATTCAGTTTTTGTTTCTACCTTTTATGCTATGATGAATGCACTTGGGAAAGCTTTCACAATGCCTTCACTTGATGAGTTTGTTGCATCAGTCACAAGGGAGCAAGCTAAGTTAGTACACATGGGCACATTGAAGTCTCCTAAATCTCAAGCACTTCTTGCTAGTCAAGGTACAAAGGATCAAAAGGCTTCAACTAGTAAAGGTAAGAAACAGAAAAATAAGGATTCCAAGAACAATGAACAAGCAAAAGAGTCAATCAAATCACATAAGTCCTCATCCTCTCCCAAGGAGGAATCATCTAAGAAGGAGAGACCAAAGCATGCATATTGCAAGAAACTAGGACATGATGAGCATAAGTGTTATGAGAAGAAAATTGATGAGTTGACTCACATTAATCAAAAGCACAATATCAAAATGCCATCATCATCACCTAGTCCATCCTCTTCTTCGACACCATCATCATCTACATAGTCAGGGATAGCAGGCATTTCAAATGGGATAGACAAAGGAAACAGAAATGTACTCTTTGCTTAAAAAGTCTTCAATCAGAGAGGTGGCTTCTCAATTCCGGAGCTTCTCATCATATGGCATCTTCAGAGGGGATGTTCTCTTCATTTGAGTCATGTACTTCACCACCTATCTTGATGGGTAACAATACTTACATGCATGCATCCGGTAGAGGAAATATTGATATTGGAGAGAATACATTCAACAATGTGTTGTGTGTACCTTCATTGTCAACCAATCTTCTTTCCATCTACCAGATTACTCATTGTGGTGCAGGGAAGACAGTTGAGTTCACTCCTGATTCAGTGATCATATGGGACTTGGAGAGTAGAGATATCATTGTTGTTGGGATGGTTGATCATGCATCTCACTTGTATTCTTTCTCCCATTTTGTTTCTTCTAATGATGTAGATCCATTGATGGATATTCACACTCATGCATCAAGTGTGAATCATGTTTCTGAGGAGAAGTTTGGTCACTTGAACCTTGGTGTTCTTTCACCCACTTTGGTTCATGAGACTAGTGTTGATCTTCCATCACCTCAACCTCCTGCTTCTTTAGAGATTGACATCGACATGGTTTTATCTACCTTAGTTGAACAGGATCATTCTAGTCTTTCAGACATAGCTTTGTGGGATACTTTCTTAGCAGGTATATCAGACTTGTTTTGTGAGTCTCATATTACAGATTTGGAGGACACACTTAAGGGCATATCTCTCCTCTTTGATGATAGTTACAACACAACTGTCATCCCATCTACTTCATCTTTCGAGGTTGTTCTTCATGCATCTACTGAGGGATTTGGATTCGACACACCTCATTGTATTGTGCCATTCTTTGATTTTGACATGTGGACACCTGAGCAGTCTTCAGATACATCATACATCAGGAGGCTTTTAACTAGTAAATAGTTAAATAAGATGAATTATCCACACTAGGGTAAATCGGTTAGGTGATAACCTTGTTCACACCAACATTATCTTCCATAATGATGACCTAGTCATCATAAATGCCTCTATTAAAAAGTTGTCAAACACATCTTTGCATAATGTAGTCTATTAGGATTGCTCTGCAATGTTCAAGGTTTGATCCTTTTCTTCTAGAATTTCTTTCAAATGATGTGTCATATGAATCCTTTCAACATATCTTCATGCTAGAACTCAACACTAAATATCTGGCTAGGGGATTAAGATTTTCATTGCAGATTGCCATGAGCCAGAGCTCACAATCTACTTCCCTAAGGAAGTATCTACACCAGAAACTGGTGTGGATCCATCCCTGATATTATCAACATCTTTCTTAATCCAGACCTTGCTTATTTCCTTCTTGGTTTCCACTAGATCAATCTTGTTCTTGCCTTTATCTTCTCTCTGTTCTATTTTCCTCTTCTCTATAGGATAATCTCCTTTTAGAATTCTACTTCTGTAGAATCTTGCAACATGTCCAAACTTATTGCAATTGTAGAATACCACATTCATTTATCCATGATTCCTTCTATTGATTGGATTTGATCTGCATCAATTAGCCATATGTCCAAATCTATTGCATGCAAAACACATTACATTGAATGATTGATTATTCCTTGCATTGTAAGAACCATTTCTTACCGGACTTCTGCATTTATTTGACCTATGACTAATTTTCTTGCAATTGAAACATTGACTAGAGAATGATGAAACATTCTAATTTATTCTACTCCTAAACTGAGTAGCTTTATGACCAAACTTATTGCAATTAAAATAATGGCCATTGAAAGATGGGTACCTTTGAGCATTTGGTTGTCTAACCGGAGGTCTTCTAGGTCTTCTCCTTTGATTCTTGAACTAGTTGCCTTTGTTTTACTTCAACATAGTGTTTGCTTGATCTGAGTTTGAACTTTCTCCTTTCTCAAATCCTGAACCTTGCTTGTCACTAGAACTCTTTTGACTAGCAATCATCTCATCAAGTTTTGCGGAACTTATCTTGAACTTTTCTTCATAGCTCTGAGCTTTTTCCAAGTCTAATTTCATGCTGACAACTTCTTCAAGTTTGGTACATTCTTCTAACTTGCTTTTTATCATCAGATTTAGATCTTCTTCTATTTTAGATCTTTCTATAACTTCCACTTTCAAATCATCCACAGTTTCATTTGCTGATATCAATTGTTCACTAGCATCTCTATATTTTTATTTGAATTTCTTGACTTGTTCTTTCAGCTTTAGAATGCATTCATTAGCTTCTTGTATGTTATCCTTCAGATCCCTAATTTCTGCTTTAGACTTTTCAAGATCAATAAGAGTTGCTTCTAGTTCAACATTGTTTTCATATGAAAAGTTTCTAAATCTTCTAGCAGCCATGAATGAACTTTCCCAGATCTTCCTCAAGTTGTTAGGCTTCTTCCAAGGAACCTCGCTCTGATACCAATTGTTTAAAGTAAAGAATACTAAGAGGGGGGGTGAATCAGTATTCCGCAAAACCACTTCTTAACATGTTCATTAATTTAATTTCCAAAATTAATAACATGAAAGCAGAATAAGCATAAGAATAGAAACCATTAAGACATAACACATGGACACTAGGATTTTTACATGGAAAACCCCAAAAGGGAAAAACCACAGTGAGTGTTAGCTCATAATATATTATGATAACAATACCGAATTACAAAAGGCTCACTTCCATGGGGCTCATTGCGCAGAGAAATGCTCACTACATGTGGGCTCACTGTCCACAGAGAAATAAAGATAGAAGAAAGAAGAAAGATTGGCTCACTGCCAAAAGATGAACTATTGTAAATGCATCTCCCATATGCTAGATCACAATTCCATTGAAGATTCAATATAGAGATTCAAAGGTCTTCATTTATTCTGCCCTGCTTCTTAACTTAACTACATATACTTTATTTTCTGCCCTTGTTCACTTCTTTTAGCTCTACACTCTACTCATATTCTTTCACACTTGGAATTCACATACACCATACACACTGTGATTACCTCAATACCTTAATCCATCAAGTATTTATATCCACAACAAGATTAATCTCATAATCAGGTCAGCAAGCTAGACATGAAGCGTGTATACAATGTATTCTACCTTGTCATCTTGATCATGTGTACAAATAGTAATACAGACAAAACCAAACATATAATGACCTTCCTATATGTTGGAACCAATCATACAACAACTTAGATTTATTATTCAAACAATATATCTTCTCTACATATGGATTTTACATGCCTATCGGCCTAACTCTTAAGAACATGCTTGGCCAACTCATCTTTCACATCAAAACTCTCACTATGGACCATAGAAGACTCAAGGATTCATAACCAACATTCATTCTTGACCTCTTAGCATACCTCTAGAACTGTAAGACAAAATATGCAACTACAGAGAAATGCTGAGCCTTTTTTTCAGGCACTGTGCAGTATTCTTGTCTTAGTTCTATTCACATGGACTTAGATATTTCATAGTACGAGTTCCAGAGGAAGTCAGGTCTTGATCATTGGAACATAACATCATCAAATATCTATAAACAACATACCTGGACCACATATAATTATCTTCTACTATGGAGGCATACTGACCCAATCTCTGTCACTTACTCTGTATACTATCCATACTTAGTCATTTTAGCCTTCCAGACAAGAATACTTTTGTGCCTTGTTGCCAAACCAAGTTGGTCTTCTAGAGTAATATCTCTTTGTCATGCCAGTAAAATCCCTTTTCCTTGTTTCCATCAATGAAAACATACAATTCTTCATTAGAGCAGTGTCTCTTGCCAACACAGACACATAGATAAACAACACACTTAACCATGAGTCATAGAAAACCATGTTTACACAAAACAAAACATAGGGGTAAGGAAAATGTGCATGGAATGGTGAGTTGAAGCTCAAGAGAAATAATGTTTTAGGAACTATCCATGCACTAGCATTTCCTAAAACTCTCCATCCAAAATCTTGATAAAGAAAGAGTCTTCACCATAAGAATTTTCAATGACAAAGAGACCTAACCATATAGGATTAAAATTTCCATGCTTCCCTTTGTCCTACATCCTTGCATTCCAAACCAAGACCATGTATCAAATCTCAAATTTCCCTGACCTAGCTCTTTTTTCAAACAAATACTTCACCTATTGTTCTTTCTTGATATTAATCTTCTCATAATCCCTTCTATTCTCATCCAATTCTGCCAACTAATAGATTTAGTCTGCTAGAGCATCACCTATAGCTTCATTTGTCTCTTGGATGAACTTATACATAGGAAACATGTTGTTAATAGGAAAATAACATTAACACCATAAACCTACTCAAAAGGATATTTACCTATAGATTTCTTAAGAGTACACTTATCTACCTATACTGCATGCCTCAATTTATAATCCTGTGCCTTCTTATTTTGTCCCAACTTTCTTTTGATAATCCTCATCAAGCTCTTATTATTGGATTCAACTTGCCCATTCTCTTAGGGATAATATGGGGGAAAGTGAGTCACTCTTATCTAATAATTCAATCACTCCTTAATAAATTTAGCCAACCTAAAGCACATTGCATTATTTTTATTAGTTTGTTTGGTGCCCCAAACCTGGTTGCAATGTGATCAAGGATAAAATAATTCACCACCTTGCTAGTGGCCTTTCTAGTGGGGACTACCTCAAATAATTTGGCAAAATAGTCAATAGAAACTAGAATTCATTTAAAACCACCACTACATTTCTCTACAATCTCCCCATTAAATTCAACTCCCCACTATTGGAAAGGTACTTCCACTATGATAGGTTTTAAGGGTAACAACATTAAGATTTTCAGCTTGCCTAAGAAATGTTGGCATGTATCATATTTTTAGACCATCCTATGTATATCTAAGAAGAGACTTGGCCACCAATAACCTACTATAAGCACCCTATGGGCAATGGTTTTAGCCATGAAGTGCCAACCACACACACCATTATGCAATTTTGATAAAATTGTGATGGCCTCTTTTTCATCCAAGAATTTCAGAAGAACTCTCTCTCTATTGGTCCACATTAATGTCCCCTCTACTATGATGTATTTTACAGACTACAATTTAAATGTTCACCTCTGGTTCTCATTGAGATCAAAATGGTAGTTCATGTTTAATATGTAGAACACAATATCCTTCTACTAGGGAGAAGCATAAAGTGCACATCTTTGTTCAATGTCTTCACTTTCCACGAAGTTAATCTTGGAGGCCTCCAAGTTTGACTCAACCATCAACTTGGCTAACCCTTGGGCACCTAACCAATTTAATGATGTGTATGTCTATGTTGAACTCCTAAATTTTTTTATCCATCAATATCTTCAGGTAATCACTTCTTGTTGGATAAAGATGTCTTTTACTATTGTATGTGACACATATGCGATAACCTAAGAACCTGCTAAATAAGGCATAAAGTTCTTCATAGTTTTTACTAGGGCATAGACCTTGTTTTCCATAATATGATATTTTAGATTAGCATTTTGGAGAGACGTGATGAAGTGCGATAGAGGCTACTCAAAACCTTATTTATTCTTTTGCAATAAGAATGTGGCAATGGTATGGAAGGATGCAAAATAAAATAGCTAAAAAGGCTTGGAAAAATCTAGTGATACAAGGATAGGGGCTTGTTTGATTACTTCTTTGATTTTTTGAAAAGACTAGATTGCATCACTTCCCATGCTACAACTTGCCCTTTCTTCAAAATTTTAGAAATAGCCTTTGTTGTCTTAACAAAATTTGACAAAAATCTCGATGAAATTAATCCATCCAAAGAAAGACTAGAGTCCCTTGACTATCTCAGGCTAATGGATTATCTCTATGGTAGTAACTCTCTTAGGATTAATCCTAATCCCATCATTGGACACATTATGTCCCAATAGCTTGTCTTTAGTTACCCCAAAAATACATTTTTTGGGATTTAAAGAGATTCCAAACTACAAACACCTTATGAATATTTTCTCAAGATGGTTACAATGTTCATTCTCATATTTTGATATAGTGGTCAAATCATCATAGTACTCAACAATAATAATATCAATAGCATAAAAAAAAGATACATCCATCCCCCTTTGAAAAGTTGCCCCAACATTTGTTAAACCAAATAGCATCCTGACATACACATATCTTCCCCATGGAGTGGTGAAAGTAGTTTTGTATTTCTCAAACTCCTTGAATTTGACCTTGTTATAACTACAGAATCCATTCATCATGGATAGTAATTCACATCTGATTACCTTTTGTAGCATCACCTCCATATTAGGCAAAGGGTAATTGTCCTTCAAAGATGATATATTCTTGAAATACACACATAACCTGACATCCCCATTCTTGTTTTGAACAGGAACCCAGTTTGATACCCAAGAGTGCCTAATAATTTTAATTATTCCTCCATCCCCAAGTTTGGCTAGCTCTTGCTATATTTTTGGGGCTAGTGAGGGATTTATTGGCCTATGCTTCTATCTGAAAGGCTTCATATTAGGGCTTAGGGAAATTTCATGTTGAAAAAATCCTCCCTATATGATTTCAAACCTTCATTTGATCATGCAAACACCTAGCTATATATTTGATATGAGAAGTGTTCTAATTTTGGGATTCAACTTCTATCCTATGTATACATGCTTGGGAGTGGATTGGGCTCCTAATTTGATCTCATCCAAATCATTAGCAATAATAGGTGCAAGCTTGGAATTATGCCTGTTATTTCAGAAAAATGTACCCTTGGGGGCTTTTTCCTAAAGGTTTAGCTCCCAGGTTTGTAGATTTGCATTTAGAGCATTTTGTATGATAATTCAAACTCCTAATGAGAAAACCCTTGGGTCTTGTGACAAATAGGACCTAGGGGGTACTAATTTAATGATCCTCGAGCAAAGACAAGGGGGTGGACAAGGGCACTAGAGCCTTAGTCCAGCCCTATTTTGGGTCTGCCCTAATTTTTAGTGCCAGGTTTGTGACCGTTATTTGGTATCCAGGCCAACAACATAACTTTCAAATATGAAATTCTTGGTGAGAATCTTAATAGTTGCATATATAAGCATGCTTATGGTTTCATTAGCAAACTAGAAGATCATTGGCAAGTTTTATGATTGTGAGCTATTGGCATATTTGTGATTATCATTGTGTTGCAAAGCATAGCATGGTTATTGTGTGTGTTTGTAGGTTGGATTGCATCTTCTCCTCATGGCATTGAAGAAATTCTTCCTTCCATGAGAGCTTCATCATCAAGGTAACATTTATTGTGCTTGGTCAATCATTTATCATTTGGATTTTACCTCTCTCCCATAAGGGCACGCACTCTCTCTCTCTAACAATAATGTTTGGAAGACTTGAATGTCTCTCTAGTGCTTGATTGAGGCAAGCCTCTAAACACCACAACCCCCTCCCATACTCCTTGTGATTGTAGGTTACAGGTTGTGAAAGCCAAAGAAGTGGAGTTGTAGAGAGTAGGAGGACACTGTGGAGATTCCAGATCCCGAAGGAGGAGCCTACTTGGACTAGGACACTATCAACCTTGTCCTCCCCATCTAAAGACTTAGAAATAGACTAGACAGTGAGCATCAAGGTTTGTAGAGCTTTTGACATCTAGAAGAATCTTCCTCAGTGGACTAGGGCACCATCAACCATTTCCTCCACTGTCGGATCATGAAAAATGGAAGACACAACAGAAATTAGTGTCGAAAGGAGATCAAGAATCCACAAGAAAATCTACTTCTTGGACTAGGGTGCCATCACCATTGTCCCTGACATTTCCATTTCCTGGACCACAAAAAATAGTGAGTTAAGATTCTCTGCCCTCTGTGTAATTCCTGTCGTATTTGTTGTAATTTGCATATTTGATTATTGTTTTGCTTAAATTAGGGTTTTAAGAGCATAAAATCATTAGTTAGCAATATTGTGTGATCACATCTAAATTTCCCAATAGAAAACCAAGTGGCAACTCAAATCTGATAGTTGACTCTCCTCTCGATGGGAAAAACACTCGGTTGAAAAGCCCTTGGAATGTTTGTGAAAAGGAGGATTCAAACTAAAACAAACAACCCCATCATCCGCCTTTTAATATAAAACATTTTGGTGAACCTATGTTTTTGAAATTTTTGGCACCTTGATGAGTGTTGTTTGATAGATTTGCATTCATTCATTTTATTGCATTAAAAAATTTACAAAAAACTGATATATTTGGAAAACTTGAAAAAATTTGCATTCTAGGGTTTGATTTTTGACATAGTTTTCATTCATTCAATTGTATTTAATTAATTCTCTAATTTTCACATCAGATATGAAATTCATTATCATTCAATTCATTGTTTTCAATATTGCATTTGAAAAATTACAAAAAAAAAATTGAAATAATTGGAAAATTTGTAAAAATTGGCATATTAGACTTGCATTTGTTTTTTGTAAACTTTAAACTCATTGGCATTTAATTTAAATTAATTTCTGTTATTTACATTATATCTGATCCAATATATAGAATTTCATCATTTACAATTCATTTGCATTGCATTCGCATGCTTGATTTGTTAAAAATTGCTTGAAATTTTGCATTTTTCATGAGAACCTAGTTTTGTATGAGCTAGGGTTGTAGTCAAAAAATTGTTTCAGATTTTACTACCTTGTTAAAACACTCATTAGGTCTGATTCCTAATTTTAGTGTTGCATCATAGTGGCCTCCTTGTGAAATTTCATGCCTAGGGTTTGAAAACTTGCATTTTCACTAGATTTGAGCCTATCGTCTTGCTAGATTTGCACTCCAAGCATGTTGTAAGGAATTTTATTACACTAATTTGTTGTTATTAGAATTATTATCTTCTTCCCGTTCTCAATTTCCTTACAACACCCTTTCCTTTGGGCTTTTGCATTCAAATTTTGGAAAAATTTGCATATTTTTGTTATTTTTGCACTAGGATTTGATCTAGAGTGGCACTATAGGTGTGTTGTAATAGATGTTTTGGAATTAGGTGGCTGTTATTACTGTTATAAGTTTCTCTCCATCATCATTTTACTTACAACACTCACTGCCCTAGTCTTTTGCATTGAGATTTGGTGAAAATTTGCATATTTTGGCCTATTTTCACTAGGTTTTGGCTTATCAACTTTCTAGAGTTGCTTCAAAAGCATGGTGTGAAAGATATTCTTGCATTGGTGTTAAGAATATCATTAAAAAACAAGCATTTTTTTCTTTAAACATATCATGTACCTATGGTTTATTCTGTTAGTTTGTGTATATTGTTACATGAGTATTATAACTCACTGCCCTAATAGAAATATTCCTTTAAGAAGAAGCATAAGACACATGGGATCTAGTGCTCTTGAAGAGATTGGTACACTAGACACCTTCTTTACAAAAGGAGAGACACAAATGTTACAAGATACTATACCTATCACAAGTACAATGGAAGAGCAAACTTTTCATGATGTTGATGATACTATTGAGGTGACAGGACATGTATTTGATGAGCAAATAGACAAGCTTGATAAAGAGTTAGCCAATTTTCAAGCATTTATGGAAAACGAGAGGATAGATGAAGAAGCTATTCCTGCAATTCATAACATAAGGGAATTGATAAAAGAAGGACAAGATGGTGTTAATATGATCCATGGTTTAGCACATATTGTACAAACCAATATTATGCCAGTGACTAAATGTGCAAAAGTGATAAATAACACTTTGTCACCATCTCATATGCAAGTATTGGTACCTATACTGACTATGGGAATATCTACATTTACATCAAATATTTTGACAACCAATGCAAATGCTTGTAGTAATGTCACCGCTAGTATTGGAGTATCTAATAGCACTAATTCACAAAATTATAGAGCTGTCAGATTCAACTATCAAAACCTTGCCCCTAAGGTGTCTTCATATCACTCTCAACCACCTATTCAATCCTCTTATTCTCAACCATTTTCCACATATGCTCAACCATCCAATTATTCACAACCTCCGCTTGTCACTACCCATTGTCAATCTCCTCCACATTTTGGTTCAAAATTTTCACCAAAAACTGTATCTCCTAATGACGCTATTCTAAATCAACTTTTGCAAGGCATGACCTCTTTACAACAAAAAGTGACAAGCTTGTAAAATAATTCACAACCTAATATACCAACTTACCATGCTCATAATCCTTTATCCTATATAATTTTGAGAACTCTTATGCCTGATAAGTTTGAAACTCCGTGTTTTGAAAAATATGGTGGAAAAGGCGATCCTAGTACTCATGTGGTGGCGTTCACAGCTATGTATAGTGATTTCTACTTTGAAGAGGACTTTTTAGAAAAACTTTTCACACAGTCCCTCAAAGATACTGCTTTAGAATTTTTTTGCTCCTTACCTCCAAACTCAATACATTCTTTTTCGCAATTAATTGATCAATTGCTACAACATTTTCAAGCAAACATCGGACCCCAAGTCTCTCTGATTGATTTGGTTCATTGCAAGCAAGGCCTAAAAGAGAAGATGAATAAGTTTATTAGCCGATATCAAGGACTTTATGCACAAATTCAATATCAAATGAAAGATGATGATATTCAGAAGATATTTATAACAAATTTGCACCCTAACATTCATGATAAGATCCTCTTGATGAAGTATAACTCTTTTCAACACCTATGCACTACCCTTCATGACTACCAACTTTCATCTAACCAATATGAAAATCAAAACTCATCAGCTCAAGTTGGCCAATCCGAGGGTGGGTCATCACAAAACAAATTCAAGAGGAACAACAAGTGTTTCATCAAGGTTATTGGACTGAATAACTTTTCTCAAGTGTCTGCTATCACTAATCCGAAGAAGGCACCATATCAGCAAAGAAAGTTCACTCTAATATCTAAATCCTATCATTATATCATGAATCAAGCTCTGAGTAATAATCTCTTGAAGCTTCCCTCAATTAAACCAGTGGATCCTAACAAAATGAAAGGACATTATTTTGATGCTAATGCCTTTTGTCACTATCATCAAACACAAGGACATGATACTAAATGATGTATGCATCTTAAACATGAAATACAAGACCTAATTGACTTGAATGTTATACAAGTATCTGGTGTGAATGATAATGGGAATAAGTCGGTTGCTCCGCTGAATCATAATTTATAGATTTTTACTAATCCTTTCCCTAAGCATATGGATAGCAATTTGATGGAACAAAACACATTAGAGATAGAAGAGGATTATTTAGACTACAATGAGATAATTGCTACAATTGAAGTGGATAAGGAAAATACTCAAGTATCACCTCGTCCACGAGCAAGAGGCATCTACTCTAAAGTTCCTCCTCCGTTATCCCTTCAGGGATCAGGAGCAAATCAACATATACCAAAGAGACAAATGGAAAAACTGAAGCAAGAGATTATGACAATAGAAAAGGATGAAATAGTACAAGATAGTCCTTGTCATTATGATAGACAGAAGAAATAGAACAAGAGAAATAAAAATTGGAAACGAGCATGATGATTATCATCAGTTGGAAATAACAGTGGTTCTCCTCCTTGTAAGAAACAAAAGATTTAACATAAACAAGGAAGTGTTGAGAAAGTACCACATGGACTCTCTGATAAAAAGCAACATCTTAATAAGAACCACTCAAACTTCTCACAAAACTTGATTGAATACCTCTCCAAGAGGTTCGCAAGTTCCAAAATTTAGCGTGATTTCACTAGCAGGTAAGTATCTCTAACTCTTTATCTCTTGTGATGTGCTTCCCCCGTGATGTGTTATGTGTTGTGAGGCCTCCTAGGATGATCCTTGATTCTCTTGTAAGGTCAAGGATACTAGGAGACCGCCTCTGTCGTGACCTTCTTCTATTTGTATCATCATTCTTCTATATCTCCTCTCCTATGATTTCATTGTTGTGTGTTGTGTCTTACGGACATAGCATTGCGGTTGGTGAATTGGGGGCACCCTCCTATGTGACTATCCCTAAGGCACTTATTTTTCTCTTTGATTTATTTTTTAGCTTCTTGTAGTGTTTCCACCTAGTGGGTGGATGACAAAAAACATATTATATTGATGTGGACCTAGTGTCCTTTTAGTGAGTAATCAAAAAATGGACCTAGTCCATACATGATGATGGGGTTGTAACATTTTATCTGACACTTGGGTAGTGGAATCACTCTATGATTTCTCTATCTTGATGTTGATGTTGATGTTATCTTATCTTGCTAACAACACTTTAACAATACTGCTACTCTGTGCACTTTGTTTATCATGGATATTGCCTTGCTTGGCTCTTTCATGGAGTTGATCATATGCATTATTGTTTATCATGATTATTTAGATTGTAACACTTTTCTTGCATGGATGTGTTTGAGGGAACATTCGGTGATCGTAAGGTACATGTCATCTCTGGGGGGCATGGGCTTTGCAAGAGATCGTGTTCCCTTGTGTGTTTTCTTCCTAACTTAACGTGTTTGATATCAGTTCATGATATCAACCACCTTAAGGTGGGGGCATATATAAGGTAAGATGTCTTCTTTAGATCATAGTAAAGCATGTTTGAACAATCTAAAACTCAATCAATCATTTAAGCCCTCTACGGAGATGGAATATCAAGTATATCCTTTTGTCTTAAGCCCTCATCGTGAGGTGGGGATGGTGTATTTCTCAGAGAGATTGCGTTATCTTGTCATTTTCAAAAGTCCTCATTGGGAGGTAGGGAGGGGTTTTATGACTAACTCAACCCTTAAGCATGTTTTTGTTAGTTGTTGTGGTGAAGCCCAATCATCAATGTGTGCCTATAATGTGCCTAAGATGGTGATGAGCCTAGCAATAGTTTCACTCCATCGCTTGTCTGTCGTGTTTTCTCCATGTCTTTAGCATGTGTGTGTATGGCGTGTTTATTCTCAAAGTACAAGACCAGTGGCAGTGAGCTCCTCTATACTTTGGGATTTGTTTGGCATGTTTGTTCTCAAGGTGTAAGACTAGTGGTGAATAGCTCCTCTGCACCTTGGGATTTTGTTTGGCATGTTCGTTCTCAAAAAGTGCAAGACCAGTGGTGAATAACTCCTCTACACTTTTTAGGATTTGTTTGTTTACTTTCCTTGTACTTGCATTATGCATTTCATATGGAAAAATCAAAAAGAAAATAATCATTGCATTCATTGTATTCTCTGTGCTCTACATGTCTTCAATGTTGTATTCTTTATGTTTTGCGTGTTTGTAATTATCTTCTCCATGTTTTACATGCCTGTCATTATCTTCAATGTGTTTGGTGTGTCTTCTCCATGCTTTGCATGTTTTCTATGTTTGTTGACCTTACTTTAATGCATGTATTGGTCTCACATTTAATACATACATTAAAGTGGGGGCTAAATGTTATGTCAGGAAAATGCACCGTTCGGGGCTTTTTCCTAAAGGTTTAGCTCCCAATTCTTTAGATTTGCATTTAGAGCATTTTGCATGATAATTAAGACTCCCAATGAGCAAATCCTTGGGTCTTGTGACAAATAGGACCTAGGGGGTGCTAATTTAATGATCCTTGAGCAAAGACAAGGGGTTGGACAAGGGCGCTAGCACCCTAGTCCAGCCCTATTTTGGGTCTACCCTAATTTTTAATGTTGGGTTTGTGACTGTTATTTGGTCTCCAGGCCAACATCATAAGTTTCAAATATGAAATTCTTGGTAGGAATTTTAATAGTTGCATATATAAGCATGTTTAGGGTTTCATTTGCAAACTAGAACATCATTGGAAAGTTTTATGATTGTGAGCTATTGGCATATTTGTGATTATCATTGTTTTGTAGAGCATAGCATGGTTATTGTGTTTGTTTGTAGGTTGGATTGCATCTTCTCCTCATGCCATTGAAGAGCTTCTTCCTTCCTTAAGAGCTTCATCATCAAGGTAACATTTATTGTGCTTGATCAATCATTTATCATTTGGATTTCACCTCTGTCCTACAAGGACATGCACTCTCTCTCTAACAACTATGTTCAGAAGACTTGAATGTCTTTCTGGGACTTGACTAAGGCAAGCCTCTAAACACCACAACCCCCTCCCATACTCCTTGTAATTGTAGTTTACAGGTTGTGAAAGTAGAAGAAGTGGAGTTGCAGAGATCACGAGGAGACTGTGGAGATTCCAGATCTTGAAGGAGGAGCTTGCTTGGACTAGGGCGCCATCAACCTTGTCCTCTGCATCTGAAGACTCAGAAATAGACTAGATAGTGAGCATCAGGGTTTGCAGAGCTTCCAACATTTGAAAGAATCTTCCTAAGTGGACTAGGGTGCCATCAACCTTGTCCTCCACTGTCGGATCATGAAAAATGGAAGACACAAAAGAAATCAGTGTCAGAAGGAGATCAGGAATCCATAGGAAAATCTGCCTCTTGGACTAAGGCACCATCATTGTTGTCCCTGACATTTCTATTTCTTGGACTGTGAAAAATAGCGAGTTAAGATTCTCTGTCCTCTATCTAATTCCTATTGCATTTGTCGTAATTTGCATATTTGATTACTGTTTTGCTTAAATTAGGGTTTTAAGAGCATAAAATCATTAGTTAGCAATCTTGTGTGATCACATCTGAATTTCCCAACAGAAAACCAAGTGGTAACTCAAATCTAATAGTCAACTCTCCTCTCGATGGGAGAAGCACTTGGTTGAAAACCCCTTGGAATGTTTTGTGGAAAGGAGGATTCAAACTAAAACAAACAACCCCATCATCCCTCTTTTCATATCAAACAATGTCTATCTAAGAACTCCTCTTCCATTGCTTCACCTCTAAAGTCTCCCATACTCACATGTCTAAGAAACATATCCCTTCTTTTGACTCCTCATGTTCATCAATTACATTTTGGGATCTTTTTCTATTTCCAACCATATCTCCTTACCATTTCTAGGTATATGTGCTAATCAATGTTATCATTGATATCAACATGTTTATTTTATCATTGATGTCAACTGTGTCTTATGATGAAGTTATTATTGTTTGATTAAGTTAATCTGCTAAAAGGTGATTTGGATTCTTTGTATAGATCTTGACCATAAATGAAAAAGGAGGATATTGTTGTATGTGCTAAACGGTGTTGTCATTAGTGTCAACATGTTTGTGTTGTCATTGGTGTCAACTGGGCCTTCTGATGAAGTTATTATTGTTTGATTCAATTGCTTTGCTAAAAGGTGATTTGGATGATTTGTATAGATACTGAAGGTGTTGAGGATATGCTTATGTAGCTGGGTTTCCAAGTGCTTTTGAGAAAATTTGATTAATACTAGAAACAATGTGTTGAAGGAGACTTCTGGCTTACAAAATATGTTTGAGTTTTTGCTCTGCATTTCTTCTATGTTAGAGATTTGAGTGTGTAGTTTGGATATGTTGTCTAGAAGTGTTTGTAGATGTTAAATCTAGAATTTGGTGCTCTAGATTACTATGAAGTGAAATTTATGTTCACCAGTTTGAGAATAGTATTTCATAATGTTTCTAAAGTTGTGCAGAGGTGTCTGTGAGAAAGTATTTCACTCCATATTTCTCTGCGGAATGGTTTCAGATGTTGTGGTTCTAGATATATGTTTATAAGGATCTTACCTATCTTTTATTCAAAAGGTTTGTGATTTGGTGATCCAGAAAGCAAGTTCTAGTGTAGTAGAGTTTGGCAGTGTTTTTTGTAAGTAGATAGTGAACCTTCTTCAGGTGAAAGTTGTTGTGGATAAATTTGCTAATTTCTAGGTGAATTCAAGATGTTCGTGGATGTTTTAGATTGTGTTAAACCCCTTTTTATCATCCACAATTTATGTTTTTGATCATGGAAGCATGTGATCAATAAATCCTTATGTCTACATTGTTTGG
The DNA here is from genome assembly GCA_027924645.1 of Cunninghamia lanceolata. NCBI lineage: Eukaryota > Viridiplantae > Streptophyta > Pinopsida > Cupressales > Cupressaceae > Cunninghamia > Cunninghamia lanceolata. The sequence continues at coordinate 24,477,479 of BSBN01000377.1, read as the reverse complement.
TCGACCTTGAATTTTTGTGTTGATTAAGTAGTTGATTTGGTGATTGCTAATTTCTAGGTGAATTCAAGATGTTCCTGGATGTTTCAGATTATGTTAAACCCCTTTGTATGGTCCACAATTTATGGTTTTGATTGTGGAAGCATGTGATCAATAAATCCTTATGTCTACATTGTTTGGCCGACCTTGAATTTTTGTGTTGATTAAGGAGTTGATTTGGTGATTATGTGAGTGTTGTGTAATGTGCTTGGATAGATTTAGGTTTGAACTAAGGTGTAAATTGGTTTAGCTTCATTCCTTTGTGTCATAGAATGTTTACGTCCAGACCTAATTCAAATATTATGTGTTTTCCAATCTCAGAGACTATTTCAAGAATTGAAGATTGTGTTGCCAACCTTGGAGATTGATTTCAAGGTTGATGGTGGTATAAATTGTTGGAGTACAAGACCACTGAGAGGGAGGGGGTGAATCAGTGGTCTATAAACTTTAACAATTTTTGCACCTTTTAATCTACTAGATAGACAATGAGAGAGACTTTAAAAATTTATCAAACACATATGTATAAGTAAGATGATAATTAGTATGATCAAGACCTCAAATACAAAACATTAGGGCACACACATAAAGATAAACAAAATGAACCATAACACATGTTTTTGATGAGTGGAAAACCCTCATAGGGATAAAAAACCACTCTTGAATCCTTCCACTTTATTATGCCTCACTGGCAAAACCAATAACCTTCACTAGGTATAATTAGTGGCTCACTAACACAACCTCACTGGAAAAATAGTTTGTAGGAGCACCCACTCCCTATGTGCCTCACTGGCAAAATACAGCCTCACTGGAAATAAACAGGCCTCACTGGCTACAATGTTTGCAGGAGCACCCACTCCTTGCATACAAAAAGAGAAGAAAAATACTTTAGGGGGTTACCCTGATTCTATACAAAGCATCAAATCACTTAACACATATACAACATCACTTTCATCAACACCAAAGACTTCTTCTTCTCATCATAATCTATCTTTGTCATGAACAAGTACTACCCCTGTATTCATAGGAACCCCTACACTCTCAACATCTACTAATAGTCTCAATCTGTAACATCAATCAAGCCTTCTTCTATATACTAATTTATATCATTTGACATTTATATATTCAAACTATAAACATTCCACCTCCCATACAAAAGATCATTATAGATGAAAATGAACTCTTGATCACAACTCTATAGCACAAGAAGTAATGAGAACCATATAAAGTAATGATTGCACCATATCACCCTAATCCATTAACAATGAAAATATGAAGACCAATGATAAAAACTCCATTCTGACATATGAAACCCTGGTAAAAGTCCTTCACCATTTCTCTGCAACTTCATTGTATAACACTAAAATCATACTTCACATTTGAATCTTTCTATATCACAGACTACATCACTAAACTTGACAATATGTACATGCATATGTAGATCTGTCTCTTAAGAACACAAAACACCAATCTTCATAATCCAACCTATCAGACAGAGAAAATAAATAAATTCTCTAGCCCTTTTTTTTTGGTGGAAGAACAATTAAAAAGAAGTTAAACCGTCCTCATGGATCTACCCATCAAATTTTGATTTGGAGGAGTATTCGTTGGAATTTGAATCATTTATAAATGAGCACCGTTGATCTCTCCTTTCATGCCCTTTATGCCTTTTAATCTCATCCTTAGATTTCGCTTTGGGCACCCATTTTAAAAGGTTTAACCGAGTCCTCTAGTGTCGACTAGGCATTGGGGCCGGTCTTCATATGTTTCACAACCCTTAAGTAGTAACTTAAGTTACCAAAGACCTGTGGTAGTAGGTCAAATAAAAAATATAAAAAAAAGTGTATACATTTTGGGAAGGTTTAAAACATGACAGGTTTTTTTAAAGCTTAGGGTTTTTAAGGTCCTAAAGTCAATTATTTGGTAAAACCCTAACACACACTTCGATACAATTTGGCTATATAGAAACATACCATTAGCAAGGGGACTCTATCTATGACACAGAGATATCTACTAATAACAAAATATGTTGACTCTACAAGAGTAATCCCTTGATAAAGGAAGAGGCTCATTTGATCAAAAATCACCTGGTTAATATCAATCAAAGACAACTCATATCACCAACTCTCCAATACATTACATGTTGTCATCCCTGATGTTGTGTCACTAATCCATTCTTGTCTTTACCTGATCATGACCATACCAAATCATTCCAGTATGAAGTCCTGTAGCACCATCAAACCTAACCAATATAACATGAGTCATGAAGCTTGATGATGTGTTTATCCCAACATCATCATGAAGTACTAACACTGTGAGAACTTGAATTCCCTACGATGAAAACATCATGAAGCATAGTAGCATGGCATAAACTTCTCAACACCAACATCTTGATCATCATCTCATGATGAATGATCTTTATAACCTGATATGAAACCTCACTTGATATAAAAAATCCTGAACCACCATGTCAAATCCAACATGAACATGATGTCATACAGCATGTGAACCCTTGTGTGAAACTTTCTGTGAAGCATGGGAAATGACCAATAACCAACATCAAATAACATTAACACAACATCATCCATGAACTTCATCATGAATACATCAAAGATCAACAATACCATGAGGACATCTTGGTTCATTGACACTTTGACATCAATGACAAACAATCTACAATCTCCCTATTTGTCATTGATGGCAAACTACCACAAATGCCATTTCCTCTCTTCGCCTTTGACATCGAATGAAAAAGGATCCAAAACAATCACTCCCCCTGCAAAAGATATACTGCCATCCTTGGAGTAAGAAAGCAAATCCTTCTCCCAGACAAATTGTCATAGCAAATAATGCCAAACCATGACTAAAAAAACCCTGCACTTTTCAAGTGTTCAAATATTGATAAGCAATTTATTAATCACTACAGTTTCCATTTCAAAAGGGATGTAACCAATGTTGAATGAAAGCATCTTGAAAGATCACTGAGGTGTCAACTAAAAATTCATTGTCATTGCACAAGAGCATCAGATCACACTGTCCCATGGAATAACCATAAAGCTAAGAGAGAACTGCTAGGTCAAAGCAATCATTCCATTGTCAAATGATATTCTAGGACTGTCATTTCAACACTCCTTAATCACTGCAATCTAAAAGTATTCACTATAAAAACTAGCTTTACTATCAGAGCAAACAAAATGAAGAGCTAGCCATGATACTTCATCCCATCACTCTAAAAACCAAAGCCACTTGCATTAATGTTAATTGTCAACAACATTGTTCCCTACTAACAATACCACTTTGATGTCTCACTCTCTGTATATCATAGACCTCTTGACTTCTAGGCATTAGAGATCTAGCCATCCATCTCTTGATATCACATTTTATGAACACCATGACTTAGTAATCCTATTATGACATGAGTATCAGGAAGACAATACATACCCTGATGGCATGAAACACAATTCAAAACATATTCACCATCTTAGGAAAGAACAATACCACCTGAATTATGAGTAGAAAACTCACAACATGAAGCATAGGCAACCACCAACATATATGTAGTTCAAGAAGACCACTTGAGAACACCTTACTGTCCAGTGACATGAAGATCATGACAACATAAAATTGTGACATATCACACTATAGTCATCACATCATAGAGAAGAGCACAAGGCATGGATCAATATGTATCAATTATCATTATCACAAGACTGCCTACTTACCACAACTTCAACTTTCATTGTCAAGGAACAATATACTGCACCACAGGCATGAAAAATATCACCTCACTGAACTCATGATACAAGACATCTTATATCACAACTTTGTTATCTATTATCATTGACCATTGTCTTCAATTTGCTAAAAGACTCCCTCAAGACAATACAACAAATACACATTAGGTCATAAAACCACCTTCAAGCAAGCATAAATTATTACAAAACAAAATGCCAATGTCATCAAGAGAATTGAATAGACCACCAAAATAGTATCACTGTGAGGATGACATTATTCATTAACTTCCCCTAAATAACAATCACTTGACAAATTTGCACTACACTCTGAGACCATCACTATCTTGTCATTTGAAGATGACTCCAACATACTGATCACTCAAGTATTCAAGCCATGAAGTAATTAATTGATCCCACCTAATCAACATTGATCTGTCAATCATATGAAGGTATAATGAAGGCACTAGTCTAATGAAGAGCTCAAGAGATACCACTGCAGCAATATTTCCTCATGACAAGGACATATCTGTGTTACCAAGAAGATCATGATCCAAGGAACTAAAGCATCATGTCACTCCAAACCAATAGATGTAAACCACATAGAGTTATAAATCTCTTAAATAACTTGAAACACAACATAGTATCAATACATCACTTTTCCAAGACACTCAAAGAATAATAGTTCATTACACTACACTTATTTGAGGCATGTTTTGTTTGATCCTTAAGTCATTTTGACAAACCTTCAAACCTTGATAAAGATCATACCCTGTTTCAAAGCTCTTAATGTCTGCATAGACTATAAGGCTACTAACAAAGATTACAGAGTCTAATATAAACCTACAAACTGAAGTCATAACTGCACCATACCAAGAAGACTGATTGACATCTACAAATCATTAACATACTGTCATGTCAACCCTTTTTCTACATACCCCTATTCTTGGCATCAAGATGAAATGAAAGTAACAAAGCAATATCAAACTATTTTTATCATCTTGCTAGTTCTTTCCTCTCATCATCATACATTATATCACACCTCTGCAAATTGTGACACCATCTAAACACCATATCAGCACAAGATCCATAGCACTTGTTCAAGGCATCAAGGCAGCCTTCATAAAACCATCATAAACAAAGATCCATATCCATAATGCCACACAATATTATTCTCAACACTTGTCAAGTGTTGTTTACGAGGATGAATGATAATACATTAATCATCTCTCCCTCAACTCAACTTCTCTTTATGCACTTATAGATGTCACTTGTGCAGTATGCACAAGCTCAGATTCTTTCTTCTCTTTTTCTCGTTTCCTTCTCCAAACTGTTACAGTCCCTATTTTCTTGTGATGACTAAAAGATTTCACCAAATTGATCTTACAAAACAATGCTTTATGTCCAACCTTATGACACCTATAGCATGTGATCTTATGACCAACATGAGGAACACAATCATATTCTCTTGACAACCAAAAAGAACTTCTATGATCATACCTTGCAAGTATCCAACAATCTCTTTCTATGTGACTAGATTTATTATAGTTATAACAAACATTGTTACAGTTGTGATTCAACAAACTATAAGAACTATTATCCTTATTCCATCCAAGACCATTTCTTGAGTGAGTTTTACAATCTCTACCTCTATGACCATAAACATGACAAGAATAGCAATAACCATGAAATTGAGAGTAGTTGTACCTTATTCAATGGTATTGTCTGACAGGTGGACATATTAAGGAGTTACTTGTCCTTCTTCCTTTATCAGTAAGTTTTTCTTCTGTTTGATCTTCAGGAGTAGCAGCATGATGGACCAAATCTATCTTCTTCCTTGGTGTATTCTTGACTTTAGAAGTCTTCCCTTCTTCATAACATAGACCAGTAGTGTCCTTAATATTCTTTTGCTTCCTCAACAAGTCATTTAAACATTCAATACTCTTTTCAAACTGTAGATTCTTGTGTAACTTAGAAGATGCCTTTTCAAATTCCTTTCTCAAAGAAACTATTTTTGACTCTAGTTTTAGACATTCATTAGTTTTGACTTCTAGATCAGAATTTGTAATATCAACTACCCTTTTTGCTTCTTCTATTTCTGTCTTTAGGTTGATAATCAATTTGTCAGATTCATCAACTTGACTCTTTAAGTCTACAATAAGATTTCTTGCCTCTTCAAGTTCTAAAGAAACTTTTACAAAATCTGAACATACCTTGTCTTTGGAATCTTTTTCTTGTTGAAGTTGGTCTTTTAGTCTCTTATTCTCTTTTATGAGTTGCTTGATAGTGTCTAGAGCACACAAGAGTTCTCCTTCTAAATCAACCTCACATTCCTATTCATCATACTCTTGTTCATAGTCATTTTCACTCACAAAGATGTCTCCTTCATCATCAATCTTAACAACAAAATCATCTTCTCTTACATCAAGTTCTTGTCCACTTACACTCATAATGAAGTCTTCCTTTTTATCAAGACTCTCAACTGTAGGACCATTCTCTTTATCACACTTTGTATCAGCATTTAGGAGTTGGTCAAGCAACAACTCATTGCTTGACTTGACTGGGGCTTAGTTTACAATATTTTTCTTGGCTTCTTTCTTTTCTCTATTTATTTTACACTTTCTCATGGTAATCCACTATCAAGACCTACCCAAGCCTATTAGACTTTTGCAAGGAACCTATGCTTTGATACCACTAAGAGGGGGGGTGAATCAGTGGTCTATAAACTTTAACAAATTTTTGCACCTTTTAATCCACTAGATAGACAATGAGAGAGACTTAAAAAATTTATCAAACACATATGCATAAATAAGATGTTAATCAGTACGATCAAGACCTCAAAGATAAAACATTAGGGTACACACATAAAGATAAACAAAATGAACCATAACACATGTTTTTGATGAGTGGAAAACCCTCATAGGGATAAAAAACCACTCATGAATCCTTCCACTTTATTATGCCTCACTGGCAAAACCAATAACCCTCACTAAGTACAATTAGTGTCTCATTGACATAGCCTCACTGGAAAAATAGTTTGTAGGAGCACCCACTCCCTATGTGCCTCACTGGCAAAATACAACCTCATTGGTAACAAACAGGCCTCATTGACCATGCAAGCCTCGTTGGCTACAATGTTTATAGGAACACCCACTCCCTACATACCGAAATAGAAGAAAAATAATTTAGGGGGTTACCCTAATTATCTACAAGGCATCAAATCACTTAACACATATACAACATCACTTTAATCAACACCAAAGACTTCTTCTTCTCAGCATAATCTATCTTTGTCATGAACAAGTATTGCCCCTGTATTCATAGGAACCCTTGCACTCTCAACATCTAATGATAGTCTCAATCTGCAACATCAATCAAGCCTTCTTCTATACACTAATTTATATCATTTGATAGTTATATCTTCAAACTATAAACATTCCACCTCCCATACAAAAGGTCATTACAGATGAAAATGAACTCTTGAGCACAACTCTATAGCACAAGAAGTAATGAGCACCATATAAAGTAATGAATAATAAAAATATGAAGACCAATGATAAAAATTCCATTATGACCAGTGAAATGGGTATAGACCTTTGCATCACATAAAAAAACCTAACTGGTAAAAGTCCTTCACCCTTTCTCTACAACTTTCTTGTATGACACTGAAATCATACTTCACATTTGAATCTTTCTGTATCACATAGTACATCACTAAACTTGACAATATGCACATGCATCTGTAGATCTGTCTCTTAAGAACACAAAACACCAATCTTCATAATCCAATCTATTAGACAGAGAAAATAAATAAATTCTCTTGCCCTTTTTTTTCAGTGGAAGAACAATTAAAAACCAGTTAAACTGCCCTCAAGGATCTACCCGCCAAATTTTGATCTAGAGGAGTATTCATTGGAATTTGAATCATTTATAAATGAGCATCTTTGATCTCTCCCTTCATGCCCTTTATGCCTTTTTCTAAGGCCAATTATTTTTCCTTCCTTATTTTGATCATTTTAGATTTCAGTTGCTGACATTATCATACTTTTAGAGACTATTGTTCCATTATGCAGATTTGATTATATCTCCTGATTTTCATTTGACATTGATTAGACATATGGTGATTCAATTTGATCATATTTTGATGCTATGTTAAGACTAGACATGTGAGAGATATTAGATGATGTTTATTGATGTGATATCTAGTTCTTTATGTGATGATGATTATGTGACATTAGATAGAAAATGCAGTTTAATCTTGAATTATGTTGTCGGTGATTAATGTTGTATTCAATGATTTGAATTTAATTCCAGTTGCTTCGGCTATGATTATTCATGATATGATTGAAACTTGATCTAGATGTGCAGGATTATATTCCCAAGCCACGGGAAATTGAAGGTAGTATTCACACATATGTTATTCCCTGTGAAACTGATCCATTCCCAAGAGGGATGAGGATCACGTTTGATTCAAATGTTGTTTAAGTTGTTGTTTATTTTATCATTTTGGCTTAGTACTCCTTTGTTTAATTAATTTATATCATGTGTTGTATAATTTTTATTTTTTTATACCACTTGGTATTGTTTTTTAATTTTTGAGGCCATTTAAAGTGGATTTATGACTCCCTAGGTGAACCTCAGTGTCCCAAAACTTACCCTAGGTGGTTACCCATGGGTCTAGGGTCAATTTTGACTAACTAAACCTTGGGGTAACTCACTTTTGGTCACTCTAAACTGAAGTTTAGTCAAAGTGACGAATTTTGAACTGGCTAAGGGTGGGAGATGAGTCATGCTTTGGGAAAGACTCATCTCCCTTCCCAAAGTTTGGGGATCCCTTCACCAAGAAGACTTGTGAGGTCTCCAAGACTTCCAAGTGTGTGGGATCTCCCTCCAAGACTCTCACACATGTGTGAGAGCATCTTAGAGGGAGGTGGTTCTCTTGGAGAATAAGAGGATGCCATATGGCATCCCTTATCCTCATGGAGGCTTGAAGGGGATTGCCACCTCACCACTTGTTCTCTCACACATGTGAAAGCACAAGTATATAAGGTGAGGATTGGGATGGAATTGGAGGGTGACACTTGCCATCCTCACACTTCCTCTCCCTTGCAAGGGGCATAGGAAGAGGAAGGAGAAGGTGACAAGTGTCACCTTCTCATTCCTCTAGGCCAAATTAGAAGGCCTATATTACCTCCTCTTGTTGAGGAGTGTGGGGTTCTTGCATTTTGGATTTTCCTTCTATTCTTGGAGTTTCTTTTGGGGTGTTAGAGAAAATTTTAGAGACTGGAAGATTTGGAGAAGCTTGGAGCTCTTCATCAAACGTGCTTCCATTTTTAGGGCTTTTGAAGGTAAGCTCCATGACTATGTTCATTTACCCTTGCATTTTCATTTATGTTGTGTTTGTGGATTTTTTTTGTTGTTATTGTTTTCTTTTTTATGTGGGTTGGGAGTTTGGTTAGAGTACCTCCATTTGGAGGTAAGGCTCAACTTGTTTGCGGTAGGGGAGAGTGAACCTCCTCGAGGTCACCCCCATATTTATGCTACTTATAGCCTTGAGGGCTTTTTCTTGGTGTTGAGAGCATTTTGATGGCGAGAGTGCCATGATAGTTTTTCAGATATTTGGAGATATGTGTTTTTTTGGAGGTTTTGGCTTGAGGCCTTGAGACTTGGTGTTTTGAGATTTTGGTGTGGCCTTTTGAGTAGAGGGGTCCATTCCCTACCCCCATCAGACTTATTTTCATGAGTTTTGTTGTGTTAATCCATGGGTTGTTTTTGAGTTGTTTTTGTGTTGATTGTTGTGGTGTGTGTGCGCAACTGTGTGATTCCTACCTCCCTAGCTCAAGGGTGACCCACTTGCAGGTCTATAGTAGGGTGGAGGGTATTTCGTACTAGCTTGGTTCCCCTTTTTGTTATGTTGCTTATTGCAGGTGTTTATTGGAGAAATGGAGCTTTAGAGAAGTCCATTTTAGTGTTGTTGTAATATTATTTTTTTGGCTATTTGAGCCATGGCCTTTGAGGCCCTATTGTAATTTTTGACAACTACCCATTATGTTGGCTATTGTGTGAGAATGTAATGTGAGCACTCTTATGGTTAAAAAAAAAAGTTAATTACTATTCTATGTTGTTGAGTTTATGAGAAAAGGAGAAATGCAAGAGAAAATACACTTGTTGTCATTTGTTCTTTAAAAAAAAATTGTGTTCTGAATAAATTTTAGTGTATGCAAAAAAAAAAGAGAAATTAAATGTATTGTTTCTGTTATGTTTGCTCTGAAATTTGCATGTTTAGTAATATGTTGTTTGTGAAAATAAGTGGTTGAAAATTTAAATGAAATTATAGTTTCTACCTTATAGATTTCATTCAAAAAAAGATATTTCTGTATATTTAATTTTTTCAAAAAAATTGCTACTGGATTATTTTCATGATACAAAACTGAAAATTAGTATTCTATAGTATTTAAAGTTAGTGTTATTGAGAAAGTTAGTTTGATATATATATACAGTGACATAAAGAGATGAACATCATGTTTCAAAAAATAATATATATATGTGTGTGTGTGTGTATATATATACAGCTATACAAAGAATGCATATATATTTAGATTTGATGAGCAACTGTTGGTTTAAAACTGTGTATATATATATACTAAATGGCCTTTACACATTTGAAATATATCCAAATAAAATATATATTAAAAAAAGAGAAGACTGAACCCTAGCAGGGACTGTGTTTAGTTCTGCAGAGATAAACAAAAAAAAAGAAGTGGAGGGACTGAGATGGGCGACGGTGCCCATCCCAGCCCCCTCCCATCTCCCGCCACGACCGTAGTAATTACTATAGATGTGGGGAGGAGGTTGTGCCTCCACCAACACCCTTGGGTGTGGGTGGAGGCACAGCCTCCTCCCAACACCGCTTCCCCTGCGTCCACCCCCCTCACCGTTCCCTAACCCCCTCTGCCATCAACACTCCGCAGCCCCCATTAGACTCACAGAGGCCACAAAGAATTTAACAGCCGATGGCCCTCCTTAACTCTGCCTCTCACTCTCTTTGTTGTATAAATTTTATTCTAGCAAAATTATATATATAACCCTACTATGTATATTCAGAAAATATACCTCCGTGGGGTACTTTCATGGTTGCCAAGCCATTGTAGAGGAAATCTCCAACCTGCAAGACAAGAAAGAAAAGAAAACAAGAAAGGAGAAAAGAAAAACAATGGGCAGACAAAACAAAATAACATGTTAGGGTTTTGACAAAAAGAAACAATGAAATATTTGTTAGGGCTGTCATAGAGAAAACTAACATTTTAATGGATTAGGGAGAGTTGAGGAATGAGAGGATTTTGTTTATTACTTATTCTAAATTCTCTATTTTTTCTTTTCCCTTGTGCATGGGAAAATTTTATTCTCTCTATTTTTGCCCTTGGGCCTTTTTAAATTTTTAACTCCCTTGTGCTTCATTTGAGTTGTTTTAATTTTAATTGGGGGTTTTGATTTTTAATGCCTTGTGGAAATGTATTTTAAGGGGAATGGGTTAAATTTGTTTTAATGGAAAGTGTGTTCCCTTTTATAATTTATTTAATTGGGACATTTATTTTATTTCCCTAGTGTGTTTTAGCTTTTTATTTCTATCAGTTTTATTATTATTTTATGGGGAGAGGTATTTTAATCTTTCCCTTTTCTCTATTATTTTCAAGTTAGTTAATACATATAATGTCAAAATTATATTTATTATCGGACTTAATTTTGAAATTTATTTTTGGTGTCATTTAATTATTTTTTATTTTTAATATTTAGTTGTAAGGTCGATTTAATTGGCCTTGGCAAACTATTTAAGTTTTAATTTTTTTATAAATTTAATTATTATTTTTCAAATTTTGCTTTAAAATTCTTGTTGGAGTTTTTATTTTTAAATTTTTAATTCGATTATTGAAAATGTGTTATGATGTCAAAATTTTCCTAGATTTTAGGGTTTTAATTTTTACGTCATTTTATTGACTGTCATTTTATCACTCCATCTTATCATGCATCCATTATGCCATTTATTTTCATAATTTATTTATTCAATTTTATTTTTGTATTAGGACTAGGGTTTGGTTTTGCATCGGATGAAATCACCTTCTCACCTTGGAAATTTAGGGTTTAGATTAAAACCGTTCTAACCCTAAAAGTGGCATGCTTTGTGTTGCATACCCCCTAGATGGCTTTCATCGTGCAGGGGACAGTGTAAGATAATGCACTTCCCTGAATTATGTTTGACATGTTTTTGCCTCATTAGTATTGCCACCGAGCATGCAAACGCATACGAGGGGGTTCCTAGGGATAGGTGGAAAAGTTTTTCGTATTTTGTGTCATGACCACATGTCAAATGTGGACATGACATGTGTGTTGTGTGTCATGACAGCATGGGAAATGTGGGCATGACATTTGGTATCAGAGCCCAAGTTTAAACACTAGGCTTGTTTAGGGTACATTATTATTTCTGTAACTTTGATTAATTTGTGGTTACCTCATTTTTGTAGGATGCCTCCCAGACGAGTTCGGTGAGCACAATCCCACCACACTGTGTCTGCCAAGGTGCACAGTGATTCTTTTGCTGAGGGACAGGCACTGCTAGCCCCACAGATACCGTAGATACCATCGTCCCTACCTATACCAGATTTTGGGCCACATATATTACAGGCACTATAGGCAGTGTTAGATAGGCTACCACCGGCTATAGTTGAGCCGCACATAGAGCCACATGCTAAGCCCCGCGAGAGGAGCCACGAGTAGAGTCATGTGTCAAGCCACATGTGGAGCCCTGTGTCAAGTCACGAGAGGCACCACATGTGGAGCCATATGTTGAGGTACCAGATACGATGGTAGAGGAGGTTGGATCAGCTGACAAGGCCCGTAGCAGGAGCCCTTCACATCATGCTAGGTGTGAGGTGGCAGTACGAGTGGAGCATATTGTTCACAGGCCTTATGATTATTATGCGGATGAGCCTATTAGAGGACATAGAGACTGAGGAGATCCCATCAGGGATTTGTTGAGGTTGAATCCTCCTACTTTCGTTAGGACCATAGAGGGAGTTGAGGCAAAGGCCTGGCTCATCAGCTTAGAATGATACTTCGCATTGCATCCTTACAAGGGAAACATGAAGGCACATGTGGTAGTCCACCTGTTGCGAGATATAACAGCTACTTGGTGGCACACTGAGGAGTGCAAATGCCATCTATCATTGGACACACTCACATGGGAGACTTTCATTAAGGGCTTCAATGCACGATACTTATCAGATCACTACAGGCAGCGTCGCATAGATGTTTTTCCTGACCTTCAATAGAGAGGACTTATTGTTGCTCAGTATGAGGGTAGATTTACTGAGTTGTCTCAATATGTGGAGTATCTCCATGATGAAAAACTCCTGGTCCATAAGTTTATCAGAGGATTGAACCATAGCATAGCAGAGCCTGTATGCATGGTAGACCCCTAGACATTGAGTGATGCTACCAAGAAGGCATACATAGCTGAGGAGATATAGGGATGAGGGCATAATTCATGCCCTCAGTTTTAGGATCATGAGTAGCAATAGCATCAGCAGAGTTACCGCAGACCACCATCGCCACCTCAAAGAGGAGGATTTAGTTTCGCATCCTTACCTCCTAGGCCTCCACAACCATAGTAGTAGCAGAGAGCTAGGACACAGCAAAGGGCACATGGGGGGTATAGTCGAGGTTGGTAGTAGCAAGGTCCGCGTAGAGATCAGAGGCACAGGGACCACCTACGGGACCCGCAAGGTCACAGCAGTCATAGAGGGGTTCACAGGGGTCCACAGGTAGATCTAGATAACAGCAGTCGAGTAGGACTCAGACTCGATAGGTATAGGCTAGGGGCCCATGTTATGTGTGTGGTGGAGTAGGACATCTAGCCAGAGAGTGTCCATAGGGCTTTATAGCAGGGGATAGCCTCGTTCAGGAGGATCCAAGCAGACAGTTGGAGATGTGGGTAGGTCCCACCGTATGTTCGCAGTAGTTGATAACCGCCAAGCTAATTTTTAGGCATCAGTGATTAAGACATCATGTATGATAGGGGGTGTCCCCATTTCTATTCTCTTTAACTCTGGTACTACTGACTCTTTCATATCTCCATCGTTAGTGGAGCATTGCAAGCTGGTGGCCTCTAGGCAGGGTGATAGGTGGGTGGTTGAGTTGGCCTTAGGGGCCAAGATGAGAGTAGATGCCTTAGTCCACGAATGTGAGATTTCTTCAGGACCCTTTACCATAGTATGTGACCTTAGAGTTATGACATTAGGATCCTACGATGTGGTTTTGGGTATGGACTGGCTTGTGGCTCATCGAGCCAAACTAGATTGTCACCGAAAGGCGATTAGTTGCTTAGACAATCATGGGACATCAATTGAGATAGTGGGCATTCAGAAGCCCACAGCAGTGTGTATGAGATCCGCTCAGTAGCTTAAGTGCTACATATGGAAGGGATGCCAGATGTTTGCTATCACCATGAGTGACAAATTAGATGACGAGCCTAAGGCATCTTTGGATGACCATCCCATCCTGAGAGAGTTTGCTGATGTGTTTCCAGCAGAGTTACAGGGGATGCCACCCCATCATGAGGTAGACTTTCATATTGACGTAGTGCTTGGTGCTGAACTAGTCTCTCATGCACCCTACAGGATGACCACTCATGAGCTCACAGAGCTCAAGTTATAGCTTGAGGACTTTCTCGAGAAGGGGCACATCTGACCGAGCATTTTGCCTTGGGGTGCTCCTGTCATCTTCATGACGAAGAAGGATGGGTCTCTTTAATTATGTATGGATTATAGGTAGTTGAATAAGGTGACAGTGAAGAACCGTTATCCTCTGCCCAGGATTGATGATCTCTTCAATCAGATGCAGGGAACCAGGGTGTTCTCTAAGATTGACCTGAAGTTCAGTTACCATCAGTTGTGTATCACAAAGGAAGACATCCATAAGATTGCCTTCTGGACTTGATATGGCCACTATGAGTTCACTGTGGTCCCCTTCAGTTTGACAAACATCTCTACAGTGTTCATGAGTCTCATGAACGGGGTGTTCCATACCTACTTGGATCAGTTCATGATTATTTTCCTCGATGACATTTTGATCTATTCACGGACCGAGGAGTAGCATGAGGAGCACCTACGTCAGGTCCTACAATGTTTGAGGGAGCAAAATCTTTATGGGAACTTGGCGAAGTGTGTATTTTTCAAGACAAAGGTATAGTATTTGGGGCATATCCTATCTAGCGATGGAATCTTAGTAGATCCATTGAAGATTAGGCTATCAGAGATTGGCCAGCAATCACCAATGTGATAGAGGTCAGGAGTTTTATGGGGTCAGCTAGTTATTACTGTAGGTTTGTTGAGGGTTTTTCTCAGATAGCGTACCCCATCACTTCCCTTCAGTGGAAAGGGAAAAGTTTTGTATGGATTGAGAAGTGTGAGAGGGCCTTTGGGGTCCTCAAGGAGCGTCTTACCAGTGCTCCCATTTTAGCATTTCCTAATCCTGCAATAGATTTTATGGTTTGCACAGATGCGTCACTTGAGGGTTTGGGAGCCGTACTTATGCAGGGTGGTAGAGAGATCACGTATGAGTCGCGAAATCTCAAGACCCATGAGCTGAACTACCCCACTCACAATTTGGAGTTAGCAACAGTGGTTCATGCTCTAGTTCATAGAAGACATTTCTTATTGGGTCATCACTTTGAGCTTCATTTAGATCACCACAGTCTTCAATATATCTTTACGCAGCTCAATATGAATGCCTGTTAGCAGCGTTGGATGGAGTTTCTTTGAGAGTATGACTTTGATGTCCACTACATCAAAGGGAAGGAGAACATGGTTGCTGACTCATTGAGTCAAAGGTGCCATGAGCTCTTGACCTTGACTCTGAGTGTGGACTTGAGAGGACGCATTATTTAGCATCTGCCTGAGGATGATTGGTTTCTTGAGGTGCAGCAGGAGATTAGTTCACAGAGGGCCCTTGTGGGCAAGTTTGTAGGGTACTCACTTGAGGCAGATGGGTTACTTCATCCTTGACATCGCATCTATGTACCCTGTGTAGGTGATCTACGTACTGTAGTGTTATCATAGGCTCATAGAGAACCATATATGGCACATCTGGGGGTGAAAACGATGCATGCCAACCTACGACAGCTGTACCATTAGGCGCGTATGAGACGGGATATTGTAGAGTTTGTTGCTTGATGCCTTGAGTGCTAGAGGGTCAAGGCCGAGCATCAGCATCCAGTGGGTCTTTTATACCCTCACGAGATACCTGAGTGGAAATGGGACACCATTTCCATGGATTTCATTATTGGTCTTCCTATGTCTTCGCGTCGCCATGATGCCATCATGGTGATAGTCAACAAGTTGACAAAGGTAGCGCATTTCTCACCTATACACACAACATACAATGCACTAGCAGTGGCAAGAGTATTCTTAGATGATATTATGAGATTACATGATGTACCTTGCCGCATTAATTCTGATAGGGATTCAATATTCACTTTAGCCTTTTGTTGAGCTTTGCAGCAGGCGTTGGGCACACAGCTCAACTTTAGCTCCGCTTATCATCCCTAGACAGATGGGGAGATAGAGTGGGTGAATCAGGTGTTGGAGTACATGCTTCATATGTATGTTATGGACCATCAGTCTAGATGGGAGGAGTATCTGTATCTGGTTGAGTTTGCCTACAATAACGGGCATCACAGCTTGTTGGGTATGCCTCCTTTTCAGGCTTTATATGGCAGACCATGCAGGACACCATTGAGTTGGGATTGGATAGAGGACAGGGTTGCCATTGATCAAGAGTTAGTTCAAGATATGGAGCAGTTGGTCACACTGATTAGGCAGAGACTTCAGGAGGCACAGGATAGACAGAAGAAGTATGCCGATGCTAAGAGAACTGATCGGAGCTTCTCAGTGGGTGACAGAGTATTCCTTAGAGTGCGGCCACACAAGAGTCCAATCTGTTATGGAAAGGGCTCTAAGCTTGCAACACAATTCATAGAACCTTTTGAGATCTTGGAGTAGATAAGACCTGTTGCCTACCATCTAGCATTACCGCCTAGTCTGTCACATATCCACAATGTCTTTTATATTTCTGTATTGAGGTGATATATATCTGATTTATCTCATGTATTGGAATGGAGTGCTCTATAGGTAGAGGCAGACGGGCAATTGCCTTTGGAGCCAATTCGCATATTGGCTCATCAGATGCTAGGCCTCTGAGGTTGAGAGCTGGACCATGTCAGGGTCCAGTGGGATCGTTATGATGAGGTCACAGTGACTTGGGAGGATGTAGCTAGTTTGAGGGCACTCTATCCTCACCTTTTTAATGACTTCCAGGAGGAAGTTTAGTCTTAGGGGGGAGGATGTGAGGCCGATTATTTTTCCTTCCTTATTTTGATCATTTTACATTTCAGTTGATGACATTATCATACTTTTAGAGACTATTGTTCCATTATGCAAATTTGATTATATCTCCTAATTTTTATTTGACATTGATTTGACATATGGTGATTCAATTTGATCATATTTTGATGCTATGTTCAGACTAGACATGTGAGATATATTAGATGATATTTATTGATGTGATTTCTAGTTCTTTATGTGATGATGATTATGTGACATTAGATAGAAAATGCAGTTTAATCTTGAATTATGTTGTAGGTGATTAATGTTGTATTCAATGACATGAATTTAATTCCAGTTGCTTCAGCTATGATTATTCACGATATGATTGACACTTGATCTAGATGTGTAGGATTATATTCCTAAGCCATGGGAAATTAAAGGTAGTATTCACACATATGTTATTCCCTGTGAAACTGATCCATTCCCAAGAGGGATGAGGATCACATTTGATTCGAATGTTGTTTAAGTGCTTGTTTATTTTATTATTTTGGCCTAGTAACCCTTTGTTTAATTAATTTATAGCATGTGTTGTATAATTTTTATTGTTTTATACCACTTGGTATTATTTTTATTTTTGAGGCCATTTAAAGTGGATTTATGACTCCCTAGGTGAACCTTAGTGTCCCAAAACTTACCCTAGGTGGTTACCCATGGGTCTAGAGTCAATTTTGACTAACTAAACCTTGGGGTAACTCACTTTTGGTCACTCTAAACTGAGGTTTAGTCAAAGTGACGAATTTTGAAATGGCTAAGGGTGGGAGATGAGTCATGCTTTGGGAAAGACTCATCTCCCTTCCCAAAGTTTGGGGATCCCTTCACCAAGAAGACTTGGGAGGTCTCCACTACTCCCAAGTGTGTGGGATCTCCCTCCAAGACTCTCACACATGTGTGAGAGCATCTTGGAGGGAGATGGCTCTCTTGGAGAATAAGAGGATGCCATATGGTATCCCTTATCCTCATGGAGGCTTGAAGGGGATTGCCACCTCACCACTTGTTCTCTCACACATGTGTGAGAGCACAAGTGGATAAGGTGAGGATTGGGATGGAATTGGAGGGTGACACTTGTCATCCTCACACTTCTTCTCCCTTGCAAGTGGCATAGGAAGAGGAAGGATAAGGTGACAAGTGTCACTTTCTCATTCCTCTAGGCCAAATTAGAAGGCCTATATTACCTCTTCTTGTTGAAGAGTGTGGGGTTCTTGCATTTTGGATTTTCCTTCTATTCTTGGAGTTTCTTTTGGGGAGTTAGAGAAAATTTTGGAGATTGAAAGATTTGGAGAAGCTTGGAGCTCTTCTCCAGACGTGCTTCCATTTTTAGGGCTTTTGAAGGTAAGCTCCATGACTATGTTCATTTACCCTTGCATTTTCATTTATGTTGTGTTTGTGGATTTTTTTTGTTTTTGTTGTTTTCTTTTTTATGTGGGTTGGGAGTTTGGTGAGAGCACCTCCATTTGGAGGTAAGGCTCAACTTGTTTGGGATAGGGGAGAGTGAAACTCCTCAAGTCACCCCCATATTTGTGCTACTTATAGCCTTGAGGGCTTTTCTTGCGGTTGAGAGCATTTTGATGGCGAGAGTGCCATGACAGTTTTTGAGATATTTGGAGATATGTGTTTTTTTTGGAGGTTTTGGCTTGAGGCCTTGAGACTTGGTGTTTTGAGATTTTGGTGTGGCCTTTTGAGTAGAGGGGTCCATTCCCTACCCCCATCAAACTCATTTTCATGAGTTTTGTTATGTGTTAATCCTTGGGTTATTGTTGAGTTGTTTTTGTGTTGATTGTTGTGGTGTGTGTGTACAACGGTGTGATTCCTACCTCCCTAGCTCAGGGGTGACCCACTTGCAGGTCTACAATAGGGAGGAGGGCATTTTGTAGTGGCTTGGTTCCCCTTTTTGTTATGTTGTTTATTCCAGGTGTTTATTGGAAATGGACCTTTGGAGAAGTCCATTTTAGTGTTGTTGTAATATTATTTTGTTGGCTGTTTGAGCCATGGCCTTTGAGGCCCTATTGTAATTTTTAACAAGTTTATTTCTACCCATTATGTTGGTTGTTGTGTGAGAATGTAATGTGAGCACTCTTATGGTTAAAAAAAAGAAGAATTTGTTTACTATTCTATGTTGTTGAGTTTATGAGTAAAGGAGAAATGCAAGAGAAAATACACTTGCTGTCATTTGTTCTTTACAAAAAAAGAATGTGTTGCTGAATAAATTTTAGTGTATGCAAAAAAAAAAAGAGAAATTAAATGCATTGTTTCCGTTATGTTTGCTCTGAAATTCGCATGTTTAGTAATATGTTGTTTGTGAAAATAAGTGGTTGAAAATTTAAATGAGATTATAATTTCTACCTTATAGATTTCATTCAAAAAAAGATATTTTTGTATATATATATATATATATTTTTTAAAAATGTTACTGGATTATTTTCATGATACAAAACTGAAAGTTAGTATTCCATAGTATTTAAACTTAGTATTTAAAGTTAGTATTTTACGGGGAGAGGTATTTTAATCTTTCCCTTTTCTCAATTATTTTCGAGTTAATTAATAAATATAATGTTGAAATTATATTTATTATCGTCCAGACTTAATTTTGAAATTTATTTTTGGTGTCATTTAATTATTTTTTATTTTTAATATTTAATTGTAAGGTCGATTTAATTGGCCTTGGCAAAGTATTTAAGTTTTAATTTTTTTTATAAATTTAATTATTATTTTTCAAATTTTGCTTTGAAATTCTTGTTGGAGTTTTTATTTTTAAATTTTTAATTCGATTATTGAAAACGCATTATGCTGTCAAAATTTTCCTAGATTTTAGGGTTTTAATTTTTATGTCATTTTATCACTCCATCTTATCATGCGTCCATTATGCCATTTATTTTCATAATTTATTTATTCGATTTCATTTTTGTATTAGGATTAGGGTTTGGTTTCGCATTGGATGAAATCACCTTCTCACCTAGGAAACTTAAGGTTTGGATTAAAACTGCTCTAACCCTAAAAGTGGCACGCTTCATGTCGCATACCCCCTAGACAACCTTCATCGTGCAAGGGACAATGTAGGATAACACACTTCCATGAATTATATTTGACATGTTTACACCTCATGCATATTGCCACCGAGCACATAAACACGTGTGAGGGGGTTCCTAGGGATAGGCGGAGAAGTTTTTCGTATTTCATGTCATGACCACATGTCAAATGTGGACATGACATGCATGTTGTGTGTCGTGACCATATGGGAAATGTGGGCATGACACTTTTAATCTTGGCCTTAGATTTCACTTTGGGCACCCCTTCCAAAAGGTTTAACTGGGTCCTTCGGTGTCGTCTAGGTGTTGGGGTCAGACTTCAAACATTTCACAACCCTTAAGTGGTAACTTAAGTTACCAATGACCTATGGTAGCAAGTCAAATAAAAAATATAACAAGAAGTGTATACGTTTTGGGAAGGGTTAAAAAGTGACTTAGGTTTTTTGAAAACTTAGGGTTTTTAAGGTCCTCAAGTCAATTATTTGGTAAAACCCTAACACACACTTAGATACAATTTGGCTATATAGAAACATACCATTAGCAAGGGGACTCTGTCTATGACACATAGATATCTCCTAATAACAAAATATGTTGACTCTACAAGAGTAATCCCTTGATAAAGGAAGATTCTCATTTGATCAACAATCACCTAGTTAATATCAATCAAAGCCAACTCATATCACCAACTCTCCAATACATTACATGTTGTTATCCCTATTGTTGTGTCATCAATCCATTCTTGTCTTCACCTGATCATGACCATACCAAATTAGTCCAATATGAAGTCCTGAAGCACCATCAAACCTAATAAATAAAAACTTTGAGTCATGAAGCTTGATGATGTGTTTATCCCAACACCATCATGAAGTACTAACACTGTGAGAACTTGAATTCCCTATGATGAAAACATCATGAAACATAGCAACATGGCATAAACTTCTCAACACCAGCATCCTCCTCATCATCTCATGATGAATGATCCTCATAACCTGATATGAAACTTCACTTGATATAAAAACTCCTGAACCACCATGTCAAATCCAACATGAACATCATGTGATATAGCATGTGAACCCCTATGTGAAACCTCCTGTGAAGCATGAGAAATGACCAATAACCAACATCAAACAACATTAACACAACATCATCCATGACATCATCATGAAGGCATCAAAGATCAAAATTACCATGAGGACATCCTAGTTCTTTGACACTTTGACATCAATGACAAACAATCTACATAGATAAGTGTAAAAGAGTTTGTGTGTGCATGTGAGAATGAGGGATATAATGGATGTGATGTGAAGTTGATTAGGGGCAGTAATAACTTTCATGTGTTAGGTGACTGGAATTAGCAAGCAGAAGTTGCCTACCATCTTTTGGTATAGCTGAGAAGGTGATGTTTGTTGTACATCATTTTAATTGAACCCTGTTGAAAGGCACAAAACAATTGAGAGGGGGTTGATTCAGTTGTATCAAAACTTTAACTTCTTTTCAACAAAATCACTTTCACATTCACTTAATTTAACTCCTTATTCTATTATGATAAATAAATATGAATAGTAAAATCAAAACATAAACACATCAACACCATAGACACATGAACACCTCATTTTTTATGTGGAAAACCCTAAAAAGGGAAAAACGACGGTGAGTGTTAGCTCACAATATAATGTAGTAACAATACCAAATATCAAAAGAGGCTCACTACCAAAAGGGCTCACTGCTGAAGGTTAGCTCATTACCTAGATGAATTGATATAGTAGCATCTACACCATACCTGAGTTTAGTTCCATTGAAGCACAATATCTCCTCTACTTTGCTATGCCTTTACACCTCACACTTTATCTTTCCATCTTCACCACATACTTCCTCATTCATGAATTCATTACATACATTTATACCAATCATCAACCTTGGAATGTACATCAAGGTCGGTATTACAATCTATAACCATTGGAACTATCTCTAAGGTCTGCATACATAAAAAAATCAAATTATGACTAGACCTAAACAAACTTGTAGAGTAAATGAATGAAAGAGGAACATTTCATGGATTAGCTCAGACCCAAATACATCTTCACATGCTTGGACATGCTTCTACAATCCATAAATTACCTCTACCACAAATGTGACTAACCATGTCAGCCAGAACAAGTGCACAACATCAAGAACACTTAGATACATACTTTTAAGATCTTCATTATAGCTTGCAGATCAAGTACATGCCTTCAATATATTCTGGAGACATCTATGAATAGCATAGAATTACCTGGGAGCCAATAGATCCAACTGCAATAGATCTCACTTGAAGACAATAGATATCACTTGAAGACATATCATAGACTACTTCTCAATAGACACTGTCAAACTCTCCTGATCAGTAACTTGCTTTCTAGAGAACCAAATAACCAATCCTTTGGAATGAAGATAGCTTAGGACCTTATAAGCATAAGTCCAGAACCACAAGACCAAACTCTAACCTGCGGAGAAATGCTAAGAAAAATACTCAGATAGTGTTTTTTAATCAATCAACAAACATCAATATCAGAAGATACAGTTGGCACCAATGACAACACCAACTAGCACATACTTGCAACAATATCCCCCTTTGTCATTGATGGCAACATACGATGTGAAAAATTGAATACCATGTTCCTCCATCAAGACATAATTTTGCATCAATACTCCCTCTTTCTTTTTACACATCTGAACTTATTCTCCCCCTGAGTTTTTCACCTAATCTCTCTCTCCACCTTTGACATCAATGGAAAATAGAATCACATATCTTCTACTGCACATACTTGCATACTACTACTTTGATTAGTTTAAAATCATTCTTTACTCCCCCTGAATGCAACAATCATCTCAAACCACTACCTACTCCCCCTGAGAGGTAGCCTCCAACATTAGTCCAAAAAGGAGAAATGTACTTTGAAGCACACTAGAATTATGCATCTTCTTATGCATCTAGTTCAAGGAAGGAGGGGCAATAACCCCTAATTTTTCCTAGAGATACTCAAATGTGTCTTTTGGAAGAGCCTTAGTGAATATTGTAAGCAAGGAAAAATCTATCTTACAGTCCTAGAATAGAAGATAAGACCCTACTCAAGTAATGGAGACCTTAAACAACCTAGAAATGCAACTATGAAAGCATAAAACCCTAGAATGCCTAATGCATTTCCTCCATTACTACTAAGCTAAGCTATGAAGAATGTACTCAGACTTGCATACCAGCAACTAAGGAAAGAGAGCTCAAGAATAGATAAATGCATAAGTCAAATGCTCAAAGTGGTGAAATGTCAATGGGAGAGGGTGGTTTTATAGAGGAGGAAATTGGAATGGAGGGTGGAGATTTAGAGTTGACTTTTGGAGGGAAATCAAGGGCTAGGATGGGTTAGGGTTTCTTTGTCACTAGAGGACAAGGATGCATTTTTTATTAGGGAAAATATGAGGTGAGAGAAGTGATTATGTGCTTAATTAAATAAGTAATAGATACTTATTTAATTAAAAGGGGAACATTGGATAATTTAAATAAATAGAAATTTATTTAAATTAAATGGGACACGGTGATGAATAATTAAATAATTTTTAAATTATTTAACCATAGAGGAAATAAAGAAGAAAGATAGCCTAGTTAACTAAATAGAATTTATTTAATTAAAAAGCCAAGTGAAATGAATTAATTAAATAATTCAGAAATTATTTAATTAATAGAGCAATGTGAGGGGAAGGTAAATTATGTGCCAAAAATATCGTTCGCAGGCTCGAGACATTTTCAAGTGTCTACATTTTGCCCCTCTTTGATATAATGTCGAATTCAGTGTTATACCAAAGAAAAAATTTTAAAGAAAAAGTGCCCAAAACATGCCCCCGTGTGTTCTAGGTGAAGTGTGATCGTCTTATGCCCCCTTGGGAAATTTTTCAAAATTTCTAAAAATTTTCAAAAAAATTTGGAAATTTTTCTGAAAAAGTTGTGCAGGGTGCCTAGAGGGGTCTGAAAGTGAGAAAAATGGCGTAAAAAGGAATTTGGTATGTGTAAAAGGGGATCCATTAGGGCAGTTTTGCAAGGAGGGGGCCCACTTAGGTTAAAAGGGTCTATATATAGCAAGAAAGGGGCCCATATTCCTCATTTGTACATTTGAGTGATAGCAAAGTGTGTAGAGCCTACAGTGTGTTTTTGAGAGTTTTGTGCAGAGATGCCATCAGAATGTCACCTATACCACTCCACCAGTATTGTGGATCGCAAGTTCGGTCACATGGACATCTACCTGGGATAGACGAGCCTATATGTATCTAACCCTTGCTTTCATTTTTTTCAATTTTTTGTAGATGCTAGGGCCCAAAAGTAGGGCACACATGCAGTGCATGTTTGTGCACTGCATGCGCTATTGTGTGCATCACATGGGCTTGGCGGCACAATGCATGTGCCTAGGGGGCACGCATCCACAAGGTGTGACGTATATGTTCACTAGTGTGACTCATGCGACAATGTGTGATTCATGCATGCGCTAGTGTGATGCATACGCTTAGATGGTTCACATGCTTTGAGCAATGCAATGCATCCACTTAGCTGACTCGCATGTGCAAAACAATGGGATGCCTATGTAGTTTTTTGTCAAAAATTGCAATCATGCCTTAATTTTCTCGTGTTTTGACACCAGATGCTATGACTTAGGGTTTTGTTTTGCTTGATTAACTGAGTGTTTTGGATTGCGTGGGTATAGGAGAGGTTGCCTCCCATCTATACATGGGAGAGTCAGTCGACGGGATATGTGTTGCGCCATTCTTTGGATGTTGTGGAGTGAGACATTCTGGATTCCTTGGGACTATACAGAGTTGCTTTTATGCCTGAGATTCGGGCTAACTGGGGGCTACTAACTGCAATGTTTGAGTGGTACCATTTAGCGACAAGCTCATTCCATTTCCTGATAGGAGAGGCCACTGTGACGCTCTTGGATGTGTGGTAGATTCTTCGATTGTGTATCCATGGAGAGTGGGTGATTTATTACCTGGTGACTGGATTAGCATCTTTGCATCGATTAATTAGTACATAGGATGATGCTACAATAGGGGTCGAGGAGCACGAGATCCTGTGTGATGTGTTGATTGACTGATATGAGAGGCTTATTGTTGTTATCTGTGCCTACATAGGTGGTTTGGTGTGCCCTGATCAGTGTAGGTATGGATTTCCAATGGACTGGGGGGAGATGTTGGAGGCTATGATGGTAGATGCGACTTCTTATGCTTGGAGGCCCTGTTTACTTGTTCATCTATATCATCAGTTGCACGGGGTAGTGTACCGAGGAGAGTAGTCGATCAATTGTGGGGTGACACTTTTGATGATTTGGGTGTGGGAGCATATTGCCATATGTAGGCCACCAATGGAGAGGTAGATATTCAAGGAGCTGCCATATGTGTTTGGATATATAGGGGCATTACCGTAGGTTCGAATGGGTGATGTCAATTACTGGCGTCATAGTATTGACTACATGGATACATTTACCTAGATGCCATATAGAGGATGCCCTCGATGGATAGAGGATGATGAGTAGTTGCCGTATTGCAGGCATAGCAAATATCTGAATGGGTGTACAGTGCAGGCATATCATGTGATTGAGTGCCATCTTCCATCATGGTTGCTATGACAGTTTGGAGAGGTTCAAGATGAGCTGGTGGGTATTGTAGAGTTTGTCCGTGTTACCCAAGAGGTAGGAGTATGGAGACTGATGATTCTAGTCCAGATAGCCATTGCTGAGATAGACAAACTATAGCCAATGTAGTGGGAGTACAAGGATGTGGCCGATCCAGGCATGACACCTGCGTATGATGTGTGGTGGGCTACTCATAGCCCCACACCATTTTTGGATCCAGATGCACCAACTCCTATGGAGCGGTTGGGATGGGGGCCACGAGGCCAATTCATAGGGCAAAGCAAAGAAAGAGGAGATGGAGGTAGGGACGGTGATAGTGGGGATGATGATGGTGGAGCCAGAGGGGGTGGTGGAGGTAGGGGTCGAGGTGGCTAAGGGCAAGGTAGGGTTGGTATACTTGCCCCTATCCAGGAGGAGATGGAGGAGGTAGTGGGACAGGTGGCAGTAGGTGTGGAAGCCATATAGGTGGGAGGCGAAGGAGAGGACATAGTGATGGAGGAGAGTGGGGATGGGGAGAGTAGTGATGATGATGAGGAGGAGGAGGAGAGGATGAGGGATGAGGCCTTATAGGATGTCCCTATTGTTGAGGTAAGAGATGATGAGGAGGAGGAGAGGGATACCGAAGCTCATGGAGGAGATGTGGATAGGTGGATTGCTAATCTACAGGCCCAGTTGGATGCCATGTGGTAGTGAGTATAGATAGTTGAGGGGCAGCTGCTATAGCAGACAGCTGAGCAAGACATGGCTGTTATCAGGGCCTAGAGAATAGAGTAGTGGATTATTGACTTCACAGCTACCATTAGTGGGTTTACTGGTGAGTTGGCATAGGCATTGCTGAGAGTTGGGCAGGAGACCTAGTGCTACCGAGGTCTATATGAGGATGCAATGCCCATAGATCAAAGAGCTCTGATCTTTTAGAGTAGGAGGAGCAGTCAGTCTAGCTCTCATAGATCACACAACAGTGTTCATAAATGAGCTTCTCCTTACGATAGACCATCTGGGTCGAGGGTAGGGTCAGAGCACAGGGATCTTCTGATAGGGTTGGCAGGGGCTGGATAGATTTTAGTTGTATACTCTTGTTGTAGACACATAGTTTGATTGGGTGTACAATGCAGGCATAGCAGATATCTGATTGGGTGTACAGTGCAAGCATAGCAGATATCTGATTGGGTGTACAATGCAGGCATATCATGTGATTGAGTGCCATCTTCCATCATGAGTGTTACGACAGTTTGGAGAGGTTCAAGATGAGCTAGTGGGTATTGCAGAGTTTGTCCCTGTTACCCAGGAGGTAGGAGTATGGGGACCGATGATTCCAGTCTAGACAAATTGTAGCCGATGCAGTAGGAGTACAGGGATGTGGCCAATCTAGGCATGACACCTGCGTATGATGTGTAGTGGGCTACTCATAGCCCCACACCATTTTTGGATCCAGATGCACTAGCTCCTATGGAGCGGTTGGGATGGGGGCCACGAGGCCGATTCAGAGGGCGAGGTAGAGATAGAGGAGATGGAGGTAGGGGCGGTGATGGTGGGGATGATGGTGGTGGAGCTGGAGGTGGTGGTGGAGGCAGGGGTCGAGGTGGCTGAGGGCAAGGTAGGGTTGGTATACTTGCCCCTATCCAGGATGAGATGGAGGAGGCAGTGGGACAGGTGGCAGTAGGTGTGGGAGCCATATAGGTGGGAGGCGAAGGAGAGGACGTAGTGATGGAGGAGAGTGGGGATGGGGAGAGTAGTGATGATGATGAGGAGGAGGAGGAGTAGAGGATGAGGGACGAGGCCTTACAGGATATCCCTATTGTTGAGGTAAGAGATGATGAGGAGGAGGAGAGGGATACCGAAGCTCATGGAGGAGATGTGGATAGGTGGATTGCTGATCTACAGGCCCAGTTGGATGCCATGTGGCAGGGAGTATAGATAGTTGAGGGGCAACTACTGTAGCGGACACCCAAGCAAGACATGGCTGATATCAGGGCCTAGAGAGTAGAGCAGTGGATTATTGACTTCATAGCTACCATCAGTGGGTCTACTAGTGAGTTGGCATAGGCATTGCTGAGAGTCAGGCAGGAGACCTAGTGCTACCGAGGTCTATATGAGGATGCAATGCCCATAGATCAAAGAGCTCTGATCTTTTAGAGTAGGAGGAGCAGTCAGTTCGGCTCTCATAGATCACACAACAGTGTTCATAAATGAGCTTCTCCTTATGATAGACCATCTGGATCGAGGGTAGGGTCAGAGCACAGGGATCTTCCGATAGGGTTGGCAGGGGCTGGATAGATTTTAGTTGTATACTCTTGTTGTAGACACATATTTTGATTGAGCCTACATGCTCTTGAGATACTGTTATTGAGCCTGTGAGCTTCATTTTTGACACATATAGACATGGATTGATATTGTACTGTGACACACATGATTTTTTGAGATATATATATGGGATGACTTTATTCTGGTCAATTCTATTGTTGTTAGATGCATATGATGATGATGGCTTATGATGCTTATGATGTGATATATTTTATGTGTTTGTGATAATGTGATCTAAAGATGCTTATGATGTATATGATGCTTATATGATGTTCATGTGATGTGTATAATGTGATGGATCATGTATGGATGTTTTATGATTTTATTTCTACACCTAGTTCATGTTATGGATGCAAATGGTTATATGATAAGGACTTATGTGTTAGATGCATAGTTTTGGGTGTGAATGATGATGATATGGTTATGTGTTATTATTAGTTTAATGATGATAATGGATTATGGTAATTATGATGATTATGATGATTATGTTGATTATGCATTATGGTAATTATGATGGTTAGGTTGGGTTTGCTAATGACATATGCTTATGACATATGATGTTCGACCATGATGAATGATTATGATGTTGATGCATTATGGACTAACATGTGTGTGTATGCAGGGTATACGATCTAATGTTGTTTTTTGGTGTGTCACAGTAGGATGAAGAAGATCAAAAGAAGACACGAGGAGGAAATAATGAGTTTGACAGAAGAAGAATTGGTGTGAAATGAGGGATTCTGACTTATGCCTTTAAGGATGTTAGCTACTTTTTAATGCGGTACTATGTATCATCATAGTACTTAATATGCCAAAGGATAATGAGTGCCATGGTATTATTGTGACCAAGGCACAAAGTGCGATCCTTTGGGAAACACACACACACGCACACACAAAAAGAACAGACAAGGATTGCCAACCTCATCCTGGGTCCCTAAGGCACCTTGTTGGGTCCTGTGGCGAGAACAACTCTAGGTGTAAAGGTCCTGATACATGGAAGTGTCTAGCCTCTCCCACGTATAGGATGCATTTGGTTCACCCAGTAGTGTCCTAGTCACATACAAGGAACTTAGTTGCCCTAGTCATGTTGCCTAAGCAAACCGTAGACAACAATCAAATAAAATTGATCTTGCCTCGTCCTTGCCTCTCTTCATCTGCTAGGGACTACCTTGAGAAGCTTAGGAACAAGATTGCAAAAAAACCAACCAAGTGTGAAAGGTGAGACAGAGATAACAGTCATCAGATCATGTGCTAAGTGTAGATATGCTCACCTGAATGATGTTGATAGGTTAAGAATGCCTAGTTTCAGGGTAGGAATAAGTCATCTAAGACATCGAGTCTGGTTTTGACCATGCATCCTCCTGTATAAGGTAGATGAAAGTTTACAAAGCATCTTGTGTAAGACATATGGTTGGATTGTAAGTGTGCCGCAAATTTGCAGGATAGTTGATGTGTGATGTTGGATAGTGTCCAAGAGATGGGTGTTATCATCTAAGGTGTGGAGCCTGGTTTCGATTGTTTCCCATGCTTGTTGTCGGACATGTGGTTGAGAATGTTGGTTGGTTATAATGATGTCTAGTTATCACTATGGATATGATAAGTGGTAATGACCTGATCATACTATTGATCTGTCTTGTTTAAGCATTTTGGATGTTTTGTTGTTTGTTATTTGTTTGCGGTGTCTTTCCCATGAAAGGACGACTTATTGCAATGACGCAATAGAGCGGGCCCTTAAGGGCTGACCTAGTGCCTCGGGGGCACATCAATGATAGCCTTGCCTACGTGAAAGCTCAGAGGCAACATAGTTCAACCAGGGTGGACTTGGGTTGACCTAGGACCTAAGGGGACTACCTCGAGGGCTCATCAATGATGGCCTTGCCTATGTTAATGCTCAGAGGCAACGTAGTTTAGTTTATTGGTTTAATGCTATGTGAACCTTTTTGAGTACATTGGTTGACTATTTGATGTTTTGAGGTTTTGGGTAATATTTAGATGTTTTTGGATTTTGTTGGTTTTTTTTTTTTTTTGATTTTGGTGGTTTTTTTTTTTGGATTTTGGTGGTTTTTTAATTTTTTTTAGTTTGGTGGTTTTTTTATTTCTTTGGATTTTGCTGGTTTTTTAATTTTTTTTATTTGTTTGGATTTTGGTGGTCTTTTTTATTCCTTTGGATTTTGGTGGTTTTTTATTTTTTTGGATTTTGGTGGTTTTTTGATGTCCTCCAACATTGGCCTTAGGATCAGGAAATGCCCCCAGTCAAGTGAGATGGCATGTTATGGCGAAGATGAGGCAAAAGAAATGTGGAGACCATAGGGTGTTAACTTGTTTCCAGGTCATGGGAGGGACATTATGAAGTGTGACAGAGTGGAAAGGGATTATCGCGGAATGGGGATCGTAGTTTCAAGTGATGGTAGATAATGGAGCAGAGATTAACTACGCATGGTGCTTGTTTGTTAGGTTTTCACCATGGTACTTGTCCAAAGCATCACCAAGGTGGTTTTCACTGTTGGACATAATTTTTTTTTAATTTTTTTTTTAATGTATAATACCACCTTATGTGCATGCTGTTGATGGGTTCTAGCAATGGTTCTCCTTCAGGAGTGACTAATTGATATGCACTGGACCCATATGCTATTGTGATGACGTAAGGCCCTAACCAGTTTAGTTCAAATTTTCCTAGCTTCTCTCATTCCATTTGATTTTTGGGGTTCTCTTTTAGAACAAGGTCTCCAATGTTGAAGTGGCATACCAATACTCTCTTATTATAACTATGTCAGTGATGATTTTGATAAGCCTATAGATGAGTGAGTGTATTTTGTCTCCTTTCATCAAGCAGTTCAAGTTCATGTAATCGTGATGTTTAGTAGTCCTCATTCTTGACCAGCTATTGCAGGGATACTGTTAAAGAGGGCAACTTGACCTCGATGGGCAGGATAGCTTTGGATCCATAGACAAGGGAATAAAGGGTGGCTTTGATGGGCATGCAGATGCTGGTATGGTAAGCCCATAGGGCGGGGTTGAGTTGGATATGCCAGTCATAGCCAGTGTCATTGATAGTCTTTTTTAGGATATTTATGATGGTTTTATTTGATGCCTCAGCTTGGCCGTTGCCTTGTGGGTAGTACAGAGTAGTGAAGTGGTGTTGGATGTGGAATTTTTCACAAAGTTCATGGAAATTCTGGTTTTTGAATGGATGACCATTATCTGTTATGATGGATTATGGGACACCATACCGGCATATGATATAATTAAGGATAAACTTGGCAATCTACTTGCCAGTGATGTATGTCATAGGAATAGCTTCAATCCATTTTGTGAAATATTCAGTGGCTGTGAGGATGAATTTATGGTCATTGGCGGAGGTAGGGTGGATTTTGCCCATGAGGTCAAGTCACCTTTGAGAGAAGGGCCACAAAGATGTAAGTGGCTATAGGTCCTGAGCTAGTGCATGCACAAAATCATTGTGTATCTAGCACTGCCGACACTTCTTTGCAAAATGGTATGCATCTTTTTCCATTGTGGGCCAGTAATATCCCACTCTGATGATCTTCTTAGCAAGGGTAAGACCACTGGAGTGGGCTCCACATACACCCTCATGTACCTCTCGTAGGGTTGTTTGTGCTTCTTCAGAGTAAAGACATCTTAGGAGGGCATTTTCAAATCCATGGCAATATACAGTGTCACTGATGATGACATACTTAGTGACTTGGTGTATGAAGAACTTGCATTGGTTAGATGATAGGTCGGTAGGTAGGGGTTGGTCCTATAGGTAGGTGTATATGTTAGATGGTACCAGGGTGACATGGGACCAATAATTTTGTAGACTAACTCAAATTCAGGGACATCAAAGGTTGGGACCAATAGTTGTTCCACCAAGAACTCAAACTGAGTGAGGTTACTTGGGATATCAAGGAGAGATCCAATGGTTGCCATTGCGTCTACTACCCGATTATGAACTCTTGGAATTTGGTCAAAGAGCATTGTGTCGAAGTATAGCCTAAAACTATCCACCATTCTTTTATATGGTATGAGCTTTTCATCTTTGGTATCGTACTCATTGTTTACCTGTTTGATAACTAACTGGGAATCGCCAAATACTTGTAATGTTTTGATTTTCTAGATGACTGCCATTTGAAGTCCTGTGAGTAATTCCTCATACTCTACTATGTTATTTGTGCAAGGAAAAGCAATTCTAAATGCCTTGGGAATGACATCACCTTGAGGCATAATAAACAAGATACTCGTGCCTGAACCGTGATTGGTACATGATCCATCAAAGAATAGTGTCTAGATCTTGGGTGTGTCAACTGTGAATATTGATTCATCAGGGAAATCAATAATCATTGGATGATCTGTCAATGTAGGTGCATCTACAAGCTGGTCTATGATTACTTGTCCTTTGATGGCTTTGCGGTCAACATATTTTATGTCAAATTTGCTCAATACCATAACCCATTTGGCCAGTTGTCCTATTAAGGCTGCTTTATTTAGTAAATATTTTAGTGGGTCAATCTTAGGAACTGACTTTGTCTTGTGGTTTAGCATGTAATGTCGCAATTTTTGGGTAGTAAAAACTACGGGGAGACAGGCACATTTGATAGGACTGTAGTTTAGCTCATATCCCACTAAGGTTCTACTGATGTAATAGATTGCCTTTTCCTTTCCTTCCTCATTGTTATGTGCCAATAATGCCCACAATGCTGAATTAGTTGTTGATATGTACAATAAAAGGGGCTTGCCTAGGATTGGTGGCCTGAGAACCGGTGGCGATAGAAAATATTCTTTGATCTTTTGAAAAGCTTCTTGACACTAATTTGTCCACACAAATGGTACCCCTTTACGGATTAAGTGTTAGAAAGGCTAACATTTGTCGGCAAGTTGTGCAATGAATCTCTAAATAGATTGCAACTTTCCCTATAGGCTGCATAGCTGCTTTAGGGTAGTAGGTGAAGGCATGTCCATTATTACTTTGACCTTAGCGGGGTCAACCTCTATCCCTCTGTGTGAAATAATATAACCCAATAATTTTCTTGATGTAACACCGAACATGTATTTCTTAGGGTTTAGTCTGACTTTGAATTCTTCTAAGCACTTGAAAATTTTATCCAACACCTCTAGATGAGAGCTTCTAGTCATAGATTTTGCCAGCAGGTTGTCAACATAATCTTCCATACATGTGTGCATATAGTCGTGAAATATGGTTGTCATTGCCCTCTGGTATGTAGCACCTGCATTTTTGAGACTGAAGGGCATGATGATCCAATAGTATGTGCCCCAAGGACATGTAAAATCTGTTTTATGTTGATCTTCCGGTGCTATCTGTATCTGATTATACCCAGAGAAGCCATCCATTAATGAGAAAATTTCAAATCTGGCTATCAAATCCACTATGATGTCTATGTTTGGTAATGGGAAATCATCTTTTGGACATGCCTTGTTCAATTCATGGAAGTCCTCACATATTCTGATCTGGCCATTAGGTTTCATGACAGGCACAAGATTAGATACCCACTCTAGATAATCAATTGGCCTGATGAAGCCAACCTCAAAAAGTTTTTTCAATTCTGCCTTTACCAATAGGGCGATCTGCGGATGCATCTTTCAAAGTTTTGCTTGACAGGTTTGGTGTTTGGCAGTAGAGGTAGGTGATGTAGGACAAACTATGGATCAAACCCAGACATATCAGTATGTGACCATGCGAAGTTGATTTGTTGTCTTGAGAAGAAGTCTCTAAATTTGTGCTTTTCTTGTTCTGTAAGTGACTCGGCGAAGTGGATAACCTTGGGAGCTTCTTCGGTGCCGAGGTTGGCTTCAACAGTTGTTTCTACTAGCAGTGGTGATTTTTCTTCTATGATGGGCAACACTTCCAACCATCCATCCTCAGGTGCCTCAGGGAGGTTTTCACCCTCAGATATGTCCTTTATTTTTATTTTTGCATGATCTAAGGGTGCCTTTCAGTTTTCACCCAGAGACCTAATTTTTTTTTATTTTCACTTTTGCGACTAGAGGGTGGAGTGCATTCTCTGAAGTAAGCAGAACTGGCCAAGTCCATGATGTACCCAACTTTATGGTCTCCAAGAGGTAAACCTTTGCGAAGTGCCATGAACTCAGCTATTACTTCGTCATTCTCGAACAAATGTAAGTTAGGTGGATCTTTTTGGTCCCAGTCGATTAGCTCAGGATGGACTAAGGGTAAGCCATTATCATTGTTTAGGTAATTCATGGTTACAAAAGTCAAGGTGCAAATAGAGGTGTTATCAGGGTCCCACAAGATATTTATCCATGCGGCCCCTTTGGGGAGATTTGTTGAGGTGGGTAGGGATGATTCAGGCTCAAGCTCAAGTGGATCCCTTGATGTCTCAACTTCTCTGGAAGCACTCATCTCCCCTCGAATAAGTAACTTAGTACATGAAGCCTCATCTCTTTGCGTGGTATATCCCAACCCTTCGTTGCATGGCCACCTTGTTGGCTAATGAGGTTTTTGGTTCATCCATTTCCATTTCATCCTAATCCACTATGCCCGTCATATCCTTTTTACTTGATGAACTCATATCCTTTACCATATTGTTCCACAGGCAATTTGATGTGTTCGACCTCTTGTTCCTCTTCTTCTTCTTTATAGAGCCAACTAGATATGTTTTCACCGACATCTTCTTTATTGAGTTCTCCCCACTTTGTGAATGTGGTGGGACCGGTTGAGAGGGTTTTCTTCGGTGGAATAAGGTGGGGATTTCCTTGTGACTTGGATGATATAGGCAACTTTCTGATGCAATAGGACCTTTCTATTTTGTATTCACCACATCCTCTATCTTGGATTTGAACCTGGGAGTTGAGTGGTGGAATGAAAGTTAAGGTGGATTTGGATAATGTGGATGGGTCAACATAATTAGAGGAGGACGTGACTGGTGAGATTCCCCAATTTACAAGCACCTGATGTTGCAGTACTTCTCTTAGGTGGCTGCAGTATTGAAAGGCTTCGGGATCACTCGAGAAAGTGACTTCCAAGCATTTATAGGGAAACTTGATGCATTAGTGGTAGGTGGAAGGGATGGCCTTCATGGAATGGATCCATGGTCGGCCCAGGATGAGGTTATATGGTAATTTAGTGTCCAAGACATGGAATACGGTATCTTGAATGGCTGGCCCAACTCTCATAGGTAAAATGATAAGTCCCTTGGAGGAGTGTTTAGCATCGTCATAGGCCTTGATAACAATCCTCTTGGTAGGATCAATGCAAGCCTCAGAGTATCCCAGTATTAATAGTAATTTCAAAGGACATATGTTTAATCCTACTCCACCATCTACCAAGACTCGTTGGATTTTATGTTTGTTGATGTAGACTTCGAGGTGTAAAGGATCATTATGATTGGTGTGGTGTGGGGGTATGTCTTGTTCCATAAAGGTGACACTGTTGACAGTGGCTAAGTGTCCCACCATGGCCTAGAATTGGCTAACATTTAGATCGGTAGGAATGAAAGATTCTAGGAGTGCCTTATCCAGAATGGCTTTATGTTCAGGTGAAAGATGAAGTAGTTCAAAGATGAATATCTATGTTGGGGTCTTCTTCAGATGATCTAGAAGGTTATATTGACCCTTGGCTTGTGGGGTGGATGTATTGGAGGTGTTGGTGGGGGCACCCTATAATGTGACTCTGGCTTTATAGGTAGTGATGGTGCATTCGGGATGGGCTTTTATGGTGATCATGGAGATATTGTTGTTAGACACATGGATGCTATTAATGGTGTAGTCATAGGTGATGCTATTATATCTGACATTGTTGTATGACTTGGTTCCTGATGAAGAGGGTTGTCTTGATCCATGATTTTGTAATGGGTCAGTGAAGATAGTATGGTCAATGTTAGAGGAACCGGTCGTTTTCTCTACTCCTACAATACCCATATCAGTGAAGTCTTGAATGATATTTTTTAGTTTAATACAATTTGACATCTTATGTCCTTTGATTCAATGATACTCACAGAAGTCATTGTCATTCCATGAAGGGGGTTTGAAGGCCGGATCATATTGTCAGATCTCCGACAGTTGAATGAGGTTGTTTTGTAATAACTTCTATAGGATTGCTTTAGTTGGTTCTGTCAAGGGCATATAGTTGTATCTAGGGGCATTATTCCAAGGAGGTGGCCTCCTTTGGTTATTTTGGATCGTGTTTGCTGATTGATGTTGAGCTGTCTGTTGTTGTGGTCATTGTTGTGATTATTTTTGTTGGACGTATGGGTGATTATTTATTGTAGGGGGTGCTTTAAGTGTGAGGGTAGGTCTGGCTCTAAATGCTTTAGCATCTACCACCCCATCATTGGTAACATTCTTGTTCCATACCCAAGTCTTGTTCTTGTCATAGGGTGTGTTTTGGGTGTTTTGATTCTTATTGAAGATCTCTATTGTGCCTTTAGCAATGAGAGACTTTTCAATGGCTACCCCCTTCTCAACTACTTCACTGAAGGAGGTGCAGTAGTGGATTTGTAATTGAAGCATAAGATCTTTGTTTAAATTTTCCACGAAGATAGGCACTAGCTGATTCTTAGGAATATAACAAGGGCATTTGCTTGCTAGGCCTCACCACCTTTGAAAGAAAGAGATAAACATCTCTCCTTCTTCTTGTCTTGCTTGGGACAAGGTGGCTATGTTCACATCTATCTCTATGTTATAGGAAAAGTGTGAAATGAACTTGTCTATGAGTTCTGTCCATGTGTGTATGCATGTGGGGAGGTGTGCAAACCATTCAATAACTTGGCCCACAAGACTCATAGGGAAGAGCCTCATCAAGTAGGTGTGATCGTAGGCAAGCTTTAGGCAAACAGTATGGAACTCGCATACATGTTAAATGGGGCTCCCCTTTCCCTTATATTTGTTGAAGTTTGGTGGGGTGAAATTCGGGGGGAAAGGAGGCATGCAAATGCTTTTGTCAAATGGATATGGGCATAAGTCTTCCATGGAATATGATTTCTTGGTCCCCGAGACTTGCAAGTTTGCGAATTGTTGCTTTAGCTTGTCCAACTCTTGGGTGAGGGTCTCGATGGGTGTGTTGGCAGTGTTTGCAACTAAGTCCAAGTAAGGATTCATCATTTTATAGGTTCCCATGTTACCAACAAGTGGAATGGTATTGACGTCATAGTGAGTGTGTAATGGTGTCATGTTTTGGCTTTGGCTATTGGTGGCGAAGGATACATTAGGGTTAATGTATCAATAATGGTATGGCATACTCATGGTGTTTTGAGATGAGACATGAGGATTTGTTTGTTGGTTGGGATCATTGTAAGTCACATTGTGGGTGTTGGCTCCAAATGAATTTATGGGGTTTGAGTTGATATAGGATATACCCAAGCCTTGGCTAGTTGCATTATGTTTGTTGAGAGGGTTGGTCTTGATATTACCCGTGTTGGTATTAGAGTTAGTTCCTGAGTTCATGTTTGTGTTTGTTGTGGTGTTAACTCCTTGGGTTTGGTTTTGCGAGGTCACAATGTGTATCCTTTGTGTTCACTTAATGTGACCTTGAGGATTTTCTAAGAAAACAAAAGGATTTGATGTGTGAATTGTAACATTTGCGTTGTTTTCCTTAAAAGGAGGGGGTATGTTTACCGTGATGGATTCATGTGAGGTTTTCCCTTGGGGTATGTTGACATGTTCTTGTGTTTGGTTTGTGTAGTAATTGGAAGATGAGGCATAGCTTTGGCTTGTTGTGGTGGTGTTAGCGGACTTTGGTATGAGGGTGGTTATGTCTACACCTTTGGGAAGTTTTGTTCCATTTTGTATAAGGCACAAAAGGTAGCTTTGTGGGTCTGCGACAATCATTTCATCTAGGATTCACAATACTCTAGGGTCTTGTCCCACAGCTTCAAGGACTTTGGGTGTCATCCTGGGTTTGTCATCTTGCAAGAATAGATTGTCAAAGGGGTTCCCTATGTTTTGGTTAGGTTGTTCGTTGGGGTTGGTGCCAAACCTCATGGTTTCAATGTGAGAGTCTTGGGGATCTTCTAGGTTCTCTTCTCCCTTTCTTTTCTTTTGTAACCGTGTTTCAACCATAAAAGACCTAGATGGAAGGCGGGAGGATGACAATGTAAACTTTCTAAGTAAATGAATGAGGGTGGTATTTTAAATGTACTTTAAAAGGTTCCTAAAGATGGAAATGACAATAACCTAGGTGTCTTATGCAAATGGGAATGTATGTCCTAAATTTATGTTTATAGGATGCAACTAATGGAAAGGTGCCTAAGACCAAAGTGTGGGGATAATGATTTTAATCTTCGCAAAGTCTAGCTCCAATAGGATACTATTGTCTACTAATGACCTTCAAAATGCAAATCAGGTTTGTCGAGACCTTGGATTGTTTTGATGCGAGAAGGGTGATTATAGGGATTTTTGGAAAGTGGACCTTATACTTAGCCAAATGAGTATGAGGCCTGCGTTAGAATGGATTAAGTGAGAATAATGCCAAGGTCTCTTAGTCCAATTTTACACTTGTGAGGCAGTCACACTTTGATGGTTTCTCCTTATGTTTTGACTTAGGAAGATTAATGTTTTGAATTCCTATTGAAGTCTAAGGCTCAAATTCTATGGTTCTAAGATTTTCTATGGTAAATGTGAGACCTAAAACCTAAGGGATGAGACCTACAAGTTTCTTAACACAATAGCAATTGAATCAAATTGGGAAAAAAAGATTTTAGAGGTTTCCCTATGGCTCAAAATTTTCTAAGGCGTATGCGGCACATTGTTCTTCTTATGCATGTGACTGTTCAGCTTATGCGTTTCAAAAGCATTTAGATGTGTTTCACTATCAATCTTATACAATTTACTATTGAGCGTACGTGGTTTACTACTTTGCAGATGCATTGTAGTTTTTCCCATGCATTGCAGAATGTCACTTATGCAGTTTACTATTCAGCATATGCGTTGCAGTTCAGCAGGTTTCTAAAAGTAGTTGTCTCCTAGGTCTATTTGATGGTTTTGTGAAAAATTAGAAAGCACATCAGTGGCAAAAAAACTCAGCAAACAGTTTTGTGGCTGTGTCTCTTGTTTGTTTGACATTTCTTGTGACAAAGTTTTTTGAAAAGCACTTAGAAGACAAGCACAATCCTAGGGCTAGGCAAGGACTATATTTGTTCAATCCCCTAGCTGCATGTTGTATGGTTACACAACACGCCCCATTTTGACTTGGCAAAACAGGGACCCAACTTTTTTTTTGGCTTGTTTTGTGTTTTCTAGCAGTTTGGTAAAAGTAAGTCATGCAGATCATCATGCAAGAAAGGCTAAGTAGGTCATCATCATGAGGTCAGTTTGTCAAAATTCATATTTCATTCCAATAACCTCATATTTAGATAGAGCATCAAATTTCATGCAGGTTTGCCTTTTGTATCATCCTGGTATTCGTTAAGGAGAGGAAGTTGTGAATGGTTAAAGTTTGAGTCAAACCTGATATTTCCAGGGGGAGGATCATATTTCGTAACATCAATCATATTTTGGAAGACCACCCTGATTTAATTTATCACCCGATAAATCATGTGGCCCAAATATCTGGACGTCAATTTTAGGTGATAGTAGCCTTTACCCATCAATAGCCTTATCCGTTTCGTGAGGATCATATTTTTCAAAGTAACCCGATATTTCTTAATATCCTCCTGACGCGAAACATCCCCTAAGCCATTATCTTGATGACATCATTTGAGTCTGATAAACAAATAAACAAACATGATGATGACATCATCATCACATTTACCTCTCGGTAGGATATTTCATAAACATGATCCTGTTCCCATAACATGATGATGATGTCATGATGCCTTAGTGATACAATGAACAAATATTTGGATGATGTCACCCTGATATTCCGAGAGAGGTCATGTTTTATCTAGTCATCATCTTTGAAACATCACCTGATGTATCGAAATATCCTCCTAATGTACTAAACATAACCAAAGGGTGAGTTGATCACCCGATCTTGTCACGATAGTTTTTTCCTCTCAAAGAGGATGATCACATTAAACTTGAGATGATATGTGCGAATATCATCTTGTTATTTGAATATCATCCTATCATACGAATATCACCCTGCTCCCGTTGCCACCATTAACATTTAATGCACGCAGACATGGTAGGTAGTTCCCGCCGACCATTAAACCTGATCGAACAGCTAGCGAAATCCTGACTTTCCGTGCAGAGAATTAACGAATAAAATCCAATCTGTCAGGGTTTGCCCTAATTTAACCCTAAGCACAATGTTAAAGGTGAATTCACCGTCATTTCAATTCTTACCTTGCGATAAAATTATTTTTAAAGAGCACCAGCTTCCATATCCTCATACAGGCGATAGTCAGACGAACCAAGCTTATAAACGAGAGGAAGTGCGTGATCATCAATAGAATTAAGAGCACTCTCAGAAGTCCACTGGTATAAAGGAAATTTGCACATCCAGGTAAGTAAATGAAACCCTCATCATGTTGTTTCTGTAATGGTCAGGTATGGTGTTGTTAATCTGAAGTCCTGATTTATGCACCCCCATGATAAGTTGATGTTGAATAACTACAATAGGCATGATGGTTAGTAGAGATGATTTTTATCTACATGCATGTGAGTATCAATTGTAAGACAAGTTTTTGTTAATTGCAGGCATCCATGGCTAATAAGAGGTTGGCTAAGTGTGAGGCTAAATTCAGTAAGCCCATGTTTTCATCTCAGAGGGGCATCCTATTCAAATATGGCACAATTACATATACCCATAAGGAGAATATTAGTTTGGAAGCCTGGTCAGCTAGGCTGAATGATGAGAAGAATAGAAGTCCTATGCTGGATGCTGTATTCATGTCCAGGATGTGGAATACCGTCGGCTTCACGTACTCCATGGAGTCTCCGGAGTTGGTCATCAAATGTGCCTGAAACTACAACCCAGAGACCCGGCAGGTGATGAAACATGGGAGGATATATGCAGACCTATCCATCAAGGGTCTCTCCT
This sequence comes from Cunninghamia lanceolata, assembly GCA_027924645.1. NCBI lineage: Eukaryota > Viridiplantae > Streptophyta > Pinopsida > Cupressales > Cupressaceae > Cunninghamia > Cunninghamia lanceolata. Next base: position 24,436,337 of record BSBN01000377.1, on the reverse strand, counting down.
AGGCATTTGGACTACCATTGGGTAGGAAGGTCAATAGTGTGGAGCTGAAGAAATCAGAGAAAGAGTATGAAAATAACAAGAAACAAGCCAGGAAAAATATGTACCAATGGAGGGCTGAGAACAACACATATCCTACAGCCACCAAACTTCCTATGCACTTATTCAAATATGATTTTAGTGATGAGTACCAATATATGATTGCACTATTGAGTAGAGTCACAGGCCAGCCTGATGCTGGTAGTTTTAAAGATTGGATGTATGGTGTGATCATGATGTGCATATATTAAGATATCAAGCCATTGTGGGGCCAACTAATAAGTGATGCTTTGCATGAGTAGCTAATGAGCCTAGGAGGTTCACATTGTGCTTTCTATATGATGTCATACATTGTTTACTCCTGTGCTTACAAAGGCACATTTGATGCACTGGTTATAGATGGAGAAGTCACAGGCACAATTAATGTTGTGCATATTTGGGATCATCATCCCTAGCTGTAAAGAACCAATTACCTCCAAGATTACAAACTGGTAAATGATGCATTCTCTATGCATCTGGTCAGAACCATGGAGGAGGATAGAACAAAATGATTCAGCATGGAGGCTCAAGAGATAATCTATAGGCATGGAGCCTGGTATATACAATTTGCCGCATTTTCTTACATGAGGATTGAGGGTTTTGAAGGAAATCCCCTGATGCAGTGATACTGATGGAATTTATAAGGTAGAGCTCCACAATATTGAAAACATATAAGGATGCCCAAAAGTTGCCACCAATTTTGTTTCCAGTCAACATTGGCTGGTACATGTGTCCCAATTCAGAGAACATCAAGAAGGTGATGGTCACCTTAAATAAAATAAAGTTATAGCCTTTTTCACTGATAAGACCATATGATCCTTATGGTAGGATGCAAAAAATAATAGGAAGGCCTATTCACTAGAGGCACCTAGAGGACTTCTGGGCTGACTGTGAAGATGAAGCAGAAGCAAGAAGAAGGAGATATCAAAGGCTAACACTGAACCAAATCAGAACCTTTGACTGCATCCCCATCCCTCAACAATTGAAGAAGGATGATGATAGGATAATTGCATATGAGTATGAGGAGAAGAAGATATATAATGATACCATCTCTGCATCTGACCTCACCATACAAGAGGACATATCTTTGGACCCCTTCATTGCCAAGACCATATAGCTAACCCAAGCCTGGGTTGATGAACAGATAGAGGCTTTGAAGAAGAAAGGTGTTGCCATTACTGTGGACAACAAAAAGAAGGGATAGGATATCCCTGATGGGGGGTATGATGACTTCCTAAATGAGAAAAGAAAGTCTAAAGGAGATAGACTCCCTCCACAACAATAGCAGAGCAAAAGACCCCCAAGGGGCAATAAAATAGACAATGAACCCAAAGGGGTTATTATTGAGCGAGCAGTGTTCATAGCTGAAGAAGCTGTCGCATCAGGATCAGGATTAGGATCCACATAACCTCCACGAACAAGAAAACAAAAGTCCAAGAAAGGAAAGACAACAGAGGCTAGAATTACTGACACCCAAGAAGAGGGTCAATCCTCAAGAAAACCAGATGAAGAGCATATCCTCATGGAGGAGGAGCCTGAGGAAGAAGAGGCCCCTTTGTTATTCAAAAGGAAGAGAAGAGCTCCACAGGTGGTGGTGTCTACCCCACCAAAGAGCCCAAGAACCTCCATGAGAGGTGAAATAAGGCAACCCCCTACATTGTTACAAGGGGCAGGTAGTGAAGCGCATAAGGAACTTCAGCACAATGTTCCACTTCCTACCATCGTCAAGTTCAAGACTGAGCTTGCAGAGGACCAGATGAAAGAGACCTCCCAGGCACATGCAGAAGGTCACATCTCACTGGAGGAGACAATAAATTTGACTAATGATAAAGTTGTGAAGGAAGTGGCTTCACAAAAGATGGAAAGCCTTGCTGTAGGTACACACATGACCCCTCACAAGACTCCACCAGTTTAAACTATACTGGAGGAGATAAAGCAAGTGGAAATAGAAAAGGAAAAAAACCCTGAGAGGTTAGCCCAAGAAATGGGGCTAGATACATTAATTACACAGGTGACAAGTCCTGTAGTGGTAGACTTGACAAAGAAATAGGATATGAGTCCTGAACATCCAGCAGGATCACCTGATAAAGGGCAACCTACAGAAGAAGTGAAGATGGCAGAATCAGAGGGCCATACTTAAAGATAAGTCAATAGGATACATCAACAGAGCCTACTATAGTAGAAGTTCAAGAAAAGAAGGTTGATGAGGAAAAGGTAATAAAAGATCCTATTGCTACAGTTCAAGAAATAAGTAGCATAGGTGCAGAACAAATTGTGGTTACAAAACCAACACCAGCACTTAAGGAGACTGCCCAAGTATCCACTACTGTGAATGTTCCTTAGCAAGAGGAAAAGTTGAAAGTGGATGAGGTGATAACAGAAAAGGATCATGATCATCATGATCAACATACAAATACATCACAAGATCCTCCACCTTAGGAAGATGCTCCTCCGAAGAAAGAAGTTCCTCGACAGAAGGAGGTGCCACGGGATCAACATCAAAGCGAGCATCATGAAGAAGAACTAAGGAAATCACCTTCTCCATCACATCTGCTGATAGAAATAGGAGATAAAGGTGAACATCATGATGATGCAGAGAAACATGATCATGTACCTCCGTGGTTGGAGAAGGAGGTAAATGCAGAGGTAGAATTTGAAATTCAAGAATTTGATGTATCTACATTATTTTCTGAGAATATAATAAAACCTAAGAGGAAGGCTAGAATGACTTCGGCCATTAAGAGAGATCCAACAACTGGGAGAAGGACTGTACAAATTGCAGTGCCTACTATAGAGAAAGAAAAAGGTAAAATTACCTTAGATGAGTTTCAGATCAGTACAGTGGACTTAGAATTTGCCAATGAAGACCAAGAGGGTCAAGAAGGCAAAGATATTATTGATTCTTTAATTGAGAAGGTGAAAAGAGAGAAGGAGAAAAATAAGCAACACAAGGAGCACATTGCTCAGTTTTATGCCTACATAGGAAGGCTGACCAATACTAAAGATACTTCAACTGAACATGCAGTCCCATTGACTGCTATTTCTCAAGAGGAGGTGAATAAACTAGATCTCATGAAACATGAGGCATCTGTACTAAGGAAATGGATGTTATCCACATTGGATAATGTGGAGGAAGTGGTAAAAGCCGCTTTGAAAAGGTGGAATACTCTCAGTGACTCCAGGACAAGAGTAGATAAATTACAGATGCAAACAGGTAAAAGGTCTTATAGATTGGGAAAGATATTGGACATCCTAGGAGAAATAAGGAGGATAAATCCTCAGTTGCTTATCAACAAATAGGTACTAAACAATAATACTACCTTGCTGGTTGATATATGGTATAAGGACATTCAATTTGAATGTGGAGTACTTAGAAGATGCAATAATAAGTTGAGAGATATCAGCATGAAGTTGCATGATTTAATGTCTGTTGAGGCAGAAATGTTGGAAACACTGGAGGGAAAAGTGGAAGGGAAAGTAGAGAATCAAGATGAAGAGTTTGCCATCAAAGCTTTACATGGCAACTTCCAATCAGTAGCTGATGATCCACTTGTTCACTTGACAGAAGAAGTCATAGAAAAAATAATGAGAATCAAAGTCAAGATGGAAAATTACAATGAGATGCTGCAAAATAGGAAAGACAAACTAGATAGCAGTAGACACAAATATGAGGCACACATGCATGCCATCATCAAAGCAAACACTCAAGATGGTGGAGAAATAGATAGAATTGTGCAATTATATGAGCAGATCTGGAGCAACATGCAACCTCATATGCGAGGTCATCATTATCATGATGATGAAAGTTCAGGAAGTGATGCACTTGGTGAAGAAACACATGATTCTGATAAGGTAGATGATGATGCATCGTAGAGCAAATATCAGCATCTTATACTTAGTGAAGATAAGTTTTTTTTTAGATGGTTGCCAGCTGGCAACTTGTGCTATTTTTTGTAAGGTTGACATAGTCAAAGGGAAATCTTGACCATGGATGCGCATAGATAAATCAAGATCGTTGATCTTTTTGTAACGAATTCCTCAACTTATTCTATAAAAGGTGCTGGAATGCCTCTTTTCTATTATTCGAAACTTAATTGAAATCCATCTGCTGAAATATTCAGGGCTTATTTCAAAGCTTTTTGTATACATCTATATCTTTGCATACTTAATGAATGAGAAGACCATTGTGATTACAATCCATGGTAAATCTTGAGTAATCAGTGTGTGAATTTTGGATATATGCTGTGATCTGCTGCGTCCCTTGGAGTGCATGTCTACTTGCATATGTTGTTTTCATACAAATTCCTTTGAAGTTAGCATCAACTGTATCTAGCTGTGGAATGTCCTGGTGAACATATGGTTTGGTTTTCTTCTTTCTTCATGACTATATCTGATGTGCATGTGGTTCAAAAGCTAAAGGTTCAACATTAATTTGAAGTATTTTATTTCAATTTCTTTTAAATTTTAGAGCATTTCACTATCACAAGTGCAAATAACTGATAATCTCAAGCAAATAACACAAAATATGTGGACATCTCATAGATAATTGTAAATATTTGACATATTTGAAGCTAAAGCATGTATAATTGAAAATATCATGCAAAGGTGTGAATATAACTGCATCATTTGATCCAATTATTGTATAAAATGACCTCTCAGTGAAGAATCTTTGCAGAAATAATGTCATGATGATGAACTTCATGTAAGGTCCCAAAATGGAAATAGCAACACACATCAACCTCTAAGTAATGTCAGAAGATTAAGACCTAATCACTGGAGACTTGGGATCATGAATTCTCTGAATTGATTGTATCTTTCAAGAGGAATAAAGGTTAATGTGTACTTTTATTCTATGTTTGTTTATGACTAACATCATGATCAACATAAATTGGCCCTAGAAGGAGGGCCTGATCTGAAAGAGGATGCTCATCATCATTATTTTTAGGTTTGATGATGTAGAGAGTAAGGTAACCCCAATGCATTTGTGAATTCTAAATATTGATCAAATATTTACTGTAGCAAGCTTGTAAATGCTCATTCTATGTAAAGATTTCCAGATCGGTCATAAATATTGCAAGCTTTATAGTAGATCATCATGAATTCACAAATATCCAGCCAAAGTTATGTAAACTTGTTCAAGTTTTGAGGAGTTTTGCCTTAGAAGCCCGATATCCTATGGTAAGAGTCATCATACCCCATTATCACCTTATATTTGCACTGTCTTTGCAAATATTTTGCAAATATCCAATTACATCAGTCATCCGACTGCAAATATCACCTCAGCCAGTAAAGTTCCAGCCAATATTTGCAAAAATTCTAGCCAATTTGCCTCAAAATTGAGAAATCCTAGCTCACAGGATAAATACCAGGTCTAGGTCTAGTGGAATATTTGAAGAATTGCCTGTTAGAGGGTTCAGACCTAGAACTGTAGACATCCATCATACTCCAGGGTCTAGTGCATCAGGAGCTTCACCAAAACCTCCTCTTGTAACTCCTATTGGTTTGCAAATACCTTCTGGGATATCTATGACACCTCTTGTCCAACCTCAACCCCAGGTCCAGCCTCAGCCAGTTATACCATAGGCTCAACCTCCTCTGGTTGCAATGTCTTTCTTTGCAGTAGAGTCACCTCTAACTTTCAATGCATATCATGAGTTACCAAAGAATCTAGATAAGCTTTGTCCAAAATATCATCCATATCAAGATGCTAATGATCATATCAGGACCTTTAAAGAGGCTTGCTATAGGGCTAGAATAGAACATCAAGATGTTGTATGTAGATTATTTCCTTTTTCCTTAGGGGAAGAGGCTTATAATTGGTTTATTAGTCTTGGTCAGGGTTCTGTTGGTTCATGAGTTGTCTTAGAGAAAGCTTTTACTGATAGGTTCAAGGTACCAATAGATCCTTCAATGAATTATCACTTATTTGCCACTATCAAAAGGTTTGAAGGTGAACCTATTGCCAACTTTAATGCTAGGTTCTAGAAAATGTTGTCCAAGTTAGTTACCCCTTATGTAGTAGGAGATGCTGCTGCTAGGAGTATCTATTACTCAGCTCTGGATCCATTAACTTCCATGTTCATTAGGAGAACACATCCTGAGATCACTACCTTGACAGGGGCTTTTCAAGAAGCTATCAAGGTGAATCAACAGTTAGTTCCTGCTCCAACACCAAATGTTGCATTCCCTACATTACCTGGCATGTATCATGTACAATATCCTGCACAACAATATCCTAGTGGAGCAATGATACCTCCACCAGTCATGCCTGCACCTTTGCAAGTACCTCCATTAAGTATCATGCCACCTCCTAATGGGAATGGCCAAACTCCACAATATCCTGCACAAACTCAGACACCTCAGGGTGCTGATCTATCTAACAATAACCATGGATCCTCTTTTTTCAAGTCTCAGACTGAGAATGTAGTAGCCAAAGTCCAAGAAGTGAAGGAAGAAATCAAAGAAATCTCTGCTTAATTAAGAAAACTCACTACAGAGGTGACACATTTGAGAAATCAGAACTTCTATTCCCAGTCAAGTCAAAACAGGAGTTATTCTAATGACAGACCAAATTATCCTAACAGAGGATACAATAATAACAATAATTTCAATAATAGTGGTGGAAATAACAATAATCCTCAGAGGCAGCCTAGAGTATGGAACTCCAGGCCAAATAATGGTTCATTACCATCACCCTTAGATAATCAGCCACCTGGTGAAGCCAAATAGACTACTAGAGTCAATCTTGCTGAAGCAACCCTCACCAACTGGTGCAAGATACATAACACAAATGCTCATGTAGAGTTAGACTGTCCACAATTTAGAATTGCTCCTAGCATTTTCCAGACAGAAGTATCTAATACTTCTGGAAATCCACCTCAGGTAGAGGGAAATGAACTTGTTCCTTGTGTATATGACTATGCATTTGTATTGGAGACCTATACTGATCATCATCAGCAGCAGGATGTGCCCACCCACTAACATTGTTCACAAGTATGTGAAGAATCTGCTTTAGCCTTTGAATCAAACTATGTCTTCCCCTTCGAAGATGAAAATGAACCATCCACTGAACATGAGGAGGTGCATGCATACCAGCAGCAATATCCTGGTAAGCATAACTATAACTTGAGAAGTAGCTCCAACAGACCTACTGGTCCATTGACATCATCTCTACCTCCAAATAATTTCAACACACCTCCTGATCCCAAAGCTAGCAATAATCTGGGATTTCCCAAGGTAAATGCACAATATCTGTCACCACAGAATATAGCATCAAAAGCTGTTGCCTTACCTCAGGAGTCTAATAAACTTGTCACATACTTGGCTAATGAGATGAAAAAGATAAAGATCAGCCTGTCTTTGTCAAAATTGTTGAAAACTCCTACAATTAAGAAAGCTTTTATGAAGTCACTAGATGATCCTGCTCCTAAAGAGGATATTCATTCTCTAGGTCATCTTAGCAATAAAGATCTTGCTATTAGAGATAATAATATCAAGCCTAAGGTGCCAGCTACTATCCAAGCTGCAAAAACCTCACATATGACACTATACAGAGATAAGAGTGAGTCACCACCTTTCCTCCTTACCATAAGGATATTTGGAAAGAATCTACACAATTGTCTGGTAGATTCAGGTGCATCTACAAATGTGATGCCCTTGTCCATATGCAATGCTTTAGGACTGCATCCTGCTAAATCCCTGAAGAAGGTGACACAGTTAGATAAGATAGAGGTGAGTGTGATAGGAGAGCTGACTCATATACACATCCAACTAGCATCTGATCCCAGGATCCAGTACTATATTGATATTCAGATAGTTGATATACCTGACACATATGGGATGCTGCTCAGTAGGGACTGGTCAAAGACTTTAAATGGATATATGTCCACTGACTTCAGTCACATGTGGTTAACTTGGAAAGGTATACCAAACTAGATAAGAATAGATGTTGAACCTAGAATGAAGCACATGATAACCGATTATAATAAAACAAATGAGATCATGTATGTTGACATTGAGCCTGGAGTTTATGCCGTTAGACCACATACTATCAGGATAGAAGAGATCCTGATGCTTGACTTTCATCATGATGATGATGATCATCATCAGGAGGACATGTTGGTCGTAAAACCTGGTAGTAATCTTGACAACGAGAGTGAAGTAGATTGCTTCAGAGACTTTGAGATGCATCTGTCCAAATAGGTAAAGCGTTGTCAATTGTTAAATATACCTACTAATGATATTTTGATTGATGGATGGTGCAGATTACACGATGAAGCACATTTAGAAAGGACTTGTGAAACATGCTTAGACATGATGATGCTGGAACAGACATGCAGTGAGGCATCATCATCATATTCCGAGGTAAGTTCTACATCTGGTGATGAAGATGATACTGATTCTTGTTTGTCTTTTGTAGGAACCACAGAAAAGGTGATAGATCATGATGAAGATCATGTACAGAGAACAGATGAAATTCTAGTGTACGATCAGATAAATGTTAAGAAAAAAGAAAAGATCACCCCTAGAAGTGATTGTCTGATGGAGTCAGACTATGAACTATCTGATGAAGATAGAGGCAGTAACATGACCAGATTTGAAGAGCTCTTATCAGGAGAAATTAAGAAGATGATAAGACAAAAGAAACATCCACAAGATGCACTAACTGAAGGTTGGTGTAGACTGCATGAGGCACCTCACTCGGAGACCATCTATTCACTGTGTTTGCATATTTTGAAGAAACATATAGAATCCAATCCAAAAGATCATCCTCCTGATGATGGAAAACAAGAAGAAAAATCAGCTTCTCAGAAGGAAGAAAAGATGAAGTCTGAGAAAGCTGACATTCCTAAGTTAAAATGGATATCAGGTGGAGCAGCTGCCAGAGCTGCAAAGAAAAATAAAGGTTTAGCTAAATCTCATGCTGAAGATAAGTCTTGGATCCTTAGATTTGATGGATCCAAATCCAAGCAAGGAGCTAGAGTAGGGATTGATCTTATTGATCCATCAGGAAAATCCTACTTAGCTGCATACAGATTACAGTTCCCCTGTACTAATAATGTGACAGAGTATGAAGCTCTAATTCATGGGATACTATTTTCTCTCAAGAAAAAAGTGAAAATTATGCATGTCTTTAGAGACTCAGAGTTAGTTGTCAGACAGGTAAGAGGAATATACCCTTGCAATTACAAAAGATTGTCAAACTATAGACATAGAGTGTGGGATTTGATTGAAGACTTTGATGCATTTAACATCACCCACATCCCTAGAGAATAGAACCACAGGGCAGATGCACTTGCCCAGGCTACCAGTACATTGGAGCCACTATCTATATCAGGTTTGAAGAGATTTTCAGTAGAACTAGTATCTATACCATCAGTACCTGATAATGTTACTAATCTATAGGTCTTTGATGATGATCAACACATCCTTGATTTCATCTCTAATAAGGATATATTTGATGCTCAGATCATAGATGAGAATAGTATGGAAGATCATGTCTGGGAAGAAGATGAAATATTAGAGTTGCCTAGCAACAGGATTCCCAAAGGTATGAATGAATTAGAAAGAGCCTTTGACCTGGATAATATGCTGAAACAGAAGGATCTTCCTAAGGCTGATGGAGGTCAATATTCACAAGTGAATATTGGACAGGATAATGACAAGAAAAATGTCTTGATAGGTAAAGTTTGCACACCAAAAGAGTTAGAAGGAATAACTCAGGCCCTTAAGGATTACATCCATGTGATTGCTTGGACTTATGATGAGCTGAAGACATATGATACATCAATCATAACTCATACTATACCCCTCAAGCCAGATGTTAAACCTTTCAGACAGAAGCAAAGGCTAGTCAATGCTTTGCTTGAACTAATAATATTTGAAGAGGTCAAGAAATTGCTAAATGCTAGGATAACATTTCCTGTGAGGCACTCCACTTGGGTGGCAAATCTAGTGCCAGTTAGGAAGAAGAACGGAGACATCAGGTTATGTGTAGACTTCAGGAACCTGAATAGAGCATTAGAGAAGGATAATTATCGTTTACCCTCATTAGATGAAGTTCTGTAGATTGTAAATGGAGCCAAAATGATGTCATTCCTGGATGGTTTTTCAGGATACAACTAAGTGATGGTTGACAAGATTGATAGATTGAAAACTACCTTCACCACCAAGTGGGGGATATTTGCATATAGACGTATGCCATTTAGACTTATAAATGTTGGAGCTACATTCCAGCAAGCAATGGACATAGCCTTCAGAGGCTTAATTGGAAAGTGTATAGTCATCTATATGGATGACTTGATAGTGTTCTCCAAAGAAAGGGGAAATCATGTAACAGATCTTAGAAATGTGCTGAGGAAATGTGAAGAGTACAGAATATCCTTGAACCCCAAGAAATGCATATTTGGGGTAACAACAAGCAAATTACTAGGCCATCTGATAAATGATGATGGAATCATCATTGATCCTACCAGAGTGGAGTCTATCATGAAAATACAACTCCCTGGAAGCAAGAAAGAACTTAAGTCTTACTTTGGTAAGATAAATTTTGTAAGAAAATTCATCACTGGTTTTGCATAGATAGTCAGACCACTAAATGCTATGCTAAAAAAAGATGCCAAGATTGAGTGGACAGTAGAGGCCAAGGCTACTTTTGAAGACATAAAGAAAGACATATCAAATGCTCCTATCCTCATCAGTCTAGACTACACAAAGGACTTCTACATCTATTCATTCGCTTTAGAACATACCTCTGCAACAGTGTTGACTCAAAGGAATGAAGAGAAAGAAGAGAAACCAATTGCTTTCATGAGCTGTCCCTTCAAGGATGCTGAATTGAGATATGTGGATGTTGAAAGACAAGCACTTGCATTAGTTAGGGCAGTAAAGAAATTCAGGCATTATATACTAAGAAGCAAAGTGATTGCAGTAGTGCCTGATGTAGCAGTAAAGATGTTGCTAATGCAGAGTGAACCTGGTGAGAAAAGAGCCAAGTGGATTACTGTATTACAAGAGTATAATATGGAGATTACACCAATGAAGCTGGTAAGAGGACATGCCTTAAGCCAGATGATATCAGAAATTGACCCAAACATCACAAGTCAGCAGTATGTTATCAATGACAAGGACAATAAGGAATGGTATTCAGATATCAGGCACATCCTGATTACTGGAAGATGTCCTCCAAGACTGTAGGCTTCACAAAGAAGAGCCTTGAAGATAAGGTCACAAAAGTATATGATGAAGGGGGGAACCTTATTTAAGAAGAATTATCAAGGAATATACCTGAGATGCTTAGAAAAACTAGAAGTAAATAAGGTTCTGTTAGAGCTACATGACAAATTCAGAACAGCACATGGATCAGCCCTGGCCATAACTCATGGAATCCTCAGAGTAGGATATTACTGGCCTACTATTTTTAAAGATACAGCTGATCATGTTAAAAGTTGTCATGTATGCTAGGTTGCTACCAACATAGAGAAATATGCTGCACAACCCTTGCAACCAGTGATGGAAGAGCACCCATTTGCACAATGGGGCATGGACTTCATAGGACCAATCAATCCTCCATCCTCCTCAGGCCATAGGTATGTCTTAACAATTACTGATTACTGTACTAGATGGACTGAGGCTATCAACAACAGGACTTGTACTACAGATGATGTCATTAAATTTTTAGAGAGCAACATTGTTACCAGGTATGGAACTCCTTATGCTTTAGCAAGTGATAATGGTTCTGCCTTCACTTCAACCAAAATGTCAAGTTGGGCTTTTGATCATGGGATCATACTCAAGTTTTCATCCAACTACTATCCCCAAGGGAATGGATTAGCAGAATCCACCAACAAGAATTTGCTGAATATCATAAGAAAACTAATAGAGAAGAACCCTAGGGAATGCAACTCATTTCTAAAATATGCCTTATGGGTAGATAGAACTAGAATGAAAACTGCATTAGGAAACTCACCTTTCCAATTGGTATATGGGGTAGACCCTATCCTCCCTGTTAACTTGAAAATTCCTACTTTGTAGTTTACCCAAGAGTACCTAGGCATTGATAATAAACAAGAAGTCAGGTTACTTCAGTTAATGCACCTAGAAGAGAAAAGAAGTCAAGCAATTGACCAATTTGCAAAACATCAGGCTATTGTCAAATGCTGGTTTGACAAGAGAACTAGAGTTAAAGCTTTCAAGATATCTAATTTAATCCTGATGTGGGATAAAGCCCATGAGAGGAAAGGTGACCATGGCAAATTTGACAGATTATGGATAGGTCCCTTTCAGATTTCTGAGATACTAGGAGACAACACTTATAGGTTTAAGAACCTGATAGGTGAGGATGTCCCATTGCCAGTCAATGGACAATTCCTCAAACATTATTTCCAGTCCTGAGTGACTTCATGACAGTCATGTGTATTATATTGTACATTTGTATAGTTGTTTGTACAGTTTTGTTTTGTTTTGTTTGTTTTGTTTCGTTTGTTGAGACCTTGTTTTGGTTAGTCAAGATGATGCACCTCATCAACACAAAAAATAACAAAATTGTTAGGATTCAAGTGATGAGATCAGATTTAGACATAGGTTATGATTCATTCTAAGAAGTATTCATGATCAGGTTTGTGATATCCTTTCATCAGGATGCCTTTTCTTGATCAAAGTGAATCAATCACAATGAAGCACCTAATAGCCTTTGGTTTGTTAAACACACAGGTATAGGTGTTAAGTGAAAAATCTAAAGGGACTCGCTACCAATACAATCTCCAACCTAAAGCTGCAAGTGACTGTACCTTGTATAAATGAGCTGACATGATGATATCAGATGTAAATTTTAAAGAGAAAATCAGAAAAGAAATAAAATTAGGCCATCTAAGTAACTCTACCAGGGCTATAGACGCTTGCTCGCAGTGGGGCTCTACTTAGGGAGATTGTATAGATAACCTTGCCAGGGCTATAGATGCCTACTGGCAGCAAGGCTCTATCCAGGTTTGGCTATAAGGGATGATCTCCAACTATGTAGTTTAACACCAGTTACTTGTGTTTTCAACTTGCTTTCAAGATGAGGATAATTAATCATTTACACACACATGATCCTTTGTTAGCATTGTTATCATGACGAAATTTTATCATTCAGAAGATCATGATGCTTATGCTTAGGAAGAATTAGAATACTATGAAGAAATATGATCACATCACTTGAATCATTGGAATTTGTTTGTTTTCTTTGGTGGCAAGTTGTTGTATGGTTACACAACACGCCCCATTTTCACTTGGCAAAACAGGGACCCAACTTTTTTTTGGCTTGTTCTGTGTTTTCTGGCGGTTTGGAAAAAGTAAGTCATGCAGATCATCATGCAAGAAAGGTAGGGTAGGTCATCATCATGAGGTCAGTTTGTCAAAATTCATATTTCATTCCAATAACCTCATATTTAGATAGAGCATCAAATTTCATGCAGGTTTACCTTTTGTATCATCCTAGTATTCGTTAAGGAGAGGAAGTTGTGAACGGTCAAAGTTTGAGTCAAACCTGATATTTCCAGGGGGAGGATCATATTTCGTAACATCGGTCATATTTTGGAAGACCACCTTGATCTAACTTATCACTTGATAAATCATGCGGCCCAAATATCCGGACATCAATTTTAGGTGATAGTAGCCTTTACCCGTCAATAGCCTTATCCGTTTCGTGAGGATCATATTTTTCAAAGTAACCCTATATTTCTTAATATCCTCCTGACATGAAACATCTCCTAAGCCATTATCTTGATGACATCATTTAAGTTTGATAAACAAATAAACAAACATGATGATGACATCATCACATTTACCTCTGGGCAGGATATTTCATAAACATGATCCTGTTCCCATAACATGATGATGACGTCATGACGCCTTAGCGATACAATGAACGAATATCTAGATGATGTCACCCTGATATTCTAAGAGAGGTCATGTTTTATCTAGTCATCATCTTTGAAACATCACCTGATGTATCGAAATATCCTCTTGATGTACTAAACATAACCAAAGGGTGAGTTAATCACCCGATCTTGTCACGATAGTTTTTTTCTCTTGAAGAGGATGATCACATTAAACTCGAGATGATATTTGCAAATATCATCTTGTTATTTGAATATCATCCTATCATATGAATATCACCCTGCTCCCGTTGCCACCATTAACATTTAATGCGCGCAGACATGGTAGGTAGTTCCCACCGACCATTAAACCCGATCGAACAGCTGGCGAAATCCTGACTTTCCGTGTGGAGAATTAACGAATAAAATCTAATTTGTCAGGGTTTGCCCTAATTTCACCCTAAGCGCATGGTTAAAGGTGAATTCACCATCATTTCAGTTCTTACCTTGCGATAAAATTATTTTTTATAGAGCACCAGCTTCCATATCCTCATACAGGCGATAGTCAGACGAACCGAGCTTATAAATGAGAGGAAGTGTGTGATCATCAGTAGAATTAAGAGCACTCTCAGAAGTCCACTGGTATAAAGGAAATTTGCACATCCAGCTAAGTAAATGAAACCCTCATCATGTTGTTTCTGTAATGGTCAGGTATTGTGTTGTTAATCTGAAGTCCTGATTTATGCACCCCCATGATAAGTTGATGTTGAATAAATATAGTAGGCATGATGGTTAGTAGAGATGATTGTTATCTACATGCATGTGAGTATCCATTGCAAGACAAGTTTTTGTTAATTGCAGGCATCCATGGCTGATAAGAGGTTGGCTAAGTGTGAGGCTGAATTCAGTAAGCCCATGTTTTCATCTCAGAGGGGTGTCCTACTCAAATATGGCGCAATTACAGATACCCATAAGGGGAATACTAGTTTGGAAGCCTAGTCAGCTAGGTTGAATGATGAGAAGAACAAAAGTCCTACGCTGGACACCATATTCATGTCTGGGATGTGGAATGTTGTCGGCTTCCCATACTCCATGGAGTCTCCAGAGTTGGTCAACGAGTGTGCCCGAAACTACAACCCAGAGACCCTGCAGGTGATGAAACATGGGAGGATATATGTAGACCTATCCATCAAGGGTCTCTCCCAGACATTTGGACTACCATTGGGTAGGAAGGTCAATAGTGTGGAGCTGAAGAAATTAGAGAAAGAGTATAAAAATAACAAGAAACAAGCCAGGAAAAATATGTACCAATGGAGGGCTGAGAACAGCACATATCTTGCAGCCACCAAACTTCCTATGCACTTATTCAAATATGATTTTAGTGATGAGTACCAATACATGATTGCACTATTGAGTAGAGTCACAGGCCAGCCTGATGCTAGTAGTTTTAAAGATTGGATGTGTGGTGTGATCATGATGTGCATATATTCAGATATCAAGCCATTGTGAGGCCAACTAATAAGTGATGCTCTGCATGAGTAGCTAATGAGCCTAGGAGGTTCACATTGTGCTTTCTATATGACGTCATACACTGTCTACTCCTGTGCTTACAAAGGCACATTTGATGCACTGGTTATAGATGGAAAAGTCACAGGCACAATTAATGCTGTGCATATTTGGGATCATCATCCCCAGCTGCAAAGAACCAATTACCTCCAAGATTACAAACTAGTAAATGATGTATTCTCTATGCATCTAGTCAGAACCATGGAGGAGGACAGAACAAAATGATTGAGCATGGAGGCTTAAGAGATAATCTACAGGCATGGAGCCTGGTATATACAATTTGCCACATTTTCTTACATGAGGATTGAGGGTTTTGAAGGAAATCCCCTGATGCTGCCTAGGTATCCCACTGATGCAGTGATACTGATGGAATTTATAAGGCAGAGCTCCACAATATTGAAAACATATAAGGATGCCCAGAAGCTACCACCAATTTTGTTTCCACTCACCATTGGCTAGTACATGTGTCCTGATTCAGAGAACATCAAGAAGGTGATGGTCACCTTGAATAAAAAGAAGTTATAGCAATTTTCCACTGATAAGACCATATGATCCTTATGGCAGGATGTAGAAAATAATAGGAAGGCCTATTCACCAGAGGCACCTAGAGGACTTCTGGGTTGATTGTGAAGATGAAGCAGAAGCAAGAAGAAGGAGATATCAAAGGCTAACACTAAACCAAATCAGAACCTTTGACTGCATCCCCATCCCTCAACAGTTGAAGAAGGATGATGATAGGATAATTACAGATGAGTATGAGGAGAAGAAGATATATAATGATACCATCTCTGCACCTGACCTCACCATACAAGAGGACATATCCTTGGACCCCTTCATTGCCAGGACCATACAGCTAACCCAAGCCTGGGTTGATGAACAAATAGAGGCTTTGAAGAAGAAAGGTGTTGCCATTACTGTGGACAACAAAAAGAAGGGACAGGATATCCCTGATGGGGAGTATGATGACTTCATAAATGAGAAAAGAAAGTCTAAAGGAGATAGACTCCCTCCACAACAACAGCAGAGCAAAAGACCCCCAAGGGGCAAGAAAATAGACAATGAACCTAAAGGGGTTATTATTGAGCGGGCAGTGTTCATAGTTGAAGAAGCTGCGGCATTAGGATCAGGATTAGGATCTGCATCACCTCCATGGACAAGAAAACAAAAGTCCAAGAACGAAAAGATAGCAGAGGCTGGAATTACTGAGACCCAAGAAGAGTGTCAATCCTCAAGAAAACTAGATGAAGAGGATATCCTCATGGAGGAGGAGCCTGAGGAAGAAGAGTCCCCTTTGTTATTCAAAAGGAAGAGAAGAGCTCCATAGGTGGTGGTGTCTACCCCACCGAAGAGACCAAGAACCTCCATAAGAGGTGAAATAAGGCAACCCCCCTACATTGTTACAAGGGGCAGGTAGTGAAGTGCATAAGGAACTTCAGCACAATGTTCCACTTCCTACCATCGTCAAGTTCAAAACTGAGCTTGCAGAGGACTAGATGAAAGAGACCTCCCAGGCACATGTAGAAGGTCACATCTCGCTAGAGGAGACAAAAAATTTGTCTGATGATGAAGTTGTGAAGGAAGTGGCTTCACAAAAAATGGAAACCCTTGCTGCAGGTACACACATGACCCCTCACAAGACTCCACCAGTTCAAACTATACTGGAGGAGATAAAGCAAGTGGAAATAGAAAAGGGAAAAAAGCCCAGAGAGGATAACCCAAGAAATGGGGCTAGATACATTAATTGTATAGGTGACAAGTCCTGTAGTGGTAGACTTGACAAAGAAACAGGATATGAGTCTTGAACATGCAGCAGGATCACTTGATAAAGGGTAACCTACATAAGAAGTGAAGATGGCAGAATCAGAGGGCCATACTTCAGAGATAAGTCAACAGGATACATTAGTAGAGCCTACTATAGTAGAAGTTCAAGAAAAGAAGGCTAATGAGGAAAATTTAATAAAAGATCCTGTTGCTACAGTTCAAGAAATAAGTAGTATAGGTGTAGAACAAATTGTGGTTACAGAACCAACACCAGCACTTAAGGAGACTGCCCAAGTATCCACTACTGTGAATGTTCCTCAGCAAAAGGAAAAGTTGAAAGTGGATGAGGTGATAATAGAAAAGGATCGTGATCATCATGATCAACATACAGATACATCACAAGATCCTCCACCTCAGGAAGATGCTCCTTCGGAGAAAGAAGTTCCTCGACAGGAGGAGGTGCCATAGGATCAACATCAAAGCGAGCAACATGAAGAAGAACTAAGGAAATCAGCTTCTCCATCACATCAGCTGACAGAAATGGGAGATAAAGGTGAACATCATGATGATGCAGAGAAAAATGATCAGGTACCTTCGTGGTTGGAGAAGGAGGTAAATGCAGAGGTAGAATTTGAAATTCAAGAATTTGATGTATCTACATTATTTTCTGAGAATATAATAAAACCTAAGAGGAAGGCCAGAATGACTTCGGCCATTAAGAGAGATCCAGCAACCAAGAGAAGGACTATACAAATTGTAGTGCCTACTGTAGAGAAAGAAAAAGGTAAAATTACCTTAGATGAGTTTCGGATCAGCACAGTGGACTTAGGATTTGCCAATGAAGACCAAGAGGGTCAAGAAGGCAAAGATATTATTGATTCTTTAATTGAGAAGGTGAAAAGAGAGAAGGAGAAAAATAAGCAACACAAGGAGTACATTGCTCAGTTGCATGCCTACATAGGAAGGCTGACCAATACTGAAGATACTTCAACTAAACATGCAGTCCCATTGACTGCTATTTCTCAAGAGGAGGTGAATAAACTAGATCTCATGAAACATGAGGCATCTGTACTAAGGAAATAGATGTTATCCACATTGGATAATGTGGAGGAAGTGGTAAAAGCCTCTTTGAAAAGGTGGAATACTCTCAGTGACTCCAAGACAAGAGTAGATAAATTGCAGATGCAAACAGGTTAAAGGTCTTATAGATTGGAAAAGATATTGGACATTCTGGGAGAAATAAGGAGGATAAATCCTCAGTTGCTTATCAACAAATAGGTACTGAACAATAATACTACCTTGTTGGTTGATATATGGTATAAGGACATTCAATTTGAATGTGGAGTACTTAGAAGATGCAATAATAAGTTGAGAGATATCAGCATGAAGTTGCATGATTTAATGTCTGTTGAGGCAGAAATGTTGGAAACACTGGAGGGAAAAGTGGAAGGGAAAGTAGAGAATCAAGATGAAGAGTTTTCCATCAAAGCTTTACATGGCAACTTCCAATCAGTAGCTGATGATCCACTTGTTCACTTGAGAGAAGAAGTCATAGATAAAATAATGAGAATCAAAGTCAAGATGGAAAATTACAATGAGACGCTGCAAAACAGGAAAGACAAACTAGACAACAGTAGACACAAATATGAGGCACACAAGCACGCCATCATCAAAGCAAAGACTCAGGATGGCAGAGAAATAGATAGAATTGTGCAGTTATATGAGCAGATCTGGAGCAACATGTAGCCTCATATGCGAGGTCATCATGATGATGATGATGAAAGTTTAGGAAGTGATACACTTGGTGAAGAAACACATGATTCTGATAAGGTAGATGATGATGCATCATAGAATAAATATTAGCATCTGATACTTAGTGAAGATAAGGTTTTTTTAGATGGTTGCTAGCTGGCAACTTGAGCTATTTTTTGTAAGGTTGACATAGTCAAAGGGAAATCTTGACCGTGGATGCGCATAGATAAATCAAGATCATTGATCTTTTTGTAACAGATTCCTCAAAAGGTGCTAGAATGCCTTTTTTCTATTATTTGAAACTTAATCAAAATCCGTCTGCTAAAATATTCAGGGCTTATTTCAAATCTTTTTGTATACATCTATATCTTTGCATACTTAATGAATGAGAAGACCATTCTGATTACAATCCATGGTAAATCTTGAGTAATCAGTGTGTGAATTCTGGATATATGTTGTGATCTGCTGTGTCCCTTGGAGTGCATGTCTACTTGCATATGTTGTTTTCATACAAATTCCTTTGAAGTTAGCATCAACTATATCTAGCTGTGGAATGTCCTGGTGAACATATGGTTTGGTTTTCTTCTTTCTTCATGACTGTTTCTGATGTGCATGTGGTTCAAAAGCTAAAGGTTCAACATTAATTTGAAGTATTTTCTTTCAATTTCTTTTAAATTTTAGAGCATTTCACTATCACAATTGCAAATAACTGATAATCTCAAGCAAATAACACAAAATATGTGGACATCTTGTAGATAATTGCAAATATTTAGCATATTTGAAGCTAAAGCATGTATAATTGAAAATATCATGTAAAGGTGTGAATATAACTGCATCATTTGATCCAATTACTGTATAAATGACCTCTCTGTGAAGAATCTTTATAGAAATAATGTCATGATGATGAACTTCATGTAAGGCCCCAAAATGGAAATAGTAACACACATCAACCTCTGAGTAACGTCAGAAGATTAAGACCTAATCATCGGAGACTTGGGATCATGAATTCTCTGAATTCATTATATCTTTCAAGATGAATAAAGGTTAATGTGTACTTTTATTCTATGTTTGTTTATGACTAACATCATGATCAACATTGCACTTATTCAGAGCGAGTAGCTCCAGGATCTTAGTAGCACCAGCTCCCCTCCATGGCACTCACTTCTCATGCATACCAAGTTCTAGGTTTCCCAAGGCTCCTCCCCCCACCAAACTTTAGGATTGTCCCTGCTATCTTGGCTAAGAACCACAAGAATTGGGGTGGCTTCAAAGGTTACCCTTCTGTGTCAACAAATAAAGGGTTTTTGGCCACTATACAAAAGGGTTCTAGTGAATATCCAGGGGACTGGCACCCCACGAGCATCCAACAAGCCACTTAAGGCTCTAACTAACCCTACTAGGAGTTTAATATATGCTAAGGTATGCCTCGTTTCGAGCTAGCTGGTGCAGGAGCACCCCTACAAGACAGGATATAGGTTAATTGTCCGCATGATGACAGGACATTAGTCTATTTTTAGTATGTTTGACTTCATCATGTAATAAGGTCCATTGGACCAATGCTATGTATTAGATCAGCCTAGGAGAGTGTGCAGGCAGTTAGAGATCGTGATCAGGTAGTCTGAGCTGTCCTCTCTCCCAGCCGCTTGGAAGCTCCCAGCCGCTGGGAATCGAGTTGGTAGTACTCGTAGGATTTTGCTATATATACCTTCGATCTATTAGGGTTTAGCATATATATTAGTTGTGTTGTGTTATGGTGTTGTGATAGTGATTGAGTTGAGATTCAGGAGAACAGTCCAGATATTGAGAAGCACTGTTGTTTGACAGTATTGCAGAAATAGGACATTTGAATTTCATTTGAATAATATCTCATCAATTGCATTATCTGGATTATCAGCTGTATCTGTTTTGATTTCTGTTCTGTTTACAAGTTAATGGATACTTTCAACCCTTCCACCGGTTGATTCTGTGAATCAGTGGAATGGTCATGTATGATAGCTTAGTTTGCATTTTAGTTTTCTGTTTATGCATTTCATTGTTCAAGAGATCAATTGGTAGCATGCTGTGAATCAGCCTAGCATCTTCATGTGCTAGGTTTAGGAAGATAAACTATTAAATTTTGATTTGAAGGTGATCCGGCCCGATCATCATATTGTCTTTATGAAATTGTGCGGTTCTGTGAGTTTGCATGCAGCGGACGGATATACAGGAGTCTGCATGTGCTTTACCAGTAGGAGCGAATCGCATCGTCATCTGCGAATACATCGCCATCTGGATCAGGTTATGAAGCTGATGAAGTTTGCATGTTTCAAGTGCATCAAGATGTTATAAGTCGGATATATACTCAGTGTGTATATCACCGTCATGATCATCTTTCGTGTGTGCCCATCATCCGCATATCGCTATCGGATGCGGGAGTGAAAGTTCATTTTTTTTGGCTAAGTATTGAAGAGGTCATCAGGATATTGTGTGACATCATTGTCACCAAGATGTGACGTCATCGTCATCAGGATATTGCGAATATCACCCTATGCAAGTTTATCCTGCTGTCGCTAAGTGTTTTGGCATCGGCATAAGTTATCGGCATAAGGTTAGGGTAACATCATCAGGATGTTTCAATATGACCGGATAAGTCATATCATGATGCTGTTCGTTGAGTAGGCGGATATCGGGGTGACGTAAGCATCAAAGGAAAGGTGCTGAAGTTGTCGTCATCAGGATATTTGGAGCAACCGGATATTTTATATCCTGCTGACGAAGGTGGTGTTGAATATCATGATGATGTCGATAGAGTTTGGCGCTAGATGAACAGTGAAACAGGAGGATGTTTGCGCTTGCTGAGTATCATGATGCTGATGATAGGCGAAAGGCGAAAGGCGGAGGAAGTGAACAGTAGTCGGCAGGAGGATAATTGTGCTCGTCCGAAATATGATGATGTTGTTTGTGTTTGCAGGAAATATGATGATGATGCTAAGCCGATAGGGATTTTAATATGTTGGTTGTATTAGTGACTCCTCCTTCCCAGTTGTAAGCTCCCGTTGCGTTTTACCTCTGCATCACTAGCACTATATGGTGAGCGCTCATACCAGTTAGATTTGGCTTTCACCTTATCCTCAACTTATATAGCAGGCCAGATGAAAGTCCTGCTTGGGGTCGCAAGTGAGTTCTCCTTTTGGATGTGTCTTAAGAGTAGGCCCCTCTAAGGCTTAACAAAAGAGAAACAAACTAACATGCTTTTGATCCCCAGGCTCGTACTAAGTCACAAGGGGAGAGCATATGCATGTTAGTTTACTTCACACTCACATGGGGGTTCTTTTGATTTTATCTTTTCTTAGGTGTGGTGTGATTTTATGTAAGTGAAGTGGAGGGTATGTACCTTTCCACTACTCTAACACAAACCACCAATCACAACAAACAAAATGCAATCCTTTTTATCTTCTTAAATGAGTGAGGATGCAAGTTAATTTTAAGTCCCAAAGAGTGAAAATGCAAAGATTGTGATTTAGTTTTAACCCATTGCGTTATAATGCAAAGTTGTGTTCTTTTTAACTCATGAGTGTGAAAATGCAAGGGTTGTGGTTCATTTTAACCAATATGAGTGAGGTTAATTTTAATCCCAAAATGAGTGTGTAAATGCAAACAAAAGATTGTGTTCTTTTTAACCCCAATTGCAAAGTGTTTTAATCATTCACACATACATTAAAAAAATAGAGCCCTAAATGATAAGCTTAGTTTGCAAATTAAAATGTTCTTTCCATGCCACAAGCTGCAAACCCATAAATTAGTAACAGAAAAACCTAAACAGAAACCAGAAACAATGAATGAAAACAAAATTTCTTTTTTAAAAAAAAGGAACTTGCCATTTTTACCAGAGTGCATGCATCACATAGAGAATGCATGTGGTTCACTGTCAGTTGTATGCATCACAGAAGATGTCTTATGCGGTGCACTGTTATGCGTATGCGGGTCATCCAAGTGTAAGCAGTGCGCTGATCAACACATGTGTCATAGAACACAGCTCGTGTGTCACACAATTCTCTACAAATGAAAATGTTACCAGAAAACCTAACCAGCAAAAAAAAAATTGTTTTGCACAGACTAAAACTAAACCCTAGGACTGTAAGGTATGTCCTTAAGTGCTAGCAAGATAGAAAAGTTCTAGGCCTCAATAGGATTTACCTAGATTGCAAAATGACTAAATAAAACCTTGGATAATAAGCTTCAATCCCTTCTTTGAAAATTAAATGCCCTTTTTTATGAAAACCCAGTACTTAAATAATGAAACCCTAGTAGCTAATAAAAATAGAGAATCATTTAGACTAGCAGGCTCTGCAAAAACTAGTTAGCAACCTGCAAAACAAACTAAGTTAGGGCTAGATAAAGCAAAACAAAAAGCTTGAACCCTAAACTGGAACATATACGTTGTAGAATGATGCATATACGGTGCAGAATCTAGCTTAAGCATCACACAATACTTAGTATGTGTCGCACAAAAAAGTGTATGCATTGTACTGCTCAGCGTATGCATCGCATAAACTTGCAAATTCAAAAACCCCTAAATTTGTGGCATGTACGAATGATTCATGTCAGGGTCACCAATGTAAGCTGTAATGGCCCCTCATTTTTGGCCGATGATAGTTGTTAGTTCTACATTAATCTTTGTTGATCTGAGAGAGTTGTTAGTTCTTCCATTGCTTATTGACAATTCTAAGACACTTGGATTAGTAGGTTTATAGTTTATGTTTGTTTTGATCATGATGGACTATGTTCAACTGTTATAGCTTAGACATGTGTTATGACTTCATGATGACATTATGACTACTTTAGTTATGATGTGATGGACATGATTAGTAATGGATTGATATTTGCATATTTTACTAGATCCATTGATATCTATTTTCAAATGCAGTGGTTATAATCTTGTTCAAGAGCAGGGATGGTGTAGTATTACTCACTTTGAGTACCCTACTATGTCATGATTCTCTAACTTTGTGTGTGTAGATATATATGTATTTGATCGTATACAACCAATTGTTCAGATGCAGGTTGCAGGTACCGAGCCTTGACTCCACATGATATAGCAGGTTTGAGCAGGCTCTTGCACCAATGGGTATCAGTGATGGGAGATAACATGAGGTCTATTCCACTAGGTCAGTCCTTGTCTTCTGTTGTGGTCTCGAGTCGTGTTGTGATGCTTGGTGCTGTAGGAGCACCCCGTCAACAAGAAGATTAGAGTCATGCATTTTATATATTTAATGTAATAAGGTCTGTTTGACCAGACTTGTCATTGGTGTTTGTAATTTGGTTTCTGTTTGTAAGTCCCTAGGACACTTATCAATCTATCATGATAAGGTTGTTAGAAGTTTGTTAGTTGGTTATCTCTCCCAGTCGCTTGGAATTGTCTCCCAGCCACTGGGAATCAAGTCTGTACTACTGTTGGTAAGTAGTTAAATAGCTCAGCCCAGATTAATTGGGGACACACACAGATAGATAGATAGGGATAGACGAAGATATATTAAGATTGTTATAGAGAGCACATATATCTATAACAATTTCTGGAAGCAATAAAAGAAAGATCTTGTTTGTGTTGTTTTTTGGTGTTTGATTTCCTTGTGTAGTCAATTTTCTGGTTTGCAGCCGAGATGGGTTCTTTAATCCATTCCACCAGTTGATTTCTTCGTAATTGGTGGAATGGCTATATATATTAGATTAGATTTTCTATTTTGTTTCTATTTATTTTGTTTTCACAGGATTGAGTTTTGTAGCATGCTGAGATGAACCCTAGCATCCTCATGTGCTAGGTTGTTAAAGTTAGAAAGATTCGTATGTTTGTAGAAGGAACAGTTTGGCAAAGTCAAGCGGGTCTTAGCTGTGTAGATTGGCATTGCAGACAATTTGAATCTCTATGGTTGAACCAATTTCAGAGGTTAAATGACCTTTTTGCTTCAATGGAGTTAACAAATAATACATCAGGTTCCGCAGTTGGTGGAGATTGGCGGAAAAGTCTTTGTTTGAACCTTTGGCAAAAGGTTCGACAGTTCGCTTGCATATTGGGTTCATTTGGCTCGATGAATGCTTGTTAAGAAGCTAAGTAATGTTTTGGTGAAAAGAAACCTACAAGAGATTTTTTTTGGTTAAGTGTTTGATTGAACCTTTGAACCGGTTCAACGGTTCAAAGGGTTCAATGGTTAAATTGTTCGGCGATGGAGACAGTGTGAAGGGCTAAACAATTTTGAACCATTTGTCGAACCGGTTCAATGGGCTGGCGGTTCAAGGGTTCAATGAGTAGCGATAGGTTCAATGGTTCAACAGTGCAATTGAGAGTCATCGACAGTAATTTTAAGCTAAGCGGTTGAACTGATAGTAATGGTTCAAAGATTCAACCGAAGGGAAATACTCATATCGGCGTAACGGTAGGAAATACAAACCATCTACCAATAGCAATGGTCTTGCCGATAGGCGCAAAATCTAAGTCCCATCGGCCTAAGGATGGAGCTCAGTGTGTGAGGGTTTAAGTTTGTCACAAGAAGTGGTTTTTGCTAATGGAACAACATATAGAGGAAATGTATGTTGCGGGTGACTGTTAATCAGTTTTCATGACTCCGCTGTCTGCTCTACATCATAGTGGCATCAGAGCGAAGGATTGTATCTTTTGGGAAAAAGAAAAACACAAGATGTCAGACAGAGAGGGAATATCAGAAGAGTTTCCACCAAGGATGACCAATGCTGAATTGGTTGTCCTGGTAAAGAAGTAGATTGCAGAAAGTAAAGTAGTCAAAGCTCAGAATGAGGCTTTGAAAGATGAGTTAGAGAAGTTGAGGGACAAGGTAGGAAAGGGAAAAGAAGATTCTGGTGAGGATGACAGGGATGAAGAGGAGATCCCTAGGTGGGAAGATGTTCCTGTAGACTAGAGACCCTTAATCAATGCCCTTAGATCCTTAGAGAGAAGGACCATGGATATAAAATTAGATCTGCCAGTGTTTTCAGGAAAGATGGATCCTGATTCAGTGATGGAGTGGATAGACTCCATGAATAATTTCTTTGAAATAGAGGAAAAAGAAAAACACCAAAGGGTGAAGATAGCCCAATCCAAAATGAAAGAGGCTGCACTCACTTGGTGGAATTTCATCCAAGATGACAAGATGAAAGAAGGAAAGAACAAAGTTACTACTTGGAAGAAGATGATGGCTTTAGTGAAGGAAGCCTATGTGCCATTGGATTACAATATCCAACTACATAAAAGGAGACAACATCTATAGCAGAAGGAGCTAGATGTCAGCTCATACACAACAGAGTTCATGAAACTTTGTGTCAAGACAAAGGTAAAGGAGAGTGAGGAAGAGAAGGTAGCAAGATACCTTAATGGATTGAGATTTAATATTCAGGAAGATTTAAATCTGTATAACCCAAATACAGTTCAGAAGTGCTATCAATTAGCACTCAAAGTGGAAAAGAAACTAAAGAGAAGACAAGAGAAGAACAATAGAGGAAGAGGAAGAGGAAGACAGTAAAGAGGGGGAAGAAGCCCTTTCAGAGGCAGAGGAAATGGATTTGGAAAGCAAAGTGAATACAATCAAGAGAACAGCAAAGGAGACAACAATCAAAATCAGAAAGGATATTTTAGGGGCAGAAGACCACCATTTAAAGGGAGATCCCAGGGAAGAGGACCTCTCAGATGTTATAATTGTAATCAAGAAGGCCACATAGCCAGTAGATGTCCAGAAAAAGCAACAAGCTCAATGGGAGAAAGGAGAACAAATCTAATCCAAGAACCGGATAGTCAAAGTGTGACAAGCTCAAACACTTACCAAAGTGTGAATGCTCCTGATAGTTATGGGTATCCTGAGAAAGGAGAATCATTAATGATGAGGAGAACAATGACCACCATGAAGGTGCCTGACAAAGAACCTCCACAAAGGAAGTCTCTCTTTAGAACTACTTGCAAGGAAGGAGGAAAGGTATGTAATGTTTTGATTGACTCTGGATCTACTAAAAATTTTGTGTCTATTGAAATGGTGGAAAAGTTTAAGCTTAGGAAATTGCCACACCCTTGCCCATGTAAGGTCTCATGGCTTACTCAAGGTCAGCATATAGTTGTGGAAGAGCAGGCTTGGGTAGAATTTTAGATTGGAACATATAAGGATAGATTATTGTTTGACATTACCAAGATGGATGCTTGCCATCTCTTATTTGGAAGACCATGGTAGTATGACTTGAAAGCACACCATGATGGAGTTAGGAATACATATTCAATTACCAAAGATGGTAAGGTGATAGAGTTACTTCCATTAATGGAGAATGAAGTGGAATCACAAGGGAAAGAAGTCAAGGTGATGATGGTAGAAGGCAAACAATTCATGAAAGAAATAGTAGAAGAAGATGTAGTTGCATATGCCCTAATTCCATGCCTAACAATGAATAAGGAGTAGCAGCAAGAAGTCAAGAGAGAGAAGAGGCAAAGATTTATAGACCTAACTGTCCAAGAGTTATTGGACAAGTACAAAGGTATCATCTCTGATGGAATGCCAAGGTCTCTACCACCTGTAAGAGATATCAACCATTGCATAGATCTAATTCCAGGATCTACACTGCCAAACAAAGCAGCATACAAGCTCACCCCAGAACAAAATGTAGAGGTAGCAAGACAGATTGAGGATTTGTTGGACATAGACCTAATTGGAAATAGTTTAAGTCCATGTGTAGTACCATCTGTACTAGCACCAAAGAAGGAAGGCACTTGGAGGCTCTACACTGATTCAAGGGCTATTAACAAGATCACAATCAGGTATAGGCTCCCAATACCTAGGATAGAAGATTTGTTTGATTGTTTAGGAGGAGCCAAATATTTTACAAAAATAGATTTGAAAAGTGGCTATCATCAGATCAGGATTAGGCTAGGAGATGAATGGAAAACTGCATTTAAGACCAATGAGGGATTGTATGAATGGAAGGTCATGCCTTTTGGTTTATCCAATGCTCCTAGTACATTTATGAGATTGATGAATGAGGTCTTGAGAGAGTTCATAGGCAAATTTGTCATAGTGTATCTTGATGACATTCTGATTTTCAGCAATACAAGGGAAGAACACCTCAAACATATAGACCTAGTTCTCAAAAGATTACATGAATAGCAGCTCATGATAAATTTGGAGAAGTGTTTGTTTATGCAGGAAGAGAATATTTACTTGGTTTTGTCATCTCATAGGGAAAAATGAAAATGGATCAGGAGAAGGTAAGTGCCATATTTTCTTGGCCAACCCCCAGAACCATGAATGATGTCAGAAGTTTGCATGGGTTAGCAACCTTCTATAGGAAGTTTATAAGAGGGTTTAGTCATGTCTGTGCACCCATGCTTGATACCATAAAAGGAGGACAGAAGTACAGATTTACTTGGACAAAGGAAGCAGATGATTCTTTTGAAACATTGAAGAAGAAAGTGGTACAATAGCCAATCCTTGCACTTCCTGATTTTAACAAGATTTTTCAGGTAGAATGTGATGCTAGTCACATGGCAATTGGAGCAGTACTCAGTCAAGAAGATAGACCTATTGCATTTTTCAGTGGGAAATTAAATGATGCTAAGAAAAGATACTCATCCTATGATTTGGAGATGTATGCTCTAGTCCAGTTACTCAAGAAGTGGAGGCATTACTTGATGCCAAAAGAATTCATAGTGTTCATAGATAATCAGGCCGTTAGTTTCATAAACAGCCAAGAGAAGCTGAACCATGGACACATGAAGTGGGTGGAAACTTTGCAAGCTTTCACTTTCACACTTAAACACAAGAAAGGGGTCAAGAATAAGGTAGTAGATGCTTTGAGCAGGAGGGCTCTCACCATAAATCAGATTCAATTGGAAAGTGTTGGTATTGATTCCTTAAAGACTATGTATGAGGATGATGAAGACTTTGGTGAAATCTACAAAGTGTGTACTTCTTTTGAAGAAAAATATCATGTTGAATATTCTAAATTTCTAATACAGGATGGATTACTTTTCAAAGGTGGATAGTTGTGTATTCCACGGTGTTCTATGAGATTGAATATCATTAAGGAGAAATATTGTGGAGCCATGGCAGGACATTTTGGTCTGGACAAGACTCTTGATCTGGTGAAAAGGCATTACTTTTGGCCAAAGCTACAATCAGATGTCAGAAAATTTGTGGAGACATGTGTGATCTGTCAGAAAGCAAAAGGAAGATCTACCAATGCAGGTTTATATTATCCATTACCCATTCCTTCTAGACCATGGGAAAGTATAAGCATGGATTTTGTGTTGGGTTTACCTTGAACAAGGAAGGGGTATGATAGTGTTTTTATTGTAGTGGACAGATTTAGTAAAATGACACATTTCTTGTCATGCAAAACTACTTGTGATGCTTCATATGTTGCAGATCTATTTTTCAAGGAAATAGTGAGAATACATGGATTGCCATTAAGCATAGTGTCAAATAGAGATGTAAAATTTATTGGCCATTTTTGGAGGACTCTTTGGAAGAAGCTTGGAACAAATTTATCTTTCTCATCAGCTTATCACCTTCAAATAGATGGACAGACTGAAGTGGTCAACCGTTCATTGGGAAATCTACTCAGATGTTTGACAAGACAGCATAGAGAGAAATGGGATAACATCCTGTCATAGGCAAAATTTTCTTATAATGACACCATCAATAGAAGTACAGGAAAATCACCTTTTTAGGTAGTATATGGCATTCATCCTAGAGGAATTTTGGAGTTAAGGGATATACCTGCAAGAGAATCTATTAGTGCAGATGAAGAAGCTTTTGCATCAGCAATCAAAGAGGTACATGATCAAGTCAAGAACCAACTCCAGCAAACTACTTTGATTTACAAAGCATATGCTGATAAAAAGAAGAGAGATGTATAGTTTGATATTGGAGATTTGGTGTGGGTTCATTTGAAGAAGGAAAGACTCCCAAAAGGAAAACATAACAAACTAATGTAGGGGAAGATTGGACCATGTCAGATTTTGAAGAAATGTGGACAGAATGCTTATGAAATCCAACTTCCTTCTGATCTTGGATTGTCACCTATTTTCAATGTATGTGATTTGACTCCATACAAACATAATGTAGATATCAAACAAGGACCATTGCAGGGTACAATAGGAGATGATATTCCTAAACATGATCCACCAAAATTGAAGAAGATTTTAGACTCAAGAGTGGCAAAGAAGACCAGGAATAAAGAATATATGGAATACTTGGTGGCTTGGCAAGGGAAACCTGTTTCAGAGGCAGTTTGGATGCTTGAAGAGTATATCATCAAATAGGGTGCAGATCTTCAAACTCTCATCTCAAGTGGACTTGAGATTTCTTCTCTTGGGGAGTATGGTGCAGGAGCACCCCGTCAACAAGAAGATTAGAGTCTTATGCATTTTATATATTTAATGTAATAAGGTTTGTTTGACTAGACTTGTCATTGGTGTTTGTAATTTGGTTTCTATTTGAAAGTCCCTAGGACACTTATCGATCTGTCATGATAAGGTTGTTAGAATTTTGTTAGATGGTTATCTCTCCCAACTGCTTGGAATTGTCTCCCAGCCACTGGGAATCAAGTCTGTACTACTATTGGTAAGTAGTTAAATAGCTCAGCCCAGATCAATTGGGGACACACACAGATAGATATATAGGGATAGATGAAGATAGATTAAGATTGTTATAGAGAGCACATATATCTGTAATGATTTCTAGAAGCAATAAAAGAAAGATCCTATTTGTGTTGTTTTTTAGTGTTTGATTTCCTTGTGTAGTCAATTTTCTGGTTTGCAGCTGAGATGGGTTCTTTAATCCATTCCATCGGTTGATTTCTTCGTAATCGGTGGAATGGCTGTATATATTATATTAGGTTTTCTATTTTGTTTCTATGTATTTTTTTTCACAGGATTGAGTTTTACAGCATGCTGAAGTGAACCCTAGCATCCTCATGTGCTAGGTTGTTAAAGTTAGAAAGACTAGTATGTTTGTAGAAGGAACAGTTTAGCAAAGTTGCGTGGGTCTTAGCTGTGCAGATCGGTGTTGCAGACAATTTGAATCTCTATGGTTGAGCCAATTTCAGAGGTTAAATGACCTTTTCACTTCAACGGAGTTAACAAATAATACATCAGGTTCTGTAATTGGTGGAGATTTGTGGAAAAGTCTTTGTTTGAACCTTTGGCGAAAGGTTTGATAGTTCACCTGCATATCAGGTTCATTTGGCTCGATCAATGCTTGTTAAGAAGCTAAGTAATGTTTCGGTGAAAAGAAACCTACAAGAGATTTTTTTGGTTAAGTGTTTGATTGAATGTTTGAACTAGTTCAAAGGGTTCAACGGTTAAATCGTTCGGCGACAAAGATAGTGTGAAGGGCTAAACAATATTGAACCATTCGTCGAACCGGTTCAACAGTTCAACGGGCTAGTGGTTCAAGGGTTTAGCAAGTAGCAATAGGTTCAATGGTTCAATAATGTGGTTGAGAGTCACCGATAGTAATGGTTCAATGATACGGTTGGTTCAAAGGTTCAACTGAAGGGAAATACTCATATTAGCGTAACGGTAGGAAATACAAACTATCTACTGATAGCGATGGTCTTGTCGATAGGTGCAAAATCTAAGTCCCATCGGCCTAAGGACGGAGCTTGGTGTGATAGGGCTTATGCTCATCGCAAGAAGTGGTTTTTGCTGATGGAACAACATATGGAGGAAATGTATGTTGTAGGTGACTATTAAGTAGTTTTCACGACTCCGTTGTCCGCTCTACATCACTTGGTCCTTGCCTTTTATGCTTGGTAATCTTGTGTTGTGGAGTATCGTCGAGTTGTGTTAATATTGCTCATGTATTGTTGGATAATACTTTAATGATTTCTTATTTAAATAATAATCCTTCAATTTTGTTTATTGGATAATATTCAGTTTAGCCTAGATCTTGGAATGACACCGTTGTAAGATTTTAAATAGACTAGAATTAATTGTCTATTTATCCTAGTGTATTTGTGTCATAAGTTGTGGCTTTGGGATATTAGTATCTAGCTTATTAAAGAATAATGTTGGTTATGTATTAATGGTTGTTGGTTGTCCGAGATAATTCTAGATTTGGGAATCTTTATAAAAAGTAAGAATTTATATTTTGTCTGAGTAGTGGGATCCGAGGTAATGGATGCATGTCTACATTAATGTATGAGCTGAATCATTTTTATTTTCGGGAATGGGGCTTCTGAAAGGGAGTTGGAAAGAGAAAGGAAGAAATTGGGGAGCAAAAACAAAGAATTTTGTTACAGGAATTGGAGAAAATTGGAAGTGGGATTGAAATTCAGGTATGTGGTTTTGTTTCTCCCTGTGAAATTTTCCTATTATGTAGCTTGTAATTTAAAAACTTAATGCATCTTGTTCTGTGTGTGAAATTTGCATGTCCTGTAACTTGGAATTTAAATATCTTTGTGGTTTGCATTGTCTTGTTTCCTGTGTGGTCAAATGTTGTTCCAACCTCTGTAGATTCTTTCAAAATGTTATTCTTCTGGTGTAGCCTTTGTCGTAATCCTTCTTGAAATCATGAGCCAATCATCTGTAACCCTTCAAAGTAATCTCAACCATAAGAAATAGATGATCCATTTTAATCTTTTATCAATCTCTTGTCCCATTCATTCTTGCATAGTTACCTCACCGACAGAAGTGAAATATCCAGTAAGAAAGAGTATCCATTATGCACGTCAATGTGCCTCTCTCTGCTAACAAATTTTCTACTACCCTTATTTAGTGGCAACTTGAATAAGTTGATTGCATCTGAGACTATTGTAAATACTCCACCATTCTTAAGAAGACCCTTGCATATATTTTCAATGTCCCCTTGCAATACCTTGTTTTTTTTTCTGTGTAACCCCTGCTAAAGAGCCTGTGCCTCCAACATTGCATTGTCTGAATCAGTTTCCCACCAACACTACCTCCACTGGAGAGTTACCTTGCAAGCATGTCTTGGAAATTTAGACTATGTGAAGTTTGTTTTACAAATCTCTTCATATCTGCAATAAAAATCTCTTATGGCTAAAAGATATTTGTCAATCCATCTTTAACCCCGTTCTTTGTTGTGAGGTAGATTTATGTAAGTGGCTTGTGTACTATTACTGACTCTAGAGGTTAGGGATTTTGGTTCTTCATTCCTTACTATTGTCGTATTGTTCAAAATTTTCTTGACTTGAGTGGATTCTGTGAGAAAGGAAAAGTTTTATTACTGAATGGGAATTGGAAGTGTTGGATTGTAAAAATCAGATGTTATTAGTTTCCTTACTCTTGTATGTCTTGTTTTGAATACTGTTTAGGAGTGCTAGTTGTATGTGGGGAAGTGGATTCCATGGTGGGGCTGGTGCCCAAAGTGGTTGCCTGGAAAACCCCATGGAAGTGGTAAGCAAGTGATAACTAAAATAATTGATTTAGGTGGGTTGGATAGTGATACACATAACAAGATAAGTATGATGCCTCACCCATGCCTTGAGTGCTCTCATAGGCTAAGGATGGGATGAGAAGGCTTGGTTGGCAAGGTTGACCTCCTTGTCTCCATGAGAGGATGTGTTGACTCTGCATGTGTCACCTTATGGGGCTGGTACCTATAGAGAGGTCACCAGGAAAACCATAGATGGGAGTCGGCTTCTAGTGAGAGATAGCCTGGAAAACCCATGATAGGACCATGCGATGACACTCTCCCTACTACAACGTAGCTACTTCCTGTTTTATCTTTTGTTGTTACCTCTGGAGTGCAGAATTGTCTTGTTGGTTGATCCTATCTTGATGATTTGATTGTCTTGTGTTGGTAAGTACTGTCTTGTCTATGCAGCTTGTTATACTGTTTACCTACATGGAGTCTGTATCTTGTTGTCGTATTCATTGTTGTAACTTCGACCTAGTGGAGCCTCGATGATTATCTCCTAGGTTGGTGGGGTGGACCTCAGGGTTCCACATGGTTGGGTGGCAGAGCTATCCATTGGTCTTCTTAGAGATGCGGTTCGAGTCCAGTGCAGAAGAGTTCCAGTTTGGGTTTTTACTTTACACTTTCTGAGTTGTAATCTTTCATAATTGTATCATTTGTGACTAATGTGATCGGCCTTGTAATTTTGTAATCGTGTATGGAATCTTGTAATCATTTATCTCTGCAAGTGTATAAGTTATCATTCTTATGTTACATGGTGTTGCATAGCACTTGTATGGCTTTTTTTCTAACTGATGTAGTTTTGTGCCCTAGAGTTGTTAGTTGTATATTACTTTTAATGTTGCTAGTTCAATGTTAATGCATATTTCAGTTTCAAAAAAAAATATTTGTGTATTTTTTTTGTCTCTTGTTGTCTAGCACTCTAGGGTTGCATAACAGGGCATTACATTTGGTATTAGAGCCAAGGTTTAAACACTGGGTACTTTGGTTACAATTAAGCCCATTATGTGACCTAATGCTTAAACTCTGTAGTTTAACTATTGTTTTCCTTTTGTGTGTAATAAATCATCTTTTGAGTGTTGTAGGTAGATGCCTAGAGGTAGGGGTCGAGGTCGTGGCAGAGGTAGGGGTCGTGGGAGAGGTGGTGGTGGTACACCTCCTCCCAGCTCTCCTCATGAGAGTGCCCATGAAGGCAGGGGTTAGAATATGGAGGGTCAGGGTTAGCCTGAGGGAGCCTAGCTAAGGTAGTTACTTGAGGAGGCCCTTGCCCATTTAGGCCCTAGACAGGAGGTCAGGCATCCTAGAGGAGGTCAGGAGGTAGATCAACCGGATCCTAGAGAGAGAGATCTCCTAGGCAGAGAGAGTTGACAGCTGAGTAGGAGGCCACACTAGCCATCCATATGAGAGATCTTCTAAGGGCATGCCCTCCCACCTTTGATGGAGCTAGTAGTGGTCTAGAGGCGGAGACTTGGTTATTGGATATAGGCAGGTGTTTCACCATGCATCCTTATGGCAGCAACACCAAAGCTAGATGTGTTATTTTGCATCTTCGAGGGTTTGCTTTGACATGGTGGCGATTAGAGGAGCAAAAGCTACATTTGGACATTAGCACTATCTAATGGGAGTTGTTCTTAGAGAGATTTAGAGCCTGTTTCCTTTCTGATCATTAGAGGCAATGCCATGCAGATGAGTTTCATGAGTTGTGATAGATGGCTATGTCTGTTGAGCAGTATGAGCATAGATTTTATGAGCTCAAGTAGTATGCAAGTATCAAAGTTGACGAGTCTATGTTGGTGCAACCTTTTTTTCAGGGGCTTGAATGCCTGGATTAGTGGAGGGGTTTGTGTGTTTGATCCTAAGTCTATGGAGGTTGTAGTGGAGAAAGCTCAGTTAGTGGAGGAGAATTTGGCTATGGCACTCGGTGGGCATACAGGTGTGCACATTGGCAGTGCACCTTCTATAGGTGTTGGTGGTCAGTCTTAGGTAGTCGGCTCTTCAAAAGACCATCATGCACCCGACAAAGGTGAGCAACGGCAACATCAGTGGTCTCAGTCACAACCAAAGAACACTCAATTTCAGCAGGGTAACATATTTCAAAATAAGAAGAATCAGAATTTGCAGCTTTCTAGATAGGAATGTGTTGAGTGTGCTACTCAGAGCACACAGTCCGTAGCGAGCAGGGGTAGCTTCTAGCAGTCTAGTGCTTTTCAAGGTGGCAGTGGTTTTGGTAGAGGTTCAGGATGTTTCTCTTATGGACAGTAGGGCCATATAGCCAGGCAGTGTCCACAAAGGAATGCTTCAGGTTTTGGTCAGAGACCGGTAGCTTTAGAGAAGACCGTAGGTGACATAGGGAGGTCTCATAGAGTGTTCGCAGCACTTGAGCATCAGGGGACAGCCTTGGAGACCGCAAGTAGAGGACAGGTAGCCTTCTTTGGAGATCGTGTGCGAGCTTCAACATCAGGAGCAAACTCACAGGGGTAGAGTTGGGGTTTAGGTCAAGGTCTAGTGGGACCCTAGTGATGAGACTCTTTCTTCCTAGGAGGATGCTTCCAGGGTGAGAGAGTCATACTTTTACTTTTTGTAGGCTTCTATGAGTAAGCCTGACTCTAGGGGGGAGGATGTAATGCCCCCTCATTGTTGGCTAGTGATAGTTGTTAGTTCTACATTACTCTTTGTTGATATGAGACAGTTGTTAGTTCTTCCATTGCTTACTGACAGTTCTGAGACACTTGGATTAGTAGGTTTATAGTTTATGTTTGTTTTGATCATGATGGACTATGTTTGACTGTTATAGCTTAGACATGTATTATGACTTCATGATGACATTATTATTACTTTAGTTATGATGTGATGGACATGATTAGTAATGGATTAATATTTGCATGTTTTACTACATCGATTGATATCTGTTTTCAAATGCAGTGGTTATAATCTTGTTTAAGAGCAGGGATGGTGTAGTATTACTCACTTCGAGTACCCTACTATGCCATGATTCTCTGACTCTCTATGTGTAGACATATATGTATTTGATCATATACAACCAATTATTCAGATGCAGGCTATAGGTACCGAGCCTCGACTCCACCTGATATAGCAGGTTTGAGCGGGCTCTTGCACTAATGGGTATCAATGATGGGAGATAACACGAGGTCTATTCCACTAGGTTGGTCCTTGTCTTCTGTTGTGGTCTTGAGTCATGTTGTGATGCTTGGTAATCTTGTGTTGTGGAGTATCGTCGAGTTGTGTTAATAATGCTCATGTGTAGTTGGATAATACTTTAATGATTTCTTATTAAAATAATAATGCTTCAATTTTGTTTATTGGATAATATTTAGTTTAGCCTAGATCTTGGAATGAAACCATTGTAAGATTTTAAATAGACTAGAATTAATTGTCTATTTATCCTAGTGTATTTGTGTCATAAGTTGTGGCTTCAGGATATTAGTATCTAGCTTATTAAAGAATAATGTTGGTTATGTATTAATGGTTGTTGGTTGTCTGAGATAATTCTAGATTTGGGAATCTTTATAAAAAGTAAGAATTTATATTTTGTCTGAGTAGTGGGATGCGAGGTAACGGATGCATGTCTACATTAATGTATGAGCTGAATCAATTTTATTTTGGGGAATGGGGCTTCTGAAAGGGAGTTGGAAAGAGAAAGGAAGAAATTGGGGAGCAAAAACAAAGAATTTCATTGTAGGAATTGGAGAAAATTGGAAGTGGGATTGAAATTTGGGTATGTGGTTTTGTTTCTCCCTGTGAAATTTTCCTATTATGTAGCTTGTAATTAAAAAATTTAATTTAGCTTGTTCTGTGTGTGAAATTTGCATGTCCTGTAACGTGGAATTTAACTATCTTTGTGGTTTGCATTGTCTTGTGTCCTGTGTGGTCGAATGTTGTTCGAACCTCTGTAGATTCTTTGAAAATGTTATTCTTCTGGTGTAGCCTTTGTCGTAATCCTTCTTGAAATCATGAGCCAATCATCTGTAACCCTTCAAAGTGATCTCAACCGTAAGAAATAGATGATCCATTTTAATCTTTTATCAATCTCTTGTCCCATTCATTCTTGCATAGTTACCTCACCGACAGAAGTGAAATATCCAGTAAGAAAGAGTATCCATTATGCACATCAATGTGCCTCTCTCTACTAACAAATTTTCTACTACCCTTATTCAGTGGCAACTTGAATAAGTTGATTGCATCTGAGACTATTGTAAATACTCCACCATTCTTAAGAAGACCCTTGCATATATTTTCAATGTCCCCTTGCAATACCTTATTTTTTTGTTCTCTATAACCCCTACTAAAGAGCCTGTGCCTCCAACATTGCATTGTCTGAATCAGTTTCCCACCAACACTACCTCCACTGGAGAGTTACCTTGCAAGCATGTCTTGGAAATTTAGACTGTGTGAAGTTTGTTTTACAAATCTCTTCATATCTGCAATAAAAATCTCTTATGGCTAAAAGATATTTGTCAATCCATCATTTGTACTTGAGTAAAACTTAGCTAGAAGCAATAGAAAATAAATAAATAGATAATCAAGTCTTGATCTCATAGGATTTTCACATTGTTATGAGCTTAGGGACGTGAAAATCTTATAGGAAATTTCCATTCCTAACTAAAAGACAGTCAGCAGATTCTATTTAATTCACTATTACCTTTTTTCACTAGGTTCAGTATACACTTAGTTTATGTTTAGAAATTGTCTTATTAGAAATCATAGGCTTGGCATGTCAGTTGTAAGTGGTGGCTCATCTTTTTTTAATCACTTTAGCTTAGGCTTGATAGTGAATGGTCAGCTTTCTTCGCAGACTTTATGTTAGTCAAATTCCCTATTTATTATTTGAAAAGTCCATTAGTCATTACACCCTTTTAGCAGGCTTGTCTCATGTTCTTTATTCTTTCTTTGGCTTCGTATGGTATCTTAGATCATAGGATTGTTAGGGAGAGTTAATTGAATAGGAAAAGGAAGTATATTCTCTTTTAGATATATTTATTAGAGTTGTTAATTGGTAGCATGATTGATAGGAATTCATGCTCTTAGGAAAAGATGTGTATTGTTTTAATTTTGGAAGTGGTAATATGTTTATAGTAGTTTGATTTAAATGACATATGTTGTAGGAAGATTTATAGATGCTTAATGTTGTGTTAGAAGATGCAAGTTGGTTATATGAATTAGTTAGTTTTTAAATTCAAATTTGTTCATACTATCCTAGGAAGCATTGATTTTAGTAATTATATCTTAAGTTAGAGTTTTTGTATGCTCAAGTTATAATACTAGATTGTTGGCAAGAGACATAGTGGAGCTTCATGATTGTTGTCATTGATGGCAGCAAAGTTCATCCCACACATCCCCAGGACATAATGTGCCTATATCGGAAGTCAGATTGAAGAGTGTTGTGGTCCGGTAAGCAAGAATAGAGTGTTGTGGCAAGGTCCGACAGTCAGGTCTGGATTTCTAAGAGGAAGTATCTTTGGAAAGTGTGGACTTGGGAGAATCAAAAGGAATACCTTGACTGATAGATTCCAGGAATTGAGCCTCCGGTGATGGAGTGAAGAGATATGAGCATTCAAGTATTGGGGTCCTGTTTGGCAAAACAGACAGAGGAAGAACTGGCCAGCAGAGGATCAGACATTATTCCGGATAAGATATTGATGATGATCAAGGTTCCTAAGGTATCATTCATGATTGGCCGACATGTTAGATGACTTCTATAAGTATCTTTCTGATCCACATCACTTGGTAAGCAAGGATTCAGCCGACAGACTAAAGTTTGGGAAATACTGACTATTCCAGATGCCGACTAGAAATAGGATGAAATCCTTTGTGAGGATATATACACCAAATGGATTTTAATGAGAGTTGTTGTTGTTGAGTGTTGTTGTGTGTGCAAAGAAAAGTAGAAGAATAGTGTGAAAGTAGTAAGACGGGTCCAGTATGTGACAGGTCAACAGCACCAAAGAAGAGGATGGATGAAGTGCAGCAGATCAGTGTATTGAGCCTAACCGGAACTGAATCTTAGCATATGTGGATACTTCTCATCAGTTCAAGGATCTTGTTATTCTTCTTACAACTTGTAGATAGTGAGTCTCTTGTAGGCAGTGAGCCTCTTGTGAGTAGTGTGCTCAGGTAGTGAGCCCTAATTGGCAAGTGCCATTTTATATTTCTATT
This sequence comes from Cunninghamia lanceolata, assembly GCA_027924645.1. Classification (NCBI taxonomy): domain Eukaryota; kingdom Viridiplantae; phylum Streptophyta; class Pinopsida; order Cupressales; family Cupressaceae; genus Cunninghamia; species Cunninghamia lanceolata. The sequence goes on along the minus strand of BSBN01000377.1, from coordinate 24,396,745 downwards.
CTTCTAACAGAGAATACAATCTTGGGTTAATCACCCTGTGGATTTCTCCCTTAATAGGGTTTCCACGTCAAAAATATTGTGTCATGTGTATTTCCATTTCATGGTTATGTTTGCTTATTTGAATTGATGTTGCATTAATTATTAAGAAAGTTTAGAAAGCTATAATAATTAAGATAATTGATTCACCCCCCCTCTCAGTTATCAACAATTAGTATCAGAGCTAAGTTCCTCCAAACAGAGCCTAATAGCTTAAGGAAGATCTAGGAATTAAGATGGATGTGTATGGTATGAGGGAGAAACTTCAGTCTGCCCTAGATGATCTTGAGAAATCTAATTCTGAAGTCAATGAATTGAAGGAAAGACTCAAACAAGCTGATGATTTCATAAATGAACTAAAAGGGAAACTAAGTCTCTCTATGAAAAAGAGAAAGGAATTAGTTTAGCAATTAGCAAGTCAAGGTGAAGGAAATGATACAAATGGAGATCTTAAGGAGAAAACCAAGTTATGTGAAAAATTATCAAAAGAGATCATCATGGTAAGACATGAAATGGAATCAGGAGTCATGAAATTTACCCAAGAAACTGAAGAGAAAATAAAAACTGAAGATGATCTAAAACAATCTCTCAAGGAGAAATTAGAAGACTACCACAAGATGGATAGAATAATCAGACATCTTGAATCTGATCTTGAAGATGCTAAAGCTAATGAAGAAAAACTAGAAGACCAAATTGTCTCTCTTAAAAGGGATCTTCAAACAACAAATGAATACAAAGAGAAATTCAAGATAAGTTCTGCTCAACTTGAAGTTCTTCTTGAAAGCCAAAAGAGGGTAGATGACAAGCGTGGCTTGGGATATGAGAAAGGTGAAAGCTTCGGTCAGAAGAAGTTTGAATCAGAAAATCCAAGAAACGGGCCTAGAAGACCTCCGGTGAAGCAACCTAATGCTCAAAGATATCCATCCTTCAATGGATACTACCACAACTGCAATAACTTTGGTCATAAAGCTAATCAGTGCAGGAAGAGAATGAATCAGACTAATACATCCTTCTCCGAATAATGTTTTAACTACAAAAGGTATGGTCACAAATCTCATGAATGCAGAAATATGCAAATGAACAATTCTTTCAATGGTAGATGCTTTGCATGCAATAGAATGGGTCATATGGCTAATCAATGCAAATCAAGAGGATATCAATCAAATATGCAAAGAAATGTTGTTTGCCACAATTGCAATAGATCCGGTCATATTGGCAAATTCTATAGAAACAAGAATCAGGACAAAAGAGGTCCGGTACATCACAATCAGAATCAAGACAAGGGAAAAGGAAAAGTGAATGCGGATGAAGTTCAAAGTGAGATGAACAAGATTGGGTGAAGAGAAGTATAGAAAATGTAGGGGATGGATCCGCACCAGAATCTGGTGTTGATATTCCTTCTGGAAATTAAAAAGTGAGCTCTAGCTCAAGGGGAGACACAAGGAAAAACATTTTTCCCCCAGCTAGTTAATTGGTGCCGGAATTGGCACAAGGAGAGTTGCAGATTAAAGGGTTTATAGAGAAACATCTAAATAAACTATGTTTAAGATCTGGAAGATTCGCAAGATGTTTAGAACAAGATTGATCTGGTTCATCAAATTCATCTGAATAAGAAAAACAAGGCAAACCGGAATGACTTAAGTCGAGCATTTATTGTAACTTGGTATTAGGGTTTGTGGAATAATATAAGGGTTTTCTTATCAAACACTTGCTCATTCTGCATTCAAGAAGAAGCGATAAAGAGCTCTGCAACAAATCTCCTCAAGCCCATCAAAGATCATCTCCAGAAGTCGATTCATCCAACAATCGATCTGGCTCACTCCATGAAACCTAGAAGCGTAAAAGGTATTTTTCGTTCTTAAATACCTCTCTGTAAATCTTTAAAAGATGGCTACTCCAAATGTGGTGAAGATTTCTGATAGGCACCCTAAATTTAAGAAGCATCCATATAAATCCCTAGAAGTTGATCCCCTAGGCACCTTTTCAAGCATTCCGCATGGGGTTCTACATGTAGAAGATGTTAGGGCATATATTCATGCGAGTATTAAAGAATTTGGGGAATCTAAGCTGGTCGATATTTATCACAAGAAATTGATAGATGACTCATTCGAACTCAAAACCCAGTATAAAGTTATCCAGGACAAACATTTTTCACAATGCATTCATTTCCCCTATTTTCTAGAAGATGAATGGGTCTGGTATATTCTGAGCCGAATGCATGACAACTTCATGTGGTTGAACAGGCTGTTTAAGATCACTAAGGATGCCATTAAGGCTGTAACCGAATTACACTCAACCGGTGAGATGCCTATTCTCAAATCTGTCAAAAACCAAATTGTAAGTGAGGCTACCGGATTGAAATTTGATAAAAGAGCAATGACAATTGAGGATATCAAAGTTCCGGATATCAAGTTTGCATCAATGATAATTGGATATAAGGACAAGAAGAACTCTTTCAAATACAGTGGTTTGATACTCTGCCTATTCTTTTATTACATGAATGAGCTTCTCAGATCCAGTGGCTGGGTATGGTAGAATGACAGACTAGTAGCTATTCAAATCAGAGATTATATACATGGGCTTGGTGATGCCAAGGAATAGAATATAACTCTCTGGGGCTATTTCAAGAATTTTCAGAGCATGATGCAAGCAAGAGAGAGAATCCCCCAATCTTTAGTTGAAAAATATAAAGATACAATATGCTTTATGGTAGAAATTGATCAGTGCCTAATGGAGGTAGTGGAACCAAGAACAGTGTGGATCATGCCTATGGGGTATGAAGTGGATGAGAAAATTATGGAGCTGCATGTTCAGTACATGCTAAGTCAGTCCAAGGATCCCAAGGTAGAAAGGTTTGGAACCTTTGAAGAATTAAGTGTGAAAATCCCTTTGGAGTTAAGACAACCAGAAATAAAAAGAAAAGTGAGGAGGGAAGTAGAAGAGTTTTCCAAGAGGCATGGGATTTCAAAAGAAGCACTTGATACAAATAGAGAGAAGACAGAAAGGGTAGAGAAAGAAAAATAAAAAGCAGAAAAAGTAGGTACTCTGGTGGAAGTCCCCTCTCAGACTAGATCCTCTAAGACCTCTACACCCACCACTGCAAAGAGCTCAAAGGCATCAAAATCGGAAACAAAATCATCTGGAAAAGGAGAAAAGAGAACCAAGAAAAAAGCAACAAGATCTTACACAAGCCAAAAGGATGAAGAAGAGACAGAATCAGATGAGGAGGTAAAGAAAATGAGGAAAAAGAAGAAAGTATCTGGTGAACCCTCTATCGGTGAAGACAAGGAAGAGATGGCAGAAGAATTTGTTGAAAGACCCACTTTGTCCTTAGATGATGTAGTTAAAGCAGTTACCATGGATGGGAACCTATAACCAATAACAGAATTCTATGATGCATATAATGATGTAGATAAAAAGATTCTGGAGGAAGCCATAGTTAAGTATTTGAACACATACAATAAAGCATTTATTGAAATCATCTCTCTAATTCCCAAAAGTTTAGAGAAAGAACTTGAAATGAGGAAGAATAATGCCCAAGCAAAAGATCTAGAAATCTGGGAACAAATTGCTATTCAACTTTATCCCTGCATCACTCCAAAGAAAATAAACATGGTCTTTAAAGATTACAAAGATGAGTTCTGAAGCAAATCTAGAATGAAGCAGCTTATGCTTAGAGAAACTGATAAAGTGGCAAAAGAAACTGAAGAAATCCTCAGGAATGCCTATAAAAGATTCAATATTCCTGTCATAGAGGACTTAGGTGATGAAACATCTGCCATGGATGACAAAGATGAATCTACTGAGACAGTGGCAGAAGAGATAAAGGAGACAGGTGATGAAAAAGGTAAGGACTTAGATTCCTCTGCTCTGGAAGAGGAGGCCCATGATCAAACAAACATCTCTCCTCCGGTTTCCACTGCTGACTCTGGATCTATAGAAGAGGAAAGAGTAGAAGAAAAAGAAGCAGAGGAAAAGGAAAAAGAAGATGAAAATAGTAAGGCTATAGAAGGAAAGAAAACTCTAACTGAGAAGGCCAAAGATGATAGTGGTAAGAGTGCAGAAGGGGAGAAAACTCTGTCTCTAGCAAGAGACACAGCAGAAGCAGTCAAGGACTTCTTAACCAAAGAGATGATGGATTTTGATGAACCAGAACTACTTCAAGGACCGTTCAATTTTGATTCCCTCTCTCTGGTACAAACCATGAAGCTAGCATCCTTCACCCAAGCAAAGGCAAAAGAAAAACTTCTGAAGTCTCACATGGAAGACTGTGAGCTCATAGAAGCTGCATCCGGTGTTTTGGAGAAGATTATGCCATCCTTCCAAATGGATTCTTCAGCCTCCACATCTAGTAATTTAAAGTCTCTTGTAAACTTTGTTCATATGCATTTTGATTCCTTGGAGAAGTCAGCAGAAGAAAAGGTCCGGAAGGAGTTTTTAGATAAAAGATTTTTTGATTTACAAGGTCTTATAAGTAATGATAGGAGAAATATGGATAGTGGAATAAAAACCCTAGAAAATGCTCTTAAAGATGGCAAAAATTTATATAAATTTTGTCTTTCCTGGTCTAAAGTGACAATGAATATTGAGAAGAAAGTGAAAGAACAAGAGGGAAAACTTTCAAGTATATCTTAGAATTTTGATCCCCTCACCTCTTCTATAATAAATCAAGAGTGTCAAACTATTGTAGTCATGAATGAGATTAAGAAGCTTGAAAAGGAGAGGAAGAACATAATAAATTAGATGGGTGAGCTTAGAGGGATGATTATCCCCAAATTAGAGGCCATGCATGAGGTCCTAACAGATGTCCAAACCATAGCCTAGACCAGTGATCCGACAAATCTCAAGATGGTAGAAGCTTTTGCATTCCTATTGAGTGGTCACATCTCAATTTTGGACAGGATGAAGCAGAGTTAGGCGACATAAGTTGTACAGTTGAAAACAACTTTTGCAGACATACTACAGTATATGTAAGTATAACTTGTTTATATACTTATTCGGCAAAGTATAGTTGAATTTTTGGAATTTTGGTATGCGAACCCCACCCTTTGCTATTGATGTCAAAGGGGGAGTGAGGAACAATGAAAAATGTGGAATCCAGCTAAGGGGGAGCTCCGGAAAAGTGTACATTAGCAGAGAGCATCAACCAAGAGGGGGTATAGTATAACACTTAGTCATTTTTCACTAAGTGTTGCCATCAATGGCAAAGGGGGAGATTGTTGGCAAGAGACATAGTGGAGCTTCATGATTGTTGTCATTGATGGCAACAAAGTTCATCCCACACATCTGTAGGACATAATGTGCCTATACCGGAAGTCAGATTGAAGAGTGTTGTGGCAAGGTCCAACAGTCAGGTCTGGATCTCTAAGAGGAAGTATCTTTGGAAAGTGTGGACTTGGGGGAATAAAAAAGAATACCTTGACTGATAGATTCCAAGAATTGAGCCTCCGGTGATGAAGGAGTGAAGAGATATGAGCATTGAAGTATTGGGGTCCTATTTGGTAGAACAAACAGAGGAATAACTGACTGGCAGAGGATCAGACATTATTCCAGATAAGATATTAATGATGATCAAGGTTCTTAAGGTATCATTCATGATTGGCTGACATGTTAGATGACTTCTATAAGTATCTTTCTGATCCGCATCACTTGGTAAGCAAGGATTCAGCCGACAGACTAAAGTTTGGGAAATATTGACTATTCTAGATGCCAACTAGAAAGAGGATGAAATCCTTTGTGAGGATATATATACCAAATGGATTTCAATGAGAGTTGTTGTGGAGTGTTGTTGTGTGTGCGAAGAAAAGTAGAAGAACAGTGTGAAAGTAGTAAGACAGGTCTGGTATGTGACAGGTCAACAACACTAAAGAAGAGGAAGGATGAAGTGCAGCAGATCAATGTATTGAGCCTAACCGGAACTGAACCTCAGCATATGTGGATGCTTCTCATCAGTTCAAGGATCTTGTTATTCTTCTTACAACTTGTAGACAATGAGTCTCTTGTAGGCAGTGAGCCTCTTGTGAGTAGTGTGCTCGGGCAGTGAGCCCTAATTGGCAAGTGCCATTTTGTATTTCTATTCTTCTAATAGAGAATACAATCTTGGGTTAATCACCCCGTGGTTTTCTCCCTTAACAAGGTTTCCACGTCAAAAATATTGTGCCATGTGTATTTCCATTTCATGGTTATGTTTGCTTATTTGAATTGATGCTGCATTAATTATTAAGAAAGTTCATAAAGCTGTAATAATTAAGATAACTGATTCACCCCCCCTCTCAGTTATCAACATAGATTTCTAAGGTGAAGTCCACGTAAACAATATAGTATATGTTAAATCTTTTCTTTTTGATGAGTGTAAAAGCTTTGTTAAGATCAATGTTTTTTTTTATCATCCATTTAGAGTTATGTCAAGTTATTTTTCAAATATGGTTTTGTTGGAAAATTCATTGTTGGGAGTAATGATGTCATTGGGTAGTTATTTTCATGATTCATTATTGTGGTAGATAAATATTGAGATAGAGGTTTTAGAGTGATTCAAATTATTATTTTAGTTTCATAGGGTAATACTAGTGTGAAAATCAAGTATGGATTACCTAGTTATTTATAAATTTGTTAGTTAAGCTTGTTACATCGTATCACGCGAATGAGTGATACCATAGTATATGTTATTTTACATCCTTCATTTTAAAAGGGAACGAAACACATTGTGATGCCATCCATTGTTGAATGGTCGTAATCCCTTATTCAATTGATATTACTGGTTATTGTGTTATTGCAACTAGGTTTTCATGTTATTATGTTTCGAGTCAAATTGTTAAGTCTTGTCGTAAATCGTCTTTATCCTCGTTCTTTGTTGTGAGGTAGATTTATGTAAGTGGCTTGTGTACTATTACCGACTCCAGAGGTTAGGGCTTTTGGGTATTCATTCCTTACTATCGTCATATTGTTCAAAAGTTTCTTGACTTGAGTGGATTATGTGAGAAAGGAAAAGTTTTATTATTGAATGGGAATTGGAAGTGTTGGATTGTAAAAATCAGATGTTATCAGTTTCCTAACTCTTGTATGTCTTGTTTTGAATACTGTTTAGGAGTGCTAGTTGTACGTGGGGAAGTGGCTTCCATGGTGGGGCCGGTGCCCAAAGTGGCTACCTGAAAAACCCCATGGAAGTGGTAAGCAAGTGATAGCTAAAATAATTGATTTAGGTGGGTTGGGTAGTGATACACATAACAAGATAAGTATGATGCCTCACCCATGCCTTGAGTGCTCTCATAGGCTAAGGATGGGATGAGAAGGCCTGGTTGGCAAGGTCAACCTCCTTGTCTCCATGAGAGGATGTGTTGACTCTGCATGTACCACCCTATGGGGCTGGTGCCTATAGATAGGTCACCAGGAAAACCATAGATAGGGGCCAACTTCTAGTGAGAGATGGCCTGGAAAACCCATGATAGGACCATGCAATGACACTCCCCCTACTATAGTGTAGCTACTTCTTGTTTTATCTTTTGTTGTTACCTCTGGAGTGCAGACTTGTCTTGTTCGTTGATCCTATCTTGATGATTTGATTGTCTTGTGTTGGCAAGTACTGTCTTGTTTGTGCAGCTTGTTATATTGTTTTCCTACATGGAGTCTATATCTTGTTGTCATATTCATTGTTGTAACTTCAACCTAGTGGAGCCTCGATGATTATCTCCTAGCTCAGTGGGGTGGACCTTAGGGTTCCACATGGTTGGGTGGCAGAGATATCCATTGGTCTTCTCGGAGATGCAGTTCAAGTCCAGTGCAGAAGAGTTCCAATTCTAGTTTTTGCTTTACACTTTCTGAGTTGTTGTAATCTTTCACAATTGTATCATTTGTGACCGATGTAATTGGCCTTATAATCTTGTAACCGTGTATGGAATCTTGTAATCATTTATCTCTACAAATGTATAAGTTATCATTCTTATGTTACATGGTGTTGCATAGCACTTGTATGGTTTTTTTTCTAACTGATGCAGTTTTGTGCCCTACAGTTGTTAGCTGTATATTACTTTTAATGTTACTGGTTCAATATTAATGCATATTTCAGTTTCAAAAAAAAAAATTCTATATATTTTTTTTGTCTCTTGTTGTCTAGCACTCTAGGGTTGCATGATGCGACATTACATAAGCAAGAAAAAATCTATCCTACAGTCCTTGAATAGAAGATAAGAGCCTACTCAAGTAGTGGAGACCTTAAACAACCTAGAAATGCAACTATGAAAGCATAAAACCCTAGAATGCCTAATGCATTTCCTCCATTACTACTAAGCTAAGCTATGGGGAATGTACTCAGACTTGCAGACCAGCAACTAAGGAATGAGAGCTCAAGAGTAGACAAAAGCACAAGTCAAATGCTCAAAGTGGTGAAATGTCAATAGGAGAGGGTGGTTTTATAGAGGACAAAATTGGAATGGAGGGTGGAGATTTAGAGTTGACTTTTGGAGGGAAATCAAGGGCTAGGATGGGTTAGGGTTTCCTTGTCACTAGAGGACAAGTATGTATTTTTTAGTCAGGAAAATATGAGGTGAGAGAAGTGATTATGTGCTTAATTAAATAAGTAATAGATACTTATTTAATTGTTTTGAGAAGGGTATGTGATGAGGGTGATTTAATTAAATAAGAGGGATACTTATTAATTAAAAAGGGAACATTGGATAATTTAAAAAAATTGAAATTTATTTAAATTAAATGGGACATGGTGATGAATAATTAAATAATATTTAAATTATTTAACCATAGAGGAAATAAAGAAGAAATATAGCCTAGTTAACTAAATAGAATTTATTTAATTAAAAGGCCAAGTGAAATGAATTAATTAAATAATTCAGAAATTATTTAATTAATAGAGGAATGCGAGGGGAAGGTGAATTATCTGCTAAAAATATTGTTCGCAAGCTCGGGACATTTTCAAGTGTCTACAAATATATCAACAACTTGATCTTTTTTAGGCACATACTCAAGATTCACCTCATTCTCTACCACTTTCTTTCTCAAAAGTGATACTTAATTGAAATATGCTTTGTCTTTGAATGCATCACTGGATTCTTTGAAATATTTATGGCACTTGTGTCATCACAGAGAATAGGAATTGGCCCATCATACTCAACTTTGATACCCTTCAAGGTCTATTTCATCCATAGCAATTGAGTATAACATGATACTGCAGCAATATATTCTACCTCTGTAGTCAACAAGGAGACTAATTCTTGTTTCTTTCTATGCCAGGACACTGCCCTATCTCCAAGGAAGAATACACCTCAGCTTGTGCTTTTCCTATCATCGGCACATCCAACCTAATCTACATCTATATAAGCACTTTAAGAAAAATAATTGTTCTTAGGATACCACAAGCCATGATCATGAATGCCCTTCAAATACTTGAATATCCTCTTTACTGCCATCACATGTGATTCTCTGGGATCTGATTGAAATCTGGCCACAAGATAGACTGTATGCATGATAAATGGTCTAATAATACTCAGGTAAAGCAGTCCTTCAATCATTGATCTGTTGGTGCCCAAATTAGTAGACAGTAAACCCTAAAGGTTTGCCAATTCTTATGATTAGGTTTACTGTAGGACTTGGCCAAGAAAGATGGGAGATTGTTTGCACTTGTCTCCTCTGCACTTTAGGCTCTTTCACACCTAGGAGGGTATCCCTCATTCACAACAAAAAAAATTATACTTGACTCACTCATGCAGAATGCTCTAAAAAATGCACCAAGATTTATATGATAAACCCTAGACTGACAACATTCTTGGATTATCCCACGAGTTCAATCTGAGAGCATGCATCACCTAGACCCTACTCCTAGAATTCCTAAAGTTTACTAATGCTAAAATGATTTCTTGTTTTGATGTGTTGGTTAAAAGATTAAGGTTTGACTCATGAAGTCCCTCTAACTCACGACCGGTGACTATCTCAGGGTGCAGAGTCAAATCTAGACATGGAGAGTATTATCAACAACAACAAAAACACATAGTTTCAAAGGGCTTATTTGTCCTTGCCTTACAAACACACCCAAGAGTAAGTATTTATATTGACCATTCTGATGAATATCCCTATTATTAGACATACATCCCCATATTTGACTCAGCACTTTAGTCTGTTCCTTAAACAGAAGCCAAAAACCAAATATGAAATGCAGCAAATGTGGAGATACGAAATAAAAAAAACCCTCAACTTCTTCATTCAAAAGAAATATGCAAATAACAATGGAGATAGTCAACATAAACATGTGCTCACAGCACTACTTCTATGATTTAATTTGAAACTAATAGACTACTGATGAAAATACATTCAACACATAAAATTGAAACCTGAAACATGGAGATGGGGCAGACTACAAAAGCTTGTATTTCACTCCAGAGCTCAAAATGTCTAATCTTCAACAACCTTACAATGAGGAACAACACATTCTTATAGGCACAATAACATGTTACCCTAAAATTTACTGCCATATGGAGGTAGGTGAGATATTTCCTTCCATTTTACCTCCAAAAATACACTGGGAATAAAATATTTTACAATTAAAAGAGGAGAAGATTAAATAATAAATAAAACATATTTTAATTTCCCCTTTTAATTTTTTATATTTTCACTTTTCTGGATACTCCCAATTTTGCACGACAACTGTTGGAGACTCCTCATTCCTCTGCAACGATGCAATATGTGACCTAGGATCTCTTTCTTCAACCTCAGAGGAACATTGCAGCAGCATTCCAAATTTAATTTCTTGCCCAATCAATTTTTCTAGGTCGTTTTTGGTGAAACAAGGGCATTTTTTGTCCCTCTGGCAGCTAAAAATCATTGCAAATGAGCTAAAAACCTTTGCCAATGCATTAAGAATGATCCTGAGGTGATTTTGCAGCCTATAACAGCAATTTTGAGTCAAAATGACCTCCAAAAAATGGCTTGAAACCAAAAAACGTAACTAGTTTTTTCAATCTGCATCATTCCTACCTGAAGCTGCTCAAAACCAGTTGAAATAACCTCCAATGGCATAGGAAAAGATTGCATTTACTCTTCAAAGGAGGAAGAAGGCCTAAAAATGCCCTATGATGGGCACTTCGCACCATCGCAAGGGTCTTTGGAAAGCACGGAAAGTGGCGTGGGATGCTGTGAAATGCAACAAAGCACCCACTTTATTTCACAAACTTTATAACCTAAGGTTATAATAATGTCTCCATGGAATTTGCCTTTTAAAATATTTGCCTCAAACTATTAAAAAATGCCTATTAATATTTCGTTTTAAAAATTGCATTTTAACTTTAGACTCTTGGCAAATATTTAATTTCTCCTGCCGGGCAATTAACATTTTTTCACCGCGGGCAAACCGGGCATCTGATGACCATGAAAATTTGTGTAGGGGCATCATTAATTATTTTAAGAAAACTCATTTCCTCAGAATTCACTTCACTGACCGAATTCCGGCACCTCCTTTATAAACTAACCCATCAGGTGAGTTTGCCGCAATCAAATTTCATTAAAATGCCACATCAAATGGCCTTTGATTTTGATGAAACTGGAAGTGGACATGTTCAAGACCAAGGCGAGAAATGGGTCACCCTCAGAATCATGAAATTTTCAACCTCCTGGAATGCCAAATCTAGCCCAGTCGCAGTCAGAAAATAATTAAATACCCCATCAAAACTCGTCCCAGGAGTACGAAATTGAATAGACATATTACCAAATGTGCCAAGAAACACTCCACCAACCAAATTTTCAAGATGATGCCTGAGTCACAAAATTTTAATCATTAAAGGTGGCCTCCGAGGTAGATTAAGCAACATGTCGACCGAGCCTTTGTTGACATCTCGAAAGAATATTGGCACATCAAATTTGCAAAATTTGAGGGTGCCACCATGATATGTACTTTTTTTAGCAACCTTAGGAGATTCATCATTCTTTCCTAGTTTACAACTAGTAACCATAGGAGTGCATACCAATTTAGAGTCCTCCATTCGAAACTTCATCAACAACTCCCTGACATACTTTGATTGAGAAATGAAAATGCCTTTATCCATCTAATTGATTTGTAGTCCAAGAAAAAAGTTCATCTCACCACACATAGACATCTCAAATTCCTTTTGCACTTCATTTGTAAAATTCTTGCACATGTCTTCATTTCTACCAAATATGATATCATTTACATAGACTTCAACAATCAAGATTTGGTCTTTTCTTACCTTGATATACAAATTACTATGTTCGAATCCTTTACTAAAACCCTACTACAATAGATACTTATCTAGTCTTGCATACCCTAAGATCTTGCTTCAATCCATACAAAGTTTTCTTCAACTTGCATACCATGTCTGATTTGTCTGATAACTAGAACCCATCTGGTTTCTCTATGTAGACCTCTTCTTCTAGCTCACGATTTAGGATGACAGATTTCACATCCATCTGATATACCTTGAAATTATTATGTGCTACAAATACAAAAAATAGTCTGATAGCTTCCATTCTTGCTACTAGAGCATAGATCTCTTCATAGTCAATTCCTTCCACTTGTGAGTAGTGGCGTAGGCTTTACACACAAGTCTTGCCTTGTTTCTCATAACTTCTCCAACTTCATTCAGTTTGTTTTGGGAAACCCACTTTGTTTCAATCACATTATTGTTTGTAGGTCTGGGGACAAGTTTCCAAGTCTTTTTCTTTTCAATCTGCATAAATTCTTCTTCCATTGCCTTAACCCAGTGCTCATCATTGCATGTTTCATTTACTATTTTAGGTTCCACCTTTGAAAGTAGATAGAGATTTACTTGTTCTTTTACAGTCCTACTTCTTGGCATCACAACTTTCCTTTTGTCACAAATAATTTGATCTTTAAAATGATTTCTTTGTACATACCTGAGAGTTTTAGGAGTTCTTAACGAAGCTTCTTCTTGAACTTATTCTTCTTCCGGAGCAACTTGCACTTCAGTCTGACCTTCCTTTTCTTTTCCTTTTTTAACCTTTTCTATATTAGTAGATCCATCTAACTCATATCCATCTAGTTGAATATCTTCATCTACCTTCACATTTGCACTTTCAATTGTCTTTCTCAGTCTTTTGTTATAGCACCGGTAAGCCTTGCTCTTAGTAGAGTACACAGGGATTATGCCTTCATCACATCTAGCATCAAACTTTCTTAATTCTTCATCTCTTCTAATGTAGCATTTGCTTCCAAAAACTTTGAAGTATTTAACAGTAGGAGTTCTACCATACCATAGCTCATAAGGTGTCTTTGTTTCTTTTGCTTTGATTTGCACTCTATTCTAAATGTAGGCAACAGTGTGTATTGCTTCTTTCCAAAACACTTCCGATAGGTCTACTTCCTTGATCATTTCTCTAGCAACTTCTTGAATAGTTCTATTTTTCCTCTCAACCACTTTATTTTGTTGAGAGTCTAGGAGACAGACAAATGTCTCTTTATTCAATGTTCTTCACAGAAAGAATTGAACTCACTTGAAGTAAAATCACCACCTCTATTAGACCTTAAACATTTGATTCTCAAATCCAACTCATTTTCAACCATATCTTTGAATGCATTGAACTTATCTATTGCTTTTCCCTTTTCTCTAAGGAAAGTAACCCAAGTCATTCTTGAAAAATCATCAATAAGAAGCATGAAATACCTTTCACCTTGTAGAATTCTTGTTCTTATAGGACCACATAGGCCTGTATGCACCAACTCCAGCAAACCAGTAGAGGATTGTTCTTTGCCTTTGAAAGTAGTCTTTGTCATCTTCCCAAACTAGCATTCTTTGTATATAACATTGGCAGGCTTCACAATCTTAGGTAGGTCTCTTACAGTGTGAACAATGCTTATTCTCACAATATTATAGAAGTTAATGTGACACATTCTCCTATGCCATAGCCAACTTTCATATGTCTTAGTCAAAAAACAACAATTTTTAGCACCTTTCAAATGATAAACATTACCATGAGTCTTCTTACCAACAATAGTTAAGGTTCAAGAGATATTCTTTATCTTACACCCGTTGTCCTTGAAAAAAAGATTATACCCTTTGTCACACATTTGTCCAACACTTAGAAGATTATGCTTTAGGTCCTTCACACACACACAGATATAACATCATCTATATTATGCTTGTCATCAAAAGTAATAGATCCTTTTCCACAAATCTTACCAGTTGCATCATCACCAAACCTAATAAGTCCTCCATCATACTTTTCAAACTTATTGTTGTCTCCTGTCATGTGATTTGAACATTCGTTGTCAATGATCCATTCATCTTTCTTTTTAGTACGAAATGTAGTCAACTCTCCTGGACTTTCTTCCTTCACACAGCTTGCAAGATTAGCATATAAATAGGTTATTCTCTAAGTACAATAAAAGGCATTCACTACTATTACCATCATCAGAATTAGATTCATCCTCAATTACACCATCATCATCTCTAACATAGTAACTCTTTCTTACCATTTTTCCTTTACTTTCATTGATTTTCAAAGCTCTGTCAGGACATCTTGAAGCATAGTGACCAATTTTACGACAATTGAAACATTTGAAAGGTAACTTACCTTTGAACTTTCCTCTTCTGCCCCTTTTTATTCTACTTGCAAATTTTGCCTCAAGCTCTACAAAGTCTTCTTCATCTGATTCCACATCATATTTCTCTAATCTAGTAGTCTTTTCTACCTTGGCCTTGAAATCATTCTCAGTTTTCACAGGGCCATCAGTAATATCAAATTCTCTCATCTCAAAACCAGTTAGTTTTCCAAGCAATTGATCTTTTGTAAGTTTGTCCATATCAAACAATTCTTCAATGACAGATACCTTGTGACTATAAGATTTGGGAAGAGTTATGAGTATCTTATCTACCACATCCTCATCCTTTAACTTTCCACCAAGACCCTTGATGCTGCTGAAAACTTCATCAATCTTTTGTATGTAACTTGTTATATTCTCATCTTCAGTCATTCACATGGTTTCATATGTGGTCTTCAAGTTCTACAACTTAGCCTTCTTGATAGATGCATCACCTTCGTAAATTTTCTTCAATTTGTCCCAAATCTCATGAGCAGTTTCTAGATCCACAACGTTTTCCATTTCAGTGTTAGACAAGGCATTTAATAGAGCATTTTTGTCTTTATGATTAGTCTCAAAATCTTTAATCTCTTCATTAGACTGCGGACCATTTTTAGGTATTGTGTATTTATTTTTAATCATTGCCCAAACATTATAACCAATAGAAATAATATAACTTTCCATTTGTACCTTCCAGTAGGCATAGTCAAATTGATCAAACTGAGGAATGTCTTTCTTGTATGCCATCCCAGATCTACCTTACGATTTTAGGCTTTCTTCCAAGGAACCTTGTTCTGATACCAATTGTTGAAAGGCGCAAGACAACCGAGAGGGGGGGTGAATCAGTTGTATCAAAACTTTAACTTCTTTTAAAAAGATCACTTTCACATTCACTGACTTTAAATCCTTATTCTATTATGATGAATAAACATGAATAATAGAATCAAAACATAAACACATCAACACCATACACACATGAACACTAGATTTTTTTGTGGAAAACCCTAAAAAGGGAAAAACCACGGTGAGTGTTAGCTCACAATATAATGTAGTAGCAATACCAAATATCAAAAGAGGCTCACTACCAAAAGGGCTCATTGCCCAAATGAAAGGGTCACTACCAAAGGGTGGCTCACTACCAAGGGTTGGGTCACTGTCAGGGTTGGCTCACTACTTGGATGAATTGATATAGTAGCATCTACACCATGCCTGAGTTCAATTCCATTGAAGCACAATATCTCCTCTGCTCTACTCTTCCTTTACACCTCACACTTTTTCTTCACATCTTCGCCACATATTCCCTCATTCACGAATTTATTACATACATTTATACCAGTCATCAACCTTGGAATGTACATCAAGTTCAAAATTATAATTTGCAACCACTAGAACTATCTCCAAGGTTAGCATACATACAAAATCAAATTAGGTGAATTACCTCCGCAACAAATGTGACTAACTAGGTCAGCCAAAACAAGTGCACAACATCAAGAACACTTAGATACATGCTTCCAAGATCTTCATTGTAGCTTGCAGATCAAGAAAATGCCTTCAATACATTTTGGAGACATCTATGAACAACATAGAATCACTTAGGAGCCAACTAATCCAACCATAATAGATTTCACTTGAAGACAACAGATATCACTTGAAGACATATCACAGACTGCTTCTCAATAGACACTATCAAACTCTGCTGATAAATAACTTACTTTCTAGAGCACCAAATAACAAATCCTTTGGAATAAAGATAGCTAAGGACCTTATAAGCTTAAGTCCAGAACCGCAAGACCAAACTCCAACCCGCGGAGAAATACAGAGCAAAATACTCAGGCAGTGTTCTTTAATCAATCAACAAACATAAATATCAACAAATACAATTGTCACCAATGACAATACAAACATGTTGACATCAATGACAACACTAGTTAGCACATACCTATAACAAACCCATGTATTTGTTAGATGCAATTATATCAGTTCATCCTTGGCAGTGAGCCTTTCTTTTTGTGAGCAGTGATCCCTAGGTAGTGAGCCTCTTGTAATTTGGTATTGATACTACTTTATATTGTGAGCTAATCCTCACTATGGTTTTTCCCTTTAAGGTTTTTCCCCATAAAAATCTAGTGTTCTCCTTTGCATGGTGTTGATGTGTTTATGTTTATGTTATCTTCATTTCATGTTTAATCTTCATAAGAGATTAAGGGTTTAAGTGAACTAATGTGGATGTGATTATGTTTATAAGGGTTTGAAGTTTTTGATATAACTGATTCACCCCCCCTCTCAGTTGTCTTGTGCCTTCAACAATTGGTATCAGAACGAGGTTCCTTGGAAGAGAGCTTAATAGCTTGAGGTAGATCTGGGATGGCACACAAGAAGAGTGTTCCCTTGATTGATGAATCTAACAAGGATAATGAAAGTTTATTCATTGATCTAAAGGATGACCATGAAGGATGTATGGAAGAAAATGCTTCAAAGATAAGTATTAATAATGAAGATACTTATCACACCAAACAAGAAAATAACTATTGGGTTATTGATAGTAGTTGCTCAAATCATATGACCGGTGATAAAACCAAGTTTGTTAAATTTGAGAAATATGATGGAGGAATAGTTATCTTTGGTGATGATTATACTTCTAAAATATGTGAAAGAGGCTCAATCAATCTTGATGGAAAGCATAGCACTGATGACATTCCTTATGTCAAAGGTTTAAAGGAAAATCTCTTGAGTGTTGGACAATTATGCAACAAGGGATACAATCTTATATTTTAGGATGATGACTTTGAGATAAGAAACAAAACTAGAACTGTGGTATCTACTGGAAAAAGAACATATGGATATATTTATCATCTCAGAGAAAGTGATAATTATTTCTTTATGACTCAAATCGATGAATGTTGGATATGGCATAAAAGAATGTGTCACATTAATTTTGATAGTCTATTGAAGATAAGTTCAATTCAAGCTATGAGAGATCTACCAAAGATTATCAAACCTGCTAATGTTGTCTACAAAGAATGTCAAGTTGGAAAGCAAGTAAGGAGAAGTTTTGAAGTCAAAGAACAATCTTCTACCGAACTATTGGAATTGGTGCATATAGATCTTTGTGGTCCCACTAAGGTAAAGAGTCTTCAAGGTAACTGGTATTTCATGTTGCTAATTGATGATTAATCTAGAATGACATGGTTATCTTTCTTAAATAAAAACTAGAAGCCCTAGATAAGTTCAAGGCATTTAAAACTATGGTTGAGAATGAAATAGATATGAAAATCAAATGCTTAAGTTTCGATAAAGATGGAGAACTTACTTCAAATGAGTTTAACACATTTTGTGAGGTTCATGGGATAAAGAGGCAATTATCTACTCTTAAGACTCCTCAGCAGAATGGAGTGTCTAGAAGACAAAACATGACTATTCAAGAAGTTGCAAGGACTATGTTAAAAGAAGCTAAATTATCAAAAATGTACTAGAGAGAAGCAATTCAAACTATTGTTTACATACAAGATAGAGTACATGTAAGAACAAATGATACAAAGACTCCCTATAATCTATGGTATGGAAGGATCACTACTATCAAATATTTCAAAGTCTTTGGAAGAAAATGTTATATCAGAAGAAATGAAGAGCTAAGTAAATTTGATGCAAGGTGTGATGAAGGTATTTTTCTTGGGTACTCTAGCAAGAGCAAACCTTACCAGTGCTATAACAAAAGATTAAGAAATATTGTTGAGAGTATCAATGTCAAGGTTGATGAAGACATACAAAATATTTCTAAAGACAAAAGATATGTATTAGATTCAGATGAGTCTCCTTGCAGAGAAAAAGAAAATGATGTTGAAAGAGAAGTGCAGGTTGAAGAACAAGAGGCTCCAGACAGAATCCCTAAAACCCTCAAGTATGTGCAGAGGCATCACACTAAAGACCAGGTCATTGGTGATAAGAGAAAAAATGTATTAACAAGAAGCAAAGCTACTAAAGAATAGGTAAGTCTATGTTTAATTTCTAAAGTAGAACCTAAAACAGTGGCTGGGGAATGCAAGGATGAGCATTGGAATAAGACAATAGAAGAAGAAATTCCTATTGTTGAATTTTCACAAGATGAATGCATGTTTGCTAATAGTGAATAAATCAATGTTGCCCTTCAAGGCCTAGAAAGGACTAGAGAGGAAATCATTGATTTGAAGGAGAATGTCAAAGAAGAAAATGAATGTATAAAAAATTTGAGAGAGCAAGTCAAGAAGTTCAAACAAAGGCATAAGGAGGTTAGTGAACAATTGAGGTTAGAAAATGAATCCATGATTGATCTGAAGGTGAAAGTTGAAGAAAAGGTAAGAACTAAGGAATGTCTGAACTCAATGATGAAAGGTAAATCTGAAGAATGTACAAAACTGAAATAAAAAATTGTGAAATTGAAATCACATCTATAGAAGGCAAAGAATTATGAATAAAAATTCAAGGTAAGTTTCACAAGGCTTGATGAAATGATCACAAGTCAAAAAGATCCCAATGAAAAAGAAGGCTTAGAGTTTGAAAAGGGTGAATGTTCAAAATCAAGTCAAGATTCAAAAGCTAAAGAAAAAAGAACAATGGCATGCAGATTTAGAATCAGAAGAGAGGAGATGGAAGACCACCGGTCAGACAACCTAATGCTCAAAGGAAGGGTTTTAATTTCAAGGTTAAATCCTCCTTTCATCACAACATTCAAGGACATACATCGAGTGAAGCCACAATCTCTTGCAAGAGGTATCTACTATAAATTCAGTGTCCCTTAGAGAAAAGAGGAAACTTGGAATTTGCTAACTAATTTATCAATTATAGTCCAATTATGCTTAAAACCCTAATTTCACAAAATTGTAAACAAACAGATGAATCTCGACAAATGCTTACACACAAAGATATCAAATGATAATTAAATACATACTAGATTTCAAGATTCAGTGTACAAAAAACTTGGGGACTTATGAGTGGGTGAATTAGTCCAATCTACAAGTTTCTGTCGGGATCTCTGAAGATTGTCTGCAACTTGTTTCTGTTGTTCTAGGGATTTCATTGTTTCAAGATCCAAAGGACTAATGAGCGGGCACCCTAGTCTAGGTCCTACTTTTTTTCTTTCCTCTACACTTCCAACACTCTATTCTTCCCTGTAACTCCACTTCTTCCGCTTCTGCAACCTGTAACCTACAATCACAGAAAAAGGGGTTGGGAGTTGGGGTGTTTAGAGGCTTGCCTCGGTCAAGCTCTGGAGAGACATTCAAGTCTTCTGAACACCATTGTTAGATAAAGAGTTCATATCCCTATGGGATAGAGGCAAAATCCAAATGATAAATGATTGAAAAGACAAATAAATGTCACCTTGGAGGTGTAGCTCACATACAGATGAAAATCCTTAACATCATGAGAAGATGAAGCCAAATCTGCATAACAAACACAATAACAAGACAAGTCTGCTCTGTAACAATGGATAGTTTGAATATTTTAAAATCATAAGTGCACCAAAAGTTCATAATAATCTTCTCTAGTTTACAAATGAAACCATAAACATGCTTATATATGCATCTAAACACATTCCTGCTAAGAATTTTGTAATTCAAACTTAAGGTGTCAACATAGAACCTAATTAACATTCACATAATCGATAGTTACATTTAGGTACTAACCTAAAATACGGTAGGACTAGAGTGTGGGTGCCCAAGTCCCCCCTCCCTATTTTAGTTAGGACTTGTCACCATAGCACCTCGTAGGTCCTATTTTCCATAAAACTTAGGGGTTTTCTCATCGGGAGTCAACATGAATATGCAAGATGATAAAAAATATTTCTAAAGTACCCAAGAGCTAAACCTTAAGAAGGAAAGTCCAAGGGGGACATTTTCCAATGCAACATTTAGCCTTCACTTTAATGTATGCATGAACATAAGGCCAATACATACACTAAAGTACAGTCAACAAACACAACAAACACGCCAGGCACTTAGACCTAATGCATACATGAAGATTGAGAACTATTTCTAGCCCCCAATCTCAGGTAGACATCAGAGAAGACATGCCATAGACATGCCAAACACAATGAAGATAGTAACATGCACGCAAAACATAGAGAAGACATTAATAGTCACGCAAAACACAGAGAAGACAACATTGAAGACACACAAAACACAATGAATACAGTGAATGCAGTGATTATTTATTTTTTATTTCCTCAAAGATGAATGCAAATGTAGATACATGAAAAGTAAAATGCAACACACCACCCAAAATGTAGGAGGGGCTTTTGCCACGCTCTTTGGACTACATATGGGGCAATAGATACACAATACAAATCTCAAAATGTAGGAGGGGCATTTCACCACACTCTTTGGACTACACTTGAGAACAAACATGCCATACAACTCCCAAAGCATAGGAGGGACATTTCACCATGCTCTTTGGACTATGCTTGGGAACAAACATGTTGTATAAGAGGAAAGCACATGGAAGACACAAAGAAAACACAAAAAATAAGTGATGGAAGGAGCCTATTGCTAGTTTCACCACCATCTCAGGCACATTATAGACACACCTGATGGTTGGACTTCACCACAACAACCACCAAAGGTATGCTTAAGTGAGGATACACCAACCCTGCCTATTTCGAGGACTTTTAGAATAAAAAGAATGTATGCTAGCTCAAGAGATACACCATCCTTGCCTCTACAAAGGGCTTAAAATAATAGGATATGCACGATATCCTACCTCCATAGAGGGCTTAATGATTGCAATATAGAATAAAGATGTGCACTCCCATAGAGATAAAACACCTCGCCCCTGTAGAGGGCTTACAAGCATGCTTTATCAATATCATCAGACAACTTACCTTATGTATGCCCCCACCTTAAGTTCATTGATATCATGTACTGATATCAAGCATGTTAAGGTAGAGAGAAAACACACAAGGGAACATAAGCCATTGCAAAGCCCATGTCCCCAAAGGTGACATGTACTTTACAATCTCCAAATGTTCCCACAAACACACAATTTCTTGCAAGAAAAGGTGTTAGAAACCACATAATCATGATATTAAATAGGAATGCATATAACCATTCACATCAAGAGCTGAGGTTATACTACAGATTTGGAGATCGAGTATAAATGTGGGGCTATACCACAAAACCCTCAAAACCAAGAGTAACCAAGGCAAGATTCAAAGACAAACAAAGCACACAAAGCAGATGTATTGTTATGGTTTGTTAGTATGGTAAGACAACATCAAAATATTGCACATAGTGATTTTACTAGCCAAGCATCGGATAATACATATCAACCCCATTGTCATGTATGGACTAGGTCTATTTTTGCTTACTCACTAAAGGGACACTTGGTTTGTATTAGTCTTATGTGTTTTTCATCATCTGCTAGCTAGATAGAACTACTAGAGGAAGGTAAACAATAAATCAAGAGAGGAGAAACAAGTGCCCTAGGGTCGTCATTTAGGAAGGTGCCCCCAAGTCACCAACTGCAATGTTGTGCCCCTAGGATACAACACACAACAATGAAAATAGAGGAGAGGCAATGTAGAAGAATGATGATACAAATAGAAGAAGGGTCACAATAGAGGCAGTCTCCCAGTATCCTTGACCTTATAGGAGCATCAAGGGCCATCCTAGGAGGCATGAACAACACATAACACATCACGGGGGAAGCACAACATAAAGATAAAGAGTTAGAAATACTTACCTAATACAACCCAATGTTAAGAACATACATATCTAGGAGAAGGCCACCTTTGAGAGTGACTATACTATTTGCTACAACAAGTGTGGCTTAAAGAGGGAGGAATATTTACTTGATTCATAGGGATAGCTCCTGGCAGACAATTCTTGTCTATCACCCCAAGATATCTCTCATGTTGTTTCAATCTTGTTGATATTGTGTTAACATTGAGTTTAGGATGATGAGAGTCTTTAGTGGGCTTCAAAGAGCAGTATCTAATATCAGCTGTATAATTAATTCCAACAACTTGTAAATGTACTCTGATTCCTTGTTGATTTACACCACAACCATTACCTACATAGTCACAGTTGTTACAAATGATTTTGAATCCTCAACCATAGAAGGATGTCATTTCTTTAGAATATGGTGAAGCCTTGTAGGTATCAAATCTATAGTATAAGTAAGAGTATTGTCTTTGTTTTCTATCAAGGAGACTTTATGTTTCTTAGGTGTTTCCAAAGATTGTTTAGATGAGATCGATGTAACTTTTGATGTATTAGAGTTATTAAGTTTATATTCCCCTATACCATAAGGATTAAAATCTAATAAACCCTAGTCATCAGCAAAAAGTGCATTCGATGGTGTAGAGTCATGCACAACATTATCCGTGGCAAGAGACATTAATAAATCAGCTTGTAAATTGTTTAAGCTCATATGATTATAAACTTGTTTTCACATTTTAGTATGTAAATAGTTATCTGGTTTAGGATCAACATGTATGATGTAAAGCTTATTTTGATAGATAAACTTTATTGATCTATGAAGGGTAGACGAAACTGTCCCCATGGCATGAATCCACGGTCTACCAAGAATTATATTAGATGAGAGTGAACCGGGCATAACATGAAAAAGAGTACATCTAATATCATGGAGCCAAGCTTTATATGTAAAGTTATGGTACCCATGGATTATTTTCCCATGTTATCAAAGCCATGAAAGCTAATGCTATCTGATTTGATTAAAGAGGTGTTGATCTTGCTTTTGTGTAGAAATTCAATGCCACAACATTAAGAACCAATCCATTGTCAATCCTAACTCACTTTATCAACTTTTTATCTATTAGGACAAATATTATAAATGCATCATATTCATCTTTTACTGATAGTATTTCATGTGGTTGAAACATAATATCTATTTTTGTCGCATGCATAAAATCTAATAGAGTTGCTACATCATTCAGCTTAACAGCAAGTGATACAATTAGTTTTTGTAAAGATTCTTGGAGCATTCCATGGTATGTAGGTGATGTTTGTATTAAAGGATCCCAAAGAGAGATCTTAGCTGGAGTAACATGAAGCTATTCGATAAAATCATGTTCCTAACCATTTTTATGAGTAAGATGAGGTGACGGAGGGAACATAGGTTGAGAACATGGAAGAGAGACAGGAACATGAGGTGCTTTCTTACTTTGCTTGTTATTATGGGTGTTATATGTGTGAGCAATCACATTTTGAACACCTTGATTTCTTTGAGTGATTTGTCTTACATAGTTTAGGATGTAATCTGGGGATCGAGGTGGTTTTTGATCACCCTGAACCATAATCATCAGTTTTAAGAAAGAAGGTGCATTAGGTACCCCTCGCAATACCATCTTAGAAATATTGCTACATTTATCAAGTAACCCCTTAGTGGGTGAAATAAATCTATTAGTGAAGATTGAATTAACATTGTTTCCCTCTCAATTATACCCAACATCCATCCCTAAAGGATTTAATGTGAGAGACCTTTTCTCATCCACTAATGCTACATCTTGGCTAGGGAGAGCATTGGAATGAGAGGAAGGTATGGTGTTGTTAGGAAGGTTAGGTGTTGTATCATTAATAGGGATATCCATAGTCTTCTCATCTAAGGTTCTTAGAAATTCAACTATAGGAGAAGTAGGATAACTCATCATCATCATCATCATATGTTTTAGCTATTAATTCCAAAGCATTAAGAGAAGTTTCACACTCATCATTATCAATGTGTTTTGTCAAATCTTCTACTACCGAAGGGTATGTATTCATGAGAGATATGAAGTTGTCAAAATTAGATACATAGTCAAGGATTTCAAATGAAGAGCATTTAAATATATCCTTATGGTACATAGCTTGTATATAAGTGAGAACATGAGGATTCATATTAAGCAATTTGTAGAACTTCTCAATATTTTTTATATATGCATGTAAAGATGAAAAAGAGTAATGAGATGAAGATTCCATGATGAAATGCCTTGTAACATCATTGTCCAATAAGATCTAGTAATACAAGACATGCAAATTTTTATGTTGCTTGATACACCCTAGGTGTGTGACTATTTCACTCCTAAGCACTTGTTTGAAGGAAAGGGCTAAAAAGACACACCAAGTTCACAACAAACATAATGGAGGGGGAGGAATAGAGTACAACACAGCAAGGCCCAATCGATGATTGTATGTATTTAGATTGAATGGAATGAAACAACACAAAATATGCTTGCTTATGCACCTAAAATGTTCACTTTTTCTCCTTTTTTCAATTCAAATGACTAAAAGAAGAGGTATTGCAAAGAATGTTAAGAGGGGAAGAAAATAATAAGCCTAATATCAATCCAATTATGCAACAATATCCCTCACAACATGCCTATAGTGAAATTCTAGAGAGATGACAAGGCAAAATCTAGTGAAAATGCAAGGCTTTCAAACCCTAGACATGAGATTTTGCAAGAAAGACACTATGATGAAACACTATAATTAGAAATCAATCCTAAATGAGTGTTTGAAATAGTAGTAAAATATGAAACAAGATTTTAACTACAAACCCTAGCTAATGCAAAACTAGGTTTTTATGAAGAATGCACAATTTCAAGCAATTTTTAACAAATTAGGCATGAAAAGACAATGCAAATGAATAATAAATGATGAATTTCTATAACTTAAATCAGATTTGATGAAAATAATAGAAATGAAATGAAATGAAATGCAAATTAATTCAAATTATTTAAAAATGCAAGCCTAAAATGCCAATTTTTTTCAAAATTTTCAAATTTTTGTAAGAACCCGACTCCTTATTAACAAAATAATAGTAATTCTCTAAATTCAAAAATATCGAGTAATTAAAAATTTTGATCTAACAGATGCAGGAAATTCAGATACATAAAATTTTACTATTTACTCTAAGCATTGCTCAATAAATGTTATTTTGGTTAGACAACTAGAGCTTAGTTTTCTAAAGTCATAAAGTCCTGAAAAGTTCACCACTATTATTCCATTGAAGAGAGAAAGTACATTTCTCAAGATAACATGCAAGGACAACGGATCCACACATACCTTAAGTCATGCATTCATTCTACATTTGTTTCCAACAACTTGCTTTTCCTCCAACAACTGCATCCTTATCATCTACACAAAACTAATTGGATAATCTCATGTTAACATGTCTCAAAATTCACTACACAAAAAATTAAGATCATGATTATAGAAGAACAACTTACATCTAGGGGCATCCTTCACCATCCAAACTGCCTACATACCCTGTATCCACGGGATCAAGGCCCCCTCCTTTGGATGAGACTAACACAGGGAATGTGGATATGTAGTTCTATTTTACACTATGTTTGATGCAACTATGAGCGGGTATCCAACCCTTTCTAGGGTTATTCCCTACCCCAGACAGTTCTTCGTCAGCTGCTACCCACTCAGGTGAGACAGGGACAGAAATTAGTCCACTACCAGAAACACCGAAAGGTGTGTTTGTTAGTTAGTCCTAGTGTGGAGGAATCCCTATCAAGTGTCTGCTCATGAAATCTAGTTTACTTCCTCTAGCTAAATTAGGAAATTTTGTGACTAAGTCCATTCCCGATTCCCTAGTACTTTCACCAAGATCTGTGAAGGTGAGGTGAGAGCATACGATAAATAGCATTTATGGATCATACATAGTTGCCCTTATTTGACATTTTACATGTCATCTCTAATTTAGACTTATGTTGTCAATAAGCCCCATTTTCTATTGGTAGTTTGAATGGTTTTCTAAATGAGCATTTTACCCTCAATACTTAGAAATTTGCATGGTAATCACCATACAACTATTTCAATAGACTCATCCCTTTTTTTACTGAATCTTCTTCATGAGATATTTGAGGAAATTTTCCCTTCCTGCGGATTTAACTTCGACATGTCCCTTATTACTCCCTGATGATTTGGAGGGGCGGTGCCCAGACGTCATTTTTGTAGCTATGTTAGGTGCGAGGTACTTGGTTCAATGCAACAACATTGTTGATAACTGAGAGGGGGGGTGAATTAGTTATCTTAATTATTTCATCTTTCTGAACTTTCTTATTAATTAATGCAGCATCAATTCAAATAAGAAAACATAACCATGAAATGGAAATACACATGACACAATATTTTTGATGTGGAAACCCTGTTAAGGGAGAAAACCACGAGGTGATTAACCCAAGATTATATTCTCTATTAGAAGAATAGAAATACAAAATGGCACTTGCCAATTAACGCTCATTGCCCAAGCACATTGCTCATAAGAGGCTCACTGCCTACAAGAGACTCACTGTCTACAAGTTGTAAGAAGAATAACAGGATCTTTGAACTGATGAGAAGCAGCCACATATGCAAGAGTTTAGTTCCGGTTAGGCTCAATACACTGATCTGCTGCACTTCATCCTTCCTCTTCTTTTGTGCTACTGTCCTTTCACATACCGGACCTTCCTTACTACTTTTACTCTGCTCTTCTACTTTTCTTCACACTTAATGCATACAACAACTAGCCTTATCAAAATCCATCTGGTATATATATCTGCACAAAGGATTTCATCCTCTTTCTAGTCGGCATCCGGAATAGTCAATATTTCCCAAACTTTAGTCTGTCAGCTGAATCCTTGCTTCCCAAGTGATGCAGATCAAAAAGAAACTTATAGAAGTTATCTAACAAGTTGGCCAATCATGAATGATACCTTAGAAATCTTTATCACCATCAACATCTCATCCGGAATAACTTATGATGCTCTACCTATCAGTTCTTCCTCTGTCTGTTCTACCAAACTGGACCCCAGTACTTAGAAGCTTATATCTCTTAACTCTTTCAACACCGAAGGCTCAAACCCTGGAATCTATCAGTCAAGGAACACCTCTTGACTCCCCCAAGTCTGCACTTTACAAGGATACTTCTTTTAACAGATCCGAACTTGACTGTCAGACCTTCTGCATGCTCTGTTCTTGCTTATCAGACCTGAAAGCTCTTCAATCTGACTTCTGGTAGAGACACACCATATCCTACAGATGTGTGGGATGATATTTGTTGCCATCAATGACAACACCAATGAAGCTACACAGTGTCTCTTGCCAACAATCTCCCCCTTTGGCATTGATGGCAACACTTAGTGAAAAATGACTAAGTGTCATACTGTACTCCCCCTTAGCTGATGCTCTGTGTTTTTTCAGAGCTCCCCCTTAGCTAGATCCCATATTTTTCACTGCTCCTCACTCCCCCTTTAACATTAATGGCAAAGGGTAGGGTCCGCAAACCAAAATTTCTAAAAAAAATCTAGCTATACTTAGCTGCATAAGTATATATACATACTATACTGTAGTATGTCTGCAAAAGATGTCTTCAATTGGATGAATTTTGTTGCCCAACTATCCTTCATCCTGTCCAAAATTGAGATGTGACCACTCAACAAGAATGCAAACGGGTCTGCCCTTTTGAGATCTGTCAGATCACTGGTCCGGGCTATGATCTGAGCTTCTTTTATGACCTCATGCATGGCCTCTAACTTAGGGATAATTATCCCTCTAAGTTCACCCAACCTGCTTATTCTATTTTTCTTTTCCTTCTCAAGCTTCTTGATTTCATTCAAGACTGTAATAGTCTGACATTCTTGATTTATTATGGAAGAGGAGAGAAGATCAAAATTCTTAGAGAGTTTTGTCAGTTTGTCGTCCTGTTCTTTCACTTTCTTCTCAATATCCAATGTTACTTTGGACCATGATAAACAAAATTTGTACACTTCCCTGCCATCTTTAAGAGCATTTTCTAAGCTCTTTATCCCAATATTCATATTCCTCCTATCATTAGTTATTAACCCTTGTACCTCTGATAATCTTTTTGCCAAAGATTCCTTCCGGACCTTATCTTCTACTGACTTCTCTAGGGAATCAAAATGTGTGCTAACACTATTGACTAAAGATTTAAGATTACTGGATGAGGAGGCTGAGGGATCCTTCTGAAAAGATGGCATGATCTTTTCTAATACTCCGGATGCAACTTCTATTAGCTCACAGTCTTCCATGTGAGACTTCAAGAGTTTTTCTTTGGCCTTTGCATTAGCAAATGAAGCTATCTTCATTGTTTGTACCAGGGAAAGAGAATCAAAATCAAATGGCCCTTGTAGAAGTTCTAGTTCATCAATCTCCATTGACTCTTTGTTTAAGAATTCTTTGACGGTTTCTGCAGTGTCTCTTGCTGGAGACAGATTCTTTTTCTCTTCTATAGTCTTAGAGTTGTCTCTTGGAGTTTTCTCTCCTTCTACACTCTTACCACTAGCAGCTGTGGTCTTCTCTGTTGAAGTCTTCTTTCCTTCTGCAACCTTAGTACTGTCATCTTCTTTTTCTTTCACTCCTTTTTCTTTATCCTCTATTCTTTCTTCTCCTTTGGATCCGGAGTCAGCAGGGGAAACCAGAGGAGTGATGTTTGTTTGTTCACGGGCCACCTCTTCCGAAGCAGAGGATTCCAAGTCCTTATCTTTTTCTTCACCAGTGTCCATTACTTCTTCTGTCATTGCCTCAGTAGATTCTTTTTCAACACTTGTAGCCGAGGGATCAACACCCAAGTCCTCTATAATAGGAATGTTGAATCTTGAGTATGCATTCCGTAGGATTTCTTCTGTTTCTTTTGCCACTTTATCAGTTTCTCCAAGCATGAGCTGATTCATTCTAGTCTTACTTTGGAACTCATCCTTGCAATCTTTGAAGATCATATCCATTTGTTTTGGAGTAATTGAAGGGTAGAGCTGAATAGCTATCTGTTCTCTAATTTCTAAGTCCTTAGCCTTAGCATTTTCTTTTCTCATTTCAAGTTCCTTTTCCAAACTTTTAGGAATTAGAGAAATTATTTCAATCAAGGCTTTATTGTATATGTTCAAGTACTTAACTGTGGCTTCCTCCAAGATTTTTCTATTTGCATCATTATATGATTCATAGAATTTTGTTATTGGTTGCAGGTTCCCATCCATAGTAACAACTTTGACTACATCATCTGGGGATAGAGTGGGCCTTTCAATGAATTCTTCTGCTATCTCTTCCTTATCTTTACCGGTAGAGGGTTTGCCAGATACTTTATTCTTTTTCTTCAATTTCCTTACCTCCTCATCTAATTCTGTCTCTTCATCATCCTTCTGGCTAATATAGGATCTTGTTGTCTTTTTCTTTGTTCTCTTTTCTCCTTTTCTGAATGTCTAAACTTCTAGTTTTGATGCCTTTGAGCTTTTAACAGAGGTAGGTGTAGTCCTTTTAGAGGATCTGGTCTGGGAGGGGGCTTCTACCGGATCACTTTCCTTTTCTACTTCTTCCTTCTCTTTCTCTGCCCTTTCCATCTTTTCTCTGTTGGCATCAAGAGATTCTTTTGATATGCCATATCTTTCGGCAATATTCTCTACTTCTTTTCTCACTTTTCTCTTTATCTCTAGTTGTCTAAGTTCCACATGAATTTTTACACTCAACTCTTCAAAGGTGCCAAACCTTTCTGCTTTGGGATCCTTGGGTTGACTAAGCATGTGTTGGACATGCAACTCTACAATTTTCTCATCCACCTCATACCCCATTAGCATGATCCAGACTGTCCTTGGTTCCACAACTTCCATTAGGCACTGATCAATTTCAACCATAAAACAAACTGTATCCTTATACTTTTCAACTAGAGATTTGGGGATTCTTTCTCTTGCTTGCATCATGTTCCAAAAATTCTTGAAGTAGCCCCAGAGAGCTATATTATGTGCCTTAGCATCACTAAGCCCATGTATAAAATCTCTGATTTGAATTGCTACTAGTCTATCATTATGCCATACCTAGCCACTAGATCCAGGAAGCTCATTCGTGCAATAAAAGAATAGGCAGAGTATCAAGCCACCATACTTGAAGGAGTTCTTCTTGTCCTTCTTTATCTTCTACAGATTTTCCAAAAGTTGGTTTAGAAGGAGCTCACAGAGATCATAGTCTGCATTCTTCCTTAACATTTCATAAGTAGTATATATAGCAGTTCTGGATACAGAATTCTCCCTGCTAGAGTGATATATCTTATATCTAATTATCATTGATGCAAACTTGATATCTGGATCTATGATATCCTAAATTGTCATTACTCTTTTATCAAACTTTGATCCAGTAGCCTCACTTACAATATGGTTTTTAACAGATTTGAGAATAGGCATCTTACCAGTTGAGTGTAATCTGGTTACAGCCCTAATGTCATCCTTAGTGATTTTAAATGACCTATTCAACCACATGAAATTGTCATGTATTCAGTTTAGAATATACTGGACCCATTTGTCTTTCAAAAAATAGGGGAAATGAATGCACTGTGTAAAATGTTTGTCCCGGATAGCTTTATACTGAGTTTTGAGTTCAAATGAGTCATCTATCAAATGCTTGTGATAGATATCAACCAACTTAGATTCCCCAAATTCTTCAATATTCACATGAATATAAACCCTAACATCTTCTACATGCAAAATACCATGCAGAATGCTAGAGAATGCACCTAAGGGATCCACTTCTTGCGATTTGTATGGGTGCTTCTTAAATTTAGGTCGTGGCCTATCAGAAATCTTTACCACATTTGGTGTAGCCATTTTCAAAATGTTTACAGAGAGAAATTTAGCAATGGAAAATACCTTTAACGCTTCTAGGGTTCGCTGAATGAGCTGGATTAATTTGCTGGATGAATCGACTTCAATGATTGATCTTTGAGAGTTTGAGACAATTTGTTGCAGAGCTCCTTTTCTTTTCTTCTTGGGTGCAAATGACGAACAAATGAACTCTTTTATTTCTGGGAAAGCCCTAATTTCACACTGCAATAAATGCACAACCTAAGTCATTCTGGTTGCCTTGTTCCTCTTATTTTTAGATAGATCTTTTCTGGATCACTGAGATATACTTAGAGTTATTCTTGAAGAATAGTGATAGTCCATCTTCCTTTCCTTAATCATTTGATCTATCCGCAGGTCAAGATTTCAAAGCTTGAATCATGTGAAAAACCTACTTCTCATCGGATGACTGATGAATTGGATTAGTCTTCAGCCTGTTCAAAACTTATTGCGGATCTTTCATCTCTTAAAAAAAGTTTATTTAGATGTTTCTCTTACGAACCCTTTGATCCGCAACTCTCATTGTGCCAGTTCCGGTACCAATTAACTGGCTGGGGGAAAATGATTTTCTTTGTGTCTCCCCTTGAGCTAGAGCTCACTTTTTAATTTCTAGAAGGAATATCAGCACCAGAGTCTGGTACGGATCCATCCCCTACATTATCTATACTTTTCTTCACCCAAATCTTATTCATCTCACTTTGAACTTCATCCACATTCACTTTTCTTTTTCCCTTGTCTTGATTCTGATTATGATGTACCGGACCTTTTTTGTCCTAATTCTTGTTTCTACAAAATTTGGCAATATGACCAGATCTATTGCAAATTTGACAAACAACATTTCTTTGCATATTTGATTGATATCCTCTTGATCTGCATTGATTAGCCATATGACCCATTCTATTGCATGCAAAGCATCTACCATTGAATGAATTGTTTATTTGCATATTTCTGCATTCATGAGATTTGTGACCATACCTTTTGCAGTTGAAACACTGTCCGGAGAAAGATGTATTAGTCTGATTCATTCTCTTTCTGCATTGATTAGCTTTATGACCAAAGTTATTGCAGTTGTGGCAGTATCCATTGAAGGATGGATATCTTTGAGAATTTGGCTGCCTTATCGAAGGTCTTCTAGGCCTGTTCCTTGGATTTTTTGATCCAAAATTCTTTTGACCGGATCCGGAGCTTTCACCTTTCTCATACCCCAAGCCACACTTGTCATCTACCCTCTTTTGGTTTTCAAGAAGAACTTCAAGTTGAGCAAAACTTATCTTGAATTTCTCTTTGTATTCATTTGCTGTTTGAAGATCCCTTTTAAGAGAGACAATATGATCCTCAAGTTTTTCTTCATTATCTTTAGCATCTTCAAGATTAGATTCAAGATGTTTGATTATTCTATCCATCATGTGGCAGTCTTCTGATTTCTCCTTGAGAGATTGTCTTAGATCATCTTCAGTTTTTCTTTTTTCTTCAATTTCTTGGGTAAACTTCATAACTTCTGATTCCATTTCATGTCTTACCATAATGACCTCTTTTGATAACTTTTCACATAACTTGGTTTTCTCTTTCAGATCTCCATTTGTATCATTTGTTTCTCCTTGACTTGCCAGTTGCTAAAGTAGCTCCTTTCTCTTTTTCATAGAGAGACTCAATTTCTCTTTTAGTTCATTTATGAAATCATCAACCTGTTTGAGTCTTTCCTTTAATTCATTGACTTCAGAATTTGACTGCTCAAGATCATCTAGGGTAGACTTATGTTGCTCCCTCATACCATACACATCCATTTAAGTTCCCAGATCTTCCTCAAGCTATTAGACTCTGTTGGGAGGAATTTGGCTTTGATACCAATTGTTGATAACTGAGAGGGGGGGTGAATTAGTTATCTTAATTATTTCAGCTTTCTAAACTTTCTTATTAATTAATGTAGCATCAATTCAAATAAGCAAACATAACCATGAAATGGAAGTACACATGACACAATATTTTTGACGTAGAAACCCTGTTAAGGGAGAAAACCACAGGGTGATTAACCCAAGATTATATTCTCTGTTAGAAGAATAGAAATACAAAATGGCACTTACCAATTAAGGCTCACTGCCTGAGCACACTGCTCATAAGAGGCTCACTGCCTATAAGAGACTCAATGTCTACAAGTTGTAAGAAGAATAATAAGATCTTTGAACTGATGAGAAGCATCCACATATGCAGGAGTTTAGTTCCAGTTAGGCTCCATACACTGATCTACTGCACTTCATCCTTCCTCTTCTTTTATGCTGCTGTCCTTTCACATACCGGACCTTCCTTACTACTTTTACTCTACTCTTCTACTTTTCTTCTCACTTAACACATACAAGAACAACTTGCCTTATCAAAATCCATCTGGTATATATATCTGCACAAAGGATTTCATCCTCTTTCTAGTCAGCATTCGGAATAGTCAATATTTCCCAAACTTTAGTCTATCGACTGAATCCTTGCTTCCCAAGTGATGCGGATCAAAAAGAAACTTATAGAAGTTATCTAACAAGTTGGCCAATCATGAATGATACCTTAGGAATCTTTATGACACTCAACATCTCATCCGGAATAACTTCTTATGCTCTACCTATCAGTTCTTCCTCTGTCTGTTCTACCAAACCGGACCCCAGTACTTAGAAGCTTATATCTCTTCACTCTTTCAAAAATGGAGACTCAAACCCTAGAATCTATCAATCAAGGAACACCTCTTGACTCCCCCAAGTCCACACTTTACAAGGATACTTCTTTTAATAGATCCGGACCTGACTGTTGGACCTTCTGCATGCTCTATTCTTGCTTACCGGACCTGAAAGCTCTTCAATCTGACTTCTGGTAGAGACACACCATATCCTGTGGATGTGTGGGATGATCTTTGTTGCCATCAATGACAACACCAATGAAGCTACACAGTGTCTCTTTCCAACAAACATTACCCATAAACATGACATAGAGGTACCGTAAAAACCAAATACTACGATTTGTTTAAGTTTGGACGTTGATTTATAAGGTTTACCTATCTACATGAAAATAAAACTTTTATGATAACTTATAAGGAAATGAGAAGGAAAATAAACTTATTTTCTCAATCAATCATAATGCATGTAAAGAATAATACTAGGTATTTGATCCATTCATATATACATAAGGAATAGTCAAGTAATGATACTCAAACAATTTGTAAGCATAATACCAGAAAAAATACTAATTCACCTCACACTATTTGTAAGCATAAGTTAGGAAAGATACTTAATCATTCAACCTAAGATGAAATAATGAATTTATGATAATTAAATTGTTGTACATCAAGTAAACTTTGTTAAAAAACAATTGAGACAAATAAGGAATTAATGCATATCAAATTAATCTTTGTTCCAAAAGTAAGGTACTAGATCCTTTTCTAATAGTTTAAAACTTATATATAAATGGAACTAGATTAAGGCTTGTAATCTAGACAAGATAAGTTTTTCAACAAGAGTTTAACTTAAACTTCATTAATTGAGATTATAAAATCATAATTGAAATGAGTAATAATGACTTCTATTTCATAGGTCACAATGAGGGATTCTTTGATCACATTTTGAGATTAGGGAAGCTATTTTAAAACACTATGTTTTCATCTTCTACTTCCTAAAACATTTAAGATTAACAATTATTTAAAGAAATATTTCAAAATGCACCTTTGATTCTCACTATAATCTTTTAATAAATATTATACAAATTAATTCAACCTTTGACGTTGAAATCTATTCCCAAGGAAATGAAGGCTTATCCATTGGCTCCATATAATAATCATTTCCCTCGTGTAATCATTAGTTCAATATTGTCTATTAAGATATTCTTATTAAACGTTATACTTCTACAATTATTATCCAGGGGAAATGTAAATTCATATAAGGTGACTATCATTCACATTGTCAAAATACATAATCAAATTCCAGTATCTAATAACTAGATTTGAAATGTGTAACACTATTATTAATTTTATCATTAATATTGTGCAATAGGGTACAATTGATCAAATATCAAAATCCATAAAGTACCTATACACATATTCTATGGTGGTTCACAGAACTTCTAGTAACCAATATTTATATTACTATTTAGGATAATTGGAATTTAAACAATCCATTTTACTCGATTTCTAATAATTCTAAGAAAAAGAAAGAGAATACAATTATGCAAGATTGATCATTTACCTTCTAATTTCAAAGCCCATTTATGGTTCATACACAAGGTACCAACAAACTAACAAGTCGTAAGTCTCCATACAAATATACCCTTATTATAAACTAGTAGTTGTACCCATAAGATATTCATTTTATGATAAAAAAAGAATCTGTTAACCACTTAGAGAGAGCTCCTATGATTGAGAATGTGACATGAAACTTTCATGGTTTGAAAGGTAGCATGTTCATACCATTAGCCTCTTGATTTACTGTAATAGAATGAAAGGAGAATGAAGAGTAGCGTAAGTAATACAGCCATACAAGATGAGCCTACTTAAGAATTCAGGAAAATGTCTGTTGAGTATTTCATTTTGCTGTGATTGATGACTCACCTACACCTCTCTATTCCCTCTCTTTAACTTATTAAAGAGGGAGAATACTGATGAACATTAATGACATCCCTTCAACAACTAGTTTCTCTTATGCAATTATCATTCTTCCTCAACCAACTAAATATGTACATTAAGTAACAAAATCCAACTCCACAATGCAGCCATATCACTATGCCTTTGATTGCAATTGTTGTTATAAAACAGTTAAATTTATTGTTTTTATTATTATCAAGATGTAAAATTCATAATTATTATTATTAATTTTAAATAGTAAAATTTATGAGTGTTAATTTGTAAACTTTATAATTATATTTTTTTTAACTTTTAAAATATAAAATTTATGGGTGTTAATTAGGCGAGAGGATTTTATATGTGAGTATTATAGTGCTTGGAAAATTGTCACACAAAAGTTCACACTGGAAAATTTTCTAAACTTGTTAGTTGTCCCTATCGGCATATTCTTTTAACCTCCTATGGTGCAAATCATCAAATGTCATTGACATCCACTACTCATCTCAATTTCAGAGTATTATGTAGAGAGGGCTAATTGAAGGAGGCACTGCACACACTACTTACTGTACTCAACCCCCCCCAAAAGATTACTCTACATATCTTCAATTATTGCATATCTGTATTCTCAAGAACAACTTTTATAGATAAGGCACATGAACTATTTGATGTAATGTCTCAAAGAAACGCATTTTGTAGATTGCAATGATTGCAACGTATGCACATAATGGATTTGTTGAAAAGGCTTTAGAAACTTTCAAGAAATTGAAATTGGAAGGTGTAAAACCAAATCCCTCAACCTTTGCCAACGTCCTCCCTGCCTGCGCGCAAATTGAAGCTTGGGAATAGGGCATGGACATCCATCAAAACATAACGGAGGGGAAATTTTGTCAGATATTGATATTGTAGATATGCATGAAGAATGAGGAAGTACAAACAAGGCACGTCAACTATTTCACAGAATGCCTCAAAGAAATGTCATCTCGTGGAGTGAAACGATTGCAGGATTTCACAAAATGGATTTGTTGAAAAGGCTTTAGAAACTTCCAAGCGAATGGAATTGGCAGATGTAAAGACGAATTCCACAATCTTGGTTAGCGCCCTCCCTACTCTGCTTATGTGGGAGCAGGGTATGGACCTCCATCAAAGCTAAATATTGAAATTGGATTTTTTATTTAGATGTTATGGTTGTAAGCATCCTGGCAGACATGTATGAAAAATGTGGAAGCACACACAAAGCACATGATTGTTTGACAGAATTCCCAAAAGAAATGTAGTCTCTTGGAACGTTAGGAAAAATCCCTCAGAAACTTTTAAAAAAATGCAATTGGTGGGTGTCCCAACCTTTTTTTAGTGCTCTTACTATCTACGCATGAGGTATGGCCATCGAACAAGCCTAATAAGTAGATTTTTTATCAAATGTTATATTTAGAAATGCACTAGTAGACATATATGCAAGATGAGGAAGCACAGACAAGGCACATCAACTATTTAATAGAATGCCTTAAAGAAATATCATCTAATCAATAAGGAGATGCACAGAGATGCATTTGTAGAAAAGGCATTAAAACTTTCTAGCAATAGCAATTGGCAGATGTGAAGTTAAATTCCACACCCTTTTAACAGTGTCCTCATTATCTGTGTGGAGCTTTAGAATAGGGTATGGACATCATAAAAGCTTAAAGGATACATATTTTTTGTCTGATGTTGTGGTAGACAAAGCACGTGAGCTGATTGACATAATGTCTTAATGGAATACAGTGATTGCAGGTTATGCAAAAAATGGATTTGTTGAAAAAGGCTTTAGATACTATCAAGCAAATGCAATTGGCAGCTGTAAAACCAAATTCCACAACCTTGGCAGCATTCTTCCTGTCTGTGCCAAAATGGACACTCAGAAACAGGTTATGATCATCAATCAAACATAACAGAAGGGAATTTTTGTCAGCTGTTGAAATTGCAAGTAATATGGTAGACGTGTACAAAATGTGGAAGCACAAACAAGACACATGAACTGCTTCACAAAATGCCTAAAAGAAATATAGTCTCATGGAACTCCATGATTGTAGGGTATGCTTAAAATGGATTGGTTAAAAATGTGTTAAAAAGTTTCAAACAATAGCAATTGACAAGCGGAAAACTAGATTCCACAACTTTTGCTAGTGTTCTCCCTATCTATGCCAAAATGGGAGCTTTGGTGCAAGGTATGGACATACATCACAGCATAACAGAAGGGGAATTTTTTTTAGACGTAATATTTACAATTGCCATTTCCAATCACTGAAGCCTTCACAATTTTCATACTTCATACAAAATTTCAAACTAAAAAAAATTCATGAAATCATAAGAATAATGAGCATTTTTTACAAAACTTCAAAAAGAGAAAGGAAGGATGGATCTTACGAAATGCTCCAGCCATCTAGCTCAAAATTGTCTCAATGTGTGTCCCTCCCTTCATACTTCCATGATATTTATAAAAGAATTCAACCCTTGTCTAGAACACTCTTTTTCCAAGCACATGGTGGAAAAATCTTGGCTTTGAAAGTCAAGTCTACTCAATAAATGTCTCTTTTCCAATTTTCCAATTTTTAACAAATTCATGTGGAAATCCTCATTAAATCAATAAATGATATCTTTGAAAATTGACTTGAAAAGTGGGGGAGTTGAATTTCTAGAAGTGTACCCTTTTTTTCATTTAGTTTATTTATTTAAAATTATAAATTGTGTCAAATGAAAATTTATTTATTATTATTATTATTATTATTATTATTTTATGATGACTTGACATTATTTAGAAGGGTCATTAATATCCTTTTATGTGTGTTAAAAGATATGATTTGAATAATAAAATGCATACCATTAGACTGTAAGGAAGCAAGGTGTGCGGAAATCGCTTCCTACACTAATCTAATGAGGGGAGGAGAGTGCAAATTCATTTTAACCTTTACAATTACAGAATGTTTAATACAACAATAGAGATATTGCAGCAATGCACCACATAGGAATGTAAGACAGAAGAAGAGAGACACAAGATATACGTGGGGAAAACCCTTATCGGGTAAAAAACTCCACACTCCAAAACTTGCACAATGTATTATCAAAACTATAATGGTTTACAATACACTTGCAATGTAAGTTCTCAGGAGTCTTTGACACTTGTATCTAGATGCAAACTAGTAGCATAACAACACCTGTTAATCACGTCCTCCATCTCCTCTCCAAGCACCTAGTTATATTGAAGTTTTCAAGGCAAAACTTAACATATCTTGGAATGGGCATCCAACTTGGCCTCATGGACCAAAACCCATGCCTAGGGACACTTGTCCAACACTGCAGCATGGTTATGATACTTTCCATATCACCTCATCCCAATATGGTCGCCTATTTCTAATTTGGGCAACGACAAATGCTCTTACGCACCAACTGACTATCATAGAATCTGTCATAGTTGTCATAACTTACAACTATAATAGAATCTATCATACACAGGCTATAAATAGCATATTCTCTTACAACATGACAAAACCCTCCTTGGGGTGCCCAAAGATCCTTCTTCCAAGATGCCTTGTGACACATGTCTTCACCTGTCATAGAACCTTCTATTTCTGACTCTTACATGTCATAGATTTTGTCATAGGAATCTGTCATAACCGTTTTAGTCAAGATTCACTTACACATTATTCAAGATGCCAACACATGGAAGAAAACCTCTACCACACAAAAGGGACACCTATCTCCACATGGAGTGAGTTGACCATCCTAGTCACCTTACAATTGGAGTGACAACTCATCGTGCCACTTCACACTAGATGACAAAATAGGATGTGCAATAAAATTACAACATAGGCTAAGTAAATAAATTACATTACAATAATAAATGCAAGAAATTTACAAGGTTGAGACACCTTAATTTCCAACATTCTCCCACTTGTCGAACACCTTGTAAGAGCCAATAGAAATAACAAGATTTACTTGCTACAGGCTGAGGGGACCATAGACTCCAAACACCATCTGAACTTCTCTATACCCACTGGTTTCATTAATGCATATGCTACATCACACTCTGACTGTCACAATAGATAGTAAATTGTCTCACCAACACCAATATCTGAACACAATATCTTAAGCCAAATGGCTTCCTTGCAAGCATGAGTAGATGCCAAATACTTAGCTCAACTAAACTCCACTATGCTCACTAGCTTTATAAAAGCACCTATAACATCTTCCAAGTGATCACCAACATGACAAAAAGATTAGAATGCCAAAAAAAATGATGAAACACTAAATGCCACATAGACACACCAATGTATCCAACTTCAAACTGGTTAAAAGAACATAACATTGAAGTCCAAACATCTTCAAAACAAGATCGAGCATGTAAGCTCCAAAATAGTTAGAACAACAACCATAGCTAGTTGTTTACATCCAACTAAATAACCACCATTGATAGAACTTTTGCACATGACATATTCAACCCATACTGCAGCTCTCATCCCTATACAATCCACTATCCTGCTCAAAGTTACCATCTCCCATGATAACAAACATACCAATAACATTGATGTGCAAAAAATCTGAAGACCTTTGATACTGCAGTCCAATGAAAAAAAACTATCTAGCAAAGATATGCATACATCCTAGGAATCAAACTGCATGAGCAATGCCAATTGAAGTAACTCAAAGTCTACCAACCAGCACTTACATAAAAGTGGCTTATAATACAAATATATAATACAAAGAACAATTACAATGATCTGTAAACTAAAACCAATTGTTGCAAAATAGAGCATACTTCCACAAATGGTTTTTTGCTCACTCTCTCACCTCTGATCTCCTCCACTTCTCCCAAGTCCACATCTAAAAAGAACACATACTATTGCCAAAAAATAATAAAGTACAACAATAGTAGATCACCACAAACCCAGTGATCATACTAGATGAATAAGAACCTCTAGGAAGAAAAATAGACCATAAAGAGGAACTGCAAACCATATCATATCCTTCTGTCAACATCACCAAGTGCTAAGTTGTGCCAAGTATGATCTCCTTCACAAAAAAATGCCAACTAAAAAGCCTTAACCACACCCAGTCATTCAATCTCATAAGATCAAATAAACATCAACATGGATGTAAGCCTCTCTAATCAAGGTAGATCAAACTCATAACCATTCCAAAACAAGGAATAAGCCCAAACACATTTCCTAAACTCCTCATAAATGAACATCATAAACTAAAACCTACTAATTAAGAAGATAACCATGCTGACATCCCTCAAATGAAGCCTCTAGAACCAATAACAGTAGCTCAAGATTCATATCCATGAGAAAACAAACCATAAAACAACATGAATATGAAATAACCTGGGCAATACCTATCAGAACATTTTCTATTGAGTGAACTGAGAGTGGGGAATGAGACTGATCCACTGAGATACACTGAGTCTCATATACTCTCTCCAAGAACAATCTCCTCTCAAGTTTAAATATGAACTCACGTCCATAACAAGTGAAGGCTTCTCAGTCTTTCTATTGAAATTTAACCATTCCAACACATGATCCCTACAACAAAAGATCTCAAGCCTCACTTCAAGTCTCTCTAGAATCCATGAGCATCCATCAACCAATACATGCTAACTTCAAATGCATCCTACAAAATCATGAATCTTCAAGCAAATGATTAATACTCAAAACCAAAGAGAACAAACAAGATCACTATCAGAACTCCCACTGCACATCTGCATAATCAAGAAGCCCATCATGACATCATGATCTAACCATCTCCTCATAAGAAGATCACATACAACAAAGCATACAATGATGCATACATCTTGTCTCAAGAGAACATGTATCATGCCAAAGCTTTAAGCTAGCATCAAGAGTAAATCATGACATAGTAACAACATCTCTAAACAAAGGATAAACATGTCATATTGACAAATCATAAACCTGACACCTCAATCAAGATGTCAACATCTCAAACATAATAAGATAATCATCTCCTGACAACAAAACTGAAAATGTCAAAGAACTCTCAAAACCAAGAGCTCCTCCATGACACCAATATCCACTGCAGAAGATCATCCATCACTTATGATGAATCCAACATCACTGCTGAACCTCCCACTGAAACTATGATATCGAGCTTATCAAGGCATCATGATAACCATCCTCTCAATGAAAATCATCCATGGGTCTAACACAATCTAATAAATGTCCTAAGTAATATCAGAAAGACAAAAGAAAAAAGTAGAACCAAGATCTCCAAGTCAAGAAGATAAAGCCATTACTGTCAAAAGCTTACACTAAACTGTGTAACCAAGCTATCCATGACATTATAATAATCATGCTATAAGTCCCAATAAATGACTATCCATGCATTCAAATTATCCATCCTCTTATCCCAAAGCAACATACCAAATACACAAATGACAATAGACAAGGCCAACTAACAAAGTCTACATAAACACTGAATCAATCTCGCGGATAAAGATAGTCCACATCTGAGTCTTCCCACTGCAATCAAATAGGTGATCAGCCCACAAAACTACATAACTCATAGATCCCAAACATAAAACATACAAACTCATCATCACATTAGTAACTTGCAAACTAAGATACCAAAGAAGATAATCTATAGACTTTGAGACTCAACCATCAAATCAATTCTAGATTCAATTTGCCAACAAGTCCACAAACGATTGATCGTAGTCAAGGAACTAATCAAACATATGTTGTAGAAATGATGAGTGATAAATCACATACCAACATCTCCACATAAGAAAGATACAAACCTCCTCACATTATGCACGAAGTATACAAACAAATCTACAACTATCTTACATCTAGAAACACTCTCAAGGAATCATAATCTACAAAATAGTTTGTCTGTAGATTTACAAAACCACAAGTTTTGATTAACCATCTAAAACTTATAAAACCACCATGTCACTAACATACATGCAAATCCATATCTACTTATCATCTAGAAAACACACAGGTCTGAAAATCACCAATATAGTTAAACCAGAATAATGGAATAACATAGATAAGCATAACCATAGATTTTTGAAACAGAACATCTACAAAACTCTCAAATTAAAATAATATGAAATTGAGACATGCAAGTACAACCAACTAATATGAAATAGAGGTCCAGGAACTTCAGGCCCATTTGTAGGCCAACTCTACAACCATCACCATGTACAAGCATACAAAGGAACTAGGCTATTCCAGAAGCTTTCAAACCATCCAACGATTAACTCCACAGCCTGCATGCATTTGGGGTTAACAAGACAATGTCTTCCAATGACAAGGACTAAAACCAAGCACCCAACATAAGCACATCAAACCATAGCCAAGGAAACCAAAGTTTCTCCATGTGATTAGGGAGCCAAGAACGAACACCCAACATGAATATTTTGCTGCAAATGACCATAGAATGATAGAACATAACCACCATGCATGAGGGTTATTACATACTGTCAAACAGGAGCTCTAGATCAATAGCATATTAAAAGTAACCACATGATCAACTCCATAACACTCCATCTTTTGTTTCCATAACTCAAAATTTGTGTCGTTAAACATCCCCATCTCTATTCTTCTGGATCTGCCTTCCATCTCATTCCTGCAATAAAATATCACAATACTCTGTATGGACTCCCTCTCAACCTAAGATTAGTACACAAAACCCCTATGCAACAACTAGGACCAAAGAGAATAGCTCTAATACCAATTGTAAGGAAGCAAGGTGTGTGGAAATCGCTTCCTACACTAATCTAATGAGGGGAGGAGAGTGCAAATTC
Organism: Cunninghamia lanceolata; assembly: GCA_027924645.1. Classification (NCBI taxonomy): domain Eukaryota; kingdom Viridiplantae; phylum Streptophyta; class Pinopsida; order Cupressales; family Cupressaceae; genus Cunninghamia; species Cunninghamia lanceolata. The sequence continues at coordinate 24,353,184 of BSBN01000377.1, read as the reverse complement.
ATTTTAACCATTACAATTATAGAATGTTTAATACAAAAATAGAGATATTGTAGAAATGCACCACATAAGAATGTAAGACAGAAGAAGAGAGACACAAGATATACATGGGGAAAACCCTTATCAGGTAAAAAACCCCACACTCCAAAACCTGCACACTGTATTATCAAAACTGTAATGGTTTACAATACACTTGCAATGCAAGCTCTCAAGAGTCTTCGACACTCATATCTAGAGACAAACTGGTAGCATAACAACACCTTTTAATCACCTCCTCCATCTCCTCTCCAAGCACCTGCTTATATTGAAGTTTTCAAGGCAAAACTTAACATATCTTGGAATGGGCTTCCAACTTGGCCTCATGGCCTAGAACCCATGCCTAAGGACACTTGTCCTATAACTCCATCCCAATATGGTCACCTATTTCCAATTTGGGCAATGATAGATGCTCTTATGCACCAACCAACTGTCATAGAATCTATCATAGTTGTCATAACTTATAGCTGTAAGAGAATCTATCATACATAGGCTATAAATAGCATATTCTCTTACAACATGACAAAACCCTCCTTGGGGTTCCCAAAGATACCTTCTTCCAAGATGCCTTGTGACACATGTCTTCACCTGTCATAGAACCTTCTATTTTTGACTCTTACATATCATAGATTCCGTCATAGGAATTTGTCATAACCATTTTGGTCAAGATTCACTTGCACATTAGTCAAGATGCCAACACATGGAAGAAAACCTATACCACACAAAAGGGACACATATCTCCACATGTAATGAGTTGACCATCCTAGTCACCTTACAAGTGGAGTGACAACTCATCGTGCCACTTCACACTAGATGACAAAATAGGATGTGCAACAAAATTACAACATAGGCCAAGTAAATAAATTACATTACAATAATAAATGCAAAGAATTTACAAGGTTGAGACACCTTAATTCCCAACATAGACATGAAAGTAGAAAGTAATTAATTATGCATAGTATGATATGATAACTCTAATAAAACTTAAAGCTCTAAGTATCATAAAATATGTTCGAGGGGTAGAAGCAGGTCGTGACATACTTCCCCCCTAAAGCTTTGCATCATCCCAATGCAAAACATCACTAACTATAGTTCATTAATTATGGTAGCAAAAGTGCTCAACATAAATCAAAACTTCTACTAGTATCCTTGTATTATCATAACAATGTGAGTTTAAGAAATTACTTTAACCTTTCAGACCTGATTGAGCATATCCTTCCAGCTTGTCCTCTAGTCGAGAATGTTGATTATTCTAGTATACTCATTCATTGAAATTTTCTTATGTCTAGGATAAACACTTGTAGAGGTTGTTAGACATATCATGTTATGATGTTAATCATGGTTTTGTTTAGCCATGCTTCTAAGATTGTCATGTTAGTGTGCAACAATTTATCACAAAGTAATTTGATTTATCAATGAAAAGCAAATTAAAGTAATAAATCATTAAGATTAATAATGTAGTGATCATAAGTTACCAAAGATGCCATTTTTAAATCATTACTTCATCATGTAAGTACCTTCCTCATAATTATCTTAAATGCAACAATAATTGTCTAAAAATTAAGGAATAAATCTAACTTGCAAGAGTCTCATCATTTTCTTCACAATTATCGTAGAATGGAGCCATCAAATCAAACATGTGTCATTATCATGAACTCCACATGTGAACTGATTAAAGTAAAAAATCCCCATTCTCATGGATTCATCATGAGAGTGGTATACCCAAGAGCAAACGAAAGTCTTTCAAAATAGATTTCAATGTCAAGAGGCCAAATTATTATCATGTCAATGCAAGGATCAAAATATTATTATTTTCTAACGTCTCTTAAGGAGATTCATTTCCATATAAGAATGCTCTTACCTTAGTCCATTCATAATAAACCCAAGAACACTTGCTCCTTACTTTGGTTTCTGACCATTTCCCTTCATAGAGAATAAAATATTCATAGATATAATTGATCATGTCCAAAATCAACATATCCAAAAAATAAATTTTCTTCCTTTATACTGAGTTATCTTTCTAATCCACCTTCAAGTTAGTTTCTCTCCTGCATAAGAGGGTCACATTTATTGTTCTCCTTTTCATTCACCCATACTTGATTATAATGAAAATCGTACCAAACTCAAAGTCCAACTGTCTGATCTTATTATTCATATCCTTAATTTTCTCTCATTTTAAAACCTTCTTTGATGCTATTACAATGTCATGACCTTGATCATACATGCTTGAAATTCACTTTAAAATTCCATCATTAAAGATAATAAAACCTCATAATCAACTTTCTAAGTTCGATAAAAAAAATTAGATTCATAGATTCTCCCTTGGTAATCCATCATTATCAAAATTTCCAGTTACGTTTGAAGTTTACTCCAACATGTGTTAGAATCCAAGAGAAATGATACACCACCATAGTTTAGATGAATTTATGTTATCTTAGTCAATTTGAGTACTCAGGAAGTTCAAATAGCCAATCTGGGCTAAAGTGTCCAAAATGAGACATAACGAGATAAAGCCAACTAGGCTCTTCTGTCCTTTGGGAAAACTATTTCATACGGAACTGAGTCTAACGGACCCTATGACTTCCCAGTAATGCAGTTCAGTCACATTGTTATCTTCACTTTCTGGTGCAGGAGCACCCGTACATGATCAGGATATAGGTTAATTGTCCACATGATGATAGGGCATCAGTCTATTTTTAGTATGTTTGACTTCATCATGTAATAAGGTCCATTGGACCAATGCTATGTATTAGATCAGCCTAGGAGTGTGTGTAGGCAGTTAGAGATCAGTTAGAGATCGTGATCAGGTAGTCTGAGCTGTCCTTCTCCCAGCCGCTTGGAAGCTCCCAGCCGCTGGGAAGTGAGTCGGTAGTACTCGAAGGATTTTGCTATATATACCTTCTATCTGTTAGGGTTTAGCATATTGATATATTGAGATATGATATGTTATGCTAGTTGTGTTATGTATTGGTGTTGTTGAGATTCAGGAGAACAGTCCAGATATTGAGAAGCACTGTTGTTTGACAGTATTGCAGGAACAGTACATTTGAATTTCATTTGAATAAGATCTCATCATTTGCAGTATCTGGTTTATCAGCTGTACCTGTTTTGATTTCCATTCTGTTTACAAGTTAATGGATACTTTCAACCCTTCCACCGGTTGATCCTGTGAATCGGTGGAATGGTCCTGTATTATAGCTTAGTTTGCATTTTTGTTTTCTGTTTATGCATTGCATCGTTCAAGAGATCAGTTAGGAGCATGCTGTGAATCAGCCTAGCATCCTCATGTGCTAGGTCTAGAAAGATAAGCTGTTAAATTTTGGTTTGAAGGTGATCAGGCCCGACCATCATATTGTTTTTGTGAAATTGTGCGGTTCTGAGTGTTTGCATGCAGCGGACGGATATACAGGAGTCTGTATGTGCGTTTCCAGTCGGAGCGAGTCGCATCGTCATCTGCGAATACACCGCCATCAGGATCGGGTCGTGAAGCTGATGAAGTTTGCATGTTGCAAGTGCATCAGGATGTTATAAGTTGGATATATACTCAGTGTATATATCACCGTCAGGATCATCTCTCGGGGGTGCCCATCATCCGCATATCGCTAGCAGATGCGGGAGTGAAAGTCCATTTTTTGACTAAGTGTTGAAGAGGTCATCAGGATATTGGGTGACGTCATCGTCATCAGGATATGACGTCATCGTCATCAGGATATTGAGATATCTCTCTATGCAAGTTTATCCTGCTGTCGTTAAGTGTTAGGTATCGGCGTAGGTCCTCGGCAGAAAGTTTGTTTAAACATCATCAGGATGTTTCAACCGAACTGGATAAATCATATCATGATGCTGTTGTTTGTATAGTCGGCTATCGGGGCATCGAAGGGAAAGTGCAAAGTGATCATCATCAGGATATTTGGAGCAACCGGATATTTGTTATCCTGCTGACGAAGGTGGTGTTGCATATAATGATGATGCCGCTAGAGTTTGGCGATCGATGAACAGTGCAACAGGAGGATGTTTGCGCTAGTTGAATATCATGATGATGATGATAGGCGGAAGACGGAGGAAGTGAACAGTAGTCGGCAGGAGGATAATTGTGCTCGTCCGAAATATGATGATGCTGTTGGTGTTTGCAGGAAATATGATGATGATGCTGAGCCGATAGGAATTTTTAACATGCTGTTTGTATTATTGACTCCTCCTTCCTGTTAGTTAGCTCCCGTTGCGTTTACCTCTGCATCATAGTGGTATCATAGCAAAGGTTAGGATCTTCTAGAAAAGATAAGCAGGATGTCAGACGAAGAAGGAACATCTGAGGTTCCAGCAAGGATGACCAACGCTGAGTTGGCAGTTCTGGTGAAGAAACAGATTGCAGAAAGCAAGGCCGTGAAGGCTCAGAATCAGGAATTGAAGGATGAGTTAGCAAAGTTGAGGAGCAGAGTAGGTTCTGGTAAAGAAGAAGATAGGGAAGAAGAAGAGATCCCTAATTGGAGCGAGGAGGTCGTTCCTGCAGACCAGAGACCACTGTTGAATGCCCTCAAGGCCATGGAAAGGAGAACCATGGATGTGAAACTGGATTTGCCAGTGTTTACAGGCAAGATGGACCCTGATTCAGTAATGGAATGGATAGACTGTTTGAACAATTTCTTTGAAACAGAGGAGATACCAGAACAACAGAGAGTGAAGATAGCCCAGTCAAAGATGAAAGAAGCTGCCTTGACATGGTGGAATTTTGTTCAAGATGATAGAGTACAGGAAGGAAAACGTAGAGTTGCCACATGGAAGAAGATGATGGCATTAGTAAAGGAAGCTTATGTCCCATTGGATTACAGTATCCAATTACACAAAAGGAAACAAAACCTGAAGCAGAAGGAGCTAGATGTCAGCTCATAAACAGAAGAATTCATGAAACTTTGTATGAAGACAAAGGTAAAGGAAAGTGAAGAAGAGAAGGTAGCCAGATACCTTAATGGATTGAGGTTTAACATTCAGGAAGATCTAAGTCTGCATAATCCAGATACAGTTCAGAAAAGTTTTCAGTTGGCATTGAAAGTGGAAGAGAAGTTAAAGAGAAAACAGGAACGAAACAATATGAGGGGAAGAGGAGCAGCCCCTACACAAAAACAAACCAATGAGGGTCAAGAAGACACTGGTAAAGGACAGGGACAGTCTGATTTCAGAGGTGGATGGAAAGGTAATAAAGGAAGATTTGGAGGTGGTAGAGGTTCTACTACATTTTTAGGAAAATGTTATACCTGTGGTGAGTTTGGTCATCCATCCTTCAAATGTCCAGAAAACAAAGGTTCATCATCCAGAAATGATAGAACTAATGACAAGAGAGTACAACTTGTGCAAGAAGAGAAAGTAGAGCAAAGTGTGCAGAGTTCAAACACTTATCAGAAAGATAAGAAGCCTGACTATTATGCATATCCTGAGGAGGGAGAATCATTGATGCTAAGGAGAATTAGTTTGCAGGCATCAAAGGATATGATGCAAAGGAGAGCTCTTTTCAAGACCATATGCAAGAGCAAAGGTAAGGTATGTAAGGTTGTCATTGACACTGGTTCAACAGACAACATGGTATCTCAGGAGATGGTGGATAAACTGAATTTGGAAAGGATTCCACATCAACACCCTTACAAGGCATCTTGGGTGAGTGATAGCCAATCACTTTTTGTCTCTGAACAGGCATATGTGGATTTTCAGATTGGAGCATATCAGGATAGAATTTTTTGTGATATTTTGCCCATGGAATGTTGTCACCTACTGTTGGGTAGACCATGGTAGTTTGATAGAAGGGTACTGTATGATGGGTATGCTAATACCTATACCATCAAGAAAGATGGGAAGACTATTAAGTTGATGCCATTACAAGCAGATGCTGCAGCACAAGGGGCAGCCAAAATCATTTTAATAGGAAAGAAGGAGTTTGTGCAGATGCCTATAGGAGCAGGCATAAGGGCAGTTGAGGACACTGCAGAGAAAGGAGTTGTTAAGGACAACAGGTTGAAGAAAGTTTTAGTTTTGACTGACAGAGGTCAGCAGCAGGTGTAGGAACAGGTTTGCACACAGCAGCCAGTTGAGAGGAATGACAAGGATGTTGTCATAGTTGGGACTATTGTTTGTCCTATAAAGATTGACAGGAAGACAGAATTGAACATTTCAGAAGTTCAAGAGGCAGTTCAGACAGAGGTTCTGGTCAGACAACCTGACAAACAAAGGGCATGTGCGAAAAAGGCCTACATTGACAGGCATGAGGATTTACTTGCCAGAAAGCCAGTTACAGTTCAGAAGTCTTGGAGCAGCCAAGAGCCAGCAGCGGACAAAGCTAGAGCAGATCAGCATATTGCTAAGGCAAAGTGTAAAGGTGGAGGACTTCCACAACCCAAACTCATGGGACATGAGTTCTTTTCTGTTGGGGAGTATGGTGCAGGAGCACCCGTACATGATCAGGATATAGCTTAATTGTCCACATGATGACAGGGCATCAGTCTATTTTTAGTATGTTTGACTTCATCATGTAATAAGGTCCATTGGACCAATGCTATGTATTAGATCAGCCTAGGAGTGTGTGTAGGCAGTTAGAGATCAGTTAGAGATCGTGATCAGGTAGTCTGAGCTGTCCTTCTCCCAGCCACTTGGAAGCTCCCAGCCGCTGGGAAGTGAGTCGGTAGTACTTGAAGGATTTTGCTATATATACCTTCGATCTGTTAGGGTTTAGCATATTGATATATTGAGATATGATATGTTATGCTAGTTGTGTTATGTATTGGTGTTGTTGAGATTCAGGAGAACAGTCCAGATATTGAGAAGCACTGTTGTTTGACAGTATTGCAGGAATAGTACATTTGAATTTCATTTGAATAAGATCTCATCATTTGCAGTATCTGGTTTATCAGCTGTACCTGTTTTGATTTCCATTCTGTTTGCAAGTTAATGGATACTTTCAACCCTTCCACCAGTTGATCCTGTGAATCGGTGGAATGGTCCTGTATTATAGCTTAGTTTGCATTTTTGTTTTCTGTTTATGCATTGCATCGTTCAAGAGATCAGTTAGGAGCATGCTGTGAATCAACCTAGCATCCTCATGTGCTAGGTCTAGAAAGATAAGCTGTTAAATTTTGGTTTGAAGGTGATCCGGCCCGACCATCATATTGTTTTTGTGAAATTGTGCGGTTCTGAGTGTTTGCATGCAGTGGACGGATATACAGGAGTCTGCATGTGCGTTTCCAGTCAGAGCGAGTCGCATCGTCATCTGCAAATACACCGCCATCAGGATCGGGTCGTGAAGCTGATGAAGTTTGCATGTTGCAAGTGCATCAGGATGTTATAAGTCGGATATATACTCAGTGTATATATCGCCATCAGGATCATCTCTCGGGGGTGCCCATCATCCGCATATCGCTAGCAGATGCGGGAGTGAAAGTCCATTTTTTGACTAAGTGTTGAAGAGGTCATCAGGATATTGGGTGACGTCATCGTCATCAGGATATGACGTCATCGTCATCAGGATATTGAGATATCTCTCTATGCAAGTTTATCCTGCTGTCGTTAAGTGTTAGGTATCGGCGTAGGTCCTCGGCAGAAAGTTTGTTTAAACATCATCAGGATGTTTCAACCAAACCGGATAAATCATATCATGATGCTGTTGTTTGTATAGTCGGCTATCGGGGCATCGAAGGGAAAGTGCAAAGTGATCATCATCAGGATATTTGGAGCAACCGGATATTTGTTATCCTGCTGACAAAGGTGGTGTTGCATATCATGATGATGCCGCTAGAGTTTGGCGACCGATGAACAGTGCAACAGGAGGATGTTTGCGCTAGTTGAATATCATGATGATGATGATAGGCGGAAGACGGAGGAAGTGAACAGTAGTCGGCAGGAGGATAATTGTGCTCGTCCGAAATATGATAATGCTGTTGGTGTTTGCAGGAAATATGATGATGATGCTGAGCCGATAGGAATTTTTAACATGCTGTTTGTATTATTGACTCCTCCTTCCTGTTAGTTAGCTCCCGTTGCGTTTACCTCTGCATCACTTTCAATTTCTAAAGAAGGTTCTATAACATCACTCAAATCATTAGTATTACAAGAAACATTACAAAGTTCAGGCTTAGATCTTAGGTTTTCATTTTCTTCTCTGCCTATTACAAGTGACTTCTCCAACTAATTAACATGTTCTTTGAATCCTACTATTTCACACTTTTGTAAACTATTCTCCCTTTTCAATTCTTTCAAACCTTCTTCTAGATCTTTGTTCCTCTATTCCACCTTCCAACTCTTCAAATCTCTCTTCAATATCTTCAAACAATGTCAACTCTGCTTCCAGTTCTTCAATTCTCCTTCTTGCATATTTTAGTTCTTCTTCAAGGGCATCATATTTGTCTTCTCCTAGTTCCTCTATCTTTTCCAACAACTCTGAATTACACCTTTTGATTTCACACAATTCTCCTTCCAAAATAATGGCCAAATGGGCCTAAACTAGTCAAACGGACCAAAACTTTATCTAGTAGGTAAACACAACATCCATATGGGCTAACAAGGACATGAATCAATAAATTGCTCTGATAGAGACTTAGACTCATAGAGATCAATCCGGATCCTGAGTCACTTACAAGAAATTATGTAATAGACCCAAATATTGCACTGAGGAATTTCCATAAGTTCATTCGATAAGAATGTTCTGAGACCTTGTACCCTCCCTCAAGTTTGTGGGTAACCGGCCAGGTGGAAGGTCAATCCTCCTGAGGATTCTTCTGAGTATCAGTGATTTCCATTATTCTGATATCATATAAACATTACACTTAGAATGAATATGTGCTCAAGCACACACATCAACACTCAAGTGAAAGGTAACAATTCTAGCTGTCATGCATGCCTATTTGTAGAGACTGCCACATCAACAACTCTTCCAAACTTTCCATCCATCTCTCTCTTCACAACTGTTGCATCAATTAGTGCCATCTTAGGGACCTTCTTATCAAAAGTAGTGCTAGCATCCCAAAATTGATAGTTGCTTCCCAAACTAGGAGTCGATGAATGACATCAATTTCCCACAAATCAATAGTTGCCTCTCATACTCATCTAGTTAGCCATAAAATCATATATTCTCACCTCCAAGGGAAACCAATATCATTAATATCTTAGTACCAAGTAATCAAGAAAGAAAGAGGGTCTCAGGGCTCTCTCAAGGACCCCTCCTCACATTTCCTAATACCTTGCTTGCATTCATTTAAGGTGTTATCCTCCAAGAGGAAGGTATGCAAGAAACACACACATAGATCTAGGGGGATGGATGGATTATAAATGTCTCATACTAGTCCCATTTGCAACCCCCATGCTCACAATAGAATTCCCCAGGTCACCTACTCCCCCATACAACCTGCCAGGGGCCCCTCCTAAACATGGCAGTTTACAGAAATCACATTCCACACATGCCAGCAGTTGCAATAATAAAATGCCTCAAATCATAAAAGACTAAGTAAAATAAGTCCATAGGTTAAATCCTCAATTAGAATACAATAAAATGAGCCAAGAAGAAGTGAAGGTCAAGGATAACAACCATTGCAACATCACAAATTTAACAAAGAACAAGTCCTTGAGGCAAAATGACCATCTCAAAATTAAAACAACTAATTAGTCTAAGAAACAAAACACTGTCATCTTGATACTTAAGTAAAACCTTTCACACAAGAATAAATAATCCAACAATCTCATAAAATTTGCACATTACAATCACTATGTAGCCTTACAACAAGACCACCTAAGGGGAGTAGGGGAATTGGGTGGACTTCTATCACTAAAATAGATAGATCATACAATGGTCTCAACCATGTAAAGAACAATGATAAATCACCATGTCACACTAAGCATTCCTCACACAACCTGGAACAAACTTATCAACTTTCTGTATCAAAAATCCACACGAATAGTCACATGCCCCACACAACCCAGGGCATACCATTATGAAAAGATCCATTAAGAGAATCCACAAGTCTCACAGTTGTCATGTACCCAACTACTATTGTCTCATTACACATACTATCACTAACATCAAACTATCCACCTCACCCTCTAGGGAGGGTTTATCTACGGCCTTACCATTTCCCTTTCTTCCATGTTTCTCTCCATGTTTATCAATAACTAGATGATCATTAGATCACAAGAGGGGGAATATCATTAACCTTCTATCGTGATTCTTACCATGCTTTATGTTAGCGGACATCTAGGCCTAGTGTTTGAGCCTCTTCTCTGATACCACATGTAAGGACCCTACTCCTTATTAACAAAATAATACTAATTTTCTGAATTTGAAAATACCGATTAATTAAAAATTTTGACCTCACAGATGTAGGAAATGCAAATTCATGAAATTTTACTATTAACTTTAAGCATTTCTCAATAAATGTTATTTTGGTTAGACAACTAGAGCTTAGTTTTCTAAAGTCATAAAGTCATGAAAAGTTCACCACTTTTATTCTAGTGAAGAGAGAAAGTACATTTCTTAAGATAACATGTAGGGACAATGGATCAACACATACCTTAAGTCATGCATTCATTCTACATTCATTTCTGACAACTTGCTTTTCCTCTAGCAACTGCATCCTTATCATTTGCACAAAACTAATTAGACAATCTCATGTTAACATGTCTCATAATTTACTACATTCAGGTGACCTGAGTATTGGGGGCATCCCTTGCCATCCAGACTACCTACATACCCTATATCCACGGGATCAAGGCCCGCCTCCTTTGGATGTGACTAACATGGGGAATGAGAATATGAAGTTCTATTTTGCACTATGTTTGATGCAACTATGAGGGGGTATCTAGCCCTTTCTAGGGTTATTCCCTACCTTAGATAGTTCTTCGTCGGCTATCACCCACTCAGGTGAGACATGGACAGAAATTAGTCCACTACCACAAATACCTAAAGGGGTGTTTGTCAGTTAGTCATAGTGTGGAGCAATCCCTATCAAGTGTCTACTCATGAAATCTAGTTTACTTCCTCAAGCTAAATTAGGAAATTCTGTGACTAAGTCTGTTCCCGATTCCCTAGTGCTTTCACTAAGATCCGCAAAGGCGAGGGGAGAGCATTAAACATTATACTTCTACAATTATTATCCAGGGGAAACATAAATTCATATAAGGTGACTCTATTATTCATGTTGTCAAAATACATAATCAAATTCCAGTAACTAATAATTAGATTTGAAATGTGTAACACTATTATTGATTTTATCATTAATATTATGCAATAGGGTACAATTGATCAAATATCAAAATCCATAAAGTACTTATACACATATTCTGTGGTGGTTCACTGAACTTCTAGTAACTAATATTTATATTACTATTTAGGATAATTGGAATTTAAACAATCCATTCTACTCACTTGATTTCTAATAATTCTAAGAAAAAGAAAGAGAATACAATTATGCAAGATTGATCATTTTCCTTCTAATTTCAAAGCCTATGTATGGTTCATACACATGGTACCAACAAACTAACAAGTCATAAGTCTCCATACAAAAATACTGTTATTATAAACTAGTAGTTGTACCCATAAGAGATTCATGTTATGATAAAAAAGAATGTATTAACCACTTAGAGAGAGCTCGTGTGATTGAGAATATGGCATGAAACTTTCATGGTTTGAATGGTAGCATGTTCATACCATTAGCCTCCTGATTGGATGCAATAGAAGGAAAGGATAATGAAGAATAGCGTAAGTAATACAACCATACAGGATGAACCTGCTTAAGAATTCAGGGAAAACATCTATTGGGTATTTCATTTTGGCATGATTGATGACTCACCTACACCTCTCTATTCCCTCTCTTTAACTTATTAAAGAGGGAGAATACTGATGAACATTAATGACATCCCTTCAACAACTATCTTCTCTTATGCAATTATCATTCTTCCTCAACCAACTAAATATGTATATTAAGTAACAAAATCCAACACCACAATGCAACCATATCACTATGCCTTTGATTGGAATTTTTGTTATAAAATAGTTAAATTTATTATTTTTATTATTATCAAGATGTAAAATTCATAACTATTATTTTTAATTTTAAATAGTAAAATTTATGGGTGTTAATTTGTAAAATTTATAATTATATTTTTTTAACTTTTAAAGTAAAAATTTTATGGGTGTTAATTAGTCGATAGGCTTTTATATGTGAGTATTATAGTGCTTGGAAAATTGCCACACAAAAGTTCACACTGGAAAATTTTCTAAACTTGTTGGTTGTCCCTATCGGCATATTCTTTGAACCTCCTACGGTACAAATCATAAAATGTCATTGACATCCACTACTCATCTCAATCTCAGAGTATTATGTAGAGAGGGCTAATTGAAGGAGGCACTGCACACACTACTTATTGCATTTACCTCCCCCCCCCCCCCAAAAAAAAAAAAAAAAAAAAGAAGATTACTCTACATATCTTCAATTATTGCAGATATGTATTCTCAAGAACAACTTTTATGTATTCTAAAGAAACGCATTTTGTAGATTGCAATGATTGCAGTGTATGCACAAAATGGATTTGTTGAAAAAGCTTTAGAAACTTTCAAGCAATTGAAATTGGCAGGGGTAAACTCAAATCCCTCAACCTTTACCAACGTCCTCACTTCTTGCGCACAAATTGAAGCTTGGGAACATGGCATGGACATCCATCAAAACATAGTGGAGGGGAAATTTTGTCATATGTTATAATTGCAAGTGACTTGGTAGACATGCGTGTAGAATGAGGAAGAACAAATAAGGCATGTCAAGTGTTTGACAGAATGCCTCAAAGAAATGTCATCTCGTGGAGTAAAATGATTGCAAGTGTGAGGGGGAAAATGAGTGTTAGTTCAAACTAATGAAAGCATATAAAACCCAAACACCAATAGAATGTGAAGGCAAAGAGGAATCAAACCAAGATGAGTAAGAACATACTTACAACCATTTTTTGCCTGTCATTTTCCATTGTTGCCTATCTTGCTTTGATCTTGATTGGAGAAGCCTTCAGAAGATTTTTTTGCTTGCTTCCTTGCTCTTTTGAAGATGACAAAGGAAGAATGGCTCTTGATATGTGTTGAATGTGATCTTCAACACACAATAATGGAGGATACTTGAGAATGGAATTGAGAAGAGAAGATGAGAGAATTTTGGGTATAGTGATTGTGCAAAATGAAGTTCCTCCTCAATGGCTTAGAAGAGGGTTCTATTTATAGATTTTCTGAAAATAGAATGGAGGGTGAGGATCAACAGATGAGGTCAATGGCTAGGAATAAAAGTGAATCTTTTATTCCTAGTGGATTATGACAATTGAATTAAGAATTCAATAGTGGAGGCTAGTGGGGAACATTGAATAAAAATATTCAATGGGTGAAGGCTAGTGGGGAACATTGAATAAAATATTCAATGGGTGAAGGCTAGTGGGGAAAATTGAATAGAATATTCAATTTGTGAAGGATAATTGATTTCAAGATTTATTTTGGAAAATGGAGGATATTTGCTAATTAAATATTAAGAATATTTAATTATATGTGCAACATGGTGAGGTGGAAGAGATGAGGTGGATTGATGAGGTGGATTTTAGGACTTGGGACATTAGAAGAAATTAGGGATTCTAATTGACAGAAGGAAATAAGAATTAAGATAAATATCAAAATATTTACTTAATTCAACCTGAGCCAATTTTAGGTGTATACATTTTGCCCCTCTTTGAAGCAATGTGTTTTATCACGTTGTTTCAAAGAATAAATAGTATGATAATGATACATGCCCCAGTTTGCCCCTGGTACAAGTTATGATGATAGGATGCCCCCTCAGGAGATTGGATAGGGAGAAGGCAGAAGGCGTGAGACGGACAATCTCACGATGAGATAGGTTGATAGGAGATGAAATGGTTGGAGAAAAACAGGATGAATGATATGGAATGCAAGATAAAAAGATGAGACACACAAGCAAGTAAGCAAGTATGCACAAATGATACAGGACCAACCAAGGTATTGCCCCTGTCGAGCAGTAACCAACGATATAGGTCGATGATGTCTAGTTTCAGGAATGAGAAATGTCGTATAAGACTCCAGGTCTAGTTTCGACAATACGACATCCTGTCTAAGACATATGATAAGGATATACGATAGTGTTGTCATGGCGGGGAGTGATGTATCCCTAGAGAAACACGAAGGATAGTTATGATTGATTGATATGGTTTATGACCGGACAAGGATCAAGACCACTAATTGTGATCGGATCATTTGACAAGATTGACTTGACTTGATTGGAATGGATTAAGGATAGACTTGCAATTGAATACGGTATGGATATGGATATGGATATAGATATGAGACGCAATTTGATATGGTATAGATATGGATATGGATATTTGTCATCTTGATATAGCAAGTATTTTGAAGCGCTTTCATCATGGAGCTTTATTATGTTGTAAGAAAATACAAGCATCTAGGTATAATTGAACCGAGATGACCTGAGTACTACTTACATGGATTTTGATTTAGCAAGTTAATACAAGCATCTAGTCAAAGTTGAATCTAGATGACCTGAGTATTTCTTGCATTTCAACAGACAAGGATTGCCCCTTTTCATGTTTAGACCTTAGAGTCCTCAATGATCTTTTGCCGATCATGTTGTTAGACAAAAGTCGTCACATTACTAAAGTTTGATCCACAAGTAGCAGACAAAGAAAATAATCATGCCCCATCATAGTATCTCTAGATTTTGGCATCCTCGAGTAGCATAGAAAGGCATGATAGCATAAATCAAGACTCTTAATCTAACCAACACAAAACATTCTTGCATTTAGATGTTTTTTTTTGCCATAATTGATATGAGATTTAGCTTGAGTGTTTCAGTATGGTGCTTTGTTTTGCCTTGGACATGTTGATGTTTTTCATCAAGATTTTTGTTTGGAAGCAGGCTTTGTTGCTCTTGTTTGTCTAGCAGAAGGTATCACAATCCTTATTGGTGGGACAGACAACAAGACATGGGATGGACGAGAAGTGGAGCGGACTCAGATGGATAGAAGGACTAGACATGGAATGGAGGGGAAAGTGGAGCCTTGGGGGCGCATTGATAATGGCCTTGCCTACGTGACAACATAGAGGCAGCCTAGTTCGGGGTGAACCCTGATCGACCGAAGACCTAGGTGATGGTGGATCTGTAGAAGTGGTATGGACTAAGATAGATAGAAAGACCAGATATGGGACTGACGGGACAGCGGAGCCTCGGGGGCACATTGATAATGGCCTTGCCTACGTGATAGCTCAGAGGCGACGTAGTTCAGAGTGAACCCTGATGGACCTAAGATATGGATTGGATGAGACGTGATATGGAACTGATATGGATCAGATAAGACACGATATGGATTAGATATGGATCAGATAAGACACGATATGGATCAGACAAGACATGATATAGAACCGAGATGGATCAGACAAGACACGATATGGATCAGATATGGAACAAAAAGAGACATGACATGGAATAGATATGGAACAAACAATATTGATGACAATGAACCACCACGGATATGTAGATATATGGGTGATAGTAGATACAGATGGTCAGGTAGAAGGAACCAAGGATGTGATCTCCAAGGACTATGTCACATAGGAATAACGTGCCCCATTGTAGGTAGAATACTTCAGATTTTTCATGGCAATGCTAAGGACGATAGGAGGATGAGAGGATAATGAAGGGTTTTCCTGGTGTGGAGGGATAAGGTATGTCAAGAGACATCTAGAACATTTGTCAACATTGTGCCCCCAATCTTTATCAAGACCAAATAATAGAGGAGAGGAAGATTGGATGGATGGACGAGACATGATAGGAAATGGTATGAAAGGAAACTGGTAGAAGAGTGATATGCCAATGAGACAAGGTGCCCCCAAGTGTAGGTGACATAGAAGATCAACTTTACACATGACGCCTGTTTGCCAGGTTTTTATCACAGTGCTTATCCAAGGCGCCTGTTTGCCAAGTTTTCACCATTGGATGAAGGGATTTCTCTTTACTTTTTTCATTTTCATTTTTTTTTTGTTTTTGAATATGTAGATAGGAGAAGGTGGATATGGAAAGACTCAAGTATAGAGTTCCTTGAAAGGTGATAGTCCTACTAGGTAGATACTGTCGAATGGACCATGTCAAGTGTTCTCATAGATGTTGGTAGGGGATCGTATGAAAGTGATATGGCGTAGGTAGATAGTGGATTATGATGTAGCATATAGGACTTATCCAAAGATGGAAGGAAGGTTTTATGCGAAAGCATGGACCATAGGATGAGGAAGATATGTAGGATAGTAGTAGAAGGAAGGGGAGATGGAGGTATATGAAAATGTTGTGGAATGGAAGGGAATCATGACCAACGATTGCACATACCATGGTAAACATTGAAGCTGGTGATGGGAAAGTAGTGTAGGAGGTAACAAAGACTTTTTCTTGTGGATGAATGATTTAGGAATTTATGGACCCACATAGGGGTATGTGCAGGATCATCGTGGGCCAAACAGTGGCAATAGGAAAGAAATTGCGTATTTAGTTAGCCAAATTCGTGACTTGGCAAAGTTTGACTTTGAAACAGATATCTATTTTGGTTTGGATACCAAACCAAAACAGATATCCGTTTTCTAGAAAAATTTGGGAAAAAGGCTTTTTAGTCTTTTTGAAAATATACCTCTTAAATCTTGGATCTCCCATTAATATATGAACCTCCTTAAAGACCGTTTCTAGTGAAGGAGTAGGGCAAATTAACATTGGTAGCTTCTTTACACATTAATCCATAAGGATTTGTTAAACACTAAGAATCATCACTAATGAATTACTCAAATAATCAATAATAAAATATTCAGTTTTGTCCATCATGTGAAATAATCACTTTTAGACTATGTTCCAATATTTCAGGGATAGGAATGGTGGGGCAGCAGGGGATGTGTTTCGGGGCATTTTGGATTTCATGCCCTAAATTGCTTTACCCAATCCTTCATATGATTTGATTCATGATACATGGTTTGAGAAGGATACACATGATATACCCTTACCCTCTAGTGATAAAATTATGAATGATACTTTATGTGGTGAAGCTACACCTTCGTTAATCCTTCATGACATTGTTATTCCTTGTGATAATGATGTCCTTCATGTGATATGTTAGGACATAATGCAAAGTTAACATGGCATGAACTCTCTTGGAAGGGTAAGCATGGACTATAAGAACATTGAACTAGTTGGATCTGTTAAGCTCGCCATTTATGAAAGAACCTTAAAGGTTAACCTTAATTAGGTAAGGTTATGTTTCAGTGTGGTTGTTTCTGCAACAATGTGTAAATTAATGTTACCTAAGGATAAATCTAACTATAGTAACATTTTAATAACCATGAGAGCTAGGACTAACAATTAGACTAAAAACTTGACAAACAATACAACTTGGACACATGTAGGACTTGGAAAATGGAAAAGAATATAATTAAATGTGGAAAACAATGAAAAAGTGGTATTAGTTGCACCTATTTAGAGAAGTGGTTTAGAGGTTGGTTAGGGGAATTATTTACGGTTTAGAGGTTTAGGGTTGCTCGGGTTTAGGGGTTTAGGGTTTATAGTTTAAAGAGAGATAGAGAGAGGGGACTAAAAGAGTTTGGGAGAGATAAAGGAGACAGAGGGGAGAGATAGGGAGATAGAGAGTGAGAGACATGTCCAAAGACATAGAGAGAGAGAGAGAGAGATTGAGAGGTAGAGGGATGATAGAGATAGGGAGATAGAGGTTTAGGGTTGCTTGGGTTTAGGGGCATTATTTAGGGTTTAGGGTTTAGGGTCTTGGGGTTAGGGGTTGAGGTTTAGAGGTCTAGGGTTTAGGGTTTAGAGAGAGATAAAGGACCAATAGGGAGATATAGAGGAGTCCGAGGGGAGAGATAGGGAGATAAAGAGTGAGGGACATGGCAAGAGACATAGCGAGAGAGATTGAGAGGTAGAGGGGCAAAGGTGATAGGGAGATAGGGGAGAGATAGGGAGATAGTGGTTTATGGATACTTGGGTTTAGGGTTTAGGGGTTAGGGGTTAGGGTTTAGGGGCATTATAATTTAGGGTTTAGGATTTATTGTTTAGGGGTTAGGGGTTAGGTTTAGAGGTTTAGGGTTTTGGATTTAGGGTTTATAGAGAGAGAGGAATGATTGGGAGATATAGAGGAGTCTGAGGGGAGAGATAGGGAGAAAAAGAGTGAGGGACATGGCCAGAGACATAGGGAGAGAGATTGAGAGGTAGAGGGACAAAGGTGGTAGGGAAATAGGGGAGAGATAGGGAGATAGTGTTTTAGGGTTACTTGGGTTTAGGGTTTAGGGGTTTAGGGTTTCTCAGGTTTAGGGGTTAGGGGTTAGGGTTTAGGGGCATTATTTAGGGTTTAGGATTTAAATTGTTTAGGGGTTAGGGGTTAGGTTTAGAGGTTTAGGGCTTTGGATTTAGGGTTTATAGAGAGAGAGGAATGATAGGGAGATAGAGAGAGGAGATCGAGGAGAGAGATAAGGAGATAGAGAGTGAGGCACATGGCTAGGGACATAGGGAGAGAGATCAAGAGAGGTAGAGGGATGATAGAGATAGGGAGATATAAGTTTAGAGTTGATTGGATTTAGGGTGTACTTGGGTTTAGGGTTTCTCAGTTTTGGAGATAGCTAGATAGAAAGAGAGAGGAGACAGATAGGGAGAGATAGAGGTGACAAATGGGAGAGATAAGGAGATAGAGAGTGAGCGAGATGTCTAGAGAAATAGGGAGAAGGATTGAGAGGTAGAGCCCGATGATAGAGATAGGGAGATAAGGGAGAGATAGGAGATAGGGTTTAGGGTTGTTCACGTTTAGGGTTTAGGGTTTAGGGGTTAAGGTTTAGGGGCATTATTTAGGGTTTAGGGTTTATGGTTTAGGGGTTAAGGTTTAGAGGTTTAGGGTTTAGTGTTTAGAGAGAGAGGACCAATACGGAGATATAGAGTGAGGGACATGGCCAAAGCATAGGGAGAGAGATTGAGAGATAGAGGAATGATAGTGATGGGGAGATAGTGAGATAGGGAGATAAAGAGATAGAGGTTTAGGGTTTCTTGTGTTTAGTGTTTAGGATTTAGGGGTTTATGGTTTCTCAAGTTTAGGGTTTAGGGGTTAGGAAATAGGGGTTAGGGGTTAGGGGTTAGGGTTTAGCGGTTAGGTTTAATCATGTGTTAATACAGGTTGTGGAGTGAGAAATGGATGGTATGGGAGATTGAAAGACTAGTTTAAAGTTGGGCCGATGGATATATGTCACAACGAAAGGTTCAAAGGCTCGTCAAAAGTGGAGTGATCAGAGCATCGGTATAAGAATTTTTAAGTTGGCTGATAGTGTTTATCTTGTCGATAGGAAGAATGTATATGATTTGATGTTATTTGGGACTTTGAGAAGGTTTCTTAAAGCTAATTAAGCTTTAATCTATTTGAACTATGGGTTTTGATGGGTATTTCACCGTGTTTTGAGAGCTTCCACTATGTGCTCTGCATCAGACCAATAGGGAGATATAGAGGAGTTCGAGGGGAGAGATAGGGAGATAAAGAGTGAGGGACATGGCAAGAGACATAGCGAGAGAGATTGAGAGGTAGAGGGACAAAGGTGATAGGTAGATAGGGGAGAGATAGGGAGATAGTGGTTTATGGTTACTTGGGTTTAGGGTTTAGGGGTTTGGGGTTTGGGGTTTAGGGTTTCTCAGGTTTAGGGTTTCTCAAGTTTAGGGGTTAGGGGTTAGGGTTTAGGGGCATTATAATTTAGGGTTTAGGATTTATTGTTTAGGGGTTAGGGGTTAGGTTTAGAGGTTTAGGGTTTTGGATTTAGGGTTTATAGAGAAAGAGGAATGATAGAGAGATATAGAGGAGTCTGAGGGGAGAGATAGGGAGATAAAGAGTGAGGGATATGGCCAGAGACATAGGGAGAGATATTGAGAGGTAGAGGGACAAAGGTGGTAGGGAAATAGGGGAGAGATAGGGAGATAGTGGTTTAGGGTTACTTGGGTTTAGGGTTTCTCAAGTTTAGGGGTTAGGGGTTAAGGTTTAGGGGCATTATTTAGGGTTTAGGATTTAAATTGTTTAGGGGTTAGGGGTTAGGTTTAGAGGTTTAGGGTTTTTGATTTAGGGTTTATAGAGAGAGAGGAATGATAGGGAGATAGAGAGAGGAGACCGAGGAGAGAGATAAGAAGATAGAGAGTGAGGCACATGGCCAGGGACATAGGGAGAGAGATCTAGAGAGGTAGAGGGATGATAGAGATAGGGAGATAGGGGAGAGATAGGGAGATATAGGTTTAGAGTTGATTGGATTTAGGGTGTACCTAGGTTTAGGGTTTCTCAGTTTTGGAGATAGCTAGATAGAAAGAGAGAGGAGACAGATAGGGAGAGATAGAGGTGACAAAGGGGAGAGATAAGGAGATAGAGAGTGAGCAAGATGTCCAGAGAAATAGGGAGAAGGATTGAGAGGTAGAGCCCGATGATAGAGATGGTGAGATAAGGGAAAGATAGGAGATAGGGTTTAGGGTTGCTCGCGTTCAGGGTTTAGGGTTTAGGGGTTAGGGGTTAAGGTTTAGGGGCATTATTTAGGGTTTAGGGTTTATGGTTTAGGGGTTAAGGTTTAGAGGTTTAGGGTTTAGTGTTTAGAGAGAGAGGGCCAATAGGGAGATATAGAGTGAGGGACATGGCCAAAGCATAGGGAGAGAGATTGAGAGGTAGAGGAATGATAGTGATGGGGAGATAGTGAGATAGGGAGATAGAGAGATAGAGGTTTAGGGTTTCTTGGGTTTAGTGTTTAGGATTTAGGGGTTTATGGTTTCTCAAGTTTAGGGTTTAGGGGTTAGGGGTTAGGGTTTAGGGGTTAGGTTTAATCATGTGTTAATACAGGTTGTGGAGTGAGAAATGGGTGGTATGGGAGATCGGAAGACTACTTTAAAGTTGGGCCGATGGATATATGTCACAGCGAAAGGTTCAAAGGCTCGTCAAAAGTGGAGTGATCGGAGCATTGGTTTAAGAATTTTTGAGTTGGCTGATAGTGTTTATCTTGTTGATAGGAAGAATGTATATGATTTGATGTTATTTGGGACTTTGAGAAGATTTCTTAAAGATGATTAAGCTTTAATCTATTTGAACTATGGGTTTTGATGGGTATTTCATCATGTTTTGAGAGCTTCCACTGTGTGCTCTGCATCAGACCAATAGGGAGATATAGAGGAGTCCGAGGGGAGAGATAGGGAGATAAAGAGTGACGGACATGGCAAGAGACATAGAGAGAGAGATTGAGAGGTAGAGGGACAAAGGTGATAGGGAGATAGGGGAGAGATAGGGAGATAGTGGTTTATGGTTACTTGGGTTTAGGGTTTAGGGGTTTGGGGTTTAGGGTTTCTCAGGTTTCCCTCAAATCATGTATAAATATGCATAAACCTTCATGGAAAAGGCATTGGAGATGTATTGAAAACATTTTGAAGATGAATTGAAGAGAAGTTTGAATGAAATTAGAAATTAATGTCAAGAAACTCTGTTTTTGCAGATTTTACTATTTTCCTACTATTTCTTTGTTTAGTATGCCCTGTATGGATGTGTTAGGGCCTAAGAGAAATTGTAATTGAAAGCTAGTGGAATCTACTTTCTTGTGTTTTAGGTGCTAATAAGGCCAATAAGGACACTGGGGGCACATTATAAACATAAAAAACTTACATCTTGGGGGGAGGTGCCAATAAGGCCAATAAGGATACTATTTCAATTGGGTGTGTGTGTATGCAAATCCCATTTATGGCCGAGAAGCTCTCTATTTACTATTATTCAACTCTCGTTGATAGGAAGTTGGCTCTACAACTAAAGCAATTTGTGTATGAAACCTAGATGCCTACGAGATCATATATATATATATGTATGTATGTATGTAAATCCTATTTATGGTCAAGTAGCTCTCTATTTACTATCATTGAACTCTCATTGATAGGAGGTTGGCTCTCTGACTATTGCAATTCAATCCATTTGTAATGATGCCTTTATCATTTTGAGTTGGATCCTATCTCTGCCTCAAGTTAAAATCATGAATATGACAACACCATACAATCCTCATTGGGCTGTTAAAATGCACAAAACAATCATACAAGATAGTCATTCATGAAATTACTATACAAAGAGGGTTTATAAGTTGCACCAGGGTTTGTATAAATGATCTAATGGATTTATAAGTTTTTCAAACACCAAAATGGATGATTTATATGAGTTTTGGGACTGTCACAGTCCATGTACAACTTGCCCTTTATGATTGTCAAAAAGATACATATGGCTATCCAAAAACTGCCCTTTATGACTATCCTAAAACAACATCATGTATATGCTCATAAAAGCCATCAAACTCTATGAATAAACTCATCATTGGATAAGGAGTGGAAGGATAAAGTCACATTCCCAAAACCTCTTAAAACCACATGTCTCCCCTTATGAAAACTAGGGTCTTTGCCGATACATTGTTCTGTAAGAGCAAAAACCTTGCTAGGTGCCATAATTTTTTGTTTTGCTCATCGTGGGGTCAAATGGACTATGCCAACATGTCGGGGTGGGTGGGTAAATGCCAGTGGAGGTCTTGTTTCATGTGCCAAGCATCCCAATCATTCCAGGCAAGAGGCTACTAGCAAAGTCCCTTAAGATCCCTAAGACCAAAAATGTGCCAAACTTTGACAGAGCAGTTCTTAGAATTTGTGATAGCTAGGAATGTTGTGTTTGGACCTACAAGTGTACGTGGGGTCTATCAACAATAAATTCTCTCATTTTTGGTCAACTCCATTCCATTTGATCGTGCCGAAATCAAATGCATTATTGCAAAATGCTTCAATTTGATGCAGTGGAAAGGTGCTAGGTGTGACATTTTTCATTCCATAGCTCGTGGGGTCGAACGGACTGCACCAATGCATTGGGGTGGGTGGGTAAATGCTATTGAAGGTCTCATTTCATGCGCCAAGCATCCAAGTCCTTCCAGGCAAGAGGCTACCGACAAAGTCCCTTAAGATCTGTGAGACCAAAAATGCGCCAAACTTTGATGAAACAGTTCTCAGAATTTGTGATAGCTGGGAATGTTGTGTTTGGACCTACAGGTGTACATGGGGTCCGTTGATAATAACCTCTCTCATTTTTGGTCAACTCCATTCCGTTTGACCATGTCGAAATCAAATACATTATTGCAAAATGCTTGAATTTGATGCAGTGGAAAGGTGCTAGGTGTGACATTTTTCATTCCATAGCTCATGGGGTCAAATGGACTATACCAACACATCGGGGTGGGAAGGTAAATGCCAATGGGGGTCTTGTTTTGTGCACCAAGAGTCCCAGTCGTTCCGGGCAAGAGGCTACCGGCAAAGTCCCTTAAGATCCCTGAGACCAAAAATGTGCCAAACTTTGACGGAGCAGTTCTGGGAATTCATGACAGCTGGGAATGTTGTGTTTAGACCTACAAGTGCATGTGGGGTCCGTCAACAATAACCTCTCTCATTTTTGGTCAACTCCATTCCATTTGACCATGTCGAAATCAAATGCATTGTTGCAAAATGCTTCAATTTGATGCAATGGAAAGGTGCTAGGTGTGACATTTTTCATTCCATACGTTGTGGGATTAAACAGACTACGCCAATGCATCGGGGTGGGTGGCTAAATGCCAATGGAGGTCTCATTTCATGTGCCAACCATCCCAGTTGTTCTGGGCAAAAGGCTACCAGCAAAGTCCCTTAAGATCCCTAAGACCAAAAATGAACCAAGCTTTGATGGAGTAGTTCTCAAAATTCATGATAGCTAGGAATGTTGTGTTTGGACCTACAGGTGCACGTGGGGTCTGTCGACAATAACCTCTCTCATTTTTGGTCAACTCCATTCCGTTTCACCATGCTGAAGTCAAACGCATTGTTGCAAAATGCTTCAATTTGATGCAGTGGAAAGGTGCTAGGTGTGACATTTTTCATTCCATAGCTCGTGGGGTCAAACGGACTACACCAACGTGTCAAGGTGGGTGGATAAATCCTATTGGAGGTCTCATTCCATGCGCCAAGCGTCCCAGTCCTTCTGGGCAAGAGGCTACCGACAAAGTCCCTTAAGATCCCTGAGACCAAAAATGTGCCAAACTTTGATGGAATAGTTCTTGGAATTCGTGATAGCTGGGAATATTGTGTTTGGGCCTACAGGTGCATGTGGGGTCCATCAATAATAACCTCTCTCATTTTTGGTCAACTCCATTCCGTTTGACCGTGCTGAAATCAAACACATTGTTGCAAAATGCTTCAATTTGATGCAGTGGAAAGGTGCTAGGTGTGACATTTTTCATTCCATAGCTCATGGGATCGAACAGACTATGCCGACGCATCGAGGTGGGTAGGTAAATGCCAGTGGAGGTCTTGTTTCATGTGCCAAGCATCCCAGTCTTTCCAGGCAAGAGGCTACCGTCAAAGTCCCTTAAGATCCCTAAGACCAAAAATGTGCCAAACTTTGACAGGGCAGTTCTTAGAATTTGTGATAGCTGGGAATGTTGTGTTTGGACCTACAGTGCAGTGGGGTCCGTCAACAATAACCTCTCTCATTTTTGGTCAACTCCATTCCATTTGACCGTGCCGAAATCAAATGCATTGTTGCAAAATGCTTCAATTTGATGCAGTGGATAGGTGCTAGGTGTGACATTTTTCATTCCATAGCTCATGGGGTCAAATAGACTGCGCCAACACGTCAGGGTGAGCAGGTAAATGCTAGTGGAGGTCTCATTTCGTGCACCAAGCTTCCCAGTCATTTCGAGCAAGAGGCTACCAACAAAGTCAAAAGTTGCTAGGATTGAAATTTTGCATTCCACAAGTCCTGGGGTCGAACGGATTATGCCAACACGTTGGGGTGGGCAGGTAAATGCTAGGGGAGGTCTTGTTTTGTGTGCAAAGCATCACAGTCATTCCAAGCTATAAGCTACCAGTAAAGTCACTTTGCTGGTAGCTTACAGCTCAAAAAGACTGGGAGCTTTGGCACATAAAATGAGACATCCCCTAGCATTTACTCGCCCACCCCGATGTGTTGGTGCAATCTATTTAGCCCCAGAACTTGTAGAATGCAAAATTTCAATCCTAGCAACTTTTAACTTTGTCGGTAGCTTACAGCTCAGAATGACTGGGACGCTTGGCGCACAAAACAAGACCTCCACTAGCATTTACCTACCCACCCTGACTCGTTGGCATAGTTCGTTAGACCCCACGAGCTATGGAATGAAAAATGTCGCACCTAGCACCTTTCCACTGCATCAAATTGAAGCATTTTGTAATAATGCGTTTGATTTTGGCACGGTCAAACAGAATGGAGTTGACCAAAAATGAGAGAGGTTATTGTTGACAGACCTCACGTGCACCTGTAGGTCTAAACACAACTATCACAAATTTTGAGAACTACTCTGTCAAAGTTTGGCACATTTTTGGTCTTAGGGATCTTAAGGGACTTTACCGGTAGCCTCTTGCCCGGAAGGACTGGGATGCTTGGTGCATGAAACGAGACCTCCACTAGCATTTACCCACCCACCCCGACACGTTGGCATAGTCCATTCAACTCCACGAGCTATGGAATGAAAAATGTCACACCTAGCACCTTTCCACTGCATCAAATTGAAACATTTTGCAATAATGCGTTTGATTTCGGCACGGTCAAACAGAATGGAGTTGACCAAAAATGAGAGAGGTTATTATCGACGAACCCCATGTACACCTGTAGGTCCAAACACAACATTCCCAGCTATCACAAATTCTGAGAACTGCTCCGTCAAAGTTTGGCACATTTTTGGTCTTAGGGATCTTAAGGGACTTTGCTGGTAGCCTCTTTCCCAGAATGACTGGGACACTTGGCGCATGAAACGAGACCTCCATTGGCATTTACCCACCCACCCCGACGCATTGGCATAGTCCATTTAACCCCATGAGCTATGGAATGAACAATGTCACACCTAGCACCTTTCCACTGCATCAAATTGAAGCATTTTGCAACAATGCGTTTGATTTTGGCACAGTCAAACGGAATGGAGTTGACCAAAAACAAGAGAGGTTATTGTCGATGGACCCCATGTGTACCTATAGGTCCAAACACAACATTCCCAGTTGTCACAAATTTTGAGAACTCCTCCGTCAAAGTTTGGCACATTTTTGGTCTCAGGGATCTTAAGGGACTTTGCCGATAGCCTCTTGCCCAGAACGATTGGGATGCTTAGCAGATGAAATGAGACCTCCACTGGCTTTTACTCGCCCACCCTGACGTGTTGGTGCAGTCCATTCGACCCCACGAGCTATGGAATGAAAAATGTCACACCTAGCACCTTTCCACTGCATCAAATTGAAGCATTTTACAACAATGCGTTTGATTTCGGCACGGTCAAACAAAATGGAGTTGACCAAAAATGAGAGAGGTTATTGTCGATAGACCCCACATACACCTGTAGGTCCAAACACAACATTCCCAGCTATCACAAATTTTGAGAACTGCTCCGTTAAAGTTTGGCACATTTTTTGTCTCAGGGATCTTAAGGGACTTTGCGGGTAGCCTCTTGCCCAGAATGACTGGGACGCTTGGCGCATAAAATGAGACCTCTACTGGCATTTACCCGCCCACCCCAATGTGTTGGCATAGACCGTTCGACCCCACGATGAGAAAAACAAAAAATATTGTTCTAGTTGACACATTCTCAATCATTGACATGGATGTTATCTTAGTACCATTCCTTTAGGCATAATATGAGCTTCCAAGGGAAGGTGCAATTGTGAGGTTGGAGATAATGAAAAGTGCACCTCATTCACAATCATGTTTTACTTGTCTTCAATGATGATTCCTTGATTCAACTTAATCCTTTGATAATACATTTTAACCTCCTTGTCAAAGCGCACTTTCAAGGTTGCTTGAGCAAGAGCTAGCGCCTCAACATCTAGATGCACTTTTGGTGTTCTAGAAGCATGAACTAGCAACTCAAATAGTAAGGCAGTCATTCTAGGTTATTTGTTCAATAATTGGTGCCTTGTATTCTTTGGACATTCTTTCAACTTGCGGAGACAACCTCAACTTGCAAGATCAATTCATTATCAAGGCACATATCCTAAGTCATAGAGATATGAAGTGGTGCCTCACTAATCTAGGTGCACATTTGATGGTGTAGAGAGGTAGATGTGCGCCCAAGTCATCATTTGATGCCTTCAATAACTATAAACTCCTTTGATGATGCATTTTATCCTTCCAATTCAATATCTAGCCTTAGGCACACATTTTAGGTTGATCAATCATAATCCAGTGCCCTAAGTACCAAGGTGCATTTTTAGGTTAGTTTGATCAAGGATTAGCGCCTTCACTTCTAGGTGCAAGTTTGGAGTTGAAATACATCAAAATAACAAGTTTCTTCATCACTTCATATTGTCACATGTTGTAAGCCATGTATGTGAAGATGTAAACATAGTATTGGTGACATAAGCAACACTACTACATATTCTTAAGTGTTGTAAATATGCATCTTCTTATTTAATCATGTGTTGTAAATGAAGGAATGCAATGATTGTAATATGTGCACAAAACGGAATTTTTGATAAGGATTGAAAGGAAATGTTAAGAAAATGTAATTGGTGGGTGTAAATCCAAAGTGTGGAAGAATAGACAAGGCATGTGAACAGTTTGGCATGACACCTCAAAGAGATGCTATCTCATGGAATGCAATGATTTCAAGATATGCACAAAATGGATTTTTTGAAAAGGCTTTAGAAACTTTGCAGCAAATACAATTGGAACATTTAAAACCAAATTCCATAACCTTTGCAAGCATTCTCCCTACTTGTGCCAAATTAGGATCTCATATATACATATATGCATAATGTCATGAAAATAATTTGTATAGTGTATATATCAAGCCATATAGGCATGTACAAATAAAACCATATGGGTATATACAACGATATACATCGATAACATACAAAAGTATGTTTACAAAG
The DNA here is from genome assembly GCA_027924645.1 of Cunninghamia lanceolata. Taxonomy (NCBI): domain Eukaryota; kingdom Viridiplantae; phylum Streptophyta; class Pinopsida; order Cupressales; family Cupressaceae; genus Cunninghamia; species Cunninghamia lanceolata. The sequence goes on along the minus strand of BSBN01000377.1, from coordinate 24,325,150 downwards.
CCAAATAGGCATATGTAAAAAAATGTCCCAAAATCAAATCTCCTATGGATTGCTATCAAATAATCTATGGCTCTTGCTAGGCCATGAAGATGGTGAACCAGTCAATGACTCATCCTCTATCGCTCATCGACTAGACCTCCTCGATAGAGATTTTTGAATTTTCACCTATTAATACAATCAAACAATGTGCACATTAATATAGAATTTAATATTCAAAATATATAACATGACATAAGTAATCAATCACTTACGGCTAATTGGTGATCCCTCTTGATCATTTATTGTCTCTCTTCTTCTGCAGAGCTGGATAGGTAGGGGAGGTGACGTCCTGTGAGAAGCATGAACAAGCAAATTTAAATAAATCCCAATTCTTTGCCAATGGACACTCTGCAACGTCCATATCGCTACTACAAAACAAATATCCGTTTAATTATGTACATTTGGATTCTAGACTAGGGATACATTTTATTATTCTATAAACTTGTGAATTACCATCTAATTTGAATGTTTACACACTAATCCACCTAGGTATCAACTTAATAAAGCTCTGGATATAAGCCATTATTTGATTTGAGTAATCTTACTCTGGACACATTTGTGAAGACTCCTAAAGAGCCTGGACATACAATTGTAAAGATGATATAGCCTCCATATAAGCATAAACATGATATATAATTTTAGTTTGTTGAAGGCCATGTAAATCAGTCATTGATGAGGACTCTGCACAACTAAAGTTGAGTCCTTTGTTTGGAACTTTGAAGCATGCAAAGAGGTAAGTGTCTTGTAATGCTTAAGTAAACACGAGTCTCAACATGATGTAGTTCAACTTGATGACATGTCTAAATATGACACATTTTAGTTTGTATTGTATGAGGACTTCCTTATTCATGCATAGCAAATTTATAATTAGGTATATTTTTCTGAATTGTATGAGTTTGAGGCTTTCAATTTTTGTATTGACTCACTTGAAGATGCTAGTAGCCATGTGAACATGATTAATATGGGATCCAAGAGTTGTCCTTTTCCCATGCATTTGGAGTGGATTGTTGGCCCTTATGATTGTTTAAATCATGTTGGCCTAGCATTTGAATAGTTGCTTCGTGACATGGATGGGAATAGATAATGTATAGACTTTATCACACTTTAGGGTTTTCCCATTATGCTAAAATGTTATGACTATCCACTTATTCTATTTTAGGCTATCATCAAATGAGGAGCTTCTAAAGGCAAAAATGTTGTCCCAAAAGAAGGCTCAATGTTATTCGTAAAGACATTAGATTGTTAAAATACAAATTCAAGGGTAGATATTCCTTGGGCTATTTTAGTATAGAGAAGCAAAATTGCAATATATGACTATCCTAGGAATTAGAATGGTTGATCATAGGATATTCATGGCATTTTGATATTAATGGATGGATTGATGGATGTTTAGGGAGTTTAAGTTTAAATGTAATGTATGAGAATTCTTATTTATGAAGGATCTAAAAGGTCTTATGTCTTATTTGTAGGCCATTCAAGAAAGAAATGAAGAGATACCAAGGACTATCATAACATCTATTACAATTAGGTGCATCAAAGGATTGTCATCCAGGACCTTACCACTATGGGAAGTTATCAAAACCATGTCATGTTTAAACTTAAAGGCTTTATCACCTCTTTGTCCCTATAGGCCTATTAGAACAATAGGTCACATTTTATTCATATACTGGGGTTGAGAATAAACACTAAGCATTTGTAGTTATGGCAAGTGTAAATGGAAATAGATTACAACTTTAGACAATCTATCCTCTCCTAGATTGCACTGACTGAGTGGAAATTAAAAATTCCCTATCAATGTCCTTTATATACTGAAGGTATGGGTGAGAAAGGTAAACTTTGTATGTTGTAGACAAGGCCTCAAATATAAAATCTATTATGACAATAATGGTAAGGACTATTAGGCATGAATGCTATCACTATTATAGATTGTCAAACCAACCATAGGCTGCCATAATAGTATACTACTGACTATTATACCTTTAGGCATGGTGCCATGAACCTTATGAGTAGAATGCATTGGTATTTGTGAGAAATGTATTGCTTATGTTAAGAATAAGTATTTATATTGTTTGAACTAGACTACAAATATGACTTTGTCAAAGGAAAACTTTAGTGGCAAAAATCTAACTATGAACTATTGTGCCATCCAAGCACAATCATGACCAACATCAAGGGATAGTCAAGGCATGGGTGTCTTAAGAAACACAATTGAAATTATCCATGGATATTTGAAGTAATTCACAATATTCATGATCAAGAATCAACTCTGATTGTCTCAACAGTGGTAAATTTGGCTTCAAGACAATCAAAAATGAGCTTAGGGATTCATTATCACCAAGTAATAAAGAAGAGTAACCGTAAGTGTCGACCTTCAATTTCATTATACAAGAGGATGAAGAAGGGGCCATAGTATTTTCATACCATAATACAACATACAAAAGGAAAATCATGAAGTCAAAACATGTGCAAAGGGTATCTATGTTAAAGAGGAGAGTTGTGAATGGACGATGACTATCATTGTCAAAATAAGATATAGTCTCACTAAGGACAATTAGGTGATTTGTGGATTGTCATGACTACAAGGCACGAGAATCTTGTGTATGAAGAGGAAAGAAATATAAATAAAAGAAGATTGAAGGATTGTTGCACCTGGGTACAATGATCCTAAAGGATTGTCATGCTAAAAGGATAGTCAACAGTACAAAGATTCATATTTCAAGGCTATCCTTAATCTCATTCACATGATCCTAATGTTGGTTTGATTTGCATGGAGTGAGATGACACTATTAGGATTAATTGAAAAGGTGAGAGGATTTGGTACCAAATTTGGTCACAGTGTAAAAATTGCAATAAGCTTGAGAATATTGTTCACTAAACCTAGAACTATCACCAAGCAACATCTGTTTCATAAGATGTGATCAACAAACATGTAAGAAAAATGGATATCAACCTTCTTGGTTATGCGTACTTGATAAGAGCCCATACTTTTCACAAGAAGCCACCAATTTTTAACTAAATATTCCATTAGAAACGGATAAAAAAATGTTCCCCCAAATGAGGAAACTAGATTGTTAATTAGAATTCTATGTGTAATGTGATATGAAAGAATAGATACATCTATAAATGACCAACTAACTTTAACTTCTTGTATTATTGCCTCGATGTTTCAAATATGTTGCTTCTCTTCATCCAAAACCAATGGTACAAAATTTTTCATAGATCAAGGAAACGGATATCCGTTTTCAGAACAGATATCTATTTTGGAAATGGATATCTGTTTTGAGTTACTTTTACTGAAGCAAAACAGATATCCATTTTGGTTGTTGACTTTTTATGGATTCTAACGTGTTTTCATGTTTCACTCTCTTCTTCAAACTTCACCCTTTGTGTTGATGACTTTTTTTTATGCAAAATTGATAAAACAAAAAGGGTTTATAGAAAAAATTGTTAGCTTTCTAAAAATATAAGATTTGTTTGGTTATCATTTTATTAAATAATTATTAATAATTTTCTATATACCGTGTGTCTGGAATCCAGATGGACACACTGATTAAAAAACATCCATAACTTTCAAACCATTTCACCTTTTTGAGATCCGAAACCTGCGTCACACTCTATGCTTTTCTGGCTATAGGTTAAAAAAAATTGAATTTCAATTTTTTTTAATCAAGTTAGGTTGGCTGGAAAATTACTTTTTATTTTTTAAAAAAAGTCACAGTAAAAAAATCATAACTGATTATTTTATTGGAAAAAAATTTCAAATAAATATGCATCACATCCGGACATGAGTCCTCTACTTATTTTGAAAGTTTCAAAAAAATATATATATTTTTACTCATAGTTAGGTTGGCTGGACAGACACCCAATTTTTATTTTTTTTCTAAAAAAATTAATAGCTGTTCTTTGAAATATTCAATTTTCACTAAGTAAATTTAGTTTTTTTTTTTTTTTTAAATAGTAGCCTATAAACTAAATTCAATTCTCTACAAATTTCGTTCTTACATCTTTTCCAAATTGTGTAGATAATCCATTCAAATTTTCACATGAACTTGATAAATTCTGATTTTCTGTATTTTCATTGCCACTTAGAGGTATAGTTTGGCCCATCATGATCCTGCACATACCCATAGACTTAGTATTTTTTTAATTTTTGTTTGCCCTGTGGGATGGAATAATTTCAGACTTATGGATGGAATGGGAGAAAGTGGATGGTTGAGATTCTTGAGAGGTGGATGCCTCATGTAACTTTAGGGATTTTTACTGAGGTACCCAAACCATTTTGTTTTTATATAGTACCTGTGAAAGTATGGGTTTGGGTGTATGCAACGTTTGTGTAGCTTTTGGATTAATCATTTGGTGCTTGGGGACCCACACCTTTTTCAATTTGGCATTGAGGTGTATGGGTGTATGCAGCTTTTGCATAGCTTTTGGAATAATCATTTGTTGCTTGGGGATCCACACCTTGTTCAGTTTGGCATTGAGGTGTATGGGTGTATGCAGCTTGTGATATGGATACTTCTTTGATTCTTGGCTTTTATATTCTAGGTCATGAGGACTCTTAAGATTTTTGACTTTATAGGTAGAGGCATCCACATATTTGTCATTGAATCCCCGTGGGATGGTAGAAGTGAGGTTGGTGAAAGCTCCTTGTTTAGACAATATGTGCATTTGTCGGCCATGATTAGGATATTTAGAGGATTTATAGATGGATGGATAAGGTGTTGGAAGAAGTGGTGGTAAAAAGCATGGAGGGGTGTTAGGAGTTGGAAGTAGCGGAGGTAGATTGGATGGTGGGATATTAGGAGTTGGAAGTAGTGGAGGGAGATTGGATGGTGGAAGGTGTATGGTCACATGCTTTTGACAATTGTAGGATGATGGAGGTGGAATGATGATATATGTTTTGGGGATATGATAGTGTTTATGATGGAAAGTGGTAGACTTAGGAGGAGTGGAGGAAGTACCAACATCTTGAGTTTGTGCAACTTGGGGTATGTATCCAAGGCCATATGAAGGTGGAGGAACATTGACATAGATAGGTCCCAAAATACCTTGTTCATGAAGGCCTAAGCCTTTACCTTGATAGTTCATCTTCTGGAGTATGCGGTGGACAACAGGATTATGTGTAGGTGGAACACTAGACACAAGTTCTTTATTGGATGGAGAAGGCGAGATAGTGGATAATGGTTGTTGGTGTTCTAAGAAAGAACATTCATGCATGAAGGTAGTAAGACCAAGGATATATGGTGCAAAATTTGCCACTTGGTCCATAACATATGGTAGAGGAGTATTACTGGTTTGATCTTCTATGCTTGCTTGGGAGGCAAGTGTCTCATCGAAGGAAGTGGAAGTTGTTGGATCTTGGGTAGGACTAGATGGGGTGCTAGGCTCAGGACCATGGAATACGTAAAGTGGGCTAAGAGGATCATCATGGTCTGCTTGATCATAGATAGGTTCTTCATCATAGATGGGATTTTGATCATAGATAGGATTTAGCATGATGGGATTAATGTTCTCTTGTATAGGTTCGTCATTAGTGATAATATCTTGATCATAGGAGAGATATAGGTTATGCATGGTTGGAAACTGAATTTCTTGCTCATGTATAGGATCAAGTGGCTCTTGGAGAGGTTCATTATTATAGATATCATCTTGATCATAGAAAAGCCATTGGATCTCTAGTTCATGCATAGGATCAAGTTGCTCATGGATAGCTTCTTCATTAACACTAGTATCTTGATTAGGGAAAAGATATAGGTTATGGATGGGTTACATGAAAGTGTTTTGATCTTGAGTTGGACTAGGGCTTAATGTTTCCACATGCTTAGGATTAAACTCTTGACATACCTCTTGGGTTGCTTGAATGGAAGTGGAAGGCTCTCGGATAGGCTCTTGGTCAACAACATGAGAACATGATGACTCTTGACTTGGATTCATAATAGGAGACTCTTGAATAGGCTTGATGGCTTGTTGGTCACATGATGGGCTTGAAGGGCTAGGAATGTTAATTGAGGGCTCTTGGATAGGCTCTTGGTCAACAATATGAGGGTGTGATGGACCTTGACTTTGGTGCATGGTAGAAGGCTCTTTGAGAAGCTCAAGGGGTTGTGGATGACATGAAGGGGTTGCAGGATTTGACATGGTATTGGAAGAATCTTTGGTAAGGTCAAGGACCAAACTTTGGGGACATGGTTGACTTTCTGCTAGTAGTCCTTGGATCACATCCTTCGTAGGTGTATGGGTAGATGAATGAGGGGATGGATGAGTGGATTTGGCTTTCTCCCTAGCTTTGCTTTTGTTGTATAAATGTGGAAAACATTTTCCCCACCACTCATCTGATTCTTTTTTGGTGTGCCATTTAAAATTTGAGGAACTAGATGGTGGTGTTGGCATAGGATTGGTATGTTTTGGGATATGTGTTTTAGGATATGGTGAAGGAGGATTAGTAGACGGGATGGTATACGATTTCCCTCTTGAGGTGGCGGTTGCCTTGTCATGAGTATGGGAAAAAGATATATTATTTTGGGGCGAGGTGTAGCTAGTACTGACACGTTCACCTTGTAAGATTACCATTTCTTGTTGTATGACTTGGAGTTCTTGAGCAATTGCTATACGGTCTTGGGGTGAGGGACCTAAGTTTATTTGTAATTCCAGATATTGGATTTCTTGATCCATATATTCTAGGTGTTTTTCCATGGACACAAGACTGGAAGAGCTTACTAGTTTGGAATGCGCAGCAGTAAATGTGCCGTAACAGAGTGCAGATGTGTCCCAAGGTGAGACAAGTGTGCCAATTCTAGTTTTTGATTGGTTTGGCAATGTTCAATGATCACACATGTACAAACACGATTCACTCACGCAAGACACATAAGCAACTTTGAATTGTTGAATTTGAAGAATATGTTGATTAGCAAACAAGCACATGTTGAAGACACATCAACATGCCCTAATGTCTAGTTTGATGTAGGGTATGGCCAATTAGGTTTGGGCAATGTTTAGACGAGGTTGACTATTGATTTGAAAGTGAAATCCTATCACACAGCTGGGAGAAGGGGGTAACCCACCCTTCACCTTCACTTCCCAAAGGTAGAAAGTTCTTTGGGGCTTAGCCAAGAGTGACAAGGTTCTGATTTCAATGAGGGTGTCTTTTGATTCAGCCTCGGATGAGGTCGTCCCTAGGGGTGATGAAATCCCCTAGCAGGCCTCCTAGGAAAGGGGTAAACAAAAGTGAATCAAGTGAGGTGTTTTTGATCTCCAAGGTCACCTGGCGGTGCGAGGAGAGAGCATACACACGCACACTTGATTCACACTTACACTTGTAAATTAACCCTTAAGAATTGAAAGGTGAGGAAGGCACTTCAAGCACAGGTTCTTTTTAAAGCCCAAATCACGATGTGAATGGAAGACATTGGTTTATTTTATGCCCAATTTCATATGTGATGAAGACAAATGTTCGTTTTATGAGCCCAAATCAAAGTGTGTATGCAAACAAGATTGAGAGATAAAGGATGAAAATGGATGCACCTAATAAGATTGCTGTCCAAATTGATGTGTTTACTGCTCCTGATGTTTGTCCAGTCCCGAATGATCACCTGCAAGTCACGAAAATGACAACAGAGAAAGTAGACTAGCCAAGGAGATTATGATGCAAAAATTGATAATTTGATAAAATCTGATAAGAAATGAATTGATATAGAAAAATAGATTGCTTGAACAGATTCTACATGAAATTCTATGCAATTTCAAAAAACAATTTGCAAAAATTTGATCAAAAAGGCAAAAGATATGATGATTTGAAGTTTAAATGTAAGTTTGACTTGGACTGATAAAAAAAGGCAAGAAAATGTACCATCACCTAATGAAAACCTCACAACTGTGAAGTGCTTGGAGTCTTCTTTCCGATGACTATTTGTTTGCAAAATTTCGTCTCCGTTTGCAAAAGTTGTGCTAGTTTGAAAAAAGTAGCCTCCTTCGGTGTGTAGAAGGCACTAGGAGGTTAACTGGCAGTTAATATTACCAGCTAACAGTCAGCAAAATCTTGGTCACATGAAACGGTTTGCATCTCTGGTGGTTAGTTGTATGTTGGTGGTTAAGAGTTTAGCCCTGGTCACCCATATGACCAAGGGCTAACTGAAGGTATAAAAAAAAGAGGATTTATTACAAGGGCCTCCAAGCCCAGCTCCCGATCATAGTGGTGACTCGACCCTATGGTTGAAAGGGCATATCCAGAAAGGCAACAGGTAGAAAAGGTTTCAACCAGTGGAGGTTAAATGGTGGTGGAAGTCGGCGGTAAGGGTTTCGACCAGCGGAGATGGCGCAGAGGGAGTTGGAAGCGGTGGTTTGTGAGGTTTGGGCAGCACTGGAGTGGTGCGGGGAAAGGGAAGGGAGGGTGCGGGGGTTGGGGGAAGGGGATGGGCTGAAGGGAGCAGGGAAGAGGATGGGCTGAAGGGAGAGGGGAAACAGAGAGGAGCAGGCAGTGGCAAGAAAGGAGGTCAGCGGGCAGGTGGTGGTTTGGAGGAACAGTGGTGGGAGGCCGTGGGGAGAACGGTGCTGCAAAAACCTTGAAAACCTGCGAAAACCTTGAAAACAAAAACTTGCAAAAACCTTGAAAACTTGTAATGACAGAGAAAAACTAGTGAAGGTATGGTTCCGTATGGTATGGATCCGTACGATATAGATCCGTACGGTACGGACTGTACCCTTAAAATTTTCAAATTTTTTCAAAAAAAATTTCACCAAAGCTAGGCAAGTTTACTATCAAAATTCACAGAAACAGCGTCTTGATCACAATAATGACATCCGTTTCTACCCAAGATGAAACCTACAACACTTTACCTTCAAAACTTGACAAAAATTGTTAGGAAACGAAGATTTTAACAAGAAACAACCCTTTTTACCTGTCATTTTCCATTGTTGCCTATCTTGCTTTGATCTTGATTGGAGAAGCCCTCAAAAGCTTTTTTGCTTCCGTGCTTGTTTGAAGATGACAAAGGAAGAATGGCTCTTGATATGTGTTGAATGTGATCTTCAACACACAATAATGGAGGATACTTGAGAATGGAATTGAGAAGAGAAGATGAGAGAATTTTGGGTATAGTGATTGTGCAAAATGAAGTTCCTCCTCAATGGCTTTGAAGAGGGTTCTATTTATAGATTTTTTGAAAATAGAATGGAGGGTGAGGATCAACAAAAGAGATCAATGGCTAGGAATAAAAGTGAATCTTTTATTCCTAGTGGATTATGACAATTGAATTAAGAATTCAATAGTGGAGGACAATGGGTTATGACAATTGAATTAAGAATTCAATAGTGGAGGCTAGTGGGGAACATTGAATAAAAATATTCAATGGGTGAAGGCTAGTGGGGAACATTGAATAAAATATTCAATGGGTGAAGGCTAGTGGGGAACATTGAATAAAATATTCAATTGGTGAAGGCTAGTGGGGAACATTGAACAGAGTATTCAATTTGTGAAGGATAATTGATTTAAAGATTTATTTTGGAAAATGGAGGATATTAGCTAATTAAATATTAAGAATATTTAATTATATGTGCAACATGGTGAGGTGGAAGAGATGAGGTGGATTGATGAGGTGGATTTTAGGACTTGGGACATTAGAAGAAATTACAGATTCTAATTGACAGAAGGAAATAAGAATTAAGATAAATATCAAAATATTTACTTAATTCAACCTGAGCCAATTTTAGGTGTATACAGCAGGATTTCACAAAATGGATTTGTTGAAAAGGCTTTAGAAACTTCCAAGTGAATGGAATTGGTAGATGTAAAGCCGAATTCCACAATCTTGGTCAGCACCCTCCCTACTCTGCTTATGTGGGAGCAGGGTATGGAACTCCATCAAAGCTTTATTGAAATTGGATTTTTTATTCAGATGTTATGGTTGCAAGCATCCTAGTAGACATGTATGCAAAATGTGGAAGCACACACAAAGCACATGATTGTTCGATAGAATTCCCAAAAGAAATGTAGTGTCTTGGAACATTAGGAAAAATCCCTCAGAAACTTTTAAACAAATGCAACTGGTGGGTGTCCTAACTTTTTTAGTGCTCTTACTATCTACGCATGAGGTATGGCCATTAAACAAGCATAATAAGTAGAGTTTTGGTCAAATGTTATATCTAGAAATGCACTAGTAGACATATATGCAAGATGAGGAAGCACAGACAAGGCACGCCAACTATTTGACAAAATGTCTTAAAGAAATGTCATCTAATCGATTAGGAGATGCACGGAGATGGATTTGTAGAAAAAGGCATTAAAACTTTCCAGCAATAGCAATTGGCAGATGTAAAATTAAATTCCACACCCTTTTGACATCACCCTCACTGTTTGCGTGGAGCTTTAGAATAGGGTATGGATATCATAAAAGCATGAAGAATACAAAGTTTTTGTCTGATGTTGTGGTAGATGAAGCACGTGAGCTAATTGGAAGAATGTCTTTTGGAATACAGTGATTACAGGTTATGCACAAAAACTTTAGATACTGTCAAGCGAATGTAATTGGTAGCTGTAAAACCAAATTCCACAACATTGGTAGTGTTCTTCCTATCTGTGCTAAAATGGGCACTCAAAAATAGGGAATGATCATCCATCAAACATAACGAAAGGGAATTTTTGTCAGCTGTTGAAATTGCAAGTAATCTGGTAGACGTGTACAAAATGAGGAAGCACAAATAAGACACATGGACTATTTCACAAAATGCTTAAAAGAAATATAGTCTCATGGAACGCCATGATTGTAGGGTATGCTTAAAATGGATTGGTTAAAAATGTATTAAAAACTTTCAAGCAATAACAATTGACAAGCAGAAAACTAGATTCCACAACTTTTGGCAGTGTTCTCCCTATCTATGCCAGAATGGGAGCTTTGGTGCAAGGTATGGACATACATCAGAGCATAACAAAAGGGGAATTTTTGTTAAATGTAATATTTACAATTGCCATTTCCAATCATCGAAGCCTTCACAAAAACCTATACAAAAATTCTCTCCTGGTTGATTTTAAATTGAAATCAATTTCTTAGCATGAAAGGTGTAGATTTATTTCAGAGAGCTTCAATATGCTTGACAAGAAATTAGACCAACTTTAGGCATTTCTTGTATAATTATAAGGAAATACAATTTCTTTTACATAAATCTAGGCTAGTTAAATTATGCAAATAATCAAAATTTTCATACTTCATACAAATTTTCAAACTAAAAAAAATTCATGAAATCATAAGAACAATGAGTATTTTTTACAAAACTTCAAAAAGAGAAAGGAAGGATGGATCTTACAAAATTCTCCAACCATCCAGCTCAAAAATTGTCTCAATGTGTGTCCCTCCCTTCATACTTCTATGCTATTTATAGATGAATTCAACCCTTGTCTAGAACACTCTTTTTCCAAGCACATGGTGGAAACATCTTGGCTTTGAAAGTCAAGTCAACTCAATAAATGTCTCTTTTCCACTTTTCCAATTTGTAATAAATTCATGTGGAAGTCCTCATTAAATCAATAAATGATATCTTTAAAAATTGATTTGAAAAGTGGGGGAGTTGAATTTCTAGAAGTGTACCCTTTTTATTTATTTATTTTATTTATTTAAAATTCTAAATTGTGTCAAATAAAAATTCATTTATTGTTATTATTATTATTATTTTTTCTAATGACTTGACATTATTTTATGTTTGAATTACAAAATTCTTAGTGGGAATGTGTTTAGATGCATATTTAAAATATGTCAGGACTAGGGCATGGGCGCCCAAGTCCTCCCTTCCTATTTCAGTCAGGACTTGTCACCATAGCTCCCCCTAGGTCCTATTTGCCATAAAACTTAGGGGTTTTCTCATCAGAAGTCAACATGAATATGTAAGATGATAAAAATGCTTTCTAAAGGACCCAGGAGCTAAACCTTAGGAGGGAAAAGTCCAAGGAGGACATTTTCTAATGTAGCACTTTCAATGGTTATTGTCATTTTTGCAATAAATTTGGACATAAGGCAACTCAATGTAGGAGTAGAATGAATCAAAATGTTCCATCTTTCTCTGGTCAATGTTTTTCATGCAAGAAAGTTGGTCATAAAAATAATAATTGGTCATAAAACTAATGAGTGCTGAAGTCAAAGGATGAATGACTATAACAATGGTAGAATGATTCAATCTTTCAATGGTTACTATTTTTTATGTAATAGATTTGGGCACAAAGCTAACCAATGCAGATCTAGAATGAATGGAAGGAATAATGGTCAAAGGAATGTTATATGCTACAATTGCAATAAACTTGGACATATTGCAAAGTTTTGTAGAAGTAGAAGCATAAAGATGGAGATACCGGCAAAGAGGAACAAACTAATGCAAAAGGTTGATCCAACAGAAACCAAGAAAGAGATGAGAAAGATTTGGATAAAGAAGGATGTAACAGAGGTCAAGGATGTGTTTGTATCATCCTTTGGTGCAAATATTTCCTCTAGAAACTGAGTTGGAGGCTACCTCTTAAGGGGAACAAATAGTGGCATTGATGATTGTTGTAGTTAGGGGGAGTATTCAAAGTAGTTAAGAAGAGTGCAAGTATGTGCAGTATCATAATTAGGGGGAGAAATCTTGAGAAAGATGTGTCACCCTTTGCCATTGATGTCAAAGGGGGAGAGAATTCATGTGAAAAATAAAGGGTGAGAAAGAGAGTAAGATGTACAAAAGAAAGGGGGAGAGTGAGATTGGTGTAGAGATGTGTCATGATGGTTTTTCACATCATATGTTGCCATCAATGACAAAGTGGGAGATTGTTGCAAGTATGTGCTAATCGTTGTTGTCATTGATGTCAACATGTTTGTGTTGTCATTGGTGTCAAATTTGTCTTCTGATAAATTTATTTTTGTTTGATTTAGTTTCTTTGTTAAAAGGTGATTTGGATGCTTTGTATAGATGCTGCCCATCAATGACAAAGGGGGAGATTGTTGCAAGTATGTACTAATTGGTGTTGTCATTGATGTCAACATGTTTTTGTTGTCATTGGTGTCAACTATGTCTTTTGATGAAGTTATTATTGTTTGATTCAGTTGCTTTGCTAAAAGGTGATTTGGATGCTTTGTATAGATGTTGAAGGTGTTGAGGATATGCTTATGTAGCTAGGTTTCCAAGTTCTTTTAAGAAAATTTGATTAATACTAGAAACAGTGTGTTGAAGGAGTGTTCTAGCTTACAGAATACTGTTCAAGTTTTTGTTCAACATTTCTTCTATTTTGCAGATTTGAGTGTATAGTTTGGATACGTTGTCTAGAAGTGTTTTTAGATGTTAAATCCAAAATTTGGTGCTCTAGATTGCTGTGAAGTGAAAGTTATGTTCACCAGTTTGAGAACAATATTTGATAGTGTTCCTGAAGTTGTGGAAAGGTGTCTAGGAGAAAGTATTTTTCTCTGCATTTCTCTGGAAAATGGTTTCATACGTTGTAGTTCTGGATATATGTTTATAAGGATCTTTCCTATCTTCTATCCAGAAGGTTTGTGATTTGGTTCTCTAAAAACCAAGTTCTTGTGTAGAAGAGTTTGACAGTGTTGTTTGTAAGAAGACAGTGAACCTTCTTTAGGTGAAAGTTGTGGATAAATTTGCTAATTTCTAAGTGAATTCAAGATGTTCATGGATGTTTCTAGATTTGGTTAAATCCCTGTGTATGGTATGCAAGTTGTGGTTGTGATCGTGGAAGTGTGTGATCAAGAATTTGTTATGTCTACACTATTTGGCTGACCTTGATTGTTTGTGTTGATTAAGGATTTGATTTGGTAATTATGTGAGTTTTGTGTAATGTGCTCAGATAGATTTAGGTCCAAGCTAAGGTATAAATTGGTTTGTCTTCATTCCTCAGTTTCATGGAATGTTTAGGTCTAGACCTAATTCAAATATTGTGTGTTTGTTGATCTCGGAGACTATTTCAAGAATTGAAGATTGTGTTGCTGACCTTGGAGGTTGATTTCAAGGTTGATGGTGGTATAAATAAGTGTCAAAGAGTTTGTGTGTGCATGCGAGCATGAGGAATATAATGGATGTGATGTGAAGTTGATCAGGGGTAGTAAGAACTTTCATGTGTTAGGCGACTGGAAGTAGTGAGAAGAAGGTGCCTACCATCTTTTGGTATACCTGAGAAGGTGATGTTTGTTTTGTTTCATGGGAACTGAACCCATGCATTTGTTAGATGCAATTATATAAATTCATCCTTAGCAGTGAGCTTCCTTTTCCTTCTTCTTCTTCTGGACAGTGAGTCCTTGGCAGTGAACCTTTCTTTTTGTGGGTAGTGAGTCCTTTGGCAGTGAGCCTCTTGTAATTCTATATTGATACTACTTTATATTGTGAGCTAATCCTCACCATGATTTTTCCCTTTTAGGGTTTTCCACATAAAAATTTGGTGTTCTCTTGTGCATGGTGTTTATGTGTTCAAGTTTCTAACTGCATTTCATGTTTAATCTTCATAACAGATTAAGGGTTTAAGTGAACTGATGTGGATGTGATTATGTTTATAAGGGTTTGAAGTTTTTGATACAACTAATTCACCCCCCTCCTTTTAGTTGTCTTGTGCCTTGAATAGGCATATGATGAATCCATCTAAATAATCCCTTCAATTTTAGTAGACCAATGCTTAGATAGAAGCATACCATATTGGGAAGGGTAGTCAATCACAATTGTGTCAATCTTATATTTCTGTTTAGGATGAGAAACGAATTGAATTAAATATTATTTATCTTACCAATAATAGGTACCCCCTAGAGTTCATAGCATAGCATTTTACATATGGTTTTGTAACTTTCAATCCCAATTGATCTATTACATGGACATAAATTACATTGCAGGATGCCCCCAAATCTAACATGTAATTTCTGACTAGTTTATCATTAATAGATAGGGTTACATAGAAAGGATCAACATGACATATAATCTTTCCATGAATAGACCCCAAATATACTTAAGGTCTATTAACATTATCAATATTACTATCATTTGATAGAACTATAGGGATATCATCAATAAGAGCTAGAGCCCAATTCTTATGCTTAGTTATCCTCATAGCTTCTATAAGGGGAACATGAATCTTGATTTGGCTAATAACTTGATCCATGTCTATGGGGACATATTTTAGCATAGAAGTATCTAATGTAATGGTAGTTATCATTGCAGAAGGAATATGACTAGTAAGTACCTATTTAGTGTGATAATTCTTTTCTTTCTCTAAACTTTGTGAAATATGTGTCTTTTTGATAGCTTGATTCTATTGTTTTTCCTTAGGTGCCTTACTTGCTTGGCCATGTTTATCTATATTCTTGATTGGCATGCCAACCTTATTCTCTTTTGGTACATTTTGACTTTTAGCAGCATGCTAATCTTTGTGTCCTTGTTTCTCTTTAATAAAGATACCCTTGGTGTTGCTAGGCCCATTACTTGCTTTCTAATCCACTTTATTCATCAAATTATAATTGTTTTTAACATGAGCCACTATTGCCACTCTTAGAGCTCTAATCTCAGCATTAGAGGGTCTCCTTATCATAAACTTATCTATATATGATGTAGACACCAAAAAAATATGACGTCTCCACCACCTTTTCCCACTCCTTACTAACACCATTTTCACACTAATTTATCCCCCTTTCATCATGTAAATTAATTAACTAAATTATTTTATTTAATTAATTTATTCTTCATTACCCCTCGTCCTAAATTAATTAAATATTTTTATTTAATTAATTACCCCCTTTCTATCCATTACCCTAAAATTACTTAAATAAATTCTAATTTATTTAATTAATTACCATTTCCCTCCAATAGCCTAAATTAATTAAATAAATTTGTTTTATTTAATTAATTTAACCCTCTAATCTTCATATCCCTACATTAATTAAATAAATGGTTTTATTTAATTAATGTCACTTTCCACTAACTTTTTCACAACTAGATTAATTAAATATAACCTATTTAATTAATCCTAACATCCATTTGATCCCCTTCCCATAATTAATTAAATAATCACTATTATTTAATTAGTTAACCTACCATGTGTCATCACCCTAGTCACTCCTCAAATAAATCTAAATTAAAAATTCTCTCCACAAAATACCAAAAATGGAGAGTCAACTCTTAAGTTGATCCTAGCCCTCCATTTTGAAAGATGCCTTGGGAAACAATCTAAACCATCCATTCCACCTCACAATACCATTGGACCTCTTCATCTCTCATTCCCATTTTCTCACACCACCTCTCAATCTGGGCCCTCCATCTCAACATGAAATCTTAGCCATTGATCTTATCCTCTCAAAATTCTATAAATTCCAAGATTCTCTATATATTATTGATTCAAGGCTTTCTTGTTGTAGCTCTATGCTATCAAATTGTCTCCATTGTCAACCTTAGCATCCTCATTATGCAACCATATTTTATATACCTATATCCATATCCACCTTTTCTCATTTACCTCCATTAGATATCTGATTATGTTGGTTTAATAAAGAGAAATCCACATTACATACAATCACTGAGAAAAGCCATTGAATTATTAGGTGTAGCTGCAATCAGCTCTATCTGAGGAGAAAGGAAAGTTTAAGGTGGAGGTATTGCATGCTTACTATTTATCTTTTTGTTTTTTACCTTCCATTTTTCTTCTCTTCATTCTAGCACACTGGGTGGGACCACTAGGTCCTAAAACTAACAATTTTTGTGGAAGAAATTTTGTGTGTTCGTGATAAAAAGTTACATATTAGCACCTTTGACTATGTTTTAATGCTTTTGATTGCAGGTTTAGCACCTATGTCTTATAGTTCAACATTTTTGTTTTTGTGTTACCACCATATATTTTTGCAAGTCGACACCTCTAAGAAGTATTTCAGCACTTTTGTGTTATTTTAGTGCCTCTGGTCCTTCTGTCAGTGCTTACACTCTTTTCTTTAGTGCTTTTGAACTTTACAGTAGTGCTTTTTCTTATAACTAATAGTATCTTTGTTTTGAGTATTCCATGTCTCAAATTTTTAGCTCTTTTCACATTTTGTTGGAATAATAGTGACCTTGCAACTCTTTTAACATTATGTTTATAGAGGCTAACTCACTCTTTATAGGATTTTAGTGGGTTTTATCTAGCTAACCTTAGTGTTTTAACATTTTAGGATTTTCTGCTTATGCTTCTTACTTCTTTATTGAACATGGAAGTCTCTGTAGCTAACCCTATTGTACTATAGTAGAATGTGCTCCCTGAAGGTGCAAGTACAATTTCACACTCTATTTGGGACTTGCTTTAGTGTCCACTCCTTTAATCCATTTTATGACCACTTCTAGCCTTGGCTTTTCCTTCCAACTCATGAGATATGATACACGTTACCTAAGACTTTACAGATGATTGAATGTTGAAACCTTGGGCAATGTTTATTAAATCTTGGTTAAATCGCAAATCATTAGACACATTTTTTAGCTTAACTTGCCAGGACCCTAGCGCACAACACTAGTGTCTACCTGTTCTTTCTGGAAAAATATTGAGGCTATTAAGGTGGTCGTTGTCTTGGATGATGAAACCTTGATTTCAACATTTGATAATATCATGTCATCCTATTTGAATTTGAATTGGAAATACCTCCTTTGGCTCCCTATTTAACCTAATAGGTTTTTCATTATTGAGAGACCAATTTTTAGATAATTTAAGAAGATCACATGATGCGACATTCATTGTAGGTTTTATAAATATTATGTTGAATGTACAAGACAACTAAGAGGGGGAGTGGATCATGTATCAGAGATTTCAAACCCTCACAAACATATTCACATCCACATCAGTTCACTTAAACCCTTAATCTATTATGATGATTAAACATGAGAAGAAAATAATAGAAACTTAAATACATCAACACCATACACAAGAGAACACTAGATTTTACATGGAAAACCCTAAAGGGAAAAAACCACGGTGAGGATTAGCTCACAGTATAATGTATTAGCAATACTGAATTACAAAAGCTCACTTCCAAAGGGCTCACTGCCCAAAAGAGAGAATGCTCACTGCAGGTGGATTCATTATCCAAGTTGACTCACTGTCCACTGAGAAAGAAAGAAATAAGAGAAGAATGGCTCATTATAGGCTTTGACCTTATATAGTTGCATCTAACCTATGCATGGAGTTCAATTCCAATGAATCTCAATATCCATCACAACACAAACAACATCTTCTCAACATCACTAAAAATAGTAGACACCTCCTACTCACTGCATCCAGTAGCCTAACACATGAAATCTCTCACTACCTTGATCAAACTTGCATCACAAACATCATATCCCCTACACACACATCCACCCACAACACCTTGACACTTATTTATACAATCACCAATCATGAAAACATTTTCCAAGGTTGGCAACACAACTTAACCCATTAAATTCAAATTAGGTATAGACCTAAACATTCTCACAAAGGAAAGGAATGAGTGTAGACCACACCACACCTTATCATGGACCTACAACCACTCTTACATGCTTCATCACACTTTCACAATCACCAAATCATAACTAAAATTAGTGAAAACAACCAAATTGGCCAAACTTGTGTTAACACCAAGAACTTTTAAGAAGATGCTTCCTCAAAGATAAAAACACCTTACAGACCTTGCACAAAGCTTTAATGTAGACTAGAAAGATCCACAAACATCTTGAAGTCACCTATAAACCAATAGATTCAACCACAACAACTTTTACCTGAAGGAAGTTCACAATCTGCTTACAAACAACACTGTTGAACTCTACTACACAATAAATTGCTTTTTGGAGCACCAAATCACAAACCTTGTAGATAGAAGATAGATAAGAACCTTATAAGAATATATCTAGAACTACAACACCTAAAACTATTCTATGGAGAAATGCAGAACAAAATACTTTCTCCTAGACACACTACAAACGCTATCAGACACTGTCTTCAAACTGGTGAACATAACTTTCACTACACAATAATCTAGAGTACCAAATTATGGATTTAGAATCTTTAAACACTTCTCAACAATATATCTAAACTATACACTCAGATCTCCAAAAAAAAATGTAGAGCAAAAGATCGAATAGCTTTCAGTAAGCCATAAGACTTCTTCAACACATTGTTTCCAATATTAATCAAATTTTCTCAAAAGCACTTGGAAACCCATCAAGAGGAACATATTCTTAACAAATTTAATACTTCTTCAAGGAAATCACATCAACATTAACTTAGAAAATTAATCAAATAAAAACAGTAATAGTAGAGGATACATTTGTCACCAATGACAACACAAACATGTTGACATCAATGACAACACCAATTAGCACATACTTTGCACAACAATCTCCCCCTTTGTCATTGATGGCAACATATGATGTGAAGAACCATCATGATGCAACTTTACACTAATCTGACTCTCCCCCTTTCTTTTACACATCTTTCTCTCTTTCTCTCCCTTTATTTTTCACATGAACTCTGTCCTCCTTTGACATCAATGGCAAAGGGTGACACATCTTTTTTAGGCTCGCTCCCCTTAATTATGATATTGCACATACTTGCACTATTCTCAACTACTCTGAATACTCCCCCTTAGTAGTACACACCAACCTATATCAACTATGACTCCTCGAGTCTGCAATAGTCATCAACACCACTACCTACTCCCCTTGAGAGGTAGGCTCCATCATCAGTCCAGAGAAGAATGAATCTTGAAGCACACTAGACTGATGCATCTCTTTATGCATCTAGTTCAAAGATAGAGGGGCAATAACCCCCAACTTCTCCCAGAGATACTCAAATGTATCCTTAGGAAACTCTTTAGTGAATATGATAGCAATCTAATCCTTTATAGGCACATACTCAAGCTTTACCTGAAAATGATACCTAATTGAAATATGCTTTGTCCTTGAATGCATCATTGGATTCTTTGAAATGTTAATGGCACTTGTATTATCACAAAAGATAGGAATTGGCTCATTATACACAACTTTGATATCCTTCAAGGTTTATCTCATCCATAAAACCTATGTGCAACATGATGTTCTAGCAATATACTCTACCTCTACAGTATATAAAGACACTGAATCTTGCTTCTTGCTTAGCCAAAATAAAACTCTATCTCTAAGAAAGAATGCACTACCACTTGTACTTTTCCTATCATCTACACATCTGACCCAATCTACATTTGTGTAGGCTCTTAGGATGAAGTCATTATTCTTAGGATACCACACACCATGATCTGGAGTGCCCTTCAAATACCTAAATATCCTCTTCACTGGCATGACATGTAACTCTCTAGGAACTTGAAATCTTCCCACAAGATAAATTTCATGCATGATATCTGGTCTGGTACCAGTTAGATATAGCAATCCTCCAATCATTGATCTATATTTTTGTTACTAATTTTTTGTTCACACTTAAAATTAGTTTAATCTAAGTATAATTGTTCAGAAGGAATAAAAGAAAACTTCAAGGTTATGCATTTATTAAACAGATTGATATCTTGATAGAGTAGAAAGGAGTTTTAGTTGATAGGATATCCCATCATTCTAATCAAGACTGATGAGTCATCATGACAAGAGAATGGGATTGCCAAGGTACCATTCATTCAAGAAATACAGTTGTTTTTGCATCATGTTATCTTTTAGGAGTTATAAGTTAGCTTGATTATTCAGTTAATGAGTGTTGAATAAAAGAAAGAAAGATATTTGTATTGAACTGTTATTTCATATCATGTTTTGAACATACATTCAAGTATCTGTTACTCTATCTCATGCATTAATTGAAAAAGAAGTACATATACATCATATGCATAAGAGAAATTAACTGACCATGTTTAAAGGAAATGTTCAAATGTGTCCCACACAAGCCGTGGGAGTAACTAGACTGAGCAATTGTAGACATGCAAGCTATACATCTATTTGATAAAAGAAAAGAAATAAACATATGATAAAATGAAACATCCATCATTTCCTGAGAAAGAAGGTTGTTTGTCGATGCTGTCCTTCAGTCTTCAGTCTTCAGACTTTACTTTCACCTCCATCATTAGTTGAACATGCAAAATTTTGGGGATAGCCCTGTTAATGCTCTGGATGTTTAAAGTTATCACATGCTCTTATCAAATAGATACATCAACTTATCATATCCTGCATTCATATAAGAGATCATATCAGATATATCACACAAATCATGAAGAAACCATGAAGAAGATCAATTAATACCATCAGGTATATTTTTTATGCTAACTTGTTTATTCATTGTGTAGGTATAAGACAAGTATTGTCGCTAATTTGAAGACAAATGAACATGTGGATTAAATGTGGCTCCCACAAGGGTTTGAGCATAGCATGTTTTCTTTTCATTTGAAAAGAGTATCAGAAAAGACATGATGCATCATTCCAAGCTACACTATGCATCATCTAATCAACTTGTAGAAAAAGTTATGTCATCATGACATTATTATAGCTGATTGGAGCAAATTAGATTAATAGGACTGAATCAAGTTGACAAAGTGTAGAAATCAGATTATAGTCACAGAAGGTATTCTATCTTTTTCATATCATTATCAGAGTACCATTTTTCTGTCATTTTTTATGTCACATTTGCAAAATTAGACTTAACAAATGATAGAAGAATGAATAGATATAAGAGAAGTCGTCAAGTACAATCATTAGGTGGAGACATGGTAACATGTGTTAAACAAGTTTCTATTTAATATCAGAAAAGAGAAATAGGCTATAGGAGCCTTCATTTGTTAATCATATGATATTCAAAGAAGAGTAAAAGACATGACCAAAATGATGCACATCTTGTAGTCATTACCATATGAATGTCTACATCACTATCCAATGATAATAAAAAAGTGGCAGAGTAGAGAAATATCAAAATATAGGTATCATGGTCTCTGGTAGAATGAAGAAAATATCTACAAATACCTGATGCTACAAGAGAGATCAAACAACAAGGCATCAATACCTCTAACTAGTAGTAGTCAAGTATTTCTTATACATACCTTGTAACTGCTAATTGTCATAGTGATAGAGGAGAAACAGTAAAGGACAGAGAATATATATATGTCATAAAGACAATGTGACATGAGTCCATGACATTTAGATATAGAAAGATGGATGGAATACAAAGATAAGATGTTGTTCATAATCAAAGCAACTAGTATGCAAGAGTTGTCATAGAATATGCAAGGTTTTATAGTGAAGAACACATGATAAAACAGCCATACCTCAATCATAATGAAAATCAGTTATGGAAATGAGGTAATAACAGTTAAAGGTAGTCATGCTTTTTTTTTTATCCTTGTGATGATATCATCATCAAGAGTAGACAATCAACTATGATATAGACAAGTCACAATGCTAAAGCAGAGATACATTCTAAAAAGTGGAGACAACTATATATGCTAAAGTAATAATGTTGGAAGAGGCACAAGACAAGTAGTCATTATCTCATATATCATTGTTTCTAACTGACACAATTATGATAAACATTTACCATGATAAATGACTAAAAAAGATCAAAAACATGATATATATGCTACAGGAAGGTCAAAATGTAGGGATAAATGTGAAAGAACAATATAAAGATGATTACCTAATAGTGAATCAGCTAATACAAATGGAATGCCAAATTAAAGTCCCTTGTAAACAGGATTGTCATGTATCTCTTTACAAAAGAAGAAATGTATATTATTGCTCAAGATTATAGAAAGGAGAAATTGTCATCATTTAGAAAGTTAAAACAACTTGAAGAGCAGGTCTGTATAAGGTCAAAAAGGATTTCTGTATGATAGCACCTGAAGTCATAGATCTAATTTTCAGAACCAATTTCCATTCCATGCACAAAAATAAAAAGGGGATGCTCATGATAGAAAGTGAATGTTGTTACAGTGAAGCCTCTCGAAATGCAAACACATGTAGAGGTATTAAAGAAGACTAAAACCCTAACACATTTTATACATATGGTGGAAAGAGAATAGCTACAATGTATTTATTTGCATAGCCGTGACCAATAAAAATGGATAACAATTACAGAAAGGTGTTCCTGCACCATGGTTGTGCCTAAAGGATATAGTCAAAGAGATGTATGAAGAAATAGCAAAATGCCATGGCTATATTAGCAAAGGTCTATGTGCCTTAGAATCTGGAAAAAACTTTGATGAAACCCTAAGTACTTTTCAATCTACATATGAAAAATGAGAAGTATACCGAGAGAAATATGCATGGCTAAGACAGGAAAAGCATCTTTTTGCTTAAAAAGTAGTACCCATCTGCAAACAATAAAGCCTTTGTCTCTTACATAGAAATCAACTTTTGTTCCATCCTTGTATCTATAAAATGAAGTGGGGCATATCCAGGGAGAAATTTAAGGGTTACTGTGTAAGAAAATATGAAACCCTTGTTTTATTTATTTTTTAAACCTTTTTTCCATTTTCTTTCGTACAATGAAATGAAGGCTATAGAGATACATCTACTGCCATGGTCGTGACAAGAAAGGTTCTGGATGTGCAAAATGAAGTACTCATCTCAGAAATTTTGAAACCCTTATCTCATTTTTTGTCTTCAGGTTGAAGGAGCACTATAGAAAGAAAAGTGAAGCATGGCTATAGCCAGGAAGGTTCATGATGCACAAAATTACAAAACCCTTATCTTTTTCAAGATACAGTGATAAAAGAACCTGAAGAAAGTAAGAAGAACTAGCAAATTTACCTCAAGATTGCAGAGGAAGAATGATAGTATAGCCGCGGCCTCTCTTTTGAGGATTTTCTTATCATTTGTTTTTCTCACATTTGTAGGGAGTCTCAAGGCAAACATAGAATAGAAAGAAAATCATAGTGTCAAAGAACTTGTAGAGGATGGCAAATGCATGGCCACGACCGTAGAACCAAGAAAGCTATAGGAAAATGAACGAAATACCAGTATGAAACTAAAGATACAACACTCACCAGCAGCCACCATTCCTTCTTATGCAAAAAAGTGCAAAGACCTCATGGAGTTCGACCTTAGGAACCCAAGGAGTAGTAGAAGAAGATCAAACCCTAAAGTGCAATGGAGTTGCAAAGTGTTGGCCAAAAAAAAAAAGAAAGAGTGAAAATGAATAACAAAGTTTAGGGTTATCCACTGTTTTGTTCGAACCTTCTTTCTCATCATCGTTTTTTGAGTCATAAAATGACAAACATTATTACTAAATCTATTTGTCAACCGATGTCAAAACTTAAATGATGTGGCCCCTAGTGATTATTACATGGAGTGGCCGATACGAGGGGTGTGAGAGATGACAAAGGTAGTCGGTAGTAATAAGGGTAAGGCTTATGCCTTAATGCCTTATGATATTCAATGCAAACCCCTTTCCTTCTAATGTCAACTATTTTAGTGAAACATGATGCTCATTACCTTGAGGTCGGCATTAGACATTGCATGGCTAAGTAGAATATTCCTTATGACTTTTTAGGAATCATCATATGAAGACATAGGTGTGAAGACAAGATGCATGCAAAGTGGCAGGGCCTATTGTTAGAGTTCATTTATTTGCATGATGAGGCATTTGGCAAAGATGGTGGGGGTCTTTCTTTGACATTAGACATTACATGGTGAATGTACTTGTTCATGGAGAAATAAGGGTATTTTTGCCTTAGGGCATGGCAAGGATGTAAAGTCAAAGGGAGATATAAGGTTTTTGACTTATGATTTAAATAGTAAATGTATTATAATTTATTCAAGATATTATTAGGACAACTACATTAATTGTTACTAATAATAGCTTAAATAAATTATTTTAAATATAAGTTATTTTTGACTTGTGCATGGAGTGATAAGAGGAATTAAGCCATCAGTTTGAGCTTTCAGTTGGGAGTAGATTGAGGAGTTATATGTGCAGTTCACCTTGAGTCAGGATTCCATTTCATTGGTGCATGGACCAACACCAGTTTTAACACATTATATCTATTTTTCCATCAGTTTGGAGTGTTTTTTGCATGATTTCATGGTTGGCACGAGAATTAGTTATCAGTTTTTGCATGTGCTATTTTGAGATAACTGAGGTTCAAATTCCATTTGTCTATAGGTCAATCTTTTGACCTATCTTTTCTATATATTGTATAACTTCATTCATTATGTAGTTAGTTCTTGATTCTCATTCTGATTCAGAGAGATTGGAGAATTTTGTAGCTCATTTTTTATAGTTTTTATTAAGAGATCGGCAGGTTACAAGTTCTTTTTTTTGTCTTCTTTGTAGTGTTTCCTTTGTTTCTTTGAGATCAAATAAGTTACCTTTCCATTTAGTGCTAATTATTTAAAGTTATTTGATGAAATTTTGCTATGTTTAACCTTTAAAATTGTTGTCTCACTTTCATGCTTGCAGCATTAAGCATATAATCATCACAGGTCTTAGGTTGTGTTAACCAAAAATAATATTTTTATGTTGCTAAAAAACCATTTCCTTCATAGAAAGCATGTTTTCAAGCCTCCCTTAGAATCACTTTTTTGATATTTATGCCAAGATTGGATTGTGTGAAAGTTAGATTTCTGAGTTATTTTGTGAACCAGATTGCATATTTTTATCCAAATTAGGTCCATCACCTAATTTTACAATTTGCATTTCATATAGTTTCTTTCTTCCCGTTTCCAAAACGGAGAAAAACATGCATTCCAATAGAATATTTTAAGAGAACCAACCCACAATCTGGAGGTTTAATTTCATTATAGGGCATCCATGACCTAAAATTAGTCCCATGTTACACGGAATTGCACAGCTTTTTTAGCCTTGCATATGGGTGCAATTCCCAGTGATAACAGTTTTTGGCACGCCTGGTGGGACCTTGAACTAATTTTCAGTTCAAAAGAACTTATTATTGTTTCTATTTTTGGTATGAACAGTAGAATTCTAGCCTTTTAGAGGTTCATTATCAAGTACCTAGTGACTCTAATACTTTGGTTTTACAAATCAGACCTTGTAGCCTATGAAAAAATATCAAAAAAGGTCAAGTAAAGATTCTGAGAAGAGGCATAAGCAATTATCTCCACCAAAGAGGAGATTAAAAACAGATAAAGAGATCAACACAATAGATTTATCAGTTGTTTCAGATCTACCAAGTACACATCCAGAGTTTGCTTCACATTAGAATCTGTTATTTGCAAGTTCATCATCAAAATTTCAAGGTTCTCCACCAGCAAACCTAAGAGAGAAGATTCCTATTTTCCAAGAGGAACCTCTTCTTCTTGAGTTTGCAGAAGAAGACCCTGTGTTACAAGAAATATTTCAAGTAGTTTTAGTCTAAGCACCAGCTCAAATTCTACCTACTCTAATGTCTTTACCAGGAGGAGGAGGAGGACCTATTCCACCTGGTGGAGGAGTTGGAGGAGTATTACCACCTCCCAGAGGAGCTGGAGGTGGAGGAGGTGGAAGAAATCCACCACCACCTTGAAATAAACCTTTTGTTTAATTTAATGAAGGCGGCCCTTTGAATCTAAATCAGCAAGATGACATACCAATGGTTGCATTGAAGAGTTTACCAAGTTTCAGTAGAGAAGATGGGACTACACCCATTGAACATATCAGAGATGTGGCTTCTTTGTGTTATGTTCATCACATTACTGAGGAGAACATAGCAATCAGGTTATTGGTAGCATCACTAAAAGGTAAAGCTCTTCAATGGTTTAGAGGCTTAAGAGTTAATTCAATTAGATCTTGGGATGAGTTAGGTGCTTCTTTGAATAGGAAATTTTAGGATAAATCTGATCATTTATCATTAGTTGAACAAATGATTACTATTAAGAGGGCTCCACAAGAGAAAATGATAGATTTTAATTTCAGATTTCAAAAAAGATGGAATAGAATCCCAGGAACAGTGAAACCATCACCAGAGCATGCTTTTTTGTATTATTTGAGAGCATTAAATTTTGATATTATTGTTATGATACAATCTATGGGGGCAGTAATTTTACCAGCTACTTTTGATATTGCAATAAGAGCAGAAAACAATTTAATATAGGTTGGTAAAATAGCACGTAGGCCTCCAATGCCAATTTTTCCAAATATACAACCTTTAATTCCAATTTTAGCCCCACATATTTCATCAATACCATCTTTTGGTTACCAAAAAAATGTAAAAAATAGTACAGATCCCATTCATTATGAGTTTCAAAAGTTAAAAGAAAACTAACAAA
Organism: Cunninghamia lanceolata; assembly: GCA_027924645.1. NCBI lineage: Eukaryota > Viridiplantae > Streptophyta > Pinopsida > Cupressales > Cupressaceae > Cunninghamia > Cunninghamia lanceolata. The sequence continues at coordinate 24,297,952 of BSBN01000377.1, read as the reverse complement.
GTATAGAAAAAATATTGCAGACTGTGAGCAATGATTTGGTAAGCCTAAAAAATCTAAACAAACTAGAATAATAGACCTTACCAAGCAGCCCCTTACCAAGCAAATAGACCTGGTTATCAGGTAGATTATCAGGGTCAAAAGAGAAATTACAACAATAGGCCAAATCAACATTATAATCCAAATGTTGTTAGTACATCAAATGAAATAGTACCTATACAGAATAACATGGTTCAGGATTATGCATGGTTCTACCCATGTAATTAGCCTCATAACCAGGCCACTTGCCCAAATGGGATAGTAAGTCAAGCTTTGATGGTACAGAATAACTATGCTGCTGCTGACAATTCAGCAGGTGATGTAAATAACAAGCTAGATACTCAGACTCAGTATGTTAATCCTGATGTAGCTTTGATGAATTGGTAGGCTAATGAATTTTGTGGTGTAAATCAGCCGCTAGGTCAAAAGCAATCTTTTACTAATATTGCAGCAAACACAAGATAAAAAAAGAGAGTTGTTGACTTGCAACAGTAGTCTAGAAATACAAATTAGCAGGTTGGAAATGTGTAATAGCAAGCTGATAAGTGTAAAAGTACAGTTTCTACAACTCAGAATGAACATAATCAAGCTTCTACATCAAAATATATACATATTTTGTCAAGATAGCCAGAAACCAATAAGTAGCCTGCTAAAGACCAACCAGAGGTTACTGTCCCAAAAGTATAGCAAAAGGTTAGTGGTCTTGCTTTCAATATTTTGGATCATATGAAAAAGGCAACAGTAAGCATGTATATTTTAGATGCTTTACATATTGTAGGACAAAAGGATTTGTTACAGAATGTATTATCTCAGTTACCTTTGTCAAATGAAGTGCAAAAAATACATCAACCTCAAGTTATGCTTGTAAATGAGATAGAAAAAAGAGTAGAACAGCCTAAACCATTAGGCAAACCTCCACCATGTTATGTCACTTTGATTGTAGGTGACTATCTAGTACATAATTGCATGATAGATTCAAGAGCTAGCAACTCATTTATGCCAAAACAACTAGTTGATAAGTTAGGTCTGAAATATGAACCTATTGTTAGAGGTGTTTTACAAATGGATGGAACTGAGGTGAGTATAGTTGGAATGTTAAAAAATTTAGGCCTTACTTTGCATGCATGTCCAAACTTTGTTATATATTAGGACATTTCTGTCATTGATCTGCCACCTACCTTTGCTATTTACTTATCCTAAGATTTTATAGCAAGGCTAGGAGAATATTTATCATCTAATTAGACACATTTATTCTTCAAAACTAGATATGAAACCAATGTTACAATCAAATCTAAGCCATTAGCCAAAGATCACCTGGAACCTTACACACCCAGTTCCATAAATGCCAACCTTTCCATGTTTTATCAAGAATATCTAATTCCTAACCAAGACCCAAGTACACCTTTAGAGGGAATTCCAGATATGTTTTTAGATCAATGGGAAGCAAAGAACATTTAAATAGATCCATTTCAACAGATGGATGAGATAAGCCTTGGTGTGTATATGATTCAAGAGAATAATACAGTTATTCCAAATCTGATTAAAAAAGAAAAATAACAAACTATTGAATCAGAAAATAATGTTTGGAAACTTTATTTTGATGGTTCTAGAAGCAAGGTAGGAGCTAGAGGAGGGACCGTTTTAGTTTCTCCCACAGGTGAGAAATATTATTCATCTTTCAGATTTGGTTTTAGTTATTCTAACAACACAGCTGAATATGAGGCTTTAGTTCATGGACTTGAATGGGCAAGGAAGAGAAAAATCAAATGTTTAAAAGTTTTTGGAGATAGTGAGTTAGTTGTTAAACAAGTCAGAAACCTTGCTGCACCAAAAAATGACTTGCTGAAATTATATAAGCATAGAGTTTGGGACATGATAGAAGAGTTTGATGCAATTAATCTGATATATGTACCTAGAACTGATAACAAGCAAGTTGACAAATTAGCTGCCATAGGAGTTGAATATGATATTCCTGCTGAAATGAAAAATATTCACTCTCCTTTATATGTCAAAGTTGTTGTTAGACCATCAGTCCCAGACAATAATGTCAGTTGGCAAGTATTTGATAGTGATGAACAGATTATAAATTTCTTAATGGAAGAGGCTGAATTTTTTGCAGGTAATCAGTAGAAATTTGTACAACAATATGATGATCAAATACTTCAGTTAAGATCAAACAAGCTACCCAAGGGCTTAGTGACCTTGAAATCTATCTTTAATACTGATGATCAGGTAAGAAAAGACAAGGCCAGCTTATCAGTGAAGCAAGAACACTATGAACCAATTGAGATTTTTAAAGGGAAGTTACTCAAGTTGGGAAAGATATGTACAATGGAGGAACAACAAGCATTCATTCAGCTGTGTCAGAAGTTTAGTGACATATATGCATGGGAATATGGAGATCTGAAAGGTTTCAACCCTGAGTTGGCTTAGCATACCATAGAACTTGAACCCAAGGCAAAACCTATCAGACATAAGCAAAGGCCACTAAATCCTAAGCTGGAAGTGCTTATGAAGACAGAACTCAATAAACTCATTGAAGGTAATATCATTTTTCCTATCAAGCATATTTCATGGGTTTCTAACTTAGTTCCTATCAGGAAAAAGAATGGAGAAATCAGATTATGTGTTGATTTCCATGATTTAAATAGAGCATCTTTAAAGGATCATTATCCTTTACCATCTATGGAACATATATTATAGGTTGTTTCTGGATTAGAAAGATTCTCTTTATTGGATGGTTATTTAGGTTATAACCAAATTCTTGTAAAAGAAGAAGATCAGTACAAGACAACTTTTACTACAAATGGGGCACACTAGCATACAGAAAGATGCCATTTGGCTTGTCAAATATAGGTGCAACATTTCAGAGAGCAATGGACATGACCTTTCAAGTTCTGATTAATAAATTTATGCTTGTATACTTAGATGATGTGATTGTTTTTTCTAAAAATACTGAAGATCATTTTCATCATTTAAGACTAATGTTTGAAAGATGTAGAGAATTTGGGGTATCACTAAACCTAAAGAAGAGTATTTTTTCTGTTCCTGAAGTTAAACTATTAGGACACATAGTGTCTAAAGATGAAATATCAATTTATCATGAAATAATCACTACAATATTGGCATTACCTCTTCCCGTACACAAGAAAGGCTTACAAAGCTTTCTAGGAAGAATTAACTTGGTAAGAAGGTTTATCCCTAACATAGCAACACTTTTACAACCTCTTATAGCAATGTTGAAGAAGAATATTCCTTTCAGCTAGACCAAAGAAGGAAACTAGAGATTTGAAGAAATAAAGGAGGCACTTGCTGTTGCCTCCATTCTGATAAATCTAAATTTTGATAAAGACTTCATTTTATATGCATTTGGCAGTGTGGATACTATATCAGCTATGCTTTGTCAGTAAAACAATGAAGGAATGGAACAACCTGTGGCATTTTCCAACCAAGTTTTGTATGACTATGAGGTAAGATATTCTTTTGTTGAAAAGCATGTATTAGCCGTTATCAAGAGCCTAAAGAAGTTTAAACATATGCTTTCAAACAGTAGAATTCTATTAATGTTTACTCACCCCACAGTGACATAATTTTTGCTCAGTAAGGATTTAAGTGATAAGAGAGTAGGGTGGATAACAAAGGTCATGGAATATGACATTCAAATTAAAGTCACCAAGCTGGTCCGAGGTAAAGGACTATGTGAAAAACTTGCAAAAAATAAAAAATACAGCATGGACCTTGAAGGAGAAGCTGAAACAGTGCTTCAAAAAGATGAAATAGCTGCTGTCCCAGACCCCCTACAAGTTGGGTGCATGATATGATCCATTATCTAGACACTGGTGATTGTCCACAAGGCCTGGATAGATCTAAAAGAAGATATTATAGATTACACGCAATTCCTTATGTTGTAATTGATGGGATTCTCTACAAAAGAGACTTTAACAATGTTTTATTGAGATGTGTGTAGCCAGATCAGACGCAAAAGATTCTAGAAGAATTTCATGATGGACCTTCTATAGGTCATTTTGCAGCTAGAACAATAGCTCTAAAAATTATGAGAGCTGGTTACTATTGGCCTAACACGTTCAAGGATGCTCATGAATGGGTAAAGAAATGTCTAAAGTGTTCAATTTTTGTAGGAAAATAGAGACTGGTAGCAATGTCCTTGCATCCAATTCAAGTGGAACAACCATTTGGCAAGTGGGGATTAGACTTCATTGGTCCTATTAATCCACCTTCAAGCCAAGGACACAAGTGGATTTTGACTACTACTGATTATTTCACTAAATGGACTGAAGCAGTTGCTTTGAAGGATGCTAATGAGACATCAGTCCTAAATTTTTATCAAGATCTAGTGTCTAGGTTTGCAACTCATGACTCTATTATTTCAGATAATGCATTAGCATTCATTGGATTAAGGATATATGATTGGTCTATCAAAAATAACATATTTCTGAATACTTCATCAAATTATTACCCTCAAGGTAATGGACAGGTTGAATCAACTATTAAAAATCTAATTAAAATCATAAAGAAAACAGTTGATGAAAATCAGAGGTCTTGGCATGATAAGTTAAAATTTGCATTACGGGCTGATAGAATTACACCTAAAAGATCAATAGGTAATTCACCCTATGTGCTTACATATGGAAAGGAAGCCAAGTTACCAATAATAGTGGAGCTTCCAACACTTAGTTACATAAAAAAGCTAGAGTTACTTGAAGAACAACCAATGGAAATCAGGCTTGCACAACTGATTGAATTTGAAGAAATTAGGAAAGAGGCCTTAAAAACATTGGAAGTACACTAGGCCCAAATGAAGAGAAATTTGATAAGAGGGCAGTACCAAGAGTTTATAAAGAAGGAGATCTAGTTTTCAAGTGGAATGAGTTGAAGAGCAAACTAGGACATCATACAAAGTTTGATGCAATGTGGGATGGACCATATATAATAATAGAATGCAAGCAACACAATGCATTTCAGCTTGCTAAGTTAGATGGTGAGGTGTTGCCAATCCCAGTTAATGTGATTCACCTCAAGCTATGCTATTAGTAAGGTAGCCTTATGCTGCAAATAAGTGCTTCTGGACATTTAGTTTCAGTTATTGTTTTGTTTTTCCAAGAAGTTCTTTTGCACATGTTGCTGATTTTGTTTTAAGAAAATCGGTTTAGTTTTAGTTTTTTAGTTTGTTGTTGTTGTTGTGTTCAGTTAGTGTGAGTTGCAGAAATTCTCTAAGTTTAGGGCAGAAAAGACTCTATTGCCCAATGGAATTGCAAAGGCTACTAGTTCAAAGTTGTTTATTAGGCAAACACCCCTAAGAGGCTACCAGAAATGTTACTAATTTTTTGTTCACACTTAAAATTAGTTTAATCTAAGTATAATTGTTCAGAAGGAATAAAAGAAAACTTCAAGGTTATGCATTTATTGAACAGATTGATATCTTGACAGAGCAAAAAGGAGTTTTAGTTGACAGGATAGCCCATTAGTCTAATCAAGATTGATGAGTTATCATGACAAGAGAATGGGATTGCCAAGGTACCAGTCATTCAAGAAAAATGGTTGTTTTTGCATCATGTTATCTTTTAGGAGTTATAAGTTAGATTGATTATTCACTTAATTAGTGTTGAATAAAAGAAAGAAAGATATTTGTATTGAACTGTTATTTCATGTCATGTTTTGAACATACATTCAAGTATCTGTTACTTTATCTCAAGCATTGATTGAAAAAGAAGTACATATATATCATATGCATAAGAGAAATTAACTGACCATGTTTAAAGGAAATGTTCAAATGTGTCCCACAAAAGCCATGAGAGTAACTAGACTAAGAAATTGTTGACATGCAAGCTATACATCTGTTTGATAAAAGAAAAGAAATAAACCTATGATAAAATGAAACATCCATCATTGCTTGAGCAAGAAGGTTGTTTGTCGATGCCGGCCTTCAGTCTTGAGTCTTCAGACTTTACTTTCAGCTCCATCATCAGTTGAACCTACAAAATTTTGGGGACAACTCTGTTAATGCTTCAAATGTTTAAAGTTATCACATGCTCTTATCAAATAGATACATCAATTTATCATATCATGCATTCATATAAGATATTAGATCATATATATGACACAAATTAGGAAGAAACCATGAAGAAGATCAATCAATACCATCAGTTATATTTTTTATGATAACTTGTTTATTCACTATGTAGGTATAGGACAAGTATTGTTGATGATTTGAAGAAAAATACACATGTGGATTAAATGTGGCTCCCACAAGGGTTTGAGCCCAATATGTTTTCTTTTCTTTTGAAAAGAGTATTACAAAAGACAAGATACATCATTCCACACTACACTATGAATCATCTAATCAACTTGCAAAAAAAGTTATGTCATCATGACATTATTATAGTTGATTGGAGCAAATCAGATTAATAGGACTAAATCAAGTTGATAAAGTGCAGAAATCAGATTACAATCATAGTAGGTATTCTATCTTTTTCATATCATTATTAGAGTACCACTTTTCTGTCGTTTTTTATGTCACATTTACAAAATCAGACTTAAGAAATGGTAGAAGAATGAATAGATATAAGAAAAATCATCAAGTATAGTCATCAAGTGTAGACATGGTCACGTGTTAAATAGGTTTCTATTGCATATCAGAAAAGAGAAACAAGCTACAGGAGCCTTCATTTGTTAAGCATATGATATTCAAAGAAGAGTAAAAGACATGACCAAAATGATGCACATCTTGTAGTCATTACCATATGAATGTTTACATCACTATCCAATGATAATAAAAAAGTGGCAGAGTAGAGAAATATCAAAATACAGGTATCATGGTCTCTGATAGAATGAAGAAAATATCTACAAATACTAGATGCTACAAGAGAGATCAAACAGTAAGGCATCAATACCTTTGATTGGTAGTAGTCAACTATTTCTTAAACATACCTTGTAACTGCTAACTATCACAATGATGGAGGAGAAACAGTAAAGGACTCAGAATATATATATGCCATAATGACAATGTGACATGAGGCCATGACATTCAGATATAGAAAGATGGATGGAACCCAAAGATAAGATGTTGTTCATAATCAAAGCAACTAGTATGCAAGAGTTGTCATAGATAATGCAAGGTTTTATAATGAAGAGCACATGATAAAGAAGCCATACCTCAATCATAATGAAAATTAGTTATGGAAATGAGGTAATAACAACTAAAGGTAGTCATGTTTTTTTTTTTTTTAATCCTTGTGATGATATCATCATCAAGAGTAGACAGTCAACTATGATATAGACAAGTCACAATGCTAAAGTAGAGATACATTCTAAAAAGTGGAGACAACTGTATATGCTAAAGTAATAATGTTGACAAAGGCACAAGACAAGCAGTCATTATCTCATATATCATTGTTTCTAACTAACATAGTTATGATAAACATTTGCCATGATAAAGGGATAAAAAAGATCAAAAACATGATATATATATGCTACAGGAAGGTCAAAATGCAAGGATAAATGTGAAAGAACAACATAAAGATGATTACTTGACAGTGAATCAACTAATACAAATGGAATACCAAATTAAAGTCACTTGTATACAAGATTGTCATCTATCTCTTTACAAAAGAAGAAATGTATATTATTGCTCAAGATTACAGAAAGGAGAAATTGTCATCATTCAGAAAGTTAAAGTAACTTGAAGAGCAGGTCTGTATAAGATCAAAAAGGATTTCTTTATGATAGCACCTGAAGTAATAGATCTAATTTTCAAAACTGAGTTCATTCCATGCACAGAAATAAAAAGGGGATGCTCATGATAGAAAGTGAATGTTGTTACAATGAAGCCTCTCGAAATGCAAACACATGGAGATGTATTAAAGAAGGGTAAAACCTTCACACATTTTATACATATGGTGGAAAGAGAATAGCTACAATGTATTTATTTGCATAGCTGTGACCAATAAAAATGGATAACAATTACAGAAAGGTGTTCCTACACCATGGCCGTGCATGAAGGATACAATCAAAGAGATGTATGAAAAAACAGCAAAATGCCATAGCTATATCAGCAAAAGTCTATGTGCCTTAGAATCTGGGAAAAACTTTGTTGAAACCCTAAATACTTTTGCATCTATAGATGAGAAATGATAAGTATATAGAGAGAAATATGCATGGCTAAGACAGGAAAATCATCTTTTTGCTTAAAAATTAATACCCATCTACAAACAATAAAGCCTTTTTCTCTTACACAGAAATCATCTTTTGTTCCATCCTTGTATCTACAAAATGAATTGGGGCATAGCCATGGAGAAATTTAAGGGTTACTATGTAAGAAAATATGAAACCCTTGTATTTTTTTTAAACCTTTTTTCCATTTTCTTTCATACAACGAAATGAAAGCTACAGAGATTCATCTACTGCCATGGCCATGACAAGAAAGGTTCTGGATGTACAAAATGAAGTACTCATCTCAGAAATTTTGAAACCCTTATCTCATTTTTTGTCTTCGGGTTGAAGGAACACTACAGAAAGAAAAGTGAAGCATGGTCGTAACCAAGAAGGTTCATGATGCACAAAATTACAAAACCCTTATCTCTTTTTCAAGATACAGTGATAAAAGAACTTGAAGAAAGTAAGAAGAACCAGCAAATTTACCTCAAGATTGCAGAGGAAGAAGGATAGTATAGCCACAGCCTCTCTTTTGAGGATTTTCTTATCATTTTTTTTCTCACATTTGTAGGGAGTCTAAAGGAAAACACAAAATAGAAAACAAAGCATAATGTCAAAGAACTTGCAAAGGATGGTAATTGCATGGCCGTGACCATAGAGCTAAGAAAGGTATAGGAAAATGAAAGAAATGCTAGCATGAAACTAAAGATACAACACTCACCAGATGCCACCATTCCTTCTTATTCAAAAAAGTGGAAAGACCTCATGGAGTTTGACCTCAGGGACCCAAGGAGTAGCAGAAGAAGATCAAACCCTAAAGTTTAGGGTTATTCACTGTTTTGTTTGAACCTTCTTTCTCATCATTCTTATTTTACTCATAAAATGACAAACATTATTACTAAATCTATTTTTCAACCAAGGTCAAAACTTAAATGATGTGGCCCCTAGTGGTTTTTACATGGAGTACTGATAGGAGGGGTGTGAGAGATGACAAAGGTGGTCTGTAGTAATAAGGGTAAGGCTTATGCCTTAATGCCTTATGATATTCAATGTAAATGCCTTTCCTTCTAATGTCGACTATTTTAGTGAAACATGATGCTCATTACCTTGAGGTTGGCATTAGACATTGCATGGCCAAGTAGAATATTCCTTATGACTTTTTAGGAATCATCATATGAAGACATAGTTGTGAAGACAAGATGCATACAATTTGGCAGGGGCCTATTATTAGAGTTCATTGATTTGCATGATGAGACATTTGGCAATGATGGTGGGGGTCTTTCATTGACATTAGACATTGCATGATGAATGTACTTATGTATGGAGTAATAAGGGTATTTTTACCTTAGTGCATGGCAAGGATGTAAAGTCAAAGGGAGATATAAGGTTTTTGACTTATGATTTAAATAGTAAATGTATTATAATTAATTCAAGATATTATTGGGACAATTACATTAATTGTTACTAATAATAACTTAAATAAATTATTGTAAATATAAGTTATTTTTGACTTGTGCATGGAGTGATAAGAGGAATTGAGCCGTTAGTTTGAGCTTTCAGTTGGGAGTAGATTGAGGAGTTATATGGGTAGTTCACCTTGAGTTAGGATTCCATTTCATTGGTACATGGACCAACACCAGTTTTAACACATTATATCTATTTTTCCATCAGTTTGGAGGTATTTTTTTTGCATGATTTCAGGTTTGCACGAGAATTAGTTATCATTTTTTGCATGTGCTATTTTGAGATAAGTAAGGTTCAAATTCTAGTTGTCTATAGGTCAATCTTTTGACCTATCTTTTCTATATATTGTATAACTTCATTCATTATGCAGTTAGTTCTTGATTCTCATTTTGATTTAGACAGATTGGAGAATTTTGTAGCTCATTTTTTACAATTTTTATTAAGAGATCGACATGTTATAGGTTCTATTTTTTGTCTTCTTTGCAGTGTTTCCTTTGTTTCTTTGAGATCAAATAAGTTACCTTTCCATTTAGTGCTAATTATTTGAAGTGATTTGATGAAAAATTTTCGTGTTTAACCTTTAAACCTTTAAAATTGTTGTCTCACTTTCTTTCTTGCAGCATTAAGCATATAATCATCATAGGTCTTAGGTTATGTTAACCAGAAATAATCTTTTTGTGTTGTGAAAAACCATTTCCTTCATAGAAAGCCTATTTTCAAGCCTCCCTTAGAATCACTTTTGTGATATTTGTGCCAAGATTGGATTGTGTGAAAGTCAGATTTCTAAGTTATTTTGTGAACCAGATTGTATATTTTTATCCAAATTAGGTGCGTCACCGAATTTTACAATTTGCATTTCATATAGTTTCTTTCTTCCCTTTTCCAAAACAGAGAAAAACATACATTCCAATAGAATATTTTAAGGGAACCAACCTAGAATCTAGAGGTCTAATTTCATTATAGGGCACCCACAACCTGAAATTAGTCCCATGTTACATAGAATTGTACAGTTTTTTCAGCCTTGCATATGGGTGCAATTCCCAGTGATAACAGTTTTCTCTGATCAGCCTGAGGGGATTCATCATTCTTGCTCAGCTTGTAGTCAATTGTTATGGGGGTATAAACTATTTTAGAATCTTCCATTCCAAACTTTTTCAACAATTCCTTGACATATTTTGATTGTGAAATAAAAATGCCCTTATCTATTTGATTAATTTGCAGCCCAAGGATAACGTTCATCTCTCCACACATTGACATCTCAAATTTTTTTTGCATCTCATTTGCAAAGTCCTTACACATACCTTCATTTCCACCTAAGATTATGTCATCCACATAGACCTCAACAATCAAGATTTGAACTTTGCTTACCTTGGTGTACAAATTACTATCTGCAGACCCTTTACTGAATCCCTACTACAACAAATACCTGTCTAACCTTGCATACCAAGATTTGGGAGCTTGCTTCAGTCCATACAACGCCTTCTTCAATCTCCATACCATATCTAGTTTATCTAACAACTGGAATCCATCTGGTTGCTCTATGTATACTTCCTCTTCCAACTCACCATTCAGAAAAGTAGACTTCACATCCATTTGATACACTTTGAAATCCTTATGTGTTGCATAAGACATAAATAGTCTAATAGCCTCTATTCTTGCCACCAGAGCATAAGCTGCCTCATAGTCTATTCCTTCAACTTGTGAATATCCTTTACACACAAGACTTGCTTTATTCCTTACCACTTCTCCATTCTCATTTAGTTTGTTTCTGAATACCCACTTGGTTCCAATCACATTCTTATTCTCTATTCTTGGGACAAGTTCCCAAGTCTGATTCTTGTCAATCTACATTAGTTCTTCTTCCATAGCCTTGACCCAATACTCATCTTTGCGTGCCTCCACCACTGTTTTAGGTTCAACTTTAGAAATCACACATAGATTTACATGTTCTTCAACAGCTCTGCTTCTTGTCAATACACCTTTGCTCTTATCACCAATGATCTAGTCTTAAGTGTGATGCCTCTGCACATACTTAGGTGTTTTAGGGATTCTTTGCAAAGCTTCTTGTTCTTCAACTTGCACTCCTTTTTCTATAGCCTTTTCTTCTTCACTGCTTGGAAACTCATCTAATTCATATCCATTCACCTCTGAGTTCATCTGTAGATCCCAAACATCTCCAATCAACATGAATATTGCTCTGTACTAGAAACAACTATGTTCTATCAAACTAAACTTTTGTTACTCAATACTTTCAAGCCAATCATCAAAATCAAACAAAATTCTGAATGTAGATGTTTCCAATGATTAATAATCATATGTCAAAACCACATAGTAATATCTTCAATAGCAGACCAATGTAGACCAAATTACTAGAACACTGTAGCGTGATTTTACCAGATAGATACTTAGCCAAAATTCATAACATGTCTTCTTACCTAATCAAATTTTCTTGCACAATAGACTTGTTGTTGATGATAAGATCCTCATTACAAACCAAACTAATTTGCACAACTCTACCTTTATCCTTTGCAGTCACACTCTATTTCTTGACTTAAAGATTTTTTCCTAATCCTTGACCTTAACCCTTTGTGCTGAGACATCATCACCATTCCTTTGGTAGGGGAGAAAATATTTTCAATAAAATTCCCCTTGAACCAAAGCTCTCATCTCAGTTTTTGAAGGAAATATCTGCATAGGATATCGGTACAGGTTCACCATTAACCTCTATTAATTCCTTCTTTATCCAAATCTTACTCATCTCCTTCTTAGTCTCTATCAGATCAAGTTTTTGTACTAGCTTGTTCTTCTCCACTAGATTATCCTTCTTCTTGCTTCTGCTTTTGTAGAACTTTGAAATGTGTCCATCCTTATTGCAATTATAGCACACAACATTCTTTTGATCAGTATTCCTTTCATTCATTCTAGATCTACATTGCCCAAATCTATTGCATGTACAATAGTAGTCGTTGAAAGATTTGACTATTCTATCCTTGCCATAGCCATTTCTGATTTGACTTCTACACTCATTATCTCTATTTCCCATCTTATTGCATGCAAAACACCTAATAGAGTTCTGACTCACTTTACTTTTGCATATATTAGTTGTATGACCAACTTTATTGCATGTGAAGCATTGACCAGGGAAGGATGGAACATTTTGATTACTTCTACTTCTACATTCTATTGCTTTGTGTCCATACTTATTACATGAATGACAAAAACTATTGAAAGATGGGTACCTTTGAGCATTTGGTTGTATGATCAGAGGTCCTCTAGATTTATTCTTTTGATTCCAAATCTACTTGCCATTGTTCCTCAGATTTCAAGTCTAATATGATTTTGAACTTTCTCCTTTTTCAAATCCTAAACCCTTTTTATCATTGGGACTTTTCTGACTTGCAATCATCTCATCAAGCCTTGCAGAACTTATCTTAAATTTTTCTTCATAATTCTTTGCCTTCTCCAGATCTGATTTCATATTCACAACTTCTTTTTCAAGCCTTATACATTCTTCATATTTGCCTTTCACCATTAGGTTCAGATATTCCTCAATCCTTGCCTTCTCTTCAACTTGCACTTTTAGACCATTCATAGATTCATTTGCTAGCCTAAATTGTTCACTAACCTCCTTATTTATTTCTTTGAACATCTTGACTTTCTCTCTTAATTTTCTGATACATTCATCTACTTCTTTAACATTATCCTTTAGATCTTTGATTTATTCTTCAGCGCACTCTAGGTCTTCAAGAGCAACCTTGAGTTCTTCACTTCTGATGGACATCCATTCATCTTCTGAAGATCCATCAAATATGGGATCATTCTTCTTGTGAACCATCGTAGATCTACCTTAGGTTGTTAAGCTCTCTTCTAAGGGACCTTACTCTGATACCAACTATTGAATGCACAAGACAATTGAGAGGGGAGTTAATCAGTTGCATCAAAAATTTCAAACCCTCACAAACATATTCACATCCACATCAGTTCACTTAAACCCTTAATTTATTATGATGATTAAATATGAGAAGCAAATAACAAAAACTTAAATACATCAACACCATACACAAGAGAACACCAGATTTTATGTAGAAAACCATAAAAGGGAAAAACCATGGTGAGGATTAGCTCACAATATAATGTAGTAGCAATACAGAATTACAAAGGCTCACTGCCCAAAAGAGAAAATGCTCACTACAGGTGGACTCACTATCCAAGTGGACTCACTTCCCACTAAGAAAGAAAGAATGAAATGAGAGAAGAATGGCTCACTACTAGGCTTTGAACTGATATAGTTGCATCTAACCTATGCAAGGAGTTCAATTCCAATGAATCTCAATATCCATCACAACACAAACAACATCTTCCCAGCATCACTGAAAATAGTAGATACCTTCTGTTCACTACATCTAGTAGCCTAACACATGAAATATCTCACTACCTTGATAAAATTCACATCAAAAACATCATATTCCCTGCACACACATCCACTTGTGACTCCTTGACACTTATTTATACAATCACCAATCATGAAAATATTCTACAAGCTCAGCAACACGACTTAACCCATAAAATTCAATTTAGGTCTAGACCTAAACATTATTGTGGAGGAAAGGAATGAATGTAGACCACACCACACTTTAGCATGGACCTAAATCCAATCTTACATTCTTCATCATGCTTTCACAATCATGAAAGCATAACCGAAATTAGTGAAAACAACCAAGTCAACCAAACGTGTGTTAACACCAAGAACTTTTAAGCACACGCTTCCTCAAAGATAAACACACCTTGTAAAACTTGCATAGAGATTTAATGTAGTCTAGAAAGATCCAAAATAATCTTGAATTCTCTTGGAAACCAACAAATTCAACCACAACAACTTTCACCTGAAGGAAGTTCACAATCTGCTTAAGAACAACACTGTCAAACTCTGCTACACAATAAATTGCTTTTCAGAACACCAAATAAGAAACCTTCTAGATAGAAGATAGATAAGAACCTTATAAGCATATATCCAAAATTACAACACCTAAAACCATTTTGCAGAAAAATGTGGAGCAACATACTTTCTCCTAGACACACTGCAAACACTATCAAACACTGTCTTCAAACTAGTGAACATAACTTTCACTGTACAATGATCCAGACTACCAAATTCTAGATTTAGCATCTTTAAACACTTTTCAACAACATATCCAAACTGCACACTTAGATCTCCAACATAGAAGAAATGCAGAGCAAAAGGTCAAACAGCTTTCACTAAGTCAGAAGACTTTTTCAACACACTATTTCCAATATTAATCAAATTTTATCAAAAGCACTTGGAAACCTAGAAAGAGGAACATATTCTTAACATGTTCAACACTCTTCAAGGAAATCATATCATCATTAACTCAACAACTTAACCAAATAACAATGGTAACATTAGAGGATACATTGACACTAGTGACAACACAAACATGTTGACATCAATGACAACACTGATTAGCACATACTTGCAACATATTATGCTATAGTGCTGCTCTTTGAACAAGATTTACAAACTCCTAGATTTCTTTCTTTGGCTGAAGTTTGATTATTGATTTAGAGTTGTTGGGATCACTGGCTAATGATCGGCTCGTACCACTTCATCATGACTTGGTATGGTTTCAGTTGCCTCTCACCTTCAATCTTTGATCAACCAAATTCATTGAGGTTAAGTTGCATTCTATGAGTTTGTTTCCCTTGAGTAATACATCTTGCTTGGGTTGGATATCACATCATCTTGTTTGATGCATATAGGAGTCAACTCTAACACACTTGAGTAGGGTTTTTATTTGAATGTTTGTCATTACTCATCACAATCTCAGAGACACTTAAGATTTAGAGCACACACTATTTGTTGTTACTGATCTAGCTATTCGTGAGGTAGGAATACCAAAGTGGGGGTTTGACTAGGACAAACTCCTATATAGCCATGACCATTTTCCCTCTTTCTTATGTACAAATTTGAAGATGAAACTTTTGATGATGACGAGTGACAGGAAGGAAGAAGGTACAAAGATGAAGATTGACAAACATAGTTTTGTCTGCATAGAAACCCTAGGACCCTAGTGTCCAGTGCTAGTGTCCTACCATGTGAGGCTTTCCTTCCAGTGATAGGTTCTATCTCTCCTACTATTCTCTAATCTTCTCCTATTTATATGCTATGTGACGTTTTTTGTAGATTTACTCAGTTTATAATTTAGGTTTATACTGTAGACACCTAAAATTGACTTGCTCCGCAAGCCAATTTCCTATATCTCTACACTGCCAATGATCCCTCTTAATTAATTAAATAAATGCAATTTATTTAATTAATTTATCCCTAATCATCTACCCTTAGCCATTTATTTATCTTTTGTGATCAATTAATTCATTTAATTTATCACTATACCTTATAAATATATCCTTATTGATTAAATAAATATTCTCAATATTTTTTTAGTTAATTTCTCCATCTCCTAATCCTAATTAATTAGATAAATCATACTTATTTGATTAATCTACCCTACTAATCAACCTAAACCTAGCCTAGTTGATTAAATAACAATTATTTAATTAGCTACCCTAGCCTACATGACCCCTAGACCTAAATTAATTAAATAAATCATTATTTAACTAATTTTAATCCTCCATTAGCCCACTAACTAATATTTTCCATCCGCTTTAATTAAGTTAATCACTTGATTAACATGGTCAAACTTTGTTTAACCCATCCTCCCACACATTTTGAATAAAAATCAATTTTTTATTCAAAAGGTCACATGACCCTTCCATTTCATCTTTCTATTTTCATGATAAAACATTCACCATGAAATTAGCTTACACATGTAAGGCCTCAAGAAGGTGCATGTGTCACATGTCCTTACACTCCTCAATAAAACTTAATTTTTAATTCAACACTCCCCCATGAAATGAATTTTTAATTCATTCACTTGTCATATCCAACTCTTCCCTAAAATGAATTTTTAATTCATTTTAATTCTCATCACCCTTCCCCATGTGAATTTAAAATTCACATGTAATCACATCCATCCAATATTGTTGATGAGATCTTAGCCCTTTATCTCCTTCTCTCATCTCAACCATTGATCTATACTTTGAATCCTAGCCACTAGATTCAAATCCCCCTCAATTGGCTTATAAATAGAGCCCTCACCCAAGCAATTTTCATAACTTCCTCATCCTATCATAACTATGCCAAAATTTGAATCAAATCTCCTCATCATTCCATCATAATGCCAAAATCATTCTAGCCTCTCTATCCATATCCAATCTCTCATCTCAAATACCATCTCAATCTCTATCTAAATCCATCATCCTCATCATATTGTGTAGAAAGTTAATGAGCAATCTACACACAAATCATCTACTTGGGTAAAGTTAGGAGGGTCTTGGTGCACAACTCTCCTCAACCTTATCAAGGAGTGAAGAAGGTTTGAAGATCTTGAAAGGTATAAAATCTCCTTGTTTTGAGTTTCTTTCTTATTTATCTTCTCTTCTTATTTTCTTCATCTTCATATACATTGCATAATTTAGTTAATTTCTTAGTTATCGATCTTTCCTTCTTGCAACAAAGGAATAGAATCTAAACAATTTGGCTCTCCCTTGAGGATTGTAGCCAAGAACTAAAGTCTTTGGTGATTCATGTTCCAATGTGACTTGGAGAAAGGTTGATCTAGGTTAGTTCATTGATTAGTATAGACTCCCTTTTACCATATCACATTTTGGCGAAGTCGACGTATCTTACACTTACACTTACTGATTTTATTGATGTGTTTGATTAGTTAATCAATTTATTAAACACTTATATTGAATATCTTATTTATTTTATGTGTTTGGTTAAGGAAAGAAAAACACTTAAACATACACTTCTCTTAGATTAGAAAAATTAAAAAAAAAAAAAACAAAAATTTTCTTCTATCCCTTAATCAACATTCGTCATCTTGTCATCATCTTTCCTCTACTTCTCATATCTACTTTCTTCTATCTTTGAGTTTTGGACAAAAGTAGGTTCATGTCATTATGTCAAATCTCTTTCTTCAAGACTTTCATGCATATGATTAGCCATTTACTACTGATGATTTTGATATGCTAGATGAAGCCCTAGATGACTCATTTTGATAGAACCATCCTCTACGACTCCTAAAACATCTCTTTTTCAAAGATTAATCAACACAATTTATGTTTTCAGTTCCCAAAAAGACCCCATGAAACTAAAAATTATTGTACATCTTCATTCTGATGTTCTACAACCACAATCTAATCATGTGCTTACCATTTGAGGTGTTCCAAACCCACCTCAATCTCCTGGTTACAATTTTTACTTTGTAAAACAACTTACTAAAAACAACCAACTTTTTTAAAATGTGTCACAATAACCTCATTACCATATAGTTTCTCAGACATATAACACTCGAAATAACAAACTGAATAAAAATACAATTTGTTCTAGCTTCTCTTCCACCTCCTGCACCTTTCCTCCCTCCATCTCCACATATTTCTCAACATGCTAGTAGATAATATGATCTTATCGAGTAGCTTTGTGCTACTCTAGCTAAAATCTCACTATGGGAGTTAGTACAAACTTTTCCCACTTACCACAAAATGCTCTAGGAGGCTCTACAAAAGGCATTCATTCCACCTTCTATTAGACTGAATGATATACGAACCCTACTAAATTTTATGCATTTAATGAATCTAGATATCATCTTTCAACAACATGAGTTACCTCCTCTCAAAATTCTAAAGAAACATGACCCTCTCATGATTTTGGTCATCATTAATATAATAGAAATAAAGCATACTATGATCGATAATGGATCAGGTCTTAGTCTTTGTGGCATAGACCTATTACATAAGATCAACATAGTAACCTTTCTTATAAAACTTGATACTCTTAATATTTGTGGCTTCTATAATGCTAGTAGACAATCACTAGGTACAATCACACTACCTATTGAGATAGGACATGCGACTTTGCCTACGCTTATTCATATTATGCCTAATACTTTTTAGTGTAACCTTACTCTTGGTAGACCATGGATTCATGCCATTTAGACAGTCCCATCTACTCTTCACTGTATAATGAAGTTCATTTATAACAACAAAATCTATATGGTTGAGGCTGATCTGAATCTAGAAGGTTGTTTACAAGTAAATACTGGATCTTAACCACCCATTTCTAAACCTCTAAATACTTTGATTCCTTCTTCAACAAAATCTTATCTATTATCTATAGTTGATACCAAGAGCACTGACCAAGAATGTTTGTCACTTTGAGTGAGTTTTCCAATGATGACTGGGGTTTGTTATATTTTACACCCACATTTATATAGGTGAGTATAAAGTCTCACCACAAAAGTTTGAAACTCCAAAAGTGGTTTTAGTTTCCTCTACACAATCTATTCCTTCTAAAAAACCTAAACTCACTATTCCAACTTCTTCTAGTTCCATAGATTTAGTTGATTATACTTCTACTATCGACTATGCCACTAACAGTGACCCACCATCTCTAATGGAAATGGCATCCTGTTATGGTCGAGGTTTTCAAATATTGTCACAAATTGGATATTAGAGGCAATGGTCGTGGTTTAAAGGAACAAGATATCAAGATCCCTTAGAGCCTAATCCACATGGTTCTTCATCTACTCTTGGATACCAACCTTTGAAGCCCACTAAAGCTTCTTGTCATACCTATCTCAATGTAAATAAAATTTCTATATCTAAAAATTCTTCTACATCACTTAATCTAATTTATCCTAAACTAATAGACATAATTTCTACTACTAGGATACCTTCTTTGGATAGTTTCCCAATGGATGAAGCTTTGGTTGAGTTCCCAGGAGCCTATGAGCATATTCCTCATTACCATCATGATCATGGATTTCCCTATTGTTTAAATCCTAAGGTATATTTGGGGAAAGACACTTGTTTATTGGATGATACCTCAACATCTCAAGAGATGCTTCAGGAATCTCCACTTTCACCTGATGTCCTAGACCACAGTACCCTCCTTGTTGGAGATATTGTCAATGTCTTGATGGATGTAGATAACTCTAAGAAAGTTATCCTAATTGGAAAATGTCTTGATTCTGATGAATAACATGAACACTCTTCTCTTCTACATGAATTTCTAGATATATTTTCTTGGACTTATTTAGATATGCCTAGCATTGACCCACAAGTTGTAACACACAACATTGTGTTGCATCCTGATTCCAAGCCTCTAAAACAACGGATACAAAGGATGAATCCCAAGGTGGCATTGATAGCTAGGACTGAGATTCAAAATCTTTTACAAGCTATCTTTATCTAGTCTATTGACTATTCCTCTTGGATATCAAATATTGATATCACTAAACCCAACAATAGTATTCAGATATGTATTAATTTTCACGATTTAAAAAAAGCTTCTCTAAAAGATGAATTTACTCTACCTAACATTGACATGATTGTTGATTCCACTGTTGGACATGCATTACTCTCCTTTATGGATGACTTCTCTGGATACAACCAAATTTTCATCAATCCTCAAGATCAATATAAAACATCTTTTATCACACCTTGGGGAATACTTTGTTGGGTGGTCATGTTGTTCAGACTAAAGAACACTCGCATGAAATACAATGTGCTATGACACTCATCCTCTATGATTTTATTCACAATATCTTAGAGGACTATGTCGATGACATTATAGATAATTTTGTCTTGTGTTAGGATCACATCAAAATCCTCTACCAAATATTTGACCGTATATATAAATACAACATGTGCTTGAATCCCCGTAACTACATCTTTGGCAATGATAGAGGCTAGCTACTGGGATTCATTATTTCACATCATGGTATTGTGGTGGATACAAAGAAGATTGATGCTATTATAAACATGCCACATCTGAAAAACATTTCTCAACTTCGTAGTTTACAAGGAAAGATTTGGGCTATTTGTTAGCTTGTCTCACAACTAGCAGATCAAACTCTCCCTTTTACTCAACTTCTTAAGAAAGATTCTCATTTTTATTTGAATGAGGATTGCCAAAAGGATTTTTATGATCTAAAAATCTATTTGTCCAATCCTCCTATTTTACATCTATCCATTTGTGGTCATCCTTTCCTTCTTTATACTTTTGCTTCACCTAATGCTCTTGTAGCACTATTGGCACAACATGATGATGATGGTAAAGAATGCACTATGTATTACATCAGCCAAACTTTGCTTATCATGAAGTCTTATATTCTATAATTGAAAAACAATGTTTAGCTCTTATATTTGTAACACAAAAGTTAAGACATTATCTTCTAAATGCTAAAACACATGTCATTGTGAAATTCAATCCTTTGAAACATCTCTTCACTAAAAAGGATCTTTCAAGACATTTGGCCAAGTGGGTGATGTTGTTAACATAATTTGATCTTAAATTTGTCTCTCAAAAGGTGATTAAGGATCAAGTGTTGACCAACCACTTAGTCGACGCTCCTTCACCATTTTATCTTTAAAATCAAGACTCATTCCTCAATGAACATGTCTTGTCCTTGGACATTAATCAAAGATGGGACTTGTTCTTTGATAGTTCTAGGTGTCAAATTGGCTTCGGTGCTGGTGTTATAGTAATTCCCCCTTCAAGTAAGCCAATTCCTCTATCTTACCATCTCAACTTTCTACGTACCAACAACATTACAAAGTACAAATATATTATTACTGGGTTGCATGTGGCTTTGTCTCTTAATATTCAACATTTTCACATATTTGGTGATTCATAGTTAATTATAAGACAAGTCATTGGATCTTATCAAGCAAAGAAAGATAAGCTATCTTAGTATTGTGACTTGGCCTTATCACTATTCAAATATTTCTCCTCTTTCACAATCAACACCATTCCATGGAAGGACAATCAACATGCAGATGCAATGGAAAGTGCTGTGTCCCTTATATCCCATGCCAATTCATCCGTGGACTATCAGTTCACCATTCATAACCTTGCTTCACCATCTATATCTGAAGGTTCTTTTGATATTGCCTTTTGTTGTAAGATTGTTTCAGATGAATGGTACTCCCATATATTCCCATATTTTGATGATGGTATTTTTCCTAATTGTTCATCTAAAAACACTCGAGGTCATATTCACAAGCTCATGTTGTGCTACATTACACTAACTAATGTTCTTTATTGTAGAGGTTACAATGGCCTCCTTCTCCATTGTTTGAACAAATCAGAGATTCCTATTGCTCTGGAAGAGGCACATTTAGGTGCCTGTGGCGGGTATTTTGGTGGTCGATCTTGGTTCAAAAATTGCTTCGCATCGATTACTATTGACAAAGTATGAAACACGATTCCTTTGCTTTCATCAAAAAGTGCCCTTGATTTCAACAACATAAAAATCTCATCCAAGCTCCTACCCAAGGACTTTGTACCCAGGTATACCCTTAGCAATTTTCCATATGGGGCTTGGATCTTATTGCAAGGTTTTCTCCTCCTTCATTTCAAGGACATACTTTCATTTTCATAGCCACAAACTTCTTCACAAAGTGGGTCAAAGTGGTTCCACTCTGATCCATGACTGCAGAAGTTATCTTTTGCTTTCTCCATGATAACATTATTTCTGGATTTAATCTTTCTTCTGCTATTATCTTTGATAATGGTTCTTCATTTAAGAACAAAGAAGTGAAGAAGCTCCTTGCAAAATTTCACATTCAACATTGCTTATGTACACCATACTATCTACAATCAAATGGCAAAGCGGAAGCTTCCCATTAAAAAATCAAAGAAATCCTTTGAAATATTATTAATGAACATGGTAAAGATTGGCACACTCAAGTTTCTTATGCATTGTGGGCTTACTGAATGAGTGTTTGTATGCCTATGGGTACCACCTTATACAATCTCATGTATGGTGCCAATGTGACCATGCCTTTGGAGTTAGAAATTACTTTATTACAAATTTCTCTCAATGGTATTTTTGATGACAATTCGTACATAGAAAAAGGACTTCAACAACTTGAGATACTTGATGAATATCACATACACGCTCTCAAACATCTCCAAGCCCATCAAAAGAACATCCAACATAACTACAAGAAATGTGACATCCATCACTTGTTCGCGGTTGGTGACTTAGTGCCGTACGGAAATCAACATAGTGTAAATGCTCCTCTAGGTGAAAAGGAAAGTTTATCCTGAATTGGTTGGGACCTTACATCATCACCAAAGTCTATGGATCAGGTGCATATAGATTATCAACGATGAATGGTATGCCTCTCAAAGAACCTATTAATGATATTCACTTATGTAGAATCTATGCTTAGTTTTCCTTTCTTAACGTTAAATTCCATCTCATTCTTGAATAATATGCTAGCATTGCCTTAAAGCACACTATGGTAGATAGTTAATATACTTATCTATTTAGTATAGTGTGCTTCGTTCATGACAAACGTATAGTTGTTTTGAATTCTTAAAGTAGTTTTCTAAGTTTTTAGAATTATATTTTAGCATATAGTTGTGCACCATGTTAATTAATCATTGTTGCTTTTGGTTAAACAATTTTATCACATTGTTTACTTAGATCATAATTGTATTAATTCAACATGTGTGTACACCAAGCAATAGTAGTTGTATTTAATTAAGCAAATGTTTAATTAGACACCTAATTCATCCACATAACAACATCCCATCGATACATGTACATTAATTAAATCATTGTCGTATTTTGTAAAAATCTCATTAGGTTGTTTATTTAAATAACAATTGTATTTAATTTTCACATACATCTCAATTAACTACATTTAATTAGACCTTTGTATCATTTAATTAAACAATTTAATTAGGTTGTCTAAAATAAATCACAAAAGCATTTAATTAAATCATCCATAGCACAATAATATCAACCAAAATGATTATATAAGAGTTTTGATACATGTAAGAAAATGTGGTGCATCATAATGATACAAAATATACAAGTCTCATCAAGGATTGTGGCTACCAGATACCTCGAGCACTGGTGATGGCTATGTGACGGATGACTATCGATGGGAATCTATAGATGGTGAGTGACTACTGGATCCACTCCATGTCTACATGCCCTTGATCTCACCCTAAGCCATATTACCTCCACCCTGGCATCTGCATACTATTATTGTAGTTGATATCTCTTGGCTTGTAGCTGGTCCACCTCTTCCTGAAGAGTTATCACACAAGGATGATCCACTGTGGGTCTTGGTCATACCCTGGTTGCTTGAAGGTCTGCCAGACCTTGGACTCCCTCAGATGTGGTCTAGTCTAGCTCTACCAACTCCTCCTTATACACTGCCCTAAGATGTGTAATGGCCTTAAATATGTCTATTTGCCACTTGACAGTCTATTGTGGCCTATAGATGGCCTACACTAGCCACTGCATCTGCACAGTAGGAACCATCTTTGCTATGACCCAACCCACAAAGTTGAGCTATGTCTATGTGCCAATTGCAAAATATAAACAAAAATGACATCAACACCCTCATCATATATATCATGTAAATTAAAATCAATCACAATATCTAGTATCCTACTCAATCTCAAATAAGCACATAAATGTAATCTTCTCACTTGGATTGCCTACCCGCCAATCAAGATCAACTGGAGTAGTGACTGCGGCTCAGTCTATGGTCATTGATGCTACTAGGAGCATTGTAGTGGCAACTCCACTTGACTCCCCATGCTCATATCAACTTAGCACTCTACTTGTAGAGGGTAATGATTATAATGCATGAGGTTAGGTCCTAAGTCTCTCCTTAGTGACATTATCACCCTCCTCTCCTTGGCGTTGTCTCCCTCTTGATGATGGAACCGATTGATCTTCCTCCTCTTCATCATCATTATCATCACCATCTCCCTCCTCCTCTAACTCATCCCTTTGATCTACCTAAGGCCTAGGGTCACCGGTAGGATGATCTACAGGAAACATAGGGGCAGGACAAGCCATGCTCTACCAAGTTGTGTATGATGTGCTCACACCCACATCATCAATGTCAAACATGAGAGCTACATCCTTCACCTCATCATCTTGGTCACTCAAAGAGACATCCACAATGATAGGCTGGGCCTCATTCCTAGGCCTCACCATGTTGCGAGCCAAGTGTACATAAGTCAGACAAGTGGTAGGAAACCCATGCACACAACCATACTACCTCATCATCTGATCATAGTAGAACAACATGACAATGTGATCAAAATGACTAGCTAAGAGCCAATCTCTCTGCATCCTTGCTAGCTTCTGAGTCTTGCCCATCCATGCTCTATGACTCTTCTACAGTCTCCACAAGATGTCCTTAAGGTGTAGTCTATCAAATCTCACCCTACAATACAAAAGATCACCAAATCACCATAGTCTCTTCAACATGTAGGCATATGCCCATGGGCATGTCTAAATAGGCTCTATTAGGAAGCCCACTAGCCTTGTGCATGTAATATATATGCTCAAATTCCCACACTTGGAGAAGTGTACAGGCCATCAAGATATGCATCTCATAATGCACATAATGTCCTAGATCATGATATAAGTGAGCAAGCATGCCTTGTCCCTAGGAATAAATAGCCCTCTAGTCCTCCATTGGTCTAATCATATGAACAAGGCCCACATGAGGTGTGTTCCTCACCCATCCTATGTCACCACGAGAGTGATAGTAGTGATCATGATGTGATGCAAGATTGGTGTGACCACAACACCCTACTCCTACCAAGACATACGAATGTGCCTGATGGTACTAGAGGGCATGGTAGACTGAGATAATATATTTGAATTTCCTAGACATACTCCTCTAATTGATACTCATTGATCCTCACAATCTCACCTCTCACAGGTAATCATAGGATCTGGTACACATCCTCCAATGTGACCATCATCTCTCTTGTTGGAAGATGGAAGGTAGAGATGTCTATGTCCCAACGCTCCATGAGTGCCATCAGCATCATATAATGGTATCTAACAGTGGGCATTGTGTATACCCACCACAAATTGACATCTCCAAGGTACTTGCCTCTGTAGTAGTAAGCATCTCCACATGACTACGTACCAATGTGTACAAGTGCTTGTCGGCATGCTCTTGCATCTCTGGAGGCATCTACAATCACATCAATGACATCATGTCACTTCCACATCATCTGGAAATGAAAACAAGTTCAAACTTGCAAATTTCAACTGAAATCCTTAGGACACTAGCACCCTGGAGGGACACTAGTTCCTTGGCAGAACCCTAGTGCTCTGGCAGGACACTTATGCCCCAATGGGACTCTATAGCCTAGGTGGACACTAGCACCCCACGGGTCCCCTTTAATGCAAAAAATGACAAATTAACAATAGAAACTCAAATACAAAATTCAAAACTTGACTTAGCTCATGCACCTCCAAGCCATGTGCTACGTGATCCCTCAATGCGTCCAACCAGGCTGGTTGATATGGTTGCCTGTGTGGCATTGTCATTCTTGTGAGTCCTCAAATGAAAAAGAAAAATGAATAGTAAAAGGTAAAAACCTACTTACTATTTATAGTTAAAACACAACATTTTCACCCTTCTAATCAAGAAATCTTCATTCAAACTATCGTAACTTAGGATTCGAAACTTTGATTTTCATGTCATCTATTGTGTTAGAATCTTGGTTCCACCATCTTTTCCCTCATATACTTTTTGACTTGGTGTTATTTTGTTAAATAACCCTACCAAAGGTATATTCATAAAAATTCTTGAGAAAATTGTAGTGGAGAAATTACACCTTATTTCTACATTCATAGAAGTAAGAAGAAACAAGGGGGCATATATCCACCTATGATTTTCACTCTGGATCACATTCTTATTCCTCTTAGAGATTTTTTAGACTAACACATATTCTTGCATGCAAGATTCATTTTGCTTGCTCTGACAAAGTGGTTTTGCAGGATGCAATCCTTAATAATGTGGTTTTGTAGGTTCCTAGATTGGGGGCTCCATTCTTTCACTTGGTAACAATATGCATCCTCTACAGTATCCTTTACCTACTTATTTATTTTCCCATACTTTGGATTTTATATGCATGTAGTGTCAGAAACCCGCTAAAGTGGGAGATAAATGTAGCATAGTAAATTATGCTCCTTGAAGATGCAAGAACAATTTCACATTGTACTTGGGACCTACTTTAGTGTCCACTCCCTTACTCCATTTTAGGAGCAATTCCAGCCTTGGCCTTGCCTTCCAACTCAAGAGATATGTTACAAATTACATAAGACTTTACACATGATCGAATGTTGAAACCTCAAGCAATGTTTAAATCTTGGTTAAGTCTCAAAGACACCACACATATTTTGAGCTTAGTCTGCTAGGACATGTTATATATGAAAAGTGGGTTGATGGTGGATAGTGTTAAGATCTATCAAATCAAACCCTCCTTTCACAATAACACTCAAGGACAACAACAGAGTCGAGTCACTACAGATCAAAGATGACTTTGCTATAGGTTGATGTACTCAAGAATGATATGGAAAGATTGATTAGATTAAGAGATTTGTCAAACATTAGATTGGATAAGCCTCAAACCATAATTACAATGCAATCAGGTATAGATGGATAGAATGCTACATGAAAATGTACGTGAAGATGCTCAGGGATGATAAGAAACTCACAAGAAGTTGAATTTTTAGAAATAAAAACTTTGCGGACTACATGGAGGGTGCCCTAGTCCAATAGGGCATTTTTCTATAGATCCAAAGTAGTGGGATATGTCAGATTATTTTCAGCTCCTAATTTTGGTGCCAAGCCTATTGGGAGAA
This sequence comes from Cunninghamia lanceolata, assembly GCA_027924645.1. NCBI lineage: Eukaryota > Viridiplantae > Streptophyta > Pinopsida > Cupressales > Cupressaceae > Cunninghamia > Cunninghamia lanceolata. The sequence goes on along the minus strand of BSBN01000377.1, from coordinate 24,270,488 downwards.
CTATGAGGTGGGAGCCCTAGTCTAGGAGGGTCAAATATTAGCACATTTCTTCCAGATCCTGAATACTAATCCTTCAAACAACTTCTCTACACATTTACTTTTCCAAATCCTGCACCTATAACCTACAATCACAAAGAGAGGGGTTTGTGGGTTGTGGTGTTTAGGAGCTTGCCTTGTTTAAGTCCAAGAAGGACATTCAAGTCTTCCAACACTGTTGTTAGATAGAGTGCATGCCCAAGGAGGGTAGAGGCCAAATCAAATGATGAAATATAATGATTGAAACACAAATAGATGTCACCTTAGAGGTGAAGCCCTCACAGAGATGAAGGTCCTTCAAATCATGAGGAGATGGATTGATGAAGCTAAATTTGCAACAAACAAACATAATAACAACACAATTCTGTTCTACAACACAATGAATGCCTTGAAATCCCTTAGATCAATATCACAAGTTTGTATTGTCCATCTAGGTGTAAAATGAAGACATAAACTCACATGTATATGCTTTCTCGCTAACTTTCATAATTCAAATTGAAATGGCTGACAGAGAGAAACCTTTTTAAAGGTCCTATGCCAACACATTAAAATTTGGATCTTGGTAAATCAACCTGGACTTCATCTTGGGTGCCCAAGTCCCAAGGCTAATTTTTGGTCTTGATTAAAGTTTACTATGGGCCCCTAAGTCCCATTTGACATAGATTTCAGGGGAAATTACTCAGAGATAAGTATTAAGCTTGTAAAGTGTAAACACATGGACCTAAGAGCTAAACTAGGAGGTAAAAAGGCATAGGGATACTTTTTACTCCATAACATTTAGCCCCCACTTTAATATATGTATGATCTTACGATTCCATACATGCATTAAAGTATAGTCGAAGCACATCAAACACATCAAACATGCCAAGCACATAGAGCTAAGGCATACCCAAAGGTTGGAGGACTATTTCTAGCCCCAATCTCAGGTAAGCACTAGAAAACACATGGAAGACATACAAGATAGAAGGAAGATAGTGAGAAACACAAAACACAAAGAACACAATGAAGCATGCAATACACGAAGAATATGGAGAGAAGACATGATTAAGCAAATATATATATATATATATATATATATATATATATATATATATATATATATATATATATAACAAAGCGATGGGGAGGGAGCTCATTGCTACACACCACCATAAAAAAACACACAAGGAAGACATGTGAAAAGCAATTGGAATACACAAGTGCCGCATAGTATGTCATTGACATGCTATATGTATTATACACGACAAACACGGGTGATGGGAAGGAGCTTATTGCTAGGTCCCACCATCTAAAACATGCCAAACACACCTGACGGTTGAGCTATGATACCACAACTACCAAAGACACACTTGAGGGTGGATGACTCAAGATCCAACCTTGCCTCCACAGAGGACTTTGCATAAAAGGATGTGCACGAGCTTAAGAGATACACCATCCCGCCTTTCGCAGAAGGACTTTGTATAAAAGGATATGCACTAGCTCAAGAGATTCATAATCTTGCCTCATGATGAGGGCTTTTTTTCTTGCTTTTTAAAAGGATGTGCACTAGCTCAAGAGATACACCATCCTACCAACATGCTTTGTTAGTGTCAAAAGATAATTAGATAGATATCCTTATATATGCCCCCACCTTAAGGTGGTTGATACCACTTACCAATATCAAGCATATTAAGGTAGAGTGAAAACATGAAAAGGAACAAGATCTTTCACAAATCCCATGCCCCCAAAGGTGACATGTGCCATGATTGTTGAATGTTCCCACAAACACATTGATATGGATTGCTAAGATAAACAACAAGAGATAAGGTTAGAAAAACTCACTCTAAGATAATAACCAAATGAAAGCTATGCATAGCTCAGATATTAGATTACATCATGGACCAAGGCTACACTTGCAGGTTTGGAATCGAGTATAGTCGTTGGGCTTATACTACATATATCTCAAAACTGAGTGTAACAACAAGGTGAGATACAAAACCATCTAAAGTGCACAGAGCAGATTGAGTGTATGGCAAAGGTTTGTTACAAGAGATATGACAACATGATGTTGGCAAGAGACACTGTTCTAATGATTGAATGTTGTTATTGATGGCAACAAAGGGAAGAGACTCCATCGATATGACAAAGAGACTTTACTCCAGAAGCATAAATGACTAAGTATGAACAGTATACATTATATAGAGTAAGTAACAATGTTTGCAATGGTATGCCTCTGTAGTAAAAGATTAGTATATGTGGTTGAGGTATGTTATTAAGGATTGTTTGGAAACACTATGTTCAAGATTACAAGCCCTGATGACTTCTGGAAGACAAGTTATGAAATGGCTAAGTCCGGATGAACACAGTTAAGTTAGGAACAGTGTAGAGTGCATGAGTATTATGGTCCGCATTTATCTGCAAGTGATTGTATTGGTATGTGGTTTTGAGGCAGTATGGATAGGTGTCAGAAGCATACAATTAATGACTTATAGGGTCTGAAGTAATCCAGAAGATTTTCCACAAAACTCCAAGTTCCGGCAGTTGGTTTGCTAGTACTTCACCAAGGAAGAAGAGTCAATTATGAGTTTCACATTTCACCACACAAGGACATCTTGACATGCAGCTAGTAATGTATGATCTGTGAGGTATGATGAATGGTTGATGTGATTCCTTGAGTTTCTTTTGGTCCACATTAAGAATTTTGGTGTGACAGTTGGGTAGGTCAAGTATGTTTTGAAGAGACAAGCCGACAGACAATTAGATTCTTATACGGAGAAGTTATATTGTCTGATTAATAAATCTAAGTGATGGTATGATTGAAGCTAACCTATGTGAAGACTTTTGTATGTTTGTTTTATGTTCGCATTGCAGATTGTATACAAGTTCAAGCTGATAAGATGTAGTATTTATGTACACAGTTTATGTTTTGCTTGCTAACTTTATTATGAGATAAATCTTGTAGTGAATATATATACCTGATGGAATTTGATGATGGGGTGTTGTTGAAGTATATGATGTACAAATTTGAATTCTGTAGGATTATAAGCAGAGTGCAGAGCAGAAAAAATTGAACAAGGTTAGAAAATAGAGTATATGTAGTTAAGTTGAGAAGCAGGGGCAGAACAAATGAAGACCTTTGAATATGTATTTTGAACCTTCAATATAATTGTGATCTAACATGTGGTAGATGTATTTACAACAGTTCATTTTATTGCAGTGAGCCAATCCTTCTTTTTTTCTTCTTTTCTCTTAGTAGTGAGCCTTTGTGCAATGAGCACTTCTTCATAGGGTAGTGATCCCTAAGGTATTGAGCTATCATAAAATATTGTGAGCTAACACTCACTGTGGTTTTTCCCTCTTTGGGTTTTTCATGTAAAAATCATGGTGTCAATGTGTTATGTCTTTATGGTTATTGCTCTTATGCTTGTTCTGGTTTTATGTTATTATTTTAGAAAATGGATTAATAAACAAGTTAACAAGTGGTTTTGTGGAATACTAATTTACCCCCCTCTTAGTATTCCTTACTTTCAACAATTGGTATCAGAGCAAGGTTCCTTGGAAGAAGCCTAATCGCTTGATGAAGATATCAGAGAAATCAATCATGGCAGCCAGAAGGTATGGAAACTTTTCATCTGAAAATAATGTTGAACCAGAAGCAACTCTTGCTGATCTTGAAAATTTTGAAGCAAAAATTAGGGATTTGAAGGATAATATTCAAGAAGCTGATGAGTGCATTTTAAAGTTGAAATAACAAGTCAAGAAATTCAAAGAAAAGTATAGAGATGTTAGTAAACAACTAATAACAACAAATAAAACCCTGGATGATTTGAAAGTGGAAGTTATTAAAAGAGTTAAAGTAGAAGAAGATCTAAATCTGATGGTAAATAGCAAGATAGAAGAATGTGTCAAATTGGAAGAAGAAGTTGTGAGCCTGAAAATAGACTTGGACAAAGCCAAGAGCTATGAAGAAAAGTTCAAGATAAGTTATGCAAAACTTGATGAGATGATTGCTAGTCAAAAGAATTCAGATGATAAGCAAGGATTAGGATTTGAAAAAGGAGAAAGTTCAAAATTAGGTAAAGGAAACTTTCAGTTGAAGCAAAATAAAGGCAACCAGTTCAGGAATCAAGGAAGAAGACCTAGAAGTCCTCTGATCAGATAGCCAAATGCTCAAAGGCACCCATCTTTCAATGGCCATTGTTTTAATTGCAAAAAGTTTGGTCATAAATCTACTAAGTGTAGGAGTAGAATAAATCAGAATGTTCCTTCATTCTCTGGTCAATTTTCAATTGCAAGAAAATAGGCCATAGATCAAATGAATGCAGAAGTCTAGTAAGAAATAGCTTTCACAATTCAAGGAATACTCAATCATTCAATGGAAGATGTTTTGCTTGCAATAGATTTGGACACATGGATAATCAATGAAGATCAAGGATGAATTCATTCAGAGGAAGGAATCAAGGATATGGAAACATTGTATTCTACAATTGCAACAAGTTTGGACATGTTGCAAGATTTTGCAGAAGCAAGAATATGAAAAGAAACTACTATGCTGAAGAAAGGAAAATAGAGCAGAGGAATGATAAGGGAAAAGAAAAGGTTGATCTGGTTGAAACTAAGAAATAAATGGACAAGATCTGGATCAAGAAAGAAGTAATTGAAGTCAAGAATGGATTCGCACCAGCATTTGGTACAGATACTTCCTTCGGGAAGTAAATTGGGAGCTCTGGCTCAGGAGGAGCTGTGTTGAAAATCTAAAGCCCCTAGCCAAAAAGTTAGTGCTAAAATCTAGCACTAAGGTATGTTGTAAAAAACTCTATGACAAATCCTCTGAAAGAAATTCTAGTAGAGAAAGATCTAATGTGGAGCATTGTAGAGCAATACGGATTGACTGTGATTGCCAAAAAAGTGTTTGATAGGTTTTTGAAAGACCACATTTATGATGATTAAGTGAAGGCTTCAAGGGGTTTAAAGGCTTGGATTTGTAAAAGATTAATCACTTTGCATTCAATCTTTCAAGTGTTTAAGGTGATCTAAAGCTAAAATTCGAAGCAACTCAGCGATTTCCAAAATAAATTAAGATAAGACCAAAGAAAATCCTAATTCAGTGAAAAGAGGTATTTATCAAATTCAAAACCCTACCGTGAATTCAATTGAATATTTGCAAAAATGGCAACACCACATGTGATTGATATAACCGAAAGAGCCTAGAAAAAATTCAAAAAGCATCCATTCAAATCAATAAACTCGACCCAAATGGTGCATTCTCTGCCATTCTATATGGTGTAATGCATGCGAAAGATGTTAGGGCTTACATCCATGTTTCCCTAGAAGAGCATGGTGATAGTAGATTCTCATACCTATATCAGACTCATCTAAGTGGAGATCAATTTGAACTAAAAGAGGAATACAAAGCCTTGGAAGAGAAAAAATTTATTCAATATAAAAACTTTCCTACATTTGCAGAAGATGAATGGGTCTGGTACATCTTGAGTAGAATCCACAATGAATTCATGTGGTTGGAATATCCCTTCAAGATTACTAAGGATGTAATTAGGGCTATGACTAGACTAAGCTCTACCGGTAGTGTTCCCCTATTGAAAGCTATGAAGAATGATACAATAATGGTAGCCACCGGAGCGAAACTTGATAAAAGGGATTTAACAATCAATGATATTGAAGATCACGGTGTAAGAGTTACATCCATGGTGTTGGGATACAAAGTCTATTTCACCAACTGGGAGAACTCTGTCTCCGGTACTACAATATACACTTCCTATCAGATGATCAAGGAGAATGTAGACTATGATATCTATGAATTACTCTGACAGCAAGTGATGGAAAACCTGATGAAAACAAAAGAAAGAAAATACCCCATCAAATTTGCTATGTTGATCATCTGTTTGTTTTTCTACTTCATGCATAAGTTACCAAAGATGAAGAATTTGTTTTGGTTAAATAGTTAGCCAATTGCTGTAAAAATTAGGGATCATTTAAATAGCATTGGAAACCATGATGAACAAAATATAGCCCTATGGGGCTATTTCAAGAACTTCCAAAAAATGATGCAATCAAGAGAAAGAATTCCAAAATAAATTGTGGAAAAATACAAGGATGACACATGCTTTATTGTAACCAAAGACCAATGCTTGATGGAGGTGCCTAGAACTATTTGGGTTATGCCAATGGGCTACAAAGTAGATGGAGCTATTCTGGACAACTATGCACAACACATGCTAAGCAAGTCCCGTGACCCCAAAGAGGAAAGATTTGGAACACATGAAGAACTGTCTACCAAAATTTATGTTGAAGTAAGAAAACTTGAAATCTCCAAGAAAATGCAGAGAGTGGTAGAGGATTTCACCCTAAGACAAGGCTTCACAAAAGAACAAGTGAAAGAGGCAAGGGAAAAAGCACAAGTTGAAGAGGTAGCCAAAGAAAAGAAAGAAAGTAAACCAGTTGAAGCTCTAGAAGAATCCAAGAGAAAATCAGAAAAACTAAATGTGTCAAGAAGGAGAACCAGAGGATCTACCTCTGCAGAAGTTGCATCCATTTCCTCTGATCCCACACCATCTATAAGTGTGGAAATTCCTACCACTAGTCACAAAAGGAAGAAAACAAAGGCTAAAAGAATGCATGTAAGCATTGCAATTGATGAGGAAGAGACATAAATAGATGAAGAAGTAAAAAGAATGGAAACTAAGGTTTCAAATGTCTCCAGAAACAATAAAGGAACAACCTCTGAAAAAGACACAACAAAGAAAATGGCAAGACAAAATGTATTTCAACTAGATGAAGCTATACTAAGTCTAGGGGACGTTCTTAAGGCTGTCACAGTGGATGGAAATATGAAACCAATAGCCTAATTCTATGATGATTATAATGATGCAAATAAAAGGGTTTTGGAAGATGCCATTGTAGAATATCTGAACATATACAATAAGGCTCTTACTGAAATCATTGGTGATCTTCCTAATAGCTTGAACAACATTATGTATGCCAGGAAAGAAACTGCCATGGCCAAGGATACTGAAATCAGAGAGCACATACTTGTTAGGTTATGTCCGGAGATTACCCTAGAAGTAAAGACCATGATCTCCAAGGCTCTTAATAATGAATTCAGAACAAAAAGGAGAATGAACACTCTTATGGGAGGTGACATTGAGAAAGTAGTAAAGGAGACTGAAGAAATCATCTTGGGAGTGCTAAGATAATTTCATCTCCCTACAATCTATGACAATAATGAAACAAATGTTGAGATGATACATCTTTTCGGAAGCAAATTTACAACAAGGGTCAGCTGAAAAAGTGGCTAAAGAGAAGGAAGCACCTATTACAATTATTAAGTCTAGTCTCCCTCCAAAACATCAAACAAGTTATAAGATAGGATTGGAGAAGACTGAGAAGATAGATAATATCGATGATCAAGAAGAGAAACATAATAAGAAAATCCCTGCACCAGAACAAAAGGATAGTGCAAATGAAGCTATGGATTTAGATCCTCTAGAGCTAAACCAAGTAGAATATGTCTCTAGTATAGCAAGAGACACTGTAGAATCGATTAAAGACTTTTTTGAGAAAGAGAAACATGTCTTTGACGAGCCAAAAATTTTGCAAGGACCAATAAACCTGGACTCAATGTCCCTAGTACAAAAATTTAAACTGGTATCAATTGTGTAGGCAAAGGCACAAGAAGAAATTTTAAAGTCTCACATATAGGATAGTGAACTAATTGGTGAGGCATCCAACATTTTGGAGAAGTTGATGTCATCATATCAAAAGGACACTTTTTTGTCCTCAACAGATCAACTAAAAGGACTAATAAATTCTATAAGTGGACATTTTGAATCTTTTGAGAGATCTATTGAGACAAAAGTAAGACAATAATTTGATGAGAAAAGATTAAATGAATTGAAAACTATAATAAAAAAAATGACAAAGCTCTTCTAGACAATAAAATGAAAGGCATACATAATGCTATTAGAGAAGCAACTAACTTGTATAAATTTTTATCTATCTTGGCCAGCAACTACAAAAGAGATAGAAGAAAAGATAAAGGATCAGAAAATGCAGCTGATAAATATTTCCAAAACATTTGATCTAGCAGTTGAATCGGTAAGCAGCAAAGAAATACAAGTAATTAATATTCATAAAGAGTTAAGTAATCTTATGAATAAGAGGGATCAGATGAAAAATAAAATGTGTCAGTTAAGAGGATTAATTAGTCCTAAGCTAGATTCAATGATCAGTATTGTAGCAGAAGCACAAGTAGCTTCACAAATTGACACAAACTCTAATGTGTAAAAGACAGAAGCATCAGTCTTTATAATAAATGGTCACATTCAAATTTTGGAAAGAGCTAAAATTCGATGGGATGAAGAGATTACACAATTAAACATTGTGTATAAGGATATTCTTTCACCAGCAACTAATTAAGTTGAAGTATTGTACGTGTACATATGCAACAGAGTATGAAGATTTTTATAGTTTTCATCCAATTTTGATTCTTGTACACACACCTTTACCATTGATGTCTAAGGGGGAGAAGAAGATCAGTGAAAAATGGGTGAACATCCTAGGGGGAGAAGAAACACAGAGTAAGGGGGAGCATATGCACTTTTTTCACTAAGTGTTGCCATCAATGCCAAAGAGGGAGATTGTTGGCAAGAGACACTGTTCTCATGATTGAATATTCTCATTAATGGCAACAAAGGGAAGAGACTCCACCGGCATGACAAAGAGACTTTACTTTGGAAGTAGAAATGACTAAGTATGAACAATATACATTATACATAGTAAGTAACAATGTTTTGGATGGTGTGCCTCTGTAGTAAAAGATTTGTATATGCAGCTCAGGTATGTTATTCAGGATTGTTTGGAAACACTATGTTCAAGATTACAAGTCCTGATGACTTCTAGAAGACAAGTTACGAAATGACTAAGTCTGGATGAACACAGTTAAGTTAGGAATAGTGCAAAGTGCATGAGTATTTTGGTCCACATTTCTCCGCAAGTGATTATATTGGTATGTCATTTTGAGGCAATATGGATAGGTGTTAGAAGCATAAAATTGATGAGTTACAGGGTCTGATGTAATCCGTAAGATTGTCCACAAAAATCCAAGTTTTGGTAGTTGGTTTTCTTGTACTTCACCAAGGCTGAAGAGTCAATTTTGAGTTCTACATTTCACCACACAAGGACATCTTGACCTATAGCTAGTAAGATATGATTTGTGAGGTATGAGGAATAGTTGATGTGATTCCTTGAGTTTCTTTTGGTCTGCAATAATTTTTTGGTGTGATAGTTGGGTAGGTCAAGTATGTTCTGAAGAGACAAGCTGACAGGTAGTTAGATTCTTATGCGGAGAAGTTATATTGTCTGATTAATAAAACTAATTGATGGTATGATTGAATCTAACCTATGTGAAGACTTTTGTATGTTTGTTTAAGTCCGCATTACAGATTGTATACAAGTTCAAGCTGACAAGATGTAGTATTTGTGTACATGGTTTATGTTTTGTTTGCCAACCTAATTATGAGATAAATCTTCTAGCGAATATATATACCTGATGGAATTTGATGATGGGGTGTTGTTGTTGAAGTAAATGATGTGTGAATTTGAAGTGTGTAGGATTATAAGCAGAGTCTAAAGCAGAAAAAGTTGAACAAGGTTAGAAAACAAAGTATATGTAGTTAAGTTGAGAAGCAGGGCCAGAACAAATGAAGACCTTTGAATCTATATATTGAACCTTCAATGGAACTATGATCCAACATGTGGTAGATGCATTTACAGTAGTTGATCTTCTGGCAGTCAGCCAATTTTTCTTCTTTTCTTCTTTTCTCTTGGCAATGAGCCTTTGTGCAGTGAGCACTTCTTCATAGGAAAGTGAGCCCTAAGGTAGTGAGCCTTCTTGTAATCTAGTATTGAGCTATCATAATATATTGTGAGCTAACACTCACCGTGGTTTTTCCCTCTTTGGGTTTTCCACGTAAAACTCTTGGTGTCAATGTGGTATGTCTTTATGGTTGATGTTCTTATGCTTGTTCTGGTTTTATGTTATTAATTTTGGAAATTGGATTAATAGACAAGTTAACAAGTGGTTTTGTGGAATACTAGTTCAGCCCCCCTCTCAGTATTCCTTACTTTCAACACATGATATATCACACGGCTTGTTTGGATGACAACATTATTGTGGACTAATTATATTCCATGATTTTTATACCATAGGCCCGTTTAAAAGGGAATGGCTACATAGATCACTGCACTACCATGACCTAGTAATATAGAACTTCAGGTAAATTAATCTTCTTCTTAGAAATTAATTTCCTTTGAAGAGAGGTGAAGTGATCTAGTTAGTCTACCTAAGTTATGAGTGTGTCAAAACACACATCAACATACATAAGAATTTGAGAAATGTAAAATTAATCCTGATAAAAATTCTACTCAAACATGTTTCTAGAGGATTGACCAACACCCATTAACAAACTAGTAAAGATGATGTATATGACCAATCAATACTCATAAAACTAATTAAAGAAGATTTAATTTTTTAAACCAAATTTGTGTTCCAATAGAAAATGGTCATTGTTTGTATAGTCTTTAGTCTATGATAGTGTAATTTATTTGTTGGTTTTGATAAAAGAAGAAAAAGATTTGTAAAGTTTATATTTTAGTTAAACACCATAATTATAATAAATTTCTAGAATATGTGTTGAATCAATTTTAAATAAAATAAACTTGATAGGGCGTGGTTCATTATGCATTATTTATTAAAGAAAATTTACAATATATAGAAGTAAACTTTGAATATTTCTATTATTCTACTAACAATTTCAAAAAAGAAATAAATGTTTGAGAGAACTCTGTATCCTATGGTTGGTAATTACATGAAGACTAAAAATACAATTTTCCATGCATTTAGTAATAATGTTGAAAGAAATCTAGTAGTTGTCTAATTGGTTTAAAATTTTTATATTTCATCAACGACTGGGCTGAGTGTAGTGGATACTGGGGCTAGCGCTCAAGTCTGCTATAGAGGAATTTATGCACTCTATTTTGGGATCTTGAGATCTAATCCCTTGAACAACCTCCATGTACCCTCACTTCTACAATTCCTGCACCTGTAACCTACACACAAGAAGAAAAGGGATTTGGGGGTTGTGGTGTTTAGGGATTTGCCTCAGTCAAATCCCAGGTTAGCATTCAAACTTTCCCAACACCATTGATAGACAGAGCATGTCCTTGCAAGACAAAGGCTAAAGATAATCCAAATGATGATTAAATGATTCAAACACAATGATAATGCCACCTCAGAGGTGAAGTCCTTAGAAGGATGAAGATTCTTCAACTCATAAGGATGTTGATGATGATTCCAAATATGCAACAAACACAATACTAATACAAATCAGTAACAAGAACTTAATGAATGCCTTGAATTCTCCTTTGCTCAATATCATAACCTTGTTATCATCAATTTGTTAGAAAATGAACTCAAACACTTGTTTATATATGATATCTCACTAAACTTTCACAAATTAATTGAAAGATCCAACAAGGAATGACCCATTTAAAAGTCCTATGCCAAAATCCCTTAAATTTTACCCCAACCAATCTAGGTGGACTTGGGCACGGGTGCCCAAGTCCCAAGGTGCCTTTTTGGTCAGGACCTAAGCATTTAATGGGCCCCTAGTCCCCATTTGACATGGGTTTTATGGGATTTCTCATCAAGATGAATATTTTTTCTTGTACAGTTCTAACACAGGGACCTAGGAGCTAAACTAGGAGGTAAAAAGGCATGTGTCCACTTTTTACTCCATAATCTTCAATGATCTATTTTCTAAAATTCAATTAAAAATGATGAAACCCAAGGCATGCTCAGTGACAAATCCTTCATATTAACAGACTGTGGGATATAATGTATATATTTTGTATGTGGAATGTAGTAATTTTACATGTCTTCTTCCATTGAATTAGTTCCTTAGACACTTGCACTACTTTGTGTTAATGGGTATTTGTAATATAGACTAAGAAAAGTTGGTTTGTTACGGTTTTATTGTCTTAGGTAAATTGGAAATTAATTTCATTATAAAATAGACTCATTTTATTTTGTTTTTCTCAAACCTAATACCTTTTTCATTTTCTTCTAGATTTAATTTGATTAAGACTAGTATATTTATATATTAAAAAATATATCTAAAGTACACCAAGGGATATCCTTTTTCATAGTTACTTTGATTTTCTCATTTTTTTTGGTTTGCAATTTCTTTTTTGGTTTTTATTTTTAAATTTTTTTAATTTCTTTTTGAGTTTTCATGATTTTCTCTAGCTTTTTCTCCTTCCAATAATTTCCAATTTCTTTTTGGTTTTTATTTTCTATTTTCTATTTTCTATTTTTTATTTTTTCCAATTTCTTTCTTGGTTCTAGCTTTTTCTCCTTCAACACTTTTTAATTTCTTTTTTGGTTTTTTTTTTTTTAAATTTTCTTAAGTTTTATTTTTTATTTCTTTTTGGTATTTTTTTAAAATAAATTTATGCAGAAAAAATGAGTGCTCTCATCCCCACCCCGCTATGATTGTAGAATGCGTCTCGACATAACTAGTATATTTATATTAAAAAAAACATATCTAAAGTATGCCGAGGGATATCTTTTTTGGTTCCATAGTTTTCCATGATTTTCTATAGCTTTTTCTCCTTCCAACAGTTTCCGATTTTTTTTTTAGTTTTTATTTTTTATTTTTTCCAACTTCTTTTTTAGTTTTTAGTTTTTATTTTTTTCAATTTCTTTTTTTTTTCCAATAGTTTTTTTATTTAGCTTTTTCTCCTTCAACACTTTTTAATTTTTTTTTTCTTTGATTTTCTTAAGTTTCATTTTAAGTTTCCTTTTTGGTATTTTAATTTTTTTGTATAAATTTAGGCAAAAAAAATGAGTGCTCTCATCCCCACCCCGCTGTGAATTAATTTAGGAACAAAACTTACAAATTTGTTGTTCAAAAGATTAGATCTAGGGTTTATAAATTGTTAGTGATAAAATCTAAAATAATACTTAAATGCAACAAATCTTTGGATAAATTTGATAATGCAAATCAAATTAGAAATATTAATCATTTAATCAGTTGTTTGGCTGACAACATTATTGTGGCTTAATTGTATTCCAAGATTTCTATACCATAGGAGTCATCTTACACTCCCATGACCTAGTAGTATAGACCTTGGGGTAAATTAATCTTGTTGTAAGAAGTTGATTTCCTTTAAAGAGAGGTGAAGTGATCTAGTGCATTTACCTAAGTTGTGAGTGTGTCAAAACACACATCAACATACATAAAAATTTGAGAAATTAATCCTTTCAACTATTAAGTAAAGACAAAAATTCTACTCAAACATATTTCTAGAAGATTGACCAACACCCATAAAACCAACTAGTAAAAATGATGTATACCACAAATCAATACTCATAAAACCAATTAAAGAAGATGATTTAATCTCTTAGACTAAATTTGTGTTCGAACAGAAAATGGCCATTGTTTGTATAGTCTTTAGTCTATGATAGTGTAATTTATTTGTTGGTTTTGATAAAAGAATAAAAATATTTATAAAGTTCATATTTTAGTCAAACACCATATTTATAACAAATTTCTAGACTATGCATTGAATCAATTTTTAAATAAAATAAACTTGAAAGGTCGTGGTTCATTAGGCATTATTTATTAAAGAAAATTTGCAATATAAAAGTAAACTTTTAATATTTCTATCATTCTACTAACAATTTCAAAAAAGAAAGAAATCTTTGAGAGAACTCTCTATCCTATGATATGTGAAGACTAAAAATACAATTTTCCATCCATTTAATAATAATGGTGAAGGAAATCTAGTAGTTGTTTAATTGGTTAAAATTTATATTACATCAAGACTGGGCTGAGTGTAGTTAGTTATCTATCTTTTGGCATTTTCAATAATTTTCAAGAACATACACAGCATGGAACGAAGAACACGTTATTGGCAGCCATTAAGACAGCAGAAGATTACGTCCATATAACTGAACTTTCAAGCATCTATGTTTACTTTACTATTATTACTTTTAAAAATAGGCTTCCATTGACGCTACTAGGGATTCCTGAGGTGGATGATGGGCTTTCATAGTCATTGTCTTCATACAATGAAAGCTTCATATGAATACATATCTAGTAAGAAAGATCTGAAAGAAATATCTGAAAGATTTGAGCTGTCAATTCCCTATATTTCTATACTTATATTTGTGGCGAGGTGTCCGTTTCTAATGTTTATCTCTCTCATGGGATATCTATAAGATCGAGTTGGCACATAATGCAAAACTTGTGATGCAATTTTCAGCTGTAATTTGTTTTTAAAAGATTGAGTTGTGTACTGTAATGGAATGCAATGATATTATATACGGAAAGAGAATGAAATAAAGGAAAGCAGTAGAATACTTTGTATATTAAATATCCGAGGAAGATTCAATGGAATAGAATCAATTCATAAGTGTGCTACGCTCAGCGCGCATGTAGCACAGTAAACAGATAAAAAGTAAATCGGTGATTCATCTTTGTTGCGTATGATACTGAAAAAGTAAAGTGCTAGTCATTTTATTGAAGCTGTAAATATTCCTGATTCGATGTGTTTGGCTTCCCATCTGCGTTTGGCATTTGATATTTGATTGGATTTAGCAATTATTCCCTGGTGAGTTATCAATAACAGGTCACCATCATTTATTAGGTTGAGCAAAAGATGTAGCACTGCAAAGAATGCCTAAAATAATATTGTCTCATCGCCATACAAAAATATTATTATCTATATTTCTATGTTGGTTTTTCAGGATTTAAAAAACAAAAGAACAAATCTACTCCCTTCAAGTTTAAATTATATTTCAAATATCTTTTAACTGATTTTTTTCCTTATAAAATTATTATTTTGACATTTTAAAATTACTCTTTTCTTTTTTAGGGTAAACACTTTTCTCATAATATGTCCTTGGGGGATTTGAACCTTAGTGACAACCAAGTAGCCCAGCCACTTGAACACACCCCACCCACAAATATTACTATTATTATCACTAGTATATTTATATTTAAAAAAATATATCTAAAGTAGGCCGAGAGATATCTTCTCTAGGCGCTTATTTTGGTTCTACAATTTGATATGTTCGTTCTACAGTTTCTTTCTTTCATCTTAGTGCATAGTGATGGCTTCTATGAAACTGCCATGACCTTTCTTTTTTTTTAGTTTTTCTAATTTGTGGAGTGACTATTTGGTTTTTTCAATAAAGATTCTATATTGGAATCTTATAAGTTTACATAGAAATTCCGGAATCTTTCAGTGCCCATTCATACTGTGAATGTAGGAATGCCTCTTGGCATAACAATCTATAAGATTGAAAAAATTTAATTGTTAAAATATTCTAAAATTCTTTTTAGCCAAATTATTTGATGACATATAAAAGATGCTACTAATATTTTGTATATTTATTGTAGAAAGTAAAAACAATTTGTCCTTCTATAAAATAAAAGCTTTAATTCCATTATCAAGAATGAAAACAAAACTGAGAAGTTGATTTTAAATCACCTACTAAGGAAATCTAATTTAAATATAAAAATCTAATTAACTTTAATTTTTTTATTTTTTAACAAGTCAATTAAGATTTCTATGGGATCTTTTGTCATTAGAGAATAAAAAATATAATAGGAGTGGAAAATCCAGAAAATAAAAGACAAAAGTCAATAAATTTACCTTATGTAGGACCACCAAAATTTTACTTATGGATAACAAAAAATGCTGTTGTCAAAAATTGATAAAACGAATAATTTCAAAATTCAATGCAAGAAAATGGTCTCATTGCTTCAATAAAAATTAGCTTTTTGGAAGTGTAAATGGCTCTGTTTTCTGAGGAGCTTATGCCCGATCCAATCAGTTTTGGCTGTCATTCCAGTCGTCATGATGTCTATTCTCAAAACCCTGTCTCCTGTTATTAACTCCTTGCGCAAGATTATGAAGAATTTCCTTTGGAATGGTAAGACTGAAAAAAACCACCTAATTGCATGGGATAATGTCTACGAGTTACAAAGATCTAGTGGTGAGGGTTTGAGAAACATGTCTTTATTAAATTTGGCATTGGCGACAAAACTTGTGTGGAGCATTTTCAGCCCGTAAGCTAAATGACGTAGGATTCTTCAAAGTAAATATTTGGGAAACAATAAACCTAGGTGTAATATTACCATCTCTAATCCCCCCAAAGGTTCTGATATGTGGAACTTCATTAATTTTTGTAGAAGCGTTATTGTTTATCACCTAACTTTTGGGATTAGAAATAATGAAAATGCTTTGTTTTGGGATGAATCCTAGAATGGCTACCAAGTTTAGTTCTTAATGGTGAATTCGTTCAAGTTTAGCTCTTAATGGTGAGTTGGTTCAAGTTAAAAATATCCTTTGGGCACTCATGTTAAGGATTACATGGTGATCATGATTACAGATGGTTTCCCAAAATCTTTTTGAAAGAACTTCTTTAAGATTCTTTCCCCTTAGAACGAAAAGATAGTTTAAAAATGAAATTGGCTTGTATAAAGGTTTTTCTTTGTCAAGGGGAAGATACTTTATGATGGTCAGGTGTTAAGTCTAGTGAACACATAGTGAAGGAAGGTTATTTGGTGCAAGTTACTAATCTATATTATTCCAAATGGCATGTGAATTTATGTTGAATCAAGCTTGTCTTCCTAGTACTAGTGCCTTGTAATGGCTTGTTGTTAGTGGTAAAGTTTTTTCTACAGATAGACTATATAAGTGTTTGTTCTAGGGTCTTTCAATTGTGTATTTATGGTAAGGAAGGGGAAAGTATCGATCTCCACTTTTGGTGTCCATTTAGTATGGCATTTTAGGATTGGTTGTGTTGTAAGCTTAAGTGGATCATGTCCTTCCCTCAATCCTTGGTCCACTTTTTTAAAAATTAGCCTTCTCTATATTCTAACTTTGTTTTCCATTGTTTATGTATTATTTCTCCTTCTCTAGTTATTTGGAATATTAGGAAGGAAAGGAATGCTAGGATTTTTTATGAGGACATTATAAGCTTGGATACTATCATTTATAAATTAGAACAATCTGTTTCTAATATAGTTGTGTCTTACATGTTGAAGGATTCTTGTAAGTCTACTTCATTTACTTCTTGGGATAGCATGGTTCTTATTAATTGGAAATTGATAAATCTCCCTCCTGTAAAGGAAAAAATTGACCGATCATTAGTCAGATTGCTCTCACCTAATTTTGGTGTTCAAAGAGTAAATTTTGGTGGTGTTGAAACAGGAAATATAGGTCTATTATGTGCAAGATGTGTTCTTAGGAATTGGAATGGAAATGTTATTATGACAACATCCTAGAGATTGTTAGATGGCTCCAACAATGAAGTTGAAGCTCAAGCTTATGCTTTATTCCTTAAGATCTATATATAGTTAAAGATTGATAGAATTTGGATTGAAGGTGACTGAATGATCATAATTAACATGATTAAATCTAGACAAGCTTTGAACTAGAAGATTAAGAATATTCTCTCCCATACTTGGGATATTTAAAAGTTTTTCGATGAATTTGAATGCAAGCACCAGGATAGACAAGAAAATGCTCTAGCTAATAGATTGGTAAACTTGGCTACTAATAAAGATAGTGAATGTGTTGTCGACTTAGTCTTTCTATATGGGGTGATGGGTCACTTTTTGCAATTAAAGAGAAAGATTCATTTTCAATTACTACCAGACGATGTTGATTTTATGGCTCATGTGTGGAAATGGAGTTGTGTTGCAACTTGACCTATAATCATTATTTGTATCCTAGCCTAAGTTCCTACAAGTTGTGTGGTACTTCCCACATAGGTCCTCATGTGTAGTTGCAATGTCATTTTGATGTGATGGCTGATTTCAATACTTTTCTCTAAGATGGAACATGTGATGAAGTGTTTATGGGGATGTTTTTACTAATTATTTCTTTCTTTGGTAGGTTTCTCTACATTTAATTATTGACCATTCCTATTTTTGGGATCCATACTTTTAATGGCACAGTTGTTCTATGTTGATCTATTTGGAGTATGTTGGATTTATTTTGATATCATTCTTTCATGAATATAGAACTTTACAAATGATTGAAATCTATATGGAAATCATTCTGGATCTTCATCTACAAATATTGGATGAATCACTCATTGTGTCATTTTGGATTATTTCTACTATTTCTACATTGTATTGTTTTCACTATGTCATTTTGGATTATTTCTACTATTTCTACATTGTATTGTTTTCACTATAGGACATCTTGCTAATAGAAGGGTGTATTTAGAGTCATGGAAATGGGAATAAGAGGATATGAAGAGATATGATGAAAAAAATAGGTAAAGTCTTCCTTCTTGGGCTTGACATGGTTGAGGATGTAGTTCGTGGTGTTGTGGGTCATTCAATTTTAAATGAATTTTCATAGAAGAATGGGCTTAATAATATTCCTTCAGTCATTTTATCCAATTCAATGGACTTGCTTGGAGATGTGCATCTTGTTAAGCTTCTAGATTATACTTTTATTCAAGGAAATCTCATCCCTAAAAAGAAAATTGGACAATACTTTAAACATTTATTATATTGATCTTGGGGACTGGGACATTGGTGGAATTTTTCCCAAAAGGCTGTCATCTAATCATCCTATTGTGAGTTGTATTTACAAAGTTATTGTTGACGGTCTAGTTTAGGGATCTTGTTGTGATGCTTAGAACATGCCCCATTTTACTTCTTAGCAAAATGAGGACCCCTACTGTGGTTGTCTTTTCGCTTGTGTGTGTGGGTCTGCTTGGTGGAAAAGGGGAAAAGGAAGTGAAAGTTACAAACCTTATTGAAAATAAAGAAAAATAACATTAAGTACCAGGGCAAAGTATGGGTGAATTCCTTGTCAAAAATGAGTGAGGGTTTCTTTTTGAATCATTTTAAAATTCCCAATATTTTGTAAGTTATGTGTGTTTTTTGGTAAATGCACTATAGGAGGGTTTGTATGTTGCATACACAAATTTGTTTGTATATCAAGCATTGTATAAGTCACAAAAGGAGTTGTCAGTTTTGTTATATCCATGTACTTGTATGCATTTTGTTAACGTTCTATCTATACATACAAGTCAGACCCGACGGAGTTCAAAGTTTAAATGCATAATCGGTTGAATCCATCAGATGTGTTTTATGTTTGTATGTTTGGCAAAAGGGAGACATACAAGATGATATATAACAGTATATGCATGCTGCAGAACTAAAAAGATTATGAAATGAGGTGTAAGTGTTGTATGTTTCGCACTTTGTATGTATGTTTTGGGATTATACATTCCGATATACATACAATGCAAAATTTAGAGAAAGTTAAAATTTGATATAAAGGATGCATCAGGACTTAATGTATATCGGAGGATGCATTTCATGGTATCTACAAGTCAGAGTTGAAAAGGGCTACATACTTCGGTTTATAAAATAAGAAGTTCGAAAGGTGATACAAAAGGAGTTTGTATGTATCCGGACTTGTATCTAAGGGTTTGATACAAATGTTATATGCATCATGGAGATACAAGTAAAAGGTAAGGTGGACCCCACTGATTGCATATCAGGTTTGTATAATTACAATGTATATCTTTGATATACAAGCCGGTATACAAATAACGGATGCAAAGTGGAGATACAAGTCGAATGTCAAAAGAAATTAAATATAGAAAAGTCTTTGTATGTTTAAATGCTTGTATGTTTATGATGTACATATCTGAGATACAAAGAAATTAAAAGCATCGGGAGAGATAAAAGGTAAAGAGAAGGTTTGTATAAGGTGTTTGTATATGCGCTTATACAAGGTAACATACAAACGGCAATATACAAGGATGTATGGAAAAAGAAAAAAAGGAAAGGAGGTTTAGTTTGATTTCTTGCATAAAATGCTTGTATGTTTAAAGATACAAAGAAGATATACAAAGAAAACATACAAGGGAAAATACAAAGAAAAGGTAGGTGTGCAGAATTAAAAGGTACGTAGAATTAAACTAATGGTAAGAAAGTTTTAAAAAATGCAAACACTGCAATAGAAGGCCGAAGTTTTGGTGCATTAATTGCTATAATTAATGCAAGTCTAACACTCAAAAAAGGGTAAAATTTAACGAGAGTTAGGGTAAATTTAATGTTATTTCACTTTCAGATATACATTGTTGAGAGTTAAAATTGCAGAGAAAAGAGAATTATTATAGTGAATTGAGTAGAACTCATTGAGGCAACAGAGTTACAGTAGCTGGATGAAAGAAAAAAAGGTAAAAGTAAGTCAACGACAATGGTTAAACGGTCAGGAAAAATAAGTATTTATCCCCAAAACACCGTTTACATTTTAAATGGTAAAATACCTGTTAATTTCAGCAATTTCAGCAAAATGTAGGAATTTGTTTAATCCTTGTTTTAACTATTAATTAAATGGGTAGGGATTAGCAAATTTAAAAGTCAAAAAAATAGAAAGGACAAACGAGTTAGGGTAAAATGGTAAAAGTAGAAATTCATAGTAAAAACCCTAGACAGGGAAGTAAAATGAAAGTTAAAAGATGTATGTTTCCACAAGATGGCCCTGAAATAGAAGAAAGATACAGGGGGTGAGGTGAAAAAAGAAAGGAAACCATGAAACGAGATAGAGAAAGAAGAATTGCCCTTGCACAGAGGTTATCCATCTCTAATCAGGACGAGTGGAGTAGGAACCGATACAAATATAGGAAATTATGATGTAGAGGATGTTCTACAGAAAATCACTACTGCAGATGCTTCTCCGGATATGAAATGTATCTGGGAGAGTGGACTATATAGGGTTGCAGGGTTCCCACTAGCTATGGAGGCCAGGGATTTGTGTTTAGATTGTGTAACTCTATATGATCTAGCCACCAGGAAGATTATGATGTATGATAGACTTATTGTTGATTTGACCACATAGGGGATTGCGAGGACATTTGGATTGGAAATTAATGAGAAAATGAGAGATATTGATATAGATCAATACAATGAAGACTTTCATACAAATGAAATGGATTGTAAAGGTAAAATATTCCACAGCTGGTATAGCCCAGAAAATAAACCCAAGGCTGTAGCCAGCGTACACAAGAACTTGATGAGGATATACTTCAAGGAAGAAATTTATTTGATGATCACAATGCTGAGTAGGTTGGTTGGATTGAGAGATGGCACCAAATGTGAACCATGGATGTTCACTATTATTGAGTTCATAAGAGCAGGAGAAAAGAGCAAGGGCAAATCCACTGGGCCAAAGCAATAAGCATAGCTATTTGGAAGCAGGTCATGCTGAGAAAACAAAAGATGATGCCCTTTTATTTGTCTTCCTATGTGTTATATTCATGTGCAACTGAGATTAGACCATATATACATGGAATAGAAAGGGTTGGTGCCCTAGGGAATGGTCCTGATCAAAAATTAGTGTATGAACACTATCCTGACCTACAAGAGGAAAATGCATGGAAGAACTTTGCTTTGGTCAATGATGTCTTTTATACTTACATGGTAAGAGTTTTGAGAGAGGAACTTGGCAAAAGATTATCTAAAAGTGCAGAAGATGCAATTGGATTGCATAGTTCCTGGTTCATTCCATTTAAACAATTTACTTATATCAAGACCAAAGGATTCGAAGGAAAAACTTTTATGCTGCCTCGGTATCCTCCTGATAAATTGATTGTGTTGGAACTTTCAAGGCAGAACTTGAATGTATTTAAGATGTATAAGAAGAAGTTCAATAGTGGAAATCTGAAGTTGCCTTGGGCTATTGGCAGATACTCTTGTTACAATGAAGAGGTTGCAGGATATTCAGAGCAAGAACTGAGATATTATTCAGGAATTTGATTTAGTCAGGAGATTTGATCCTTTCCATAGGATCCAGAACTTTGTTGATAAAAAGTATAAACATCAGATACATATTGGAGATTTTTGAGCTGATTGCAAAAATGACAGGGAAGTGAGGGAAAGAGCTCATAAGATTAACCATTGAGCAAATGAAGTCTATAGGTGACATATATGTTCCCCCAGAGGTTCAGGAGGATGATAAACTGTTACATCATAGTTATGCAGTGGCAAGGCTAGCTCCTATTACAGAGCCTGACTGGTCATAGCCTTGGAACACATCTCTGGACGTATTATCAAAACCAATGATATTATTTTCAAAAACATGGTTGAAAGACGGAATTGAAGAACTTAAGGCTGAAGGAAAGGATATCACTTATCCAAAGAAAGGAAGAAAAAGAAAAGGAGAAACCGATGAGGATCTGCAGTGCTTCTTTGAGAAGAAAAGAAAATTTGTAGAGGCTAAGATTGTTGAAAAAGATAAAAATGCAACTTTAATGGATCCCTATGCACTGGGAATAATAGTAGAAATGGCATTAGATACTTTTGTAGATGCCAAGTCAATAAGTCATGAGGTTAGTACAAAAGAGGTACAGATTGCCAAAGGAGTAGTAGAGCAGCAAGTTAGAAGGGCAATCCTAATAAGTTTATCAAAAGGGGAGACTTCTAAAATAGATGATGTGATTGGAGCACAAGAAGTAGGTGCAAAATTAAGTAGTATACCTAGTGCCTCCACTTCATCAGAAAAAAGACAAACATTTGTGCAAGTGAAGACAGAGTTGGCTGGAGAAATGCAGCAAGAGTCAGAAACTCACAAAGCCAAACAAACTATTGAGACTATACACATTGACAGTAGTGATAGTGAAGACAGAGGAATGTATGCTGGGAAGGAAATTGAAATAGAAGAGGAATCTAGTGATTTCCTAAGTGAAAAAGAAGAACCAAGCATTCAGGCTAATATGGAAATTGAACAAAGCATAGAGCATCAAGAAGAAAAGGTACAGGAAGAAACATGATCAATGGATCCCTTTGGTACCCTAGTACCTTCTGAAATAATTGAAGATGTGCAAGAAGAGGCACATAAATTTGAAGAAGCTGAGAAAGAAGAGACACTTGAAGAGATAATCACAGAAAGGCATGCTTCAGCAGAAGAAGAAACAAAAGATGACACCTCATGTGTGGATGCCTTAAATATGCTAAATATGTATGATGAGCAAAGTGAAGAAGAGAAAAACATAGAAGGTGGACAAGAAGAGGAAAGAGGAACAAAAGAAGATACAATGATAGGATCCTCTGCACCTGCATAACAAATTAATATGTTTGAAAAGGAATAAGAAAAGGAAGTAAAAGAAGATGATACAAAGGTAAATTCCCCTGTACATACAGAATAGGTACAAATAGAAGATACAGACAAAACAAAAGATGAAGCCAAGAGGCCTAAAGCTAAAGAAGAAATAGAAAAGGTTGATGAGAATAAAGTTGAAGAACAAATAGAGAATATTAACATGCCAGATGTAGAGAAAATACATACAGAAGAAGATCAAGAAAAAGAACCATCAGAAGAGGAAGGTCATGAAGAGGAAGCTGAGGATGGAGGGGACACTGAAATAGAAGAGGAGGAAAATGAGGGTGAATCAAAAGAATAAGAAAATGATCCCATGGAACAAGAGCCCCCACCTCAACAGCAACAACAAGAAGAACAACAAGAAGAACAACAAGAACAGTAGCAGGAACGGCAGCAACAGGAAGAAATAGAAATAAAGAAGCCTTATGAGGAGGCAATTGATGAAGTCAAAATTACAAAAGGTGCCAAGGAACTTCCTGCCTAGTTAGGAGAGGAAATAAGAAAGAAAAAAAAAGGTACAATTAGTACCAATTGACATCAAGAGTTTGTTAGGTGAGAAGACACCAAGGAAAGAAAAAAGAAAGGCTAGGACAATGTCTGCTATATAGAGAGGTCCAGATGGATCTAGAATGCTGAACCTAGCCATACCATAGAAAGAAAAGGCAAAAGGTGAAATAGCCTTAGAGGAGTATAAGATATTAAATTTTGACCTTGGGCATTCTACAAGGGAACAACACATTAATGAATGGGAGGATATGCACCAAGTGACAACAAAGATGTTGAGAAAGGACAAAGATAAATAGGAATACTTAAAAGGACACATTGTCCAACTTCAACAATTTATTAAAGGGATATTTGATCCTAGTGCAACAGTCCCAGAATTGCCCAGTGACATAACAGTTATATCCAAGGAAGAAATAATGGACATGGAAAATAAAAGGCTCAAGGCCAATATTCTTGATGAATGGTTCAGAGATTTTATACAAGAAGGTAAGCAAATAATAAAAATAGGTTGTGAAAATTTGGGATATAGTTGTAAGAGAAAGGAATAAATGTAGTATACTCATACATAACTGCCAATTCAAAAAGGAAGAATGTAAGTCTGAAATGGCACAGTTGATAGAAATAGAAGAAAGAACATAGGAGTTAATCAATGAAGGAGTTATTACCCCTTCACTGGCAGGTCAAGTGCCACAAGAAAGGTTAGAACTTAAATTTGAGGAGGATAATCATAGAAGGTGTACAACAGCTACCCAATGGTTAGAAGGAAAAGCATATGAAATGATTAAAATGCACAAGAAGATAATAGAAAAACTATTAGAGCATGAATGTATGGAAGTGCTAGCATATGAGTTAGAAAGGGCATTAATAGAGTTTAATGCCATATTTACACCATGCATTGAAAATCTCGAAGAATACATGAGCAAACAAATGATGGATTCATTATTGGAAGAAAGTGCTAAAATGAAGAAGTATAAGAAGAGAAGAGAAGGCTCAGAGAACAGAGAGAAGAAATTGAGGGAAGGAGTTGTGATACAGGAATACATATGGGCAAAGAGTCCAGGAGGGGACTGCATCTTTGTAGAAGGTGTAATCAATAATTTCAAAACATATTTGAAAGAATGAGAAGACAAAGGTGAGCAATGGTTTTGAGAAAAAGTCAAACAAAGAGTATCAGTAGGTAAAAGTCAAAGAAAAAGGGGAATCTTATTGTTTTTGAAAGATTCCAACAGCATCCTTTGAGAGGGAAAAGATGCCATTTAGATATTTTGACAGACGGTTAGAGATAAATGTACACCATTGCTTGATAATAGAAGGATCTCAACTGTAGATGAAGTTTGTAGCCGTAGCAATGAGAAGTTCAAAATCTATATAAGGAACTTTGCTACCTGTACATTACTTACACAGTGATTTTTAGAAGATAGCTAGTAGTTGTAATTGGTTCAAGCATTTTGAATAGGAGTATTTTAGTTTAGAGGACGTCGCTTGTGTTTGCACTAAGGAACGCGTGGAATGTCTAGCTTTCTTATTGTATTTGTAAAGCGCTGTAAGTTTTCTGTGAAGTTGATTAATGAAGCTAAGAGTCATTCATACATTGTAAATCATATATGACTGTGTGTTTTGAATATAAATGAATCTGGAATTCTGCGTCTATATTCAGAGTGTCTTCTGGCTCTTCTTTGTATTTAAAATAATATCTCTTAAAGTTCACAATCTTGAATGTATGTTCGTGAAAATACTCAGGGCATTCGTATTTAATGATTTAGTCTACTGATTTGATCAGGTTTACTATACTTCTTATAACGTGCATGACAAAACATTTAGATCCTGTAGCAAATGATGTTGAATTCAATTTTCTCTAACTTTTCCCAAACATTTGAAATATTTAGCCTAAACGCATAAATTTAAAGGAGATTGTTTGATATTTGAAAGAAACATGAACAATTGAGTTGATATTTGACAATTTTCATAGTATTTGAAAAGAAAAGCTTGTGTTAATATAAATCATATAAAGATTTGTGATGCAGTAACAAATTTATGCAAATAAATGAATGAAATGTTGATATTTGTGATATTTTGTATAATTCGAGTCCAGTAAGTCATCAATCACTTTAAATCAAGTAAGGCCCCTTGCATATTATAGCTTCATATTAACCTACTCAACTGTCCACGAGATCAAGACCTGACCATACAGAAACTTGGGATTAAGTAATCTTAATTGATTTCTTCATATCTTTCAAGACAGTTAGGTTCATTTTATGAATTTTAACTTTTGTTATGAATGTGTAAAAACAATCATCAACAGGTCTCTTATGAATTTTAATAGGACCCTCCATTTTCATGAAAAAGAGGTCTATGGTTTATTGCTAGGCAAACCAAGATTGGTTGTTCATGCTTTGTCCTATCTTGCTAGTGAGGCCATCCTCAGGAGTGGAAGTCAACAAAATGACAATAGTAATAGTACGAGTGCAAGAAATTAATCTTTTGTAGGTGGGTCTCTGCTTGTTTTGGTGATCTTTTGGGTAGTCTATTTTCTCTATATGCTTCTTGTTGTTGTGTTTGGTCTTCATTTTGTTGCATTTTTGAGGTGGTGATGCTATATTAGCAATGGCTATTTAACTTTCTTACTTTTTGGTTGGTTGTGAGTGAGGGGATTTTGATGGTCCTTGGGTTGGTTCCCCCCTCTTCTAATATACTTTATGTTGGATTTGGATGGTGTGCATTTTTTTTTACTAGTAGCATCCAAATTTTTTATTGTGGTTATAACGTATCTTTTTCTTATAATTAATATAAATGAGTGTGACCTCCCATGGGTCACATTTGCATAAAAAAAAAATCAATCCCAACAAAGATAGTTTAACTATTAGAAGGACTAGACTGAAGTACCTCCCTGTAATCTACCTTGACACCAAGTTTGAAGAGAATTTGACTTTTGGCTGTTGAAAAGTCATCAATGGAAATTGGTAGTAAGGTAGAAATACTAGATAAAAGAGGTTGTAGTTTATTTGGTTGAACTCAATCTATAAGGATGATGTTATGTTTCCTGATTATGGGATTCACCAAGATTTAAATTGGTGTGATTAGATTAAGTTTATCCCTTAAATGATTTTGACAGATTGTTTCTCCTACCAATAACAACTTAATTAAAAATAAATTTTAAATTAAATGTGTACTTATTCATCATATTATAATCCATTTTGAAAAGAAAAAATAATATATATCTAATTCAATCATTTTCATAAAAGAAAAGACAGTTAAAGTTTCCAACAGACTGACGTGATGATTATCAATACACAGACAGATATCCTAAAAATACAACGCTAAATCCACATGTTTCTTATATAGAGAACGGGAAACATGCTTAGTTCTTTAATTTCTTCTGCCTAAATGGAAGAAGATGGGCATCCTCCCTATTAGACAAGCCAGAATTTCCGCTACCTCCTAAGAAGATGACGCCTCACTGGATATGATTTGGTTAAGGATCTAGTTTTTGGATGGAACATCAGCAATGTGATCACTGAGTTTAGCTCCAAAATATAGAACAATGGATGTCCCTGTGCGTTCTATGCTCGTATTGTTAAGTCACTCGTCCCCCAGAATAGCTTTAACAAAGCTGAGGGTACCACATCATGGATACAGAAAGCCCCTCAAAGATAATGGACTGAGACCACCTTGCTATAAAGAGAGTCCTTTGAGGAAGCTCCACGTTACATCTTGCAGCACTTAGAAATCAGTGACCAAAATGATCCACAAACACAATAGAAAGAAAATGAAACAATAACAAACAACATATACTAATGAAATGGCTGCTGGATGGTCAGATTATACAAGAACAAACTACATATCATCCTTCTGTTAGAAAGGTGGGATTCTCCCAGACTTAACAAACAGTCCAGCGAGTTGAAATTTTAACGAGGTAATATAAATGTAGTAATGATTATTTCATGAGGGAGGGATTCATCTAGAGAAAATGAACAAAAAATCCCAGGGAAATTGTAAATATTCTAGAAGAAATTAGTAAGAGTTTTGTTTAGAGAGTTTTTGTAGAAGATAAGATAGGTTACGAAGTTTTCAGAAGGGAAAAATACTAAATGTGATGTACTAGCATCATATAATTAAGATCTTTATATATTGAAACATTTTGTAATGTTTTTATCAAGCAATACAAGTTACATTGAATGTTGTAGCATTTGTGTTTTGTGTATTTTACATGTATCCACCATCAGAGTGGTATCTGAGCCATGATGATAGTGTTTGTAGAAGTTAATTTGAAGATAGAGGGTTTGCGTCAGAAAAGAAAACTGCCACTATGATACAGGCATAGAAGAAAGAAGGCTGCAATCGTAGGAGGTCAAGATTTTAGAGATGAGAAAATTATAGTGGAGGTTGCAATTGAACATACGAAGAAGGCACATTCAAAGTAGAAGGAAGCCATTTTTTCTTTTACTGTAGAAAAATAATATTAAAGCCACCAAATAAAGGAAAGGTGTGATTTGAATGGAAGAAAATAGAATTGTAGCATTAGACAAAAAGTAGCTAGCAAGGAAATAGAATCACCAAGTTCTAAAGTAAGTTGTATTTTATTAACCTACCCAAGTTTGATCACTACACCGTAGATGCCAATAAGTAGAAAGCATTCTTGAAGCTCAAGCCACCAAAACAAAAAAATGAAATAAAATAAAAGGTTAGCCATCAAAGAATGGAAGATTGAGTCACTTACTGCAAAAATTGGGAGGTCAAAGTTTCTGTTGAAGATCGCAAACCGCTGAAATGGGCCATAGATAAAGGACA
The DNA here is from genome assembly GCA_027924645.1 of Cunninghamia lanceolata. NCBI lineage: Eukaryota > Viridiplantae > Streptophyta > Pinopsida > Cupressales > Cupressaceae > Cunninghamia > Cunninghamia lanceolata. The sequence continues at coordinate 24,241,955 of BSBN01000377.1, read as the reverse complement.
AAGCACTACCAAAATAGTCATAGATTAAAAAACTGTTGAGTTGGTAATAAGAGAAAGCTATCCAAGTCTAAAGATAGATCACTGCTATCAAATAGCAGTCAAGGAGATAAACTTACCGAATCTACAACCCTTTATTGAGTACTAGCTTTTTTATAAAACTACTAGGAGGTCACAACATTTGTTGAGCTGCTGCCAAGGAGATTTAATATAGGAGTTGTAACATATGTGGGTAACAAGGAGATCATAGATATCTGAAGATTATCGCTGCCAGAAGGCAGTTAGTGAGCATTTGTGAAACCATCTAGATATGTGTGAAGACATCAGAACTAAAGAGAGTGAAGGCATGCGAAGAGATCGAAATCAATCATCATAATCGCTGCATCAGGAAGAACTCAATCGATGTAGCAGAATGAATCACAACCAAGTGCACCAACAACAATACCAAGTAAGTTCTAATCGGAAAGATTGTTAAAAGTGTGAAGAAAGAAAATTAAAATTTTATGTGTGAATAGGTATTTTAGATAAAGAAATAATGAAATTTGAAAAGAAAAATGAAGAATTGGAAGAGAAGTTGAAATTTCTTGTAAAGGAAAATAGTTCTTAAAATGATCAAATATCAAGATTGAAAAAACAAAATAATCAGTTATATCAATTACTTGCAACATACATAAAGAAAAATGAGCACCTAAGGTCGAAGCCCACACTATGTGATGTCTCATGTGATATAAATGATTTGTGTGATATAGCTAAATCTTCTTTAGAAAAAGATCATAAGGTTGGAGACAACAATGTGTTTGAATCTGCAAATTTTACTACTTGTGACAATAATAACAAAGGATGTTTTGAGAAGAATGTTGGTATTATGATTATGAAAAGAATGGGTTATGATGGAGAAGATTTGGGAAAGTATGGGTAAAGAATTAGAGATTCTATTGAACCAAGAGTGAGGCTAAAGAATGAAGACATTGGATATGTTAGAGGTAAAGAAGATAAAAATGATGTTATAGTAATATAGCTACAAACAATTTAGTTCAAGAAATCCAGTATATTAGGCAATGACATAAAAATGAAACATGTTGGGATCTTCACCCTTATACTATTTGTGGATTGAAGAATCATTATAGTTCTTTTTTGTTGGAATAGAGAGTGGAAGAAACAATCTATGAAAGATTTTATATAAATGAATTATGGAGGGATTGGTGTATCTAATTGGAAAAAGGTCACAAATATGTCAAAAAGTTATACAAACACAAATATTCATATGTTAATCAAAATAGAACTCAAGCAAGGTGTGAATGTTTGAGTTGTGTGACTGATGACCTTTTTTATGACCAAAGGTAGTCACTAGTGAACGATGGAGAAATCTACTTGGAGTTTTGTAGATCTAAAGATCAACTAGAAGATATATTCAGAAATGAATTAGCAAAGGAGAAGATAAAAATTGGGTATTATAGATGCTGAAGCAGTTAGTGGTATAAATTAAGTGGGAGTGTTGGAATATTCTATTAATTTCTCCCACCATAATTAAAGAGAAAGGCAAATTGTAAGTGTTCTAGAAGAAACTAGTAAGAGTCTTGTTTAGAAAGTTTCTTGAGGAGACAAGATAGGTTAGGAAGTTTTTAGAATGGAAAAATATTAAATGTGATGTACTAGTATTGTATGATTAAGACCTCTATATATTGAGGCATCTTGTAATGTTTTTCATCAAGCAATATATGTTACTTTGAATGTTGTATATTTTGCATTTACCCACCATCATAAATAAGAATTGATTGATATGTTGGGAAGAAAGTCAAACACCCTATTTTCCTCTATGTCGCAACCCTTGAAATAAATATCTTTAAAAAATTAAACAATTAAGCTGAATTCCTTGATAATATTTCTTAATCTCTAATCACCCAAAGAATTTTTTGCATTCCTTTAATAATTAATAATTTAATATGGAGTAATTTTCTACCTCTAGATTTTTCCAAGGTAAAGGGTTTTCCATCTTTAAAATTTTCTGGAGTAAATAGATCTTTTGCTTCATTATTCAAATTATTGACCAAATAAAAAATATTTAGGTAAAATCATAGCCCCTACCCCATCCTACTTTAGGTTATGTCTCACGACACCAAAAATGATTAACTTATAAATCATTCCTTTAACATTGATCAATGCACCACCTTATGCTTAATACTCTTAATTTAATTACTCATACTAAAATTAGGAAATTCAAATTCTTTGTTGTTTAAGGAATGTGATAGTTCACCATGCCTTTGATAAGAAATATATTTTTTTCTATTCTGGTATGATTATCGTAGCGATCATGTTGATTATATTAATATTTTCTCTTAGGTGTTGGGGATTAAAGAGTGGAAGGGGTTGGGAGTTAGGTCCAAGGGATACAAATTTAGGTATATATATATCCCTTTAATTTTATCTTTCATGAAGCCATAAATAGAAATTGGTTATGATATTATGGAGGGGTTGCATACAAATTTGTTTAGTCCTAAGTTGGTGAGACAATGAAGATCTTTGTAACCATTAGGAGACACAAGTTTGTTTTAAAAAGGGAGAGCAGACCTTTTCAACAATGTATAAGGTGAACGAACAAGGACTCTATGTGTGCAGATCCACCAAGAGGGTTTATACATCAAATTAGTGTCTCACTTGACAATGATAAGGGAAAAGTCTTTATCTTTGTCACTATTTTTAAATATCTTTAATGTAGAAGTTAACAAATACCTTATTTAAAAGATTGCAACATGATAACATGAACGAGAATTTTTTCAATTTTGATGTGTAGATTTGAGACATGGGTTAACAATTATATTTCTATAGTCTTCTTGTTCACCCCATGTATAGCTATTAATTTAATTTTGCAATTTAAAAATGTAAAGGAAGTTAAGAATGACCATATATTCATGTCAAATATATTCCCCTAAACCTTTAAACTTATATTTTTTTTAGGGATCAATGCCAAAATATTATGGTATACAAATATTTTTTAATTTATTTGATTTTCATTATCTCCTATCAAAATTCATCTAAGATTTTTCAGTTGAAGATGAATATGATAATGACAAAAATAAATTATTTTGTTGAAATTATGAGGGGTATGGTGTGCCTTGCACACATGCCCCATTTTTTCAAGACCCCCTTTTTTTTGTTTCACTTATTTATTCATTTTTATATTGTGATTTGGATTTCCCTTTGGCTTTGGTGTTTGATCTTTCTATAGTGTTTTAGTGTTCTATTATCTTGTTAGGCATTTGAGGTTTTTTGTTGGTGTAAACAAGGAATAATACTTAATTGGTTCCATATTACGTCCTTATTATCTAGTTAAGTCTACTTAGGGTACACTTAGCATACTTATCACTTTATGTCTCATGTCACAAGATTAAGACGGTTGTCATAATCTTATGCCATCCTACATTTCACCTTGGTCTTTATAAACAAGGGCTTCTCATGTATTGTAATATTGTTGTATCATATTATCTATTTGTATCCTTTGATAGAATACAATTATTCCCTCATTTTTGGTCTCTCATGTGCTTTCATTGAAACTCCTAGATCTTGGGTGGTACCTCCAAAGCCAACTCTTATACGGTATCTGTAGCCACCAAAATCATGCACAGCCTCCACGAGGACTCACAATCCTTGTCACATACATTTAAGAGTGGAATAACATTCTTTTAGTAGTAATTCTCTTGGTGATGTGGGTTTTATTCCTCCTTGTGTTGTTTCCCCTTTGTTATTTTCTCTGTCTCTTCGCTTTCAAAACTGGTCGATTTGCATTTACTGTGCTTGTGACTCATTTCCTAAGCCTTGTATGCATCTTGTAGTTGTGTTTTCACCTTTCTCTAGTGTTTGTAATCCATTCCCACACCAGAGGCATTGTAGAGGTCTTCCCTAGCCATCTCCAACTTTCAGTTTTTAGTTTTATTCAACCAATCCAAATCTCCCCCTATTATTTCTATATCTCCCCCAAGAGATCCTGCTTTTGCAAGTGGAGATTTGGATTTTGACCCTTGATTGGCCTATTTTCGGAGGCAGATCCCCTTCTTTTCTCCTCCTCTTCCATCTCCCATAATGCACTTCTACCTAAGTGTCCTCCTCTGAGGGTCACTCATGGGTCACCCCCAGGCGACCCTAACTAGTGAAAGGGGTGAACCATGGGCGACCCTACCATTTTTCTCAATCATGAAATAACTTCATTTTTTGGCCAAAAATAGTTCCATTTTCACCCATTTTCTTCCTATTTGCATGGAATTTCGTGCCAAAGATAGAGTTAACTATTTCATGCACCCACACATGCATATTTATCTCTTTTTCATCTTTAGTTGTCAACCCATGCATTTCCATGCATTCCTCTTTCTTCACTTCTTCTTGAGTGATAAGCTATTACTGGGTAGATCACTCCAATTTTAGCCCAAATCACTCTTGTGTCTTCTAAGTTAACTCTCTAATTAAATTGAGCTAACTCTCCTTCTTCTTCACCTCTCACCCCTTCTTCAAATCTATAAATACCCCCTCCCTCAAGCACAAAGGGAGGCAATTTTATTTGTGCACACAGTTTTTGCAAGTTATTGCTCTCCAAATCAAGCATCCATATGCTCACAAAGGACATCAAAGTCTTTTTCTTTTATTTGTTATCTCATTTAGCTTTTATAAAAGATCATTTTGCATCAATACACTGCTCACATCATAAGTCATAGTGCTCATCAAGTTCTCATTGAGCTCATTTCAAAGATTAAAAAGCTTCTTGTTGATGAATGTTTTACACATGCATAGCAGAGTTAAAATTCACAAAGGAACCTTAGCTGTCTTGGAAGATATGAAGAATTCACTAAGAATTCTTAATCTCAAGTTTCTGTATGATTAGCTCTTGACTGCGTTGGATAGGTCAGCAGGTCATTGTGAAGCTATTTATTGAAGGGGCCTTACATGACTTAAAGTGTTATGCAACTACCAGACTTGTTCAATTTATGTAAACAAAAACAAATTACACTAAAATAAGTGATCCTTTGCATGTATTTATTAGTCCTTTACTAAGTTTTACATGACACTAAACATGCTCTGTATTTTTGAATTAATCTATTTTCCCCTTCACACCTAGATTCAAAGGGAAATAAAAGTGAATTTTGATTGTGTTTTGTCCACTTACAATTGCATACAGTAATAAAGTTTGCAGAGTTCATACAAAGGAAAGGTGAATAAAGGTGAATGGAGAAAATTTGGAAAGTGAGCTTAATGGCATTACAGTAAAATAGTAAAGGTGTATCAAATCCAACGGTATAGTGGTTAGGAAAGCGAATTCAGGTATGTACCTCAAACTTTGTTGTAATTAGGTTAAATTTGAAGTGAAATTAGTTGTAGTGATTACAGTTAAGGAAAATGATACAAATTAATTCATATACTATAATTGACATAGAATTAGTTTTAGTGTTTTTGGTACGGTATTCTCCTTTGTTTTGGATAGGTTGATGTTTTGCGTCAAGACTTTTGGTTTGGGTAGCTTGCTTTTGCTATGCTTGCTTGTTTAGTGAAAGGTATCGTAATCCTTATTGGTATCCTCTTAGAACAGTAGCATTCAAGAATCCAAATCCGCAACTAGGTCGAAGAGTTGCCCCCAGTTTAGACAAAGATCGACTTATTGTGGGCGAGACAACAATAGATACGGAGAGATGGGCCCTACAGGACTAACCTAGTGCCTTGGGAGCTCATTGCTAAATGGCCTTTCCTACGTGATGATGTAGAGGCAACGTAGTTTGGGGTAAACCCTAGCAGATCTAAGACCTAGGCAGTGGCAAAGTGGTGCGGACGCAGATAGACTGCAGGACTAGACATGGGACAGATGGGATAGTGGAGTGGGGTGAAGAGGAGCGGAGCCTTAGGGGTGCATTAAGAATGGCCTTGCCTACGTGATAACTCAGAGGTGACGTAGTTTGACAATGGTTCAAAGGACTGGTTCAAGACGGATGACAAGATGGACATAAGAGACATGAAGACATAACATATGGAGGAAGTGGTTTGTCGTAGATAGCGCCTGTTTACCAGGTTTTCACCACTTGCTTTTATTTGCACAAGAAGCTAAAAGTACACATGACACCTGTTTTCCAAGTTTTCACCATGGTACCTATCCTAGGCGCCTATTTGCCAGGTTTTCACCCTAGGATGATTTTTTTGCTATTTTCTCATTTTTTGATTTTTTTTGTTCTTATTTTTTATCACTTTTTGGACTTTTTTGGATTTTTTCAAGACTCCCTTACATTGGGGTTTTCAGGTATAGAACTTGCAAAGGTGCATGCTGTTGATAGGATCATTGAATAGTTCACCTTCAGATGTAGCCAATTGATATACCCCCGATCCATAAGTTGTGATGACGATATAGGGACCCAGCCAGTTATGTTTGAACTTTCCTTTCTTTTCTCTGTCTTGTTGATTTCTGGTATTTTCTCTTAGGACTAGGTCACCAACTTGGAAGATTTTGGGCTTTACTCTGTGATTGTATCTTTTGGACATGCGTTGTTGATATGCTTTTAGGTGGTTAAAGGCTTGTTGCCTTCTCTCTTCTAGCAACTCTAATTCTTGGAGTCTGGTTACTCTGTATTCTTCATCTGATATAAGGCCTTTTAATGAGACTCGCAAGGATGGGATCTCAACTTCAATGGGCAAGATAGCTTCTGATCCATAGACTAGGGAGTATGGTGTTGCACCTGTGGGTGTGCGGATGCTTGTGCGGTAGGCCCACAGCACGGGTTTCAGTTAGACATGCCAATCACGGCTGGCATCATTGACAGTCTTCTTTAGGATTTTCAGAATGGTTTTATTTGATGCCTCAGCCTGGCCGTTGCCTTGTGGGTAATAGGGGGTTGAAAAGTGATGCTAGATATGGAATTTGTCGCATAGTTCCCTCACATCTTGGTTTTTGAAGGGTCATCTGTTATTCATGATAATGGACAAAGGGACACCATAACGACAAATGATATAGTTCAGGATAAACGAGGTAATCTGCTTTCCTGTGATGTTGGCTAAGGGCACAGCTTCAATCCACTTCGTGAAGTACTCTATGGCAGTGATTATGAGTTTATGGCCACTTGAGGAAGGAGGGTGAATCTTGCCCACTAAGTCGAGTCCCCATTGACAAAAAGGCCAAGGAGTTGTTAATGGCTTCAACTCCTATGCTAGTGCATGTATTAGGTTCCTATGGATTTGGCATTTCTTGCACTTCTTTACAAAATGATAGGAATCTTGTTCCATAGTTGGCCAGTAGTACCCCATGCGTATGAGTTTCTTGGCTAGGGTAGGGCCACTAAAGTGGGTCCTACATATACCATCATGTATTTCACTCAGGGAAGTTTGATATTCCTCACTATCGAGACATCTAAGGAGAGTACCATCAAGACCTCTGCGATATAGGGTATTAGCGACAATGGCATACCGAGATGCCTGACGGATGAAGGTTCTCTTTTGGTTACTAGAGAGATCAGGTGGGAGGGTATTCTCTTTAAGATAGGCAAATATCTTTCCATAGAGAGGGGAATCAACTCCAACAATGTGGCAAATGATATGGGCCTCAGGGGTGTCATATGTAGGACAAGACATTGGCTCTACCAAGAACTCATAACGTGATTATTTTCTGGAATGTCGAGGAGAGAGGCGATCGTGGCCATAGCATCTGCAGCTTTGTTTTCAATCCTTGGTATCTGCTCAAAAGAGATCTTGACGAAGTATTCTTTGAAGTCATCTACCATTCTCTTGTAAGGGATTAGTTTCTCATCTTTTGTTTGGTAGTCGTCATTCACTTGATTTATGAGCAACTGTGAGTCACCATACACCTGCAGTTCTTTGATATTCCATTCAACTGCTAGCTTGATACCAATGACTAGGGCTTCGTACTCTGCCACATTGTTAGTGTAGGGAAACATTAATCTATATGATTTAGGAATTGTATCACCGTTAGGTGTGATCAATAAGATACCTGCCCCCGATCCATGTTGGGTGTATGAGCCATCGAAGTACATTTTCCAGGTTGTTGTATTTATGTGGAAGATAGATTCATCTGGAAACTCAAAGCTCAGAGGGCTGTCATCTGTTAGAGGTGCATCCGCTAGTTGATCAGCTAGTACTTGTCCCTTTATTGCTTTCTTGTCTACATATTCGATATCAAACTCACTGAGAAGCATGACCCATTTGGACAATCTACCTGTTAAAGCTACCTTGTTGAGTAGGTATTTGAGTGGATCGATCTTCACCACCAGTTTGACAGAATGTGACAACATGTAATGTCTCCATTTTTGTGAAGCGAAGACTACCGCTAGATATACTCTTTCAATAGGTGTGTATTGTAATTCATACCCAACAAGTGTTCGACTGATATAGTAGATTGCCTGCTCTTTTTCGTTATAGTTTTTCTGTGCAAGGAGAGCTCCCAGAGCTATGGGTGTAGCTGAGATATATAGTATTAGAGGCTTGCCCTGAATTGGTGGCATCAACACCAGTGGTTTCATGAGATATTCCTTTAATTGTTGAAATGCATGTTCACATGACTTATTCCATTTGAAAGGTACATTCTTGTGTAGAAGGTGAGAAAATGGGTGGCACTTGTCTACCAATTAAGAGATGAACCTTCTGATAGATTGCAATTTTCCCTGTAAGGATCTTAGTTGAGTCAGATTCTTAGGAGGTGGCATCTCCATGATGGCCTTCACCTTACTTGGGTCGACTTCGATGCCATTGGTAGACATGATGTATCCCAGTAGTTTGCTTGATGTAACCCCGAACACACACTTCTTTGGATTGAGACGCACATTAAACTGTTCCAACCTGTTGAAGATCTTGTCTAGTACTGCTAGATGGCCTTCTCTTGTAAGTGATTTTTCCAAAATGTCATCGACGTAGTCTTCTATTATGGTGTGCATCATGTTGTGGAAGATTGTCGTCATGGCTCTCTAATATGTTGCACCAGCATTTTTTAGACCAAATGGCATGACACACCAACAGTAGGTGCCCCAAGGACATGTAAATTCCATCTTGTGTTGGTCTTCTAGTGCGATCTTTATCTAGTTATATCCTGAGAAACCATCCATGAGTGATAGCATAGTGTGCCCTGCCATGAGATCTACAATCATGTCTATGTTTGGCAGGGGGAAGTCATCTTTCGAACAAGCTTTGTTCAGGTCCCTAAAATCATTACATATTTAGACTCTACCATCTGGTTTAGCCATCGGTACTATGTTCAAGACCCATTCAGGATAGTCTATAGGCCTGATAAATCTGACATCTAGCAGTTTCTTTAGCTCTTCCTTTACCATGAGGGCCACATGTGGATGCATCTTTCTGATTTTTTGTTTGACCAGTTTAGCTCCTAGAGCTAAAGATAAATGATGCATGATAAGCTTTGGATCTAGCCCTGGCATGTCAGCATATGTCCAAGCAAAGTTGATTTGTTTTCTCTTGAAGAAATCTGTAAATGTTGGTTTTTCATGTTCTGTTAGAGCTTTTGCCATGTGGAACATTCTAGGCTCATCCCCTGTGCTAACATTGATTGGTTCTTCCGGTTCTATCAAGATCGACGATCTCTCCTGATGTGTAAGAGTGGGTAGAGGGTCAAGACTTCCATCCTTTGGCGCCTTAGAGAGGTTTTCACCATTGGATACGTCTTTATTTTTACTATTTTGATGATCTAACACTGTCGCGAAGTAGTTTTCACCGTTAGATCATTCTTTTATTTTGATATTTTTATGACTGAAAGGCTTGGCACTCTCTCCAAAATAGGCCTTCTCATTGAGTTCAATACCATAGCCAGCTTTGTGGTCCCCTGCGGGAATATGATCTCTAAGCTCAAGGTAGTCTATGATGGCATCATCATTTTCAAAGGTATCAAGTTCAGGGGTGGTGCCTTCTAGGTCCTAGTCGATGAGTTCAGGGTGTACCAAAGGTAAGGTATCATTAGGTTGGTCTAGTTCGACAGCGTTGATGGTTAGGACAGAGTTATTGAAAGCACAGACAAAGTCTGTGATGGTACTATTAGTGGATCCGTCAAAGGAGGCATCATTCTTTCCTCACGATCGTCACTATCGTTATTATGTGGAATAGACTCTAACGGTCTAGCCCTTGGACCTTGTCTCTCGTTAGCATGGGTTGGGTCATACTCATGGACAACATTGATATCTTTTTCATTGCAAGACATCTCAGAGAGGCTATCCCAGTCGTACTCATTAGAATCTGTGTCTCTTCTCAGTTGCATTTGCTAAATTTGCTCAACCAGATTGCTAGTAGACTTTTCTGGTTGTTTGACCTTTTTCTTGTTTGCTCGGTTGTTTCTTGGTGCTCCAGTGTATCCTAGCCTTGTAGTGTCTCGAGCTGTTAGTGTATGAGGTTGGATGGGTTCAGTGATACCATCCTTTCTTGAACCAAGAGGATTGTGTCCTTCGTATCCCATTCTCTGTAGCATTTGGAAACCTTGACCATATTATGTAGTTTGTATAGTAGGATGGTCATGTTGTGTGGACAAACTGACTTCATCTTTATATAGCCATTGTAGGATGTCTTTTTCATCACTCTCATCTTCTAGGCTTCCCCATTTTACAAACAGTCCTTTTGTAGTTCTCTTTGCTTTTGGTGTCTTTGGGATGGGTCTGCCATAGGACCTAGGAGATAGGGGCAGTTGTACCAAGCAGAGGGATTGAGAGATCGTATATTCACCTAAGCCCTTATCTGTGAGTTTGAGACTAGGTTGTGGAGCTTGTGAAGAGGAATTAAGTGAAGCTGAATCAACACAAGATGAAGAGGCTGCAGAAGCACGGTTGGTGGGGATCACAACTTTAGGTTTTGGATGAATGGAGTTACAGTATTGATAGGGGTTAGGGTCACCTTGGATGGTGATCTCTTGACCTTCATGTGGGAACTTGATACATTAATGATATGTTGAAGGTACTACTTTTAGAGCATGTATCCATGGTCGTCGAAGAAGAATGTTGTATGCTAACTCCATGTCGAGGACTTGACAAGCTACATCTTTTACCATGGGACCCACTCTGATTGGTAGGGTAACAATTCCTTTGGACATTCTTTCCTCCTCATCATAGGATTTTATGGTGATTTTCCTTTTAGGATCTATAGCCTTTTCTGAAAACCCCAATGTAAGGATTAGTTTCAATGTGCAAATATTCAAACCAGCCCCTCCATCGATTAGGACTCTTTTGATCTTGTGCTTGTGTATGAAAGCTTCAATATGAAGGCAGGCATTATGGGCTTGAGTGATTGACATATGATCCTTCTTAGTGAATGATAGGGAATGAGGTGAGGTTATGTGACCGACCATGGTTTAGAATTGTTCTTCAGCAAGGTTTGTGGGAACAGAGGCTTTTGCTAAGGCTTTGTCAAGTATGGACCTATGAGAAGGAGATAGATGCAGAAGTTCCAAGATGGAGATGTGTGCAAGTGTTTTGTGGAGTTGATCCATGATACTGTATTGATTAGATGGTGTGGTGGAGGTTCCCCTAAGGGTGACTCTGTTACTATGGATAGTAACATTGCAATCTGGATCCTTATTGATAGTGATCACATTGATGTGTGAATCACCTTCTGAGATATGGTTAACAACATAGTCGAAGCTGACATTGGTGTAATTTGCGTTGTTAGAGCCACTGTTGTTTCTACTGGAAGGTCCTCCTTGTTCATAGTTTGGAAGAGGATCCTTGAATGCTTGATGATTTTTGTTAGAGGTATGTCCATTGACTAATATTTTGTTTTGTTCTATCAAGTCTTGGATAGTATGTTTCAGCGCAATACAGTCGTTAGTCTTGTACCCCCTATTTTGGTGAAATTCATAGAAGTCATTGTCATTCCACCAATGGGGTTTGACTTTTGGTTCGTAGTCTCGTGCCGGTAGAAGTGTGATGATCTTGTTTGCGATTATCTTCTGTAAGGCTATTTCCAAGGATTCTCCCAAATGGGTGAATTTTCTCCTAGGCTGAAAGTTGACTAATCGAGATTCGTTGTTTCTTGGTTTGCTTTGCGGGGGGTTATGTTGAGGCGTTGATAAATTAAAAATTAGTTGTTTAGGTGCCACATTCTTGGCATCCACCACCCCATCATTCACAATATTCTTGTTTTTCATCCAGAATCTCGGTTTGTCTGTGTTGGTGTTGGTACTAGGAGTGTCTTTATATAGTTTGATCTGACCCTTGGCAATTAGAGCTTTTTCAATGATGAGACCCATCTCAATGACCTTGCTAAAGGAAGTAGGACATTGGATTTGAATTTGATAGCTCATGTCTGTTTGTAAGTTGTGCACGAACATCTCTAGCATTTGGTTTTCAAGCATTTAGTGTGGGCACTTGCTTGCTAGCTATCTCCATCTTTGTAAGAAGGCAGCGAAAGACTCTCCACCTTTCTGTTTGGTGTTACAAAGATCCAATATTGAGGTGTCATGCTCAATATTATAAGAGAAGTGGGTGACAAATTTATCGATGAGTTTGTTGAACATTTTAATGCCAGGTGGTAGTCAAGAAAACCACTCCATGGCTTGTCCTCCCAAGCTTCGTGGAAATAGCCGCAAAAGGTAAGTGTAATTGTGTGTGACCTCAAGGCAAGCAACATTGAATTCCCTGATGTGATCCCTTGTATCACCCTTTCCTCGATATTTGTCAAACTTAGGCACCTCAAATTTTGAGGGGAAAGGAACCATGATCAAGGCCCTATCAAAAGGATATGGTGAAATATCTTCCAAGGTGTAATGTTTAGTTGATGCTCCTATTTTTATGTCTAAAATTTTTTGTTGGAGAGATTTAAATTTTTGGTTTGTTAGACTTAGGGCATCTGTAGCGTCAGTGTTGGTTTTGCCTTTGTCTGAAGGTGTTTCTTCCTCATGTCTACTTCCCTCAATTTCTTTGAGAGTCTCCACATCATAATCTTTAGGAAGCTTGACCCCTAGATTTGCTAGATGTAAAAAGAATTTTGTGGGGTCTTGTGCAAGTACCCCTTCTAATAGGCGTTGAAATTTTGGATTATGTTGCATTTGAAGGATCTCTTCCATAGAAATTTCTTCGTCACTTTCGTGACCATCATGAACACTTTTCTCAGCCATTTCTATTTGTTTTTGCTTTTGTAATCTACTTAAGACCATGCAAGGTGGTAAAGAAATGGGAAGGAGTGAAAAAGATTCTTGAGCAAGATGCTAGAATGATACAAGGTTTTAGCAAGGTTCTTCTTAGATCTATGTGATGTCAAACAACTTGGGTATACAAAAGTGATAGTCAAAGTAGGGATGTTAGAAATCTAATTACTTGATGTTGATTAGTCTTATATAAGCCACTAGTAGAGTTCCGAGAGAAAAGGATAAGTAACCCTTGATATTGGATACTCACTAGGTTTGTTTGAGTATTGATGGTGATCTAGAATAACTTGGTTCTAACCTTGTAGGAATTTGGACAGATTTGGTGAGATTTTGGATGAAAAGCAGTTATGACATGGAAGAAGGAAGAGATGGTTTGATTTGCACGATCTTAATTAGATTTTTGGAACTGAAACAGGTTTGAAATGGCTTTGAAAATGTTGAAAATGTTGCTTTTGGAAGGTATGGTTTTACTCTCTGGTTTGGATGTGCAGAATTATATGCGCCACAACATAATTCAAATGTGCTAGAAGTCAGTTCAAATGCGCAACACTGGCAAAGTTTCAAATGTGCCACAACCTAACTCAAATGCGCCATAAGTTAGGTCAAATGTGCAATGCTGGTAAGGTTTTTAAATGCACCACAACAAAGTTTAGATGCATTGTAAGTTGAGTCAGATGCGCCACAGGTCGTGGCAAATGCATAACTCTGGCTTTTTGTCTTGTTTTCTCAGAATTTTAGAAGATTTTGAAACATTTTTAGGATTTTTCTATTTTTGGTTTGAAAAACTTGGTGTTTCTGCATAGTCCAATGTTTAATTATGGCAAAAACATAGCAAACACATAGAAGTTTTTCATGATTTTTATCTTTTTATATTTTTTTTGTATTTTTTGACTATTTTGACTCAAAACAAGTACACCCTAGGCTGGATAGGACAATATTCATTGAATCCTCTAGCTGTGCTTACTCAAAGCATGTAGCTCCAAAATTTGGTAGCATCAGCTCCCCTCCACGGCACTTACTTCTCATGCATACCAGATTCAGGTTTCCTTAGGCTCGTACCCCCACCGAACCTTAGGATTGTCCCTGCTACCTCTAGTAAGAGTCACATGAATCGAGGCCACTTCAAGAGCTCCACCCTTTGCATCAACAAATAGGGATTTTTGGCTTTCTACACAATTAGTTCTTTGTCAGGGCAACCGTTTGAGTGGTTACACATGCGGCGGCACTACTCTCCATTATGGAGTCTCCCAACCTCAAAGGGTTATGCCTTAGAGGGTTTTGGGGGAGGTTGGCCATCGCTGTAACACAACAACAATCATTGTTGGAAGTTTTCACCTCAAGCACAATTTATTTTAAGTGGCTTGGTAGGGCTTGGCTTTAGCCTGTCGTTCCCACTTGGACAAGCATGCATCTACGGGCAGGCCCCCCTAAAGGTGAAACAAATTGAATGACAAGTCTGGTACTTTGATCACCCAGTTAAGGGGAGAGCATAAGCCTATTGTCATTCACAAGCACAGAATACACTAGTTAATCCAACCTAGTTAAAAGTAGAAAAACTAAATGGGCTATTCTACTTGTGCACACATGCAGTTGTTAACTTGGAAGTGTTTAAAACATAGCAATGTTCATTTTTCCGTTTGTAAAGATAGCAGTGGTCTAAATAGGAAATTAAATTAACAATGCAAAGATAGCAATGGGTTCAGTTACTTTCTTCCTAGTTATGAACTATGTGAAATTTGAATGTGTGCACTTGTTTACTTTTCCCTCTAATTAGTCTAAATGAACTAAATGAAGCAACTAAATGATCTAATCAAGCCACTAAACCTACAAAATAGACATTAGCTGCAACACACAAAATTAGAAACCCTAAAAATAGAAAGCAGAATCAGAAGTGCCACACTGCAATCTAAATGCACAGAAACAAAGATTGCATGCGACGTTGCATAGATGCGCTAAGACAGGAGGTAAATGCACTAGAAAATGATGTAAATGCATTAAATGGGTAAATGCACTGTGAAACAGAGTAAAAGCGCCGACTGGAGAGATATATGCACTGCAGTGTCACAAGCGCTGAAACAGAAGGTAGATGAGCCGTTACAGAGGTTGGATGCACTGTAGTATGGATGCAGTGAAGTAGGAGGCAAATGTGTCATTTAGGAGATCAGATGCACCGTAGTATGGATGCGGTAGATCAGGAGGCAAATGCGTCATTTCATAGATCAGATGCGCCATAGTATGGATGCGACGGATCAAGAGGCAAATGTGTCGTCTAGGAGGTTAGATGCGCCCTAGTATCATATGCATTGATTCGGGAGGTAGATGCATCGTTTTAGGAGTTAGATGCGCTAGATGCCTCTGTCAGAAACCTGTTTCATCACCTGTACGGACCTATCACTTAGAAAAACTTAGTTTTTGATTAGTTAGAGGGGCAAGGGCCCCACAGTGGGCACCAAAATGTGAAGGGGAAAACGGATTAATCAATTAATGAATAATAAAACCCAATACATCTATGAAATCTGAAGATAAAAAAGAGAATAAAATAACAAACAATGATACTTACACCTTTACCTTGCATCTTCCATAGTTCGCCTATCTCTTCTTGACCTTGATGATGATGAAGCCTTCAGAAGCAAATGCTCCCTTGCTTGTTGAAGGTGACAAGAATGGAATGACTGAGATATTTGTTTGTATTTGAAGATGAGTTTCAAACACAAATGTGAGAGGATGAATATGAAGTGTTGTGAAGTGCTATGAAGTGCCAAAGGCGTGCTTGTATTTCTGTAGCATAAGTTCGCTCAAGCTATGGATATGAAATGAAGAAGAGGAAGGCTGTATTTATAGAGATGTGTAGAAGAAGATCAATGGTTGAGGATAAAAGGGAAGATCAACAGAGGAGGATTATTGAGGAACGTGCAACAAATGGAAGGAAGACATGTGTCATTCGAAAAGCAGCTTTGTTGAGTTAACTCCTCTCTTGATGAGGATGAGATTTGATTTTCTTAAATTAGAATTTATTTTTCTAATTTAAGAGCAAGTTTTCTTTAAAGATGCTTTAAAACTACTTTTGCTTTTGTATGATAGGAGGAAAGTATTTTTAGAAGATAAGAATGATTTTTGAAGATAAGAAAGCATAATTAAATAAAAAGATTTTATTTAATTATTTTGTAGATAATTGAGAGGAATAAATAAAATATAGAAATATATTTTATTTTGTGGATATTTTTGAAGAATAAAATAAAATATAAAAGTATATTTTATTTAGTGGATATTTAAGATTTTATTTAAATAAAATTTGCATTTTATTTAAATTTGGAAGAATAAAAGATTTTAATTAAATAATTACAATTATTTAATTATTTAGAAGAATGAAGTTGATGAAAATGAATTTCATTAATTAAATGAAATGTAATTTATTTAATTAAATTAGAGGAGATGAATCAGATAAATAAATAAATTTATTTATTTATTGATAGAAGAATGTGAATGATGAAATAAATATTTAAAATATTTATTTAAGTAGAGTCATGCCAATTTTAGGTGTATACACTAGGTTTTACTCCATTCAATGGCATTAAATACAGCTCATACATGTGTTTAAAACATGCCTATTTCAAATTTATATCCGTTAGTGACATACTTTCCATTTCTGTATCTCAGATATAGATGCATCACTTAAGATACAACAAATACCTTTTCCTTCGCATTTCTCGCATTTCACTTTTTCGTATATCAAATACAAAATTCGGATTTCAATCGCTAGTAAACTGAATTGACATTAATTCCAATTCTAGGATTGCAGTTTATCCTTTTGTACATCAGCTTGTATATCGAATGCAAAACTACATACATACAAAAAGCACGGACCCCAACTTGTTATGAACCAAACCTGAATTATTTTTGGATCCGCCTTTGTATCTCCATTTTGTATATTGACCTTTTGCATATTGAAGACACACACTATGATAATACCCCTGTGGGCCCCTCTAGCCTTAATTACTTTTAACCTCTTTTCGAATCCAGGATTGTATTTGCACTTTAGATACATAAACATGTATACATGTGTTCTTTTGAATTTGACTTTTTTATAAACCTGATTGTATATTTCTTTTGGGTTCTGTTGGTTCTTTCAAATCCGCATTAGGGTTGCCAGTTCCAATGCATAGGTAGATTCGGCCAACTAATATAGGAGGTTGTGTGAGATGCCTCCCCTTCACTTCTGGTTCTACCACACCAAGGGGGTTTCCCTATAGCTAAACATTTAACCTTGACTTGCCCAATGACAGAAAGATTTAGCTTTACAACAATAGGTAGAATACTCATGTGTGGACCAAGTCATGCATGATAAATCACAAGGCTAGAAACATTCTTGGACATATCTAACTGGTTGGGTATGAGAGCATGCAAGGGTCCTAATCCTACTCCTACAAACTAATAGGATGGAAAATTTGAAAGGATTTGTTTTGATATTTTGGATGCAAGATGGAGGGTTTTAGATCATAAGTACTATACAGGGAGTAGACTGGTGCCTATCTCAGGGCAAGGAGTCAACTAGACATATACAAATGAATGATTTGCATTGGCATTCAAGTTCCAAGGGGCTAAGACTGGTATTTGCCTTACAAACACCACCCAAGACTGAGTATTTAGTTGCCTCTACTTATAGATATCCCAGCTAACATACATTCTTCTCCATACTTAACCGAAAACAATTTAATCCACTCCTTATATGGAGGTCAAAAGATCAAGCATGCAATACATAAATTGGTATCCTAGAATCTGAGAAACCCTTAGCAACTAGATTCAAAAGAAGGGATGCATACAACAAATGGAGACAAGCAACTAAATACATGCAAGAGTGCATTTTTCATATAAAACAACAATGAAACTGACAAATGTGCAACCTACATTCAAAATGCAACACATAAACTCCAAAATGAGACAGAACAACCAAGAAAGGCTTTGTTTTCATTATTTTCTCCAAAAAATGCCCAAGTCTTCAACAACCCTAAAATGAGTAACACAACCTGCTATATAGCAAGAATGTGTACTCAACATTAATTACATGGTCATTCAAAATTTGCCAAAAATACTACACCATAGAATGGCACCCAAAATTGTAGTAGGCAAAAGAAAAGGCTGGGAGTGGTTGAACTCGAGACCCGTACTGCCGCTTGGGGATTTTCTTCTTTAATCAGGTAGTTGGCCCATCTATGTCTTCGACCATACTTCTGTAACATCTACCATTAATGGCCAGCCTACCCACGAGATGTAGCAGCTGCGTGCTTAAGAAATTTTCCTTCTTGAAAACAACTGCAAATACAAAGAAATCGCCCCTGTAGAACATTTGAATCACGACCGTCGATTTCCCTTCCTATCGCTAAAATCCATGGCCTCAAATCACTTTGAAAAGTCATTGACCAATTAAATCATGCCACATAGGTGTCTCCTTGCCATCGCTAACTTTTCCCTTTCTTATTTTGCCTTTTTTGCCTTTTGCCACTTTCGCCCAATGTCTATGCAAAAGCATATACATACAATCACAAATATACAAGGTGGACCCCAAATCATTATGAATTAAATTACAATCGCCATTGGGTCTAGGCCTTGCATCTCCCTTTTGTATGTCACTTTGTATATTGCATATACAAACACAATATACAACTCACAGATTTCAAATCATTCTGAAACAGATTGGAATTACCTTAAAATCTGGCTTGTATCTATTCTCATTGCACTTTTCATTGTATATCGGCATATACAATGCACAATATACATTCTGCGGACACCAGCCACTATGTTAATCGGATTGGAAGGAATTTGAAATCTGGGCCTTGTATCTCCATTCACTTGTATATCAGCATATACAGAGCAGACATGCAAGCAAAACATACATACAAATAGCAAACTTCATCTTTTATCAACCAGAATGTACAACTTTTTAGGTCCAGGCCTTGCATATTAGGAATGTATATGCCCTTGTATGTTCGATTGCATGTGCCAACATACAATCGCCTTTGTATATCAGATATACATTTCACCCTTTGTACCTGCCAATGTACATTGTCCCTTGCACATTTGTGATGTACATTCTGCCTTTGTATCATCAGCCATTAGAATGACAATTAATTGAGCTGCCGATGCATATTGTTTCTCCAATGAAACCTTTGTATGTCCCCCTTGTATGTCGGCCTTGTATGTTCAAACATACAATCAAAATATACATGCAAACCCTTTGATACATCCGTGGAATATTCTAAGAATCTTCAATGTATATTCCACCTTTGTATGTCCAGAATGCATATACAAGCCTGATATGCATAAAATGAGGCCAAGGGACTTAGAATTTTTTGGTTTTTTTATGAAAGGTGCCTGTGAATTTAAATGCTTGAAGCTTGAATGTTTATGCAGGCACCAATAGGTTCAATCATGTATACTTCAATAGTTGTATACCACATGCAAGAGTTTATACATACAATACCATATACAAATACAATCACAGAACTGAACATTTATTTACTTTACCTTTGAAACACTGTCAGCTTTGGGTTTGCATGTTTGTAGTTTAAGCAAGTTTAAGATACATATGCAAAAGTAAAAAGACCCTCTACGTCACAATGAGATAACACAAAGCATCTTAATATGCAAAGAAATTTCTATATGAGATACAAATTTAATTAAACACTGCATTTTCACGAAAAGTTGAATATCTCACAAAAGATAAGGAATTTCAAGTTGGTTAAAAAAGCAACCACAGACCAACTTTCATGTGGATTTCATTGGTAACATCAATTTTTCTCTAGTACTATGTATTTTAAATTTCCAAGCATCTCAAACACCAAGTACCTTTTTCCCTTTACCACCAAGCAAGACCAAACCACAAGCAAAAAGCAAAAGCCACAGTAGGGGTCCTCATTTTGCTAAAGAGTAAAATGGGGCATGTCAAGTGAACATCACGACAAGTAGAAACCAAATAAAATAACCAAATTCAAATAATTAAGGAAATAAAATGAAATAAATCATAATTTCCAACTTCCTCGAATGTAAGAATGTTATTTATAATCATAGAATGAAAGTATTCAACAATGTAAATGAACTTTCCAAAATAATTTAGGTTTGTGCAATTGATTTATTCCCTCCTTTGGCAAAGTAAGAAAGTAGTAAATATTTGCATTAACCTACATAGTTTGATTTAACCTTCTATGCCAATCCTGGATAGAGCCTTGCTGCTAGCCAAGTATCCATAGCTCTTGCAAGGTTATCGCCTATAATTCCCCTAGATAGAGCCCCACCTCGGTAGAGTTATCTAGATGACCTTAAGACAATAAATTCTCTGTTTTATTGATTTTTCACTATTCTTCTTGTATATGAAGTATATCATTTCACCTCATCATTTGCATAGTAATAGGATCTATTGCATAAGGCTGGGAATTATAGTGGTAGAAAAGGCCAATCTTTAAATTTTTCACTTAATGCAAACATCTACCACCCCCAGACTAATTCAAAAGATATTAAGTTTTGTATTTATATGATTCTTTGAATGCTTCATACTACAGCCACTCAATAAAACCCTTCACAAATGAACAAACAAACCACATCCCTGAAAGTCACAACTTATGCATAAATTTCAAATGATTACCTAAATCTTCCAAATTTTACTATTTTCAGTGGTTCCATGCCTTCTCCCGTATACCCTAAATCCAAGTAAAGACTCCCAACAAGTAGAAACAAAAGCAAGGAAAAACAAAACAAAACAAAACAAAACACAACACATAGAAAGAAAACCAAACAAACAAAACAAACAACAAAACAAAAGGCTATACAACATTTACAATATGATACAGAATGACATTTAGATTCACATTCTAAGCTTGAAAATAATGTTTAAGGTGATAACCATTAACATGTAATGGTAAGTCCTCACCAGTTAGGGTGTTTAGCCTAAATGTATCATCCCATATGATTTCTAAAATTTGTAGTGGTCCTAACCACAATTTGTCAAACTTCCCATGATTTCCCTTCTTTTTGTGGGCTTTGTCCCAACATAAAACCAAGTCTAATATTTTAAACATTTTAACCTTGGCTCTCTTATCAAACCACCTATTAACCACGGCCTAATGTTTCACAAATTTATCAATAGCTTGATCTCTCTTTTCATCTAACTGTAACAATTGAATCAACCTAGCCTCACTATGGTCATCAAAACCTATATATACTCATTTACAAACTTCCATGTATGGATTCTTAGGTTGACTAGGAGTATGGGGTTAGTCCCATATACTAAGTGGTAAGGAGCACTACCTAATGTTGCCTTGACCTTTGTTCTGTCTATCCATATATTTTAACAATGTATTCCATTCTATGGGGTTTTTAACAATCAACTTTTTGATAATATCTAGCAAGATTTTATTGGTTGATTCTACTAATCCATTACCCTGTGGATAATAATTTGATGAAAAATTAAGAACAATTCCGTACTCAAATGCCCAATTGGAAAACTTTAATGAAGAAAAAGAAAGGCCATTGTCACATACCAGAGAATATGTTACTCCAAACCTGGGGATGATGTTCTCCTCCAGGAACTTGATGACAACTTTAGTAGTAGAAAATTTGCAACTCGTTGCCTTTGTCCATGTTGTACAGTAATCAGTTACTGTCAATATGAATTTATGTCCAACTGATGATGGGGGATTAATAACTCTAATGAAGTCAAGGACCCACTATGCAAATGGTCTAGACTCTATAACATGTTGTAATGGATGTGTATGATTTCTTCCTCTATCTACTATAGTCTAGCATGTATGATAGGTTTTGATGTGTTCTTCAATATCCTTGAATATGGTGGGCCAATAATAATCTACCCTCAGGATTTTATGTGTAGTTGCTAGATGGGAACCAAGTGTTGTCCCATACTTGTCATGTAGCTTTAACAACACCTTGTCTGCTTCATCCCTATTCAAACATCTTAAGTATATTCCCTCATGGTATTTCTTGAATAAAAGACCTCCTTGCATCATGTACCTTTGAGATTTAATCTTCAGAGCTCTCCTTTGAGAAGACTTCATATGTTTAGGATACCTTCCTGATATGAGAAATGTGGTAAGATCATCATACCACCTTAGTGTACTGCTTTTGTTCAGTACATACTGTTGTTTCACTAAGTTAGGGTCCATATTGGCTATGGTTTGCACCAAATACTAACCTCTGACTAACTTCATGGGGATGATTTCCATGTCAAATTCTTGTAGAACTATTATCCATTTCACCCTTTTCTCCCCTGGCTCATTATGCATCAGCAACATCTTCATTGTTGCATCATGCACTATACCTTTTATTTGACTTCTAAGAATATAGTGTTTGATCTTCTTTAATGCTTTTACCAATGTGAAGGCCTATCTCTCAATATCCAGGTACTTTAACTATGCATCCTTCAGTGGAGCACTCATGAAAGCAATGGGCTTTTCTTCATTTTCTTCCCCTTTATGTGTTAGAGCCGCTGCACATGAATGCTTTGACGTAAAAGAATAGATATAAAAATGCTTGGTGTAATTTGGACTGGCCAATACTAGAGTATTAGAGATTGCTTCCTTGATATCTTCAAATTCTTCCTTAGCTACTGGTGTCCATTCTATCTTGGCATCCTTTTTTAACATTACATTCAGTGGTTGTACAATTTCAGCAAATCCAGTGATAAATTTTCTGACAAAATTAAATTTTCCAAAGAATGACTTTAACTCTTTCTTACTGCTTGGCAACTGTAACTTATTGATTCCTTCCACTCTATCTAGATCAATGGAGATTCAATTTTTAGAGATGATATGTCCTAGCAACTTACCATCAGTTAGCCCAAATACACACTTCTTTGGGGTCAAGGAAATCCCATATCTCTCGTATCTTTTCAGTACTTTTCTCAAGTCATTTGCATGAGTAGACATATCTTTAGAACAAATAGTTAAATCATCCATATAAATCACAATGAATTTACCTATTAACCCATGGAAAACAATATACATGGCTCTTTGAAATGTGGCACCTACATTGATTAAACCAAACAACATCCTTCTATATGCATAATTATCCCATTTACATGTGAACATGGTTTTTAATCTATCTTCCTTATCTACCAAAACTTGGTTATAACCAGAAAATCCATCAAGGAAAGACATCATTTTAGCACCATTCACTACTTGCAAAAATTCATCTAAAGGAGGTAAAGAATAATTGTCTTTCTCAGATGACTTATTAAGGTTCCTAAAGTCTACACACAACCAAATATCTCCATTTTTCTTTCTCATGGGTACAAAATTAGCTACCCAGGTAGAATGTCTCACAAGAAAAATTATCATACTAGACAATAAATTCTTGACTTCTTCGAAGATCAATGGTTCTAATATTGCATTAACTGGCCTTTACTTTTGCCTAAATGGTTTTACACCTAGTTTCAGAGGAATCACATGTGTTATGACTGAGGTGTCATACATTTTTAGATCCTCATACTTCTAGGCTATGACATGTTAGTATTCCTTCAATACTTCTATGATCTCTTTCTTTAACCCCTCAGAGCAATCTTTTCCAATTAATACATTTTGAGGATTTTGTTCTGTTCCTAAATTGAAAGGATCACATTTACCCCCTCTATTTTAGGAAGATCCTTTTTGTTTAACCATCCCATCGAAATCAAAAATTCTTTCTAGCTCTATCACTCCCTTGGATAGGAAATTACTTTTTAGGTCAACTATATCTTCTTCATCCCAAGATATCTCTGGTCTTTCTTGCTCATCAATAATCTGGGCCTCAAAAACACCCTGGTTAGTCACAAAATCTAAAATCCGTCGATCACCTCCAAACACTTGACAATCAGTTATATTGTTTGGTATACTAGGTACATTTACCAACTCTACAGTAAATCATTTTAAACCTGACAAAGTTAGGAGTTCTAATGACCTAGCAGCAATAGCTAAAGTATCTAGACGTTGATTCAATTTTCTAGGAACATGTTCAATATTGAAAGCATCAAATTATTCAATCAGATCCCATACTCTATGCTTGTAACTAACCATTTTTCTAAGATTACATGCATACAGTTTCCTAACTTGTCTAACCACCAGTTTAGAGTCAGAAAATACCTTGATGACTTTCCCCTTTTTCTTTATGGCCATTAGTAATCCATAGATCAAAACCTCATACTCTAACATGTTATTTGTGAATGGAAACTAGAGTCTATATGCTACCAAAAATGCTTTACCCTCAGGATTAATAAGCTCTATACCTACTCCTGCTCCTTGTTTGGACTTAGACCCATCACATTTTAAAATCCATATCTTATTCTTGTTTTTTACTGGACTTCTGGTTCTTATAGGAAACACCTCTTTTACTTCATTCTTTGCAGGAGCATGCATATTCAAACGTGTTTTGGTTTTCCCTATAGGTATTGCCATGTTTTCTACAAGTTTATGTGTCATCACAAGTTTACTAATTGTTGACCTTACATTGTCATTTGAATTTTCTGGTATGGTGCCAACATTCTTATGCTACAATGACTCATAACTGTTAATAATATGTCCTTTCTTGTGACTCACACTTGGTGTTATGTACTTCCTATATTGACAGTCAATTATGTCTCTATATATTCCACAACTTTCCTTAGAATGCGGAGCTTTGTGAACTTTACACCATCCTTTACACAATACATTCCAAATACAAGTTCCTTGTTGAATGCATTTTTGAATTTTCTCATCCATGATTTGATTAAACACACTTATAATGTTTTCTTCTTCATCAAAAGAATCCTAATCAGATTTGACAAGGACACTAGTTGCTTTGTCAACAGATTTCTCTTCAAAGTTAAATACTAAGATTTCTTCTATCTGGACTCCTCTATTGGAAACCTTGTAAACTCCTTGTTCTACTGCAGCATACAATAGTTCATTTCTTCTATTGTACTCAATTATCATATGCTTCATTTTCAATTTAGCTTCAATCCTAATTTGGTTTGGAATGCCCCTCCAGGGCAACCACATGTGTGAAAAATCAGTAGCCATGTATTCGTTTAAGGTTTTTGACCAATCCTTTCTCAATAACATACTGTAACTTATAGGAATATCCACAACCTGAATGTCAATATACTGGTTCACCCTAGGATCTGAGGCTAACTACATTTGAATGTGCATCGATTCTCCTACCACATTTACCTCAAATTTATCTAACAGAGTCACAACCTTCACTGACTTTGTAGGTGTGAGTCCTAAAGTCTTACAAATTCCTAGAGGCATGACATTAGCCAAAGCTCCTGATTCTACCATGCAATTATGCAGATTCTTCCCAAAAATTCTCAAGGTTAACATAAATGGAGGAGACTCCTTCTTTTCTATATACATCACTACATTCAGGTTTGCAGGTTGTTCAACACTTTTGCTCTTATCTTTTCAGTGTATGTCCTTGTTGTGATTATCCAAGCCTACCGAATTCTCTCTAGGACTAGACTCATCTAAGGATTTCATGAATGCATTCCTTACTACTAGACTCTTCAGTAACTCATACAAAGGCACATTGACTTTTATCTTTTTAATTTCTTCAGAAAAATAGCTCATCAATTTAGAGGCTTCGTTAAGTTCTAATTTACCTACCTGAACCTTTGGTGATGCAGAAGTACTAGCACCCTAATAATTGGCCTTAGGGGACACAAGATTATTATCTGCATGTTGATCCAGTGGTGTATTGAGGTTATTTGGAGGCGTGGAGGTAGTGAAAGGACCTCCAAGCTTGTTATTGCTTCTCAGGTTGTATACATGGTTTCTCTGGGACTGTTGAAATGCCTGAACCTCATCTGGCTCACATAATGCTTCATTGTCAGTTTCAAAAGGAAATTGGAAAGTTTCTATTACTAGGACAGATTTAGGATACAAACTTTCACAACAATATGGTTCGCCATCTCCTATCCGATCCTCTTCTCCTTTTGTTGAAAATGTAAAACTCTCTAGGACCATGGCTGACTCATACCCTAAAGGCACTATCTTGTTCCCCTTAGGAATCAAGAACTCAGATGTGGGGGTTTGTATTTCTACATTGAAGATACTAGCTGCCAAATGAAACTTTGGGCAATCAAGTTCAACATGAGCATTAGTATTATGGATTCTACACCAATTCTTAAGGGCTACATCTGCTACCTATACCCTAGTGGGTTGTTTAGACCCCTAATTATTTGGACTCTCAAATGGAGAAGCTAGAGTACCATTATTTTGTCTGGTGTTCCATATTCTAGGGGGTCTAGGCTAATATGAATTCCTATTGTCATTTCCCTAGGTTATGTTGTCTCCATTAAAACCTCTATTCTGTGATCCCTATCCCTGGTTTTGATTTTGATTTTGGCTCATATTAGGATTATGATTCTGAGGGTTTCTACCATAAAAATTGTCATTTCTTAACTAAGTCATTTTAGTAGCCAGCCTTCTCAAGTGATCAGTAATTCCCTTCAACTCACTTTTATCTTCCTAAGTTTTAGCTACAAATGTATCCTAAGGGGACTGGAAAAATGATTGACCATTAGACTAGTTATTATTGGAAATACTTCATGTATATGGAACTATAGCATGAGTGGGAACTGGATTGTATACTGGTGCTTGAGTAGGTATCGGATTGAACATTGGAGTATGATGCATTATAGATCCATTCACCTATTGCATCTAATTTGGAACTACAACATTACCTAGACTCACTGAAGGACTATAAGTTGTTTGTCTCATCTCCCTATTGATTTTCACTACCCATTTATAAGCTTTTGATACAGTATCTACGACAGTTAATTGCCTCTTAACAAACATTGTGGTTAAGAGATCTAAAGTAGCATAATACATTGCTAGTATTGCTTCAGCAGTCACAGTATAAGGATCAACTAACCTTGAATACGCCTTCTAGAAATGATCATTAAAATTGTTAATGAGTTCTCCCTCACCCCTCTTGATTTATGCTAGTTTGTGATACAAACATGATGGCTTGACTAGACCTATAAACCTGGATAAAAATGCCTCCTCCATAAGTGCCCAACTTGTAATGTGATTGTTAGGCAAATTGACATACTAGTTATACACGTGTTCATTGAAAGTAAAAGGGAGCAACCTATAAACCACATCCTCATGAGCTAACCTTGCTCTAAAGCAATTTTCTTTGAAAATCCTGATGTGATCTTTAGGATCTCGATGCAACTGATCCTTAGGGAAAATTTTATCTAGATTCTTTGGCATATCATGATATGTCACGAAGTGTATGGGAGAATCAATATTAAAGTACACCATAGTATGACCTTTAGGTGGGATTGCACCTAAATTTGGTTGATTCAGAGGATTCAAACCAAAATTCATCAGTCTGAATGCAAAACTATCAGGATTGACTATATTAGGTATAATCAAAGGTGATCTTGGAGGAGTACTTGATTATCCTCCTACCTGGAATATTCTAGGACTTGAGATTAGAGGATTATTTGTACATTTTTGTCACTTGTCAGATAATTATACGAAGATATCCCCTAGATTTAACCTAGACCTAGTCATCTGACTAGTATTGTTAGCCAGTTTGCACAAATCACACTTTAACTCCTATCAGGCCCTCCTAGTGCCAAATAACTGTTCATGAATGTTTTTACACATGCACAGCAAAGTTAAAATTCATAAAGGAACCTTAGTTGTCTTGGAAGATATGAAAATTTATTCACTAAGATTTCATAATCTCAAGTTTCTGTATGATCAGGTCTTGATCGTGTTAGATAGGTCAACAGGTAGTTGTGAAGCTATTTATTCAAGGGGCCTTATGTGACTTAAAGTGTTATACGACTACCGAACTTGTTTAATTTATGTAAACAACAACAAATTACACTAAAATAAGTGATCCTTTGCATGTATTTACTAGTCCTTTCCAAAGCTTTACATGAATTTCACTAAACATGCTTTGTATTTCTAAATTTCTATGAAAATGGCTAAGGATCTTTGAAATTTGTAATTTATTTATCAGAGTCAATAGCAATTCACTTATGATAACTGTGTGCAAGCTAATTATTTACTCCTTTGGAGAAAAGATAGAAAAGATAAGGGTTAGAATATTGTTTAACTAGGATAAAATGTTCTTCTATTCACGTATGACAAGCCTGATGATCCTGAACAATTCAACAACAATTAAATTCTCATATGCAAATCCTGAGTAATTTCATGAAAATACATATAGAATTGCAATCTTTTAAAGATAGCTATATCAAAAAATTGCCTGAATTAGATGACACTCTGGAATAGATGCAGAAATCTGATGTTTGCATTCATTTCATATAAAGTCATTTTGAATTTACAATGTAACAATGACCTCTATTGAATCAATCAAAATTACCAAAACTCACAAATGTTTTTACAAACGCATGAAAGAGGTAGGACACTCCATACACTCCTTTATGCAGACACAAGAGACCTCCTTTCTAAACTAGTGATGCTCAAAGTATTCACCAAGAATTACTTCCTTTTGCATTTGAAAGCAAAATTGCTAATTAAAGTCTTATGTTGATCGCTACTAATCCCTGTGTAATTAAAATACAAGTAGCAAGGTTCATTATATAGATTTGAATCCCACTCTACTATGGTTACAAGAGAAACAAATCAATGGTTCTCATTCAAACTTATGAGATCAGTTGTGGAGAGCTTTTCCCAACTATTCCTTCAAAATATATTTCAGAATATTCCCTTTGGCACAAAGGATGCCATTGGGATCTTTTGAATATGAAATATTCTCTTTTGACTTTCTTCACTATTGACTTTCCTTCAAGAATAAAATAGAAAAATGTGAAGCCTGTTTGAATAACAAGAAGAGGAACTACTCACTACCACTGGTAGCTACCTTTAAATCTTCTCCTATTCCCTTCACATATTCTGTGTACCTGGCCACTAATGATGTCATGGATGTATGAGTATTCTTTTGACTTTTTGTCCATGTGTACTATTGCATTTCAACACTTTATTTTAGTATCTTTTCTTGCTCCTCTGCATCTTCTCTATTCCTCTAATATTTCTTCACCTTTGTACTCAATTCCATGATAGAATCAATCATCTCTTTACTTAAATTAGCTACATGGTTCTCTAGGCAAGGTAAATAAATGGCTTTGAATTCCCTCACTACCATGGCCACATCATATACGAGTATCTCTAAGAAGTCATGCCCAATGAGTCTTTGTGTTATTTTTACCTGTTTCCTTATCATGTCACCAACAGTTCTTTCTAACTCCTGGGTATTTGCAATATCTCAGAATCCCTCCTTCAAACTTTAATTCTTGTTTATGCCTTGGCACTTGGTTTGCCATTTGAGGTGTCAATACTCCCTCATTCACCAATTCTTCAATCCTTCCTTCCATGGCCTGGATCTGCTCCAATTCATACATGTTTTCCTTCATTCTTGCTTGACAATGATGTAGGTTAAGGCTACAACCATTTTTCCCTGCTATATAATAAAGACAAATACCCTCTGTGGAACAGAAACTCCTCTTTAACCACCTCTTTCCTTGGTCCCTTTTCCTTTTCAACCTTTTCTTTCCTATCAACCACCTTTGTATCTACCTTCTTTTATTTTAGCGCCATCTACCAAGAAAACTTATGAATTTTACCATCTCATTTGTGCCCAATACTAGGGTTTTACCATAGATTTTTACTCTTTTACCTTTAACCTAGGGTTTTGTCTTTTCTCTATTTTGGAATTTCCATAGAATCAAACAATGCTCAAATCCATTTCTTACAACTAATTATAGTATATGAAATAATTTGCATCATTTTCCTTAACTGTAATCACTGCAACTAATTTCACTTCAAACTTAACCCAATTATAGCAGCGTTTGAGGTACATACCTTAATTTGCTTTCCTAACCACTATACCATTGGATTTGATAAACCTTTATCATTTTCCTATAATTTTGTTGAGCTCAATTTCCAAATTTTCTTCGTTTACCTTTATTCACCTTTCCTTTGTATGAACTATGAAAACTTTATTACTGTATGCAATTGTAAGTGGACAAAACACAATCAAAATTCACTTTTATTTCCCTTTGAACCTAGGTTTTACTACATTCAATGGCATTAATTACATCTCATACACGTGTTTAAAACATGCGTATTTCAAATTTGTATCCATTAGCAACATACTTTCCATTCATGTATCTCAGATACAGATGCGTCACTTAAGATACAACAAATACCTTTTCATTCACATTATAACTCTCGCACTTCACTATTTTGTATATCAGATACAAAATTATATGCATACAAATTTGGATTTCAACGGCTAGTAAACTGAATTGACATTTATTCCAATTCTGAGATTGCACTTTATCCTTTTGTACATCATCTTGTATATCGAATGCAAAACTACATACATACAAAAAGCATGGACCCCAATTTGTCATGAACTAAGCCTGAATTATTTTTCGATCTGCCTTTCTATCTCCATTTTGTATATTGAAGAAACACACTATGATAATACCACTATGGCCCCACCAACCTTAATTACTTTTAACCTCTTTTTGAATCCAGGATTGTATCTACACTTTAGATACAAATACATATACATGTGTTCTAAATTTGACTTTTTATAAACCTGATTGTATATTTCTTTCAAGTTTGATCATGTATACTTCAATATTTGTATATCACATGCAAGAGTTTATACATACAATACTATATACAAATACAATTGTGGAACCGAACGTTTATTTACTTTACCTTAGAAACACCATCGGGTCCAGGTTTGAATGTTTGTATTTTAAGTACTTAAGATACATATGCAAAAGTGAAAAGACCCTCTACATAACAATGAGATAACACAAATCATCTTAATATGCAAAGAAATTTGTATATGAGATAGAAATTTAATTAAACACTACATTTGCACAAAAAATTGAATTTCTCACAAAAGATAATGAATTTCAAGTTGGTTCAAAAAGCAATCACAAACCAACTTTCATGTAGATTTCACTGGTAACCTTAGTTTTTCTCTAGTACTATGTATTTTAAATTTTCAAGCATTTCAAACACCAAGTACCTTTTTCCCTTTACCACCAAGCAAGACCAAACCACAAGTGAAAAGCAAAAGCCACAACAGGGGTCCTCATTTTGTTAAAGGGTAAAATTGGGTGTGTTGTGAACATCACAACACTTCTTTTGCTTCTCTTTTCTTATTGTTGCCAAGAGGATCACCCCGCCACTACAAGAAGATTAGAGGTTGTCATACAAGGATTTATAATGGTAGTGGATGCTCACATGTCTTCTTTTATTCCAGGTTTTGTCATGATTTTTTTCATTTCATAGTAATTAAGTAATCAAAAATTTGCTCTTGCAAACAATAAATACATGTTTCTTTTTCATTGATAGGCTAAGTAGATTTGCATTTCTAAAGTAGTTTCCCTTTCCAAAGTTCATAGATTAAAAGCATTTTCCATTTCCAAGATTAAATTAATCCACTTTTTCAGAAAAATAACAAAAACCTAGATTACATTCCATTAGGTAATCTCATATTAGTTTGTATTCATTTTCTAATTCCTACAATAGAAAAAATCTTTTTATTTCCATAAACATAAGAAACCACAAAAAAATGTTTTACACTCATATAGGCTTGCATTCATACAAAAATAGAAAAGAACAAAAGCATTAGCAACGTAGAAGGATTACAAACCCTTGGTCCCAACACAAGTTCAGGTTTAGTCAATGTTAGTCAAAACCCTTAGTTTCATCACAAGGTCAAACAAAGTAAACAAAGTCAAACCTTAGGTCACACAAACCCTAAGTCAAAACCCTAGGTCAAGTCAAGGTTAGCTTAAACCATATCTCTCTTGTTTAGGCTCACGAATGTGTTACAAGTATGTGCCTAATCAGTGTTGTCATTGATGTCAACATATCTGTGTTGTCATTGGTGTCAACTATGCCCTCATTTTTGTTACTTTCTTGTAGAGGTTGAGGATATTGAGAAAATTAACTCATCCGGTAAAAACAGTGAATTGCAGTAGGAATAGTGCATTACATGTAGAAGAACAGTCTAGAAGAATGCTATGCATTTCCTATAGAATAAATATCTTTGCCTGCGGATTAGAAGTTATTTAGAAATCTGTCTGAAGATGTTATATTCCAAGGTTGAGCCTCTGAAATGAAGATTTGGGTAAGTTGTGTTCACTAGTGTGAAAACTTCTTTTTCTGTATGTTTGGTGGTGACAGGGAGAAAGTGTTTTTCTCTGCATTCCTCTGCATTGAAGTATTTTGGTCTGCAGTTCTAGAATTAAGTTTGTGATGATATTATGTGCCTTCAAATGCAATGGTTCATGATTTGGTGGTTCAGAAGCTGTCTTTTATTCATTACAATAGCTGGCAGTGTTGTTCTTGTGCTCTAGTTTGAAGAATCTTATTAATAGAGTGTCTAGAGATTGTGCAGTTGTTCTTGGTGACTAAAATGTACATGTGGATGTCTCTTGATCATGTTCCTACCTTTGGATTGGTCCACAAAGGGAAAATTGGATCATGAATGAAGAATGTTCTTGCAGACCTAGTGCAATCATCAGTCTTGGCTGACCTGGTTGAATTCATCACTTGTGGAGATGCATCAAGATTGTAGAAATGTTTTTTGGCATGGATGATTATGTTTGAGTCCTAGCTAAGGCATGGCATGATCTGCATACACTCTTACATCTTTTCCTTAGCTAAATTTGTATTAGGTCCAGATCTATTTTATGTATGTTTGTAATGCCAACCTTGGAGATTTATCCAACTGTTGATGAATGTAATGCCGATCATGATGTACATTCCAAGGTTGATGAATTGTATAAAAGTATGTAATGAAGTTGCGAAAGAGGGTGTGTGTTGCGAATATGAAGAGATAAGTGCAAAAGTATAAAGGAGCAGAGTAGAGGAGTCATTTTGTGCTTCAATGGAATTGAACCCTAGCATGAAGTAGATGCTATTCAATCAGTTCAACATCTTGGCAGTGAGTCACCCTTCAGCAATGAGCCTCTTTTTTTTGGATTTCTATAACTTATATATTTTTGTGGGCTAACACCCACCGTGGTTTTTCTCTTTTAGGGTTTTCCATGTAAAAATCTGGTGTCTACTGCATGATTGTGATTAATTTAATATTTTCATGCTTTCATGGTTAATCTGATTATGAATAGTTAAGTTGTTGATGGTTTGATATGCATGTGAAACTAAGTTTTTGTGACAACTAATTCACTCCCCCACTCTAAGTTGTCTGATGTATTTCAACAATTGGTGTTATCAGAAAATGTGGTTAATAATATCAAACTATCAATAATCCAATAATCTCAATGAAATTGGAAATAAATAAGATTAAACACAAAGGAAGCAATACCTTGCAAACCTTATTTCATGGCTTTCATTGGTCATCTATCTCAAATTGATCTCGTTGTATGAATATAGCCCTCAGAAGGTGCACTTCCTTGTTTTTTTCCAATATGACAATGGAGAATGGTTGTTGATAGGTTTGCAATGAAGAGGATCTTCACAGTGCAATGATAATGGTGATAATGGTAATTGATCTCAAGCTATGGGGATTTGTGCCAAAGGCACACTGTGATTCCTGTAGAGTAAGTTTATAAAAAGCTTGGATGCTTCAAATCCAGAAGCAAACATGATATGCCAACTAATCTAAAGATGCTATGCTCCAAATATGGACTTTCATGCAAACGAAAGCTCAAGACCCACTGACTGGCCACCACCTATAGAAATCATGCAATATAACGTGAGTGACCGGTAAGATAATATTGGTACCAAAAACAAAGGTGAACCAACTTTCTCTATTCCCACCATGCTGCCCTAGATTCAATTCTAGATTCACGATCCAAGGCTATCAATTCTATTTCAAGATCTATAGGGGTGGAATAGGGGTTGTATTTATAGACTTGTGAGAGAGAAGATCAATGGTGTAGAATGAATAAGAAAATCAACGGTTGAGGAAATTTGAGAGGATGTGCGTGAATAGGGAGAGGACAAGTGTCTTAGTCCCTCATGCATCAGGGGAGTTAACAAAATAGATTGACGAGTTAGCTGAGATGATTGATCAATTAATAGAATTGATTGGAGAGATAAGTGGGCTGATTGGGGAGTTAGCTGAGATGATTGAACAGTGAACTTAGATGACCCATTAGTTAACAGATTGGATTGATGAGTTAACTAATCTGACTGGAGGAGAAATAGGACATGTGTGTGAGAGAATATTAGCTAATTAAATATTGAAATATTTAATTACATGTGCACGTGGATTAATTGAATTACTTTTGGTATTAATTCAATTTTAGAGGAAGGGGATAATTTAAAAAAATATTTGGATTTATTTAAATATAGAAAATGAGAATAATTAATTAAATAATTTGGTATTATTTAATTAGAATGACTTTAGAAGAATTTGGATGATTTAAATTAATAAATGATTTTATTTAATTTTTTGGAGTCATGTCTTTTTTAGGTGTAAACATTTTACCCCTCTTTGATGTAATGTGTTTTATCACGTTGTTTCAAAGAATGATACATTTTCTGTAATTTGATACATGCCCTAGTTTGCCCCTGGTACAAGTTTGATGATGGTAGGATGCCCCCTCGGGAGATTGGATGGGAAGAAAAGTTTGAGGGTGTGAGATAGACAATCTCACAATGAGATAGGTTGAGGAGCTAGGTTAGGGTGAAGAAAGTGGTTGACACGGAAGAAAAATAGGATGAAGAAAGAGCTAAATGATACGTGATGCAAGATAAAATGATAACACACACAAGAAAGTAAGCAAGTATGCACAAATGATACAAGAACAAAACAAGGTATTACCCCTGTCAAGTTGTAAACCAATGATTAATTGATAATGATTGACGATAGTGTTTTTCATTGTGGGGAACGATATATCCCTAGATCAACACAAAGTTGCGGGAAAGATATATCCCACTAATAATTACGATTGATTGATTTGGTTTATGATGAGATTAGGATAAAGACCATTGATTGTGATTGGATAATTTGACAAGATTGATTAACTTGATGGGTATGGATTAAGGATGGACTTGCATTTGGATCATCGCTTGGATTTATTGGACAAGGATGAATGGATCACGTGGATAAATGGAAGATACAACTGGATAAACTATCAGAAAGGACTTGGATCTTTTGACACTTGGAAAAGGTTTATTATGGAATGAAATGCAATTTGATATGCATGGATGCAGATTTTGTCATCTTTAGATATGCAAGTATTTTAAAGTACTTGATTCATCATTGGGCATTTTTTTTGTTTCTTTTCTCTTTAAAATGTTGTAAGAAAATACAAGCATCTAGGTATAATTAAACCAAGATGACCTGAGTATTGCTTACATGGAT
Source organism: Cunninghamia lanceolata (assembly GCA_027924645.1). NCBI lineage: Eukaryota > Viridiplantae > Streptophyta > Pinopsida > Cupressales > Cupressaceae > Cunninghamia > Cunninghamia lanceolata. Next base: position 24,206,476 of record BSBN01000377.1, on the reverse strand, counting down.
TTTGATTTAGCAAGTTAATACAAGCATCTAGGTATAATTAAACCAAGATGACCTGAGTATTGCTTGTGTATCAACAGACAAGGATTACACCTGTTTCATGATTAGGGCTATGATGTCCTCGATGATCATTTTGTTGATCATGTATTTAGACAAGGCTTTAACATTACTCAAGATAAACCCACAAACAATAGACAAAGAAAATGATTATGCCCCCATCATAGCTCCTCTAGTTTTTGACATCCTTGAGTAGCATAAAAGGACATAATAACAAGAATCAAGATAATAAGACTTGAAACAACCATTAAACCTTCTTGCCATAGATATATGTTTTCTTGCAATAAATTGATAGAGTCATGTTTGATGTTTTAGGTAGGTTGGGATTTCTCTGGTGCAGTTTAAATGTCTTCTTGCCAAGATGATGTTTAAAAGCTTTCTTTGTGGCACTGCTTGTTGTCTAGTGATGGTATCATGATCCGTATTGTTATCCTCTGAGGTGTGTGGCATTCAAGAATCCAATTCTCCAACTAGGTTGAGCATTTTCCCAAAGTCAAGTAAAGGATTGTTTATTGTGGATGAACTGACAATGGACATGAAGAAACAGGCCCTAAGGGACTGACCTAGTGTAATGGCAAATGGTGTAGATGCGGATGGGCTAGAGGATGGGTGATAAGGTATGGAACAGATGGAAACTGAGCCTCGGGGGCCCATCAATGATGGCCTTGCCTACATGACAGCTTAGAGGAGACGTAGTTCGATGAATGGTACTAATGGATTGGGGTCGCAGACGATTTGCTATTTTTGGGATTTTTCTAGATTTTACTAATGTTTTGATAGTTTTGTAATTTTTGGATGGAAAATTGGATAGCCTAAATGCTAGATACGGATGACAAGGGAACACCATGGATAGGTAAACGGATGGGTGATAGTGGATAATGGATGGGTAGGTATAAGGAAATAAGGATGTGATCTCCAAGGACTATGGCACATAGGAATAACTTAGGATTTGACATGACACAACTTATGATGAAGGAGGATGAGAGGATTCGATTGTTTTGAAAAAGACAAGGTAAATCAAGAGTTTTTCCAAAGCATGTTTTGACATTTTTCCCCTATACGTTTATCAAGATCAAGAGAGGAATGGAGGATGGATAGACTCAATATTATAGGTATACACAGGATATGAATGATAGGAGGGTATGGTAAGATAGGATGGAAAATGATAGGGTTGACAAGACAATGTGTTCCCAAGGGTAAATGACATAGAAGATCAACCTACACATGATGCTTGTTTGCTAGGTTTTCATCATGGTACTTATCCAAGACACCTATTTACCAGGTTTTCACCATTGGACAAAAGGATTTTTCTTTAACTTTTTTTTGTTTTTTTTTTTAATATTTAGATAGGATAGGTGGAATATGGATAAGAGGGACTCAAGTGTCTAGTGCCATGAAAGGTGATAGTCCCACTAGATGGATGTTGTCTCATGGACTATGTCAAGTGTTCTCATAGATGTTGGTAGGGGATTTCATGAAAGTGAGATGGAGAAGGTAGATAGTGGATTATGGAAGCTGTGATAGTGTATTATGATGTGGATTATGTAAGACTTATGCAAGGATGGAGGGAAGGCTTATGCAAAAGCATGGACCATAGGAATAGGATGAGGAAGATATGTAGGATAATAGTGGAAGGAAGGGGAGATGGAGGTATACAGAGGAGTCTCAGGATGGAAGGGAATCATGACCAACGGTTGCACATACTGTGATAAACATTGAAGCATATGATGGGAAGGTGGTGTAGGAAGCAATGGAGATTTTTTCTTAGTGGATGAGTGATTTACGCATTTAGGGACCCACATAGACTTAGTATTTTTCTAATTTTTGCATGTCATGTGGGATGGATGGATTTTAGACTTTTGGATGGAATGGGATTTTTGGATAGAAGAGGAGAAAGTGGATGGTTGGGATGCCTCATTTAACTTGAGGGCTTTTTGCTTAGGTACCCAAACCATTTTGCTTGTAGACTTTACCTACAAAGGTATGGGCTTGGGTATATGCAGCTTTTGTATAGATTCTAAGGTAATTACTTGTTGCTTGGGGACCCACACCTTCTTCATTTTTGCTTTGAGGTTTGTGGGTGAATGCAGCTTTTGAGATGGGTTTTTCTTTGATTCTTCAAATTGATTTCCCAAGGTATTAGGACCCTTAGGATTTTTGGCTTTATGAAAGGATGCATCCCAATGTTTATTTTTGAATCCCATAGGCTTGGTGGAATGAGTGGAAGCTTCATGTTTAGACAATATGTGCATCTGTCGGTCATGATTCGAAATGTGAGGGAATGTGTAGATGGATGAATTTGGCATTGGAAGAAGTGATGGTAAAATGCATAGAGGGATGTTAAGAGTTGGGAGTAGTGGAGGTAAAGTGGATGGTGGAAGGTGTATGGTCACATACTTTTGGGATGTATATGATAAGGGAGGTGGAATGGTGACATATGTTTTGGGGATATGATAGGATGTGTGATGGGAATGGGTGGATTTGGAAGGCATGGAGGAAGTACCAACATCATGAGATTTCTTTTCTTGGGAGTATAACCAAGGCCATAAGAGGGTGGAGGAACTTTGACATGGATAGGCTCCAAAATAACTTGTTCATGAAGGCTTAAGCCGTTACCTTGATAGTTCATATTTTGGAGTATGCGATGGACAATGGGATTATGTGTGCTTTGGACACTAGCAATGAGCTCATTATTTGATGGGGAAGGTGAAGTGATAGATAATGGTTGTTGCTCTCCTAAGGAAGAACATTCATGGATGAAGGTAGTGAAACCAAGGGGATAGGATAATGGATTCACAACATGGTCGATAATGGATGGTGGAGGATTATTAGGATCTTGATTATCATTATGCTCACTATGATCCAAGTTATTGGTTTCATCATCTATGTGCACTTGGGAGGCAAGTGTCTCATCAAGGAAAGTGTGTGTTGTTTGATCATGGATAGGATTAATGGAGGTGTCTTGTGCAGGGATAGTTATGGGGATATGGATAGATGGGGTAATAAGCTCATGACCATGGAATGCATAAAGTTGGCTAAGAGGATCATCATGATTTTCTTGATCATAGATAGGATTAAGCACGATGGGATTAATGTGTTCATGTATATGTTCTTCATCAGTGATAATATCTTGATCATAGAAAAGATATAGGTTATGGATGGGTTGGATTTGGGTTTCTTTCTCATGTATGGGTATAGGATCAAGTTGTTCATGGATATATTCTTCATAGTTAATATCTTGATCATGGAAAAGATAAATGTTATGGATGGGTGGAATGAAAGTAATTTGATCTTGATTAGGACTAGGACTTGATGTTATCACATGCTCTAGAGTATACTCTTGACATAACTCTTGATTTTCTTGAATTGAAGTGGAGGTAGAAGACTCTTGGATAGGCTCTTGGTCAATAAGATGAAGGTACGATGGACCTTGAATTTGGTTCATGATAGGAGGTTCTTCAATAAGCTCAAGGGGTTGTGGATTACATGACGAGGTTGGAGCAATGGACATGTTTGAAGGTTCTTTGATAGGCCTGTGATATGTGGTTTATTACACGGAGATGGTTGGTTCCTTAATAATAGCCATTGGATTACATCCTTCATGAGTGTATGGGTGGATGGGCAATACAACGGATGGAGAATAATGGTAGAAGGTGTAGGCTTATGATTAAGGTTAGGATTGCTTGTGCTAGATGGGGATGAAATTGGATGAGTAGATTTAGATTTCTCCATAGCTTTTCTTTTTCTTTTAGATTTTGTAAAGAATCTTTCGAGAAAATCATTTAAGGACTCTTTGGTTAATGGATTAGAGCTTGGGCAACTTGATGGTGGTGTTGGTTTAGAACTAGTATGCTTTGGGATATGTTTTCTAGGGGATGGTGAAGGAGGACTAGTAGATGGAGTGTTATGTGATTTCAAACTTAATGTGGTGTTTCCCTTGTCAATAGTATCATTAAGATGGGTTAAGGATGTATGATCTTGGTGGGCATGGCTAGTACTGGCATGCTCATGTTGGGAGGGATTTGGTTCACGTGGATCATCTTTTTCCCTATATTTGTCAAACTTGGACACATCAAAACTAGAAGAGAATGGTATCTTAGCCAAGCTTTTGTCAAATGGATAAGGAGATATGCCTTGTAGCAAATATCATTTTGTGGAAGATCCAATTTGTAAGATCACCACTTGTTGTTGTATGGCTTGGATTTTTTGGGTAAGTGCTTCTAATTGATTTGTCATATCCTTAGAAACTGATACAAGACTGAAATGGGTGCTAAAAAAGGTAGGTGTTTTTCTGACGAACTGTACAGAAGTGCTCACTATGACAGATGCATAGGAACAGAGTGTATATGCGTAACAATAGGAGGTAGAAGCACAGATCTGGTGAAAAAGTCAATGCACCAAAACTGAGGACAAATGCATAGTAATAGGTCTCAAAATCACAAGACTAGTAAAAGAAGGAGATGCACAGCAGGATTGCATAAAAGTATAGCAGAATTGAGTATATGCGCAATAGAAAATAGATGTGCAAGAACAGACGCACTGTTATAGAGAGTATATGTGCCAAAATAGAGAATAGATACATAGATCTGATAAATGCACTAAAACAAAGAGTAAATGTGCTGCAACAATGAGTGGATGCATAGCTTTAACACATGCACCAAGACACTGAATAAATATACCAGAACAATGAGTGGATGTGCAGAAATGTCTTGTGTATGGATTCTAACACAAAAACTCAATTTTTGAAGTTAAATTGGGGCAAAGGCCCCATGGTGGGTGCCAGAAATGTTATCAAAAAACATGGTTAATAGTATCAAACTATCAATAATCCAATAATCTCAATGAAATTAGACTTAAATAAGATTAAAAACAAAGGAAACAATACCTTGCAAACCTTCTTATTTCGTGGCTTCCATTGGTCGCCTATCTTGAATTGAACTCATTGTATGAATATAGCCCTTAGAAGGTGCAATTCCTTGCTTTTTTCCAAGATGACAATGGAGAATGGTTGTTGATAGGTTTGTAATGAAGAGAATCTTCACAATGCAATGATAATGGTGATAATGGTAATGGATCTCAAGCTATGGGGATTTGTACTAAAGGCGCGATGTGATTCCTACAGAGTAAGTTTATAAAAAGCTTGGATGCTTCAAATGGAGGAATAGGTGCTATATTTATAGATTTGTGAGAGAGAAGATCAATGGTGTAGAATGAATAAGAAAATCAATGGTTGAGGAAATTTGAGAGGATGTGTGCAAATAGGGATAGGACAAGTGTCCTGGTCCTTCATGCATCAAGGGAGTTAACAAAATAGGTTAAGGAGTTAACTCAGATGATTGATCAATTAATAGAATTGATTGGAGAGATAAGTGGGATGATTGGGGAGTTGACTGAGATTATTAAACAGTGAACTCAGATGACCCATTAGTTAACAGATTGGATTGATGAGTTAACTAATCTAACTGGAGGAGAAATAGGATGTGTGTGTGAGAGAATATTAGCTAATTAAATATTGAAATATTTAATTACATGTGCACGCGGATTAATTGAATTATTTTTGTTATTAATTCAATTTTGGAGGAAGGGGATAATTTAAATAAATATTTGGATTTATTTAAATATAGAAAATGAGAAGAATTAATTAAATAATTTGGTATTATTTAATTTAGAATGACTTTAGAAGAATTTGGATGATTTAATTAAATAAATGATTTTATTTAATTTTTTGGAGGAATGCAAATCAAATAAATAAATATATTTATTTATTTATTGATAGAGGAATTAAGAAATGAAATAAATATTTTAAATATTTATTTAGATAGAGTCGTGTCATTTTTAGGTGTATACATTTTGCCCCTCTTTGATGCAATGTGTTTTATCACGTTGTTTCAATGAATGACACATTTTCTGTAATTTGATACATGCCCCAGTTTACCCCTAGTACAGGTTTGACAATTGTAGGATATCTCGAATTGATCGTGTTTGTGAATGGAGCCCTCAAAAGGTGCACTTCCTTGTTTTTCTTCCAAGATGACAATGGAGAACGACTGTTGATAGGTTTGCAATGAAGAGGATCTTCTAAATGCAATGATAATGGTGATCTCAAGGTATGGGGATTTGTGCCAAAGGTGAACTGTGATTCTTGCAGAGAAAGTTTATAAAAGCTTGGATGCTTCAAATGGAGGAATAGGGGTCGTATTTATAGACTTGTGGGAGAGAAGATCAATGGTGTAGAATGAATAAGAAAATCAATGGTTGAGGAAATTTGAGAAGATGTGCACGAATAGGGAGAGGACAAGTGTCCTAGTCCTTCATGCATTAGGGAAGTTAACATAATAGATTGAGGAGTTAACTGAGATGATTGATTAGTTAACAGAATTGATTGGAGAGATAAGTGGGTTGATTGGGGAGTTGACTAAGATGATTGAATAGTGAACTCAGATGACCCATTAGTTAAAAGATTGGATTGATGAGTTAACTAATCTGACTGGAGGAGAAATAGGACATGTGTGTGAGAATATTAGCTAATTAAATATTGAAATATTTAATTACATGTGCACATGGATTAATTGAATTACTTTTGGTATTAATTCAATTTTGGAGGAAGGGGATAATTTAAATAAATATTTGGATTTATTTAAATATAGAAAATGAGAATAATTAATTAAATAATTTGGTATTATTTAATTTAGAATGACTTTAGAAGAATTTTGATGATTTAATTAAATAAATGATTTTATTTAATTTTTTGGAGGAATGTGAATCAAATAAATAAATTGATTTATTTATTTATTGATAGAGGAATTAAGAAATGAAATAAATAGTTAAAATATTTATTTAGATAGAGCTCATTTTTAGGTGTATACAATTGGTATCAGAGCAAGGTTCCTTTGAAGAAAGCCTAACAGCTTGAGGAAGATCCAAGATGTCTTATAAGAAGGAAGCTCTATATTTTGATGGGACAAATTATTCTCTTTGGAAGGCACGAATGAAAAGCCATCTTCTTTGTCTTGGTTATAAAGTATGGAAAGCTACAAAAACACAATATACCATGCCTCAAAATGGTTTGATGATTGAAGATGAAATCAAAGAATATGCATTAGATGTCAAAGCAAAGGATGCCCTGTTAAGTTCCTTAAGTGACTCAATGTTGACAAAAGTTGCGGACCTTGAATCTGCAAGTGAGGTATGGGTGAAGTTGAAAAATCTGTATGAAGGAGATGATTCTATAAAAGAAGCCAAGTTACAAAGCCTGAAAGTGCAATATGAGGGTTTGAAGATGAATAAAGATGAAAACATAACAACCTTTATGCAAAGAGTTGATGAACATGTCATTGAAATAAAGGGTATGGGAGGAACTCTCGGTGATAAAGAAGTTGTGATGAAAATTCTCAGATCACTACCAAAGTCATATAGTCACAAGGTAGCTGCTATTGAAGAATTCATGATTGTGAAAAATATTGACAAAGATTAGTTACTTGGAAAGCTTATAGCATTTGAGATGAGAGAATTGTGTGATGCCCTATCTAAAGTTGAATCAACTTTTAAAGCCAGTACTTCAAAAAAGATCTCCAGAGTTGAGAAATACAAGGTGGATGATGACTTTGATGAAATTGAAGCTAACTTTGTTGACAGGCTACAAAGAGGCTCCGATAAGTTTAAAGGTAAATTACCTTTCAAATGTTTCTCTTGTGGTAAAGTAGGTCATTATGCTTCTAGATGTCCTAAAAGAATTGAAAGAAATAAGAAGAAATATGAGAGCAGGCCTAGAGTTCCCAAGAAATGCTACTATGTCAGAGATTTTGATGATGAAGGTGTGACTGATGATGAATCTAATGATGCTAGTACTAGTGCGAATGAATACCTATTTATTGCTATTAAAGAAGATCTTGTGTCTACTGATTCTGCTAGTTGTGTGAAGGAAGAAAAACTAGCAGAAGAAAGTGCTTTGGCTATTCAGGTTGAGAAAGATAAGGATGAATGGATCATTGATAGTGGATGCTCACATCACATGACCGCTGACAAAATCAAGTTTGTAAGTTTGGAAAAGTATGATGGGGGACTGGTTATGTTTGGAGATAATACAGCTGGTAAGATTTGTAGAAAAGGATCTATTTCATTTGATGGAAAGCATAATATTGACAATGTTCTATATGTGAAGGGTTTGAAGCATAATCTTTTGAGTGTTGGTTAGATGTGTGCCAAAGGATATGATCTGAGATTCAAATACAATGGGTGTAAGATCATGGAAAGCTATAAAACTATGATTGCTACCGATAAGAAGATAAAAGGTAACATCTATCAATTCAAAGGAACTAATGATTACTATCTACTAGCCTAGGCAAATGAAAGTTGGTTTTGGCATAGAAGGATGTGCTATATAAACTTTGACAATCTGGTAAAGATAAGTTCAGGTCAAACAGTGAGAGATTTACCAAAACTTGTGAAACCCTCCAATACAATTTATAAGGAATGTTAGTTGGGAAAGAAAACAAGGATAGGTTTCAAGAGTAAAGAATAATTTTCTGTCAGTTTGTTGGATCTAGTACATACAACTCTCTGTGGTCCTAGAAGGGTGAGAAGTCTACAAGGTGATAGGTACTTTATGTTGCTTATTGATGATTATTCTAGAATGACTTGGGTTACCTTTCTAAGAGACAAATCAGAATCTCTAGAGAAATTCAAATCTTTCAAGGCAATGGTTGAGAATGAAATAGAGTTGAAGATCAAATGCTTGAGGTCTGATAGAGGAGGTGAGTTCACATCAAATGAATTCAACATTTTCTATGAAGTGAATGGGATAAAGAGACATCTATTCTGCACCTAGGACTCCTTAGCAAAATGAAGTTGTGGAAAGAAAAAATAGGACGGTTGAAGGGGCTACTAGCACCATGATGAAGGAAGCAGATCTACTAGAAGTATTTTGGAAAGAGGCTATTCATACTATTATTTACATCCAAAACAAAGTTCAAGTGAAAGGTAATGGTACTCAAACTCCTTATGAATTATGGTATGGAAAATTTCCTACAGTAAAATATTTCAAAGTTTGATGCAAGGTGTTTTGAAGCAATCTTCCTTGGATACTCTACCAATACTAAGGCTTACCGATGCTACAACAAAAGGCTCAAAAAGATTGTTGAGAGTGAAAATGTGAAGGTAGATGAAGGCAAAAAAAGAATATCAAACATGAGTTCTTATGAACCAGATGAACCTATGACTATAGTATATGAAGAGAAAGATAAGAAAGAAGACAATCAAGATGAAGAAGAGGCTCCAGAAAGTGTTGTCAAGACTCCTAGGTATGTAAGGATCAATCATTCTTAAGATCATATTATAGGTGATAAGAATAAAGGTGTGTTGACAAGAAAAAAGGCTGCAGAAGAACAAGTGAATTGTTGTCTGCTTTCAAAGGTTGAACCAAAGACTATGAATGAAGAATGTAATGATAAAAGTTGGGTAAAAGCCATGGAGGAAGAACTAAAGCAAATAGAAAAGAATGATACTTGGGAATTAGTTCCTAGACCTACTAACAAAAATGTTACTGGAACCAAATGGGTTTTCAAGAATAAGCTAAATGAGAATGGATAAGTTGTAAGGAATAAGGCAAGGCATTTATGCAAGAGATATGCTCAAATTGAAGGAATAGATTTTGAAGAGACTTTTGCTCCAGTAGCCCATATTGAAGCAATCAGAATATTCTTGGTATTTGCAGCCCACAAAGATTTTAAAGTGTATCAGATGGATGTAAAGTCTACATTCTTGAATGGTAAGTTGGAAGAGGAAGTCTACATTGAGAAACCAGAAGGAATTGAGTTATCAAACCAAGGAGATGTTGTGTGTAAATTAAAGATAGCCTTGTATGGACTCAAGAAAGACCCTAGAGCATGGTATGTAAGGTTGGATAAGTATTTACTACAGTTAGGGTTGAATAAAGGTACTACTAATAGTAATCTTTATTTCAATATTAATGAAGATCAAATATAGATTGTTGAAGTCTTTATTGATGATATCATTTTTGGAGGCAATGAAGGTATGTGTATGAAATTTGCTAGTGAAATGCAAAAAGAGTTTGAGATGTCCATGTTTGGTGAGATGAATTTCTTTCTAGGTCTATAAATAAATAAATTAGATAAAGGAATCTTCATATCTTAGTCTAAGTATGTGAAAGAGTTTTTGAAGAAGTTTGGGATGGAAGACTCTAAACTAGTGTGTACTCCCATGGTGACTGGCTACAAGTTGAGAAAAACTAATGAATCACCTAAGGTTGATCAGAAAAAATATAGATCTATGATTGGAGGATTGCTTTATCTAACTCAAACCAGACCTAATATTATGCATGTAGTTTGTCTGGTTGCAAGATTTCAAGTTGATCCAAGAGAATCACATGTGATGGCAGTCAAGAGAATCCTGAGGTATTTAAAAGGCACTCTGGATCATGGCTTATGGTATCCAAAGGACAATGACTTCAATCTCAGTGCTTATATAGATGCAAATTGGGCCAAAGATGTTGATGATAGAAAGAGCACAAATGGAGGTACTTTCTTCTTGGGTAATAGATTAGTTTCATGGTTGAGCAAGAAACAAGATTCAATCTCTTTGTCAACAGCAAAAGTAGAGTATATTGCAGCAGCATGTTGTTGCACTCAAGTGTTATAGATGAAGCAGACATTGAAGGATATAAGAGTTGTATATGAAGATACAATTGAAATATTTTGTGACAATACAAGTGCCATTAACATTTCAAAAAATCATGTGATGCATTCAAGAACAAAGCACTTATCAATAAGGTATCACTTTTTGAGAGAGAAGGTAATAGAGAATAAAGTAAAGTTGGAATATGTGTCCACCAAGGATTAGATTGTAGACATCTTAACTAAGCCTTTGCACAAAGATGCCTTTGAGTACCTCAGAGAAAAGTTAGGGGTCATTACCCATCCTTCCCTAAATTAACATGTATAGGAATGCATTAATCCAGTGGAGCTCAAAGTGTCATTCCTTGATCTGGATTGATGTTTTGAAGGCTACCTCTCAAGGGGAGTAGATAGATGTTTATGATGAAGTAAGTGGATCAGAGCAACAACATGCAAGTATGTGCCCTTTTCCATTGATATCAAAGGGGAGAGAAATCATGTGAAAAACTTAGGGGGGAAAGAATGTAGATGTGTAAAGAGAAAGGAGGAGAATCTTGTCTTGATGGTCTTTTTAGTTTTTCACATCATATGCTGCCATCAGTGACAAAGGGGGAGATTATTGCAAGTATGTGCCTAATCGATGTTATCATTGATGTCAAGATATCTATGTTGTCTTTGGTGTCAACTAGCCCTCATTTTGTTACTTTCTTGTATATGTTGAGGATATTGAGAAAATTAGTTCATTCAGTAAAAATAGTGCATTACATGCAGAAGAATAGTCAAGAAGAATGCTCCGTATTTCTTGTAGAATAAATATTTTTTGCCTATGGATTGGAAGCTATTTAGAAGTCTATCTGAAGATGTTATATTCCAAGTTTGAGCCTCCAAAATGAATATTTGAGTAAGTTGTGTTCACCAGTGTGAAAACTACTTTTTTTTGTATGTTTAGTGGTGATAGGGAGAAAGTGTTTTGCTTCGTATTCTTCTGCATTGAAGTATTTTGGTTTGCGGTTTAAGAATTAAGTCTATGATGATATTAAGTGCCTTCAAATGCAACAGTTTGTGATTTAGTGGTCCTCAAGCTATCTTTTATTCATGACAATGGCTGACAATGTTGTTCTTGTGCTCTGGTTTGAAGAATCTTATTGACAGAGTGTCTATAGATTATGCGGTTGTTTCTGGTGACTACAATGTGCTTGTGGATGTCTCCTGATCATGTTCCTACCTTTGGATTGGTCCACAAAGGGAAAATTGGATCGTGAATGAAGAATGTTCTTGCAGACCCAGTGCTATCATCAGTCTTGGCCGACTTGGTTGAATTCATCATTTGAAGAGATGCATCGAAGATTGTAGAAATGTTTCATGGTGTGGATGATTGTGTGTGAGTCCCATCTAATGCATGGTGTGATCCACATATATTCTTACATCTTTTCCTTAGCTAAATTTGTATTAGGTCCAGACCTATTTTGTGTATGTTTGTAATGCTGACCTTGGAGATTGATCCAACAGTTGATGAATGTAATGTCGACCTTGATGTACAATCTAAGGTTGATGAATTGTACAAAAGTATGTAATGAAGTTGTGAAAGAGGGTGTGTGTTGTGAATATGAAGAGATAACTATGAAAGTGTAAAGGAGCAGAGTAGAGGAATCATTTTGTGCTTCAATGGAACTGAACCCTAGCATGAAGGAGATGCTAGTGGACCACCAAATCATGAACCATTGCATTTGAAGGTACTTAATATCATCATGGACTTAATTCTAGAACCATAGACCAAAATACTTCAACATGAAGGAATGTCGAGCAAAACACTTTCTCCTTGTCATCACCAAACATACAAATAAAGTAGTTTTCACACTAGTGAACACAACTTACTCAAATCTTTATTTTGAAGACTCAACCTTGGAATATAACATCTTTAGATAGACTTCTATATAACTTCCAATCCGTAGGCAAATATATTTATTCTACAGGAAATGCAGAGCATTCTTCTGGACTATTCTTCTGCATGTAATGCACTATTTCTACTCCAATTCACTATTTTTACTGGATGAGCTAATTTTCTCAATATCCTCAACATCTACAAGCAAGTAACAAAATGAGGGCATAGTTGACACCAATGACAACACAAATATGTTGACATCAATGAAAACACTGATTAGGCACATACTCAAATAACAATCTCCCCCTTTGTCATTGATGACAACATATGATGTGAAAAATTGAAAAGACCATCAAGACAAGATTCTCCCCCTTTCTCTTTACACATATGCATCCTTTCTCCCCCTGAGTTTTTAACATGATTGTTGCAAGTATGTGCCTAATTGGTGTTGTAATTGATGTCAACATATCTGTGTTGTCATTGGTGTCAATTGTGCCCTCATTTTGTTACTTTCTTATAGATGTTGAGGATATTGAGAAAATTAGCTCATTCAGTTGCATCTTGTAGCACTTAGAAATTAGTGACCAAAATGATCGACAAACACAATAGAAAGAAAATGAAACAATAACAAACAACATATACTAATGAAATGGTTGTTGAATGGCTAGATTATACAAGAACAAACTACATATCATCCTTCTATTAGAAAGGTGGGATCCTCCCAGACTTAACAAATAGTCCAGTGAGTTTAAATTTTAATGAGGTAATATAAATGTAGTAATGAAAATTTCATGAGGGGGGATTCATCTAGAGAAAATGAAAAAAAGTCCCATTAAATAAAAAGGGAAATTGTAAATATTCTAGAAGAAATTAGTAAGAGTTTTGTCTAGTTTTTATAGAAGATAAGATAGGTTAGGAAGTTTTCAGAAGGGAAGAATATTAAATGTGATGTACTAGTATCATATGATTAAGTTCTTTATACATTGAAGCATTTTGTAAGGGTTTTGATCAACCAATACAAGTTACATTGAATGTTGTAACATTTGTGTGTTGTGTATTTTACCTCTATCCACCATCAGAGTGGTATCTGAGCCATGATGATAGTGTTTGTAGAAGTTAATTTAAAGATAGAGGGTTTGCATCAAAAAAGAAAACTACCACTATGATACAGGCATAGAAGAAAGAAGGCTGCAATCTAGGAGATCAAGATTTTAGAGATGAGAAAATTATAGTGTAGGTTATAATTGAGCATATGAAGAAGGCACATTCAAAGTAGAAGGAAGACATTTTTTCTTTTACCATAGAAAAATAATATTGAAGCCACCAAATAAAGGAAAGGTGTGATTTGAATGGAAGAAAATAGAATTGTAGAATTAGACAAAAAGTAGCTAGCAAGGAAATAGAATCACCAAGTTCTAAAGTAAGTTGTATTTTATTAACCTACCCAAGTTTGATCACTACACCATAGATGCCAATAAGTAGAAAGCATTCTTGAAGCTCAAGACACCAAAACAAAAAAATAAAATAAAAAAAGGTTAGCCATCAAAGAATGGAAGATTGAGTCACTTACTGCCCAAATTGGGAGGTCAAAGTTTTTATTGAAGATAGCAAACTGCTGAAATAGGCCATAGATAAAGGACAAAACACTACCAAAATAGTCATAGAATAAAAAAGTGTTGAGTTGGTAATACAAGAAAGCTATCCAAGTATAAAGATAGATCAATGCTATCAACTAGAAGTCAAGGAGATAAACTTACCGAATCTACAACCCTTTATTGAGTACTAGGTTTTTTATAAAACTACTAGGAGGTCACAACATTTGTTGAACTACAACCGAGGAGGTTTTCTATCATTGAAAGTAATATAGGAGTTGTAACATATGTGGGTAATAAAGAGATCATAGATATCATAAGATTATTGCTTCCAGAAGGCAGTTAGTAAGAATTTGTGAAACCATCTAGATATGTGTGAAGAGATCAGACCTAAAGAGAGTGAAGGCATGTGAAGAGATTGAAATCAATCATCATAATTGCTGCATCAAGAAGAACTAAATTGTTGTAGTAGAATGAATCATAACCAAGTGCACCAACAACAATACCAAGTAAATTCTAATTGGAAAGATTATTAAAAGTGTGAAGAAAGAATATTAAAAGTTTATGAGTGAATAGGTATTTTAGATAAAGAAATGGTGAAAATTGAAAAGAAAAATGAAGAATTGGAAGAGAAGTTGAAATTTCTTGCAAAGGAAAATAATTCTTAAAATGATCAAATATCAAGATTGAAAAAACAAAATAATCAGTTATATCAATTACTTGCAACATACCTAAAGAAAAATGAGCACCTAAGGTCGAAACCCACAAAATGTGATGTCTCATGTGGTACAAATGATTTGTGTGATATAGCTAAATCTTCTTTAGAAAAAGATCGTAAGGTTGGAGACAACAATGTGTTTGAATCTGCAAATTTTACTACTTGTGATGATAATAACAAAGGATGTTTTGGGAATAATGTTGGTATTATGATTATGAAAAGAATGGGTTGTGATGGAGAAGATTTGGGAAAGTATGGGCAAAGAATTAGAGATTCTATTGAACCAAGAGTACAGCTAAAGAATGAAGATATTGGATATGTTAGAGGTAAAGAAGATACAAATGATGTTATAGTAATATAGCTACAAACAATTTAGTTCAAGAAATCCAATATATTAGGCAATGACATAAAAATGAAACATGTTTGGATCTTCATCCTTATACTATATGTGGATTGAAGAATCATTCTAACTTCTTTTTGTTGGAATAGAGAGTGGAAGAAATAATCTATGAAAGATTTTATATAGATGAATTATGGAGGGATTGGTGTATCCAATTGGAAAAAGGTAACAAATATGGACCAAAATGTTATACAAACATAAATATTCATATGTTAATCAAAATAGAACTCAAGCAAGGTGTGAATGTTTGAGTTGTGTGACTGATGACCATTTTTTATGACCCAAAGGTAGTCACTAGTGAATGATGGAGAAATCTACTTGGAGTTTTGTAAATCTAAAGATCAACTAGAAGATATATTCACAAAGGAATTAGCAAAGGAGAAGATAAAATTTGGGTATTATAGATGTTGAAGCAGTATAAACTAAGTGGGAGTGTTGGAATATTCTATTAATTTATCCCACCATAATTAAATAGAAAGGCAAATTGTAAATTTTCTAGAAGAAACTAGTAAGAGTCTTGTTTAGAAAGTTTCTTGAGGAGATAAGATAGGTTAGGAAGTTTTTAGAAGGGAAAGATATTAAATATAATGTACTAGTATTATATGATTAAGACCTATATATATTGAGGCATCTTGTAATGTTTTTAATCAAGCAATATAAGTTACTTTGAATGTTGTAGCATTCATGTGTTGTATATTTTCCATTTACCCACCATCATAAATGAGAATTGATTAATATGTTGGGAAGAAATTCAAACACCCTATTTTCCTCTATGTTGCAACCCTTGAAATAAATATCTTTAAAAAATTAAGCAATTAAGTTGAATTCCTTGATAATATTTCTTAATCTCCAATCACCCAAAGAAATTTTTTGTATTCCATTAATAATTAATAATTTAATATGGAGTAATTTTCTACCTCTAGATTTTTTCAAGGTAAAGGGTTTTCCATATTTAAAATCTTCTAGAATAAATAGATCTTTTGCTTCATTATTCAAATTATTGACCAAACAAAAAATATTTAGATAAAATCATAGCCCCTACCCCATCCTACTTTAGGTTACCTCTCGTGAAACCAAAAATGATTAACTTATATATCATTCCTTTAACATTGATCAAGGCACCACCTTATGCTTAATACTCTTAATTCAATTACTCATACTAAAATTTGGAAATTCAAATTCTTTGTTGTTTAAGGAATGTGATAGTTCACCATACCTTTGATAAGAATTTTTTTTTTCTATTCTGGTATGATTATTGTACCTATCGTGTTGATTATATTAATATTTTCTCTTAGGTGTTGTGGATTAAAGAGTGGAAGGGGTTGGGAGTTAGGTTATGATATTATGTAGGGGTTGCATACAAATTTGTTTAGTCCTAAGTTGGTGAGACAATGAAGATCTTTGTAACCATTAGGAGATACAAGTTTGTTTTAAAAAGGGAGATTTGACCTATGTAGACCTTTTCAACAATGTATAAGGTGAATGAACAAGGACTCTCTATGTGGGGATCCACCAAGAGGGTTTATACATCAAATTACTATCTCACTTGACAATGATAAGGGAAAAGTCTTTATCTTTGTCACTATTTTTAAATATCTTTTTTGTAGAAGTTAACAAATACCTTATTTAAAAGATTGCAACATGATAACATGAAAGAGAATTTTTTCAATTTTGATGCATAGATTTGAGATGGGTGAACAATTATATTTCTACATTCTTCTTGTTCACCCCATGCGTAGCTATTAATTTAATTTTTCAATTCAAAAATTTAAAGGAAGTTAAGAATGATCATATATGCATGTCAAATAGTTTCCCCTAAACCTTTTCACTTATATTTTTGTTAGGGATCAATGCAAAAATATTATGGTATAAAAATATTTTTTAATTTATTTGATTTTCATTATCTCCTATCAAAATTCATTCAATATTTTTCAGCTGAAGATGACTATGATAATGACAAAAATAACTTTTTTTGTTGAAATTATGAGGGGTATGGTGTACCTTGCACACATGCCCCATTTTTCCTTAGCAAAATGAGGACCCCCTTTTTTTTGTTTCACTTGTTTATTCATTTTTATATTGTGATTTGGATTTCCCTTTAGCTTTGGTGTTTGATCTTTCTATAGTGTTTTAGTGTTCTGTTATCTTGTTGGACATTTGAGGTTTGTGTTGGTGTGAACAAGGTATATTACCTAACTGGTTCCATATTACATCCTTATTATCTGGTTAAGTCTACTTAGGGTACACTTAGCATACTTATCACTTTATGTATCATGTCATTAGATTAAGATAGTTGTCATAATCTTATGTCATCCTATGTTTCACCTAGGTGTTTATAACCAAGGGCTTCTCATGTATTGTTATATTGTTGTATCATATTATCTATTTGCATCCTTTGATAGAATAAAATTATTCCCTCATTTTTGGTCTCTCTTGTGCTTTCATTGAATCTCCTAGATCTTGAGTGGCTACCTCCAAAGCCAACTCTTATATGATATCTGTAAGCACCAAAATCATGCACAGCCTCCATGAGGACCTTGATGATGACTCTCAATCCTTGTCACATACATTTAAGCACAAAATAACACTCTCTTAGTAGCAATTCTCTTGGTGATGTGGGTTTTATTCCTCCTTGTGTTGTTTCTCCTATATCATTTTCTTTGTCTCTTCGCTTTCCAAACTTGTCGATTTGCATTTACTATGCTTGCAACTCTTTTCCTAAGCCTTGTATACATCTTGTAGGTGTGTTTTCACCTTTCTCTAGTGTCTTTTATCCATTCCCACCTAGAGGCATTCTAGAGGTCTTCCCTAGCCATCTCCAACTTTTAGTATTCAATTTCACTCAACCAATCCAAATCTCCCCCTATTATTTCTAGATCTCCCCCAAGAGATCCTACTTTTGCAAGTGGAGATTTGGATTTTGACCCTTGATTGACCTATTTTAAGAGGCAAATACCCTTATTTTCTCCTCCTCTTCCATCTCCCATAATGTACTTCCAACCAGGTACCCTCCTCTAAGGGTCTCCAATGGGTCACCCCCAGACGACCCTAACTGGTCAAAGGGGCGAACCATGGGCAACCCTACCATTTTTCCCAATCATGAAATAACTTGAGCTTTTTGCCAAAAATAGTTCCATTTTGTCATGCCCACATTTCCCATGTGGTCATGACACACATCACATTGTCATGTCTACATTTCTCATGTGGTCATGACACGAAATATCAAAAAATTTACCACGCTTCCCTAGAAACCCCCTCACATGCGTAAGCATTCTCGGTGGCGTTACACATAAGGCATAAACATGACAGTTGAAGGTAGGGTAATGCATTCACTTGCACATACCATTTCACAATGAAGGCTAACTAGGGGGTCGATGTGACATGGTTAACATCGCTAATGGGGTCAGGATCAATGATCAAAACCCTAGGTTAACCTAAGTGAATGATGGGATTTTGACATAAGTCAAAATCAAAAGCCAAATTCTAGTGCAAGGGAAAATATAATTTAATACCAAAACCTAATGTCGATAACTTGTAAACACAATAATTTAATCCTAAGCAAGGTTAAATTTTACTAACCTAGCTATACTCTAAATTCTGAAAAAATCTGGCAACATAACGCCTCACGGGCATGATTAGGGTTTATTATAATAAAACTAAATTTGATCAAAAGTTTACTGGGTTGGTTTTAAATTACCTACGTTACACTAGTTAAATTGGTAGAATAGCTAAATAGATTAATTAGAAACCCCAAAACTCATTAATGAAATCACTACAAAGATGCCCAGAACATTTTTCAACAAAGCTCGATCAATTTGTTCTTCACATTCTCTATCAATCAAAGCTATCACTACATACTTTACATTATTTCTAATTTCTTGGTAGACCAGATCACGGAAGCATGTTATACTACTTCATTTAGATAGTTTACTAGGTTTCGAAGTTGGATTAAAATGATGTCTTTATTAAACTAATAGAATCGTTCTAGATTAATTAAATTAACTACTAAACTAATAACAACTAAATTGCCAATAACCTTGTTTGATGAGGTTTGCAAGCCATTGATTAATCACGTTGTTTTAAATTAAAATCATCTCAATAGTTAGATTGGAGTAGAAATAAAATAAACAATAAAATCCCTTGGCAATAATCAAATTAAAATCATTAACCTATAAATTCCCTCTAGCCATAAAATATTCTAATTAAATTTTACCATACCTCTAAACAATAAAAAGAATATTTTCCAATAGAAATAAAAATTACCCCAATCTATTATTTATCTCTAAACCCCATTTTAAAAGAATAAACTAAATGGAAGAAATAATAAAAAGGTGAGGGAACCAAAATAAAAATAAAATAATAAAAACAATTTTAAATAGCAAGCCCTAAAAGTCCTCTCAATAGAAAGATAATTTCCTTAAGGAAGAGAGGACAAAACCCTAGCCTCCATCTAGATTGTTCATTTTGCTCCTTCCATTTCTCTCTCAATTTCTCTTCTATGATTTTGTTTTATAGGTCTTGGAGATTGGCCTCCATGAAAAGAAGCTCAAGGAGTATACCTAGTGTGTATACCCATTGTCTATATATATATATATTATAAATATGTAAAGGCTGGTTATCAAAACTAAGAGTTCTCTTTTTTTTTCACAAATAGCAGTAGATGTATACACAAAATATATATATATATATATATATATATATAATGTGTATCCTACAACATTGAGCAAAGAGCTATATAGAGGAAAGTGGCCATAGGGACGAGCTCATTGGCAATGGACTAGGTGATGCAATGGCGGCCGTGCATGTGGGAACGGAGGGGAGTATGGGACTATGGGTGTTGGGCGGTGTGGGAGATAAGGGAGCCGCGAGTGGCAAGGGAGTCTGGGGAGGGCGCTACAGACAGTGGCAATGGAAGGGGTGTGGGGATATGAAGACGGAGATGGGGGAGTGTGGGGAGGGGTCGAACCCCACCCACACTCCACTACGATGGAGTGTGGCTGGAGTTCGACCCCTCCCCACACTCCAAAGGAAGTAACGGCGGTGGTGGGGGGGTTCAAAGCCCCCACCAAACTCTCATTTAATTTTTTTTATTTCAAACTGTGTTCTGCCCGATAAAATAGAATTCATTTAATTTATTTATTTCTACAGTGTTAACACTGATTCTACTTTTATATGTATATATATATATATATATATATATATTGGGAAAATATAGATTTGTCTATTTTCATAGTAAAAAAAAAAAGTCTTTTGTTTAACATAAATAAATTGATATATATATTCCAATATATATATATATATATATAAATAAACACACACACGTATATATGTCATTTAAATTCCACAGATACATTTCTTTTGTGTGAATAAAAGCAAAGAAACATTTATCGAAAACGTATTTACTTTGAGTAAATGATCTCTTTTTTTTGTAAAATAAAATAAAATAAAACAAACAAACATACTAGTAGGCATGGAATGAAAATTTCTTCCACATTAAAACCAAAAATAAGAGATGCTGATATTGAAATATTGCAGCCAACTTAAATCAACGCTTCATAAGATTTATCTACTATTTTTTTTAAAACAAATGCATTTAGTTCATTCCTTCAAATGACAACTACATCTAATTTTCCTCTCCTAAGAGATAGGTAAGTATCATTTTGTTTCACAATAACAAAACATCAACTATTCTATTTGAAATTAAGCATACAAGTGAAACATCAATTAGACATGCTTTTCTTTCAACATTCTATTTTTCTTAATTTCATATGGCATTTAAAATCTGCAAACTAAATCTTCTATTTCAAATGTAATTAGTTTCATACAACACAAGTAAAAACATACTCTTACAACTTGCGAAAGAGAACAAGGTTCTCTTCTTTTGAATCCTAAAAGGATGATACAAAAGCCTAACTTGGCCATGCTCCCTCAAGAGCTAACAAAAAAGATAACAACTCTTAAGGATAATATTATTTCTTCCACATCACATAGCTCCAACTATCCTACATAAACACATAGCAGGGAAAAGAAGCCACTCAAACTTCTCTCCTCCCTACCATAGACTCACTCATGAGTCACCCTCGAGCTAGGAGGTCATCCTCACAAAAGGTAAGCACACACCACTTAACAACAAATTCACTCAACACAAAACAAGAATACTCCCATGGCTCTCACATAACAAAGACTCACTCAAGATGAGTTTAATGGGGTAGGGGAGTGGACATCACTCAACTCAAGAGTGCCACTCCAAAAACTTCCCAAAACATAAATCCCTCAAGGCCTCAAGACCACACATATAAACATGATTTCACAACTTCTCTTGGCTCTCAATCCATATCACAATTTTCTCTTATACACATATTGCTCAAATTCACAATTTTGCCCTCAAGGCTAAAACTCCATGAAACCAAGGACGTGACCCTGAGGAGTTTCACTCCTCCCCCACCCCACACATGTTGAGCTTTTTCTCCCAAGTAGGAGAGTCTCTCACAACTCCCATACCCAATTTTCCCACAACAACAAAGTAAGATCAACAAAATGAACTCACACACACACAACATGCAAGTAAAGAAAATACATAAGGAAGGCATTTGCCTTGAATCCTACCTTATAAAGCCCAAATGGAAGATAATTGAGAAGAGCTCCTCTAACTCCTCCAATTTGAGCCAGCAATTTCCCCTCTAACTTTTTCCCCAAAATAATTAAAATTCAAAAATTGCAAAAGATTCAACAACCCATTCCCTCCCTTCAAGAGGGATTAAAATGGGCTCTTCTTATGAGCCTTGAGGAATGGGAAGGTGACACATGTCACCTCCTCACTCCTCCACCCATCTACTAGAAGGACTCTTGGAATGGGGTGGTGACATGTCATTCACCCAATCCACCAAGTCTTTCTCCCATCTACTTGTCCTCTCTTAATTATGTTGGAGAGAAAGGTGGAGCCAAATAAGGAGTGGGTGCCACATGTACCCCAATCCTCTCCTCCTAAGAAGGCCCACTCAACCCAAAGGTACCCTCACCAATTGTGGGAGAGGCTTGGAGTTGAGTCCTCCACAATTAAGGGGTCTTGAAGACTCCCACAACCTAGGGAAGGAAGAGGTTGAGTGTTTGACCCACTCATCCTCTCCCTCCAAAGCTTCCATTTTCGTCACTTTACTTCAGGGTGAAGTTAGAG
This sequence comes from Cunninghamia lanceolata, assembly GCA_027924645.1. Lineage (NCBI taxonomy): Eukaryota > Viridiplantae > Streptophyta > Pinopsida > Cupressales > Cupressaceae > Cunninghamia > Cunninghamia lanceolata. The sequence goes on along the minus strand of BSBN01000377.1, from coordinate 24,184,025 downwards.
TGACCAAATGGGAGTTTACCTAAGGTTACACAAGCCCAAATCACTCCTAGACCCTAGGGGTACAACCCAGGGTCAAGTTTAACCCATTTTGAGCACCAAAGGTTGAGTAAAAACACCTAAAAGGGGTCACAAAAATTATAACTCAAAAATAAACATCAAATGACATTACAACTTACAACACCAATTAGAAATCAATTAACAGAAGGGTAGACCTAACCCAACTAGCACCCTACAATAACATTACAAAAATTCATCATGCAAACATAGTTGATCTTCGTTCCTCTTGGAACTAGATCGACTTCACATGGGAAAACAACACCGTGTGTGGGATGATCTCCAAATTTCTATGGCTTCATTAGAAACATTTGCACACTCAAATGAAATATTAATCCTACATGTATATGATAGTCGAAGCAAAGTGAAACATGCACATACAACATCACATGTTCATATAAGCATCAAGGAATCACATTATAATTAAATTCTAAATTTTACATTTCAAACATCCATCGCAGATATAATTACATAACAAATTCCTAACTAAAATCACATGAATAGTATCCCAATAGCATCATAATGTAAATCATATGTCTAACATCATTAGTGAATCAATATCAAGGTCTAACCACATCGGAAACATGCTAAACATAATAAATCCACATAAAGTATAAAGTTTAACAATCCTACAAATTAGGATCAATAGTCCCATAAGTCTAATATGTGTCACCAACAATAAAATAAAGTAGTCAAATATAAGGGAATGAAAAGACAGGCCTCACATCCTCCCCCTAAGACTATACTTCCTCCTAGAAGTCATTAAAGAGGTGAGGATAAAGGGCCGTCAATCTCGCTGCATCCTCCCATGTCATCGTGACCTCATCGTACATGTCCCACTAGACCCTAACCTAGTCTAGCTCTCAACCTCGAAGGCCTAGTGTCCGATGAGCCAATATGTGAATTGGCTCCAAAGACAATTGATCGTCCACCTCTACCTGAAGAGCACTCCAATCCAATACATGAGATAAATCAAATATGTAATGCCGTAACATAGAAACATGAAAAACATTGTGGATACACGACAGGCTAGGTGGCAAGGCTAGATGATAGGCTATGGGTTCTATCTGCTCCAAGATCTCAAAAGGTCCAACAAAATGAGGTGTAAGCTTAGAGCCCTTTCCATAATGGATTGGACTCTTGTGCGGTCGCACTCTCAAGAACAATCTATCCCCAATTGAGAAGCTTTGATCTAAACTCTTAGCATTGGCATACTTCTTCTGTCGATCATTTGCCTCCTAAAGTCTCTACCTAATCAAAGTCACCTGCTACTCCATATCCTAAACCAATTCTAGCCCTATCGTAACCCTATCCTCAATACGGTCCCAACTCAAAGGTGTCCTGCAAGGTCTACCGTACAAGGCCTGAAAAGGAGGCATACCCAACGAGTTGTGATGCCCATTATTGTAGGCAAACTCAATTAAATATAGATACTCCTCCCATCTACTCTGGTGATCCATGACATACATACAGAGCATATCCTCAAGAACCTGATTAACTCTCTCTGTCTATCCATCGGTCTCAGGATGATAAACAGAACTGAAGTTGAGTTGTGTGCCCAACACCTGCTGCAAGGCTCTCCAAAAGGCTGAAGTGAACACTAAATCCCTATCGGAAATGATATGGTGAGGTACCCCATGTAGTCTTAACAATCTGATCCAAGAATACTCTCACCATAGATGTTCCATTGTACGTCGTGCGTACAAGTGAGAAATGTGCCACCTTGGTCAACTTGTTAACCGTCACCATGATGGCATCATGGAGACATGATGACATAGGAAGACCAACAATAAAATCCATGGAAATGGTGTCCCATTTCCACTTAGGTATCTCGTGAGGGTATAAAAGACCCATTGGATGCTGATGCTCATCCTTGACCCTCGAGCAATCAAGGCAACGAGCAACATATTTTGCAATATCTCGTCTCATACCTGCCCAATGGTATAACTGTTGCAAGTCGGCATGCATCTTCTTCACCCCTGGGTATACTGTATAAAGTGATCTATGAGTATCTGAAAGAACTACTACATGAAGGTCACCCACATGGGGTACATAGATGTGCTGATGATGTCTAAGTAATCCATCAGACTCAATAGAAAATCCTACAAATTTGCCCTTAAGGGCCTTCTATGACTAGGTCTCCTACTGCACCTCAAGGAACCACTCGTCCTCTGGAAGATGCTAAATGATGTGCTCTCTCAAGTCCACACTCAAGGTCAAGTTCAGGATCTTGTGGCACCTTTGACTCAAAGAGTCAGTGACCACATTCTACTTCCCTTTGATGTAGTGGACATCAAAGTCATACTCGTATAGAAACTCCATCCAACGCTACTAGCAAGCATTCAAATTCAGCTATGTGAAAATGTACTACAAACTGTGGTGATCCGAATGAAGCTCAAAGCGATGACCCAAAAGAAAGTGTCTCCAATGAACAAGAGCATACACCACTAATGTGAGGTCTAGATCGTGAGTAGGGTAGTTCAGCTCATGTTACTTGAGCTTACGTGACTCATATGCAATCACTCTACCACCCTACATAAGCACGGTTCCCAAACCCTCAAGTGATTCATCTGTATAAATTACAAAATCCTCTCCCACTACTCGGTCCAAGTGAAACTCTTCTCTTTCCACTAAAGGGAAGTGATGGGGTGCGCTATCCTAGAAAAGCCCTCTATGAATCTGTGGTAGCAACCGGCTAATCCCACGAAAATCCTAACCTCTATCACACTGGTGGGTGCTAGCCAATCTCTGATAGCTTTGATCTTTGATGGATCTGTTGGTTATTTTCCCAGATTGAATGCTTACTCCCAGATTTCCCTACAAGGTAGCCATCAATGATCAATAGAATCTCTAGGCCAGGGGCCAACAGTATAGGAGATAGACTCTATTTTTATCTCCTCTTCTTCTTCAGGCTCTGCAAAACCTAGGGGGGTATTCCCTACTCAACATCCATGAGAATATGCATACAAAGGCTGGGATGGTGACATGAAGCAGATAAGTCCTCTTGTAAGTAGACCAAAACTGCAAGATAAGAGCAAAGGGGCTAGCTTTGGGCCTATTTTCAGTTGTAGACAGAGGACTTGGGATCCTAAAATTAATTCTACTATCCTAATGGTTGTTTTGGAGTTTGATTTTGATGTTGTGTTTGGATGCAGAGCTAGAGCTGGTGTATAACCTCAACACAGAGCTAGATTGATGCCTATCCAGGGCTTGGAGTCAGTAGACATGCACATGTAAATGTTCAACATAAACATAACAAGACTGGATTTCAAGGGGTTTTCATCATATTTGCCTTACAAATATATCCCAGAACAGAGTGTTTATACATCTCTACTTATGATATCCTTACTGCAATATACTTTCCTCAATACTTAACCCGAAAATAGTTTAATCTATCCCTTGAATAGAAGTTAAGAGATCAAGCATTCAATATAGTAAACCTATATCCTAGAACCCAAGACACCCGTTAGATATCCAGATTCAAAAGGAAAGCATATTCAATACAGGAGACAGACAACAAAACACATGCAATATAGCATTACTCATCTAAATCAGCATGAAACCAATGAATTTATGCACAAAACATAAGACATGAGACTCATAAACTCACAAAATCCACTACACAGAGCAACTAGGTCAGTTGTATTGTATTACAGAGCCAGAAAATGTCCAACTTTCAACAACATAAAAAATGAGTCACACAGTCCCTTATATACAGCGAGGAAGGTGCACTCAGCATTAATTACATGGTTGACTCAAAAATTGCCAGATACAATGCATCAGAAAATGGCACTCAAAAGAGTTAATGTAGCAGAGGGACAAGGAAGAGGGAATAGGTGGGAATCATGATCTGCACCGCCGCCTAAAGATTTTCTCTTAAATCTGGTAGCTAACCCATCAACTCGACCCACGCCACTCTACACGATATGCCATTACTACTTCACCTACCCATAGCGAACAGACAACACAGGAACTGCGCCCTTAGCACCTTCCCGCCAAAACATATTTCATTGAAAATTCAAAATATCCTGGAAGAATAGTCCCACATGCATCCCACAGAGACCACTTTATCAATTTAAAAGTAAGGTCGCATATAAACTAAGTGTCGAGCGCTTTTGCCCCACTCGACCCATAAACCTTCGCCCAAAGCCCATCGCCAGAACCTCACATGGGAGCTGACACTTGGCGCCTTCCGCATCCCCCTTGAAACAATAGAGCTTTCCGTCACACTCAAAATTCAAAACGGGGCCCACCTCCATGTTTCGCTGACCATTGCAACAAAAAGAAACAAATGCAGAAGCTGACACTTATCAGCTTCCACGACAACCTCAAGGGATAGATGGTGCATTCCATGCGCCCATTGTAACATATAGTGAATGCCCCTGCTATATGACACTTGGCACCTTCCACGCTCACAGAAACAATGGAGACATAGTTGGGACTCACGCAAATGTCGACACTTGGCATCGTCCGCAACGCTTATGAAACTTTAAGGCCCCTCTTTGAAACTTATGCGGAAGCAGACACTTGGCACTGTCTGCAGCACTTGAGACACTTCACAGGGACCCACCATCATCTGTGCCAAACTTTGAAACAAATAGAAACTTACGCAGAAGCTAACACTTGTCGGCTTCCACAGCAACTTAGAAACTTTTTGAAACTTTCCTGAAACATAAGCGGAGGCTGCCACTTGGCATCGTCCATAGGGCTTTGATAACTTTTTGTGTGTCCCTATGCCTCCATGTGGTGCCATCTGTGATACTCTCGAAACATAAAAGAAACTGCATTGAAACCTTGGCGGAAGTCAACATGTGGCACCTTCCATGCTCAAGTTGGAACTTTCAAGGGCTACACTCTACTGCTGACATGTGGCACACTCCATGGGGATTTTTTGAAACACAAAGGAAACACTTAAAGGGTCTTTGAAACACAAGCGGATATTGACACATGTCGAGTTCTGCGGCCCTCTCATGAAACATAAAAGAAACAACCTCTGCCATGTGGCACGTTCCACATTGAAGTTACCTATTAGAAACAAAAGCACAGCTTAAATAGGGGCTCGACACATGGCGGATCCCATGGCATTTGATACATGAAACCCTCGTAGCCACTATTAGAAACATTCAGACACTAAATCCTACGACCCAATATGCATTCAGAAATGCATCTGACTCATTTTTTATCATTTTTGAGGGACCGAGGGAGATTTCACAAGTTTGCCAACATATATTTCACCTTTGCATACATAGAACTTAACAATTTTCTCAAATGTGACAAGAAAAATAGTTAAACAATGCATGTGGGCTAGGGAAAAATTTAAACCAAGGCACTAAGGGTCTGAAGGAAAATACACATGAACCTGCAAATTGGAAGTCCAAACCCTAACCCTAGGTGAACACCACTAGTGGCTCTGATTGGGGACGTGTAGACGCAAGACTGCAGTGAGAACTAGACTACTCCGGGGTAGACCAGACAAAACCCAAAACTCAAAACACAACCGACTATAGAGGGCGCATATAGAATAATTACATTTAGTTTACAATGTGCATAGAAAATAACCATTATAAGAAGTAACACTTCAGGAATTGACCGTGCACTGGCAAATCCAACAATTCACCACTTAGGGCCTAGAGAAAGTAAGAATCTCCTCCATGGATGTCGCTGATTTGATATGGGCCCACCCATAAGGGCTCAAATTTACCATGTTTGCCCTTATCTTGGTTCCTTGCATTCCATACAAGGACCAAATCACCTTTCTAAAACTTTCTTTCTATAGCTCTCTTATCAAATAGATACTTTACCCTTTGCTGTCTCTTGATGTTTGTTTTCTGTGCTTCCCTTCTTATCTCATCTAGTGCAACTAGCTGATTGATTCTCTCAATCATTGGATCTCCGATCTCCTCCATGTTTTCTCGTATGAATTTGTAAACTGGCAAGAAATTGTTTACAGGTAACTTAGCTATTGCATCATACACCAGTTCAAAAGGAGATCTTCTAGTTGCCTTCTTGACTGTCACTCTGTCAGCCCACAATGCCATTTTCAGCTTTGAATCCCAAGCCTTTTTGTTTTTACATACCATTCTCTTTACAATTTTCATGAGGCTTTTGTTGCTTGACTCAGCTTGACCATTTCCATGTGGGTGATACGGTGATGCATGTAACAAATTAATTCCATAATTACTGCAAAAATCAGTAAATTCACCAGACCTGAAGCACATAGCATTATCTGTGACTAATCTTAAATTTACTCCAAACCTGATAATAATATTCTCTAGAATGAAATCCATCACCACCTTGTTGGTAGCTCTTTTGGTTGGGATGGCCTCGATCCATTTGGTGAAATAATCAGTAGCAATAAGAATCTAGCTGTGTCCTCCACTTGATTTCTCTGAGATTTCCCCTATGAAATCAACCCCCCACTGTTGAAATGGAGCTTCTATAGTCACAGTCTTAAGGGGCAATGTACCTCCATATTTTAGCTTTCCTGAGAACCTTTGGCAAGGATCACACTTCCTTATCATTCTATGTGCATCTGAGAAAAGAGTTGGCCACTAGTAGCCAGCTCTGAGAATTTTGTGGGCTGTTGTATGGGTAACATAGTGTCCACCACATACTCCATTGTGTATGTCATTTAGAATGTTCCTGACCTGATTTTCATCCACACATTTGAGTAATACACCATCATGATTTCTCCAATACAGCTCTTCTTGAACAATGATGTATTTAATAGCTTGCAACTTCAAAGTTCTCTTCTGGATATCACTAAAATGGGAAGGACAGTTCAAATTTTGCAAATAATATACTATGTCCTTATACCACTCAGATTCTGACACATTTACAACTTCATTATGCACTTCATTCACTTGGCATGCCTCTAGGTTTGACTGTGTCATTAGCTTTGCTAATCCTTGTCTTTTTACCAATTTTGTGATCTGTATCTCTATGTTGAACTCCTGCAACTTATTTATCCATCTACATCTTCTTTCAGTTACCTCCTGCATGAGGTACATATGCAATTATTTGTGAGCCTACCAAATAAGGCCTGAAGCTCTTAACTACTCTAACCAGTGCATATACCTATTTCTCCATAATGTCATACTTTAATTTAGCAGCCTGCAATGACCTACTAAAGAAAGCAATAGGCTGTTCAAACCCTTCCTCATTTTTTTGCAATAAGCATGCAGCAATAGTATGGAAAAAAGCAAATGAGAATAACTGAAATGGCTTAGAAAAATTAGGAGACTTTAGCACAGGAGCCATCTTTATAGCCTCTTTTATGTTCTGGAATGATTGAGTTGCTTCATCCTCCCATTTGACAGTTGCACCTTTCTTCAACATCTTGGAAATTTCTTTTGTGGTCTTTGCAAAGTTAGGAACAAATCTTTTAACAAAGTTAATTTGTCCAAAGAAGGACTGAACACCTTTTACTGTCTTAGGGATATGAATTCTATCAATTGCTACTACCCTATCAGGATCGATCCTAACTCCATCTTTGGAAACAACGTCCCCCAAGAGTTTTCCTTCCACAACCCCAAAAGCACATTTCTTTGGGTTGAGTGAGATACCACATTCTAATGCTCTAATAAAAATCTGTTCCAAATGCATACAGTGTTGTTCTTCTTTCTTTGAAAAGGCAGTCAAGTCATCTTGATAAACAGCCAAGATTGAGTCAATCAATCCTGCAAAAGCAACATCCATTGCCCTTTGAAATGTAGCACCTGCATTTGTCAGTCCAAATGGCATCCTTACATATACATAGGTTCCCCATGGAGTAGTGAAAGCATTCTTAAATTGTTCTAATTCTTTTACTTTCACTTGATTGTACCCTGAAAAACCATCCATCATAGATAAAAGTTCACAGCCAGTCACCTTCTGCAACATGGCCTCCATATTTGGCAATTGATAGTTATCCTTCAAAGAAGATACATTTAGGTTTCTAAAGTCCACACACAACCTTATATCACCATTCATTTTTCTAACTGGGACAAGGTTAGACACCCAAGTTGAATGTCTGATAGGCATGATTATTCCAGCCTCCCTAAGCTTCTTGAGTTCTTCTTGCATTTTTGGAGCCAAGGTAGGATTAATAGGCCTTTGCTTCTGTCTAAATGGCTTAGCTCCAGGCTTCAATGGGATCTCATGCTGGAATAAATCCTCTCTATAGGCCTTCAGGTCCTCATATGAACAAGCAAAAACATGCTTATACTTTTTCAGTAATGCAATCAGAATACTCCTAATGTGTGGTTTGAGCTGTTTGCCAATGTATACCCTTTTGGGAGCATGAGATGTTCCCAAGTTTATCTCCTCCAAGTCATTCTTGTTTGTTGGAGATGCTTTTGTAACAAATTGGTCCCTATTGTCAAAAGCTCTCTCTAAAGCTACCATCCCTCTAGGGATTTTGTTTGTCTTGAGTTGGATTAGTTCCTTCCCTAAAAAGGTTTCTTTTCTATCTACAACTTCCACAAAGTTCTGAAAATCTATTTCTTGGTTCTCATATTCATCAATACAATGCAGAAATCTCAATAAATCCTTATCATCATCAAACACTTGCCAGTTGCACACATTATTCGGCACTGCAGGCCTAAGCTTGACTTCAACATTTGTAACATCTGACAAAGTTATATCATCTGTCCTTATGGCTACATTGGCTAGAAAATCTGCTCTGACATTTTTTGATCTTTCTATCCAATTTATTGAAAAAGCATCAAACAATTCAATTGTATCCCAAATAGCACGCTTGTATTGTTTCAACCTTTTATTTTTTGATGCATACTTATCTCTAATTTGGGACATAATAAGCTTTGAATCACCAAACACTTTGAGCATCTTAATTGCATGCTTCAAAGCAACATTTAACCCTAATAACAGAGCCTCATACTCTGCAGTATTATTTGTATAGGTAAACCTCAACAAGAAAGAAAATTGGAGAAGCTTACCAGTTGGAGAGAGAAAAACAATTCCAGCACCAAAGCCTTCTTTTGAACAAGCTCCATCAAAATACATGGTCCAAAGACCTTGTTGATCCAATTCTTGAATGCAAATTTTTTCTCTTTTATCTTCCTTATCATCTGAGACAACTTTGAAATTTTCACAGTCAGTGTCTACAAAACATATATGCTCCTCTGATTCTTGATCCTCCACTGTCTCTGATGATCTTTCTTCTCTAATCACTTTGACATCCTTGCCACTCATTGGGATCATGGCATATGATAGATCCAGTTGCATACTTCCACCAATCAGTGCTACCCATCTTCTTGATAGCAACATGCCATATTGTGGCTTGATATCAACCACTGTTATGTTCATTTTATAGATCTTTTCAGGATATACTGCCAGTCTAAAATCAACATCCTTCATGATTCCAATGACAGGTACCTCCCTAGCATCCATTGCATAGCATTTCCCACATGCCTTATCTATTTTTAATCCTGCTTGTTGCATAATGGCCAAAGGCATGATATTCGTTGATGCTCCTGAGTCAAGCATACAATTTCTAATTACTTTCCCATTGATAACAAGGGAGACATAGAATGGTTCAACCTATGAAGGGTATTTTGTCATGCTCATCCCTAGATATACCTCAGGAATCTCATCCTCTTCAATACTCATAGCTTGTTTCGTATCCTGAGTCTCAATATTCTGCTTGGCTTGACCTGGTACTCCTGAGATCAAGGATACAGTCTTATTTCTGAATTCTTCAACTTTCATTAGCTCCATTAGTGGAATAGAGACTTTTATTTGAGACAAGACCTGAGTGATGTCAAATGGAGCATAATTTTGAATAACAGTTGTATCCTGATCCATAATTTTACCTCTATCCTAAGATGATCCAGCTTTAGTTTTTATGGCTCTCTGACTGTCATCCTTGTTCTGAAAATTCTTACTTTAATCCTCAACCTGGGGAACTCTATTTTCTAGTCCTTGGGGATCATAACCTATTTTTTGCTTAAAATTTTGCCTATTATTGTTCCATTGCTTCTTTTGTGTCTCAGTTCCTTTATGACTGTGTACTGACTGATTTGCAGAAATGCCTTCTGGCTGATGTGGGCTGCTTACTTGAGCTTTACCTCTTAGGTTGTAATTGCTTTTGACTTGAACAACTGCTGCAGCTATGAAGGCCCTAATTTCTTCATCAGAAGGCCTCCTCAAGTTATTCAAAAAATTGTGTGAATCCTGAACATAAGCATAGTTGTCTTCATCATCTTCATCATATGGGAACTGTTGGCAGCCCTGAGTTTCATCATTTGCATTTGCATTAGCATCATGAAAAGAGTATTCTCTATTTGTAGACAACATGTTGACATTATCATCTTCCATGCAATGAGGCTCATTGCACTCATCACAAGCCATGGCATTGTTATATAGAGACTGAGCAATCATACATTGTGACTGTGAATGAGGCATCTGGCATATTATACACCAAGGGGTGTCATTAACAATATTAACAGCCTTCTTCAAAGGATCAGGTGTTTCCTTTGGATTCTAAGCTCTTTGATTTGTATTACTGTGTGGAAGGATAGGCTTACCATTATGCCAATTGGTATCATATGGCATATCATGTAATGATGGTCTCTTTTCCTATCTTTGGTAAGTTTTCCTATCAGGACCTATCCCTTTTTCACTTCTAGCCAGTCTATAGCTTAGGTCCTTAACAACATTTCCCAATTTATCCAATTTGTCTTCAGGGGTAGATGTACTACCTTGAGTGTTTTGAGGTTTGTTTGGATTCTGCAGAATTTTCACATCATCCCTTCTGTTTGTTTTACCAGATGCCTTTCCATTATTTTCAATATTTGTTGCAACTTTGAAGGCATCTCTGAGGCTATGAGGACCCTTGTCTCTTAATCCATAAGTTGTCTTGGCATCAAAAGCATTTATGTACAACAGTATGCACATAGGTTCATTAGGCCTCAAGTCCTGTGGCAATTTGTTCAATACCTTCATGAATCTAGCATTGAAATCAGCAAGCTATTCATTTGATCCTTTGGTAATGCCAGTGAATTCATTAAGGAAGAAACTAGGATCAGTTTTATCACCATATTATTCTTTGAAAATTCTTCTGAAATCATCCCATGATGAAATGCTTCTGTCAGGTAGACCTTTATACCATTCTTTGGCCTCATCAACCAAAGATTGCATGAATGACTTCATAAAAACATCCTCATGCTCAACCTCAAAGTTATCCATGACATTTTGAAAAGCTTTTAAATGATCCTCTCCTAAGACAGTATTGTTTCCTAAAAATTTAGGCACTTGCAGCCTCACATATTTGTCAACAGGGTTTGGATAACAAGGAATGCCATCAAAAACAAGTCTGAATCTGTCCAACTGCATTGGGTGCCTTTCAAACTGATTAGCATTTGCATTTCTATTTACATTTTGATATCTCACATTATTTAATGGAGCTCTGATGTTATTTGCATTGTGTCTTTGATCATTGTGCTAATTCTAGACTTCATTTCTTTGTTGATTTCTTTGCGTATTTGTATTCTCAAGGGTAGGAATTGAATCATTTTGAGCAACTCTTAAAGCCTGCACTTTCTGTCTCAGATCATCTCTAATTTTTACTGCTTGCAGATATTCTAACTCAGCCCTTAAGCTCTTAATTTCATCAACTAGTTCTTCCTCTCTAAGCATAGAAGAGGATGGTTTTATCATATTCTGATCATCATTATCATCATCCCTTAGGGATTCGGCCTCTTCAAATCTATCAGGAGAATCATGAAAAGGACATTCTTGAAACACCTTTGACCTTATTCTCAAACCATTACCTTGCTATCTTTTATACACTCTGGTTTTCAGCCTCAGTGTTTGAAAAATAAGGTACTGTCTTCTCTAAGGATCCTGGATTATCCTGAATAAAATCATTTTTCTTGGGGCTAGGAGAACCATCTTGACTGGCTCGAATAGTCCCTTTTTTCTATACATCATTTTTATGGGCAACTCTTCAAATAGAGTATTACATTGGGATCTTCTCCCTTGCATACAAATTTTTACTTTACCGGTTGGGAGATTGGTTCAAAGTCGCCACCTATTACTAGGAACTATTTTCTTTTAAAAATTAGGGTTCTTTCATAAGTTTATCCCTAGTAGAGTCACCAATTTCTATTGGTTATTTTCCCAGACTGGATGTTTACTCCCAGATTTCCCTACAAGGTAGCCATCAATGATCAATAGGATCTCTGGGACAGGGGCCAACAGTATAGGAGATAGACTCTATTTTTATCTCCTCTTCTTCTTCAGGCTCTACAAAACCTAGGGGGGTATTCCCTACTCAACATCCATGAGAATATGCATGCAAAGGCTGGGATGCTGAAATGAAGCAAATAAGTCCTCCTGTAAGTAAACCAAAACTGCAAGACAAGAGCAAAGGGGCTAGCTTTGGGCCTATTTTCAGTTGTAGACAGAGGACTTGGGATCCTAAAACTAATTCTACTTTCCTAATGGTTGTTTTGGAGTTTGATTTTGATGTTGTGTTCGGATGCAAAGTTGGAACTGGTGTATAACCTCAACACAGAACTAGATTGGTGCCTATCCAGGGCTTGGAGTCAGTAGACATACACATGTAAATGTTCAGCATAAACATAACAAGACTAGATTTCAAGGGGATTTCATCATATTTGCCTTACAAATATATTCCAGAACAGAGTGTTTATACATCTCTACTTATGATATCCTTACTACAATATACTTTCGTCAATACTTAACCTAAAAATAGTTTAATCTATCCCTTGAACAGAAGTTAAGAGATCAAGCATTCAATATAGTAAACCTATATCCTAGAACCCAAGACACCCCTTAGATATCTAGATTCAAAAGGAAAGCATATTCAATATAAGAGATAGATAACAAAACACATGCAATATAGCATTACTCATCTAAATCAGCATGAAACCAATGAATTTATGCACAAAACATAAGACATGAGACTCATAAACTCACAAAATTCACTGCACAGAGCAACCAGGTCAGTTGTATTGTATTACAGAGCCAGAAAATGTCCAACTTTCAACAACATAAAAAATGAGTCACACAGTCCCTTATATACAGTGAGGAAGGTGCACTCAGCATTAATTACATGGTTGACTCAAAAATTGCCAGATACAATGCATCAGAAAATGGTGCTCAAAAGAGTTAATGCAGTAGAGGGACAAGGAAGAGGGAACATGTGGGAATCGGGATCTGCACCGCTGCCTGAAGATTTTCTATTAAATCTGGTAGCTGACCCATCAACTTGACCCACGCCACTCTGCACGATATGCCATTACTACTTCACCTACCCACAGCGAACAAACAACATAGGAACTGCGCCCTTAGCACCTTCCTGCCAAAACATATTTCATTGAAAATTCAAAATATGCTGGAGCAATAGTCCCACATGCATCCCACAGAGACCACTTTATCAATTTAAAAGCAAGGTTGCATATAAACTAAGTGTCGAGCGCTTTTGCCCCGCTCGACCCATAAACCTTCACCCAAAGCCCATTGCCAGAACCTCACATGGGAGCTGACACTTGGTGCCTTCTGCATCCCCCTTAAAACAATAGAGCTTTCCGTCACACTCAAAATTCAAACCGAGGCCCACCTCCATGTTTCACTGACCATTGCAACAAAAAGAAACAAATGCGGATGCTGACACTTGTCAACTTCTGCGGCAACCTCAAGGGATAGATGGCACATTCTGCGTGCCTGTTGCAACATATAGTGAATGCCCCTGCTGTATGACACTTGGCACCTTCGCACTCACAGAAACAACAGAGACACAGTTGGGACTCACGCAGATGCCAACACTTGGCATCGTCCGCAACGCTTATGAAACTTTAAGGCCCCTCTTTGAAACTTATGCGGAAGCAGACACTTGGCAATGTCCACGACACTTGAGACACTTCATAGGGACCCACCATTGTCTGTGCCAAACTTTGAAACAAATAGAAACTTACGCGGAAGCTGACACTTGTCGGCTTCTGCAGCAACTTAGAAACTTTTTGAAACTTTCCTGAAACATAAGCAGAGGCTGCCACTTGGCATCATCTGCAGGGCTTTAGTAACTTTTTGTGTGTCCCTCGGGTGCCTCCACAGGGTGCCATTTGAGATACTCTCGAAACATAAAAGAAACTACGTTGAAACCTTGGCGGAAGCCGACACATGGCACCTTCCACGCTCAAGCTGGAACTTTCAGGGGCTACACTCTGCTGCTAACACATGGCACACTCCGCGGGGATTTTTTGAAACATAAAGGAAACACTTAAAGGGTCTTTGAAACACAAGTGGATATTGACACATGTCAAGTTCCACAGCCCTCTCATGAAACATAAAAGAAACAGCCTCTGCCACGTGGTGCCTTCCATGTTGAAGTTACTTGTTAGAAATAAAAGCGTGGCTTAAACAGGGGCTCGACACATGGCGGATCCCGCAGCGTTTGATACATGAAACCCTCGCAGCCACTATTAGAAACATTCAGAGACTAAATCCTGCGACTCAATATGCATTCAGAAATGCATCTAACTCATTTTTTATCATTTTCGAGGGACTGAGGGAGATTTCACAAGTTTACCAACATACATTTTGCCTTTGCATACACAAAACTTAACAATTTTCTCAAATGCGACAGGAAAAATAGTTAAACAATGCATGTGGGCCGAGGAACAATTTAAACCAAGGCACTAAGGGTCTAAAGGAAAACACACAAGAACCTGCAAATTGGAAGTCCAAACCCTAACCCTAGGTGAACACCACTAGGAGCTACAGAGATGCCATCACCTAATAGGATGTGCCCCAAGTAATGTACCTCTATCTTGAAAATGGCACACTTCGCCAAGTTGCCATAAAGTTGCTGCTCTCTCAAGCACTGCAAAACCTAACGTAGGTACTCCTCATGTTCCTCCTCAGTCTGTGAATAGATCAATATGTCATCAAGAAAAATATTCACGAACCAATCCAAGTAGGTATGGAACACCCTGTTCATGAGACTCATGAACACTGTAGGGGTGTTCGTCAAATTGAAGGGGACGACAGTGAACTCATAGTGGCCGTATCTAGTCTGGAAAGTGGTCTTATGAATATCCACCTCTTTGATATGCAACTGATGGTAACCAAACTTCAGGTCAATCTTAGAGAACACCTTGGTTCCCTACATCTGGTCGAAGATACAATCAATCCTACGCAGAGGATAACAGTTCTTCACCGTCACCTTATTCAACTATCTATAATCCATGCATAACTGAAGTGACCCATCCTTCTTCTTCATGAAGATAACCAGAGCACCCCAAGGTGAAATGCTCAGTTAGATGTGCCCCTTCTCGAGCAAGTCCTCAAGCTGTAATTCGAGCTTTGTAAGCTCATGAGTGGTCATCCTATAGGGTGCACAAGACATTGGCTTGGCACCCGGCACTAAATTGATATGAAAGTCTACCTCATGATAGGGTGGAATCCCTTGTAACTTTGATGGAAACATGTTAGCAAACTCCCTCATGATGGGGTGATCATCCAATGATGCCTCAGGATCATCCTATAATCTATCACTAACTGTGATAGTGAACATCTGACATTCCTTCTACATGCAGTGCTTAAGCTACTGAGCAAATATCATACGAACGGTCGAGGGCTTCTGAATGCCCATTATCTCAACCAATGCACCATGATCATCTAAGCAGCTAATCAGCTTTCAATGACAATCTAGCTTGGCTCTATGAGTTGTAAGCTAGTCCATACCCAAAACCACATCGTAGGAACCTAATGGCATAACTCTAAGGTCACAACATGTAGTGAAGGACCCCAAAGAGATCTCACAGTCTCAAACCAAGGCATCTACTGACATTTTGGCCCCAGAGGCCAACTCAACCTCCCACCTAATGTCCTGCCTAGAAGCCACCAGCCTGTAATGTTCCACTAACGATGTAGATAGAAAAGAATCAGTAGCTCCAGAGTCAAAAAGAATAGAGATAGGGGCATCCCTGATCATACCTAATCTCTCAATCACAGATGCCTGATAGTCATCCTGGCTGTTATCAACTGCTACAAACATGTAATGGGACTTGCCCACATCCCCTACAATCTAATTTGACCCTACTAAACGGGGTGTCCCCCTTGTCATAAAGCCCCATGGGCACTCTCCAGCTAGATGTCCTGCTCCACCACACGCATAGCATGGACCCTGAGCCTGTATCTATCTTGTCTGAGTCCTACCCAACTACTATTGTCTAGATCTACCTGTGGAACCTTGTGAACCCTTGTATGACTACTGAGACCTCGCGGGCCTCGTAGGTGGTCTCTACTGCCTCTAGTCTCTACACGGGCCCTATTGTTACCATCCTTGATTCTGCCCTCGCTGTGCCCTCTGCTGGGGTCTAGACCTCTACCGATTCTTCTATTGCTGTTGTGGAGGTCTAGGAGGTAATGATGGAGAACTAAATCCTCCTCTCTATGGTGGTAGTAGTGGTCCGCGATGACTCTGCTAGTGTTTCTATTGCCCACAATCTTGAAACTAGGGGCATGATCCCTGCCCTCATCCCTGTATCTCCTCAGGTACGTATGCCTTCTCGATAGCATCACTCAATGTCTGGGGGTTTGCCATGTGTACAGGCCCTGCTATGCTATGGTTCAATCCTCTGATGAACTTATGAACTAGGAGTTTCTCATCATGGAGATACTCTGCATATCAAGACAACTCAGTGAACCTACCCTTGTACTGAGCAATAGTAAGCCCTATCTGCTAAAGGTTGTGAAACTCATCTATGCGATGTTATCTGTAGTGGTTGGATAAATAACGCGCATTGAAACACTCAATGAAAGTCTCCCAAGTAAGTGTGTCCAATGATAGATGGTGCTTGCACTCCTCAGTGCAACACCAAGTAGCTGCTACATCTCACAATAGGTGGACTGCCACACGTGCCTTCATGTTGCCCTCGTAAGGATGCAACGTGAAGCATCTGTCGAGACTGATGAGCCAAGCCTCAGCTTTGGCTCCCTCTGTAGTCTTGGCAAAAGTAGGAGGATTCAACCTCAACAAATCCTAGATAGGGTCTCCTCGATCTCTGTACCCTGTAATGGGCTCCTCTACATAACAATCATACAGCCTGTGAATGATCTGCTCCACTTGCACTATCTCCTTATGCCTATCATGATGTGGAGGGCTCCTACTACAGACCTTGTAGGCTGATCCAACCTCCTCTACCATCGTATTTGGTATCTCCACACGTGGTGCCTCTTGCGGCTCCACACATGGCTCCTCTCATGGATCAACATAGGTCTCAACATGTGGCTCTATGTGTGGTGCATCTATGCCCGGTGGTAGCCTATCTAACACTACCTATAGTGCCTGAAGTATCTGTGGTCCAATGTTTGGTATAGGTAGGACCTATGGTGCCGGTGGTGCCTGACCCTCAGCTGAAGAATCATTGTGCACCTCGATGGACATAGTGTGGTGTGAACGCGCTCACCAAATTTGTTAGGGAGGCATCCTACAAAACAAGGTAATCACTAAATAATCAAATTTGCAGAATAAGTACGTGCCCAAATAAGCCCAGTGTTTAAAGTTAGGCTTTAATACCAAATGTCATGCACACATTTCCCATGCAGTCACGACACGCATCACACATGTCATGTCCACATTTGTCATGTGATCATGACACAAAATATAAAAAAATTTACCACACTTCCACAAAAACCCCCTCGCACACATAAGCTCGATCGGTGGCGTTATGCATAAGGCATAAACATGACAGTTGAATGCGGGGTAATGTGTTCACTTGTGCATACTATTTCACAATGAAGGCCAACTAGGGGATCAATGCGACGTGGTTAATGTCGCCAATAGGGTTAGGATCAACAATCAAAACCCTAGGTTAACCTAAGTGAATGATGGGATTTTGACATAAGTCAAAATCAAAAGCCAAATTCTAGTGCAGGGGAAAATATAATTTAATACCAAAACCCAATGTTGATAACTAGCAAAAACAATAATTTAATCCTAAGCAAGGTTAAATTTTAATAACCTAGCTATACTCTAAATTTTAGAAAAATCTGACAGCATAATGCCTCACAGGCGTGATTAGAGTTTATTATAATAAAACTAAATTTGATCGAAAGTTTACTCGATTGGTTTTAAATTACCTACATTACACTAGTTAAATTGGTAGAATAGTTAAATAGATTAATTAAAAACTCCAAAACTTATTAATGAAATCTCTACAAAGATGCCCAGAACATTTTTCAACAAAGCTCAATCAATTTGTTCTTCTTCATGTTCTCTATCAATCAGAGCTATCACTGCATCCTTTACGTTATTTCTAATTTCTTGGTAGACTAGATCACAGAAGCATGTTATACTACTTCATTTAGATAGTTTACTAGGTTTCCAAGTTGGATTAAAATGACATCTTTGTTAAACTAATAGAATCTCTCTAGATTAATTAAATTAACTACTAAACTAATAACAACTAAATTGCCACTAACCTTGTTTGATAAGGTTTGCAAGCCATTGATTAATCACGTTGTTTTAAATTAAAATCATTAACCTATAAATTTCCTCTAGCCATAAAATATTCTATTTAAATTTTACCATACCTCTAAACAATAAAAAGAACATTTTCCAATAGAAATAAAAATCACCCCAATCTATTATTTATCTCTAAACCCCATTTTAAAAGAATAAACTAAATGGAAGAAATAATAAAAAGGTGAGGGAACCAAAATAAAAATAAAATAATAAAAACAATTTTAAATAGCAAGCCCTAAAAGTCCTCTCAATAGAAAACTAATTTCCTTAAGGAAGAGAGGACAAAACCCTAGCCTCCATCTAGATTGTTCATTTTGCTCCTTCCATTTCTCTCTCAATTTCTCTTCTATGATTTTGTTTTGCAGGTCTTGGAGATTGGCCTCCATGAAAAGAAGCTCAAGGAGTATACCTAGTGTCTATACCCGTTGTCTATATATATATATATGTAAAGGCTGGTTATCAAAATAGAGAGTTCTCTTTTTTTTTTTGCACAAACAATAGTAGATGTATACAAAGATATATATATATAATGTGTATCTTGTAGTGTTGAGGAAAGAGGTATACAGGCGAAAGTGGCCATAGGGCCAAGCTCATTGGCGGCAGACTGGGTGATGCAATGGTGGAAGCACATGTGGGAATGGAGGGGAGTATGGGACTATGGGCATCGAGGGGTGTGGGAGATAAGGGAGCCACGGGTGGCAAGGGCATTGTGTGTGGCAAGGGAGTGTGGGGAGGACACTACAAACAGTGGCAATGAAAGAGGAACGGAGATATGTAGACAGAGATGGGGGAGTGTGGGGAGGGGTCAAACCCCACTCACACTCCACGACCCCTCCCCACACTCTAAAGGAGTTAATGGTGGTGGTGGGGGGGTGGTTCGAAGCCCCCACCAAACCCTCATTTAATTTTTTTTTTATTTCCAACTACGTTCTGCCCCACGAAACAACAGTCATTTAATTTATTTATTTCTACAGTGTTAACACTGATTCTACTTATATATATATATATATATATATATATATATATATATATATATTGGGAAAACACAAATCTGTCTATTTTCATAGTAAAAAAAATGTCTTTTGTTTAACATAAATAAATTGATATATATATCTGTGTGTGTATATATACATATATATATATGTCATTTAAATTCCACAGATATATTTTTTTTATATGCATAAAAGCAAAGAGACATTTATCTAAAATGTATTTACTTTGAGTAAATGATCTCTTTTTTTTGTTAAAAAAAAAAAAACAAACAAACAAACATACTGGTAGGCATGGAATGAAAATTTCTTCCACATTAAAACCAAAAAAAAGAGATGCTGATATTGAAATATTGCAGCCAACTTAAATCAACACTTCATAAGATTTATCTACAATTTTTTTAAAAAACAATTGCGTTTAGTTCATTCCTTCAAATGACAAGTACATCTAATTTTCCTCTACTAAGAGATAGGTAAATATCTTTTTGTTTCACAACAACAAAACAACAACTATTCTATTCGAAATTAAGCATACAAGTGAAACATCAATTAGACATGCTTTTCTTTCAACACTCTATTTTTCTTAATTTCATATGGCATTTAAAATCTGCAAAATAAATCTTCTATTTCAAATGTAATTAGTTTCATACAACACAAGTAAAAACATACTCTTACAACTTGACAAAGAGAACAAAGTTCTCCTCTTTTGAATCCTAAAAGGATGATACAAAAGCCTAATTTGGCCATGCTCCCTCAAGAGCTAACAAAAAATACAAGTCTTAAGGATAATATTATTTCTTCCACATCACATACCTCCAACTATCCTGCATAAACACATAGAAGGGAAAAGAAGCCACTCAAACTTCTCTCCTCCCTACCATAGACTCACTCATGAGTCACCCCCGAGTTAGGAGGTCATCCTCACACAAGGTAAGCACACATCACTTAACAACAAATTCACTCAACACAAAACAAGAATACTCCCATGGTTCTCACGTAACAAAGACTCAGTCAAGATGAGTTTAATGGGGTAGGGGAGTGGACATCACTCACCTCAAGAGTGCCACTCCAAAAACTTCCCAAAACATAAATCCCTCAAGGCCTCAAGCCCACGCATATAAACATGATTTCACAACTTCTCTTGGCTCTTAAGCCATATCACAATTTTCTCTTATACACATATTGCTCAAATTCACAATTTTGCCCTCAAGGTTAAAACTCCATGAAACCAAGGATGTGACCCCAAGGAGGTTCACTCCTCCCCCACCCTACACATGTTGAGCATTTTCTCCCAAGTAGGAGAGTCTCTCACAACTCCCATACCCAATTTTCCCACAACAACAAAGTAAGAAAAACAAAATGAACTCACACACACAACATGCAAGTAAAGAAATTCCATAAGGAAGGAATTTGCCTTGAATCCTACCTTATAAAGCCCAAATGGAAGATAGTTGAGAAGAGCTCCTCTAAATCCTTCTCCAATTTGAGCCACCAATTTCTCCTCTAACTTTTTCCCCAAAATGATTAAAATTCAAAAATTGCGAAAGATTCAATAAGCCCTTCCCTCCCTTCAAGAGGGATTAAAATAGGCTCTTCTCATGAGCCTTGAGGAATGGGGAGGTGATACATGTCACCTCCTTACTCCTCCACCCAACTACTAGCAAGACTCTTCGAATGGGGTGGTGACACATGTCATTCACTCAATCCACCAAGTCTTTCTCCCATGCACTTGTCCTCTCTTAATTATGTGGGAGAGAAAGGTGGAGCCAAAGAAGGAGTTGGTACCACATGTACCCCAATCCTCTCCTCCTAAGAAGGCCCACTCAACCCCAAGGTACCCTCACCAATTGTGGGAGAGGCTTTGAGTTGAGTCCTCCACAGGTAAGGGGTCTTGAAGACTCCCCCAACCTAGGCAAGAGGGAAGGAAGAGGTTGAGTGTTTGACCCACTCATCCTCTCCCTCCCAAGCTTCCATTTTCGTCACTTTACTTCAGGGTGAAGTTAAAGTGACCAAATGGGAGTTTATCTAAGGTTACACAAGCCAAAATGACCCCTAGACCCTAGGGGTACAACCTAGGATCAAGTTTAACCCATTTTGAGCACCAAAGGTTGAGTAAAAACACCTAAAAGGGGTTACAAAAATTATAACTCAAAAATGAAATTCAAATGACATTACAACTTACAACACCAATTAGAAATCAATTAAAATAGGGTAGACCTAACCCAACTAACACCCTGCAACAACATTACAAAAATTCATCATGCAAACATAGTTGATCTTGGTTCCTCTTGGAACTAGATCGACTTCACATGGGAAAACAACACAGTATGTGGGATGATCTCTGAATTTTTGTGGCTTTGTTAGAAACACCTTCGCACTCAAATAAAATGTTAATGCAACTTCTATATGATAGCTGAAGCAAAGTGAAGCATGCACATACAACATCACATGTTCATATAAGCATCAATGAATCACATTATAATTAAATTCTAAATTTTTCATTTCAAACATCCATCACAGATATAATTACATAACAAATTCCTAACTAAAATCACATGAATAGTATCCCAATAGCATCATAATGTAAATCATATGTCTAACATCATCACTGAATCAATATCAAGGTCTAACCACATCATAAACATGCTAAACATAATAAATCCACATAAAGTATAAAGTCTAACAATCCTGCAAATCGGGATCAACAGTCCCATAAGTCTAATACATGTCATCAACAATAAAATAAAGTAGTCAAATATAAGGGAATAAAAAGGTAGGCCTCACACATTTTCACCCATTTTTCTTCCTATTTACATGGAATTTCATGCCAAAGATAGAGTTAACTATTTTGTGCACCCACACATGCATATTTATCTCTTTTTCATCTTTGGTTATCAATCCATGCATTCCCATGCATTCTCATGCATTCCACTTTCTTCACTTTTTCTTGAGTGATAAGCTATTATTGGGTAGATCACTTCAATTTTAGCCCAAATCACTCTTGTGTCTTCTAAGTTAATTCTCTAATTAAATTGAGTTACCTCTTCTTCTTCTTCACCTCTCACTGCTTCTTGCAATCTATAAATACCCCCTCCCTCAAGCACAAAGGGAGGCAATTTCATTTGTGCACATAGTTCTTGCAAGTTATTGCTCTCCAAATCAAGCACCCATATGCTCACAAAAGACATCAAAGCCTTTTGCTTTTATTTGTTATCTTATTTAGCTTTTATAAAAGCTCATTTTGCATCAATACATTGCTCACATCATAAGCCATAGTGCTAATCAAGGTCTCATTGAGCTCATTTCAAAGATTGAAAAGTTTCTTTTGCTTCTCTTTTCTTATTGTTGCAAATAGGATCACCCCGCCTTTGCAAGAGGATTAGAGGTTTATATACAAGGATTTTTGAGGGTAGTGGATGCTCACATGTCTTCTTTTATTCTAGATTCCTTCATGATTTTTTTTATTTCATAGTAATTAAGTAATCAAAACTTTGCTCTTCCAAACAATAAATACATGTTTCTTTTTCATTGATAGGCTAAGTAGATTCCTATTGCTAAAGTAGTTTCCCTTTCCAAAGTTCATAGATTAGAAGCATTCCATTTCTTAGATTAAATTAATCCACTTTTTCAAAAAAATAACAAAAACCTAGATTACATTGCATTAGGTAATCTCATATTAGTTTGCATTCATTTTCTAATTCCTAGAATAGAAAAAATCTTTTTATTTCCATAGACATAAAAAATCACAAAAAAATGTTTTGCACTCATATAGGCTTGTATTCTTACAAAAATAGAAAAGAACAAAAGCATTAGTAGCGTAGAAGGATTACAAACTCTTAGTCCCAACACAAGATCAAGTTTAGTCAACATTAGTCAAAACCCTTAGTTTCATCACAAGGTCAAACAAAGTAAACAAAGTCAAACCTTAGGTCACACAAACCCTAAGTCAAAACCCTAGGTCAATTCAAGGTTAGCTTAAACTATATCTCTCTTATTTAGGCCCATGAATGTGCCCTAGACTTAGAGGTGAGTGGGTGAAGGCAATCCTTGATGATTTAGAGGAGATATGCCCTAGACAACAACAAGACCAACTGGTAATTCAACAACAATAAGAAAGACTCAGAGAATTTTAAATACAAGCAATCATCCAACAACATGAACAATAATGTCAACTTGAACAAAGCATCAATGAGAACAACAGTCAACCCACAGAATGTTGAAACATTGGAAACCCCAACAAAAGAATGGTGACTAGTGACCCTTCTAGTCATATAGTTATGTTTACAACAACAGTCACAAAACACCACATTCAAGAAAACACACAACAAAACAAGCCATAGGACTGGCCAACCACTCTTTGCGTAGTCCATCTCTCTAATGAGCTAGACCACCCCCGTTTCTCACCTCCTCTTGAATGGCTACTTCGACGAGAGCGAGAGTGATGTGGAGGTTCACCCCATGGCAAGGAGAGAGGGTCTGTGTGTGTGTCAAATCCAATTCAACTACCCCAATCCATCGAGTCATGATTTGAGCGTACATATTTTGGTGAACCTAACGTGAAGTGCAAAGCCTCTTGGTTATGCTTTTTGCATTCCTATCACTCAGATTCCATTTAAACATCATCATTTAGCATTTCAAATTCAAAGGTATTCAAACATTATCACTTTCTTCTTCATAACCTCTTCGTTGCTTCTGCTTTTGTCACCTTCACCTTTAGTCATTTGATTTATTCTACGGTGTCTACGACACCAACAAATATGATGGAACCACACTTAAACTTAGGAATTATTCCCTCTAGGGAACCAAAAACTCCCTCTTTCGATAGTTATGTGCCACCTGACCCAAATGAACTAATCTCAAACTGCTATGACTATGAAAATTTTGATTCTAAACAAGATCGAAGGGAACCTAGGTGTTCTCTGTCTTTCAACAATCCTACATGGGAGCATAACCCTTCCATACAAAACACACATCACAAAGTGAAAAGAATACAAATGAGGTTGGAAATCAACTGCATAGATCAACCATCCACAAGAAAATCAAGTACTCATCTTGATGAAGTAAGAAAACTAGAACTGAACTTACAAGAAGCAAACAATGCTGAAGAAGCCCTGAGAGTAGCTCTATGAGAAGAGCAATGAGAAAATACTTTATGAGAAGAAACACAAAATCATGAAAACATTCACAAATAAATCCCTATAAATAAGGAAGTTCCTAGAGGTCCCACTCCTATAGACCTAATCACAATTCTAGTTTAAAGAATCAGAACTCTGGAGGTAGAACAACTTGTCCCAGAAAGAGGATAGAAATCCCATGAAAACATTAGAATTGAATAGGACCAGGGGTATCTTAGAATCCCCCTTAGCTCATCTAGTACTCATGGAATGTGAGTAGTGACATATTCCAAAATGGGAACCCTCATGTTCAAAACAATCAAGAAATGCTTGGAAGCCAATTGAATTAGACAATGGCATTGGGTTATCAAAACCCACCTATGGGGATAATCTTGTTGACTTCACAATCACAGAGTGCCTTTCTAAGAACATACTTGGAGTAATTAAAGGAGCCACTTGACATGATCATAATAAGAATTGCATTACCTCGACCATTACCTGATCTCCTAAAGTTTGAAGGAGAAGATCTCAACTCACACATTAAAGCTTACACAACCACAATAAGAGAACTCCTCCCTTGGGATGGGGTTGTCACCAAAATCTTCTAGAAGACATTAGAAGGAATAGCCCTGGATTGGTATTATTGCCTACCTGAGGCCTCAATGCATTCATTCAGACATTTAATCAGAGATTTTTTCATGGCTTTCAACATGAATAAACTCATGAAGACGGGGATATGAGAATTCTTAACCATGAAACAAGAACTGAACGAATTAGTATCCCATTTCATCACTCAATGGAGACAAGTTATCTATTCTTCAACAAGCACTCCAAACATTAACAATCACGAATTATGTGATCTTTTCCTACATGCCTTAAACAAGGATATGAGAGAAGATGTTCAAAAGTTACCTTATAGGTCCTACGAAGAAGCCATGGAAAGTGCTTTAAGGATCGACCAAGTAGCCATTGATAGTGGTAGAAGAACTTATGACACTAATGGAAAACTTAAAGTCTTGAAAGGAGTTGAAAAGAGTACCTCAAACATCTCAATAGATAAATATATCAATGTCATAAGGAGTGCTCTTAGTAACGATAAATGGCATGAAAAAGGAAATCAAGGACTAGGTCATTTCTCCTATGATCCTGACACATATTGTTGGTTCCATGGAACAAAAGATCATGACACGAAAACCTATTATGGGTACAACAAAGCTATCATGAAACTTACCCCATAGCAACAACAAAAGTTCCTCACTCTCCTACAATCCCAAAGAAAGGAGAAGGAACCTTTGAACAAAAAAGGAAATATCAATCAGAGAAACTCCAATCATGTGGAACTAAAATGGGAAGCATTTGTGATCCAAGAAGAGGAACAAATGGACCAAACGAAAATTGTCTTCTCATAAGTGACAAACCTATTAAGGGCCTCCCCTTCACACAAAAAAACATTCTTCGAAGTATTAGAAGTGGGATGCTCAACACAAGAGGAACCAACCCCTCTCACATTTGACATTTCAAGACTCCCAAAGGATGAAGGAAATAAGAATAAGGATTCACCATTATACATACAATTTCAAGTTGAAGAGGTCATAAAAAGAGTGGTAGTAGATGAAGGATCGACAGCTTACCTCTTGCCAATTTCCTTTCTGAGAAGGATGGTATACAGTAAAATAGGCATAAAGCAACAAGCTACCACCTTAAGGATATATGATAGTCACAACATTGAAACAATTGGGAAAATTAGTCTACCACTCACCTTAATGTCTAAAGTAGTTACCACTAACTTCTATGTTATCAATAGAGAAGCCAATTACAATATGATCCTTGGAAGACCTTGGATTCACATGATGAAGACTATGGCATCCACATTGTTTCGATAAATTCATTTCCATCACTTGGGAAATATCCACATTATCAAACTAGATCCTAATCCTTTCAGTGTTTACAAGAAGGAATAGGATGAAAAGGATAAGATGTTAAACACACAAGAGAAAACAAAGGAAGAAACTCAAAATCTTCAGCCAAACACAAGTACTCTCAACATATCATATCAAAACATGGACAACCTCAAAGAATTCTCCTTTGATCCCCACACCACCAAGTCTCATACTCCATTTGGCTTAGCAGTCATCCCTTGCATGGATGAATATAACATCAAGAGTCTCTCAATTGGAACAATAGAAATCATCAAAGAAGGGGAAGAAAAAGAGGAAAAGTGAAAATCAACTTACGAATTTGGAGAAACATCCCAATCACAAAACATCAAGACTTATTGACTCTCCATTTTTACGGAGCTTGTTGTAAAATGAGGGCAGGAACGAGAATAATCATCACTTTCCCAGAAGGAAAAGTTCTCCCTTTCACATTTAGATTGCATTCTTCTTCACAAATAACATTGCCGAGTATGAAGCCTTATCCCTAGGAGTCATGCTAGCCATGAGGATGGGAATCAAGAAGATCTCTACTTTTGAAGACTCCCAGCTTCTGACCTATCAAGTCGCAAAAAAATTATGAGAGAAAATCATAATGATTATGGCCATACAAAGAAAATATAAGAAATTTGGTTCAATTCTTCAAGTTCTTTTCCATAAAGGCCATACCTAGGGAAGAGAATCAAGTGGTAGACTCAATGGCCACATCAGCTGCCCTATTTTCACCTCATTCTCAACTCCAAAATTTAGAGTTCATTGTGTCAGTTCATAGAGAACCACTAATGGAAAGTGAAGAATTACCAAGTACTTTGAACTACACTGCAAATCAAATAGAGAAACCAACCTAAGATTATGCCGAGAATGATGAAGCCATCCTAGAGTATTTGCATGCTTATGATGGATTTCCAAGAGTGTACTGTAAGAAAGGATACATGCCCCTTCCTCATCTAGATGACTATTTTGGAAGTGAAATAGAAACCCTCCAAATAGAAGAAAATTTAGATTTATTGCCTTCTTAGAAATTTGAAGAGGGACATCCATTGCTAACTGAAGACACCATTTATGTCAATGTGGGAACCCCTAAGAAACTAAGAATGTTGAAGTTGGGAGGAGAGTTAGATGATGAGGAATTGGAAGAATACACTGAGTTCCTTATCAAATATTTTGATGTCTTTTCTTGGACATATTCAAACATGCCTGGGCTAGACCCAAAAATCATGGTGCACAATTTAGTAATGAAGCAAGATGCAAAACCCATAAAGCAAAAGTTGAGACCCATAAAACCTCAAGTAGCTGAAATGATGAAAGAAGAGTTAAAGAAATTATTGAATGTGGGCTTTATCAAACTAGTAGACTATTCAAGTTGGGTGTCAAACATCATCAAGTGTTAAATAAAAATAGAAAATACAAATATGTCTCGATTTTATGGATATCAATCAAGCTTGTCAGAAAGATGACTTCCCCTTACCATCCATTGATCAAATTGTTGATTCAACCATAGTGTATGAAGTACTCTCCCTTATGGATGGGTTCTTGGGATACAACCAAATCAAAATCTTAGAGGTAGATCAAAACAAAACAATATTCACAACTCCTTGAGGAACCTTTTGTTACATAGTCATGCCATTCAGATTGAAAAATGTAGGGGATGCATATCAAAGTGAAATGACACACATCTTTCCACGACTACATTCACAAAATAGTGGAAACATATGTTGATGATCTTTTGGCTAAGTCTAAATGAAGATCAACGCATGTGGAGGATCTTCGCAAGATCATCAATAGGCTTTGAGAATACAAAGTGAGACTAAACCCCGAGAAATGTGTTATTCAAGTCACAATAGGCAAGTTGTTGGGTTTCATTGTTTCACGAAGAGGAATTGATGTGGATCCAACAAAATTTAAAGAAGTCTTAAATTCAATTCTACTAACAAGTGAGACAGAGGTAAGGACTTTATGGGACAATTAGGTGCAATCAGACATTTTATACCAGATATGACTTTGAAATTTCACCTGATCAATCAATTGTTGAAGAAATAAGTAAACATAACTTGGACAGTGGATTGTCAAAACACGTTTGAAAAAGTAAAGAAATTCTTGTTGACTCCACCCACATTGATTCCACCAAGGCATGATAAACCTTTAATCTTATATTTAGAGCTACTGATATTTCTATAATGATGATGGAAGGGAAAGAACAATATACTTCATAAGTCAAACCTTGTTAGAGTATGAAAATAATTACATGCAGGATGAAAAGGATTGTTTGGCCATAGTATTCATAAACCAGAGACTATGTCATTACATGCTAAATCAAGAAACCAGAGTTATGATATGATTTGAACAATTGAGAACATTCTTAAACCAACCAATGTTGTCAAGGAGAGCTGGCTGATTTGTGACATTGTTAATTGAGTTTGAATTAACTTATGTCAATCAAAAGTCAATCAAAGGACAAGTAATAGAAGATTGCCTAGCAGATAATTTGACTCCTCAAGAGGAGCCCATTAATGAAGACTTCCTTGATGAATAAATTTACACAATTGATTTTGAGAAATATGCTACCTCATATTGGTACAGAAACATTGTAAACTATTTGGCCAACAAGACTTATCCAAAGAACATGACTCCCTTAGGAAAAATATGTTTGCACATCCTCACTACAAGATATGTTTTGAGCGAGGATGTGTTATATCAGAGAGCTTTGGATGACATGTTGCTTCGATGTGTCAATAAAGAAGAGGCACATAAAATCTTGGAAGAATGCCACAATGGAATCTATGGAGGACATTTTGGTTTTCATTCTGCAAAAAGGAAAATACATCGGATAGGGTATTTTTTCCATGTTTATAAGGAGATGCAATCAA
This sequence comes from Cunninghamia lanceolata, assembly GCA_027924645.1. Classification (NCBI taxonomy): domain Eukaryota; kingdom Viridiplantae; phylum Streptophyta; class Pinopsida; order Cupressales; family Cupressaceae; genus Cunninghamia; species Cunninghamia lanceolata. Next base: position 24,154,571 of record BSBN01000377.1, on the reverse strand, counting down.
ATTCATAAAACGATGCCCAAAATTTCAAGCTTATTCACATGTACATCACACACAACAAGTAATTTATAACCCATAGTTATTCCTTGGCCCTTCTCAACTTGGGGGTTGGACCTAGTAGGAAAGATCTCCCTATGATCAACATATGGAAATTTGTTCATCATCATAGAAATAGAGTATTTCACTAAATGGGTAGAGGTCGTGCCTCTCACCATAGTTTAAGGGACAGTAATTGTAAAGTTCATATTGAATCAAATCATATGTAGATTTAGGATTCCACAAGTGATACTGATAGACAATGCGTCATCATTCAAAAATCCACAAGTTAGAGAATTATGTGAGAGATTTCACATCAATAATAATTCTACTTTAGTTTACTATCCTTAAGGGAATGGATAGGAAGAGGTGACGAACAAAATATTGAAGTCAATATTGGTCAAAATTGTGAAAGACTCTAAAAGAGACTAGCATTTGCAATTATATCTAGCTCTTTGGGCTTATAGAATAAGTGGACAAACTCTAATTGGAATTGTATATGCCTAAAAATGACATGAATCATCCTAAATAAATAAATATTATAAATATTTATTCCATTCTTCTATTAATTAAATAAATATTCCAAATTTATTTAATCGATTCACTGTTCCATAATTAAATAAATTCAATTTATTTAATTAAAATTCTTCTAAATATCCTACACAATTAAATAATCATAAATTATTTAATTAATCCAAATTCCTCTATCCTAAGTTCCAAATTCAAAAATCCACCTCACCTTTACACCTCACCTTTTCCACCTCACCTTGTCCACCTCATCAGGTTGCACATGTAATTAAATATATTTAATATTTAATTACCTTATTTTCCCTCACCCACATGGCCTATTTCTTCTCAAATTAGAGGTTAGTTAACTAATCAATCAAAAGTGTTAACTAACCTGTCAATTGAGTCAATCCCTCAATCAATTCAGTTAGTTCCATAATCCACTCTTCTAACTAATCAATCAAGTCTGTTAACCGTTCAGTCAATGGAGTTAACTCTCAAATCAATTTTGTCACATCCCCTCTTTCATGATGGAGCTGGGACACTTGTCACATTTCTACTGGTTGCACATTTCTCAAGCATCCTCAGCCGTTGATCTTCATATCTCCTCTCAACCGTTGATTCCCATTCTTCCAAGTCTATAAATGAAGCTTCATCCCTCCATTCTAATCATCCAGTCTTTTGACATCGTTACTCTGCAGAAATATCACCAGCGTGCCTTTGGCACCCTTTTACCATCTACAAGCTTGAGATCACGTACTTGCTTTGAAGCTCATCTTCATTGCATATCACAATAGCCATTTACCATCAACTTCCTCAAACACAGCTTAAAAGAGTGCACTCTCTGAGGGCTCACTTTATCTGCAAAAGGACAGTTGTAATAGGCAAACAACAGAAGCATCGATTTCAGGGAAGGTTTGCTTTGTGTTATTCATTGCTATTTTCGTTTAATCTTCTTTGTTATCTCCTATTCTGTTGATGTTTGGGTCATTATATAATTCATTTGATTGATCTGCATTTTACCCTTACATTTTTGGCACCCACCATGGGGCCTTTGCCTCTTTATCTCATCACAATCTGAGCTTTTTTGAAGGCAGGTCCCGTATAGGTCACGCAAAGTCACACACAGGTTACTTCGGCACATTTAAACATTTCTGCGCCGCATATAAAGACTGTTACGGTGCTTCTATCATTTCGGCGCATCTGTGTATTTTCGTTGCACTTTTGCGCACTGTTACGGTGCTTTTGATTATATTGTGCATACATTCCTTTTTACTGTGCATATATACACTGTTACTGTGCATTTAAAATAATTGCGCATATATTCATTTATACGGTGCATTTGATCAAAATTGTTGCACATTTATTTATTCTGCACTTCTGTGTATTCCTGCTGCGCTTATACACACTGTTGTGACACATTAATAGTTGCTGCGCTTCTATTGATTATTTCTACGCATCTAATCACTGAAGTTGCACATTTGTAATAGGCTATGGTTTTAGCACTTTTCTAGGGGAATTTGTTAATGCTAACCTTTTCGTAGGTGTTTACTAGAGCTGTTTTGCAGGATAGGTTTGGGTTTAGTTCCATGTAGTTGCATCTAAATAGTTCACATTTCACTTTCTAAAAGATAGTAAAATTGATGTTCATTCAAATCCTCATCTAGCTCTAATTAGGGAGAAAGTAACTGGATTATTTCTTTCTTGCATTGCAACACCTTCCAAGTTATTGCCATCTAAGTTTAAAACTGAACTCACCATTGATCTTGAGGTTAAAATGAACTATTGCTATGTCGTGAGACCAAAACTTCAAAGTTAACTATCTTGTGCTACGCAGTTTAAAACTGAACTCACCATTGATCTTGAGGTTAAAATGAACTATTACTATATCGTGAGACCAAAATTTCAAAGTTAACTATCTCGTGCTACGCGGTTTAAAATTGAACTCACCACTATTTTCTGAGGTTAAAACTGAACCACTGCTATATTGCTAAAATCACTTCAAAGTTCTGTGTTTGAGTAGATTAGCCCATTTAGTTTTTCACTTTTAACTAGGGTGGATTAATCAGTGTATTCTGTGCTTGCGAATGACAATAGGCTTATGCTCTCCCCTCTTCTGGGTGATCAGAGTGCCAGACTTGTCATTCTATTTGTTTAACCTTTAGGAGGGGCCTGCCCTTGGATGCACACTTGTCCAAGTGGGAATGACCCTGAGTCATAACAGGCTAACGCTAAGCCCTACCAAGCCACTTAAAATAAATTGTGCTTGAGGTGAAAACTTCCTGCAACAAGTGCTATTATGTTACACCAACGGCCAACCTCCCCCAAAACCCTCTCAGGCGCAACCCTTTGAGGCTCGGAGACTCCATAACGGAGAGTAGTGCTGCCGCACGTGTAACCACTTGAATGGTTGCCCGCATTAAATACCTCTTATTCTAGTGGCCCAAATCCCTTATAATCCATTTCTCGCCTAGGATTTTTGTGCTTGCTTTTGTTCAGTTTAGTCCAAAATAGAGTCGAAAAAAACTACAAAAAAAAACAAAATATTCTTTGTGCTTGCTGTGTTTTCTTGCTGTTAATTCATAATATCATATCAGGAAGACCTTTTCCAGCCAAAAAATACCAAAAACAGAAGAAAAATCCAAAAATTTTGCCAAAAGTATCAGAGATGCGCATATACCTTTTTTTTGCTGCGCATTTGTGATGACTTGCTGCACTTTTGTCCCGACTTGCTGCGCATATACACACTGTTGCTATGCATTTGTACTTAACCAGAGCTGCGCATATACTAAGACTTATGGCGCATTTGTTTATTTCTACTGCGCATTTGTTTCAGCGCATATGCAACAGTGAGTAGTTGCCCTATTTTTGAGAGAATATTTTCACTTGATTGGAGCACCCATTTCAGCCTAGTTTCACTTTCTGAGATCAAATTCCACCTTGCAGTCAGTCTTCATCCATTTCACCCAAATCTCTCTCTTTCATCAATCATCCCATTCACTTTCTGTCCAAATCCCTCTTGTCCCAAAGTCAGTTTGTCCCATACCAATTCGACATAGGTCCCTTTTTTGTGTCATTAGTGAATTCACGTAAGCCTAGTAGGTCACCGTGCCTTTGCTGGTAGTCTTGTTGAACGACTAAGCCCTACACAGTAAGACTAGTTTCGACTACCCTTACTAGCGGCCAACGTCTTGTGTCAACTGTCTTACTTGAAGTCATTGAGCGAGAGAATCCTTTGTCCAAATCTTGTCCTAGGTATCCCATTCACAACAGTCTCAGTCGGCACCTCACCAAAATTTCTAATCCTAGTCCACTTCATCCCACCCCACCTTGCATGGTTCTTACTCGATCCTAGTACAACAAGCAGATTGAAATGGCTGACTCATCTGATCACCTCGCCCCACCATGCGGTGGTGACAAAGAAATTTCTCATGAAGAATTAGTAGCACACATCCAAGATAGAAAATTCCAACGCCTGGTAGAGAGGGTGCTCCTTGAAGACCCCAATAAATATTTCCACCATCTTGCTAATCTCGGAGTCAAACTCCCCGCATACTTTGACATAAGCTCCATCATGGAAAATGTAGACAATGATCATGAGCGGAGACGTGATGATCATGAGAGAGGCACGAATGACACAGTCCCGAATGCAAATGATAGAGGCAAGAAACCCATAGATAAAAATGCTCCTATGGATGACGTGAGACAACAAATCGAAAGTCTAAAACAAGAAATATCCAACCTTAAGACCGGTACAAATTCCAAGCAATACTCTTTGGAAGATATAGCTCCATATCCTTTTGACAAAAGTTTGGTCATGAAACCCTTCCCCTTTCAGTTCGGAGTCCCAAAGTTTGACAAATACAAAGGGAAGGGGGACCCTAGAGATCATATCCGGGAATTCAATGCCGCATGTTTAGAAGTAGCTCACAATGAGACCTACTTGATGAGACTATTCCCAAGATCTTTAGGTGGTCAAGCTATGGAATGGTTCTCGCGTCTCCCACCAGGAATCAGAACTTTTGATGAACTTGTCAACAAATTTATAACGCACTTCTCTTACAACATAGAACACGAGGTATCTATGGTAGATCTATGCAACACCAAACAAAAGAGTGGTGAGTCATTCACCACCTTCTTACAACGATGGCGATAGCTAGCTAGTAAGTGTTCTTATGATATACCTGAGAAGCAACTATTGGAAATGTTTGTCCACAATTTGAATACTGATCTTAGCTATCAAATTCAGATACAATGCCCTGCATCATTCTCAAAAGTCATCGAAATGGGCTTATTCATTGAAAAAGCTATGATCACTAAGGGAACTCTCAAGCTCTACAAGGACACGCCTAATTCCAATTATACAACAGATAAGTCAAAGTTTTGGACCAAGAACAAGAATGTGGTTAACGATGGGGTAGTTGACGCCAAGGCGGCAGCTCCTAAACAACAACCCATATTCACTCTTAAGGGGGATACAAATAATGGTGCAATCAACAAACCACCAGCTCGGGAGCCTAGATCTTGGTTCAATTCAAACCCAAGGCAAAAATTCACACCGTTGGGTGAGTCTCAAGAATCTGCACTAAGGAAGTTGTTGGCTAACAACGAAATTTCTCTACCGCCAACAAGTGATTACGAGCCTATAGTCAAACCTCCCTACTGGAAGGACACAGACTATTGTGAATATCATCGAGGAAGGGGGCATACAACTAACAACTGTATCCACCTCAAAAATGTCATACAAGATATATTGGATTAGAATCAGGGAGGGACACAATAGCATACCTCCAATGAAACTCATGTGGCCTATAGGGATCCACTTCTGAATCATAACAGGCCATATAACAACAATGGCCACAACAACAACAACCATGGCCACAACAACAATGGCAACAACAGCAATGACAACAACAATAATCACAACCGGCCAAATCAGAACAGCAGGACGAGTAATGCTAACTATGCAAGTGTTCCATTTGACTACACTATAAACTGCATTTCTGAACATATTCCACAAGTCAATGTCATCTCACCCAACCAACAATCAGGACCTAACCGAACTGGTTGTAGTATAATTACCCGCAGTGGTAAAGTCACGCTCAATACTGCCCCTCCAAGGTCTTCACCATCTCCATCCAACTCCCGTCAGTACAATGTCCTCGACCAGTTACAAAAAACCCCGGCTCACATTTCTATATTGGAGCTCTTGTGTCTATCTCCTTCTCCTAAGGAGATTCTTGAAAAAGCCTTAGTGGAAACCACTGTCCCCACTAACCTGGCTCAAGAGAAGTTCCAGACCATGGTAGGCAATCTGACATCCTCCAATTCCATATCATTTACTGAGCAAGATGACCTTTCTGTATCTCAACCCCACAACACCCCTCTGCACATTGTCGCATTCATACACAAGCACCGCATCAAGCAGGTTCTCATTGATGGGGGTGCTAGTTTAAATATCTACACATTGAAGCTAGTCCTTGCACTGGGGTTCTCTGATCAAGCAGTTGATCCAAGGAGGAAAATTACCATTAAGGCATATGATGAGGAAGAAAGAACCACAAAAGGAACGGTTGTCCTACCCATTCAAGTGGGACCGGTAATTAAAGATGTGGTGTGCCAAGTCCTTGATCGGGAGCTTGCTTATAATATTCTACTAGGGAGACCATGGATCCATGCCATGAAGGCTATCCCCTCAACCTATCATCAATGCATTAAGTTCCCACACAATGGCAAGTAGGTCACCATTCAAGGCGACCCTGACCCCTACCAGCACTGCAATTCTTTCCGTGCAAAACCTGAATGTGTCATACCCAACAACAAAGCCTACATTTCCCCTACCCCGCAACAGGACCATACCACTGAAGCTTCCTCCTCAAGACCCAAACCACTGAAACTTACCATAAAAGAAAGTGGCATGGGGGAATACTCCATTGAGCACAGCCTCAACCTTGCCAAGATGCCTTTGTCTCCTCGCTCTTTTCGCCAACCCAAACATCCACCCAAACATTTTCCAAAGCCATCTGCTCCTCCTGTGGCTCTTGTAAATCCCTTTGTAAAATGGGGGACCTTATCTGATGAGACAGAGGAGCGAGATCTCCTGCAGTGGCTTTATACTGAAGAAGAAAACACACCCCAAGAACCACCTAAACTCCCTACAGAAATCTACGGGTGGGGTGAGACTATTTGCACAGGATGGGGTACGAAGGACAAGGCCCCATAGGCCTCAGAAAAGAAGGAATCATTTAACCTATACAACCTTCTTCATCCTCTTCGGCTAGAAATACAAATGGCCTAGGGTACAAAGGCAAGGGTAAAGCCAAGGAAAATGCCTGCCTTGTGGAGACAATCCAAACACTCCAAGTGGATAGTGACACGGATTCAGATGATTCCAATGAGTATGAGTGGGACGAGCTAACAGAGCACTCCTACGATGACAAAGAGGTTGACACCATCCAAACTCTTAGCCCCTACCATGAGGGACAAATGCAACGGGACAGACCACTGGAGTCTGATCTGCCCACCCTTGAGATTATGGCTTTCGAGGAAAGTTTAGATTCCATTGCGATAAACAACTTGGAAGAAAGTCCCACCCAGAACACTACCCCCGCCAATGCCCCTAACATTTCCATTCACACCATCAATGAATTAGGTCTCTCATCCAACTCCCTTCCCCTCTTACACCCTGAGCTTATTGACTGGGATCTGCAAGGAACCCCCCAATTAGATATGTTCCAAAACGATGATGCCTACATTGATTATATGGAACTTAGGGACCACTTGTCAAAAGGAGATCATAAAGCTAGTTTTGCTATCGAACTGAATACCGTGGCTTACTTCGGGGAGGGTGCCAAGCCTTCCAGTTGCAAAAATATCAAGATAAAAAATGGATCTGACAGTGAAAACTACCTTGCGGCAGTATCAGATCATAAAACAGTAAAAAGAAAGGATGCATCTGACGGTGAAAACCCAACTGTGGCACTTGACGATGGAATGCTTGACACTCTCCCTAGTGATATGTACCAGGAAAGGTCACAGATTGTGGTAGAGCTGACAGAGCCCGTGAATATTGGAACCGAAGAGCAGCCCAAGATTATCCACTTTGCCAAATCTCTCACACCACCAGAGAAAACTAGGTTTGTACCATTCTTTAAGAAGAAGAGAGGTAGCTTTGCTTGGTCCTATGCAGACATGCCAGGTTTCGACCCAAACCTGATTCTACATCATTTGCCATTGGATCCAGGGGTGAAACCAGTAAAGCAGAAGCTGAGAAAAATGCATCCTCATATAGCCCTTTTGGTCAAAGAAGAACTCAAGAAATTGCTAGATGTGGGGTTCATTAGAGCCATAGGTTACCCAGAATGGATATCTAATATTGTGCTAGTGTCTAAACTAGATGGCCGGGTTTGACTATGCAATGATTTTTGAGACTTAAACAAAGCACGCCACAAGGATGACTTTCCATTGCCAAACATCGATATCATAGTCGACCTCACTGCAGGACATACAATGCTATCACTCATGGACAGATTCTCAGGGTACAATCAAATCAAAATAGCACCAGAGGATCAACACAAAACAGCTTTTACTTGTCCATGGGGTACCTTTTGCTGGAATGTCATGCCTTTTGGGTTGAAAAATGTAGGTGCTACATATCAGCGGGCCATGACAACTATATTCCATGACATGATGCATGTAACTATGGAAGATTATGTTGATGACACCCTAGCAAAATCTCTCACAAGGGACTCACACTTGGACATATTAGAAAAAGTCTTTCAGAGATTGGACCAATTCCAAGTCAAACTGAACCCAAAGAAATGTGTGTTTGGGGTAACATCAGGCAAGCTACTAGGCTTCATTGTGTCGGCAAATGGAATAGAAGTAGACCCTGCCAAGGTCAAAGCAATAATAGACATGCCACCACCCAAGACTCTAACTCAGTTGAGATCCCTATAGGGCAAGCTGCAAGCCATCCGCAGGTTCATCTCACAGCTGGCAGACAAGTGCCAACCTTTCAGCCACCTTCTACATAAGATTATTCCATTTAAATGGGATGAGCAGTGCGAAGAGGCATTCAACAAGCTAAAGGAGCATCTTATGAATCCTCCCATACTCATGCCTCCAATCCAAGGAAAACCTTTAATTCTCTACATCTCTGCTACACCCACTGCTCTTGGGGCCCTTCTAGCATAGCAAGACTATGAGAACAAGGAGAGAGCTGTATACTACATCAGTCGAACCTTAGTGGGCTACAATTTGCAATACTCACAAGTAGAACAATCATGCCTTGCGGTGGGTTTTGCTTCACAAAAACTCCGACATTACATGTTGGCACATCCTATCAAACTCATTGCCAAGATCGACCCACTGAGATATCTTCTCAGCAAAACAACTCTCACAGGTCGACTAGCAAAGTGGGTTATGCTTCTTAGCGAATATGATATAGAATATGTGGACAGAAAAGCCATCAAGGGGCAAATCATAGCTGACCAACTGGCTGAGGCACCATTACAAGACACTTCACCAATGCAGTTTGAGTTTCCTGATGAGTCTTTATTCACTCTGTCAACATCTCCTTGGAAACTCTACTTTGACGGATATTACACCAACCATGGATCGGGGGCAGGTATCCTATTTATCACTCCCCAAGGCGACACAATTCTGAAATCCTACAGATTGTTATTTCCATGCACAAACAACATAGTGGAATATGAAGCCTTGGTAATTGGCCTCAAGATGGCCACTGAGTGGAAAATCCAAGCACTATGTGTCTACGGTGATTCTCAGCTTATCATAAATCAGGTCAACGATGAGTATCAAACCAAAGATGAGAAGCTCATCCCATACAAACGGATGGTCGACGACCTCAAAGAACACTTTGGGACCATCTCCTTCAAACAAATACCCAGGATAGAGAACAAAGCAACAGATGCAATGGCTACCATAGCCTCTCTTCTAGAAATACCTGAATATGAGTCACGGTATGAGTTCTTAGTGGAAACCATCTGGCACCTGGCTTATGATTTCCTTGAAACCCATTCCATTTGTCTCCTAGTCGGATCTGCTTCACCTTGGTACGGTAAGACTTACACTTACGTCAAGGATAATATTCTCCCACCTGACCTCTCTTCCAACCAAAAATGAACTTTCATCCGACAAGCCTCCCGTTACACCATCATAGCCAATACCCTTTACCGACGTGATCTAGATGGTACTTTGCTCCGTTGTTTAGAACAAGAAGAATCCATAACTGCCTTGTGAGATGTACATGAAGGGATATGCAAAACACACTCCAGCGGTCCCTCCTTAGCCAAGAAAATCATGCATTTGGGTTATTACTAGCCAAATATGGAAATGGATTCATATCAGTTCATCAAAAAGTGCAAACAGTGCCAAATACACGGGAACTTGATCCATGCACCTGCTCAAGAGTTGAGACCTTTAACGACACCCTGGCCCTTTTGTCAGTGGGGACTTGACCTTGTGGGAAAGATTCACCCACCCTCTTCCAACGGCCACAAATTCATCATAACCGCCATGGAGTATTTCACAAAGTGGATTGAAGCCGTTCCCCTAACCACTGTCACAGGAAAGCAAATTTCCTCTTTCATTCTCAATTACATTATCTGCAGATATGGCATCCCTTCATCCATCATAATGGATAATGGAAGACCATTCAAAAATTAGGATGTCCAAGAACTCTGTGAGCATTTCAAAATCCAACATTGTTTCTCCACTCCATACTATCCCCAAGGTAACGGCCAAGCTGAGGCATCGAATAAAACCATTCTGAAAATCCTAAAGAAGACTGTCAATGAGGCTAGCTGTGATTGGCATGTCCAACTCAACCCCACTCTGTGAGCCTACAGAACCAGTATACGTACTCCCACAGGTGCTACACCCTATGCCCTTGTCTATGGTTCCGAAGCCATCCTTCCCATTGAGGTCAAACTACCATCCCTCAGGGTGTTGTTGAAAGGTCTCATATTAGACGAAGAATATAGAGTCTCCAGGTTACAAGAACTAGAGCTGCTAGAAGAAAGGCACCAGAAAGCCTTCGATCATCTTAAAGCATATCAATAGATGATGTCCAGGAGCTATAATCACAAGGTTTGCCCAAGATGCTTTAAGGTTGGGGACCTAGTTCTAAAAGAGAACCCCCGCAATCAACAAGACAGAGAAAAGAAAGGTAAGTTCGAGCCTAACTGGCTTGGACCCTATGTGATTGTAGTTGCTTATGGATCAGGGGCATATTAGTTGGCTACTTCCGAGGGTGAGTTGTTAGATGATCCAATCAACAGCATGCACCTTCGTCGGTTCTATACCTAGGAGAACCCCAATGCAAGAGGGCACAATAAAATCAAAAATCAAAAAAATCAAAAAAGTTGAAAAGAGAAAATACAAAAAATTAAAAAAAAAATAAAAAAAATAGAAAGCATACCAAAAAAAAAATTGTCCTTTGGTGAAAACCTAGCAAACAGGCACCTTGGATAGGTATTGTGATGAAAACCTAGCCAATAGGCATCATGTTTACTCTCTAGCTTCTCATGCAAATAAAAGCAAGTGGTGAAAACCTGGTAAATAGGCATTACTTGTGATAAACCGCCTTCTCCATCTTTGGGAATCCAATCACCTTGAGTCCATTCTTTCTCCATTTGCCCCATTCGACCTATATCTATCCCACAAATAAACACTTGACAATTACCTATCATGGCTTGATACTCTCCTTGTGGCCTTGTCAACCAAGGTTTTGTCCCATACTGTCTCCTTAATGTGAGCCTATCATAGGGTCTCTTGTCAGTGTCCATGGTCCAAGTCCATGAACTACGTTGCCTCTGCGCTGTCACGTAGAAAAGGCCATTATTCTAATGCACTCCCGAGGCTTCCGTTTCTTCCTTTTCTCCCATTCACCACCTTTTTTTGTCTTATTCTTGTCGTCTTTCTTCCAGTCCATCCATGGTCCATTAGGGTTTACCCCGAACTACGTTGCCTCTGCGTCGTCACGTAGGCAAGGCCATTTAGCAATGGGCCCCCGAGGCACTAGGTCAGTCCCTTAGGGTCTGTCTCCCCAATAAGGATTGTGTAATATTCTCACCAAACAAGCAAATGCAAGCAGAACCCGTGCTTCAAACAGAAATCTTGACTATGAGAATCTTAACCTATCTAAAGCAAAGCAAATACCCAAGGTCTTCTAACTGATTCTATCTAAATTATGGCGAGAAAAACACATCTAAATGCAAGAATGTTTTGTGGATTGGAACCATGGTTAAGTTACAGAGTCTTGATTTTTGCTATCATACCTTCCTATGCTACTCGAGAATGCCGAAAGCTAGAGATGCTATGATGGGGGCATGATTACTTTCTTTGTTTGTTGTTTGTGGATTGAACTTTAGTAATGTGAAGCCTTGTCTAAGGACATGATCGGCAAAAGATCATCGAGGACATCAAAGGTATAACATGAACGGGGGCAATCCTTGTTTGTTGACATGCAAGAGGTACTTAGGTCATCTAGATTCAAGTTTGACTAGATGCTTGTATTCACTTGCTAAATCAAAATCCATGTAAGCGATACTCAGGTCATCTTGGTTTGATTATACCTAGATGCTTGTATTCACTTACATCTCAGAAAATGTACCAAAAACAAAATGCCCAATGATGAAATAAAGCACTCTAAAAAGCAAAACATCCATCCTATATCCATATACATCCATGCATCCATATCCCATGCAATCCTCATTATCCAAACTATGCAGAGTAACAATATCAAATGAAGTTTCTAAGTCATTCTATCACAACCATTCTTCTATCTATCATGTCATTCTTGTGTTGATAGTGTACATTTGGACTTCACAAAAACAAAGCATATAGGACCATATCATATCATATGTAGGGCTAGTCATGAACATGATTAAGTTAGTAGAATACATCACCCAATGAATTATGTCATCCACACATCAGCATTACATCACATCTTAAAGCATAGAAAACCAAAAAACAACATAGCTAAGTGCATCGCATACAAAGCTACATCATCACATAGCAATCATATTACCTTTGCATTAATTTGAAACATTAGATCATATAGACATCCCATAACATCATACACAAAGCTGCATCATCACATAAAAATCATATTACAGTTGCATACATTCGAAGCATTAAATCATATAGACATCATATAACATCATATCAAGAAAACATCTCATATAGCATCGGATAGACCATCTGACTATACACATACATCACATCATACAATAGAAGTACATCATCATCTCATAACATATGCAATAGATACAAAGCTGCGTCATCATATATACTATCATATAAGAGGTCCAAATGTACAATATCACCATCTCTCTCAACAATCAAAGTGTCATATACAATATGTGTCCAAATGGACGGTGATACATGTCCCAAAATGTACAAAATTTGGTTTGTGTCTATCCCTGCTGCTGTGGGCCACCACTGCCAACTCCCAACTGCTAGCGACCCATCACGGAAGCCCCTGACTGTGATGGACCTGCTCTATGAGTAGCCCCAGACTAACTCCTGAAGCTCCCCACCCTCTGACTCGATGCCACGGCACCATGGTATAACCCCTGGTAGTACTGAGCCTGTGACTGTACTCTGGCAAGCTCTACCTGTACCTGTGCCAACTACGTCTGCAACTGGCCCACTTGTGCCTGTGCCTGCTGCACCTGCCCAACTAAAAATGAACTCGCTGCGTCTGTCCCCATGGCGGCCACAACAGTGTCCCGCTCTACATGGATAATACGTAACCGTGCATCTGCCATGTCTCTCTCGTGAGTCAGCCCAGCGATAACTGTTGCATCTATCTCTTGCCTGCCATCGGCCCTCCTTAGTTGTGCCTGTAGCACTCACACCTATCCCCTCAGGCTGGCTATGGCCCTCTCATGCACCTCTGCCTCTACTGGCCCCTGTGCTACCTCTACCTATCCTGGCCCCTGTGGCTGGGACACCTGCTGCTGTGGTACCTACTGTGGTGGCGGCATCTGCGCCTGCTGAGGTATCTGCTACTGTGCCACCTATCCTGGCACTGCCTGCTCGGCCTAGCCTATCCTCCTCCGTTTTCTCAGCCTCTCTCCAGCTCTACCACCTCGTCCTCATCCTCCTCTAGCTCTCCTCCGCCCTGGGCCAACCTGTCCCTCCTCCTCTGAGTCTGCCTCATCAATACGAGGCACTAGCATGCCAGGTCCTAAATATCTCAAGAAAGGATGTGCAGTCATCTAATCCTCGTAATCCTGTGTCACTCCAGCATCTGCTATCTCTGTCCTCATATCCCATGCCACATAGGGAGTCTGCCTGAACTCTGCCAGGGCCTCCTCATACGAAGCCATCAGCCCCCATCGGACCCTCTCTGCATGTGTCCGCGCAAAGAGTGCCTGTCCCTGTGGCATGCCCTGCCTCCTGCCGAACTGTCTCAACACTCAGCCCACCATCTGCCTCTCTAGTATGTGCCGTGTCCGGCCTATCAGCCACCTAGTCTGAAAGTAGTACGACAACTCGTCTCCCTCGTCGTCCCAGGGCTCACAGTCCAGATATGGTCGCTAGACGACCACATCTACCCCATCCAAAGTGTGCCTCCAATACTCTAACTTCCCCAACCTATGCTGGGAAATCACTCCTGCATAGCCATAACTGTATGGCTCTCCTTGCTACCTCGCAAAGACACATATCGGCCTAGTCACCGCTATGTGCTCCCACAGCCAAAACTGTAGCAACAGTACCCCAGCCGATAGACTCGTGCTGCGGTGGTACACCACCTAATGCATGTCATGGTACAAATGGGCCAGTATGCAGACTCCCCATGCGTATCAGGTGCCCTCAGTCAGCATCTGCTCCATGATCCTACCCCATCCAATAAGGAACCCATGCGATCTCCTGTCCGGGCATATAACACCCCTGATCAGTCCAGCCACAATCCCCGGGAAGTAGTCATAGCAATCATATATATCCTGCCATGGGATGACCTGTCCAACTAGCTCAGGATCATCAAACACTCACTGGCACTCGGTGAGTCCCGCATCCCGCTGTGCATCATACTCCACTAACTCACCCACCACGGGTAAGTGCAGTATCCGGTAAATGTCCTCTAAGGTCACCATCATCTCTCTAGTAGGAAAGTGGAAGGTCTCGTCCTCACTGTGAAATCTCTCCATAGCCGCTGTCAGCAGTCCACGGTTTGCCCGCACCTCGATCATGAAGCAAACATAGTCCAAACCCATGGCACCAAGCGCCACTCGGTCAGTCTCTGTCAGCATGTATCTCTGTAATAGGGGCATGGGAAACATCTCCCTCGACTGCAGTGTGTCTCGAATATCCTCCTACAAGCATGCAAGGCAACGCGTCAGTCTCAAACAGCATATATCATACTCAACATATCTACTGCACTATATCAATTCAACTTAGCATCTCAAATTGATCAAAACAGCACACTACATCTCTTGACTAAATTCCTACAATCTTAGAGATAGCTCATCGATTCTCGCATCAAACAGGACGCTAATCGAATCAACTTGGCTAAGTAATTTTCTATCCCAAGCAAATGCACCACTACAGGTGGTAAAAGCGTTGTTTCTTGATATATGCACTGCTAAACTTAGCATATGCACCGCCTAAACACCTATGCACAGCTACAATGCACATATGTGCAGATTCAATGCATGCGCCAGAATATTCAGCATATGTGCCGTCGTATTATGGAAGTGCTGCTACATTCAGCATATGCACGGCTTTTCCAGATGCACCGCTACATTGAACAGATGCGCTGCCTAACCATACATGCATAGCCTAACTACAGAAGCACAGCTACACAGCACATATGCGATGTTTTCCCATATGCGCCACCGAAACTGGCATATGCACCGCTAAACGACAAAAGCGCCGCTTCGCGAGAATTATGCGCCATTTTGCATTTCGGTGCATATGTTTGACCTATCTTCTACATGCATTTATGAC
Source organism: Cunninghamia lanceolata (assembly GCA_027924645.1). Classification (NCBI taxonomy): domain Eukaryota; kingdom Viridiplantae; phylum Streptophyta; class Pinopsida; order Cupressales; family Cupressaceae; genus Cunninghamia; species Cunninghamia lanceolata. The sequence continues at coordinate 24,139,049 of BSBN01000377.1, read as the reverse complement.
ACTCTAAATTGACCCTAGGAGAAATTTTTCGAAGCACATACCGGGGGTCCTGCCTCTGCTAGTCGCTCGAATCGACTGACTTACTCGAATCGATGCTCCTCACGTGGAATGTTTGCTGCTCTGGCTACCATGCTACTCCAAGTTACTCTAGGCTCTCTCTATCCAATCCAGATCAAACAAGTGTACAAATGACTATTCTTGTGGACCCAGCTCCTATTTATAGCCCCCAAACCCTAATTCTGGCTAGGCGATGACTGTGACTACTTCCCGTGCCCGTTTTTCCTCTAGTTTTCTTCCCGTTTCCCTGAAACACATCCTTTTTCCTCTTTCCTATCATAACCCCTTCATCTTTGTGAGATTGTCCGTCTCTGATTCTTTCGCCCTTTTCCCATCCAATCTCCCGAGGGGGCATCCTATCGTCAGTAAGCCTGTACCAGGGGAAAACTGGGGCATGTATCGTCATTCAAACTATCGATTTCTTTGAAGCAACGCTGTAAACTACATTGCATCAAAGAGGGGCAAAATGTATACGCCTAAAAATGACACGAATCATCCTAAATAAATAAATATTCTAAATATTTATTCCATTCTATTAATTAAATAAATATTCCAAATTTATTTAATCAATTCACTGTTCCATAATTAAATAAATTCAATTTATTTAATTAAAATTCTTCTAAATATCCTACACAATTAAGTAATCATAAATTATTTAATTAATCCAAATTCCTCTATCCTAAGTTCCAAATTCAAAAATCCACCTCACCTTTACACCTCACCTTTTCCACCTCACCTTGTCCACCTCATCAGGTTGCACATGTAATTAAATATATTTAATATTTAATTACCTTATTTTCCCTCACCCACATGGCCTATTTCTTCTCAAATCAGAGGTTAGTTAACTAATCAATCAAAAGTGTTAACTAACCTATCAATTGAGTCAATCCCTCAATCCATTCAGTTAGTTCCATAATCCACTCTTCTAACTGATCAATCAAGTCTGTTAACCGTTTAGTCAATGGAGTTAACTCTCCAATCAATTTTGTCACATCCCCTCTTTCCTGATGGAGCTGGGACACTTGTCACATTTCTACTAGTTGCACATTCCTCAACCATCCTCAGCCATTGATCTTCATATCTCCTCTCAACCATTGATTCCCATTCTTCTAAGTCTATAAATGAAGCTTCATCCCTCCATTCTAATCATCCAGGCTTTTGACATCATTACTCTGCAAAAATATCACCAGCGCACCTTTGGTACCCTTTTACCATCTACAAGCTTGAGATCACATACTTGCTTTGAATCTCATCTTCATTGCATATCACAACAGCCATTTACCATCGACTTCCTTGAACAAAGCTTAAAAGAGTGCACTCTCTAAGGGCTCACTTTATCTACAAAAGGACGGTTGTAATAGGCAAACAACAAAAGCATCAATTTTAGGGAAGGTTTGCTTTGTGTTATTCATTGCTATTTTCATTTAATCTTCTTTGTTATCTCCTATTCTGTTGATGTTTGGGTCATTATATAATTCATTTGATTGATCTGCGTTTTACCCTTACAGGGACCACCCCCTATGCCATCACTTTTGGGTCAGAAGTAGTTGGTGTAGGAGCACCTTCTCTATGGTGGATCCAATCTTGGATCATTTGAATTCTATGCATGTCATGTTTTTTTTATGTTTCCAATAAGGCTTTTTAAGCCACATCATGTTTGTAATAAGGACTTTATGTCAATTTGGTCACTAGACCTATGTAGACCATGTTTTGGTCAAGTTTGATGTAATAACACAATGAAAACATGTAGTTTTCTTGTAAGAGGAGAAACCCAATGGCTAACTAAATTTCAAAATTAGTTTGTATGGTTGGGAGGGAGGTTAACTAATGTCTCAAGCCTTCTATAGGTGAAGTATGATGTAACTTGAAGGCATGAATGAAGATTTGGAGATTTGATGTGCTGAAAACACTGTTTTCCTGAATAATTCACTGTAATAGTTAGTTTGTATGGTTGTATGAATAAGTGACCACTTGAAACCAATTGGAGATGTTCATGCATTGAGGTAGCTTTCATTTGGAAGTAGTTTGGTGTCTTGAAGTGTTGTAGTCTATGAGATATTGTTATTTTTACAAAGACTAGTCTGAAAACCTAGAAACTAGGGTTTTGTGAATAAATGGAGTGTTATTCCTCTGTCCACTGAAAGAAAGATTCTCATTTTTAGTGTGATAGAGGGATACAATGTATATTTTGTGTTTTGTTTTGTGGTTTTGGGTCAAGCACTCAAGGATCCAAGGAGTTTGGCATGAGTTTGACTAGGCATCTCTATGTGACTAGTCATTGAAATAATAGGAAAAGTGTTGTTATGTGAGAATTGTTGGAGGAGTGATTAAATTGATGGGTGGTCAAGTGTTTGCAAAGTGACAGAAGTTGTCATCGGTGTAATACAACCCCTCGGGGAAGCTTTTGGAAGTTATACCAATCAATACTATTGGACCGATAGGAGGTGCATCGATGTAGAACGACTTTGGTCTCACCAAAGACAACATATATTGGCATATCAGGAAATCATATGTAGATTTAGGATTCCACAAGTGATAGTGATAGACAATGCATCATCATTCAAAAATCCACAAGTAAGAGAATTATGTTAGAGATTTCACATCAATAATAATTCTACTTTAGTTTACTATCCTCAAGGGAATGGATAGGAAGAGGTGACGAACAAAATATTGAAGTCAATATTGGTCAAAATTGTGAAAGACTCTAAAAGAGACTAGCATTTGCAATTATATCTATCTCTTTGGGCTTATAGAATAAGTGAACAAACTCTAATTGGGACCACCCCCTATGCCATCACTTTTGGGTCAGAAGTAGTTGGTGCAGGAGCACCTTCTCTATGGTGGATCCAATCTTGGATTATTTGAATTCTATGCATGTCATGTTTTGTTTATGTTTCCAATAAGGCTTTTTAAGCCACATCATGTTTGTAATAAGGACTTTATGTCAATTTGGTCACTAGACCTATGTAGACCATGTTTTGGTCAAGTTTGATGTAATAACACAATGAAAACATGTAGTTTTCTTGTAAGAGGAGAAACCCAATGGCTAACTGAATTTCAAAATTAGTTTGTATGGTTGGGAGGGAGGCTAACTAATGTCTCAAGCCTTCTATAGGTGAAGTATGATGTAACTTGAAGGCATGAATGAAGATTTGGAGATTTGACGTGCTGAAAACACTGTTTTCCTGAATAATTCACTATAATAGTTAGTTTGTATGGTTGTATGAATAAGTGACCACCTAAAACCAATTGGAGATGTTCATTCATTGAGATAGCTTTCATTTGGAAGTAGTTTGGTGTCTTGAAGTGTTGTAGTCTGGGAGATATTGTTATTTTTACAAAGACTAGTCTAAAAACCTAGAAACTAGGGTTTTGTGAATAAATGGAGTGTTATTCCTCTGTCCGCTGAAAGAAAGATTCTCATTTTCAGTGTGATGGAGGGATACAATGTATATTTTGTGTTTTGTTTTGTGGTTTTGGGTCAAGAACTCAAGGATCCAAGGAGTTTGGCATGAGTTTGACTAGGCATCTCTATGTGACTAGTCATTGAAACAATAGGAAAAGTGTTGTTATGTGAGAATAGTTGGAGGAGTGATTAAATTGATGGGTGGTCAATTGTTTACAAAGTGACAGAAGTTGTCATCAGTGTAATACAACCCCTCAGGGAAGATTTTGGAAGTTATACCAATCAATAGTGTTGGACCGATAGGAGGTGCATCGATGTAGAACAGCTTTGCTCTCACCAAAGACAATATATATCGGCATATCAGGAGAATAGGCAAGGAGTTCACTGATGGGGAGTAGTCACACTGAAGTGTCGGGGGTAGTCAAACGAATTCAAGTGTATCGGCACATTGGCCAATGTTCATAAATTTTCACCGATGATCTAAGTCTTGTTGATGAAGGAAGTCACATCGGAGTGACTAAGACTTCGGAGATATAAGTTGTAAGGATGCCGACAAGGTATGTTTGGTTGATGACAAAAGAAGAAGAGTAGATCGCTGAGACATAAGTCAGACTCTCACCGATCAATTTTTTATCAGTTGTATGCTTGCACTATGCACTCTGCATCATATTGGTATCAAAGCCAGTATTTGAATTGGAGCAGTGTATGTCAGATGAGGAGATAGAAACTGAGGCTAGCACAATGGCTCCTAAGTCTATGAGACAAGAAGCCATCAAGAAGATTGTAGAGGAGATTCTTGAAGCAAGATTGAAAGAAGAGAGGTCCAAGGGTAAGAGTAAAGAGGATGGAAGTGCTTTTGATGCAAAAGAAGAAGAAGAGGCAGAGGAGAGCCCTCAAGAACAAGATATGTCTGCAGACCAAAAGGCATTCTTGAATGCACTCAAAGGTGCTCATGGAGATAGTGGTGATCCAAAGATGGATGTTCCTACATTCAATGGGAAACTAGATGGAGATGCCCTCATGGATTAGATTGATGCCATGTGTAACTATTTTGACTTCAAGGAGTATAGTGATAGCAAGAAAGTCAAGTTTGCTAAGACAAGATTGAGAGGTTCTGCCCTAGTTTGGTGGAACTACATGTAAGGTGAAAGAGAGAAAGTTGGAAAGAACCCTATCACCAAATGGAGTAGAATGGTGGCCATGCTAAGAGACAAGTTCATGCCATCTGATTATGAGTTGCAGACCATTAGGAAGTTTAATCATCTAAGACAAAAGGATATGGATGTGGCTACATATACTGAAGAATTTCATAGACTAAGCATGAGAGTCAATCACAAGGAGGAGAAAGAGATGGTGGCTAGATATCTCGATGGCTTGAGGTATAACATACAAGATGAATTCAGTATGATGGTTCCCAAAATAATGGATGAGTGTTTTCAATTAGCCTCTAGGGAAGAAGAGAAGTTGAAAAGGAAGAGTGATCAAAACACTAGAGGAAGAGGTGGCAGAAATAATAGGGGAAGAGGCAGTTTTGGTAGAGGACAGTCAAGTAGAAATGAAAACCCAAGTCAACAAGATTCTCATTTAGGGGTGGTGGTTTTAGAGTTTGGAGAAGACCAAATGGCAGAGGTAGAAGTGGTGGTTCAGGCAGAGTACCCAGAGTTTTCACTAGTAGATGCTATGGGTGCAATCAAGTAGGCCATACTATGAGCAAATGCCTTGAGAAGGCAACTAGTTCCCATGATGGTGGAAGAAGGAATCAGTTCTTGAAAGATGATGATTGCCAAAGTGTGAATTCACCCATTGGTAGTGCTGCACCAGTCCTTAGAGGAGAGAACATGATGATCTAGAGGACCTTAATGAAGATGCCATTGAAACAAGAACCCCCACAAAGGAAAACTCTCTTCAAAACCCAAGGTATAGCATATGATAAACTTTGTAAAATCATTGTTGATTTAGGTTCTACTTAGAATGTAGTGTCTACTGAAATGGTAGAGAAGTGTAAGTTGAAAAGACTGCCCCATGTTAGTCCTCATAAGATCTCTTGGTTGAATAAGAATCAAAATTACATCGTAGAAGAACAAACTTGGGTTGAGTTTGAGATAGGTGATTATAAGGACAAGGTACTATGTGAGATTATTCCTATGGATGCTTGTCACCTTCTTCTTGGACATCCATGGCAGTATGATGTGAAGGCACAACATGATGGTGAGAAGAACACATACCTCATCACCAAGAATGGAAGGAAGTTTAGGATGGATCCTATGCAAGAGTAGATTGGAGAGAAGAGTAATGACACCAATGTCATGATGGTTAGTGGAAAAGAATTCTTACACCTCATGAAGGAGAAGGATACCCAAGGATATGCCTTGGTAATGAAGCCTAAAGATGAATCAGGTCTGCAAGATAAAAAGTAGAAAGAGATTCCACTAGAAGTGTAGCAATTGTTGGATAAGTACCAAGATCTTGTGGTAGAGGATACTCCTAACTCCTTACCACCCATGAGAGATATAAGTCATCAAATTGACTTGATCCCAGGTACCACATTACCCAATAAGGTTGCCTATAAATTGACACCACAACAAAATGAAGAGGTGAGTAGACAAATTCAAGAACTCTTAGAGAAAGGACTGATTAGAAAGAGTCTTAGTCCATGTGCAGTCCCTACTGTGCTTTCTCCAAAAAAAGATGGGAAGTGGAGACTATGTATGGATTCAAGGGCAATAAATAAGATCACAATAAGGTATAGATTCCCTATGCCAAGGATTGAGGATCTTTTCGACTATCTTGGAGGGTCATGTTATTATTCAAAGATTGATTTGAAATCTGGTTATCATCAAATCAGAATTAGGCAGGGAGATGAATGGAAGACTACCTTCAAGACAAATGAAGGTCTCTATGAGTGGCTTGTCATGCCATTTGGCCTTAGCAATGCCCCAAGTACATTCATGCATTTGATGAATGAGGTACTTGTTGAATTCATTGGCAAATTTGTAATTGTTTATCTTGATGACATACTTGTTTTCAGCAGGACAAAAGAAGAACATATGAAGCATCTTGGACAAGTGATGAAGAAGTTGCATGAGAATAAGTTGATGATCAACTTGGATAAGTGTGAGTTCATGAAAACTGAACTTGTGTACCTAGATTTTGTGATTTCTAATGGTTGTTTGAAGATGGACCCCACAAAGGTTGAGGCCATTCTAAATTGGACTACTCCTAGGACAGTGGGAGATGTTAGAAGCTTCCATGGCTTGGTAACTTTTTATAGGAAGTTCATTAGAGGATTCAGTCACATAAGTGGTCCTATTCTTAACACCATCAAGGGTGGAATAAAGTGCAAATTTCAATGGACAAGGCAAGCAGATGATAGCTTTGAATTGTTAAAGAAGAAAGCAGTTGAATTACCTACATTGGTGCTCCCTGATTTTGACAAAGTTTTTGTAGTGGAATGTGATGCAAGTTAGAAAGCAATAGGTGTTGTTCTTAGTCAAGATGGACATCTAGTGACCCTTTTTTTAGAGAAGTTGAATGAGGCTAAACAAAGGTACTCTACTTATGACCTAGAGCTTATGCAATGGTGCAAGCTCTCAAAAAGTGGAGACACTATTTTCTGCCCAAAGAATTCATTGTTTTTACTGATAACCATGCTCTTATCTTCCTAAATAGTCAAGAAAAGTTGAATCATATGCATGTTAAGTGGATGGAACAATTGCAGGCCTATACCTTCACTATTAAGCATAAAAAAGGTGTTGCCAACAAAGTGGCTGATGCTTTAAGTAGAAGGATGCTTGTCATACAAGAAGTACAGATGGAAAGCATGGGGATAGATTGTTTGAAGGGGTTATATAAGGAGGATGTAGATTTCAAAGTTGCTTATGAAGTTTGTGCTAATTTGGCTAACACTTTCCATGGTGAATATTCAAATTTTGTGTTGGAGGAAGGTCTCTTATTCAAGGGAAGTTTTCTATGTGCTCCTAAGTGTTCAATGAGGGATAACATCATCAAAGAGAAGCATAATGGAACATTAAGAGGACACTTTGGGTTGGACAAGACTTTGGAACAAGTCACTAGATTCTACTATTGGCCAAAGGTACAATCAGATGTAAGGAGATATGTTGCAAGTTGTACCATATGTCAAAAGGCCAAAGGTATGTCTTCTAATGTTTGGTTTGTACTAACCCCTTCCTATTCCCAATAGGCCTTGGGAGAGCATTAGTATGGATTTTTTACTTGGTCTTCCTAAGATAGCAAAGGGTGTGGATAGTGTTTTTGTCATTGTGGATAGATTTAGTAAGATGGCCCATTTTGTGCCATACAAATGCACAAATGATGCATCTCACATTGCTGGTCTCTTTTTTAGAGAAGTGGTTAGAATCCATGGTTTGCCTCTTTCAATTGTCACTGATAGAGACTCCAAGTTTGTTGGTCATTTTTGGAGGACCTTATGGAGAAGATTGGGAACACAATTGTCTTTCTCATCAGCCTACCATCCCCAAACTGATGGTCATACTGAGGTTGTTAATAGGTCCCTAGGAGACCTTCTAAGATGCCTTACCAAGCAACATGGGTTGGCATGGGACATGGTTATCGGTCAAGTTGAGTATGCTTACAATGATTCAGTGAATAGAAGCACTGGGAAGAGTCCATTTTAAATTATTTATGGTTTCCATCCAAGAAGACCACTTGAACTCAAAGACCTACAAGGTTGGGATAAGAGGAGTGCTCTAGGAGAAGATTTTTTTGCCACCATGAAGATAGTTCATGATCAAGTCAAAGTTCAGTTGGAAAAAATAATCTCCAAATACAAAGATAGGGTAGATCTGAAAAGGAGAGATGTACAGTTCAAGGTGGGAGATTTGGTGATGGCCTATCTAAGGAAGGAAAGGCTTCTTAAAGGACAGCCAACCAAGCTTCTGATGAAGAAAATAGGACCATGCAAGGTTTTGCATAAGTTTGGTCCAAATGCCTATGAAATACAATTGCCATCCGGTCTTGGTATTTCTCCAATATTCAATGTTTCAGACCTCTTTCCATTCAAACCTCCATTGAATGCAGAAGATGGATTAGATGTGGTGATTGAAGATGAAGATTTGGTCAGAGATCTACCTCCAAGTAAGCCTTTACAATTGGAATGCATCTTAGATTCCAATGTTGTCAAAAAGACAAGGAAGGGTGTGTACAAGGAGTACTTGATCAAGTGGCAGGATCTTCCTAATTTAGAGGCTACATGGATGAGTGATGAAGACATTTTGAAGCATGGGAAGACACTTCAATAGTTGGCAACTCAAGGGACTTGATTTTTCTTGCAGGTGGAGTATGGTGCAGGAGCACCTTCTCTATGGTGGATCCAATCTTGGATCATTTGAATTCTATGCATGTCATGTTTTGTTTATGTTTTCAATAAGGCTTTTTAAGCCACATCATGTTTGTAATAAGGACTTTATGTCAATTTGGTCACTAGACCTATGTAGATCATGTTTTGGTCAAGTTTGATGTAATAACACAATGAAAACATGTAGTTTTCTTGTGAGAGGAGAAATCCAATGGCTAACTGATTTTCAAAATTAGTTTGTATAGTTGGGAGGGAGGTTAACTAATCTCTCAAGCCTTCTATAGGTGAAGTATGATGTAACTTGAAGGCATGAATGAAGATTTGGATATTTGATGTGCTAAAAACACTATTTTCCTGAATAATTCATTGTAACAGCCATTTTTTATGGTTGTACAAATAAGTGACCACCTAAAACTGATTGGAGATGTTCATGCATTGAGATAGCTTTCATTTGGAAGTAGTTTGGTGTATTGAAGTGTTGTAGTCTGTGAGATATTGTTATTTTTCCAAAGACTAGTCTAAAAACATAGAAACTAGGGTTTTGTGAATAAATGAAGTGTTATTCCTCTGTTCACTGAAAGCAAGATTCTCATTTTCAGTGTGATGGAGGAATACAATGTATATTTTGTGTTTTTTTTTTTGTGTTTTTGGGTCAAGCACTCAAGGATCCAAGGAGTTTGGCATGAGTTTGACTAGGCATCTCTATGTGACTAGTCATTGAAATGATAGGAAAAGTGTTGTTATGTGAGAATAGTTGGAGGAGTTACCAAATTGATGGGTGGTCAAGTGTTTGCAGAGTGACAAAAGTTGTCATTGGTGTAATACAGCCCCTCAGGGAAGCTTTTGGAAGTTATACCGATCAACAGTGTTGGACCGATAGGAGGTGTATCAGTGCAGAATGCCTTTGGTCTCACCGAAGACAACATATATCGGCATATCAGGAGAATAGACAAGGAGTTTGCCGATGGGGAGTAGTCACACCGAAGTGTCAGGGGTAGTCAAATGAAGTCAAGTGTATCGGCACATCAGCCAATGTTCATAAGTGTTCGCTGATGATCTAAGTCTTGCCGATGAAGGAAGTCACATTGGAGTGACTAAGACTTCAGAGAGATAAGTTGTAAGGAGACCAGCGGGGTATGTTTGGCTGATGACAAAAGAAGAAGAGTAGATCACTGAGACATAAGTCAGACTCTCACTGATCAATTTTTGATCAGTTGTGTGCTTCCACTATGCACTCTGCATCAGTAGTTTTACCATTGGAAGTAGAGTTTCCTAGTTTAAGAGTGTCATTACAAAGCCTATTGGACAATGAAGAGTATCGAGCTATAAGATTGGACGAGCTAGAAATGATGGATGAAAAATGAGTAAGGGTTGTTCAAAGACATAACTCCTACCTTGCAAGGGTAAAGAAGTAATATAACAAGAAAGTCATCTTGAGACCTTTTCAAGTGGGAGACTTAGTACTTAGAATTGATAATCTAATTGACAAAAGAGTTGGCAAAGGACATAAGTTTAGACCCAACTGGATAGGTCCCTATATGGTCAGAAAAGATGTCAGAAATGGTGCCTATCTCTTGTGCACAATGGAGGGAGAGGAATTTGGCGAAATAGTCAATTCCTCTCACCTCAAGAAATACTATGTCTAAAAATCATAAAAATTATAAAACATAAAAATACAAAAAAATCAAATATTCCAAAAATACAAAAACAATTACAAAAATCAAAAATGTCAAAAAGAAATTTTTTTCTTGCATTTCAGTATCATTCTATTCATCTTGCAGTATAGTGAATGACTTGCTCTTATATTATTTTCTTTTTAGTAAGGAGTCTAAGGTTTCCTAGGTATACATGATCCTTTTAGGTCTTGAGATTCCCCATTTTTCACAATTGCCATTCTCCCCCTTCATTCCTAGTGATTCTAATCAAAGCCTAGCTCTTAGCTTTACATTGATCACAATCTTAATGAGCCAAGATGTGAGGTCTAAGCAAAGTCAGTATTCAAACCTATAGGGTTCAAATGAAGCTTGCAAGTAGACCTTCCCAATTCTTCCCTAGTAGAAGAGAAGTCCAACTAGACTCTAAAAGCTTTTGATGTTACTCAACACCATACCTTTCCTAGCAAAAAAAGTTAGGAGGATCAAAACTTTGAAGGAGGTAATCTAAAATATGAGTGAATAAAAAGAATGAGTGATCAAAATAAGAGTGTCAGGAAAAGGTGAGAATTGAGAGATCAAACTATTGTATACCCAAAGTTCCAAAAGCATTCATTTTCATAAAAGTTAAAAATCCAAGAAAATGAGAAAATCAAGTGAGGCATTCTAGAAAATACAAAAAAGGAGAAGAAGAAAAAAATAGGGATACAAAAAAAAGAGTGAAAGAGAGAATATTGTTGAATGTTCATACTCTTGGGTGGAGATCAGTCTAAGGTTGAAGATTCAAGGGTGACATTCTACTAGAGGAAATAAAAGAGAAAAATTCAAAGAACACACACACACTAGCTAAGCAAAGCCAAGAGTCTATTAGTCTTTAGGATCATTTTCTATCTAGGGACCTTGGTTCTTTCCCATTTATCCTTTACCTTGGGTCTATCTTGCTTGTCATCTATGATCTAAGTCTAGTGAATATCAATAAATTTTGTTACTTATCTAAGTTGAATGCTTGTCAGATTGTCCTATATAGATAAGGATTAGTGTTTAGCCTTTATCAAAGCCCAAATTCAAAAGCACTCCATCTCCTTCCCACTCCCCACTTGAGTTCTAAACTCCTAAATCTCACAAACTTGAATAGGTTTCTTATACTAGGATAACCCGCAATCCCCTAGATTGAAAATAATATTAAAGAGCAGTCATATTATTTGTTCAAAAGAAATAAAATCAATGTCATAACTCATGGCATTCCATAGGAGTATAGGTTTCATTTCATCATTGCTTGTGTTCTTGCATCTCATATATATATTCCAAAAAATCTAAAGAACATGTCATCGTTATCATGCTTGCATTCTTAGAGTTGAAGGTCTAAACATAATCAAAGAGTTTTTAAAACTTCCAAAGTGTACAAGAGATGAGTACTCGTATGATAGAAAAACAACCATAAAGAGACAAATTTTCATTGTTATATTAGAAGTTTACATTTACAAAGAGTACAAGAGCTAGGACAAAATGCTCTTGAAGGAAAGTAAGGTTCCCCATGCAAGGAGGAATGGTTTCAAAAGAAAATTAGAATTCAATGTCAAGGGCAGTTTCCTCCAATGAAACCCTTGGAACTCCTGCTCCTCTGTCTATGTGTAGCACTTATCTCTCCACGATACTTGTGTGAATGAGGTACCCTACTTTGAGTGCAAGAATGTGTAGGTCTTGCAATACTAGACTCTAGATACCAAATCCCAAGGTGGGCCATCTCATGAAGAACATTGTTCTCACCTCTAAGGCCAAGAACCTTAGCCCTCAAAATAGCACTCTCCTAACACCCAAGGTAGGCAAGAGTGAAGATATTGGTGTGTCACCTAGCTCTGGGAGGCACACTGGGATCAACTAAAATCCTCTCTCATGTCAAGATAGTGAAGGGACTTGTCAAGACAATATTGACCTCACAAACGAAATCCCTCCACTCCTCATTGCTAGCTAGAAAGGAAAGACAAAAGGTGTGGTGATTCATAGAATAAAGTAAAAAAAGGACAAGTGTGAAGTTAGAAAAGGAAAAGTAGATTTATGAGGGTTACCAGGCTGCTAGGAAGGGTCAAGTTGCCACATCACTTCATCAGAATGAGGAGGTCTAGGCACTATGAAGGAACCCTTAGGTATATAATCCTCATCATAATCTATCTCATGTCCATCCCTTATTGGTCCCTTGTCAGATAAGTCATCTCCATTAGAAATGTAGTCCTCATTAATAGAATCTATGTCATCCACAACAACAAGTCCATGGGAAGGAGCTCCTCTCCCTCCCCTCTATCCCCCTCTTGAGGTCTGAGAAGATCCGGTGATCAAAACCCTAAGAGTCAAAGGGGTCCAAATGATAGTCCTCTATCCAATCTCACCCATCTCCTAGATAGATATGTAACAAGTGGAAATTGGGGGCAAGTCCTCTGGTAAGTCCTTGCCAAACTGTTATAAGATGAGCTCAATGCAATTAACCTCGACAAGACAATTGCGATTTGAAAGCTCTAATATGCTAAGGTAGTACTCTCTAATCTGTCATGGGACCATGCACCCTCCATATTTGTATAAGGGTCAAAGATCATATCTATATCTATGAGAGTGGCCACAACACATAAAGAAGTATTAAAGTGGCCCACATGAGCCCACCTAGCAACTCTTAGTAGTTACTGGTCAGGAAGTGGAATCTCCTTCTGATACAACTTGATATGCTCAAATATCTAGGTCATAATTAGAAAGGAGTGGCTGAAAGCAAGAGCCCCATGTCATGCAATGTGATAGAAGTCTTTATAGACCATGGCAAGAATGTCTAGACCCCAAGCAAAAATTGTGCCATGCTCAATAAATTGAATAATTAGTGCCTAGCACCATCGCAAGTGAGCTGAGGCCTTGTCTCCATACAACCTCGATGCAATCAAACCAATCAAGAATGTCCTCAAGTGAGAAATGTGGAATCATGGTACTGAGGTAAGATGAACTCTAGTCTGATCCTTAGGGTGGCTCACCCCCATGATCTATGCCCAAGATGTCTTGTCCTCCAAGGACTCGCTAGTAGGTACAACAAAAGGTGTGCTCTCATAGGAACCCCTATAATGTGATACATGTCATAAAGAGGGATAGTCCAGTCTCCTAAAACTTGTGGAAATTTGAATGTGTTCCTGTTTGCATCCCAGTAAGTGAAGATATCATAAGAAATGTGTGCCACAAGATGTACAACTGGCACATGACAGATCCTAACCAAGCCTGCTCTCTTCAGAACAACAAGATCATCAGTAGATAATGAAGCATACATCTCTTAGAGCCACAACTGCTCATGATTGGCATTCCAACAAATGTACATATCCTACCAATCAGATAAGAAATTTGGATTAGATCCTGTCAACTCAAAAAGCCCCTAAAAATCATAAAACATGCAAAAAATTCATTAAAAAAAGCATATAAACCTTCAAAATTACAATAAACAGATGAATTTAGTGTTCAAATTAGATCAAGACAAAGTGAAGTAAATTTTAGAAAGATCAAATTTTAGTTAGAATTGATTTGTTAGGGTCACCCCTTTCATCAGATCGAATCTCCCCTGGGTGACCTAGATGTTTAACAGGATCTCCCCCGAGTGACCCTGTTGCATAGGCAGATCTCCACTGGGCGACCCTGTTGCTCAGCGAGATCTCCCCTAGGTGACCTGACTAGAAAAAGGAGTGACCATGTGTGCCTACACCTTGAACTAAAAAATTCTCCAAAAACCTCATTTATCAGTCAATTTTGACAAACAAAAAACCAATCTTACTCTAAAGAGAAAGACAAACACAAAGCAATAGAAAGAGTCACCAATAACAGACAATTTTAAGAGATTTTTCACAAAGTATAACCTATGGTTTAGAGAAGGGTTTTTCACTGTTTGCATACCTGACTCTCAATAGTAAAAGAAGAGGTGGCCATCTTCATGATCTACTCAACGATATCTACCCAACAACTACTCACACGATCAATTCCTTCACTGTTTCACTTGAATTTCACTAATTTTATCACTCTTTGTCTCTCTTAGATTAGTTTACCTTATGCATTTCTAGATTAGTGTCTTCTTTTATGCATCTCTTGTGAGTTTGTTTTAAGTGCATTTATTCCTACAGGTCTCACTGACAAAGGAAGACAACTAGTCAAACTCACACAATCTATGGTATGTTTGTCATTTTAGTTTTCATTATTCATTTTGATATATTCAGGTACCGAACTAATACTAGTTACTGCAAGTACAATTGCAAGAAAATTGACAACTGGTAAGGCCTATTTGACAAATGGTACCTACTTTCATGTAGACTACCGTCCTTGAGAGTGCAAATATGCAAGAACCAAAATCATGCACAACCTCTACAAGGACCTTGATGATGACTCACAATCCTTGTCATGTACATGTAAGCATGAAATAACATCCTCTCAGTAGAAATTCTCTTGGTGACATGTGTTTTATTCTTCCTTGTGTTGTTTCCCCTTTTTCATTTTCTCTCTCTTCGCTTTTGACACTTTTCTACACTTCTCGATTTGCATTTCCCGTGCTTGCAACTCCATGCCTAAGCCTTGTATGTGTCTTATAGGCATGTTTTCACCTATCCCTAGTGTGTTTCCTCTATTCCCACCCTAGAAGCCTTTTAGAGGTCCTCTCTAGCCATATCCAATTTTCCATTTTCAATTTCACTCAACCAATCCAAATCCCCAGTATTATTTCTAGATCTCCACTGGGAGATCCTACTATTGCAAATGGAGATTTAGATTTTGACCTCTCACTGACTTGTTTCTACATGTAGATCCCCTTCTTTTCTCCTCCTCTTCCATCTCCCATCATGTATTTCCACCAAAGTGTCCTCCTCTGAGGGTTGCCCATGGGTCACCCCTAGGAGACCTTGACTGCTGAAAGGGGCGACCCATGGGTGACCCTACCATTTTTCCCAACCATGAAATAACTCAAGTTTCTAGCCAAAAATAGCTCCGTTTTCACCCATTTTTCTTCTTGTTTGCATGGAATTTCATGCCAAAGATAGAGTTACCTATTTCATGCACCCACACATGCATATTGATCTTGTTTTCATCTTTAGTTTTCAACCCATGCATTCCCATGCATTCTTATGCATTCCTCTTTCTTCACTTCTTATTGAGTGATAAGCTATTACTAGTTAGATCACTCCAATTTTAGCCCAGATCACTCTTGTGTTTGTTGGAATTAGGGCAAACAACTAAGAGGGGGGTGAATCAGTTGTCACAAAAATTTTATCCTTTGCTTTAATAAAACTTCTTTACCACTTAATAACAGATGAATGATATAACCATGAAAGCATGAATCAACAACACATGAGCAGAAACAAAATCAACACACATAACACCAGAATTTTTATGTGGAAACCCAGTTAAGGGAAAAACCATGGTGGGGGTTAACCCACAAGATTTATTCTCTATTAAAAGAATAGAAAATGAGGAAGGCACACACCTTCAAGGTGCACTACCCAGAGCTCACTACTCCAAGAGGCTCACTACCTACAGAGATTTTTATAAGTTTATCACAAAAAGATTTGAACTATAAAACAACATCTTCTTCATGCAAAGGTCAGTTCCATTGATGTGCACAATACTTTTTCTCTACCCCCTAAACACTTCTTTGCTAACTCCTCATCCTTACTACTCATTCTCTTCTTCTCTTCCTCTTCTCTGCTCTGTCGTTCTTCCTTTCTTATGATCTTGTCATTTTTGCAAAAGGATGATTTTCCACAACTCAACCACACGTATTTATATGCTTCATCAACCTTGGAATAAACATCAAGGTTAGCACTTTAAACATTTGACTTAATGTGAATCACTATACTATTGGCCAAACATAGCTGAGATCTAAATCTTCCTTGAACAACACGCCACACCTTAGAGAACTTCTCTTAGATCATCCGCAACACACATCATGCGTTCGGTCGACCAAGACTAGAAAGAATAGCAACACCCAAGGAGAAATCTTCATCCACGAGCTCAATCCTCAATGCAGACCACCAACACAATAGGAGCCTAATTCAGAGACCACCACAAGCACAATGAAATCAACAGGAACAATGCCACCGCCTCAGATCACCAGAACCACTTGCACCTTCATCTGGGAACTCAAGAACACCAACTATCATGACTGCCGCACTAGAAAGATGGCTTGTGGACCTCCAAACCACAAACCACTTGAGTTGAGGATACACATTGACATCCCAAACACACCTCTAGATCCACAAATCATAATATTCCAATGCGGATCAATCCAGACCAGATTACTATCACTCTGTCACCTCTAAACAACTACACAACCCAGTTCTACTTAGATGGCCATAACTTCACCAATTCTCCTTGCAGACCTCTCAAATCTTGACTGAAGCAACTTCAAACAAACCCTTTAATCCACAGACTCTAATCTTCATCTTACTGGGAATGCGGATCAATCTACTTCACTTGAACTGCACTGTCTTCACTGTCTCTTATAGAGAGATATGTAACTCACTTGTTTCTTCCAGAGAGGCTAATTTTCTCAATATCCTCAACATACAAGTCTTCTAGAATGGGATACAGTTGACACCAATGACAAGACACATATTTGCAACAATCTCCTCCTTTGTCATTGATGGCAACATATGATGTGAAAAATTGTTTCAACCATGAAGACAAGAACTTCTCCCCCTTTCTCTTATCACACCTCCAACCACTTTATTTAATGCTCCCCCTTTCACCATCAACTACTTCCAAGTTTTTCACATGACTTCTCTCGCCCTTTGACATCAATGGAAAAGGGCATATATTTACAATCATCTCTTCCTCTTTTTGTTTTTTGATCTAGAATCAGTAAACTAACTAGTCCCCCTAAGTAGCAATTCCTTAACACCAATCTAGATCACAAGATATGACTGCGAATTCCACCGAAATGATGCACCTTAGTTCTAAACATGAGGGGTAATAACCCCTAGCATCACTCTAAGATACTCAAAAGTATCATTAGGTAGAGGCTTAGTAAAGATATATGCAATCTGATCAACAAAATTTTTACACATACTTTCATTTCCACCAAAGATGATGTCATCAACAAGTACCTCAACAATCAAGATGTATTCATGATCAATTTTGAAATAAAGATTACTGGTAGTAGTGCCTTTTCTAAAGTCCAACTTTAGTAGATACTTATCTAATCTTGTATACCAGGCTCTTAGGGCTTGTTTAAGTCCATACAATGCTTTCTTTAATCTGTAGACCTTATCTCCTTGATCAGACAACTAAAATCCTTCTGGTTGCTCAATGTAGACATCTTCTTCCAACTCTCCATTTAGGAATACTGACTTGACATCCATTTGGTAGACTTTGAAATCTTTGTAAGCTACAAAGGCAAGAAATAATTTGACTACTTCAATTCTTTCCACTGGAGCAAAAGTTTCATCAAAATCAATTCCCTCTACCTGAGAGTAACCTTTGCACACCAATCTTGCTTTGTTTCTCACAACTTCACCATCTTCATTCAATTTATTCTAGAAGACCCATTTAGTTCCAATTACATTTTTTTTCGGTCTAGGAACAAGATCCAAGTATGATTCTTTTCAATTTCCATTAGTTCTTCCATTGCTCTTACCCAACTTTCATCATTACAAGCTTCATTCACTGATTTTGGTTCAATCTTTGAAATCAGACAATACTCCTCTTGTTCTTCAGTAATTCTTCTTCTAGTTTAAACACCTTTATTTTTATCTCCTATGATTTCATTTTCAGTATCATTCAATCTTACATACCTAGGAGTTTTGGGATTTTCTTCAACTTCTGATTCTTGAACTTGTTCGTCAACATCTGCATTAACTTCTTGAGTCATTGGATTCTCTAGAGTAAACTAAACTTGTTTTCCTTCATTTGGGCTTTCATCTTGATCATCTGATCATATCCACAAAGCCTTGAAGATTTCTCCTTGCTTTCATCAACTTTAACATTAGCACTTTCAACCATCTTTTTCGATCTCTTGTTAAAGCATCGGCATGCCTTGCTTTGATTAGAGTAACCCAAAAATATTCCTTCATCACATCTTGCATCAAACTTGCCTAGATCGTCATCTCTTTTGATATAGCATTTACTACCAAAAACTCTAAAATATTTCACAAAAGGAGTATTACCAAAACACAACTCATAGGGTGTTTTACCAGAATTACCTTTGATCTACACTTGGTTAAGAGTGTAGATAGTAGTACTCACAACCTCTCTCCAATAGACATGTGGAACATTTCCCTCCATCATCATGGTTCTAGCAACCTCTTGAATAGCCTAGTTCTTTATTTCCACAACTCCATTCTGCTGAGGAGTCCTAGGAGCAGACAACTGACTTCTTATTCCATGTTGTTCACAAAATGCATTAAACTCACCAGAAGTAAACTCTCCACTTCTGTCAAATCTTAGACACTTTATCTTTACAATAATCTCATTCTCCACCCTAGCCTTAAATACTTTGAATTTGTCAAGAGCCTCTAATTTCTCTCTCAAGAAAGTGACCCACATCATCCGGGAGTGATCACCAATCACTAACATAAAGTATATGTCTCTTTGCAAACTCCTAACCCTGGTAAGAGCACACAAATCAGTGTGCACAAGTTCCAACAATCCACTTGAAGATTGCTTGTTACTTTGGAATGTAGTTTTTCTCTGTTTGCCCAATTGACATTCCTTGCGCATGCTATTGGTAGGTTTCACAAGCTTTGGAAGCTCTCTTACGGCCTGAGTAGCACTTATCTTGACAATGTTGTCAAAGTTTACATGACACATTCTCCTATGCCATAGCCAACTCTGATCAATCTGAGAAATCAAACAACTTTTGCCAGTACCACTTAAATGAAAGATGTTACCTCTAGTCTATGTACCAGATGCAATTTTAGTTCTGGAGCTCTCCAAAATTTTGCATTTACCATCCTTGAATCGGAGATCATATCCCTTGTCAACCAACTATCCAACACTAAGAAGATTATGCTTCAATCCTTCTACATACAAGACATCATTAGTGTTATTCTTACCATAAGGAGAGATGGATCCTTTGCCATGGATTCTACCAGCTAAATTGTCTCCAAACTTTACAATTCCACCTTCATACCTTTCCATACTTACAAATTTACTCTTATCACATGTCATATCATGAGAGCATCCACTGTCAATCACCCATTCATCCCTTTCTTCAACCTAAGCAGCCAAGGCTATTTCCACATTCACACAACTAGAAGATTTAGTAGTATCAGATCTTCTTCCTTGATAGCAATGAACACCCATTCATTTCTAGAGGTACTTCCCTTATCAAATTCATCATCAGTGACTCCTTCATCAACTTCTTGGACATAGTAGCATTTCTTCTAAAACCTAGATCTGTTAGGGTTTAACTTTGAAACCCTCTCTAGACATCTTGAGGCAAAATGACCAATCTTAATGCAAGAAAAACATTTGAAAGGAAACTTTCCTTCATACTTACCAGATCCTCTTGGTAGTCTTTTGGGAAAAAGAGATTCAAGTTCTTTAAGCTCTGATTCATCTTCTTCAAGATCCTTCCTTGCCTTCTCAAGTCTGGTTAATCTTCTTGAAGAGATTTCACTTGGATCAAATCTTTGCTTTCCAAGAACACTAGCCTTCAATACAGATTCAAATTTAGGAAGAGAATCACCAAACTCACTCATTTCAAATGCTGAGAGCTTGCCAACTAACTGATCTCTTGTAACAGTTGGCACATTCCTAATCTCCTCAATAGTAGCAACTATATGCTTGTATGAAGCAGGTAAGGATCTGAGCAGTTTACCAACAATCTCTAATTCTTCCAGTTTTCCACCAGCACACCTGATACTGCACACAAGTTCATTCACCTTCTGCATGTAGGAAGTGATGTTTTCATCTTCACTCATCCTCAAACTTTCATATCTACCCTTCAAGCTCTGCAACTTAGGACATTTGACATATTCATCACCTTCAAAGAGAGTTTCCAGCTTCTTCCAGATTCTATGAGTAGTTTTCAATTCCAGGACATATTTCATTTTTGTATCAGTTAGGACACTCAATAAGGCTTCTTTGGCTCAATGTTGTTTTTAGCATCTTTGAGTTCATCTAGAGTTGAAGGACCTTTCTCCAGCGGCTCATACTCATCCTTTGTTATCAACTGATAAGCTTCATTCATGTATTGTAAATGGTACTCCATACGACTCTTCCAAAGAGAGTAATTTGTTCCATCAAATCTCAGAATGTCCTTCTTGTAAGTCGACATCCTGGATCTCCTCAAGCAGTCAAGCTTCTTTTAGAGGAACCAACTCTAATACCAATTGTTGGAATTAGGGCAGACAACTGAGAGGGGGGTGAATTAGTTGTCACAAAACTTGTATCCTTTGCTGTAATTAAACTTCTTTACCACTTAATAAGAGATGAATGATATAACCATGAAAGCATGAATCAACAACACATGAGTAGAAACAAAATCAACACACATAACACCAAGATTTTTACATGGAAACCCAGTTAAGGGAAAAACCACAATGAGGGTTAACCCACAAGATTTATTCTCTATTAAAAGAATAGAAAATGGAGAAGACACATGACTTTAGGGCATACTGCCCAGAGCTCACTGCTCCAAGAGGCTCACTACCTACAAAGATTTTTATAAGTTTATCACAGAAAGATTTGAACTATGAAACAACATCATCTTCATGCAAAGGTCAATTCTATTGATGCATACAATACTTCTGCTCTACCCCCTAGACATTTCTTTTCTAATTCCTCATCCTTACTACTCTTTCTCTTCTTCTCTTCCTCTTCTCTGCTCTGCCTTTCTTCCTTTCTTATGATCTTGTCATTTTTGCACAAGGATGATTTTCCACAACTCAACCACACATATTTATATGCTTCATCAACCTTGGAATAAACATCAAGGTCGGCACTACAAACATCTAACTTAATGCGACTCACTCTACTATCGGCCAAACATAGTTGGGATCCAAATCTTCCTGGAACAACATGCCACACTTTAGAGAACTTCTCTTAGATCATCCGCAACATGCATCATGTATCCGATCAGCCAAGACTGGAAAGAACAACAACACCTAAGGAGAAATCTTCATCCACGAGCTCAATCCTCAATGCAGACCACCAACACAATAGGAACCTGATTCAGAGACAGCCACAAGCACAATGAAATCAACAGGAACAACACCACCACCTCAGATCACCAGAACCACTTGCACCTTCATCTAAGAACTCAAGAACACCAACTGTCATGATTGTCACACTAGAAAGATTGGTTATGGACCTGCAACCACAAGCCACTTGAGATGAGGATACACACTGACATCCCAAACAAACCTCTAGATCCATAGATCATAATATTCCAATGCAGATTGATCTAGACCAGATTACTGTCACTCTATCACCTCTGAACAACTGCAAAACCTGGTTCTACTCAAATGGTCATAACTTCACCAATTATCCATGTGGACCTCTCAAATCTTGACTGATGCAACTCCAGACAATCCTCTACAAATCCTTTAATCTGTAGACTCTGATCTTCATCTTACTGGGAATGCGGACCAATCTACTTCACTTGAACTGCACTGTATTCACTGTCTCATATAGAGAGATATGTAACTCACTTGTTTCTTCTAGAGAGGCTAATTCTCTCAATATCCTCAACATAGAAGTCTTCTAGAATGGGATATAGTTGACACCAATGACAACAAGGATATGTTGACATCAATGACAACACCGATTAGACACATATTTACAACAATGTCTTCTAAGCTAACTCTCCTATCAAATTGAGTTAACTCTTATTCTTCTTCTTCACCTCTCATCCCTTCTTTAAACTTATAAATACCCCCTCCCTCAAGCACAAAGTGTGACAATTTCATTTGTGCACACAATTCTTGTAGGTTATTGCTCTCCAAATCAAGCATCCATATGCTCACATAGGACGTCAGAGCCTTTTTCTTTTATTTGTTATCTCATTTACCTTTTTTGAAAGCTCATTTTGTATTAATATGCTCCTCACATCACAAGGCATAGTTCTCATCAAGATCTCATTGAGCTCATTTCAAAGCTTCAAATGCTTCTTTTGCTTCTCTTTTCTTATTATTGCCAAGAGGATCACCCTGTTCCTGCAAGAGGCTTAGAGGTTTCCATACAAGAATTTTTGAGGCTAGTGGAGGCTCACATGTCTTCTTTTATTCTAGGTTCCTTCATTCTTTTTTTCATTTCATAGTAATTAGGTAATTCAAAACTTTGCTCTTGGGAATAGTAAATACATGTTTTTCCCTTGATAGGCTAAGTAGATTTACAAATGTGCTAAAGTAGTTTCCCTTTCCAAAGTTCATAGATTAAAATCAATTTCTATTTGCTAGATTAAAGTGATCCACTTATTCAGAAAAATAACAAAAACATAGATTACATTGCATTAGGTAATCTCATATTAGTTTGCATTTATTTTATAATTCCTACAATAGAAAAAAGCATTTTTATTTCCATAAGCATAAAAAAACACAAAAAAATGTTTTGCATTCATATAGGCTTGCATGCATACAAAAACAAAAAAGAACAAAAACATTAGTAGCATAGAAGGATTACAAACCCTTGGTCCCAACGCAAGGTAAATTTTAGTCAACATTAGTCAAAACCCTTGGTTTCATCACAAGGTCAAACATAGTAAACATAGTCAAACCTTAGGTCACACAAATCCTAAGTCAAAACCCTAGGTCAAGTCAAGGTTAGCTTAAATCATCTCTCTTATTTAGGCCCATGAATGTGCCCTGGACTTAGAGTTGAGTGGGTGAAGGTAATCCTCAATGAGATAGAGGAGATCCACCCTATATAACAACAAGACCAACTGGTAATTCAATAATAGTAGGAAAAAATCAGACAATTTCAAATAAAAGAAATCATCCAACAACATGAATGACAATGTCAACTTGAACAAAGCATCAATGAGAACAAAAATCAACCCACACAACATTGGAACATTAGAAACCCCAACAAAACAATGGTGACTAGTGACCCTTTGAGTCATATAGTTAAATTTACAACAATGGTCATATAACACCGCATTCAAACAAATGCACAACAACGTAGGCTCGAGGATTGACCAACCACTCTCTGCGAAGTCCAGCTCTCCAATGAGCCAGACCAACCCTCGTGTCTTATCTCCTCTCGACTGGCTACTTCCACGAGAGAGAGAGTGAGATGGAGGTTTTCCTCATGGCAAGGAGAGAGGGTCCGTGTGTATGCCAAATCTAACTCAACCACCCTAGGCCATTGAGTCATGATTTTGAGTGTACAGTATCAGAGTTATTAGCTTATTGGGATAACTTTATGTTAGTCATTTTTTTCTAGAGATCTAGGATGAAAATAATGGTAGATCTTATAGAGTTGAGTATGCTCTTCTCTTGCATCATATGATGATCTAGAGAATTAGAAAAACATGATGGAAATACTAGATTTGGCAGGGTTTCCTCTTTGTGGCCTTGTACTATAGGTTTATTTTGGAGCATAGTGGTGCAAATATGAGCACACCATTATTTTTTGAGTGTCCAAGAAATTTAGTTTAGCCTTTTGATTTGCTAAAATAAGATAATGGAGGCAAGATCTAAAAGGGTTTGAATTTGGGAAGTGGTTGCCAGATCTAAAAGGTAGCTGCATTTTTAGACCATTTTACCCAAAATGGTCTAAAAATGTAGCTACCTTTTGGATCTGGCAACCACCTCCCAAATTCAAACCCTTGAAGATCTTGCCTCCATTGTTTGATTTGCACCCATACCACCTCCTACAACACTCCAACAACCTAGAAAGCACATTCTGAAAAATATTTCACCCCCAAAAAATCTTCTGGGTTCATTAAGTGGTTTTGTGTTGGGCATACAATGGTTTCAACACTACAAAACAACACTTTTTTTTATTTTCAAGTGGTTTTCTAAAATTCTATAGGCAGTTTTGCATATTGGAGGCATATTTTTGCAATTGAGGGTATATTACATGTAAGGATCCGTTGATATCATCATGATATCAGTATGACATCATTGGCCTTTGGCACCAATTTAGCGCCACCCTATCATTGTAGTTTTTGATTTGACACTCCAACTTTAGAGGCCTATAACTTGCTCATTTTTTCTCCTTTTTTAAAGAAATTTTTTTTTTGGGATAGAATTTTTTCTAGGCTTTGTAGTGGTGTAGATGAATGTTGATTTTTGTTCCTAGTTTGTCTCAAAATTATAGTTTTTTATCGCTATTGTTGAGCAATTCTCTTTTTCAAAACTTCCAAGGATTTGTTCAAGCTCATACAGTAACATTGTTTGGTGAATTTTTTTTAAGTGCATAATATTTTAGTTCTTCTCATATCTACAATTAGTTTGATCTAATTTTTTCCATAATTTGTGCTTTCAATTTTAGGCCTAATTTTGACATTTTCATGTACCAAAACCAAAAGACTACTTTGTTGTTTTTGGTTAGTGAAAACTGTAATCACACTATGTATAAAGTGCCAAGATCATAATTTATTAGGGGGGTCATGATTTAGTGAATTTGGGGGGTATTCTTATGCTTTTGTTGGATTGAGTCTCTTAATTGGTCTACTATATGACTAAATTTGAGGAGTTAATCATGAGTATTAAAAGTCACCCTGTTCTAATAAGATTAGAGAGATGGAATTATAAGTCTTGGCGAGATGAAATATTGACACATTTAAGGTGGTCTCATCTTTTGCCTTATCTTTATGGACTAGTTCCTAAACCTACATCCTATTGGGTAGAAATTTGTGTGGGATTTCAAGATTGAGCATATCCTAGGAATAATTGGTTGTAGTGTTGATATCGACACCCAGATAGCCACTACTGATATTGAGTGCCCTCATACCCTTTTGATCAAAATTTGGGATATGTATGGAGATCTACTTGATCCTCCATTCCTAGAATATCCTCCCTTGGATTGTATTCTTCCAATTGATGTGTTTCAACCATATGATCATAAAACAACTATAGTTATTAATCAATGAGAAGCGATTGAGTTGTAGTCATGATATTTCCATAGTCCATGATTGAGTGTCAAGATAACATAGAGACTTCTATAGATTCCCCTTCTCCTATAGAGACTTCTATTAAGACTTCAACTTCTATGACTCCTAATCTAGATTTAGAGGATTCATCTTCTTTGTCTATGAGTCAACATCTTCAGGCTAAGGAATCTTGTATTCCAGTATTGGCAGATTCCTCTAATGTTCACACTCAGACATCTTGTGTAGACATATCATACAAGGAGATGCAGTATGGTCATTTGAATCTTGGTTTTCTTTCATCCATTAAGGTTCTAAAGATGTGTTGACATTCCATCTCCTTCTCCATCTCTTCTTTCTTCTGATGAGACTATTATTGCTCTATCCATGGTTTCCAGTGATTTAGTACAACGGGACATTCACCGTTTTCCACATTTAGCTACTTGGGATGAGTACTTGATAGGTATTGTAGATTTGTTTTGTGAGTCCTATCTATATACGCCTAAAAATGACACGACTCTGCCCAAATAAATATTCTTAATATTTATTTAAGTCAAATTCCTCTATCAATAAATAAATAAACAAATTTATTTATTTGATTCATATTCTTCCAACAATCTAAATAAAATCTCTAATTCTTCCAACAAATTAAATAATCTCAATTATTTAATTAGTTCTTCCAAAATTATTTTAAATTAAATAATATCAATTATTTAATTGTTTCTTCCAATAATATCTTCTCTAAATTTAAATAAATCAAATATTTATTTAAGTTGTCTATTTCTTCTAAATTGAGTTATCTCTAAATATAATTCAATCCTTGTACACATGCAATTGAATATTCTAAATATTTAATTGAGCTAAAATATCTTCTCATCTTCATGCAATATTTATCCTCTAGTTCTATTCTCTTAACTGATTGATCTATTCTTTTAATTGATTTAATCAATTCAGTTAACTCATTCTTCTATTTTATTAATTTCTCTCATGCAAAATATAGCAAGACACATGTCTTCTTCTTATTCGTGCACATTCCTCAACCATTCTATACTATTGATCTTCTCTCTCTCAAGTCTATAAATTAAACGCAATTCCTCTATTTCATTCATCAAAGCTTTCAGTATTGTTACTCTGTAGGAATTACAGCGCACCTTTGGCACCCACATCATTCCTTTTTCTTGCGATCAACTTGTTACCATATCACTACCATTGTTGTGAAGCTCATCTTCATTACAAAGCACTATCATAGACATTCTCCATTGACAATCTTGGAATAGCAAGGAAGTTATGAAGTATTGAGGTTCTCTAAGGTTTTTCATCTTTGTTTGTTTGATCTTGACTATTTCCTTTTTCGTTGAGTTTTGGGTATTATTGATATTGATATATTGATTATTCATGTTTACTCCAATTTTCCCTTAACATTTTTGGCACCCACTATGGGGCCTAGCCCCAATTTAACCCAAAAAATAAGTTTTTGTGAGTTAGAAAAGTCATACACAGGAGGAAACTACGCATCTGTCTCATACTAACATGTATCTACCGTCTGTTCTGGTGCATCCAATCTTTCAGCGCATATAGACTTTGTTCCGGTGCATATACCTTCTGAAACGACACATCTGTTAGTTCTGCGCATGCATTATGTATTTTTGCACTTTTGACCTCTGTCTCAGTGCAACTGTACTACTGTGCTTTTGAGCTCTATTTTTGCACACTCAGGCTATGAAGCTATGCATCTAATCTAGACAGTGATTTTTATGGTTTTCTTGTGGTTTTTTTGTTAACGCTAACACTTTTTTCGTAGGAACACTCTTGGATATGTTTGCAGGCTAGGTATTGGTTTAGATCATATAGTTGCACTTGTTAACTCACACTTTGATTTCTAAAAGGAAAGTAAATGGCTGCTCATGCAAATCTCACATAGTCTTAACTAGGAAGGTGGTAACTGAATCATTGCTATCTTGCATATCATTGAATCATTGCTATATTGTTATCTTTCACAGTTAGACACATTGCTATCTGGGTAAAATTGAACCATTGCTATCTTGTTATCACTTCAAAGTTAACAAATTTATGTGCTTGCCCAAGTAGATAGCTCATTTAGTCTTTTTCTTTTTAACTAGGGGAAAAGAACCACTATCTTCTATGTTTTGGGAATGATACCAAGCCTATGCTCTCCCCTATCTTGGGTGACCAAAATGCTAGACATATCATTTTCGCATGTGTTTAACCTTTAGAGGGGCTTACTCTTGGATACCGTTCATCCAAGTAGGAACGACCCTAAGTGGTAATAAGCTAAAGCCAAGCTATGCCAAGCCACTATAAATAAATTATGTTTAGAGCAAAATCTTCAAACAACAAGTGAAGTTGTATTATACCGATAGCCAACCTCCCCCAAAACCCTCCAAGGTGCAACCCTTGTAGGCTAGGAGACTCCATAACAGAGAGTAGTGTTGCCGCATCTATAACCACTCGAACGGTTGCACTTATTAATCATCCATTATTTTAGTAGCCAAAAACCCCTATAAGCTAGTGCAGGGAAGGGTGATTATCACCTCTTGAAGATGCTTCACTAGAGATAGTGAGAATTTGGTTTATATTGTCCTTTGAAACCTAGGATTGTACTTGCTTTCGTTTAGTCAAAAAGAGTCAAAAATCACAAAAAAATATATAACCATGAAAACATTCTTTATTTTTGTTGTGTCTTCTTTCCATAATTAAAGAAAATCAGATCAAAAGAGACCATCTTGCAACAAAAGAAACCAAAAACATTAGAAAAATTGCTGAAAATTTGCAAAAACATTGAAAAAACCAGAGCGGTGCTTTTTTCATTTTCTTCTCTATTCAGACTTGCTATGCATTTTTATCAACTTACTGTGCTTATATCACCTATTATTGCACATCTAATTTTTACCAGTACTGCACATTTGTGTCAACTTTCTGTGTATTTATCCTTTTCTACTACGCATCTATTCCTGCGCATTCATAACAGTGAGTACTTCCCCATACTTTGAGATTAAAATTTTACCATTTCTAGGTATCCATTTCAGCCTTGTTCCAAGTTCTGAGACTAGGTCTTACTTTACAGTCATTTTCCCATCTGTTTCACATCAAACCCTCTCTCTCGTCGATCGTCTCATCCACCTTCTACCAAGACTCCCTAGAGTAAAGTCAAAGTATCCTATTTCAGATTGGCACAAGACCTTTTTTCAGATCATTTCGGATTCAAGTAACCCTAGTAGGTCACAGAACTTCGCTAGTGGTCTTGGTACATGACTAGCCTTTACACAGTAAGACAAGTATCAAGTACCCTTACTTGTGGCTATCATCTTGTATTGCTCGTCTTACTTGGAATCATTGATCAAAAGAGTCCCTTGTCCAAATCTCATCACAAGTATCCTATTCTTAGCAGTCTCCATCATCATCTTACCAAAATCTCTAGTTTCATCCCACCACGTCTTATGTCACCTTGCATGGTTTTAACTAGATCTCAATACAAAAGACAGCTTGAAATGGATGGATCATCCAATCGTATTGTCACCCCTCACGATAGTGATGAGGAAATCTCTCATGAAGAATATCAAGGACACCTCCAAGATCAAAAATTCCAATGCTTACCAGAAAAAGTGCTCCATGAGGATCCTCACAAGTACTTTATTCATCTCACAAATCTCAGACTTAAGCTACCCACTGACTTCGATCTCAGCAAATTGAAAGAGATCGTAGAGGATAATCATGAACACCACACCAGTGAAGATAAAGGAAACAAAGTCATAGACCCAAACATGCCCATGGAAGAAATGAGGAAATAAATTGAGGGCCTAATGCAACAAATGATAGATCTCAAAAAAGGAATGAACACTAAAACTTACTCTTTGGAAGACATTGCGCCATACCCCTTTGATAAAAGTTTGAGCATGGTACCCTTTCCCTTTTGGTCCAAAGTTCTAATGTTTGACAAGTACAAAGGGAAAGGAGACCCAAGAGATCACATTAGGGAATTCAACACCTCATGCATGGAAGTAGTTCACAATGAAACTTTCTTAATGAGACTATACCCTAGATCTCTAGGTAGTCAAGCCATGGAGTGGTTCTCACAACTTCCACCGGTTATCAAGACATTTGATGAGTTAGTAAACAAATTCATCATGCACTTCTCGTACAATATTGAACATGAAGTCACCATGCTCTATCTATGTAATACCAAGCAAAAGAGTGGTGAATCATTCCCCTTCTTACAAACGTGGAGACAACTAGCAAGCAAATGCTCATATGATGTACCTGAGAAGCAATTGATGGAGATGTTTGTCCACAACCTTAACTCTGATCTAAGCTACCAAATCCAAACTTAATGCCCTACCTCATTTTTGAAGTTCATTGAGATGGGATTATTTATCAAGAAAGCTATGATTGTGAAGGGGTAAATAAAGTTGTACAAAGACACCCCTAACTCTAACTACACTACGAACAAGTCAAGATTTTGGACAAAGAATAAAAATGTCATCAATGATGGAGTGGTTGATGCCAAAGAGGCTGCTCCCAAACAACAGCCAATATTCACTCTCAAAGGAGAGGCAAGCAATGCTACACCCAACAAAACATTCTCTTATGAGACAAGGCCATGGTACAACTCAAATCCTACTTGAAATTTCACACCGCTTGGTGAGTCCCAAGAATTTGCATTAAGGAAGCTATTGGCCAACAATGAGATCACTCTCCCACCTACCAATGACTATGAACCTCAAATAAAACCTCACTATTAGAAAGACACCGGTTTCTGTGAGTATCATAGAGGACAAGGACATACAACCAACAATTGTATCCATCTTAAATATGTCATCCAAGACATACTTGATCAAAACCAAGGAGGTGCTCAACAACATACCTCTAATGAGACGCATGTGGAATACAAGGATCTGCTTCTCAATCATGACAGGCCATACAATAACAATAACAATAATGGCAACAACAACAACAACCGCAATAGGAAAAATTAGAATAGTGGGAATAATAATGCTAACTATGCAAGTGTACCATTCGACTATACTATAAATTGCATATCAAAGCACATCCCAAAAGTTAATATGGTCACGCCCAACCAACAATCAGAACCCAACAAAACTAATTGCAGCATTATCACCTGTAGTGGTAAGGTCACGTTGCTCCCCCTAGGTCGTCACCTTCTCAGTCAAATTCCCATCAGTATAGTGTCATAAACCAACTACGAAAAACTCTTGCCCACATTTCTATCCTAGAGTTGTTGCTTCTATCTCCTTCCCATAAGGAGATTCTTGATAAAGCCTTAGTGGAAATGATTGTGCCCATGAACTTGGCCCAAGAGAAATTTCAAGCCATGGTAGGAAATCTAACCTCCTCTAGTACCATATCATTTACCGAACAAGATGACCTCTCAGTGTCTCAGCCCCATAACACCCCTTGCATATCATCACCTTCATCCATAAACACCATATCAAAATGGTTCTCATTGTTGGAGGACCCAGTTTAAATATTTTCATACTCAAGCTAGTCCTTACATTGGGGTTCTCTGAAAATATGGTGGATCCAAGGAAAAAGTTTACCATTAAAGCCTATGATGAAGAGGAAAGAACTAGCAAAGGAACAGTGGTGTTACCAATACAAGTGGGACTGGTAATAAAAGACATTTTCCAAGTCCTAGATAGGGAGCTAGCCTATAATATTCTCCTAGGTAGACCATAGATTCATGCCATGAAAGCTATGCCTTCTACCTACCACCAATGCATAAAATTTCCTCATAACAACAAACAAGTCACCATTCAATGTGATCCCGAGCCCTTTCAACATTGCAACTTTGTTCACTCAAATCCTGATTACATCATACCCAACAATAGAGCATCTACATCCCCTACCCCATAGCATGATTCTACCTCCGAAGCTTCCTCATCCAAGCCCAAAGAGTAGAAAAATTGCCATCAAAGAAACATGAGTAGGGGAATACTCCATTGTACATAGCCTCAACTTAGCCAAATTACCTCTATCTCCTAGATCCTTTGGGCGACCCAAAAACTTTCCAAAGCCATTTGATCCTCCTGCACCTCCTACAACTCCCTTTGTAAAATGGGGGACCCTATCAGATGAATTAGAGGAAAGAGATATCTTACAATGGCTCTACACAGAAGAAGAAGAGAACACACAACAAGAACCACCTAAGCTCCCAACGGAAATCTATAGGTGATGTGAGTCTATCTTACACAGAATGGGTTATGAAGGACAAGGTCCCATTGGCCTAAGAAAAGAAGGAATAATAGAACCCATTCAACCTTCTTCATCATCATTGGCAAGAAATACAAAAGGTCTAGGATACAAGGACAAGGGCAAAGCAAAAGCAAATGATTGTCTTGTGGAAATGATCCATAACCTTCAAGAGGACAGTGACATAGATTCCAATGAATATGAGTGAGATGAGCTGACAAAGCACTCCTATGATGACAAGGAAGTTGAAACCATTCAAACTTATAGCCCCTACTGTGAGGGACAAACACTAACACATAGACCATTAGAGTGTGATTCACCAATTCCTGAGAATACGACTTTCGAGGAAGGTTCGAGTTCTATCGCAATAAACAATTTGGAGGAAAGTACCATCTTGGACCCTATCCCTACCAATACCCCTCATATATCCATTCAAACTATCAATGAATCAGACTCATCCTCTGACTCCCTCCCCCTTGTGCATCCTAAACTTATTGACTGGGATCTACAAGGAACCCCGCAACTAGACATGTTCCAAATGATGATGCCTACATTGACTACATGGAACATAGGGACCACCTACCTATAGGAGATCATAAAGCTAGCTTTGCCATTGAGCTCAACACTATGGCTTATTTCAGAGAGGGTGCCAAGCCTTCTAGTCACAAAAATATCAAAATAAAAACTAGATCTAATGGTGAAAACTGCTCCGCAACAGTATCAAATCCCAAAATAGTAAAAAGAAAGGATGCATCCGATGGTGAAAACCCAACTGTGGCACTTGAAAATGGAAGGTTTGACACTCTCCCCAATGACATCCACCAGGAGAAGTCTCAGATTGTTGTGGAACCTATAGAACCTGTTAACATTGGAACAGAGGAACAACCTAAGATTATTCACTTTGTTAAGTCTCTAACTCCACTAAAAAAGACTAAGTTTGTACCATTCTTCAAGAAGAAGCAAGTCAAATTTTCTTATTCATATGTAGATATGCCAGGATTGGATCTAGATTTGATTCTACATCATCTTCCACTAGATCTAGGAATGAAACTGATTAAATAAAAACTTAGAAAGATGCATCCACACATTACACTGCTACTAAAAGAACTCAAGAAACTACTGGATGTGGGGTTCATCAGAACAATAGACTATCCGGAATGGGTCTTCGACATAGTTCCAATATCCAAACCTAATGGCCGAGTCAGACTATGCAATGATTTTAGAGATCTAAACAAAGCTTACCGCAAGGATGATTTTTTGTTACGAAATATAGATATCATAGTCAACTTAACAGCAAGGCATACCATGTTATCTCTCATGGATGGCTTCTCTAGATATAATCAAATTAGGATAGCATCAGAAGACCAACATAAGATAGCTTTCACTTGTCCATGGGGCACTTTTTGTTGGAATGTCATGCCATTTGGGCTAAAGAATGCAGGAGCCACATATCAACGTGCTATGACCACTATCTTCCATGATATGATGCATGTCACAATGGAAGACTATGTAGATGATATCCTTACAAAGTCACTTACAAGAGAATCACACCTAGATGTGCTAGAGAAGGTCTTTCAGAGACTAGAACAATTCAAGGTCAGGTTGAACCCAAAGAAATGTGTGTTTGGAGTCACCTCGGGCAAGCTCTTAGGCTTTATTATATTAGCAAATGGGATTGAAGTGGATCCTGCCAAAGTCAAGGCCATCATGGAAATGCCACCACCAAAGAATATTACTCAACTGCGGTCTCCACAGGGCAAGTTACAAGCAATCCATCAGTTCATATCATAATTGGCAAACAAGTGCTAACCTTTCAGTCATCTCCTACATAAGAACATTTCATTTAAGTGGGATGAGAAATGTGAAGAGGCATTTGACAAACTGAAGGAATATCTTATGAACCTGCCTATCTTGATGCTTCCTATCCAAGGAAAACCACTGTTACTTTACATATCTGCTACGCCAACAGCTCTTGGGGCCCTCCTAGCACAACAAGATTACGAAGGTAAAGAAAGAGTTGTCTACTACATCAGTTGTACATTGGTGGGCTATGAACTGCAATACTCTCAAATAGAAAGATCATGTCTTGCTATGGTTTTTGCTTCCCAAAAAGTACAACATTACATGCTAGCACATGCAGTCAGGATTACTGTAAAGATAGATCCACTGAAATACCTATTAAGTAAAGCAGCTCTAACATGTCACCTAGCTAAGTGGGTAATGCTCCTAAGTGAATATGACATTGAGTATGTAGATAGAAAGGCTATCAAAGGACAAATCATTGTTGATCAGTTAGCAGAAGCACCATTACAGGATACCACACCAATGAAATTTGAATTTCCAGATGAATCTTTATTCAATATCACATCACACTCATGGAAACTCTACCTTGATGGATCCTATACAAACCATGGATCAGGGGCAGGAATCTTGTTGGTCACTCCTCACAACGACACCATACCTAAGTCTTATTGTCCGTTGTTTCCATGCACAAACAATATAGAAGAGTATGAGGCCTTGGTCATTGGTCTCAAAATAGCAAAAAATTAGAAAATCAAAGAGCTACATGTCTATGGTGACTCTCAACTAGTGATCAACCAAGTCAATGATGACTATCAAACCAAAGATGAGAAGCTTATCCCATACAAGTGCATGGTCGATGACTTTAAAGAGTACTTTTTGATCATCTCCTTTGAGTGGATACCTTGCATTAAAAACAAAGTGGGAGATGCCATGGCCACCATTACCTCACTCCTCGAGATCCCAGAGAATGAGTCACAGTATGAATTCTTGGTGGAGTTAATTAAGCAACTAGCTTATGATCATCCTGTAACACACTCCATATGCCTATTAGTCAGATCTGATTCACCTTGGTATGGTAAGATCTACACTTACCTCAAGGATAACACCCTCCCACCTGAATTGTCTTCAAACCAATGTCAAACATTCATCCGCCAAACCTCTTGTTATACCATTATTGTTGACACCCTATACCGACGTGGTCTAGATGGTACTTTACTCCATTGTTTAGAACAAGAAGAATCTCAAATTGCCTTACAAGACGTGCACAAAGGAATTTGTAGAACAAACTCTAGTGGTCCTTCCTTAGCAAAGGAACTCGTGTTTAGGATACTATTGGCTGAACATGGAAATAGATTCATATCAGATTGTGAAGAAGTGCAAGTAGTGCCAGATACATGGAAACCTGATACATGCACCAGCTCAAGAGCTAAGATCTTTAATGACACCTTGGCCCTTTTGTTAATGGGGACTCGACCTTGTGGGAAAAATTCACCCTCCCTCATCCAACTGCCACAAGTTCATAATAACTGCCATTGAATACTTTACCAAGTGGATTGAAGCCATTCCCCTCACCTCCATCACAGGTAAACAGGTTTCCTCATTCATCCTCAATTACCTCATTTGCAGATATGGAATTCCCTCATCTATTATCATGGATAACGGAATACCTTTCAAGAACTAAGATATACAAGAGCTTTGTGATAGATTCAAAATCCAACACCGTTTCTCCACATCATATTACGGCCATGCAGAAGCATCCAACAAAATAATCTTGAAACTCCTCAAGAAGATAGTCAATGATGTTGGCCGTGATTGGCATATCCAACTCAATCCCGCTCTATGGGCCTATCGAACCAGTATATGCACTCCCACAGGTGCTACCCCTTATGTCCTTGTCTATGGATTAGAAGCCATTCTACCCATTGAGGTTGAGTTACCATCTCTAAGGGTGTCATTAAAAGGTCTTATAACTGATGAAGAGTACATAATTTCTAGATTGCAAGAGCTAGAGCTGCTAGAGGAAAAGAGACAGAAAGTTTTCAATCATCTCAAGGCATATTAGAAAATGATGTCAAGAAGCTACAACCACAAAGTCCATCCAAGAGTCTTTAAGGTTGGAGATCTAATACTTAAGGAAAATCCTTGCAATCAATAGGATCAGGAAAAGAAAGGCAAGTTTGAACCCAACTGGCTTGGGCCTTATGTGATCGTTGCTGCCTATGGATCGGGGGCATATCAGTTGGCAACATCAGAAGGTGAGCTATTCGATGACCCAATCAATAGTATGCATCTTCGTCGGTTCTATACCTAAGAGAACCCCAATGTAAGGGGGGCAGAAAAATACAAAAAAAAAATCAAAAAAAACAAAAAAATTAAAAAAATTAGAAAAATACAAAAAAATCAAAAAATTAGAAAAAAACAAAAAACAACAAAAGAGATCATCCTTTGGTGAAAACCTAGCAAACAAGCGCCTTGGATAGGTACCATGATGAAAACCTAGAAAACAGGTATCATGTATACTTTTAGCTTTTGTGCAAATAAAAGCAAGTGGTGAAAACCTGGTAAACAGGTATTACTTGTGATAAACCGCTTCCTCCATCTTTGGGAAACCAATCACCTTGTGTCCATTCTTCCTTCAATAGTGTCATATTCAATCCATATCTGTTCCATAATAAAATTCTAATGATAACCTATCATGGCTTGATACTCTATCTCTTGTTGTCACCTTGTCAAGCAAGGTCT
Organism: Cunninghamia lanceolata; assembly: GCA_027924645.1. Taxonomy (NCBI): domain Eukaryota; kingdom Viridiplantae; phylum Streptophyta; class Pinopsida; order Cupressales; family Cupressaceae; genus Cunninghamia; species Cunninghamia lanceolata. The sequence goes on along the minus strand of BSBN01000377.1, from coordinate 24,102,792 downwards.
TATCCAGTATCCTATCCACAGTGTCAGCCTAGCGTAGCGTCTGTCGTTAGTGTCCACATGGTCCAAGTCCATGAACTACGTTGCCTCTGGGTCATCACGTAGGCAAGGCCATTTCTTCAAATGTGCTCCCAAGGCTCCCACCTACCCATTCATCCCATAGCTAGTCCTTCTATCTATCTAAGTCTGCACCATTTTCTATCACCTAGGTCTTAGGTCCATTAGGGTTCACCCCAAACTATGTTTCCTCTACGTCGTCACTTAGGCAAGGCCATTTAGCAATAAGCCCCCAAGGCACTAGGTCAGTCCCTTAGGGTCCATCTAACTAATAAGGATTGTGGAACCTTACACAAGGCGAGCAAGTGCAAGCAAAACCCGCTTTCAAGCAGAAATTTTGATGCAAAACCTTAACCTATCCAAAGCAAAGCAAGCAAGTACCTAAAGCACTTTAAATGATTTTACCCAAATTATGGCAAGAAACAAACACATCTAAATGCAATAATGTTTTGTGGTTATGATCATGGTTAAGTTAAAGCGTCTTGATTTTTATTATCATATCTTTCCATGGTACTCAAGGATGCCAAAAGCTAGAGATGCCATGATGGGGGCATGATTACTTTCTTTATTTTCTACTTGTGGATTAAAGTTTAGTAATGTGACACCTTGTCTAAAGAAATGATCAACAAAAAGATCATCGAGGACATCAAAGGTCTAACATGGAAGGGGGCAACCCTTGTCTGTTGATACATAAGAAATACTTAGGTCATCTCAGTTCAATTATACCTAGATGCTTGTATTAACTTGCTAAATCAAAATCCTTGTAAGCGATACTCAGGTCATCTTGGTTCAATTATACCTAGATGCTTGTATTTTCTTACAACATTTCAAAAACACAAAAAAATAAAAATCCCAATGATGAAATAAGCACTTCAAAATACTTGCACTATCAAGATGGAAAAACCATTCTCATCCTCAAAGCATCCATACCATGTCCCATGCAATAAAAATTCTATGCAGAGTATCAATGTTTACAAATAAAAGCTTGTGATTCCTTCTATTGATTCATTCTTCTATCAAATCAACTTTCCATCTATCATTATATCTCTTATCAATAGTTCTAGCTATTAATCTGAGCAATGATTCAAATGCAAGTTCGTCCTTAATCCATACCAATCAAGTCAAGTCAATCTTGTCAAATGATCCAATCACAATCAGTGGTCTTGATCCTTGTCTGGTCATAAACCAACTCAATCAGTTATAATCAATCAATTGTCTTATACAGGATGTAACATTGTCGAAATCAGACCAACACACATCTTACATGACATGTTTCATTGCCTGAAACCAGACACTATCCTATCGTGTTGCTCTAGGGATATATCATTCCCCACAATGAAAACACTATCATATATCGTTATCAGTATATCATTGGTTTACCGCTTGACAAGGGCAATACCTTGTTTTTTCTTGTATCATTTGTACATACTTGCTTTCTTGCTTATGTGTGTTATTATTTTCTCTTGCATCACATATCATTTGGCTCTTTCTTCAACCAATTTCTTTCTCCTCAAATCCTAACCTATATTTCACCTTCTTCATCGTGAGATTGTCTGTCTCACGTCCTTCTACCTTCTTCCCATCCAATCTCCCGAGGGGGTATCCTATCGTCGTTAAACCTATACCAGGGGCAAATTGGGGCATGTATCATTATAAAAAAAAAATTATTCTTTGAAGCAACATTGTAAACTGCATTGCATCAAAGAGGGGCAAAATGTATATGCCTAAAAATGACATGACTCTGCCTAAATAAATATTCTTAATATTTATTTAAGTCAAATTCCTCTATCAATAAATAAATAAACAAATTTATTTATTTGATTCATATTCTTCTAACAATTTAAATAAAATGAATTTATTTAATTAAATTCCTAAATTCTTCTAATTCTTCCAACAAATTAAATAATCTCAATTATTTAATTAGTTCTTCCAAAATCATTCTAAATTAAATAATATCAATTGTTTAATTGTTTCTTTCAATAATATCTTCTCTAAATTTAAATAAATCAAATATTTATTTAAGTTGTCTATTTTTTCTAAATTGAGTTATCTCTAAATATAATTCAATCCTTGTGCACATGCAATTGAATATTCTAAATATTTAATTGAGCTAAAATATCTTCTCATCCTCATGCAATATTTATCCTCTAGTTCTATTCTCTTAACTAATTGATCTATTCTTTTAATTGATTTAATCTCTTCAGTTAACTCATTCTTCTATTTTATTAAGTCCTCTCATGCAAAATATAGCAAGACACATGTCTTCTTCTTATTTGTGCACGTTCCTCAAGCATTCTGTACCATTGATCTTCTCATTCTTTCTATACTATTGATCTTCTCTCTCTCAAGTCTATAAATTGAACTCAATTCCTCCATTTCATTCATCAAAGATTTTAGTATTGTTACTCTACAGGAATTATAGTGCACCTTTGGCACCCACATCATTCCTTTTTCTTGCGATAAACTTGTTACCATACCACTACCATTTTTGTGAAGCTCATCTTCATTACAAAGCACTATCATAGCCATTCTCCATTAACAATCTTTGAATAGCAAGGAAGTACACTCTTTGAGGGCATTATTCATACATGCAAGATCGATTAAGATAGGCAACTAATGGAAGCTATGAAGTATTAAGGTTTGCAAAGGTTTTTCATCTTTGTTTGTTTGATCTTGATTATTTCCCTTTTCGTTGAGTTTTGGGTATTATTGATATTGATATATTGATTATTCCTATTTATCCTACCATCGTTAAACCTATACCAGGGGCAAACTGGGGCATGTATCATTATCAAAAAAAATTTATGCTTGAAGCAACGTCATAAACTGCATTGCATCAAAGAGGGGCAAAATGTATACACCTAAAAATGACACGACTCTGCCCAAATAAATATTCTTAATATTTATTTAAGTCAAATTACTCTATCAATAAATAAATGAATAAGTATATTTATTTGATTCATATTCTTCCAACAATTTAAATAAAATTTATTTATTTAATTAAATTCCTAAATTCTTCTAATTCTTCCAACAAATTAAATAATCTCAATTATTTAATTAGTTCTTCCAAAATCATTCTAAATTAAATAATATCAATTATTTAATTGTTTCTTCCAATAATATCTTCTCTAAATTTAAATATATCAAATATTTATTTAAGTTGTCTATTTCTTCTAAATTGAGTTATCTCTAAATATAATTCAATCCTTGTGCACATGCAATTGAATATTCTAAATATTTAATTGAGCTAAAATATCTTCTCATCCTCATGCAATATTTATCCTCTAGTTCTATTCTCTTAACTAATTGATCTATTCTTTCAATTGATTTAATCTCTTTAGTTAACTCATTCTTTTATTTTATTAATTCCTCTCATGCAAAATATAGCAAGACACATGTCTTCTTCTTATTCGTGCACATTCCTCAACCATTATGTACCATTGATCTTCTCATTCTTTCTATATTGTTGATGTTCTCTCTCTCAAGTCTATAAATTGAACTCAATTCCTCCATTTCATTCATCAAAGCTTTTAGTAATGTTACTCTGCAGGAATTAAAGCACGTCTTTGGCACCCACATAATTCCTTTTGCTTGCGATCAACTTGTTACCATATCACTACCATTGTTGTGAAGCTCATCTTCATTACAAAGCACTATAATAGGCATTCTCCATTGACAATCTTGGAATAGCAAGGAAGTGAACTCTCTAAGGGCCTTATTCATACACACAAGATTGATTGAGATAGGAAACCAATGGAAGTTATGAAGTATTGAGGTTCGTAAAGGTTTTTCATCTTTGTTTGTCTGATCTTGACTATTTCCCTTTTCATTGAGTTTTGGGTATTATTGTTATTGATATATTGATTATTGATTATTCATTTTTACTCCAATTTTCCCTTAACACTATCTTATATACTTGGAGGACACCATTGATGGCATTCATCTCCCCTTTGATGTTGACTCTCATGGAGTTGCATCATCTTCTTTAAATGTGATGAGGGAACCTTCATACCCTCATGTTCTTTCTTCTCCTCTTCACTTGTCACATTTTGGCATTGGGTTGGAGATTCTTGAGCAACATTCAGAGGATTCATTTTTTTTTCTTTGGATCATGTTCTACATCAATTTCCCCTAGGTTATGTATTGTCACCTTCTTCAAGTAGGCCTAGGACTAATGATTTGGTTGTGGCTTCTTTCAATATCAACATGGTGACACTTGAAAAGAGTTCAGAGACATCATACATCTTGAGTTTTCTTCCTTCATATTCCTTGTAGGAATGGGAAGAATTCCTACATACATATTTGGTCTTGTTTCTTCCTAAGGGGAGGAACATTGTTTGACATTCTTGGATCATCTTCAACATTCATATTTGAGCATCTACCATCAGTGTAGGAGACTCTACATTGAGGGGGAGCTACATGGTATCTCTTCTTCATCTCTCTTATGGGGGGACTTTTTCCTCACATGGGGTTTCTTTTTCATACTATAGAGAGTATCTTATGTTTTCTCTCTTTTGGATAGGGGTTTTTTTCCTATGGATTTTTCTCTTTTTCTCCATTAGTGAGAGATTGTTTGTACATGGATACCTAACATGGCCTAGTATCTGAGACCCATCCATCTTTGCATGTTTACGTCTCCCTAAGTTACACTTAAGGGGGGGTGTTTGTGCAAACGAAGCATATTACCTAACTGGTTTCATATTAGGTCTTTATTCACACTTATCTAGTTAAGTTTACTTAGGGTAAACTTAGCATACTTATCACTTCATGTCTCATTTCATACGATTAAGACACTTTTCATAATCTTATGCCATCCTATCTTTTACCTTGGTCTTTATAACCAAGGGCTTCTCATGTATTGTAATATTGTTGTATCATATTGTGTATTTGCATCCTTTGAGAGAATAACATTATTCTCTCATTTTCGGTCTCTCTTGTGCTTTCATTAAAGTTCCTAGATCTTGGGTGGATACCTCCATAGCCAACTCTTATAGTTTGTCATAGAAGCATGATAGTAAAAACATCCCTAAAATATTGATTCTTTATGCTATAGATTTTCTTCATGGCCTTGTGCACTTTGTCAAACTTTCAAAGTTAGTCATCCTAACATGACTGTTAAGGAATCTTCAATATCTTGACATATTTGTAGATCGACATTAGGGATGGTGTGTCACCTTCATCAAACTTTCAGATTTGGTCTTCCATGCATGATCATAAATGAATCTATAAAAATTTGATGCTAGACATGAGATTTGACCTAACCCCAACCTACCTTCAGTCTTACATTAATGGCATTTTCCCCTGATACATGTGATTTTAGTTTTGTGCCCATTTGACCTAATTTTTTCACTCTTTTGCATTTAGTTCTCTATCTCCTTAGTGGTATATTGATTTATAGATCCCTACAACCTAGCTATGAGTTTGGATTGAATGGTGTGTCCTATTAATTGTTCACTTTGTGTAGCTAGGGTTAAAAATCTAGGGTAAAATCATAAACAACAATTATGAAACACTAACAAGCAAAATAGAGCACAAGATAGCATGAAAATCAAAATAACAAATGCAAATGTAAACCGGTCTCCATGCTAAACTTGATTCATCTCCATTTCTCTTCTCAATCTTGCATAAGAATGCATGATTTCAAAGGATTGATATGGGAGGAATGTTGGTTGCTCACTATTTTAGCATCATAAAAATGACATAAGATGAATGATTCAAACACTCTAATGTCATTTCGACAGCATAAGGATACTTGAAAACTCAATGCATGCAAATGACTTGTGAGAGGGTTGATTTATAGGAAGTTAGTGATTTGAACGAATGGTTGTGATTGAAAGTTGTTTTCAATGATGTGGATAGCTAGGATAAAATAGGTTTTCCCACTCCATGAGTTATAGTCATGTGACAAGTGTGAGAAGGAGAATAAAAGGAGACTTATTAGTTGGACATGTGAAGGATATTAAATGAAAGTTGTACTACCACACATGACTCAATTGAGACGTGGACAAGTTGGAATGTGGTGAGAGGTGAGGACCTAATTCAAATATTTTATTTGAATTAGTTGGGACATGTGAAAGGGATAATTTAAATAAATATTTTATTTATTTAAATTAGAGACAAGGTGGGAAATTAATTAAATAAATAGGATTTATTTAATTAATTGGCTAGTGGGATAAATGGAAAATTAATTAAATAAATAGAGATTTATTTAATTAATTGGCTTGTGAGATAAATGGGATTAGGAGTGGGATTAGAACAAAATGTTATATGATGTCTCTAATAATGTATTTGACTAGGTGTTGCAAGACATGGACAAATTTGGGTGTCTACATTTTGTCCCTCTTTGAGATGATGTTCGAGATGATGAGATTTATGTTGAGTAACATCATTTCAAAGAAGTTAAGGTATGGATAGAGGAAAAGGATAATGATGTGGGATGATGATGGAAAGGTAGGATGATGATGCCCCATTGAGAGGATGGACAGGTTGGACAAATATGGGTGGGGTCTCAAAATGAAAGGGTTTGGTCAAGAAAGAAAGATAAGGGAATGGATAGAAGAAATGAATGATGCATTATACTGCAATGAAGGTGAGCAACTATGGTGTTTGATATAGCACTAGACATTATGCACCAAGGTATATAAGGACCATGGTAACGATGTGTCTTGTGTACCTAGCATAATACAACCTTGTCTAAATGTATGAGGAAGAAAACTTAAAGCATTAAAGTCCTAATGTACAAAAGGTATGATATGACCTTAGATGCAAAGTTTAATGAAAAAGCTATTCCAACATACACAAGATATGAATATTAGTTGGAAATGCTATGGAGTTGATACAAATGCAAGATAAAAATGATAACACACACAAGAAAGCAAGCAAGAATGCACAAATGATACAAAAATAAACAAGATATTACCCCTATCAAGCTATAAACCAATGATTGATTGATTGATTGATGATAGTGTTTTCATTGCGGGGAATGATAAGTGTTGTCATTGTGGAGAAAGATATATCCCTAGATCAACAAAAGGATGTGGGAACGATATATCTCATTGATAATGATTGATTGATTGGTTGGGTTTACAACAAAGCTAGGATCAAGACCAAAGGATGTGATTGGATAATTTTACAAGATTGATTAACTTGATTGTTATGGATTGAGGATGACTTGCATTTGGATCATCACTTGGATTGATTTGATTAATTGTGATGATTGGATTTCAATTTGATGGAGTGATTTGAAAAATTGGGTGATCTAATTGAAGAATTGATGAATTGGAATGATTTGATTTTTTGATTGAAATAATTTGATTGATTTGATGGATTGATTGGATTTGATCTAATTTGATGGAATTGATTTGATAGATTTGATTTGATTTTGAATTTGATGGATTGATTTTGATTGATTTGATTGGATGGATGGATTTGATTGATGAATTGATTTGAGTTTGATGATTGATTTGATGATTTGATGGATTGATTGGATTTGATTGGATGAATTGATTTGATTGATGGATTGAGTGATTTTATTGCTTGGATTTTTGTTGGAAATTTGATTTTTTTTGTATTTTGGGAATATGTGATTTTTTCTTAGATTTTTTGAATATTGTGATTTTTTTGTATTTTTGGAATGTTTTGGTTTTTTTGAGTTTTTGGAATGTTTTGATGTTTTTTGGATTTTTGGGAATATTTGATTTTTTTTTGGATTTTGAAATGCTTTCATTTTTTTGGATTTTTGACATGTTTTGTTTTTGAGATGGCATTGGATGACAATTTGGATAGCCTTTGTGCTAGACACCAATGAGAAGGGGAGAGAAAGTCTAGATGCAAAGATGAAGGTAGGATTCAATGGACAAAAGGATGGATGATAGTAAATGAGATGGAAGGCTCATCATAGATAGATGGGTAAGAGGATAGGCCATAGTAGAATGGATGGAAGACTCGTGATATATGGATGGATTAAGAGGATATGCCATAGTGGAATGGAATGGACATATGCGTAAGAAAGAAAGGATGTGATCTCCAAAGACTATGTCACATAGGAATAACATGCACCATTCTAGGTAGTAATACTTAGTATTTTACATGACAATGCTTTTGACAATAGGATAATGATGTGATTGATTGGAAACGATAAGGCATATCAAGAGATATCCAAAGCATTTGTCAACATTTTGCTCCCATGTCTTTATCAAGATCAAAAGGAGGAAGGGATGACGAATGAACTCAATAGGATAGGTATATGGGTGTAATGGATAAGGATGGTAGGATGGTATGGTAATGGTATGATGGGATAGATAGGAAGGAAATGGTAGATTGGATGAGACAATGTGCCCCCAAGTGTAAGTGACATAGATAATCAACCTACACATGATGTCTGTTTGCTAGGTTTTCATCATGGTACTTATCCAAGGCGCCACCAAGGGTGGTTTTCACCATTGGACGAAGGGATTTCTCTTTACTATTTTGAATTTTTGTTTATAGGAGAAGGGGAATATGGATAGGAGGGACTCAAGTGTCTAGTTCCATGAAGGGTGATAGTCCCAATAGATGAATGCCATTGCATGGACCATGTCAAATGTCATTATGCTCATTGTTGTTGGTAGGGGATTTCAAGAGAGCGAGATGGACTAAGTAGAGAGTGAATTATGAAGGTAATGCTAGTGGATTATGATGTGGATTATGAAGGGAATGCTAGTGGATTATGATGTGGATTATGTAGGACTTATGCAAAAGGATGGATGAAAGGTTTATGCAAAAGCATGGACCATAGGTCCAAGTGATGGGGACAATATGTAGGATAGTGGATGAAGGATGGGGAGATGGAAGTATGTGAGAATGGAATCACGACCAATGGTTACAAACACTGAGATAAACATTGAATATTTTTATGGGAAGGTGGTGTAGGAAGCATGGCAATGTTTGCGTAGGAGATTGGTGATGTAGTGACTTAGGTACCCACATAGACTTAGTTTTTTTATGATTTTTGTTTTGTTTGTGGGATTTTTGGAGTTTTTGAATGGAAGGGGATGGTTGAGATTTTTGAGATATGGATGTTCCATTTGACTTACTTGATTTTTTCTTAGGGACCCAAACCATTTTGTTTTTGGACTTTTCTTTTGGAGGTATTGGATTAGGTAGATTTTTTAATGTACTTGACATTTATTCTTTGCATTGATGTCCCAAGGTATTAGGATCTTTAGGATTTTTTTCTTTATGGGTAGAGGCATCCAAATTTGTACTTTTGAATCCAATGGGTTTGGTTGGATAAGTGGAAGCTTCATGTTTAGAATATATATGCATTTTTTGGTCATGACTAGGCTTTTTAGGGGACTTATGGATAAGTGGATAATTAGGCATTGGTAGAAGTGGAGGAAAAGTGGATGGAGGGATAGTAGGAGTTAGAAGTAATGGAGATAAATTGGATGGTGGAAGGTGTATGGTCACATTCTTTTAACATTTGTAGGATGGTGGAGTTGGAATGGCAACATATGTTTTGGGTATATGATTAGGTTTATGATGGAAAGTGGTGAACTTAGGATGTGTTAGTTAACAGATTTGTCACCTAACTCTATATACTCATGCCTAGACAAGTGACAAATGTAATCAATAGTTGAGCCTAATATATTGGTATTTTATAAAGGGTCTTTGCTTCTTTAACAAGGCTCAACTTCCTTCAATAGATATTCTTATGAATGAAAACTAGGATTGCTTTTAACCAAAAAGAAAAATAAAGGAAGAGCTTTTGACTAGAAAGCGATAAAGGCATATTTACAACCAAACTATAAGAAGCTCAAAGACTTCCACAAACATAACATTTATGAATTTATACAAACTGATATCATACACCATGTATTCACCACTTCAAACAATGTATCGAAAGATAAACAATTTGCAGCAGTGAGCAAGAACTACATATATCCAACCACCTTGATGCACAAATATCACCAACACTAGCAACAACACATTCAACATAAGAAGAATATGAATCTAAATAACCACAACACAAAGTCCATCATCATTTAAAAGTCCATTGTATTGATTTTCATTGCATGTATCAAAAAAGTTGAAACATAAAGACCAAAATTTTCTATCACCTTCCCAACACAAAGTTTGTCAAAAGATCCCCCAAAAATTGACTATTTATTTAGACTATATAGCTAAGCTGAAAAGTAACTATGTTAAAAACCATAATGACTTCTTGAAACAGCTGGTTAAAAGATGTTTAAACAATAATAATAAGGGGCCCTCCAGAGCCAATACTTTTTAGACCTAGCATTTAAAAACAACTTAAAGCATGAAAAATGAAATCAATTGAGTATTTCCAAATCCTCATAGCCATTGTCCACTTCATCCATTTCTTCCTCTTCCTTTGCCTATTTGCCTTCTCCCATGCCAGTTTGTGTCATTTGGGGTGCATGTACTCATAGCCTTGCCTTGTATGTTATGTACTGATTAATTATAGGTGTCAATGACATCCCAAGTGGAACTCCTATCATACTAATTTGACATTTATTTTTTATCTCTGCTCTATCAACATCCACCACCTTTTGGTGCACCTCATCAAATGCATTTCTGGTAGTGTTGATAAAGGTCACCATGTTTGTAAGTCTCCACAATGATTCCCCTGCTATTACATGATAATTAATTATTTCATCATTTATTACCTTCTTGAAATTTTGTTTTATTTCTTTGACATCTAGTAGTTTCTAATCATCAAACCTATTAGCCTTGACTTGTAAAGTGGCAAAATTCATCTTAATTCTTATCATCTCTACATAATAGGTCGCAATTAGCTTCCTCATTTCATCTTCTATCACTATCACAAGATAGAGCTTCCATTCAACTACATCAGCCCCTATAGGTGTATCTAGTTCTCCATGATTTGTTAACACCTCCTCATCTACTAAGACACTAGGATCCATATTGGTTGTTTCTTGTATTTCCTTAGAAGCTAAAGATAGACTATGATGATCACTTCTAGCCTTGTCAAATTCTACTATCAAAGCTTCCCTTTTCTCATAAATAGAATCAAACAATTTAACTACCTCCTCTATGAACACAAGACCATCAAAAATAACTTTTTCAACCCACTAATCCATAGTATTTCTTAAGGACAATGATATTTTTACTTGTTGAAGCAAGTTAGATTCGAGAACATGGAGGCTAGCATCTAGGTGAGTTTTAGCTGAGCATTTTATTATCTTAGCAACTGAATTAATAAAAGATGACAAAGAACTTACATAGGCTAGTAACTTAGAATTCTCCTCCTGTAGCCCCTTGACCCTTTTGATATGTTGTTGACTGAGTCTTTAACATGGTAAAGGTCACCTTCAGCAGTAGAATGTCTCAAATCCACTCTTCTCATCCTGAAGTTAGCTTCTATCACTTCATCCTCATTCTTGTCACCCAATGGATCTACAATTTCTAGAAATTGATTTCATGAGGTAGGGTTAGTTATCATCCTTGACATTCTCATGGCACATTTGGGCTTAGTAGTACTTTGTAGCAAATTAGCTATAGTGTCAATACCTTCATCTACAGGTGGCGTATATCTCTTTTTCCTTTGAACAACATTCTTCAGCCAACTCAGAGATGAGGTAGGAACATTAGCAGTGCTAACAACAGCAATTAGAGGCATAGATTGAGAATTTTGTTCTAGGGGTTCATTTTGATAGGGAGAATTTGGTAGACTTAATAGAGATCACAGCAAACTATCTTTGACAATTTGAGAGAAAATGAAAGAATCACTATCACTTACAAGATTATTAATAGGTGGCACATGGTGTGCCTTTGATGAAGAAGAAGCCATTCTACTGTTCCCTTTTGCTAGTTGATTGTCTTGCTCACATACCGTCTTCTCTTTTCTAGCCTCCTTAGGGGGCTTGTCGCCATCCCCATTTGATTATGAGTTGACTCTTTGAAGAGTCAGCTCCAAACTAGTTTGAGACCTACTCTGGCCTTAAGAGGTCGAATCTTTAGGTGTTGTAGAACTGACACATTTTTTCACTTTTCCCTCTAGCTATTTCTCTGTCCTTCTCAACACTTAGAGGGAGAGAAACTTCACATCCATAACTTATTTATTAGACCATCTCATAGGTGGTAGGGGCTTCATTGACGTGACATGATAACCTTCCTCTACGATATCTGAATTGTCATCATCTATGTCAGGGCCTTGGATATTCATCCTAAAAGCTCAAACCTGGTCACTAGTTAGCCTCATCCATTTTCTCCTTTGCACTTCCCTCTCATCTAAGTAGTCCTCCCAAAAATCTTCAAGTTGAGGCTGATGCAGATAAGAGCCACCTCCATGTATATTTTCTTTTAAAAAAATTTTATTGGTAAATGCTGCACGAGGTGATAAACTATGGAGACTAAATTCTGACAATAGCTTGTCAACATTTTTAGCACTATCATTACTCTTGTAGGAATAGAAAGACATGGACACCGGGAAAGGATACCTCTTCTTCTTCATAGCATGATATTTTACATTCACTAACACCATCTGACGACACAACTCCAAAAGAACAAGGTAGTTGGATGGGTATTGTGGCAATTTCAATGGGGCATTTTCATAACTCCCAATCCTCAAATAAGAAAAGTGATCAAACTTTATGTAAAAACTCCCAAATTTCATTACCAGAGTGGCCACTTCAACTAAAAATATTCACTCCATTGAGCCATCAATTTTCTTAGTCAACAACATAGAAAAAGCATCATTTACTCACTTGAAATCTTTCATACATTCAATTCTCTATAATTGAGGGAAAATTTGATACATGGGTGTGCCAGCTGCAGGACTTCCTTCAATCTTTAGGCCAAGCCAAGAAGCCTATCTTCGAGCCAACACATAAACTAATTGGGAACACATGTGGAAACTTACATTTCTTGTGAAATTTACCAACTGTTCATGCAAAATTTCACTAATAATTCTCACCCAATCAATGCGGTGGTCTCCACAAATCAGAAAAATGAATCTACACATCCAAAACTCAAATGTATCTAGTTCTAGGTTCCCAACTACTTGATTTAACAAAGTTATCATATCTGAAATCTCCTCTTTAAAATGGCTCCTCTTAAGATGGGTGGGAAGCCATGATTTCCCAGTCTTCTCAATGTCTAACCAGCTCTTGGTGATGTGAGTATGACACCAACCTTTTCTTTCATTATAATAATTCCAGGCAGAGGACACAGAAGCATCATCATTGTCTTCATATTCCTCCAAATTCAGAGCTAGGGCAACGGATTCAGAATTAATTTTTGCCATGATGGAACCGTCAGGGGCTCTTATCTCTTGGGACTCTAGAAAGTAATTGTTAGCACATGCCACCATCAATTTAGGATAATGCATTGTGGGTAGGAAACCTCCAGCTTTATCCAATCCACTATTAACAACCATTTCTACTAAAGGAGTCTATTTTCTATACTACATTCTTCTCTAGAAATCCTTGAAATCAACATGCCCCAAATTCGTATTCCTTACTCCGGACAAACCATTCTCCACAATAGAAGCCATAGGAATTCCTTCAAACTTGAACTTCATTTTCATAGATTTGAGAAACCAAACAACCAGAGACTCCAAAGCACATACAGACAACATATGGAAATGCAAGGTAGTAATAGGAAGTGTTGTACTTTTATAGCAGAGTAAAACAAGAAAAAGATAGGAACTGCTAATCGTGCTAACCTACAAGAGTGGTGTTATGTTGATATTCTGCATGTAGCAAGCTAGTCGTTTATTACTCTACAACACATCACCTTAGTGAAATGATACAACCTTAGGTGATAGAGAATTAATTAAGAACCCATGTCACTTCACATAAATTGGCTTATAGGGAACATTCAATTTTGGCAGTGAATTCATCTTTAAAACTCATTAATACATATCTAAAGCTTGCCTCCGAAGAGTGTACCACTGTGTTCTCATGTACTTCTAATCAAATGTGAAGTGACAAGTGTCTTTCTTTTATACCATATGCTAGCGCAACAAGGACACCATGAGAAGGAATAAGTTCTTTAAAATCAGCAAGTTGGGCAGAAATGGAACTTTTGAACTTTGATAACAGAGGTTTGAAAGTTCAAAGAACTTACGACCTCTTGAAAACATAGAAGTCTTATAATGCCAAGGAATAAGACATGAAGGAAACTTAAGACATTGAACTTGTGGTCATGTTAGGTAGTCAGGTGGTTTAAGAACTTTTGAACTCCAACTTTGGTTCAAGAATGCAAAGGATCATTGATGACTCAAAAAATGACTAAGTAAAGTTTAACTTGGAGTAAAGAAACAAATAAGTGACATACAAAGGATGAAGAAAAAGCTAAGGCATGAGTGATTTAGTAAATTTTTTGAAATGGGACAACAATAGGCTCAAATTGGGGATAAGGACTAAGGAGGACATAGAGAATCCAGACAAACTATGGCAACCAAGCCTTATTCCAAGGGCAATAGAGTCACACCAAAAATGGGATAACACAAGCAACAAGAAAACAAGGAAAGAAACTATGGTACAAAACAAAGCTTGGAGAAGTTACCAGTTATATAGCTTCAAATATTTCCCATTGTAGGCAAGAGGAGGTGAGGTTTCATCTATGTATGCCAGCAAGAATGCATTCTCTCCAATAACTTCTCTAATTTTGAAAGGTCCCTTCCACAGGGGATCAAATTTCTTATGTGCTCCCTTTGCTTCTCTTCTCCTATCCCACAAAAGTACATAATCCCCTATAACAAAGTTCCTTTATTTAGCCCTTTTGTCAAAGATCTTCTTAATAGTCTATTGATGTTTAGAAATTCTATCCATAGCAATGCTCCTTTGCTCTTCCAAATGACTCAAGTATAGTATCCTCTTCTCCAATGTTGATTGAAAATGCTCATCTTCAATTGCCTTTTGCAAATTTAATGCAGACAATTCCAAGGGAATGGGAATTGAACTGTCAATTCCATAGACCAACTGAAAAGGAGACATACCAATAGCTCTTTTATATGTTATTCTATAAGCCCAAAGAGTATTGTACAAACTCTTATGCCATCCCCTTTGGTTTTCACCTACTAGCTTCTTAACAATTGAAATGAGATTTTTGTTACTTGATTCAGCCCGCCCATTGCCTTGTGG
This sequence comes from Cunninghamia lanceolata, assembly GCA_027924645.1. NCBI lineage: Eukaryota > Viridiplantae > Streptophyta > Pinopsida > Cupressales > Cupressaceae > Cunninghamia > Cunninghamia lanceolata. The sequence goes on along the minus strand of BSBN01000377.1, from coordinate 24,087,625 downwards.
ATAATAATCAGATGAATGGGCAAGGATAATACCATAATCATAACAGAAAAGAGTAAAACTTAGTAGAGGAGAAACTAGAAGCATTATCAATCACAAGCTTCCTAGGTACACCAAATCTAACCAATATGTTCTCTTTAAGAAAAGTGCAGACTACCTCAAAAGTGATATTCTTCATGGGAACTGATTTTACCCACTTGGTAAAATAGTCTGTAGCTATCAGGATATGAGTATGTCTAACACTAGAATTTGGATTAATAGGCCCAATAAAGTCTAATCCCCATTGCTGAAATGGTTCATCTATAACCATGGGTATCAGAGGTAAGGCAACTAATTGAGGCCTACCTGTAAACTTCAAATATTTCTCACACTTTGACACCCAATTGTATGTATCCCTAAACATACTAGGCTACTAAAAACATTTCCTTAATATCTTAAAGGCTATTACCAATGCTGAGAAGTGTCCTCCATAGGCTTCATCATGAAAAGTCTCTAGTAGTTTCTTCTGTTGCTTCTTGTCTACACATCTCAGAAATGTTCCATCTATGCCCCTTTTATATAGATTACCTTCCCAAAACATATTTATTTTTGTTAAGTTTTAGATTTCTCTTTTCTTTGGCAGAGAGGTGAGATGGGAAATCACCATAAGTTAAGAAATAAGAAACATCAGAAAACCAATCATCAGTAGTACTAGTGAAAAGGACTAAGGGCAACCCCTCACTTTCATCAACCTTGTTCTCAGAAATCATCTTGCATAATCCTTTACCTTTGACCAGGTTAGTGAGTTTGATTTCAACATCATACTCCTGAACCTTGGCTATCCAAGCTCCTCTATTATTGCACGCAGTCTCCTGTTGTGTAAGGATACTTTTTACAGCTGATTCTGGTACATAAACAACATGTGAATGTAAGATATAAAATCTAAATCTTTTTAAAGCTTTCACCACAACATATGCATGCTTCTCTAAAGTAGAATATTTTCATTCATTTCTCTTCAATGGCATACTCACGAAGGCAATTGGGGCCTGTTGCAAGTATGTGCCTAATTGGTGTTGTCATTGATGTCAACATATCCTTGTTGTCATTAGTGTCAACTGTATATTATTATATTACTTGTTAAGAATACTTGTATGTTGAGGATATTGAGAAAATTAGCCTCTCCGGAAGAAAGAAGTGAGTTACAAAGAAGTGTAGTACAGACAGTGATTTGTATGCTGAAGAATAGTCTGGTAAACTGCTCTATATTTATTTCTACTTAAATATCATGGTCTGTGGATTGGAAGTAAGTTAGAGGTATGTCTGAGGCTACTACATTTTAGGTCTAAGCCATCCACATGAAGATCTGAGTGAGTTGTGTTCACCAGAGTAAAACCTATTTTTTTTGTAAGTTCAGCTAAGACAGGAAGATAGTATTTGGCTCCATATTCCTCCACAATAAATTATTTTTCTCTATGGTTCTAGAGGGAAGTTTGGGATGATGATAAGTGCCTACAGTTGTAATGTTTTATGGTTTGGTGGTTTGCAAGATATCTTTCTCTTATGACAGTTGAAGACAGTGAAGTTCATGTGTTTTAGTGAGAAGTTTCCTATGGATAAAGTGGTTAAGGTTCATATGATTACTCCTGATGATTATAACATTCTTGTGGATGTCTCCTAATCATGTTCATATTTGTACTTTCATCTATGTTAAGAAATTGAGATGTTGTGTGAAAATTATTCCCAGATAATGTAACATGTAACCAGTCTTGGTTGACCTAGTTGATCCCAGTGATTGCAAAGATCTCTGGAAGATTGTGGAAGCATGTTGTGGCATGGAAGATCATGTTTAAGTCCTAGCTAAGGCATGGTGTGATCTACATTTCATTCCATTTGCATAATGTTACAATAGGTCAGGACCTATTTTGTAAATGTTTGTAATACTGACCTTGGAGATTGTTCCAATGGTTGATGATTGTGATGCTAACCTTGATGATCATTCCAAGGTTGATGTTGTGTATAAATACTTGTAGTTGAGTCATGGAAAAAGTGTCCTTGAGCGAAGATGGGAAGATAATGAGAAAGGTCAAAAAGGTAGAGAAGAGTAGAGGTAGAACATAGTAGAGATTGCATGGGTGTGATGTGAATATGTGAATAACAGAGCAGTGACACAAATTAGTGAATATGAAGAGTTGGGATTTAGAATTTAGCTATTAAATGACTACACCTAGCGTAGTGGCAGATGGTTAAGAAGTATTTAGTTTTCATTTGCAATCTGATTGGAAGAAAGCTTTCATTATCAAGGTAGTGAGCATACAGTGAGCCTTCAACAGGGTTTAACAACCCTCAGGGTTTAACAACCCTTATTGCAATCTTGCTAGGTTTAGGGTTGAGGCAGTGAGCTTGCTAGACCTAGTTGTACTTCATGGCATTGAGCCATCTTGTTCTAGGCCCATGGAGTGACCAAGCTTGAACATTATTTTTGTAAATATTGCAATATATATTTGAGAGCTAATCCTATCTGTGTTTTTTCCCTTCTTGGGTTTTCCACATAAAAATCTTGGTGTCTATGTGTCATGCTTTTGTGGTTGTTGTTCATATGCATTTTGTGCTTCTATTTAATTAATTTTGGAAAATGGTTGAATGTTAAATGGCATCAAAAGATTCGTAGAACACTGATTCACCCCCCCCCCCCCCCCCTCTCAGTATTCCTGACACTCAACAATTGGTATCAGAGCAAGGTTCCTTGGATAAAGTTTAATAGCTTAAGGAAGATCTGGGATAGTATAATAATGGAAACAAGAAGGTATGGAAATTATGAGAGATACAACCAACTAGAAGTAGCTCTTATGGATCTTGAAAATTTTGAAGTAGACATCAGGAATCTGAAAGAAAATTTGCAACAAGTTGATGAATGCATCTTAAAGATGAAAGAGAAAGTCAAGAAATTCAAAGACAAATATAAAGAAGTCAGTGACCAATTATTATTAGCAAATGCATCCCTAAATAATTTGGAAGACAAAGTTATAGAAAGAACAAGAGTAAAAGATGATCTAAATTTGATTGTGAAGAACATATCAGAAGATTGTGCAAAACTTGAAGAAGAAATTGCAAATCTAAAAATAGACTTGGAAAAGGCCAAAATCTTTGAAGAAAAATTCATGATAAGCAGTGCAAAGCTTGATGAAGTGATTACTAGCCAGAAGAGAGCTAATGATAAGAAAGGTTTGGGATTTGAGAAAGGAGAAAGTTCAAACTCTAGTCAAATAAGCATTGAGTCAAGGCAAAACAAAGGATACCAATTCAGAAATCAAAGAAGAAGACCTAGAAGACCTCTGACCAGACAACCAAATGCTCAAATGTACCCAGCTTTTCATGGTTATTATAATTCATGTAATAAGTTTGTTCATTAGGCTACTTAATGTAGTAGTAATATAAATCAAAAGGTTCCATCATTCTCTAGTCAGTGTTTCAATTGTCATAGAGAAAGTGAATGTAGAAATCAAATCAAGAAAAGTTTCAACAATGTGAGAAATAAACAATCCTTCAAAGGAAGATGTTTTACTTGCAATAAAATTGGTCATAAATTTGTTGTATGCAGAAGTAAAGTGAGTCAAAATCCTATTAGGTGCAATGCATGCTATAAAATGGGAGACATGGCAAATGAGTGTAGAAATCAAGTGAGAAACGACTATGGAAAGAATAGGACAATTAAATGATTCAGTGGCTATTGTTATATATGTAATAAATTTGGGCATAAATATAACCTATGCAGGTCAAGGATGAATGAAAGGAACAATGATAAGAAAAATACTATGTGATTTAATTGCAACAAGCCTAGACATATTGCAAGATTTTGCAGAAGTAAGAACATGAAGGATAATCAAGAAGAATTGAAGAAATTAGTGGAAAAGGTTGATCTGGAAGAAGTCAAGAAGGAGATGAACAAGGTCTAGGTCAAGAAAGAAGTAAATGAAGTTAGAGATGAGTCTACACCAAATTTTGGAGCAGATACTTCCTCCGGGAAGTAAACTAGGAACTTTGGCTCAGGGGGAACTGTATTGAAAATTCTAAATCCCCTAGCCAGATAGTCAATATTGAGATTTGACACAAAGATATGATGCAAAGATTTATATGGAAGATTTCTTGAAAGGAACTTTGTAGATCAAGGCATAAAAGGATTCTAGTCCAGAAGCCCAAAATGACTAAAGTATGAGCAGTATATAAAGTAAGTAACAAAGATTGGATCAATATGACTCTGTAGTTGAAGATCATTATATGTGGTTTAGGTATGTTAAGAGGTCAATGATGATTGTTGGATATGAATTCTAGAGCCTCATTTGGTCCACATTGGGAGTTATGATGTGACAGATGAATTGGTCAAGTATGTACTTAAGGGACAAGCTAATGGGTCATGAATTTTGGCTAAGTATCTAACTAATAAAATCAAGTGACAAGGCTCTAGTATTCTAGTCCACTTGGGTATCCTATTGAAGATAATGCTCTGCAGTTCTGGCTTATGGTTATTGATTAGTGATTACATCTACATTTATAAGTTTGTCTTATCTTGATAATTGGCTTGAGAATAATGAGTAATAGAAGTTCATGATTGTCTTCTTTGGAAATGATTTGAACATCTGCAAATAAACTCAGAGTTGAATGATTATGAATTAGATGAGCTTTCAAGGCAATGATTGGGAATGAGATATAACTAAGGATCTAATGCTTAAGGTCTGATAGAGGAGGTGAGTTCACATCAAATGAATTCAATATTTTTTGTAAAGAAAAAGGGATAAATAGACAATTATCTGCTAGGACTCCTCAATAGAATAAAGTTGTTGAAAGGAAGTATATGATAGATCAAGAGGCTGCTAGATCAATGATGAAGGAAGTTGACCTACTGGATGTATACTGGAGAAAAGATATACATACTACTCAAGTCAAAAGTGCTACAATAAGAGTTTGGAAAAGATCATTGAGAGTGCTAATATGAAGGTTGATGAAGTCAGAGAAAGAATATCATATCTGAGTAGCTATTAATCAAATGGACCCGTTGAACAAGAAGACAATCAAGTTGAAGAAGAAGAAGTTCCAGAAATAACTCCTGAGATCCCTAGAGATTGTATATAAGTACCACACTGAAGACCAGTTCTTGGGTAAAAAGAGCAAAGGTGCATTGGAAAAGAAAAAGAATTGTAGATGAATAGGTAAATCTCTATTGAATCTATGGATGAGGTATGCAAGGATAAGTTTTCAATCAAGACAATGGAAAAAGGAACTAATGCAAAATATGAAGAATCAAACTTGGAAACTTGTCTCAAGATCAGAGATTAAATTGAATGACAATAGAGAAGTGGTGAGGAATAAGGCAAGCCTATGTGTAAAAGGTACTCACAAGTGGAAAATGTTGCTCTAATGGCACAAATAGAGACTATTAATTTGTTTTTAGCCTTTATAGCATGTAAGGACTTCAAATCAAATGTGAAGACTACTTGCTTGAATGTCAGGTTGAAGAAGACATTGTTTCAACTAGACTGAGCATGCAAAAGAAAACTTGCAGACAGAGTCAAGTTTGAACCTTTGAGAAGACAAGATATGTTACTCCATAAGTGATAGCATGTGAATGTTCTAATGTGAGCTAGATACAGTCTAATGTGTACTCCTAAGGGGGAGTAGTCAAAGCAATAAAAGGAAAAAGGTGTAGCAATGTAGGTAGTAATCAGAGATGGTTGTTGAAGTCAAGAGGATTATGAAGTTACCTCTCAGGGGAAGTAGGTAGATGATGCTGATATGAGTTTCTGATAAAGAGTAGTAAGTATTGCAGTGCTACTGATAGAGGAAATAGTGTAGTAACAGCAAGATCCAAAGGTGAGAATCAACAAACCAAGAAGGAGAGAACTTCACATGAAGAACCAAAGTTGCAGTCAGGGAAAGCATCAAGTAAAGGAGGAGTAGTCAGTTGAAGAAAGTTCAGAAGAGAGATAGGATCAGAGCAAAAAAGTGCAAGTATGTGCCCTTTGCCATTAATGTCAAAGGAGGAGAGAAGTCATGTGAAAAACTTAGATAGACAAAGAGTGCATGTGTGTAAAGAGAAAGGGGAAGGATCTTGTCTTGATGGTTGTTGCAATTTTTCACATCATATGTTGCCATCTATGACAAAGGGGAAGATTGTTGCAAGTATGTACCTAATAAGTGTTGTCATTGATGTCAATATATCCTTGTTGTTATTGGTGTCAACTATATATTATTCTGTTACTTGTTTAGAAGACTTGTATGTTGAGGATATTGAGAAAATTAGCCTCTCCAGAAGAAACAAGTGAGTTACAAAGAAGTGAAGTACAGAGAGTGAGTTGTATACTGAAGAACAGTCTGGTAAACTGCTTCACATTTATTTCTTCTTGAAGATCATGGTTTGTGGATTGGAATTGAGTTAGAGGTATGTCTAAGGATGCTACATTTTGGGTCTAAACCATTCGCATGAAGATCTGAGTGAGTCGTGTTCACCAGAGTGAAACCTATTTTTTTATTTAAGTTTAATTGGGACAGGAAGATAGTATCTGGCTCCTCATTCCTCTGCAATAAAGTATTTTTCTCTATAGTTCTAGAGGGAAGTCTAGGATGATGATAAGTGCCTATAGTTGTAATGGTTCATGGTTTGGTGGTCCGCAAGCTATCTTTCTTTTATGATAGTTAAAGACAGTGAAGTTCATGTGTTTTGGTGAGAAGTTTCCTATGGATACAGTGGTTAAGGTTCATGCGGTTGCTCTTGATGATTATAGTGTGCTTTTGGATGTCTCCTAATCATGTTCATATCTAGACTTTGGTCCATGTTAAGAAATTGAGATGGTGTGTGAAGATGTTCCCAGATAATGTAGCATGTAACCAGTCTTGGCCAACCTGGTTGATCCCTGTGATTACAGAGATCTCTGGAAGATTATGGAAGCATGTTGTGGCATGGAAGATCATGTTTGAGTCCCAGCTAAGGCATAGCATGACCTACATTTCATTCCCTTTGCATGATGTTGCAATAGGTCAAGACCTATTTTGTAAATGTTTGTAATATCGACATTGGAGATTGTTCCAATGGTTGATGATTGTGATGCTGACCTTGATGATTATTCCAAGGTTGTGTAGTGTATAAATACTTGTAGTTGAGTCATGGAAAAGGTGTCCTTGAGCAAAGATGGGAAGATAATGAGAAAGGTCAAAAAGGTAGAGCAAAGAAGAGGTAGAGAAGAGTATAGGTAGAACATAGTAGAGAATGTATGGGTGTGATGTGAATATGTGAATAATAGAGTAGTGACACAAATTAGTGAGTATGAAGAGTTGGGATTCAGAATTTAGCTATTAAATGATTGTACCTAGCATAGTGGCAGATTCTTAAGAAGTATTTATTTTTCATGTTCAATCTAATTGGAAGCAAGCTTTCGTTATCAAGGCAGTGAGCTGACAGTGAGCCTTCAACTGGGTTTAACAACCCTAAGAGTTTAACATCCCTTATTGTAATCTTTCTAGGTTTAGGGTTGAGGCAGTGAGCCTGCTAGACCTAGTTACACTTCATGGCAGTGAGCCAGCTTGTTCTAGGCTCATGAAGTGCCCAAGCCTAAACATTATTTTTGTGAAGATTCCAATATATATTTAAGAGCTAATCCTCTTGCTGGTTTTTCCCTTCTTGGGTTATCCACGTAAAAATATTGGTGTCTATGTGTCATGCTTTTATGGTTGTTGTTCATATGCATGTTGTGCTTCTATTTAATTAATTTTGGAAAATGGCTGAAATTTAAAGGGCATCAAAATATTTGTAGAACACTGATTCACCCCCCCTCTTAGTATTCCTAACACTCAATAGGGCTGCTATCCCCTATTGATTTTTCTATAACAAAATCGCTAATAGGGCGTGCTCAGACGCATAGCAATAGAGAATAAAATCCTTTTGAAAATTAGGATGCATAAGTGTGGGTGCATTAGCAATGGCTACTTTAATATCCTCGAATGTTTTCTTACCTTTAGTACTCCACTTAAATACATGATGCTATTTCATCATTTCTGTGATATGCCTAATCAACTCAGCAAAGTCGAGAACAAATCTTCCTAGAAAGTTTACTTGACCAAAAAAGGATCTCATGTTACTCTTGGCTGTAGGAAAACTCAACTATTGAATTGCCCTGACTCTTTCTGGATCAATCTTTATCCCATCCTTAGTGACAATATCACCTAGTAGCTTTCCTTCTGTAGAAACGAAGATTGACTTCTTTGGATTTAATGAAATTCCATGTTCTCTGCAACGTTGCAGGACTACCTCTAAATCATGCAAGTGATCAGCTCTTTTCTTAGAGAAGAGTGTTAAATCATCAAGAAAACAATGATAATCTTGTTATTTAAATCACCAAAGGTTAGATCGATTTCTCTCTTAAATGCGGCCCCATCATTAATGAGGCCGAAAGGCATCCTGTTGTATGCAAAGACACCAATAGGAGTAGTAAGGGATGTTTTGTGTTGATCTTCTAGAGCCACTTCAATTTGATTATACCCTAAAAATCCATCGAGCAAAGACATCATCTTTGAACCAAACACAGTTTGCAAGATATGATCCATTACTGGTAAGGGATAGTTATCTTTCAGGGATGCTTGATTTAAATTCTTGAAATCAACCCAAATTCAGATCTCCCCATTCTTTTTCCTAATAGGGACAATATTAGCCACCCAAGTAGAGTGGTGAATAGGGTAAATGATTTTAGCCTTTAGCCTCTTATCAATTTCATTGAAAATAGCCTTGGCTACCTTTAGATTGTAAGTTCTATATTTTTGCTGGAAGGGTTAAGTGTCAGGCTTCAATGGAATATGGTGTTGCATTTCTCCGTTCCTAAATTTCTTTAGGTCCGCATAACACCATGCAAAAACATCTTTATACCTAATGAGAAAGGAAATCAAATGTTCCCTTTCTTTTTGAGAACAACATTTACCAATACAAATAAATTTTAGATCATCTTATGTACCAATATTCACTCGATCATAATTAGCTTAAGACTTGATGGAAACTTTACTCTTCTTCTTGAGACACTGATCATGTCGATTGAAAAGGTCTTCAAGTGAGACTAGACCTTTAGGAATTTTATTCCCTTTTAATTGAATGATTTCTAATTTCTTGCCATTAAGGGAATTCACTTCTCCTTCCAACACATCATTTCTTTGATCACTACTTCCCTCAAAGAACACACTGGTAAAGGATTCAACCTTTTCAAGAAAAGAAATAATCTGTTGATCAGAATTAAAGACTTGCTAGTGATTTAAACTATTAGGAACACTAGGCCTGTATACTATTTTAATCATATATGACTTATCTTTGAAATCTGGATGTGGTAAGAGGAGGGATGTTGAAACAACTAAGGAATCAACCCTAGTATTCTATTCTCTAGGTATTGCCTCTATAGAAAAGGCATCAAAGTCTTCAATACAATTGCACACCCTATTCCAGTAATGCCTTAATCTATCATTTTTAATTGTATACAATTTTCTTATTTGTTTAACAATCAATTCAGCATCACCCCTAACTTTCAACTATTTCACCCCTTTTTCCCTAGCTAGTTCCAGACCTAACAACAAGGCCTTGTATTTTGTAGTGTTATTTGTATTTTCAAATTCAAGTTTAAAGGTAAATGGAAAGACATAACCATCAGGAGAGATTAGAACAACCCTAGCCCTAGACCCCTTAGTAGAGCAATTGCCATCAAACTCTAAGGTCCACAATTCATCAACCAGACCAGGGCTGATTAGGCTTACATCCCCATCATCTACTAACATACACATGTAAGTACCAGACCTAATTTCTACTAATAGGATATCTGCTCTAGGATCTCTAGATTTTAATACAGTAAATTTGGCCTTGGGCTCTAGGTTCACATGAACCTTCTTCCCATCTATATGTATCAGGGCATGTGACTAGTCCATTTGAATTTCACCACGACTCAACAACATCCTATAGATTGTAGGTATGTCTACCACTAGTATGGTTAACTACAACCTTTTCTTGGGGAAAGTAGATAGGGCAACTTGAGCATCTTTGATTTGGCCTAGGATAGGTACTAGGGAACCATCCATTAATAAGCATCTACCATGAGAAGGTGTAGAAGATAAGCCTAGTTCTTTGGTAACTTGAGCAAGCATCACATTCTTTGAGGCTCCAGAATCAATAACACAATTACCAAGCTTATAACTAGCAATGTACAAAGAGATATAAAAAGTCTTCAGTTTCTTGAAAGGATTTTGAAGACTAGAGTCTTGAGAGAAGGAGTTTGAACAATTTTGGTTCCTAAAATGTATTTTAGCATCATTAGACACTTGAGCATTGCAATTTCAGGAGGATGGTTCTTGTTTGACATATCTAACAATTCTATCTAGTTTAGATGGGTTGAGCCTTATATATTTAGCTTGTGAGATTTGAATCTTTATGTTTTTAGATGAATCTACAATATCAAATGAACTAGAAACAAGAGTTTTAGAAGATGAATTAGATGGTACCTCTGTAGCTGCAAATTTGAGTGTAACATTCTCTATCTTCTTGGTAAAGTTTTGCCTTGTTAGAATATATTTAGGCACTAAGGATGAATTACCAGGCTGGCCTTGAGGATTTTGTCCCTTTTGTGCTTGTTGTCCTTTGGTAAATACTACATAGTTTGGATTATCAAGTTCAATGTAGACATCTTCCCCACTTCCATCATCTGATTCATATTCGAAGAAATTGACATCAACATCACCAGACATATAAATCTCTTCTACATGAGGCTCTTCTACATGCTTATTCATAGAGAGCATCTACATGAATCTCATCATCTCTAGACAATATGCTCCATCATGATTAGAGGTAAGGTGAAAATTACACACCATATGGTTATTTTTATTGGTTGAGGGTCCCCCTTTGATTGCTAGCCTCTAGGTTGGGCTAGGTAATTGCAATGTTCTATTATAACTCCTTTGAGGAGACTACTATAGACCTTTAGGCATCTACCATTTCAGAGTGATAATGTCATTTGCCAATCTCTGAATAACGGGATCAGTAGAATTAACTGTTGAAGGTTTACCTATTTGCAATTCCTTTTTCCACTTTCCTGTAGTTATTAAGTCATCTTCTACTACAATAGCCAACATTTGAGATTCAACAAGGTTAGAGACTCCTTGTCTCTTTATTGCATAACTGACATTAGGGGGAAGTGAATTAATAAAGAAACACTTCAACAACCCATCACTAGGTTTGACATCATTAGGGATTTTATTTTCTAGTCTATTAAACGTGGCCACATATTGTCTCATTTACTCATGTACATCTTTCTTCATGGAGGAGAGTTGGGCTACTAATGTGTGTTCATTGTCGGTAGTTTTGAATCTATCTTCAAATTGACATCTCATAGAAGCCTAGTCTATAATAGAGACATTAGGGAGATGGTAAAACCACTCGGAAACAACATCAATAAGGGACTCAATGAATAGTCTAATGGACACATCTTCATATTAGACTCCTAAAATGAAATAGGAAGCAAAGAAGGTGTTTATGTTTTCTTCTGGAGTAACCTTCCCATCACCCCTAAATTTGGGTATAATTTTGCTTGATCCCCTAGGTAATTCATGTAAATTTTCCCCAAGACAAAGTGGTCCAATAGAAGCACCCCATGGAACTGGTGGAGGTTGAGGATGAGCCATATTAAAAGGGATGTGAAGAGGGCAATTTACTTGTAATTCTAAAATAGTACTGGCAAGAGTTAAGTCTTGGCAGGATGAACTAGTAGATTCTCTCACAGGTGGGGGAGAGGACGGTCTACTCAGATCTAACTCTTCTTGTGGGAGGGAAAGGAGAAAAGTTTAAAGATTGAAACAAATCAAAATTAATATCAGAGATACCCTTCATCTATCACCTCGAGTATATCTTTTCATAGCCCACTTTCACAACTACATGTGTAATAAAAACAATTAAGTAGAGTCGCCAAACCACTTACTGGTTATTATGAGGGTGAGTCGGTCGTGCAGGAAGTTGATTCCTTGGTTTGATAGTGGGATTCCTTAGTCTATTGTTAGGAACTACTTGAATTTCCAAAGGCCTTTCTCTCCTAGGAATAGGAACAACTCCTTCAATAAAGACTATCTCCTAAGCGTTAGTGAAACGATTTGCATTTTCTCTTATAATCTCACCAAGTTCTTCCTCTTCATCCAACACCTCGTCAACATGGTGATATTGTTGGTTTGTTCTTCTAGTTTACTAGGCAACAAGTCTAAGACCGGTAATAATATCTTCTTGATCTCCTACTAGCCAGTCTATGTTAGGTTGCAAAACTAGTCCACGTCTTCCATGAAGAACCATAAACTCCAATAACAAAGTAACTCACAAAGCATAATGTATATATAGGTTCAATAAATCCCCAGCAGGGTCACCAAAAATCTATTGGTTAATAGATCTATCACCTAACTCTATATACTCATGCCTGAACAAGTGACAAATGTAATCAACAGTTGAGCCTAATATATTGGTATTTTATAAAGGCTCTCTACTTCTTTGACAAGGTACAACTACCTTCAATAGATATTCTTATGAATGAGAACGATGATTTCTTTTAACCAGAAAGAAAAACAAAGGCAAATCTTTTGACCAAAAAGAAATAAAGGTAGATTTACAACCAAACTATAAGAAGCTCAAAGACTTCCAACAATATAACATTTATGAATTTATACAAACTAATATCATACACCATGTATTCACCACTAAAAATAATGTATCAAAAGATAAACAATTCGTAGCAGTGAGCAAGAACCATAGATATCCAACCAACTCAATACATAAATATCACTAACACTAGAAGGAACACATTCAACATAAAAAGAACATGAATCTAAATAACCACAACACAGAGTCCATGATCATTTAAAACTCCACTGTATTGATTTTCATTACATGTATCAAAGCAGTTGAAACAGAAAGACCAAAATTTCTATCACATTCCCAAAACAAAGTTTGTCAAAAGATCCCCCAAAAATTGACTAGCTATCTAGAATAAATAGCTAAGTCAAAAAGTAACTATCTTAAAAACCATAATGACTTCTTGAAATAGTTGGTTAAAAGATGTTTAAATAATAATAATAATAAGGGGCCCTATAGAGGCAATAGTTTTTAGAGCCAATATTGAAAAACAACTTAAAGCATGAAAAATGTGTTGAGTACTAGTGACTCAGATTACAGGTTCAATAGCTCAAAGGTTCCTTGGTTCAACGACATTGGTTCATTGGTTCAATGGTTCCTTGGTTCATCGGTTCAGTGGTTTATTCGTCCATCAGCTTGACTATAGCCATCGAGTTTGGCTGAGGATATCACTCTGATGATCTTGTCTCCTCGATGAAAGGCTTGAACTTCACTCGTCAGGTTCAACTGATATGTGTTATGCTATGTTACACTGACGGAGGGCTATCAGGCAGACTTTCTTGTATCGATAGTAGTAATGAACCTTTGGCTGATATGCAAGATCTCACTAATGAGATATGCCTATTAGCATGAGTTAGGTCATTGGCTTAGCTCATGGTTGTAGCTCTGATAGTCTTAAGTTACCTCGATGGAGTTTGGCATCGGCATAAGAACTTATGTCAGAGCAACATAAAGTGTTTGGGCTCATGGAAGAGGTCACGCTGATGAAGGGTGAAGGCTTGGTATTGGTGGGACAAGGAACCATCAGAGTGAATGATGGAGTGTTGGCCGATGGTTTGGGTTATATCGATGAGGTTAGATGGCCGTCGTCGGCGGCAAAAGTGCCAACAATAGTCTTACCGAGTGGTCGGGTATGTAAACTAGAAAAATGACCGATGACTGATGCATGTGTGACTAAAAGTTTCTCATGGATATGTGAACAATTATATAGTTTGGTGATGCTAGGTAGTTGAAACGAAAAGTCAGTTGCATGAGGAGTTGATTGGATTGCTAAAAGCAATCAGGAATCGATGGAGAGTGTGAGAGAGAGATAGTGATGATGTGATCAATATGGAAAACTCTATTCTTATTCTTCTATGAAGTCCTATGATGTATGTTGTACGCAACATGTTAACAGTATGTAAAATGACTGAGGAGAGAGTGTAAACAGAGTTCAGGTGAAAGGGTTCTAGCTAAGAAGGTGAAGTTTTGTTCTGTGTGCTATTTGTGGCACGATAATAGTATGAAGAACCAATCGAGTACTGGAGAACTTTGTGTAGGGTTATACTATTAGATATTCTTTAGAAGGAACAAGATGTTAATCTCTTGTAAAGGCTATGAGCCTATAAATGTATTGTAACTGTTTGGTTGCTGAATAATACAATGGCTCTATGATTTGGAATGTGGGGTTTTTTACCCATATGGGTTTTCCCCACGTAAATATGTGTTCTTGTTCTATCTTTCATGTTTAATGTCTCTGCTGTTGAAACTAGTTAATGTTCACTTGTGCTTTCCTCTAAGGGTCAATGTTGGAAATGTTCTATGTCAGTTTCCGCTTTAATGGCATAGTTTTGCGTGTTTTTGAAGCAATTGAAAAGAATTTAAATCTGTTGAAGACACCACTATTCTTAGAAATATGTTCTAAGATGCTCACATTTCCTTACAAGTGGTATTAGAGCCTTCTTTTGGGATCTGCTTTGTTGCTCACATTTGTACATTTGTGTGTTGCATGTGTTTACATGTAAGAGTTCCTAGTGTATAAGGTCTGGGTTTTCCTTCTGTGATGATTTCTTAGTGTGACATGCTTGAGGAAATCTGAAGGAAACATCTGTTTGTTTGATCCTTGTTTGACTGGAAGTCTTGCAGTTAATCTTGTCTTCATGTTACAACAGGCACTTGAAGGATGGTGAAGATGAAGAGACTAGAGCTGGTCATGATGTGACTCTTAGTTGACAGTATTTAATCCTGTTGCATGGGGTTTGTTTTGTGGTTGCTATAGTAACTTTCATATTGGGTGTCTGTGTGAGAGGCTCTTTGATGATATGAAGAAGTTTGTGTTACTGCTCAGCCATGGAGTATTGAGCTTATCCTGGGTGTTTTGTTCCTGGTATTGGAAGGCATAATTTTCTGTTACCTTGATTGCATGTAGGCTATGGAGTTGATCATTGGCTGGTCTGAGAGCTTCTATAATAGCCTAATTCTCTCAGATGCATGTGCATGTTGGTGGTTGAGGGATTGGTCTACAATTGGGCCTAAAGCTCTTGAACTATTGTTTCCTTAATTGGATATTTTGTACTTGCATGACTCAGATTCATGTTTATTGGATTTGAGTGGTTTTATAGTTTTTCCTTAAAATCTATGGTTATGCATATTCATGATGATCCATTATTCTAGTTTAACTATTATGGAGTTTATGTTATAGACTTTTGAGTCATCCAGATGTGAAGTGGAGTGGATGTGCATGGGTGTTTTTAGAACACAGTAGTTTTGTAGGTTTTACATGGTCAAAAGAAAAACTTATGGTTTTGTGAAGCTACAATTAAGGTATTTCTAGACCCTGGCTTTTGGGGTGTTGCTGGATGATATAGTTGCAGTTTTGCATGCATGCTCTGTGCATGGTGTGAGGAGGTGAAA
This sequence comes from Cunninghamia lanceolata, assembly GCA_027924645.1. Lineage (NCBI taxonomy): Eukaryota > Viridiplantae > Streptophyta > Pinopsida > Cupressales > Cupressaceae > Cunninghamia > Cunninghamia lanceolata. The sequence goes on along the minus strand of BSBN01000377.1, from coordinate 24,072,078 downwards.
TGCTTTCTCTGCATGGGAGTACTGGTATGTGATATGACACTCAACATTTCTGTGGTAATGCTTATGGTTTCTTGACTATGGTGCTCTGTTTGTGGACATGTTTGGCGAATTAGATTTGTAAGTAATCTAGTGCTTGAGTCATGTTGTCTACATTGTTATCTATTCCTTGAGATCTCTGTTTTGTAGTTTCTAGTGTAATAGTAAGTTTTCTTGTTTTAGTATAGTTGGATCTATGAGTTATGCAATTTTTTAGGTTTGTACAACCTATTGATTACAGTGGGATAACTTGGAAGTGGACGGTCTATATCCATAAGATTGATTATTTGATTGTGCAGACTTGTTAGCTGGCCTTGTCTGTGGTCACTTGTGCATTGGTGTGACTATTTCGAGATGAGAGGGTGGATGTTGTAGAGTATCTGAATAGCTGTTTATGGAGACCTATAGTATGTGTATCATGATGTCATGTATAGCTTGAATACACAGGTTTGTGTAAGCTATTGACAGTGATAGTTTATTTCCTTGGTTTGGAGATCTTGGTATCACTTGATTTTATTATCACATGGACATGTTAATGTGTGGACCTGGAGGATTTTTAGATTAGGAGATGTTTGGTCAGGATGCTTGGAAAGCTTTGTTGTTATAGTTTAGTGGGAACTTTAGCATTGATTGTGTGTTCATCACTTAGTGGTGAATGATCTTCTTTAGTGTTGTAGATGTTACTAGGAGGAGCTCTTTGATCCTGTTGCTGCAGAAGGATTCTTTCACATTTGCAGGGGCACTGTTTGAGGATGAGTAACATCTTGAAGTCATGAAGGATTCATGAAATTCTTGGCTGAGGTGTTGGTGATGCTTGATAGGTGATGTCGGTTTAGAGTTTGATTAGTTTCATGTCATGATATACTCTTGTTTAAGCATTTGAGTTTTGGCATGATATGTTGCTCTTGAGACTTTGGTTAAGTTCACCTAAAGCATGGAATCTCCTAAGGGAGATGGTAAGATCATGATGTCATGATAAGTTCGTGATTTAGATTATTGGAGCTTTGACAGTGGTCTAGTACTCATGGATACATGGAGAATAAGGTGAGACTGTATATGCTGTGCTTATTCAGATTTTGTAGCAGGAAGTCTGAAGAGTCTTTACCTTGGTTGGACATGAGTTCAACAGAGACCTATGAGAAGATTACTCTTAGAGGAGCATTCTAATCCCCACTCATGGTCTACTCGATAGTTTATTACTTGAGAGATATTGCCCATTGTTTCTCTCAGGTATTTTATGCTTTCTTTCATAGACATGGATCTTGAACTGCTCATAGATGGTTCTGGAGGATTCATTGTGAGAGATGGATAGCATGTTTATCTCCTTGTGCATTTGAGTTTAAGATATCATTCATTGGTGAGAATTGTTAGGAGATGGTCTTATGGGTTGATTTTCTAAAACAAGAAATGGATTAGTTTGATCTTCTTTGGTTTGAGTGGCTTATATTCATGTTAGTTGTATGACTACATATGTTGAAATTTGATCTCTTGAGATTGAATGTTTGTTGGGTGTTGTTATGATGTTCTCTTTGGGATGTTTTGAAGGAGATCATACTTGACATAGTTGGCATTCAGAGGTGTATGTAGAAGGACTATCTACAGGTATATGATGTGTAGAATTACTCTCTATGGTTCTGGTTATCTTCCTGGATGGTTTGTTTCACATTACATTGTTTTGAGGTTTTGTTCGGAGCTAAAGTGATCACTAGTTTGTGGTCATGTGCTTTCACTTATGTTCTTGGGTGATAGCATGAAGGTTATGTTATCTCTTTCATTGTTGGGTGTGAAGAACTTGAGAGATTTCTAGACTGGTGGAGAGATGCATAGATTATTGATTTACAGATTTTACATATCATGGTGGATGTTCCTGTAATACTACATGATGTTTACACTTTATGTGTTATGCTATTGGTAGACTTAGCATGTCTGGATCTTTTTTAGATCTGCATTATCCATGTAGTGGGAGTTCTTGATGTGTTTGGTCTTCTTCGACTAGTTAACACATGGAGCTTGTATTCGCAGTTGATGGGTGTATATGTAGGTGGCATGAGTCTACTGATGTTAATACCTTCAAGGTATGAGTGATTGGATGTTTTAACACTAGTTTTGCTTGCTATTTTTAGTCAAGTGGGTTTTTTATTCAGTTGGATGAGTGCAGTCAACTTTCTAATTGTTGTTCTAGCTGATGTTCTATCTTGTTTTTGGAGGATGTTTTCATGGCTATGTTTTGGAAGCTTTGAAGTTTGTTATGTTGGAGCTTCTCTGTAGCTTGTGAGCACAACAAAGTGAAGGCAGTATCATCTTTGGTTCTATGACTTGGAGCATTGATGGTTTCCTGTAATTCCTTCGTCAAGTGGGAGAATGTTGAGTACTAGTGACTCAGATTACAGGTTCAATAGCTCAAAGGTTCCTTGGTTCATCAGTTCAATGGTTCATTGGTCCATCGGCTTGACTATAACCATTGGGTTTGGCTGAAGATATCACTCTGATGATCTTGTCTCCTCGATGAAAGGCTTGAACTTCACTCGTGAGGTTCAACTGATATGTGTTATGCTATGTTACACCGATGGAGGGCTATCGGGCAGACTTTCTTGTATTGGCGGTAGTAATGAACCTTTGGTTGATATGCAAGATCTCACCAATGACATATGCTTATTGGCATGAGTTAGGTCATCGGCTTAGCTCATGGTTGTAGCTTTGATAGTCTTAAGTTACCCTGATGGAGTTCGGCATTAGTGTAAGAACTTAAGTCAGAGCAGCGTAAAGTGTTTGGGCTGATGGCAGAGGTCACGCCAATGAAGGGTGAAGACTTGGTATTGGTGGGACATGGAACCATCGGAGTGAATGATGGAGTGTTGGCCGATGGTTTGGGGTATATCGATGAGGTTAGATGGACGTCATCAATGGCAAAAGTGTCGACGATAGTCTTACTGAGTGGTTGGGTATGTAAACTAGAAAAATGACCGATGACTGATGCATGTGGGACTAAAAGTTTCTCATAGATATGCGAATGGTTAGACAGTTTGGATGGTTGCAAGATAGCAAATAGTTTGGTGATGCTGGGCAGTTGGAATGAATGGTCAGTTGCATGAGGAGTCGATTGGATTGCTAAAAGCAATTGGGAATCGATGGAGAGTGTGAGAGAGAGATAGTGATGGTACGATCAATCTAGAAAACTCTATTCTTCTTCTTCTGTGAAGTCCTATGTTGTATGTTGTACATAGCATGTTAACAATATGTAAAAGGACTAAGGAGAGAGTGTAAACAGAGTTCAGGTGAAAGGGTTTTGACTGAGAAGGTGAAGCTCTATTCTGTGTGCTATTTGTGGCATGATAACAGTATGAAGAACCAATCAAGTGCTGGAGAACTTTGTGTAGGGTTATACTGTCAGATATTCTTCAGAAGGAACAAGATGTTAATCTCTTGTAAAGGCTATGAGCCTGTAAATGTAGTGTATCTATTTGGTTGCTGAATAATACAATGGCTCTATGATTTTGAGTGTGGGGTTTTTTACCCGTAAGGGTTTTCCCCATGTAAATCTGTGTTCTTGTTCTATCTTTCATGTTTAATGTCTGCTATTGAAACTAGTTAATGTTCACTTGTGCTTTCCTCTAAGGGTCAATGTTGGAAATGTTCTATGTCATTTTCTGCTTTAATGGCATAGTTGTGTGTGTTTTTGAAGCAATTGAAAAGAATTTAAATCTATCGAAGACACTACTATTCTTAGAAATACATTCTAAGATGCTCACATTTCCTTACAAAATGAAATCAATTGAGGATTTCCAAATCCCCATTGCCAACGTTGTCCACTTCATCCATCGCTTCCTCTTCCTTTTCTTGTTCGCCTTGTCCCATGTTACTTTGTGTCATTTGGGGTGCCTGTGCTCGTAGCCTTGCCTTGAATGTTCTATACCTATTAATTGCAGGTGTCAATGACATCCCAAGTGGAGCTCCTATCATGCTAATCCAATGTTTCTTTTTCATCACTACTCTATCAGCATCCACCACCTTTTGGTGTACCTTATCAAATGCATTTCTAGGAGTGTTGATATAGGCCACCATCTTTGCAAGTCTACCCAATGATTCCCCAATTATTACATCATAATTCATTATTTCATCAATTACTACCTTCTTGAAATTTTGTTTTATTTCTTTGACATCTAGTAGTTTCTCATCATTAGACCCATTAGCCTCAACTTGTAAAGTGGCAAAATTCCTCTTAATTCTTATCATCTCTGCATAATAGGTCACAATTGCCTTCCTCATTTCATTTTATGTTGCTATCACAAGACAAAGCTTCCACTCAATTGCATCAGCCCACACTGGTGTATCTAGTTCTTTGGGATTTGTTAACACCTCCTCAGCTACTAAGACACCAAGATCCACATTGGCCATTTCATGTATTTCCTTAGAAGCTAAAGATAGACTATGATGATCACTTCTAGCCTTGTCAAATTCTACTATCAAAGATTCCCTCTTCTCATAAACAAAATCAAACAATTTAACTACCTCCTCTATGAACACAAGGCCATCAAAAATAACTTTTTCAACCCACTGATCCATAGAATTTCTTAAAGACAATGATGTTTTTACTTGTTGAAGCAAGTTAGGATCAAGAAAATGGAGGCCAACATCTAGGGAAGTTTCGGCTGAGGGTTTTATTATCTTAGCAACTAAATGAACAAAAGATAACAGAGAACTTACGTGGGCTAGTATCTTAGAATTCTCCTCCTGTACCCCCTTAACCCTTTTTGATATGTTATTGACTAAGTATTTAACATGGTAAAGGTCATCTTTAGCAGTAGAAAGTCCCAAATCCACTATGCTCATCCTGAAGTCAGCTTTTGTCACTTCATCCTGATTCTTGTCCCCCACTGGATCTATAATTTATAGAAATTGATTTCCTGAGGCAGGGTCAATTATCATCCTTGACATTCTCCTGGCATGTTTGGTCTTAGGAGTACTTTGTAGCAAATTAGCTATAGTATCAATACCTTCATCTACATGTGGTGTATATCTCTTTTTCCTTTGAACAACTTTCTTCAGCCAACTAGGAGATGACGCAAGAACATTAGCAATGCTAATAGCAGTAATTAGAGGCATAGATTGAGAATTGAGTTCTAGGGGTTCATTTTGGTAGAGAGAATTTGGTGGACTTAATAGAGATTGCAACAAACTTTCTTCTCCAATTTGAGAGAAAATGAAAGAATCACTATCACTTACATGATTATTAATAGGTGGCACATGGTCTGCCTTCGATAAAGAAGCAACCATTCTAGTGTTCCTTTTTGCTAGTTGATTGTCTTTCTCACATACCATATTCACTTTTCTAGCCTCCTCAAGGGGCTTGTTTCCATCGCTATTCGATTGTGAGATGACTCTCTAAAGAGTTGGGTCCAAACTAGATGGCCTTCTGTATGAGTGAGAAGTTTGAGACCTGCTTTGGGCTTGAGAGGTTGAATCTTTAGGCATTGTAGAACCAACACATTCTTTCACTTTCCCCTTTAGCCATTTCTCTATCCTTCTCAACACTTGGAGAGAGAAAATTCGCATCTATAATTTCTTTATCAAACCATCTCACAGGAGGTAGGGGCTTTATTGATGCAGCATGATAAGATTCCTCTACAATATCTGAATTGTCATCAACTATTTCAGGGACTTGGCTATTCAACTTGAAAGCTCGTACCTGGTCAATAGTTAACCTCATCCATTTTCTCCTCTGCACTTCCCTCTCATCTAAGCAATCTTCCCAAAAATATTCAAGTTGAAGCTGATGTATATAAGAGCCACCTCCATGCATATTTTCTTTTATAAAATTTTTACTATCAAATGCTACATGAGGTGATAAACTATGGAGACTAAATTCTGACAGCAGCTTGTCAATGTTTTTAGCACTATCATTACTCTTGCAAGAATAGAAAGATAGGGACGTAGGGAAAGGATGCCCCTTCTTCTTCATAGCATGATATTTTACATTCACTGATGCTATCTGATGGCACAACTCTAGAGGCACAAGGTAGTCAGATGGGTATCGTGGCAATTTCAATGGGGCATTTTCATAACCCCCAATCCTTAAAAAAGAAAACCTCCCAAATTTCATGACTAGAGTGGCTGCTTCAACTAAAAACCTTCATTCCATTGAGCCATCAATGTTCTTAGTCAACAACATAGAAAAAGCATCATTTACTTGCCTAAAATATTTCATACCTTCAATTCTCTATAACTGAGGGAAAATTTGATACACGACCATGTCAATGGCAGGACTTCCTTGAATCTTTAGGCCATGCTAAGCAGCCTCTCTTTGAGCCAACATGTAAACCAACTAGGAACACATGTGGAAACTTACATTTCTTTGAAATTTACCAATTGTTCATGCAAACTTTCACTAATAATTCTCACCCAATCAATGTGGTGGTCTCCATAAATCAGAAAAATAAATCTACACATCCAAAACTCAAATGCATCTAATTCTGAGTTCCCAACTACTTGGTTTAACAAAGTTATCATATCTAAAATCTCCTCTTTAAAATGGCTCCTCTTAAGATGGGAGGGAAGCCACGATTTCCCAATCTTCTCAATATCTAACCAAATCTTGGTGATGCACGTATGGCACCAATCTTTTCTTTCATTATAATAATTCTAGGCAAAGGACATAGAAACATCGACATTGTCTTCATATTCATCCAAATTCAGAGCTAGGGCAACGAATTCAGAATCAATTTTTTCCACGACGGAACCATTAGGGGTTCTTATCTCTTAGGACTCTAGAAAGTAACTATTAGCACATACCACCATCAATTCAAGACAATGCACTGTGGGTAGGAAACCTCCAACTTTATCCAATCCACTATTAACAACCTTTTCCACTAAAGGAGTCAGATTTTCAAACTGCATTCTTCTCTAGAAATCCTCAAAATCCACATGGCCCAAATTGGTATCCCTTACTTCGGACAAACCATTCTCCATAATAGAAGCCATAGGAATTCCTTGAAACTTGAACTTCATTTTTATATATTTGAGAAACCAAACAACTAGAGACTCTGAAGCACATACAAACAACATAGGGAAATGCAAGGCACTAACAAGAAATTCTCTATGCAGATACATGGAAATAGAAATTTTTTATCTCCAAAAGGAAGTGTTGTGCTTTTATAGCAGAGTAAAACAAGAAAAAGATAGGAACTGCTAATCATGTTGACCTACAAGAGTGGTGTTATACTGATATTCTGCACGTAGCAAGCTCGATGTTTACTACTTTGCAACACATCCCCTTAGTGAAATGATACAACCTCAGGTGAGATAGAGAATTAATTAAGAACCTATGTCACTTCACATAAAATGGCATGTAGGGAACATTAAATTCTAGTGATGAATTCATCTCTAAAACTCATTAATACATATCTCAAGTTTCCCTCCAAAGAGTGTGCCATGGTGTTATCACGTACTTCTAATCAAATGTGAATTGACAAGTGTCATTCTTTTATATTGTACAACAGCGCAGCAAGGACACCACAAGAAGTAACAAGTTCTTTGAAATTGACAAGTTGGGCAGAAATGGAACTTTTGAACTTTGATATCAAGGGTTCAAAAGTTCAAAGAACTTTCGACCTCTTGACAACATAGAAGCCTAACAATGCCAAGGACTAAGACACAAAGGAAACTTAAGACATTGAACTCATGGGCATGTTGGGTAGTCGGGTAGTTCAAGAACTTTTGAACTCACAGACTTTGGTTCAAGAATGCAAAGGATCACTGATGACTCAAAAAATGACTAAGTTGAACTTGGGGTAAAGAAACAAAGAAGTGACATAAAAGAAGTGACATACAAAGGATGAAGAAAAAGCTAAGGCATGAGTGCTTTAGTAAAATTTTTGAAATGGGACAATAAGATGCATGGAGGAATTACCAACATCTTTAGATTTTTTACCATAGGTTGTGTATCAAAGGTCATATGAGCGTGGAGGGACCTTGATATGGATTTGCTCCAATATACCTTATTCATAAAGACCTAAGCCTTTACCTTGATAGTTCTTATTTTGGAGTATACGATGGACTATGGACTAGGTGTAGTTTGGACATTAGACACGAGTTCATTACTTAGTGGAGAAGGTGAGGTGGATGACAAAGGTTGTTGTTGTCCTAAGGAAGAACATTCATGGATGAAGGTGGATAGACCAATAGGTTATGTTGGTGGACTTGAAATGGGGTTGATGTTGGATGGGGAAGGACCATTGGGATCTTGATTATGTTCATTTAGATCCATGCTTTTTGTTTGATCTCCTATGCTTACTTGGGAGACAAGTGTCTCATCAAGGGAGGCAGATATTTGTAGATCATGGATAGGACTAGGTGGAGGATGGATAGGAGCAATTTGGATATCTTTCTTATGGATGGTTATGGGAGTAGGGATAGGTGGAGTGATAATATCTTGATCATGAAATGCATAAAGTTTGTCTAAGAGGATCATCATTGTTTTCATGATCATAGATAGAACGTTAATCATAAATGGGAGCATAAATAGGATTAAGTGTTCTATGAATGGGATAATTTTTCTCATTAATAATGTCATGATCATAGATAATATCTTGATCATAGACAATATATAGGTCATGGATGAGTTAAACTTAAAGATGCTTTGATCCTTATTTGGATGAAGACTTGATGTTTCCACATGGTTTGGAGTATACTCTTGATATAGTTCTAGATTTTAGATGGAAATGGAAGTGGGAGACTCTTGGATGGGCTTGATAGGCTCTTGATGGTGAAAAACATGAAGCTACAATGGATCTTGACTTGGACTCATCAGGGGAGACTCTTCAATAGACTTGAAGGGTTGTTGACTACATGAAGGGATTAGAGGAATAGGCATGGTGTTTGAAGGTTTTTTGATAGGCTCAAGGATAGGTGTTCAACATGGAAATGATTTATTCCTTGTTAATAGCCATTGGATCACATCCTTTGCAAGTGTATGAGTGAATGGACAATATAGTGGATGGATAATAAGGGTGAATGGTGTTGTAGGCTTAGGATTAGGATAAGGTGGAGGGATAATAGGGTTGGAAGATGTTGTAGGCTTAGGATTAGGATTCTAATTGTATAGAGGGATGATTGGATTAGACGTACTAGGATTTGGATTATATGGAGGGATAGTAGGATTAGATGGATTAGGACTTGAACTAGATGGGGGTGACACATGGGATTGGGATGATTTGGCATATTTATCCATACTATGTTTGTACATCTTGCATAAGATTGGGATAAATATGGGGCATTCATTTGTATTATGACCTTTGGCCCTATGGTATGCACAATATTCATATTCATTAAAGGCACTTTCTTCACATGGTTTAATTTAAGGAAGTTCAATGAGTTTTGCTTTAAGCAACCCTTGTAAAATCATCTCAGCATTATCTTTTGGTGAATAATTAGGGTAACATGGTGATGAAGGTAATGAAGGGCTTGATGGATTACAAGTTTGGTGGATCAATAGACTAGGAGTAGGATCAAATGGTAGTGTCGAGATAGCACTAGTAGGCTCATGGATTGGTATTTGAGTGGATGGTGATGGAGGGTACTCATAGGACACATAATCTAGATTGGTGTTCCCCTTGTCAAAGGTGGTACAAGGTCTTGAAGGTATTTGATCTTGTTGCAAAGGTAGACTTGGGCTCACATGCTCTTGTTGTGGAGGCCATTAATAGTCTTGTGAATGAATTTTGTGGTAAGGTGAAATGGTGGGATATGTAGACAAAAGATCTTGTGGTTGGTATGAATTTGAGGGCATTTGATCTTGTTGCCAAGGTGGACTTGGGCTCATATATTCTTTTTGTGATGTGGGTGGATATGTTGATGTGGTAGTGACATGGAAAGATGTGGGATAAGTTGATCTGGAATTGATTTGACATGTGGATGGATGAGATTGGTATGAAGTGGGTAAGTTGATGTGGAATTGACTTGACATGTGGATGGATTATATTGGTATGAAGTGGAGGGGGATAAAACATAGGATTGAGGTGGAATTGGTTGATAGTGAATGGATAGAGGATAATGTGCTTGTTGGGTTTGACAAGTGGCTAAGAAGTGTTGGGCATGTGCTAGGAGTTGTTGAATTTGAGGTGATTGGCTTGTTTGAAGTTGTTGCATGAAGACATGGAGCCTTTAAATGAGTTGTGGGTCTAGAGGTTGTAAGGTTTGGTAATGTGTTTGGAGGAGGTCTTGGAATTGTGGTACTAGGTATTCTAATGTTGGCATGATGTCACACACGTGTTTAGGGATTAAGAACCTTTTGGCAAGTGCTTGACTAGGACTAGGATGATGATGTGGAATGATTGATTGATTGGATTAGAAAGAGGATGATGATGATTAGGATATGATTGTATTGACTAGGAAGAATGTTTAGAATTATTTGTTTATGTGTTTGGTGTTTATATCTTTGATTTAGCAATGTTCAAACAAATGATTACACATGCACACACTTGAATCATGCACACAAGACACAAGCATATTTGACTTTGAAAATGAAATGTGATGATTAAGCAAGCACTTGAAGAAGACACATAAACAAGCCTATGACTAGTCAATTGGCTATGGACAATTAGGTCTTAAGCTAGGTTGCACAAGTTGACAAAGGATGTCCCCAATTCTGTGAAATTAAAGTGAAATAATACCACACAGCTAGGAGAAAGGGGTAACTCACCCTTCAAATTCACTTCCCAAAGGTATAAATTTATTTGGGGCTTAGCCAAGAGTGACAAGATTTCATCTTCCAAAGAGGGTGTCTTTTCATTCACACCTCACTTTTTATACTCTGTTGGAATGCTAGAGTTGAGGTCGTCCCTTGGAGTGGTGTGTCTCCAAGAGGCCTCTTAGGAAGGGTATGATAGAAGAAAACCAAGTGAGTTATTTTTGATCTCCAAGATCACCTTGTAGTGTGAGGATAGAGCATACACATGAACACTTGATTCACACTCGCACTTGTTAATTTCCCTTTAAGAAATCCAAATGTGTGGTGTGAAATTGAATGGATGAGAGGTGTTTTTAATTCTCAAGGTTGCATGAAGTGCATGAGAAGAGCATACACACCACTAACCTCCCTCAAATTCACCAAACATTCAATCACTTGTTCTTTTTAATCCCACATCAAATGTATGATGGAAGACACTTATTCATTTTATGCCCAATTTTTTATGTGTTATAGCAAATAATGTTTGTTTTAAGAGCCCAAATTGAAATGTGTATGCAAACAAGATGTTCTTCTTATACCTAGATTCAAGTGTTTTGCAAACAAGATTTATTGAAATGAAAAGATGAAATATTATAATGAATTCACCTGAATATTTTTCTTTTCCAATTAGCTAGTATGACTCATTCCAATGGTGTTCCAGCTCCTTAGATGCACTTAGAAGTCACCAAAATAGAGAAGAAACAAGTAAACTTGCAAACAAGTGTATTATGCAAAAATAAATAAAGATGATAAAATCTAATCAACATGATGAGCTATAGAAAAATGATTGGCATAAACAAAACCTAGATGAAATTCCAAGCATTTTAAAAAAAAATCGTGAAAAATAGATCAATTTTTCTCAAGATATTAGCATTTAAAGTTGCAAAATAGTGTTGACTTTAACTGAAAAAACCTGATAAATGCCATAGTAACCTAATAAAATCTACACCATTGTGTAGTTGACTGAATCAGCTTTCCAACGAGTCCTTGTTCATGACATTTTGATGTCGTATGCCCAAGTTATGATGAAAAGAAACAAAATGCCCTAATAGCGCATGTGAATGAAAAGAGGTCAAGCTGGCAGTTTAGTCCTACCTGCTAGTTGTCTAAGGAACCTTGGTCACATGTACAGTTGTCTGGTGGTTACAGTCAAAGATGAGGGCTAGATTGGTTGTTTGGTGGGAGTGGCACCCCTAGTCACCAATATGACCAGGGGTGGTGATAATGAAAAATAAAAATAAGAGGTTGCTGGCCCTACACCCCCCCTTTTTCTGCTGGTCACAAATGTGACCACGGGTTGACAAGGCTGAATGAGGGAAATAGTTTTTGATGGAGGGTAATGTGGATTTTAGGTGGTAGCGATGTGGATGCTAGGAAAAGGTCAAAGGGTTAGCATTTTGTAGATGGAAATCGATGGTGGCAATGGGAAGTTTGGGTAAAGGCTGTCAATGGGGGAATGAACTAAGGTCAGTGATGGCAATTTAGGGATGTTAACAGTAGATGGAGGATGGTAGGGTTTTTGTAGAGGGAGGATTTGGTGAGCGGAAGAGGTTGGATAGAGCGGTGCTAGGTCTTAAAAGAATGGTGGCGGAGGAAACTTTGAAGGTGGTGACCAGTCTCTTGGTGGTGGCGATAGTAAGATCAGAGGAAGTGGCTAGGGTTTATATGGAGGTCGATGGGAACATATGAAGTAGCACAGAGGCATTTAATGATGGAGCGGGGATGGTTTTGTAGTAGGCGGCAGAGGAGAAGTGATAGTTGATGGGATAAAGGGATGTTGACAATGAATTTGGCAGTGGAAATGGTGCTAAAAGAAGTTCAAACTAGAGGTGACCTAGTTGATTTAAGGCAACAACCAAGGTAGGAGCGGGGGATATTAGGGTTAAAACTAGTCATTGATAATCAACCCTACAATAAAATAAAATGTGCATGCATAATAATTAACACAAACAAACTATGCCCAAAACCAGAAAATGATAATTGTAAATTACAACTCATAGATGCTCTTGTGTAGGCCATACCAGCCCATACGGATCTGTATGATATGACCCTACATAGGGGCCAAAACTAAAAAAAATTCAAACTTTTTTTGACAGTGAATTATAGGGTGTTATATGTTTTTTTTCATCTGCGAGGTCTCCTGGACGCAAAAGTGAGGTTTGTTTTAGGCCAATAGGTCACCTACAAAAACTAAATTTTAGAAATCATAAAAAAATGTTAGATTTGCAAGAAGTCCCACCAGGTATGCCAAATGTAGATAGGGTTAAACATCTAGGATACAAGCATAAACAACAATAATGAAACCCTAACAAGCACAATAGAGCACAAGATAGCATGAAAATCAAAATAACAAATGCGAATGCATACCAATCTCCATGCTAAACTTGATTCATCTCCATTCTTCTTATCAGTCTTGCATAAGAATGCATGATTTCAAAGGATTGATATGGGAGGAATGTTGGTTGCTTAGTATTTTAGCAGCATAACAATGGCATAGGATGAATGATGCAAAGGCTCTAATGCCATTTTGGTAGCATAAGGATACTTGAAAACTCAATGCATGCAAATGGCTTGTGAGAGGGTAGATTTATAGGAAGTAAGTGATTTGAATGAATAGTTGTGATTGAAAGTTGGTTTCAATGATGTGGATGGCTAGGATCGAATAGGTTTTCCCACTCCATGAGGAGTTGTAGTCATGTGACAAGTGTGCGAAGGAGAATAAAAGGAGACTTATTAGTTGGACATGTGAAGGATATTAAACTAAAGTTGTACTACCACACATGACTCAATTGAAAGGTGGGCAAGTGTTGGAATGTGGTGAGAGGTGAGGACCTAATTCAAATATCTTATTTGAATTAGTTGGGACATGTGAAAGGGATAATTTAAATAAATATTTTATTTATTTAAATTAGAGAAAAGGTGGGAAATTAATTAAATAAATAGGATTTATTTAATTAATTGGCCAGTGAGATAAATAGGATTAGGAGTGGGATTAGGAAAAAATGCTATATGATGTCTCTAATAATGTATTTGACTAGGTGTTGCAAGACATGGACAAATTTGGGTGTCTACACTTTGATTTATTACTACTCATGTGCATTAGTGTCACGTGCTTCATCTCCCTACCTTCTTGATTACCTGATAGGGTCTCGTAGTTTCTTACAGGTCCTTAAATGATTCTTTCACATGTATTTTTTATGTTTAGTTAATAATATTTGATTATGGTTCATCTAGTTTCATTTCCTTTCAAATCTTGAGTATCCTAGGTTTAATTTCATTTGTTTTTGCTATTTTTTCCTAGATGTTCTTCATTTTTCATGTGGTTTCCATTCTTTTATGTGTTGAATCCATTTTGTGAACCTTCATGCCCTTGGAGATTGTTTCTTCCTAATGTCATGCCTTCATTTTCCCTCCATTAGGTCAACAATTTCTTTTATTTCTTTCTCTCTTTCATTTTTTTGTTTTTTGGGCATAGGTTCTATGGGGTCTCTAACCCTCAGCTGTTAATACCTTTAGTGTCATATATTCCACCAGAGTCAATGAGGTGGAGATATAAAAAATTTCCTTCCTTTTGGCATGGTTTTCCTTACATCTTTGACCTCAACTAGTGCAGTCAAGGTAGGAGGGTATTAAGAGGGATTGTCCACCTTTGCAGCCTTAAACAACTAACATCATGATCAATCAGAGGTACAATGGAAGTAAAAAGTTAACAATAGAAAGAAAGAGACATTCATAAGCACATGACACGTGATATATCTTGGGAAAATCCTAACAGGGAAAACCCCAGCCTTCAAAGCTCATTCTCCTTATATTATGATCTCAAAAACACATTACATATGCCACTCAAGCTTTTATAGACACTAGGGTTCAGCCCAAGGTTACAAAAAATTCATATAACAACATTATTTCATGTTTTCCTTCACTAGCTTCTTGATTCTCTACTTAACAACTTATTATGTTCTCTAGTCTGCTCTCTACTTCACTTCTGCTTCTTCTTCAGATCAAAACACTTATGAATTTGTTTCATGTCTTCGCATGATTATTCATTTCATTATAGTGTCTTGTAACAAATCATTATCCTTCATTTACATCCTCTGCAAGCCTTCAAATCATTATCAAGTCAGCCTAATTGTAACCGCTAGTATGAAACATGTGTATACAGATAGGCCGGACCTAAACATAAGGTATTGCTCTACTGGTACATAAAACTTTGTATGGATATCCATGAAGGTTGGCTAGGTCCTATACTTAATTGAATAATGTTCCTTTAAGCTCTGCAAGTCACAGAATTTCTCTGAAAGCTGATTAGACTTCACTGAACACTATCGTCTCTACTCTATGAAAATAGGTAAAAGTAGGTAATATTCTAATAGCGATATCTCTCTGAAATCAAATCCAGATGATTTGAATTTTAGATATGTTGTTGATGACTATGTATTGATGCTAAGCCTAGCTCCATAGCCTCTGATATGAAAATATGGTAAAATGTGGTATTCTCCAAGGTTTCTCTCTTGATACTCTACAATTTACTGTTAACTATCTCAATTGTTTTGAATACTTTCAGATGCTCCTGCATCAAACTCTTAGAGTTATTTAGAAAGTGAACCTCTTCACTTTGTTCTATATTATGTCAAATTCAATACTTTTTTCTATGAATAGATTCAGTTGTCTACTTGCAAGCCTTGCACTACCTCAATGATTAGCAGTCTGAGTAAGTCTTCTCTGTAAGTTGCCTCAAGTTCTTCATCTTGTCATGGTCTAGGTTTAGTGGTCTACTTGGAAGCCTTGCACTGCCTCAATGATTGGCAGTTTGAGAAATTCTTCTCTACAAGTTGCCTCAAGTCCTTCATCTTGTCATGGTCTAGGTTCAGCGGTCTACTTGCAAGCCTTGCACTGCCTCAATGATTGGGGGTTTGAGCAAGTCTTCTCCACAAGTTACCTCAAGATCAATGTCTTCTTCAATCAATTGAGAGTAAATAAATACATACTTGCACCCTCTAGAACAATCATGTAACTTCCCTTTAATATAGTCAATACATTCCTAAATTTCTCTGCAACACTTTCTGATCTTTGTTCTAAATACAATTTCTCTCACATACTTCAAAATCTTACAGTTTCTACTCTGCACATACTTCTCCAACACTATTCTCTATTTCTTTATCCATGTTTCCTTTATTCTAGTACACAAACTTTCTCCTCTGGTAGAATATCAAGTTATTTCTCCTTTCTCTGCAATATGAATTTCCTTTCCCTACTATGCTTCACACTTGTCCACACACAAACTTTCTCTTGCTCTATTTTCTCTGTTATACAACACAAATCTCCTTAAGATCAATGTTTTAGCCTCTTCTAGTTTCTCTAACAGATCCGATGTCTCGAAAGGTTCCTCTTCCTCTGCATACACTATCTCTGCATCAACAAGATCTTCTTCTTCTGCATAAACTACCTCTGTATTTGTTGTTTCCTTATCCTTATCTCCTCCGATAATAGGTTCTTGTTGCATTTACTGCTTGAATCTTTTCTCCCCCAAACTTGAAAATAGGCTCTTCTGAATGGTCTTCTATCAAATCCTCTTTCATCTCTTATGTATCTTTCATTGTGATAAGAATTGTGACTCCTATCATTTCTCCCTCTATAGTTTGAATTGATGTTCTTGTTCTATTGTGCATAAGGTTTGTATCCTAGTTTATATCTTCTTTTCTCTCCAACATATGAGTACATCCATCTATACAACCTTCTAAACATACAAATAACATGTTTCTAATTTTCTCTATCAATCCATCCATAATTCACCTGAATACAATTTGTCATAGGCTTTTTCTTCCTCAATATATTCCAACACATTTTTTTAGAATGATTCCTCAATCCACAAAACTTACAAGGATGTAGATCCCAATACAATTCCTTTTCATGTCCATGTCTAATACAATGTGAACAATACATACATCATCTTCCTTGATTTGATTTTTTTGAATTTTTAATAACATCCTTACCTCTGTCATATCCAAGGCCTTCACTTCTTGATCTTATTACTAGTTCAATAGGTTTTGTAATTCCTTGTTGATGCTTTCCCAATCCTTGTCCTTCACATCCCATTCTCTGCATGATTTTGAAACTAATACCATCACCAACAACTATAGGTTCAATCATACTGTCATCTTCAATCTCACTTTCAAAAGAAACTTCTGCATTATCACACAAATCATTAGTATGACAATAAACATCACAAATTTTAATCTTAGATCTCATATTTTAATTCTCTTTTCTGCATGCTACAAGTGCCTTCTCTAACTAATTAACCTGTTCCTTCAACCCTGATATTTCATTCTTTTGCAAATTATTTTACATATTCAGCTCTTCCAAACTTTCTTCTGGATTGTTGTTCCTCTTTTCTACCTTCCCAAACAACTTGAATCCTTCTTCCAATTCTTCAAATCTCTTTTCAACATCCTCAAACAACTTCAGATCCTCCTCTTTACATTTTTTAGTTCTTCTTCAAAAGCATCATACTTATCTTCTCCTAGTTATTTTATCCGTTTTGTCAATTCTGAATTACACTTCTTGATTTCACACAATTCTTCTTCCAAAATATCCTCTTCACATATTAGGGTTTCATTCTCTTTCTTCATCTTTTTTCCAATCTTCCCCATTGAAATAAATTAGATAAATAACTTAATTTGAAAATCTTACCGAAGCTTCCTTGTATTGATCTTCTTCAGTGATGACACTTGTTATTTCTAGGGTTTCACACTTCTTTCAACATTGTCATCCTTCCCAACAAATTCACAACTAGCCCAGCAAA
Source organism: Cunninghamia lanceolata (assembly GCA_027924645.1). NCBI lineage: Eukaryota > Viridiplantae > Streptophyta > Pinopsida > Cupressales > Cupressaceae > Cunninghamia > Cunninghamia lanceolata. Next base: position 24,054,517 of record BSBN01000377.1, on the reverse strand, counting down.
TTCAAAACCAGCTCTAATACCACTTGGTACAGTAAAGGTAGGAGGGTCTAGTGAGGTACTATCCAACCTTGTAGCCTTAACAACTAACATCATGATCAATCAGAGGTGCAACATAAGTAAATAGTTAACAATAGAAAGAAAGAGACATTCATAAGCACACGACACATGATATATCCTAGGAAAATCCTAATAGGGAAAAACCCAGCCTTCAAAGCTCATTCTCCTTATATTATGATTTCAAAAACACATTACATATGCCTCTCAGGCTTTTATAGACACTAGGCCATAGCCCAGGGTTACAAAACATTCATATAACAACATTATTTCATGATTTCCTTTGCCAGCTTCTCGATTCTCTTCTCTGCAACTTATTTTATTCTCTGCTTCACTTTTTCTTCTTCTTCAGATCAAAACACATGAATTTGCTTCATGTCTTTGCATAATTGTTCATTTTTTTACTGGTGTCTTGTAACAAATCATTATCCTTCATTTATTTCCTCTTTAATCCTTCAAATCATTATCAAGTCAGCCTATTTGCAATGGCTAGTATGAAATGTGTGTACATGGATAGGTCAGACCTAAACATAAGGTATTTCTATGCTAGTACATAAAACTTTGTGTGGATCTTTATGAAGGTCAGCCATGTCCTATACTTCATTGAATAATGTTCCTTTAAGCTCTAAAATTCATGGAATTGCTCCACAAGCTGATTAGATTTCACTAAACATTGTCGTCTCTACTATGTGAAAATAGGTAAAAGTAGGTAATCTTCTGATAGTGATATCTCTCCGGAATCAAACCCAAATGATCTGAATTTTAGATATGTTGTTGATGACTGTGTCTAGATGCTAAGTCCAGCTCCATAGCCTCTGATATGTAAATGTGATAAAATGTAGTATTCTCCAAGGTCTCCCTCTCGATACTCTGCAATTTATTGTTAACTTTCTCAATTGTTCTAAATGCTTCTAGATGTTCCTGCATCATCAACCCCCTGTGGTTGATTTTGACTTATTAAATACTCGTGTGGCATGGATTTTGTGGTAGACTTGATCTTAGGTTCTCAATAGCTACTCTTTAGTGACCTATACTCATATACTAGGACTCTCTTTATTATGAGGCATCAAACTTCTGGGATCCCCAATACAAAAGTATGGATTATGCAAGGATCTTGGGGCTTGACTACTTGATTTCCTAAGAATAGTTAGTTAACTTTGAAGCATAAGTGTAACTAAGGGCTAAAATCTTAAGAATTTTGTCATCACCATTTCATGCCTATCTCAAATTTATTTTTCACTCTTGTCTTGATGATTATTATGGAATAGTTTAAGGTAGCTAATAGATGGTTTATTCTTTCTTTTCTAATGATATGCAGGTTAATATCCCATAGAGAGATGACGTATGAACAGAAAGGATACCACCACCCTTTCAAGATGTTCTCTCCATACAATGATATATGGGACATATTTGCCACATGTCAATGTCCAAGAATTATCGCAAAGGGTATATAGGGAAGGAGATAAGACTTTCCAAACTCAATGCATAGCTATCTCCGGGTTGGTCTAGGCCATGACATTCCCCCTCTCTAGAATATCTTGAGCTAGTCCTAGCCTTGGTCTAAAGGTATGATCAAGGACAACAGAATGTGTTTGGCCCAACAAGAAAGGTAGTGTTGGACATCAATGTAGAAATGATTGAGAGAGTCTTTAGACTCCCAACCTATGCACAATATTACAAGGTAGATATGAAGCATGCCCTTTACTACTATGAGAAATAGATGAGCATAGCAGTGGATTTCAATAATTATAACCTCCTCCTAGTACAAATAAAATCTATACTCAATATGGAAAAGGTGCAACATAGGAGCTAGTTTAAATAAGATGTCAAGGATGTCATCACTCTTTTGAGCAGAGTGTATAGGTTACCAAATGCCAAGGACTTTTACCCTTGGTTGTGTTATTTCTATTTAAAGATGATAGAGAACAAAAGGATAAACTAGGGAACCATTATTAGTGGCCATCTCCATGAGTAGTTAGTGGATGTATTGGAATCCAATAGGTTCAACATGACTTTCTACCTAGTGGACCTCCTTGCTTTTTAGGAAGATTTCCTTGGCTTAACAAAGACCTTGCCATCCTCTAGTTGGGAGAAACTTCAATTTTCAACTATTATCCCTAGCTTGAATTCAAGGAGATCTATAATCATTATTGTATTGTAAATGATTCATTTGTGTATGTAATCATGAAAGGATTGGAGAATGACTATATAAAGAGGTTTTCTCTACAGGTAACTAGTGAACTAGTGCACTGGGGCAACTAGTTTATCTAGTTCATGACATTCTCCTATATTCAAGTTGTTGGTTTTAATAAGGCATCCTACAAGCTTCCAAGATACCCAAGTGATAGGATCATCCTCCTTGAAATGTGCAAGAAAATTATGGAGATTCAAACGTTGATAGCCAACAAACACACAATTATATTTTCTTTACCCATCAAGATTGGGGTGTACTCATGTGCCAACATGAAGAATGCAAAAACTACAGAATTGGAGATGGCACCATTGGCATGGACCTATACAGGGAGATCAGAAGTAGATTTGATACTACTAGAAAGATTAAACCACTATTTGGGTCTTTTTATTCACATGATATGGCCTTGGAAGATCATATGGCTTATTTCCTAAACAAGCACTACATAAGGCTTAGGGACTACAAGAGGCTAACCTCAAAGATGATTAAGGAATTCCATGTGGACAAGGTCCCTAATGGGATGAAAGAAGATGGGAAGGTATTGGACCCGTCATAAATAAAGTATTTAATGAGCCCATGGGAGAAGTAGATTGGTTTATGGAAGAGGACTCATCAATTAAGAGTAGGGCTCACATGGTTGTGGAAAGGTTAGTTAGGTGGCTGAAGAAGTTGTATCCTATGCTAGATCCCCACCCTACATCAAAGGCACCCTTGACTTGGAAAAAGAAGGCATTAGAACAAAGGGAGTCCTCTACTTCACCTAAGACAAAGGTTGTACCAAAAGAGGTTGGATAGAGGGAACCAAGAGAAATTAGAGACACCTCAAAGAGAAAAGAGAAAGTAGCTATAGAAATTAGGTTGGGTGAGGAGGATCATGAGGAGGATCATGTACCTCTAATTAGGAGATGAAGGGTATCAACCCAAAATTCACCCACTACTGATACACCTCTCTCATCAACTATTGAGGGATTTATTCCCTCACTCCATCCTACTTCATCTCTTCTATCCTGACCTCCATCTCAGGCACTTCCCCAAACCACTCCACCTCCAAGTCAACCTCCACCTTAGGTTCCACTTCAACCTACAGCCCAATCACCACCACATGCCATTATTCCTCCTTTCTCTCCAAAATGACAGAGGTGCCACCACCCTCTCATTCCATAGAGAAAGAAATTTATCTTGAGGGTTGTGAAGGACAACAATAGGAGCAACCAGTCAAAGATCCCTTTTCCCTTGAGGAAAGTATTGACAATCTAGATCACCTAATGTGGGGTATTACATTGTAAGATTCTAAGCTAGATGAGGGGTTAATGGGCACTGCTCAAACTTTTGTGATGACCCCTTCTCCTTATTATTCCTTAGACTCCACTTGTAGAAGGGCTCAGGCTCCTCCTCCTCCTCCTCAAATAGAATGTATAAGTGCTAGGCTACCAGTGTGGTTGAAGCACACAATAGAAAAAAGGTAAAGAACTTATTTTCCTATTGATGATGGCTTTTCTAGTGTGGTAGAGATGTTCAAGGCCCAACCCAAGTAGAAGAGGGAAAGAATATTATCAACTATCATTGTTGATGTACAGAGGTCAAATATAGCATAGCTAGCTATACTTGTATTAAACAAGAATCACAAATGGCATCTAAGGATTACCAAGTGTAGCAAATCAACCTTGGCCACCAAACCAAGGAAGAGTAAAAACACTCATTACAAGAATCTATCTCTACCATCCTAGATTATATGAAGAAAGATGATGTCACGAAAGAGGAGTTGAAAACTCAAATGGGACAACTAACTGCTTAAATTAATCATCTAGTGGGTTTTATTGATTCTAGTGCTCTAACCCCAACCATATTGGAAACCTTCCACAAAGATAATTAGAAAGTATATATGTGGAAGGAATGATCCTTGCTACCTTTTCATGGATAGGTACATTGGAAATTGTTGATGTGATTTTAAGTCACATTCACATATATAAAATTTTACGTAATGAAACCCCTACCTATCTTGAAAGGCTTCAATATCCCTAAGGAATTGAAGTCCCAAGTCTCCAAATGTTAGGTCTTTATTTCCTATTCTTCACTAAGGGTATGTTGTGTTTTTCTATTTCCATTTTGGGGAATTACAAGACCATAAGTAGTCTTCTTCTTGATCTAGTTAATCTTTGCAAACATATTGTATATCATGTTCAATCTGCACATATCTTTAATGAATTATGTGAAATTTACCAATGAATAACTAAACTTTAAGAAAATTGTCATGACTTGGACATAACTTTGATTAGTTCTGTTGACCCATTTTCTCTTGTCCAGAGCTAAACAGTTCACCTGGTACTTCTCCTTGAAAATCCTTTGAAAAATGTTCCTATAAAGCTTAAAGTGCCAAACTTCCTAAAAAGCCTTGCCTAAAAAACCTTACCATTGGAAAGAGCTTGAAAAAATAGGTAGGTTTGCTTTTTACATCACCCTGAAATTTGGCCAAATAAAGAAATTATTTATGGTCAAAGTTTTGGTCAACATATAGTTCAAATGTTCATTGGTGGGCTTGCAATCTCTATCAGGCTTAGAAAATGATGAAAAAGGTAAGTTGTATGCATTTTGGAATGCATATCGGGCTCAAGGAAATGCATATACATTGAGGGAATCTATCACAGATTCTAGGAATATTCCCTCAATGTATATCAGGTTCCACATGCATATTGTGTTGTATGTCTTCACATGCAACGGTTACATACAAGGTAGATTCCTAGAATATTCTGCAAATGTATATTTTCTTTGTATATCAGGTTTGTATATTCGCACATACAACCCAATATACAATCAAAATATACAAGGGCGATTATATGCATGTGAATAGTGGAATGTATATTGGCGCATATACAAAAGAGAATGTACATTTCACTTGTATGTTTGCACATACAAGCGAAACATACAAGGAAAATTATACAAAGTAGGAGATACATTACAGGAATATTCCCTCAATGCATATCGGGTTTCAAATGCATATTATGTTGTATGTTTGCACATGCAATGAAAAGATACAAGATTTGACATACAAGTGCATCCGCTACAGTGGAATGTACATTCGGCCTTATATGTTTCTTTGTATATTTCGCTTATATGTTTGCACATACAAAGCCAATATACAAGGTTTACATACAAGCCGAACCCAATTGCATTTTTAACTTGTTTTATAAAGTCTTGGGGTCCACCTTATATATGGGCAATTGCATATTGCGATATACAAGTCAGAAATACAAGGGTTATATACAAGGTGGACTTGAATCAAAGATCAAATTCAACATTTTAAGTCTCAGGTCCGCCTTGTATATGTATAAGTGTTTTATATATTTGAACATGCAGGGAAATATACAAAGAAAGTGATACAAGCTAGATCCGACCTAGCAGTCAAAGCAGTTGATAAATTTTTGGGGTCCATGGCTTGTATATTTGGCACTTGTATATTGCGATATACAAGCAAATAGACAAAGGAAGTATACAAGCCAGATTTCAATGTCTTTTCAAGCTATTTCATAAAATTTGAAGTTTGTGGCTTGCATGTACAATTGTGCTTGTATATTGCAATATACAAAGGGTAGATACAATTTTCAGTGATGCTCTTTGAACCAGCTTAGCAATGAATCAGGTGGTACCATGTGGTGGCAGACATACATGCAAGTTAACATACAAATGGTGGAGCCCGCATATACAAAGGGAAATTGTATGCATATACAATTTCAAAATTCAAAGGGCAAATTCAAGTCCGATATACAAGGCGCCACACATATACAAAGGAGTTGCAAAGAAGGTTTTGTATGTCGATTTAGGTGGCAAATGCAAGCAATATATACACAGATGCAAAGCGATATATACAGGTGGTTGACCAAAACTTTGACCACCTGTATCTCCTTCGTTCTGGTAAATTTTGACATGCTGTAAGAGACAAAGATGCATATTTTGGTCCCCTCTTTCATTTGGCAGGGTTTTCGGGAGTTTGTCACCTTTCCATTTTCAGATCTGGCCTTGCATATTTTGGGCCATGGACGTTTCAATGACTTTTGGGGTAGGATGCAGATATTTTTCACATTTATTTCTGCAGGTAATGGAAGTTGCTCACATTGATGGTAAAAGATATTTCTCCACCGTCCTGTTCCAGATATTTTAAGGTATGCATTGCTGAGGATCGATGATGCAGCAACTTGCATTGAAGACTTAAAATATCTTTTATCTGCCCACTGCTAGATATTTGGCTCCATAACTCCTATGGCTGGACAATCACTAAATGTAGATATTTTCTGAGACAGCCCTTAGACTATATTTTTATAACCGACCTAGGTTAGTTTGGAATGCTATATATATGCATTCATATGATGTAAATAAGGTTGGAAAATTTTTAGCATTCAGGCTTTCTATTTCCAAACAGAGCCTTCTATACTGTAATTGTGCCTTCCCACTGAATATACTCAAGTTATTTTGCCTCTTTGGACTGATTTCTAGTCCTGTGTGAATCTGCATATGGTTGTTTGTGAATGTCTCTGTTCCTCTCAATCATCTGGTTTCTCACCTTTGCTAGGATCAATTGAATCTGTTTATGTTTGCCTGTTATATTTGGTTATGCTGTGCAATTCCTCAGTATTATGAGGGTTCTTTTATTAAACTTGGTGAATCACCCTTTGTTTTCAAGCTTTTGTTTCATCCTTCACTTTAAAGCATTCCTTCTCTCTTTTCCTCTTAAGATTCAGTAGTTTTAGGTGATAACCAGTTAAGGAAGCCGGCCTTCTCCGGAGGTCTGATCTCATTTAGCAAAGTCCCACACTTAGAGATCATTCCCATGTTACTCCAGATTGCTGAGGTTTCACAACTGTATGCAAGGGTGCAAATCTAGGTGATAACAAGTTCTAAATTATCCTTAGTTAACTAATCTTTGCATAGTTCCTCTAAGATCACTTAAAAATCTTCTCTAAAGTGCTGAATTCATTGTTATTAGTATTTATTTGCTTTGAATTTATCATTATTTGCAATTATTTGTGATGACTTGTAAAAATAAAAGGCAAAAGATAGGATTGAGAAAGAGAAGTTCTAAGACAATTAAATCATTAGTGATTAGACAATTAAATCATCAGTGATTCCACATGCACATCCAGACACTTTCATGAATTGAAGTTAATCTAATTATACTTCCCCAGATGTTCCACAACTACATATAATAGATACAAATCTTCAATGGAAAATTAATGACAGCCAACACTAATTCAAATGCACTCCAAAAGGATGCAGTAATTTGACATTCCATTACTAGAAATCAACCAAAAGATTACTTAGGATTTACACATAGGCTATAATCTGCTTCTTCAAATTCATTATATGTACAAAATGTACAAATGTCTTCACTGAGTGATAAAGAACCATGAGGTAACTCAATAAGTTACAAAAATACAAACCTAATACTTAACAAATTTCATCAATTCAACCCCCCTATCTACAAATGATCCAGATCCTTTTATAAGACAAGGATTCAGACTTGGTTACAATGATCAACTATCAAGATTCTACTTTTGTGTTGATTGAGTCTTCCTTTTGAGTATGAAACATTGATGTATGCCTTTATTTTTAGTTTCAATGAATGATGTTAGTATGTTGTTTGAAATTATACTCATTTGATCTCTTGGCAACCATGAGATAATATTGTGAGTTAAACAACAAAAGCACTATGTCTTTGTTGCATCATTTCAAGTCTCATTTTTTGTCTAATCACCTTGGAATAGATTTTACTTTAAGTTTCTCTCTTCCCTTTCCCTTCCCCAACATTTTGAAAGACTTAATGAGAATATTAAGAAGAGATGGCTTCTAAAATATTGGAGGTTATCCTGTGATTCACAAAACAAGTCCCACAATCACAGGATTTCCCATTACTTTGGTGGTTGTTTGTGATGAAGATTCACATCCTAGGTGCAAGGAACAAAAGTCATCAACACATGGGTTATGAAATGACTCAAATCACATGACAAACTTCCATCCTTAAATTCATGATAACCCAAGCATTCAAACCATGTGTACATGGTCAATCTTCAAATCACATTGGGTCCTAAAACCCTCCCAACTAAATTTTATGTCATCAATGAAGAAACAACTTATAACATGATCCTCGGAAGGTTGCATATCCATAAGATGAGGGTCATTCCCTCCACATTATTTTAGGAAATCCACTTATTGCACATGGGAAAAACACATATCATCAAAGAAGACCCTGATCCTTTTATTCTTTATAGAGTTGAACAAGCCAAAAAGAAGAGAAAGATGATAGAAACTATTAGTGACCCAAAAATTAATTTTTTGAAAAATCAGAGATGGGTAGGTGCAAAAAGTTGGGGGGCCAAAAAGTGGCCACTTTTTAAAAAAACGTGTAAGCCATAACATGAGCTTGTTATAACACACTTGCATTATGGTTTGGTAATGCCAAGCCAACAATGCTATTCACATGTAATATTTATAATTGTTTACTAGTTTTATACCCCAATAGTAGATGTCATAGTGTAATATGCATGGGAGAACTGCTAAAAAATACGTCAATGCTACGACCCTGAAATTTCGTTAAAATAATCAAACTAAATTAGTTAATCTTGCATTTCAAAAATAAAATTTAATAAATTAAATTCAATGAACTTGTTAACATTTACCTAGGTATCAAGGCCGAAAGTCTCACTCAAGAGGGCATCTGTCATCACCATCTACTCACCTGTAGATGTAGCCTGTGCACCTACGTCTCGACTATCCATTGGGTGATAACCACAAGCTGACCTGTAAGCTTGAAAAGTATGGAGTGGAACCCTACTCCTAGAACTCTCCCCCGACCCATGTTGTGATGCAAGATTGGCATGCTCTATGATGCTCTGGGTCAAGGCACTAATAGACTAAAGTGTCTCAACCTCAACACTCTCCTTCACAATAGAAGGGATAGACACATACTCATAGGTTGGTCTGGTGAGTGCTCATCTCGCTAGCTTTTGTGGGTCAACACGTGCCCTTGGTCTATCCTATGCTGACCCCCCACCTCTACCCTAGAACTCACGTACATCAAAATAGTTTGGCACTTGATTTTTGACAAACTTGTAGTAGAGTTTCCTCAAAAAGTATTGCGGGCACTCATTATTTTTGCATGGAGGATGGTCAAAAACCATCCACCACATCTACCCAAAATTGTCCCTTATCACTTGGTTATTACATGCAAAAGGTTCCCTATTCATTGGTGCAACAACCAAGTGATAAGGTACAATTTTGGGCAGATGTGGTGGATGGTTTCTGACCATCCTCCATGCAAAAATAATGAGTTCCTGCAATACTTTTTGAGGAAACTCTACTACAAGTTTGTCAAAAATAAAGTGCCAAACTATTTTGATATGCGTGAGTTCTAGGGTAGAGGTGGGGGGTTAGCATAGGATGGACCAAGGGCACGTGTTGACCCACAATAGCTAGCAAGATGAGCACTCACCATACCAACCTATGAGCACATGTCTATCCCTTCTGTTGTGAAGGAGAGTGTTGAGGTTGAGACACTTTAGTCTATTAGTGCCTTGACCCAGAGAATCATAGAGCATGCCAGTCCTGCATCATAGCATGGGTTGGGGGAGAGTTGTAGGAGTAGGGTTCCACTCCATACTTTTCAAGCTTGCAAGTCAGCCTATGGTTATCACCCAATGGATAGTTGGGACGTAGGTACACAGGCTACATCTATAGGTGAGCAGATGGTGATGACAGATGCCCTCTTGAGTGAGACTTTCGGCCTTGATACGTAGGTAAATGTTAGCAAGTTCATTGAATTTAATTTATTAAATTTCATTTTTGAAATGCAAGATTAACTAATTTTGTTTGATTATTTTAATGAAATTTCAAGGTCGTAGCTTTGATGTATTTTTTAGTGGTTCTCCACATGCATATTACACTATGACATATACTGTTGGGGTATATAACTAGTAAACAATTATAAATATTACATGTGAATAGAATTCTTATATGAATGGTATTCTAATATCTAATTTTGGATTTTGAATAGGTTAATCTTGGAGATTTCACAACAACACATGTCAGTGGTGATGGAGTTCAAAGCTTCACTCAAGTAATAAAATAAATAGTTTAACTAATGAATTGTACTTGCTAGATATTTGTATTTTATATTCATATTGTTGATTACATTGCATTGCACATCTTTCAAACTCAAAGTATTACTAGACATTGCATAACTAATAACTAGATGTTGATAGATGACAAATTTTCAATTACAATATAGTTATTTAAAAAAATACCTCAAAGAAATGTGGTCTCATGGTGACGTCCTTGTCTACCTTGTTTATGCTACCACATTTTCCATACATGTCTACCAAATCTTTTTGATCCCCTCCACACTATTCTTCAACAAATTCTCTCTAATAAACTCATCCAATTACCACCAATTAGACCCCAGGACATGACACTGGAGAGGGGCATGAGCCTCTTACATCTTATATAGCATATGATTGACTCCAACATCATCTAGGTTTATGTATTAATTATGGGGGCAATAAGTCACCCCTAACCAAAATATTCAAATCTACAGTAACCCATTCCCCTACAAACTATGTCAATCCTATTGGCTCAATTTCTTCCATCCCTACTTCTAATGCTACATCTAACCCACCTAAGTCTAATGAGGACCATTCATTTAATACTAATATATTCTTTGAGATGAAAGAGAGCACAAAATCCTCCAAGAACTCACATAAACATGTACCAAAAGAGCACAACAACAATGGAGACTTAAGGAAGCATAAGAAAGAGCTATAGTATATCACCAAGAGAGCCAAATCTTGACAAGAGTTCACAACTAGTTGAAGAGCCAAGAGAGTTCACCATAGAATGCATGAGAATCAAAAGTGAAATTCAAAAATCCACATGAGATGGAAAACCTAGAGATAGAGTCAAAACAGAGACATTCTGAGCTGCAAAGAGGTGTTACTGGAATCTTGAATCATGAGCCTAATATATTCTAACAATAGACCATGACCATTTCCATTCCTACAACTTGATAATGTTTCATTAGTTTGATATGTTTATAAATGAAACTTGACTATTTTACCACAAATATCTTCACCAATGAACCACCATTGTTTTGAGCCTATAATTTAACTAGCATATCTACATTTAAAAAATATATCTAAAATATGCTGAGAGATATCCTTCTCAGGTGTCTATTTTTTAATCAATTTACCACACATAGGTGGAATAGCACCTTGAGAAGGATATCTCTCGGTGTATTTTAGATATATTTTTTAAATATAGATATGCTAGTTTTTTAAAAATAAATATATTAAATTTATTATGCCAAAAAAAAAAAAAAAAATAAATTGATGAGTCTATAGTAAAAATTCTAAAATATATTACACTTACCATTAGAATAAGATTGTTGAATATACTTTGCTCCTTTTTATTCCATGTGATAAAACCCTAATAAAATATAGTTTAATAAAATTTAATTTATATCATATAAATAAAAAAGGAGCAAAGTATATTCAACAATAGAAGTTATATTTTATAGATTTTACTATGGAGGCATCAATTTAATTTTATTTTATTTTATATATAATAAACTTTAATTTATTTCTTTTTAGACACTCATGTTTTATTAAAATAAAGTGTCCTAAAGTAATATTTTATAACATTAGAATTTATTAGGTTTTTATTTTATTACATATAAAATAACATTATTTTAGGGGTTAAAATTTAGGGTTTTAATTTTATAAATTTAGGACTTTATAAATTTAGTTCTAGAAAAATATTGGTTAAAAGTGAGGATGAAATCTAAACCTATATAGTTGAGTGAATTCTAACCCTGATAAACTATAGTGCCATAAATTTACAATAAATAATGTTTGAATGTTTGATCGGTTTGCTATATGTTTTTTCAAAGTTAGTTCTGTTACATATATTTTTTAAAGCATCTCAAAATAAATGATATAGGGTTTAATATAGTGCCCTAAAATAGTATTTTATAAATTAGGGTTTTACCTTTAAAAATTTTCTTACTTTTAAATTATTAGAACTATATGTATTAATGTAAAAGCTACAAACTTTGGGTTAGTTGTTTACATATATTTTTAAAATAATTTTTTTTTAATCTAGGATTAGTTAATAAAACCCCAAAAATTCAAACCCTAGGTAAATTAAATTACATATTATACAACACAAAATTTTCATAAATAACTCTTTTACACAAAACAAAAACAAAATGCACATATTTTTTTTAATATTTTACCAATGAATTTGAATTTTTTAATATTATAGCAATATGAAATGATTAACACCATTATTTCAGAAATTCATACCTATCATTTTCATTTTTTTCTTTTTATTTTCTAACTTTGTAATTAGTGATTTTATTTTTGGTTGTTTAGGGAGACTTTCAAACATTTATGTTTTATATATGTTTTAATTGTTAATTTTGTATTTGTCAGTTATTATTTTTTAATGTTTCAAAAGTTGTTTTTCTTAACACACTCGTGCCATTTCAACTCATGTTGCCACTATAGTTATGCCTCTCGGCAAAATAATTGCTTAATAGGTTGATAACTTCACCAATGAACCATGATTATTACAAACTTGCACTCTAATAAAGGTCCATGTAATTTATGTCTAAACATCAATAAACCATGACTATTTCAACAACTAAACTAAACAATTTTTCATGAACCAATATATTTTCCAATAAATAAGAACCATTTCAACATCTACAACCTAGTATTTTCTTTTTCTAATTTCTAACTTTTTAAGGGAACCATGAACTTTTCTTAAAATTATCGAACTCCTCACTTCAAAATTTTAAAAAGTTTCGACCCACTAAAGCTTAAATTCAATATTTTTTATCAATAACATTATGTTTAAACCAATCAACCTAACCAACATTAATATCTACAACTTAATAATCAATATCAATAGACCAAAAAGCACAAGACTCTATAAAACCTTAGGGCTATAGTGGCATAACCCCTTACCCTAACAAAACATACCACTATATTTCCAAGGTGTTGATATCATACAAATGCTCATGGCTCCTTTATTCTTCTTAAGGGAAAAGTAAAACCTCTTTAAATATACAACCACCTTTTCTATGGACCCCTTAACCTTTGAAATGATCAAAGTTCCCTCATATAATATACTGTACATACTTGGAGCCTAGTAGGGTTCAAATTTCTATCCATAAGGGAGTCGGTCCTATTTCCCTATCCAAAATAAGAAAGAACTTATTTACAATTTCAATGATTGTTACGTCTAACATTCATAGTTCTCAACCCAAGAAGCTAGATCAATAGATTAAACTCTTGGTTGTGATGTTTTTGATGCCCATACCCAAGACTTTACTATGGGAATTGATGGTGAAAAATGTGTATTATGTGTCTAGTTTTATCATAGTGATGCATTGGTGACAATGAATATCATAGTGATGCTACTATGGTCCCTACTTTGTTAACCCTTATACCACACAATAGTCATGAATCTTCATCTAATTTGTATATATGCATACATGACTTGTGTGCTTTATTATGTGTACTTCCATGTTTAGGTGAACGTGTGTGTATGTTAGGAGCCATGACTTGAATCACTATTCTAGTTTTCGTAATTGGATACTGTTGTTTTATTTTTAGATGATGTAAGCTGTGAAGACACCTCCTAAAGTTCATAGGGAAATGGAGCATGGTGTGTGCTTTGCACTTCATAGCTTCATACCTTTGATGGAGGTATGAGGTAGATTAGTAAATTTCAAATTACATTCGTTGTTATAGTTGTTTATTTTTGGAAAATTAAATGATTATTTATTGGAGTTTAATTTCTATTTGGGTGGTTTCTATAGGACATGACATCACTACAACCTAATCCTGGTACTGAGGCAAATGAGGAGACAAATTTTTTGGTAGTGGTAAGTGATTATTTTGTTAAATGTTTCATTTTTTATAATATAATTTCTATATATTAATGTCTATACTTTTTATTGTGACAACTACAAATCCATGAACAACTAAATAGGAGGAGTAGCCCTCAAGTTCATAGTAGACCATCCTCATATGTGTCTCCATCCTCTCGAAGATCAAAGGCTTCTCATGATATATTCTCTTCACCCGATAAAGGGGAATGACTTTTTATTTGGTTCCTTTATTGTATGCCTATATGACATTTGTGGACATATATTTTGTATTGCATATAGTTGACATTGTATGCTTATATGGCATTCTTGTAAGCCTATATGGCTATTTTGTATATATGTTATACTTATATTGATAGATATTGATGTACGCCTATATGGATATTTGGTTAATACAAATCATTTTTATTGATGGGGTCCATATTTGCATTATAAATCCACACTTCAATGGATATTTGTAGATGGTTTACTTCAAATATTTAAAGTCCAATTATATTACATAGTAGGATTTTCTTGACAATGCATCATGCAACTAGTGTGGCTATTTATTTTTAGCATTTTCTATGAATTGCAACCAAATCATTTGTTATAAGAGAATGTATTAATGAAATAATTGTATCTTGTTTATTTGTAGAAATACATGTATTGGTGTGTGACATGAGGGGTTTCCAATCTATCAATGTTGCCTTGATATTCTTGACATTTCTAAGGATTTTGTGAACTTTGAGAAATGGGAAGGTTCATCCTCATATTGTTGATAAAATTTATCCAATTGGATAATTTTTTGGAAGCTTCTCTAAAGTTTTGTCTCATATAATGATGTAACATACATTGGGATATTCCTTACAAGTCACAATTATCTTAGGTCACTAACAAGTAGAGTAGAGAAACCATTAAAGAATTCCTCAAGCAACCTACTATCACTTCATTCTAACAACCTTAGTCTAATGAAGCTCATTTCCTCAATATGAATGTAACAAATGAAATAATGCTTTCTTGATAAGTTGAAAGAGCTTGACCCTTAAGAGGGCTAATGTCTTTTACTAGTATGTGAAGTGCTACATGAATGGTTGATGCATTGATGTTGAAAGAAACCCAATTTATTGGGGTGAGAAATAGAAATGATGATAATGCATGGAGAACATTTGCAAAAAGTGTTATCTTGATGTTCTCACGAATATTGATGACATTTCAAAGGCAAAAAGTTGTGACCCTTCGAATAGGAAAGACTATGACCCTTTTATAATGAAGGATAGTGACCATGTGTAGTGTATATGTGCCCAACTAAATGTGTTGGTACTAATGGTTTGGCCCCACAAAGAACAAAACAAAAAGTAGCCTACCTTACAACTTTACACTACATGCTTCTGATGATTTTTGGAGTAGAAGAAAATCTTTCACTATGGGCAAATTCTTTAGAGATATCAAAAACTAAGAGAGGTTATTGTAGAGGGGTTCTATTTGATCATGTATCCTTAGACAAAATGTTTCTAAGTGACACAGTTTCTGAGTAACAGATCATCAAAGATTGCTGCCTTTTTTCACTTTGGTCTCTTAAGGGATATCGCTGGTACAATCTAGCTCAGACTGTTTCAGCATGTTTGGGTGTGAAACAAGACCATGCCTAGCCTAAACATACCCATCTAGATGCATTGGAAGTTTTAGTTTGGCCACACAAGGAGCAGAACGAAAGTTACACCCCTTTACAACTTTACACTACATGCATCTGACCATTTTTGGAGTAGTAGAAAAACTTTCACCATAGGAAAACCCCTCAGAGATATAAAAAATTGAGAGAGGTTATTGTAGAGGGATCCTATGTTATCTCATAGCCTCAGATGGAATGTTTCTAAGTGACACTATTTATGAGTAACAACTCATCAAAGATTGCTAGCTTTTTGCACTTTGGTCTCTTAAGGGATATTGCCAGTACATTGCGGCTCAGACTGTTTCATCATATTTGGGTGTGAAATAGGACCATGCCTAGCCTAAAAGTAGCCATCTAGATGCATCAAAACTATCAATTTGGCTACACGAGGAGCAGATCAAAAGTTACCCCCTTTGCAACTTTACACTATATGCATCTGACCATTTTTGGAGTAGCAAAAAAATTTTCACCAAGGGAAAATGCCTTAGAGATATAAAAATCTAAAAGAGGTGACTGTAGAGGGACCCTATGTGATCTTGTAGCCTCAAACAAAATGTTTCTAAGTGACATAGTTTCTGAGTAATATCTCGTTAGAGATTCCTGCCTTTTTGCACTTTGGTCTCTTAAGGGATATCACCGGTACAATGTAGCTTGGACTGTTTTGACATGTTTGGGTGTGAAACAGGACCATGCCTAGCCTAAACGTACCCATTTGGATGTGTTGGAACTGTCAGTTTGGCTGCATGAGGAGTAGAATGAAAGTTACACCCCTTTGCAATTTTACACTACATGCATCTGACCTTTTTTTGGAGCAACACAAAAACTTTCACCACGAGCAAATGCCTCAGAGATATAAAAACTGAGAGAGGTTATTGTATAGGGACCCTACATGATCCTATAGCCTCAGACAAAATGTTTCTAAGTGACAATTTCTAAGTAACAGCTCGTCAAAGATTGCTACCTTTTTGCACTTTGGTCTCTTAAGGGATATCACTGGTACAATGTAGCTCGGGTTGTTTCAGCATGTTTGGGTGCAAAATAGGACCATTCCTAGCCTAAACATACCCATCTAGACATGTTGGAACTATTGGTTTGTCCACACGAGGAGCAGAATGAAAGATACACCCCTTTGTAACTTTACACTACATGCATTGACCATTTTTGGAGTAGCAAAAGAACTTTCACCACAGGCAAATGCCTCAGAGATATAAAAAACTGAGAGAGGTTATTATAGAGGAACCCTACATGATCTCATAGCCTTAGATAGAATGTTTCTAAGTGACATGGTTTCTGAGTAATAGCTTGTCAAATATTGCTACCTTTTTGCACTTTAGTCTCTTAAGGGATATCACCGGTACAATGTGTTGAAAGTTGTTTGTCATTAATATCAAAAGGTCAGGAGGTGTTGATCATATCCCTATTGGTTTTGTTGCCAAAGGATCAGGATGCTCATTTATGGTGTCAATTTTTCATGGTATGGTATTCACAAGATGCCTTCATTCACAGAGCTTACATGACTTTCATGCTTTAGGATGGTGTGTTCATGTTTCACAAGAACCCTGCAAGACATGTATGCAAAGTGTGGAAGAATATACAATGAATGTGAATTGTTTGACATGATGCCTCAAAGAAATATTGTCTCATGGAATGCAGTGATAGCAAGATATGCATGAAATGGATTTTTCATAAGGCTTTAAAAACACTCAAACAAATGCACAAAAGTAAATTTCAACCAAACGCAAATTTTGGTACATCTAAAACCAAATTGCACAACCTTATCAAACTTCCTCCTTGCCTATGCCAGAATGGGATCTAAGGAACATGGTGTGGACAACTATCAAAGCATAAATGATATAGGAATTTTGTCACATGTATTGTATCTGCAACTACCCTTGTAAAGATGTATGGAAAGTGTGGAAGCATAGACAAGGTGTGTGAACTATTTCAAATGATACCTCAAAGAAATGCACAGTCCCACAGAATCAAATGATTGTAAGATATGCATAAAATAGATTATTTGAAAATGATTTATAAACTTTCAAGCAAATGCAATTGGCATGTGTAAAACCAAATTCCTATAACGATAATTGATCATCATATTAAATATTTAATATAAACTATCATATACATAATGTCATGAATATAACATCTAGTTTATATACCAAGCCATATAGGTATGTCCAAACAAAGACATACATGTATATATATAAAAATATACAGCAGTAACATACAAAATTATGTATACAAAGCCATTTAGGCATTCAAAAAATGTCCCAAAAATTGGTTTCCTATGGACTTTTATGAAATAATCAGCAACCCTTGCTTGAAAATGAAGATAGAGAGCCAATCAGTGACTCATCCTCTCTCTGCCATTGTAGACCTCTTCAATAGAAGTTCATCTAACTCCACCTATTAATACAATCAAATAATATGCACATTAATATAGAAAATGTATGAAATATATAACATCACATATGTAATCGATCACTTACTACCACCAAATGTTCGCTCTCCATCATCTTATCTCTCTCTTTGTCCATAGTTGGATGGGCTGGAGTTGTGACCTCGTATGAGAAGCATCAAGAAGCAAAATTGACTAAACATAAATATCATTTATGTACATCAAATGACATGAGATAAAATAAGAAATACAAAATTATGACATTTTCATGTTATTGGCTCATACCTCGGTAAAAGGATAAGAATCCTCAACAAAATGGAGTGGTTGAAAGAAAGAATAGGATTGTTCAAGAAGCTACAAGGACAATGGTAAGAGAAATAAACCTACCAAGTGTATACTGGAGGGAAGCAATTCATACTACTATTTATATACAAAACAAAGTACAAGTAACCATCTAGAAAAGTTTTATGCATACTTACAAATTAATCCAATGAACCATCTAGGTTTTCTCTACTCTTTATTGTATCAAGTATTACCTCATGGTCAGACTCACGCACCTTACACAAGGTCTTATTCAAAGGTCTACCCCGATATTGTAACAAATGAAGATTGGATGCCATGACAAGGTTCAAGTAATGAAGAATCTTCTAATGCATGTAAAAGTCTTAAAACAACAAAACATTAACACTCTTATGTGGGTACCTTCTAAGCCATGTTCCAGTAACAACCATCGAGCCTGTAGGATATTTGATGCTTTCTCGATCTGTAACTAGGGCCTCCAATTTCTTTCTGGCCTCAACACAATGACACAAGTAATAATCCATTTCCTCTTCACTATCTTCATCTGCAATAACTGCATAAACATGCCCTACATTGATATGTGTAGCAAATTAGATGAAATTAGTCAACATTAGAAAAACACTACAAAGATAACATTAGGAATTTCAAAAACTATGCGAGTAGATATATTACCTAGTTGAACTAGATTTGATATATGGTCAAAGTCAACCGATGATTCCATCTATGTTAGTTCTTGTATCATCACGGGCCGATACATGTCAAGTGGGCTAAGATAACCTAACCGCCATTTGTCAACCCACTCCTTTGACTCACACTCATTCTAGGATTGAATTGTACATTAAGAACAAAGCCATGCCATCTTCCGCATATGGATACTCTATGAACCTACAATTGAGCTTCTAAAAGAGTGTAGCTCACTTGATCCTATTAGTGTACAACAATCCTCTTATGATGCAATGTTAGTAGCATCTATCAACTAAAAAAATCTACGAACTGAAGACTTACCTTCATTACCTGGACCCATTAAAGCATTACATCACTCAATGATTCATTTTGCATCTGTCAACTTTGCATTGTCTTTATACTTTAACTCTTCTTGTGCTATGGCTCTTTTCATACATGCTCCTACACCATCATGCTCCCCCTTTCCATGCCTGGCCTCACAAAAGTTCCACATATACTAAACACTTGTAATATTATACTTCTTACATAGCCAATAGAATATCTATGATTTCTTAAATTGTGATGCACAATTATCCAACCATATGATATGTTGACTGAATGAAATGCCACTTTAGCCAAATCATTGTAGAACACCTCAAATAAACCTTGCACAAACTCTATAGAATGTGTGTGATCATCACTAATATAAAATAGATACTCCCTTATGATCTTTTTGTCATCCTCTATACTATCATTCACATGAATGAATGCGATGTGCACAAATATAGAAACCTATGTGGAGTTGTAATATTGTGAGTGCACCTCACGTTGTGGCTGTAGAATATAGTTCTCTACAAAGTCAATGACTGAAACAATGCTACCAAGTGGAAATGTGTCCTTGCATAACTTGAATTATAAGTCCAACCATCAAGCTCTATGGGTATGCCTTGGATTCTCATAGACTACACTATCACGAAATGTAGACATAAACTGATACACTGAAATCTTTTGAATAACCAAATCACACCTATTTTCTTCTTTACCATCTTTTCTATTATAGGCCACTATTTTATACTTGTCAAACTCTACTAGTTTATTTCCAACTACATGTGTGCTTTCCATATGTTCACATATTGACATATGTTGCAAGCCACCACAATGCCGACATGTACCATCTAAGCACAATTTCCTTTAGAATATTTGACCTTCCTCTCTTTCATATTTAAAATTGTTGATATGAAGTCTCTTGAAGATATTGGTGGGGCATGTATGCCACAATCTTGCAAAACATTTTTAGTATGCAATCTAAACATATAGACTGATAAACATCAAAATGGTTGAAAATTTAATATGTAATCTACAACAACAAGTAGTGGGTATGATTTATTTTTACATAGAAAGGTTTTAAAATTTCAAAATATCTTTGAGAAATTATAATTTGAGGATAAATCTCTAGAAATTTACCAAAAAATTGTGTTTGAGTCATATCCAAAAAATGCTTTGGATGTGGCTTACGGTTTTGACTACCGATTCTCCTTCTTACCACATCCCTTTGATTTGGAGATACCCTTGTGTAATTATTCCAAAAGTCTTCAATTAGTGATCTCAATGCTTCAACAAAATTAGTTTATCTTTTCATGGTAGTCTCCCTGAGAACACCCATAATTCATTAGCTTTGGTTTCCTTGATTCTTTGGTGCCTTCCAATGGCTCTTGATAAAGTTTTTCTATTAATTCTCAATGCTTGACTCATATTTCTAATGAGATGATCTTTCCTCATTTGATTACTTACTATTGTTGATGTAATGACATGTTGTGTGACATTGCTATCTTTTGTGTGTGAGTTGTTACCCACACTCTCATATGCAATCATTAGATTCTTGACAATAGATTTTTCACTTGAAGCCTTCAATGTTCTCAACCAAAGAATCTTCATGATGGACCTATACTTTATACTTCGCATCATTTCAACAAATAGTTGACATCTTGTAGTCTCATTTAACTTTTCAAAGAACACTCTCCAAATCTTATGAGCATATCTTTTACAAGTGTGTTTTGAAATCTTACCTTCCATTGGCTGCAAAATATTCTCATCAATATCAATCAAATACTTTGTCTTTCTATGAAAAATTCTAGGTGGCGTTAAGAAAGCTAAATTCATCTCAACATTAGGAATTTCATCAATATTTAAATGAGATGGGATAGATGGCATACCTTCAATCAGAGATGGAATAGATGACATACCTTGAGGTTGAGGTGGGAATGATGGCATACCTCCTTCCTCACATGTGAGTGATGATGTACTCTCAAATTGAGATGTGGTAGATGGTGTCCCTCCATCTTGACTTGCGGTAGAGGACGTGTCTCCAATTATGGTATTCAAATCTCTCATAGCATGAAGGTTTTACATTCATTCCCTTTGTGCCACCAATACCATATCTCTTGTTGATGGTTGAGGTTCCTCTTCAATTGGCATGTCTTTGAAAATCATGTCCAATTTCCTCTTCTCACAAAGTTCCCTCATAGTCATTGCTTTCTTTGCATTCTTAGCTTCTTTCTCTTCCCGTGTTGGTTTAATCCTTGATCGTTTCATTGGCATGATAGAAAATTTACCTGTAGCATGATAAAGAGACAAATATTAGTTCCTAATAAATGAATATGGTTCCAAATTTTAGGTCTACTACCCTCAACATTTCCATCACTTCCCACACTTTCCTTGTAGTCAAAGAAGAGTTTTCAATCACATGGTGAAGGATTTTTCAGCCCATTACCATTGTTGAAGTGTTCTCAGCTAGTCAAAGAAGAGTTTTCAATTCACTTCAAAGGGATCTTGCTAAAATT
This sequence comes from Cunninghamia lanceolata, assembly GCA_027924645.1. Taxonomy (NCBI): domain Eukaryota; kingdom Viridiplantae; phylum Streptophyta; class Pinopsida; order Cupressales; family Cupressaceae; genus Cunninghamia; species Cunninghamia lanceolata. The sequence continues at coordinate 24,032,482 of BSBN01000377.1, read as the reverse complement.
CAAGGTTAAAGCACTTTACATAAGAGGCCCTATAAATTGGTGCTAATTTTATGTCTGTAAGATATCAACATTGCAAGTGCATACTCAACTAAGTAGTAGATTTTATGGTAAAATTTTGGGTGGACAAAGAGCCCCATATAGCACCCTACAACCATCAAACCAATTCTTGGGTTGGAATATAGATATTCATTTAAGATATATGCCTCATTAATTTTATGCATCTTTGAAGGCCCTTATAAATTCCCCTTCCAAATTCAAGTAATGCAAGTTTTGACATTAATTGTAAAGGGTGATATTTTCTAAAAATTAAGGCACTAAATTTTTTTATGGTGGTTTCAAATTGGTTAGTTGAGTAGTGGTTGTTGGGTGTGGTGCTTGTAGCTTATTATTAAGTGGATAAGTGTAATGGATCTTAAGTCTGATGAACGTAGACATCACGACTCTTTTAGGAAATGTGTAATGTCAAATAATAAACTATTTTTAACTTTTAATTGCTTCTCTCTAGCTGCCTTAAAGTTTGTCAAAGCTATCTAAGGAAGGAGTGTGGTTGATGAGTACAATGAGAATTACAGCATATATTAGAAGTGATTTTGTGGAAAATCTATCTAATTTCATCCCTTTAATGAAATTGTGATTAAGGTTTGTCAAGTTTGTAATCCCAAGCCACTTTGAAGGTATGTGTTCAACACCACTAGAAAATATCTTCACAAGTAAGAACTTATTTTTGGTTATGTCAAAATTTTTTAGGTTTTTCTATTTCTTTGGTTGGTAGTTATGTTTGTTTAATAGTTGCCATATCATTATTAGATGTTCTATGGTTGTCTTGACTAGTTTATATTGGAGAGGAGTGTATTGTAATCCTATTTATTTACTTTTTGAATTTGAATAAAGGAACCGAGTTTGCAGCTAGGATACTATGTTCCTATTGATCATCTTGATAAATTTAGGTTTTGGATTGATTACATCTTTCATGAGTAGCTACAGGTCTACAGGTATAAAGAAGAAATTCAAAGCAATAGAAATTTACAGTTGTTTGGGAAGAAATTTAGAGCTCGGGATGCAAATTCCCTATTAGACATGTATGCAAAATGTGGAAGCATAGACAAGGCACATGTAATATAAACACAAAATATATAAACCATACAAGTGATATAAACATGTATTCGATAAGGCATGGTAAAGTACTTCAAATACAATTAAGGGAAACATAACTTAGAACATGTATAAAGACTTGACATACCTAAAAAATAGAGATTTGAATGGAGAGAGTACCCAATTACATAGTCCTTTTTTCATCTTGCATCAGACTCCTCAACAATTTGTGTTTTTTACCACTTTCTTCCTTTTCAACGTTTAATTGAATAACACTCAAGTAGAATTACTAACAACAATACAAGTGTTTAGGGTGAAAATTGGTAGTGGGTTCAAACTAGGTTAAATACTACCATTTCCACTGCTAAGCATTGGAAGGACAAAGACCAAGCTTGGGTGAAAGCTTCTAATCACTTTGTTTGTCCCTTACGCTTGCGTGGTTATGAAACCTAAGACCCTAATCAAGATTTTATCAAGTGCTTTTCTTTCAACCAAGTAAAACCCTAATTATGCCTTATATCAAGAATATACACAAACTGATGAAGTAACTGGCAAAATTGATCACAAAAGTGCAAAGATAGAGTTCTAGAGATAGTGTACCTATATTTTGAGGGTTGCATGGACTAGGGCACCTGCTCCAGTGTCCTGAAAGTTCCTAAACTAGAAAATCTTCTGCACAGGGTGTCTGAGACTACTAAAAGGCTTCTAGATCCCAAAAATAACCCCTAGTTGGACTAGGATGCCCTCTCCAATGTCCCGCAACTCTCAGAATCCAAAAATCTAAAAGTTTATCATGACTGTACCTACAATGTCCTCCTTTTTGTAGATTCTTTCTGCTGGAACCTACAAAACACAATTTGCACATACAAAAGAAGGAAGATGTTGCGGCTATATAGGAGCTTGCCTCAGTCAAGCCCTGTCTTTAGTAATTCTACCTCAACAATAGCCAGAGATAAAGATTTGTAGAGGTGTGTACAAACCTAACAATGTGTTATGCATAAAATCAAACCCTAGATGTCTCAATCAAGGGAAGATCAACAACTTGATTTACATCAATAAACACATACAACTTCACCTCAAGGAGATGAGAGTAATAAAGACTTGCATGAACAAGAAGGTGAATCAGCAATGTTCGCAGAGGATCTTCAAGCTTGTTGTTGGAGGCTTCAACCCTTCTCCTGATCATGGAAAGGGTGTACAAACCCTAGGAAGAGCAAGATAGACTCAAGATCTTGATTCCTAATCTTCATCCATTGTCTCCAAGACAACAAATAAAGAATACTTCAAAGGGCTTCAACAAGTCACTGATCTTCAATGGCAATTGCAGTAGAGTTTTGGCATCAAGCTTGCATAAGAATTGTGTATGATAAAATGATTTGTAAATATCTTTTCATATCTAGCTTTAGGGAATTCAAATTTTGAAATAACATCTTGATATCACGTGAAAATCAAGAATTTAAAAATGGAATCCTGAGGCACTCGGCGGGAACTAACACCTTGCCAAAATTTAAAATCCCGTGAAACAGGGAAGGACTAGGGCACATGTGCCCAAGTCCTAGCCCCCAATTTCAACTCAAATCTACATTCTTGGGGTTCCTAAAGACCCAAGTTTCAAATCTCTTTTCAGGTTTTATCAATAAGTTACCTCAAGAAGTAAATAGACTGCTCCTAGACTTAGTCAATCAGGGTTTCAAGAAGGCCGAAAAAAAAAATTTGAGAGGTCACCAAGAGTGAGGAGCTAAATCGAGGGAAATTGTACCATTCCATACATGAGGATGATTCCTGACGTTACATTTAGCCCCCACTTTAGTGGCCATATGACACTACGTGCATATGCAACTAAAGGAAAGTAAAATGCACCAATCATGAAAAGGATACCCAAAAGGATATTGCAGAGGAGGCCGAAGCATTGTCGCCAGGAAGGAAGAAGCCCCCGAGTCTACAATCTTGCAAGACCACAAATTTAGGAACCACATCCTGCAAATGAACACTTGTAGAAAAATCAAAATCAAATCAACCTACAACCACCACCAATGAGTCAGTATCAAAAATGCTAATGGGGTTGAGTGATGAGGCAGGGAGAAAATCAAGGAAGATATATGCCCTCCCTTATTTCTACTTGCTTAGTCTAAGAGTAGAAACAAGGAGATATCCATGCGTCAATTTCGACAGAAATGTGTTGTTAGGGTCATACAACACTCAAACGCCACATTGGGGAAGAAAGAGAGTGGAACCAAGATTCCAATGTAACAAACAACACTGAAATCAGAGTTCAACAACTCAAGAAAAGGGCTCAAGAGTAAAAGAGCACACTTTTGCACCTATTTAGGAATAGGAATTCTCACTCACTTACTTTATGTAAAAGGGAGTTGTCACTTATCACTAACTCATTCTTGTTTCTTATCATTGCAGAGAGAGAGAGAGAGAAGGAGAATAGGAGAACAACCATGTTGAGCCGACATCCATACCATCCACCATGACTGGAGATGCTCTGAGCCCGAGTGGAGGAGAGATGCTTTGACACCAAGGTAGGGTCATGATTCCATCCTTCTGTCATCCTTCATTGTACTTTTGTTTTCATGTTTATTGATGTTTGTGCCAAGAGGGGAAGGTGGACAAGGTTCTCAGATAGGGGTGCCTGGGTCCACCTAGGGTGCCAGAGTCCCTCTGGGCCACCCTAATCCCATAGGGGCACCAGTGTCCCTCTGGGGTGCCCTGGTCCATAGAGGACACAAGACCTAGGCACATACACTCTATTCAGCTTTTGATAGCTTATTTTAATTTCAAGAGGGGATTCTGATGCTCTTGCTTTCTTTTTGATCTATAGGATGTCCCTGAGATGTGTGAGCTCACAAGTGGTTGTCTGATGGCACTTCTGTGAGAGCGCACTAGCGCTTTGACTACCATAGAGAGAGCATTTACAAATGGTGGGCCTATGGTGGGTGTTTGAGATGCCCACAATCAGATTCCACTATGCGATGCTTATGACACTGATGGAGAGATGGGATGCAGATACATCCACATTTCATTTACCGACAGGTGAGATTACCATCACACTGGAGGATGTATTTAGGATCCTTCGACTGCTGATCTGAGGAGAGACAATGAGGGTTGTTAGACGTCGGTCAATAGAGTATACTTGCAAGAGTTAGCTATATTGTTTGGGTCACACTATTTCACAAGCAGAGTGAGGACACATTCAACTCCATTTACTAGACCAAGGATGCAGAGACATTCCCTTACTATGGAGGATCATGATTGTCATAGTCACACTAGTGATTGTACCAGATGGATGAGGCACTCACCTTCATGGGGGTCTCATTCACACTATCAGAGTGATGAAGGAGCATCAGACTATCTATGCATGGGGCCGTAGTATGCTTGCGCACCTATATCGTGACTTAGGGTGATATGTCCACTACAAGATGTAGAGTCTGATGGTCTTCACATTACTACAAGTTTTGAGAAGATTAGGTGCACATGACTAGTGGGTTATCCTATAGAGGCAACATTCATCCATTTGTGTGTCTATGCCTATCCACTTGTCAAGTGTTGGAGGCACGGCAACCTGTTGTACTGGAAAGTAGTATTTGATAGATTATAGCCTAGTGAGATCATCTAGAGATGATATCATGGTTATATCAGATGGCTTGGAGAGTAGAGGTAGTTAGCTTGGATGTAGAGGGATCAGCTAATGGCCAATCATCTCAATCATGTTGCATCATGGTTCTACTTTGACAGGGTTACATGACAGTTTGGACAGGTATAAGATGCTCCTGTAGTTCGTCTAAGCTACGCACGTGCAACTCGGAGTGCAATCAGAGCCAATACTATCTAATAGCCAACTATAGCAGATGTACCACTTAGCAATGATGAGGGTCCTAAGGATGTAGAGCCAGTGTCAAGAGTAGATGATGTCAGGTGTACCAGACCATATCAGACTTGGTGGCACATAGCACAGCCTGTACCTATCTTTCCACTCGGGCATCTTATAGGAGATGCCGGACCTTAGGCCGATCATGCGAGTGACACAGGGGTGGAGGATGATGTCAGTGATTTCTTGGGATAATATGATCTTGAGAAGGATGAGAAGGAGGATGAGGATGAGTTCGAGGAGGTCCCATCATAGTAAGTCTTCAGAGCAAGATCGTGACAAAGCCAGCAGGAAGCAGATGCTAACAAGGAGACCGAGTTGAGACCACGGTCTGAGGCTTGTGGTCCTACTCCTATAGACGATGCGAGGCCTAGCTAGATAGAGCAGGGGGAGTAGTAGGTCTATGCCCTCAACTGTAGATCAGACAGCAGAGCTCATCGCACCATCAGCAATCTGAGATCCATCCTAGCGAGATGGAGATTTAGGTTAGGTTTGGTTTATTAATTTATGTTTTGTATAGTTTATTATTTGTAATATTTATATGGGAGTCTAACATCTATCTCATCCTCTATTTTGTAGTTGGGACAGACACATGGCAAGACTTTGTGAGTCGTGTCATAGGAGACATAGTATCGACAGATGCCTTAGAGCAGCGAGTGCAGGTAGGTTATTTGCCACAATCATCTGCTGGGCAGCATGCTAGGATTTTTATGCCTTTCATCAAATATAGGACTACTATAGAGGCCATGCTAGAGCAATTTGCACAAGAGAGAGGAGATTCGACAAAGAGTTGAGTGTGTCAAGGCTGAGCTTAGGGCACAGCGAGAGTAGAGGGTAGTGTTGATGATTGTTTTTACACATTCATAACAAAAGTTAAAATTCACAAAATGAACCTAATTGCCTTGAAAGATATGAAGAAATCAATGAAGATTACTTAATCCCAAGTTTCTGTATGGTCAGGTCTTGACCTTGTGGACAATTCAGTAGGTTGATGTGAAGCTGTAATATGCAAGGGGCCTTACTTGATTTAAGGTGATTGATGACTTACTGGACTTGAATTATACAAATTATCACAAATATCAACATATTATCCATCTGTTTACATAAATTTGCTACTGTATCACAAAGCTTTATACGATTTATATTAAAACAAGCCTTTCTTTTCAAATATTATGAAAATTGTCAAATATTAACTCAATTGTTTAGATTTCTTCAACTATCACACAATCTCCTTTAATTTTTTTGCGTGTAAGCTAAAGATTTCAAATGTTTGGGGAAAGTTAGAGAAATCTAAATTAAACTTCATTTTTCTATAGGATTTAAATGCTCTGTTATTCACGTTGTAAGCAGTACAGCAAACTTGATTAAATCAATAGACTAAACCTTTAAATGTAGGCCCTGAGTATTTTCATGAACATACATTCAAGATTGCAAGCTTTTGAAGAGATAATATTTCAAATACACACCAAAGCTAGAAGACACTCTAAAGTAGATGCAGAATTACAAAAGTATTTATATTCAAAATATACAGTCACATATGATTTACAATGTATGAGTGACTTTTTGCTTCATTAATCAAATTACAAAAAACTTACAAAATGTCTTACAGATACAATAAGGAAGCTAGATGCTCCATGCATTCCTTAGTACAAACACAAGCAACCTCCTTCTATTCTAAACTAAATGTTCCTCTATTCAAAATGCTCAGACAAATTACAATTTTTAGCTCTATTCAATAAATCCCTATGTAATTAATGTACAAGTAGCTAAGTTCCTTATATAGATTTTGAAATTTCTCATTGCTACAGCTACAAACTCCACCTACGGTTGAGATCTTTCCATTATTGATCAATGGTGCACATTCATCTCTAACTGTTTACCAAAATATCCAAATGGCATCTTTTCCTCTTCAAAGGATGTTGTTGGAATCTTTCAAAATAATATTCCCTTTTTTCTTTGACTTCTTCTCACTAATACTCTTTATTTGATTTTTCCAAAACTGTTCCTTCCTTTACCTTTTCATTCCTTTAAGTATGTTTTGAAATTATTGATCACACCTTCCACAAAAGTGTGGTATCCTTCTGGACTCTTTGCCCATATATGCTCTTCTAAAGCAACTCCTTTTAATTTCATTTCTTTGTTCTCTGATCCTTCACTCCTTTTCTTGTACTTCTTCATTTTAGCACTGTCTTCCATTAATGAATCCATCATCTATTTGATCATTTATGCTTCAGGATTTTCTATGCATGGTCTAAAAATGAAATTAAAATCTATTAAGGCCCTTTCCAATCCATATGCTAGTATATCCATGCATTCATGCTCTAAGAGTCTTTCTATTATCTTCTTGTGCATTCTAGTCATTTCATCTGCTTTTCCTTCTAAATCCTAGGCAACTGTTATACACTTTCTAAGATTATCTTCCTCAAATTTAAGTTCTAATCTCTCTTGTGGCAATTGACTTGCCAGTGAAGGGGTAATTACTCCTTCATTGATTAACTCCTCTATGCTTTCTTCTATTTCTCTCAACTGCTTCAATTCCAATCTGCATTCTTCTTTTTTGAATTGGTAATTGTGCACAAGTATACTGCACTTATTCTTTTCTCTTGCCACCACTTCCCAACTTTTCATAGCTTGTTTTATTATCTGCTCACCTTCCTGCATAAAGTCTTTGAACCATTCATAAAAAATATTAGCCTTGAGCCTTTTATTTTCCATATCCTTTATTTCTTCTTTGGATATAATTGCTATGTCATTGGGCAATTCTGGGACTATGGTATTGGGATCAAATATACCTTTAATAAATTGTTGTAGTTGGACAATATGTCCTTTCAAATACTCTTGCTTGTCTTTGTCTTTTCTCAGCATCTTTGCTGTCACTTGGTGCATATCCTCCCACTCATTGATGTGTTGCTCTCGTGTAGTATGCCTAAGGTCAAAATTTAGTATCTTATACTCTTCTAAGGTTATTTCACCTTTTGCTTTTTATTTCTATGGTATGGCTAGCTTCATCATTCTAGATCCATCTAGACCTCTCTGTATAGCTGACATTGTCCTAGCCTTTCTTCTTTCTTTCCTTGGTGTGGTCTCACCTAACAAACTCTTAATGTCAGTTGGTACCACCTGTACCTCTTTTTTTCCCCTTCTTACCTCCTCTCCCAACCATGTAGGAATCTCCTTGGTGACCTCTGTATTTTTAACTTCATCAATTACCTCTTCATGAGGTGTTTCTACTTCTCCCTGTTGCTGTTGTTGTTATTGTTCCTATTGTTGTTGTTGTGGAATTTTCTGTTGAGGTGGGGGCTCTTGTTCCATGGGGTCATTTTGTTGTTTGGATTCACCTTCATTTTCTTCTTCTTCCACTTCTATGTCTCCTCCATCCTTAGCTTCTTCCTCGGGAGTCTCTCCCTTTGATGATTCTTTTTCCTCTTCTTCACGTATTTATTCTACATTTATCTATTCTGTATCTTCTATTTGTTCTTTAACTTTATGTTCATCAACCCTCTCTATGGGTGCTTCCTCTTTAGGCCTTTTGGTTACATCTTCTATTTTATCTGTATCCTCTACTTGTACCTATTTAGTATGTACAGGTGAACTTACTTTTGTATCATCTTCTTTTTCTTCTTTTTCTTGTTCTTGCATATTTTCTATGTTTTTCTCTTCTTTGCTTTGTTCATCATACATATTCAACATGTTTAGGACATCTACACTTGAGTTGTCTGCTTTTGTTTCTTCTTCTACTTGAGCATGCTTTTATGTGATTATCTTCTTAGATGTACCTTCTTTCTCAGCTTCTTCAATCTTATGTGCCTCCTCTTGCACATCTTTAATGATTTTAGGATGAACTAGGGTACCAAATGGATCGACTGCTCCTGCTTCTTCTTGTACCCTTTCTTCTTCATACTCTGGACCTTGTTCAATCTCCATTTCGGCCTGAGTGCCTTGTTCTTCCTCTTCACTTAGGAAATCACTATATCCTTCCTCTAATTCAATCTCCTTTCCAGCATACATTCCTCTTTCTTCACTTTCACTAGTATAGCCTTGTGTGTTTTTGACTCTTATATCATTTCCCCAACCAACTTTGTTTTTACCTTAATATATGTCTATCTCTTTTCTGATAAAGTGGAGACACTAGGTATGTTACTCAACTTTTCACCTACTTGTTGTGCTCCTATTGCCTCACTTGTTTTAGAAGGCTCCCCTTTTGATAAACTTATTGGGATTGCCCTTCTAACCTTCTGCCCTATTACTCCTTTGGAAGTTTGTACTTCCTCTATACTAACCTCATGACTTAATGATTTTGCATCCACAAAAGTATCTGATGCCACTGCTACAGTTATTCCCAATGCATAGGGATCCATTAAAGTAGCATTCTTATCCTTTTCAACAATCTTAGCCTCTACAGCTTTTCTTTTCATCTTATAAAAGTATTGAAGATTCTCATTGGATTCTCTTACTCTTTTCCTCCCTTTCTTTGGATAGGTGATTTGTTTTCCTTCAACTTTGAGTTCCTCAATTCTGTCTTCTAACAATGTTTTTGAAAACAATATAATTGGTTTAGACAATATGTCCAAAGATGTGTTCCAAGGCTGTGACCAATTAGGCTCTGTAATAGGAGCTAGTCTAGCCTCTACATAACTGTGATGCAGCTATTTATCACCCTCTTGAACTTCTAGGGGAACATATATGTCACCTATGGACCTCATTTGCTCAAAGGTTAATCTTTTATGGGCTCTTTCCCTCACTTCCCTATCATTTTTACAATCGGCCTGAAAATCTTCAATATGTATCTGATGTTTATACTTTTTATTAACAAAATTCTGGATCCTATGGAAAGGATCAAATCTCCTGACTAAATCAAATTCCCAAAAGCCATAATATCTTAATTCTTGCTCTGAATATCTTGCAACCTCTTCACTATAGCAGGAGTATCTGCCAATAGCCCAAGGCAACTTTAAATTTCCACTATTGAACTTCCTCTTATACATTTTAAAGACATTCAAATTGTGTCTTGAAAATTCCAAAACAATCAATTTATCAGAAGGATACCGAGGTAGCATAAAGGGTTTTCCTTCAAATCCTTCAGTCCTGATATAAGTAAAATGTTCAAATTGAATGAACCAGGAACTATGCAATCCAATTGCATCCTCTGCACTTGTAGACAATCTTTTATCAGGTTCCTCTCTCAAAACTCTCACCATGTAAGTATAAAACACATCATTGACTAAAGCAAACTTTTTCAATGCATTTTCCTCTTGTAGGTCAGGATAGTGCTCATATACTAATTTATGACCAGGACCATTCCCTAGGGTACCAACCCTTTCTATTCCATATATGTATGGTCTAATCTTTGCTACACATGAATATAGCAAGTAAGAAGACAAATAAAACGGCATCATCTTTTGTTTTCTCATCATGGCCTACTTCCATATAGATGTACTTATTGCTTTGGCCCAGTGAATCTTTCCTTGCTCTTTTTCTCCCACTCTTATGAACTCAATAACGATGAACATCCATGGTTCACATTTGGTGCCATCTCTCAATCCTACCAATCTACTTAGCATTGTGGTGATCAAATAGATTTCTTCCTTGAAGTATATTCTCATCAGATTTTTATGCAATCTAGCTACAGCCTTGGGTTTATTTTCCAGGCTGTACCAACTGTGGAATATTTTACCTTTGCAATCCCTTTCATTTGTATGAAAGTCTTCATTATATTGATCTATATCAATATCTCTCATTTTCTCATTGATTTCTAATCTAAATGTCCTTGCAATTCCCTCTGTGGTTAAATCAGCAATAAGTCTATCATACAACATAATCTTCCTGGTAGCTGGATCATATGGAGTTACACAATCTAAACACAACTCTCTAGCCTCCATAGCCAATGGGAAACCTGTAGCCATGTACAGTCTACTCTCCCATATGCATTTCATATCCTTTGAAGCATCTGTAGCAGTGATTTTCTCTAAAACATCATCTACATCATAATTTCCTATATTCGTATCGGTTCCCACCCTACTCGTACTGATTAGGGATGGATATCCTCTGTGCAAGGTTAACTCTTCTTTTTCTATTTCTTTAAGTAGTTTTATCTCTTTTTTCACCTCGCCCCCTGTATCTATCTTTTTCTGTCTCAGGGCCATCCTGTGAAACAATGCATCTTTTAAATTCTTCATTTTACCTTTTACCTAGGGTTTTATTGTGAATTTCCCCTTTTTTTTATCATTTTAACCTAACCAAATTTGTCTTTTCTATTTTTTGACTTTTAAATTTATTAAGCTCTACCCAGTTAATTAACTTTTAAAAGAATAATTTGACAAATGACTACATTTTATAACGAAATTACTGAAATTAACATGTAATTTACCATTTGAAATGTAACGGTGTTTTGGGATAAACACCTATATTCCTTGACCACTCAACCTCAATCATTGACTTACTTTTACCATTTTGCTTTTGTCCAACTACCATAATTCCTTCGCTCTGATAAGTTCTGTTCAAATCACTGTAACAATTCCTTCTCCTGCAATTTTAGCTCTTAACAAATATATATCTGAAAGAAAAATATGTTGAATTTACCCTAACCTTCGTTGAATTTTACTCTTTTTGAGTGTTAGATCGGCATTAATTACAACAATTAATACACCAAAAGTTCAGCCTTCTATTTCAGTGTTTGCATTTTTTTTTGAACTTTTTACCATTAGTTTAATTTTGGCATACATCCCATTTTCTTTGTATGTTATCTTTGTATCTTTTAACATACAAACATATATGCAAACACCCATGACTAACGTTCTTTCCCTTGTTCCTTTTTTGTCCATACTTGTATCTTTTATTTTGTATATCGCTCTTTGCATGTCTCATTATATACAAGCGCGTATACAACAACCTATACAAAAATTCTCTTTATTTTTTATCTCTCGCAATGCTTTTTACTTCTTTGTATCTCGGATATGTATATCATAAACATACATGCATTTAAACATACAAAGACTTTTCTGTATTGAACTTCCTTTTGACATCCAACTTGTATCTCCTATTTGCATCTTTTAACTTGTACATCGGCTTGTATATCATAGATATACATTGTTATTATACAAGCCTGATATGCAAACGGTGGAGCCCACCTTACTTTTCACTTGTATCTCCGCTATACAATGATATTTGTATCAAACCCCCAGATACAAGTCTAGATACATACAAACATTTTAGTATCTCCTTTTCAAACTCCTCATTTTTATAAACCACGGTTTACTTACTTTTCATCTCTACGACGTATGTAAAGTCAAATGCATCTTTCGATATATGTTAAGGTATGATCCATCATTTATATTAAAGTTTAACTTCCTTTGAGTTCCACGTTGTATGTATACCGCAATGTATGTCTCCAAAACATACATATAAAGCACGAAACATACTTCAATAAAACCTCATTTCATAATCCTTTCGGTTATGTGATATGCATATAATGTTGTATATCACCTTGTATGCTTCCCTTTTACCAAGCATACAAACTTAAAATACACCTGAGGGACTTAACTGATTATTCATTTAAACTCTGACCTCTGTCGGGCCTGACTTGTATGTAAGGATAAAGCGTTAGCCAAATGCATACAAGTATAATGATGTAATAAACCTGATGACTCCCTTATGCAAGTCATACAACAATACAACATACAATCAACTTTGTATATGCAACATACAAACCTTCCCACATTACATTTTACCAAAAAACACACATATCTTGCAAAATATCGGGAATTTTAAAATGGTTCAAAAAGCAAACCTTACTGATTTTTGACAAGGAATTCACCCATATTCTGCTCTCATACTTAATGTTATTTTTTATTTATTTTCAACAAGATTTGTACCTTTCACTTCCTTTTTGCTTTTACCACCAAGAAGACCCACACACACACAAGCAAAAAGCACAGCCACAGCAGGGTTCCTTATTTTGCTAAGAAGTAAAATAGGACGTGTTGTGAGCATCACAACAACTAGAAACCAAATAAAAAAATTAAATTAAAAGTATTAAATAAAACTAAATGAAATAAATTCATAACTTCCAACTATCTTTTCTACAAATCATTATCCAACTTGAGACCTAATGTATTCAATAAGGTGCATGAATTTTGTATTCAGTTTAAGTGGGTTCACGTGATTAATAATCCTCATCTTGAAAATAAATTGAACAAACTAGTGATTGATATTAACCTACATAGTTGATGTCATTCCCTCATAGCCAACCAGATAGAGCCTTGCTGCTAGTAGGCATCTATAGCCCCGACAAGGTTATCGTTACAATTCTCTTAAGTAGAGCCCTACTGCCAGCAAGCATCTATAGCCTCGGTAGAGTTACTTAGATGGCTTAATCTGGATTTTTAGTAAAATCCATATTATTTTTTATTTTTATTTTATATTTTGGGTGAGATAGAGACTTCATAAGATGTTACAGTTCTAACTTCATGATGCAAAGAATGATCACTTGCTGAAATTAAGCTGAGAATTGCAATGGTAGCAAGGGTGTCCTCTAATTTTTCACCTAATATCTACATTGGTATGTTCAACAAACCCAAGGATTTTAGTTGTGTCATTGTGAGAAACCTCCCTTGAATACTCAACCCACAATTTTTGAATACAAAATTTTACAAGTCAACTAACTTTTACATTCATGACAGTCACAACAAGTTATGCATAATATTCAAATAATTACCCTGAATGTTTTGAATTTTCTATTGTTTTCAATGGTTGTTAGTTTGCTCCTGCATACTTTAAAACAAAACAAACACCCATACCAAGAAAACAAACACACAAACCAACAAAAACCAAAACAAAACAAAAACAACACCAAACAAAACTATACATTATTCACATTATGATACATAACAAACCAACAATCCTCACCTCAAGCCTGAAAGTAATGTTTCAAATGTTGGCCATTAATAGGTAATGGCACATCTTCCCCAGTCAAGGTCTTGAGCCTGAATGTATTGTCTCCTATTATCTCCGAGACCTGTAATGGACCTAACCATAACTTGTCAATTTTTCCATGATTTCCCTTCTTTTCATGTGCTTTATCCCAACATAGCACTAAGTCTGGTATTCTAAACATTTTGACTCTTGCTCTTTTGTCAAACCATCTTTTGACTACTGCTTGATGTTTGGCAAATTTCTTAATGGCTTGATCTCTTTTCTCATCCAACTATAGTATTTGAATTATTCTGGCTTCTCTATGATCATCAAAGCCTAAATATTCATTTGTAAACTCCCAGATAGGTATTCTTAAATTTACTGGAAGTATGGGATCAATCCCATAAACTAAATGATAAGATACATTGCCTAAGGCTGACTTAACCATAGTCCTATCCACCCATAGTGCATACCTCAACAATGTGTTCCATTCTCTAGGGTTCTTTTCAATTAGCTTCTTGATTATATCCAATAAAATCTTGTTTGTGGACTCAGCTAACCCATTCCTCTGAGGATAATAGTTTGAAGAAAACTTTAAAACTATCTCATATTCAAATGCCCATTTAGAAAATTTTAGAGAAGAAAATCCAGGACCATTATCACATACCAGCGAATATGGAGCTCCAAACCTTGTTATGATGTTTTCTTCAAGGAATTTGATAACCACCTCAGTAGTAGAGAACTTGTAACATGTGGCTTCAGTCCACCTTGCACAATAGTTAGTTACTGTCAGTATAAACTTATGTCCTGCAGATGATGGAGGATTTATGACTCTAATGAAATCTAAGCCCCATTGTGCAAATGGCCTAGATCCAATCACTGGTTGTAATGGATTAGCCTGATTCCTTCCTTTCCCTGTTGTAGTTTGACAGGGGTGACAACTTCTAATATGACTCTCTATATCTTTAAACATTGTAGGCCAATAGTATCCTGCTCTCAATATCTTATGCATTGTAGCTAAATGAGAACCATGAGCAGTGCCATACTTATCATGCAACTCTAACAATACCTTATCTACTTCAGCTTTATTTAAACATCTTAAATATATGCCTTCATGGTTCTTCTTGAATAGAAGACCTCCTTGTACCATGTACCTTTATGCTTTAATTTTTAAAGCTCTCTTCTAGGAAGATTTCATCTTACTTGGATATTTGCCTGATATCATAAAAGTATTCAAATCATCATACCACCCTGATGCATCATTAGAATATAGCACATACTACTGCTTCACCAAATTTGGATCTATGTTTGCTATGGTCTGCACTAATGCTTGTCCTCTGACCAACTTCATTGGAATAATTTCCATATCAAACTCTTGCAAAGTTGTAATCCATTTAGCTCTTTTCTCTCCAGGCTCATTCTGCATCAGCAATGTCTTCACGGCTACATTTGGTACTATGGCCGTAACTTGACTTCATAAGATGTAATATCTAAACTTTTTCACTGCTCTTACGAGTGCAAATGCCTATCTTTCTATATCAAGATACTTTAGGTGTGCATCTTTTAGAGGTACACTCATAAAAGCTATGGGTTTTTCTTCATTATCTTCTCCCTTTTGTGTTAAAGTAGCTGCAACTAAATGTGAAGATGCAAAAGAATAAATGTAAAATGACTTTGTATAATCTAGACTTGTCAACACAGGAGCATCAAAAATAGCTTCCTTGATATCTTCAAATGCAACTTTAGCTACTGGTGTCCATTCTATCTTTGCATCCTTCTTCAACATGGCGTTCAATGGTTGCACAATTTCTGTAAACCCTGTAATAAACTTCCTGACAAAGTTAATCTTACCAAAAAATGACTTTAGTTCTTTCCTATTGTTTGGTAATTAAAAATTCTTTATTCCCTCTATTCTATCAGGATCAATGGATATCCCATTTTCAGAAATGGCGTGTCCTAATAATTTTTCTTCAGTTACACCAAAAGAACATTTCTTTGGGTTAAGAGAAATCCCATACCTTTCACACCATTTAAGTACTCTTCTCAGATCCATGGCATGAGTGGATATATATTTAGAATGAACAGTCAAATCATCCATATAAATAACATTACACTTACCTGATAATCCACAAAATGCAATGTCCATTGCTCTCTAAAAAGTGGCACCTACATTGATTAAACCAAAAGGCATTCTTCTATATGCATAATTTCCCCATTTGCAAGTAAACATAGTTTTCAACCTATCTTCTTTATTGACTAAGACTTGGTTATATCCTAAAAATCCATCTAAGAAAGACATCATCTTAGCTCCATTCACTATTTGCAGCACTTCATTTATTGGAGGCAAGGGATAATTATCTTTTTCAGATGCCTTGTTTAAATTGCTAAAGTCTACACATAACCTAATGTCTCCACTTTTCTCTCTCACAGGTACTAAATTAGCTACCTAGGTTGAATGTCTGACTGGAAAGATTATCCTAGTAGATAGCAATTTTTTTACTTCTTCAAAGATTAAAGGCTCTAGAATAGCATTCACAAGCCTTTGTTTCTACCTAAATGGTTTAACATCTAGTTTCAAGGGTATCACATGAGTTATGATGGACGTATCATATGTTTTCAAATCTTCATATGTCCATGCTATGACATGTTTGTATTCTTTCAAAACATCCACAATTTCTTTTCTCAACTCTTCAAAGCAAGCCTATCCAATCAGTACATTCTGTGGACTCTGCTCTGTTCCAAGGTTATATGGATCACACTTACTTCCCTCAATTTTGGGCAAATCTTTCTGTCTTACTACCCCATCAAAATCAAAAATCTGTTCTAACTCAATCACTCCCTTAGGTAAGAAATTGCTTTTTAAGTTGATTATGTCTTCTTCATCCCAAGACACATCAAGCCTTTCTTGTTCATCAATAATTTGAGCTTCAAACACCACATTACAAATTAGAAAATCCACAATTTGCTGATCTCCCTCAAATACCTGAAAATAAGTAACATTATCTATTATACTAGGAACATTTACTAATTCAACAGCAAATTACTTTAAACCTGACAATGTTAAGGGTTCCAAAGTGCTAGCTACAACTGCCAGTGCATGTAGTCTATGATTCAACTCTCTAGGGATATGTTCTATGTTGAAAGTATCAAATGAATCTATCAAATCCCACACCCTATGCCTATAACAAACCATCTTTTTATAATTGCATGCATACAACTTTCTTACTTGTTTGACCACTAACTCAGAATCAGAAAACACTCTGATCATTTTCACCTTTTTCTTGATAGCCATCACGAGTCCATAAATCAAAGCTTCATATTCTGCTACATTGTTAGTACAAGAAAATTGTAACCTATATGCTGCTAAATATGATATACCTTTAGGATCTATAAGTTCTACACCTGCACCTGCACCTTGTTTAGATTTAGATCCATCACATTTTAGTGTCCACATGCCTTCCTTATTCTTTTGACCTTTAACTTTGGCATGTTTTGCCTTTTCTATTACATGTGACGTGCTATCTTGTCTTTTCATAAGCAATTCATTTTGACCTACTTGCATATTTATACTTTCAGTTTGTAAATCAGAATGACAGGCACTTTTATCTTTTTTCTCTTTTTCTAAATCTGGAATCAACACATCTATGTTTTTCTAAAAGTATCTCTCTAGTTGATTAGGATTAACCTTTCCTTCTTACAGTTCTCTCCCCTTTGTGTATTTTATATATTGATATTCAATAATATCTCTGCACATTCCACAATTCTCTTCAAAGTGAGGTTTATCATGGACTCTGCACCTATTTTTTTATAAACTGCACTGAACTGGAATATTTTGTTCCATGCACTTTTCCATTTCCTATCTAATGATCTGAACGAAACTATTTATTGCATTGTTTTCTTCATCAAAAGAATTTTCATCAGACTCAATGAACAATATTGTTTCCTTACTAATAGGTTTTGCTTTAAAATTCAGCATTAGAATTTCTTCAATTTGTACCCCTTTGTTAGTGACTCTATAAACACCAGGTTCAATAAAAGCATACAATATCTTATTAGTCCTGTTGTATTCTGTAATCATGTATTTCATCCTAGGTTCTGCTTCTATCCTAATCTGATTTGGAACACCTCTCCAAGGTAACCACATATGTGAAAAATTAGTGGCCATATATCCATTCAATGTTTTGGACCAGTCTCTACTCAACAACATTCCATATTTATTAGGTATATCTACTCTCTGAATGTCAATAAACTGGCTCACCCTAGGATATGAGGCTAACTACATTTGAATATGCATCAATTCTACTATCACATTAACCTCAGTCTTATCCAATTGTGTAAAAACTTTGATAGATTTAGTAGGAGTCAGCCCTAAAGTTTTGCATATTCCTAAAGGCATTACATTAGCTGATGCACCAGAGTCTATCATGCAATTATGCATGTTCTTTCCACACATCCTAATGGTTAACAAGAAAGGAGGAGCTTCCCTCTTATCTGCATACATTACCACATTAGTGTCGGAAGGCTGTTCAATTTTCCTACTCTTTTCTTTAGGCTATGAATCCCTATTAGGAACATTCACATCAACAAAAACCTCACCTGTCACAGATGTATCCAAGGATTTTATGAAAGCATTTCTGACCCCTGGGCTTTTCAATAATTCACATAAAGGTATACTAACCTTGATTTTCTTTATCTCTTCTGACAAGTAACTCATCAACCTCATTGTTTCTACTGTCTTTATTTTACATGTTTGGACTTTTTGTGCTACTATTCCATTATTTGCATGATGATTGGCCTTTAGTATAGCAGGATTATTACTAGCGTGCTAATCTGGGGGAGTACTAAAATTGTTGGGAGGAGTGGAAGTAGTGAAAGGACCTCCTGGCCTAGTGTTATTTCTCAAATTGTAGGTATGATTTTTGTTTGACTGTTGAAAAGCTTGTACCTCTTCTGTTTCATATAACACTTCATTTTCAGTTTCAAAGGGAAACTAAAATGCATTTAGTACTAAGGCTGATTCAAGATATAAGTTCTCACAAAAATAAGGTTCATCCTCTAACACTTGGTCCTCTTCTTCCCTAAAGGTAAAAGTCCCTAAGACTAAAGTAGTCTCATATCTTGAGGGCACTATTTCATTACCTTTGGAAATGAGAAACTTAGAAGTGGGAGCCTATACATCTACATTGAAAATATTGGTTGATAGATGGAACTGAGGACAATCTAGCTCAGCATGGGCACCAGTATTATGAATTATGCACCAATTCTTTAATGCTACATCAGCCATTTGAATTCTAGTTGTTTGTTTTGTATCTTGATTATCCAAGTTCTCAAATGGAGAAGATAGAGTGCCATTATTTGGCCTTGTGTTCCATGTCTTAGGTGGCCTTGGCTGATTCTAATTTCTATTGTTATTACCCTAGGCTCTGTTATCTACAACAGGTCCTCTATTTTGCATTGCTTGTCCTTGATTATGATTTTGACTTTGACTGTAATTCTTACCCTGATTAGAACCCTGACCTTGGTTATAATTCTAGTTATGATTTTGGTTGTGGTTCTGACTGTATCCTTGATTATTTCTACCATAGAAATTTTTATTTCTCAATTGTGTCATTTCAGTAGTCAATCTTCTCAAGTCTGCAGTAATTTCTTTGATTTCTTCCCTATCCTCTTGTGCCTTTGCCACAAATGTATCTTGAGGAGGCTGGAAGAAAGACTGGCCATTACTCTGATTATTATTGGTAGTGTTACCAGTATAAGGGACTATAGCTTGGATTGAGGCAGGATTATACATAGGTGTATATGTTGGAACTAGATTCAATAATGGAGTATTATGTGTAGGGGCTCCATTCCATGATTATGTTTGACTTTGCACCCTAGGATTTCCTCCATTAAGAAATGGATTATAAGTTGTTTGTCTCATCTCCTGGTTTACTGAGGCTACCTCCTTATAAGCCTTGGATATTGTATTTATGTCAACCTTTCTTTTGACAAACATAGCAGTCAATGGATCAAGGGCGACATAATACATGGCTAATAATGTATCTGCTTTTACTGTGTAAGGAGCTACTAACCTGGAATAAGCTTTTTGAAACATATCATTAAAATTATCAATCAGTTCTCCTTCACCTCTTTTAATTGCAGCTAGCTTGTGATATAAGGTGGAAGGATCTGCTGGTCCTCTAAACCTAGACAAAAATGTTTCTTCCATAAGTGCCCAAGATGAAATGTAACCATTAGGTAAGTTAACATACCAGTTAGAAGCCTGCTCATTAAAGGTGTAAGGAAACAACCTACACACAACATCCTCATATTCTAACCTAGCTCTAAAGCATGCTTCTTTGAATATCCTAATGTGATCTTTTGGATCCTGATGTAACTGATATTTAGGACATCTTTTTAGGATTCTTTGGCATCTCATGATAATCAGGGAATTATATAGGAGAATTGACATTAAAATAAGCCATAGCAGATACTTGTGCTTGACCTGGACCTTGGGGAATACCTAGATTTCTAGATGGACTAGGATTTCTGGGGGGACTGGGACCTCTAGGAGGACTAGGACCTCTTGGGGGACCTGAACTAGGATTTAAAGATCTAAATGAAGAACTATTAGGACTCATAGTGTTATGGATGTTGAAAGGTGATCTAGTAGGCATTCCAGATGAACCTCTTATGTGTGATATTCTAGGATTCCAAATCAAAGGACCTTTACTTTTCCTTTTATCAGGTAATTGCACAAAGATATCTTCTGAACTAGATCTAGACCTAGTCACTCTACCACTGTTATGAGCCATCTTTACTTAGAACAAACCTTAACTCCAATTGGGCCCTCCTTCTAGTGCCAAAAACTATTGATGATTGTTTTTACATATTCATAACAAAAGTTAAAATTCACAAAAATGAACCTAACTACCTTGAAAGATATGAAGAAATCAATGAAGATTACTTAATCCCAAGTTTCTATATGGTCAGGTCTTGACCTTGTAGACAATTTAGTAGGTTGATGTGAAGCTGTAATATGCAAGGGGTCTTACTTGATTTAAGGTTGTTGATGACTTACTAGACTCAAATTATGTAAATTATCACAAATATCAACATATTATCCATCTCTTTGCATAAATTTGCTACTGTATCACAAAGCTTTATATGATTTATATTAAAACAAGCCTTTCTTTGCAAATAGTATGAAAATTGTCAAATATTAACTTAATTGTTCAGATTTCTTCAACTGTCAGACAATCTCCTTTAAATTTATGTGTGCAAGCTAAATATTTCAAATGTTTGGGAAAAATTAGAGAAACATAAATTAAACTTCATTCTGCTACAGGATTTAAATGCTCTATTATTCACATTGTAAGCATTACAACAAACTTAATTAAATCAATAGACTAAACCTTTAAATGTAGGCCCTGAGTATTTTCATGAACATACATTGCAAGCTTTTGAAGAGATAATATTTCAAATACACACCAGAGCCAGAAGACACTCTAAAGTAGATGCAAAATTCTAGATGTATTTATATTCAAAATATATAGTCACATATGATTTACAATGTATGAGTGACTTTTTGCTTCATTAATCAAATTACAGAAAACTTACAAAACGTCTTACAGATACAATAAGGAAGCTAGATGCTCCACGCATTCCTTAGTGTAGACACAGGCAACCTCCTTCTATTCTAAACTAAATATTCCTCTATTCAAAATGCTTAGACAAATTACAATTTTCAGCTCTATTCTATAAATTCCTATGTAATTAATTTACAAGTAGCTAAGTTCCTTATATAGATTTTGAAATTTCTCATTGCTACGGCTACAAACTCCATCTACGGTTGAGATCTTTCCATTATTAATCAATGGTGCACATTCATCTCTAACTGTTTACCAAAATATCCAAATGGCATCTTTTCCTCTTCAAAGGATGTTGTTGGAATCTTTCAAAATAATATTCCCTTTTTTCTTTGACTTCTTCTCACTAATACTCTTTATTTGACTTTTCTAAAACTGTTCCTTCCTTTACCTTTTCATTCCTTTAAGAATGTTTTGAAATTATTAATCACACCTTCCACAAAAGTGTGGTCTCCTTCTGGACTCTTTATCCATATATGCTCTTGTAAAGCAACTTCTTTTAATTTATTTTCTCTGTTCTCTGATCCTTCATTTCTTATCTTGTACTTCATTTTAGTACTATCTTCCATTAATGAATCCATCATTTGTTTGCTCATATATGCTTCAGGATTTTCTATGCATGGTGTAAAAATGGCATTAAACTCTGTTAAGGCCCTTTCCAATCTGTATGCTGGTATATCCATGCATTCATGCTCTAAGAGTCTTTCTATTATCTTCTTGTGCATTCTAATCATTTCATCTGCTTTTCCTTCTAAATCCTGGGCAACTGTTATACAATTTCTAAGATTATCTTCCTCAAATTTAAGTTCTAATCTCTCTTGTGGCACTTGACTTGCTAGTAAAGGGGTAATTACTCATTCATTGGTTAACTCCTCTACTCTTTCTTCTATTTCTGTCAACTACTTCAATTCCAATATGCATTCTTCTTTTCTAAATTGTCAATTGTGCACAAGTATACTTCACTTATTCTTTTCTCTTGCCACCACTTCCCAACTTTTCATAGCCTGTTTTATTATCTGCTTACCTTCATGCATAAAGTCTTTGAACCATTCATAAAAAATATTAGCCTTGAGCCTTTTATTTTCCATATCCTTTATTTCTTCTTTGGATATAACTGCTATGTCACTGGGCAATTCTGGGACTATGGTATTGGGATCAAATATCCCTTTAATAAATTGTTGTAGTTGGACAATATGTCCTTTCAAATACTATTGCTTGTCTTTGTCTTTTCTCAGCATCTCTGCTATCACTTGGTGCTTATCCTCCCACTCATTGATGTGTTGCTCCCGTGTAGTATGCCTAAGGTCAAAATTTAGTATCTTATACTCTTCTAAGGTTATTTCACCTTTTTCTTTTTCTTTCTGTGGTATGGCTAGGTTTAGCATTCTAGATCCATCTCGACCTCTCTATATAGCTAACATTGTCCTAGCCTTTCTTCTTTCTTTCCTTGGTGTTGTCTCACCTAACAAACTCTTAATGTCAATTGGTACCACATGTACCTCTTTCTTTTCCTTTCTTACCTCCTCTCCCAACCATGCAGGAATTTCCTTGGTGCCCTCTGCATTTTTAACTTCATCAATTACCTGTTCATGAGGTGTTTCTACTTCTCCCTATTGTTGTTGTTGTTGTTGTTCCTCTTGTTGTTGTGGAATTTGTTGTTGATGTGGAGGCTTATGTTCCATGGGGTCATTTTACTATTTGGATTCACCTTCATTTTCTTCTTCTTCCACTTCTGTGTCTCCTCCATCCTCAGCTTCTTCCTTGGGACTCTCTCCCTTTGATGATTCTTTTTCCTCTTCTTCATGTATTTGTTCTACATTTATTTGTTCTGTATCTTCTATTTGTTCTTCAACTTTATGTTCATCAATCCTCTCTGTGGGTGCTTCCTCTTCAGGCCTTTTGGTTACATCTTCTGCTTTATTTGTATCCTCTGCTTGCACCTGTTCTATATGTACATGTGAACTTACTTTTCTATCATCTTCTTTTTCTTCTTTTTATTATTCCTACATATTTTCTATTTTTTTCTCTTCTTCACTTTATTCATCATACATATTCAACATGTTCAAGACATCTACACCTGAGGTGTCAGCTTTTGTTTCTTCTTCTACTTGAGCATGCTTTTCTATGATTATCTTCTTAGGTGTACCTTCTTTCTCAGCTTCTTAAATCTTATATGCCTCCTCTTGCACATCTTTAATGATTTCAGGAGGAACTGGGGTACCAAATGGATCCACTGCTCAATCTCCATTTCGGCCTAAGTGCCTTATTCTTCCTCTTCACTTATGAAATCACTAGATACTTCCTCTATTTCAATCTCCTTTCCAGCATACATTCCTCTTTCTTCACTTTCACTAGTATCACTCCCAATGTGAACAGTTTGAGTAGTTTGTTTGGCCTTGTGTGTTTCTGACTCTTGCAGCATTTCCCCAGCCAACTTTGTTTTTACCTGAATATATATCTGTCTCTTTTCTGATGAAGTGGAGACACTAGGTATGTTACTCAACTTTTCACCTACTTGTGCTCCTATTACCTCACTTGTTTTAGAAGGCTCCCCTTTTGATAAACTTATTGGGATTGCCCTTCTAACCTGCTACCCTATTACTCCTTTGGAAGTCTATGCTTCCTCTATACTAACCTCATGACTTAGTGATTTTACATCCACAAAAGTATCTGGTGCCACTACTATGGTTATTCCCAATGCATAGGGATCCATTAAAGTAGCATTCTTATCCTTTTCAACAATCTTAGCCTCTACAACTTTTCTTTACTTCTTATAAAAGCATTGAAGATCCTCACTAGATTCTCTTACTCTTTTCCTCCCTTTCTTTGGATAGGTGATTTCTTTTCCTTTAGCTTTGAGCTCCTCAATTCTGTCTTCTAACCATGTTTTTGAAAACAATATAATTGGTTTGGACAATATGTCCAAAGATGTGTTCCAAGTCTGTGACCAATCAGGCTCTGTAATAGGAGCCAGTCTAGCCTCTGCATAACTGTGATGCAGTTGTGTATCATCCTCTTAAACCTCTGGGGGAACATATATGTCACCTATGTACCTCATTTGCTCAATGATTAATATTTTATGGGCTATTTTCCTCACTTCCCTATCATTTTTGCAATCTTCCCAAAAATCTTCAATATGCATCTGATGTTTATACTTTTTATCAACAAAATTCTGGATCCTATGGAAAGGATCAAATCTCCTGACTAAATCAAATTCCTGAAATCCATAATAACTTTATTCTTGCTCTGAATATCCTACAACCTCTTCACTGTAGCAGGAGTATCTGCCAATAGCCCAAGGGAACTTCAAATTTCCACTATTAAACTTCCTCTTATACATTTTAAAGACATTCAAATTCTATCTTGAAAATTCCAAAACAATCAATTTATCAGAAGGATACCGAGGCAACATAAAGGGTTTTCCTTCAAATCCTTCAGTCCTGATATAAGTAAAATATTCAAATTGAATGAACTAGGAACTATGCAATCCAATTGCATCCTCTACACTTGCAAACAATCTTTTATCAGGTTCCTCTCTCAAAACTCTCACCATGTAAGTATAAAACACATCATTGACTAAAGAAAACTTCTTCAATGCATTTTCCTCTTGTAGGTTAGGATAGTGCTCATATACTAATTTCTGACTGGGACCATTCGCTAGGTTACCAACCCTTTTTATTCCATGTATGTATAGTCTAATCTTTGCTGCACATGAATATAGCAAGTAAAAAGACAAATAAAAGGGCATCATCTTTTGTTTTCTCAGCATGGCCTGCTTCCATATAGTTGTACTTATTGCTTTGGCCCAGTGAATCTTTCCTTGCTCTTTTTCTCCCGCTCTTATGAACTTAATAATAGTGAACATCCATGGATCACATTTGGTGCCATCTCTCAATTCTACCAATCTACTCAGCATTCTGATCATCAAATAGATTTCTTCCTTGAAGTATATTCTCATCAGATTTTTATGCACTCTGGCTACAGCCTTGGGATTATTTTCCAAGCTATACCAACTGTGGAATATTTTAACTTTGCACTCCCTTTCATTTGTATGAAAGTCTTCATTATAATGATCTATATCAATATCTCTCATTTTCTCATTGATTTCTAATCCAAATGTCCTCGCAATCCCCTTTGTGGTTAAATCAGCAATAAGTCTATCATACAACATAATCTTCCTGGTAGCTGGATCATATAGAGTTACACAATCTAAACACAACTCTCTAGCTTCCATAGCCAATGGGAAACCTACAACCTTGTACAGTCCACTCTCCCATATACATTTCATATCCTGTGAAGCATCTGCAGCAGTGATTTTCTGTAAAACATCCTCTACATCATAATTTCTTATATTCGTATCGATTCCCACCCCGTTCGTACTAATTAGGGATGGATATCGTATGTGCAAGGGTAACTCTTCTTTTTCTATTTCTTTATGTGGTTTTCTCTCTTTTTTCACCTCGCCCCCTGTATCTATCTTTTTCTCCCTCGGGGCCATCCAGTGAAACAATGCATCTTTTAAATTTTTCATTTTACCTTTTACCTAGGGTTTTATTGTGAATTTCCCCTTTTTTTTACCATTTTAACATAACCTAGTTTGTCTTTTCTATTTTTTGACTTTTAAATTTGTTAAGCTCTACCCAGTTAATTAACATTTAAAACAGTAATTTGACAAATGCCTAAGTTTTATAACAAAATTACTGAAATTAACATGTAATTTACCATTTGAAATGTAATGGCATTTTGGGATAAATACCTATATTCCTTGTCCACTCAACTTCAGTCATTGACTTACTTTTACCATTTTGCTTTTGTCCAGCTACCGTAATTCCTTTGCTCTAATAAGTTTTGTTCAAATCACTGTAACAATTCCTTCTCCTGCAATTTTAGCTCTTAACAAATGTATATCTAAAAGTAAAATATGTTGAATTTACCCTAACCTTCGTTGAATTTTATACTTTTTGAGTGTTAGATCAGCATTAAATACAACAATTAATGTGCCAAAAGTTCGGCCTATTATTTCAGTGTTTGTATTTTTTTTAACTTTTTACCATTAGTTTAATTTTGGCATACATCCCATTTTCTTTGTATGTTATCCTTTGTATGTTATCTTTGTATCTTTTAACATACAAACATATATGCAAACACCCATGACTAACATTCTTTCCCTTTTTCCTTTTTTGTCCGTACTTTTATCTTTCGTTTTATATATCACTCTTTGCATGTCTCATTATATACAAGCGCATATACAACAACCTATACAAACCTTCTCTTTACATTTTATCTCTCACGATGCTTTTTACTTCTTTGTATCTTGGATATGTATATCATAAACATACATGCATTTAAACATACAAAGACTTTTCTATATTGAACTTGCTTTTGACATCTAGCTTGTATCTCCTATTTGCATCTTTTAACTTGTACATCAGCTTGTATATCAAAGATATACATTGTTATTATACAATCCTGATATGCAAACGGTGGGGCCCACCTTACTTTTCACTTGTATCTCCGCTATACAATGATACTTGTATCAAACCCCCAGATACAAGTGTAGATACATACAAACATTTTAGTATCTCCTTTTCAGAATCCTCATTTTTATAAACCACAGTTTACTTACTTTTCAGCTCTGTGACGCATATAAAGTGAAATACATCTTTCGATATACGTTAAGGTATGATGCATCATTTATATCAAACTTTAACTTCCTTTGAGTTCCATGTTGTATGTCTCCAAAACATACATACAAAGCACGAAACATACTTCAATAAGACCTCATTTCATAATCCTTTCAGTTCCGTGATATGCATATACTATTGTATATCGCCTTGTATGCTTCCCTTTTGCCAAGCATACAAACTTAAAATACACCCAACGGACTTAACTGATTATTTATTTAAACTTTGACCTCCATCGGGCCGCACTTGTATGTAAGGATAAAGCGTTAGTGAAATGCATACAAGTATAATGATTTAATAAACCTAATGACTCCCTTATGCAACTCATACAACAACACAACATATAAACGACTTTGTATATGCAACATACAAACCTTCCCACAGTACATTTTACCAAAAAACACACATATCTTGCAAAATATTGGGAATTTTAAAATGGTTCAAAAAGCAACCCTTACTCATTTTTGACAAGGAATTCACCCATATTATGCTCTGGTAAATAATGTTATTTTTTTCTTATTTTCAACAAGGTTTGTACCTTTCAATTTCTTTTCCCTTTTACCACCAAGAAGACCCACACACACACAAGCAAAAAGCACAGCCATAGTAGGGGTCCTCATTTTGCTAAGAAGTAAAGTGCGGCATGTTGTGAGCATCACAATAGGTAGTAGTTCCTACATCAAAGGGAGAGCCAGTTGTGAGTGAGTTCTTACTACGGGAGGTCCAGTAGGCAAGAGCTAACAGAGACAGGGTTCAGGCTGAGAGAGACCGGTACCAGAGGATGTACCAGGAGGCACATGAGTAGATGATAGAGATGAGAGGTGATATCAAGGGGTTACGATCACGAAGCATCTACAGGAGTCATTTGTGATCCGTAGCCACACATGGTCAGGATTCTGTCACTCACACACCATGAGGGCTAGAGGGTACTAGCGATCGAGGCTCAGCTATGTGATACACAGAGTTTAGGCACTACGACAGCCCATTTTATTTTGAGGGATAGTCGACTCGAATGTATACATGAAAATGAGATATATATATATGATGTTTACTTCATTTTATATATATAATGGATTTTGATCTATCACATGTGATTTTTGTAAAAAATGCAACTAGTGATGATGTCTAAATGCTATAATTAATACTATTGTGGTATACTAACAATTCTAAAAAGAACATGTAGTAACAAACACAATGATTAATTATCTTACCCATAACTTTTTAACTTTCATGCTATATTTAGTTAATACAAAAGTGATCTAAGCAATTATTACTTAAACACGATGCAACAATGATCAACTGAATAGAGATATAATGCCAAATTAATTAAGACAAAACAATAATATCTTGTCGAAATTGAAGCTAATCTATGTGCTAAATTAGCTTATGAACATTCAACATTAGATCTTTAAGCATAAAATCTTTTGTGGCGCATTGCATTAATAGTTTCTTTAAGTGCCATACCTTGCACATTAGCTAATTTATACACTTTGGATCGAAAGGTTTCAATGATTATGTACGGTCCAAGCCAATTAGGGTTGAACTTACCTTTTTCACTAGGCGGTGCATTTACATTGCATTAATTTTCATAAAGAACCAAGTCCCCAACATTAAATGAACGTTGTATGACTTGTGCATTATAGGCTCATTGTATTCCTTTTTGATAAGCCTTGAGATGTTCAAGAGTGTTAATACATCTTTCATCAATCATCTCAAGTTCATGTAATCTTTTCTCTCATTCTATGTCATCATCCATGATATCTCGTAGGGAGATTCTCAAAGAAGGAATTTCTAATTCCAAGGGCATTATCGCATCTGTGCCATATGAGATTATACGGTGTGTTACCCGTAGCTATTTGAATACTTGTTCTGTAAGCCCATAGTGCATAGGATAATTGTGTATGCCAATCTTTTTAATGTTTATTAACATTTTTCCTTAGAATCTGTCTAATAACCTTGTTTGAAGCTTCTACTTAGCCATTGGATTGAGGGTAATAAGGTGTAGAGAAGTAATGTTGTATATGATATTTTTCGAGGAACTTTTTCACATCCTTGTTCTTAAATGGTGTACCATTGTCTAAAACCAAGGAAGAAGTTATTCCAAATCAAGAAATTATGTTATCTTGTATGAATCGACAAATTACATCAGTGGTCATGGATCGCAAAGGGACCACTTCGACCCATTTTGTAAAATAATCAGCAGCAATAATGAAAAATGTATGTCCTTGAGAGGAGGGCGGGTAAATTTTACCTACGAGATCCAAGCCCCAAATAGAAAATGTCCATGGTGACACCTAGGCACAAAGCTCTTGAGCAAGAGCATGGATGAGGTGTTTATGTTATTGACATTGCAGGAATCTTTTGATGTAAGCAAAAGGAATCTTGTTTCATATGCTGCCAATAGTACCCCATACGTAACAATTTTTGCACCAATGATTTTCCACCAAAATACCCTCTAGAGGCACCAGAGTAAGCTTCTTCTAAAGCTATTAGAATCTTTGCATTACTTAAACATCAGAGCAAAACACCATTATAACTTCATCGGTACAAGACAATAGATAATATAATGTATCGCACTGCTAGTTTGTGTAAACAGAGTTAGGCATTCTTAGATGTCGAGTCTAGAATGGTTCCATTGCGTAAATAATTGAATATGTAGGAGAACCATTCATCAGTGTATGTATTACCACATAGTTCTGAATTTGCAACTATAGGGCTTTCAATTATCGGTGTCTTAAGATTATGAACAACAAAGGTAAATTCCTCAGGAGAACCATCAGGGGATATAAGGGAAGCTGCGCTTGCCATTGCATTCGCATGCCAGTTATCTTTCCTAGGAATGGTATCGATCGTATATGATGTGAATTATTTTAAGAGAGATAATGCAAGCTTGCGATATTGAGAAATCTTATCATGCTTAGTTTGATACAATCCTATGATTTGTTTAACAATCAACTGAGAATCACCATTATTGTAATATTCTAGATATTCAGAGCCATGGCTACATGAATTCTAGTGATCAGAGCTTTGTATTCAGCTATATTATTTGTGCATAAGAAATCTAAGTGGTAAGATAAGTGAATCGACTTACCAATGGGAGGTATTAATATAATACCAGCTCCAGAGCTAGTTCAACATTTTGATCCATCAAAGTATAACTCCCATTTTTCACCCGTAGAGATTGTTAAAATTTGTTTGTCAGGGAACCCATCGGCATGTTGTATAGAAAAGGGTGAGGGAGCTTCAGCTAACTAATCAGCTATCACTTGCCTTTTAATTGTTTCTTGTGAAATAAATTTGAGATCAAATTTTCTTAATAACATAACCCATTTAGCAAGACGACTTGAAAAATCTATTCTTGCAAAGAGATGTTTCAAAGGGTCAAATTTTACCATTACATGTACTTCAACATTTAAGAGATAGTGTCTAAGATTTTGAGTGGAAAACACTAAAGCTAAGCAATTCTTCTCTATGACTATGTATCACACTTCATAATTGAGCAAAGTACGATTGATGTAATAGACAACACATTCTTTGCCTTCAACATTATGTTGTGCTAACAAAGCTATTAGGGCATTGTCAAATGTTGAGATGTATAACAGAAATGGTTTATCAGAAACAGTGGGTTGCAAAATAGGCATACTAGCTAAGTAATCCTTTAAGTCATCGAAAGATTTTTGACATTCAATGTTCTATTGGAAATGAGAATCTTTCTTTAGTAGTTGCATAAAAGGGGAAGTCCTATCCATGAGTTGTGAAATAAATCGGTGAATGGCCTGTATCTTTCCCTGCAAACTATGAAGTTAAGATATGTTCTTAGGTGTTGGCATATTAACAATCACATCTATCCTTTTCATGTTAACTTCTATACCTCAATTTGAAACAATAAATCCAAGTAACTTTCCACTATCCACTCCAAAAACATACTTATGGGGATTTAATCGCATATTATATTTTCTTATGTGCTCAAATATCTATCAAAGATTTCTCACATGATCCTTACAATGGATAGACTTCGCTAGGATGTCGTCAATGTAATCTTCTAAAATATTGTGCATATAATCATGGAATATAAGAGTCATTGCACGTTGGTAAGCAGCTCCTACATTCTTAAGTCCAAATGGTATGACTACCCAACAAAATGTACCCCAAGGTGTAATAAAGGCTATTTTATATTGATCAAGAGGATTTATAAGGATTTGATTATATCCTAAAAATCCATCCATAAATGATAGCAACTCATGTTTGGCTATGGAATCAACAATCATATTGATGTTAGGGAGCATAAAATCATCTTTCAAAGATGCCAAATTTAAATCCCAGAAATATGTGCACATTCTTATATGACCATCAGGTTTAGCAACGGAAACAATATTTGAGATGCACGGAGAGTAATCAATAGGTCGAATAAAACCATCTTGTAAGAGTTTTTCTATTTCAGTTTTGACAAGCAAAACAATCTTAGGATTCATCTTATGAATCTTTTGTTTGAATGGATTAACATATAGTTTCAACACAATATTATGTGTTACAATCTGAGGATCTATACTAGGCATGTTTGAATAATTCCAAGTGAACAATTCAGAAAATTTACCCAATAATTTAGTCATTTCATCTTTTTCTTCCACATCTAAACAATCACCAAGAGGGATAGCTTTTTCAGGATTATCCTTATCCATAACAATATCAATAGTCTTTCCGTTAGGGAGAGTACTATGGTCTGGGGGATTGTAGGTTGTAATTATTCTTTAAGTTCTTCATTTTGCTCTACTGTAGCAGTTATTGTGCTAGTAGTCATTCCAAAATATGCATCATTGTTTAAACAATAAGGTAGGCCACATTTATGGTGATAATGAGGAATACCATCATAAGCATCTAAGAAGTCTATTATCGCTTCATCCACCATAAACATATCTAATGGAAGTGATCTTGGAGGACAATTGGTGTCAATCATCTCAGGGAATATCAAACTAAGTGTTGATATTGTATTCACATTTAGAGTAGGTCATTTGTGGGCTTTGGATTCCTTAAAATGATTTTATCTAATGCCACTTGAGTAATGTTGCAAAGTGGATTCTATAGGGACTTTGATTCCTTGTTGATTTATG
Source organism: Cunninghamia lanceolata (assembly GCA_027924645.1). NCBI lineage: Eukaryota > Viridiplantae > Streptophyta > Pinopsida > Cupressales > Cupressaceae > Cunninghamia > Cunninghamia lanceolata. The sequence goes on along the minus strand of BSBN01000377.1, from coordinate 24,000,186 downwards.
CCACAACCATTACCTACATAGTCACAATTTTTGTAAAGGATTCAGAATCCTCTTCCATAGAGAGAGACCATTTCTTTAGACAAAGGTGGAGCTTTGTAAGTCTCATAATTAGTAGTATAACTCAGAGTATTATCCTTATTTTTCACCAAAGAAGTCTTATGTTTATTATTTAAAGCATGTGATGTGATCGATGCAATATTTGATGTTTCAAGGATGGGGTTTTTAAGTTTATATTCTCTTGTGGAGGAAGATGCAAAATCTAATGTACCCCAGTCATCACCAACAAATGCATTTGATTGGCTGGACTCTTGCATAACATTTCTAGAGGTAAGAGGAGCTGACAATTCAACTTTCAGATTGTTTAAACTCTTAGGAACAACAACATGCTTATCCACTTCCAATGGCAAGCAATTATCAGGTTTAGGATCTGAATGGATAGTATGTAGTTTACCTTTAAATATAAACTTAATCAAATGATGCAAAGTAGAAGGAACTACTCCTAATGCATGTATCCAAGGTCTACCTAGAATCATGTTATAAGATAGAGAACTACGCATGACATGAATCAAGGTAGACACCATCATAGGTCTAACTTGTATAGGTAAGGTTATAGTGCCCACAGATTGTCATCCAACATTATCAAAGCCACAGATACTTAATGATTCTGGTTTGATAGGAGATACATCAACTTTAACCTTATGCAATAAATCAATACCACAAACATTAAGGGCTGACCCATTATCAATCATAACTCTCAACCAATGTTTTGTTGATCATAATAAAGATAACCAAAGGATCATACTGCTTCTAAACCTCGAGAGATGATAACTCATGTTGTTGAAATAAAATGTCAGTTTTTGTTGCATAGTAAACCAGCAACATCATTTAGTTTAACAGCAGGAGGAACAATCACCTTTTGTAAAGCTTCTTGTAGTATTCCATGATAAGTAGGTGAAGTTTGTATAAGTTCCCAAAGAGATATCTTTGCAGGAGTAGCGTGAAGCTGCTCTACAAGATCATAGTCTTTACCACCTTTATATGTTAGACAAGGTGCTTGAGGAAGCATAGGTTGAGAAGCTGGTAAAGATATCGAAACATTCATTTATTGTGTGCTTTGTTTGTTATTCTAAGTGTTATATGCATGAGAAACCATGTTATGATTAGTGTGTTGTAAGTTTTGTTTCGCAATTTGTTTTGCACAATCATAAATGTGATCAGGAGATTGAGAAGAGGATGAAAGACCTTTAACCACAAGCACAGGTTTAGAGGGTGGTTGAACCACATTTGCACATACAATAACCACAATTTTTGTTTTTCCAATCTCTTCTTTAGATTTAGGAACATAAATTGCATTTACAAATCTTTGAAACAGTGATGGCTTTGAGGTCGTAGTGGAATGTTCAATCAAGATAAAGTCATCAAGGGATTCATCTAACATATCGAAGTCATCATGACTAAACAGCTCATCATAAGCATGAAAATCTTGCAAAAAATAATCTAACATTCTAACATGCTCTATTTAAACCAAAATTTAAATGCACAATGATGGCCTTTGCAAATGAAATACAACTTTCAACAATAAATGCTAATTTCCAACACTTTTAGTGAAAAGATAAAGAATGTAATCCACAAATTAACATAGGCAAATTCACTAAAGAGGTTTTTTCAATCCAATTATGTTATAGAATAGAAAATTATTTCAAATCTAAAATTTAAAAGGATGCAAATTCTATAAAGCTCAGGTTCACCAAAATGTTTAGGGTGGAAATTGGTAGTGGGTTTAAACTAGGTTAAATAATACCATTTCCACCGCTAAGCATTGGGAGGACAAAGACCAAGCTTGGGGGCAAGCTTCTAATCACTTTGTCTATCCCTTACACTCACGTGGTTATGAAACCTAAGGCCCTAATCAATATTTTATCAAGTGCTTTTCTTTCAACCAAGTAAAACCCTAATTATGCCTTATATCAAGAATATACAGAAATTGATGAAGTAACTGGCAAAACTAATCACATAAGTGTAGAGATAGAGTTCCAGAGATAGTGTACCTAGATTTTGAGGGTTGCATCGACTAGGGCACCCACTCTAATGTCATGAAAGTTCCTGAATCAAAAAATATTCTACACAGGGTGTCTGAGACTGCTAAAAGGCTTCCAGATCCTAGAAATAAACTCTGGTTGGACTAGGGCACCCACTCCAATGTCCCAAAAGTCTCAGAATCCAAAAATCTAAAATTATGTCATGACTGTACCTACAATGTCCTCCTTTGGGTCACCCAGCAAGGAGACATTTAGGTCTGTTTACTAGAGCAGGGATGCAGAGACATTCCCTTACTATAGAGGATCATGATTGTCACAGTCGTACTAGCCATCATACTAGATGGGCGAGGCACTCACCTTCACGGGGGTCTCATTCACACTATCAGAGTGATGGAGGAGCATCAGACTATCTAAGCATGGGGGTACAATATGATTGTGCACCTATATCATGACTTAGGGTGATATGTCCACTACGAGATGCAGAGTCTGATGATCTACACATTACTATAGGTTTGGGCCTTTGAGCACATTAAGTGCACACGACCAGTGGGTTACTATGAGGCTGATTATTTTTCCTTCCATATTTTGATCATTTTACATTTCAATTGATGACATTATCAGACTTTTAGAGACTATGGTTCAATTATGCTGATTTGATTATATCTCCTGATTTTGATATGATATTGATTAGACATATGGTGATTCAATTTGATCATATTTTGATACTATGTTGAGACTAGACATGCGAGATATATTAGATAATGTTTATTGATGTGATTTCTAGTTCTTTATGTGATGATGATTATGCAACATTAGATAGAAAGTGCAGTTTAATCTTGAATTATGTTGTAAATGGTTAATGTTGCATTCAATGGCATGAATTTAATTCCAGTTGCTTTGGCTATGATTATTCATGATATGATTGACACTTGATCTAGATGTGCAGGATTACATTCCCAGGCCATGGGAAATTGGAGGTATTATTCACACATATGTTATTCCCTGTGAAACCGATCCATTCCCAAGAGGGATGAGGATCACGTTTGATTTGAGTGTTGTTTAAGTGCTTGTTTATTTTATCATTTTGGGCCTAGTACCCCTTTGTTTAATTTAATTAATATCATGTGTTGTATAAATTTTATTGTTTTATACCACTTGGTATTGTTTTTATTTTGAGGCCATTTAAAGTGGATTTCTGACTCCCTAGGTGTACCTTAGTGTCCCTAAACTTACCCTAGGTGGTTACCCATGGGTCTAGGGTCAATTTTGACTAACTAAACCTTGGGATAACTCACTTTTGGTCACTCTAAACTGAGGTTTAGTCAAAGTGACGAATTTTGAAATGGATAAGGGTGGGAGATGAGTCATGCTTTGGAAAAGACTCATCTCCCTTCCCAAGGTTTGGGGATCCCTTCACTAAAAAGACTTGGGAGGTCTCCAAGACTCCCAAGTGTGTGGGATCTTCCTCCAAGACTCTCACACACATGTGAGAGCATCTTGGAGGGAGATGGCTCTCTTGGAGAATAAGAGGATGCCATATGGCATCCCTTATCCTCATGGAGGCTTGAAGGGGATTGCCACCTCACCACTTGTTCTCTCACACATGTGTGAGAGCACAAGTGGATAAGGTGAGGATTGAGATGGAATTGGAGGGTGACACTTATCACCCTCACACTCCCTCTCCCTTGCAAGTGGCATAGGAGGAGGAAGGATAAGGTGACAAGTGTCACCTTCTCATTCCTCAAGGCCAAATTAGAAGGCCTATATTACCTTCTCTTGTTGAAGAGGGTGGGGTTCTGGCATTTTGGGATTTTCTTTCTATTTTTGGAGTTCCTTTGGGGAGTTAGAGAAAAGTTTGGAGATTGGAAGACTTGGAGAAGCTTGGACCTCTTCACCAAACATGCTTCCATTATTAGGGCTTTTGAAGGTAAGCTTCATGACTTGTTTAGTACCCTTGCATATTTCATTTTGTTGTGTTTGTGGATTTTGTTGTTTGTTGTTTTCTTTTCTTTTTATGTGGGTTGGGAGTGTGGTGAGAGCACCTCCATTTGGAGGTAAGGCTCAACTTGTTTGGGGTAGGGGAAAGTGAACCTCCTTGAGGTCACTCCCATATTTGTACTACTTATAGCCTTGAGGGAGTTTTACATGGTGTTGAGATCATTTTGATGGCAAGAGTGCCATGGCAATTTTTGAGATATTTGGAGATATGTGTTTTTGGAGGTTTTGGCTTGAGGCCATGGAACTTGGTGTTTTGATATTTTTGGTGTGGCCTTTGAGTAGAGGGGTCCATTCCCTAACCCCATCAAACTCATTTTCATGAGTTTTGTTATGTGTTAATCCATGGGTTATTGCGGTGTTGTTTCTTGTGTTACTTGTTGTGGTGTGTGCAACCGTGTGTTTCCTACCTCCCTAGCTTGGTTAGTCAGCACGTCCATAGGAATTTGGCAAAGGATAGAGGTTGTGCTTTCATGCTTGCTAAGTAGTTAAATGGTGCACTCATGAGGGAAGAGGCATAGATATCCACTGTTGTTGATGCTGAGAGGGATCAACCCTCCACATTTGCATTGATTAGTGCAACTGGCTTTATGAGTTGGTGTCAGGAGCACTCTTCTTCTAGCTTTAGCAGTTGGAGTATTGTGGGGACACCAACATTTGCAGATGAGTTAGGAGATACTCATCTTTTTTGACAATTGTTTGGGTCCATAACCCACAGGTCTCAGTATCAGGGAGCAGCCTCTTAGCAGATTAGTGATTCAGTTGCATACAGTATGGTGCAGCAGGTTCCACTAGTTGTCATTGGTAGTGGATTGTTGATTCTGTTTTCGGATCCTGGTGCTGACGTGTTTGATTCATCACTCTATTTTGGTCTTGATGAGGTGTTCTACCACTCTTGGTGCTATGTGAGTGGTTTATGTAGAATGGTACAGTGGAAGTCAACAGGTGTGCTTTGTGATGGACTTCTAGTTTGGCACTGGGACCCAGGGATTGACATCAAAAGTGATATGTTTATTTCAGCTATAGAAATGCACAATTTGCTGAGTTTTGGCAGGTTCTATGGCTGCAGCTATTTTCAGCAAGATTCTGATGTAGTTCCTTATAGATTCATTTGGGATCTGAGCATTAGTTGTGAGATACTCTCCAGTATGTTGAGGAATCCTTTGTGCGCATCAGGGTTCACTGTTGAGTTTTGTAGCATGTATATGAGGGTGATTACTTGCAGTTGCACTTTTGATCTTTATGTACGTGATATGTTTCAGATGCATAGCTCAGTTGCGTATATGCTAGATAGTGTGTATGACAGCTTAGCTTGTGTAGTTATGGAAAGCAAACATTATCGGTATTCAGAGTTGCTTCCACTTAATGCTTATGCTCTTGCGACATCTGGCGTTGGGGTTAATTTGATTCAACAGGTTCAGTTAGTTGTGCTAGTGCTGGTGTTACAGGAGCTCTTTGGTGATAGCAGGGACATTACACAGATCCTCCCTTAGGATCCAGGCAGGGAGAATTATCTTTGTAGCCAGGATTGCTTGGGGACAAGCAATTTCAAGGAGGGTGGACTGTAATGTCCCCTTTTTAGCTGATGTTGTTTGTGGATGGTTTAGCCTATTCCTAACCCTCGTCAACTAATGTACATGGTTAGGGGGTCTTCTTGAGGCAGTCACCTGGTCGATGGTTGGTTTCCTAGATTCAGTTGGAGGGGAAAAATAAGGGAGATAATAATTAAATTAATTATTTGTAAGGTTATTAAATAAATAAATATTATAAAGTGACCTTATATTTAATTAATTTAATAAAGTGACTTAAATAAATATTATTACATAAAGTCACTAAAATAAAATAATATTATTTTTCTAGAAGCTTCTTGAAGTGGGATTGAAAAAGTATAAAGGAAGGGGCAAGGCAAGCTTCCAGGCATCTAGGAATTGATATTTGCTTTGATGTGATTGTTTGGTGAAGGAGCCAGCAAGGGTTTCTGCCATTGAGCCATTGAGAATGAAAAATCTCATTGGTTATGCAATTTTGAGGTTGTGAAATATCAGCTGAATTATTGCTTCATTGTGGGCTTCATCCAGGAATCCAATCTGTGCTTAAATTGGAGAAGACATTAAATTTCACAAGGGTTCCAAAGGTTAATCATTTGCAGATTTGAAATTGTTGGTGACATGAATAGTGGCATGAATAGTGTCGTGCTACAGTAACCAGCCATAGAGTTTTTAGATTTTCATTGTTGGAGGCCTATCTAGACACTTTTTTATTCTGGGTATTTGAGGGATCAATTCTTCTTGTGAAGACAATCATTTCTATACCAGTTTGGAGGTGTTTCAAGGCTGCAATTAATTCATTCTGAGGACTGATATACTATAGCAAGGGTGCCATTAGCAAGACATTTTTGTTCATATCTCATCAATGAAGCATTCTATGGTTCTGGGCATTGTTGCATTTTGATCCTTTGATCCTACCAATCATTTTCGGTACCATAAAGTGGAGTTTTATTGTTGCATTTATTTTTAGTTAAGATTGTTAGGCAAGGGCAAGGGCGGCTACTTCTAGGAGGTGCAATTTCATGCAAGGAGGCTCAATAAAATCGAATAAAAATCAGAGATAGATATCATTGCATCTGTTGATCATTCTGGACTTCATAATCAAGTTCTTTGATTATTTTGCATTGTCATATCAATTTGCATAAGGTGCTATTGTAGATGGTCATTTTATATCAAATTTGGCATTGTTGTATATATCATTGTAAGCCAAGAGTCTTGGCAAATACATAGCATCATTGTACTTTAGATTGCACTCAATTAAGGAGATATATGTTGCATACCATATGTTTGATGAAATGTCCATCTTATAGCATACATAATCAGCATAGTAGTTTGCCTGCCAATTGTTTGACAAAATGTCAATTGGCTATAGGAGTTGATTTACACTTGCATTAGTCATCTATTGCATTTGGAAAATGCTAAGACACTTGCATTTCATGCTATACTTGTAGTTTAGTCATTTAGCATTTATTTCAAGGCTTTTGCATCATCTCATCTTCCAATTTCATTAAGCAAAGCAAACTGAAACTCAAAAACAGCAAGAACATACTTTGCATACAAAGTGTATGATGATATTCCTTGAGCCTCTAATCAGTAAATTAAGGTCCGAATTGTCAAGGGATATTACAGGGGGTGACCCACTTGCAGGTCTATGGTAGGGAGGAGGGCATTTTGTTGTGGCTTGGTTCCCCTTTTCATTGTGTATTTATTGTAGGTGCTTGTTGAAGAAATGGAACTTGGAGAAGTCCATTTTAGTGTTGTTTTAGTAAAATGTTGTTGGCTGTTTGAGCCATGGCCTTTGAGGCCCTATTGTAATTTTTTGGCAAGGTTATTTTCTGCTCAATATGTTGGCTATTGTGTGTATCAAAAGTGAGCACTATTTTGGTTTTTTTTTAAAAGAGAGAAGTTGTTATTATTTTCTATGTTGTTGAGTTTATGAGTAAAGAAAGAATGCAAGAGGAAAATATATTTGATGTCATTGGTTCCTTACAATATATATATATATATATATATATATATATATATATATATATATAAAGGAAATAAGAATAACCCTATTGTGTATACTTAGGAAAATATACCTTCATGAGGTACTTTCATGGCTGCCAAGCCATTGTGGAGGAGATCTTCAACCTGCAAAAAGGAGACAAGAAACAATGGAAACAAGATAATAGTGAAGAGAAAAGAGAAAGAATGAGATAGAGAAGTTGGGGCAACCTCCAAAAAGAAAATAATAAAATATTTGTTAGGGCTTCCATAGAGAAAACTAATATTTTATTGGTTGACTGGAGATGTGAGGAATTTGTTTTATCATTTTTTTTATTATTCTCTATTTTTCTTTTGCATTTTTTTTGAATTTCCTTATGCTTCATTTAGATTGTTTAAATTAAATTAGGGGTTTTGAATTTCTTTTGTGCTTTGTGGATTTGTATTTTTAAGGGAATGTGTTGATTTGTTTTAAATGGGAAGTGTGTTCCCTTTTTTTTTAATTTATTTAATCGGGTTATTTATTTTAGTTTCCCTAGCATGTTTTAGCCTTTTATTTCGGTCGATTTTGTTGTTATTTTACAAGGAGAGGTATTTTAATATCTCCCTTTATTCTATTATTTTCAAGTTGGTTAATAAATATAATGTCAAAATTATATTTATTATCAGACTTAAATTTGTAGTTTAATTTTGGTATCATTTAATTATTTTATTTTATTATTTTCAAATTTTAATATTTTATTTCAAGGTCGATTTAATTGGCCTTGGTAAAGTGTTTGATTCTTGGTTTTTTATTTTTCCTTGTGATTATGATTTTTAAAAATTGGCTTGAATTCTTAGAGTTTTTATTTTAAATTTTTTTATTCGATTATTGAAAACGCGTCATGCTGTCGAATTTTTCTTAGATTTTAGGGTTTTAATTTTACATCATTTTATTGACTTTCATTTTACCACTCCATTCTATCATGCATCCATTATGCTATTTTCCATATTTATTTATTCAATTTATTTTTGTTTTAGAGATAGGGTTTGATTTCGAACTTGACGAAATCACCTTCTCACCTAGGAAACTTAGGGTTTGGACTAAAATCATTCTAACCCTAAAAGTGGCACTCTTCACATCACATACCCCCTAGATGACTATCATCACGCAGGGGACTGCATAAGACAATGCACCTCCCTAAATTATGTTGACATGTTTACACCTTATGTGTATTGGCACCGACCACGTAGATGCATGCGAAGGGGGTTATTAGGGATGGGTAGAAAGTTTTTTGTATTTCGTGTCATGACCACATGACACATGTGTTGTGTGTCATGACCGCATGGGAAATGTGGGCATGATAGTTACCCTATAGAGGCGACATTCATCCATCCATGTGTCTATGCCTATCCACTTGTCAAGTGTTGGTGGCACGGCAACCTGTTATACTAGAGAGTAGTATTTGACATATTACAACCTGGTGAGATCATCTGGAGACTGTATCATGGCTATATCAGATGGCCTATTGAGTAGAGGTAGTTAGATTAGATGCACAGGGATCAACTGATGGCCGGTCATCTTGATCATGTTATATCATGCTTCTACTTTGACAGGGTGGCATGACAGTTCAAACAGGTACATGATATTCCTACAGTTCATCCGAGCTACGCATGTGCAACTCAGAATGTAGTCAGAGCTAATACTATCTGACAGTTGACTATAGTAGACATACCACTTAGTGACGATGAGGGTGCTGAGGATGCAGAGCCAGTGTCAAGCGCAAATGATGTCATGTGTACCTAAGCATATCAGACCTGGTGGCACATAGCATGGCATGTACCTATCTTTCCACCGAGGCATCCTATAGGAGATGCCCAACCTTGGGCTGGTCACGCAGTGACACAAGGGTGGAGGATGATGCCAATGATTTTGCAGGATACTATGATCTTGAGGAGGATGAGGATGAGGACAAGGATGAGTCTGAGGAGGTCCCATCATAGTACATATTTAGAGCGAGATTGCAACAAAGCTAGCAGGAGGCAGACACTGATGAGGAGACCAAGTCGAGACCGTGGTCTAAGGGTCATGGTCCTACTCCTGCAGATGATACGAGGCCTACCCAAATAGAGCAGAGGGAGAGTAGTAGGTCTATGCCCCTAGCTGCAAATCAGACAGTAGAGCTCATCACACCATCATCAATCTGAGATCCATCTTGTTGAGATGGAGATCCAAGTTAGGTTTAGTTTATTAATTTATGTTTTGTATAGTTTATTATTTGTAATATTTATATGGGAGTCTAACATATATCTCATCCTCTATTTTTGCAGTTGGGACAGATACATGGCCAACCTTTGTGAGTCGTGTCATAGGAGACATAGTATCGACAGATACCTCAGAGCAGTGAGTGCAGGCAGGTTATTCACCACAATCATTTGCTAGGTGACATGTTGGGATTTTTATGACTTTCATCAGATACAGTACTACTACAGAGGCCATGCTAGAGTAGTTTGCATGAGAGAGACGGGAGTTTTGACAGAGAGCTGAGTGCGCTAAGGTTAAGCTCAGGGTACAGTGAGAATAGACAGTAGCAATTCCTACATTGGAGGGAGAGCTAGCTGTCAGTGAGTTCTTACTGCGAGAGGTCCAACAAGCAAGAGCTAATAGAGATAGGGTTCAGGCTGAGAGAGACCGTGGTGCAAGAGCACCTATAGGTCCAAGAGACCTATCATGAGTTTTCTTCTTATGTTTTGGTTTTCATTGCAATAAGGTCTTGAAGATCATCTTGGTCAGTTGTAATAAGGTATTTTGACCATCTTGAGGTGTGTTGAAGTCTTATGCAATCATCTTGTAAGGCCTTGGTGCCAATTGTGTGCATGTAGCCAATTAGGACCTAGTTGGTCAACTATGGTCAAACCCTCCATTGGTGTGAAAATGGAGTGGCATTCATGTTTGGTGTCATTCATGGCATGTTGACACTACTTAGAAGGAGTTTGAAGTGGTCTTGTGAAAGAATTATCAATATTGTAAACAAAAATACACTAGTGTGTATTTGCAATAAGGTGACAAGTGAGCAATTTAGAGGTTGCAGGGTTGGTTTTCAGTTACCAAGAAACCCAAACTATTTGAGGAGGATGTAAAAATGTATAAAATTCCTCTCACATATTGTGTAGGGCATGAAGTTGAAGATTCTTAAGAAAAAAATACAAAACTCTATTCTTTTCCTGCATTTTCCAGTGTCATTTATTGTTACAGGCCGTACCCTACCTTAGTATGGGATTATCATAAGCCCTAATCATACTGTATGGATAGAGGATTGTGTTAGGTATGATTTGAATTTGGTTTGGGTTCTTGACATTAATTTTGAGCGAAGTTAAACTACTTTTCTATAAATAGGTCGTTAAAACCCTAAACTAGGGTTTTGTTCAAATGATGAGAACTTGACCATTCCACTATTTCTCCTTACCATAGAACTAGTGGAATGAGTTTGTATAATCATGTTTTTTGTGGTTTGGATCTCTTACAGGATGGAGTAACAAGTTGTTGCAGAGTTTGTATGAGTTTGGCTTAACAAACCCATGTGTTAAGCCATTTGAAGTGATCTTAGGCTCTTAATACCATACAATCAAGTGTAGAAGCATGAAATCTATTGAATCTCTTTTTTTAGAACCCAACTAACATGTTCTAATGGTTTTTTTTGTTCTGTGAGGTCAATTAGGTGCAGTCCCTTTAGAAAATAGGCCTAATTATGGCTCAGGCTAGAATTACCAGTCCATTTTTAGGACACAGTTTCCAAAGCAACCTAGGGTCATTTTCACATATATTGTGTCTCTCCATAAAAGGTATCCAGAACTAATTTCAGATTGTTGAAGAAAGACCTCTGTCAAAAGATATTTAGTATTGTTTCCTGAAACAGGACTATTAGGAGTTCAAGGGGTTTATAAAGCAAGTATTGTTTCTCTATGTGATAGTCCCTAACTTTTGATGTCAGAAGGTTGTAGAAGTTGCCTTGAAACCTCTGACATGTCTTCTCTCAACCAAGTGAGTCATTTGATGTCATATCCATGAAGGGTACTCTTGGTTCAAGAGTTCAATGATTAGGAAGACTGTCTTGAATGAAGTGAAATTCCCCATACATGCTTCAAGGATTGAGAGACCTATTGATGAATCATCCATCCATCTAGTGTCTTCGCATCAAACTAGTACTAGAGGATGTACTAGGAGACACATGAGCAGATGATAGAGATGAGAGGTAAGATCAGGGGGTTATAATCGCGAAGCATCTCTAGGAATCATTCTCAATCTATAGCCACACATGATGAGGCTTCTATCACTCATACACCGTGAGGGCCTGAGGGTACTGGTGATTGAGGCTCAGCTATGTGATACATAGAGTTTAGGCACTACGACACCCCATTTTGTTTTGAGGGATAGTCGACTCAGATGTATACATGAAACTGATATATATATATATATGATGTTTACTTCTTTTTATATATGTATAATGGCTTTTGATCTATCACATGTGATTTTTGTAAAAAATGCAACTAGTGATGATGTCTAAATGCTATAATTAATACTATTGTGGTTTACTAACAATTCTAAAAAGAACATGCAGTAACAAACACAATGATTAATTATCTTAGCCATAACTTTTTAACTTCCATGCTATATTTAGTTAATACAAAAGTGATCTAAGCAATTATTACTTAAACACGATGCAACAATGATTAACTAAATAGAGATATAATGCCAAATGAATTAAGACAAAACAATACTATCTTTTCGAAATTGAAGCTAATCTATGTGCTAAATTAGCTTATGAACATTTAACTTTAGATCTTTAAACATAAAATCTTTTGAGGTGCGCTGCATTAATAGTTTCTTTAAGTGGCGTACCTTGCTCATCAGCTAATTTATATGCTCTAGATCCAAAGGTTTCAGTGATTATGTATGGTCCAAGTGAATTAAGGCCGAAATTACCTTTTTCACCAGGTGGTGCGTTTACATTATGTTGATTTTCATAAAGAACCAAGTCCCCAACATTAAATCAAAGTTGTATGACTTGCGTATTATAGGCTCATTGTATTATTTTTTGATATGCCTTGAGATGTTCAAGAGCATTAATACATCTTTCATCAAGCATCTTAAGTTATTGTAATCTTTTCTCTCATTCTATGTCATCATCCATGATATCTCTTAGGGAGATTCACAAAGAAGGAATTTATAATTCCAAGGGCATTATTGCATCTGTGTTATAGATGAGATTATATGGGGTGTTACCCATAGCTATTTGAATACTTGTTTTGTAGGCCCATAGTGCATAGGATAATTGCGTATGCCAACCTTTTTGATGTTTATTACTAGTTTTCCTTAGAATTTGTCTAATAACCTTGTTTGAAGCTTCTGCTTGGCCATTGGATTGAGGGTAATAAGGCACAGAGAAACGATGTTGTATATGATATTTTTCAAGGAACTTTTTCACATCCTTATTCTTAAATGGTGTACCATTATCTGGAACCAAGGAAAAAGGTATTCCAAATTGAGAAATTATGTTATCTTGTATGAATCAACAGATTACATTGGCGATCGTGGATCGTAAAGGGACCACTTCGACCCATTTTGTAAAATAATTACTAGCAGTAATGATAAACGTATGTCCTTGAGAGGACAGTTGGGAAATTTTACCTACGAGATCCAAGCCCTAGATAGAAAATGGCCATGGTGACACCTGGGCATGAAGCTCTTGAGTAGGAACATGGATGAGGTGTTTATGTTGTTGACATTGCAGGCATCTCTTGACGTAAGCAAAAGAATCTTGCTTCATATGCTACCAATAGTACCCCATACGTAAATTTTTTTGCACGAATGATTTTGCAACGAAATACCCTCCACATGCACCAGAGTGAGCTTCTTCTAAAGCTATCAGAATCTCTACATTACTTAGACATCATAGTAAAACACCATTATAAGTTCATTGGTACAAGACATTCAATAATATAATGTATCGCGCTGCTAGTTTGTGTAAACGAAGTTGGGCATTCTTAGACGTCGACTCTGTAATGGTTCCATCATGTAAATAATTAAATATGTAGGAGAACCATTCATCAATGTATGTATTACCACAGAGTTTCAAATTCGTAACTATAGGGATTTCAATTATCAGTGTCTTAAGATTATGAACAATGAACGTAAATTCCTCAGGAGAACCATTAGGGAATATAAGGGAAGCTCCACTTTCCATTGCATCCACATGCTAGTTATCTTTCCTAGTAATGGTATCGATCGTATATGATGTGAATTGTTTTAAGAGAGATAATGCAAACTTGTGATATTGAGAAAGCTTATCGTGCTTAGTTTGATACAATCCTGTGATTTGTTTAACAATCAACTGAGAATCACCATATATTGTAATATTCTAGATATTCAGAGCCAAGGCTACATGAATTCCAGTGATCAGAACTTCATATTCAGCTATATTATTTGTGCATAAGAAATCTAAGTGGTAAGATAAGGGAATCAGCTTACCAAAGGGAGGTATTATTATAATACCAGCTCCAAAGCTAGTTTGACATTTTGATCTATCAAAGTATAACTCCCATTTTTCACCCATAGAGATTGTTAAAATCTATTTGTCACGAAACGCATCGACATCTTGTATAGAAAAGGGTGAGGGAGCTTCAGCTAATTGATCGGCTATCACTTGCCCTTTAATTTTTTCTTGTGAAATAAATTTAAGATCGAATTCTGTTAATAACATAACCCATTTAGCAAGACAACTTGATAAATATGTTCCTATGTAGAGATGTTTCAAAGGGTCAAATTTTACCATTACATGTACTTCAGCATTTAAGAGATAGTGTCTAAGATTTTGAGTGGAAAACACTAAAGCTAAGCAATGCTTCTCTATGACTATGTATCACACTTCATAATCGAGCAAAGTATGATTGATGTAATAGACAACACATTCTTTGCCTTTAGCATTATGTTGTGCTAACAAAGCTGCTAGGGCGTTGTTAGATGCTGAGATGTATAACAGAAATGATTTATCAGAAGCAGTGGGTTGCCAAACAGGTAGATTAGCTAAGTAATCCTTTAATTCATCAAAAGATTTTTGACATTCAACATTCCATTGGAAATGAGAATCTTTCTTTAGTAGTTGCGTAAAGGGGTGAGTCCTATCCGCGAGTTGTGAAACAAATCAGTGAATGGCTTGTATCTTTCCCTACAAACTACGAAGTTGAGATATGTTCTTAGGTATTGGAATATTAAAAATTGCATCTATCTTTTTCGTGTTAACTCCTATACCTCGATTTGAAACATTAAATCCAAGTAGCTTTCCACTGTCCACGCCAAAAACACACTTACGAGGATTAAGTGGTATATTATATTTTCTTATATGCTCAAATATCTGTCGAAGATTTGTCACATGATCCTTAAGATGGATAGACTTCGTTAGGATGTCATCAACATAATCTTCTAAAATATTGTACATATAATCATGGAATATAAGAGTCATTGCACATTGGTAAGTAGCTCCTGCATTCTTAAGTCCAAACGGCATGACTACCCAACAAAATGTACGCCAAGGTGTTATAAATGCTATTTTATATTGACCAAGATGATTTATAAGGATTTGATTATATGCTAAAAATCCATCCATAAATGAAGCAACTCATGTCTGGCTATGGAATCAGCAATCATATCGATGTTAGGGAGTGGAAATCATCTTTCAAAGATGCCAAATTTAAATCCCAGAAATCTGTGCACATTCTTATATGACCATCATGTCTAGTGATGACAACAATATTTGAGATCCATAGAGAGTAATCAATAGGTCAAATAAAACCATCTTGTAAGAGTTTTTCTATTTCAGTTTTGACAAGCAAAGCAATCTTAGGATTCATCTTATGAATCTTTTGTTTGAATGGCTTAACATCTGGTTTCAACACAATATTATGTGTTACAATCTGAGGATCTATACCAGGCATCTCTGAATAATTCCAAGTGAACAATTCTAAGAATTCACTCAATAATTTAGTCATTTCTTCTTTTTCTTCTACATCTAAACAATCACCAATAAGGATAACTTTTTCAGGATTATCCTTATCCATAACAACATCAATAGTCTTTCCATTAAGGAGAGTACTATGGTTAGGGGGATTGTATGATTGTAATTTTTCTTCAAGTTCTTCATTTTGCTCTACTATAGTAGTTATTGTGCTAGTAGTCTTTCCAAAATATGCATCATTGTTTAAATAATAAGGTAGGCCATGTTTGTGGTTATAATAAGGAATACCATCATAAGCACCTAAGAAGTCTACTATTGCTTCATTCGTCATAAACATATCTAATGGAAGTGACCCTGGAGGACAATTGGTGTCAATCATCTCAGGGAATATCAAACTAAGTGTTGATATTATATTCACATTTAGAGTACGGTGTTTGTGGGCTTTGTTCTCATTAAAAGGATTGTATCCAATGCCACTTAAGTAATGTTGCGAAGCGGATTCTATAGGGACTTTGATTCCTTGTTGATTTATGCCACAACCATTACCTACATAGTCACAATTTTTGTAAAGGATTCAGAATTCTCTTCCATAGAGAGAGACCATTTCTTTAGATGAAGGAAGAGCTTCATAAGTCTCATAATTAGTAGTTTAACTTAGAGTATTATCCTTATTTATCACCAAAGAAGTCTTATGTTTATCGTTTGAAGCATGTGATGTGATTGATGCAATATTTGATGTTTCGGGGATGGGGTTTTTAAGTTTATATTCTCCTGTGGAGGAAGATGCAAAATCTAATGAACCCCAGTCATCACCAACAAATGCATTCGATTGTTTGGACTCTTGCATAACATTTCTAGAGGCAAGAGGAGCTAGCAATTCAGCTTTCAGATTGTTTGAACTCTTAGGACCAACAACATGCTTATGCACTTCCAAATGCAAACAATTATCAGGTTTAGGATCCGAATGCATAGTGTGTAGTTTACCTTTAAATATAAACTTAATCGAATGATGCAAAGTAGAAGGAACTGCTCCTAATGCATGTATCCAAAGTCTACCTAGAATCATGTTATAAGATAGAGAACTAGGCATGACATGAATCAAGGTAGACACCATCATAGGTCCAACTTGTATAGGTAAGGTTATAGTGCCCATGGATTGTTGTCCAACATTATCAAAGCCATAGATACTTAATGATTCCAGTTTGATAGAAGATACATCAACTTTAACTTTATGCAATAAATCAATACTACAAACATTAAGGGCTAACCCATTATCAATCATAACTCTCTTAACCAATGTTTTGTTGATCGTAATAAAGATAACCAAAGGATCATACTACTTCTGAACCTCGAGAGATGGTAACTCATGTTGTTGAAATAACATGTCTATTTTCATTGCATGCATACAATCTAGTAAAGCGGCAACATCATTTAGTTTAATAGCAAGAGGAACAATCACCTTTTCTAAATCTTCTTGTAGCATTCCATGATAAGTAGGTGAAGTTTGTATAAGTTCCCAAAGAGATATCTTTGCAGGAGTAGCGCGAAGCTGCTTTACAAGATCATAGGCTTTACCACCTTTATATGTTAGATGAGGTGCTTGAGCAAGCATAGGTTAAGAAGTTGGTAAAGATATCAGAACATTCATTTGTTTTGTGCTTTGTTTGTTATTCTGAGTGTTATATGCATGAGAAAATACATTATGATTAGTTTGTTGTAAATTTTGTTTCGTAATTTGTTTTGCACAATCATAAATGTGATTAGGAGATTGAGAAGAGGATGAAAGACCTTTAACCACAAGCATAGATTTAGAGGGTGGTTGAACCACATTTGCACATAAAGTAACCACAATTTTTGGTTTTTCAATCTCTTGTTTAGATTTAGGAACATAAATCACATTTACAAATATTTGAAACAGTGATGGCTTTGAGGCCATAGTGGAATGTTCAATCGAGATAAAGTCCTCAAGGGCTTCATCTAACATATAGAAGTCATCACGACTAAACAGCTCATCATAAGCATGAAAATCTTGCAAAAAATAATCTGACATTCTAACATTCTCTATTTAAACCAAGATTTAAATGCACAATGATGGCCTTTGCAAATGAAATACAACTTTCAACAATAAATGCTAATTTCCAACCCTTTTAGTGAAAAGATAAAGAATGTAATCCACAAATTAACATATGCAAATTCACTAAAGAGGTTTTTTCAATCCAATTACGTTCTAGAACAACAAATTATTTCAAATCTAAAATTTAAAAGGATGCAAATTCTTTAAAGCTCAAGTTCACCAAAATGTTTAGGGTGAAAATTGGTAGTACGTTTAAACTAGGTTAAATACTACCATTTCCATCGCTAAGCATTGGGA
This sequence comes from Cunninghamia lanceolata, assembly GCA_027924645.1. Lineage (NCBI taxonomy): Eukaryota > Viridiplantae > Streptophyta > Pinopsida > Cupressales > Cupressaceae > Cunninghamia > Cunninghamia lanceolata. The sequence continues at coordinate 23,982,257 of BSBN01000377.1, read as the reverse complement.
GGACAAAGACCAGGCTTGGGGGTAAGCTTCTAATCACTTTGTCTGTCCCTTATGCTCATGTGGTTATGAAACCTAAGGCCCTAATCAAGATTTTATCAAGTGCTTTTCTTTCAAGCAAGTAAAATCCTAATTATGCCTTATATCAAGAATATACATAAACTGATGAAGTAACTGGCAAAACTGATCACATAAATGCAGAGATAGAGTTCCAAAGATAGTGTACCCAGATTTTGAGGGCTGCATGGACTAGGGTACCTGCTCCAATGTCCTAAAAGTTCCCAAACTAGAAAATCTTTTGCACAGGGTGTTTGAGACTGCTAAAAGGCTTCTAGATCCTTGAAATAACCCCTGGTTGGACTAGGGCACACGTTCCAATGTCCTACAAGTCTCAGAATCTAAAAATCAGAAAGTATATCGTAACTGTACCTATAGTGTCCTCCTTCCTATAGCTTCCTTTTGTCAGAACCTACAAAACATGATCTGTACATACAAAAGAAGGAAGATGTTGCATCTATATAGGAGCTTGCCTTAGTCAAGCCTCGTCTTTGGTATTTCTACCTCAACAATAGCCAGAGATAAAGATTTACAGAAGTATGTGTAAACCTAACAATGTGTTATGCATAAAATCAAACCCTAGATGTCTCAATCAAGGGAAGATCAACAACTTGCTTTGCATCAATAAACACATACAACTTCAACTCAAGGAGATGAGATTAATGAAGACTTGCATGAACAAGAAGGTGAATCAGCAATGTCCATGGAGGATCTCTAAGCTTGTTGTTGGAGGCTTCAACCCTTCTCTCGATCATGCAAAGGGTATACTATTGATGATGATTATTAGTCATAACAACATGCATAAAAGTTTGCACAACAAACTTTTATTATCTTGTAAAGTACGATCAACTTAAGATAAGTTGATGACTCCAAGTCTCTGTTGATCAGGTCATGATCGTCTGACGTTACTTAGAGGTTGATGTGACATGTTTTCCATTTCAAGGGGCCTTAAATTTGTTTGAATGATCAGTATTGTTCTATTTCCTATGAATTTACTCCACAAAGAGGTTATTTCTACTCTATTCCCACAGATAGCTGATGTATTTGCAAGTTTGATCAATTCTTCTGATTATTGATCATCATGAACTTATTCTTTCCTTTACACATTATATTTACTCAAATAATGTGTCTGTAAGTAGATATTTGAATGATATTTATCAATTTAACATGCTTTAACTCTAACTATGCTATGTATTCCCAATTATCTACGGGATGTCAGCATATTTCATGTTATTTGCTTTTAATTCTCTGTTATATGCAATTATGGTGATGAATTGTTTTGAAATTGAAAGAAATTTAAAAGAATGCTTCTAATTTTGGTGAATCTTTAGCTATTGAACCACATACATACAAGATACATTCATGATGAGAAGAAATCAAACCATATTTTCACCAGGATGTTCCACAGCTAGATATAGATGATGCTAAATTCAAAGGATAAGGAATGAAAACAACACAGGCAGATTGGTGAGCACTCTAAGGGACGCAGCTGATTAAAGCATGTATCAAGATTTCACACATAGATTACTCAAGATTTATGATGATTTGTAATCAAATTGTCTTCTCTTTCATTCAGTATGCAAAAGATGTATGTTTACAACTTTGAAATAAGTCCTGATATTTCAGCAATCAACTTTCAATTAAGCTTCCAAATAATCAAAATATGGCACCTCTACACCTTTTATAGAATAAGGTGAGGGAGCAGTTACAAAAGACCTATAGTTAGAATTTTTCACTTAAGGTTAATCGTAGATTATCATTATTTGACTCAGTCAACTCTCCTTCGTGGCATAGGTTGCTAGCTGGCAACCATCTGGATGACTCATTAACTTATGAGTACCTGATGCATATATCTTCCTTGTGGTGCATCTCCTTTTATTCTTCAGGTTCCTCCCCCATATATTCTTCTTCTTCATCATGATCATCATGATCATCATTCTCTGTATCGCTATCACCTTGATGAACATCATCCTGTATATGGACCTTCATCACTATCCTGATATTCTCATAAGCCTATACAATTCTATCTATCTCCCCACCATCTTGAGTTTTGGATTTTGTAATGGCATGGTTATGAGACTAAAATTTATCTTTGATTGCTTCCAGCTTAGCTTTTCTGCTATTCAATGTCTCATTGTAAGTCTCCACCTTAACCTTGATCCTCATGATCTTATTCATCACCTCTTCGGTCAAGTGGGTAAGGGGGTCATCAGCTACTGGCTGAAAATTATCATGCAGAGCTTTGATAGCAAAGTCTACATCTTGGATTTCTATCTTTCCCTCTATTTTTCATTCTAGAACTTCAAGGATTTCTGCCTCATGTGCCATCATGTTGTGCAGCTTTATACTGATATCCCTAAGCTTGCGGCTGCATTTTTTTAGGATATCACATTCGAACCTAACATCTCCATACCATATATCTATCAGCAGGGCATTGTTATTATTCAATACTTGGTTATTTATTAGAATCTAAGGATCAATCCTCTTTATTTCACTCAAGGCAATAAGGTCCTTTTCCAATTGGAATGACTGTCTTCCCATTTCATTCTGCATTTTATCCACTTTTCTCTTCAAACTGTTCAACGAATTCCACCTTTATAAAGAGGTTCTCAATACATCCTCAGCTCCTGTGAGGTTTGACAACATCTACTTTTCGATAATAATAGCCTCATGTTTCATGAGGTCCAGCTTATTAACTTCTTCTTGGGAGATAACAGTCAATGGGACTGTTGAATATGTTGGTGTACTATTAGGGTTAATTAACCCCTTTATATATGCATGCAGCTAAGCAATGTGCTCCTTATGCTGCTTATTTTTTTCTTTCTCTTTCTTTACCCTTTAGGTCAAAGAATCAATGATATCCTTCCCCTCCTAACCCTCTTGGTCTTCATTGGCAAAACCCAAATCAACAGTTGTGATTTGGAACTCTTTCAGGGTGATCTTTCCCTTTTCCTTCTCTACCGTGGGAAGTGCTACTTGGGCAGTCCTTCTACCTATAGTAGGATCTCTTTTGATAGTCGATGTTAATCTAGCTTTCCTCTTTGGTTTCATGATGGTCTATGTAAACAAGGTAGAAACATCAAATTCTTTAATTTCAAATCCTTGTTCCGTACCTATTTCCTTTTCAAGACACTGAGGCACTTCACTTCCGGATCCTTGTTGTCCTTGGTCATCATCATGTCTGCCATGATCTCTAGTATCTGTCTCTACTCTGGGGGGAGAAGGTGACTTCCTGATTTCTTCCTCATGATGTTCTTCATGAGGGGGATCCTGTGGCATCCCTCCTTGTTGAGGAGACTCTTTTTGTGGGGGAGGATCATGTGGAATGTCTACATGATGATCCTGTGCCTGATCCTGCACTACCTCCTTCTGTGTTTCATCCACCTTGGTATTTTCCTCATCTTGAGGCATATTGGTATCTATGGCTATTTGTGTGTTTAGGCTTGATGCATCACCCTGATCTTGGCTTACATTTTGTTCCTCACCTGATGCACTGAAATCTTTTGTCTTAAGGTCCTCATGACCTAATTTATCTATTTCTCCTATATCTACTTGAGTCTGAGTTGCATCATCACCTAGTGTATCTTTATCACCCTCGCCCTTCTATTGGACTTCAACTATCTTTGGCTTAGCTGGTATTTCATTTTGTTGCTGACCCATGTCTGGAGCATTGCTCTCTACCTCTGCCTACTTGGTTTCTTCAATTTTCTTTGTCCTATCAGGTGCACCTGCTTTGTCTTTGGGGCTCACATCTTCCCTATATGTCAAATCTATAATGGCAGGGATAGTCACCTGATCTACCAACTTGTCAAGCCTGATTTGTTGGGCTGCCATCTCTGGGCTACTCTCCTTCTGCTCTTGAGCTGTTTGCTTCAACCCTTCCAATACTATTGCCTATGCTACTAGTGTCCCATGTGGGGTCATGCGAGTACTGGAGGCAAGGGTCTCCATCTTCTCAAAGGCTACACTTTGCACAACTTCATCATCTGATAGGTCCACAATGTCTTCCAATGAGAAAGGACCACCATGGCCTGCTTTGGAAGTCTCTTTTACTTGTTCCTCTACTCTCTCTATCTTGAATTTGATAATAGTAGGAAGTGGCACCTCATGTTGCATCTCCTTCTAAAATACTTCACCACTAGCTCCTCTTAATACTATGGGGTCAGCCCTGATATCACCCCACATGGATGTTCTTTGCTTCTTAGGGGGTGATGTCAATGGCACCACCCTTCTCTTTCGGTCGACCATCATTAGGTCATCACCTACAGGCTCTTTGCTTACTGGCTCTTCCTTGATAGGGATATCTTCTTCCATATTTTGTTGTGAGGCTTGATCCTCATCCTGTACTTCTGCAGTCTCTATAGTTGGCCTCAAGATTCTTTTTGTCTTTGGTTTATCCATCAGAGGTGCAGATAAGGTAGATGCATGTCCTGATGTTGATGCACCTGTAGCTAGTATATCAATTCTCCCAATTATCACCCACTTAGGCTCATCATCAGTCTTCTTTCCTCTAGGGGTCCTTTCCTTTGTTTCTAGATAGGTAGCCTCTCCCCATTAGATTTTCTCTTCTCATCGAGGAAGTTATTATACTCCTCATCTAGGATTTCCTACCTTTTCTTCTTGGTGTCCACTATAATGCCCACACCCCTCTTCTTCAGTCTATTTATTTGTTCATCTACCCATCCCTAGGTTAATTGCAGCACCCCACCTATAAACTGATCCAAGGAGATATCCTTTGGCTATGTTAGATCAAGGGCTAAGATGGTGTCATTGTACACCTTCTTGTCTTCATATTCATTTGACATTGTTCTTCCATCATCCTTCTTTAGCTATGCTGGCACATGGATGGAGTCAAATGTTCTTATCTAGTTTAAGGTGAGCCTTTGATATTTTCTTCTTCTCACTTCGGCCTCATCCTCACAATCTATCCAAAAATCCTCCAGATGCTTTTGATGAATATGTTTCCCCATTATTTTCTGCATCCTGCCATAGGGGTCATATGATCTAGCCAATGGAAATGGCTGCAAATACATCAGTTTCAAACCACCTATGATATGCTCTATGCTTTGTGAATTTGGGCACATACACCAGCCCATAGATACTAGAAATAGGACTAGGGGGATCTTCTTTTGTGCTTTGTATGTCTCCACTATGGTAGACACTTGTCTCAATAATTCCATCAGAACCACCCCATCAGTAGGGTACCTGGGCAGCATAAGGGGTGGATCTTCAAACCCTTCTATTCTTATATATGAAAATGTGGCATATTGGATAAACTAGGCTCCATGTCTGTATATAACTTCCTGAGCCTCCATGCTCAGTCTCTTGGTTCTAGCTTCCTCCATGGTTCTGACTAGATGCATAGAGAATGCATCATTCACCAATTTGTAATCTTGGAGGTAGTTCCTTCTCTATAATTGAGGATAGTGATCCCATATGTGGGCATCATCTACACCACCACTAACCTTGCCCACTGTAGTCAGTGCATCAAATGTTCCTTTGTAGGCACATGATTATACAACATATGATGTCATATGGAATGAGCATTCCAGACCTCCCAGGCTCTTCATCTATTCATCTAAAGCATCAATAATGATCTTTGGCCCATAATGGCTTGTTATCTATTTAGAGGACCATTTGGATGATTCCAAACATCCAATTCTTGAAATTCCCAGCATGAGGTTGACTTGCCATCCTACTAAGGAGGGCAATCATGTATTGATACTCATCATCAAAATCAAATTTGTACAGGTGGACGGGTAGTTTAGCAGAGGTAGTGTAAGTGCTACTCTTTGACCTCCACTGGTACATCCTCTTCCTTGCATTCTTTTTGTTGTTATTATACTCTATTTCCAATCTCTATAGATCCACACTGAATACCCTCTTTCCAACTAGCAAATTGAAAGTGGATGTGATGCCCTTAATTGAAAAATCAGCATAAACCCTTCCATACTTCTCCACTCGCCTGGTCTGAGGATTATAATTTCTAGCGCATTCTACTACCAGTTCTAGGGTCTCCATGGCATAGGGGAATCTAGCTGCATGCCACATTCCTGATACATATATTGCATCTAGGAGGGTATTGTCTTTATCATGATCAATCCTAGATGACCATGCCGCTAGATCTGTATCTCCTTGGTGAGTGTCCCCAATGACACTATAATTAAATTGGACCCCTTTAGGCCGAACAAACATGGGTTTAAGGAATTCTGCCATGGAATCCTATAATGAACATGATTGGTCTTACCATATGATATCCATATGCACTCATACAACAATTATGAATATCCATGGCATCATGCATACTTTATTCATTATTCATTACTTCATCATGATATACATATTCATAAATTCAAACCTCAAGAAGGAACATATTACCTGGACATGCAAAAAATGACAACACGAGAGTTTTGAATTACTTACCTGATAACGCTTTACTCCTAGGTTAGCTAGGTGATTATGGAAAATGGCTGCAAATGTTGATGATCACCCGCTCCATTACGTTGGAAGATCTTGTCTATTCACAGGTAGCTCGTATGGGTATTTGACTTCTTTGCTCTGTAATTTCTTATTTTTTCGCAAGGTAAATGAAAATAACCTTGGAAAGTTACCTTTAAATGCATCCTTAGGGCATAATTAGGGTAAAATTGTGTTAAATCAATCAAATCCCTTGATCCTCTGCAGAGAATCCATGGATGATGCCAAGTGTTTAAATTGTACTCACAGTCAGCGGGAATCCATCTACCGTATTTATGTGCATTTAATGTTAAGAAACAAGAGGGAGGGGGTGATCTTTAGAAGATTGGGTGATTTTCACAATATGACCCCCTCTGAATAAAATGACCTTCCGCCTTTGAGTGGCAAAACCAATGCAAAAGAAATCGGGTGTAGTCAATGTTGACCACATGTATATCAGGTCATGAATTTAAAATCAGGGGATGCTCAAAATATGATCCCACATGAAAAATAACCCCCCCGCTTGGAGAGATCAGGATGATGTCACTGTGTTGGTGACCTTGTTTAAGCATTGTGTTGTAATGATGTCATCGTGATATTAAGATAGGGTGATATTTTGCGACGAGGGTGATATTTGTAAGATGACAAATATTAAAAAAATGACCCCTGCAAAATATATGAAGTTGTCTGACGGGCAGATACCATTATCATGTAAAATTGATGTCCACACTTGATGGGTCAAGTGATTATTGGGTGATAAACTGATCTCGGAGTGATCTTATATAATATGACTGATGTTTGCAATATGACTCCCTTACTCAGAATATCAAGTTTGACTGAAACTTTGACTTAACATAACTTTCTCCCCTTAGAGAATTTCAGGGTGATCCAAAAGGCAAACCTGCATGGAATTTTATGTACTTTCCAACCATGAGGTTAATGATATGAAATACTAAATTTGACAACTGACCTCATCATGGTGACCTATCTAGCCTCCTGTAGGGATTTGATGCATGACTTAATTTTACTAGACTGCCAAAAGTAGAAAAACAACAAGCCAAAGCAGCAAAAAAAGTTGGGTCCCTATTTTGTCAAGTCAAAATGGGGCATGTTACATAACCACACAACATGTACAAACCCTAGAAAGAGAAATATAGACTCAAGATCTTGATTCCTAATCTTTATCCATTGTCTCCAAGATAGCAAATAAAGAATACTTCAAAGAGCTTCAACAAGTCACTGATCTTCAATGGCAATTGTAGCAGAGTTTTGGTATCAAGCTTGCATAAGAATTGTGTGTGATAAAATGATTTACAAATGTCTTTTTATATCTAGCTTTAGGGAATTCAAATTTTGAAATAACATCTTGATATCGCGCAAAAACTGAGAATTTGAAAATGGAATCCCGAGGCACTCGGTGGGAACTGACACCCCGCCAAAATTCAAAATCCTACAAAATGAGGGAGGACTAGGGCATAGGCACCCAAGTCCTAGCCCCCAATTTCAGCTCAGATCTATACTCTTGGGGGTCCTAGGGACCCAAGTTTCAAATCTATTTCTGGGTTTTATCAATAAGTTACCTCAAAAAGTGAATAGACTGCTCCTAGATTTAGTCAATCAAGGTTTCAGGAAGGCCAAAAAAGAAAAGGCTGAGAGGTCACCAAGAGTGAGGAGATAAACTAAGGGAGATTGTACCATTTCATACAGGAGGACATTTTTTGACGTTACAAGTAACCAATGTATAATGTTAAATTCCTACAATTCAATCACAATTAACATTGCAACACTACAAAAATTGAAACTTAAACTAATATATATCAAAACTGATGTGAAAACTATGTTATTTCCTCCTTAAGTTGGCAAACCAAAAAAAGGTGGTGGAATGTTCATGCAAAGGTGGTAGAATGTGAAAAATGTGCATGTACTCTTCCCAACAACATCAAAAAGCTTTCTTTTTGGTTGAACACACGCATAACCCAAAGAAAATAGAGCATGTGGGCCTGGATCACAGGTGTCCCACCCTTTTAAAGATTTGAATAGCAAGCCATAATGTGCTTGCATTATAATGCAAGAACATTATGGCTTGCTATGCAAAACTCTATATTATTCATTTCTTGACCACCTCCTTACCCATCTTTCCCTTATGTTGTCAACTTTACTCTCTCATGTATTTTTCCTATCTCTCCCCTCACCTCTCTATCTCTCACCTCTCTCTTCCCCTCACCTCTCTACCTCTCCCCTCTCTATGTCTCTCAGTCACTCCTTGTCTACCTCTCCATCCGTCCTGAGACATCTTGGTCTCTAACTTAACCCTAAATCCTATAAGAGCTTAGACTGCAAATTCCCTATTAGACATGTATGCAAAATGTGGAAGCATAGAAAAGGCACATGAACTATAAACCTTAACCTTAAATGTTAAACCCTATCCCTAAACCCTTAACCCTCGATACTATACCTTAAACCCTAAACCCTATCTCTAAAGCCTCAACCCTCAACCCTTATTTACCTTAAATCCTAAACTCTATCTGTAAACCCTAATCCCTTAATCCTCAACCCTAATCTCTTATTCCTAAACCCTATCCCTAAATCCTCAACCCTCAACCCTTAAACCTTAAATCCTAAACCCTATCCCTAAACCCTCAACCCTCAACACTATACCTTAAAGCCTATTCCCTTATCCCTAAACCCTAAACCATATCCCTAAAGACTCAACCCTCAACGCTTAAACCTTAAATCCTAAACCCTCAACCCTCAACACTATACCTTAAACCATAATCCCTCAACCCTAAACCTATTGCAAGTATGTGCCTAATCGGTGTTGTCATTGATGCCAACATATTCTTGTTGTCATTGGTGTCAACTGTATCTTATTCTATTGCACTGCAGTTCTAGAGGGAAGTTTGGGATGATGATAAGTTCCTACAGTTGCAATGGTTTGTGGTTTGGTGGTCCGCAAGCTATCTTTCTCTTATGATAGTTGAAGATAGAGAAGCTCGTGTGTTCTAGTGGAAGATTCCTATGGATAAAGTGGTTAAGGTTCATGCAGTTGCTCTTGATGATTATCACATGCTTATGGATGTCTCCTAATCATGTTACTATCCAGACTTTGGTCCACATTAAGAAATTGAGATGCTGTGTAAAGATTGCTTCCAAATAACATAGCATGTAACCAATCTTGGTTGATCTGGTTGATCCTAGTGATTACAGAGATCTTTGAAAGATTGAGGAAGCATGTTGTGGCATGGAAGATCGTGTTTGAGCCTTAGCTAAGGAATGACATGATCCAAATTTCATTCCCTTTGCATGATGTTGCAATAGGTCAGGACCTATTTTGTAAATGTTTGTAATACCGACCTTGGAGATTGTTCCAATGGTTGATGCCGACCTTGATGATCATTCCAAGGTTGATGTAGTGTATAAATAATTGTAGTTAAGTCATGAAAAAGTTGTCCTTGAGTGAAAATGAGAATATATTAAGAAAGGTCCAAAAGCAAAAAAAAGAATAGGCAGAGGAAAGAAGAGGAAGAGCAGAGTAGAGGAGGAGCAGAGCTAAGGAAGAGCAGAGCTGAGGAATTATTTATTCACAATACAGAAAGGTGTTGATCATGGCAGTGAGTCTAGTAATAAGCCACCAGTAGGGTTTAACAGCCCTAAGGGTTTAACAACCTTTATTGTAATCTTGCTAGGTTTAGGGTTGAGGCAGTGAGTCTACTAGACCTAATTGTTCTTCATGGCAGTAAGCTAGTATGTTTAGGCCTGTGGGGTGACCAACCCTGAACATCACTATTTCAAGATTGCAATATATATTGAGAGTTAATCCTCTCCATGGTTTTTCCCCACCTTGGGGTTTTCCACATAAATCTTGTGTCTCTTGTGTTTAATGTTGTATTTGTGGTTAGGTTTCTAATTTCATGCACTCATTGTTAAATCATAATTATTGTGGATAAGTGATGAATGTTTAATTGTAGAAAGCATTTTAGTTTTTGTGATAACTGATTCACCCACCCCTCTCAATTGTCCAGCGCATATCAACAATTGGTATCAGAGCCAAGTTCCTCTGAAGATAATTTAATAGCTTGAGGAAGATATATAATGTCTTACAAGAAGGAAGTGTCACATTTTGATGGAACTAATTATGTTCTCTAAAAGGTTCAGATGAAAAGCCATCTTCTTTCTCTTGGTATTAATGTTTGGAAAGTTACAGAAATAAAATACACCATACATCAAAATGGTCTAATGACCGAAGATGAAATTAAAGAATATGATATAGATATCAAGGCAAGGGATGCTCTTCTAAGCTCATTAACCGACTCAATACTGACGAAAGTGGTAGATCTTGAAACTGCAAATAAGGTATGGGAAAAGTTGAAAGATCTATATGAAGGAGATAACTCTGCGAAGGAAACCAAGTTACAAAGTCTGAAAGTGAAATATGAAAGCTTGAAGATGAACAATGATGAAAACATATCAGTGTTTGTGCAAAGAGTTGATGAACTTGCTACAAGGATAAAAGCCATAGATGAAACTCTTGAAGAAAAGGAAATTGTCACAAAATACTCAGATCTCTGCCCAAGTCCTACTGTCACAAGGTGGCCGTGATTGAAGAATTCATGAAAGTAAAAACAATTAACAGGGATCAGTTGCTTGGTAAGATTACTACTTTTGAGATGAGGGAGTTAGATGATGCTTTGCCAAAAGTTGAGACTGCCTTCAAAGCTAGTACTCCTGGAAGTACTTCCAAATCAGAAAAGTATAAGGTAGGATCCAATGATGAGATAAATGAAGTTGAAGCCAACTTTGTCAACAAGATGCAAAGAGGATCCGGTAAGTATAAAGGCAAATTACCTTTTAAATGTTTTTCTTCTGGTAAAGTAGGTCATTTTGCTTCCAGATGTTCTGAAAGAATTGAAAGAAATAGAAGAAGATATGAGAATAGGCCTAGGACCCAAAAGAAGTGTTATTATGTTGAAGACTTTGATGATGATGAAGGAGTATCAGCTAATGATGAACCAGATAATGCTACTTCCTCTGTAAATGAATGCTTATTCATTGCTATTAAGGAAGATCTTGCGTCTACTAATTCTTCTAGTTGTATGAAGGAAGAAAGACCAGTGGAAAGTGCTTTGGCTTTTTGGGTCATCAAGGACAAAGATGAATGGGTTATTGATAGTGGTTGCTCTCACCACATGACTGGTGACAAAAGTAAGTTTGTAAGTTTGGAAAGATATGATGGTGGACTGGTTAGGTTTGGAGATGATACAACTAGTAGGATTTGTGGAAAAGGATCTATTTCTTTTGATGGAAAGCATAATACTAAAGATGTCTTGTATGTGAATGGATTAAAGCACAATTTTTTGAGTGTGGGTCAGATGTGTGACAAGGGCTATGAATTAAACTTCAAGGAAAATGGATGCAAGATCAGGGAAAGCTTTGGAATAGTTATTGCAACTAGTAAGAAGATCAGAGGTAATATCTATCACTTGAAAGGAACTGAGAACTATTGCTTGTTGACTCAGATTGATGAAAGTTAGCTATGGCATAGAAGGTCATGTCACATAAATTTTAATAATATTATGAAGATAAGTACTGCATAGATTGTTAGAGATTTGCCTAAGCTTGTGAAGCCTGCTAATCTAGTTTGCAAGGAATTTCAATTTGGGAAACAAACAAGAACAAGTTTCAAAAGCAAGGATCAATCTGTTGGAGGACTACTTGAGCTAATGCATATAGATTTGTGTGGACCTACCAAAGTAAGAAGTTTGCAAGGAGACATGTATTTCATGTTGCTCATTGATGATTATTCTAGAATGACTTGGGTCACCTTCTTAAAAGAGAAAACTGAAGCTATAGATAAATTCAAGACATTTAAGGTAATGGTTGAAAATGAGATGGATTTGAAAATCAAATGTTTAAGAAATTCAAGTACTACATAGATTGTTAGAGATTTGCCTAAGCTTGTGAAGCCTGCTAATCCAGTTTGCAAGGAATTTCAATTTGGGAAACAGACAAGAACAAGTTTCAAAAGCAAGGATCAATCAGTTGGAGGACTACTTGAGCTAGTGCATATAGATTTGTGTGGACCTACCAAAGTAAGAAGTTTGCAAGGAGATAGGTATTTCATGCTGCTCATTGATGATTATTCTAGAATGACTTGGGTCACCTTCTTAAAAGAGAAAGCTGAAGCTATAGATAAATTCAAGGCATTTAAGGCAATGGTTGAAAATGAGATGGATTTGAAAATCAAATGTTTGAGATCTGATAGAGGAGGAGAGTTCACATCAAATGAATTCAATTTCTTTTGTGAAGAGCATGGACTAAAGAGATAGCTATCTACACCTAGAACTTGACAAGAAAATGGAGTTGTTGAAAGGAAAAATAGAACAGTTCAAGAAGTTGCTAGAACCATGATGAAGGAAGCTCATCTTCCAGAAGAATATTGGAGATAAGTAATTCACATTGCAGTGTACATCCTAAACAAAGTTCAAGTAAAAGGTAACAATTCAAAAACTCCCTATGAACTATGGCATGGTAGAGTTCCTACTGTTAAATATTTTAAATTTTTTGGTAGAAGATGTTATATCAAAAGAGAAGAAGATTTAGGCAAGTTTGATGCTATATGTGATGAAGGAATCTTCCTTGGCTAGACCAAGAGCAAGTCCTACCGGTGCTATAATAAGAGGCTAAATAAAATCATTGAAATTGCAAATGTTAAAGTTGATGAATGTAAGGAAAGGTCTTCAGAATCAAGTGGATATGAGTCAGATGATCTAGATGTTTCAAAAGTGGTGCAACATGAAGATAACACAGATGAAGAAGAACAAGCTTCGGTAAGTGCTACCACAACTCCAAGATATGTAAGAATCAGCCATTTTGAAAATCAAATCATAGGAGATAAGAGCAAAGGGATCTTAAATAGAAGAAAAGCTACATAAGAACAAGTAAATTTCTATCTAATCTCTAAGATTGAATGTAAAATTGTGGATGAGGCTTGCAAAGATGAGAATTGGATAAAGGCCATGGAAGAAGAATTGATATAGATAGAGAAGAATCAGACTTGGGATCTTTTTCCCAGACCAACAGACAAGAATGTAATGGTACAAAGTGGGTCTTCAGAAACAAAATGAATGAGAATGGTGAAGTGGTAAGAAACAAAACAAGATTGCTATGCAAAGGACACGCTCAAGTTGAAGGAATATACTTTGAAGAAATGTTTGCTCTAGTAGAAAGGATTGAAGCAATAAGGATGTTTCTAGATTTTGTAGCATACAAAGATTTCAAGGCTTATCAAATGGATGTGAAGTCTACCTTCTTAAATGGAGAGTTGGAAGAGGAAGTCTATATTGAACAACTAGAAGGATTCTAGTCATTAGAGTAAGGGACATGGTATGCAGATTGAAGAAAGCATTGTACGGATTAAAACAAGCTCTTAGGGCATGGTATGCACGGTTGGATAGGTACCTAATATAGATGGAGTTCAATAAAGGTACGATAGATAGTAATCTCTACTTCAAGATCAATGATGAACAAACCTTAATTGTTGCAGTCTTTGTTCATGACATTATTTTTTGAGGCAATGAAGGTATGTGTTTAGTTTTTTCTAGAGAAATGAAAAGTGAATTTGAAATATCCATGTTTGGGGAGATGAACTTCTTTTAGGTCTGCAAATAAGTCAATCAGATAAGGGTATCTTCATTTCTCAGTCTAAGTATGTGAAAGAGTTGTTAAATAAATTTGGGATGGAAGATTCTAAACCACTATGCACACCTATGATAATTGGTTGTAAGTTGAGAAAAGATGATAACTCACCATTGGCAGACTAGAAAAAGTATAATCTATGATTGGAGGATTACTTTATTTGACTCAAACTAGACTTGCAATAATGCATGTAGTCTATCTTGTGGCAAGATTTCAGGAAGAACCCAAGGGATCACATGTGATGGAAGTCAAGAGAATTCCAATATATTTAAAATGTACAATAGATTATGGTTTTTGGTACCCCAGGGATAGTGACTTTGTTCTTAGTGCATATACTGATGTAGATTGGGTCAGAGATGTGGATGACAGAAAAAGTACAAGTGGAGGTGCATTCTTCCTCGAAAAAAGATTAGTATCTTGGTTGAGCAAGAAATAAGATTCAATATCACTATCTACTATAGAGGCAAAATGAAGTAGACTTTGAAGAACATCAAAGTTGTGTATGAAGAACCCATTGCAATCTTTTGTGACAACACAAGTGCCATAAACGTATCAAAGAACCCAGTGATGTATTCAAGGACCAAGCACATATCTATTAGGTATCATTTCCTAAGAGAAAAAGTGACAGAGAATGAAGTCAAGTTGGAGTATGTTTCTACCAAGGATTAGATTATAGACATATTTACCAAGCCTTTTCCCAAGGATACTTTTGAGTATCTCAGAGAAAAGTTAGGGGTCATCACCGCTTCTGCTCTAAACTAAGATGCACAATGGTGCATCAGTCTAGAGATGCTCAGAGGTCTGGATTGATGCTTTTTAGGGCTACTTCTCAAGGGGAGTAATTAGAGAGTTCATAGGAAAGATTAGATCAGAGCAAAAGAGTGCAAGTATGTTCCCTTTTCCATTGATGTCAAAGGGGGAGAGAAGTCATGTGAAAAACTTAGAGTGCAGATGTGTAAGAGAAAGGGGGAGAATTTTGGAGAAAGAAAGAGCGTAGGTGTGTAAAGAGAGAGAGGGGGATAATCTTGTCTTGTTGGCTGTTGAAATTTTTCACATCATATGTTGCCATCAATGATAAAGGGGGAGATTGTTGCAAGTATGTGCCTAATCAGTGTTGTCATTGATGTCCACATATTCTTGATGTCATTGGTTTCAATTGTATCTTATTCTATTACTTGTTTAGAAGACTTGTATGTTGAGGATATTGAGAAAATTATCTTCTCCAGAAGAAACAAGTGAGTTACATAGAAGTGCAGTACAGACAGTGAGTTGTATGCTGAAGAACAGTTCGGTAAATTGCTCTGCATTTATTACTGCTTGAAGATCATGGTCTGTGGATTGGAATTAAGTTAGAAGTATGTCTAAGGATGCTACAGTTCAGGGCTGAGCCATCCACATGAAGATCTGAGTGAGTTGTGTTCACCAGAGTGAAACCTACTATTTCTGTAGGTTTAGTTGAAATAGGAAGACAATATTTGGCTCCACATTCCTCCATAATAAAGTATTTTGCTCTGTACTTCTAGAGGGAAGTTTGGGATGATGATAAGTTCCTACAGCTGTAATGGTTTTTGGTTTGGTGGTCCATAAGCTATCTTTCTTTTATGACAATTGAAGACAGAGAAGCTCATGTGTTCCAGTGAGAAGATTCCTATGGATAAAGTGGTTAAGGTTTGTGAGGTTTCTCTTGATGATTATAACATGCTTCTAGATGTCTCCTAATCATGTTCTTATCTAGACTTTGGTCCATGTTAAGAAATTGAGATGGTGTGTGAATATTGTTCCTAGATAACATAGTGTGTAACTAGTCTTGGCCGACCTGGTTGATCCCAGTGATTGCGGAGATCTCTGAAAGATTGAGGAAGCGTGTTGTGGCATGGAATATTGTGTTTGAGTCCTAGGTAAGGCATGACATGATATGCATTTCATTCCCTCTGCATGATGTTGCAATAGGTCAGGACCTATTTTGTAAATGTTTGTAATACTGACCTTAGAAATTGTTCCAAAGGTTGATGCCAACCTTGATGATCATTCCAAGGTTGATGTAGTGTATAAAGAATTATAGCTGAGTCATGGAAAAGTTGTCCTTGAGAGAAAGTGAGAATATGTTAAGAAAGGTCTAAAGGCAGAGCAGAGAAGAGTGAGAGGAAAGAAGAGGAAGAGCAGAGCTGAGGAATTGTTTATTCACAATACAGAAAGGTGTTCATGGTAGCGAGTCTAGCAGTAAGCCACCAGTAGGGTTTAACATCCCTTAGGGTTTAATAGCCTGTATTATAATCTTGCTAGGTTTAGGGTTTAGGAAGTGAGTCTGCTAGACCTAGTTGTTCTTCATGGCAATAAGCCAGTATGTTTAGGCCTGTGGGGTGGCCAAGCCTGAACATCACTATTTTAAGATTGCAATATATATTGAGAGTTAATCCTCTCTGTGGTTTTTCCCCACCTTGGGGTTTTCCATGTAAATATGGTGTCTCTTGTGTTTGATGTTGTATCTTTGGTTAAGTTTCTGATTTCATGCACTCATTGTTAAATCATAATAATTATGGATAAGTGATGACTATTTAATTGTAGAAAGTGTTTAAGTTTTTGTGACAACTGATCCACCCCCACCTCAATTGTCTAGTGCATATCAACAAAACCCTTAATACCTCAACCCTTAAACCCTAAACCCTTGACCCATAAACCCTAATCACTTAAACTGTCAACCCATATCCACCCCTCTCCTCCCCTATCTGCCTCACCCCCATATGTACCCTATCTCTCTCACCCCTCTCTCCCTAGGTTATAGTTCTCTCACTTGTATATCTCTTATAACTCTCTAGATATTTCCCTTCCTCTCCACCTCTCTCCCTTCTCCTTACCCATCTTTCCCTCAAGTTGTCAACTTCACTCTCTCATTTTATTATATCTCTCCCCTCACCTCTTTATCTCTCGCCTTTGTCTTCCCGTCACCTCTCCACCTCTCCCCTCTCAGTCATTCCTTGTCTACCTCTCCATCTATCCTTAGCCATGTAGGTCTTTCATTTAACATTAAACCCTAAACCTTATCCATAAAGCCTCAACCCTTAAACCTTAAATCCTAAACCCTCAACCCTCAACACTATACCTTAAACCTTAATCCCTTATCCCTAAACCCTAAACCCTATCCCTAAATCTTCAACCCTCAACCCTTAAACCCTTAAACCCTAAATCCTAAACCCTATCCCTAAAGCCTAAACACTCAACCCTTAAACCTTAAATCCTAAACCATATCCCTAAACCCTCTACCCTCAACACTATACCTTAAACCCTAATCCCTTAACTCTAAACCCTTAAAATACCTCAACCCTTAAACCCTTAGCCCTTAAACCTTAAAACCTCAACCCTTATCCACCCCTCTCCTCCCCTATCTTCCTCACCCCCATATCTCCCCTATCTCTCTCACCCCTCTCTCCTTGGGTTATGGTCTCTCACTTGTATATCTCTCACAACTCTCTAGATATTTCCCTTCCTCTCCACCTCTCTCCCTCCTTACCCATCTTTCCCTCAAGTTGTCAACATCACTCTCTCGTTTCATAATATCTCTCCCCTCACCTCTCTATCTCTCACCTTTGTCTCACCCTCACCTCTCTACCTCTCCCCTCTCTATGTCTCTCAGTCACTCCTTATCTACCTCTCCATCCATCCTTAGCCATCTAGGTCTCTCACTTAACCCTAAACCCTAAACCTTATCCCTAAACCCTTAACCCTCAACCCTTAAATCCTAAAGCCTATCCCTAAAGGCTCAACCCTAAACCCTTAAACCCTAAATCCTAAACCCTACCCTTAAATCCTAAACCCTATCCCTAATCTCTATCTCTAAAACCTCAACCCTCAACCCTTAAACCTTAAATCCTAAACACTAATCCCTCAACCCTAAACCCATAATACATAAACCCTTAAACTCTCAACCCTTAAACCCACAAACCTTAAACCCTAAGCCCTTAAACCCTTGACCCTTATCCACCCCTCTCCTCCCCTATCTGCATCATCCCCATCTCTCACATATCTCTCTCACCCCCCTCTCCCTAGGTTATAGGTCTCTCACGGCTCTCTACATATTTCCCTTCCTCTCCACCTCTTTCCCTCCTCCTTACCCATCTTTCCCTCAAGTTGTTAACTTCACTCTCTCATTTTATTATATCACTCCCCTCACCTCTCTATCTCTCATCTTTGTTTCCCCCTCCCCTCTCTACATCTCTTAGTCACTCCTTGTTTTCATCTCCATTCGTCCTTAGCCATCTAGGTCTCTCACTTAACCATAAACCCTAAACCTTATCCCTAAAGCTTCAACCCTCAACTCTTAAACCTTAAATCTTAAACCGTATCCCTAAACCCTTAACCCTCGACACTTACCTTAAACCCTAATCCCTTATCCCTAAACCCTAAACCCTATCCCTAAAGCCTTAAACCTCAACCCTTAAACCCTAAATTCTAAACCCTATCCCTAAATCCTCAACCCTCAACCTTTAAACCTTAAATCCTAAACCCTATCCCTAAACCCTCTACCCTCGACACCATACCTTCAACCCTAAATCCTCAACCCTAAACCCTTAATACCTCAACCATTAAACCCTCAACGGTTGACCCTTAAACCCTCAACCCTTATCCACCCCTCTCCTCCCCTATTGGCCTCACCCCTATCTCTCCCCTATCTCTATCACCCTTTTCTCCCTAGGTTATAGGTCTCTCACTTGTATATCTCTCATGGCTCTCTCCTTCCTTTCTACCTTTCCCTCCTCCTTACCCATATTTCCCTCAAGTTGTCAACTTCACTCTATCATTTTATTATATCTCTTCCCTCACCTCTCTATCTCTCACCTTTGTTTCCACCTCACCTCTCTACCTCTTCCCTCTCTATGTCTCCCAATCACTCCTTGTCTGCCTCTCCATCCGTCCTTCCCATCTAGGTCTCTCACTTAACCCTAAACCTTATCCCTAAGCCTCAACCCTCAACCCTTAAACCATAAATCCTAAACCCTATCCCTAAACCATCAACCCTCAACACTATACCTTAAACCCTAATCCCTTAACCCTTAACCCTAAACCCTAAACCCTATCCATAAAGCCTCAACCCTCAACCCTTAAGCCTTGAACCCTAAACCCTATCCCTAAGCCCTCTACCCTCAACACTATGCCTTAAACTCTAATCCCTTAACCCTCAACCCTAAATCCTCAACCCTCAATCCTTAAACCTTCAACCCTAATCCCTCTACCCTTGACACTATGCCTTAAACCCTAATCCCTCAACCCTTAAACCCTTAATCCCTCAAACCTTAAACCCTTAAATCCTAAACTCTCAACCCCTAGGTACCCTTAAACCCTATACCCTATACACTTAACCTTGGACACTCAACCTTAAGCATTATCCCTAAACCTTCTAACCTCTACCCTATATCCTATACCCTAAGCCCTATATTTATGCCCTAAACCCTCAACCCTCATCCATATGCCTTATACCCTCAACCTTAAATCCTAAACCCTATATCTTAGACACTCAAACTTGAACATTTTCCCTCAACTATAAACTCTCAACCCTCTACCCTATACCCTCAACCATATACTTAAGCCCTAATCCCTCATTCCTCAACCCTATACCTTAAACCCTGAAGCCTACACCCACAAACCCTCATCACTATACCCTATAACCTCACCCTTATACCCTAAACCCTTAATATTGTGCCTCAACCCTATACTTAAAACCCTAAACCCAATATCCTATACCCTAATCCCCATGCCTTACACACTTAATCTTATACACTCAACAAGATGAATATTATCCATGAATTGTAACCCTCTACCCTCTACCCTCAACTCTCAGCCCTAAAAACTATAGGGGCTCAGGTTCTTATATACCCTAAACCCAAAACCCTTTCATACATACATACAAACATGCATACACATAAGCATGCATACATGTACATACATACATACATACATACATACAAGCATGTACATATATACATACATACATATAAGAATACATATATATATAAAGGCATATACATACATACATGCAATCTAAGAAAGACATAATGCGAGCATGTTAGAATGCACTCGTGTTATGTCAAACTGGGCAAACATCAGGTAAACTTGCAAAAAAGAAAAAATGAAAAACATAATGCGAGCACGTTATAATGCACTCATGTTATATTTTTATTTGGGAATCCCAAGCCTTAGGCTTGGGATTTTCTTTAGATTTCCACCCGAAAGGCTTGAAGTGCCTTCCGAATGTCTAAAGACATGTTTATGCATATTCTACAGGATTTCACATAATTTTGTTCGTGCGAACCCTCAAATTTGCACGTGTTTCAAGGTTGAACAAATTGAACACCTTGGTAATGTTAGACTTTCTCTTAGCTATTTAATGATGTAATTTTTTTCACATTTTGACAATGTTAAGCCTTTCATATTTAATTTCTTTTGTTTATGTGTCTGTTTTTGGGCAAAAACCAATGTTTTCTCTTTTTTTCATTATAAATTAACCGTTCATTGAAATTTCAAATAAATTACATTTTTATGAACTGGACTCCATTCTACAAATATTAAAAAAAAATTAATTTTGAATTAGTTTTCAAATTTTACTAGGGTAGCATGACCAAATTTTTTTTTTCAAGATGTGTCCACTTTGAAAATTAGTAAAAAATCAAATATTCATTAAAAAATTATTAGAAAAATTGTATATAACCTACATGTTGTTAGCTACTTTATCACTGAAGAAATTTTTAAAATACCAAAAAAAGTTAACCTTTTGAGGGAGCCAAAAAACATGCTATGTTATGTTTTTTTGAGAGAAACAACACCAATTTTTGTGGCTCCCTTTTTTGAACCCCTTAATCTATACCATTTTAAAAAAAATAGTAGTTTAAAAAGTAGACTCAGAGCACTATGAACATTGTTTTTGTTGCATCTTAAAATTTAGAGTATAACTAAACTCAATTTCTCATCCAAGGTCAGTATTTCTTGATTTCAAAAAAAGTGGCCACTTAAGACCCCCTTTTGGCCCCCCATCTTCCTGCAGTTACCCAGGCATCAAAATAAATCACAAATGTAGCTAAGACCTCAAAATATAAAGGGGAGGATACAATAGGAGAATTCCCCTTGAATCCCAACTCAAAAATCTTGTACTCCATTCAACTTAGAAGTCATTCCAATCGAATCCAGATGTAAACATTCATATGATTGAAATCATCACTAAAGAAGAAGAGTCTAAACCTAGACAAGAACTAGGAGAATCGTAAAAAATTGTTCAAACACAAACACCAATTACCCCTCAAAACTTCAAAACTAATGCCATATCAAACATTGAAACTCAACACGATTAGTAAATGATAAAGCTAGGGGGTAAACTATCAAATGTTGAAAGGTGTGAGAACACAAAATTCTTTACTAAATTCAAAGAAATTCTTATACCAGGTATTCGAGTGCCTTTTTAAAGACTTTCAAGTGAAGTTTAGACCAAATTGGATAGGTCCATATATAGTTAAGGAAGATGTCAGAAACAATACTTACCTCTTGTACACCATGGAAGGAGAAGAATTTAGTATCTGAAAACTACGTAAAAATCATAAAACATCAAAATCCAAAAAAATCAAATAAACTCAAAGTTCTATAAAATGTAGAAAAATTTCAAAAAACATAGAAAAGAAAAACATGCATTCTTCATTCTATTCATCATGCACTTTTGAGTTGTATTCTCTTGTTCAATTTTTTCCTTAGTAAGGAATTTAAGGTTTCTTAGGTATAGGTTGACCCTTTGAGACTTTGAGATTATTTAAAATAATCTACACCATCAACCATTTCGCCTTTGAATTTTGTAACAAATTAAAAATAAAGTCAAGCTCTTAGCTTTATACTAATCTTGATCTTAACAAATCATAATGTGAAGTCTAAGAGAAGTTAGTGTTGAAACCAAATGTACCCAATACAAGATTTCAAGTAGACCTTTCCCATTCCTTAGCAAAAGGGAAGTCTAACAAGATAGTGAAAGCTCTTTGTAGCACCTAGCCCCTTACCTTTCTTTTACAAAAATTCTAAGGTGATCATAAGTTTGTACGAACCAATTGAAACAATAATATTGCAAGAAAAAGAGATATCATTAAAAAAGAGAATACAAAAGAAAAAAAGAGAGAATCAGAAAAATATATTAAAAAATATAGAAAGAAAGAGAGAAAAAAAGAAAATAGAATATTTTGATGTTCGTACTCTTGGGTAGAGATAAGTCTAATCTCAAAGCTACAAGGGTGGCATCTACTAGAGAAAATTTAAGAAAGAGGTACAAAGCACACACACACACAAAAGCTAGGTAAAGCCAAGAGTCTAACTATCTTTAGGACCATCTTTTACTCTAGAGCCTTTCTTTTACACTAGGTCTATCCTTTTGGTCATCTCTAATCTAATTCTAGAAGGTACCAATAAACTTTTATGGTTGTCCAACTTGAAATCTCATCAAAGTGTGTTTTCTAGAGAACCTAGATCAATATTTAGCCTTTTACAAAGCTTAATTTAGAAATTGTTTCACTTCCCTCCGATTCCCATTTGACTCCCTAAAAAAAGTCTATCCCAAAAGTTTAGTAAGTATTCCTATACTAGGTCAACTTGCAATCCCCTAGGTCAGAAATCCTACTAAAGAGAATTAACTTTGTTTGTTTGACTTGCATACATTTTAAACATACAAAACAATAAAGCATGTCATAAAATCATGACATTCATAGAACTTCAAATAGACTACTTCATGTTTCATATCCAAACACATTGCATCTCATTCATATCAAAAAAGGACAAAAACAAATTCCATCATCCATGTGTGGTCATCATAGATATGCATTCTATAAGAAAAATAAAATCTCTAGCCAACCATATGAACAAGAGAGACAGTGAAGTGCATGTTGTCAACTAAAGCTACATATAGATCTCAACCAATTAGGTCTCAAATAATAGGTGCAAAACAATGTCTTAGTACATGTCAAAAGAGCAAAATTATGCACTCAAGCATGTAAGTCTCCCCGTGCAAGGGGGTAAAGGTATAAATCTCTTCAATAAACTTAGGTCTCTCAAAGACCTCAAGCCATCAAGTCAAACCTTCAAAAAATCTTCAAAACAACCATAAAAAAATTAGAAAGTTAAAAAAACCCAAAAAAATGTAATTTTTTTCAAAAAAACCCTAAAAATCAAATACTTTCCTTAAAAAATTGCAATAAAAGGAGAATATATTCTTGTCTACTCTAGCTTAGCATGTGTTTATCATCCTTTGCTTCCTTATTGCTTTCCATGTCTTCATTGTGTGTGCATTCCATTCTTATAGGTCCTCATGATGAAGCGAAATGAATCAGGTATATTAAAAAATTATGCATCAACAATACATCTTCTGTTTCTATTACAATGATTTATTTTGAATACATCATGAAGCCAAACTAATGATTGTTATTTCAAGTACAAATGTAGGACAAAGACTATAGGTAAAGGCTAGTTTGAGAATGTTACCTACCTTTCATGTAGGCTATTATCTCTGAGGGGGCAAATATGTAAGTGTAGAGCCAAAACTCTACATTTTGTTTCAGCTTGGTTTCTGTCTTAGTGTTTCTACAGTTATTGTTTCTCTCTCTCTATGGATATATGTTTCTTGTGCGTGGATCGCACCATGTGTCATATGGAGTAACAAGGGAAAATGTTCAGTGTTTTGCGGAAGCTGCCACGTGTTTCTTTCATATGCTTCCCTTCTAGTTGTTGCCAGAATGCACCACGTATCTATGGTGTTGTTTATTTTATTGAAACTTATTGCTTTCTCAGGAGTGTGCCACATGTTGATGCTGGAGGCTGTGACAAAAAGTTTCTTTTGATACAGCGAGCCCGCAAGTGTTGCCGAGTGTCCTCATATTGTTGCTGCCGGAAGCTGCCGCATGTATCTCATTTTTGGTAAGCTTTATAAGTACCAACATATATGGTGGGTCCTATATATTACAATATAGTTTCATAACTTGTGCTAGAGTGTGCCACATGGAATAAGTAGAGGGTCGAACTACTCTCATTTTGATGCTCTCAGGTGTCGACACCTATATTCTCTTGTAATTTCTAGTTGCTATCGAAGCACGACAGGCGTCATCTTCGTAGGATTCTAAGGGAATCTTTTATAAAGCTATTGATATAGTTGGAGGGTGCCACATTCCTAATTTTTTCTTTATGTGGGAGGTGCCATGTGTCACAATATTGTGTCTTTGTGCGGGAATTAAAGAGATATATGGTGTGTCCCATATAATAATGTCACAGTTTATAATTGATGTAGATGGCACCAAGTGTCATAGCTATGAATGCTCGGGGCATCAAGGTAAAGAAGCTTTGAGTTCAATAGAAGCTGCCAAGTGTCTCAATTTTGTTTCTATGAGGCTTCCATGTATCATGTTTTAAGTCTAGTGGATGGCGACAAGTGCCAATATTTCATGTGTCTTGTTATAGCGAGAGGGAAGTTAAGTGTTAAGAGGAAGTTATCGTGTGGTATATTTTGAAGCTGTTTGAAGACCCTCGTGTGCTGCCATGTGTCTCAACAAAACTACAGTTAATGTGTCACATATGTTATTGCTCAACCAATGAGCATATAGGGAAAGACGGTTGCAGATTCAGAGAAATCTTTAGTGTCAGATCAAGTCCTAGTTAATTCTAGTTTTGTTGATGCCGTTGAGATTCTAGACAGTTATAGGCCATCTTGAGCCAAATTTTGTGGCTATAAATAGAGAAGTTTTGTAATACAAGGGAGGGACAATAATATAATTAGAGAATTCAAAGATCTTGTGGTGATCAGATTGTATCATTTTGCTTAGTTTAGCTATTTCTGATAAGAAAGATGATATATTTGTGCATGTCACTATGCCTTTTGTATTTGCTGAATTGTTAATGAAAGGAGCTTTGTTCTGTGCCATTGGTGATATTATCTGTCTTTGCATAAATTTTCTTAGGTTAGTCTATGATATTTTAATTCATTTACAATCTATCTATATTGATCATGTAATATTTGCTATTTAATATAGCTAAATCTTGAGAATTTGTTCATTGTGCTAGTTAAGGGAAAATATTTCATTCAGATGCATCAACATAGGTTTAGATTTTATTTCATTGTATCTGTAATCTTGTTTCTTCCTCTCCTCTTTATTCAAAACCCCATTTAAATAGGAAGAGCCAGCTTCTATAAAATCTAGAGGTTGTTTCAAGTATCAAGTCCCATGTCCTTGAAATTTCCCATGTTGGTATTAGAACCTGTGCAAATTTATACATCAATAGTTTTGGCACGCCCAGTGGGACCTTTCTTAAAATTATGATCAAGATCGTATTAACCAAAGAGCAATGAGGAGTCAGAGTTGTGGACCAACAACAAGAGCTCAGTCTGCTACTAATCCAGGGATTTTATTGCCACTGTTAGTTGTCACTCCAAGTAGAATAGTAAATCAAGTTGCACTAGCATCAGAAGTAAACATGGGAGCACCAGTACCCCCAAGGAACTATGCAAATTGGAACAATAGTAGTCCCCTCATTCTACCGACACCACCTGATACTTGGGATTCGATACTAGCTAATGCCTTGAAAGCTTTACCTAAATTTAGTGGAGAAGATTCTAAGACACCAGGGGAGCATCTTTAAGATGTATCAGATGTGTGTGCAGTACATGTCATTACTGTACAAAATGTAGCAATCAAACTGTTGGTGGCTTCTTTCAAAGGGAAGGCTTTAGACTGGTATAGATCTTTGAGCCCAAATACAATATCTACTTGGGATCAACTTGGTGATGCTTTCTTTGTGAGATTCAGTGAAAAGGGTGACAAATCTTCCTTGCTACAACAATTAATCACTATAAAGAGGACCACAAGAGGCTATAATAGATTTTAACACTAGGTTTCAAAAGACTTAGGATAGAATCCCTACAACTAGGCCACCATTAGGTATGGCTATTGTATTTTATCTCAAAGCTTTCAATTCTGATATATCTATAATGATTTAGTCCTTAGGGGGTCAGACCCTACCAAAAGCATATGAGTTGGCTGTAAAGGCTAAGAACAACCTGATAGATGCTAGAAAATTGCCTCCAAGGCCTCCGATGCCCATGTTCCCATAAATTTCTATTCCCTTGCCACAGGAAGCCCCTAATCCTACAACTACGCCTGTGTCCATGTATACTTTTCCAACATCTCAACAACCTAATGTGTCAACACCCTTTGCCCCTCCATCTAAAATGGATGATATGAAAAACATTCTTAGGACCTTTTCAAATGAAATTATTAATCTCAAGAGGCAACAAACTTCTTATCCAAAGCCTCCTTATCAAGGTTTCCAAGGAAATAGACCTCCATATCAACCAAATTAGTATCAAGGTTCTCAAAGACCAAATAATCCTCAACCTTCAAATCAATTGGTCATGATTCCCACACCTTTATAGGCTATCCCTCATAACCCAAATAGAGAAATAGTCCCTGGGCAAAATAATTTAGTAGAAGATACCAATGCCTAGTGCTTCCCTTGCAACAATGCCCATATGCCTAGATATTTGTCCTAGAGGCAATTTACAACAAAAGATAGTAGAATAGAGAAGGGTAGAAGGTCAAGTTATGGTGTCTAATGCTCCTCCATACCAATCACCTAGTGTTCAGAATGCGATAATGGTGGCTCAAATGCAAGGAATGTCCATTCAGCAAGAAGAAGAAATTGCCCCTGAACATGCCTTGTTTTCATGGATTGAAGATGAAGATTCAGTGTTCTTGAATGAAGCATCTACTTCCAAGAAGCCCTTAGTACAATTTGATTATTATACTAGAGATCAAAGAGAAGGATGATGGAGCAGCCTAAAGTTACCAACAATGAGATTGCTAGAGTTCCTCCTTTCCAAACTCACTATAATCCAGCTTCAAGGCAAGAAGTACCTCAGCCAGTCCAGAATCAAGCAACCTCTGGCCAAGTGCTAGAGAGACCAAGGTATCCTTACTACCTAAAGACACAAACACTAAGACCCATGAATGTGGTAGAACAATTGAAGAAGACCCCTACTCATGTATCAATATGGGATATGCTGGCCATTCCTGAGCAAAAGATGCTATTACAAGAAGCACTACAGATTTAAGTTGATCCTAAACCTGTCAATACAAAAGGAGGTACCAATAAAGGAAAGGCACAAAGCAAGGACACTCCAAATTTGCAAACAACAACTCTGTTGAACACTATGCACCAAAGGTAAGCAAATCTAAGCTAGATCTGTTTTATCTAACTTTAATAATGGGGAAGAAATTATTGCATAACTCAATGATAGATTATGGGGCAAGTACTATAGTCATGCCGAAATAGATAGCAGATGCTTTAAAGATAAAATATGAGCCACTTGCTAGAGGAGTCATACAATTAGATGGGAAACTATCCAAACCATAGGAAGGATTAAACAACTCCCATTGCAGCTGTATACCTACCCAAACATAATTGTCAAATAGGATGTAGTGGTCATAGATATTCCCCCTATCTTTGGTTTATGCCTATCTAGAGATTTCACAACTAAGATAGGAGGATACATGTCACTAGATTGGTCGCATTTGATTTTGAGAACCAAATATGGAACAAAGATGAAGATATTGTCTAAACATTTCTCCAAAGATCATATCACTGATGAACCAGCCCCAAGAATTGAAGCATCTCATGTCATGATGAATAAAGAGGAGAGAGTCTTTGTTGAAGAATTAGGTGACTAGACTAAACATGATTACCAAGAAGAAGAAAATAGTCAACTAATGACCATGATGCAAAGTGACCCTTATAGAAATTATGACTCTACTGGTTTGGGTACTTATGTTATTTTTGAAGAAGGCCAAGAAATACCAAATGTTATGAGAAGAGAAGTATCTAAAAAAGAAGAACCTGATAGAAGATCAGAAATCTAGACCTTAAATTTTGATGGGGCTAGGAGTAAAAATGGTGTTGGAGCAGTATATGTCTCACTTCTCCAAAGGGTGAGAAAATTCTTAGAGCCATACACTTTTAGTTTGCTTGCACTAATAATGATGTTGAATATGAGTCTTTGGTCCATGGTCTTATGTTGGCCAAGAAGAAAGGGATCAAGAATTTGGTAGTCAAGGGAGATTTAGAACTGGTTGTGAAACAAATTAGAGAGAAAGTTGTGGCAAATAATGTAAGAATGAGATCTTACTGTCACAGAATTTGGGATCTAATAGATGGTTTTGATGCTTTTAATATAAAAGTTGTCCCTAGAACCCAAAACACTGACACAAATTGGTTCCCAATTTGATCCAGCAAGTGACCTGCTCATTAATAGTGAGATAGTAAAAGTGATAGTGAAACCTGCAATCCTAGACAACGACTAGAACTAGCAAGTATTTGATAATGATCTCCATGTACTCTTGTTTCTGTAGCAGTTAGGATAGTTTGCTGACCAATTACAACCCAAGATTGAAGAGGCTTATGGTGATCAAATTATCCAACTAAAGTCTAATAAGCCCCCGAAGGGATTCATCACATTAGAAAATCTATTTGACCCTGATGATGTAAGCCTGGAGAAGAGGAAGTTTAAGGCAAACAAAGATGATTACTCTAAGATTCAAGTTAATGAAGGAAGGAAGCTAAAGGTAGGCAATGCTACTACCCAAGAGGAAAAGGATAAGCTGATTTCTTTGTGTAATAAGTACGATAGAGTGATTGCTTGGACCTATGAAGACCTTCATGGCTATAATAGGGATATCATTCAACACACTATAGAACTTGTTGAAGGGTCAAAACCAGTCCGTCAGAACAAAGACCAGTGAATCCTAGAATTGACCCTTTAATGGTAGATGAACTGCAAAAGATTTTAGAATCTAAGATTATTTTCCCAATTAAACACTCGACTTGGGTGTCTAACTTGGTGCTAGTAAGGAAAAAGAATGGAGACATCAAGATCTACGTAGACTTCAGAGACCTAAATAAAGCATCATTGAAAGATCATTACCCCCTGCCATCCATGGAACAAATTTTACAAATAGTAGCTAGATCAGAAAGGTTTTCCCTACTTGATGGTTTTTCAGGATACAATTAGATCTGGTTGGCTGATGAAGACCAACATAAGACAACATTCACTAAAAAGTGGGGAACCTTCTCATATGCCAAAATGCCATTCGGTCTTTCAAATGTTGGAGCTACTTTTCAATGTGCCATGGACATAGCATTTTGATAGCTCATAAATAAGATCATTCTAATCTATTTAGATGACTTGACTATATTTACCAAAGATTCCAAAGATCACTTTGAGCACCTAGAAGCTATTTTCTAGAAATGTCAGGAGTTTGGGATTTCCCTGAATCCTAAGAAGTGTATCTTTGTTGTGCCCCAAGGGAAACTTTTTGGACACATTGTTTCAAAAGATGGAATTTCCATAGATCCAGAGTGAGTCACAGCCATACTAAATCTATCTTTGCTAGTCAACAAGAAGGCAGTTTAGTTCTTTTTGGGAAAGATCAATTTTGTCAGTCGCTTCATATCTGATTTTGTGGGGCTAGTTAGACCTATTACTTTGCTGCTGAAGAAAGATTTAGCTTTCAAATGGACTACTGAAGGGAGACAAGCTTTTGAAGAAGTCAAGAAAGCCATTTCCACTGCACCTATACTGGGGAATCTAGATTTCTCTAAGCCCTTTATAATGTATGTATATGGAGGAGAACACAACATGTCAGCTGTTTTGACCCATAAAGATGAGCAAGAAGAAGGAGAACATCCAATTGCATTCTTCTTTAGAACAATCAGGGAGTATGAATCAAGGTATAATTTTTTGAAAAGAAAGCTTATGCT
Organism: Cunninghamia lanceolata; assembly: GCA_027924645.1. Taxonomy (NCBI): domain Eukaryota; kingdom Viridiplantae; phylum Streptophyta; class Pinopsida; order Cupressales; family Cupressaceae; genus Cunninghamia; species Cunninghamia lanceolata. Next base: position 23,952,239 of record BSBN01000377.1, on the reverse strand, counting down.
ATTGTAAAAGCTCTTAAGAAATTCAGGCATTTAGTAACAGGGAATAAGATCCTAATATTAGTAGCCCATCCTAGTGTAAGGGAATATATCATGGAGGGTGAGATTACTAAAAAGAGGGCCAATTGGATAACTAAGATTTTAGAATATGATGTAGAGGTAAGGCCTACCAAATTGGCCAAAGGCAAGGGACGATGCCAATAAATGACTCAAGACATAGAAGAATCCATGCCTGAAGAAGCAGAAATTGAAACAGTGTTGAGACTCCAAGAGAGTGACCAAGATTCTTGGGTAAGTGATAGAATACAATTCATGAGAACTAGTATTTTCCCAAATGAACTCTCCCTTGATAAGAAAAGACATTATAAACAACAAGAGGTTTATTTTGTATTGATTGATCATGTTTTGTTTAGAAATAATATTGATGGAATACTGTTAAGATGTGTAGAGAGGGATGAAGCCCAAAATATAATGTATGAGTTTCATCATGGAACCTCAGGAGGACATTTTTCATCAAGGACTACTATAATTAAAGTGACACAAGCTGGTTATTTATGGCCTACACTATTTGTAGATTGCTATCAGATGGTCAAAGAGTGTCAAGCTTGCCAGTTTTATACTAGGAAGAGAAGAAATGCAACATTGCCTCTAACTCCCATAATGGTGGATGAACCCTTTGCTCAGTGGGGTTTATATTTGATTTGCATGATCAATCCAATGTCAAATATGGGATACAAGTGGATCCTCACTACAACAGATTACTTTACAAGGTGAAGTGAAGCAGTGCCACTCAAGGAAGCTACTGAAAAAGTAATCTTAGAGTTTCTAGAAGGGATAACTACCTGGTTTGGCCCTCCTCGCACTATCATATCAAACAATGCTAAGGCATTTTTAGGGACTAGACTATTTGAATTTGCCCTAAAAAATGGAATATATCTAAAAACTTCTTCTAATTACTATCCACAAGGCAATGGCCTAGCAGAGTCTACCAATAAGAATCTGATTACACTCATAAAGAGAATATGAGCTAAACATCAAAGGGGCTGGCACAAATCTCTCAATGCAGCACTATGGGAAGATAGAATCACACCAAAACAAGTGACTAAGGTGTCTCCATATGAGTTAGTCTATGGTAAGAATGCAGTAATGCCACTAAGTATAGAGATTCCTGCCTTATAGTTGTTGAAACAGTTGGAGATAGAGGAAAGTGACTCAATGCAAGTCAGATTTGCTGAGTTAATGGAGGTTCAGGAGAAGAGAGAAAATGCACATGAGTTATAGTTAAAGCATCAGCAGATTGTGAAGAATTGGTTTGACAGAAAGACTTCCAATCCAAAATTTGAAGTTGGGTCACTTGTTCTCAAATAGGATGAGAGAGCTGCCAAGACAGGCCGACACAACAAGTTTGATTCATTATGGATAGGTCCTTTTAAGGTTCAAACCTATAAGAAACACAATGCCTTTGAGCTAGAGACTATGGACAGAGAGCCTGAAGAGATTCCTATAAACGAGATCTTCTTGAAGCATTTTACATAAGTCTTGGAGTTCACTATGTATTCCAGTAAGTTAGGTGTCTTTATTTCTTTTCCCACTTTTGTCTTGCTTTCCTGCTTTTTCCCTTTTAAAATAAGTGTTCTAAGAACACATGTCTACAACATAGAGGTCCCTTTCACTAGCAGTTGCATTTATTAAATCTTTTCGGTGGTTCCTTAAATTTCAAGAAAGTACCTATCTTTTCTAAGTATCACCACTTTTAATACAGATTTTCAAAAGATACATTAACTGTCTTTTGGCATTAATGCCATTAATAAGATGTGATGTGTCATTAATTGTTTCACTATGCCTCACCAAGCTAAGTTTTGAGTTCCTTAGAGTGTTACATTTGCTATTGTCATTGTTCTTTTTCTGAGTTGTTTGCATCGAAGCTTCATTTCTCGCCTACATTTCTAGCTAAGTTCAGTTTCATTTATAGTTTTTTACTTTTTATGTCAAGAGTGTCTAAGGCTTTGAGAATAGATACCAAAATGTTAGAGCCACAATCACCACAGGAAGGGCTAGGGCTCTTTGAACAATCTGATAAATTAATGAGCAACAAGTCTTATGCATCTACGCCAGCATAGCCCAAAGCAAACTATCCAAGGACAAGGGTGCTAGAAATAGGGGTGTATTTGGATCCAACACAGGTGAAGGATTATACAGATGGTGTCTTTGACACACATATGCAAAAGAACACCAAGAATCTTCGGGAGGGAGATCACTAAATGTGCCTCATTCATGCATTAAAAGGGTAGTCTGAAACTTTTGGGATGAGAGTATGGATGTCCCAATTGGTATAGTTTGTAGTTCCTAATGTCCACCCACGTCCAGAATTGAACGACTTATGTGTAGAATTATTTCATCCTCCATCTTTTTCTATTCCACATGGCCCCTTCATGGTTCAGATAACCCCTAAGGAAATTAGGGATATGTTGGCTTTATAGCATGATAGGACAACCACCTTTCCTGCTATTCCTAAGTTGCAGGGCACATGGGGAAATCTCCACCGTAAGATGAATTTTCTAAACACCGAGATGTGGCAAGGTGAAGAAAATACCCAGTTGCCTTCACTACCTACAGGCTGGGTTCAATTTAGTTCTGATGTTAAGATGCCCTTGTTATGCTAGATTTTATCTTTGGTCAATATGATGATTCTACAGTACATGATTGGCAGCTTGCAGTGATCTTTAGATTGAAAACTATGGACAAGTCCTAGGAGTACTGACTTGACTTTGCAGAACAAATCTATGTGGCTATGGTGGACCAACTTGCAAACTTTCATTAGAATCGTGTTTTCAGGTACTCAGCATACCTGTTTCATTTAATGCTATATCAAAATTTTGGTCTCTTTCAACAACACATGCCTTTAAATATGTATGACCCTGAGTCTAGTAGAAATAGGACAATTCTGGTGTCCGCATGGACCCATGTTCTGTCAAATACCTCAGACCCTTATGAGTTCACAAAATATTTTGTTGCTCTTTCTTTTGGTCAGTTAAGTCCTAAGCTTGTAGAAAATAGAACGACATAGAGCCTCAGAGGTTTCTTAACCAACTTGCCAATTCCTTGTGATTATTTCTTTGGAGTTCATACAACTATCATTAAACTTCATGGCTATGCCAGGGAACCCATTCTATGGCCAAAAGTCTTGACCCCTAGGGTTACGTTTTTAGAAGCAGCTCACCAAGTATCTATTATTGATAACAATTTTGGGCATAAGAAGAGGAAAAATAAAATGTATGATATCCCTTGGACTAGGGAAAAAATAACAATTAAGACTAGAGAAAATAAAAATCTTCTATTGCAGATGTTGGCTGCTTATCATTTCTTGATTATTCAGGATAAATGGAAATACGATCCATATAGCTTCTTAGCTTCTTGGATTGTCAATAATAGGGTTTCTACAAAGTTCATTCATTAGAAATGTCCCTTCTGGGAGAAGAGAAGATCACCTAAGAAGGATGACCCTACAATTTTATGTTGAATTGAAAGACTTGCCAGATGAAGGTCCTAGGCCCTGGGAGACCTTTTATAGGAAGGTACAAGAATATGACCCTAAGAAGTCAATGACTATAGGCCTTAGGGCTACCTTGAGGAAGAAGGATTGGAGTGCAGAGAAAATTGCATCTTACTGGAAATACAGACAAGAGATAGTTGAAATTACTCATACTTTCAGGAATGTCGAAACTGATGAAGAATGGCAAACTGTATGGGATGATTTTCACATGACCCCAGGTTTCTAGTCTTGACACGAGTAATATTCCAAGAGACTCTCCAGAAGCAGTGCAAGCTGTTCAAGAAATAGGGCAAGCATTAGCTTCAGCTTCTAAAGCCCCATGGCCTCCATCTCTTAGTGCCTTATAGCAACAAAAGGAAATTGTATCATCACCGTCTCTTGAGATCCAAATAGCTTCAGCAGCTAGGGGTCTCAGAGTGGCACCTTAGCAACAAACATTGATCAATATTGATGAAGAAGACCTAGAAGAGGCATCAGATAGGCCTTGAAAGAAAATATAGAAGTTGGTATTAGAAGAGGAGGACACAAAAGAACAAATATTGGTACCACAACAACAACAAGTTCCTATCATCTCTTTAGTGGCTCAGGTAAGTACTTCTTCTCTCTTTTCTGCTACTTATATTTCTTCTCATTTAGGAGTGGCAAACCAATTATCCTATTTTCCATGTCTCCTGCCACTTCTACTGCACCTTTGTAAACTTTTTCCCTAGTGGCCAGTTCACCGGCCATGTCTTCACAAGTCATTTCCTTACCTCTATTTTCCCCACCCATGCCCAAGAGGGCCTTGCCACAATTTGATCCTACCCAGCAAACAACTACCATCCCTTATGGTCTATCTCAAGGTCATCCATTTGCTGGAGGCTATATTGCATCACCTCCTACCTTCCAAGCCTAGGCTGACACAGCAAGGAAAGCAAGAGTGGCTTAGATGGAGAAGAAAAGAAAGAAAGAGAATAAGAGCCCTGCTATAGCTCACATAAAATCTTTGTTTGATCCTATTCAATAGTCTTTGACTGTCACACATTTGGCTCCTAATGTGATCAAACCTAATAAGCAAATGCAGCCACAGGATTATTCAATGAATGCAGTGGCTATGGATTTTTTCTCTTTTCAGGCCATAGGACTGAGTTGAATTGATGAATGAAACTACTTTAGCAGTTGCCACTGATTACTAGAAGGTGTTCAAAAGGTTACATAAGGTTGAAGCTAATTTGACACAAGAAAAGGCCACTAGCAGTAGCTTAACTTGGGAGATACAAGCCAAGGTTAAAGAAATTGACACCTTGAACAAGGAGTTGTAGTCTACTGTTCTCTATAGATTCATCAAGCAACATAGGCTTAAGTTGCAGCCTTGAAAGTTGAGTTATCACAAGAGAAAGTTGTTGCTACTATACTAAGATAGGAGAAGGCAATTCTAGAAAAGAAGTAGCAAGACAAATTGCAAGAAGCATCACAACTTCAGTAGGCCCTTTCAAAGGAGAAAAATCTGAATAGTGTAGCTCAAGCACAACTTATGGCTGAACAACAAAAGGCAAAGTAACTAACAATTGAGTTGGCACAGAGGCCACAAACTATAGGGGTTTTGAATTTGGTAAAGGAGTTATATGCATCCATGTGGAAAAGGATCTTTGAGGAGATTATATAGCTTAAGCCATCTCTTACCTTTTTGTTAAATGCCCAGCAACTATGTGAGAAAGTAGAGTCTTCTGTGCAAGCAACTTTGTCTATTGTTTCATTGAGGGTTTTAGATTCTTAGCTTCTGTTACAAAAACTATATGACACATCTAATGAGACTCTGTCTGCAGCTGGTATAAGTGATAGAATGGTGGCTACCAAAAGAGTGAATGAAGTTTTGAGTTGTAACTTTGCTACCATGAATTGTAAGGAACTTTTGGATATAGTTAAAGAAGGAATTAAGAATACGAAGAAACATATTAAGGATTTAGTACAGTTGAGTCTACCTTCACCTTTTCCTAATAGTAATAAAGTGTTAATGATTGATGAAATAAAGGCTTTACTATTAACAAAATAAAATGATCAGACTATTTTTTAAGGTCTAAGTGATTCCTCCTGTGTGGGAGAAGTGGAAGTTGTCTTGGTTCCAATGGCTCAGCTTGAATTTTAATTAGGTGTTGTAGTTTAGATTTTGTAATCTTTTTCCCACAATGATATCATCAATTTAGATTTTGCTTTCTAGGATTTGTAGAGCAGGTAGGGATTGTCAAATTCAGAGTGGTCTATGTATCAGGATGCATTACAAAATTTATGGTTGAGTTTTCATTGACAGTGGTAGTACATTTTTTTTTGTTTGGTTCTTTCTGAGTAGGCCCAGAAGTCCTTATAGTTGCCATGAACTGTAGAGCCAAAACTCTACTTTTTGTTTCAGCTTGGTTTCTATCTTAGTGTTTCTATAGTTGCTATTTCTCTCTCTATGGCTTTATGTTTCTTGTGCGCGGATTGCACCATGTGTCATACGGAGTAACAAGGGAAAATGTCCAATGTTCTGCAAAAGCTACCGCATGTTTCTTTCATATGCTTCCTTTCCAGTTGTTACTGGAATGTGTCACGTATCTATGGCATTGTATCTTTTATTGAAACTTCTTGTTTGCTTAGGAGTGTGCCACATATTGATGCTAGAGGTTGTGACAAAAAGTTTCTTTTGATACAACTAGCCCACGAGTGTTGCTGAGTGTCCTCATATTATTGCTACTGGAAGCTACCGTGTGTATCTCTTTTTGGTAAGCTTTATTAGTACTGATGTATATGGTGGGTCCTATATATTATAATATAGTTTCATAAATGTGTCAGAGTGTGCCACATGGTGTAAGTGGAGGATCGAACTACTCTCATTTTGATGTTCTCAGGTGTCGACACGTATATTCTCTTGTAATTTCTAGTTGCTGCCAGAGCACGACATGTGTCATCTTCGTGAGATTCCAAGGGACTCTTTTATAAAGCTATTGATATAGTCATAGGGTGCCACATTCCTATTTTTTTCTTTATGCAGGAGGTGCCATGTGTCACAATATTGTATCTCTGTGTGGGAATTAAAGAGATATATGGTGGGTCACATATAATAATGTCATAGTTTCTAATTGATGTGGATGGCACTAAGTGTCATAGCCATGAATGCTCATGGCATAAAGGTAAAGAAGCTTTGAGTTCAGCAGAAGCTACTAAGTGTCTCAGTTTTGTTTCTCTGAGGCTGTCGCTTATCATGTTTTAAGTCTGGCAGATGGCAACAAGTGTCAATATTTTGTGTGCCTTGTTACAGTGGGAGGGAAGTTAAGTGTTAAGCGGAACTTGCCGTGTGGTATATTTTGAATCTATTTGAAGACCCTCAGGTGTTGCCATGTGTCTCCACAAAACTACAATTAATGTGTCACATATGTTATTGCTCAGCTAATGAGCATGCAGGGAAAGATGGTTACAGATTCAGAGAAATCCTTAGTGCCAGATCGAGTCCCAATTAATTCCAGTTTTGTTGATGCCATTGAGATTCTAGATAGTTACAGGCGATCTTGAGCCAAATTTTATGTCTATAAATAGAGAAGTTTTGTAATACAAGGGAGGGACAATAATATAAATAGAAAATTTAGAGATCTTATGGTGATCAGATTGTATCATTTTGCCTTAGTTTAGCTATTTCTGATAAGAAAGCTAATATATCTGTGCATGTCACTGTGCCTTTTGTATTTGCTGAATTGTTAATGAAAGGAGCTCTATTCTTTGCCATTGGTGATATTATCTATGTCTTTGCATAAATTTTCTGAGTTTAGCCTTTGATCTTTTTAATTCATTTACAATCTGTCTATATTGATCATGCAATATTTGCTCTTTAATATAGCTAAATCTTGAGAATTTGTTCACTGTGCTAGTTAAGGGAAAATATTTCATTTAGGCACATCACCATAGGTTTAGATTTCATTTCATTGTATTTGTAATCTTGTTTCTTCCTCTCCTCTTTATTCAAAACCCCACTGAAATAGGAAGAGCCAGCTTCTGTAAAATCTGGAGGTTGTTTCAAGTATCAAGTCCCATATCCTTGAAACTCCCCATGTTGGTGTTAGAACTTGTGCAAATTTATACATCAACAGTAAGTATAAAAAGATGTGCATGGCTACATGGAAGAATGAGGATGAGATATACTCCTAATCATATACATGTAAGCATGAATATATACATACCTCTCAATAGTATTCCTCTTAGTGACATGTATTTGTTTTTTTTTTTTTTGAATGTTCGTTTCTAATGCCCAAGTCAACCTCCTAAGGTATTGCACACCTTGCTAATCACCTAACCCATGTTTAACAAATCATTTTGTCACTTTCTAGCCCTGACATGACTACTCCACTTCACAAGAGGGGAAATCCATCTTCTCTAGGATCTTTTCCATCCATTCTTTCTTGCCCATCCATCCAACTCACATTCCAATTGCCTACTAAACCTTTTAGGGTAGGGTAGCGTGAGAGACTAACAGGATACCCTAAGAAAAAATGGTCTAGAAGTATAATTTAAAGAAACTTTCAAGAAAAAATAATGGCACCACTGCATAGTGTTTAAAAAATATACAATTTCATAAAAGATGGCACACAAAAAATATATTTTATGTGCTTGAATGAGCTCTCTAAAGTTCCATATGACCTATTCAAACTATTGTTTCTAGGTCACCCATTATATCGTCAAGATCTCCTTGGGAAACCATACAATTGAACCTAGATATTTAAAGGCAACTTGCCTTGGTAAAAGGGGATTCCCACTTTTTGGAAGTCTTATGACTTGTTTCAAAGCCCTAAGATCATTTTTAGTCCTTCTCAATCATTCTCCAACCTTTAAATCACTTGTGCAAGTCTTCTTTTTAGGATTTCCCCTTATGACTTTAGGATCTCCCTGGGAGATCCTACAACTTAAGTAGGATCTTCATAGGTGACCTCACCTACTAAGAGGAGTGACCCACTTCCTAAAAAGGGAAACCCTATCATATTTTAAAATGCATGTTTTCTTCTAGTTCTAGCCCAAATTTGCTCCAAATTGAATCTTGATTACGAGACTTCTTCTCTGACTGATTGTCAGCTCCCCCTGACTAATTCAACACTCCCAATTAGCCTAATCTCATCTCCCAATCAATCCTTGTTCTTTTCCAATTAGTAAAGTGTTAACTTCATATCTTCTTATGTGATCTTCTTTGCAACTAGCATTCACTCTTAATCAAAGTTAGATCACTCCAAAATCTATTTTTATTAACTCCCCAATCACCACCACATTTGGTGTTGATTTTCTACCTATAAATATGGTGCAGGAGTCATATTTTGTTTTCAATAAGGCTTTTAAGCCACATCATGTTTGTAATAAGGTTTTTGTGTCAATTTGGTCACTAGACCTATGTAGACCATGTTTTGGTTTGATGTAATAACACAAGGAAAATATGTAGTTCTCTTCCGATAAGAGAAACCCAATAGCTAACTATCTTTCAAATCAGTTTGCATGGTTGGGAGGAATCTTAACTAATCTCTCAAGCCTTGTATAGGCGAGGAGTTGGATGAAATGACATGGAGAAGCATAAATGAATGAAGATCTGGATTTTTTGGGTGTATTGAAACTCTATTTCATTTTGAGTAATTCTCTGTAACAGTCATTCTGTAAGGCCTGTACAGATAGTTGATTGTCTGAAACTAATTAGAAATGTTCATGTAGTGAAGTAGATTTCATTTAAGAGTAGTCTGGTGTCTTGAAGTGCTGTAGTTTGTAAGATCTTGTTCCTTTTTGTAGAGGCTGCTCTGAAAACCTAGGAACTAGGGTTCTGTGAATAAATGGACTGTATCTCCTCTGTCCACTGAAATCAAGATTCTCATGTTCAATGTGATGGAGGAAGATAGTGTACATTTTGTGTTTTCTATTGTTTTGGGTCAACACCTAGGGATCCAAGGAGTTTGGGCATAAGTTGACTAGGCATCTCTATGTGACTAGTCATAGAAACAATAGGAAAAGTGTTGTTATGTACGAACAGTCTATGGAGTGACCAAATTGATGGTGATCAAGTGTTTGTAGAGGAGTGTAGACCCCTTCTGTTCTGTTGAGTTCTTGTTTCTTTTTACTTGTTGAATTTCTATGAGTTGCGGAGCTACAAAGTTCCCATCGGTGTAACATAACCCTCGGGGAAGCTTTTGAAAGTTATACCGATTAAAGGTGTCGGATCGATAGGAGGTTCATCGGTGAGGAATGACTTTAGTCTCACCAAAAGTATATTGCGAATGCATATCGCAAATGTATGTTGGGAATGTATGTTGAGAATGTACATTTCATTGGATACAAAAGGTGACTGGAAGTAACGGTGAAATCAGAGTAAAGAAACTTTCGTCCACCAGCAATAACAAGTCATGTTATGTATATACAATAGTTTGGCATATTAGTAAGAGTGGCAATATTGGGGGACAAGTTCAAGATCCTGCTGACAAAGGAAGCCTCACCAAAGAGTTAGGGGATGGTCAATGCAATGTCAAGTGTATCAGTACATTCGCTGGAGTTCACAAGTGGTCACCGATGATTGAAGTCTGGCCGACAGAGTCATGACTAACCACTATGGTTGAGGCTAGTGGAAAGCTAACCACCATCAGGTATCAGCAGGAGGTTTGGAGATGCTACTGATAGGGGAAGTCTCTCTGAAGGCTAAGCGGAGTTGACTGTCAGGGAGAGTTGGTAGATCGGTCAGAGAAGTTGCAAGGTGGCCGACGGGATATGTTTGTCCAACAAGAGTAGGTTGCCAAGACATAGGTCACACTCTTGCCAATCAGTTTTGTTGATCAATTTGAACGCTTCCACTATGTGCTCTACATCATATTTGGTGCAGGAGCACCTACCTGACAGCTGGCCTTCATGAGGCAGTTAGTTAATTTGAGTCTTGTTCATGTTTCCAAGAAGGTCTGATAAGACCAAATGCATGTAATAAGGTCATGCTGACCATACTAAGATCATGCTGACCATGCTTTTCTATTTTTAGGTAGTTTGTTAGGACAGTTGTCATGCTGTAGGTCCGGTTGGATCTCCCAGCCGCCTGGAGAGATTTCCCAGCCGCTTGGAGTCGGGTCAGTAGTACTCGCAGGAGATCCTATATATGCATGAGGATCGGTTGGTTTTAGAGACAGTACTAGATCGAGTTAGGTTGCACAGAGTGAGACAGAGAGAGAGACTGATCATTGTATTTGCATCTTTTGAAATCAAATAAAGTGATCCTGTTTGTGTTCATCCTCTATTGAATTCCATTATTTGATCAATTTGCTGGTTTGGTGGCTATATGGATTCACTGATCCATTCCACCGGTTGATTCGTCGAATCGGTGGAATGGTCATGTACAGTAGGTTAGGTTTTAGTTTATTTTCTGTTTGCATGCAGGTGTGCAGGATCGCCATCGAGAGGTGTTGAGAACCCTAGCATGGGCATGTGCTAGGCCGAGCTGATAGATTAAAGTTTGGAAGATCACTCTGGAAGTGGATCGGGTCATCCCCAAGGTTCGGCGGATCAGAACGGTGAAAATCTGCTAAGGCTGGAAATTTGTTAAAACGGCATCATCAGGATATTTCGGTATATATCCTGCAGTCGCTTCAGGCATCATCATGGAGATGAGTATGATGCGGTTGGTTGCATGAAGTGAATGAGCATCGGGGTGATCATCATCAGGAGTTGGCGAGGAGGAGCGTATCGGCGCAAGATAGAAGATCGGGTTGATCGCGGGCCGAAAAAGTTTAAGTTTGGCTGACAGCAGGATATGACGTCATCATCATCAGGATATACGTCATCAGGATATTGCGGAGCAGCAGGATATTGAGGAGCTGCATGTGACGTCATCGTCATCAGGATAATCGTCATCAAGATATCGGGGTGACGTAAGCATCAGAGGAACGGTGCGTGAAGTAGAGTAACATCATCAGGATATATGGGAGGAACCGGATGTTCTTTATCCTGCTGATGAACATGATGTTGAACATCATGATGCTGAAGATAGTGAAGGTCGAAGTTGTCGGTGAAGTGAACAGTGGACGTCAGGAGGATGTTCGCGCTTTCTGAATATGATGATGTTGCCGATAGTAAATCCTCATGCCTATTAATGTAGGCCTTTCTCACACATACCTTGTGTTTGTCAGGTTGTCTGACCAGAACCTCTGTCTGAACTGCCTCTTGAACTTCTGAAATGTTCAATCCTGTCTTTCTTTCAACTTTTATAGGACAAACAATAGTCCCAACTATGACAACATCCTTGTCATTCCTCTCAACTGGTTGCTGTTTGCAAACCTGTTTCTGCACCTGCTGCTGACCTCTGTCAGTCAAAACTAAAACTTTCTTCAACCTGTTGTCCTTAACAACTCCTTGTCTTGCAGTATCCTCAGCTGCCTTTATGCCTGCCCCTATAGGCATCTGCACAAATTCCTTCTTTCCCATTAAAATGATTTTGGATGCCTCCTGTGCTGCAGCATCTACCTGCAATGGCATCAACATAATAGTCTTCCCATCCTTCTTGATGGTATAGGTATTAGCATACCCATCGTACAGTACCCTTCTATCAAATTGCCATGGTCTACCCAATAGTAGGTGACAACATTCCATGGGCAAAATATCACACAAAACTCTATCATGATATGCTCCAATCTGAAAATCCACATATGCCTGTTCATAGACAAAAAGTGATTGACTATCACTCACCCAAGATGCCTTGTAAGGGTGATGGTGTGGAATCCTTTCCAAATTCAGTTTATCCACCATTTCCTGAGATACCATGTTGTTTGTTGAACCAGTATCAATGACAACCTTACATACTTTACCTTTGCTCTTGCATATGGTCTTGAAAAGAGCTCTCCTTTGCATCAGATCCTTTGATGCCTGCAAACTAATTCTCCTTAGCATCAATGCTTCTCCCTCCTCAGGATATGCATAATATTCAGGCTCCTTATCTCTTTGATAAGTGTTTGAACTCTGCACACTTTGCTCTACTTTCTCTTCTTGTACAAGTTGTACTCTCTTGTCATTTGTTCTATCATTTCTGGATGATGAACCTTTGTTTTCTGGACATTTGAAAGATGGATGACCAAACTCACCACAGGTGTAACATTTTCCTGAAAATGTAGTAGAACCTCTACCACCTCCAAATCTGCCTCTATTACCTTTCCATCCACCTCTGAAATCAGACTGTCCCTGTCCTTTACCAGTGTCTTCTTGACCCTCATTGGTTTGCCTTTGTGTAGGGGCTGATCCTCTTCCCCTCATATTATTTCCTCTTCCTCTCATGGACTTATCTTGTCCCCTATTCATCTTTTCTTCAATTCTGATTGCCATTTGATAACAATCCTCCACATTCTTAGGGTTAGCTAAAACTAACTCATCCTGTATGTTCAATCTCAAACCAGCCAAGTACCTAGCCACCTTTTCTACCTCATTCTCATGATGACCAGATCTCATACTCAACTTATAAAACTCCTCAGTATATGCCTTCACATCCATTTCCTTCTGCCTTAAAAATTGCAGCTTCTTAAACATCTGAATTTCATAATCCCTTGGCAAGAATTTACCTTTAATCCTTGCTACCATCTTATCCCATGAAGTGATCTTTGACTTCCCTTGTTTCCTTCTCTCAGATTGTACATAATCCCACCATACCAAAGCATGACCTCCTAACTTGGTCTTTGCAATCTTTACCTTCTGATCCTCAGCAACATCTTCACATTCAAAGTGATTATCAAGTGCAGCAATCCAATCCAACAACTCATCTTCATTCAAACTTCCATTATACTTGGAAACATCAACCTTTACCTTAGGTTTATCACTCTGTACTGCCTTTAACAGTTTTACCAATCTCTGGTCTTCAGCATCCAGATCTTCAGCTACCTCTTCATACTCTTCAACAGTATCTTCATCGTCTTCAGACTCACTGTCTGCCACTTCCCTCTTTTTGTTCTTTTCCAGGGCTACAAGCCTGGCTTGAAGTGCTTTAGCAAGCTCCTTCATCTTCCTCATCTCTCTGGCATGTTTTTCCTTCATCTCCTGCAATTCCCTTGCAGTACCACTACCTTTCGGAGGCATTTTGTCAACCTCTCAATCAACACACAACACACAATCAACTCTACCTCAGCCCTTTCGGTGACAGAATCAACACACAACAGCCCAGACCTTTTGCTGAGCTCTGATACCACTATGATGCAGAGGCATCCACACTATAACCTTAACATACAGCATGGATGTCTGCAACCCATCATCATCATCATCATCTTTCTTACTAACACTGTCAGCATCATCATATTTATGGTCGCTGACCGATATCCTCCTGCAGACAAGCCTTTGCCCTTTCGCATGTCAGCAGCATCATCATGTTCGACTATCGGCAGCATCATCATATTCGGAAAGCGCGAACATCCTCCTGACGTCCACTGTTCACTTCACCGACAACTTCGACCTTCACTATCTTCAGCATCATGATGTTCAACATCATGTTCATCAGCAGGATAAAGAACATCCAGTTCCTCCCATATATCCTGATGATGTTACTCTACTTCACGCACCGTTCCTCTGATGCTTACATCACCCCGATATCCTGATGACAATTATCCTGATGACGATGACGTCACATGCAGCTCCTCAATATCCTGCTGCTCCGCAATATCCTGATGACGTATATCCTGATGATGATGACGTCATATCTTGCTATCGGCCAAACTTAAACTTTTTTGGCCCGCGATCAACCCGATCTTCTATCTTGCGCCGATACGCTCCTCCTCGGCAACTCCTGATGATGATCACCCCGACGCTCATTCACTTCATGCAACCAACCGCATCATACTCATCTCCATGACGATGCCCGAAGCGACTGCAGGATATATACCGAAATATCCTGATGATGCCGTTTTAACAAATTTCCAGCCTTAGCAGATTTTCACCGTTCTGATCCACCGAACCTCGGGGATGACCCGATCCACTTCCAGGGTGATCTTCCAAACTTTAATCTATCAGCTCGGTCTAGCACATGCCCATGCTAGGGTTCTCAACACCTCTCGACGGTGATCCTGCACACCTGCATGCAAACAGAAAACAAACTAAAACCTAACCTACTATACATGACCATTCCACTGATTCGATGAATCAACCGGTGGAATGGATCAGTGAATCCATACAGCCACCAAACCAGCAAATCGATCAAATAATGGAATTCAACAGAGGATGAACACAAACAGGATCACTTTATTTGATTTCAAAAGATGCAAATACAATGATCAGTCTCTCTCTCTGTCTCACTCTATGCAACCTAACTCGATCTAGTACTATCTCTAAAACCAACCGATCCTCATGCATATATAGGATCTCCTACGAGTACTACTGACCTGACTCCAAGCGGCTAGGAAATCTCTCCAGGCGGCTGGGAGATCCAACCGGACCTACAGCATGACAACTGTCCTAACAAACTACCTAAAAATAGAAAAGCATGGTCAGCATGATCTTAGTATGGTCAGCATGACCTTATTACATGCATTTGGTCTTATCAGACCTTCTTGGAAACATGAACAAGACTCAAATTAACTAACTGCCTCATGAAGGCCAGCTGTCAGGTAGGTGCTCTTGCACCAATATTGGTATCAGAGCCAATATTTGAATTAGAGCAGTGTATGTCAAATGAGGAGATAGAAACTGAGGCTAGCACAATGCCTCTTAAGTCTATGAGCAAAGAAGTCATCAAGAAGATAGTAGAGGAGATGCTTGAAGAAAGGTTGAAAGAAGAGAGGCCCAAGGGTAAGAGTAAAGAGGATGGAAGTGCTTTTGATATAGAAGAAGAAGAAGAGGTAGAGGAGAGCTGACATAGAGCTAGAAGGGATTGATCCCTAACCCTCGAAACTCCATAGGTAAAACGCTTCCTTCTATCAGCGAGAAAACTATTGTTCTTCCGACATACTTCATTGGCCAAACTTATGACTATCGACATAACTTTGTCATTGGTTGCCTCTCGGTAACATATAAGCTATCAGTCTACCTTCAAACTCCTCCACCAATATATCTACTTACACCAATACAGTCAGCTTAGTACATACAACCCTTGACTTTCTGTGCCGGTTCCTCCTACCACTCCTACCAGTCATTTCATGCATGTAACCAAACGCATTTGCCGAATGTATATTCTGATATACATACAACTTAAAACATGCATTCACCAAATATACCTTCAGAATATGCCTTCAGCAAAGTCCAATGTTGACTTTCTTGTATCAACCTGATGTACATTCACAATGTACATTCAGAACATACAATCTGCCACATGCATCTATGGGATACTCACAACCATGCAACTATGGTATACACAGGGATTGAACCTGATATACATTTATGATATACACAGAGATTATATATCAACACTTTCAACATACAAATCTGATGTATGATTGTCGGATACACACAATCTAGTACTTCGATGCAAAAGTGATATACACATCAACTATCCCCGGCAAACAAAAGTGATATATATAGGAAATGTATATTCGACTCAAATATGTGTTTGACCAAATTGTGACTCCATTTGTATGCTGATGGCCTTGCACATTTACGATGTATGTTCCTCACATACAATCAGTGATAGACAAAAGCAATATACATAGGGATATGCGATAGCGATATACTCACAACTTGTATATCCCGCATACAAAAGTGATATACACACAAATTGTATATCTTTTGAAACCCATGGATTTTTTGGGTTTTTGATCTGTTTTCTCCCTACAATTGTTTCGAACTGTTTCTCCCACCAATATGTAGCCCTCTGCACTTTGTCAACCTAGCACATACACATGCTAGGGTTCTTCAATGCTGTAACTAATCCTGTGAATTTAAACATAGACAAACAAAAGCAAAACCCTAAACTAATATATACAACCATTCCACCGATTATGAAATAATCCAACCGGTGGAATGGGTTAAGTACCCATCTCAAATGCAAAATAGAAAATTGACTACACAGTGAATTCGAAACACAGCAAAACAACACCAACAAAATCTCCTTGATTATGATTTTAGAAAATGTATACAATCACTCTGGTTTAGTTTCACAACTGATTGTACACCTACTGCACTATCGAATCTCCAATCTCTCTATCCTAATCTCTAAAGCAATCTAATCTTGGTTATAAATATCTACTCCTGAGAGCAGAAAAGATATGATTCCTAGTGGCTGGGAGAAGACACTAACATAACAACTTACTAACCGACTTACACATAAACCTAGACTGACTTACAAATAGGAATTGATCAAACTAACCTTATTACATTCAAATGCATAAAACATACTATATTAAGACCTAGTCTTCTTTTTGAAGGGGTGCTCCTGCACCATACTCCCCGAGAGAAGAAATCTCAAGTCCACTTGA
Organism: Cunninghamia lanceolata; assembly: GCA_027924645.1. NCBI lineage: Eukaryota > Viridiplantae > Streptophyta > Pinopsida > Cupressales > Cupressaceae > Cunninghamia > Cunninghamia lanceolata. The sequence goes on along the minus strand of BSBN01000377.1, from coordinate 23,935,301 downwards.
GATGAGAGTTTGTAGGTCTGCACCATGTTTTTTGATCTTTTCTTCAGTCATCCAAACTGCCTCTGTATCTAGTTTTCCTTGGCAAGCTACCAAGTACTCCATGTACTCTTTGTTCCTTGTCCTCTTTGCCATTCTTGAATCTAAAATCTTTTGCAATTGTGGTGGATCATGTTTAGGGATATCATCATCTGCTATACTCTGTAATGGTTCTTGTTCTACATCTGTATTATGCTTGTATAGAGTTAAATCACATACATTGAATATTGGTGACAATCCAAGCTCAGAAGGAAGTTGGATTTCATAAGCATTTTGTCCACACTTTGTCAGAATATGACAGGGTCCGATCTTCCTCTACATGAGTTTGGTATATTTACCTTTTGGGAGCCTCTCTTTCTTCAAAGAAACCCATACCAAATCTCCAACATCAAACTGTACATCTCTCTTCTTCTTGTCAGCATATTCTTTATAGTTCAATGTAGTTTGCTGGAGTTGAGTTTTGACTTGATCATGCACCTCTTTGATTGCTACTACAAAAGCTTCTCCATGTACACTAATAGACTCTCCTATAGGTAGATTTCTTAATTCTAGAATACCTCTTGGATGAATACCATACACCACTTGAAAAGGTGATTTCCCTATACTTCTATTGACAGTGTCATTATAGTAAAATTCGGCCTGTGATAGGATGTTATCCCACTTCTCTCCATGCTGCCTTGTCAAACATCTAAGCAGATTTCCCAATGACCAATTAACTACTTCAGTCTGTCCATCTGTTTACAGATGATAAGTTTATGAGAAGGACAAATTGGTTCCAAGCTTCTTCCAAAGAGTCCTCCAAAAATGGCCAATAAATTTCACATCTCTATCTGAGACTATGCTCAATGGTAATCCATGAATCCTCACTATCTCCTTGAAAAATAGGTCTATAACATATGAAGCATCATAAGTAGTTTTGCATGGCAAGAAATGTGCCATTTTACTAAATCTGTCTACTACCACAAAAACACTGTCATATCCCTTCCTTGTTCTAGGTAAACCCAACACAAAATCCATACTGATGCTCTCCCATGGCCTAGAAGGAATGGACAGTGGCTGATATAAACCTGCATTAGTGGATCTCCCTTTTGCTTTTTGGCATATCACACATGCTTCCACAAATTTCCTCACATCTGAATGTAACTTAGGCCAATAGTAATGTCTCTTTACAAGATCCAGAGTCTTATCTAGACCAAAATGTCTTGCCATGGCTCCACAATGTTTGTCTAGAATGATATTCAGCCTCATAGAACACCGTGGGATACACAATTGTCCACCTTTGAACAGTAAGCCATTATGTATTAGAAATTCAGAATACTCCACATGATATTTGTCTCCAAAAGTACACACTTTGTATATCTCTCCAAAGTCTTCATCAGCATCATACATAGTCTTTAAGGAATCAATGCCAACACTTTCCAACTAAATCTGATTTATGGTTAGAACCCTCCTACTTAAAGCATATGCTACCTTGTTCCTGACCCATTTCTTATGCTTAAGTGTGAAAGTGAAAGCTTGTAAAGTTTCTACCCACTTGATGTGTCTATGGTTCAGTTTCTCTTGGCTGTTTATGAAACTAAGGGTCTGATTATCTGTAAACACTATGAATTCCTTTGGCATCAAGTAATGCCTCCACTTCTTGACTGACTGGACTAGAGCATACATCTCCAAATCATATGATGAATATCTTTTCTTAGCATCATTTAATTTCTCACTGAAAAATGTAATAGGCCTACCTTCTTGACTGAGTACTGTGCCAATTGCCATGTGACTTGCATCACATTCAACCTAAAAAATCTTGCTAAAATCAGGAAGTGCAAGGAGTAGCTGCTGTGCCACTTTCTGCTTCAATGTTTCAAATGAATCATCTGCCTCCTTCGTCCAAGTAAATCTGCACTTCTGTCCTCCTTTTATGGTGTCAAGCATGGGTGTACAGACATGACTAAATCCTCTTATAAACTTCCTATAGAAGGTTGATAACCCATCAAAACTTCTAACATCATTCATGGTCCTAGGAGTTGGCCAAGACGATATGGCACTTACCTTCTCTTGATTCATTTACAGTTTGCTATGTGAGATGACAAAACCCAAGTAGATGATCTCCTCTTGCATAAACAAACACTTGTCCAAGTTGATCATTAACTTCTCTTCATGTAACCTTTTGAGGACCAGGTCTATATGTTTGAGGTGTTCTTCCCTTATATTACAGAAAATCAGAATGTCATCTAGATATACTTTGAAAATTTGCCTATAAATTCTCTCAAGACCTCATTCATCAACCTCATAAAGGTACTAGGGGTGTTGGACAAACCAAAAGGCATCACTTTCCACTCATATAACCCCTCATTGGTCTTAAATGTAGTTTTTCATTCATCTCATGGCCTAATCCTGATTTGATGATAGCCACTTTTCAAATCTATTTTTGTGAAATATTTGGCACCTCCTAAACAATCAAGCAAATCCTCTATCCTAGGTATGGGGAACCTATACCTGATTGTGATCTTGTTAATAGCCCTTGAATCAGTGCAAAGTCTCCAAGTGCCTTCTTTCTTTGGTGCTAGTACAGTTGGTACTGCACATGGACTTAAACTCTTGCCAATTAGGCCTATTTCCAACAATTCCTCAACCTGCCTTGCGACCTTTGCATTTTGTTTTGGTGTAAGCTTGTATGCTACCTTGTTTGGTAGTGTAGATCCAGGGATTAGATCTATGCAATGACTGATGTCCCTCACAGGTGGTAGGGACCTTGACATTCCATCAGAGATGATGCCTTTGTATTTGTCCAATAATTCTTGGGAACAGGGTCTATGAACCTTTTCTTCTTCTCTCCCTTGACTTCTTGTTGTTGTTCCTTATTCACCTTTAGGCATGGAATGAGGGCATATGCAACTATTCCTTCTGCTATTTCTATCATAAACTGTTTGTCTTCTACTAGCATTACCTTGACTCCTTTTCCTTTTGATTCTACCTCCTTCTCCATTAATGGTAGTAACTCTGTCTTCTCACCATCCTTGGTGATTGCATAGGTGTTTCTAACTCCATCATGTTGGGCTTTCAAATCATATTGCCTTGGTCTTCCAAGTAGGAGATGGAAAGCATCCATCTGAGCTATGTCAAACAATAATTTGTCCTAGTATGGTCCAATTTGAAACTCTACCCAAGCCTATTCTTCCACGACTATTTGTTGACCTTGAGTTAGCCATGAGACCTTGTATAGGTAGGGATGTGGAAGTCTCCTAAGATTAAGCTTTTCTACCATTTCAATAGACATAAAATTTTTCGTAGATCCGAAGTCAATCATAACTCTACATACGTTTCCTCCTACCTTGCAAGTAGTTTTGAAAAGAGACTTTCTTTATGGGGGTTCTCTATCAGGCACCTTCATAGTGGCCATTACTCTCCTGATCATCAAAGCTTCTCTTATCTTAGGATACCCATATCTGATAGTATCACTCACACTCTGATAAGTGTTGGAGCTTGTCGCACTTTGACAATCAGATTCTTGAATCAGAGTTGTCCTCCTTTCTCCCATTGAACTTGTTGCTTTTTTTGGACATCTACTGGCTATGTGGCCTTCTTGATTGCAATTGTAACATCTAATAGCTCCTCTGCCCTGAGATCTCCCTCTAAATGGTGGTCTTCTGCCCATAAAGTTTGACTGTTGTCTCCTTAGCTTCTCTCTTGATTGGATTCACCTTGGTGTCCAAATCCATTTCCTCTACCTCTGAAAGGACTTCTTGTTGATAACTAAGAGGGGGGTGAATAAGTTATCCTAATTATTTCTTCTTTCTAAACTTTCTTATTAATCAATGCAACATTAATTCAAATAAGCAAACATTACCATGAAATGGAAAAACACATGACACAGTATTTTTGACGTGGAAACCCTGTTAAGGGAGAAAACCACGGGGTGATTAACCCAAAGATTATTCTCTGTTAGAAGAATAAGGAAATACAAAATGGCACTTGCCAATTAGGGCTCATTGCCCGAGCACACTGCTCACAAAGGAGGCACACTGCCTACAAGGAGACACACTGTCTACAAAAGATTGTTATACAATACTTGAACTGATTGGAAGCATCCACATATGCTGGATTTTAGTTCTAGTTAGGCTCAGTACACTGATCTACTGCACTTCATTTTTCCTCTTCTCTTATGCTACTTTCCTTTCACATACCAAACCTTCCTTACTGCTTCTGCTCTGCTCTGTTTTTATTCACATATCACATATCACCACTGCTATTCTCACAACTAAATCCATCATATATATATATATATATATATATATATATATATATCCGCACAAGTGATTTCATTATCTTTCTAGTCGGCACCCAGAACAGTCAATCTTCTCACAAACTCTGTTCTGTTGGCTGAATCCTTACACATCAAGTAATGCAGATCAAGTATATTCTTGTAGAAATCATTAATCATGTCAGCCAAACATGATTCATGCCTTCATAACCTTTAACACCATCAGTAACACATCCAAAAAGTAGTCTGATGTTCTGTCAGTCAGTTCTTCCTCTGTTCACACTGTCACTTAGGAATCTGGTACTCAACTATTCATATCTCTTTCCTTGTCCATCACTGGAGGCTAAATCCTTGGAATCTATTACTCAAGGTAGTCCTCTTGACTTCCCCAAATCTGCACTACACCAAGATACTTCCTTTGAGAGATCTGGACCTATCTGTCGGACCTTGCCACATGCTCTATTCTTGTTTACTGGACCACAACATTCTTCACTCTGACTTCCGGTAGAGATACACCATGTCCTACGGATGTGTGGGATGAAATTTGTTGCCATCAATGACAACAATCATGAATCCATATAGTGTCTCTTGCCAACAATCTCCCCCTTTGGCATTGATGGCAACACTTAGTGAAAAATGACTAAATGTTTACACTAGGCTCCCCCTTGGCTGATGCTCCGTCTTTATATATATTTTTTAGATCTCCCCCTTAGTTGGATTCCTTATTTTTCACTACTCTTCACTCCCCCTTTGACATCAATGGCAAAGGGTAGGGTCCACACTCCAAAATTTTCAAAAATTTTACTATACTTAGCCGCATAAGTATATACATATGGCATACTTACATATACTTAAGTATGTCTACAAAAGTTTTCTTCAACTGTATAACTTCTGTCGCCCAACTCTGCTTCATCCTATCCAAAAATGCATCTACCCTTTTTAGATTTGTCGGATCATTGGTCTGGGATGTAATTTGGGCTTCTATTATAGCCTCATGCATGGCCTCTAGCTTAGGGACAATTAACCCCCTGAGCTCACTTAACTTGCTTATTCTATTTTTCCTTTCCTTCTCCAATTTCTTGATTTCACTCCAAACTATGATAGTCTGACATTCTTGATTTGTTATAGAGGATGAAAGAGGATCAAAACTTTGAGACAAACTTAATAGTTTATCCTCTTGCTCTTTTATTTTCTTCTCAATCTCTACTGTTACTTTGTACCATGAAATACAAAATTTGTATATTTCACCGCCATCCTTAAGAGCATTTTCTAAGCTCTTTATCCCAATACTCATATTTCTCCTATCATTACTTATCAAACCTTGTGTTGACATTTCTTTTGAATCAGCATTAGGGTTTGCCACTTCTAATGCACAGGCAGATTCAGGCCAACTGAATACAGGAGGTTGCGTGAGCTCCTCCCCTTCACTTCTAGTTCTGCCGCACCAAGGGGGGTATCCCTATAACTCAAGATGTAACCTTGACTAGCTCAAAGATAGAAGGATCTAACTTGACAACAACAGGCAGAATACTCTCATGTATGGACCAAGATCTGTATGATAGATCACAAGGCTGGCAACATTCTTGGACATGATGTCTGGTTGGGTATGAGAGCATGCAGGGGGTTCCTAATCCTACTCCTACAACTAACAGGTGGAAGTATGAAATGGTTTGATATGAATTTGGATGCAAAGCTGGACATGGTGTATAACACAAAAACACAGCATGATTGGTGCCTATCCAGGGCCTGGAGTCGGTAGACATACACCTGTGAATGATCAGCATGAATAGCTAAAACTGGATTTCAGGGGGATACACATGATATCTGCCCTACAGATATCTCCCAATATAGAGTGTTGAGCTATCTCTACTTATGGCATCCCTACTGCAGTATACCCTTCCCAATGTTCAACCTGAAAACAGTTTAATCTGCCCCTTGAGCAGAGGTTAAAAGATCAGACATTCAACATAGGAATTCTATGCTCTAGAATCTAAACATAAGCAAACATCCAGATCCAGAAGAAGGATACATGCAATACTGGAGACAGAATTAACACAACACATGCTAAGATAGCATTACTCATACAAGATCAACCATGAAATCAGTGGATTCATGCCAAGTCCTACAACAGGAGATACATAAACTCACAAGATCAAGCTGTACAGAGCAACCAGATCAGCTGGTTTTGGATTACAGAGCCAAAAATCATCAACTTTCAACAACCTCTGAAATGAGCAACACACACTGCTTATAACAGCCAGGTAGGTGCTCAGCAATTAATTACATGGTTGACTAAAATTTTGCCAGATACACAGTATCATGAAAATGGCGCTCAAACACAACCGGATTGGCGCCCAAACTTGAATGCAGCAGGTAGGGGAGGAGACAGGAAGATTTCTCGAGCCCTGCGCCCCTGTCCGCTGATTGACACCTCCAGTCGGGTACAAGATCGGCCCACGCCATCGCCCATACCTCTGCAACAATCGCCATTAATGGCGCACCAACCCGCGGCCTTGGGAAGATCATCAAACAGACTATCGCAAGCTTTTCCCGCCGAGACTCATCATCATGATGTTTTGAATATGCAGGATAACAATATCCCACATGCATCCCGTGATGACCTCAATAACACTTTATATACTAGGTCATGAGCATATATCATGTCGGTGCTTTTGCTCCTGACGACACTAGTATAGACTTCATCATCATCATCCTCCAGCAGCATGATATCCTGTTGTTCAAAATATCACCCTAACGTCATCATGATATTTGAAATATAACCTTCATGATAATCGGCACAACCTGATCCATCGGAGGAACATCCTCCTGCTGAGCTTATAACAAAAGTCTGGCCGATGAACATCCTGATGACGTCATCATCATCTACTGCTGACGTCATCATCATATCTGCCTACTGCGCACCTCCTCATATCCGGATGACGTCATCATCATGTTTGCAAATATCAGGAGGTCTCTTCAAGATGATCAGCTGTTAGAAATATGACCCCCACGGACCTTGATGACATCATCATCATATTAACATCATCATGATATTCGGAAGACAACCGGATATTTGGAAATATCCTCCTGATGCTCAAATATCAGGTTGCACTGTAGCTCTTCTATAAGATCGGGGCGATAACTGAATATGATGATGCTGCTTGAAAAGATCACCCCCCGGAGATAATGCGCGAAGCCAGCAGGTGGATATCTCCTTGATATCAGCATCATCATGATGCTCGAGCAAACATATATCCGGGTGATATGAAAATATCACCCCTTCCTTCGGAATATCATGATGCAGATAGGCAGAGAAACAAATATCACCCTGATATATAAGGATGACGTCAGCCTCATCAGGATGAGAAACAAAGAATAAGAAGTGATACAACATCAACAGGATGATATTGACCAAGATCATCCTGACGTTCAAAATATGATGACCCCAGTGAATATCGGGTCGCACTTAGAACTCTTCAACAACATCATCAGGATGATCATAACCAAGATCACCCGATGATAAAATATCACCCCGGCGAAATATCATGAAGGCAGAAAAATATGATGACCTCCGCAAGCAGCAGGATGATAACTGGAAATATCATGATGATGACGACCCTTAGGAAAAAACAAGTCAGGTCGACAACTTAGAGAATAACCCCTTCAAGATAACGGGGCAACATCGTCATCATGTTTGGGCAAGGTGATAAATGGAAGATCACCGGATACTTTGAAAAATCACCCTCGCAAGCAGATCAGGGCGCACTGTAGCTCATCAGCATCATCAGGATAAAACCCAAACATCACCCGACAGCGAAATATGATGATGACGATGAGAAAACCGGTCGACGGAGAACATGATGATGCTGACCCTCATCGAAACAAACATGATGATGATGACCTCCTCCTCAGGAAAATATGATGCTGCAGCTGAAAAATGCTGAGGAGGTCCATTACTTAGAACATTCTTTGGATACTTAGGGAGAGTGCCTGAATGAAAATTGCTTAGAAAACTACCAGTCAATTCAGGCACTAACAGTGGCTCTGTCTGGGGACGTGCAGGTGAAAACCTGCAGCGAGAACACCAGATCTCTGGGATGCAGACCAGTCCCTTATCCATTGGGCACAGAGTCAAATACCTGCATCACCAAACACACTTGATGGCCTAAGGCCACCAAGAAAAGAAAAAAAATGTATCTCCCTTTGTCAAATATCTTGTTTTCATCTGCATGCACTGGGTCAAGCTTGGAGATACTACAAAGATCCACCCACAAACAAATCTTGTCATCTGCATATTCAACCCTCTGATTTGGTTTGTCATTATCACCCTTGTGCAGATAACCCTCAGCATCGTGTGACATGTGGGTGCAGAATATATCAAACAATGCATGTTCATATGGCATATAGCACTCATCACCTATATCATCATCATGCATTGCAACATGATCTCCTAGCTGGACTGCAAATAGGAAACACTCAGAGTCCATCACAAAACTAGGAAGATCAGCGCTCATTGTATTATATGCTGGCTCATCAAAAGAAAAGCTTTCAAATTCACAATTGTGTACATCATGTACACAACCATCTGGTACACCAGGCTGGAAAAGATCAGGCTCTGGCATCTGTTTTAAGTCAGGCACATTTTCACAGTCACTTACCTGATGTATGTTGTTTCCTCTTTCATCAAGATGAGAAACAGAATCCAAGTCAAAAATAATGTCTAGATCTTCACCATACTCAGACAGATCCTCATCACCACATGTGTCATAAATGGGTGGCCCAGGTGCATCAGTTTCATCATAGTATGCCATTTGTTCATGGGCAGCAGAGCACACCTCTTCATCATCAATGGATTCACTCTGTGGAGGAGTATCAGCCTGTGTGTCATAAGCAAAACAGCCATCAAATGAAAAACAATCATGCTCTAAACTAGCACTTATTTCAATTTCTGACTGCTCTTCATGATCTCCATGTGTTTGAAAGGTAGGCAATGGGTCACACATAGGACTGCTTCTCTGTTTGCTTATATCTTCTCTGTCTTGAGTACAATACTCACAATTGTCTCCACAGGTCCATTCTATAAATTGCTCATTACTGTCCACAACCTCGTTATTGTTTTCATGGTCAGCTGCCTCATCATTGCAATGGGAATCCTCACTAGTCCTTTCACTGGCATCCTCAGCTGGTGAACAATCCAGTTGAGCAGTATTGTTAGCATTGTGTTCAAATACAGCAATCTCAACCTCTATGCTTTTATTTTCATTTTTATCTGCACATGATGCCATAATCATTTGGTCATTTGCAGCTTCATAACCATTATTCACACCAAGGCCTGGGGACAGGGGTTTCAGCAGGTGCACATTTCTCATTTCTTCTACATTTTCTAAAAATTTGTATGCCATCTGCATACTTGTCACCTTGAAATCCTTCAGTAATGCACTAGAGCCTTCCTCAAAAGCTTCAAAGAATATGCCAACACAAGCTGAAATATCAGGTCTGAAACTTTCAGGGACATGTGAAAGGGCTACTGCAAACCTATGACTGAAATCAACACATGGCTCTTCATTTTGTTTTCTGATTCTCATCAATTCTGCAACAAGATCAGCCGGTTCTTTTGCAAATTCTTCCTTGAAACAGTCGGCAAGCTCATCCCAACAGGCAAAGGATTTCTTTGGAAAGCTCAAATACCAGTCTTTTGCTTTTGCATCAAAGGACCTAACAAGAAACCTCATCCACATATCCTCATCTCTGAATGAATATTTTCCCATAAAACTTTGAAAATTTTGGATATGTGCATTCCCATCACATACATTGTGACCACTAAATCTAGGCATCTGACAGTATATCCTAGCAGGCATAATTTCTACTTCATAATCCACCCATGACAAATCCAGTTGGTCATACAAAGGATCAAAAGGGCTGACAGGAGGTTTAGCTTTCTGACAGGCAGACACAACAGGGTTACTGCTTTTTAACTGGGCCTGCTCAGCCTCTAAGAATATCAACCTATTTCTTATCTCCTCTATTCCTTTATCCAACATTTCACCACTGAGTGTGGGATAACTCATACTTGGATTCACAAAAATCTTACTCTTAGACATTGTTTGTCTGTCTAAGACCTAAGGCTTCCCCTGGCATCTAACCTATGCAGTAAAATAGCAAATAAAAGGGGAAGGAACAAGGTACCTTTTCTCATACAGATGCAGAAATATGAACAACACATTTCTGTCACATCACATACATCCATCTTTCATGTGCATTTGGATCTTTTTTGCAGAGCCGCCACCTCTCCAGAGAGGACAAAATTTTCAATAGCTGAAAGCTACTTTTCCAGGTTCATTCCACCAGCAGAGCATCATTTTGTTAGTGACTCGGATGGGCCACAAGTATATCATTTTTTAGTCCATCCCCAGCGGAGTCGCCATTTTGTTGACATTTCTTCTGAATCAGCATTAGGGTTTGCCACTTCTAATGCACAGGCAGATTCAGGCCAACTGAATACAGGAGGTTGCGTGAGCTCCTCCCCTTCACTTCTGGTTCTGCCGCACCAAGGGGGGTATCCCTATAACTCAAGATGTAACCTTGACTAGCTCAAAGATAGAAGGATCTAACTTGACAACAACAGGCAGAATACTCTCATGTATGGACCAAGATCTGTATGATAGATCACAAGGCTGGCAACATTCTTGGACATGATGTCTGGTTGGGTATGAGAGCATGCAGGGGGTTCCTAATCCTACTCCTACAACTAACAGGTGGAAGTATGAAATAGTTTGATATGAATTTGGATGCAAAGCTGGACATGGTGTATAACACAAAAACACAGCATGATTGGTGCCTATCCAGGGCCTGGAGTCGGTAGACATACACCTGTGAATGATCAGCATGAATAGCTAAAACTGGATTTCAGGGGGATACACATGATATCTGCCCTACAGATATCTCCCAATATAGAGTGTTGAGCTATCTCTACTTATGGCATCCCTACTGCAGTATACCCTTCCCAATGTTCAACCTGAAAACAGTTTAATCTGCCCCTTGAGCAGAGGTTAAAAGATCAGACATTCAACATAGGAATTCTATGCTCTAGAATCTAAACATAAGCAAACATCCAGATCCAGAAGAAGGATACATGCAATACTGGAGACAGAATTAACACAACACATGCTAAGATAGCATTACTCATACAAGATCAACCATGAAATCAGTGGATTCATGCCAAGTCCTACAACAGGAGATACATAAACTCACAAGATCAAGCTGTACAGAGCAACCAGATCAGCTGGTTTTGGATTACAGAGCCAAAAATCATCAACTTTCAACAACCTCTGAAATGAGCAACACACACTGCTTATAACAGCCAGGTAGGTGCTCAGCAATTAATTACATGGTTGACTAAAATTTCGCCAGATACACAGTATCATGAAAATGGCGCTCAAACACAACCGGATTGGCGCCCAAACTTGAATGCAGCAGGTAGGGGAGGAGACAGGAAGATTTCTCGAGCCCTGCGCCCCTGTCCGCTGATTGACACCTCCAGTCGGGTACAAGATCGGCCCACGCCATCGCCCATACCTCTGCAACAATCGCCATTAATGGTGCACCAACCCGCGGCCTTGGGAAGATCATCAAACAGACTATCGCAAGCTTTTCCCGCCGAGACTCATCATCATGATGTTTTGAATATGCAGGATAACAATATCCCACATGCATCCCGCGATGACCTCAATAACACTTTATATACTAGGTCATGAGCATATATCATGTCGGTGCTTTTGCTCCTGACGACACTAGTATAGACTTCATCATCATCATCCTCCAGCAGCATGATATCCTGTTGTTCAAAATATCACCCTGACGTCATCATGATATTTGAAATATAACCTTCATGATAATCGGCACAACCTGATCCATCGGAGGAACATCCTCCTACTGAGCTTATAACAAAAGTCTGGCCGATGAACATCCTGATGATGTCATCATCATCTACTGCTGACGTCATCATCATATCTGCCTACTGCGCACCTCCTCATATCCTGATGACGTCATCATCATGTTTGCAAATATCAGGAGGTCTCTTCAAGATGATCAGCTGTTAGAAATATAACCCCAACGGACCTTGATGACGTCATCATCATATTAACATCATCATGATATTCGGAAGACAACCGGATATTTGGAAATATCCTCCTGATGCTCAAATATCAGGTTGCACTGTAGCTCTTCTATAAGATCAGGGCGATAACTGAATATGATGATGCTGCTTGAAAAGATCACCCCCCAGAGATAATGCGCGAAGCCAGCAGGCGGATATCTCCTTGATATCAGCATCATCATGATGCTCGAGCAAACATATATCCGGGTGATATGAAAATATCACCCCTTCCTTCAGAATATCATGATGCAGATAGGCAGAGAAACAAATATCACCCTGATATATAAGGATGACGTCAGCCTCATCAGGATGAGAAACAAAGAATAAGAAGTGATACAACATCAACAGGATGATATTGACCAAGATCATCCTGACGTTCAAAATATGATGACCCCAGTGAATATCGGGTCGCACTTAGAACTCTTCAACAACATCATCAGGATGATCATAACCAAGATCACCCGATGATAAAATATCACCCCGGCGAAATATCATGAAGGCAGAAAAATATGATGACCTCCGCAAGCAGCAGGATGATAACTGGAAATATCATGATGATGACGACCCTTAGGAAAAAACAAGTCAGGTCGACAACTTAGAGAATAACCCCTTCAAGATAACGGGGCAACATCGTCATCATGTTTGGGCAAGGTGATAAATGGAAGATCACCAGATACTTTGAAAAATCACCCTCGCAAGCAGATCAGGGCGCACTGTAGCTCATCAGCATCATCAGGATAAAACCCAAACATCACCCGACAGTGAAATATGATGATGACGATGAGAAAACCGGTCGACGGAGAACATGATGATGCTGACCCTCATCGAAACAAACATGATGATGATGACCTCCTCCTCAGGAAAATATGATGCTGCAGCTGAAAAATGCTGAGGAGGTCCATTACTTAGAACATTCTTTGGATACTTAGGGAGAGTGCCTGAATGAAAATTGCTCAGAAAACTACCAGTCAATTCAGGCACTAACACCTTGTACGTCTGATAATCTTTTTGCAAGAAATTCCTTCTGGACCTTATCTTTTGCTGACTTCTCTAGTGAATCAAAATGTGTATTGACACTACTGACTAGAGTTTTGAGATTACCGAAAGTGGAGGCTGTGGGATCTTTCTGAACCGATGGCATAATCTTTTCAAGCACTCCGGAAGCAGCTTCTATCAGCTCACGATCTTCCATATGAGACTTTAGGAGTTTTTCATTAGCCTTAGCATTTGCAAATGAAGCTATCTTCATTATCTGTACCAGAGAAAGAGAATCAAAATTGAATGGACCTTGTAGAAGCTCCGGTTCATCAATCTCCATTGTTTCTTTGTTAAGGAATTCTTGGACAGTTTGTGCAGTGTCTCTTGCTGGAGACAGATGTTTCTTCTCTTCTGTAGTCTTGGAACTATCCTTAGGAGTTTTCTCTCCTTCACCACTAGCAGTTGTGGTTTTCTCTGCTGAAGTCTTCTCTCCTTCTACAACCTTAGCACTGTCATCTTCTTTTTCCTTCACCTCTGCTTCTTTGTCCTATGCTTTTTCTTCTCCTTTAGATCCAGAGGTTATAGGGGAAACCGGAGGGGAAATGTCAGTCTATTCGGGGCCCACCTCTTCTGACATTTTCTCAGGAGTTTCTTCTACAACATTTGTAGTGGAGGGATTAGTACCCATGTCCTCTATGATAGGAAGATTAAATCTTTTGAAGGTTTTCTAGAGAATCTCTTCAGTGTCCTTGGCTACCTTGTCGGTCTCACCAAGCATAAGCTGATTCATCCTTGCTTTGCTCCTAAATTCATCCTTGCAGTCTTTGAATACCATGTTCATTGTCTTGGGATCAATTGAAGGATATAGCTGAATAGCTATCTGTTCCCGGATCTCAAGGTCTTTTGCCATGGCATTGGTCTTTCTCATTTCCAACTCCTTCTCTAGACTCTTAGGAACTAGAGAGATAATTTCAATAAAAGCTTTATTGTAAATGTTCAAAAACTTAACTGTGGCTTCCTCCAAAATCTTTTTATCTGCTTCATTATAATAATCATAGAATTCTGTTAAGGGTTGTAGGTTGCCATCCACAGTGACTACTTTTTACTACATCATCTAAGGAGAGAGTAGGTTTTTCAACAAATTCCTCTGCCTTTTCTTCTTCTTTCTGTCTAGTAGAGGGTTGACCAGATGTTTTCTTCTTTTTCTTCATTTTCCTAACTTCTTCATTAGATTCAGTTTCCTCTTCATCTCTTTGACTTGTATAAACCCTTGTGGCTTTTGTCTTTGACCTTTTCTCTCCTTTGCCGGATGCTCGGACTTCCGATTTTGAGCTTTTAGCAGGGACAGGTGCTAGTCTCTTTGAAGATCTGGTCCGAGTGGAAGTTTCTACCAGAGCACTTTCCTTGCTTTTCTTTTCTGCCTCTTTCTTCTCTTCCTCAACCCTTTCCATCCTTTTCTTGTGGGCATCAAGTGCCTCCTTTGAGATGCCAAGGCCTTGGGCAATATTTTCTACTTCTTTTCTCACCTTCCTCTTGATCTCTGGTTCTCTGAGTTCAACATGGATTTTTATACTTAGCTCCTCAAAGGTTCCAAACCTTTTTGCTTTTGGATCTTTAGGCTGGCTTAGCATGTGTTGAACATGCAACTCCATAATATGTTCATCAACTTCATACCCCATGGGCATGATCCAGACTGTCCTTGGTTCTACTGCCTCCATTAGGCACTGATCAGTCTCTACCATAAAGCAGATTGTGTCTTTGTATTTCTCAACAAGAGACTAGGGAATCCTTTCTCTTGCTTGCATCATGTCTAAAAGTTCTTGAAATACCCCCACAGAGTTGTATTTTGTGCTTTGTTGTCACCAAGTCCATGTAAATAATCTCTGATTTGGATAGCTATCGGTCTATCATTCTCCCATACCCAGCCATTAGATTCGGGAAGCTCATTCATAAAGTAGAAGAATAAGCACAATATTAATCCACCATACTTGAATGAATTCTTTTTGTCTTTCTTGATTTTCTGTAGATTCTCCAAGAGTTGGTTCAAGAGAAGCTAACAAAGATCATAGTCTGCATCCTTTCTTAACATTCATAAGCGGTATAGATGGCAATTCCAGGTATAGAATTTTCTCTGCTAGAATGATATATCTTATATCCAATGATCATAGAAGCAAACTTGACATCCGGATCAGTGTTGTCATCTACTGTCATTGCTCTTTTGTCAAACTTAGATCCAGTAGCATCACTCATAATTTGGTTCTTTACAGATTTAAGAACAGGAATCCCACCGGATGAGTGTAATCCGGTAACTGCCCTGATGGTATCCTTAGTGATCTTGAATGGTCCATTCAACCACATGAAGTTGTCATGTATTCTGCTCAGAATGTACCTAACCCATTCATCCTCCGTAAAATAGGGGAAATGTATGTATTGTGCAAAGTGCTTGTTCCAGAGGCCTATGTATTGGGGTTTGAGCTCAAATGAATCATCTAATAGTTGTTTGTGATAGATATCTCTTCGTTTGAATTCCCCAAACTCTTCAACATTTGCATGTATATAAACCCTAATATCTTTGGTGTGCAATACACCATGCAGAACACTGGAAAATGCACCTAGGGGATCTACCTCCAAGGATTTATATGGATGTTTCTTAAATGAGGGCCAAGGTCTATCAGAGATCTTTACTATATTTGGAGTAGCCATCATCAAACAATCTTACTGAAGGATATCAAGAATGATAAATACCTTTTACGTAGGTTAGGGCACATGAAGAAATCTGAATAGAGCTGTATGAAGAGTTGCCTTGATCTTTTGGGAGAAGTTGTTTGTAGAGCTCCTTTTCTTTCTTCTTCACATGTGAGTGTACAAGTGTGTAAATGACAGACAAATGAACTCTTTTATTCCAAGAAGCCCTAATTTTCACCCTACAATAAATGTGCAACCTAATTCATTCTGGTTTGCTTGGTTTTCCTTGTTCAAGGAGGAAGAAACTCATCTAGATCATTATGATTCCCTTATGATTGATGTTAGTGATGAATCATCATATCCACTTGTCCTTTTGATCATCTTATGTATCCGCAGATCAAGCTATATCAATTTGGATTCATACTGGGCCAATCTTGTGAGAAACCTGTTTTACCGGAAGACTTGCTTAACCAGACCAATTCTGAAGGAATTGAACCTTTTAAATTTTCTTGCGGATCTCTCAGATCTTTACCTGACCTTCTTTACATGTTTCTCTAGAAACCCTTTGATCCGTAACTTCTCATGTGCCAATTTCAGGCATCACTTAACTGGCTGGGGGAACAAGGTTTTCTTTGTGTCTCCCCCTGAGCTAAAGCTCACCTTTTAGTTTCTGGAAGGAATATCAGCACCAGAGTTTGGTGCAGATCCAACCTCGACATTCTCTAAACTTTTCTTCACCCAAATCTTGTTCATCTCATTCCTAACTTCATCCGCATTCACCTTTTGTTTACCCTTATCTTGATTCTGATTATGATATACCGGACCTCTTTTCTCCTAATTCTTACTTCTATAGAATTTTGCATTATGACTGGACCTATTACAGATTTGGCAAACAACATTTCTTTCCATATTTGATTGATATCCTCTTGATCTACATTGATTAGACATATGACCTACTCTATTGCATGTAAAGCATCTACCATTGAATGATTTGTTCATTTGCATATTTCTGCATTCATGAGACTTGTGACCATACCTTTTGTAGTTAAAACACTATCCGAAGAAGGATGAATTAGTCTGATTCATTCTCTTTCTGCATTGATTAGCTTTGTGACCAAAGTGATTGCAGTTGTGGCAGTATCCATTGAAGGATGGATATCTTTGAGCATTGGGCTGTCTTACTGGAGGTCTTCTAGGCCTATTTGGATTTTCTGATCCATAATTTTTCTGACCATATCCAAAGCTTTCTCCTTTCTCATATCCCAAACCACATTTTTCATCTACCTTCTTTTGACTTCCAAGAAGAACTTCAAGTTGAGCAGAACTTATCTTGAATTTCTCTTTATACTCATTTACTGTTTGAAGATCCCTTTTTAGAGAGATAATTTGATCCTCAAGTTTTTCTTCATTATCTTTAGCATCTTCAAGATCAGATTCAAGATGTCTGATAATTCTATCCATCTGGTGGCAATCTTCTAATTTCTCCTTAAGAGATTGTCTTAGATTATCTTCAGTTTTTCTTTTTTCTTCAATTTCTTGGGTAAACTTTATAACTCCTGATTCCATTTCATGTCTTACCATAATGATTTCTTTTGATAACTCTTCACATAACTTGGTTTTCTCAGTCATCTCTTCATTTGCATTATTTTCTTCACCTTGTCTTGCCAATTGCTGAAGCAGCTCCTTTCTCTTTTTCATAGAGAGACTTAATTTATCTTTTAGTTATCTCATGAAATCATCAGCCTGTTTGAGTCTTTCCTTTAATTCATTGACTTCAGAGTTTGACTGTTCAAGATCATCAAGGGCAGTCTTGAGTTGCTCTCTTAAACCATATGCATCCATTTGAACTCCCAGATCTTCCTCAAGCTGTTAGGCTATGTTAGGAGGAACTTAGCTCTGATACCAATTGTTGATAACTGAGAGTGGGGGTGAATCAGTTATCCTAATGATTTCTTCTTTCTAAACTTTCTTATTAATCAATGCAACATTAATTCAAATAAGCAAACATTACCATGAAATGGAAAAACACATGACACAGTATTTTTGATGTGGAAACCCTGTTAAGGGAGAAAACCACGGGATGATTAACCCAAAGATTATTCTCTGTTAGAAGAATAAGGAAATACAAAATGGCACTTGCCAATTAGGGCTCACTGCCTGAGCACACTGCTCACAAAGGAGGCACACTGCCCACAAGGAGACACACTGTCTACAAAAGAATGTTATACAATACTTGAACTGATTGGAAGCATCCACATATGCTGGAGTTTAGTTCTGGTTAGGCTCAGTACACTAATCTGCTGCACTTTATTTTTCCTCTTCTCTTATGCTGCTTTCCTTTCACATACCAGACCTTCCTTACTGCTTCTGCTCTACTCTACTTTTGTTCGCATATCACATATCACCACTGCTATTCTCACAACTAAATCCATCCTATATATATATCTACACAAGTGATTTCATTATCTTTCTAGTCAGCACCTAGAACAGTCAATCTTCTCACAAACTCTGTTCTGTCAGCTGAATCCTTACACATCAAGTAATGCAGATCAAGTATATGCTTGTAGAAATCATTAATCATGTTGACCAAACATGATTCATGCCTTCATAACCTTTAACACCATCAGTAACACATCTGAAAAGTAGTCTGATGTTCTGTCAGTCAATTCTTCCTCTGTTCACACTATCACTCAGGAATCTGGTACTCAACTATTCATATCTTTTTCCTTGTCCATCACCAGAGGCTAAATCCTTGGAATCTATTACTCAAGGTAGTCCTCTTGACTTCCCCAAATCCACACTACACCAAGATACTTCCTCTTAGAGATTCAGACCTATCTGTAGAACCTTGCCACATGCTCTGTTCTTGTTTACCGGACCACAACATTCTTCACTCTGACTTTCGGTAGAGATACACCATGTCCTGCAGATGTGTGGGATGAACTTTGTTGCCATCAATGACAACATTCATAAATCCATATAGTGTCTCTTGCCAACACTTCTTCCCCCTCTTTGCTATCTCCCTCTTCCTCTATTGTTTTGCACTTGTCTTCTCTTTAGTTTCTCTTCCACTTTGAGTGCTAATTGGTAACACTTCTGAACTATATCTAGATTATGTAGATTTAGGTCTTCATGAATGGCAAATCTCAACCCATTGAGATACCTAGCTACCTTCTCTTCCTCATTCTCCTTCACCTTTGTCTTGAGACAGTTTCATGAACTCTTCAGTGTATGCATTGACATCTAACTCCTTCTGCTTCAGATTTTGTCTCTTATGTAATTGGATGTTGTAATCCAATGGAACATAGGCTTCCTTCACTAAAGCCATCATCTTCCTCCATGTAGCAACTCTATTCTTTCCTTCTTTCACCCTGTCATCTTGGATGAAATTCCACCAGGTTAGTGCAGCTCCTTTCATTTTGGATTGAGCTATCTTCACTCTTTGGTGGTCTGGTATTTCCTCTATTTCAAAGAAATTGTTCAAGGAGTCTATCCACTCCATCACTAAATCAGGTTCCATTTTTCCTGCAAACACTGGCAGGTCTATTTTCATATCCATGGTCCTTCACTCCATGGATTTGAGGGCATTAAGTAAGGGTCTCTGGTCTATAGGAATGTCTATCTCTTCCTACCTAGGGATCTCCTCTTCATCCCTGTCTTCTCGTTCACTAGAATCTTTTCCCCTTCTGACTTTGTCCCTCAATTTCTCCAACTCATCTTTCAATGCCTAATTCTGAGCACTAATTGCTTTGCTCTCTGTAATCTGCTTCTTTACCAGGACAGCCAATTCAGCGTTGCTCATCCTTGCTGGGTATTCTTCTAACCCTTCTCCTTCTGACATTTTGTTGTCTTCTCCTTCCCAAAAGATACAACCTTCGCTCTGATACCACTATGATGCAGAGCTAGAAGGGATTGATCCCAAACCCTCGAAACTCCATAGGTAAAATGCTTCCTTCTATCAGCGAGAGAAAACTATTGTTCTTCTGACATACTCCATCAGCCAAACTTATGACTATCAACATAACTTCGTCATTGGTTGCCTCTCGGCAACATATAAGCTATTGGTCTAACTTCAAACTCGTCTGCCAATATACCTCCTTACACCGATACAATCAGCTTAGTACATACAAACCTTGACTTGTTGTGCTAGTTCCTCCTACCGCTCCTACTGATCACTTCATGCATGTAACCCAATGCATCTATGGAATGTATATTTTGATATACATACTTGACTTAAAACATGCATTCACCGAATATACCTTCAAAATATGCCTTTACCAAAGTTCAACATTGACTTTCTTGTATCAACCCGATGTACATTCAAAACATACAATCTGCCACATGCATCTACAGGATACTCACAACCATGCAACTGTGGTATACACAGGGATTGAACCTGATATACATTTGTGATATACACAGAGATTGTATATCAACACTTTCAACATACAAATCTGATGTGCGATTGTCGAATACACACAATCTGGTACTCTGATGCAAAAGCGATATACACATCAACTATCCCTGGTAAACAAAAGTGATATATACAAGAAATGTATATTCGACTCAAATATGTGTTTGACCAAATTGTGACTCCATTTGTATGCTGATGGCCTTGCACATTTACGATGTATGTTCCTCACATACAATCAGTGATAGACAAAAGCAATATATGCAGGGATATGCGATAGTGATATACTCACAACTTGTATATCCTGCATACAAAAGTGATATACACACAAATTGTATATCTTTTGAAACCTGCAAGTTTTTTGGGTTTTTGATCTATTTTCTCCCTGTGATTGTTCTGAACTATTTCTCCCACCAATATGCAGCCCTCTGCACTTTGTCAACCTAGCACATACACATGCTAGGGTTCTTCAATGCCGTAACTGATCCTGCGAATCTGAACATAGACAAACAAAAGCAAAACCCTAAACTAATATATACGAACATTCCACTGATTATGAAATAATCCAACCGGTGGAATGGGTTAAGTACCCATCTCGAATGCAAAATAGAAAATTGACTACATGGTGAATTCGAAACACATTAAAACAACACCAACAGAATCTCCTTGATTATAATTTTAGAAAATGTATACGATCACTCTGGTTTAGTTTCACAACTGATTGTACACCTACTGCACTGTCGAATCTCTAATCTCTCTATCCTGATCTATAAAGCAATCTGATCTAGGTTATAAATATCTACTCCTAAGAGTAGTACAGATATGATTCCTAATGGCTGGGAGACTTCCAAGCGGCTGGGAGAAGACACTAACATAACGACTTGCACATAAACCTAGATTGACTTACAAACAGGAATTGGTCAAATTGACCTTATTACATTCAAATGCATAAAACATACTATATTAAGACCTAGTCTTCATTTTGAAGGGGTGCTCCTACACCAAGAGCCCTCAAGAACAAGGTATGACTGCATACCAAAAGGCATGACTGCATACCAAAAGGCATTCTTGAATGCACTCAAAGGTGCTCATGGAGATAGTGGTGATCCAAAGATGGATGTTCCCACATTCAATGGGAAACTAGATGGAGATGCCCTCATGGATTGGATTGAAGCCATGTGCAACTATTTTGACTTCAAGGAGTATAGTGATAGCAAGAAAGTCAAGTTTGCTAAGACAAGACTGAGAGGTTCTGCCCTAGTTTGGTGAAACTATACACAATGTGAAAGGGAGAAAGTTGGAAAGAACCCTATCACCAAATGAAGTAGAATGGTGGCCATGCTAAGAGACAAGTTCATGCCATCTGATTATGAGTTGTAGACCATTAGGAAGTTTAATCATTTTAGACAAAAGGATATGGATGTGGCTACATATACTGAAGAATTTCATAGATTGAGCATGAGAGCCAATCACAAGGAGGAGGAGAAAGAGATGGTGGCTAGATATCTCAATGGCTTGAGGTATAACGTTAAAGATGAATTCAGTATGGTGGTTTCCAAAATAGTGGATGAGTGTTTTCAATTAGCCTCTAGAGCAGAGGAGAAATTGAAAAGAAAAAGTGATCAAAACACCAGAGGAAGAGGTGGCAGAAAGAATAGGGGAAGAGGCAGTTTTGGTAGAGGACAATCAAGTAGAAATGAAAATCTAAGTCAACAAGAGTCTCATTCTGATGCAGATCATAGAGGTGGTGGTTTCAAAGGTTGGAGAATACCTAATGGTAGAGGTAGAAGTGGTGGTGCAGGTAGAGGACCTAGAGTTTACACTGGTAGATGCTATGGCTGCAATCAAGTAGGCCATACCATGAGCAAATGCCCTGAGAAGGCAACCAGTTCCCATGATGGTGGAAGAAGGAATCAGTTGTTGAAAGATTATGATTTCCAAAGTGTGAATTCACCCATTAGTAGTGTTGCACCAGTCCTGGAAGGAGAGAGCATGATGATCAAGAGAACCTTGATGAAAATGCCATTAAAGAAAGAGCCCCCACAAAGGAAGACTCTCTTTAGAACCCAAGGTATAGCATATGGTAAGATTTGTAAAATCATTGTTGATTCAGGTTCTACTAAGAATGTAGTGTCTACTGAAATGGTAGAGAAGTGTAAATTGACAAGACTGCCCCATGTTAGTCCTCATAAGATCTCTTGGTTGAATAAGAATCAAAATTACATGATAGAAGAATAAACTTGGGTTGAGTTTAAGATAGGTGATTATAAGGACAAGGTACTATGTGAGATTATTCCTATGGATGCTTGTCACCTTCTTCTTGGATGTCCATGGCAGTATGATGTGAAGGCACAACATGATGGTGAGAAGAACACATACCTCATCACCAAGAATGGCAGGAAGTTTAGGATGGATCCTATGCAAGAGCAAATTGGAGAGAAGAGTAATGACACCAATGTCATGATGGTTAGTGGAAAAGAGTTCTTACACCTCATGAAGGAGAAGGATGCCCAAGGGTATGCCTTGATAATGAAGCCTAAAGATGAATCAGAACATCAAGAGAAAAAGAAGAAAGAGGTTCCACTAGAAGTGCAACAATTGTTGGATAAGTACCAAGATCTTGTGGTAGAGGATACTCCTAACTCCTTACCACCCATGAGAGATATAAGTCATCAAACTGAATTGATTCTAGGTGCCACATTTCCCAATAAGGATGCCTATAAATTGACACCACAGCAAAATGAAGAGGTGAGTAGACAAATTCAAGAAATCTTAGAGAAAGGACTAATTAGAAAGAGTCTTAGTCCATGTGCAGTCCCTAATGTACTTGCTCCAAAGAAAGATGGGAAGTGGAGACTATGTACGGACTCAAGGGCCATAAATAAGATCACAATAAGGTATAGATTCCCTATGCCAAGGATTGATGATCTTTTGGACTATCTTGGAGGGTCATGTTATTATTCAAAGATTGATTTGAAATCTGGTTATCATCATATCAGAATTAGGGAGGGAGATGAATGGAAGACTACCTTCAAGACAAATGAAGGTCTCTATGAGTGGCTTGTCATGCCATTTGGCCTTAGCAATGCCCCAAGCACATTCATGTGTTTGATGAATGAGGTACTTGTTGAATTTATTGGCAAATTTGTAATTGTTTATCTTGATGACATACTTGTTTTCAGCAGGACAAAAGAACATCTGAAGCATCTTGGACACGTGATGAAGAAGTTGCATGAGAATAAGTTGATGATCAACTTGGATAAGTGTGAGTTCATGAAAATTGAACTTGTGTATCTAGGGTTTTTGATTTCTAATGGTTGTTTGAAGATGGACCCCACAAAGGTTGAGGCCATTCTCAATTGGCCTACTCCTAAGATGGTGGGAGATGTTAGAAGCTTCCATGGCTTGGCAAATTTTTATAGGAAGTTCATTAGAGGATTCAGTCACATAAGTGCTCCTATTCTTAACACCATCAAGGGTGGCATAAAGTGCAAATTTCAATAGACAAAGCAAGCAAATGATAGCTTTGAATTGTTAAAGAAGAAAGTGGTTGAATTACCTACATTGGTGCTCCCAGATTTTGATAAAGTTTTTTTCGTGGAATGTGATGCAAGTCAACAAGCAATAGGTGCTGTTCTCAGTCAGGGTGGACATCTAGTGGCCTTTTTTTTAGAGAAGTTGAATGAGGCTAAACAAAGGTATTCTACCTATGACCTAGACCTTTATGCAATGGTGCAAGCTCTCAAAAAGTGGAGACACTATTTGCTGCCCAAAGAGTTCATTTTTTTTACTGATAACCATGCTCTTAGCTTCCTAAATAGTCAAGAAAAGTTGAATCATAGGCATGTCAAGTGGATGGAACAATTGCAGGCCTATAACTTCACTATTAAGCATAAAAAGGGTGTTGCCAACAAAGTGGCTGATGCTTTAAGTAGAAGGATGTTGGTCATACAGGAAGTATAGATGGAAAGCATGGGGATAGATTGTTTGAAGGAGTTATACAAGGAGGATGCAGATTTCAAGGCTACTTATGAAGTTCGTGCTAGTTTGGCTAACACTTTTCATGGTGAATATTCAATGAGGGATAACATCATCAAAGAGAAGCACAATGGAACCTTAGGAGGACATTTTGGGTTGGACAATACTTTGGAACAAGTCACTAGATTCTACTATTGGCCAAAAGTACAATCAGATGTAAGGAGATATGTTGCAAGTTGTACCATATGTCAAAAGGCCAAAGGTATGTCTTCTAATGCTGGTTTGTACCAACCCCTTCCTATTCCCAATAGGCCTTGGGAGAGCATTAGTATGGATTTTGTACTTGGTCTTCCTAAGACAAGAAGGGGTTTGGACAATGTTTTTGTGATTATGGACAGATTTATTAAGATGGTTCATTTTGTGCCATGCAAATGCACAAATGATGCATCTCACATTGCTGGTCTCTTTTTCAAAGAAGTGATCAGAATCCATGGTTTGCCCCTTTCAATTGTCACTAATAGAGACTCCAAGTTTGTTGGTCATTTTTGTAGGACCTTATAGAGAAAATTGGGAACACAATTGTCTTTCTCATCAGCCTACCATCCTCAAATTGATGGTTAGACTGAGGTTATTAACAAGTCCTTAGGAAACCTCCTAAGATGCCTTAGCAAGCAGCATGGGTTGGTATGGGACTTAGTGATCAATCAAGCTGAGTATGCTTACAATGATTCGGTGAATAGAAGTACTGGGAAGAGTCCATTTGAAATTGTTTATGGTTTCCATCCAAGAGGACCACTTGAACTCCAAGACCTATAAGGTTGGGATAAGAGAAGTGCTCTAGGAGAAGATTTTGCTACCACCATGAAGGCAGTTCATGATCAAGTCAAAGTTTAGTTGGAAAAGATAGTCTCCAAATACAAAGATAGGGCAAATCTCGAAAGGAGAGATGTACAGTTCAAGGTGGGAGATTTGGTGATGGCCTACTAAGGAAGGAAAGGCTACCTAAAGGACAACCAACCAAGCTTCTGATGAAGAAAATAGGACAGTGCAAGGTAGTGCATAAGTTTGGTCCAAATGCTTATGAAATAGAATTGCCATCTGGTCTTGGTATTTCTCCCATAATCAATGTTTCAAACCTATTTCCATTTAGACCTCCATTGAATGTTGAAGATGGATCAGATTTTGTGATTGAAGATGAAGATTGGGTCAGAGATTTACCTCCAAGTAAGCCTTTATAGTTGGACTGCATCTTACATTCCAAAGTTGTCAAAAGACAAGGAAGGGTGTGTACAAGGAGTACTTGGTCAAGTGGCAGGATCTTCCTAATTCAAAAGCCACATGGATGAGTGAGATAGACACTTTGAAGCACGGGAAGACACTCCAACAGTTAGGAACTCAAGGGACTTGAGTTTTTCCTGCAGGGGGAGTATGGTAGGAGCACCTTCTCTATGGTGCAGGAGTCATGTTTTGTTTTGTTTTCAATAAGGATTTTAAGCCACATCATGTTTGTAATAAGGTTTTTGTGTCAATTTGGTCACTAGACCTATGTAGATCATGTTTTGGTTTGATGTAATAACACGAGGAAAACATGTAGTGTTCTTGTGATAGGAGAAACCCAATGGGTAACTATCTTTCAAATCAGTTTGCATAGTTGGGAGGAATGTTAATTGATCTCTCAAGCCTTGTATAGGCGAGGAGTTGGATGAAGTGACAAAAAGAAGCATGCATGAATGAAGATCTTGAATTTTTGGGTGTATTGAAACTCTATTTTGTTTTGAATAATTCTCTGTAATAGTCATTCTGTAAGGCCTATACGGATAGTTGATTGTCTGAAAATGATTAGAAATGTTCATGTAGTGAAGTAGCTTTCATTTAAGAGTAGTCTGGTGTCTTGAAGTGCTATAGTTTGTAAGATCTTGTTCCTTTTTGCGGAGGCTGCTCTGAAAACCTAGGAACTAGGGTTCTGTGAATAAATGGACTGTATCTCCTCTGTCCACTGAAATCAGGATTCTCATGTTTAGTGTGATGGAGGAATACAGTGCACATTTTGTGTATTCTGTTGTTTTGGGTCAACACCCAGGGATCCAAAGAGATTAGGCATAAGTTGATTAGGCATCTCTATGTGACTAGTCATAGAAACAATACGAAAAGTAGTGTTATGTGCGAATAGTATGTGGAGTGACCAAATTAATGGTGATCAACTGTTTGCCGAGGAGTGTAGACCCCTTCTATTATGTTGAGTTCTTATTTCTGTGTACTTGTTGAATGTCTGTGAGTTGCAGAGTTATAGAGTTGCCGTCGGTGTAACATAACCCTTGGGAAAGCTTTTGAAAGTTATACCAATTAAAGGTGTTGGACAGATAGGAGGGTCATCGGTGAGGAACAACTTTAGTCTCACTGAACATATATTGCGAATGCATATTGCAAATGTATGTTGGGAATGTATGTTGAGAATGTACATTTCGTTGGATACAAAAGGTGACTGGTAGTAACGGTGAAATCAGAGTAAAGAAACTTTTGTCCACCGGCAATAACAAGTCATGTTATGTATATACAATAGTTTGGCATATCAGTAAGAGTGGTGATATCGGGGGACAAGTTCAAGATCCCGCCGACGAAGGAAGTCTCGCTGAAGAGTCAAGGGATGGTCAATGCGATGTCAAGTGTATTGATACATCAGCTGGAGTTCACAAGTGGTCGCCAATGATTGAAGTCTGGTCGACAGAGTCATGACTAACCGCTACAATTGAGGCTTGTGGAAAGCTAACCACCATCGGGTATCAGCGGGAGGTTTGGAGACACTTCTGATAGGGGAAGTCTCTCCGAATGCTAAACGGAGTTGACTGTTGGGAAGAGTTGGTAGATCAGTTAGAGAAGTTGCAAGGTGGCCGACGAGATATGTTTGGCTGACAAGAGTAGGTCGCCAAGACATAGGTCACACTCTCGCCGATCAATTTTGTTGATCAATTTGAACACTTCCACTATGTGCTCTGCATCATGCCCCCCCCACCTATTCATTTTTTTTCAATTCTTTGAATTCTCTTCTCATCTTCACAAGTGTTTCCAAGATTCTTCATAGGTCTTTGAGCCTCTTAGTTCTTTTCTTTATTTTTTATTTTTGCAAAGTCTTAAAGCTTTCCCTTAGGAGGCAAAAGTTAGTATCATACTCTTGTTTTCTCTTTGCTTTGTTAGTTGTCTCCATGGCATTTTTAGCCTTGTATGATTTTGCAATATCTTCCCTAGCTCCAAGCCATAGTGCTTCTTTAGCATTCTCATGTTCAATTGTTTTCAAAGCTTCAAAGCTTCCATTTGATTTTGTTTTCTCCCATCTTCATTTTTGTCGCCAAGAGGAGGACCCTACTACTGTAGAGGAAGAGAGGGTTGCCACAGGGACTTCTAAGGGCTCAAGTTAGACATTGGCATCTTCTTCATATTAGTTTTTTCATGCTTTAAAGTAGTAATTAGCTCACATCTTGGTCTTGGAAAAGTAAATCATTACTTTTTTTTCTTGATAGGTTGTTTATTTACATTTATAGATTAGCTTTGCATTTGATTTAATTAAATTAGCCTTGTTTTTATTCACTAGATTGCATTTACTTTCATAGTTATTCACTATTTACATTCTTTAAATTAGATTAAAAAATCATTCTATGAAGACTCCAAAGAGGATTACATTCATATTTCAATTCTTAGATAATTAGACAACATTTTGGATTAGCAAAAAGGAACTAGAACTATTTTGCATACATTTCTAAAGACTGTTAAAGCAAAACGAGAACAAAACCCTTAATTTCATCATGAAGTAAACGTAGCTTAAATCAAAACAAAGAGAAACCCTCTATTTCATCATGAGGTAAAATCAACTCAACATAGTTAACAACAACAATGTGAAACACAACACTTCCCCCTATTGCCAAACATTCAATGTGCCTAGTTATTAGGGAAGATTTGATACAATCAATCATTGACCAGATTGAGGAGAGCTTTCCTCATCCAATTTATCAGGAATACATTCAACAAACAAGAGAAGATCAAGAATATCAACAATGCATTATAGACCAACAATATTTGATACAACAAATCATATGAGATGAAGAAAGGAGACAAGAGCATCTTCGATTCATCAACGAACAAAATAGCCTTTGTGCTAGGCTCAAGAGACTCAAGATTTGTGACCTTTCGAGTCATACAATTATTACAACAACAACATCAATCGAATGTCTCTATACGAACAATCGTCAATACACACACCCAACGCAAAACTCAACCGCCATCTTGCCATGTGAGCGGGAGTGACTAGGAGGCCACCCTTAACAAAGAAGATGGTTCATGTGTTGTGTTGGAGTAGGACTCACCCGCAAATTGTCTAGATCACATTTTAAACAACACATGAACATAAATCTTTTTGTCTTCAGCAAGATTTCTAGCCTCAATTGTTTTTCTTAAATGGTTAACGGTTGTAAAGTATTCGAAGCGGATTCAAAGAAACTGAAAGTTATTTCATGTCGTATAAGTTGGGCAAACTGATTCGCGAACGTCAGAAATCAAAAGCACTGCCTTTTGCACGAGTTCCCTTAAACAAAACCAGTAACTAGAAGATTTCTAATTTCATAAATTTTCTATCTTTTACGTCGCATCCAACAAATACTTATGCCGATTATCTTGATTTGCTATGATATATGTATATACTTTGCGTAAAAAAGCTTTGATTATGACCTAATGAATATAAAATTTTATATTCTACAGTCGAACCGAAAGGGTAAAAGCCATGGTAACGTCACAGAATAAACTCTTTAAATATGTTACCAAGTGTTTGCCCATGAAATTGAGTTCCAATACAGGCATTCATTGGATAGTTTAAAAGTTTTAATGGCCTATTCTATTACTATCATTGGCCATATAACAAGTGTAAAGTAGCACCTCGGTTAATGAAAAAGACTGCCTGAAATGTAATGTCTGGAATCAGAATTCATCTGTTACACACAAAAGCATTTCACGAGGAAACAATTTGAGTGGAATTATTGCCGGAATCAGAGATGGTGTCCATTGATTATTCCAAACATAATAAAAATGTGTAAACTTTTTATGAGTTAAAAGACAATATATGATTGGGTTGTCACTTGGATAATTCCATTTGGACAAAGAAGCCAAAATGTATTAGCTAAGAACTTCTCGATTGACTATCTTCAATTACACTTCCACTTGAACTAATAAAGTATTCGGTTCAGTTGGGTGCATGCAGTTGAGGCTAACTGAACCTTATCAAGGAGAAGAAGCGGAAGAGGAAGGAAAAGGGGAAGGGCTCTTGTTAAATTTGAAGAGTACTATATAATTCTCAGTTGAGTTGTTTTTATGTGTAATTTTAATACTTTTATATTAAAGTAATGTTGAAATTTGTATACCTATGTTGTTCCTTTCTCCATATCTTTACTCATTCATTTTTATATACTCCTACACATTTATCTCTTTCCTTATTTTTGTGTACACACATTTGGCCATATTCACCTAAATCATGCATTTATTATGATTATCAATTTGCCCATTTCCACATATCTATCATCTAGCTTGACTTTACCATTTATATGTCCTAGGTTATATTTATATGGACATGGTTGATCCTGCAATGTTGGATTTGACCCCAATTTTCCAAAATTTAAATTCAAATTTTGGTTGACTAACACCTTTATCTTTCCCACCTAAAGCATGCTAGGAACACATACATCTAAAATGATTCTAGATCTTCACAATCATCCTAGAAGCATTTGAATAAATAAACCTTGTCTTGTTTAATTGTTAGCATGATTATAAAGTTGTCCCATTTGTAAGGGTTGACCTAGGAGAACACTAAACCTAACAATTTCAGCAATCCTTCATAGGTATTGTTAAATATTATTAGTCTAGGTAGAAGAGTAGACAAAGGGTGAATTTAGTGATTAGACAGTAGGAGCAAAGAATCACAAAGATGATATGCATGTGCTGAAAATAAAAATCTATAGATGTGGAAAAAACCTAAACCTACAAACTCAACCCCGAGCACAAAGTGCATAGAGAGGTAGACTACAAACATTGAGAACTAATTTTCATTCTTGAGGCATCCAAGATATAATATCATATAAGGAATATAGAGCAAAAGCCATACATTTTGAATTCTTCATTTTTATCTACTAATAATAGATAGAGTCAATTATGAGAGCCCATCCAATCAACGTCTCAAGGCATCAATAGAAACAATGGAAAAAAAGGCTGGGAGCAATTTTGTTGGAGCAAACAGAGTCTAAGATGTCATGAGTTTCTATGGGACAGTTTCATCTCCCCATTAATTTTCATGTAGAGCGAAGGATAGAAAATCCACAATGTGTCATCACAGCACACCTTTTTGATGTTGTCAATTCTCGCAGTGTGTTGGGTTGCGCCATTGGTTTGAAGCATCCACGTGTCTCCACCGTGCAAAGGGATGAAGCTCTTAAAAGAAACAATCATTTGGGTTGCACCATTCGTTGAGGAATCCAGTGTCGGTGTTACACATCTCCAGATGGGTCCTAATGAAGGAAATAGAGGAATCTACGTGTTGGCATTGCGCATCACCAAAGTAAAGGGTTTTTGACAAAAAGAAACATTGTGCCATTGGTTTGACATGGTGTCATCATATTGTTTCAATTTTCATGCAAGGTCAAGCAATAAAAATCTGTAATTTGAGCAATCATTGACATAAGTGATGCATGCTTATTTAAACCAATCTCTATCCTAACCCCTAAAATATAACAAAATATAATATCGTGTGTCTATGCAAATCTTATCCTTTCATGTTTTGTTCTCTGATCAGCAAGGAAGAGTGGTGACATTTTGTGCTAATTTATTTTAGGATTCTAATGTGTTGTTTGTGATACATCTTAGCCTATATGATTCACTTGAAGTAATAACATTTAAGAATGCTTGAAAATCATGTGTTTACATTCTTTTAAAGGCTATGAGTCGATGTTGTTACCACTGAATCGATGCATTGCGCTTTTCAATTATTTAGGTGTAGGATAATCTTTTGGCGCATCACCACAAAGTGGATTTTATCTACATTTGTTTAGCTATTAAGTGTTTCTCTCTTTTCCTCTATATTTTAAAGATTCAAAGAAGAGTCGGCTTCTTAAAAATTTGGAGGTTATCTCATGAATCAAGTCATGCATTTAAGACATTTCCCATTGTTGGTATTTAGATGCAAGTTTAATCATCAATAGTTTTTTGCACACTCAGTGGGACAAAGATAATTTAGTTGCTCGAATAAAAGTCAGATCACATGAGCAAAGGACCTACAATGGGAGCTTGCTTAGCCAATAATAAAATACTTCTTATACCACCATTAGTGACCGTCACTCAAAGAAGGGTGGCTAGATCAGGCACATTACCATTACAGATGGTTGTGCCAGTAGCTCTTAGGAATTTCATCAATTGGAATAGCAGTAGCCCGCTTATTCCCTTGGTGGCTCTAGATACATGGAATCCTATCCCAACCAATGCTCTAGTGGCACTTCCCAAATTCACGGGAGAAGATTCAAAGACTCCAATTGAACACTTGCAAGATGTAGTGGATACATGTGCATGGTTCATCATGTAACAGAGAAAAACATTTCTTTACAATTTCTTGCTATATCATTCAAGGGAAAAGATCTAGACTGGTATTGGTCTCTTTGACCGAACTCCATCGACACATGGGATGAATTAGGAGATGTATTTTTTAGTAGATTCAACGAGAAAGGACATAGATCATCACTTCGGCAACAACCGATTACTACTAAAAGAGCTCCGTAAGAAGCCATTACAAATTTCAACACAAGATTCCAAAAGACTTGGCAATGGATTCTGATTGCAACCTAACCTCTAGTAGGTATGGCAATCATCTTTTATCTAAAATCTTTCAATTCAGATATATCAGTCATGATTCAATCACTAGGAGGGAAAACTCTTCCGGAAGCATATGACTTAGCCATAAGAGAGCTGAAAACAACTTGATATATGCTAGAAAACTTCCTTCAAGGCCTCATATGCTTATATTCCCTGAGTTATCAATCCTGACTCAAGAAGAGATTCCCAATTTTCCACAAACCAATCCTCCCATGTATGTCTTTCCCTCACCCCAAATTCCAGCGACCTTAGTATCAATGCCTCCAGCATCAGAGATGGAAGATATGAAAAGTATTCTACGTAGCTTCTCAAACAAAATCATAAATCTTATAAATAAATAGGCCTCTTACTCAAGGTCTCCTTATCAAGGATTCTAAGGGGCTAAACCTCCTCATCAGCCAAATCATTATTAGGGATCCCAAAGGTATGGGCATTCACATCCATCAAATCAGATTGTTCCAGTTCCAACACCATTGCAAGCAGTCAAATCTAACTCTCAGAGAGAGTTAGTCATTGGTCAAAATAATTTAGCAGATGAATCAAATGCATGGTGTTTTCCTTGCAACAATGCTCACATGCCCAAAGATTGTCCTAGAGGAAACTTGCAACAAAAGATAATAGAACAATCGAGATAGGGAATGAAAATGGAGACACTGCTAGTGCAATATTAGTATCAATCACATGGTATACATAATGCAGTTCTAGTAGCTCAAAAGAAAGGTATGTCCATAGAGCAATGAGGGGAAATTGCTCCTCAACATGTACTTTTATCATGGGTTGAAGAAGAAGAAGTCATTGCAAATGATGCTTCAACTTCAAAGGACCCACAAGTGTAGTCTGATTATTACACATGGTTGAGGAGGAAGATTGTAGAAACTCTAGAAGTCACATTGTGTCTAGAGACTACATTCAAGAAGAATCTAGTGATCCAAGTTACTCACCCACAAACGCAGAAGTAGGACAATGCTATGATAACACCAAATTATGGGGCTCCAAATCCACCAACCAAAAAGATGAAATATTTCAGATACCTCCCTAGATCACAACTACCCAAGCCATTGAACGTAGTGGAGCAGTTGAAGAAGGCACCTACTAATGTTTCATTATGGGATGTGTTGTCCATCCCAGAGCAAAATACTCTACTTCAGGAAGCTCATTAAATGAACAAGAGAAACCAGTGGTCACAACTCGCATGTGAGATACTTACAAGGATAAATGATTTATCAAAGAATAATTGAAAAATATCTCAATCACATCCAGCAGCTACTCTTGTAAAGTCAAAAGTGGAGATAGGTAAAACTAAACCTATTCTCTTTTATTTGACCCTCATAGTGTGTAGAAAATTGTTACATAATTCAATGATAGACTTAGGTGCAAGCACCACTATGATGCCTAAATGAATAGTTGAATCCCTTCAAATAAGATATGAGCCTATAGAAAAATGGGTAATGCAACTAGATAGAAAGAAAGTTCAAACAATAGGATTTATCAAAGACCCCCACTCACATTGTATGCATGTTTGAATATCATCGTACTCTAAGAAGTATTCGTAATAGATATTCCCCCGGTCTTTGACTTATGTTTATCTAGTGATATTATAGCCAAGATTGGGGGTTATCGCTCCTTAGATTGGTCTCATCTGATCTTGAGAACCAAATATGGCTCCATGATGAAAGTATTGTCAAAAGCACTTCACAAGGAACATAATATTGAAGAAGTAATGGTGAGTTTTGAAGCAACTCACGCCATGCTCACGAAAGATGAAAAGCTTAACATGGAAATGATAAAAGAAGAAATTGTGCTATGTGACCAAAATGAAGAAGAAGTTCTTCTATTAGAATATATGCAAAGTGACCCTATGGAAACTATGATTCTACTAGTCTAGGGCCATATGTATTTTTTGATGAAGATCCTCTCATTCCAAAAGTGACAAATGCATGAGGAAACTGAAAGAAGTTCTGGAAGGTGACTCTTCACTATAGACATTGAATTTTGATGGTGCTAAGTGCAAAAATGGTTCAAGGGCTGGTGTGTGTCTCATCTCACCCAGAGGAGAAAAGATCCTCAGATCCTTTAATGCATGGTTTAATTCTTGCTGAAAAAATGGGAATCAAGAAATTAAAAGTGGTTTGTGATTCTGAATTAGTGATTAAATAGGTCAGAGGAATAGTAGTAGCTAAGAATGTCAGGATGAGATCTTATCACCACCATGTTTTGAGATCTAATTGAAGGGTTTGATGCCTTCACTATTGAAGTAATTCCAAGATCTCAAAACATTAAAGCAGATAAGATGGCGCAGATCGGGTCACAATTCGACCCAACAAATGACCTCTTGATCAATGAAAGTGCCGTTAAAATGGTCATTCAGTTGGCTATCCTAGACAATAAAGATCATTGGCAAGTATTTGAAAGTGATTCTCAAATTTCCTTATTTTTACAACAATCATGCAAGTTTCTCAATCAACTTCAGTCCAAGATTGAAGAAGCTTATAGTGATCAAATAGTTCAACTGAAATCAAATAAATTTCTAAAGGGATTAGTAACTTTGGAGAGTCTTTTTGATCCTGATGATGCAAAATGGATAAGAGAAAGTTTGTGGCAAATAAGGATGATTATTCTGAAATAGAGGTTAGTGATGGTAAGAAGATCAAAGTAGAAAATGTAAACTACCCAAGCTAAAAGACATAGATTAATCTCTTTTTGTGACACATATGATAAGGTAATAGCCTAGAACTATGATAATCTTTGGGGTTATAATAAAGAGATAGTGCAACATACCATTGAGTTGGTCAATGAGTCAAAACCAGTTCAACAGAAACAAAGGTTTGTTAATCCAAAAGTTGAATCTCTTGTGGCCCAAGAGCTCAAGAAATTGATCGAATCCTAAGTCATATTTTAGATCAAACATTCAACATGGGTATCAAATCAAGTTCTAGTTAGAAATGAACATAGGGAAATAAGGTTATGTGTTGATTTTTGGGATTTGAACCAATAATCTCTTAAAGATCACTATCATCTTCCTTCAATGGAGCAAATTCTTCAATAATGGTAGGAGCAGAAAGATTCTCTTTACTTGATGGATTCTTGGGGTATAATCAAATTTGGCTCAAAGATGAAGATCAACGTAAAATGACCTTTACTACCAAATGGGGAACTTTCACTTATGCAAAAATGTCTTTTGGCCTTTCAAATGTTGGAGTGACATTCTAGCACACCATGGATATTGCTTTCAAAGTGCTGATAAATAATATCATTCTAGTTTATATTGATGACCTCACTGTATTCACCGAATCAAGAGATGATCATTTGGATCATGTAGAGACAATTTTTTAAAGTGTCACAAGTTCAGAATTTTCTAAATCTAAAGAAATGTGTGTTTGGAGTACCTCAAGGTAAACTACTTAGACACATTGTCTCTAAAGAGGGAATCTCTATAGACCTAGACCGAGTCAAGGCTATCATGGATCTGCCCTTACTAGTAAATAAAAATGGAGTGCACTCTTTCTTAGAAAAGATCAATTTTGTAAGTCATTTCATCTTAGATTTTGTAGAATTTGGTTAGACCTATCACCTTGATGCTTAAAAGGGGCCTAAATTTCAAATGGACTCCCAAAGCTAGATAAGATTTTGAAAAGATTAAGATGGCTATCTCAATAGCCCCAATCCTTGTATACCTATATTTCTCAAGAAATTTCATGATGTATATGGAGGGGAATAGAGAATAGCAGCGGTGTTAACTCAGAAGGATGGTGTTCAAGCTGAAGAGCATCTGATTGCCTTCTTTTCTAAGACCTTGCAAGGGTATGAATCAAAGTATACTTTTGTAGAGAAACAAGCCTATACAATGGTAAAGGGCTTGAAGAAGTTTCAACATCTGGTGACCAGGAATAAGATCATGGTATATGTGGCTCATCCAAGTGTTCGAGAATATATTATGGAAGGAGAAATTACTAAGAAGAGAGCAAATTGAATCACTAAGATCTTGGAGTATGATGTTGAATTTAGGCCAACTAAACTTGTTAGACGTAGGGGTCTTTGTGATTATATTGTACAAAACTTAGATCCTTCAATGGAGCTTGAAGAAGCTTCAGAGATGGTACTAGTAAATCAAGAGGAGGATTTGATTTCGTGGATAATTGATAGAATGTGTTTAATGGAGACAGGACAATACCCAGGTTAGCTTCCCTATCATAAATGAAGATTATATATGTTACAATGATCTAGTTACTCCTTGATAGATGGCATTCTATTCAAATAGAATTTCAATGGCATTTTTCTCATATGTGTAGAAAAGGAGGAAGTTGGTAAGATTCTATATGAATTACACTATGGAACATTTGGGGGGCATTTCTGAGCAAAATCTATGGCAACAAAATTAATTGTTGCAGGGTATTATTGGCCAACTCTCTTCTCAGATTGTCATGAAATGGTTAGAAAATGTTAGCAATGCCAGTTCTATGTGGGAAAAAGAAGAAAGTTTGATGTCTCTTAACCCAATCGTAATAGAAGAGCCATTTGTACAATGGGGTTTAGATTTTATTGGGATGATTAATCCAGTGTGAAGTGTAGGCCACAAATGGATCCCCATAGCAACAGACTATTTCACAAGTTAGAATGAAGCAATTCCATTAAAGGAAGCCACAAAGAATGTTATCCTTAATTTTTTGGAAGAAATTGTCACCAGGTTTGGTCCTCCTAATATAATTATATCTGACAATGCTAGGGTATTTCTTGGGTCAAAGATCTCTGAGTTCCCTTTGAAGAATAGTATTTTCTAGAAAACATCTTCAAATTAATATCCATAGAGAAATGGTTTGGCTGAGTCAACAAACAAAATATTGATAAAGATTATTAGAAGAATGGGAGAAGATCATGAGAAGGATTAGCACAGGTATCTGAAGATAGAATTATGGGTAGACCAAATTACTCTAAAACAAATTATCAAAACATCCCCTTAAGAACTGGAATATGGAAAAGGAGCTTCAATGCCAATATCAATGGAAATTCCAACCCTTAAACTTATTAAGCAACTTGATATTGAAGAAAATGTAGCAATGCAGATGAGACTTGTAGAATTGTTGGATCTCCAAGAGAAAAGAGAATGAGCACATGACGTGATGATCAATCACCAACTGATAGTAAAATGATGGTTTGATCAAGGGACTTTAGAACTAGGTTTTGAGGTAGGTAGTTGGGTTTTGAAATGGGAAAAGAGAGCTACCAAACTAGGGCAACATGCAAAATTAAACTCATTATAGAGGGGCCCTTTCAAAATTGTCATCTGTAAGTGCAATAATGCATATGAGATATAATGTGATAGAGGTGAAGTCTTGAAAATCCCAGTCAATGGGATTTTTTAAAAACATTTCTATTGATTAAGGTTGCAGTATCTATACATAGTTAGTGTAGGCTACATCTCCTAGAGGTTGTTATTTCCTACCTCTTTTCAAATAAGTGTCAGGTGCACAATGCTTTAGTTCTAATAATACGTTCATAGACCCACCACGTGTCTACTCCTATTAAAGAGTTTTCTAAATTTTCCAGCTCAGAAGGATAGCTCAACTACCGCTCATGATGGGCATTGAATGATAAAGCCCTCTTAAAGCCACAGTCCTGATGAAAACCTAATAAAACTATGATGACAAGACATTTAAACATTATGAATTTATGTCAGTTCTAAGAAGTGCAAACATCAAAGTTAGAGACATAAATTCACACAAAAGGAAAGGCTATTAAAATGTACTTTCAGTTTGGGATGGTAACAGAGAAAACATAGAGTTGAGAGAATTCAAGAAAGTGAAGAAGAACACTCTATGAGTTGTAGTAAATTGTTTCAAAAGTTAACAAAGGTAGGCTCTTATGATTCAGGGTAAATATAATAGAGCTCTAAAATGGAACCATTGGAATCAACTTCTAGAAGTGAGACTCTAAGAAAGCCAAGGAGTTCAATATCAAAGAAATTATAGGACCTTCCTCCAGAATTGAAAAATAGTAAATCAGACACCTCAGCCATTGCACAACTGAAGCCAAAGGTTCCAAATGTCAGAGAGCTTAGGAAGGGTAAATGATGGGATTCAACTTTAGTTTTTGATCCCACAGAACATATATTTGATCA
Organism: Cunninghamia lanceolata; assembly: GCA_027924645.1. Lineage (NCBI taxonomy): Eukaryota > Viridiplantae > Streptophyta > Pinopsida > Cupressales > Cupressaceae > Cunninghamia > Cunninghamia lanceolata. The sequence continues at coordinate 23,896,795 of BSBN01000377.1, read as the reverse complement.
TGTGCTCACCAAGAAACCTAAGAATTTGAGAGATGGGGCACATGAACAAATTCTTGACAAGGTTAGGGTGGGAGAGTCAGAAACTTTTATAATAACGATATGGAGTTCTAGGTTGGCTTAGTTCATGGTCCCATTGGTACACCCATGTCTTGAATTGGTAGATACTTTTGTGCATGGTTATGACTAGAGTATCAGAATAATCAAAGGAAGAAATATCAAGATATTAATTGATCCTAATTCTATTAGTGAAATGATAGGGATAGAGTATGAACCTTAAACTGACTTCTATAGCTTTACAAAGTTATAGAAGATTTGATAGACTAGAGACAACCATCTCGACTTTCTAAATTTGAAGCTCTGTGGAAAAAGATAATATAGTATTTCCAGATCTTCCCATCACATTATCAAGTTTCACGCGTGATGTGCAAGACACGTGTGTTGAACACACCAAGATACTGAGAGGGGGGTGAATTGGTATCCAAACAAACTTCAAATCCTCTGGAGCAAATTAAAACTTAAACATTACAGCATTAACATAAACATGAAAGATCAACATAATGCACATCAACACATAACAGCAAATATACGTGGAAAAGCCCAAAAGGGGAACAAGCATGGTGAGGATTAACTCACAATATATGAAGCTCAAAATTACAACTTTGTTTTAGGGATACAACCCAATGAAGCTACCAATCTATGAAGACTTTATTTTAGGGTCACTCCCAAGGAAGCTACAACTCCCTATAGAATTTGTTTTAGGGCTACAACCCAAGGAAGCTACTAATCCCTGAAGACTTTATTTTAGGGCCACTCCCAAGGAAGCTACAACTCCTTGTAGAATTTGTTTTAGGGCTACAACCCAAGGAAGCTACTTATCCCTGAAGACTTTATTTTAGGGTCACTCCCAAGGAAGATAAAACTCCCTGTAGAATTTGTTTAGGGCTACAACCCAAGGAAGCATCTACTCCCTGAACTGAGAATGAACTCAGTAAAGATTACAACATGATAGTCCTTTTACTGTTCTAAAACTGACATTGAAGCTCACACCTTTGATGATTGCAATTCTTCTTCTTTACTCCTCTTTTGATGATTGGATCAATTAGGCACACTCTTCACCTTCTTCCTATCATAAAATGTCTTCAATATGAATGAGAACAACCCTTATTGTTTTTTCTCTTTCTCCTTCGGTCACACATCATAATGAATATCAAATTCATATTATACTCTTTACATACTCATATACTCATCTTCACAATCATGTCTCACCTAGATCAACTAGGTTTACAATATATACATGACATTACATTGATTTCATTACAAGTCAACCAATACAACAAGAATATTACATTTTACAAGTCGGCCAAAGATCACACAACATAAAACATGCATAGGATAGGCCCTATCATGAACTACATGCCACTCCAAAAAGAGACACATGCCTTGCAGATCCTAACACATGCTTAGTCTAGTCCTAAACATCCTTCATAGCATCATCCTTCAAGGAATAACATCCACATGCTTCACAAATTTGAAATAGGTCACCCTTAAGAAAGAACGCATGATGCTTGTAGAACATTCATCTTTGCAATCTTGGAGGTACTCATGAATTATTAAACATTACTTGTTATTCTTCCAGATGAGTTGGCGGGACCTACACCACACCTCCAAACACTCCTTGAACTCTACACAGCAACAACTTTGTGGCACACATCATCAACATTCCTTAGTTAGCTAGGCAAGAACATAACCCAGCAACACCATCATTTCAGACCATAGTCAGTTCTAGAGAGAGCAGAAACACCTTGCAGAGAAATAGGAAACATCAAAAGATCATTAGGATCATCTTCCATCATCTATTTTACCATTTCAAGTAGTAAAAAGTTGGCATGCATCATCAACATATATTCTGAGAACAACTAGGCATCAAAAACCATTTATAGCACACTGTCATTTGAAAACCAAACATGCAGACCACAAATTCATCTAAAACTACAAGGTAGCATGCATTCAACATCTCTGATCATGTTCACAAAATAGTATGAGAAAACTTTCACTTGTAGAGGAATGCAGAGCAGTCCAATCAACCTTCATCAACACATTATACTGCAAGAGCACAGACCAAAACTTTTTCACTTGTAACTTCCACTATGGAGGAGCAAATGATCTGAAACTTTAGATTTAACACCTTTACACCATACTAAACTTAACTTCTAAACTGCATGACCATATCTTCAAATGTGGAGGAATGCAAAGCATTTTACTGAGCAGTCTTCCATGCAACTTCCTACAACAAAAATCTTCACCAACATCTAGAGGCTAGAGTCTTCTTGCAAAAACACATACTTCCTTAGGATAATTAGGAAATAGCATAACACAAGATACAATTCATCAGAAACACCTTTTCAACCTCAGCATAGCTTCTAATTCCCATCTTAATATATCATCATTCATCTTAATGCTTCTAATTCCCATCTTAATATATCATCATGAAATCATCTCTGCTGACTACAACCATGCTCAATACAACTTTACTTGACATTAATTTAGGCATGACATCCAACCATGAACATCAGAAACCAACCAAGAACATCAACAACCATTACTTCCACACCATCCACATAGTATATCATCATCATAAGCATCCAAGCATAGTGCCCAAATTAAGTGTTGACATCAACCACATAACCACATTAGTGACAATCATACTAAGTGTTGACATCAATGATAACCACACAACCATATATGTAACAATCTCCCCCTTTGGCATTGATGGCAACACACAACTGCTCATTCTCCCCCTTTGACATCAACGACAAAGGGAAACATCTTCTCCCCCTTATGACACAAAACTCTTCTTTTCAACCTTCTCCCCTTGTCAATAACAACCACTACTTGGTCCCCTAAGAGGTAGCCACCATCAGTCCTAGAAACAAATATAGCATGAATTACTCCCCATGTACAGATGCACCAACTATGCATCTAGCTAGAAAAAGGAGGGGCAATTACCCCTAACTTCTACCGGAGATACTCAAAAGCGTCACTTGCAAGAGCCTTTATGAAAATATCTACAATCTAATCCTTTGTTGTAACATATTCCAACTTCACTTCTTTATCTGTAACCTTTTCTCTCAAAATGTAATACCAAATTGATATGTGCTTGGTTCTAGAATGCATCACTGGATTCTTAGAAATGTTGATAGCACTAGTATTATCAAACAAGAAAGGAATAGGTTCATCATAAAATACCTTGATATCCTTTAAAGTTTGCTTCATCCACAACACTTGTGTACAACAAGATGCTGCAGCAATATATCCTGCCTCTAGAGTTGATAAGGATAGTGAATCTTGTTTCTTATTATACCATGAAGCCAATCAGCATCAGGGTAAGCACTCAAGTCAAAATCATTACCTCTTGGATACCATAGGCCATAATCTAGAGTTCCCTTCAAGTATCTAAATATTCTTTTCACTCCCTTCTCATTAGTTTGCTTAGGATTAGCTTGATATCTAGCAACGACACATACTGCATGCATAATATCAAGTCTAGAAGTAGTCAGGTACAAAAATACTCCAATCATAGATCTGTAGATATTCTGATCAACCTCCTATAAAAAATAATTCTTGGTCAAGTGATAGCCAGTAACCATAGGAGTACTTACTGGTTTGGAATCTTCTATACCAAACTTCTTCAACATGTCTCTAACATACTTAGCCTGATAAATAAAGATACCATCATCTAGATAAACAATTTAATGTCCCAGGAAGAAAGACATCTCACCAATCATAGACATCTCAAACTCTTTTTGTATCTCTGAGAGGAACCTCCTGCAACAATATAATGAAAAATGCATGAAATAATAGAAATAGCATAAACACAATGTTGGTTATTTTCCCAGACTGGATGCTTGTTCCCAGTTATCCCTACAAGGTAGCCATCATCGATCAATAGGATTCCCAGGCCAGGGGCCAACAGTATAGGAGATAGACTCTATAAATATCTCCTCTTCTTCTTTAGGCTCTGTAGAACAAAGGGGGGTATTCCCTACTCAACATCCATGAAATATAACTGTGAAAAGACTGGGATGCTGACACAAAGTAGATAAATCCTCTATTATGTAGACCAAAACTATAAGATAAGTGCAAAGGGGCTAGCTTTGGGCCTATATTCAGTTGTAGATAGAGGATTTCAGTCCTAAAACTACTTCTAATGTCCTAAAGGTTTGTATATGAAGTTTGAGTTTGATTTTATGTTTGGATGCAAAACTAGGACTTTGGTTGTGACCTCAATACAGGACTGGATCGGTGCCTATCTCAGGGCTCGGAGTCAATAGACATAAACATGTGAATGTACACATAAACTTATATTAATGACTGAGTTTCAATGGGATTGTTCAATATCTGCCTTACAAATACTTCCCAGAATTAAGTATTCGGTTACCTCTGCTTACAAGATCTTCACTACAATATATTCTTCTTAACACTTAGCCTAAAATTTTTAATCTACTCCTTGAGAAGAAGTAAAAGATTAAAGCATTCAATATAGCAATCCCATATTTTGGAATCATTAATACCCCTTAGATATTTAGATTTAGAAGAAGAACACATTCTATTTGGAGACAAGTAACAGAATACATGCAATGAAGCATTACTCATATTAATCAACATGAAACCAATAAGTTTATGCATTAAACATACAACATGAGATTCATAAACTCATGAGAACATCTAAAATAGGGCCACCAATGAAGTTGTATCTTATCACAGTACCAAAAATTTGTCCAGTTTTCAACAACAAAAAAAACGTGACACAGTTTGGCTTTTATACCAAGACTATGTACCCAACAAAAATAATTACAAGGCAAGTCAACAATCCACCTGATAGAATGCATGAGAAATGACACTCAAAGCAATTAATGCAGCAGAGAGACAAAGAGGAATGCGCAGGTGGAATTGGGATCTGCACCGCCGCTAGAAGGTTTTCTTCACAAGCCTGGTAGTTCACCTGTCACCTCACCCATTGATGTCTCTACATGACCGCCATTAAAGCCTCAACTACCCACGGGATGCAACAACAGATGCATCTAGAGATTTTCCTGCTCAAAAATGGCCGCACACGCTTAGGAAAAACCATCGCTGCAAGTTCAAAACAAAGCCATTGATCCACCCCTATCGCTAAGATCTGCGGCTCAAAATCACATTGACTAGTCATCGACTAGTGAAATCATGCCATGTAGGCACCTCATGATTCTATCGCTGGCTTATTGCTTCTTCATTTTGCCTTTTTTGCCCTTGTATATGCATGTTCAAATGCATATACAATCCCCACTGTTCACCCTTCAAAAATCCCTTGTATATGCAAAATGCATATACATCTGTTTGATATACAAGGCGGACCCCAAACCTATTTAGAACAAATTAAAATTCAATTCGGGTTCGGCTTGTATCCTCTTTTCCTACATATTTCCTTGTATATGTGCATGTACATTTGCTTCATACATACAAGGTGGATTTCAAATTTTAATGAGGCATGCTGAAGTTGCTTTGAAATCCGGCTTGCATCTTAACCCTTGTATCTTTTGAATGTACATACAATTGGTGGGCCCCATCACTTGTGTCTCACCTATGGTACTCTAGCAAATGTATATTTGCACCTTTGTATGTGCCAATATACAAACGCAAATATACAAACCCTCATATACAACTGTAGAATATGCGATGGAATATTCTAGGAATGCATCTAAACACAAGCATACATTTGCTCCTGCATATTCAAACAAGGAATCTTTCCTGGAATATGCCTGTAATGTATCTTTTCTTTGTATGTGTGCCTGAATGTATATTTGTTTGTATGTTTGAAATGCATGATGTATGTAGCTCGATATATAAGACCACTTGTACATCGCACTGTAGCAGAAGCATGTCTGCCACCCTTGTAAATTTTTCCTTTGTATCTCTACAGGCAACCTGATATACAAAGTGGGAATATTCCCAGGAATCTGTGAAAGATTCCCCCTTTGTATATGCACATTCTAAGCCCGATATGCATATAAAATGCATATAACTCATTTTTTCATCACATTTTGGAGGCCGATAGAGATTTTGTAAGCCTGCCAATGTACATTTTGACCTGTATGTATATACAAACACCCTTGTATATACAAAAACACTTGCACCTTAACTGATTTTTTGCATTTTTTACAACTACAAGGGTCGAAAGTGTTGGAATTTTTGGATTCTTTGGAAGGGGCCTGCATATTTAAATGCTTAAAACCTAATTGCTTATGCCAGCACCACCAGCGGCTCTAGCTTAAAACCCTAAACATAAATGATTACCAACACAGGCTCTATCTGGGGACGCATGCCTCTTACAGGCATGGCGAGAACTTCATATCTCTGGGATGCGGGCCAGTCCCCTATCCATTGGGCAACAGGGTTGAAGCATTGCACCAACCTACACACAAACAATATTTTTAAATTTTACTTGGTGGCCCAAAGCCAACAAAAAGGAAAAAACAAAATTTTCCTCTGTCAAACACTTGATTTTCTTCTGATCTCACTAGGTCAGGCTTGAAGATCCTGCCATGATTCACCCATAAACAACCCTTATCATTTGCATAGTCAACCATCTTATTTAGCTTGTCACTTTCAACCTTATGCAAACAACCTTCAGCATCAAGCAATATGTGAATGTTATATTTATGAAACAATACATATTTATATGGCATATAGCACTTGTCATCATCTGTATCAGCAACATGCATTTTAAAATGATCTCCTAGTTGGACTGAAAATTGAAAGTACTCAAAGTCCACCATATAGCTAGGAGCATCAGGCCTCATTGTATCATAAGCTGGCATATCAAAGATAAAGCTCTCAAATCCATATTTGTGCACTGTTTACACACAACTTTCAGCTACACCAAACAAAAAAAACTCAGATTCTGGCACCTCCCTGCAATAACCCTCACGATATATGTTTCCTCCTTCATCAGGATAAAAAACTAAATCCATATCAACAACAATGCCTTGAATTTCACCATACTCAAATAGATCCTCACCACCATATGTGTCAAAAAAGGTTGATCCAGGTGTTTCAGTTTCATTATGGTATGCCATTGGTTCATGGGCAGCAGAACATGCATTTTCATTATCAGTGAATTCTTTTTGTGAAGGAGTATTAGCATGTGTGTCATAAACAAAACTATAATCAAATGAAGAACAATCATGCTCAGCACTAGCACTTGTTTCAATTTCTGATTGCTCTTCATCATTTCTATGTGTCTAAATAAAAGGCAATTATTCAAACATGGAACTACTCCTCTGTTTGCTGATTTCTTCTCTATCTTGTGCACAATACTCACAATTATCTCCACAAACCCATTCAAACAAGTATTCATTGCTGTCCATAACCGCATCATTATTTTCAGAACCATATACCTCAACTTTGCAATGGGAGTTAACATTGATCCTTTCATTGGCATCATTCATTGGTGAACAATCCAGTTGAGCATTGTTGTCAGCATTATGTTCAAATAGAGCAGTCTCAACTTCTATGCTTTCCTTTTCACATTTATCTTCAACTGATGCCATGATCACTTGGTCATTTGCAGCTACACAATTTTTATTCACACCAAAGCCTTTGGACAAATAATTCTGCATACACTCATTTCTCATTTTTTCTATATTTTCTAAAAACTTGTATGCCATCTGCATACTTGTTATCTTGAATTCCCTCAATAATGCACTAGAGCCCTCCTTGAAAGCTTCAAATATATGCCAACATAGGCTAAAATATCAGGTCTGAAGGCATCAGGGATTTGTGAAAGGGCTACTGCAAATCTATGACTGAAATCAATACTAGGCTCTTCATCTTGTCTTCTAATTTCCATCAATCTTGCAACAAGATCAGTAGGTTCTCTTGCAAATTCTTTTCTAAAACAGTCAACAAGTTCATCCCAACAGGCAAAGGATCTCTTTGGAAAGCTCAAATACCAATCTCTAGCTCTAGCACCAATGAATCTAACAAAAAACCTCATCCACATATCCTCATCCCTAAATGAATGTCTCTCCATGAAGCAGTGAAAGTTTTGGATATGTGCACCCCTAAATATAATAGAGCTCTAAAATGGAACCATTGGAATCAACTTCTAGAAGTGAGACTCTAAGAAAGCCAAGGAGTTCAATATCAAAGAAATTATAAGACCTTCCTCTAGAATTGAAAAATAGTAAATCAGACACCTCAGCCATTGCACAACTGAAGCCAAATGTTCCAAATGTCAGAGAGCTTAGGAAGGGTAAATGATGGGATTCAACTTTAGTTTTTGAACCCGCAGAACATATATTTGATCATGTGCTCACCAAGAAACCTAATATTTTGAGATATGGGGCACATGAACAAATTCTTGACAAGGTTAGGGCGGGAGAGTCAGAAACTTTTATAATAACGATATGGAGTTCTAGGTTGGCTTAGTTCATGGTCCCACTGGTACACCCATGTCCTGAATTGGTAGATGCTTTTGTGCATGGTTATGACTAGAGTACCAAAATAATCAAAGGAAGAAATATCAAGATATTAATTGATCCTAATTCTATTAGCGAAATGATAGGGATAGAGTATGACCCTTCAACTGACTTCTATAGCTTTACGAAGTTGTAGAAGATTTGATAGACTAGAGACAACCATCTTGACTTTCTAAATTTGAAGCTCTGTGGAAAAAGATAATATAGTATTTCCAGATCTTCCCATCACGTTATCAAGTTTCACGCGTGATGTGCAAGACATGTGTGTTGAACACACAAGGATACTGAGAGGGGGGTGAATTGGTATCCAAACAAACTTCAAATCCTCTGGAGCAAATTAAAACTTAAACATTACAGCATTAACATAAACATGAAAGATCAACACAATGCACATCAACACATAACACCAAATATATGTGGAAAAGCTGAAAAGGGGAACAAGCATGGCGAGGATTAACTCACAATATATGAAGCTCAAAATTACAACTTTGTTTTAGGGATACAACCCAATGAAGCTACCAATCTATGAAGACTTTATTTTAGGGTCACTCCCAAGGAATCTGCAACTCCCTATAGAATTTGTTTTAGGGCTACAACCCAAGGAAGCTACTAATCCTTGAAGACTTTAATTTAGGGCCACTCCCAAGGAAGCTACAACTCCTTGTAGAATTTGTTTTAGGGCTACAACCCAAGGAAGCTACTTATCCCTGAAGACTTTATTTTAGGGTCACTCCCAAGGAAGATAAAACTCCCTGTAGAATTTGTTTAGGGCTACAACCCAAGGAAGCATCTACTCCCTGAACTGAGAATGAACTCAGTAAAGATTACAGTTCATGATAGTCCTTTTATTGTTCTAAAACTGACATTGAAGCTCACACCTTTGATGATTGCAATTCTTCTTCTTTACTCCTCTTTTGATGATTGGATCAATTAGGCACACTCTTCACCTTCTTCCTATCATAAAATGTCTTCAATATGAATGAGAACAACCCTTATTGTTTTTTCTCTTTCTCCTTCAGTCACACATCATAATGCATATCAAATTCATATTATACTCTCTACATACTCATATACTCATCTTCACAATCATGCCTCACCTAGATCAACTAGGTTTACAATATATACATGACATTACATTGATTTCATTACAAGTCAACCAATACAACAAGAATATTACATTTTACAAGTCGGCCAAAGATCACACAACATGAAACATGCATAGGATAGGCCCTATCATGAACTACACGCCACTCCAAAAAGAGACACATGCCTTGCAGATCCTAACACATGCTTAGTCTAGTCCTAAACATCCTTCATAGCATCATCCTTCAAGGAATAACATCCACATGCTTCACAAATTTGAAATAGGTCACCCTTAAGAAAGAACACATGATGCTTGTAGAACATTCATCTTTGCAATCTTGGAGGTACTCATGAATTATTAAACATTACTTGTTATTCTTCCAGATGAGTTGGCAGGACCTACACCACACCTCCAAACACTCCTTGAACTCTACACAGCAACAACTTTGTGGCACACATCATCAACATTCCTTAGTCAGCTAGGCAAGAACATAACCTAGCAACACCATCATTTCAGACCATAGTCAGTTCTAGAGAGAGTAGAAACACCTTGCAGAGAAATAGGAAACATCAAAAGATCATCAAGATCATCTTCCATCATCTATTTTACCATTTCAAGCAGCAAAAAGTTGGCATGCATCATCAACATATATTTTGAGAACAACTAGGCATCAAAAACCATTTATAGCACACTATCATTTGAAAACCAAACATGCAGACCACAAATTCATCTAAAACTATAGGGTAGCATGCATTGAACATCTCTGATCATGTTCACAAAACAGTATGAGCAAACTTTCACTTGTAGAGGAATGCAGAGTAGTCCAATCAACCTTCATCAACACATTATACTGCAAGAGCACAGACCAAAACTTTTTCACTTGTAACTTCCACTACGGAGGAGCAAATGATCTGAAACTTTAGATTTAACACCTTTACACCATACTAAACTGCATGACCATATCTTCAAATGTGGAGGAATGCAAAGCATTTTACTGAGCAGTCTTCCATGCAACTTCCTGCAACAAAAATCTTCACCAACATCTAGAGGCTAGAGTCTTCTTGCAAAAACACATACTTCCTTAGGATAATTAGGAAATAGCATAACACAAGCTACAATTCATCAGAAACACCTTTTCAACCTCAGCATAGCTTCTAATTCCCATCTTAATATATCATCATTCATCTTAATGCTCCTAATTCCCCTCTTAATATATCATCATGAAATCATCTCTGCTGACTACAACCATGCTCAATACAACTTTACTTGACATTAATTTAGGCATGACATCCAACCATGAACATCAGAAACCAACCAAGAACATCAACAACCATTACTTCACACCATCCACATAGTATATCATCATCATAAGCATCCAAGCATAGTGCCCAAACTAAGTGTTGACATCAACCACATAACCAAATTAGTGTCATACTAAGTGTTGACATTAATGATAAACACACAACCATATATGTAACAATCTCCCCCTTTGGCATTGATGGCAACACACAACTCCTCATTCTCCCCCTTTGACATCAAGGACAAAGGGAAACATCTTCTCCCCCTTATGACACAAAACTCTCCTTTTCAACCTTCTCCCCTTATCAATAACAACCACTACCTGGTCCCCTAAGAGGTAGCCACCATCAGTCCTAGAAACAAATATAGCATGAATTACTCCCCATGTACAGATGCACCAACTATGCATCTAGCTAGAAGAAGGAGGGGCAATTACCCCTAACTTCTACCGGAGATACTCAAAAGTGTCATTTGCAAGAGCCTTTATGAAAATATCTGCAATCTAATCCTTTGTTGTAACATATTCCAACTTCACTTCTTTATCTGTAACCTTTTCTCTCAAAATGTAATACCAAATTGATATGTGCTTGGTTCTAGAATGCATCACTGGATTCTTAGAGATGTTGATAGCACTAGTATTATCAAATAAGAAAGGAATAGGTTCATCATAAAATACCTTGATATCCTTTAAAGTTTGCTTCATCCACAACACTTGTGTACAACAAGATGCTGTAGCAATATATTCTGCCTCTACAGTTGATAAGGATATTGAATCTTGTTTCTTATTATGCCATGAAACCAATCAGCATCAGGGTAAGCACTCAAGTCAAAATCATTACCTCTTGGATACCATAGGCCATAATCTAGAGTTCCCTTCAAGTATCTAAATATTCTTTTCACTGCCTTCTCATTAGTTTGCTTAGGATTAGCTTAATATCTAGCAACCACACATATTGCATGCATAATATCAAGTCTAGAAGTAGTCAGGTACAACAATACTCCAATAATAGATCTGTAGATATTCTGATCAACCTCCTATAACAAATCATTCTTGGTCAAGTGATAGCTAGTAACCATAGGAGTACTTACTGGTTTGGAATCTTCTATACCAAACTTCTTCAACATGTCTCTAACATACTTAGCCTGATAAATAAAGATACTATCATCTAGATAAACAATTTAATGTCCCAGGAAGAAAGACATCTCACCAATCATAGAAATCTCAAACTCTTTTTGTATCTCTGAGAGGAACCTCCTGCAACAATATAATGAAAAATGCACGAAATAATAGAAATAGCATAAACACAATGTTGGTTATTTTCCCAGACTGGATGCTTGTTCCCAGTTATGCCTACAAGGTAGCCATCATCGATCAACAGGATTCCCAGGCCAGGGGCCAACAGTATAGGAGATAGACTCTATAAATATCTCCTCTTCTTCTTTAGGCTCTGTAGAACCAAAGGGGGTATTCCCTACTCAACATCCATGAAATATAACTGTGAAAAGACTGGGATGCTGACACAAAGTAGATAAATCCTCTATTATGTAGACCAAAACTATAAGATAAGTGCAAAGGGGCTAGCTTTGGGCCTATATTCAGTTGTAGATAGAGGATTTCAGTCCTAAAACTACTTCTAATGTCCTAAAGGTTTGTATATGAAGTTTGAGTTTGATTTTATGTTTGGATACAAAACTAGGACTTTGGTTGTGACCTCAATACAGGACTGGATCAGTGCCTATCTCAGGGCTCGGAGTCAATAGACATACACATGTGAATGTACACATAAACTTATATTAATGACTGAGTTTCAACGGGATTGTTCAATATCTACCTTACAGATACTTCCCAGAATTAAGTATTCGATTACCTCTGCTTAGAAGATCCTCACTACAATATATTCTTCTTAACATAGCCTAAAATTTTTAATCTACTCCTTGAGAAGAAGTAAAAGATTAAAGCATTCAATATAGCAATCCCATATTTTAGAATCATTAATACCCCTTAGATATTTAGATTTAGAAGAAGAACACATTCTATTTGGAGACAAGTAACAGAATACATGCAATGAAGCATTACTCATATTAATCAACATGAAACCAATAAGTTTATGCATTAAACATACAACATGAGATTCATAAACTCATGAGAACATCTAAAATAGGGCCACCAATGAAGTTGTATCTTATCAAAGTACCAAAAATTTGTCCAGTTTTCAACAACAAAAAATAAGTGACATAGTTTGGCTTTTATACCAAGACTGTGTACCCAAGAAAAATAATTACAAGGCAAGTCAACAATCCACCTGATACAATGCATGAGAAATGACACTCAAAGCAGTTAATGCAGTAGAGAGACAAAGAGGAATGAGCAGGTGGAATTAGGATCTGCACCGCCGCTAGAAGGTTTTCTTCACAAGCCTGGTAGTTCACCTGTCACCTCACCCATCGATGTCTCTACATGACCACCATTAAAGCTTCAACTACCCACGGGATGCAACAACAGATGCATCTAGAGATTTTCCTACTCAAAAATGGCCACACACGCTTAGGAAAAACCATCGCTGCAGGTTCAAAACAAAGCCGTTGATCCACCCCTATCGCTAAGATCTGCGGCTCAAAATCACATTGACTAGTCATCGGCTAGTGAAATCATGCCATGTAGGCACGTCATGATTCTATTGCTGGCTTATTGCTTCTTTCTTTTGCCTTTTTTGCCCTTGTATATGCATATTTAAATGCATATACAATCGCCACTGTTCACCCTTCAAAAATCCCTTATATATGCAAAATGCATATACATCTGTTTGATATACAAGGCGGACCCTAAACCTATTTAGAACAAATTAAAATTCAATTCGGGTTCGGCTTGTATCCTCTTTTCCTACATATTTCCTTGTATATGTGCATGTACATTTGCCTCATACATACAAGGCGGATTTCAAATTTTAATGAGGCATGCTGAAGTTGCTTTGAAATCCGGCTTGCATCTTAACCCTTGTATCTTTTGAATGTACATACAATTGGTGGGCCCCATCACTTGTGTCTCACCTATGGTACTCTAGCAAATGCATATTTGCACCTTTGTATGTGCCAATATACAAACACAAATATACAAACCCTCATATACAACTGCGGAATATGCGATGGAATATTCTAGGAATGCATCTAAACACAAGCATACATTTGCTCCTGCATATTCAAACAAGGAATCTTTCCTAGAATATGCCTGCAATGTATCTTTTCTTTGTATGTACGCCTGAATGTATATTTGTTTGTATGTTTGAAATGCATGCTGTATGTAGCTCGATATATAAGACCACTTGTACATCGCACTGTAGCAGAAGCATGTCTGCCACCCTTGTACCTTTGTATCTCTATAGGCAACCCGATATACAAAGTCAGAATATTCCTAGGAATCTGTGAAAGATTCCCCCTTTGTATATGCACATTCTAAGCCTGATATGCATATAAAATGCATATAACTCATTTTTTCATCACATTTTGGAGGCCGATAGAGATTTTGTAAGCCTGCCAATGTACATTTTGACCTGTATGTATATACAAACACCCTTGTATATACAAAAACACTTGCACCTTAACTGATTTTTTGCATTTTTTACAACTGCAAGGGTCGAAAGTGTTGGAATTTTTGGATTCTTTGGAAGGGGCCTGCATATTTAAATGCTTAAAACCTAATTGCTTATGCAAGCACCACCAGCGGCTCTAGCTTAAAACCCTAAACATAAATGATTACCAACATAGGCTTTATCTGGGGATGCATGCCTCTTACAGGCATGGTGAGAACTTCATATCTCTGGGATGCGGACTAGTCCCCTATCCATTGGGCAACAGGGTTGAAGCATTGCACCAACCTACACACAAACAATATTTTTAAATTTTACTTGGTGGCCCAAAGCCAACAAAAAGGAAAAAACAAAATTTTCCTCTGTCAAACACTTGATTTTCTTCTGATCTCACTAGATCAGGCTTGAAGATCCTGCCATGATTCACCCATAAACAACCCTTATCATTTGCATAGTCAACCATCTTATTTAGCTTGTCACTTTCAACCTTATGCAAACAACCTTCAGCATCAAGCAATATGTGAATGTTATATTTATGAAAAAATACATATTTATATGGCATATAGCACTTGTCATCATCTGTATCAGCTACATGCATTGTAAAATGATCTCCTAGTTGGACTGAAAACTGAAAGTACTCAAAGTCCACCATATAGCTAGGAGCATCAGGCCTCATTGTATCATAAGCTGGCATATCAAAGATAAAGCTCTCAAATCCATATTTGTGCACTGTTTACACACAACTTTCAGCTACACCAGACAAAAAAAACTCAGATTCTGGCACCTCCCTGCAATAACCCTCATGATATATGTTTCCTCCTTCATCAGGATAAAAAACTAAATCCATATCAACAACAATGCCTTGAATTTCACCATACTCAAATAGATCCTCACCACCATATGTGTCAAAAAAGGTTGATCCAGGTGTTTCAGTTTCATTATGGTATGCCATTGGTTCATGGGCAGCAGAACATGCATTTTCATTATCAGTGAATTCTTTTTGTGAAGGAGTATTAGCATGTGTGTCATAAACAAAACTATAATCAAATGAAGAACAATCATGCTCAACACTAGCACTTGTTTCAATTTCTGATTGCTCTTCATCATTTCTATGTGTCTGAATAAAAGGCAATGATTCAAACATGGAACTACTCCTCTATTTGCTGATTTCTTCTCTATCTTGTGTACAATACTCACAATTATCTCCACAAACCCATTCAAACAAGTATTCATTGCTGTCCATAACCGCATCATTATTTTCAGAACCATATACCTCAACTTTGCAATGGGAGTTAACATTGATCCTTTCATTGGCATCATTTATTGGTGAACAATCCAGTTGAGCATTGTTGTCAGCATTATGTTCAAATAGAGCAGTCTCAACTTCTATGCTTTCCTTTTCACATTTATCTTCAACTGATGCCATGATCACTTGGTCATTTGCAGCTACACAATTTTTATTCACACCAAAGCCTTTGGACAAAGAATTCTGCATACACTCATTTCTCATTTTTTCTATATTTTCTAAAAATTTGTATGCCATCTGCATACTTGTTATCTTGAATTCCCTCAATAATGCACTAGAGACCTCCTTGAAAGCTTCAAAATATATGCCAACATAGGCTAAAATATCAGGTCTGAAGGCATCAGCAATTTGTGAAAGGGCTACTGCAAATCTATGACTGAAATCAATACTAGGCTCTTCATCTTGTCTTCTAATTTCCATCAATCTTGCAACAAGATCAGCAGGTTCTCTTGCAAATTCTTTTCTAAAACAGTCAACAAGTTCATCCCAACAGGCAAAGGATCTCTTTGGAAAGCTCAAATACCAATCTCTAGCTCTAGCACCAAAGGATCTAACAAAAAACCTCATCCACATATCCTCATCTCTAAATGAATGTCTCTCCATGAAGTAGTGAAAGTTTTGGATATGTGCACCCCATCACACACATTGTGTCCACTAAATCTAGGCATCTGATTGTACATCTGGGCAGGCATACTTTCCATTTCATAGTCAACCCATGACAAATCTAATTGGTCATACAAAGGATCAAAAGAATTAACAAGAGGGTTATCATTCTGACTGGCAGACACAACAAGGTTAATATTTCACTGAGCTTGCCTAGCCTCTAAGGATATCAACCTATTCTTTATCTCTTCAATTTTTTTACACAACATTTCATCCCCCTCTTGACTGAGTATGGGTGAATATATATTTGGATTCATGTTAACTTTACCGTTAGAAATCTTATATCTACCTAAGACCTAAGGCTTCCCGTTGGCATTTAACTTATGCAATGAAACAAATGAAAGTGGGAAGAATCTAGGTACCTTTTCTCATCTAGATGCTGAAATCTTGAACAGAACATTCTTAGATCTCAATAACATACATCAGCCTTTCATGTGCACTAAAACTTTTTTGTAGAGTCGCCACCTCTCCAAAGAGGATAAAAATTTCAAACAGCTGAAAGCTCATCAAACATTTTTCTGAGTTCATACCACCAACAAAGCACCATCATTCACATGAAAGAACTAGATATGCAGCAATGATTTCACACTATTTGACTCTTGTCCCCAGTAGAGTCACCAAAATCTATTGGTTATTTTCTCAGACTAGATGTTTGTTCCTAGTTATCCCTACAAGGTAGCCATCATTGATCAATAGGATTCCCAGGCCAGGGGCCAATATTATAGGAGATAGACTCTATAAATATCTCCTCTTCTTCTTTAGGCTCTGCATAACCAAGGGAGGTATTCCCTACTCAACATCCATGAAATATAACTGTGAAAAGACCAAGATGCTGACACAAAGCAGATAAATCCTCTATTATGCAGACCAAAACTATAAGATAAGTGCAAAGGGGCTAGCTTTGGGCCTATATTCAGTTGTAGACAGAGGATTTTAGTCCTAAAACTACTTCTAATGTCCTAAAGGTTTGTATATGAAGTTTGAGTTTGATTTTATGTTTGGATACAAAACTAGGACTTTGGTTGTGACCTCAATACAGGACTAGATCGGTGCCTATCTCAGGGCTCGAAGTCAATAGACATACACATGTGAATGTACATAAACTTATATTAATGACTGAGTTTCAACGGGATTGTTCAATATCTGCCTTACAGATACTTCCTAGAATTAAGTATTTGGTTACCTCTGCTTAGAAGACCCTCACTGCAATATATTCTTCTTAACACTTAACCTAAAACATTTAATATACTCCTTGAGTAGAAGTAAAAGATTAAAGCATTCAATATAGCAAACCCATATTCTAGAATCATTAATACCCCTTAGATATTCAGATTCAGAAGAAGAACACATTCAATTTGGAGACAAGTAACATAACACATACAATGAAGTATTACTCATAGTAATCAACATGAAACCAATAAGTTTATGAATTAAACATACAACATGAGATTCATAAACTCACGAGAACATCCAAAACAGGGCCACCAATGAAGTTGTATCTTATCACAGCACTAAGAATTTGTCCAGTTTTCAACAACAAAAAAAAAGTGACACAGTTTGGCTTTTATACAAAGACTATGTACCTAGCAAAAATAATTACAAGGCAAGTCAACAATCCGCCAAATAAAATGCATGAGAAATGGTGCTCAAAATAGTTAATGCAGCAGTGAGATAAAGAGGAATGAGCAGGTGCAATTAGGATTTGCACCGCTGCCTGAAGGTTTTCTTCACAAGCCTGGTAGTTCACCTGTCACCTCACCCATCGATGTCTCTGCATGACCGCCATTAAAGCCTCAACTACCTGCAGGATGCAACAGCAAATGCATCTAGAGATTTTCCCACTCAAAAATGGCTGCACACACTCAGGAAAAACCATCGCTGTAGGTTCAAAACAAGGCCGTCAATCCACCCCTATCGCTAAGATCTGCAGCTCAAAATCGCACTGACTAGTCATCGGCCAGTGAAAAAGTGGCACGTAGGCACCCCATGATTCTATCGCTGGCTTATCACTTCTTCATTTTGCCTTTTTCACCCTTGTATATGCATGTTCAAATGCATATACAATTGCCACTGTTCACCCTTCAAAAATCCCTTGTATATGCAAAATGCATATACATCTGTTTGATATACAAGGCAGACCCCAAACCTATTTAGAATGAATTGAAATTCAATTCGGGTCTGGCTTGTATCCTCTTTTCTTGCATATTTCCTTGTATATGTGCATGTACATTTGCCTCATACATACAAGGCGGATTTCCAATTTTAATGAGGCATGCTGAAGTTGCTTTGAAATTTGGCTTGCATCTTAACCCTTGTATCTTTTGAATGTACATACAACTAGTGGGCCCCATCACTTATGTCTCACCTGTGGCACTGTAGCAAATGTATATTTGCACCTTTGTATTTACCAATATACAAACACAAATATACAAACCCTCATATACAACTGTGAAATATGCAATAGAATATTCCACGAATGCATCTAAACACAAGCATACATTCGCTCCTGCATATACAAACAAGGAATCTTTCCTAGAATATGCCTGCAATGTATCTTTTCTTTGTATGCACGCCCGAATGTATATTTGTTTGTATGTTTGAAATGCATGCTGGCGGCTTTGTATGTAGCTCGATATACAAGACCACTTGTACATCGCACTATAGCAGAAGCATGTCTGCCACCCTTGTATATTTTTCCTTTGTATCTCTACATGCAACCCGATATACAAAGTGGGAATATTCCCAGGAATCTATGAAAGATTCCCCCTTTGTATATGCACATTCTAAGCCCGATATGCATATAAAATGCATATAACTCATTTTTTATCATTTTTTGGAGGCTGATAGAGATTTTGCAAGCCCGCCAATGTACATTTTGACCTGTATGTATATACAAACACCCTTGTATATACAAAAACACCTACACCTTAACTAATTTTTTGCATTTTTTACAACTGCAGGGGTCGAAAGTGTTGGAATTTTTGGATTTTGGGAAGGGGCCTGCATATTTAAATGCTTAAAAAATTATTGCTTATGCAAGCACCACTAGCGGCTCTAGCTTAAAATGCTAAACATAAATGATTACCAACACACAAAAGGAATTTATTGATTGTGGGTCACTTCAAGGGGGTAACCTCCTTTGAGCAAGCTCAATACAATAAATTTGTGGATGCCTTCATTGGCCTCAACACTTACTTATATACTAAGTCTAATCTAAACAACTATTATGTCCCATGAATGTGGGATAATACAATACACTCACAGGATGACTTACAAAGCATATGTGTCCAACAACAATATACTAACAAAGTAAAGAGAAGGGTTAAACACGGGTTCCTAACATCCCCTCCCTCTTAGAAAAGCTTTGTCTTCAAAGCTTAAGATGTGAAAATTGTTGTTGAATTTGAAGGAGTGGTTCCATGTAGCATCCTCTAGTTGCATTCCGTGCCACTGAATTAATACCTTTGTGATGGATCGAGAGCAAAGATGATGAGTGTGCCTATCAAGGATTACCTCCGGCTCCAAAATGATGGATCCTTCATTATCCAGTTCTGGTAAAATAGTTTGTTCTTTGATGTTGATGCCAAGAACTTTCTGTAGACAAGAGACATGAAATATTAGATGAATGCAGGAAGAAGGAGGAAGCCTCAATTTATAAGCAACTAACCCAATCTTCTGAAGAACCTTATATGGCCCATAGAACTTTGGAGCCATCTTATGGTGCCCTTTGAGTTTCAAGGATGATTTCTTGTATGGCTATAGACGAAGAAAGACCATATCACCTACTTGAAAAGTGCACTCAGAACGGTGCTAATCGGCTTGTTGTTTCATTCAATTTCTTGCCATATGAAGATTGTCTTGCAAAATGTGAAGAATCTGATCTCGAGTTCAGAGAACCATGTCGACTGCCTGAACTAGTGAACTATTGGGGGTGTATGGAAGGAGCACTGGTGGTGCCTGACCATAGACCTTTTCATATGGAGTCATTTTAGATGTAGTGTGGTAGGAGGTATTGTACCACCATTCAGCAAGAGGGAGCCACTTATCCCACTGATGTTGTTGTTCTAAGGTGAAGCAATGAAGATAAGTTTCCAAACATTTGTTGATAATTTTAGTCTGACCATCTATTTTTGGGTGATACCCTGAACTCATCTTTAGTTTGGTGCTAGTGTGTCAAAATAGTTTTGTCCAAAAATGACTGGTGAAAGTTGCATCACAATCTAAGATAATGGAAGAAGGGATGCCATGAAGATGGAAGATTTGGTCCATGAAAATTTGTGCGACTGAGGAGGCGGTATAGGGATGGCTAAGGGCATAAAATGACTATATTTGGAGGGGCAATCAAACACAAACAAGATCACTGTCTTCCCTCCAGATTTAGGGAGCCCCTCAATGAAATCCATAGAAATATATTTCCAAATCCGTGTAGGGATAGGCAAGGGTTCAAGCAATCTAGGAAGGAGTGTCGTTTCACCCTTCTTGTGTTGGTAGGTATCACATTCAGCCACCATCTATTGAATTACCCTTTTCATTCCCTTCCAAAAGAAGTTACACTTTGCTCACTCATAAGTTTTGAGGAACCCAAAGTGCCCTACCGATGGAGAAGCATGGAGTTCATAGAAGACAGCTTGTTGAAGATCTGTGCTCCAGGGGAGCACCAGACAACCCTCATATCTTAGAGAAGTACCATCCCAAGAATAATGTGGTATAGCTGAAGGGTTATTGGCCAACTGCTGGATGATTTGAGATAATGAAGAGTCATTGACATAGCCCTACTGGATAGATTCCAATCAATTTGGAATAGGCATAGAAATAGTTGAAAGAGAATCTTGGTCATCAAATGTGTGAGAAAGAGCATCCGCCACAATATTGTCCATACCCTTCTTGTAAGTGATCTCATAGTCATAACCCATGAGTTTGCTAACCCATTTATATTGTGTTAGGGAGGAGACCCATTGTTGTATGAAATATTTCAGACTCTGGTGATCAGTCTTGATGCAGAAATGATTCCCTAGTAGGTATGGCTGCCACTTCTGTACTGCATGCAAAATGGCCATCATTTCCTCCTCATATGTAGAGAGTACTAAATGCTTACTAGAAAGGGCTTTGTTGGTGAATGCAATGGGATGTTTATCTTGAAGGAGAAGAGCACCAAGTCCATTGCCACAAGCATCATTCTCAATAGTGAAGGTCTTGGAAAAATTTGGCATAGCTAGAATAGGTGTAGTACACATACCTTGTTTTAGTTTTTCAAATGCACACTTAGCAGCATGTGTCCATGTAAAAGCATCCTTTTCCAACATAGCTATTAATGGAGCTATAATCTTCCCGTAATCCTTGACAAACTTGCAATAGTAACCAGTCAGTCCCAAAAAACCATGGAGGCTCTTGAGTGTCTGAAGATGGGCTAATTTTTCATGGCATCTATTTTGGTAGGATCCACTTAAACCCCTTGGGCTGAAACAATATGCCTGAGATACTCCACTTTCTCCTACCCAAAAACATATTTAGACTGTTTTGCATAGAGATGATGATCAAAGAGAAGTTCTAGTACAAGATCTAGATGTTGGCGATGCTCAGTCCATGTTTTACTATAGATGAGGATATCATCAAAGAGGGCCATAATGAATTTCCGCAAGTAGGGCCAAAATATTTTATTCATCAATTCCTGGAATGTGGAAGTAGCATTAGTAAAGCCAAAGGGCATGACCAAAAACTCATAGTGGCCATCATGCATGTGGAAAGCCATTTTAGGGATATCATCCTCATGAACTTGAATTTTGTGATACCTAGAATGAAGATCCAACTTGGAGAAAAAATGCACGCCATGAAGCTCATCAACAATAGGAATCAAAAACTTATCCTTGATTGTGATGTGATTAAGTGCTCGGAAGTCAATATAGAGGCGCCATGACCCATCTTTTTTCTGGACAAGAAGAACTAGTGAAGAAAAGGAAATGGTACTAGGGCAAATAATACCTTGCTTCAGTAAGTCCCGAATGAGCATCTCAATCTATATCTTTTGGTGAAATAGGTAGTGGTAGGGCCTGATGTTGGGAGGAATGATTCCAGGAAGGAGCTGAATACGATGGTCCTCTGGTCATGAAGGTGGCAATCCCAATGGTTTGCCAAAGACACATGCATATCTATCAAAAATTCATTGTAGATCCAAAGGATTAATGGAGACCGTTGATGGTTGCATCTAAATGGAATGGAGCTAAGGATGACACCATGTGAATTCTTCTTAAGGAGACTTTCCATGTGATGTGAACTAATGATGCTAAGAGACCCTGGTTGTAAGCCCTTCAATGTGTGTTTTTGCCCATTGTCTGAAAACTGCATCCAAAGTTTAGCAAATTCCCATAAGATGGGTCCAAGTGTGCATAACCATTGAGTGCCCAAAACCACATCACATCCACCTAAGGACAAGGCAAACATGTCGAAGTATAGGTTATAATCTCTAATAGAGATATGCACATTGTGACACTTCCCTTTGCAAGGTAATGTGCCCCCATTGGTAATCATGACTTCAAAGCTGGAGCAAGGATGGACAAAACAATCAACTTGTTTGGCGATCTGAGAGTCGATGAAGTTATGAGTGCTACCACAATCAATGAGTATTGTAAGAGGGAGCTTCTTGAAGTAACCCTTGACCCACATGGTTTGTGGGGTGGTGACTCCTACTAAAGCATAGAGAGAGATATCTGGGTGGTCTTCCTGAGAAGTAGGGTCAACAGGTAGCTGCTAAGTTTCAACCTAACCATCTACTGTATCTTGAGCATCTACATAAACTTTAGTTGTAGGTGGAGAATCCACATCCAAGAGATAGAGCTTTTTCTCAACACATCTATGTCCCCGAGTGGATTTCTCATCACAATTATAACAAAGCCCTTTTTCTCTACGTTTCCACATCTCTGCTTTAGACAAATGCTTGATAGGAGTTGTTCTAGGAGCTGGTGTGATTGGAGGTCTTTGGGAAACCATATTTCTGAATGGAACAAAAGTGGATTTGGAGCATTATTGAGCTATGATCTTGTCCTCCTCCAACTTAGCCAACCCTAGGGATTCCATCATTGTGCTGGGACAGAACATTTTAACCTCAGATCAGATTGCATCCTTCAGACCACTGACAAAACAACTCTTGAAGAATTCATCAGACAATCCCTCTGTGTGATTGGCTAGTTTCTCAAATTTTGTCTAATATTCCCTCACAATGCTAGTTTGGTGAAGTTTAGTGAGTGCTCCTGTGAAGTCATCAAAAGCACTAGGGCCAAATCGTTGCAAAATGAGTTTGCAAAAATTTGTCCATTTTGGCTCTTCATGAGCCTTGATGTACCAATGGAACCATTGAAGGGCTTCATGTTCCAAATGAAAGGATGCAAGTGGGACTTTGTTGACATCAAAAGTATTATGCAAACTGAAATATTGTTCTACCTGGTATATCCATCCAGTCAGATCATCACCATTGAAGCGAGGAAAATCAAGCTTCGGCCCATGAAAATTGCTGGAAGAAGAGAACCTAGTGTTTGTAGAAGACTCTGGTTGCCATCTATTGTTCATGGCTAAATGTTGAAGATTGAGGCCGAGAACTTTTTCATCCAAATCTTGGAGTTTGGTCTTGAGGACTGCAAGTTCATCCTCCATGTTTTTTGCTCTTGTGCGGGTGACAACCATAGCTAGGAGAAATTTTTTTGGGGAATGGGTAGAAAAACAAAAATGAAAACTTTTTTAACTTTTTTTTCTTGAAAAAATATACAAATGGCTCTAGACAAATTCAATCTATGATTTGTCAACTAGCAATAGATATGGGCCCCAGGTATGTTCAACTGCCTAAAGGTTTAGGGGTGTCACCTGGCAACCAATGCTATCTAACAACATGTGTATTGGGGCAGTACCCCTCACTCCACAGCTCAAGTAAAACTGATAACTTCTTTGCCACAAATGACAGCTCTTGGTTTACTTCATAGATGGGAACTAGTCAATCAAGTAGGGGTCGTTGCCCTTTTCACTAGCAAGTCCTCTTAATGGGCCAGCTACTTCGGGGTTCCTGTGGTACTCCTCACAATAAGTTTTAGGGCTATGCCCAGGCACTTTCCACAGTTAAGAGGATAGGGTTATTCCTTGATCTGAACATGCAATTGAAATGAACAATACAGATGCAAAAAAGAAAGAACTACTGTAATAATCACAACACCTGGAAGCCACTACAGAAAAAAATTTAGCAAAAATTCCACCCAACGAGCTCAAGAAGGTGCTCTGATACCAGATGAGAGGAACCTCCTACAATAATATAATGAAAAATGCACAAAATAACAGAAATAGCATAAACACAAAAGGAATTTATTGATCGCAGGCCACTTCGAGGGGGTAACCTCCTTTGAGCAAACTCAATATAATAAATTCACGAATGCCTTCATTAGCCTCAACACATACTTATATACTAAGTCTAATCTAAACAACTATTACTTCCCATGAATGTGGGATAATACAATATGCTCATGGGATGACTTACAAAGCATATGCATCCAACAACAATATACTAAAAAAGTAAAGAGAAGGGTTAAACACGGGTTCCTAAAAATCTCCTCTACAAACCTTTTACACATATCATAATCTCCACCAAAGATGATATCATCAACATATACTGCAACTATAAAAATCATATCTCCTTCTTCCATGATGTAAAGATTGCTATATGTGGTACCTTTTTTGAATCCTTGCTGAAGTAAGTACTTATCCAACCTAGCATACCAAGCTCTAGGTGCTTTCTTGAGACCATACAAAGCCTTTTTGAGTCTGCACACCATGTTCAGATATTTTGATATGTGAAAACCATCTAGTTTCTCAATGTAGACTACTTCCTCTAGATCACAATTCAAAAATGTTGACTTGATATCCATCTGATAAACCTTGAAGTTCTTGTTAGCATAGAGGACAAGAAACATTCTGATTGCCTCCATCCTAGCTACCGAAGAAAAATTATCCTCAAAATCAATGCCTTCAACTTGATAATAGCCCTTACACACCAATCTTGCTTTGTTCCTCACAACTTCATCTTCTTCATTTAGCTTGTTCTAGAACACCCACTTTGTTCCTATGACATTCTTGTCGGCTGGTATGGGAAGCAATTCCCATGTCTGATTCTTCTCTATCTAATACAATTCTTCTTCCATTTCTTTTATCCATCCATCATCTTTTCTAGCATCAACAAAGGTTTTGGGTTCTACCTTTGATAATAAACACAAATTCACTTGCTCATATGCTTTTACAAAACTTCTCCTTGTCAACACACCTTTATTCTTGTCCCCAATGATTTGATCTTCTCAATGGTTCTTCTTAACTTACTTTACTAGAGTCTTGGGTATTTGCTCTGGTTCTTATTCCTTATCCTCTTTCCCTTCTTCTACTTCATCTTCAATGCATGGAAAGATATCAGATCTAGATTCCTCTTATTCTTGTGAGATGTGATACAAGTCTTCATCTACTTTCCCAATCTCTTGTTGTAGCATCTACAGGCCTTGCTTCTAGTTGAGTAACAAAGAAAGATGTCTTCTTCATCTATAGGCCTTGCATCAAACTTTCCTAGGTCTTCTTCATCTCTTATGATATAGCATTTGCTACCAAATATCCTAAAGTATTTGACAGTAGGGGGTCTTCCATACCATAGCTCATAAGGGGTCTTAGTGCTATTAACCCTTAACTATACTCAGTTGGTCAGATACACAAAAGTGTGAACTACTTCCTTCCAGTACATGTTAGGTAGATCTACATCTTTCAACATTTGCCTAGCCATCTCCTGCACATTCCTATTCTTCCTTTCCACTACCCCATTTTGCTGAGAGGTCCTAGGAGCTGACAAATGTCTCATCATACCATGATCTTTACATAATTTTTCAAATTTATTTGAAATAAACTCACCTCCTCTATCAGTCCTTAAGCATTTGATCTTAGTATTCATCTCATTCTCAACCATAGCTTTGAAAACCATAAACTTATCAAGGGTATCTAATTTTTTTCTTAAGAAAGTGTTTAGGGTGAAATTGGGATTTGTTAACTTAGTGTTGTTAGATGTTTGAATCCTCCTTTCACCCTATACATTCAAGGATCTAGGGTTGAGTGACAATTCACTATCATACCCTAGATCACTGTGAGATGTAGGGAAACTTGGATTAGGGAATTTAAATATCAATTTTCCTTCTCTTATGCTCAATTAACCATTAAAACCCTGATTTCACAAATACGACTGTAAACAGAAGAATAATAGAAAAATCTCTTGTAAATGGAAGCAAAATATCAAATCATAGAGTACCTATTTTCGGGGTTCTGAGGTGGAAAAGTCGGGGACAAAAGAGTAGGCGCCCAAGTCCAATGCCCTACTTTTTGTCCGGATCTAGAAACTCAGTCTGTAACCACTCCCTGTTGTTCTGGAGATTTTCCCATCACGAAAGTTGGAGGACTAATGAGTGGGTGCCCAAGTCTAGGGTGTTTTTTTTCCTTCTGTTTTGCAATTCTGACACTTCAAGATACCTTCCTGCAGCTTCACTTTTTCCAAGTGAGTAATTGGTAACCTGCAACTATGAAAACTTTGGGAGGGGGTTGTGATGTTTAAAGGCTTGCCTCAGTCAAGCCCTAGAGGACACTTAAGTCTCTGAACATTGTTGTCAAATAGAGAGTGCGTGCCCTTGTGAGGCAGAGGCAAAAACCAAAGGAAATGATGATGAATACACAATATAATGTCACCTTGTAGTGAAGATATCATGGGAGGAAGATGCTCATCATTCCATGATGAAATGGATGCTTAAATCTGCAAACACAAACACATAAGCCACACAAATATGCTATTTCAACACAATGAAATCCTTGAATCACCTTGAGAACACTTGAACATCACAATTGCCATCTAGTTTACAAATGAATGTCTAAACATGCTTATATATGCAACTATAAACATTCCCTCCAAGATTTTTTGTAATTCAAACTTATCGTGTTAGCATAGGACCCAAAAATTGGGACTACCCCAAAATAGGGCAGGACTAGGCGCGGGCACCCAAGTCCTTCCCCCCTATTTTGGGTAGGGTAAAGCTCAAGGCGTCCTCCTTGGTCCCATTTGTCATGTTACCTAGGGCTCATTCCATTGGGATGCCAAATTATGAAGTAAGATGTCCTAAATGCGAAAAAGCCCCCAAGGGGACATTTTTTGATGTTACATTTAGCCCCCACTTTAATGTATGTATAAATGCAAAGCCAATACATGCATTAAAGTAAGGTCACAAACACATCAAACACATCAAGCATGGTGAAGACACATCAATCACATAGAAAGTAGTAATAGGCACTCAAAATGTGGAGAAGATAGTTACAGTCATGCAGAACATAGAGAATACAGTAAATGCATAGAAGACACATTAATGCATGGAAGACAGGCATGATTCTTTTCTTTTCTTTTTTTTTTCTCATATATATTAAATGCAAATGCATGTATTGGAAAGTAAACAAACCTCCCATAATACATGATGCACTCATCATGTAGGTCTTTGTTTATATGGGGCAACACACATTCAAGACATGCAAAACCTCCCTAAATGCATATTACATATAGAGCAACAAACACACCAAACAAAACAAGCATGCCAAAACACACTCACTTGAAGACATAGAGAAAATATGGTAGACAAGAGATGGTGTGTTCCCTATATCTAGGCTCATCACCATCTCAGGCACATTACAAGCACACACTGATGATTGGACTTCACCACAACAATCACCAAAAACATGCTTAAGGGTTGAGTTAGTCACAGAACCACTCCCCACCTCCACAGAGGACTTTTAAAAATGCAACCCCACACACATCATGGAGACGCCTTACAGTGAAAAGGAAGCATGGCATACAACCCCGCCTGCATCACGGAGATGCCTTATGGTGAAAAGGAGGTATGAGCTCAAAAGTATACAACCTCGCCTGCATCACAAAGATGCCTTACAGTGAAAATGAGGTATACGCAATAGATTTCAAGATAGATTGATTGATTACAAATAGACTTAGGATGTAGGAAGTGTAGGAGTCAAGGATAACACTGAGAGGGGGGGTGAATCAGTGTTGTGTAAATCTTTTTACAGCTTCTTGCAAACTTTCTCTTACAGAACAAATAGAGAGGAGTACATTAATTATTTGTGCACAAGATTAATAATGAAGGATGTGAACAAAACTTAATAAGCAAAGAACTAATATACACACATATAGATTTAAACATGACACATGCTTTTCACGAGTGGAAAACCCTTCTTGGGTAAAAAACCACTCAAAACTGCCTCACTGGCTTAAGTGAAAACCTCACTGGTTACAATGTTTGGAAGCACCAACTTCCAGGAGCACCAACCCCTAATTCTTTTTGAAGCACCAACTTCAAGGAGCACCAACCCCTGATACAGAACAAATTAAAAAACTCAGAGGGTTTCTCTGTTTCAATACAAAACACTTCTTCTCTCTCATATGTCTGTCAAATGGCCATTCTATTCATCAACCCAAATCATATACAAACTCAAATATTCAAAAACAATCCTGTATCCGGATCCTCTCAACCACATTGCATTAATCCATTTGCCAAGCCAATATATACAAGATGATATTCTTGCATTTCCAAATATGGTCTCTTCAAATTCTCTGTCCTGCAAATCTATTTTAGTGAGCATAAAACCTTTCATATTCTGAAAAACAAATTCAATGATTTTCAATATCTTATTTTTGCCCTTATATCTGTAAATGTCTTCCATTTAATGCACCCATTCAATTCCCTGTCGGAATCTCTATTTTTCAAAATATATCTTCAAAAACACTTCATATTTTCTTTGCACTTCAAAGACTCTTGCAATTTCTTCTTCATAAATTACAATAATAATATCTTTTAGAATTAAATCAGATTGATATGAAATAATTTATTTCATCTTCAAATTTCCTTTTTCTCTGATCCATTCATCTTCACCTGCAAAAACCATTTTCCTGCAAGAATATAAATCTTCATATTTATCTGTGCATATTTAATTCAAAGACTTTTCAATTTCCCTCTGTAAATAAAAAATCTCTGAGAACTTTCATCTTCTCAAACCCTTCATCTTCTCCTTCACATTTTTCATTTTCTTTTCAACAAGACTTCAAAAATTATTTTGCCTTGTATAAAGTCTTCATAAAAAAATCTCTGTCAAAACTTTATGTTCATTTGCAAATAACCTTTGATTTTCTATAATAAAAAAATTTCAATGAAATATTGTCAATCTTCCTCAATCTACACATAAAAAGCTTCACAAAAAAAAATACTTCAAATCCTGGAAAAAACTTTCATCAAAAATATTCATTAAATGACCCTTCTCTGCAAATATCTTCAAAAATAAATCAATCTGCCTTTTTATCTTCTCTGCAATTTTATTTCAAAAAATCTTCAATCTGCAAAATAAAATATCTTCAAGAAAAAAACTTCCATACTTCTCTTCATTTTCTTCTTCCAAAAAACCATCTGCAAAATAAAAATATTCTCCACAAAAAAAAACTTTTACCCTTCTCATCAAAATAAGAAATATCTCTCAAAATAACTTCCCTTCTTTTTTAAAACAAAAAACTACTCCTTAATATTCTTCTTGCCATGAAGGAGAGTTTAAAAAATAGAAAGAAGAAAAAAATCTTCATAAAAACTCTCACAAAATCTCCCACAAAAATCTCCTTAAAAATAGCTTTGAAAATCTCCTTAAAAGTAGCTTTGTAACTTCACATTTTTATTTATGTCATAAAATATGGCATTTAAAGGGGATCAACAAAATAGGATAAAAATCAAACTTTATATATTTAAATATTCAATGCTTTTGCTCCCCACTTTTTAAGCATATAAAGTCCACTTTATTTAAATAAAGCAATTTGAGCTCTCCTTCCAATTTGCTCCCATTAAATATTGATCTTCAAATATATTTGGATGCTTTTTAATAAGTGGAGCTCCCATTAAATAAGGTTCTTCATAAAACAAAGTCCTTTGAATGAATATTTAAAACATGCCTTTGCTCACCATCATTTAAACATGGCATGAGATATTCGTGCCCATTTAAACAAGTTAGCATTTCCTGACTTAGCCATGAAGCAACATATCAACCTGAAGTATATGAACAACTCCTATCAATACCAACACCTTTTTGACATCAATGACAATCTACTCATCACACTAGTCTACACCTGAGGCCAAGAACATTGCTAACATCTACAATAGATAGCTTACCTTATATATGCCCCCACCTTAAGGTGGTTGATATCATGCAATGATATCATGCACGTTAAGGTAGGAATAAAACACACAAGGGAACACAGACTTTCACAAAGCCCATGCCCCCTGGAGGTGACATGTACTTATGATCACCAAATGTTCCCACAAACACATCCCTACAAAAAACATGTTAGTGTCTACAAAATCATGATAAACAACAACATCAATGCATATGATTAACCACACAAAGAGCCAAGGTTATACAACAAATTCAGAGTTCAAGGATAACCATGGGGCTATATCATGAAGCTCTTTGAATCGAGTACCGCCAAGGCTAGATTCAAAGACAAACAAAGGTGCACAGAGCACTAGCATTGTTAAGGTTTGTAAATGAGATAGAAACATCATCAAATTCACTATGTGGAAAGCACGAGTGCTTCCACTAGCCAAGCATTGAATAAAATATACAACCCCATCGTCATATTAGGAACTAAGTCCATTTTTTGATTGCTCTCGAAAGGGACAATAAGTCCGCATCAGTATAAATGTTTATCGTCATCTGCTCGCTAGACAGAAAAACTTGAGGAAGGGAAATAATAAGTAAGAGAGGAGAAGCAAGTGTCTTAGGGATAGTCACGTAGGAGGGTGCCCCCAGTGTCACCAACCGCAATGCTATGTCCGTAAGACACAACACACAATGATGAAATCAGAGAGAGAGGTAATTTAGAAGAATGATGATAAAAATAGAAGAAGGTCACCACAGAGGCGGTCTCCTAGTATCTCAAACCTTATAAGAGAATCAAGGGTCCTCCCAGGAGGCCTAAACAACACATAACACATCACAGAGGAAGCACATCATGAGAGAGATAAAGGGTTAGAGATACTTACCTGTTAGCACCATCATTAAGAACATATGTACTTAGGATATCTCTCATGTTGTTTTAATATTGTATTGACATTAAGGTTAGGATGACAAGAGGCTTTGGTGGGTTTCAAAGAGCGGTATCCTATACCAGTTGTGTAGTTAATTCCAGCAACTTGTAAAGGTACTCTAATTCCTTGTCGATTTACACTACAACCATTGCTTACATAGTCATTATTTTGGTACAAGATTTGAAATCCAAGACCATATAAAGAGTCCATTTCTTTAGAAGAAGGTGAAGCCTCATAGGTATCATAATTTGTAGTATAAGTGAGGGTATTGTCTTTATTTTCAACCAAGGAGACTTTATTTTTCTAAGATGTTTCAAAAGATTGTTTAGATGAGATCGATGCAACTTTTGATGTGTTAGGTTTATTAAACTTGTATTCCCCTATACTACAAGGGTTAAAATCTAATGAACCCCAATCATCACTAACAAGTGTAGTCGATGGTTGAGAGTATTGCACAACATTAGTCATTGATGGATCACCTCGCAAATTGTTTAAGCTCATAAGATTATAAACTAGTTTTTACATTTCAATGTGTAAACAGTTGTCTGGTTTAGGATCAACATGAATAGTATGAAGTTTACCTTTGAATGTGAATTTGATTGAATGATGTAGAGTGGAAGGGACTACCCCCAATGCATGAATCTAATGTCTACCAAGAATCATGTTGTAGTATAAAGAACTAGGCATGACATGAATCAGGGTAGGGACAATCACAGGTCACACTTGTATATGTAAAGTTATAGTACCTATGGATTGTCATCCAACATTGTCAAAACCATGGATACTTAACAGTTCCAGCTTGATGGCAGATCTATCAACTTTAATCTTATGTAATAAGTCAATGCCACAAATATTAAGAGCCGATCCATTATCAATCATAACTCTCTTAACCAATGATTTGTTTATTGTGATAAAGATAACGAGAGGATCATATTAGTTTTGAACTTCAATTGACAGTAATTCCTGTGGTTGAAAGAGAAAATTTGATTTTGTCGCATGCATACTATCCAATATGGCTACTACATCATTAGGCTTAGTAGTCGGTGGCACAATCACCTTTTGTAAAGCTTCTTGGAGCATTCCATGGTATGTAGGTGATGTTTGTATTAAATCCCAAAAAGAGATCTTAGCCGGAGTAGCGCGAAGCTGTTTGACAAGATCATACTCTTGACCACTTTTATGATTAGGACAAGGTGGTGGAGGGAGCATAGGTTGAGAAAATGGAAGAGAGATAGGTATATACAGTGCTTACTTACTCTTCTTGTTATTATGCGTGTTGTATGTGTGAGCAATCACATTGTGGTGTGGTTGTTGTAGCATATTTTGAACACCTTGACTTGGTTGAGCGATTTGTTGTGCATATTTATAGATGTAATTGGGAGGTCGACCTTGAACAGTAATCACCAGTTTTAAGCAAGAGGGTGCACTAGGTGCCCCTTGGACAATCATCTTAGGAATAGTGCTACACATTTTATTAAATAATATTTAATTAACACTATTTCCCTCTTGATTGCACCCAATATCCATCCCCAAAGGATTTAATGTGAGAGACCTTTTCTCATCCACTAATGCTACATCTTGGCTAGGGAGAGCAGTGGGATGAGAGGAAGGTACATCATCATCATCATAATCATACTCTATGGTAGAAAAAGGCTTTTCACTCTCATCTTTGTCATGAGTGTTCCTAGAGATGAATTCAGTTAAATATTCTAATATCAAAGGATGTTCATTCATGAGGATTAGTGATGCAGAGGCATCCACACTAAAACCTTGACATACAGCATGTATGTCTACAACCCTTCATCATCATCATCATATTTCCCTTAACACTGTCAGCATCATCATATTTTCTCTGCCGACCGATATCCTCCTGTAGACAAACCTTCGACCCTTTCGCCTGTCAGCAGCATCATCATATTCAGCTATCAGCAGCATCATCACATTCGACAAGCGCAAACATCCTCCTGATGTTCACTGTTCATCTTACCACCAAACGCTTTCTGCAGTATCATGATGTTCAACATCATGTTCATCAGCAAGATATAACACATCCGGTTCCCTCCATATATCCTGATGACCACAACTTCATGCACCTTTCCTTCGATGCTTACGTCAACCCGATATCCTGATGACGATTATCCTGATGATGATGATGTCACATGCAGTTCCTTCAATATCCTGCTGTCGGCCAAACTTAACATTATCGGCCCGCGATGATTATATCAACCCGATCTTCTACCTTATGCCGATACGCTCCTCCTCGGCAACACCTGATGATGATCACCCCAATGCACATTCACCTTATGCAAACTACTGCATCATGCTCATCTCCATCTACTCGGATGACGCCTGATGTAACTGTAGGATATACACAGAAATATCCTGATGATGCCGTTGTGATGGATTTTCCAACCTTAACAGATTCTCAATCCGCCAAACCTCCTGGGGTGACCCGATCTGCTTCCTGGACAACTTTCTAGACTCGAACTACCAGCACGACCTAGCACATACCCATGCTAGGGTTCTCAGCACATCTCGACGACGATCCTGCACACCTGCATGCAAACAAACACAAAATGCAGACTAATCCCTAAGCTATTATACATGGCCATTCCACCGATTCGACGAATCAACCGGTGGAATGGATCAGCGAATCCATGAAACCACCAGAACAGCAAATCGATCACACAAAGGAATCCAAACAGAGAATTGACACAATAGGATCTCTTTATTGATTTTTAAAAGATGCAATACAATGCTCAGTCTTTCCCTCTGCCTCACTCTCTGCAAAGTCTGATCGATCCTATCCAATCTCAACCAAACCGCATGCATAAATAGGTTCTCCTGCGAGTACTACCGACCTGACTCCAAGCAGCTGGGAGCTTCCAAGCGGCTGGGAGGATCCAACCGGACATACAGCATAACAGCTGTCCTAACAACCTACCTAAAAATAGTATAGTATGGTCAACATGACCTTATTACATGCATTGGTCTTATAAGACCTTCTTGGAAACATTTACAAGACTTATAACAAACTAACTGCCTCATGGAGGCCAGCTGTCAGGTAGGTGCTCCTGCACCATACTCCCCAACAGAAAAGAACTCATGTCCCATGAGTTAGGTTGTGGAAGTCCTCCACCTTTACACTTTGCCTTGTCAGTGTTTTGACCTGTTCCAGCTTTATCCTCTGCTGGCTCTCGGCTGCTCCAAGACTTCTGAACTGTAACTTGCTTTCTTGCAAGTGAATCCTCATGCCTGTCAATGTAGGCCCTTCTCTCACATACCTTGTGTTTGTCAGGTTGTCTGACCAGAACCTCTGTCTGAACTGCCTCTTGAACTTCTGTAATGTTCAACTCTGTCTTTCTTTCAACCTTTATAGGACAAACAATAGTCCCAACTATGACAACATCCTTGTCATTCCTCTCAACTGGTTGCTGTTTGCAAACCTGTTTCTGACCTTGCTGCTGACCTCTGTCAGTCAAAACTAAAACTTTCTTCAACCTGTTGTCCTTAACAACTTCTTTCCCTGCAGTGTCGTCAACTGCCTTTATGCCTGCTCCTATAGGCTTCTGCACAAACTCCTTCTTTCCTACTAAAATGATTTGGGCTGCCTTCTGTGCTACAGCTGCTTCCTGTAATGGCATCAACATAATAGTTTTCCCATCTTTCTTGATGGTGTAGGTATTAGCATACCCATCATACAGTACCCTCCTATCAAATTGCCATGGTCTACCCAACAGTAGGTGACAACATTCCATGGGCAAAATGTCACACAAAACTCTATCATGATATGCTCCAATCTAAAAATCCACATATGCCTGTTCATAGACAAAAAGTGATTGACTATCACTCACCCAAGATGTCTTGTAAGGGTGATGGTGTGGAATCCTTTCCAAATGCAGTTTATCCACCATTTCCTGAGATACCATGTTGTCTGTTGAACCAGTATTGATGACAACCTTACATACCTTACCTTTGCTCTTGCATGTGGTCTTGAAAAGAGCTCTTCTTTGCATCATATCCTTTGATGCCTGCAAACTAATTCTCCTTAGCATCAATGCTTCTCCCTCCTCAGGATACCCATAACCGTCAGGAACTCTATCTCCTTGATAGGTGTTTGAACTTTGCACACTTTGCTCTACTTTCTCTTCTTGCACAAGTTGTACTCTCTTGTCATTCGTTCTATCATTTCTGGATGATGAACCCTTGTTTTCTGGACATTTGAAAAATGGATGACCAAACTCACCACAGGTGTAACACTTTCCTAAAAATGTAGTAGAACCTCTACCACCTCTAAATCTACCTCTATTACCTTTCCATCCACCTCTGAAATCAGACTGTCCCTGTCCTTTACCAGTGTCTTCTTGACCCTCATTGGTTTGCCCTATTGTAGGGGCTGCTCCTCTTCCCCTCATATTGTTTCCTCTTCCTCTCATGGACTTATCTTGTCCCCTATTCATCTTTTCTTCAATCCTGATTGCCATTTGGTAACAATCCTCCACACTCTTAGGGTTAGCTAAAACTAACTCATCCTGTATGTTCAATCTCAAACCAGCCAAGTACCTAGCCACCTTTTCTACCTCATTCTCATGATGACCAGATCTCATACTCAACTTATAAAACTCCTCAGTATATGCCTTCACATCCATTTCCTTCTGCCTTAAAAATTGCAGCTTCTTAAACATCTGAATTTCATAATCCCTAGGCAAGAATTTACCTTTGATCCTTGCTACCATTTTATCCCATGAAGTGATCTTTGACCTACCTTGTTTCCTTCTCTCAGATTGTACATAATCCCACCATACCAAAGCATGACCTCCTAACTTGGTCTTTGCAATCTTTACCTTCTGATCCTCAGCAACATCTTCACATTCAAAGTGATTATCAAGTGCAGCAATCCAATCCAGTAACTCATCTTCATTCAAACTTCCATTATACTTGGAAACATCAACCTTTACCTTAGGTTTATCACTCTGCACTGCCTTTAACAGTTTTGCAAATCTCTGGTCTTCAGTATCCAGATCTTCAGCTACCTCTTCATACTCTTCAACAGCATCTTCATCTTCTTCAGACTCACTGTCTTCCACTTCCCTCTTTTTGTTCTTTTCCAAGGCTACAAGCCTGGCTTCAAGTGCTTCAGCAAGCTCCTTCATCTTCCTCATCTCTCTGGCATGTTTTTCCTTCATCTCCTGCAATTCCCTTGCAGTACCACTACCTTTTGGAGGCATTTTGTCAACCTCTCACTTCTCTACCTCTGTCCTTTCAATGACAGAATCAACTCTACCTCTGCCCTTTCAGTGACAGAATCAACACACAACAGCCCAGACCTTTTGCTGAGCTCTGATACCACTATGATGCAGAGGCATCCACACTAAAACCTTGACATACAGCATGTATGTCTACAACCCTTCATCATCATCATCATATTTCCCTTAACACTGTCAGCATCATCATATTTTCTCTGCCGACCGATATCCTCCTGCAGACAAACCTTCGACCCTTTCGCCTGTCAGCAGCATCATCATATTCGGCTATCGGCAGCATCATCACATTCGGCAAGCACAAACATCCTCCTGATGTTCATTGTTCATCTTACCGCCAAACGCTTTCTGCAGTATCATGATGTTCAACATCATGTTCATCAGCAGGATATAACACATCCGGTTCCCTCCATATATCCTGATGACCACAACTTCATGCACCTTTCCTTCGATGCTTATGTCAACCTGATATCCTGATGACAATTATCCTGATGACGATGACGTCACATGCAGTTCCTTCAATATCCTGCTGTCGGCCAAACTTAACATTATCAGCCCGCGATGATTTTATCAACCCGATCTTCTACCTTATGCTGATACGCTCCTCCTTGGCAACACCTGATGATGATCACCCCAATGTAAATTCACCTTATGCAAACTACTGCATCATGCTCATCTCCATCTACTCGGATGACGCCCGATGTAACTGCAGGATATACATAGAAATATCCTGATGATGCCGTTGCGATGGATTTTCTAACCTTAACGGATTCTCAATCCGCCAAACCTCCTGGGGTGACCCGATCTGCTTCCTGGACAACTTTCCAGACTCGAACTACCAACACAACCTAGCACATACCCATGCTAGGGTTCTCAGCACATCTTGACGACGATCTTGCACACCTGCATGCAAACAAACAAAAAATGCAGACTAATCCCTAAGCTATTAAACATGGCCATTCCATCGATTCGATGAATCAACCGGTGGAATGGATCAGCGAATCCATGAAACCACCAGAACAGCAAATCGATCACACAAAGGAATCCAAACAGAGAATTGACACAACAGGATCTCTTTATTGATTTTCAAAAGATGCAATACAATGCTCAGTCTTTCCCTCTGCCTCACTCTCTCCAAAGTCTGATCAATCCTATCCAATCTCAACCAAACCGCATGCATAAATAGGTTCTCCTGCGAGTACTACCGACTCGACTCCAAGCGGCTGGGAGCTTCCAAGCGGCTGGGAGGATCCAACCAGACATACAGCATAACAGCTGTCCTAACAACCTACCTAAAAATAGTATAGTATGGTCAACATGACCTTATTACATGCATTGGTCTTATAAGACCTTCTTGGAAACATTTACAAGACTTATAACAAACTAACTGCCTCATGGAGGTCAGCTGTCAGGTAGGTGCTCCTGCACCAATTAGGAATTTGTCAAAATCAAGATCTTTGATAAATGCATGTAGAGATACCATAGAAAAATGACATGAATGTGCCATTGCATTTCCTTCAATGTAAAATCAGATTTTAAAAGCTTTTCAAATTTGATGTCAAAAGACAAGTGCAAAAGAATGTATGAAAATGACTTAAAATGCTTGATTTTTTTGTACTTTTTCCAATGCAAATAAGTGAAACAAAGGGTGTTGTAAGGATTTTGATCAGGGGTAAAAAATTATATGTCTTATATCAGTCCAAAACAGCAATAATATCCTTCACAACACACTCTTGATGTGAATTTAAGATAATGCCAAGTCAAACTATAGTGAAAATATGTCGAAATAGGCACTGTTTTCACCAAAACTCAATGCAAAAGAGCATAACAAAGGGTGTTGTGAGGAAAGTGATGATGGAAAGAAAAGTATATCACTAATAACAGCCATTTAGTATCAAAATATCCAACACAACATACTTTTAGTGCCACTTAAGGTAAAACCCTAGTGAAATATTGCAAAAAATAGGCTATTTTTCACAGTTTTTTCAACTCCAAGACTTAGAAAAAGGGATGTTGTAATGAATTTTAGGAGGTGCAGCAAATAATACTAATTATATTAGTCAACTAAATCCATAAAATTTGTCACAACACACTTGGAGTGCAAACTAGGTCAAACCCTAGGGCAAAAATAGTCAAAATGTGTAGTTTTTTGCCAAATTTTCAATACAAGAGCCCGTTAAAAGGGTGTTGTGAAGATTTTTATGAGGGGAATAAAATTATTACCCTAATAAAATCCAATTAATTCATAAATACCATTCACAACACGTATATGGTGCAAATTTAGAGAATCGATAAGGCCAAATTTAGTGAAAATCGATGTTTTCAAGCCCTAGATTTTAGATCTTGACACAAAATGCTATGTGAATGTTTTGAAGTATGATTTATGATGAAAATTAAGTGTAATCATATCTGAAAATGATTTTAATATGCAAAATGCATATGCAAATTTAATGAAAATGCATGAAAATTTCTAGTTTTTGTTGAAATTTTCTATGCAAAATTGCAAATATTTTAAGTCTAAATGCAAATTTACACTAAAATGCAAGACCATAGACAAATGTTAATTTGAATGAGCCTCTAAAATCAGTAGAAAAATCTGAAAGAAAATTTTTCCTACTAACCCTAGATTTTGGAATTACTAGGTTTTATGAAAATTGTAAAAATTTCTACAAAAGCCTAGTAAATTAATGATGAAAATGCAATGCAAATTATTGAATTTTTGTGTTTTTCTGTAGTTTATATCAGATCTGATGCAAAAATCATGAATTAGGAAAATTTAGAAATAATTGATGCAATTTAGTGATCTATATGAAAATGCCAGCTAGGGTTTTCAAATTTTTGTAAATTTTTTAATTTTTTTGTAATTTTCTCAATGCAATAAGATGAAAGACTATATGAATGAATGAAATCAATCCAAATCTAAAGAAACACACTCAACAAGTTGCAATTTAAGTCCAAAAGCATGGGTTCACCAAAATTTTTAGGGTAAAATTGAGATTTGTTAACTTAGTGTTGTTAGATGTTTGAATCCTCCTTTCACCCTATACATTCAAGGATCTAGGGTTGAGTGGCAATTCACTATCATACCCTAGATCACTGTGAGATGTAGGCAAACTTGGATTATGGAATTTAATTATCAATTTCCCTTCTCTTATGCTCAATTAATCATTAAAACCCTAATTTCACAAATACGACTGTAAACGGAAGAATAACAGAAAAAGCTCTTGCAAAAGGAAGAAAAATATCAAATCATAGAGTACCTATTTTGGGGGTTTTGAGGTGGAAAATTTAGGGATAAAAGAGCGGGTGCCCAAGTCCGATGCTCTACTTTTTGTCTGGATCTAGAAACTCAGTCTGCAACCCCTCCCTGTTGTTCTAGAGATTTTCCTGTCACAGAAGTTGGAGGACTAAGGAGTGGATGCCCAAGTCCAGGGTGTTGCTTTTCCTTCTATTCTATAATTCTAACACTTCAAGATGCCTTCCTGCAACTTCACTTTTTCTAGCTCCGCAATCGGCAACCTACAACCATGAAAACTTTGGGAGGGGGTTGTGGTGTTTAGAGGCTTGCCTCAGTCAAGCCTCGGAGGACACTTGAGTCTCTAAACACCGTTGTTAGATATAGAGTGCATGCCCTTGTGAGGTAGAGGCAAAAACCAAAGGAAATGATGATGAAAACACAATATAATGTCACCTTGTAGTGAAGATATCATGGGAGGAAGATGTTCTTCATTCCATGATGAAATGGATGCTCAAATCTGCTCATGCAACACAATGAAATTCTTGAATCACCCTGAGAACACTTAAACATTACAATTGCCATCTAGTTTACAAATGAATGCCTAAACATTCTTATATATGCAACTACAAATACTCTAGCCAAGATTTTCATAATTTAAACTTACCGTGTCAGCATAGGACCCAAATAACGGTCACAAGCCAACACCCAAAAATTGGGACTGCCCCAAAATAGGGTAGGACTAGGGCATGGGTACCCAAGTCCTTCCCCCCTATTTTGGGTAGGGTAAAGCTCAAGGGGTCGTCCTAGGTCCCATTTTTCATGTTACCTAGGGCTCATTCCATTGAGATGCCAAATTATGAAGTAAGATGTCCTAAGTGCATGCAAAAGAGCCGAGAGCTAAACCTTATGAGGGAAAAGCCCCCAAGGGGACATTTTCTGATGTTACAGAAAGTAACCCAAGTCATTCTAGAATAATCATCAATAAGTAATATGAAATACCTTTCACCTTGTTAACTCTTCACACTTGTTGGACCACATAGATTAGTATGAATCAGTTCCAATGGCATTTAAGAAGAATACTCCTTGCTCTTGAAATTTTTCTTTTTTTTGCTTCCCCATTTGGCATTCCTTGCATAATGTGTTTGTAGGCTTGGTCATTTTAGGCATGTCTCTCACCACATGAATATAGATGATCTTTACCATATTGTAAAATTTGGTGTGTCCCATTCACTAGATTGAGCCAAATAGGCATGTTCTTCTATTTACCTCCTTTAGATGATAGATATCACCATATGACTTGATGCCTTCTGCAACTAGTTTTTCAGATCCTGCCTTCCTAATTTCACAACCCTTGGCATGAAAGGTGAGATTATATCCTTTTCTACACATCTAAATGACACTAAGAAGATTATGTTTTAGCCCTTTGACATAGAGGACATCCTCAGTCATGTTCTTCCCATCAATAGTTATGGCACCCTTTCCACAGATTTGTGTTGTCATCACCACCAAACTTAACAGCTCCACCATTCAACTTCTCATTGGTGATAAACTTCTCCTTGTCACCAATCATATCATTAGAGAAACCACTGTCAAGTACCCAAGCCTTGGCTTCTTCTCTTGCATGAAAGGCAATCCATACAACCATTGATCTATCATTTTTTTGGTCAGCTTGCAAGGTATCAGTCTTTTCTCCTTTCCAAATATCATCCTTCTTGTGACCAACATACAAAACCATGAAAAGTGTTTCATCATTTGAGTTATCATGATCCTCATCTTCTAAAGAACTATTGCTCTCTGTAGAATATAGTCTCCTTTTGAACTTGTCTCTCTTGTTACTGCCCCTTGATTCTTTAAAAGGACATTTAGAAGAAAAATGACCAATCTTTCCACAATTGAAACATTTGAAGGGTAACTTACCTTTGTATTTGTCGGTGCCTTTCTTCAATGTCCTTACAAAGTTTTCTTCTAGCTCATCCCAGTCATCATCTTGATCAGGTACTTCATCTTCTATTTTCTTACTTGCTTTGAATGCTTCTTCCTTCTTTGGAGCACCTTTGATAAATTCTCTCATTTTAAAGGCTATGAGAGAGCCAAACAATTGATCTATTATGTATTTATTCAAATCGTAAGATTCCTCAATGGAAAACACCTGATGACTATATGATTTAGGAAGAGATCTCAAAACCTTATACATAATTGCATCTTCTTTCACTTCCCCACCAAAACCTCTAATGCCATTGGCTATTTCATCCACTTGGAGCATGTAATGTGCAATGTCTTCATCTCATGTCATCCTTAGGGTTTCAAATTTGCTCTTAAAAATTTGCATCTTGGCTTGCTTCACTTTACTATCTCCTTCATAAATACTTTCAATTTTGTTCTAGACATCCTAAGAAGATGTACAACCCATTACCTTCAAAAGTTTTAAATTAGCTAGCCCACTCATGATAGCATTCTTTGCCTTGGCATTGTTATCATACAACTTAATCTCATATGCATCTATAGGATCATTAGTAGGAACAGTGTAACCCTTCTTGATTGATTGCTTCCAAAAGGAATAATTTGTTCCAACAAACATAGGTACCTTGAGTGATCCATTATTGGCCATCCTGGACCTTCCTCATGTGGTTAAGATTCTTTTGAGTAACTTGGCTTTGATAACAATTGTTGGTTCACACACTGGGATACTAAGAGGGGGGGGCAAATCAGTATATAAATAAACTTCAAATCCTTTGAAGCAGATTAAAACTTAAGCATTACAACATTAACATAAACATGAAAGATCAATACAATGGACATCAACATATAACACTAGATATACATGGAAAACCCAAGAAGGGAAAAACCATGGTAAGGATAAACTCACAATAAATGAAGCTCAAAATAATAACTTTATTTTAGGGCTACAACCCAAAGAAGCTACTACTCCATGCTGACTTTATTTTAGGGCTACAACCCAAAGAAGCTACTACTCCCTAAAAACGTTGCTTTAGGGTCACTCCCAAGGAAGCTGCAACTCCATGCATACTTTGTTTTAGGGCTACAACCCAAGGAAGAAACTACTCCTAGATATGATAACAAACTTAGAAATGACTACAGTATGACACTCCTACCACCTGAAAACTAACATTGAAGCTCACACCTTTGATGATTGGATCAATTAGTCACACTCTTCACTTCCCTCCTATCAAAAAAATTTCTTCAAGATGAATCAGGACAACCTCTAACTCTTCTTCTCTTTCTCCTTTAGTCGCACCTCATAATGCATGTAATTCATACTCTACCTTTTACACATTCATATTTTTATCTTCATAATCATACCTCACCTAGACCAACTAGGTTTTGATGCAGGAGCATCCCAGGTTGCTGAGCAATCTTGTATCAACCAAAAATATTTGTATTCTTTTGTTTTCTTTCATTTCTAGTTCAGTTCAGTCATTTGTAGTTTTAGCATTTTGTACTTCAATTTGTTGCATCCTCATATTAGAGCTTGTGGAGTAGGACTTAGCATCTACATAGTGTCATCTACATCATATTCATAATTCAAGTTATTTGGATTTGTTTCCTGAAAGTTACCGCTATTAGAAGATCATTAGTTTTCACATAACAGAGCATTCAAGAAGTTAGTTAGAAGGAGAAGGTTTGCAGAGCATTTCCATGACTTGCGGAGCCTAATGGAACATCATACATGACACATAAGGACTAAATACACCTCCCTTGAGGTCCTCACCAAGCTTCATTGATTTGTAGAGAAATACCATATGTTGTAGGATGACTTACTTGTTTCTACATGCTACATCTTTCATTGGAGTTTGCAACTTCTTGTGGCTGGCTCGGAGGATTCTATAAGCTTGAAGATGATATATATAGGTCTCCTACATTCATTGGGATTTTAGTATTTTGAGAATGTGATTTAGAAAATAGATTTCTTTTCGAAAGGCACTTCAATACCCTATCTTTCATATCTATTGTAACACAGAAAGCATGCCTGTGAGCCCTTTGATTGTAGCCCGCATGTTGCCAGCATATGAGCATTCTAATCTTTTACTATATTGAATATACAAATCTTCCATTGCATTCTATAATTGTGTTCTTTCTATTGTATTTAGTCTAGCTGCATGGTCTAGACAATTCATTCTTTGGACCCTCCATCCATGACTACACCAAGTGGTATCAAAGTGAAGTTTTCCATCCTTTGGGAAGTGAAGGCATTTTGGAAGATCTTATGGTGAATAGAGCACTGACTGAGGTAGTCTACTTGTGTCTGTCAATAAAGCATTGATTGTGAGGTAGTTGCAGCCCTGTAGTCAGATTGCCAAATTGAGGTAGTTGCACCAGATCCTAGGAAGAGATGCTGCTAAGAAGGATGCCTATAATGACCAATATTGCTGGAATAATGGAAGAAATGATAGAGATGATGAGGACAATGAAGGTTAGATTGGATGTTGTAGAAGAAGA
Source organism: Cunninghamia lanceolata (assembly GCA_027924645.1). Classification (NCBI taxonomy): domain Eukaryota; kingdom Viridiplantae; phylum Streptophyta; class Pinopsida; order Cupressales; family Cupressaceae; genus Cunninghamia; species Cunninghamia lanceolata. Next base: position 23,852,210 of record BSBN01000377.1, on the reverse strand, counting down.
TAGAAGAAGAGGAATAAACCCTAGACATGATGCTAAAAGTGATGACATGAATTTCAATCAGCTGACCAAAATGAAGAAGCCCTAGAAGAAGAAGAATTTGATCAAGTAAAGATGTTGAAAGCTATTTCTAAGACTGGTAAGATACCTAGAATGGAAATACTAAACTATACTAGAAATTTGAATCTAAAGGAGTTGATTGATTGGATAAATGACTTGGAGGAATACTTTGAATATGAATAAATTGAAGATCCAGAGAGAGTAAGATTTGCAAAGACTAAGTTGAAAGGACATGTTCCTCTTTTGGTGGAAAGAAGTTCAATTCGATAGAAATAGGAGTTGAAAAATTAGTTCATACCTGCTAACTATGAGATAGAATTGTTGAAGAGATTTCAAAACCTAAGACAAAAAGAGAAATATGTGAAGGAGTATACTAAAGAATTTCATAAGATGAACATAAGGATTGGACATAATAAAGCAAGCAAGGAGAAAGTGGTAAGATACATAAATGGACTGAGGATGAATATTCAAGAAGAACTAAATTTGGTAAGGATTACAATAATAGAAGAAGCATATCAGTTTGCATTGAAAGTTGAAGACAAGTTGAATAAGAAGCATGAGCACAGACAGAGAGGTAGAGGACGTAAATTTCAAAGAGGCAAAACATATTCCAGAGTAGAAAACCTTATGCCGAGCAGAAAAAAGAATGTAGCCCATATCAAAAGGAAGAAAAGGACAATAATTCATACTATAGATGGAGAGATGACAAAAGTTTCTACCACAACAATAGAGTGAATCATAATTCTTACTGCAATGAAGGATATGGGAGAGATGAAAGAGTATTTGATAAGAGATCATTTAGAGGAACTTGTTTTAAGTGTGGAGGTGAAGGACATAGAGCATTTGAATGTCATCAGGGAAGTACAAGCAAGAGAACAAAGAATAGTGCAAGAGCAACTTATGCAGAGGAAGAACCTATTGGATCACCTAGTTTAGTGGGAAATCTAGAGAAAGGAGAATCATTGGTCATGAGGAGAGCATTATTTCAAGTAGAGAAAACTGAGGAACCACCGCAAAGAAAAAGTTTGTTCCAGACCAAATGCAAATCAAGAGGTAAATAATGAAAGGTTATCATTGATAGTGGTAGTATAGATAATTTGGTTTCAAAAGAGATGGTGACTAAGATAAACCTAGAGAGATTGAAGCACCCTAAGCCCTACAAGATAGCATGGATTCAAGATGAGCATAAGGTATTGGTGAGTGAACAATGTTTGTTAAAATTTTATATAGGATCTTATAATGATGAGGTATTGTGTGATATTATGCCAATGGATGTATGTCATATATTATTGGGTAGACCATGGCAATATGATAGAAAGGATATACATGATGGGAGAAAGAATACTTATACTATAACATCAAATGGGAAGAAGCATATCTTGATACCTTTGGAGGATGAGCCTAAAAGTGAAGTATGTGGAACTACTAGAATTTGTTTAGTTGATGGAAGGAAATTTTTGGATGTATTGAGACATGAGAATATGTGTTTTGCTTTGATTCCTAAGAAGTACGAAACCCTAAGTACTAAGACTGTTACCAGAAAAGAAGAAGAAACACCGCCAGAGGAGATAACTGAATTGTTAATAGAGTACCAAGATATCATATCAAATAATGTACCTAAAGGATTGCCACCACTTTGAAGTATTAGTCATCATATGGACCTTATACTAGGAGCTAGTTTTCCTAACAAAGAAGCACACTGGATAACACCAACAGAGAATTCAGAGCTGAATAGACAAATACAAGAGCTGTTGAGGAGAGGATTGATCAAAGAAAGTTTAATCCAATGTGTGGTACCTACAGTACTAGAATGAAGAAAGATGGAGGATGGAGGATGTGTACAGACTCTAGAGAAATAAATAAGATCATAGTTAAGTATAGATTTCCATTGCCAAGGATGGATGCCATTATGGACTATTTGAGTGGAGCAAAGTATTTCACAAAAATAGACTTGAAGAGTGGGTACCATCATATCAGGATCATAGAAGGAGATGAGTGGAAGACTGCATTCAAGACAAATGAGGGATTATATGAATGGTTAGTGATGCCTTTTGGATTAACTAATGCACTGAGTACTTTCATGGGATTGATCAATGAGGTTTTGAATAAATTCTTGGGTAAGTTTGTTATTGTATACTTGGATGATATTTTGACTTTCAGTACTTAAAACAAAAGAACATTTGTGGCATATTAGACAAGTATTTTAGAGGTTGAGATAAGAGAAATTGTTGATAAACATTAAGAAATATAGTTTCATGAAGGAAGAATTGGTATATCTAGGAGTTATGATTTCTATGAAAGGATTGAAGATGAACCCTGAAAAAGTTAGAGCAATTGTTGAGTGGCCAACACCTGTGAACATTGGGGAGGTAAGATCATTTCATGGATTAGCAAGTTTCTATCAGAAGTTAATCAAAAAATTTAGTACAGTATGCACACCTATGACAGAGACAATGAGAGGTGGCAGAAAGGATTTTAAGTGGACATTAGGAGCAAATAAGAGTTTTGAATTGTTGAAGAAGAATGTGACAGAGAAACCAATGTTAGCATTCCCAGATTTCAACAAAGTATTTCAAGTAGATTGTGATGCTAGTGGAAATGCAATAGAAGTAGTATTAAGTCAAGAAGGGAGACCAGTAGCATATTTCAGTGAGAAGTCGAAGCATGCATGGAGAAGATATTTAGTTTATGATTGGGATTTCTATGCCATAATTCAAGCTTTGAAGAAGTGGAGACATTACTTGTTACCAAATGAATTTGTGTTTTATACTGATCATCAAGCTTTATAGTATTTGAATAGTCAAGGAAAGTTGAATTAGAGACATATGAGATGGGTAGAGTTCATGCGGAGTTACACATTTGTATTGAAGCATAGGAGTGGGAAGTCAAACAAAGATGCAGATGCATTGAGTAGAAGAAGGAATTTGCTGACAAAGATGAGAGTAGAAGTATTAGGATTTGAAGAACTAAAGCACATGTATGAAGAGGATCTTGATTTTGCAGAAGCATGGAGAGCATGTAATGAACCTGTTGTGACAGATATAAGTAAGTGGCTAGACTATTTCATTCAGGAGGATATGGTGTTCAAAGGAAATCAGATGTGTATACCTAGGAGTTCAATGAGGGACAATTTGATCAAGGAGAAGCATAGTGGTGGATTAGCAGGACATTTTGGGATTGACAAGACAATAGCTTTGATAAGTGAACATTATTTTTGGCCTCAAATATATAAGGTTGTAAGGAAGTTTGTTCAGAGTTGCAGAATATGTCAAGTTGCAAAAGGGAGTAGTTAGAATACTAGTTTGTATAAATCTTTGACAGTATCAGTGAGACCTTGGGAAGACATAAGCATCAATTTCATATTAGGTTTGCCAAGAACATAGAGGGGATATGGTGTAGGAGCACCTACCTGACAGCTGGCCTTCATGAGGCAGTTAGTTGTTTTAGGTCTTGTTTATGTTTCCAAGAAGGTCTGATAAGACCAAATGCATGTAATAAGGTCATGCTGATCATGATAAGATCATGCTGACCATGCTTTTACTATTTTTAGGTAGTTTGTTAGAACAACTGTCATGCTGTAGGACCGGTTGGATCTCCCAGCCGCTTAGAGAGATTTCCCAGCCGCTTGGAGTCAGGTCAGTAGTACTCATAGGAAAATCTATTTAAGCATGAGGATCGGTTGATATTGCATAGATCATCGATTAGACTTTGCGAGAGGAGAGACTGAATATTGTAATAGCATCTTTTGAAATCGAATAAGAGATCTTGTTCTGTTCAATTTCTGTTTGGTCTCTATTGTTTAATCGATTTACTGCATCTGGGTGGTTTTCATGGATTCACTGATCCATTCCACTGGTTGATTTGTCTGATCGGTGGAATGGTTATGTACAGTAGGGTAGGCGTTAGTTTGTTTGTTCGCATGCAAGTGTGCAGGATCGCGGCTGAAAGGTGTTGAAGACCCTAGCATGGGCATGTGCTAGGTCGAGTTGATAAAGTGTGGAAGATCACCCTGGAAGTGGATCGAATCGTCCCAGGAGGTTCGGCGGATCAGAACAGTGAAAATCCGCTAAGGTTGAAAAGTCGTTAAAACGGCATCATCAGGATATTTCTGCTTATATCCTGCAGTGCTTCGGGCATCATCATCTGAGTAAGAGGAGATCGGCATGATGCAGTTGAGTGCATGAAGTGAATGTGCGTCGGGGTGATCATCATCAGGAGGGCTGAGGAGGAGCGTATCGGCATCAGGTTGAAGATTGGGTTGATCGCAGGCCGAAAAAGCTAAGTTTGGCCAATAGCAGGATATGACGTCATCATCATCAGGATGTTTCGGAGCAGTAGGATATTGAGGAGCTTCAGGTGATGTCATCGTCATCAGGATATCCGTCATCAGGATATCAGGTGACGTAAGCATCAAAGGGAAGGTGCGAGAAGTGAAGGTTGGTCATCATCAGGATAAATGGGAGGAACCGGATGTTCTTTATCCTGTTGATTATCATGATGTTGAATATCATGATGCTGAAGATAGTGAAGGTGGAAGTTGTCGCTGAAGTGAACAGTGGACGTCAGGAGGATGTTTGTGCTGGACGAACATGATGATGCTATCGATAATCGAGTAAGGTGATGCTGTTGACATGCGAAAGAGCGAAGGCTTGTCATCAGGAGGATATCGGTCGGCACAGGAAATATGATGATGCTGACAGTGTTAAGCAAAATATGATGATGATGATGAGGATGATGATGATGATGCTGGGCTGCAGACATCCATACTGTATTGTAAGGTTATAGTGTGGGTGCCTCAGCATCATAGTGGTATCAGAGCTCAGCAAAAGGTCTGGGCTGTTGTGTGTTGATTCTGTCACCGAAAGGGCAGAGGTAGAGTTGATTGTGTGTTGTGTGTTGAGTGAGAGGTTGACAAAATACCTCCTAAAGGTAGTGGTACTGCAAGGGAATTGCAGGAGATGAAGGAAAAACATGCTAGAGAGATGAGGAAGATGAAGGAGCTTGCTGAAGCACTTCAAGCCAGGCTTACAGCCCTGGAAAAGAACAAAAAGAGGGAAGTGGCAGACAGTGAGTCTGAAGAAGATGAAGATACTGTTGAAGAGTATGAAGAGGTAGCTGAAGATCTGGATGCTGAAGACCAGAAATTTGCAAAACTGTTAAAGGCAGTACAGAGTGATAAACCTAAGGTAAAGGTTGATGCTTCCAAGTATACTGGAAGCTTGAATGAAGATGAGTTACTGGATTAGATTGCTGCACTTGATAATCACTTTGAATGTGAAGATGTTGCTGAGGATCAGAAGGTAAAGATTGCAAAGACCAAGTTAGGAGGTCATGCTTTGGTATGGTGGGATTATGTACAATCTGAGAGAAGGAAACAAGGGAAGTCAAAGATCACTTCATGGGATAAGATGGTAGCAAGGATCAAAGGTAAATTCTTGCCAAGGGATTATGAAATCCAGATGTTTAAGAAGCTGCAATTTTTAAGGCAGAAGGAAAGGGATGTGAAGACATATACTGAGGAGTTTTATAAGTTGAGTATGAGATCTGGTCATCATGAGAATGAGGTAGAGAAGGTGGCTAGGTACTTGGCTGGTTTGAGATTTAACATACAGGATGAGTTAGTTTTAGCTAACCCTAAGAATGTGGAGGATTGTTATCAAATGGCAATCAGGATTGAAGAAAAGATGAATAGAGGACATGATAAATCCATGAGAGGAAGAGGAAACAATATGAGGGGAAGAGGAGCAGCCCCTACACAAAAGCAAACCAATGAGGGTCAAGAAGACACTGGTAAAGGACAGGGACAGTCTGATTTCAGAGGTGGATGGAAAGGTAATAGAGGTAGATTTGGAGGTGGTAGAGGTTCTACTACATTTTCAGGAAAATGTTACACCTGTGGTGAGTTTGGTCATCCATCTTTCAAATGTCCAGAAAATAAAGGTTCATCATCCAGAAATGATAGAACAAATGACAAGAGGGTACAACTTGTACAAGAAGAGACAGTAGAGCAAAGTGTGCAGAGTTCAAACACTTATCAAAAGGATAAGGAGCCTGATAATTATGCATACCCAGAGAGTGGAGAGTCCGTGATGATGAGAAGAACAGTGACTACCATGAAGGTACATGACAAAGAATCCCCACAAAGAAGATCTCTTTTCAAGACCATATGCAAGAGCGAAGGTAAAAAATGTAAGGTTGTCATTGATACTGGTTCAACAGACAACATGGTATCTCAGGAGATGGTGGATAAACTGAATTTGGAAAGGATTCCACATCAACACCCTTACAAGGCATCTTGGGTGAGTGATAGTCAATCACTTTTTGTCTCTGAACAGGCATATGTGGATTTTCAGATTGGAGCATATCAGGATAGAATTTTGTGTGATATTTTGCCCATGGAATGTTGTCACCTACTGTTGGGTAGACCATGGCAATTTGATAGAAGGGTACTGTATGATGGGTATGCTAATACCTATACCATCAAGAAAGATGGGAAGACTACGAAGTTGATGCCATTGCAGGCAGATGCTGCAGCATAGGGGGCAACCAAAATCATTTTAATGGGAAAGAAAGAGTCTATGCAGATGCCTATAGGAGCAGGCATCAAGGCAGTTGAGGATACTGCAGGAAAAGAAGTTCAGGACAACAGGTTGAAGAAAGTTTTAGTTGTGACTGACAGAGGTCAGCAATAGGTGCAGAACCAGGTTTGCAAACAGCCACCAGTTAAGGGGAATGACAAGGATGTTGTCATAGTTGGGACTATTGCTTGTCCTATAAAGATTGAAAGGGAGACAGAATTAAACATTGCAGAAGTTCAAGAGGCAGTTCAGACAGAGGTTCTGGTCAGACAACCTGACAAACACAGGGTATGTGAGAGACAGGCCTACATTGACAGGCATGAGGATTTACTTGCCAGAAAGCAAGTTACAGTGCCGAAGACTTGGAGCAGCCAAGAGCCAGCAGAGGACAAAGCTGGAACAGTTCAGCATATTGCAAAGGCAAAGTGTAAAGGTGGAGGACTTCCACATACTAAACTCATGGGACATGAGTTCTTTTCTGTTGGGGAGTATGGTGCAGGAGCACCTACCTGACAGCTGGCCTTCATGAGGTAGTTAGTTGTTTTAGGTCTTGTTTATGTTTCCAAGAAGGTCTGATAAGACCAAATGCATGTAATAAGGTCATGCTGACCATGCTTTTACTATTTTTAGGTAGTTTGTTAGAACAGCTGTCATGCTGTAGGACCGGTTGGATCTCCCAGCCGCTTAGAGAGATTTCCCAGCCGCTTGGAGTCGGGTCAGTAGTACTCGTAGGAAAATCTATTTAAGCATGAGGATCAGTTGATATTGCATAGATCATCGATCAGACTTTGCGAGAGGAGAGACTGAATATTGTAATAGCATCTTTTGAAATCGAATAAGAGATCCTGTTCTGTTCAATTTTTGTTTGGTCTCTATTGTTTAATCGATTTACTGCATCTGGGTGGTTTTCATGGATTCACTGATCCATTCCACTGGTTGATTTGTCTGATCGGTGGAATGGTTATGTACAGTAGGGTAGGCGTTAGTTTGTTTGTTCGCATGCAGGTGTGTAGGATCGCGGCTGAAAGGTGTTGAAGACCCTAGCATGGGCATGTGCTAGGTCGAGCTGATAAAGTGTGGAAGATCACCCTGGAAGTGGATCAAATCATCCCAGGAGGTTCGGCGGATCAGAACAGTGAAAATCTGCTAAGGTTGAAAAGTCGTTAAAACGGCATCATCAGGATATTTCTGCTTATATCCTGCAGTGCTTCGGGCATCATCATCCGAGTAAGAGGAGATCGGCATGATGCAGTTGAGTGCATGAAGTGAATGTGCGTCGGGGTGATCATCATTAGAAGGGCCGAGGAGGAGCGTATCGGCATCAGGTTGAAGATTGGGTTGATCGCGGGCCGAAAAAGCTAAGTTTGGCCAACAGCAGGATATGACATCATCATCATCAGGATATACGTCATCAGGATGTTTCAGAGCAGTAGGATATTGAGGAGCTTCAGGTGACATCATCGTCATCAGGATATACGTCATTAGGATATCGGGTGACGTAAGCATCAAAGGGAAGGTGCGAGAAGTGAAGGTTGGTCATCATCAGGATAAATGGGAGGAACCGGATGTTCTTTATCCTATTGATTATCATGATGTTGAATATCATGATGCTGAAGATAGTGAAGGCAGAAGTTGTCGCTGAAGTGAACAGTGGACGTCAGGAGGATGTTCGTGCTGGACGAACATGATGATGCTGTCGATAATCGAGTAAGGTGATGTTGTTGACATGCGAAAGAGCGAAGGCTTGTCATCAGGAGGATATCGGTCGGCACAGGAAATATGATGATGCTGACAGTGTTAAGCAAAATATGATGATGATGATGAGGATGATGATGATGATGCTGGGCTGCAGACATCCATACTGTATTGTAAGGTTATAGTGTGGGTGCCTCAGCATCATAGTATGGTGCAGGAGCACCTACCTGACAGCTGGCCTTCATGAGGCAGTTAGTTGTTTTAGGTCTTGTTTATGTTTCCAAGAAGGTCTGATAAGACCAAATGCATGTAATAAGGTCATGCTGATCATGATAAGATCATGCTGACCATGCTTTTACTATTTTTAGGTAGTTTGTTAGAACAGCTGTCATGCTGTAGGACCGGTTGGATCTCCCAGCCGCTTGGAGAGATTTCCCAGCCGCTTGGAGTTGGGTCAGTAGTACTCGTAGGAAAATCTATTTAAGCATGAGGATCGGTTGATATTGCATAGATCATCGATCAGACTTTGCGAGAGGAGAGACTGAATATTGTAATAGCATCTTTTGAAATCGAATAAGAGATCCTGTTCTGTTCAATTTCTGTTTGGTCTCTATTGTTTAATCAATTTACTGCATCTGGGTGGTTTTCATGGATTCACTGATCCATTCCACCGGTTGATTTGTCTGATCGTTGGAATGGTTATGTACAGTAGGGTAGGCGTTAGTTTGTTTGTTCGCATGCAGGTGTGCAGGATCGCAGCTGAAAGGTGTTGAAGACCCTAGCATGGGCATGTGCTAGGTCGAGCTGATAAAGTGTGGAAGATCACCCTGGAAGTGGATCGAATCATCCCAGGAGGTTCGGCGGATCAGAACAGTGAAAATCCGCTAAGGTTGAAAAGTCGTTAAAACGGCATCATCAGGATATTTCTGCTTATATCCTGCAGTGCTTCAGGCATCATCATCCGAGTAAGAGGAGATCGGCATGATGCAGTTGAGTGCATGAAGTGAATGTGCGTCGGGGTGATCATCATCAGAAGGGCCGAGGAGGAGCGTATCGGCATCAGGTTGAAGATCAGGTTGATCGCGGGCCGAAAAAGCTAAGTTTGGCCAACAGCAGGATATGACGTCATCATCATCAGGATATACGTCATCAGGATGTTTCAGAGCAGTAGGATATTGAGGAGCTTCAGGTGACGTCATCGTCATCAGGATATATGTCATCAGGATATCGGGTGACGTAAGCATCAAAGGGAAGGTGCGAGAAGTGAAGGTTGGTCATCATCAGGATAAATGGGAGGAACCGGATGTTCTTTATCCTGTTGATTATCATGATGTTGAATATCATGATGCTGAAGATAGTGAAGGCGGAAGTTGTCGCTGAAGTGAACAGTGGACGTCAGGAGGATGTTCGTGCTGGACGAACATGATGATGCTGTCGATAATCGAGTAAGGTGATGCTGTTGACATGCGAAAGAGCGAAGGCTTGTCATCAGGAGGATATCGGTCGGCACAGGAAATATGATGATGCTGACAGTGTTAAGCAAAATATGATGATGATGATGAGGATGATGATGATGATGCTGGGCTGCAGACATCCATGTTGTATTGTAAGGTTATAGTGTGGGTGCCTTAGCATCAGGATATGATTCTATATTTGTAGTAATGGAAAATTTTTCAAATATGTCACATTTAATTTCTTGTAAGAAGACAAATGATGCAGTGCATGTTGCTAACCTATTTTTCAAAGAGATTGTGAGATTGCATGGATTACCTAAGAGTATAGTTTTAGATAGGGATACAAAATTCATTGGATATTTTTGGAGGACATTGTGGAAGAAGATGAAGACAGACCTAAAGTTCAGCACAACATTTCATCCACAGATAGATGGACAAACTGAAGTGGTAAATAGGAGTTTGGGTAACTTTTTGAGATGTTTAGTAGGAGATAAGGCAATAATTTGAGATCTAATTCTACTGCAAGCAGAGTTTGCATACAATAATTCAGTGAATAGGAGTACATGGAAGACGATATTTGAAGTTATGATAGGAGGGAAACCAAGAGGAGTTGTAGAGTTAAGAGACATTAGTATGGAGAGTAAGAGAAGTATAGAGGTAGAAGAATTTGTAGGATACATGGAGACACTACATAATCAAGTCAAGAAGCATTTGGAGGAGATGAATAGTAAATATAAGGGGCAAGTAGATGAGAAGAGGAGACATAAAGAATTTTTAGTAGGAGATGCAGTAATGGTATATCTAAGGAAGGAGAGATTTCCAATAGGGACATACAATAAGTTGAAGATGAAGAAGTTTGGACCATGTAAGATTCTTAAGAAGTTTGATTTAGGGAATGCATATGAAGTGGAGCTATCAGAGACATTTGGTATATCACCTATATTCATCATTGCAGACCTATATCAGTATCATGAAGGAGAATCAAGTGACAGCATTGGAGAAGGATTAGTTACCACAGCAACCACCAGAGCAGATGGAACACATCTTGGACAACAGAGTTGGACACAGTACCAGAGGCAAGTAGTACAAAGAATATTTGGTAAAGTGGAAAGGAACGATGAAAGAAGATTCATCATGGATTTCTCAAACTGAGGTAGACTACTTTGGTTTTCCTCTAGCCCAAGCAAAGTGAACACTCAGTTTTTCAACAATCCTAAGTGTCTAATGCAGGAGCATCCTAGGTTACTGAGCAATTTTCCATCAACCAAAAATATTTGCATTTTATTGTTTTCTTTCATTTGCAATTTAGTTCGGTCATTTGCAGTTTCAACATTTTATACCGCAATTTGCCACATCCTCATACCAAGGCTTGTGGGGTAGGACTTAGCATCTAAATAGTGTCATCTACATCATATTCATATTTCAAGTGATTTGGATTTGTTTCTTAAAAGTTACAACTATCATAAGATCATTAGTTTTCATAGAACAAAGCATTCAAGCAGTTAGTTGGAAGGAGAAGGTTTGCGAAGCAAATCCGTGACATACAGAGCCTAATGAAACATCATAATTGACACATAAGGACTAGATAGACCTCCCTTGATGTATGTACCAAGTTTCATTCATTTACAGAGCAATACCATATATTATAGGTTGACCTATTTGTTTCTACACACTACATCTTTCAGTGGAGTTTGTAACTTCTTGTGGCCAATGCAGAGGATTCTATAATATTAAAGATGATATATATAGATCTCCTAGATGCATTAGGAATTAGGTAGTTTTAGAATTTGATTTAGAAATATTTCTTTCCAGAAGGTACTTCAATGCCCTATCTTTCATATCTATTGTAACCCAAAAAGCAGGCCTATGAGCCCTTTGTTTGTAGCCCGCATGTTGTCGACATATGAGCATTGTAATTCTTTTCTATATTGAATATATGAATTTTCCCTTGTAGCCTATAATTGTGTTGTTTCTCGTTGTGTTTACTCTAGCTGTATGGTTTACATAGTTCATTCTTTCGACCCTCCATCCATGATTGTAGCAGTTTACAATATATACATGATATTACATTGATTTTATTACAAGTAGGATAATACAACAAGAATATTACATTTTACAAGTCAGCCAGAGATTATACAACATGAAACATGCATAGGGAAAGCCCTATCATGAACAACATGCTACTCTAGAAGGAACCACATGCTTTGTGGATCCCAATTAATGATTAGTCCAGTCCTAAACATCCTTCACATCATCATTCCTCAAGGAATCACCTTCGTACACATCACTCATTTGGAATAGGATGGCCTTAAGTAGGAAGACATGAAACTTGATGTATAATGGTCACTATCACTTGAAAGCCTTGTGCATTACTGGGAACATGAAGGATCATCATGAAATTCTTCCAGATGAGTCTTCATGACTCATACAACACCTTCATATATACCTATGACTCCACACATCAAAGACATTGTGCTGCATACCTTAAAATATGCACACAAAGATCAAATAGTTATGTAGAACACTCTGTAACACATTATCGTTGAGAAACTGACCTTGTGGAACACTAAACCATCTAAATCTACAAGGATGCATGCAATACACATCCCTAAACATGTCCACAAAATTGCATAGGTAATTCTTCTCTTCTGGAGGAATGTGGAGCATTTCAACAAGCCTTCAACACATCTTTTCTCAGATGGAATACAGACTAGAACTCCACCACTTATAACTTTCACTGCTGAGGGTGTAGAGACCTAAAACATTGGAAATAACACCTCTATTAGATACTAAACTTACCTTCTAAACTGCAAGACCTTATTTTCAAATGCAGAGAAATGCAGAGCCAAAGATTGTAGTACAATGAATACCTTCTTTAGAAACAACACTATCTCCAACCTGTCAATTGCAAAACACTCTTCTGGTAATCCAAACAATATAAAACTTGGAACATACATGCTTTGACACTATATGAAGGTCTCTTACAATTTGTAGAGATACAACATTAAAAGCATGAAAATACGAAGTAATCTCCTAGATAGTCTTCAAAACAATCTTCCTGTAGTAGAAACTTTCACCAACATCCAGAGGCAGAAAATTCTTTATATCAACACATACATTCTTAGGAACAAAAAGAGAGACCATACAATATGCTTCAGACCATCAGTAACATCTCCCCAACATCAGTAACACATCTAATCATCTTAGTGCTTCTAATTCCCATATTAGTATGTCTTCTTTGTTATCAACAAACATACTTAATGAATATAGTCTCTACTGACTAAGAGCTTTAGGAACATGACATCCAACCATGAACTTCTAATTCCCATTTTAATATGTCTTCTCTTTAGCCACCAGATAGGACATGACATCCAACCATAAACTATATCTTCTCTAATGGATGGGGACATGTCATCCAACCATGAACTTGTAATTCCCATCTTAATATATCTTCTTTAGGACATGGCATCATGAACACCATCACACATTCATGACAATGTTGACATCAATGACAACCTTAAGAACCATATGTGTAACAATTTACACATATTGGTGTGTTATTTGGCACATCACATGGCATCTTTGGTTGGAGATAATTTGGGCACCACTTTTGGGTGGTCTTGGCTCATGGTTTTGTAATTACCGTTGATGGTTTACTATAATCTATCTCTTATATATTAGGAGGTTGAGATGGAGGTTGAATGTAAGAGTCTTATAGATGTTGAGTTGCCTCTGGATCTTTGATTAGCTATACTCCAATGAAAGCTTTATTTGCAAGTATATTTTAATCATTTTGATTCATGAATAATATATTGGGTGGCTTTGGAGTGTGGGTTTTTTCTCTCGAAGGGGCTTCCCCATGTAATTACTGTGTTGTGGTATGATTTCTATTTGTGTTTATTTCTATAACTATTTTAAAGATTTGAAAAGTGCTACAAATCCCTCCCCTCAAGATTAGTGTAGGAAGTTATTTTTCTACGTTAGCTTCCTTATAGAACCAACTGGAATTACTAGAAATTTGATCACCAACTCTTGCAAGAAAAAACAAGAAGAAAACCAATGAACAAAGAAAAGCAATATTTTTGGTTGATGAGTATTTCTCATGGGCCCAGGATTCTCCTACGTCATCTTAGTTGACTCTTTTAGTTTGACCATTGGTTTCAAGATGGTAAACTAACCTAAAATTTAGCTTGGTACAAAAATTAGAGGTTAAAGTTATCTAAACCCTTGAGGTAAACAACTTATCTCTACTAGAGGCTATAATAGTTGGTACACCATTAAGACATGCAATTCCATTCACAAATTTTGTTATCAAAATAACAATATAATTGGTTATCTTTTCAAGAATGTAAGGGATAACTTTTTTTAGCTTGTTAATAATAACAAAAGAATCATGCTTACTTTAAGAACTAGGGAACCTAGTTAAAAAATCCATATAAATTATGTCCCATATATGTTATGGAACATCATGTGCATAGAATATATTTTTAGGGCCACACTACTTAGATTTTAGTTTTTGACATTTCAAGCATCTAGCTACATATTTGACTACTTTTCCTTAATAGAAGGCTAGAAATAGCATTATTTCATTTCCTATAACACTTTATTTTTACCAAGATGTACATAGTATGGTGTTGTATGCACATCATCTAGCAGAATTTTTCTCAATTTACTATAAAGGAATATAAATCATCTCATTTTGCCTTAATTTGAGTCAAAGGAAAAACCATAATGTTTAGCATTTTCTACCTTTTTACTACAATTTTTTTGATACACAAGATCATTTTTTGCTATTACTACGCTTTCTACCTTATTTTAGACTACAAATGTGACATGTCAACGACATATATTTATCTATTGAGTGTAAAAATAACATGATTTTATTTCCTCTTTACATAAAAGATGTTGACTTGTAATAATGACTCAATAGTTCTAGCCACCATCATTGTTGAATATTAATATCTTCTTTCTTGAAAATATATTCCATGTTCTATAGAGCTTCTCATTTCTATTACAAATATAGGAGATGGCCAATCAATAATGGCATTGATATTTGTAGGATTAACACTCACTCCCTTGTGAGAAATTACATGTCTTAAGTAACGTATTTACTTTTGAAAGAAAGCACATTTAGATAGTTTTACATAAATCATTTGTTGCATCAAATGCTACAAAACTACACTTGAATGTCTCGCATGTTGTAGTTGGTTTCTTGAATAAATTAGGATATCATCAATTTAGTTCAATACAATCTTATCTATCATGTATTTAAACAAACTATTAATTAGATTCATGACTTCTACAAGTGCATTATACATTGTGCCCTACAAACACACCCCATTTTGCCAAAATGTGGACCCCCTCTTTTGCATTGTCTTTTTGATCAGTCTTGACTTCTTGTTCTTTTGCCTTAAAGAAGACTGGCAAGTTTGAGTTTTGACACTTGGGTCATTTGATGAGTTGATTAACACATTATGTCCATTTGCATGTTTTATCTTTGGGAGTTTTTGAGTTTTATTCTATTGTAGGGATTTCTTGCCTCATTTCATATTATAGGGATTTTTCATGTCACTACATATTGCGGGGATTTCTTGCCTCACTACATATTGCAGGGATTTCTTACCTCACTGCATATTGTGCGGATTTCTCACCTCATTGCATATTGTAGGGATTTCTTGCCTCACTACATATTGCAAGGATTTCTTTCCTCATTGCATATTGTGGGCTTTTTGAGCGACAATGGATACTATCCACTTGAGACTCCAACTCCCGCAATATCCTCCAATGTTCAATATCTCCACAAACTTACAAATGAATGACCATAGGTTACCTTGCAAGAATACACTCAACGTATGGATATATCATAAGACACACAAATTCCCTACATCCACTTAAGTATCAAATTTTCACAAACCTGTATATCTACCTACAAGTGAGTTTGATATCGATCAAAGCATGACAATAAAAGAATTTAGCCCAATTCACATTTAATGGTAAGGCAATGAAAACATGGTGAAGAAAATGAAGAAGATGATTGATCCATGGTGGAAAATAGGTATATTTAAACATGTATTAACCACAAATGATATGCTTATGGTAAGTCTAGTATTTTTCTTTGTCAATTGTAGGTTTGAGAGGCTAAAAATATGAAGGAACCTATTGTAGCAATCGTGGAGAAATAGAATCTAGGAGACATCATGTTGTCCCAGCCAAGGGGAAGTTTGATTCTCCCATTCAAATCATTGTTGTACCTACAAGACAAAGACATCACTCCATCCACTTCATGCCCTTCTCCTCCTACTACTCATCAATAGATTTACTCTAAAAAGGGATGAATAAACAAAATAAAATTGTTGTTGGAGGCAGAGGAAGTGTTTACTTCCAGACCATGTTCCCACTTGTTCCAATCAATAAATTAACCCAGGAAGCTTCCATTTGGAATATCTCTTCATAAAAATGTGCCACATGTTCTTTTACCTTGTCAACTCATTATAAGATTGATTTGTCTCAATAGAAATATAAAAAGTTGCTATTTCGTCTCACCTGAACAAGATGAAAAGTTGTATTTTTGTCTTTTTTCTTGAAGGAGAAAAATAAAAATAAGTTTGTAACTTCCCAACTACTAAAATTAAATGCTCTTGAGTATGAGCCATTGGTGTTGGTTTGATCCCCACCATTCATTGTAAAAATCACTATGCTTGCCTCTCTATATAAAGGCAACCTTTCTCATTGTAAAAGAGGGAAGGAAGGACTAAAGAGAAAAGAATTGATGAAACTCTACCATTTTCTAAATCAATACAAAAAGAATTTCATTTTTTTCTACCATATGAGTTCATTTTATTGATCTAATTTGGTGTTCACGGTTCCTTTTCACCTTCTGAATAGTTATTTAGTTGCATTTATGATTGATTATTTAGATATTTGA
The DNA here is from genome assembly GCA_027924645.1 of Cunninghamia lanceolata. NCBI lineage: Eukaryota > Viridiplantae > Streptophyta > Pinopsida > Cupressales > Cupressaceae > Cunninghamia > Cunninghamia lanceolata. The sequence continues at coordinate 23,835,501 of BSBN01000377.1, read as the reverse complement.
TGGATTTCTTGTCTATAACATTAGTGGCTTGTTGATTGTAGGTCATTTTGTATGGTTAGTTTGGACATATTTTCAAGAGCCAAGTTCAATTATGTGAGTTCATTGAACTACACCAAAAATTGGGTGTTGAATGAACCCTTCATAGTTTGAAAACCCCTCATTTCCTTAGAAGATTGCAGTCTCTGTAGTATTGTGGGTTGCCTAGCTAAGCAGAGAATTGTTTATGTTTAGGAATATATCTATCTGTCCATTGATCATTCTTGTAGATGTTTATAAGATCTCTCTATCCCTTCTCTCTCCCATTTTTCTTTTACATTTTGTTTATCAGATCTTGTTAGAATAGGTTTCATAAACTTACACATTACTATCATAGAGTCCATATTTGATGAATGCAAGTTAGCAAATTGCTTGTTGCAAATTGAAATAGTATACTATATGGCAATCTAAGTATACATTAGTTCATCTATACTCTACCAAATAAAAAAACTAATGAATCTATGTAATCAAACCCTAATGCACTAAAGTTTGTCAAAATTTTATGTAATGTCCCTTGATTGGAACAACAAAATATACCAAATTGAGTTATCTTGCAAGTCAAGACCTGATAGTATAAACCTTGGGGTAGTCTTTTTCTAAATTTTTTGGGATTAGATTCCTTTCAAGAGGGGTGGGATACTTAGTATTTCATCTACGTTATTGTGTCCAAAAGTAGCCATCAATTGTAAGGAGGGTTGGATAAAATTTCTTGTACGACCTTGTTGTCCTCAAAATTAGTTGTGCTCATTTTGTAGGATGACCCCTATGAAAATTATCTATTTCATAGCCTACACTCTAACTACACTTTTCGAGGTAAGTCTCTTCGACCTCATGCGTAGTCCTTTGACACATAAGAATAGCTTGTAATGTTTCCCTAGACCGATTCCTTGAAATTCATGAAAATCGACTAGGTTACAGACCTGTTAAAATATCAATTTTGGCCTTTTTAGGAGTTGGAAATTTTTTAATGTCCACATGCTCGAGCAGTCATTTTGACCGCTGATGCATGTTTTTGTGTTAAAACCTTCTAACATGTAAAGGCAGCTAAAATCGCCACCTGACCATGTTGTTTTTCCTTGTTATATGCAAGAGCAGTCGAAATGACCACCCTTGCATATTTCCTCTCTTGTGTATGCATGAGCGGTGGAATGATCCACCGATGCATCTTTTAAATGACTCTGAGTAAACTCGTGTTGTAATAAATGCATTTTTATTATTTTCAATTTAAGGGTTTAAATGGTATTTTAAGTCATTTTTTTTTCTTCTATCTGGCTGTCGTTTCTTGTTTCTAAGCATTGCAAGCTACTGTGTTGACTTGCCAAAGTGGATTTGGAGGATGTCACTCATTTGGATTTTCTTGATTAGGGTTTTTATTTAAATGAATGAACATTTTAAATCATTGTTTCTTCATTTAAAACTTTCTTGTTTATGATTTGAAACCCTAAAATGTGTTAACCTAGTCATTCCCCTATTCGTGTTTTCATATTTTCTTTTGTGTTTTTGTAGGCTTTATTTTTCACCTATGGTTTCAAAGTGTTTAAACTTGTTTTGAATCCCTATTCACCATTTTGTTTTGAGGTTGAAGTGGTTTTCAAACTCTGACATAAACCTCTAACCTTCGTGTAAGAACGTTGCAAATGCCCGTCTGTACATTAAGTTAAGTTTTGTTATCATGATGTATAAGCGGTTATCATTACCATTTTTTTCATGTATTTTGAAATCTAACTTCATGTAGGGGCAGTCATTTTGACTACCCATACATGAATTTTAACTTGTCTTACCTGGTATTTGCTCAGGTAGGTTTTTTGACTGCTTAAACATTTATAGCCTTACAAATCATTTAATATGTAAGGGTGTTCATTTTGACTGCCCATACATAAGACATGCTTTGATTTTTAACATACAAAAGTGGTCATTTTGACTAATTTTTCAACCTTCGCCTAAGTTTATCTTCCTACATGCAAAAGTAGCCATTCTGGCGGACCTTACTCCTGAAAATAGACTCCCATATGTAGAGGCAACTATTTTGGCTGCTCATACACCAAAATGCAATACACCACATGCAAGAGTAGTCATTTTGGCCACCCGTGCATGTCTTCCTCTAAAAATTTCTTAACACTAGGAAATTCTTGAAAATGATGCCTTTGGCCCGCTTTCGTCCATTTTCTTAACTCATGCACTCTGTAGCCCTTTCAAGCATGATCCCATGTTCATGATCACTAGTTCACAGTAACCCTAATTTTCCTATTTTTCCCCTAACTGCGAGATCATGAACTTTTGCAGTTTCTGCAAGCAACAGCCAAAAATTGCAAGTTTCTTCCTACAGAAGAGATGGTCGATGCCTTCAAAAAGATGATCTAGAAGTACTTTGAAAATCAAGAATTTTTAATTGCTTCGATAGATAAACTCCAAGATTATCAATCAACCATTGATAATTTGAAAGACAATATTGGGAAGCATGAAAAGGCAGTAAAGGTGTTGAAAGATACAATCGTTAAAGCTCATGCTATTTCAAACAATACAATTGAACTGGACATTTATGAGATGGAAGCAATAATAGCCATGTATCATAATTTTTTGAAAAGTGTTGATAGTGGTGATAGATAGAAATTAGATATGCAATCTATAGTCTTACCTTTTAATAGCAATTACAATGAAGAATGATGGTGGCAGTTGATATTCTTCTTCATGCCTTAGTTTATTTTCATTCTTGTATATGTAATTTAAATTTTGTTATGGACATACCCACATGTATTTTTCGAAAATGTAATTACATGTGAGACAAAGGGAGTCCCAAGTCAAATAGGACTCTTTGTTTGAATAAGTCAAAGTAGTTAGATTTTTCCTAAATTTTCTCAAGGCCTCTCCCTATAAATAAAAGGGGCCTCTATTGTAATTATTCATATTTTCAGTTATTGAAGCAAAACTCTGCCAAATTGAAGAGCATTTTGAGACTTTGTGTTCAAATTGTAAATCATATTTTATCAAGTGAATAGAAAAGAAAGTGATCGTTCAATCTTTGCATTGGAATAACTTGTGGTGTATTGGAAATTGTTCTTATATCCTTTTCCTTATACGATCTTATCTATTTGATTAAATTGTAGCATGAGTTTGGATAATCTGGGAGATATTCTAAAGATGATTTTGGAGACTTTGTGCTACAACAATTATCTTTAGTTTGTGATTTTAAGTTTTGAAGTAAAAGATATTGGAAAGACTTTGAGCTGCTATTATCTTTTGTGATCGTATGTTTTATCCTAGCATTCGGTGAAGACTTTGAGCTGCACCTTATCCTACTTAGTTCTAAATTGTAAATCAGTAAAAGGAGCAATGATAGACTTTGTGCTCTCGTGGGTTTCTTGGTTATTCAGATTTGTATTGTGAAAGTGCTCTTTTATATTGTAAACATCATTTCTAAAAAAAGAGAAATGAATGATATGGTCTCACCCCGAAGTTAGTATTTAGTGTAAATAAGTTTGTAATAGTTAATAGGGAACCTCCCCTTGCTGAGAGGAGAGATTTATATCATTACACTATGGTTGATATAACCATTTTGCCTTCAGTTAGTTGAAGACAAAATATTCACCCAACAGACCTTTCAGTTTCATTTTGTCTTATTACACACCTTGATATGGATTGAATGTTAAGGAGATGGGTAGTCTATCATATTTACCATGAGAGTTTCTCCTTGTAGACACCTAAAAATGTCTTAACCCTGCAACCACCTTTCTTCATCATCCATATCACTAATTTCTCCTTTCACCCAATTAATTAAATAAATTCTTAATTATTTAATTAATTATCTCTAATCATCCATCCTTAGCCATTCATCATTTATTTACACTTAGTCCTCAATTAATATAAATAATTCAATACTATACCTTACAGACATCATCCCAATTAATTAAATAAATATGTTAAATATTTATTTGATTAATTTGTCCACATTCTAAACCTAATTAATTAAATAAATCATGTTTATTTAATAAATCTATCCTACTAATCAGCCTACAACTAGCCTAGTTGATTAAATAGCCATTATTTAATTAGCTACCCTAGCCTACATAACTCCTAGGCCTGGATTAATTAAATAAATCATTATTTAGTTAATTCTAAACCCTGATTAACCCATTTACTAATTTTCTCTAGCCACATTAATTAAGTTTATCACCTTGATTAACTTTGTCAAAGCATCATTAACACCTTCTCCTACAACCCAAAAATTAAAAATTATAGAATAATCCCATCAGTCACATGACCCTTCCACCTCACCTTACTATTTCCATGCTAAACTCTTCTCCAAAATTAGAACCCACACATGTAGATTTCAAATTTGCCCATGTGTTACATGTCTCTCACATTCCCACATAAATTAGAATTTTAAATTCTACATCCTCCCAAGGAAATAATATTTTATTTCCTCACAAGTCATTATTATATTAAATGCAAAGCCTTCCCCAAAAATGAATTTAAAATTAATTTTTATTCTCCACCATCCAAATTTGTTGATCAAATCTCAACCCTCCATCTCTCATCCAATCTCCACCCTTGATCTCAACTTTTAATCTCAACCATTGGATCAAAATCCCTCCAAATTTGCCTATAAATAAGACCCTCCACAAGTCATTTTCATCATCTCATTTTATATAAATCCATAATGCCAAAATAGCTCAAAAATCCATTCATCACATCCTTATCATGCCTATTTAGTTTTGTGTTTTGAGAGCAGTCCAGATAGTGTATTAAGTTTGGGTAAAGATAGAGTGTTTGGGTACAACACTCTACACCTTATCAATGAGTGGAGGACTCTTCAAGGATTTTGAAGGTATAATATTGCATTTTACTTTCATTCTCTTGTGTTTTATGCCTTGTTACTTTCTTTCTTCTTCATTTGGCATGTTTGGTCGACCCCTTGGTCTAGGCCAACTCCTTTTTGAGTGTTTTTGTGAAGTTTTTTGGTGGACAAGTTAGTTTAGTGCTATATCCTCCCACAGTCATGCTATACATCCATAGTTTAGTACCATTTCATCCTGTTTTAGTACTATTTCCATCTGAAATAGCACTATCTTCTACTATTTTAGCGTTATTCTGTCATGGATTTTTCTAACTTTGTTGGTTGGAAATTTTTTATGTTTGTTTCATGCTTCTGACCATTGCCTACATCTTTTTGCTCTTTGTTTTCTGATAGGGTTGCCTTGGCCTAAGGGGTTATAATGTCCATTTTTTGAGAAAATCTTAAAATCAACTAAAGTTGGTTATTTGTCACCTTCTAACACAAAACAATTTCATTTTTATACTGACAAATTAGTGTATTTTTCCCTTAGACTAACCTTGCATGTGTTTTACAACTCACCTCGTCATTTTGTTCAAGTTTATTGTCTGTTTTGTGTAGGTTTTTTCTAGGGAATAGCACTCCATTCCCAGAATGGTGCCACATAGTTCATTGGTAGACAGGTAAAATAGATATAACTACTTTAGCACTATTTTCCTGTATTTTAGTGCTATTTTCCTATATTTTAGTGCTATTTTCTATTTCAGCACAATTTTCTTGTATTTCAACACTATTTTTTGTTTTGGGGCAATTTTCCTATATTTTATTGCTATGTTCTATTTTAGTACAATTTTCTTGTTGATTAGTGCTATTTTTGTCTACCGTAGCATTTTCTATGACTATTTTATCCCAGATAGTGAACTATTTTGTGCCATTAGCTATCTATTTAGTGTTATTTTCTTGTTTTGTAGTGCTATTTAATTTTGTTTTAGATCTATTTATCATTGTTTTAGTGCTATTTTATCCTATTTCAGTACTATTTTTATGACAGCATTTTGAAGTTTTTAGAGCTAACCAATTTGTGCAGGGACCCTAAACATTTGACCAAGACCATTTTGCTAAACTACTGACATTTCATGTAGGTTTTCTCTCATTAAAGACTTTTTTTGCTATACTAGAATAGTTGCACTAAATTATTTTAGCGGGTAATTAACTTTGTGTGTCATGTTTAGTCTGTGTGTGGATGTATGCTCTCCCCTTGAACCTTAGGGTGGTCTTGGGAATCAAAAGTTCACACTCAAACATTTTATTGCTTTTAAGTGTTATCCTAAAGGGGTCACTTCATTGTGTATGCTCTCCCCTTGCGCCTGATGTGATCTTGGGTGATCAAAAGCAAGGGTGATTTATTCTTAGGAGGCGTGCTTTAGGATTTCATCACCCCAAGGGACAACCTCAAATATGTGTACCAGTGGGGTATATCAAAGGGGGGAGAAGGAAACTTGTACCCCAATCTAGTTGCATTGTCAATAGGATAGCCTTGGGGCCCTAGGTGATTCCAGACACAAGGTGAAGTGGCTTGCCATATCCCTTTAATTGACTAGTGTTGATAGTCTTGTGCCTCATGTACCTTATGTATGAAGAGGACTCCCTAGAAGCTTGTACTATCCTAGCTTAAGACCTTTCGGTCATCATACCTTGTAGTACACCGCTATAGAGGAGGGGAAGATTCTTATTGTACTGTTATACTTGAGATAGGAATTACCTTGGGCAAGATGAAAGTCTCTTTAGTAAGGGGATAAGGTGGTCCATGACCTTGCTTTCCCTATCTATCCAAGCTATAGCACCAAAGGTATTAGTGGGGGTGGGAATCTCAGTTCACTTTGAGTTGAGATTGACCCACAACCACTTTGTGAGATCTACAAGGTATGATAGTCCCACTTGACTAATGTTAGGATTGTTTATGTGTTTGGTGTGTCTTCTTGTCGAAACCCGTATAAGCCAATTTATCCAAAGTCCACCTTGAGTCAAAAAGCCATTGTGTTCTCTTGTTTGATTTTTGTGCTTTCCAAGAAGCCTTTGATATTATCCAAGTCTAACACTCAAACCTTTTAAATCAAACATTTGAACTTTGAAATCTAAAATTCGAGCCAAAAATCCAAAAAAATCCAAGTTTGATCAAAAACCCAATCAAAGTCCAAATATTGTCTATCATTTAGCACTATACACTCTCTATTTAGCACTATAAATTCACCTATTAGTGCCATTCTTATAGTACTATCTTCCAACCAATCAGCACCATTTTCATCTGTGTCAGTGCCATTCCTCTCTGTTTCAGCATCATATTGCTTGGAATTAGCACTATTTATAGACCATATCCAAAACACATCCTCTTATTTGTTCCTAAATACTTGAGCTTCATTTGACCTTAGTATCAGAATACCTTATCAAAATCACCAAAAATCTAATCACCTCTTTTTGAGTCTAACTTTTGTACACCTTTTCATTTCCAACCTTTGTCCAAATCCATCCACATCATCCCATTGGACCTTAGAGAAATTATATTACTTTGATATTGGACCCTTGACCATATTCCATCCATTAATCAATTATCACATCCCAATCCTTCACTCCATTTTCATAAAGGTTTTTAAAAACCCTAATCCAAATTCATTATGCTCCATCCAATCTTAGAAAAATATTTTGACTTTTTGGACCTTTGCTTTTCCTCAAGTCCATCCAAATTTGTCATTTCCATTCGCATCAAAATCCCAAAATCGTTCCAACCTTATTCTTAGTCTAATTACCCTCATCCTCATAAAATAACATTATCCAAACCTTATCAACCTCATCCAAAATCAAATCTATCCAAACATATCAAAAACATCAATCATCAACATCCAAAATCAAACCAACATCCAAAGTATCCTTCAAATCAAGATTGTGCAAAACTTAAGTCTTGATCTCATCATCCTCTAATTTATAGGGTTCTTAAGACTTTGTCTACCTTATGTTCTCTTGTAAATTATCCTTTTATCAACCCTTAGATAGATTGATTTAGGAGCCTAGACAACTCCCAAGTTGATAAACTCTAACGTATCCCATTTTACTTGATGGTCATTAGTCTACGTTCAAGTGAAGTAATCCTTTTGTCTTTTTGGTTAAGGTCATTAGTCTACATTAGGAAAGAAGAGAACATCCTTTTGAAATCCAAAGATCTAGACTTATTTGAGCTCTCCCTTGATTTGATCATCTTTTTAAAACAACATCAAATTTTCCCAACATCCTTAAATTATTTTCAAAGTCATCTAAGGTATACTTGGTCAATTTTTATCCAAAGTTGTCCTAAGTATACTTCAATCATCCATTCCAAAATCATTATCCATCATTCACAAATCTTATCATCACCCCTAAATCCATTTAGCTCTAATCATCTATCCATCCATTTACCTTTGGTCTAAAAATCCTTTTAAATCTAACCTTTAAGGTCACTATCCATTTACCCTTGGGTCCAATATTTTGAAATCAATTCTCGAAGGTCATAATCCTTATCAACCTTTTCAACACCAAATCAATTCATAGCCAATCCATTGCATGCCCTTGACAAGGTCCCAAGATAGGAAAAACAAGAAGATGGAACATTTTAGAATCACTTTTGGGATGCCTAACACTGACTAAAATAATATCCCTACAATCCAACAACAACCATCCCTTGATGCCAGTGCTATGATAAATCCTTTTGGAGTCGAATCACAAAGTCCCCCAACTAACATCAATAATATGGATCAAGATGACCTAGACTTCATTCAAGACACTGATTCCATGGACATACTAGATAGAGTCCCTAAGTTGGATCCAAATAGATATCTTGAATTCCTCATCAAAAATGGTGCCGCCATACCCACCTCTTCACAACCATCTTCATCTAACACCATTCCTAACATATCCCAAACATCAAACACTACCACAAATCCCACTTCCACATCAACCATAACAAATCCTATCTCCGCATCAATATCAACCATAACAACATCCACACCCCAAATCACTCTCGACATCTCCAATAATGCCACATACACAAGTGCTTCCATAAGTGTACCCCAACTTGATGCAAACACTATAGCCTTCATAACACATTTGTTCTCCTAACCACCCTATAACACATCCAACACCAATCCATGCAACAACCCCTCATCTAACTCCACATACACACAAATCCCCATCTCTCAACCACCTATCTCACAACCACCCATTATGTCATCTTCCACTCAAAATCCTAACCAACAACAAATTCCACCACATGTAATAGAACAACTCCTTCCCTATCAACAACTCCAAACCCAACAAAATCAAAACCAAAACCCATCTCAACATCAACAAATTTCCCATTTCCTCCAACAATTAATCCATCAACAATAATCATGCATACCACAACCTCCACCAACCTAATATTTATCTATCATTGTGAAAACCTTGATCCAAAAGGTTGATGATATGCAACATGGGAACAAGAGAAAATAGTATTCCTTCAAGGATATTTTCCCATACTCATTTTATAGAACCATTCCCATGCCACCCTTCCCTAAAAATTTTGAAACACCAAAATTTGACAAGTACAAAGGGAAAGGGGACCCTAGGGAACACCTTATGGAGTTTTACATTGCTTTCCTAGAAGTCTCATATGATGACACATACCTAATGAGACTCTTTCCTAGAAGCCTAGGTGGTCAAGCCACCGAATGGTTTTCTCATCTTCCCCCAACATCAAAACATTCCATGAGCTTGTGGACAAATTTGTAAATCATTTCTCTTATAATTTTGAGCATGAAATATCCATGATGGACCTTTGCAACACGAAACAAAAGAATGGGGAATCCTTTGCTACCTTTTTACAATGGTGGAGAAGCCTAGAAAGCAAACTCCCTTGGCCTATTCTCAAGAAAAAATTAGTCACTATGTTTGTGACTAATTTAAATCAAGAAATGGGCTTCCACCTACAAATCCAATACCCGTCAACCTTTGAAGAAGTCATAGATAAGGAGACCACCATAGAGAGAACCCTTATTGCTAAGGGGGATATAAAAATCTACAACAATGATAACAAGAAAAACAAAAACAACAATGTGAATGGCAACAACACCAACAATAACAATTCATCCCATGATAAATCCTACTTTTGGGGTAAAAACAAAAACACTCTTAATGATGGTGTTACTGATGTTAAGAGTGTCCAAAACATATAAACCCTCACACCATCAAATCCATCCACAAGCAACATTGTAAATATTCCCAAGGGACCACCCAAATAAAACAACGCACCCAAGAGGAGATTCACACCCTTGGGTGAACCTATCGAGGATGTTTTAAGAAATCTTGTCAAGGAGTATCTAATCACATTTTCACCCATTCACCCATATGACAATAACCAATTTAAACCCTCTTGGTTTGATGAAAATGCCTATTGTGAATATCATCATGCGAAAGGGCATAAAACATCTAACTGTATGAGGTTGAAACATTGCATCTAAGATCTTGTAAATAGAGGTGATATAACCATTGAAGAACCTCCAAAACAATCACCTAATCCCATCTTAGGAGCATAGAAGGATCCACTTCCATATCATAACAAGGGAAAAGCCTCATCTTCCAATCAGACCTACAATGTTATGCCATCTCCCTCTTATTTCAACTCTATTGTGGGTCGAATAGAAGATTCTTCCAACCATATCAATACCATCACCATTAGAGCCAAGACACCTAATTGTGTTGTTACCACTTGTCACGTTCGCATCTCCATTTGTGGAGCCCCTACCAGTGATCAAGACACTACATCAACACCTACCAATCCTCCATCCACTCACAAGTATAATCTCCTTGATCATCTTGGAAAAATCCCCACTCAAATCTCTAGCCTTGAATTGTTTCATGCATCCCCCCTCCATAAGGACGTCCTCAACAAATCCTTGATGGAGACCCAAGTCCCTACCAACTTGAATGTTGATCGATTCTGAGCCATGTTGGGACACATTACCTCACCTCACCATCTCACCTTATCTAAGAAAGACCTTCCTGCATCCAACTCCTCACATAACAAATGCCTTCACATCGAAGTCCTAATCAACAAACATACCATCAAAAGAGTCTTAATAGATGGTGGCTCCAGCCTAAATATTTGTACTCTAAAATTACTAAAACACTTCGGGTACTCTGATGTGGTTGTGGACTCTAGTGAATGTATAATTGTCTACGGATATGACAATACCAAAATATTATCCAAAGGCACCATTAGGATTCCCATTCAAGTGGGACAAAAAATTTTAGAAACCAAATGTCAAGTCCTTAAGCTTGACCTCCCATACAACATCCTCCTTGGTCGACCATGAATCCATGACATGAAAGCCATTCTATACACCTTTCATTAATGCCTAAAATTCCCATATAATGGCATAAAAGTTACTATCTATGCCAATCCCCGTCCTTTCCAATACTATAGCTTTTTGGAAGGACATGGTCAAACTTTCTATCCTTACAACAACACCACTAAAGCATCCACCTCTAACACCAATCCAAAATCTTCCATCTCATACATCGCATCCACATTGTAAACATCCACCCCTCCCAAGGTCAAGATCAAGATAAGTGACATGGGATGTGGAGAATATGATTTACATGGTACATTTTGTGTAGGCTTACTCCCACAATCCCTAAAAACATTTGGTGCTCCTAAGGACAATGAAGTATCCACAATAATTATCAAATGCAAGCCATCTCCCATTTTTAAATGCAAACACTTCATGGAACAAGATGTTCTTGAAGACATATCCTCATGGTTATACAAAGATGAAGATGAACAACAAGAAGCTCCTATCTCCCCAACCGAGATCTATGGAAAAGGTCTCGATATTTTCAAATACGTGGGTTATAAATGAAAAGGTGACATGGGACTTCATGAAAAAGGGATTATTGAGCCTATTCAAGCAATAAGGAATCTTTATCTCTATGGGCTAGGATACGAAAACAAGAGTCTACCCCACCAAACATGAGTATATCTTGAGTGAGGATGCTAGGTCTTTTCCTATTATTGCTAACATCAACAAAGAGGACCATCAAGACTCCTTTACCAATTTTGTTGAGATTTTTGAATCATCCATATGCACCATTTACAACCTATCAACCATGCCATCAACATCCACCAACCTCCCTCTCGTCTATCCCCAACTCACAGATTGGGACCAATAAGGACCCCCAGTCCTTGATGTCACACAAAATGATGAAGCTATTGTAGAATTCCTAGGGGTTAGAGACCATATGCCCCTTGGAGAGCATAGAGTCAGATACATCATGGAAATCAACACCTCCACATACTTTGGCAAGACAATCCAATCTCTTAGATACAAAAGTATGAAAATAAAAATAACATCCCCTAGTTAAAACCTCCCTAAGGTACTAGGGGATGAGAGAATGGACCTCCCTAAAGTCCCAAAATTGTATCAAGAGAGATCACAGATCCTAATAGAAGCATCACATGAAATGAACCTTGGAACCCAAGAAGCACCCAAGATCACATTTCGAGTAGAATACCTTATAGCAGTAGAGCAAGAGGCCTTCTTAGCCTTCTTTAAACAAAGGAGTCATAACTTCACATGGACATATTCTGATATACCGGGGTTGGATCCTGTATTTTATTGCACCATCTCATCATTCATCCTGATGCAAAACCAGTGAAGCAAAAGCTTAGGAAAATGAATCCTCAAATTGCACTATTGGTCAAAGTCGAGCTCAAAAAGCTCTTGGATGTAGGATTCATTCAACCTATTGACTATCTTGAATGAATATATCAAACATTGTACCCATAGAAAAAGTCACTAGGGGCATCCGTGTGTGCACCGATCTCAGAGATCCTAATAAGGCATGCCCTAAGGATGAGTTTCTGCTACCTAACATAGATATCATTGTGGATCTCACCGCTGGACATGAAATGTTGTTCCCTCATGGATGGATTTTATGGCTATAACCAAATCAGGATAGCAAAAGAGGATCAACATAAAACATCCTTCATATGTCCATGGGGAACCTACTATTGGGTTGTGATGCCCTTTGGGTTGAAAAATGTAGGAGCCACATATCAAAGAGCCATGACAGTCATCTTCCATGACCTTTTCCACAACATAATGGAAGATTACGTAGATAATTTGTTGGGAAAATCAAAGACTAGATAAGATCATTTGAATGTGTTGGCAAAGATCTTTAACAGATTAGAACAATACAAGGTGTGGCTAAATCCTAAGAAATGTGTTTTTGGGGTCACCTATAGAAAACTCTTAGGGTACATTGTATCAAGAAGAGGAATTGAAGTCGACCCTGCTAAGGTTAAGGCTATAGTGGACATGCCTCCACCTAAAACACTCAAACAACTCCATAGCCTTCAAGGGAAGCTTCAATCTATCCACCACTTCATAACACAACCTCCAAATAAGTGTCAACAATTCCAACATCCTCTTTGGAAAGATACAACATTTTTATGGGATGAAAAGTGTTAGAAATCATTTGAACAACTAAAGGAATATCTTGCTGCACAACCCGTCCTTATTTCACCAAAGCAAGGGCAACCCCTCCTTCCATACATCTCAACAATAGAAACACAAGTAGGGGCCTTGCTATCAGAACATGATGAACAAGGAAAAGAGAGAGCCATATATAATATTAGTCGCACTTTGGTGGCCTATGAGTTGAACTATACTCTTCTTGAACAAGCATGGCTCACAGTGTTCTTTACATCACATAAGCTAAGACACTATATGCTTAATCATTTAAGACAAAGCTCATTGCCAAAATTGATCCACTAAAATATCTATTTACTAAGGTAGCTCTCACTAGATGAATAGCTAAGTGATTTATGATCCTATGTGAGTTTGACATTGAGTACACAGAGTGAAAGGCTCTCAAATGACAAGTAATTGCTGATCATTTAGCTGATGCACCCATCCCAATAGAACAACCATTGCTTTCAGAATTCTTGGATGAGTCCATACTCAAAGTAGCACCAACAAAAGATACATGGAAAATATATTTTGACAGATCCTACATGCACTGTGGCTTGGGGGCAGGCATCTTGTTTGTTACCCCTCAAGGAGACACTATTCCAAAATCCTACAAAATAACATTTCCATCCACAAACAATGTACTAGAATATGTGGCCCTCATCACGAGACTCTGGATGGACATCCAATGGAAGATTAAAAATCTTATGGTTTATGGTGACTCCTAGCTAGTTACCTAATAGGTCAACAATGAATACAAAGTAAAGGATGACAAGCTCCTATCATATAAAAGAATGTTTGATGATTTCAAGGACTACTTTCATGACATACATTTTGAGAAAATACCAATGTTGAATAACAAAGCAACAGATGCCATGGCTACTATAGGATCCTTGCTGGACATGAAAAAAGAGAGTAAGAAATGTGAGTTCCTTATTGAAGAACTTCCAATGTCAGCTTATGATGTCCCACAGTCCAAGATAGTATGCAACATTGTTGGTCTCTTATCTCCATGGTACCAAGAGACCTGCATGTACCTCCATGATAACATCATTCCACCCAACCTAAAATCCACACAACACCACACTTTCATCTACCTATAACATCAGAAAATGTCCCCTTGGGGGCTTTTCCCTCATAAGGTTTAGCTCCTGGGTCTTTTGCATGCATTTAGGACATCTTAGTTAATATTTTGGCATCCCGATGGAATGAGACCTAGGTTTCATGGCAAAGTGGACCTAGGAGGACCCCTTGAGATGTACATGTTGATGATTGTTTTTACACATTCATAACAAAAGTTAAAATTCATAAATGAACCTAACTATCTTAAAAGATATGGAGAAATCAACTAAGATTACTCAATCCCATGTTTTCATATGGTCAAGTCTTGACCGGTTGGACAGTTCAGTAGGTTACTATGAAGCTATAATATGCAAGGGGCCTTACGTGATTTAAGTGTTGGCAAGAGACACTATATGGATTCATGATTATTGTCATTGATGGCAACAAAGTTCATCCCACACATCCGCAGGACATGGTGTGTCTCTACCGGAAGTCAGAATGAAGAATGTGGTGGTCCGGTAAACAAGAACAGAGCTTGTGGCAAGGTCTGACAAACAGGTCTAGATCTCTCAGAGGAAGTATCTTGGTGAAGTGCAAATTTGGGAAAGTCAAGAGGACTACCTTGAGTAATAGATTCCAAGGATTTAGCCTCCAGTGATGGACAAGGAAAAAGATATGAATAATTGAGTATCGGATTCCTAAGTGACAGTGTAAACAAAGGAAGAACTGACTGACTGAACATCAGACTATTTTTCAGATGTGTTTCTGATGGTGGTAAAGGTTATGAAGACATGAATTATGTTTGGCCGACATGATTAATGATTTCTACAAGTATATGCTTGATCCACATTACTTGATGTGCAAGGATTCAACTGACAGAACAGAGTTTGTGAGAAGATTGACTGTTCCAGGTGCCGACTAGAAAGATAATGAAATCACTTGTGCGGATATATATAGGATGGATTTAGTTGTGAGAAGTTGTGTGCTGACATGTGATATGAAAATAAAAGTAGAGCAAAGCAGAAACAATAAGGAAGGTCCGGTATGTGAAAGGAAAGCAGCATAAGAGAAGAGGAAAGATGAAGTGCAGCAGATCAGTGTACTAAACCTAACTGGAACTGAACTCCAGTATATGTGGATGCTACCAATTAGTTCAAGTATTGTATAACACTCTTTTGTAGACAGTGTGTCTCTTGTAGGCAATGTGCCTCCTTGTGAGCAGTGTGCTCGAGCAGTGAGCCCTAATTGGCAAGTGCCATTTTTGTATTTCCTTATTCTTCTAACAGAGAATAATCTTTGGGTTAATCACTCCATGGTTTTCTCCATTAACAGGGTTTCCACGTCAAAAATATTGTGTCATGTGTTTTTCCATTTCATGGTAATGTTTGCTTGTTTGAATTAATGTTGCATTGATTAATAAGAAAGTTCAAAAAGAAGAAATAATTAGGATAACTGATTCACCCCCCCTCTCAGTTATCAACAATTGGTATTAGAGCCAAGTTCCTCCTAATAGAGCCCAACAACTTGAGGAAGATCTGGGAGTTCAAATGGATGCATATGGTTTAAGGGAGCAACTCAAGACTGCCCTTGATGATCTTGAATAGTCAAAATTTGAAGTCAATGAATTAAAGGAAAGACTCAAACAGGCTGATGATTTCATGAGAGAACTAAAAGACAAATTAAGTCTCTCTATGAAAAAGAGAAGGGAGCTGCTTCAGCAATTGGCAAGACAAGGTGAAGCAAATAATGCAAATGAAGAGATGAAAGAAAAAATTGAGTTGTGTGAAAAGTTATCAAAAGAAATCACTATGGTAAGACATGAAATGGAATCAGGAGTCATGAAGTTTACCCAAGAAGTTGAAGAGAAAAGAAAAACTGAAGATAATCTAAGACAATCTCTCAAGGAGAAATCAGAAGATTGCCACCAGATGGATAGAATTATCAAACATCTTGAATCTAATCTTGAAGATGCTAAAGATAATGAAGAAAAACTTGAGGATCAAATTGTCTCTCTAAAAAGGGATCTTCAAACAACAAATGAGTATAAAGAGAAATTAAAGATAAGTTCTGCTCAACTTGAAGTTCTTCTTGGAAGTCAAAAGAAGGTAGATGACAAGTGTGGTTTGGGATATGAGAAAGGAGAAAGCTCTGGATCTAGTCAGAAGAATTTTGGATTAGAAAATCCAAGGATCAGGCCTAGGAGACCTCCAGTAAGACAGCCTAATGCTCAAAGATATCCATCCTTCAATGGATACTACCACAACTGCAATCACTTTGGTCACAAAGCTAATTAGTGTAGAAAGAGAATGAAACAAACTAATTCATCCTTCTCCAGATAGTGTTTTAACTGCAAAAGGTATGGTCACAAGTCTCATGAATGCAGAAATATGCAAATGAACAAATCATTCAATGGTAGATGCTTTGCATGCAATAAAGTAGGTCATATGGCTAATCAATGCAGATCAAGAGGATACCAGTCAAATATGCAAAGAAATGTTGTTTTCCAAATCTGTAATAGGTCTAGTCATAATGCAAAAGTCTGTAGAAGCAAGAATCAGGACAAAAGAGGTCTGGTATATCATAATTAGAATCAAGATAAGGGTAAACAAAAGATGAATACGGATGAAGTTAAAAATGAGATGAGCAAGATTTGGGTGAAGAAAAGTACTAAGAATGTAGAGGTTGGATCCGCACCAGACTCTGGTGCTGATATTCCTTCCAGAAACTAAAAGGTGAGCTCTGGCTCAGGGGGAGACACAAAGAAAACCTTGTTCCCCCAGCTAGTCAATTGGTGCCAAAACTAGCACAAGAAGAGTTGTGGATTGAAGGAATCATAAGGGATATATTCAAACAAACTGTGGTTAAGATTTGGAAGATCCGCAAGATGTTTAAAGATCAGGGTTGATCTGTTTCTTCAAATCACCCGAACAAGGCAAACCAGAATAATGTAGGTTGAGCATTTATTACAATCTGATATTAGGGCTTGCAGAGCAATATAAGGGTTTTTCATTAATCACTCATTCATTCTGCACTCAAGAAGAAACGAAAAGCGGAGCTCTGCAACGAAATTCCTCAAGTTCATCAAAGATCACTTGCAGAAGTCATTACTTCCAGAGACCAATCCAACCAACTCCGTGAAACCAATAGGCGCAAAAGCTATTTTCCATTTTCAAATATCTCATTGCAAATCTCTTGATAATGGGTACTCTGAATATTGTAAAGATTTCTGATAGACCTCGCCCTACATTTAAGAAACATCCATACAAATCCCTAGAGGTAGACCCCCTAGGTACATTTTCTAGTGTTCTACATGGTGTTTTGCACACCAAAGATATTAGGGTTTATATACATGCAAATGCAAATGTTGAAGAGTTTGGGGAATTCAAACTAAGAGATATCTATCACAAACAACTGTTAGATGATTCATTTGAGCTCAAACCCCAATACATAGGCCTTCAGAACATGCACTTTGCACAATACATACATTCCCCTGTTTTACGGAGGATGAATGGGTTAGGTACATTTTGAGCAGAATACATGACAATTTCATGTGGTTAAATGGACCATTGAAGATCACTAAAGATGCCATCAGGGCAGTTACCGGACTACACTCATCCGGTGGGATTCCTGTTCTTAAATCTGTAAAGAACCAAACTGTGATTGAGGCTACCAGATCTAAGTTTGACAAAACAGCAATGATAGTAGATGACATCACTGATCTGGATGTCAAGTTCACTTCTATGATCATTGGATATAAGATATATCATTCTAGCAGAGAGAATTCTGTACTCAGAACTGCCATCTACACAGCTTATGAAATGTTAAGAAAGGATGCAGACTATGATCTTTGTTAGCTTCTCTTGAACCAACTCTTGGAGAATCTACAGAAAATCAAGAAAGACAAAAAGAATTCATTCAAGTATGGTGGATTAATATTGTGCTTATTCTTCTACTTTATGAATGAGCTTCCTGGATCTAGTGGCTGGGTGTGGGAGTGTGATAGGCTAGTAGCTATCCAAATCAAAGATTATTTGCATGGACTTGGTAACAACAAAGCACAAAATACAGCTCTGTGGGAATACTTCAAGAAATTTCAGAGCATGATGCATGCAAGAGAAAGAATTCCTCAGTCTCTTGTTGAAAAATACAAAGACACAGTATGCTTTATGGTAGAGACAGATCAGTGCCTAATGGAGGTAGTAGAACCAAGAACTATGTGGATTATGCCCATGGGATATGAAGTCAATGAACAAATTGTGGAGCTACATGTTCAACACATGCTAAGTCAGGCAAAGGATCTAAAGGCAGAAAGGTTTGGAACCTTTGAAGAACTGAGTGTAAAGATTCATGTGGAACTCAGAGAACCTAAGATCAAAAGGAAGGTGAGAAAAGAAGTAGAAAATATTGCCCAAGGCCTTGGCATCTCAAAGGAGGCAATTGATGCTCACAAGAAAAGGATGGAAAGGGCTAAGGAAGAGAAGAAAGAGGCAGAAAAGAAAAGCAAGGAAAGTGCTCCAGTAGAAACCTCAACCCGGACCAGATTATCAAAAAGATCTGCACCTGTCATAGCCAAAAGCTCAAAACTAGAAGTTCAGGCATCAAGTTAAGGAGAGAAAAGGTCAAAGACAAAAGCCACAAGGGCTTATGCAAGTCAAAGGGATGAAGAGGAAACTGAATCAGATGAGGAGATCAGGAAACTAAAAAAGAAGAAGAAATCATCCGGTCAAGGAGAAGAAGAGAAGGAAGAGGAATTTGTTGAAAAACCTACTCTCTCCTTAGATGATGTAGTAAAAGCAGTCACTATGGATGGCAACCTACAACCCTTAATAGAATTCTATGATGATTATAATGAAGCAGATAAGAAGATTCTGGAGGAAGCCACAATTAAGTTTTTGAACATTTACAATAAAGCTTTTATTGAAATTATCTCTCTAATTCCTAAGAGTCTAGAAGAGTTGGAAATGAGAAAGACCAATTCCATGGCAAAATACCTTGAGATCCAGGAACAGATAGCTATTCAGCTATATCCTTCAATTGATCCCAAGACAATGAACATGGTATTCAAAGACTGCAAGGATGAATCAGCTTATGCTTGGTGAGACTGACAAGGTAGCCAAGGACACTAAAGAGATTCTCCAGAAAACCTTCAAAAGATTTAATCTTCCTATCATAGAGGACTTAGGTACTGATCCCTCCACCACAAATGTTGTAGAAGAAACTCCTAAGAAAATGTCAGAAGAGGTGGGCCCCGAATAGACTAACATTTCCCCTCCGGTTTCCCCTACAGTCTCTGGATCTAAAGGAGAAGAAAAATCATAGGAGAAAGAAGCAGAGGTAAAAGAAAAAGAAGATGACAGTGTGAAGACCTCAATAGAAAAGACCACAACTGATAGTGGTAAGGATGTAGAAGGAAAGAAATCTCCAAGGGACAGCCCTAAGACTGCAGATGAAAAGAAAAATCTGTCTCTGGCAAGAGACGCTATACAAACTGTCCAAGAATTCTTGAACAAAGAAATAATGGAGATTGATGAATCGGAGCTTCTACAAGGTCCATTCAATTTTGATTCTCTTTCTCTGGTACAAACTATGAAGATAGCCTCATTCGCTAATACAAAAGTGAAAGAAAAACTCTCAAAGTCTCATATGGAAGATTGTGAGTTGATAGAAGCTGCTTCCGGAGTGCTTGAAAAGATTATGCCATCAGTTCAGAAAGATCCAACAGCCTCCACTTCTGGTAATCTCAAAACCTTAGTCAGTAGTGTTAGTACACATTTTGATTCTCTAAAAAAATTAGCTGAAGAAAAGGTCTGGAAGGAGTTTTTGGATAAAAGGTTCTCTGAGGTACAGGGTTTGATCATTAATGATAGGAGAAACATGAACATTGGGATAAAGAGCTTAGAAAATGCTCTTAAGGATGGTGGTGAAATATACAAATTTTGTATCTCCTGGTCCAAGGTAATAGTGGAGATTAAGAAGAAAATAAAAGAGCAAGAGGATAAACTACTAAGTTTATCTCAAAGTTTTGATCCTCTCTCTTCCTCCATAGTCAATGAAGAGTGTCAGACAATTGCAATCACAACTGCAATAAAGAATTTTGAGAAGGAAAGGAAGAACATGATTAGCCAGATGGGTGAACTTAGGAGGGTCATTGTCCCTAAGTTAGAGGCCATAAGTGAAGCTCAAATACAGCCCAAACAAATGATCCAACAGATCTAAAAAGGGCAAATGCGTTTGCATTCCTGTTGGGCAGTCATATCTCAATTTTGGACAGAATGAAGCAAAGTTGGGCTACAGAATTTATTCAAATAAAGACAACTTTTGCAGACATACTTAAGTATATGTAAGTATGCCATATGTATATACTTATGCAGCTAAGTATAGTAAATTTTTTTAAAATTTTGGTGTGTGGACCCTACCCTTTGCCATTGATGTCAAAGGGGGAGTGAAGAGCAGTGAAAAATGAGGAATCCAACTAAGGGGGAGCTCTGGAAAATGTATATAAAGATAGAGCATTAGTCAAGGGGGAGCATAGTGTAAACACTTAGTCATTTTTCACTAAGTGTTGCCATCAATGCCAAAGGGGGAGATTGTTGGCAAGAGACACTATATGGATTCATGATTGTTGTCATTGATGGCAACAAAGTTCATCCCACACATCCGCAGGACATGGTGTGTCTCTACTGGAAGTCAAAATGAAGAATGTGGTGGTTTGGTAAATAAGAACAGAGCTTGTGGCAAGGTCTAATAGACAGGTCCGGATCTCTCAGAGGAAGTATCTTGGTGAAGTACGGATTTGAGAAAGTCAAGAGGACTACCTTGAGTAATAGATTCCAAGGATTTAGCCTCCGATGATGGACAAGGAAAAAGATATGAATAATTGAGTACCGGATTCCTGAGTGATAGTGTAAACAGAGGAAGAACTAACTGACTAAACATCAGACTATTTTTCGGATGCGTTTCTGATGGTGGTAAAGGTTATGAAGACATGAATTATGTTTGTCTGACATGATTAATGATTTCTACAAGTATATTCTTCATCTGCATTACTTGATGTGCAAGGATTCAGCTGATAGAATAGAGTTTGTGAGAAGATTGACTGTTCCGGGTGCCGACTAGAAAGATAATGAAATCACTTGTGCGGATATATATATATAGGATGGATTTAGTTGTGAGAAGTTGTGTGGTAACATGTGATATTTGAATAAAAGCAGAGCAGAGCAGAAACAATAAGGAAGGTCCGGTATGTGAAAGGAAAGCAACATAAGAGAAGAGGAAAGATGAAGTGCAGCAGATCAGTGTACTGAGCCTAACTGGAACTAAACTCCAACATATGTGGATGCTACCAATCAGTTCAAGTATTGTATAACACTCTTTTGTAGACAGTGTGTCTCTTGTAGGCAGTGTGCCTCCTTGTGAGCAGTGTGCTCTAGTAGTGAGCCCTAATTGGCAAGTGCCATTTTTGTATTTCCTTATTCTTCTAATAGAGAATAATCTTTGGGTTAATCACCCCCGTGGTTTTCTCTCTTAACAGGGTTTCCACATCAAAAATACTGTGTCATGTGTTTTTCCATTTCATAGTAATGTTTGCTTGTT
Organism: Cunninghamia lanceolata; assembly: GCA_027924645.1. Classification (NCBI taxonomy): domain Eukaryota; kingdom Viridiplantae; phylum Streptophyta; class Pinopsida; order Cupressales; family Cupressaceae; genus Cunninghamia; species Cunninghamia lanceolata. The sequence goes on along the minus strand of BSBN01000377.1, from coordinate 23,813,502 downwards.
TGAATTAATGCTGCATTAATTAATAAGAAAGTTCAGAAAGAAGAAATAATTAGGATAACTGATTCACCCCCCCTCTCAGTTATCAACATTAAGGTGATTTGACTACTTATTGGACTCAATTTATGCAAATTGTTACAAATATCAGCAAAATTACTCTCTTTGCACAAATCTGTTACTGGATATGAAAGCTTTGAATGATTTATGCTAAAACATGCTTTTCTATTCAAATATGTATAAAGATTGCCAAATATCAACTCAATTAATCTCAATTCCTTCAAATGTTAGACAATCTCCTTTAGATTTTTGCATTTCAGCTAGTTATTTTAAAATTTGGGAAAAGTTAGAGAAAATTCAAATTCAACATCACTTGCTATAGGATCTAAACGCTCTGTTTTGCAAATTCAATTAACTCAGCAGATCAAATCATTAAATGCAAATGTTCTAAATATTTTCACAAACAAGCATTCAACATTGCGAGCTTTAAGAGAAAATATTTCAAATATAAAGAAGAGCTAGAAGACACTCAGAAAATAGATGCAGACTTCTAGATTCATTTATATTCAAAACACATAGCCATATATGGTTTACAATGTAGGTATGACTCTTAGCTTTATTAATCAAATTCACAAAAACTTACAATTCTTTACAGATATAGTAAGAAAGTTGGACATTTCCATGTGTTCCTTAATGCAGACACAGGTGACCTCCTTTATACTAAAATACTCCTTCTATTCAAAGTCTCAGAATAAATTACAATTTCTATGCTAATTTCTATGAATCCCTATGTAAATAATATACACGTAGCAAAGTTCAATATATAGACTTTTGAACTTTCAAATGGCTACGGCTACAACCTTCATCTATGGCTAAGGTCTTTTCATTCTTAATCAACGGTCTACCTTTGCTTCCAACCATTTACCAAAATATCTATTTGGCATCTTTCTTCTCCCTCAAAGGATGCTTTTGGAATCTTTACAAAATAAGATTCCCCTTTCTCTTTGTTGACTCTTTCCCCCCAAGGCTCCTTATTTCACCCCTTTTCAAAACCTTTATACTTGCTTTTCACTTTTTCAAATATTTTCTATAATTACCAATTACTCCTTCCACAGAGGTATAGTCCCCTCCTGGACTCTTTGTCAAGATATACTCTTGCATCACCACTCCCTTCTTCGACCTCCTTTCCTCGTTCCCTCAGCTCTTTCTTCTCTTCTGATATTTCTTGATTTTAACCTTTTCCTCCATTACAGTATCAATCATCTTCTTGCTCAGGTTGGCATTAGGATTTTCCATGCAGGGTGCAAATATGGCATTGAACTCTGTCAATGCCCTCTCTAAGTTATACACTAGCAGCTCCATACAATCATGCTACAGTAATTTCTCTATTATCCTTTTATGTATCTTGATCATTTCATCTGCCTTTTCATCTAAATTTTGTATGACTGCTGCACATTTTATGAGGTTATCCTCTTCAAACTTGAGCTCTAATATTATTTGTAGCACTTGATTTGCCAATGTGACAGTAAGTGCCCCTTCATTAATCAGTTCTTCTACTCTTTCTTCAACCTCTGTCAACTGTTCAACTTTAGACCTGCATTTTTCTTTTCTACTTTGGTATTTATGTGTAAGCATCATGCATTTATTCTTTTCTTCTACACTTACTCTCCAACTTCTTTTAGCTTGCCTTATTGTTTGTTCTCCTTCTTGCATGAAATCACTAAACCACTCATCAAAGATACTAGCCTTTAGCCTTTTGTTTTTCATGTCTTGTATTTCTTCGTTTGACACCACCATTACATTATCAGGCAGTTCTGGTACTGTGGCACTGGGATCAAATATCCCCTTAATAAATTGTTGGAGTTGGACAATGTGTCCTTTTAAATGCTCATGTTTATCCTTATGTTTCTTTAGCATTTCTACTATCTCCCGGTGCATATCTTCCCATTCAGTAATGTACTATTCTCTTGTAGAATGCCCAAGGTCAAGCTTTAATATCTTGTACTCCTCCAATGTAATCTCACCTTTTGCCTTTTATTTCTATGGTATAGCTAGATTTCATGTTCTAGATCCACTTGGACCTCTTTGAATAGAAGATTCCTCTTCTCTTTCCTCGGAGTAGTCTTCTCTCCTAAAAAACTTTTTATATCAATAGGTACTACTTGTACCTCCTTCTCCTCTTTTCCTATTTCTTTTCCCAACCATACAGGGATCTCTTTTTCACCTTCTACAATTTTATCTTCATCTATTACCTCTTCATGAGGTTTCTCTGTTCCAACCTCTTCTTGTTGTTGTTGTTCCTGCTGTTGCTCTTGAATTTGTTCTTGTTGTGGTGGAACCTGTTATTCTTATTGTTGTTGTTGTTGAAGTGGTGCTTGCTTTGTTGGATTATTCAACTGTTCTTCTAATTCCACCTCTTCTTCTTCTTCTTCTACCTCAATATCTTCCCCATCTTCAGCTTCTTCTCTAGGAGCTTCTTCTTCTGCTAATTCCTTTTCTTGATCATCTTCTGCTTCTTTATCAGGTTCATTTTCATCCATTTTTTCTTCTGCCTCTATATCTTTAGGCGTCTTAATTTCTTCTTCCACCTTTTCTATACCCCCTATTTGTACTTGTTCTGTATGTATTGGCGAACTAGCCTTTACATCATCCTCTTTTACTTCTTCTTCTTGATCTTGCATGTTTTCTATATTTTTCTCTTCTTCCCCTGGCTCACCACACATGTTTAGCATATTTAATGCATCTGCACCTGAAGTTTCTTGTTTTGCTTCTTCTTCTCTGATTTATCTTCCAATTTCTTCAATTTTATGTGCTTCTTTCTATACATCCTTAATGATTTCTGGAGGAACCAAAGTACCAAAGGGATCTGTTGATCTTGCTTCTTGTATTCTTTCCTCTTCATGTTTTGTGTTGTGCTCCACTTCCATCTCAACTTGAGTGCTTAGCTCATCTTCCTCACTCAGGCAATCACTTGAATCTTCCTCTATGTCAATAGTCTTTCCTTTCTACATTGTTTCTTATTCACTATCACTACTCTCAATGTATACAGTCTCCACAGATTGTTTGGCTTTATGTGTTTGACTCTTGCAGCTTTTCTCTAGCCAATTCTGTCTTTACTTTAATGAATGTTTGTCCATGTGTTAAATGTGTGGAGGCACTAGATATGTTTTTCAGCCTTTCACTCACTTCCTATGCTCCAATTATATCATCTGGCTTAGAAGATTCTCCTTTTGATAAACTTATCGGAATCGCCCTTCTTGTTGTTTGTCATGCTGCCTCTTTTGCAGCCTGTGCTTCCTCTACACTTACTTCATGGCTAATGGATTTTGCATCAACAAAAGTATCAGATGCCACTGCTATTGTTATGCCTAAGTCATATGGATCCATTAATGTGGCATTTTTGTCTTTTTCCACAATTTTAGCTTCCACAAATTTTATCTTCTTTTCATAAAAACACTGCAAATCTTCACTGGGGTCTGCTTTTCTTTTCCTTCCCTTCTTCGGATATGTGACCTCCGTGCCTTCAGCTTTTAGCTCTTCAATTCTGTCCCTCAACCATGTTTTTGAAAACAATATTATAGGTTTAGATGATACATCCAATGATGTATTCCAAGGCTTTGACCAATCAGGCTCTGTAATAGGAGCCATCCTTGCTTCTGCATAACTTTGATGTAATAATTGATCATCCTCTCGAACTTCTGGAGGAACATATATATTGCCAATAGATTTCATTTGTTCAATAGTCAATCTTTTGTGAGCTCTTTTCCTCACCTCCCTGTCGTTTTGGCAGTCAGCCCAAAAATCTTCAATGTGTACTTGCTATTTATATTTTTAATCTACAAAATTCTAAATTCTATGGAAAGGGTCGAATCTTCTTGCTAAATCAAATTCCTTGAAGCCATAAAACCCCAACTCTTTCTCTAAATATGTTGCAACTTCTTCACTATAACAAGAATACCTGCCAATAGCCCAAGGCAGTCTCACATTTCCCCTGTTATTAAATTTTCTCTTGTACATCCTAAAAACATTCAAGTTTTGTCTTGAAAATTCTAGCACAATTAGCTTGTCAGATGGATATCTGGGCAACATAAATGGTTTCCCTTCAAAGACCTTAGTTCTTACATAAGTAAAATGTTCAAATTGTATAAACCAAGAACTGTGCAATCCAATTGCATTTTCTACATCTTTAGATAACCTCTTGTCAGGTTCTTCTCTCAATATTCTTACCAAGTTTGTATAAAAAACATCATTGACCAAAGCAAAATTCTTTAAGGAATTTTCTTCCTATAGGAGAGGGTAATGTTCATACACCAAATTTTGATTAGGACCATTTCCCATGCTGTCTACTCTTTCTATTCCATGAATGTAAGGTCTGATTTCTACAGCATAAGAGTATAACACATAAGAAGACATATAAAATGGCAACATCTTATGTTGTCTCTGCATAGCTTGCCTCCAAATGGCTATGCTAATGGCCTTGGCCTAGTGGATCTGCCCTTGCTCCTTTTCCCCTGTTCTTATGAATTCTATGACAGTGAACATCCAAGGCTCACATTTTCTACCATCTCTTAATCCAACTAGTCTGCTCAGCATAGTGATCATCAAATGAATCTCCTCCTTGAAATGTATCCTCATCAGATTTTTAGGAATTTTGGCTACAGCTTTGGGTTTATTTTTAGGACTATACCAGTTGCAAAATATTTTACCTTTACATTCTACCTCATTTGTGTAAAAATTCTCATTGTACTAATCAATATCAATATCACTCATCTTCTCCTTGATTTTTAATCCAAAAGTTCTGGCAATACCCTGAGGAGTTAAATCAGTAATTAATCTGTCATGTAACATGATCTTTCTTGTAGTAGGATCATACAAAATTATACAGTCCAAATATAAACCTCTAGCCTCCATTGCTAAAGGAAATCTTGCAGCTCTGCATAGTCTGCTTTCCCAAATACATTTCATATCCTGAGAGGCATCTGCAGCAATAATCCTTTTTAATACATCCTCTACGTCAGAATTGCCTATGTTTGTATCAGTGCCCACTCTGCCTGTACTAATTAGGGATGGACAACCTCTGTGTAGCGGCAACTCTTCTTTCTCTATCTCCTTCTGAGGTTTTCTTTCTTTTTTTAAATCTTCCCTTGTATCTTTCTTCAGTTTAGGGGCCATCTTGTAGAAGCATATATCTTTTAACTTCTCATTTTATTTCATGTTTAGGGTTTTTACTATGAATACCTACTTTTACCATTTAACCTAGCTTGTTTGCTATTTTTGTTTTAACTTCTTTGAATTCGTTAAGCTTTACTCAGCTAATTAACAATTTAAAACAATAATTTAACCAATGCTTACGTTTTGCAATGAAATTACTAAAATTAACAGTATTTCAACAACTGAACATAAATGGCATTTGGATAAATACCTATTGTTAGCGACCATTTACTGTTGACTTACTTTTACCGCTATCACCTTTGTCCAGCTACTGTAACTTTTTTCGCCTCTGGTAAATTCTGCTATTTCACTGCAACAGCTCTTTTTCTGCAATTTTCACTCTCCACAGTATATTCAACAATGAAATAACACTGAAATGGTTCTAACCCTCATTAAATTTCCCTTTGTTTGAATGTTAAATTTGCATTAATTACAACAATTAATGCATTACGTCCTCAGCCTTTATTACAGTGTTTATGTTTTTCAAACTTTTTACTGTTAGCTTAATTCAACATGCAGACTTTTTCCTTTGTATATTTCCTTGTATGTTTCTGTTGTACATTTTCATTCTATCTCTTAATGTACAAGCCTTTTATGTATACAATCAACTAACGCTCTTACTCTTTTTGCTTTTCCATACACATTTGTACCTTTTGTTTTGTATATCTCAGTTTTATATTCTGTTGTATAAATGCACATACAAACACCATATACATTCATTTCCTTACCTTTTTTCTCTCCGTGATGTCTTTGTTTCATTGTATCTCAGCATTGTACATCGCAAATATACAAACGCCGAAACATACAAAGAATTTACCATTTTTAACTTCCATGACAAATCCACTTTGTATCTCCACCCCTGCATCTTTTAAATCTACAACTGCTTGTATATCGTAGAATATACATGGTTATTATACAAGCAAACATGTACATTCAGTGGGGTCCACCTTACCTCTTAATAATGCCTTTCCATGATGCCTTCACTTCTTTTTGAACTTTTAGACTTCAAACTATTCTAAATCATACTGTATTTACCGTCGGCTCCGCAATATATATAGAACATTGTATATTTCGCCATGTACATCCCGAAACATACAAAGACCAAAACATACAATAGTTTAACTTTATTCCATAAAGATTTTAGTTCTGGCTTGTATAAAGTGCAATGTATATCGATGTTGTATATAAGAAATATACAAGACGCAATATACATGAACTTAATTACCTTTGATAACTCTTCAGTTCCGCGTTGTATATAAACTGCATTACCAAATATATGTTAAGTCCAAATGCATCATTTATATTGTATTTCAATTTTCTTTCAATTCCGCATTGTATATTTCACAATGTATGTCTCTCAATACCCAAATATACAAACCAAAAATATACAACCATTATTTCTTATTTCACTACCATTTCGATTCTGCCTTGTATATAGCTGCAATGTATATGACCAAACATTTATATACAAAGTGCAAAAATATACAACGAACATGTCATTTTCAATAACCTTTTCAGTTTCGCGCTATGTATAAATCATTGTATATTTACCTTGTACATTTTCCATTTTCTGAATATACAAACCAAAATATACATAGCAGATTTCAACATTTATTCACTTCAACTTTGACTTTTTTTCGGGCCCGACTTGTCTATTAAGATAAAGCATTAGCAGTATGGATACAAGTATAACAACATACATTTTAAACCCGATGACCTCCTTTTTGTGACTAAGGCAACAACTCGATATACAAACACATTCGTATATGAAATGACTTTGCATATACAAAGAACTTTTTATATACAAAACACAAACCCTTTACTTGTACATTTACCAAGAAACTTTATAACTTGCAAAATACAGGGAATTCTGAGATGGTTCAAAAAGCAACCCCTATTCATTTTTTCACAAGGAATTCACCCATACTTTGCACTGGTACTCAATGTTATTTTTTCTCTATTTTCACCAAGGTTTGTACTTTCAGTTACCTTTTCCCTTTACCACCAAGCAAGCCCACACACAGAAGCAACCAAAAGCCAGCTACAGCAAGGGTCCTCATTTTGCTAGGGAGTAAAATGGGGCATGTTGTGAGCATCAGAACAACTAGTAACCAAATAACACAATTAAATTAAAACCATTAAAGAAAATTGAAATGAAATAAATTCATAATTTCCAACTATCTTTTCATGTAAATCATTATCCAACTTAAGACCTAATGTATTCAATAAGGTGCATGAATTTTTCTTTTCAGTTTATGTGGGTGCATGTGATTAATTATCCTCAACTTGAAAATTAGTTGAACAAACTAGTGACTGACATTAGACTACCTAGTTGATGTCATTCCCTCATAGCCAACCAAATAGAACCTTGTTGGCAGTAGGCGTCTATAGCCCCGGTAAGGTTATCGTTATAATTCTCCTAAGTAGAGCCCCACTGCCAGCAAACGTCTATAGCCCTGGTAGAGTTACTTAGATGACTTAACCTAGATTTTAGTAAAATCCATTTTATTTATTTATTCATTTTTTATATTTTGTACTTAACAAATATTTCATAAGATATTTCAGTTGTAACTCGATGATGCAAGGAACAGTCACTTGCTAAAATGAAGCTGAGAATTATAATGGTAGCAAGGGTGACCTCTGATTTTTCACCTAATATCTACACTGGTAAGTTCAACAAACCTAAGGATTTTAAGTGTGTCATCATGAGAAACTTCCTTGAATACTCAACCCACAGTTATTGAATATAAAATTTCACAAGTTAACTAACTTTCTACAGTCATGATAGTCACAGCAAATTATGTACAAATTTCAAACAATTAACCTAAATGTCCTGAATTTTCTACTATTTTCAATGGTTGTTAATCTGCCCCTGTATACTCCATAGCAAAACAAACATCTCTGCTAAAACAAAATAACAAAGCAACCAAAACAAAACGAACTGTACAAACAACAAAACACAACCAAAACACAGAAAAAACAACACAAACAGAAAAAACCAACAAAACAAAACAAACAAAAACAAAACTATACATTATTCACATCATGATACAGAACAGACCAACAACTCTCACCTTAAGCCTGAAAGTAATGTTTCAAGTGTTGGCCATTAACTGGTAATGGCACATCTCCAGTCAAGGTTTTAAGCCTGAAAGTGTTGTCTCCTATTATTTCTGACACTTGTAATGGACCTAACCATAACTTGTTGAATTTTCCATGACTTCACTTTTTCTCATGTGCTTTATTCCAGCACAGCACTAAGTCTGAAATTCTAAATGTCTTGACTCTTGCCCTTTTGTCAAACCATCTCTTTACCACCGCCTGATGTTTAGCAAATTTTTCAATGGCTTGATCTCTTTTCTCATCTAATTCCAATAGTTGGATTATCCTAGCTTCTCTGTGATCATCAAAGCCTAAGTATTCATTAGAAATTTTCCAAACTAGTATTCTTAAATTAACTAGAAGTATGGGATCAGTCCCATAAACTAAATGATAGGGTACATTTCCTAAAGCTGATTTAACTCTGGTCCTATCTACCCACAGTGCATATTTCAGTAATGTGTTCCATTCTCTTGGGTTCTTTTCAATGAGTTTCTTGATTATATCTAATAAAATCTTATTTGTTGATTCAGCTAACCCATTACCTTGAGGATAATAATTTGAAGAAAACTTTAAAACAATTCCATGTTCAAATGCCCATTTAGAAAATTTTAAAGAAGAAAATGCAGGGCCATTGTCACATACCAGTGAATAAGGAGCCCCAAACCTAGTTATTATGTTCTCTTCAAGAAACTTGATGACTACCTCAGTAGTAGAGAATTTGCAGCATGTGGCTTCAGTCCACCTTGTACAGTAATTAGTCACTGTCAGTATAAATTTGTGTCCTGCAGATGATGGAGGATTTATGACGCCAATGAAATCTAGGCCCCACTGTGCAAATGGCCTAGACTCAATGACTGGCTGCAATGGATTAGCTTGATTTCTCCCTTTATTTGCTATAGTCTAATAGATGTTGCAACTTCTAATGTGATTCTCTGTATCTTTAAAAATAGTAGGCCAATAGTAACCTGCCCTCAGTATCTTATGTGCTGTGGCTAAATAGGAACCATGAGCAGTTCCATACTTATCATGCAAGTCTAGCAATACCTTATCACCTTCATCTCTATTTAGACATCTTAAATATATTCCTTTGTGGTTCTTCTTGTATAGAAGACCTCCTTACACCATGTATTTTTGTGCTTTGATCTTTAAAACCCTCCTTTGTGAAGATTTCATCTTGCTTGGATATTTTCCTGATATCAAAAAAGTGTTCAAATCGTCATACCACCCTGATGTCTCATTGGTATTCAATACATATTGTTGTTTTACCAAATTTGGGTCTGTATTGGCTATAGTTTGCTCTAGAGCTTGTCCTCTGACCAGCTTCATTGGAATGATTTCCATGTCAAATTCTTGTAAAATTGTGATCCACTTAGCTCTTTTCTCTCCAAGCTCATTTTATATCAACAACATCTTCATTGCTGCATCAGGTACTATAGCCTTAACCTGAGCTCTTACCAGTGCAAACGCTTGTCTTTCTTTATCTAGATACTTTAATTGTGCATCCTTCAGAGGTGCACTCATAAAAGCTATTGGCTTCTCTTCATCATTTTCTCCTTTCTACGTCAAAGCAGCTGCAACTGAATGTGTGGATGCAAAAGAATAAATATAGAATGGCTTTGCATAATCCAGACTGGCTAATATAGGAGCTTCAGAAATTCCCTCTTTGATATCTTCAAACGCATCTTTTGCCACTAGAGTCCATTCTATATTTGCATCTTTCTTCAACATGGCATTTAATGGTCACACAATCTCTGCAAACCCTGTAATGAACTTCCTAACAAAATTAATTTTACCAAAAAATGATTTTAATTCCTTTTTAGTATTTGGTAATTGTAATTTCTTGATTCCCTCTATTCTATCAGGATCAATTGATATCCCATTCTTAGAAATGACATGCCCTAATAGTTTTCCTTCTGTTACTACAAACACACATTTCTTAGGATTTAGCAAAATTCCATACCTTTCGTATCTCTTGAGTACCTTCCTCAGATCTTTAGCGTGGGTGGATGCATCCTTAGAATACACAGTTAAATCATCCATATAAATTACAATGCACTTACCTGTCAATCCACGGAATGCAATATCCATGGCTCTCTAAAAAGTGGCACCTGCATTGATTAGTCCAAACAACATTCTCCTATAATTTTTACAAGTGAAAGTGGCTTTCAACCTATCCTCTTTATCAACTAGGACTTGGTTATACCCTGAAAATCCATTCAAGAAAGACATCATCTTGGCCCCATTCACTGTTTGCAGCACTTCATCCATGGGAGGCAAAGGATAATTATCTTTCTTAGATGCTTTGTTTAATTCCTAAAATCTATGCATAACCTGATATCTCCACTTTTATTTCTAATAGGTACTAAGTTAGCTACCTAGGTTGAGTGTCTAACAAGGAAAATTATTCTAGCAAACAACAGTTTCTTCACTTCCTCAAATATTAAAGGCTCTAAAAGTGCATTCATAGGACTTTGCTTTTGCCTGAATGGTTTAATATATGGCCTTAAAGGTATCACATGAGTGATGATGGATGTGTCATAGGTTTTTAAATCCTCATATGTCCATGCTATAATGTGTTTATAGTCTTTCAGAACATCAATAACTTCAGTTCTAATTTTCTCAAAACATGCCTTTCCAATTTGTACATTCTGGGGATTCTGCTCTGTTCCTAAGTTATAGGGATCACACTTACCTCCCTCTATTTTAGGTAAGTCCTTCTGTTTTACTACTCCATCAAAGTCAAAGATCCGTTCTAACTCAATCACTCCTTTAGGCAGAAGATTACTTTTTAAGTTGATTATGTCTTCTTCATCCCAAGACATATCAGGCCTCTCTTGTTCATCAATAATTTGGGCCTCAAATACCTCATTGCAAGTTAGAAAATCTACAATTTTCTGATCCCCCTCGAATACCTGAAAATGAGTTACATTATCTGGTACATTGGGCACATTCACTAATTCTACAACAAATCTTTTCAATCCTGATAATGTTAAAGGTTCTAGTGTGCTAGCAGCAACTGCTAGTGCGTCTGGCCTATGGTTTAATTCTCTAGGGATATGCTCTATATTGAAAGCATCAAATGACTCGATTAAATCCCATACCCTATGCTTGTAACAAACCATTCTGCTATAATTGCAAGCATATACTTTTCTTACCTATCTAACTACTAGCTCAGAGTCTGAAAATACTCTAATCATTTTTACCTTCTTCTTTATAGCCATGACCAGTCCATAGATTAGAGCCTCATACTCTGCAACATTGTTAGCACAAGCAAACTATAGCCTATATGCTGCTAAATATGATTTTCCATGAGGATCTATCAATTCTACACTAGCCCCTGCACCTTGTTTAGATTTGGAACCATCACATTTTAATGTCCACATGCCATCGCTATTCTTTTGACGTTTTGCTTTAGCATGTTTTACCTTTTCTATCACTTGTGTAGTGCTATCTTGTTTATTCCTAGGCAATTCATCTTGACTTACTTGTACAGTTATCTTTTCAGTTTGAAGATCAGAAGGACTGATACTCTTACCTTTTGACTCTTTTCTTAAATATGGAGTTGATTCATTTATGTTGTTCTAAAAATAACTCTCTAGTTGATTAACCTTTTCTTCTTGGGGTTCCATCCCCTTTGTGCATTTTATGTACTGGTATTCAACAATATCTCTGTACATTCCACAATTCTCTTCATAATGTGGCTTACCATGAACTCTACACTTACTTTTGTACAACTTGCATTGAACTGGAATGTTTTGTTCTATGCACTTTTCCATTTCTTGTCTAATGACTTGACTAAAAATATTCAGTGCATTATTTTCTTCATCAGAAGAATTTCCATCAGATTCAATAAAATTTTTTGTTTCTTTATTAACAGGCTTTTCCCCAAAATTTAGCATTAATATTTCCTCAATCTGTACCCCTTTATTAGTAACCCTGTAAACACCAGGTTCAACAGAAGCATACAATATTTCATTAGTGCTATTGTACTCTATGATCATATGTTCAATCCTAGGTTCAACTTCTATTCTAATTTGATTTGGCACACCTCTCCAAGGTAACCACATGTGTGAGAAATTGGTGGCCATATATCCATTCAAAGTTTTTAACCAGTCTCTGCTCAATAGCATCCCATAATTTATAGGTATATCCACTACTTGGATGTCAATGAATTGACTTACCCTGGGATCTGAAGCTAACTGCATCTGAATATGCATTAATTCTCTGATCACATTAACTTCAGTTTTGTCTAGCTGTGTAACAACTTTGGCAGATTTAGGAGGGGTCAGCCCTAAAGTTTTACATATCCCTAATGGCATTACATTGGCTGAGGCACCTGAATCTACCATACAATTGTGTATGTTCTTTGCACACAATCTAATGGTTAACAAGAAAGGAGGAGCATTTTTTTTGTCTACGTACATTACAACATTGGTGTTAGATGGCTGCTCAACTTTCTTACTGTTTTCTTTGGACTGTGTATCCCTACTAGGCACATTTACTTCAGTAGAAACATCTCCTATCATAGATGCATCCAAGGATTTAATAAAAGCATTTCTAACCCCTAGAGTTTTCAACAATTCACACAAAGATATACTAACCTTAATTTTCTTTATTTCCTCTAACAGATAACTCATCAATCTCATCGTTTCTACAGTCTCTATTTTATTTGTCTGAACCTTCTGTGCAACTATTTCATTATTTACATTATGATTGGCTTTCAGTATAGCAGGGTTGTTGCTAGTGTTCTAGTCTGGAGGGGTATTAAAATTGTTAGGAGGAGTGGAAGTGGTGAAAGGACCTCCTGGCCTAGGATTATTTCTTAGGTTGTAAGTATGATTCTTACTTGACTGTTGGAAGGTTTACACCTCCTCTATCTCATACAACACCTCATTTTCAGTTTCAAATGGAAACTAAAAAGCGTTTAGTACTAAGGCTATCTCAAGATATAGATTCACAAAAATATGGTTCATCCTCTAACAATTGGTCATCTTCCTCTTCTCTAAATGTGAAAGTTTCTAAAACTAGAGCAGTATCGTATCTTGATGGTACTATTTCATTACCTTTAGGAACTAAGAACTTAGAAGTAGGAGCCTATACATCCACATTAAAAATATTTTCTGCCAGATGAAACTGAGGACAGTCTAATTCAGCATGGGCACTAGTGTAATGTATTCTACACCAATTCTTCAGTGCTACATTGGCCATTTGAATCCTAGCCATTTGTTTCATATCCTGGTTATCCACATTCTCAAATGGAGAAGCTAAAGTGTCATTACTAAGCCCTATGTTCCAGGTTTTAGGTGGCCTAGGCTGATTCTGATTCTTGTTATTGTTATTCCTGGCTCTGTTATCTATAGCTGGTCCTCTATTTTGCATTTGTTGCCCCTGATTATGACTTTGATGTTGACTGTGATTTTGACCTTGATAGAACTCTGACCCTAGTTGTAACCCTGAGTCTGATGTTGGTTAGGCTTGGGGTTGTAATTCTGGTTTTGGCTCTGATTATAGTTCTAATTATATCCCTGGTTGTTTCTACCATAGAAATTCTCATTTCTCAATTGTGTCATCTCAATGGTCAATCTCTTTAAATGTGCAGTAATTTCTTTGATATCTTCCCTTTCTTCTTATGCTTATGCTATAAATTTATCTTGAGGTGGTTGGAAGAAGGATTGGCCATTATTCTGATTTAGATTGGCAGTATTACCAGTGTAAGGCACTATAGCCTAAATTGGGGCAGGATTATACACAAGTGTGTATGTAGGGACTGGATTTAGCATTGGAGTATTCTGTGTGGGAAATCCATTCCAAGGTTGCACTTGATTTTGCATTCCAAGATTTCCTCCATTGAGGAATGGATTATATGTAGTCTGCCTCATTTCTTGATTTATAGAGGCTGCCTCTTTGTAGGCTTTGGATACTATATCTATGTTAGGCTTTCTCTTGACAAACATGGCAGTTAATGGATCTAAAGCAACATAATACATAGCCAACAATGTATCTAGAACTACTGTGTATGGTGCTACCAACCTAGAATATGCCTTTTGAAACATGTCATTAAAGTTATCAATTAGTTCCCCTTCACCTCTTTTGATTGTGGCTAATTTATGATATAGGATAGAAGGATCTACTGGTACTCAAAATCTAGATAGAAATGCTTCTTCCATAAGTGTCCAAGAAGAAACGTAACCACTAGGTAAATTCACATACCAGTTGGAAGCTTGTTCATTGAAGGTGTAAGGAAATAGTCTGCACACAACATCTTCATGTTCCAGTCTGGCTCTAAAGCATGCCTTCTTAAATATCCTAATATGAACCTCTAGATCCTGATGCAACTGGTATTTAGGACATATTTTCTCAGGGTTCTTTGGCATCTCATGATAATCAGCAAAGTAGATGCTAGAATTGACATTGAAATAAGCCATTGCAGGTACCTATGCTTGACCTGGACCTGTAGGAACACCTAGATTTCTAGGTGGACTTGGATTTCTAGGAGGACTGGGACCTCTAGGAGGACTAGGACCTCTGGGAAAGCCTGAACCAAGATTTAAGAATCTGTATGAAGAACTATTAGGACTTACAATATTGTGGATGTTAAAAGGTGATCCAGGAGGCGTTCCAAATGAACTCCCTGTATGTGTTAATTTAGGATTCCACACCGAAGGACTTTTACTCTGTCTTCTGTCAGGTAATTGCACAAATATGTCCTCTGAATTCGATCTAGACCTAGTCACTCTACCACTATTATAAGCCAGCTTTACTTAAAATTTAACCTTAAATCCAAATAGCCCTCCTTCTAGCACTAAAAACTATTCATGATTTTTTTTACACATTCATAACAAAAGTTAAAATTCATAAATGAACCTAACCATCTTGAAAGATATGGAGAAATCAACTAAGATTACTCAATCCCAAGTTTTCGTATGGTCAGGTCTTGACCAGTTGGACAGTTTAGTAGGTTACTATGAAGCTGTAATATGCAAGGGGCCTTACGTGATTTAAGGTGATTTGACTACTTACTGGACTCAATTTATGCAAATTGTTACAAATATCAGCAAAATTACTATCTCTTTACACAAATCTGTTACTGGATATCAAAGCTTTGAATGATTTATGTTAAAACATGCTTTTCTGTTCAAATATGTATAAAGATTGCCAAATATCAATTCAATTAATCTCAATTCCTTCAAATGTTAGACAATCTCCTTTAAATTTCTGCGTTTCAGCTAGTTATTTTAAAATTTGGGAAAAGTTAGAGAAAATTCAAATTCAACATCACTTGCTACAGGATCTAAACGCTCTGTTATGCACATGGTAAAATTTACAGCAAACTCAATTAACTCAGTAGATCAAATCATTAAATGCAAATGTTCTGAATATTTTCACAAACAAGCATTCAACATTGTGAGCTTTAAGAGAAACTATTTCAAATATAAACAAGAGCTAGAGGACACTCAGAAAATAGATGCAAACTTCCAGATTCATTTATATTCAAAACACATAGCCATATATGGTTTACAATGTAGGTATGACTCTTAGCTTTATTAATCAAATTCACAAAAACTTACAATGCTTTATAGATACAGTAAGAAAGCTGGACATTTCCATGCATTCCTTAATGCAGACACAGGTGACCTCCTTTATATTAAAATACTCCTTCTATTCAAAGTCTCAGAACAAATTACAATTACTATGCTAATTTCTATGAATCCCTATGTAAATAATATACACGTAGCAAAGTTCAGTATATAGACTTTTGAACTTTCAAATGGCTATGGCTACAACCTTCATCTACCACTAACGTCTTTCCATTCTTAATCAACGGTCTACCTTTGCTTCTAACCATTTACCAAAATATCTATTTGGCATATTTCTTCTCCCTCAAAGGATGCTTTTGGAATCTTTACAAAATAAGATTCCCCTTTCTCTTCGTTGACTCTTTCCCGCCAAGGCTCCTTATTTGACCCCTTTTCAAAACCTTTATACTTGCTTTTCACTTTTTCAAATATTTTTTGTAATTGCCAATTACTCCTTCCACAAAGGTACAGTCCCCTCCTGGACTCTTTGTCAAAATATACTCTTGCATCACCACTCCCTCCTTCAACCTCCTTTCCTTGTTCCCTGAGCTCTCTCTTCTCTTTTGATATTTCTTCATTTTAACCTTTTCCTCCATTACAGTATCAATTATCTGCTTGTTTAGGTTGGCATAAGGATTTTCCATGCAGGGTGCAAATATGGCATTGAACTCTGTCAATGCCCTCTCTAAGTTATACATTGGCACCTCCATACATTCATGCTACAGTAATTTCTCTGTTATCCTTTTATGTATCTTGATCATTTCATCTTCCTTTTCTCGTAAATTATGTATGACTGTTGTACATTTTATGAGGTTATCCTCTTCAAACTTGAGCTCTAATATTATTTGTGGCACTTGATTTGCCAATGTGACAGTAAGTACCTCTTCATTAATTAGTTCTTCTACTCTTTCTTCCACCTCTGTCAACTGTTCAATTTCAGACCTGCATTTTTCTTTTCTGCATTGGCATTTATGTGTAAGCATCATGCATTTATTATTTTCTTTTGCACTTACTCTCCAACTTATTTCAGCTTGCCTTATTGTTTATTCTCCTTCTTGCATGAAATCACTAAACCACTCATCAAAGATACTAGCCTTTAGCCTTTTATTTTTCATTTCTTGTATTTCTTCATTTGACACCACCATTACATTATCAGGTAGTTCTGGTACTGTGGCACTGGAATCAAATATCCCCTTAATAAATTGTTGGAGTTGGACAATGTGTCCTTTTAAATGCTCCTGTTTATCCTTATCTTTCTTTAACATTTCTGTTGTCACCTGGTGCATATCTTCCCATTCAATAATGTGTTATTCTCTTGTAGAATGCCCAAGGTCAAGATTTAATATCTTGTACTCCTCCAATGTAATCTCACCTTTTGCCTTTTCTTTCTGTGGTATAGCTAGATTTAATGTTCTAGATCCACTTGGACCTCTTTGAATAGCAGACATGGTTCTAGCTTTCCTCTTCTCTTTCCTCGGAGTAGTCTTCTCTCCTAAAAAACTTTTTATATCAATAGGTACTACTTGTACCTCCTTCTCTTTTCCTATTTCTTTTCCCAACCATGTAGGGATCTCTTTTTCACCTTCTACAATTTTATCTTCATCTATTACCTCTTCATGAGGTTTCTTTGTTCCAACCTCTTCTAGTGGTTGCTATTCCTGCTGTTGCTCTTGAATTTGTTCTTGTTGTGGTGGGACCTGTTGTTCTTGTTGTTGCTGTTACTGCTGAAGTGGTGCTTGCTTTGTGGGATTATTCAACAATTCTTCTGATTCCACCTCTTCTTCTTCATCTTCTACCTTAGTATCTTTCCCATCGTTAGCTTCTTCTCTAGGAGCTTCCTCTTCTGCTAATTCCTTTTCTTGATCATCTTCTGCCTGTTTATCAGGTTCATTTTCATCCATTTTTTCTTCTGCCTCTGTATTTTCATGCCTCTTAATTTCTTCTTCCACCTTTTCTATACCCCCTGTCTGTACTTGTTCTGTATGTATTGGTGAACTAGCCTTTACATCATCCTCTTTTACTTCTTCTTCTTGATCTTGCATGTTTTCTGTATTTTTCTCTTCTTCCCTGGCTCACCATACATGTTTAGCATATTTAATGCATCTGCACCTAAAGTTTCTTGTTTTGCTTCTTCTTCTCTGATTTCTCTTTCAATTTCTTCAATTTTATGTGCTTCTTCCTACACATCCTTAATGATTTCTGGAGGAACCAAAGTACTAAAGGGATCTATTGATCCTGCTTCTTCTTGTATTCTTTCCTCTTCATGTTTTGTGTTGTGCTCCACTTCCATCTCAATTTGAGTGCTTAGCTCATCTTCCTCACTCGGGAAATTACTTGAATCTTCCTCTATGTCAATAGTCTTTCCTTTATACATTGTTTCTTCTTCACTATCACTGCTCTTAATGTCTGCAGTCTCCACAGATTATTTGGCTTTATGTGTTTCTAACTCTTGCAGCTTTTCTCCAGCCAATTTTCTCTTTACTTTAATGAATGTTTGTCCTTGTGTTGAAGGTGTGGAGGCACTAGATATATTTTTCAGCCTTTCACTCACTTTCTGTGCTCCAATTATATCAATTGGCTTAGAAGTTTCTCCTTTTGATAAACTTATGGGAATTGCCCTTCTTGTTGTTTGTCCTACTGCCTCTTTTGCAGCCTGTGCTTCCTCTGCACTTACTTCATGGCTAATGGATTTTGCATCAACAAAAGTATCAGATGCCACTACTATTATTATGCCTAAGGCATATGGATCCATTAATGTGGCATTTTTGTCTTTTTCCACAATTTTAGCTTCCACAAATTTTCTCTTCTTTTCATAAAAACACTACAAATCTTCACTGGGGTCTGCTTTTCTTTTCCTTCCCTTCTTCGGATATGTGACCTCCTTGCCTTCAGATTTTAGCTCTTCAATTCTGTCCCTCAACCATGTTTTTGAAAACAATATTACAGGTTTAGATAATACATCCAATGATGTATTCCAAGGCTTTGACCAATCAGGCTCTGTAACAGGAGCCATCCTTACTTCTGCATAACTTTGATGTAATAATTGATCATCCTCTCGAACCTCTGGAGGAACATATATATTGCCAATAGATTTCATTTGTTCAATAGTCAATCTTTTGTGAGCTCTTTTCCTCACCTCACTATCATTTTGGCAGTCAACCCAAAAATCTTCAATGTGTACTTGTTGCTTATATTTCTTATCTACAAAATTCTGAATTCTATGGAAGGGGTCAAATCTTCTTGCTAAATCAAATTCCTTGAAGCCATAAAACCTCAACTCTTAGTCTAAATATGTTGCAACTTCTTCACTATAACAGGAATACTTGCCAATAGCCCAAGGTAGTCTCACATTTCCCCTGTTATTAAATTTTCTCTTGTACATCCTAAAAACATTCAAGTTTTGTCTTGAAAATTCTAACACAATTAGCTTGTTAAATGGATATATGGGCAACATAAATGGTTTCCCTTCAAAGCCCTTAGTTCTTATATAAGTAAAATGTTCAAATTGTATAAACCAAGAACTGTGCAATCTAATTGCATTTTCTGCATCTTTAGATAAACTCTTGTCAGGTTCTTCTCTCAATATTCTTACCGGGTATGTATAAAAAACATCATTGACCAAAGAAAAATTCTTTAAGGCATTTTCTTCCTGTAGGATAGGGTAATTGTTGTGATGTTCACAACATGCCCCATTTTGCTCCTTAGCAAAATGAGGACCCCTGCTGTTGCTTTGCCTTTTTGCTTTTGCTTGTTTGTTCTGCTTGGTGGTAAGGGAAAAAAAGGAGTCAAATTTGCAAACCTTGTTGAAAATAGAGAAAATTGCATTTTCAGTAACAATGCATGATGTGGTTGGTTTCCTTGTGAAAAATGAGCCAGGGTTGCCTTTTGAACCATCTTAAAATTCATCATATCTTCCAAGTTATGATCATTTAGGTAAGATGTACTATCAGGTTTTGCATGATACACGGTCAGTTGTTTGCCTTTTTTCCTTGTTGGTCTGGTTTAAATTTTGAAGTATACGCACTTGGTGGATTTCTTGTTAAGGGAATTTTTGTCTGGGTTCCACTCTGTATCTCACAATTGTCTGTTTGACAGAAAAATGCATAGGTGCACTTAAAATGACAAACCCAAGGGGTTATTTTGCAGAATTAATACATTTGGTATTGAGCATAAAAAATGTATTTCATGCATACCTTAATACATTACAGCAAAGTATGTTATGCGCGTTGGCATAACATTTGATATCAGGGTGCTTTGAAATTGTTACGCCGATGGGGGCTTCTTGCCGATGACGGATGGTCATCGGCCTAACTGAGGCCATCGACCGAGTTTAAAATAGTCACCCCGAGGCCGTATCACTCACCAATGATATTGTCATCGGCATAACTTACATCGTCGGCTGAATGTTTATAGGTCACTCCGAGCGGTATGGTCTCGCCGATAGCCTTGGGCTATCGGCATAACAGTAGGCTATCGGCCAGGGTTTTTTCCCTTTCACCAATATGGAGGCTCTCGCTGATGTAAAGACATCGGTGAGATAGTTACTATCGGCGGGGGAGATTTAGAGTTCGCCAATGGTGAAACTCTCGCTGATAGAAGGGAAATACAAGCCGCTAAGGGCTATATCGGCATAACTCTCGCCGATGGAGGATGAGCGAAATAAAAAGGCCATCAGCCAAATAACGAATATCGGCCATACATTTTTTGGACATGCCGATGGCGATTCTCACGCCGATGGGCAGGAAATGCAAAGTGATAGGACTTTTAAGTAATTTTTTTTGGGCACCCGTAGTTTTTTTTTTGGTCAGCGATAGTTGACCTGACAGTTTTTGAGCAGTCTATATGCATTTTGAATGTGTTTTGAGAGTTTTTAGGACCCAATTTCCACAATTTTGCATAGTCACCATGATCTAAATGATTATTTTAAGTTTCTTGCTATTCATTCGATAAACTTGATACTTATTGCTTGTCTTGTCTTGCAGGCTTGCAGTTGAGGAAGCAGCTGGAACTTGATCACAGTGACATCATAGAGGAGGAAAATCCGATCTCAGGAGCAAGAAGATAGAGATCGAGCGCAAAGAAGTCAAGGTCATTCAAATGGAGAACAAGGTAGTAGCTGAAGGTATTATTTCAACAGACAAACATAAGTTATTGCTGAGCTACTAGTGCTTCTCAGAAGGGGCAATATTTCGCCCAGATTTGACACTGCCCAGTGATATTTTGAAGAGCTGGTTCACCTGTATTTATTGCTATAACCAGGGGTTTGAACCAAGGGGTTTAGTTAGGTCTTTTGCTGTAGTGAGGACAATCAGAAAGTCTTTATATATTGTACCTCTCTGCACTGTAATACGGGACACAGGGGCTACATAGAGATTTGTAGCAGCAGGAACTCATAGAAATAGCATTTTAGAACAGAGGAACCTTTTATTTTAGAAGTAGAAGAAGGAGGTCGCCTGTGTCTATAGTAAGGTGTGCGTGGAATGTCTGGCTTCCTTACTGTATCTGTAAAGCTTGTAAGTTCTTTGTAGTCTGATCAATGAAACTAAGAGTCATTCCAACATTGTAAATCATGTATGACTATTTGTTTCTAATACAATAGAATCTGGAGTTCTGCATCTATCTTCTGAGTGTTCTCTTGCTCTTCTTTGTGTTTTGAAATATTTTCTTTGAGAGCTTGCAATTTTAAATGTATGTTTGTGAAAGGGCTCAGAACTTGCATTTAAGGTTTTTACTGTGGATTTGATCAAATTGCTATAGGATTTACATAGTGCATAACAGAACAATTAGATCCTTTGGTAGAATAAATGAGGTGTAGATTAGATCTTTCTAACTTCTTCCAACCCATCTGAAATATTTAGCTAAAAACGTAGAAATCTAAAGAAAGTTGTCTCAAATTTGAAGAAGCGTGCATAACAGAGTTTAAGATAGACAGTTTTCATAAATGTATAAAGAGGAAAAGCTGTAATAATTCAAGAAAACCATCTAAAATTTGTAGCACAGTAACACTTGCATGCAAATGAACAAAACACTTACCTATGACCTTTTGCATAATCTTAGTCTAGTAAACCACAAATCAAATCTAAACTACGTAAGGCCCCTTGAACATTACAGCTTCACATTGACCAACTGAACTTGACCAACTGAACCATTGTAGACTTGGGATTAACTGAATCTTAAATGATTCTTTCTTATCTTTCAAGTATAGTTTCAGTTCATTATAATGTGAATTTTAACTTATTGTTATGATTGCATCAAAACAATCGCCAATAGTTTTCTAGCACTAGAAGGAGGGCCTTCCTGAGTTAGAGTTGGTTTCAAGCTGGCTAATAACAGTAATAGAGTGACTAGGTCTAAATCTGGTTTAGAGGATATATTTGTACAACTACCTGATACAAGGCGAGGTAGGAACCCTTTAATTTGGAATCCAAAAATATCGCAAGCTGGAGGTTCATTTGGAACACCACCTGGGTCACCTTTTAACATCCGTAGTATTGTGAGTCCTAACAGATCACTGTTGAGATCCTTAAATCTTGGTCCAAGCACTCCTGGAAGTCCCAATCCTACTGTAGATCCTAATCCACCAATCAATCTAGGTATTCCTACAAGTTCAGGTCAAGCTCAAACACCTGCAATGGCTTATTTCAATGTTGATTCTCCCATATTCTTCAATGATTATCATGAGATGCCCAAAAATATAGAAAAGATATGTCCCAAGTACCAGTTGCATCAGGACCCAGAAGATCATATTAGAATATTTAAGGAAGCATGTTTTAGGGCTATGTTAGAGCACGAGGATGTTGTGTGTAGATTGTTTCCCTACACCTTTAATGAGCAAGCCTCTAGCTGGTATGTAAACTTGCCCAACAGTTATATTTCTTCCTGGGCACTTATGGAAGAAGCATTTCTATCAAGATTTAGAGGACCCATTGACCCTTGCACTTTGTATCATAAATTGGCTACTATAAAACAAGGTGAAGGAGAGTTGATTGATAATTTCAATGACAGATTTCAAAAGGCCTATTCTAGGTTGGTAGCCCCTTATACCATAGATGATGCTCCCTTGTTGGCTATGTATTATGCCGCCTTGGATCCTCTAACTGCCATGTTTGTCAAAAGAAAACCTGACATAGATTCAATATCCAAAGCCTATAAAGAGGCAGCCTCAGTGAACCAAGATATGAGGCATACAACTTTTAGTCCATTTGTTAATGGAGGAAATTTTGGGGTGCAGAATCAAGCACAACCATGGAATGGAGCCCCTATGCAACACACTCCACTATTAAATCCGGTTCCTCCTTATACACCTGTGTATAGTCCTACCCCAATCCAAGCCATAACTCCTTACACGGCTAGTACTTCCAATAACAGTCAAAATAATGGTCAGCCTTTCTTCCAACCTCCAACGGATACAACTGTGACAAAAGCACAAGAGGATAGGGAAGAAATCAAAGAGATTACTGCACATTTGAAAAGTTTAACCACTGAAGTGACACAACTAAGAAACGAGAGCCTCTATGGAAGAGGCAACCAAAACTATAGTCAACAACAAAATCACAACCAAAGCCAAAATCAGAATTATAGTTTCAATCAAAATCAGCAGTACAATCAAAACCAAAACTATAATCAGCATCAAGGCCCCAACTAGGGGCAACCAATGCAAAATAGAGGGCCAGTAATAGATAATAGGACCTGGGGCAATAATAATAGAAGTCAAAATCAACCTAGGCCACCCAAGACATGGAACACTAGGCCCAACAACGGTGCTCTAGCTTCTCTTTTTGAGAACATAGATAATCATGATGCAAAACAAATGGCTGGCATACAAGTAGCCAGTACAACAACCAGGAATTGGTGCAGATTTCACAATACCAATGCCCATGCTGAGCACAACTGTCCATAGTTCCACTTAGCAGCCAACATTTTTAACATTGATGTGCAGCCTCCTACCTTTGAATTTCTCATTCCCAAGGGTAATGAGGTAGTACCCTCAGGATACGACACCACATTAGTCTTAGAAACGTTTACCTTTTCCACTGTAGAAGAGAAAGAGGATGAATTGCTGGAAGATGAACCATACTGTTGTGAAAATCTTTATCCTGAATCAGCCTTTGTACTAAATGCTTTTCAGTTTCCCTTTGAATCTGAAAATGAGATATTAACCGAAACTGAAGAGGTGTAGGCCTTTCAACAAGCAAATAAAAGGCACACCTACAATTTAAGGAACAACCCTAGGCCAGGAGGACCTTTCACCACTTCCGTTCCTCCGAATAACTTCAATACACCCCCAGATCAGAATACTAGCAACAATCCTGCCATACTTAAAGCTAGTCAGCACACAGATAACAGAACAACAATACAAAAGGATCAAACAAGTAAAATTGAAACAATAGAGACAACAAGATTAATGAGTTACTTGTCAGAGGAAATAAAGAAAATCAAGGTCAGCATACCTCTAAATGAATTATTGAAGACCCCAGGGGTCAGAAATGCTTTTATAAAATCTCTGGATACATCCATGACAAATGAGGTGTCTGCTGATATAATTGTTCCCAATAGAGATTCACCGCCTAAAGAGAAGAGTAAGAAAGTTGAGCAGCCTTCCAATACAAATGTAGTAATACATGCAGATAAGAGGGATACTCCCCCTTTCTTGTTAACTGTTAGATTGTGTGGGAAGAATATACACAATTGCATGGTAGATTCTGGTGCCTCAGCCAACGTAATGCCCTTAGGAATATGTGAGACTCTCGGGCTGACTCCCACCAAATCTACCAAAGTTGTCACACAATTAGATAAGACTGAGGTTAGCGTGATAGGAGAACTCATGAACATTCAAATGCAATTAGCCTCAGACCCTAGGGTAAGTCAAATCATTGATATTCGAGTAGTGGATATACCCATAAATTATGGAATGTTACTGAGTAGGGATTGGTCCAAGACATTAAACAGATATATGGCCACTGATTTTTCACATATGTGGTTACCATGGAGAGGTGTCCCAAACCAGATCAGAATAGAGGCAGAGCCCAGAATGAAACATATGATAACAGAGTATAATCGAACTAATGAAATATTATATGCTGCTGTTGAACCGGGTGTCTATAGAATTACCAACAATGGGGTGCAGATTGAAGAGATCATGATGTTAAATATTGAAAAAAAATGTGTTAGCAATAGGACAACATTATTCATTGAGTCTGATGGAAATTCTTCAGATGAAGAAAATAATGCAATAGACAAATTTGGTCATGCCATTAGACACGAGGTGGAAGAGTGCATTAAACACAATCTGCCGGTCCAATGTAAATTATATAAAAATAGGTGTAGAGTCCATGATAGGCAACATTCTGAGGAGAGTTGTGAAATGTGCAAAGATATCATTGAATATGAATACAACAAATGCCTAGGAAGGGTAGAATTACAAGAGGAAAATGAGAATCCTGATCCAACACAGAATTATGTTCAGGATGATATAGGTGCCTTGATTCTAGATTTAGGAAAAGAAATAAAAGACAGGGATAGTTGCCTTTCTGATTTAACAAATGGAAATACACATATGCAAGTTAACCAAACAGAAAAACCCATGAGTAAACAGGACAACACCCCATAGGCAATAAAAGAGACCATGCATGCTAAGATAGAGGGTCAGAAAAGTAAAGATGGCATGTGGACGTTAAAATGTGATGGGTCTAAATCAAAACAGGGCGCAGGTGCAGGTGTTGAACTCATAAATCCCCAAGGTAAATCACATCTAGCAGCATATAGATTACAATTTTCCTGTACTAACAATATTGCTGAATATGAAGCCCTAATTTTAGGACTTGTCATGGCCATCAAGAAAAGAGTGAAAGCAATCAGAGTATTTTCAAACTCTGAATTAGTAGTCAGACAAGTGAGGAAACTATATACCTGCAATTACAAGAAAATGATTAGTTACAGACATAGAGTATGGGGTTTAATAGATTCGTTTGATGCTTTTAACATAGAGCACATCCCCAGAGAGCTGAATCACAGGCCGGATGCACTAGCAGTTGCTGCTAGTACATTAGAACCATTAGCATTGTCAGGATTGAGACGATTTGCTGTTGAGCTAGTCAACGTGCCCAGTATACCAGACAACGTTCCACACTTTCAGGTATTTGGAGGGGACCAACAAATTATTGATTTTCTAACTTGTAATGAGGCATTTGAGACTCAAGTCATTGATGAACAAGAAAGGCCTGAAGTAACATGGGACGAAGAGGATGTAATCAACTTAAAGAACAACTTCTTACCCAAAGGAGTAATTGAATTAGAACATATCTTTGACTTCGATGGAGTAATGAGATAGAAGGACTTGCCCAAAACAAAAGGGGGTAAGTGTGATTTACATAACTTAGGGACAGAGTGAAATCCACAAAATGTACTAATTGGGAAAGCTTGCTCTGAGAAAATTAGAAAAGAAGTCTTAGACGTGCTGAAAGAATATAAACATGTCATAGCATGGACATATGAAGACTTGAAAACATTTGATGAGTCCATCATAACTCACGTGATACCTTTAAGAAAAGAAGTCAAACCATTTAGGTAGAAACAGAGGCCTGTGAATGCCATTCTAGAGCCTCTAATGTTTGAAGAAGTTAAAAAATTGCTGTCTGCTGGAATAATTTTCCCAGTCAGACATTCTATCTGGGTAGCTAACTTAGTACCAATAAGGAAGAAAAATGGAGACATCAGGTTATGCGTAGACTTTAGAAATTTAAGAAAAGCATCTGAAAAGGATAATTATCCTCTGCCCCCAATAGACGAAGTGTTGCAAGCAGTAAACAGGGCAAAGATGATGTCTTTCTTAAATAGTTTTTCAGGTTATAACCAGGTCTTAATTGATAGAGAAGATAGACTAAAAACCACCTTCACTTGTAAATGGGGAAATTATGCGTATAGAAGAATGCCGTTTGGTCTTATCAATGCAGGTGCTACTTTTCAGAGAGCCATGGACATTGCATTCCGTGGATTATCAGGCAAATGCATTGTTGTGTATATGGATGATTTAACTGTGTATTCCAAGGATGCATCCACTCACGCTGAAGATCTCAGGAAAGTACTCAAACGATGTGAAAGGTATGGGATTTCCCTTAATCCTAAGAAATGTATATTTGGAGTAACTGAAGGTAAATTATTAGGCCATGTCATTTCTGAAGGTGGAATTTCAATTGATCCGGATAGAATAGAATCCATAAAAAATTTGCAAATACCCAACAATAGGAAAGAGTTGAAATCATTTTTTGGTAAAATTAACTTTGTTCGGAAGTTTATAACAGGTTTTGCAGAGATCGTGCAGCCGTTAAATGCCATGATGAAGAAGGATGCACAGATGGAATGGACGCTAGTGGCTAGAGCTGTATTTGAAGATATCAAGGAGGCAATTTCTAATGCCCCTGTATTGGCAAGTCCAAACTACATAAGCCCATTCTACATCTACTCCTTTGCATCTTCTCATTCAGTCGCGGCTGCCTTGACACAGAAAGGTGAAAACAACGAGGAGAGGCCCATAGCATTTATGAGCGCGCCTCTGAAGGATGCCCAGCTGAGGTATCTAGATATCGAGAGGCAGGCATTTGCATTAGTAAAAGCTGTGAAAAAATTCAGACACTACATTCTGCGCAGCCAAATCAAAGCCATAGTGCCAAACGCAGCAGTAAAAATGTTGTTGATGCAAAACGAACCTGGAGAAAAAAGAGCCAAGTGGGTCACCACGCTACAAGAATTTGACATTGAAATCATTCCCATGAAGTTGGTCAGAGGGTAGGCGTTGGTGCAGACAATATCAAATATGGATCCAGATATGATAAAATAGTAATATGTATTGAATTCCCAGGGCGCATCAGATTGGTATGATGATTTAAGCACCTTCCTGATAGCTGGAAAGTACCCAAATAGGATTAAAGCTTCTCAGAGGAGAGCTTTGAAGATTAAGGCACAAAAGTATATGATGCAAGGAGGTCTTCTATTCAGGAAGAACCATGATGGAATTTATCTGAGATGCATAAATAGAGCTGAAGCTGATAAAGTGTTGACAGAACTACATGACAAGTACGGAACCAGCCATGGTTCCCATCTAGCTACAACACACAAAATACTGAGGGCAGGCTATTACTGGCCCACAATGTTCAAAGACACCAAGAGTCAATCAGAAGTTGCCACACCTATCAGACTGCAGCAGACAAAGGGAGAAATCAGGCCAATCCACTACAACTTGTGATTGAATCCAGACCGTTTGCACAGTGGGGTTTGGATTTTATTGGAGTCATCAATCCCCTATCTTCTGCAGGACATAAATTTATACTGACGGTAACAGACTACTGTACAAGGTGGACTAAGGCCACCTGCTGTAAGTTTTCTACAACTGAGGTAGTTATCAAGTTTCTTGAAGAAAACATCATCACCAGGTTTGGAACTCCCTATTCATTGGTATGTGATAATGGCCCTACTTTCTCTTCTTTAAAATTTTCTAAATGGGCATTTGAATACGGGATCATTTTAAAGTTTTCTTTGAACTATTACCCTCAAGGTAATGGACTGGCTGAATCAACAAACAAAATTTTATTAGACATAATCAAGAGGTTAATTGCAAAGAGTCCTAGAGAGTGGAACACCCTATTAAGATATGCATTATGGGTAGATAGAACCAAGTTTAAAATTATGGGACAGATCCCATACTTCCAGTAAATCTGAGAATACCAACCTGGAAATTGGCCAATGAGTATCTAGGTTTTGATAATCATAGGGAAGCCAGAATAGTGTAGATGTTACAACTAGAGGAGAAAAGAGGTCAAGCCATCGAGAAGTTTGCCAAACACCAAGTGGTTGTTAAGAGGTGGTTTGATAAAAGGGCAAGAGTCAAAACATTTAGGATATCAGACTTAGTGCTGTGCTGGGACAAAGCACATGAAAAGAAAGGAAGCCATGAAAAATTTGATAAATTATGACTGGGTCCATTACAAGTCTCAGAAATAATAGGAGATAATGCATTCAGACTTAAGACCTTGACTGGAGAAGAGGTGCCATTACCAGTTAATGGCCAACATTTGAAACACTACTTCCAAGCCTAAGGTAAAGGGCAGTTCATTTTGGTGTAAAGTGCTGTAAGTAATGTACAGTTCTTCTTTTGCTGTTTTCTTTTTTGGGTTGGCTGTTTGTACAGTTTGTCTTCTGT
Organism: Cunninghamia lanceolata; assembly: GCA_027924645.1. Lineage (NCBI taxonomy): Eukaryota > Viridiplantae > Streptophyta > Pinopsida > Cupressales > Cupressaceae > Cunninghamia > Cunninghamia lanceolata. Next base: position 23,784,423 of record BSBN01000377.1, on the reverse strand, counting down.
TTGTTTCTGTTTTCTGTTTCTTTCTGTTTGTACAATTTTTTTCTGCTTTTTACTTTTGTACAGCCTGTTTGTTTGGTTTGTTTGTTGTCTCCTCAGCAGGGATCTTTGTTTTACTTTAGAGTATTAGGGGGCAAACTAGCAACCATTCAAAACAATATAGAATTTAGGATATTCAAGTTAATCATTTGCAATTTACACATAGCTTGTTACTGTCATGAATATAGAGAGTTATTTATCTTCTGAAGTTTCGTATTCAATAAATGTGATTGAGAATTCGAGGCAGGTTTCTCACGATGACACACCTAAAATCCTTGGGTTTGTTGAACTTACTAGTGTAGATATTAGGTGAAAAATCCGAGGTTACCCTTGCTACCATTACAATTCTCAGCTTAATTTTAGCAAGTGTCCACTCCTTGCTTCATAAAGTTACAAATTGCTATATCTTGTGGAATCTTTCAAAATCGGAAAATATAAAATATAAATAAATAAATAAAGCGGATTATACTGAAAATCCAGATTAAGCCATCTAAGTAACTCTACCGGCGCTATAGACGCTCACTGGCAGTGGGGCTCTACTTACGAGAATTGTAACGATAACCTTGCCAGGGCTATGAACGCTCGCTGGCAGCAAGGCTCTATGCGGTCGGCTATGAGGGAATATCCTCACCTACGTAGGCTAATGTCAGTCACTAGCTTGTTCAACCGATCTTCAAGATGAGGATAATTAATCACGTGCACACAATTAAACTGAAAATGGAAATTCATGCACCCTTATTGAATACCTTAAGTCTCAAGCTGAATAGTAATTTACAGGAAGGATAGTTGGAAGTTATGAGTTTATTTCACCTAGTTTTCTTGACCACTCTAAATTTAATTGTTTTGTTTGGTTTCTAGTTGTTGTGATGTTCACAACATCCCCCATTTTGCTCCTTAGCAAAATGAGGACCCCTGCTGTTGCTTTGCCTTTTTGCTTTTGCTTGTTTTGTTCTGCTTGGTAGTAAGGCAAAAAAAGGAGTCAAATTTACAAACCTCGTTGAAAATAGAGAAAATTGCATTTTCAGTACTAATGCATGATGTGGTTGGATTCCTTGTGAAAAATGAGCCAGGGTTGCCTTTTGAACCATCTTAAAATTCATCATATCTTCCAAGTTATGATCATTTAGGTAAGATGTACTATCAGGTTTTGCATGATACACGGTCAGTTGTTTGCCTTTTTTCCTTGTTGGTCTGGTTTAAATTTTGAAGTATATGCACTTGGTGGATTTCTTGTTAAGGGAATTTTTGTTTGGATTCCACTCTGTATCTCACAATTGTCTGTTTGACAGAAAAATGCATAGGTGCACTTAAAATGACAAACCCAAGGGGTTATTTTGCAGAATTAATACATTTGGTATTGAGCATAAAAAATGTATTTCATGCATACCTTAATACATTACAGTGAAGTATGTTATGCGCATCAGCATAACATTTGATATCGGGGTGCTTTGAAATTGTTACGCCGATGGGGGCTTCTTGCCGATGACGGATGGTCATCAGCCTAACTGAGGCCATCGGCTGAGTTTAAAATAGTCACCTCGAGGCCGTATCTCTCGCTGACGATATTGTCATCAGCATAACTTACATCGTCGGCCGAACGTTTACAGGTCACTCCGAGCGGTATGGTCTCGCCGATAGCCTTGGGCTATCGGCATAACAGTAGGCTATCAGCCAAGGTTTTTTCCCTTTCTCCGATATGGAGGCTCTCGCTGATGTAAAGACATCGGTGAGATAGTTACTATCGGTGGGGGAGATTTAGAGTTCGCCGATGGTGAAACTCTCGCCGATAGAAGGGAAATACAAGCTGCTAAGGGCTATATCGGCATAACTCTCGCCGATGGAGGATGAGCGAAATAAAAAGGCCATCGGCCAAATAATGAATATCAGCCACACATTTTTTGGACATGCCGATGGCGATTCTCACGCCGATGGGCAGGAAATGCAAAGCGATAGGACTTTTAAGTAATTTTTTTTGGGCGCCCGTAGTTTTTTTTTTTGGTCAGCGATAGTTGACCCGACGGTTTTTGAGCAGTCTATATGCATTTTGAACGCGTTTTGAGAGTTTTTGGGACCCAATTTCCACAATTTTGCGCAGTCACCATGATCTAAATGATTATTTTAAGTTTCTTGCTATTCATTCAATAAACTTGATACTTATTGCTTGTCTTGTCTTGCAGGCTTGCAGTTGAGGAAGCAGCTGGAACTTGATCACAGTGACATCATAGAGGAGGAAAATCCGATCTCAGGAGCAAGAAGATAGAGATCAAGTGCAAAGAAGTCAAGGTCATTCAAATGGAGAACAAGGTAGTAGCTGAAGGTATTATTTCAACAGACAAATAGAAGTTATTGCTGAGCTACTAGGCTTCTCAGAAGGGGCAATATTTTGCCCAAATTTGACACTGCCCAGTGATATTTTGAAGAGCTGGTTCACCTGTATTTATTGCTGTAACCAGGGGTTTGAACCAGGGGGTTTAGTTAGGTCTTTTGCTGCAGTGAGGACAATCAGAAAGTCTTTATATATTGTACCTCTCTGCACTGTAATACGGGACACAGGGGCTACATAGAGATTTGTAGTAGCAGGAACTCATAGAAATAGCATTTTAGAACAGAGGAACCTTTTAGTTTAGAAGTAGAAGAAGGAGGTCGCCTGTGTCTGCAGTAAGGTGTGCGTGGAATGTCTGGCTTCCTTACTGTATCTGTAAAGCTTGTAAGTTCTTTGTAGTCTGATCAATGAAACTAAGAGTCATTCCAACATTGTAAATCATGTATGACTATTTGTTTCTAATACAATAGAATCTGGAGTTCTTCATCTATCTTCTAAGTGTTCTCCTGCTCTTCTTTGTGTTTTGAAATATTTTCTTCAAGAGCTTGCAATTTTAAATGTATGTTTGTGAAAATGCTCAGAACTTGCATTTAAGGTTTTTACTGTGGATTTGATCAAATTGCTGTAGGATTTACATAGTGCATAACAGAACAATTAGATCCTTTGGTAGAATAAATGAGGTGTAGATTAGATCTTTCTAACTTCTCCCAACCCATCTAAAATATTTAGCTGAAAACGTAGAAATCTAAAGAAAGTTGTCTCAAATTTGAAGAAGCATGCATAATAGAGTTTAAGATAGACAGTTTTCATAAATGTATAAAGAGGAAAAGCTACAATAATTCAAGAAAACCATCTAAAATTTGCAGCACAGTAACACTTGCATGCAAATGAACAAAACACTTACCTATGACCTTTTGCATAATCTTAGTCCAGTAAACCACAAATCAACTCTAAACTACATAAGGCCCCTTGAATATTACAGCTTCACATTGACCAACTGAACTTGACCAACCGAACCATTGTAGACTTGGGATTAACTGAATCTTAAATGATTCTTTCTTATCTTTCAAGTATAGTTTCAGTTCATTATAATGTGAATTTTAACTTATTGTTATGATTGCATCAAAACAATCGCCAACAGTAATGTTCATACACCAACTTTTGATTAGGACCATTTCCCATGCTGCCTACTCTTTCTATTCCATGAATGTAAGGTCTAATTTTTGCAGTACAAGAGTATAACACATAAGAAGACATATAAAATGGCAACATCTTATGTTGTCTTTGCATAGCTTGCCTCCAAATGGCTATTAATGGCCTTGGCCCAGTGGATCTACCCTTGCTCCTTTTCCCCTGTTCTTATGAATTCTATGACAGTGAACATCCAAGTCTCACATTTTGTACCATCTCTTAATCCAACTAGTCTGCTCAGCATAGTGATCATCAAATGAATCTCCTCCTAGAAATGTATCCTCATTAGATTTTTAGGAATTCTAGCTATAGCTTTGGCTTTATTTTCAGGACTGTACCAGTTGCGAAATATTTTACCTTTGCATTCTACCTCATTTGTGTAAAAATTCTCATTGTACTGATCAATATCAATATCACTCATCTTCTCCTTGATTTCTAATCCAAAAGTTCTGGCAATACCCTCAGGAGTTAAATCAGCAATTATTCTGTCATGTAACATGATCTTTCTTGTAGTAGGATCATACAAAATTATACAGTCCAAACATAAATCTCTAGCCTCCATTGCTAAAGGAAATCTTGCAGCTCTGTATAGTCTGCTATCCCAAATACGTTTCATATCCTGAGAGGCATCTGCAGCAGTAATCCTTTTTAATACATCTTCTACATCATAATTGCCTATGTTTGTATTAGTGCCCACTTCACCTATACTAATCAGGGATGGACTACCTCTGTGTAGAGGCAACTCTTCTTTCTCTATCTCCTTCCGAGGTTTTCTTTCTTTTTTTACATCTTCCCTTGTATCTTTCTTCGATTTAGGGGTCATCCTGTAGAAGCATATATCTTTTTAACTTCTCATTTTACTTCATGTTTAGGGTTTTTACTATGAATACCTACTTTTACCATTTATCCTAGCTTGTTTGCCATTTCTGTTTTAACTTGTTTGAATTCGTTAAGCTCTACTCAGCTAATTAACAATATAAAACAGTAATTTAACCAATGCTTACGTTTTGCAATGAAATTACTGAAATTAATAGTATTTCAACAATTGAACATAAATGGCATTTGGATAAATACCTGTTGTTAGTGACCGTTTACCATTGACTTACTTTTACCGCTATCACCTTTGTCTAGCTACTGTAACTTTTTTCGCCTTTAGTAAATTTTGCTCTTTCACTGCAACAGCTCTTTTTTTGCAATTTTCACTCTCCACAGTATTTTCAACAATGAAATAACACTGAAATGGTTCTAACCCTTGTTAAATTTCCTTTTGTTTTAGTGTTAAATTAGTATTAATTACAACAATTAATGCATTACGTCATCGGCCTTTATTACAGTGTTTATGTTTTTTAAACTTTTTACCGTTAGCTTAATTTAACATGCATACTTATTCCTTTGTGTATTTCCTTGTATGTTTCTGTTGTACATTTTCATTGTATCTCTTAATGTACAAGCCTTTTATGTATACAATCAACTAACGCTCTTACCCTTGTTTCTTTTTCATACACATTTGTACCTTTGGTTTTGTATATCTCTCTTGTATATTTTGTTGTATAAATGCACATACAAACACCATATACATTCATTTCCTTACCTTTTTTCTCTCCGTGATGTCTTTGTTTCTTTGTATCTCAGTGTTGTACATCGCAAATATACAAATACTGAAACATATAAAGAATTTACTATTTTTAACTTCTATGACAAATCCGCTTTGTATCTCTGCCCCTGCATCTTTTCAATGTACAATTGCTTGTATATCGCAAAATATACATGGTTATTATACAAGAAAACATTTACATTCAGTGGGGTCCACCTTACCTCTCTATAATGCCTTTCCGTGATGCCTTTACTTCTTTTTGAACTTTCAGACTTTAAATTGTTATAAATCATACTGTATTTACTGTCGACTCTGAAATGTATATAAAACATTGTATATTTCGCCATGTACATCCCAAAACATACAAAGACCAAAACATACAACAGTTTAACTTTATTCCATAAAGATTTCAATTCTAGCTTGTATAAACTGTAATGTATATCAGCGTTGTATTTAAGAAATATACAAGACACAATATACATCAACTTAATTACCTTTGATAACTATTCGGTTCCACGTTGTATATAAACTGCATTACCAAATATACGTTAAGTCTAAATGCATCATTTATAGTGTATTTCAATTTTCTTTCAATTCCACATTGTATATTTCACAATGTATGTCTCCCGATACCCAAATATACAAACCAAAAATATACAACCATTTCAATTCCGCCTTGTATATAACTGCAATGTATATGACCAAACATACATATACAAAGTGTAAAAATATACAACGAACATGTCATTATCAATAACATTTTCAGTTCCACGCTATGTATAACTCATTGTATATTTACCTTGTACATTTTCCATTTGCCGAATATACAAACCAAAATATACATAGTGGATTTCAACATTTATTCACTTCAACTTTGACTTTTTTCCAGGCCTGACTTGTATATTAAGATAAAGCGTTAGCAATATGTATACAAGTATAACAACATACATTTTAAACCCGATGACCTCCTTTTTGTGACTAAGGTAACAACCGATATACAAACGCATTTGTATATGAAATGACATTGCATATACAAAGAACTTTATATATACAAAACACAAACCCTTTACTTGTACATTTACTAAAAAACCTTATAACTTGCAAAATACAGGGAATTCTGAGATGGTTCAAAAAGTAACCCCTATTCATTTTTTCACAAGGAATTCACCCATACTTTGCACTGGTACTCAATGTTATTTTTTCTCTATTTTCACCAAGGTTTATACTTTCAGTTACCTTTTCCCTTTACCACCAAGCAAGCGCACACACAGAAGCAACCAAAAGCTAGCTACAACAGGGGTCCTCATTTTGCTAGGGAGTAAAATGGGGCGTGTTGTGAGCATCACAACAGTACCCTACCCAAAATAGGGGGGAGGACTTGGGTGCCTGCAACCTAGTCCTACCCTATTTTGGGGCAGCCCTAATTTCTAGGTGTTAGTTTATGACCGTTATTTGGGTCCTTTGCCAACACAGTAAGTTTGAATTACAAAATATTGGCGGGAGTGTTTGTAGTTGCATATAAAAGCATGTTTAGGCATTCATTTGTAAACTAGATGGAAATTGTGATGTTCAAGTGTTCTCAAGGTGATCCAAGGCTTTCACTGTGTTGCAAGAGCAGACTTGTGTGGTTCATGTGTTTATATTTGTAGATTTGAGCATCAATTTCCTCATGGAATGAAAAGCATCTTCCTCCCATGAGAGATTCACTACAAGGTGACATTATATTGTGTTTTCATCATTGATTCCTTTAGTTTTTGCCTCTACCTTACAAGGGCACGCACTCTCTATCTAATAATGGTGTTTAGAGAGTTAAGTGTCCTCTGGGGCTTGACTGAGGCAAGCCTCTAAACACCACAACTCCCAAACCAAATCTTGTGATTGTAGGATATAGGTGTTGTATTTGGGAAAAGTGAAGTTGTAGGAAGGATTGGCAGGCATCAAGGATTTAGGATCTAAAGAGAAGCAGGACACCAAAGCATTTCTAGGACTTGGGCATGCACTCTAGTGTCCTCTGCAGCTAAGTTTCCAGAAATAGAAGTTACAGGGTTGATCAGTGTCGGAAGGAGGTCTAGATCCTACAAAGAAACTAGTACCCTGGACTTGGGTACCCATTCCAGTGTCCCCAACTATTCTGCCTCAAAACCTTGAAAACAAGTATTCTGTGATTTGCTATTTTACTTCCATCTGTAAGAGCATTTTCTGTTATTCGTCAGTTTATTGCTGTATTTACATAATTAGGGTTTTAATGATCAATTGAGCATAAGAGAAGAGAAATTGATAATTAAATTCCTAATCCAAGTTTCGCTACATCTCACAGCTATCTAGGGTATTATAGTGCTCACCACTTGACCCTAGATCCTTGAATGTAAAGTGGAAAGGAGGATTTAAACATCAAAACACTAAAACATTAACAAATCCAATTTTCCACTAAACATTTTGGTGAACCCATGTTTTTGGACTTGAATTTCAACTTGTTGAGTGTGTGTCTTTAGATTTGGATTGATTTCATTCATTCATATAGTCATTCATTTTATTGCATTGAGAAAAATTCAAAAAAATTGAAAAATTTGGAAAATTCAAAAAAATTACATTGTTTGGCTTACTAAATTGCATCAATTCTTTCTAAATTTTCCTAATTCATGATTTTTACATCAGATCTGATATAAACTACATAAAAATACAAAAATTTAAAATTTTTCTTTGCATTTTCATCATTAATTTGCTAGGCTTTTGTAAAAATTTTGACAATTTTGATATAACCTAGTAATTCCAAAATCTAGGGTTAGTAGGAAAAATCTTCTTTCAGATTTTTCTACTAATTTTAGAGGCTCATTCAAATTTACATTTGTCTATAGTCTTGCATTTTAGTGTAAATTTGCATTTAGATTTAAAATATTTGCAATTTTGCATAGAAAATTTCAACAAAAACTAGCAATTTTCATGCATTTTCATTAAATTTGCATTGGCATTTTGCATGTCCAAACTTAAAAATCATCTTCAAATTTTAGATTAACTTAATTTAATCATAAATCAGACTTCAAAACATTCACATAGCATTTTCTCCCAAGATCTCAAACCTAGGGCTTCAAAAACAACGATTTTCACTAAATTTAGCCTTATCAACTTTATAAACTTGCACCATAGGCATGTTGTGAAAGGTATTTTGGCATTAATTTTCTGTTATTAGGGTAATCATTTTCTTCCCCTCATAAAAATCTTCACAACACCCTTGTATCGGGCTCTTGTAGTGAACATTTGGTGAAAAACTACACATTTTGACTATTTTTGCCCTAGGGTTTGACCTAGTTTGCACTCCAACCATGTTGTGATCAATTTTCTGGATTGAAGTGAATGATATCATTGATATTATTTTCTATAACTCCTGATATTCATTACAACATCTCCTTTGCTAGGTCTTGGAATTGAAAAACCGTGAAAAATAGCCCATTTTTGCTATATTTTCACTAGGGTTTGACCTTAAGTGGCACTAAACACGTGTTGTGTTGTGCATTTTGACATTAAGTGGCTTTTTTTACTGATATTATTTTCTGTCCATCATTATTTTCCTCACAACACCCTTTGTTATGCTCTGTTGCATTGAGTTTTGGTGAAAAAAGTGCCTATTTTGACATATTTTCACTATATTTTGACTTGGCATTAACTTGAAATCACATCAAGAGTGTGTTGAGAAGGATACTTTTTCTATTTTGGACTGATATCAGACATATAACTTGCTTCCCTTGACTGAAATCCTTACAACACCCTTTGGTTCATTCATTTGCATTGAAAAGATTACAAAAAACCAAGTATTTTGGTTGTCCATCATATCCTACTCATAGGATTTGTTCTCTTAGTTTGTGCATTGTGTGTTGTATGCTTTTGCATAAGATTTATGACATGCTATCCTAAAAAAATATCCCTTTGAGAATAAGTAAAAGGTTAATGGGATCTAGTGCTCTTGAAAATGACATTCTTACCTCTAATAATCCTTTGAGCACCTTCTTTACAAAGGGACAAACTCAAATTGTGCAAGATATCATACATCCTCCAACCACAATGGAAGAACAAACTTTTCATGATGTTGATAATACTATTGAGGCAACAGGATATGTATCTAATGAGCAAATAGAAAAATTGGATAAAGAGTTAGCTGAATTTCAATCATTTATAGAAAATCAGAGAATAACTGAAGAAGTTGTCCCTACAATTCATAATATAAGAGAATTGATAAAAGATGGACAAGATGGTGTAAATGGAATTCATGGTCTAGCACATATTGTACAAACCAATATCATGCCAGTGACCGAATGTGCACAAGCGATAAATAACACTTTATCACCATCTCATACTCAAGTATCCATACCCATACCAACTATGGAAATATCAACTTTTACATCAACAATCTTGACAACTGATGCAAATGCTTGTAGTAATGCTACCACTGGTATTGGAGTATCTAATGGCACTAATTACAAAGTTGTGGGATTTGATTATCAAAATTTGGTTCCTAAAGGGACCTCCTCTATGCATAATTTTTCTCAACCACCTATCTATTCCACTCATTTCTAACCACCTATTACTTACTCACAACCATCTTCCACCTATCATTATGCCCAACTATCATTAACATATTCTCAGCCTCCACCTATTATATCTTAAGCTCGTTCACCTCCTTACTTTGGTTCCAATTCTTCACAACAAACTGTATCTCCAAATGATGCCATCCTAAACCAACTTTTATAGGGCATGACTGCTTTGCAATAAAAGGTAACAAACTTAACAAATTCTTTGCAGCCTAGTGTATCAACATATCATGCCTGTAATCCCCTTTCCTATGCTTGAGAGGTTTGAGACTCCCCACTTTGAAAAATATGGTGGAAAAGGTGATCCTAATATTCATGTGGCAACATTTATAGCTATGTGTAGTGATTTTTATTTTGAAGAGGATTTGTTAGCAAAACTTTTCCCACGATCTCTCAAAGATACTTCTTTAGAATAGTTTTTCTCTTTGCCTCCAAATTCAATACACTCCTTTTCGCAGTTGATCGATCAATTTTTACAACATTTTCAAGCAAACATCAGACCCCAAGTCACTCTTATTGACTTGGTTCAATGCAAACAAGGTCCCAAAGAAAAGTTGACTGAATTCATTAGTCGATATCAAGGGCTTTATGCATAGATTCAATATCAGATGAAAGATGAAAATGTTCAAAAGATATTTATTGCAAATCTACAACCTAATATTTGTGATAAGATCCTCTTGATGAAGTACAACTCCTTTCAACATTTATGCACCGCCCTTCATGATTATCAACTTTCATCTAGTCAGTATGAAAACCAAAACTCATCTGCTCAAGTTGGTCAATCCATGCATGGATCATCACAAAACAACTTTAAGAGAAACAATAATAATAACTTCATCAATATTAATGGACCGAATATGAACAACTTTTCGAATGTTTCAGCTACATCAAATCTAAAGAAAGCATCATACCAACCAAGAAAGTTTACTCTGATATCTAAATCCTACCATTCCATTATGAACCAAGATGTGAGTAATAAAATTTTGAAGCTTCCCCTAATCAAGCCTATTGATCCTAGTAAACAAGGACCTTACTTCGTTGCTAATGCCTTTTCTCATTATCATCAGAGGCAAGGACATGACACTGAATTATGTATGCATCTTAAACATGAAATACAGGACCTTATTTATTCAAATATCATCTAGGTATCAGGTGTGAATGGCAATGGAAAAAAATTAGTTGCTCCACCAAATCAAAACTTACAAATCTTCACTAATCCTTTCCCTAAACACACTAAAAAAAATATGGTAGAATAGCGTTTAGTGGAAGCAGATGAGGATGATTACTTAGACTATGATAGCATCGTGGGAATGATTGAAGTGGATAAGAAACAAATAAACAATCCACCTCGTCCTTGAAGAAATGGAATTTATGTTGAGGTTCCTCCTCCATTATCCTTCTATGGATCAGGAGATAATCAAGATACATCTGAAAAACAAGAACAGCAACCAATACAAATGAGTAAGATGGTACAGGGAGATTCCTGTCCCCATGCTAGAAAGATTTAACAATGAAAACTCGCTAAAAATCATAAAAGAGCAAGATGACAATCAATAGTCAGAAATAATATTGGTTCTCCCCCTCATAATCAACAAAAAGTCTCATTTAAACAAGGATTTAAGGAACAAGCATCATATGATAAAAAACAAAATTTTCATAAGAACCACTCAAATTTTGCATTAAATATGATTAAATACCCCTCCAAGAGGTTTGCGAGCTCCAAGATATAATATGAAGACCTTACAGGTAAGTATTTTTAACCCTTAATCTCTGTCATGATGTGCTTCCCCCGTGATGTGTTATATGTTGTTTAGGCCTCCTAGGATGACCCTTGATTCTCCTGTAAGGTCTGGGATACTAGGACACTGCATCTATTGTGACCTTCTTCTATTTGTATCATTCTTTGAAATTGCCTCTCTCTAATTTCATTGTTGTGTGTTGTGTCTAATAGACATATTGTTGTAGTTGGTGACACTCAGAGCACCCTCCTACGTGATTGTCCCTAAGACACTTGCTTCTCCTCTCTTATTTATTATTTCTCTTCCTATAGTGTTTCTATCTAGCAGGTGGATGATGACAAACATTTATACTGATATGAACCTAGTGTCCCTTTCGAGAGCAATCAAAAAATGGACTTAGTTCCTAATATGACGATGGGGTTGTATATCTTATCTGATGCTTGGCTAGTGGGAGCACTCATGCTTTCTGCATAGTGATGATTTTGATGGTGTTCTATCTCATTTACAAATCATAAACAATATTGTTGCTCCGTACACTTTGTCCACCTTGAATCTTACATACCTCAGATTTCATACGCATTGACGTTGTTGTTTATCATGATGTTGTAGACACTAACATTTTTCTAGCAGGGATGTGTTTGTGGGAACATTTAGCAATCATAAAGTACATGTCACCTTCGGGTGGCATGGGCTTTGCGAAAGTTGGTCTTCCCTTGTGTGTTTTATTCCTACCTTAACATGCTTGATATCGATGACTGATATCAACGACCTTAAGGTGGGGGCATATATAAGGTAAGTTGTCTATTATAGATGTTAGCAATGTGCTTGTCCTCAGGTATAGACTAGTGAGATGAGTACTTTCTACATCCTGAGTTTGTTTGCAATCAATCAATTTACCTTAAAATCTATTGTGTATACCTCTTGTTCACCGTAAGGTGTCTCCGTGGTGCGGGTGGGGTTGTATACTTTTGAGCTCATACCTCCTTTTCACCATAATGCATCTCCGTGATGCGAGTGGGGTGGTATGCCATGCTTCCTTTTCATTGTAAGGCATCTCCGTGATGCAGGTGGAGTTGCATTTTTCAAAAGTCCTCTGTGGAGATGGGGAGCAGTTCTATGACTAACTCAACCCTTAAGCATGTTTTCAGCGATTGTTGTGGTAAAGCCCAATTGTCAGTATGTGCCTGTAATGTGCCAGAGATGGTGTTGGACCTAGAAATAGGTACACTCCATCACTTGTCTTCCATGTTTTCTTCGTGTCTTTAAAGTGTGTGTGTTTGGCATGCTTGCTTTGTTTGGTGTGTCTATTACCCCATATGCAGTCCTACATTTTGGGAGGTTTTACATGTCTTGCATGTGTGTTGCCCCATATATACAGAGACTTGTACCTTAGGGTAGTGCATCTTGTGAAATGGGAGGTTTGTTTACTTTCCTATACTTGCATCTGCATTTCATACATATGAAAGAAAAATAAAAGAAAAGAATCATGCATGTCTTCTATGCATTGACTATTTTCTCCATATTCTACATGACTGTAACTGTCTTCTCCATGTTTTGCATGCCTGTTACTATCTTCTATGTGATTGGCATGTCTTCTCCATGCTTGGTGTGTTTGTTGTGTTTTTGACCGTACTTTAATGCATGTATTGGCCTTGTGTTTATATATACATTAAAGTGGGGGCTAAATGTAACATCAGAAAATGTCCCCTTGGGGGCTTTTCCCTCATAAGATTTAGCTCTCGGGTCTTTTGCATGCATTTAGGACATCTTAGTTCATATTTTGGCATCCCGATGGAATGAGACCTAGGTTTCATGGCAAAGTGGACCTAGGAGGACCCCTTGAGATGTACCCTGCCCAAAATAGGGAGGAGGACTTGGGCACCCGCGCCTTAGTCTTGCCCTATTTTAGGGTAGCCTTAATTTTTGGGTGTTGGTTTATGACTGTTATTTGGGTCCTTTGCCAACACAGTAAGTTTGAATTACAAAAATCTTGGCAGGAGTGTTTGTAGTTGCATATAAAAGCATGTTTAGGCATTCATTTGTAAACTAGATGGCAATTGTGATGTTCAAGTGTTCTCAAGGTGATTCAAGGCTTTCGTTATGTTGCAAGAGTAGACTTGTGTGGTTTATGTGTTTGTATTTGCAGATTTGGGCATCAATTTCCTCATTGAATGAAGAGCATCGTCCTCCCATGAGAGCTTCACTACAAGGTGACATTATATTATGTTTTCATCATTGATTCTTTTGTTTTTTGCCTCTGCCTCACAAGGGCATGCACTCTCTATCTAACAACAGTGTTTGGAGACTTAAGTGTCATCCAGGGCTTGACTGAGGCAAGCCTCTAAACACCACAACTCCCAAACTACATCTTGTGATTGCAGGATATAGGTGTCGTATTTGGGAAAAGTGAAGTTGCAGGAAGGATTCGCAGGCATCAAGGATTCAGGATCTAAAGAGAAGTAGGACACCAGAGCATTTCTAGGACTTGGGCACTCACTCTAGTGTCCTCTACAGCTGAGTTTCCAGAAACAGAAGTTACAGGGATGATCATTGTTAGAAGGAGGTTCAGATCTCGCAAAGAAATCAGTACCTTGGACTTGGGCACCCACTCCAGTGTCCCCAACTATTCTGCTTCAAAACCCTAAAAATAGGTATTCTGTGATTTGCTATTTTACTTTCGTCTGTAAGAGCATTTTCTATTATTCTTCAGTTTATTGTTGTATTTGCATAATTAGGGTTTTAATGGTCAATTGAGCATAAGAGTATAGAAATTGATAATTAAATTCTCTAATCCAAGTTTCCCTACATCTCACAGCAATCTAGGGTATGATAGTACTCGCCACTCGACCCTAGATCCTTGAATGTAAAGTGGAAAGGAGGATTTAAACATCAAAACACTAAAACATTAACAAATCCAATTTTCCACTAAACACTACTGAGCCTCCCACTTCACCATCATATATGATACCCTTTACCACAAAAGTCTTGATACAATCATAGGTGATACACTTTTATGATGCCTCGATTCTAGGGAAGTCGAGGTGGCCTTACAAGAGGTAAACGAAGGTATTTTTGGGGTACATTCTAGTGGACCTGCTCTAGAAAATAAGATTCTATGAACATGATACTACTGACCTACCATGGAACAAGATGCTCATTAGTTTGTGAAGAAATTCCTTCCATGTTAGCAACATGGTGATCTTATCCATGCACCATCATAAGAACTATAGCCAATCACAACTCCTTGGCCCTTCTTACAATGGGGGATCGATCTCGTAGGCAAAATTCATCCACCTTCATCCAATTGACATAAATTCATAATAGCCACCACCAAATATTTTACCAAGTGGGTAGAATCCATTCCACTCACTTACACCACTGGCATCCAAATCACAAAATTTATCCTCCACTACATAATATGTTGTTATCACATCCCCCTCTCCATCATCACCAACAACAAGAAACCATTTAAAAACCAAGAAGTTCACTCTTTGTGAAAAATTCCACATCCAACATCACTTTTCTACACCATATTACACTCAAGGTAATGGTCAAGCTGAAGCTTCCAATAAAATTGTCTTATGCATCCTAAAGAAGACGGTTAATGAAGCTTGTCATGACTGGTGTTGGTTGTTTTAAATTCCCAACTTGATCTCAAAAACAACAAATCTATGGAATAGACTATTCTAATAATGGATTTGCCTTGAGGGATTGGCCAATGAACATGAAAATTAGATTTGATCCTTTTCCTCTGCACTTTAGGCTCTACAAGACCTGGGTAGGTGTACCCTTGATAGTATTTTACCTTAGATTCTTTTATTATTTCCTTCAAAATACTATTTCCTAAAATAGATATTCTATCACTTAAATATGCCAAAAGAATTAATGATATGCTGAAGTAAATGTGCTAGATTATCAGGCTTTTAACACAACTCTTTGCAGGAGAACATTGGAAAAATATTAAAAGCATAATACAAAAAATGAATCTGTTCTTTGATTTTTGATTATGAATGATCAGTTGAAGTTGTATCAAATAGTGTTAAGGTAAAAATGAGATAAATTCAATTTAATAATAAAAACCCAATTTAATAATAAAAACCCAAACATCAATAGAATATGAAGGAAAAGGAGATTCAAATAACAAATAGATGATACTAACAACCTTTACCTTGCATCTTCTATTGGTTACCTATCAAAATTGTCCTTGTGTGTATGAAATAGGGCCCTCAGTGAGTGCACTTCTTTGCTTTGTCAAGAATGTCGATTGAGAATGGCTATGGTAATGTCGTAATGAAGAAAAGCTTCACAACGATGGTAGTGTGTAGTGCATAGCAACAAAAAGCATGATCACAAGCAATGAAGGAATTGGTGCCAAAGGCACACTGTAATTCCTGCAGAGTAACAATAATTAAAGCTTGGATGAATGGAATGGAAGAATGAGGTTCAATTTATAGACTTGAGAAAGAAGAGATCAATGGTATAGAGAGAATGAGAAGGTCAACGATTGAGAATAGATGAGGAATGTGCAACGAATAAGAAGAAGACATGTGTCTTACTTTCTTTTGCATGAGAGGAGTTATCAAGAATAGAAGAATGAGTTAAAGCAACTAAAAGAATATAATAATCAGTTAAGTGATTTAAAACAAGAAGGGATTTGCATGAGAATAAGAAGATATTTTGCTTTATTAAATATTACAAATATTTAAATGCATGTGCACAAAGCTTGAATTATATTTAGAGATAACTCAATTTAGAAGAAAAAGCAACTTAAATAAACAATTGATTTATTTAAATTTAGAGAAGATATTATTGGAAGAAACAATTAAATAATTGGTATTATTTAATTTAGAAGATAAGAAAGAAAATTAAATAAATAAATTTATTTAATTGTGTGGATGATTTGGAAGAATAAATAAAATATTTGATTATATTTTATTTTTAGAGATTGAAAGGATTTAAATAAATTTGATTTGATTTATTCAAATGTGGAAGAATGATTTGATTTGATTAAATAATTAAGAATTATTTAATTATTTGCGAGAATTGAATTAAATAAAGGATTTTATTTAATTGTTGGAAGAATATGAATCAAATAAATAAATTTGTTTATTTATTTATTGATAGAGGAATAAAGATGGAATAAATATTAAGAATATTTATCTAGACCGAATCGTGTCATTTTTAGGCATATACATTTTGCCCCACTTTAATTCAATGCAGTTTACGGCATTGTTTCAAAGAATAGATAGTTTGATAATGATGCATGCCCCGGTTTTCCCCTAGTACAGTTTATGATGATAGGATGCCCCCTCGGGAGATTGGACAGGAAGAAGGCAGGAGGATGAGAGAGAGACAATCTCACGAAGACGAAGGATGAAGAAAGAGCTGAATGATACGTGATGCAAGATAGAATGATACCACACATAAGAAAGTAAGCAAGTATGCACAAATAAGCAAAGTATTGCCCATGTCAAGCAGTAAACCAACGATATACTAATAACAATATATGACAGTGTTGTCATGGGGGGGAACGATAGATCCCTAGACCAACACGACAGGCGTGTTGTCAAGGCAGGGAACAATATATCCCTAGAGCAAACATGAAGGATAGTGTCTAGTTTCAGGAAATGAAGCATGTCATGTAAGACATGTGTATTGGTCTGATTTCGATAATGCTACATCTTGTATAAGACAAATGTTTGATTATAACTAATCGAGTTGGTTTACGACCAGATAAGGATCAAGACCACTGATTGTGATTAAATCATTTGACAAATTTGACTTGACTTGATTGGTTTGGATTAAGGATAGATTTGCATGGGGATCATTGCTCGGATTGACTAGATTTAGAAGAATGGATCACAACAATAGATAGAATACTGATTGATAGAAGAATGACTTGATAGAAAGATTCACAAGCTTTGACTTTGTATTGATACTCTGCATTGTTTGGATCTTTTATTGCATGGGGTATGGATGTATGGATGTATAAATGGATGCATGATGGAGGCTTTGATTTTGACATCTTGATGGTGCAAGTATTTTGAAGTGTTTATTTCATCATTGGGCTTTTCTAAAATGTTGTAAGAAAATACAAGCATCTAGGTATAATTTAATCGAGATGACTTGAGCACTGCTTACATAGATTTTGATTTAGCAAGTTAATACAAGCATCAAGGTATAATTGAACTGAGATGACCTGAGTATTGCTTGCATATCAACAAACAAGGATTGCCCCTATTCATGTTAGACCTTAGATGTCCTTGATGATCTTTTACCGATCATGTCCTTAGACAAGGTTTCACATTACTAAAGATTAATCCACAAACAACAAACAAAGAAAATAATCATGCCCCCATCATAGCATCTCTAGCTTTTGGCATCCTCAAGTAGCATAGTAAGGCATGATAGCATAAATCAAGATTCTGTAAGTTTAACCTAACCAACACAAAACATTCTTACATTTAGATGTGTTTGTTTCTTGCCATAATTGGAGTAAAATCATTTTAGAAGGCCTTAGGTGTTTTTCTGCGTTGCCTTGGATAGGTTTTAATTGTCTCATGTCAAAATTTTTGCTTTGAGAATGGATTATGCTTGCACTTGCTTGCTTGGTGAGAAGATTTCACAATCCTTATTGGTGAGACGGACCCTAAGGGACTAACCTAGTGCCTCGGGGGATCATTGCTAAATGGCCTTGCCTACGTGATGATGCAGAGGCAGTGTAGTTTTGGGTAAACCCTAATGGACCATGGATGGACTAAAAGATAGACGACAAGAAATGGGACGGATGGGACTATGGGAGCCTCAGGGGTGCATTAGAGAAATGGCCTTGCCTACATGATGACGCAGAGGCAACGTAGTTCATGGACTTGGACCATGGATACCGATGAGAGACACTATGCTAGGCTGACACGATGGATTCGATATGGGATAAAACCTTGGTTGACAAGGCCAACAAAGAGATAGAGTATCAAGCCATGATAGGTTACTATCAGGATTTTATTATGGGATAGACATGGATCGAATGGGACATGAGGAAGAATGGACACACGGTGATTGGTTTCCCAAAGATGGAGAAGACGGTTTATCACAAGTAACACCTGTTTACCAAGTTTTTCACCACTTGCCTTTATTTGCATGAAAAAGCTAGAAAGTATACATGATGTCTATTTGCCAGGTTTTCATCATGATACCTATCCAAGGCACCTGTTTGCCAAGTTTTCACCAGAGGATGATTTTTTTTGTACTTTTCTATTTTTTTTATTTTTTTTATTTTTGATTTTTTTTTTGTATTTTTATGCCCCCCTTACACTGGGGTTCTCCTAGGTATAGAATCAGTGAAGGTGCATGCTATTGATTGGATCGTCGAACAGCTCACCCTCTGATGTTGCCAACTAATATGCCCCCGATCCATATGCAACTACAATTACATAAGGCCCAAGCTAGTTGGGTTTGAACTTGCCCTTCTTTTCCCTATCCTATTGATTGCGGGGATTTTCCTTAAGGACTAGATCTCCAATTTTGAAGACTCTTGGGCGAACTCTATGGTTATAGCTTCATGACATCATTTGTTGATATGCTTTAAGATGGTCAAAGGCTTTCTATCTCCTTTCCTCTAGCAACTCTAGTTCTTGTAATTTGGACACTCTATATTCTTCATCTGATATGAGACCTTTTAACAACACCCTGAGAGATGGTAATTTGACCTCTATGGGAAGGATAGCTTCTAATCCATAGACAAGGGCGTAAGGTGTAGCACCTGTGGGAGTGCGTATACTGGTTCTGTAGGCCCACAGAGTGGGATTGAGTTGGATGTACCAATCACGGCCAGTATCATTGATAGTCTTCTTGAGAAGTTTCAAGATGGTCTTGTTGGATGCTTCAACTTAACCATTGCCTTGGGGGTAATAGGGTGTAGAGAAATGGTGTTGGATTTTGAATCAGTCACAGAGTTCTTGGACATCTTGGTTTTTGAAGGGTCTTCTATTATCCATGATAATGGATGAAGGAATCCCGTATCTGGAGATGAGGTAATTCAGGATGAATGAGGAGATTTGCTTACCTGTGATGGTGGTGAGGGGAACAGTTTCAATCCACTTGGTAAAGTACTCAGTGGCAGTTATAATGAATTTGTGGCCATTGGATGAGGGTGGATGGATCTTTCCCACAAGGTCAAGTCCCCATTGGCAAAAGGGCCAAGGTATCATTAAAGGCCTCAACTCTTGAGCTAGTGCATGTATCAGGTTCCCATGTATTTGGCACTACTTGCACTTCTTCACAAACTAGTATGAATCTGTCTCCATGTTCGGCCAGTAATAACCCAGACGCATGAGTTTCTTGGCTAAGGAAGGACCGCTAGAGTGTGTCTCGCAAATCCCTTCGTGTACGTCTTGTAAGGTGGTTACAGATTCTTCTAATTCTAAAAAATGGAGTAAAGTACCATCTAGACCATGTTGGTATAGGGTGTCGGTAATGATGGTACAGTGAGAGGTTTGGCATATAAAGGTTCATCGTTGGTTTGAAGATAGGTCAGGTGGGAGGGTGTTGTCCTTGAAATAAGTATAAATCTTACCGTACCAAGGTGAATCAGATCCAACTAGAAGGCATATGGTGCGGTTCTCAGGAATATCATAAGCTAGTTGTCAAATAGTTTCCACTAAGAACTCATACCGTGACCCATTCTCTGGTATCGCGAGAAGAGAGGCAATGGTTTCCATGGCATCTCCTACTTTGTTCTCAATCCGAGGTATTTGATCAAAAGATATAATCACAAAGTATTCCTTGAAGTCATCTATCATGTGCTTGTATGGGACAAGCTTCTCATCCTTGGTTTGGTAATCGTCATTGACCTGATTTATCACTAGTTGAGAATCACCGTAGACATGTAGCTCTTTGATTTTCCACTATGTTGCCATCTTGATACCAATGACTAAGGCTTCATATTTAGCTATGTTGTTGGTGCATGGAAATAACAGATGGTAAGACTTTGGTATGGTATCACCATGAGGAGTTACAAACAAGATTCCTGCCCCTGAGCCATGGTTTGTGTAGGACCCATCAAAGTATAGTTTCTAGGGATGGGTTGAGATAGTGAATAAGGATTCATCTGGAAACTCAAATTGCCTTGGTGAAGTGTCCTATAGTGGTGCATCTACTAACTGATTAGCAATGATTTGTCCCTTGATAGCTTTTCTGTCTACATACTCAATGTCGTATTCACTTAGGAGCATTACCCATTTGGCTAGGCGACTTGTGAGAGCTGCTTTGCTTAGTAGGTATTTCAGTGGATCTATTTTTGCAATAAGTTTGACTGGATGTGCAAGCATATAATGTCTGCATTTTTTAGAAGTAAAAACTACCGCAAGACATGATCTTTCTATCTGTGAGTATTGCAACTCATAGCCCACCAATGTGCGACCGATATAGTAGATGGCTCTTTCTTTATTCTAATAGTCTTGTTGTGCTAGGAGAGCCCCAAGAGCTGTAGGTGTAGCAAATATGTATAGTATCAATGGTTTCCCTTGGATAGGAGGCATGAGAATGGGTGGATTCATAAGATACTCTTTCATTTTGTTGAATGCCTCTTCACACTTCTTGTCCCATTTGAATGGAATGTTCTTGTGCAAGAGATGACTGAATGGTTGACACTTGTTTACCAGTTGTGATATGAATCTAGGAATTGCTTGCAGCTTGCCTTGTAGTGATCTTAGTTGTGTAAGAGTCTTGGGTGGTGGCATGTCCATGATAGCCTTGACTTTAGCAAGGTCCACCTCTATTCCATTTGCTAAAACAATTAAACCTAGGAGTTTGCCTGAGGTGACTCCAAACACACACTTCTTTGGGTTCAACCTGACCTTGAATTGCTCTAATCTCTGAAAGACTTTCTCTAACACATCCAGGTGTGATTCTCTTGTGAGTGATTTTGATAGGATATCATCTACATAATCTTCCATGGTGATGTGCATCATATCATGAAATATAGTGGTCATAGCATGCTGATATGTGGCTCCTGTGTTCTTTAGCCTGAATGGCATGACATTCCAGCAGAAAGTGCCCCAAGGACATGTAAACACTATCTTATGCTGGTCTTCCAGTGCTATCCTGATCTGATTATATCCTGAGAATCCATCCATGAGAGATAACATGGTATGCCTTGCTGTTAAGTCGACTATGATATCTATATTTGGCAACGAAAAATCATCCTTGGGGCAAGCTTTGTTTAGATCTCTAAAGTCATTGCATAGTCTAACTTGGCCATCTAGTTTGGACACTGGTACTATATTGGAGACCCATTCCGGATAGTCTATAACTCTGATGAGCCCTACATCTAGTAATTTCTTGAGTTCTTCTTTTACAAGCAGTGCTATGTGTGGATGCATCTTTCTAAGCTTTTGTTTCACTGGTTTCACTCTTGGATCTAATGGAAGATGATATAGAATCAAATCTAGATCTAACCCTGGCATATCTGTGTATGACCAAGAAAAATTGAGTTGCTTTCTCTTGAAGAATGGTACAAACTTAGTTTTCTCTGGTGGGGTTAGAGATTTAGCAAAGTGAATGATCTTAAGTTGTTCCTCTATTCCCAGGTTAACCGGCTCTGTTGGTTCCACAACAATCTGAGACTTATCCTAGTGCATGTCATTGGGGAGAGTGTCAAGCCTTCCATCGTTAGGTGCCATAGTTGGGTTTTCACCTTCGGATGCATCCTTTCTTTTTACTATTTTAGGATCTGACACTGCCCTAGAATGGTTTTCACCATCAGATCCAGTTTTTATTTTGATATTTTTGTGACTGAAAGGCTTGGCACCCTCTCCGAAGTAAGCCATGGTATTAAGTTCAATAGCAAAACTAGCTTTATGATCTCCTTTGGGTAGGTGGTCTCTAAGTTCCATGTAGTCAATATAAGTATCATCGTTTTGGAACATATCTAGTTGAGGAGTTCCTCATATATCCTAGTCAATAATCTCAGGATGCACAAGGGGGAGGGAGTCGGAGGATAGATCTGATTCATTGATAGTTTGAATGGATATACTAGGAGTATTGGTATGGGGAGTGTTCAAGATGGCACTTTCCTCCAAATTATTTATTGCGATAGAACTCAAACCTTCCTCGAAAGTCATATTCTTAGGGATAGGCAAATCAGACTCTAGTGGTCTATTCAGTAGCATTTGTCCCTCATAGTAAGGGGTATGAGTTTGAATGGTATCAACCTTTTTGTCATCATAGGAATGCTCTATCATCTCATCCCACTCATATTCATTGGAATCTATGTCACTATCCACTTGAAGTGTATGGATCATTTCTACTAGACAAGCATTTTCTTTAGCCTTGCCTTTCTCCTTGTATCCTAGGCCCTTTGTATTTCTAGCCGATGAGGATGAGGAGGGTTGAATGGGTTCTATGATTCCTTCTTTTCTTAGGCTGATAGGGTCTTTTCCTTTGTAACCCATTTTGTGTAGGATAGCTTCTCCTCGCCCATAGAGTTCTGTTGGGAGCTTAGGTGGTTCCTGTTGTATGTTTTCTTCTTCTTCGGTATAAAGCCATTGTATGACATCTCTTTCCTCTATTTCATCAGATAAGGTCCCCCATTTTACAAAGGGAACTGTGGGAGCTATAGGAGGAGCAGATGGCTTTGGAAAATACTTGGATTGACCAAAGGATCTAGGAGAAAAAGGCATCTTGGCTAGGTTTAGGCTGTGCTCAATGGAGTATTCCCCAACTCCGGTTTCTTTGATGGTGATTTTCTGCTCTTTAGGTTTTGATGAGGAAGCTTCAAAGGTATGATCATGCTGTGGGGTAGGGGATGTAGATGCTCTATTGTTTAGTATGATGTAATCAGGTTTTGAAAGGACAGAGTTGCAATGCTGGAAGGGATCAGGGTCTCCTTGGATGGTGACTTGCTTTCCATCATGCAGGAATTTTATGCATTGGTGATAAGTAGAGGGAACAACTTTCATGGCATGAATCCATGGTCTCCCTATAAGAATATTATAAGCGAGCTCCCTATCTAGGACTTGGCACACAACATCTTTTATGATTGGTCCTACTTGTATGGGAAACACCACTATTCCTTTTGTAGTTCTCTCCTCTTCATCATAGGCTTTCATAGTAATCTTCTTGCCTGGATCGACGACATTTTCAGAGAACCCCAATGTAAGGACTAGCTTTAACGTGCAAATATTTAAACCAGCTTCCTCGTCAATGAGAACCCTCTTGATGCAGTGCTTGTGGATGAAGGCGACAATATGTAGAGGGGTGTTATGAGGTTGAGACATTAAGAGGTCATTTTGCTTGGTAAATGATATGGTACTTAAGGAGGTCAGATTACCTACCATGGCCTAAAACTTCTCTTGGGCCAAGTTAGTGGGGATAGGGGTTTCCACTAAGGCTTTATTGAGACTCTCCTTATGGGAAGGAGATAGACGCAACAACTCCAAGATAGAAATGTGGGCTAGAGTCTTCTGTAGTTGGTCTATGACATTATACTGATGGAAGTTGGATTGAGAAGGTGATGACCTTGGAGGGACGGTATTTAGTGTGACTTTACCACTACAGGTAATGATACTACAGCCAGTTCTATTAAGTTCTGATTGTTGATTGGGCGTGACCACATTGATTTGTGGGACATGCTCGGATAGGCAATTGATGGTGTAGTCGAATGGCACACTTGCATAGTTGGCATTACTATTCCCACTATTTTGATTTTGCCTATTGCAGTTGTTGTTGTTGTGATTGCAATGGTTGTTGTTGCCATTGTTTTTATTGCCATGGTTATTATTATTGTTGTATGGCCTATCATGATTGAGAAGTGGATCCCTGTAAGCCACATGTGTCTCATTGGAGGTATGTTGTTGGGTTCCTCCTTGATTTCGATCAAGCACATCTTGGATAGCATGTTTGAGATGGATGCAATTGTTGGTTGTATGTCCCCTTCCTCTATGATATTCACAATAGTCAGTGTCTTTCCAATAGGGAGGTTTGACTGTAGGCTCATAATCACTTGTTGGCAGTAGAGAGATTTCCTTGTTAGCCAATAACTTCCGTAATGCGGATTCTTGGGACTCACCCAGCGGTGTGAACTTTCATCTTGGATTGGCACAGAACCATGGTCTTGGCTCCCGAGAGAACATTTTGTTGGTTGTAACATTGTTTGCTTCTCTTTTGAGAGTGAGTATGGGTTATTGCTTGGGAGCCACCACCTTGGCGTCAACCACTCCATCGTTGACAAAATTCTTATTCTTGGTCCAAAACTTTGATTTGTCAGTCATGTACTTGGAGGTAGGTGTGTCCTTGTATAACTTGATTTGCCCCTTGGAGATCACAGCCTTTTCGATAAACAATCCCATTTCAATGACTTTTAAGAATGATGTAGGGCATTGTATTTGTATTTCATAGCTAAGATTGGTGTTGAGGTTATGGACAAACATCTCCATTAGTTTCTTCTTAGGTATATCGTATGAGCATTTGCTTGCTAGTTGTCTCCATCTTTGTAGGAAGGTGGCGAATGATTCACCACTCTTTTGCTTGGTGTTGCATAGGTCAAGCATAGAGACTTCATGTTCAATATTGTAAGAGAAGTGCATGATAAATTTGTTGATTAGTTCATCAAAAGTTTTGATGCCCGGTGGAAGCCGCGAGAACCACTCCATAGCTTGACTACCTAGAGATCTAGGGAATAGTCTCATTAAGTAAGTCTTGTTGTGAGCTACTTCCAAGCATGCTGCGTTGAATTCCCTAATGTGATCTCTAGGGTCCCCTTTCCCTTTGTATTTGTCAAACTTAGGGACTTCAAATCGATAGGGAAATGATTTCATGACCAAACCTTTATCAAAGGGGTACGGTGCAATATCTTCCAAGGAGTAGTTTTTAGTGTTTGTACCCATCTTGAGATCTAACATTTGTTTCTTTAGACCCTCGAGTTCTTTCCTCATTTCTTCCATAGGAGTACTTTGGTCTATGGTTTTCTTTCCTTTATCTTCTACATTTGGGTCTAGGATTTTCTTTCCCTTTTCATGTTCATCCTCTATGTTTTCTAGGATTGTGCTTATATCGAAATCTGTGGGGAGTTTAATTCCAAGACTAGCAAGATGATAGAAATACTTATGAGGGTCTTCATGGAGCACTTTCTCTACTAAATGTTGGAATTTCTGATCTTGGATGCTTCCTTGATAGTTTTCGTTAGAGATTTCTTCATCACTATCGTGAGGTGTGAAGATGTGGTTGGATGATCCGGCCATTTCAAGTTGTTTTTTGTATTGAGATCTAGTAAGAACCATGCAAGGTGACATGGGACAAGGTGGAATGGGACAAGATATTTTGGCAAGGTGCCGATGGAGACTGCTGAGAATAGGATACTTATGACAAGATTTGGACAAAGGACTTTCTCGATCAATGTTTCCAAGTAAGACAGCTGATACAAGACAATAGCCACTAGTAAGGGTACTCGATACCTGTCTTACTATGTAGGGACTAGTCGTGTACCAAGACCTCTAGCAAAGTTCTGTGACTAATTAGGTTTACTTGAATCCACAAGTGATACGAAAAAAGGGGCCTATGTTGACCTAATATGGGATAGTTTTTTATCTTTTGGACTAGAAGGACCTAATAGAAGGTGAATGGGATGACCAATGAAAGAGAGACTTTGACTGAAATGGATGGAAAACTAACTGTAAGGTGGAACTTGATCTCTCAACCTAAAACTAGACTGAAATGAGTACTCAAAACTAGTAAAATTTTTCCCTCGAAAATTGTGCAAGTGCTCACTGTCATGTATGTGTTGAAACAGATGTGCTATGAGAATAGATAAATGTGCTAGAAGTCAAGATATATGCGATGGACTAGTAAAATGGATATGCACTGGAACAATAAATAAAGGCACTAAAAGTCACTACAAATGTGCCAAAAGTTGGCATAGATGCGCAAGAACAGAGGACAAATGCGTCGCTCTAGCTTTTCTCAATATTTTTACAAGTTTTTGGAATTTTTTTGGTGTTTTTGGTACTTTGGTTGCAATAATGTTTTTCTGATCTGATTTTCTAATTTTATGGCAAGAAAACACAGTAAACACAAATAATTTTTTATGGTTTTTTTTTAAATTTTTTTGACTCTTTTTGGACTAAAAGGAAAAACAAGTACAAAATCCTAGGCTCAAAATAGATTATAAGAGTTTTTGGCCACTAGAACAAAAGGTGTTTAATGAGGGCAACCGTTCGAGTGGTTACACATGCGGCAACACTACTCTCCGTTATGGAGTCTCCCAGCCTGCAAGGGTTGTGCCTTGGAGGGTTTTGGGGGAGGTTGGTTGTTGGTATAACACAACTTCACTTGTTGTTTGAAGCTTTCACTCCAAACACAATTTATTTATAGTGGCTTGGAAGGGCTTGGCATCTAGCTTGTTACCACTTAGGGTCGTCCCTACTTGGATAAGCGGTATCCAAGAGTAGGCCCCTCTAAAGGAAAAACACATGCGAAAATGATACTTCTGGTATTTTGGTCACCCAAGATAGGGGAGAGCATAGGCCTGGTATCATTCCCAAAACACAGTATACATTGGTTCTTTTCCCCTAGTTAAAATGAAAAAACCTAGATGAGCTATCTACTTGGGTAAGCACAGAACTTTGAAATGATTTGTAAGATAGCAATGGTCCAATTTTAACCAAGATAGCAATGATGAGTTCAATTTTTAACCACGATAGCATGAGTTGCTAACTTTGAAGTGATGGTCAATTGAGATAGCAATGGTTTAATTTTAACCCAGATAGCAATGATGAGTTCAATTTTTAACCATGATAGCATGAGTTGTTAACTTTGAAGTGATGGTCAATCGAGATAGCAATGATGAGTTTAGTTTTATCCCAGATAGCAATAACTTTGAAAAGATAGCAGTGTTGCAATGTGAGATAGCAATGATTCAATTACCACTTTCCTAGTTTAAAACTATGTGAGATTTGCATGAGTATTCGTTTTACTTTCCCTTTTAGAAATCACAATGTGAGATAACAAGTGCAACTATTTGAAACTAAACTAGAACCTAGCCTACAAAATAGATCAAGAGAGTTCCTACAAAGATGTTAGCATTAGCAAAAAAAAAATCTCCTAGAAAACCCTAAAATCATTGCCTACAATAGAAGTGCTGCTTCAGGGACTGGATGCCCAGAAATAGTCAACAGAAGTGTTGCATAACATATAAGCTGAAACAGATAGTAAATGTGTAGAAATAAAGTGTATATGTGTCGATCTGATATATGCACCATCTCAGAGGGTAAAAGCGTTGTAACAGTGTGTATATGCACTACGTGAACTGATGCGCCATGACATAGGGTATATGCACTAGAACAGTGAATGTATGCACTGATTAAATAGATAAACTGTGATAGGTAACAGATGTGTGTTAGGAATTGACGGATGTGTTGTTTCCTCCTATGTACGGCCTTATAAACACAAAAACTTAGTTTTTGGGTTAAATTTGGGGCTAGGCCCAATGGTGGGCACCAAAAATGTTAGGGTAAAAATGGGATAAATTTAATTTAATAATAAAAACCCAAACATCAATAGAATATGAATGAAAAGGAGATTCAAATAACAAACAGATGATACTTACAACCTTTATCTTGCATCTTCTATTGGTTGCCTATCAAAATCATCCTTGTGTGTATGAAATAGGGCCCTCAGTGAGTGTACTTCTTTGCTTTGTCAAGAATGTCGATTGAGAATGGCTATGGTAATGTCATAATGAAGAGAAGCTTCACAATGATGGTAGTGCGTAGTGCGTAGTAACAAAAAGCATGATCACAAGCAATGAAGGAATTGGTGCCAAAGGTGCGCTGTAATTCCTGCAGAGTAACAATACTTAAAGCTTGGATGAATGGAATGGAAGAATGAGGTTCAATTTATAGAATTGAGAAAGAAGAGATCAATGGTATAGAGAGAATGAGAAGATCAACGATTGAGAACAAATGAGGAATGTGCAACGAATAAGAAGAAGACATGTGTCTTGCTTTCTTTCGCATGAGAGAATTTATCAAGAATAGAAGAATGAGTCAAAGAAATTAAAAGAATATAATAATCAGTTAAGTGTTTTAAAACAAGAAGAAGGGATTTGCATGAGAATAAGAAGATATTTTTCTTTATTAAATATTAGGAATATTTAATTGCATGTGCACAAAGTTTGAATTATATTTAGAGATAACTCAATTTAGAAGAAAAAGCAACTTAAATAAACAATTGATTTATTTAAATTTAGAGAAGATATTATTGGAAGAAACAATTAAATAATTGGTATTATTTAATTTAGAAGATAAGAAAGCAAATTAAATAAATAAATTTATTTAATTGTGTGCATGATTTGGAAGAATAAATAAAATATTTGATTGTATTTTATTTTTAGAGATTGAAAGGATTTAAATAAATTTGATTTGATTTATTCAAATTTGGAAGAATGATTTGATTTGATTAAATAATTAAGAATTATTTAATTATTTGGGAGAATTGAATTAAATAAAGGATTTTATTTAATTGTTGGAAGAATATGAA
Organism: Cunninghamia lanceolata; assembly: GCA_027924645.1. Taxonomy (NCBI): domain Eukaryota; kingdom Viridiplantae; phylum Streptophyta; class Pinopsida; order Cupressales; family Cupressaceae; genus Cunninghamia; species Cunninghamia lanceolata. The sequence goes on along the minus strand of BSBN01000377.1, from coordinate 23,755,425 downwards.
TCAAATAAATAAATTTGTTTATTTATTTATTGATAAAGGAATAAAGATGGAATAAATATTAAGAATATTTATCTAGACTGAATCGTGTCATTTTAGGCGTATACAGATAGCATCTCGACAGGATCGATGCCTAATTCATGGGTTACAGAGTCAATTAGATATACAATGAAGATCTATGATAATTAGTATTTTCCTAGTTCATATAAATACTGTAATAATGTACTACACCATTACACCTTGAAATAGTTTCTGAACTCACTCTACTTAGGAATACTTGTAGATGTTTACAACATTCAATATTCTCTTATAGCATTAAATTTACTACTTGATAAAAAACCATAAGATGAATATACAAACATAGGAAATACTGCGATGATGAACAAAATGATACTTGATCAGATTTTATTCATAAATGAAATAAAGAGTACATGTAAGAGATAGTATAGCCTAAAACTTTAACAATGTATTTATGCTATGAACTGATACTAGCCTACAAAAGATTTTTCAAGTACATTAAACCTTTCACTCAAAATAACACCTAAACTAGAAAACTAATTCTAATACTATGTATTGTGATACAAAGATTTCTCCTGAATGTTTGATTGATCCCCATACTTCAGACTCTGTCTGAAAAGTATGTACTAGAACCAATACTTGTAATACACCCTGAATTCCCTTTTTTAAGAACAAGGGAGCAACAAGCTTCAGGGCTAGAGTAATAATTCACTTTCCTCAATAGACAAGAACAACTAATTTTGTCATGTATGCATCTTCACCTATGTCATGGAGGTATGCCATGATATTGATGATTAGCCTTTTTTCCAAATGCTCTTCTTCTTCCACCACCTTCTATTTCTAGATACTTGTCTATAATACAAGGATTCTCTATTCTACCTCTCCAACCATGCACATAGAAGTGAGAAAATCTGCAAGGGACAACATCGAAAGGAAACCCCAAAAACTAGAAATTTCCTCATTATGCCTAGTCCTAGGCACATGGATGTGATCCCTCAACTCATGAGAAGAGGTTTCTAACCACCTCAACCACACAGAAACTAGAAGAAACCACACATAGCTGAATATGGTTGTGCCATTATTCCAACTAGGAAAGTAGCAGCAACAATCTAATTTCCCTCTTTATCTCCCATTTGTTTCATCCAAGTGGGGGCAACACTCCCTCCATTGTTGCCTAAGATCTATTAGGACCATTAAACCTGGGGGAGGGGAAGGGAGAGAAATGATGCCTCTCTTCCTGAGATCCTAATCTAGAAACTCACAAAAACAAGGAGCTACTAGAGTTTAGAGACTATGATTCAAAGTCCTCACCTGGATTAAAAGATAGAGAAAAGAAGGGTTTATAGGAATTTGATGCCTACCACTACAATTCCTGAATCTTTCCATTTCCCCCCATTCCATAAAATAAAATCTTCTAATTCCTTAATTTTGTATGAGCATAGCCTCAGCCATGAAAATAAAGAAGAAAATCATATAGAACCGTTTCATTTCTATATTATGCTCATAATGTTTTTCCAATGTTCTCCTACAAAGAGTTGTGTTAAAACCCTGATAATCTAGCCCATTTTCTTCAACATATAATTAATTCTTTTTGTATATTTAAGTGAAAGCATATCTATTTTAGGAAACAATATTTTGAAGGAAATAGTAAAAGAATCTAAAGTAAAATATTGTCAAGGGTACACCCGCCCACATCTTGCAGAGCCTAAAGTGTAGAGGAAAAGGATCAAATCCAATTTTCATGTTCGTTGGCCAATCCCTCAAGGAAAATCCATTATCATAACAAGCCATTCTATAGATTTACTCTTTTTGAGATTAGTTTGGTGTTGCAAGTATGTGCTAATTGGTGTTGTCATTGATGTCAACATATCTATGTTGTCATTTGTGTCAACTATATCTTTTGGCATTGCTATTTGCTAATAGATTGAAGAACACTGTCTGAGTATTTTTCTCTACATATTTCCTATGTTGAAGACCAAAGTATGAGCTTTGGATATGATTTAGAGAAGTGTTTGAAGAAGATAAATCTAAAATTTGGTGGTCTAGATCACTGTACAAAAAAAATTCTATTCACCAGTATGAAGATGGTGCCTGGCAAGGTTTGCAGGGTGACTAGGAGAAAGTGTTTTTCTCTGCATTTCTCCACAGATTGGAGTTTTGTTTTGCAGTTCTGGACTTAAGCTTACAAGTTCCTTAGTCATCTTCATTCCAAAGGATAAGTTATTTGAAGCTACAGAAAACTAGTTTCTAATCAGCAAAGTTTGACAGTGTCTGATTGAGAATAGTCTGTGATCCATCTTCAAGTGAAACAAGTTGAGATCTGATACAGTTGTATTTTCTGGTCTCCAAATGATTCTATGATGTTCATAGATGTCCCTTGAATGCATTGTAGGTGTGTGATTAATCCGCAAGCTGCAATGAAGATCTTGGAAGCGTATGTTCAAGTGTTTTGGTAATTGCAACTATCTGGTTAACTTGGATGATTAACACTTTTTGTGGATGAATCTATTGAATTGTAGAAGCATGTGGTAGTGTGTGAAGATGTACTTGATTCCATGTTAAGGCATGAAGTGTTCCTTCTTTATTCACTTAGTCCACAAGATTGTTTAGGTCTAGTCCTAATTTTATGTATATGTGTATGCTGACCTTAGAGATTCTTCCAATGGTTGATGATTGTATTACCAACCTTGATCTACATTCCAAGGTTGATGAATTGTATAAATACATGTAATGAATTTGTATTTAAGGAGTGAGTGTGAAGATGCAAAGATAAGGTGTGAATTGTAAAAGTAGAGTAGAGCAAAAGAGATATACTGTACTTCAATAGAACTGAACTCAGGCATGGTGTAGATGCTACTATATCAGTTCAATCTGTAGACACCCAAAATTGACCTAGTTATCATTAGTATCAAAATATTACATTATCTATCATCTGCATTTATCTAACACACTTGAACAATTTATCTATTTTCTCGAAATCACTTATTTCTTCTATTAATTAAATAAATTCATATTTATTTAATTAATTCATTATCTATTTTCTCTAATCTATAATTAAATAATCTTTAATTATTTAATTATCTCTATTCTATCTATTTTAATTAAATAAATCTTATTTATTTAATTAATTTCTCATTTCACTTATCTTCTTCTTTCATCATGAGCTGACATGTGTGCATCTTTTATTTAAAACATGTGTGGTACTACATCTTTTATTTAATATCTTTCACATGTAGTACTTTTTATGTACACAATCACACATGAGCCTTATCTTCCATCCACTTGTCATTTACACATTCACCTATGACTATCAATTCATCCCAACTATTCACATAGCCACTAAATCTCTACCATTGATTGATTTTGGTTGAGATCTATATAAAAACCCTCTCATTCCATACTACATCTATCCATCATTTCAATATAGTGTCTACATTATCATCTTGGGTATATTGAGCATTTTAGCATCCATCTAGCATATTATCACTATCATTCATCCATCATGGCAGCTTTGATCTTCATAATTGTTCATTGTTGAGTAGCAATCCACATCACAAACAAGAAATCATACAATCTAAGTGATCTTGTTCTTGAATTGCATGCTTTTGATTTCACTTGGATTTGATTCTTTGATGGTGGTAGGATTAGGTTTTCATTTGCATGCTTGATCTTATTAACCTGATTTTTACCTATCACATTTTTGGCATGCCTGGTGGGACTCACGTCCTTGATTAACTTTGTTGTTTGAAGTTGTTTTTATGAAGTTCAGATTTTTGGAGTGCTTACAGCAATTCACTATCGCTTTTAAGTGAAAACTAGTTGCCTTCAAAATTTTTGCATCACTTTTAAGCTAACATCCACCACTTTTAGCATTTCTAGATCACTTTTAAATCAACAGTGGTCACTTCTGGTCTAATTTGCATCACTTTTAATCATAAACTGATCACTTCCAATTGTCTAGGTCGCTTCCTGCAATTTGGGGTTTTCTGTTAACATCTAGCTTTTTGTAGGGGGTTTTGCTAGATTTTTATTTGATGAATCAAGGGTTTAATCTCTGTTTTGTAGGATCTTGATCATCATTTCGTCATTTGCCATTCAATTTGATTAGGGTTTTCATTTTAATTGAGCTAACACCTTTGATTTTGCAAGATCTCATCAATTTGCCATTCTAGGGTTTTCAATTGATCAATCTATTGTTGCAGGGTGTTTATCTGATCATATTTCATCCATTGGATTTGTCATTCTAGGGTTTACAATCGTTATTAGCCATTTTTTTCATAACCCTAACCCTAGTTTTGCAGAAATAGGGATTTTTTACGTATCTGGAAGATTCAAGTCACTTATGAGCAGTAACAATTCACATATGGTTTTTCTGCATCACTTTTGAGTCATAACAGTTCACTTTTAGCAGATTTTAGATCACTTATGAGCAATAGTTGATTGCCTTTGGTAACTGTGTGTCACTTTCAGTTCTGTCATTCACAGTTGGGTTCTCTTGGTTACTAATCATCTATTTGTGCAACATCTTATCGATTGTCCAAGAAAAGGAGGTTGTGAAACTACTAACATATTTGTTGTATCTTTGATTAGTCCGAGACATTTCATTTTTATCACTAATCTAGGAACATTTGGGCTTGGTGTTTAAAATGAATCATTGTTTACTCCATGCTTGTTTTATCTTTTTTTATTGCTTGTTGTGCATGTTTGTAACCCAAATTTAATAGAAAAAGTATCCTCTCCCCTTGTCTATCAAATGGATCTTGGGTGCATGAGAACTTTTTATTATCTTTAGAGGGCCTACCTTCCCAGTGTGAGAAGGGGCACAACCCAAGCGGTAATGGGCTAAAGCCAAAATCTTCCAAGCTGCTATACAAGAAAAGTGTTTGTGTTGAAAGCCACAAACAATGGCTGCCACTATGTTACATTGATGAATGTCTCCCCCAAAACCCCTTAGAGTGTAACCTCTTTAAGGCTAGGAATCCTCCATTAACATAGTGAATCACCACACGTGTAGCCACCCGAATGGATGCCCTTACTAGTAACCTTGTGTAGTAGCCAAAATCCCTCTATTTGTTGACGCAAAAGATGGGACCTTTCAAGCCACCCCGATTCTTGTGGTTCTTAGTAGAGATAGCAGGGACAATCCTAAGGTTTGCAAGCCTTTGGGAAACCTAGAACTTGGTATGCATGAGAAGTGAGTGCCATGGAGGGGAGTCGGTGCTACCAAGATCCTGAAGCTATCTGCTTTTAATAGGCACGATAAGGGGACTCAACAAATATTGTCCTTTCCTAGCCTAGGTTGTACAAGCTTGTGATTGTTGTGAGTGTGAGTGACTGAAATCACTATTTTCTTGTCAAAAACTCATCGAAACACACCCTCTGTTAGACACAATTGCCTCTGAACAATAACCACTCATTTTAAAAAATCCAAATTGCCTTTAAACAATAGTTGCTCGCTCTTTGTAAAAACCAGATCACTTTTAAACAACATATGCTCACATTTGGTAAACATTGCATCACTTTTACATAGAAGTAGCTTGCCTTTGAACTGTAACTTATCACCTCTGGTAAAACTGCTTGCCTCTGGTTCATATTGCAATCTGTCATCTGAAACAAAACTAGATCACTTTTGAGCTATTAGTAGCCACTTTTGGCATTTTCTGAGTCACTTTTGAGCTATTACCTGTCACTTATGGGAAAACATTAGCTATCCATATCAACTCGGTCCAATCAGTTACACTTTTAGACTTCTTAGATCTGTCATCAGCTTTTAGATAGTCCTCTAATCATCTATAGTCACTTGAGCATTATCTCCTATCTTGAGCATACCAATCCATTGGACTTTTTTTTGATCTTTTCATCTTCTTGAGACCCCCAACCAGCAACCAACCATCAAAACAATCAACCCAATAACAACTAACATTATCCCTTTAGCTTTACTTAGCCCTGGCAATACTAGCAAACAACATTATCAACTAGCTTTTCCCTTGAGTTTGTGAGCTATCCTCTAGGGAAGTTTATCCAATCCAACAACCAACAAAGAAATCCAACAACAACCACCAACAACTAAATAGAAAACCAACAACCCATTAGCAAACCAAGCAACGAGAAAACTAGCAAAACAAACCATCAACAAATAATCAGCCAACCATCACCTTTTGGGTCTCAACCTTGACAAACTAGTCCAATCTTCAACATCAACCATCATGCCTCAAACTAGGAGCCAATATAGAGCTAAAATGGAAGCAAAATTGTGATCTGAGATGGAAGCCAAAATGCAACAATCTCAATCAACTCCCCTCAAAGATGCAACTTAATTCACAATCGGTATGCCTTCTTACATGTTTGTACCCGAAGGATATACCATTGGACCATCATCTTCACAACAAGTGCAGCCTCAACCATTTATAGAGACCTATGAAGAGCAATCCCAAGATGACTTATCTAAATTTTGAGACACACACATATGGGACCAAGTTGAGAATCTTATTTTATCTTATCTGGATCACCATTTCTTGCAATTAGCCCGTAAGGGAGCCAAATTACCAAGTGACTTTAACACATCTGCTATTCAAAAACATGATCCAAACACTCCCGCTATTGTTGTAAAGGGACCATCCACTAGAGCCACACCATTTCATGAAATGACCATGCAATCTCATCCACCTTCCAATCCATCTCCCTCATTGCCTATTGCTACACCATCAAACCCACCATGCTCAGAGTACACTCTAGAACCTTTGATAACTCCAACTGAGGTACTTCCTTCCCTTTTCACAAATTTTGAGCTTTCCACCTTTCCATGTTTCACAACATACCCCTTCTCCTACCATGACCATATCCAGGCCCCAAGTATCACAAGCTATACATGTTTCACAAGTGCAAACTCTGCAAGTTTCACAAGCTATCCAAACACCACAAGCCACCCAAGTCTCGCAGCCATTACAAGTCCCTACTCCTATTGCATCACATGTGGGAACCACACCCCAAACTACTATTCCCATCACCTCTAATATGGTCTCCATGATTTCCACAAACACATCCAAGACACCATATAATCCCAATGTTAGTCTCATTGACACGAGTGACCCACCTATTGTATCACAAGCCAATCCCAGTACCATTGTCTCTTATGTTGATCAACTTACATCACCCCCTCCACCTCCATATAATCCTTCACAAAACGTCAATCCATCTTATGTAACCCAAGGATTACCCATTGTCACCCAACACATGACATATACCAATCCATCTCAAGGTACTCATGTTGTCTAAAACATAAACCCAAATGTCCATCCTTCTTCATCCACCAATCCTTCCATTGCTTACTATAATCCAAACCCAACTTTCAATCCACAACCATTGACCAACATCAATCCATCCTCTAGTTCCCATGTGATGCAAAATCTTGGAGTCAATCCATCACAATATACCCAACCACCACTTGTGTCTCAAGGACAACAATCCTCAAACACATATGTGTCGCATACCAATCCTTCAACATATAATGTGAGCATGCAACCTCAACAAATAGTCATATCCTCATACATTCCACAACAGTAACCACAATATACACCATACTACATTCCACCTCCAAACCATCAACCCCCTTTACAACAACAACTACTATCTCAAGCGGATGTCAAACAAATGGTTGAAAACGTAGTAGGACAAAACAAGAAAACATTTTCCTTGGAAGACATATGCCCTTATCCATTTGACAAGTCACTTTACATGCCGCCTTTTTCCACCACATTTTGAAATCCCACAATTTGACAAATACAAAGGGAAAGGTAATCCGGATGACCATCTTAGAGCATCCTATGTTGCTTATCTCGATGTCACTCATGATGACACATATCTCTTGAGACTATTCCCCCGAAGCTTAGCGGGACAAGCTCTTAAATGGTTCTCTCACTTACCTCTAGGAATCAAGACTTTTGAGGAATTAGAAAACAAATTTCGATCCCATTTCGCTTTCAACATTGAACATGAGGTGAATATGAATGATCTTGTCAATAACAAATAATGCAATGGTGAAACTTTCTCCTCATTTACCCAATGATGGCATAACATGGCTAGCAAATTATCATGGCAAACACCTAAGAAACAACAACTTGACATCATTGTCTAAAATATTCATCCTAAGCTTTCATTCCAATTGCAATTGCAAAGTGTTAGCACCTTCGACAAACTTATCTCCAAAGGAACCACCATTAAGCAAACTTTAATTGCTAAGGGCACCATCAAGATTTTTAGAGACAATAAAGACAATCGTCAAATGACAAATCCCGCTTTTGGAACAAAAACAAAAATGTTGATAATGATGGAATTGTGGATGCAAAGAACATACAAACAGTGAAAGCTCCCATTAACATTCAAGCCACATCTACAACTAATCAACCTTTTCAATGAAATCAACCAAGAGAAAATCCAACACCTTGATGATAATTTACTCCTTTAGGGGAACCCATGGAGGTAATCTTTCATAAACTTCTCCAAGCAGGAGATATCATATTACCTGAAGCTCCACCCAACGGAAAACCTATCTTCAAAGCTCCTTGGTACAAAGAGAATGAATATTGTCAATACCCTAGATTCAAAGGACATAAAACAAATGGTTGCATGCACTTAAAACATGTAATTCAAGATTGTATCGATCACGGTCTAATTAAAATCACACCACCAACATCACAACTGGCACATCAACCTACTTCAAACTATGATCTAGATGCCTTCAAGAATCCACTTCCACTTCATGACAAGACAAGTAACCCTCATACTGGGAATGCTATCCATTACAACTATGAGTCATCCATGATTGGCCACATTAACCAAGCTCGCATTTCTACCATTACTATCCAAGGCAAATCACCCGATTGCATTGTAACTACTAGAAGAAGCTGTGTTACCATTCAAGGAGCACCTGTCAATCCTCCTTGACCACCTTCTAGTTATAATATCCTTGATCACCTAGGCAAAACTTCTACACACATCTCCATCATAGAATAGCTTCACATATACCCCACCCATAAAGATATCCTTGAAAAAGCATTGCAAGAGTCTTCAGTGCCTAATGATATCGATACCACACAATTTCAATCTATGGTAGCCAGCATTGCAGCCCCTTGCCATCTCACCTTCTCTGACAAAGATCTTCGACCATCCATCAACCCATCACATAATGAAGCCCTCCACATAGAAGTATTTGTAAACCAATGCCATATCAAATGAATCCTAGTGGATGGTAGAGCTAGTCTCAATATATGCTCTCTAAAACTAATATAACAATTGGGATATTCTAAGAAGAACATTGATACTTCCAAGGTCATTACTATCGAAGCATATGATGATGCTGAGAGGGATACTGAAGGAGTCATCCATTTGCCTATCCAAGTTGGTCCTGTCACTATTGACACCTATTGTCAAGTTCTTGATATTGACCTTCCCTATAACATCATCCTTGGCTGTCCATGGCTCCATGCCCTTAAAGTTGTTCCTTCCACATACCATCAATGTCTCAAGTTTCCATACAATGGTGTTGAAGTTACTATTCATGCCAATCCCAATCCATTTGAGTTTTGTCACACTTTTCAAGCCAAATACCAAAGTTTTAACCATATTCCTATCAACACTGAAGCTTATTCATCTTCATCCTATGTTGATCCATCCACTTTTCTTGAGCCATCATCTAGCAAAGCCACTCAAAATCTTCATATCAAGTACATTGAACATGGACTGAGTGAATACACACTACAAGAATCTTCACTCGCATCCTTTTCTGATATAGAAGCTGGACCTTCTTTAGTAGGCAAGACTTCTAATTCGAATACCATCGATGACTCCTCCCTTCATATCACTGATCTTTTTCAAGGAACCTCCATCTTCATGATTTGTGCCACCCCTTCTTCTCCGTCTAATATTGAACTCAAGTCTAGTTCTCAAAACACCCCTAGTCCCAGTGTCAATCATATGCCTCTCCATGCCAAAGATGTTGGTAATTCCTCCATCCATCATAAGTTCACCATTTCCCATCAAAAACCCCATTCTAAAACCCAAAAGTATGTGACCGTACATCTTCCAACATCCAATTTACCTCCACTTCTTCAAACTCCTAAACTCCCACCATCAACTTTACCTCCATATCTTCCACTTCCACCATCCTATAAATTGCAAAAGCATGTCACCGTACACCCTTCGCCATCCAATTTACCTCCACTACTTCCAACTCTAAATATCCCTCAATCTTCCTTAACTCCATTACTACCAACGCCTAATTATTCCCCTATCCATAAGTACCCCTACAATTCTAATCATGATCAACAAATGCACATGTTGTCTAAGCATAAAGCTTCTACTTATTCCGCCAACTCCGTTTCCATCAAATCCATGGGATTCAAAAATAAAAATTTAGATGCCTCTACTTCTAAAGTCAAAAATCCTACCAAGAATCCTAAAGATTCTCATGCCTTAGTGCACCAATGCAAAGAATCACAGCCTAGTACATCTAAAAAGCTAGTTGAGCATATAACGCCACAAGAAGAGCCCACGTACAATATGGTTTGGGTTCCTAAGTAAACAAACAAGCAAGCCAAATGAGGCATCCTTATCCATATCTCAAACAAAAAAAATCTAAATTGTCTCCTTCCATCTCACATTCCAATTCCATCCAAACATCCCATTCCATCTAAAAATCCCACAAGAAAAATAAAAATTCATAAAAATACTAACTCTATGTGGGTCCCAAAATTACTCCACCATCCATCCCCTACACGAACACCTCCATTACTTCCTACGCCATCTTTTTATCCAAAGCTTAAATGTTTATCACGGTGTGTGCAACCATTGGTTATGATTCCATTCCATTCTGCAACATTTCCACATACCTCCATCTCCCCATCCTTCATCCATTATCCTACATATCTCCCCAATCACCTTCCTATGGTCCATGTTTTTGCATATAAGTCTTTCATCCATCCTTGTATGAACCTTACATAATCCACACCATAATCCACTATCCACCTAATCCATTTGTCTTCCATGTAATCCCTTTACCAACATCTATGAGCATAATGACATGGTCAATGCGACGACATCCATCTTTAATGGGACTATCACCTTTCATAGCACTGGACACTTGAGTCCCTCCTATCCATTACTATGGTGAAAACCTGACAAATAGGTGCCATGTGTAATTGTCATTCCAAAAAAAAAAATCCATCCAATAGTGAAAACCATTTTGTGGTGCTTTGGATGACAAAAACAATAGTACAAGATAAATAATTCATCCTCTGGTGAAAACCTGGTAAACAGGCACCTTGGATAAGTACCATAGTGAAAACCTGGCAAACAGGCGCTATGTGTCGAGACCAGCTTCCATCATTTACTTTGTTTGTTTGATCACGACTTTCCATAACATCATCTACTATCCTGACTTCATAATCCACCTCATAATCCACTATTGTTCCTATCTAACTATTTCAAGCCATTATCCCTTATCCATCCATAATAAAAGCCTTTTCGCCCTTACCTTTGCCATGCTAGTTCTCATAGTTTGGACTTTGTTGGGGTTAAGATATCATTTGGCACCTTAACATACTATCCACATGAACACATTCATCGCAACATCTTCCTAATAAACTTCATCCCACACTAAGGGCACTTGTTGAACCTTATTTGGAAGTGGATACCCACAACTCTAGCTCATATCATTTCAGCAACCAAGACACAACAAACATCCAAAACAAATAAAAAACATAGCTAAAATCCCAAAAAAACAAAACATCACAAAAAATCCAAGCAATAAAGTTGATCCTTTGTCATCAACCATCAACACAATAAACAAGAACTACATCTCATCTCTATCATTAAAAGACTTGATCCCATGGATATAGGGTATGTAGGCAATCTGAGATGTGAAGGAAGCACTCTAATTTAGGCATAGATGATAGCCCATTTCTCATCATCCATCTTTCATCTTTCTTCTACTCATCCTTCAATCTTTTATCTCACTTTCTTCTATCTTTCATCACTTACATCATCAATACGCCCAAAACTACATATTCATAATGTCTCATCACCATCATAATGTGCTTTGATCATGTGGACACAAGGTATGTAGGCAATCTGGAATACGAAGGAAGTATCTAGTACACAAGCACATATGATCCACCCCATCTTCATCTTCTTTCATCTTCCATAATTTTCTCTTTGACCAGCTCAAGAAAGAAGTAGACTATGCATATTGGTGAAAGCTCAAGCACTTTAATAAATCAAGGATAAGTCGAAGGCTATTTGTCTGCATGCCTTAAGCCAACATTTGCTATAGCATTTTATCAACACCTGTACCCTTTAACAGGATACAACTTTCCTCTCAACTAGGCGCCAGCTTAAATCCATCTAAGAGCACTTAAATTTGGCAAGAGAACATGATGACAGTATCTTTTGTTTTATCTTTTGTCCCTTTCCTATGTGTAATAAAGACTGCCTTGATCTATCATATCTTGGTATGTTGCAATGAAGTACAGAATGGGGCATGGTCCTATTGCTTTTGTATGTTGTGTCTGTGGGATGATCTTATTCTCTTTCCTATGCGTATTGATATCTTGTACGTGTTGGGACTAGCATCTTACATATCAATATCTTTTGCATCTGAGAAGTTAAACAGTCTCTTATGCATTGAGACTATTCTATGCTAAGCCTATTTCCATACATATAACCAACAAGGTGTCATTATGGGTAGTGTAGATAAGCTCAAACCTTTTCTTGTAGCGTCAATGTTCATCTCAGAACACTAGCTGCTATTTATATCTTGTGTATGTTGGTTCAACATCTTGACTTCATATGTATAGACAAGATTGTATTATGCTAGTTATACATTAGATACCTCAACACCTTGGTCTCTTATACCCTGGTGCATAACATCCATATGATACATAAAACATAAGGATTGCATTTCTTTATTTTTGAGCAATTACTTTAAAAGCTATCATATCATCTATCCATTCCATCATATTCCTATATAGTTCTCAACCAAGAGAAATCTTTCCCTCCATCTTCATTCCTTGTTTCCCTTTCTTCATTTTCCTCACCTTCATCCTACAAAACAAGTGCGTTAGGCATACATAGGTCCATATCATCATCATTATTATCATCTATATATTTGCATTATCATAACCTCATTATCATACATTACCATTATGTGCATTTCTATCATCATAATACCATTAGCATAAGACATTTACATTATTACTATTTGCATATTCCTATCATTTGCATAAACATCCATATAGACCATGAAAATACAAAAATGCATAACATCATAACATAAGTGCATCCATCATCATTACAGCATCTCATAGATACCCAAAATCACCATCATATATATATCATTGATCAAGTCAATATACAAGTGTCTACATACACAAAATAGGCCATCCATGAGCCATCAAAAATGTATGTACAATCTGCTCATAGGCCTCATCATGATACAAAAGATACATAAACAAGGAAGCCCTAGTGACTACTAGAAGCTCCCTCACCCTGTCCACCACCACTAGGTCCTGTACCTAGTCTACCATCTCTAGGAGGCCCCATCATTGAATCTATAGACCATGATCCTCCTGTCCAATGTGAACTCGAAGCCCCTGACCTACTCCTGTAGCTAGGCTACCTCTGCTCTGTAGGTACTATCCCATAATACAAGCCTTTATAATACTCAACCTCACCCTATCCTCTCCTCAGCTCTCCCTATGTCTGTGTCAACTGTGTAGCCAGATACATGGTGGCTCCATCTGTCCACAATGCAGCTACTGCTCTATCCCTATCAAATGTCATAGCCTGCACCTGCTACACTACTGCATTCCTCTTAGTCCTCAAGGTATCCCTCTCAACTCTCATAGTCTACATCTACTGCAAGACCATATCTCTCTCTACTGTGACTGCCTGCACCTGTTGAACTGTTGCATCTCTCTCTCCAGTCACCCTTGCAAGAGTACCATCATCCTGTCCATCACCTCCCAGCACTCTAGCCTACAGATGTGTCTAGTAAGCCTGAGCCTGTGCTCTAGCATGCCTCAATCCCAAGACCACCTAATGCCAGTCTATCTCCACCCTCCTTACTCTGAACTGATCCCACTGCCTCCATCTCCTCTCCTCTCTAATCCTCTACCTAAGCTGCTCAATCCCAACATCATCATCTCCTGGCACCTATGCTTGTGGTTGTGCAAGAACCTGTGGCTGAGCAAGAACCTATGGCTGATCTGTTGTGTGGTTACACAACATGCCCTATTTTGCCTTAGCAAAATAGGGACCCAAGTTTGCTAGCTTGTTCCCTTACTTTTGTGCTCTGGGCAGTAATGGTAAAAAGTAGCATCAGACAGTATGCATATGCCTAATGTCAGGTGTATTTGTGACCTTGAAGTCTGAACCCAAATCTCAAAGTCTAAATCTTTCCTCGGGAAGCTTACCATGTGAAAGAGGGTAAAATTGTAGGAAGGTTTGCCAGTTACATCACCCTGAAATTTGGCCAAATAAGGAAGTTATGTGTGGTCAAAGTCTAGTCAAACCTAATATTCTAAATATTGGGGTCATATTTCTTAATATGATTGATATTCATAAATATCAACCCACTTAGAAAATACACTATCTGCATATTTGTATGCGCACGTCAAATTTATGCCTGAGGCTCATCTACCCATCAGAATACTCGCGCATTCAATGGGGGTCACATTCGTTAATATGACTGATCTTACCCAATGTGACTATGATGTCATCATGTTCTATTCAAAAGTAACTCCGATAATCGTGATGACATCATCATCATGTTCCTAATATAGCAGGGTCATATTCACTAATATGACTAATTTTTCCTAACATGATGATGACGTGAGCTTATCCCATTCTACAAAGGACTTGATATGACGGTGACATCATCAATCAGCTTGACATCCGAAGATCATCATGTTCCTAACATCCATCATCTTTTCTAAAATGACTAATCTTTCCTAACATGACGGTGACATCATTCTAACTAGATATATAAAAAGCTCGACATGACCGTGATGTCATCTTATTCAGGGGGTGATATTTTTGAACATCAGGGTCACATTTCTTAACACCCTAATTTCTTTCAGTATGACCATGATGTCATCCTTTCACATTTCAACAAGGCCTGTCCATGATGATGACATCATCATCACATCCCGATCTATGAAGAGAGTCATCTTAGTTAATATCCTTCATATTAACTAATATGTATAGGTGGACCTGACACAGTTAAAAGTTATAATAAAGCTTGGTTAAGTCTGTCGGGTGCATCTTTATGTTTGTATGTGTCTTACATACAATGTATACATACAAGTCACGAAACTCAGAAAGATTAAAATCTGGTATATGCAATGTATCTTTACTTATTGTATACCCGATATACATTACACTTTTTACATGCAAGCACCGGATGCGAATAGAAAGTTAAATGCAGAAAATTCCTTGCATATTTTAGTGCTTGTATGTCTATAAGATGCAGCCTGATATATACAAGGGCAATATGCATGTGAGATACAAGGAAAAGGCGGGAAGGCAAAACTATAAGATTTTGAAGTTATTTTAGTGCCTAATCGTATGATTTTGGTCAACGATAGTTGACTCGACCATTTTTAGCGTCGTATATGCATTTAGATATGCGATTGTTCATAGATTCATAACCTGATATCTGTGTTTGCACATTTAGCCAGATTTAATGTTATTTTTCCTGCTAGTTGTTAAAAGTGATGATACTTAATTCTTGTTTGTCTATTGTAGGATGTTGGAGCTATTTGGAGTTCAGCTAGATGTAGCTAAAAGTTGCGGAGTTGCTGACACAGAGGCAACATGAGCCTGAGCTGAGGAGGATATTGTCAAATATGTTGTTTCCCAGCTAGAGGATGGACTAGGTCAAAGATGCTAGAAAATTCTATGCCAGCTGTAAATTTACCAACTGGCAGGCACGTGCTGTTCATCTGGACCATTGATGTTATGAGAGGATCTTGATCCTTGGATCAATGTAACTATTTTCTAGCCTTTGTTCTATAAAAGGGCTAGAGCTTGTCCAAATTGAGAGAGACATAGATAGAGAAGATCTGGAAAAATAAGGCCAATTACATTACAATTTTATAGGAGATCGGATTACTGAGACTAATGAGGACTAAATTGTTGAAATGTCAAGGTTATTTCTTCAGATCATTGTAAATGTACTTGTTCTTAAGCATAATGAATGGAGACGAAGCTTCATATTACATCCTGATTGTAAACTTTACGTAATCTTCAAGTTGATTTCTGGATATGTAATGGTGAATGATGTGTTCAACTAGAAGCACTTTCATTTTATTGCATGTTGTTGTCAACTTTTCCTTTGAAGATTTGTACTAGATCATGGGGATTTGTGGAATGTCCTAGTGAAGTATGATTATAGTTTTCTTCTCTTCATTGATGTATGAGAATATCTATGTGGATTAGTGATCTCAGTCAAGTAATTTTGGGAATCTCATTCTCTTAACCCTCTTTCTCATTTTTAATTTCATAGAAATCACTTCCATAACTACAAATCATGATAAATAATAAGCAGAATAGAGAAATATGCTGACATCTCGTAGATAACTAAATATCTTTAGCATATTTGAGCTAGATGCATGTAGTGTTGAAAATATCATGCAGAGAATCATAAATAATGGTAGAAATCATGCAAATATCAACCTGTAGGCACATTATTCGGGTGAATTCATAGTGCAGAGGTAGATTTGTTGGAAATTTATGCAGAGCAAACATAAAGGATAGGATATTTGGAGAAATACTAATGACCTTTGCAGAAATTACTAAAGAATGTAAGGCCCTTGAATGATTAACAACAACACACATCAACCACTGAGTAACGTTAGAAGATTATGAACTAATCAACAGAAACTTGGGATCATGAATTCTTTCAATTCATCGTATCTTTCAAGATAAATAAGGGTTGTTGTGTAACTTTTATTTCATGTTTGTATGTGAGTAACATCATCATCGACATAAATTGGCGCTAGAAGGAGGGCCTGAGTAAGGAATTTCTTGATTTCTGCAAATGTTGCATAAATATTCCATCAATTGAGTCCAATGTCTATAAATATCTCTTGTCCGAGAGGTTTTGACTATATCTTTGTAAAGATCTAGCTCAAAGATTCATTTTATTTTCTAAGGTTTCAAGTTTTATTTTGAGATATGATAGATCTCATTAAAATTTCAAAATCCTAAAAAAAAATTGAAAATAGAGTCTCATTTTGATGGATGCACATTATCAAGTTAACATTCCTTTATTTCAGGAAACTTTGAATAGGCATCTTTATCCTCAAAGTCTGTCTAACTTGGGTTTATCCAGTTGTTGCAGGATACACCAGATGGTGGAGCATAGTGAAATTAATTGTTTAACTTTTCTCACAAGGTTGGATTTATATTTGAAAGGACTAATATTTTTTATAGATGTGTTCAGAACTAAAGTCTGGCAGGAAAATGAAGGAATTATGGAGCAACAAGTAGATACAACACTAGAAATTATTAGTAGTCCAGACACTGAAGTGGATCGCTCTAAGGATTTTGAATTATATTTGTCTAGAAATATACAGTGTAGTCAAATATTAGGTTTATCCACTGATGATGTCCTGATTGAAAGTTGGTGCAGATTACATGATGAAGAGCATTCAGAAAGGGATTGTGACGCTTGCTTGGTCATGTTGGAGAATACTCGAATCCTAGATTAGTAAAGAGAAGCAACACCTATAATGATGAGTTGTTTAGAAAATATAATAGCTAAGTTAGTTCTAGAAGGTAAAGAAGAGGAAACATCTTTCCTTGAGTCATTTTATGGTGAGAATTGGAGTTCTCTACTTCCTAATACAGGTAAAGAGGCAGACTGCAGGTATGAATTTTTTGAAAATTGTAGAGAAGAAATCACTTGTCGGGATAAAATCTTTGATTCTGATCCTAATACTTTTGATAAAGATGAGGAAACATCTTTCCTTGAGTCATTTTATGGTAAAAATAAACGTAGACAGGTGGAAGAATTTAAATGCACTGCTACTCAAGAAGTTCCTATGATAGTAACTAATAGAGTCATAGAAATGAAATAGATGTTGATTTACTATCTAACTTGTTCAAGTTGAATGATCAAATGCAAGAATGTTGCAGGATAATGGAATCAGATCCTCTATTGGATGGAAAATGTGAAATATTTGATGAACAATTCATGAAAATTGAAGATACATAAAGCTTTTGAGTTGTTGTGCATGATCAGATGCCAATCCAGTGTCATTTTGAAAATGAAACAGGGGAGTATTCCTATCAATCAAATGTTAATTCACCTTTACAATGAAATGATTTAGAAATGATAAATTTCTATATATCATATTATGATAATAAAGATACTCATTTAGATGTTGATGTGCAAAGAATTGAAGAGAACATTGAAACGTTTCCTGAACTTGAGGATAAACTAAACATCCAGAATGAAGGAACAAAGTTGGATAAAGATGAAGGAATAATCCATCAAGAGTCATACATCCTTCAAGTTGAAGTGAGACTTGAAGTTGAGCTAGACAACAAAAGTGCAAAATTAAATGGAAGACCAGCTATCAATGAACCAGCATGTCCAATAGTAGAGCCAGAGATACATCAGGTTGTATTTCTCCTTTCCACAGTGAATGATGTTGATTATTATTTTGACTATGGAAATTCAAGAGATAAAACATGCATATGGATTAGTCATGAACACGATAAGCTTCCTCAGTTGCTGATAATAAGAGATTATTCTGTGGAACACAATGAATTTAGAATACAAGAATATTTTTCAGAATACAAAGATAAATTTGCTAGGATTAGAACCATAACTAATGCCCTGATGCTCCTGTACAATCTAAGGAGGTATGCAAATACAGGTGTCTTTGGGTCTTATCATGGGTTTTATTTGCCATGTAGCATCTTGTGTATAGTTTGGTGGAGTAGTTGTTTTGTTTCTTTTCTTTGCTTTCTTGTTTTGTTTTCTGTTGTTTCCCTTTTGGTAGTTAGTTGTTTGTGCAGTTTGCTTTGTGTGTTTCTTTTGTTTTGCGTTGTTGAGTCCTTGTTTTGGTTGGGCAAAACTGGTGCACCTTGTTACTTAAGAACACTATAGAAATTTTAGAATTCAAGAGTTGGATATAAGTTTTTACATAGGTTGTAACTCATGTTAGTATAGGTACTCTTGATCGGGTCTATGGTATCATATTCATTAGTATTACTTTTTCTTGAGTCAAGGGGATCCTCACAATGACACACCTAACAGCCTTGGGTTTGTTGAACATATTAGTGTAGGTGTTAAGTGAAAAATCTAAAGGTTGCCCTTGCTACCATTGCAATTCCCAACCTAAAGAAACAAGTGACCACACCTTGCAAAATGTGTTAACATGATGACATCTTATAAATGCAAAAATAAAAAAAGGGGAGAAACATATTGAATACTTAAAGAGAAAATTAGGCCATCTAAGTAACTCTACCGGGGCTATAGATGCCTGACTAGCAGTGGGGCTCTACTTAGGGGAATTGCAACAATAACCTTACTGGGGCTATGAACATCTGCTGGCAGCAAGGCTCTATCCAGGTTGGCTATGCGGGATGAACCAAACTATGTAGCCTAACACCAGTCACTGGTTTATTCAACTCACTTTCAAGATGCATATATTAATCACATGCACACACTTGATCCCCTATCAATTCATTATTATATTGATGAACATGATACCATTCAAAAAGGATTAGGATGCTCATGCTTAATAGGAGTTAAAACATTATGTTTTAACTTATCCTCATCTCTTGAATTATTTGAATTGTGTTGTTTTCTTTGGTGGCAAGTTGTTGTGTGGTTACACAACACACCCCATTTTGCCTTAGTAAAATAGGGGCCCCACTTTGCTGGCTTGTTCCCTTGCTTTTGTGCTCTGGGCGGTAATGGTAAAAAGAAGCATCAGTCAGTATGCATATGCCTAATGTTAGGTGTATTTGTGATATTGAAGTTTGAACCCAAATCTCAAAGTCTGAATCTTTCCTCAGGAAGCTTACCATGTGAAAGAGGGTAAAATTCTAAGAAGGTTTACCATTTACATCACCCTGAAATTTGGCCAAATAAGGAAGTTATGTGCGGTCAAAGTCTGGTCAAACCTGATATTCTAAATATCAGGGTCATATTTCTTAATATGACTAATATTCACAAATATCACCCCACTTAGAAAATACACTATCTGCATATTTGTATGCACACGTCAAATTTATACCTGAGGGTCATCTACCCATCAGAATACTCGCGCATTCAATGGGGGTCACATTCGTTAACATGACTGATCTTACCCAATGTGACTATGACATCATCATTTTTTATTCAAAAGCAAGTCTAACAATCGTGATGACATCATCATCATGTTCCTAATATAGCAGGGTCATATTCGCTAATATGACTGATTTTTCCTAACATGATGATGACGTGAGCTTATCCCATTCTACAAAGGACCTGACATCAATCGGATTGACATCTGAAGGTCATCATGTTCCTAACATCCATCATCTTTCCTAAAATGATTGATCTTTCCTAACATGATGGTGACATCATTCTGACCAGATATATAAAAATCTCGACATGACCGTGACGTCATCTTATTCGATGGGTGATATTCTTGAACATCAAGGTCATATTTCTTAACACCCTGATTTCTTTCAGTATGACCACAACATCATCCTTTCACATTTCAACGAGGCTTGTCCATGATGATGACATCATCATCATATCCTAATCTATGAAGAGAGTCATATTAGTTAATATCCTTCATATTAACTAATGTGCATAGGTGGACCCGACACAGTTAAAAGTTATAATAAAGCTCGGTTAAGTCCATTAGGTGCATCTTTATGTTTGTATGTGTCTTACATACAATGCATACATACAAGTCACGGAGCTCAGAAAAGATTAAAATCCAGTATATGCAATGTATCTTTACTTATTGTATACCCGATATACATTGAACTTTGTACATGCAAGCACTAGACACGAATAGAAAGTTAAATGCAGAAAATTCCTTGCATATTTTAGTGCTTGTATGTCTATAAGATGCAGCCTGATATATTCAAGGGCGATATGCATGTGAGATACAAGGAAAAGGTGGGAAGGCAAAACTATAAGATTTTGAAGTTATTTTGGTGCCCGATGGCATGATTTTGGTCAATGATGGTTGACTTGACTATTTTTAGCGTCGTATATGCATTCAGATATGTGATTGTTCACAAATTCATAACCTAATATCTGTGTTTGCACATTCAACCAGATGTAATGTTATTTTTCCTGCTAGTTGTTAAAAGTGATGATACTTAATTCTTGTTTGTCTATTGCAGGATGTTGGAGCTATTTGGAGTTCAGTTGGATGTAGCTGAAAGTTGCAGAGTTGCTGACACAGAGGCAACATGAGCCTGAGTTGAGGAGGATATTGTCAAATATGTTGTTTTCTAGCTGGAGGATGGACTAGGTCGAAGATGCTGGAATATTCTATGCCAGCTGTAAATTTGCAAACTGGCAGGCACGTGTTGTTCATCTAGACCATTGATGTTATGAGAGGATCCTAATCCTTGGATCAATGTAACTATTTTTTGGCCTTTGTTCTATCAAAGGGCCAGAACTTGTCCAAATTGAGAGAGACATAGATAGAGAAGATTTGGCAAAATAAGGCCAATTACTGTACAATTTTATAGGAGATCGGATTACTGAGACTAATGAGGATTGAATTGTTGAAATGTCAAGGTTCTTTCTTCAAATCATTGTAAATGTACTTGTTCTTAAGCATACTGAATGGAGATGAAGCTTCAGATTACATCTTGATTGTAAACTTTACGTAATCTTCAAGTTGATTTCTGGATATGTAATGGTGAATGTTGCGTTCAACTGGAAGCGCTTTCATTTTATTGCATGTTGTTGTCAACTTTTCCTTTGAAGATTTGCACTGGATCATGCAGATTTGTGGAATGTCCTGGTGAAGTATGATTCTAGTTTTCTTCTCTTCATTGCTATATGGGAATATCTATGTGGATCAGTAATCTTAGTCATGTAATTTTGGGAATCTCATTCTCTTAATCCTCTTTCTCATTTTTAATTTCATAGAAATCACTTCCATAACTGCAAGTCATGATAAATAATAAGCAGAATAGAGAAATATGCTGACATCTCGTAGATAACTGAATATCTTTAGTATATTTGAGCTAGATGCATGTAGTGTTGAAAATATCATGCAAAGAATCATAAATAATGGTAGAAATCATGCAAATATCAACCTGTAGGCACATTATTCGTGTGAATTCATAGTGTAGAGGTAGAATTGTTGGAAATTTATGTAGAGCAGACATAAAGGATAGGATATTTGGAGAAATACTAATGAACTTTATAGAAATTACTGAAGAACGTAAGGCCCCTGAATGATTAACAACAACACACATCAACCACTGAGTAACATCAGTAGATTATGAACTAATCAACAGACTTGGGATCATGAATTCCTTCAATTCATCGTATCTTTCAAGATAAATAAGAGTTGTTGTGTAACTTTTATTTCATGTTTGTATGTGAGTAACATCATCATCAACATGAGCCTAAACCTTTTCCTGAACCCCTGGAGCTGCTGGTACTATTGCTTATACTGGTGGAGCTTGTCATCGCATCCTCCTAACTAGCCTCTCCATCCCAATCTCTCCTATCTCCCCAAGCCTCATCAACCAAGTAGGCCTAGCTGTGGCCCAGTATGCATCATAATCTAGTAAAGTCCCTAGATCTGCATGACCCTACTACCATACAACTAGCTATAGTTCCTTTCTCTCTGCCAAAGCTGTATCAACCACTATCTCCACCCCCCAATCAAACACCTCCTACCGAGTCCTCCTAAAAATGGTATCACCTACTGGTACTGCCTGTGGTACTCCGAACTGCCTCAACACCCTCTCAGGCAAATAGTGCTCTATAATGTCTATGCCACGACCAAATATGTATCTAGCCTTCCTAGCATAGACAAGCTCCATATCCTCCTCCTCCCATCTCTCACATCCCAACCATGGTCTCCATATAAACATATCAACCTCAACCAATGGCCACCTCTAGTACATTATACCCCTGTGCTGCCGATAAGTAAGAGCTCCCCTATACATCCTCACATACAACTCTCCCACTAACCTAGCTAGCCATCCATCTAGCCTCATCACTAGAATGTGCTCATATGCCCATACGTGCATTACTGCGACTCCCGTAGACATGCTAGCTCCAAACATATATGCACAATCATGCAGGTAATGATATAGTTACCCCAATACACACTCAACCCATGCATATCTAGTCCCATATGAGAACATATGCTCCACAACTGTCCCCCATCTGAATGGAAATCCTCTCGCCCATCTATCTCCAACTAGCCATCTAATAATAGCTATCACTACCCGCTGTAACCTATCGCAAATCTCCTCCATCCTAGCCATCAAAATCTCTGATCCCTCCATCCCAATATCTAGAGTCATGAATAGTTGTATGAATGCAGCTAGACCCAAGTTAGGATCATAATCTACCCTATCTCCATCAATTGGGATGCATAGAATCCAGAACACATCCTCCAATGTAATCATTGCCTCTCCCGTCGTTAACAAGAATGAACTGTGCTCACTCCTCCACCACTCAACCATCACTGTCATCAGTCCTCAATGTGCCTGCACTAGCTCTAATCTTGATACATGCTCTAAACCAACGATATCTAAGAACAACCACTCATTTGCATCCAACAATCTAACCAATCACAAATCACTAGGGTATGGCTCCCGTGATAGTAATGGTGGCTGTATATCCTGCATCATTCAACCCACTGCATCAGTTTCCTATGCTAAAATGGATTTCTAACTGATAACACTATCTATTTTACTAAAAGAAATCCATTTTTCCATATGCGCTATCTTTTTCTTCATAAGCGAATCCTTTTACTATAAGCGAACAATTTCTGCTCCTAAGAGACTTATCTACTATACGCAAGCTACTATTAGTTACAAGCAAGTTGCATTACTACAAGCGATCACTTTTTGCCTATAAGAGACTAGATTTCACCATATGCACATTTCACCTATCCATTTGCCCTAGCTGACTAAGAGCAACCTACTTTTTCCCTAAGCGATTACTTCAAATCTATAAGCAGCCTACTTTACCATAAGTGATCACTTTTCATCTAAAAGTGACTTGAACTACCTATCCTAAAATTGTTCACTTATGGTGATGTGTGTGCATTTATTATGATTTTAACCTAAAAAATCATGCATTTAGCAAAAGTTTTTGGTACATACCGGTAAGCCCGCTCCTGTTGGTCGCCCATGTGTCCTCACTTGCTCGGCACAATGATCACTGCATGGAATCACCATCCTGATATCTCCCTGACTCTCTAAGCACTATCACACTATAGAGCCCTAGATTTCTCCAAGGAACAAGCACAAATGAGCCTATTTGCCCTTGTAGGACCTATTTATACCCTCTTTCCAAACCCTAATTCTTCTATACCAAAGCCTATTTTCTTCTAAACCATCCCAATTTATCCCACCCAACTCCATTTTCTTTGTGTCAACCTTGTTTCTAGCCTTTCATCTTATCGCAAGCCAACCCAGCCATTCTTGGTTAGCCTAGTTTACCTCTCGAGGGGGCATCACCCGCCAGTTACACTAGGGCATAAGCTTGTTTATCGAGTGAATCATCGTATCTTATTTGACACAATGTTCTAACGAACATTGTATCAAAGAGGGGCAAAATGTAGACATGCAAAATTGACCTAGTTATCATTAGTATCAAAATATTGCATCATCTATCATCTACATTTGTCTAACACACTTGAGCAATTTATCTATTTTCTCTACATCACTTATTTCTTCTATTAGTTAAATAAATTCATATTTATTTAATTAATTCATTATCTATTTTCTTCTATTTTCTCTAATCTATAATTAAATAATCTTTAATTATTTAATTATCTCTATTCTATCTATTTTAATTAAATAAATCTTATTTATTTAATTAAAATCCCTTCATAATCCCGCTTTCCAATTAATTAAATAAATTTTATTTATTTAATTAATTTCTCATTTCATTTATCTTCTTCTTTCATCATGAGTTGACACGTGTGCATATTTTATTTAAAACATGTGTGGTACTACATCTTTTATTTAATATCTTTCACATGTAGTACTTTTTATGTACACAATCACACATGAGCCTTATCTTCCCTCCACTTGTCATTTACACATTCACCTATGACTATCGATTCATCCCTATCGTTCACATAGCCACCAAATCTCTATCATTGATTGATTTTGGTTAAGGTTTATATAAACACCCTCTCGTTCCATACTACATCTATCCATCATTTTCATTTAGTGTCTACATTATCATCTTGAGCATATTGAGCATTGTAGCATCCATTTATCATATTATCACTATCATCTATCCATCATTGTAGCTTTGATCTTCATAATTGTTCATTGTTGAGAAGCAATCCACATCACAAACAAGGAATCATACAATCTAGGTGATCTTGTTCTTGAATTGTATGCTTTTGATTTCACTTGGATTTGTTTCTTTGATGGTGATAGGATTAGGTTTTCATTGGCATGCTTGATCTTATTAACTTGATTTTTACCTATCACATAATCCTTAGCAGTGAGCCACATCTAGCAGTGAGCCACATCTGGTAGTGAGCCACCCCCGGTAGTGAGCCACCCTCGGCAATGAGCCATCCTTTTAGGCAGTGAGTCGTTTGGTAGTGAGCCACGATTTGATATTCAGTATTGTTACTACATTTATATTGTGAGCTAACACTCACCGTGGTTTTTCCCTATTTAAGGTTTTCCATGTAAAAATTCTAGTGGTAATGTGCATGTGATGTTGATGTGTTCAAGTTTTTGATTCTGCTATTCATGTTTATTGCTAATAATAGAATAAGGAAATAAGTTAAGTGATTGAGAAATTGATTGTGGTTTATAGAAGTTAGAATTTTGATACAACTAATTTAGCCCCCCCTCTTAGTTGTCTTGTGTCATTCAACAATTGGTATCAGAGTAGGTTCCTTTGAAGAAAGCCTAACAGCTTAAGGAAGATCTATAATGGCACACAAAAAGGACACACTTTAGTTTGATGGAACTAACTATGCATACTGGAAGTTATGAATGGAAATTTATATTATTTCCATAAGTTATAGTGTCTAGATGATAGTCAAAATGAAATATGAATTATCTAAAAATGGTACTGTTGTGATGCTCACAACACGCCCCATTTTACTTCTTAGCAAAATGAGGACCCCTGTTGTGGCTTCGCTTTTGCTTTTGTGTGTGGGTCTGTTTGGTGATAAAAGGGAAAAAGAAGTGAAAGTTACAAACCTTGTTGAAAATAAAGAAAAAATAGCATTAAGTACCAGAGCTGAATATGGGTGAATTCCTTGTCAAAAATGAGTGAGGGTTGCTTTTTGAACCATTTTAAAATTCACAATATTTTGCAAGATATGTATGTTTTTGGTAAAATGCATTGTGGGAGGGTTTGTATGTTGCATGTACAAGGTCGTTTGTATATAAGGTTGTTTGTATACAAGGTTGTTTGTATACAAGGTCGCTCATATACAAATTCATTTGTATATCGGGTCGTGGTATGAGTCACATGGGGGAGTTGTTGGGTTTTTTTAATCATTATACTTGTATGCATTTCGCTTACACTATATTTTTTACATACAAGTCGGGTCCGATAGAGTCAAAGTTCAAATGAATAATCGGTTACGTCTAGCAGATGCATTTTAAGTTTGTATGGTTTGGCAAAAAATGAAACATACAAAGTGGATATACAAAGCTGTATACATGTCGTGGAACCAAAATGATCATGAAATAAGGTTTTATCATTGTATGTTTCGTGCATTGTATGTATGTTTCAGGACATACATTGCGATGTACATACAAGGTGGAATTTAAGAAAGATTAAAATCTGATATAAATGATGTATCACACCTTAAGGTGTATCGAAAGATGCATTGTAATTTATATAGATCGCAGAGCAGAAAAATGAGTAAACTGTAGTTTATTAAAGTTGAAGTCCGAAAAGGCATACAAAGGAGTTTGTATATATCCAGACTTGTCTCTAAGGGTTTGATGCAAGTGTTATTGTATGTTTATATACAAGTGAAAAGTAGGGTGGGTCCCGCTTCTTGCATAACGGATTTGCATAATAACAATGTATATCTTTGATATACAAGCCGATATGCAAAGCGAAAAAATACAAGTTAAAGATACAACACGGATGCAAAAAGGGAATTAAATACAAAAAAGTCTTTGTATTTTGGGAATGCTTGTATTTTTATATACATATTTGAAATGCAAAGAAATAAAAGCATCGCGAGTGGTAATAGGTAAAGAGGGGGGTTTGCATAAAGTTGCTTTGTATATATGCCCATACAAGAAAATATACAAAGCGTGATATACAAAGTGAAAGATACAAGTACGGACAAAGCGAAAAAGGAGAGAACTTTAGTTTGATTTCTTGCATAAAGTGCTTGTATGTTTAAAGATATAAAGAAGACTTACAAACAAAACATATAGGAAAACATACGAGGGAAAAGGTATGTATGTAGAATTAAACTAACGGTAAAAAAGTTTGAAAACATGAACACTATAATAGAAGGCTGAACTTTTGGCACATTGATTGTTGTAATTAATGTCAATCAAACTTGTTGTGACTGTCAAGAAAGGTCTAAGTTGGTGAAAGCAATGTGAATTTTAAATCTATTTTTTATGTCTGTTGGCAGGTTTGTATGTATATTAAAGGTGGAGCTTTAATGGCGATGACATCACAGAGTGGTGGTGGAGCACAAAAGAAGCAAAAGGAGTAAAGGCTTTCAATGAGAAGATATTTTGAGGTGTTAGGGTTTCCAAGGGGCAAAGTAATAGAAGACATTTTGAGGTGTTAGGGTTTCCAAAGGGTATCTCTATGCTCTTTACACTCAGTATGGAGTATGCTTCTCAGAGATTTCTGGTGGGATTTGTTTTCCACCAATTGATGTTACACTTGAGATATAGACCATTGATTGACTAGGGTTTTGTGGTTGTTGGTACAGGAGCACCTACCTGACAGCTGGCCTCCATGAGAACCCTAGCGTGGGTATGTGCTAGGTCGAGCTGATAGATTAGAGTCTGGAAGATCACCCTGAAGGTGGATCGGGTCATCCCAGGAGGATCGGCGAGTTGAAAATTCGCTAAGGCTGGAAGTTCGTTAAAACGGCATCATCAGGATATTTCGGTGTATATCCTGCAGTCGCTTCGGGCATCGTCATCTAGGTCGATGGAGATGAGTATGATGCGGTTGGTTGCATAAAGTGAATGTGTGTCGGGGTGATCATCATCAGGAGTTGCCGAGGGGGAGCGTATCGGCATAAGGTAGAAGATCGGGTTGATCGCAGGCCGAAAAAGTTTAAGTTTGGCCGACAGCAGGGTATTGAAGGAGTTACATATGACGTCATCATCATCAGGATATACGTCATCAGGATATTGCGGAGCAGCAGGATATTGAGGGAGCGGCATATGACGTCATCGTCATCAGGATAATCGTCATCAGGATATCAGGGTGACGTAAGCATCGGAGGAAAGGTGCGTGAAGTAGAGTGTCATCATCAGGATATATGGGAGGAACCGGATGTTCCATATCCTGCTGACTAACATGATGTTGAACATCATGATGCTGGAGAAAGCGTTTGCCGGTGAGATGAACAGTGAACGTTAGGAGGATGTTCGCGCTTGCCGAATGTGATGATGCTGCCGATAGTCGAATATGATGATGCTACTGACATGCGAAAGGGCGAAGGCTTGTCTGCAGGAGGATATCAGTCAGCGACAGTAAATATGATGATGCTGACAGTGTAAAGGGAAATATGATGATGATGATGAAGGGTTGCGGACATCCATGCTGTGTGTTAAGGTTTTAGTGTGGATGCCTCTGCATCAGTTGTATTGGGGATAATCAAATCTATATATTGAGCCCCATTACTTTGTAATGATTTACACAGGGACGAACACAGGGATTTTTGTAGAGCAGAGCTGGAAGTTGTAATTTGTCTTAGCATTTGAATAGAAGAACATTTAGTTTAGAATAGAAGGAGGTCGCCTGTGTCTGCAATAAGGATTGTGTGGAACATCTAGCTTCCTTACTATATCTTTAAGATGTTTTGCAAGTTTTCTGTAAGTTGATTAATGAAGCAAGGAGTCATTCATACGTTGTAAAGCATATATGACTGTTTATTTTGAATACAAATATCTCTGGAATTCTACATCTACTTTAAGAGTGTTTTCTGTCTCTTGTTTGTATTTGAAATATTATCTCTCCAAAAGCTTGCAATCTTGAATGTATGTTCATGAAAATACTTAGGACTTACATTTAAAGGTTTAGTCTGTGGATTTAATCAAGTTTGTTGTACCACTTATAACATGAATAACAGAGCATTTAGATCCTATAGCAAAATGAAGTTTAATTTAGATTTCTCTAACTTTTCTGAAACATTTGAAATACTTAGCTTAAATGCAGAGATTTAAAGGAGATTGTCTAATATTTGAAGGAAACATGAACAACTGAGTTGATATTGGACAGTTTTCATAATATTTGAAAAAGAAAGCTTGTGTTAATATAAATCATATAACGCTTTGTGATACAGTAACAAATTTATGCAAAGGAATGAAGGAAATGTTGATATTTGTGATATTTTGCATAATTTGAGTCCAGTGAGTCATAAAACACCTTAAATCAAGTAAGGCCCCTTGCATATTACAACTTCACATTAACCTACTGAATAATCCACAAGGTCAAGCCCTGACCATACAGAAACTTGGGATTAAGTATTCTTAATTGATTTCTTCATATCTTTCAAGATAGTTAGGTTCATTTTATGAATTTTAACTTTTGTTATGAATGTGTAAAAACAATCATCAACAGGTACAAAGATTGAAGAAGAAATGCAGGAGTTTGAATTGAATCACAAAGCTAAAAATGCTCTATTGAATTCTTTATCAAATGTTGAAATGGCTAAAGTGGCAGATCTTAAAACTACTCATGAAATTTAGGAGAAACTAAAGAATGTTTATGAAGGTGATAATCTATCAAGAAAGCTAAGTTGTAGAATTTAAGGACCACATATGAAACCATGTGAATGTCTAAAGATGATAACATAACAAATTATATACAGAAGATTGATGAAGTTGTCAACATCAAGGCCCTTGGTGGAAAGTTAGAAGATGAAGATGTTATTGATAAAATACTCAGAACTCTTCCAAAGTCCTATAGTAACAAGGTATCTACCATTGAAGAATTACTTGAGTCAGGTAAACTTACAAAAGATCAATTGCTTGGTAAACTAATTTCCTTTGAAATAAGGGAATTTGGTACAACTGATGGTCCTATGAAAACTAAGACTGCTTTCAAGGCCAAGGAAGAAAAGACTTCTAGATCAGAGAAATATGCTATGGAATTAGATGAAGAAGATTTTGCAGAACTTGAGGCTAAGTTTACAAGCAAAATAAAAAGAGCTAGCAAAGGAAAATTCAAAGGTATGTTACCCTTCAAATGTTTCAATTGTGGAAAAATTGGTCACTATGCTTCAAGATGTCCTGACAAAGCCTCAAAATTCAATGAAAATAAAGGAAAGATGGTAAGAAGGTACTATGTTAGAGATGATGACAGTGTAACTAATGATGATAGTTTTGATGATGGCAATAGTAGTGAATGCTTGTTTATTGCACTTAGAAAAGAACCTGTTTATGCTAATCTTGCTAGCTGTGTGAATGATAGAAGTCCAGGAGAATTGTCTACATTTCATGTTGAAAAGGAAGATGAATGGATAATTGACAATGGATGTTCAAATCATATGACTGGAGACAAAAGTAAGTTTGTCAAGTTTGAAAAGTATGATGGAGGACTGGTAAGATTTGGAGATGATGCAGTCGGTAAGATTTGTGGTAAAGGATCAATTACTTTTGATGGAAAGCATAATACAGATGATGCTCTTTGTGTCAAGGGATTGAAACATAACCTCCTAAGTGTTGGAAAAATGTGCAACAAAAGATATAATCTTGTGGTCAATGACAAAGGATGTGAGATAAGAAAATGCTCTAGAACCATAATTGTTGTTGGTAAGAAGACTCATGGTAATGTTTATCACTTGAAAGGCTTTGACAATTGTCGTTTGCTAGCTAAGACAGATGAAAGTTGTTTATGGCATAAAAGAATGGGTCACATCAACTTTGATAATTAAGTGAAAATAAGTACTACTCAAATTGTAAGAGATCTACCTAAGATTGTGAAGCTTGCCAATGTTACATGTAAAGATTATCAATTAGGCAAGATGACAAAGACCACCTTCAAAAGTAAAGAATAATTTTTTGTCAGTTTGTTGGAGTTGGTGCATACAGACCTTTGTGGTCCTACAACAGTAAAAATTTTGCAAGGTGACAAGTATTTCATGCTTCTTATTGATGATTATTCAAGAATGACTTGGGTTACTTTCCTTAGAGAAAAATTAGAAGCCCTAGACAAGTTCAAAACCTTCAAAGCTACGATTGAAAATTAATTGGTTCTAAAAATCAAGTGCTTAAGTTCTGATAGAGGAGGTGAATTTACTTCAAATGAGTTTAATGCTTTCTGTGAAGAACATGGAATAAAGATACATTTGTCTACCCCCCAGACTCCTTATCAAAATGGAGTGGTTGAAAGAAAGAATATGACTTTTCAAGAAGCTACTAGAACAATGATCAAGGAGGCAAACCTATTAGAAGGGTACTGGAAAGAAGCAATACACACTACTATCTATATTCAGAAGAGAGTGCAGGTCATGGCAAAAGAGACGAAGACACCTAATTAACTGTGGTATGGTAAGACTCCTACGGTTAAGTATTTCAAAGTGTTTGGAAGCAAATGCTATATTAGAATAGATGAATAATTAGGGAAGTTTGATGCTTGATGTGATGAAGGCATATTCCTAGGTTAGTCAACCAAGAGAAAAGCTTACCAGTGTTATAATAAAAGACTGAAAAAGATCATTGAAAGTGCAAATGTAAAGGTAGATGAAGATCTTCAATTGGATGGGTATGAATTAGATGAACACATTGTCACAGAGAAGGTAGAAAAAGGAAAAGAAAAGGAAGTTCAAACTGAAGTACAAGTTGCTCCTAAAGAAGAAGAAATTCAAGAAGATGCTCTTGAAATAATTCCAAAAAATCCCAAGTATGTGCAAAGAGATCATTCTAAAGATCAGATTATAGGTGATAAAAAGAAAGGTGTAGAAGAACAAGTAAATTTCTGTTTACTTTCAAAGGTGGAACCTAAGATAGTAAATGAAGCTTACAATGATGAACATTGGGTCAAGGAAATGGAAGAAGAATTAATGCAGATTGAGAAGAACAAGACTTGGGAACTTGTCTCTAGACCTGCAAACAAGAATGTGATTAGAAAAAAGTGGATTTTTTGGAACAAACTAAATTAGGTTGGAGAAGTTGTGAGAAACAAAGCAAGACATGTGTGCAAAGGCTACTCACAAGTGGAAGGGATAGACTATGAGGAGACTTTTTCTTTGGTGGCTAGACAAGGTATATCAAATGGATGTGAAATCTACCTTTCTGAATGGTGAGTTAGAAGAAGAGTTATACATAGAGCAACCAGATGGATTCCAGTTATCAAACCAACTAGATATGGTGTGCAAGTTAAAGAAGGCTTTGTATGGATTGAAGCAAGCTCTCAAAGCTTGGTATGCAAGACTAGATAAGTATCTACTATAGCAGGGTTTCAGTAAAGGGTCCGCAGATAGCAATTTGTATATCAAGCAAGAAAAAGATCAAATCCTGATTGTTGAAGTCTATGTGGATGCTATTATATTTGGTGGAAATGAAGGAATGTGTAAGAATTTTGTAGATGAGATGCAGAAGGAGTTTGAGATGTCCATGTGTGGTGAGATGAATTTCTTCCTTGGATTGCAAATCAATCAGACATAGAAAGGTCTCTTCATTTCTCAAGAAAAATATCTCAAGGAGTTATTAAAAAAGTTTGGAATGGAAGACTCTAAACTAGTGAGCACTCCTATGATTACTAGATGTAAGCTAAGCAAAAATGATGAATCTCCTAAGGCTGATTAGAGAAAGTACAGGTCAATGATTGGAGGACTTCTTTATCTGACCCCCACCAGACCAGATATCATGCATGTAGTTTATCTTGTGGCTAGATTTCAATTAGATCCTATGGAGTCACATGTTGTGGCAGTAAAAAGGATTTTTTAGGTACTTAAAAGGTACTCTAGATCATGGTCTATGGTATCCAAAGAATAATGACATCTCCCTAAGTGCCTATACTAATGCAGATTGGGTCGGTTGTGTTGATGAAAGGAAAAGAACAAGTGGATGCGTATTCTTCCTTGAAGATAGGGTAGTGTCCTGGCATAGCAAGAAACAAGAATCAATCTCTTTATCTACTATAGAGGCAGAATATATTGATGTAGTAACATGTTGCACTCAGGTGTTGTGGATGAAACTAACCTTGAAAGATATCAAAGTTGAGTATGAGGAGCCAATCCCTATTTTTTGTGATAACACAATTGCCATAAACATTTCAAAGAAACTAGTGATGCATTCAAAGGCAAAACACATTTCAATAAAATATCACTTTTTGAGAGTGAAAGTTGCAGAAAATGTTGTGAAGCTTGAGTATGTGACTACAAAGGATCAAGTTGCTAATATATTCACTAAGGCCCTTCCAAAGGACACATTTGAGTATCTCTGGGAAAGGTTAGGAGTTATTGTCCCTCCTTCATTGAACTAGGTGCATATGAAGATGCATCAGTCCATTGTGCCTCAAAGAATATTTTCTTCTAGACTGATTTAGGGATTACCCCTTAGGGGGAACAGGTAGTGATTTGAGATGATTGTTGCAGTCAGGGAGAGTAAAGAATGATTCCAATATGATTAGAGAAGAAGTGTGAAAGTATGTGCAGTGGAGAAGATGTGAAGCACTTTTCCATTGATGTCAAAAGGGGAGAGAAATCATGTGAAAAACTCAGGGAGAGTATGAGTACAGAAGTATGAAAACAAAGGGGGAGCTCTGAAGTAGAATTGTGTCTTGATAATGGAACATGTTTTTCAAATCATATGTTGTCATCAATGACAAAGGGGGAGATTGTTGCAAGTATGTGCTAATTGGTTTTGTCATTGATGTCAACATATCTGTGTTGTCATTTGTGTCAACTATATCTTTTGGCATTGCTATTTGCTAATAAATTGAAGA
This sequence comes from Cunninghamia lanceolata, assembly GCA_027924645.1. NCBI lineage: Eukaryota > Viridiplantae > Streptophyta > Pinopsida > Cupressales > Cupressaceae > Cunninghamia > Cunninghamia lanceolata. The sequence goes on along the minus strand of BSBN01000377.1, from coordinate 23,721,041 downwards.
ACACTGTCTAAGTTTTTTGCTCTGCATATTTCCTATATTAAAGACCAAAGTATGAGCTTTGGATATAATTTAGAGAAATGTTTGAAGAAGCTAAATCTAGAATTTTGTGGTCCAGATCACTGTGTAGAAAAAGTTCTATTCACCAGTATGAACATGGTGCCTGGCAATGTTTGTAGGGTGACTAGGAGAAAGTATTTTGCTCCACATTTATTTGTAGATTAAAGTTTTATCTTGTAGTTTTGGAATTAAGCTTATAAGGTCCTTAGTCATCTTCATTCCAAAGGATAAGTGATTTGAAGCTCCGAAAAACAAGTTTCTAATTAGCAAAGTTTGACAGTGTCTGATTGAAAACAGTCTGTGATCCATCTTCAAGTGAAACAAGTTGAGATCTATTGCGATTGGATTTTCTGGTCCCCAAATGATTATATGATGTTCATAGATTTTCCTTGAATGCATTGTAGGTGTTTGATTAATCCGCAAGCTTCAATGAAGATCATGGAAGTATATGTTCAAGTATTCTTGGTGATTGCACATGTCTGGCTAACCTGGATGATTAACACTATTTGCGGATGAATCTCTTGAATTGTAGAAGCATGTGGTAGCATGTGAAGATGTACTTGAGTCCATGTTAAGGCATGAAGTGTTCCTCCTTTATTCACTTATTCCGCAAGGTTGTTTAGGTCTAGTCCTAATTCGATGTATGTGTGTATGTCAACCTTGGAGATTGTTCCAATGGTTGATGATTGTAATGCCAACCTTGATGTACATTCCAAGGTTGATGAATTGTATAAATACATGTAATCAATTCATGTTTAAGGAGTGAGTGCAAAGATGTGAAGATAAGGTGTGAATTGTAAAAGAAAAGTAGAGTAGAGGAGATATACTACACTTCAATGGAACTGAACTTAGGCATGGTGTAGATGCTACTATATTAGTTCAATCCTTAGCAGTGAGCCACCCTCAGTAGTGAGCCATCCTTTTAGGAAGTGAGCCACCATTTGATATTTGGTATTGTTACTACATTTATATTGTGAGCTAACACTCACCTTGGTTTTTCCCTATTTAGGGTTTTCCATGTAAAAATTCTAGTGTTCATGTGCATGTGATGTTGATGTGTTCAAGTTTTTGAATCTATTATTCATGTTTCTTGTTGATAATAGAATAAGGAAATAAGTTAAGTGATTGAGAAATTTATTATGGCTTATAGAAGTTAGAATTTTGATACAACTGATTCACCCCCCCTCTCATTTGTCTTGTGCCATTCAACAGTTGGGAATTTAAAATAGCCAACATATTGGTGACTTTACTAGATAAATAGAACTAGCAATACATTCTTTATCTGTTAAACTAGTATCAAACTTAAAACAATCATACTCAATATCTTCTTAGACCTCCTCAATATGATTCTTTGATCGTTTAAAATCACATCTTATCTTCATGTATGACAAATCAAATTGATCAAAAGTAAAGGATTGAAAGATGTTAATAGAACAAACATTTGAATTTTGTTCTTCTAATAAAGAATTCTTGTCCATAAATATCCTTTCATGTTGAGTCAACTTTGGCCTACACCCCTTTAACTCTGACAGATCATCACCTTTATATGATAGAAGAGACTCAACCTTTCTCTTGTCTTTGTCAATGTCTAGGGGGTCTTCTTCAAATTCTTCTAGTTGTGTACCTTCTTCAGGATTCTCTGCAAAAATTGGGTTATCTCTACACCAGAAGGGGTTAGCATTTTTTTACATCTGGTAGATCCAAATGTACATTATAAAGTGGGTTATGCCTTATATTCATTTCTTCCAAACACTTTTCTTCTTCATTATCCCGATGGCTTATATCCTTATTAGACTCAGAGTTATCATAATCTTGAGAAGAACTTTCAGACAAATGACCATCGCTTTAAATGTTTTTAGTAATAACTAATTCAACTTCATACTCATGTTCATATATAGATGACTCATTAGGCAATGAAGTCTCATTATCTAATAGCACATATATCCCATCATCAATAGGAGGTTACATTATTGATTTCAGAAAGCAATCCTGAGAATGAGAATTCCTTTCATCATTTATATAACTATTAAAACAAATAGATCCATCTATTATAGGGGCATGATATGATTCTTCACTTATCATTAGCACACATTCCCCATATGTTTGAATATTATCTATTCCATGGGTTGTCTTATCAGATTGGGAATTAGGACACCTACCCACTTCTTGATTACAAGGATGACAATAGGAGGGAGCCTCATCCAAGTCCTTACTCCTATCACATTCAATATTCAAAATACTACAATCAACATCCATAACTACATCACTTAACCTCTAAACTTTATCCTTAGGTTCATAGTGGTAATTATATTATTGCTTCTCAAATGATCAATTGAAACCCCTGTTGAAGAATCCGGTTTTTAAAAAATTTGGTAAACAATAGTGTCACTTGAACCATATTTATTATCAAGGGAAGAAAAATTCATAGTTATATATCCATACTCTCTCACACTCATATGCCTTAAATTATTCTCAATATCCATAGCCATAAAATATGCTTGCCTGATAGTGATGGGGTTCCTATCTCTCAAAAGATAACTGACCTCATCATTGAATGCACCTAGATATATTACTAGATACATAGCATCATTTGGTCTGGTATTTTTAGGGATATCCCTTACTACCCTTGCAAATATTAGATTAATTAAAGATGGGACCAATTCGTCCTCATCCTTTTCAATATGAATAAGCCTATTAATCAATAGGCCAACAACAACCCTTTCACCAAATTGTTCCATAAAAGTTTTTTTGAGATCTTGCCATGAATTAATTTCATGGGTAGGCAAATTTGTAAACCAATCTCTACCATCTTCCTTTAGGGACTGAACAAACAACTTCATGACCACATCTTCAAAATCTAACTTCTAGTCTCCCATTAGGTCACAAAAATCCTGCAAATGGCTACTAGTTGATTTGGATTTGTCACCATTGAAATTTGGTATTTTATCTCTGATTTCATGTGGTACATGATTTGGGAAACCAAATAATTATTATTTTTAGATTAAAGATAGTCTAATCATATTACCAAAAAATTATAGCAGTGTCATTACATATGTTGTGGCCAAGATGGCCACTCTCTCAGGATTAAAGTCTTTATAGCCAAAAGCCAAAAATGAATCAAAATTATATCTTACAAATATATAATAATATAAGCCCTGCACATGTTGAAAGAGTCCTAAATACTATTTCAGAACAAAATTTAGAAGTATTACTGCTAAACTTTTCTACTAAACTTTTGGAAGATTAGACATTAGTTCATCACTGAATAGGCCACTTTCTGTATCATCTAATTCTAGTTCACATTTTGATTCGAAAGCAACTTGGCCCACTCCAACATTATCCATATAAATCTTATCTTCTTCAATTTCACCGGGAGCAGCATGCAACATGTAAGCTACCTGAGGTATCTCCTCCTGAGAGTTAACAACATTATCTGCTTCAATAAGATGTAAGTTTTTGAATTGTAACAACATTTCTTCCAGCCTTGAGTTGAAGGATTGGGTGGCTTTGTCAATGTCTAATGGCTTCATTTCAGAAAGAATAGGTTTAGAGTCTTGTGATGAGGATAACCCTCTATCATCCATCTTATATAGATTGGCCAACTGATCCTCTACAGAAACATCTACCTGCAAGTAAATGTCAATATGTGTGAGCCTAGAATTAGACCCAATAAGAACTCTAGGCTTGCCTTGAAATTGATCCTAATTCCTCTTTTTCCACAGTATCCACAAAACTTCATTTGTTAGTACTAGCCAAAATATTTTACTTTTAGCATCAAGACCAGAGAAATGACCAAAGCTAATTCCAATTTTGCATTTAGAATTAGATAAAGACTAGTTAGAAAGACTGCTAAAAAATGTACTCCAGACCTAATATGCAAAAGGACAGTAAAAAAGATATGATCACAACTTTCATGGACCTTACAAAGACTACAAAGATAACTGTTGAAACCTACTAGCAGTTTCTTCAACCCTAATAACCACCTAAAACAATCTTTCTTTGGTTCCAATGGCTTAGACCAGAATGACACAAAGCAATAATGAAGGTCTCTAAAACTAAAATCACAGTCCCAAGCCTTTGCACAATGTTCAAATATCTCATAAGAATCCCCAAGAAGCTTATAGATCCTTTTGGCAACACAACCTATTAAATTTCCTCCGTCTTTCCACTTAAGCATACTCACCCAGTCCTGCACACATAAGAAACTTGGATGGGCAGGAATGATTGAGTATGCAGAGACCAACATAGAATAAGTTCTCTTTTGAGTGTATTTCAGCCCAAATTCACCTTTTAAATATTCCCAACTTTTCATGCCATCATGACATGTCACTTCTTGGAAAGAAGACATGCCCAATTTGTGCCACTTAAGTCCAGAACAACCTTGGATAATAGCCAGTGGCTTCTCCTTATATTTTAGGGACCACCATAGATAACTGTGATATCCCCACTATATCAAAGTATTGTCTCCATCAGGGATAGTAATAAGAGGTATATAGAATTCCCAAGCCTTCAAACTGTTGGTTTTTTCCCAGACTGGATGCTTATTCCTAGATTTCCCTACAAGGTAGCCATCAATGATCAACAGGATCTCTGGGCCAGGGGCCAACAGTGTAGGAGATAGACTCTATATTTTATCTCCTCTTCTTCTTCAGGCTCTGCAAAACCTAGGGGGTATTCCCTACTCAACATCCATGAGGATATACATACAAAGGCTGGGATGCTAACAGAAAGGAGATAAGTCCTCCTGTAAGTAGACCAAAACTAAAAGATAAGAGCAAAGGAGCTAGTTTTGGGCCTATTTGCAGTTGTAGACAGAGGACTGAGGATCCTAAAACTAATTCTAATTTCCTAAAGATTGTTTTAGATTTACATTTTTATTTTAAGTTTGGATGCAAAGCTGGACATGGTTGTAACACAAACACAAAGCTAGATTGGTGCCTATCCAGGGCCTGGAGTCAGTAGACATACACCTGTGAATGATATGCATGAACAACTAAAACTAGATTTCAGGGGGATACATATGATACCTACCCTACAGATATCTCCCAATACAGAGTGTTAAGCTATCTATACTTATGGCATCCCTACTGCAGTATACCCTTCCCAATGTTCAATCTGAGAACAATTTAATCTACCCCTTGAGCAGAAGTTAAGAGATCAGACACTCAACACAGGAATTCTATGTTCTAGAGTCTCAAACATTGCTTAAATATCCAGACTCAGAAGAAAGATACATGCAATACTGGAGATAGAATTAACAAAACACATGCTAACATAGCATTTCTCATATAGAATTAACCATGAAATCAGTGGATTCATGCAAAAACATACAACAAGAGATACATAAACTCACAGGTTTTGCTGTACAGAGCAACCAAATCAGCTGTATTGTATTACAGAGCCAAATGTTCAACTTTCAACAACCAAAACAATGGTAACACAGTCTGCTTATATCAGCCAGAAAGTGTACCACAGCAATTAATTACAAGGCTTTTACAAAAATCTACCAGATACAGATCCTTCAAAGGAATGGCGCTCAGAATTTATTGCTGCAGAGACAGAAAGTAGACAATGGTGGCCTCAAGCCCTGTGCCACCATTTGGAAGTCTTCATTCACAATCAGGCAGTTTAATCACTTGTACCATCACCCATACTCCTGTTACAGTCACAATTGATGGCTCAACCACCCGTGGCTGCTTGAAAACCGTCGCAACACATCAAAAAAGAAATTCTCGCCAAAACGCATTCTATCGCAGGTTCAAAAAATGCAGGGAGATTAGTCCCACATGCATGGTGAGGAGACTACCTTAGTAGTTTAAAAGCATAGTCACTTGCATAATAGGTGTCAAGCGCTTTTGCCACTCTTGACACACGCTCCTTCACCCAAAGCCCATCGCTGAGATCAACACCATCGGCCAAGCCCACGAATCTCCTGCCGACCTTAATTGTCCTGCCGACCACTACATTACAATCCCCTCCATCGGCCAAAGATGCACCATTGGGCCAACTCTTCAGATCTCCACTGATAGTATGAGTCTCTCCGATGACCAGCTTGCACCCCGTTAGCAGTTACCATCCTACCACCATCGGCCAGACCAATATCGTCGGCCAAGCAAAAAACCCCTCGGCTGACATAGCCAATCATGCCGATGAACAACTCATGAAAGCCTCCAACATCCCCATCGGCCAGAGAAGAACCATCGGCCTAGCCAAAAGCTCCTTCACCAATAGACCAACTCTCACCGATGACCACTCCAAATCCTCATCAGCCTGACACTACCCCATCGGCGGACCCTCCAACCGCTAACCTGATAAGCAACCTTACTCCAATGGCATTCCCCATCGGGGTGACTTCCTTCCATCGGCAAACCATAAAAGACTGCTGCCGATAGAACAACTCCCGCTGATAACATATTAGCTTCCCCCTTCATCGGTCAGACCCTCCACTGTCGGCCCAACGCAATCCATCCTCGCCGACAACACAAGTCATGCCGAAGACCACCTCCGTCGGTGTGACTTACACCATTGGAGCAACCAAAATCTCCCTAGCCAGTCACCATAGTCTCGCTGATGCACCAACAAGCTACACTCTGCTCCTCCATCGGCCAGACACACACCAACGACTCCTCATACGACTCCTCATCGGCCAAACCTCCCATCATCGGCATAACTCAAAACACTCAGGCCGACAATACAGCTCTCACCGATAGACATCCATCAGCCAAACATTGTATATCGGTGAACCTTCCAATGGTTAGCCCGATAGAACATGTCACATTGAAACCAACCTTGTAAACCGCTAACCTTCCATCGGCCAGAGGCAAACCGTCAGGCCAACACTCCACCGTCCACCTGATGATGAATGTTACGCCGATAAGACTAAAATCATATGGCTTTGAACCATTGAACCCTGAACCAGTTCAACCTAATGGTTCAAAAGAGAAGTTCAACGCCAATAACACAAATGAACAAAGAATTCACTGACGGGAAAAGATGGAGCCTAAGCCCATGAACCGTTGAACCTGAACCAAAAGGGTTCAAAATGATGGTTCAAGCAAAATCTGAGTACCCAAAAAGAAGTTTCGCCGATAGAGAAAATCACAGCGATGAACAAGGAAACTTAGGGCCCAAAAAGGAAAAAACCCTCCAACATCCTGTGCTCAGATCCAGACCAAAATTAGTGCTAACACAAATTGGAGGCAAAAACAACTGAACCAAAAGGCTTCACTTTAAAATTCCCAAAAAGGAGGTCAAGAGGATGCAAATTTTTCTAGCTTGGTGCATCTTTAGGACAATCTAATTTAATATTATTTCTCACAAGGAATTTCCAAGGCTCAGGGCCCTCCATAGAGTTTATAATCCATTTAGCTACTAATTTTATCCCATGCAATTTCAAATCTTTCAACCCTAACCCACCATGATCTCTGCTAGTGCAACACCATCTCCAATTGACATGATGTTTTTTACCATGTCCCTTGCCATTTGACCATAAGAAAAACCTAATTTCTTTCTAAATGCTCTCGATCTACAAGTTAGAGAAAAGCCACATGGAAGCATAATATATAGTATATGTAGATACATTTTTTTGACATACTTCAAATCTTCCATCTAGAGAAAGGGCCTGCCTATTCCAACTCTTAAGCTTAACCTCATTTTTTGTGAAAAACCAACTCCACATTTTCTTGAGAGAAGGATCAAGAGCAAAAGGAATGCCAAGAAACCTGATTATCTTTTTTGGGCCACCCCATTGCTAGTCATCCACACCAAGCCAAACAGGTGGGTAGTCAGACCAACCAACGAGGAAGGATTTATTAAAGGATACCTTTGCACCTGAGGCAAAACAAAAGATTTTCAATCTAAGCTTTAATTTTTCTAGATTTTCTCTTTCTAAAACTAGAAACAAAACAGTATCATCAGAAAACTACATATTAAGGGATTACCATCTGGGAGTCTAATACCTTCAAATCTTTCCGGGATTTTGTTAGTTCTCAACAAGTAGAACAAGGCTTCAAATGCAATTACAAATAAGGTTGGGGCCAAAGGGTAACCTTGCCTAATGGACCTCCCCATTAAAAAAGAAGAGGAAAGAGCACCATTGACTTCAACCTAGGCCAAAACATCTTTAAATAGCATTTCTACCATTTTTAAAAATTCCCAAGGAAAACCAAAAGCTTTAAGAATGCAGATTTAAATGACCACTCCACCCTGTCATAAGCTTTTTCGAAGTCTAATAGTAGGATCCTTGCATTCTACGCAGACTCCTTAGCCCAGTGTGTGGCTTCCTAGCTAGTAATAAGGTTTTCTAGGATGTACCTGCCTTTAATAAAGTTTGTTTGAGTTACATTGATTATTGCAGGTAGAATGTCTACTAGTCTCCTTGCTAACACTTTGGCAATAATCTTATATGAAACATTGAGCAGTGTTATAAGCCTCCAATTTCCAAATTAGATTTATCACCGCCCTTGGGAAAAAGTTTAATTATACCTCTGTTAATATCCTTACCCAAAGATCCATTGTTGATAGCCTCTTGATACACCTCAAAAAGGTCATCAACTATCCAATCAATATTAGATTTGTAAAATTCTACTAGTAGCCCATCAATCCCAGGAGATTTATAGTTAGTCATGCATAGAATGGCACATTTAATTTTTTCTTTAGATATGTTCTACTTTAGCTTTTCTACCATTTCCACATCAATTTTCCTAGGACAAATCAAGGAGCATATACTATGTGCATCTACACATGCTTCATTATCTTCTTCTACTTTAAAGAGATTCTCATAGAAATTTTTAAAGAGAAGCTTAATATCATCAAGGTCTGAATAGGTAGTGCCTTCTTCCACAATAGATTCAATGTGTTCTTGCCTAAATTTACTTTTCAGGAGATTGAAGAAATATTTAGAGCCTCTATCCCCACCTTTGACCCAATTCAACCTGGCCCTATTTTTTGCACTTTGGGCTCTAAGGGTTTCAAACCATCTGATTTTATGCTTAGTGGCACTCAAGACAGAGTTTAACTTCTCATCAAATGGGGCTTATTGTAACTTCATTTCAGAGTCCAGAAAAAGTCGTCTAAAGTTCCCTCTCTTCCTTTCCCTTGTCCATTGCACATTTCTTTCCACAGATTTGAGAAACCTCTTGGCAAGCCATAACAAGTTCCAACCAGTAACTAATAGGCCTATCATGGGCATAGATTGCCTTGATGATGTTTCTTACTGTCAGAATCCCTTGCATATAGTCATCATTTTCTAGCAACCTTGTATTAAGCTTAAAAGGGTTAACAACTTTGGGTTTGGAGGCCATATTATGGTCAACAAGGAAAATATCTACACAAATTAGGTGATGATCAGAAAGAGAGCTAGGTAAGACTTTGACTGCATTGTCTCCTTTAGGGATTTTAAACTAAAAAAATTCTTTGTTTACATACATTCTATCAAGTCTGCTATAAATTCTTCTGGTACCAATTTGGGCATTGCACTAGGTGAACCAAATTCCATAGCTTTTGCTCTTGGCACCTTCTAGAGGGTCTACCAATTTAAGAGACTTTTTAAAACTGAATCCAGAAGAATTTCTCATTCCCTTTCCAACCTGCATTAATACCTCCTACCTTGTCTTCTCTGTTTTCCATCATATTGAAATCTCCTGGAAATATCCATGGAATTTTAGGGAGATGCATAGAAAGCCATTCCCAAAGTTCACCCCTTTCTCTATGATCATTTGAGGTATACAGAGAGAAGATGCCAAATTTCTCACCATTCTTTTCAAAGCATTCCCATGCTACCCTATTGGAGGGAGAGAATCCAGATTGGGACAAAAATTGTTCCCAAATGGGGTTAATTAAGATAGTAGTTCCTCCTTTACCCTTATTATGCTTGGTACAAATTTTAAAAGAATCTTTCCTGATGAATCTGAGCACATTGTCTAACTAGAAATTGGTGGTTTTAATTTCCTGCAACATAAGGAAATCCAGATTCTTATTCTTGCTAACTAGATCCCTAACAATGTACTTTCTATCTGGGAATTCTAAACCCCTTACATTCCAACTAATTAACTTCATAGAGAGAAATAGGATTTAGACACAGACCAACAATCAATGAGCCTACTCTTTGGAAACACCCATTTTATCAAAGCATTTGGGGAATTTTCCCCCTTTTAACCTTTTGCAATCAACCAATTTCCTTTTGACATATTTCCTCTTTTTTCTTTCCCCGTCCCCTTTAGGGTAGCTTTTAATCTCTTCTATTTCACCCTCTTTTAGGGGAACATCCAATTGAGAAGGGAGACCAATCTCCTATACAAGCTCTTGCATTTTCCTAGCTAATAACTCTTCTTTGATTTTCATCAAAGCAATTTGTTGGGCATTATTTTTTTTAGGGATAACCACCGGGGCATCTCCTTCACAAATTGTCATTCCTTTTCCTACAATGTTGGGAGAGCCACCCGAGGCAACCTTAACTAGGCTTTTTGAGATTGGATCACTCTCCTCTACCAGAATTGAATCCCAAACAGCTTTTTGCTCATCATCAAGGGGACAAACATGTGAAAAAGAATCCAATGCCTCAGAGGCACAAGGGGAATTAGATATAACTTGAGGAGAGTTATCCACCATAGTTACATTGGCCTCTCCAAAAACCACATTCTGCTTAGCAGCAGAGGGAGAAGGGAAAGGTGAGGCTTTTCTCAAAACTGAGGAACTAAGAATCCCATCATTTGGTGGGATATCATCTAAGTTCAATTCATTCATGCTATTTCTAACTTCTCTCAAAGTCCCATCCAAGGACCCGGGGCTAGGCTGGGAAGACCAAGCCCATGGAAAAGGCTCAACCACCACAAGAATAGGCTCTTCTGCCTTAGTGATTGGGACAGTTCTATGCCCACCTCCTCCTGAGCTAGAGACATTCATAGACAATTCACTAGGTTCAAACTGATTGTCATCATTTCTCTTTTTTATAATTGGACAATCTTTCCTTTGGTGCTTGTTAGATTTGCATAGGAAACAAGAATTCAGGCCTCCAAGACCTACCACTACACATTCTACAGTTCTGTTATCAAGAATCTCCTGGAGACAATCAGGAATATTTACTCCTGGTTTGAGGGACACTAGCACCCTAGAATCCATATGGGGCAGTGTCATTTTAGAATCTTCCACCTTCAAGGTTTTACCCAATGGTTCAAGCAAATTGGGTAGAAAAGCCCATAATTGAATAGACACTTTTTTAATCAAAAGCCATCTTGGAACAGAACAAAATTTTATGTCATGCATAGAAGCCCCAAGAGTCCACTAAAACACTTTAAACAGAGTTCTTCCTAAATTCCACATTTCTCTCTTAAGAATCTTTTTTTGCATGATATGTTTTTTAAAATTATAACAAAAATCCCTTTTGAAATCATTCTGCAGAACGGAACAAACACACCCATCTTTTTTCCCCACAAGGAGTAAAGCTAATTATCAAAAAATCTCCTCGTAGGCATTTTTTCCACATCCAAGCAAACAAAGAACAAAGCCACATTCTTAAGCCTAGTCTCTTCTGAATTAACTACAATTTGCATACTAGGATTAGGCTAAAGAATCTATTTCCACGATAAGCCAGAGTCCTTACCTTCTGCTTCCCCGGTGCCTTCTTGACCTTTGCTAACGCTGCTCCCGTAACCACCACTGCCCTCTTCTCCCTCCTCCTGCACCTAAAATCTTGCATCTTTGGGTAGAGGGGTGACATGGTTGATGTCTAAAGCCTCCTTAAATGTTTTACCTACAACAACATTTCCATCCCCAACTTCGGTCAAGCCATTATGATCTATAACCTTCGCCATTACTCCTCCTAGCCGAGGAGTAAATGCCCCAGCCGGCACTGTGCTGCATGAGATACTTCTCACATGTGCAATGCTAGATGACTCCCAAACCAACCCAGGTGGGAAAATCAAAAAATTAATTTCAAATATAGGAAAAAAAACCTAAGCAGGCTATGGTTAGATTTTTAAGAAAGGTGGGATTTTTACAAACCAAAATTTTAGAAAGCAATAACAATGAAAATTTGTGAATCAATGCAGAAAGAAGAGGACTAAGAGGACCAATACTTAAGGAGAGGACTCTACAAATTGTTCATGGAGGAGAACCAGAACCCTTGAACAACTTGCAGAGCCAATCCTGTTATCACTATTTCTAAAAACCAAATATATTACTAAAATTTATGGTTGTATATCTTTCCATGATAAAGCCACTTTGATAACATGGTTGAGGTTGCATATTGTGCTAGGTTGTTACATTTGGATTCATATAGAGATGTATAAATTGATGACACAACTTCTTTATGCCTCTACAAACTTTCTCATAATAACTTTATAGTTACTTATGATTTTAAACCTTTACAATGCATATTCTTATCTCAGCTTGCCTAAGATCTTCTAAATGAGTTTCTTCAAAAATACACATACTTCATTTCATAATATTGCAATCTAGTAATATAGAAGTATGCAAGCTTATCACTACTTTTTCCTTCCTCTTAGTGCTTAGTCTTCACTTAATAAGGAACCAGATTATTCTCAAGGCCTTCCACAAACATCCTTTAATATAAAAGTTATCCTTCATAGAGATAGGACATGTAAAATACCTGGAAGTTTGTTACAACTGCTACAAACTTTCTTTCTAATTGGAAACTTATGGGTGTTAGAAATATAATTACCTTCATTCTAGGTCTTTTCCAATAGTAGAGCCACACAAAACTTCTTCAAATATGTTGCAACAAAACTCCTTCTAGATCTGAGAATTTATTCTTTGATCAACCCGAAAGGAGAACATCAGAGTCGCCACCCTTTACAGGGAATAATAATTGATTTATGACTCAAGATAAGACACAATTATGGTTCTAGTTCCACAACAGAGTCACCAATCTGTTGGTTGTTTTAAATTCCCAACCTAATCTCAAAAAGAGAAAATCTATAGAATAGCTTGTTCTAATAATGGATTTACCTTGAGGGATTGGCCAATGAACAAGAAAATTGGATTTGATCCTTTTCCTCTGCACTTTAGGCTCTGCAAGACCTGGGCAGGTGTACCCTTGACAATATTTTGAAGGATATAGTAAAAGAATCTAAAGTAAAATACTGTCAAGGGTACACCCATCCAAGTCTTGTAGAGCCTAAAGTGTAGAGGAAAAGGATCAAATCCAATTTTCCTATTCATTGGCCAATCCCTCAAGGCAAATCCATTATTAGAAAAGGCTATTCTATAGATTTGCTCTTTTTGAGATCAGGTTGGGAATTTAAAACAACCAATAACTAGCACCTCCAGCTTAATCCCACCCTATGGGCCTACTACACAAGCATCTGTATCCCTACAAGAGCCACTCCATACTCATTAGTATTTGGTTCTAAAGCCATCTTACCTATTGAGGTCGAGCTCCCCTCTTTCAGAATTTCATTGCAGAATATCATTACTAAGGAGTATCGAGTTGCATGCCTAAATGAGCTAGAAATTCTAGATGAAAAGCATCTGAATGCTCTAAATCATCTCCAATCCTATTAGAATTACCTATGTAGAAGCTACAACAAGAAGATCAAGAACTGTAAGCTTGAGATAGGTGACCTTATTCTTATGGAAAACCAGAGGAACCTACAAGAGCATCACAAGAAGGGAAAGTTCGAGCTTAATAGGTTGGGACCCTATGTCATCACAACTAGCTATGGATCAGGTGCTTATTAGCTTGCAACACCTCAAGGGTAGCCTCTAGATGAGCTAATGAACATCATGCACCTAAAAAAGTTCTATGCCTAACCCAACGAGTATCCCAAGTCAAAAAATGTACAAAAAATAAAAAAATCCAAAAAAAACAAAAATCAAGAAAAACTCGAGTGCAATAAAGCCATCCAATGGTGAAAATCACTTTGGCGGCACCTTGGATAAGTACCATGGTGAAAACTTGTCTTAGGTGCTATGTGTAGTGGCCGGTCCTACCATCTAATAAGTCCTCATAACCCATCCCATGGATTGGAATAACAAACATTCAATATTTTCCCATCCCTTCATCACCCACCTGAGGCAAATTTTTGAGTTAGTGGATTCTTGTATGCCCCCAAAAAACATCATAAAATCACCAAAAACCTAAAAAAATAGAAAACCATAAAATCCATAAACATTAAAAAATCCAAAAAAACCACAAAAATAAAAAAATTATAAAATCCCAAAAAGCTATCCCAATTATCCAACTCATCTAACACATCATCATCTCATCATCCAACACATCACAAAATATCATCCACCCTGAACCATCCCTACATCATCACAACAAACCAGAACTACATATTCATCATCACTCGCATCTTGATGTGCCTTGATCCCATGGATACAGGGTATGCAAGTAGTCTAGAATATGAAGGAAGTATCCAGTATGTAGGTACAAAAGATACACCCATCCAACCCATTTGGATGGTCCCTATTCCCCGAGCTTACAAATCCAAGAGCAATACACTTGCTAAGCATAATCTGAGAACCATCATATCTCATGCAAAAATCATCAATCAACAAACTGACTACAATCATGACACATGGCCTACTATCCTTTTTTATCTATCCTTCAAATTTTATCCAACATCATCCAATCAATTCTTGCCTTAATGGATATATTGTTCCTACAATATGCAAAATCTATCATCTTATCATATGAACACTTATCTTGGCAAGAGATACAATGGTTGTTTGTTTGGATCATTAGTCTTTTTTATTATTGATTTTTATCTTCTATCTCATTCTAAGGATCACTCTAAAACAAACTTGATCTCACTATATCATGGTATGTGGCAGAAAAACCCCTGGAATGGGGCATGGTCATTGTTTTGTATGTTTTTTATTAGTTCAGCTAGAAAAGCAGGTCTAGATCCCTTTAACAAAACAACCCCCTGGGCATCAGGCCATTAACAAGCCAGAAACAATAGATAAATAGCACAAGAATAGTAGACCAAAAAATAACTAATCAAAAACCACGAAAGAAACAACGACGAAAAAAACAATAAAGACAAGGAACTATGGGCTATCAGTCACCCCAAACTTAGTGCAAGGAACTCAACCATCTCCTTGTAATCTCCCAAACTGTTGATTCCCACCTACTTGACCTTTTCATCCAGATCTTTAACCGTAGCAAAGATGGAAGTGGCCCAGTGTAGAGCTTTGGCCGCAAACTCTGCCATAGCCTTCCAATTCTTCTGCATGGTTTCCATTTTCCTCTGGAGATGCTAAATATCCTCTACATTTTTGTCACACAAGGCACAACTCCCCTTTTTCTCATGATCCACAGTAGCCCTCATGATGTCTTGACCAACAGCATCCCTCACAGTGTCCCCCAAACCTTCAGAACTGGACTCATTCATAGAGGTGAAATGACTAGTGCCCTCAACCTCATGGATAGAATCCGTGGGGGTTTCATCCCCGCCTTCCTCCATAGTCTCATCCACAAACTTAGAATCATCAGAAGCTTCCACCCCCAGTGGGTTCACCAGTAGCTTACCAATGATCTATTTGGACCGACGAATCCTCAGATTGATAGCCTCACTGCCTTCACTACTACCCATAAGATCTAGCTCAGGATCAAGCTCAACTATCTTCACAGGAACATCCATGGTAGCAACACCTTTACCTTCCTTCAGTTTTTCTTTAGGGTAGTCTTTGTTTCCTCCACCTCCACCCTATCTCTTTTGGCAGTCTTCTTTTCAATTGTCCAGGTGATATGCTTCTACTTCTTGTTCCTAGCAATAGTAGGGGTCCCAGCAGAGTTATCTTCCCCAACACAGGGGCCACCTTTAGAGATTTTAGGGGTCCCCATACAAACCTTCACTTTGCCTTTATCCTTGGGGGATGTGCATGGTTGTGGGTCCTCAAGAATTTTGACTTTGATTTGTTTTGGTGGGCACAGAGCAAGGTGGAATTGATACAGTCTTAGAATAAGACCTTGGTGTATGGGGATAAGCAAGTGGGAAACATTCTTGGCCCTAAGTTCCCTAATAGACTTAATGGAATTGTCTAATGAAGACAACAAAAAGAAAGGAAAGCTAATCTCAACTTTATTTTTGAAATTATTGAGAAGAGCAAAGTGGTAATGGTAATATACCCGAAATCTTCCCTCTAGTGTGAAAAATTTCATTAACATTAGACAGATGTGTCCCCATGGCTCCGGTAGATTCTCCCTCTCAAACCCTCTAGGGAGTTTCACAGGCTTCTTTCCCTCACGAAAGAAAAGATTCATGTGCTCAGGGTCAGGGACTCTGCTTCTCCTCGAATGCTTCTTACCTTTTTTAGGTAACCCAGTGGCTTGCCCGATCACCTCTTTTGACACTTGGAAACTGATAGCACCAATTCTAACCTCTCTGGTTTCCTCATCCCATGTTTTAGCAAACTATCATGATAGAATTTTATCATGGCTCGCCATACCTTCCAAGAAGGGCACCACCTCCCCTTCCTGTATAATATGCCACACGATTGGGTCTCTCCTAAATTCCTCCACCGAGCTAGTTTCTATTTTCACAATATCTCCTCCCATTTCATCAAATTGTAAATTGTAGAAGCCGTTGAATTGGGAGCATTCAAAATAGCAATGCTTACAACCGACGGTCTTGAAATTAGCAAGAAGCCCATAAAAATGATAATTCCATTGTGAAGGGGTAATTATGGAAACGTAATTATTGATGTGATACACCACATCCTTGCCACCTAGATACATCTCCTTGGGGGGGATTTAGTTGCCACCTCATGTGAAGATAGGTGACGTTGGCCGCTAGCTTTGCCCAACCATAATTAACCATGAAGATAGTAGTCCTATCTGTCCTCTGTAACCCTACCACAAATCCACGCGTCATCCCTTTTAAGCGATAGAATCTAGTCTCCAGATCTCCACCAATACCAATGTCCTTGCACCTATTAGCATGCCAACTAGATACCAATGTCATTGTTTTGTATGTTGTGCTTGTGGGTTGGTCTCATTACTCTAAGTCTAGTATTTATATCTTGAAGATGTAGGGCCGGTTCTAGCATATTGTTCCCCTTTTGCATCTAAGGTTCATCATACCTTTTATGTACTAAGGACTTATGCTATGAGTCCCCTTCCCTCATCTAGGAAGAATTGTACTACCTTGGGTATTTATTGGATCATCCTATTGTTTGCGGGTCTAGTCCATGCAAAGAAGGATATATATCATCACCTTGGTCTTTCATACCTAGGTGAAAATATCCCCGTTTTCTATAATAAATCTAGGATTTCTCTCAAAAATATCAACACAATATCTCAGCTCAGCCCACATCCCTAATCTATCCCCATCCCTCAAAATCATCACCTAGGCTTTGCATTTAATGATGAAAAACACCCCAATCAATCTAATTCCCTAATCACCCTCAAATCTCCCATCCCCTAATCAATCCCATACAACTCAACAAAGCCCCTCTAACAATGTGGTGTTAGTGACCTAGTACTCCCACCCATCCCTAAACCAATCCCAAAGATCCCCCAAACCTCCTAACCCTATATCCCATGGTTATAAATATCACAATGTACCATGACAAACATCCAAAACATTAATCATATCATTGCATTACCATTCCATTAACCACATCATTGCATATCATTACATTATCCACCATACATAATATATGTTTATTAATCTAAGCATATATTTCACATTCATAAGCTATAAAACCATAAAATCATCCATAACATCATCCATCATATCCATACATCATAAATGCATGAACACCATCACACATCATCATGGATCACCACCATATATATATATATATATATGTATGTATGTATGTATGTATGTATGTATGTATGTATGTATGTATGTATGTATGTATGTATGTATGTATGTCACTCAAAATCAAATGTCATGATACAAATATGCCTCGAAGGCTAAAGTACATCAAAATACAAAGCCTGAAGGCATATAAATACAATAATAAACCATGGGCTGATTAATCCCTAGCATATTCTATAGGAGAGTCAAGACGATGCTGAGGAGGTGGCGCCATAGGTGTCTGCTATGGTGGTTTCTAATGTTGAGGCAGTGGTTGCTATATAGATCTCTGAGAACAACCTAACCATTGAGAACCTGACATACCAGACCGGCTACACTGACTATAGCTCAGTACTCACTATCCCTCGGGAACCACTATGAAATAGGATTCGTAATATTATTGAGAGGAACCTCCTACAACAAAATAATGAAAATGCACTAAATAACAAAAATAGCAGAACACAGAAGGAATTTATTGATCACAGGCCACTTTGAGGTGGTAACCTCCTTTGAGTAAGCTCAATACAATAAACTCGTGGATGCCTTCATTGGCCTCAACACGTACTTATATACTAAGTCTAATCTAAACAACTATTACTTCCCATGAATGTGGGATAATACAATATACTCATGGGATGACTTACAAAGCATATGCGTCCAATAGCCATATACTAACAAAGTAAATAGAAGGGTTAAACACAGGTTCCTAACATCCCCTCCCTCTTAGAAAAGCTTTGTCCTCAAAGCGTAAGATGTGGAAATTGCTGTTGAAACTAAAGGAGTGGTTCCCCTGGAGCAGTCTCTGGGTGCATCCCATGCCACTGAATTAATACCTCTGTGATGGATCAGGAGTGAAGAGGATGGGTGCACCTATTGAGGATTACCTCTAGCTCCAAAAGGATGGATCCTTCATTATCCAGTTGTGGTAAAACAATTTGTGCTATGTCGTTGGTGCCAAGAAATTTCTTTAGACAAGAGACATGAAATATTGGATGAACGCGGGAAGAAGGAGCCAGCTTATAATCCCCAATCTGATCCTGGGTGTGGAGAATCGTGTTGACTACCTAAACTCATGAACTACTGGGGGAGTATGGAAGGAGCACTGGCAGTGCCTGACCATAGATTGCTTCATATGGAGTCATGTTAGATGCAGTGTGGTAGGAGGTATTGTACTGCCATTGAGTGAGAGGGAGCCACTTTGCCCACTGATGTTGTTGTTCTGAGGTATCACATGCAGCCACAATCTGTTGAATTTCCCTATTCATTCCCTTCCAAAAGAAGTGACGCCATGCCCGCTCATAAGTTTTGAGAAACCCAGAGTGCCCTACCGATGGAGAAACATAGAGTTCATAGAAGACAGCCTACAGGATAGATTCCAACCAATTTGGAATAGACATAGTAATAGCTGAAAGAGAACTTTGGTCATCACATGTGCAAGAAAGAGAATCTACCACAATATTGTCCTTACCCTTCTTGTAAGTGATCTCATAGTCATAACCCATGAGTTTTTTGATCCATTTTTGTTGTGCTGGGGAGGAGACCCATTGTTCTAGGAGATATTTCAGGCTCTAGTGAGCAGCCCTAATGCAAAAATGATTCCCTAGTAGGTATGGCCACCACTTCTGTACTGCATGCAAAATAGCCATCATTCATTGTAGAGCCAAAGGAGTAGTGGAGACCACAGATGGCTGCATCTGAATGGAGTGAAGCTGAGCGATGACACCATGTGAATTCTTATTAAGAAGATTTTCTAGGTGATGTGAACTTATGATACTGAGAGACCCCGATTATAAGCCCTTCAATGTGTGTTTGTGCCCATTATCTGAAAACTACATCCAAGGTTTAGCAAAATCCCATTAGATGGGTTCAAGTGTGTGTAACCATTGGGCACCCAAAACCACATCACATCCGCCTAAGGGCAAGGTAAACATGTCGAAGCACAGGTTATAATCTCCAATAGAGATATGCACATTGCGACACTTCCTTTTGCAAGGTAATGTGCCCCCATTGGCAATCATGACTTCAAAGTTCAAGAAAGGATGAACAAAACAATCAGCTTGTTTGGCTATGCGAGGGTCAATGAAGTTATGAGTACTACTAGAATCAATGAGTATTGTAAGAGGGAGCTTCTTGAAGTAACCCTTGACCTGCATGGTTTGTGGGGTGGTGACTCCTACTACGGCATGGAGAGAGATCTTTGAGTAGTCTTCTTGAGAAGTAGGGGCAATAGGTGACTGTATCAAGAGCATCTGCATAAACTTTAGTTTCAAGCAGAGAATCCACATCCAAGAGATAGATCTTTTGCTCAACGCATCTATGTCCCCGAGTGAATTTGTCATCACAATTATAACAAAGCCCTTTTTCTCTACATGCCCGCATCTCTGCTTCAGTCAAATGCTTGATAGGATTTGTTCTAGGAGCTAGCATTATTTGAGGGCTTTGGGGAGCCATATTTCTGAATGGAACAAAATTAGATTTGGAGCATTGTTGAGCTGTGATCTTGTCCTCTGCCAACTTAGCCAACCCTAAGGCTTCCATCATTGTGCTTGGGTAGAACATTTTAACCTCAGAGTGAATTGTATCCTTCAAACCACTGACAAAACAACTCCTGAAGAATTCATCAGATAATCCCTCCATGTGATTGGCTAGTTTTTCAAATTATGTCTGATATTCTCTCGCAGTGCCTATTTGGCATAGTTTTGTGAGTGCTCCTGTGAAGTCATCAAAAGCACTAGGGTCAAATCGTTGCAAAATGAGTTTGCAAAAATCTATCCATTTTGGCTCGTCATGAGCTTTGATGTACCAACGAAACCATTGAAGGGCTTCATATTCCAAATGAAAGGAGGCAAGTGGGACTTTGTTGACATCAAAAGTATTATATAGATTGAAATATTGTTTTACCCAGTATATCCATCCAGTCAGATCATCACCATTGAAGTGAGGAAAATCAAGCTTCGGTCCACGAAAATGGTCGGAAGAAGAAAACCCTATATCTGCAGAAGACTCTGGTTGCCCTCTATTGTTCATGGCTGAATGCTGAAGATTGAGCCCAAGAATTTTGTTATCTAGATCTTGGAGTTTGGTCTTAATGGCTGCAAGTTCCTCCATGTTTTTTGCTCCTGCGTGGGTGACAACCATAACCAGGATTTTTTTTTTTTGGAATGGGTAGAAAAAGAAAAACATAAACTTTTTTAGTAAAGGAAAATTTGGATTTGGGAAAAACTTTGATGGGTAATTGGGGTTTGACTAGGTTTTGGACACTTTCTGAGGGACAGGGAAGTAGAAAATGGGGATTTCAAAAGTGAGGTGAAAGAATGCAAAAATTTGTCCAAGAGGGACAAAGGAGAAGAAACAAGAAATGAACAATGTGGCAAAATTTGAAGGTGATTGGGTGAGAATCGAAGAAGTTATGGCAGACCCTAAAAATAGACAAATGTGGGATTTTTGGCTTCGATAAGTGGAATTTGGGATATGGTCCTCAAGGAAGGAAATATGCAGAATGGAATTTCAGGGGTTCCAGTGAATTTTCAGAGGAAATAAAACAAAAGCAAGGAATTTATTTATTTTTTTTCCCAAAAATGATCTACAATGGGATCTGCAAATGGATCTAGACAGATTCAATTAGTGATTTGTCAACTGGTAATAGATATGGACCCCAGGTATGT
The DNA here is from genome assembly GCA_027924645.1 of Cunninghamia lanceolata. Taxonomy (NCBI): domain Eukaryota; kingdom Viridiplantae; phylum Streptophyta; class Pinopsida; order Cupressales; family Cupressaceae; genus Cunninghamia; species Cunninghamia lanceolata. The sequence goes on along the minus strand of BSBN01000377.1, from coordinate 23,699,545 downwards.
TCATCTTCCTAAAGGTTTAGGGGATTCACTCAGATACCAATGCTATCTAATGGCTTGCATATTGGGGTAGAACCCCTCACTCCACAGCTCAGGTAAAATTGATAACTGCTTTGCCACAAACGATAGCTCTTGGTTTACCTCACGGATGGGAACTAGTCAATTAGGTAGGGGCCATTGCTCTTTTCACTGGCAAGTCCTCTCAATGGGCCAGCTACTTTAGGGTTCTTGTGGTACTTCTCCCAATGAGTTTTAGGGCTATGCCCAGGCACTTCCCATAGTTAAGCAGATAGGGATTATTCCCTGATCCAAACCTGCAATTGAAATGAATAATATAGATGCAAAGAAAAAAGAACTACTACAAGAACTAGAGGGCCTAGAGGCCACTACAAAAAAAAAATTGGTAGAAATTCCACCCAGCAAGCCCAAGAGAGCACTCTAATACCATATGAGAGGAACCTCCTACAACAAAGTAATGAAAATGAATGAAATAATAGAAATAGCAGAACACAGAAGGAATTTATTGATCACAGGCCACTTTGAGGGGGCAAGCTCAATACAATAAACTCATGGATGCCTTCATTGGCCTCAACATGTACTTATATACTAAGTCTAATCTAAACAACTATTACTTCCCATGAATGTGGGATAATACAATATACTCATGGGATGACTTACAAAGCATATGCGTCCAACAACAATATACTAAGCAAGTAAAGAGAAGGGTTAAACACAGGTTCCTAACAAATACTTGGCCCTAGCTCTCTAGTCCAACAACTGTTGATGCACCTATAACACCTATTGCTAAGCTACTACATAGTCACTCCACATCTGTCCCATATTGGTCCCAGTTCTGACACCCTATATCTGTGTAACTTACTGCTGCAACTGAGCCACCTGTACGTCAGCTTGTTGTGCCCTAACCTTAGCCCTATAGTAAAACCTCTATACGCTACCATTGTACCCTCCAAGCATCTCTCTCAGCTGCCACCTATGCTAGCTACACCTACATCTAGCTCTAGATGTGGCCTATTTGTGCCTATAGAATCTAAATCTATGGATCTCCGTCCCCGCCACTCAACCCATCTAAAAGGGCATGTACACCCTATAGAGTCTGTAGTTGTGCTAGAGTGTTGTCTTGCCGCGTTGTCACTATAGTTAAATTTTGTTGTTGCCTTGTAACTACCTCCTCCAAACTGGCCACCTAGGTCTGTAACATAGCCATATCCTCCTCCTTGTCTCCTCTCAGCCATGTCCATCGACAACCAGGAGATGGAATAGGACCATGACATGTCCCTGATGGCCCTGCACCTAATGTCCTAGCACCTGAGGTGTCCACTTGTCCTGAAGTTTGTCCTACTGCAGTTGCCTGTGTAACTAGCACCTCCCCTACCTGTCTCTGGCCTCCAGGTACCTGTGCAGTAAGAATTTGAATCGAAGGAATCTACCCAATAGGCATTTATCTAGTAGGAGCTTGCCTCATGTGTCCCTGCCCTCCCATTGCCTGCCCTACATCTACTACCACCAAAACATCGATACCATCTACCTCCTCAATTGATACCTCATCCATAACATACTCAATCTCTATCTCATCCCCCTCCTCCTTCTCCTCCTCCTCCTCCTCCTCTGGATCAACCTCTAGAGCTGTAATCCATACAAGCCTCGTGTGTTGCCACCACATGTCATAGGCAAGGGTCATCCCTGCATCTACTGTCTAGCTACCCCAATCCCACTTCACTAGCTACAATGTTGCTCAATCCAACAAATACATCTGTAGATATAATAGTGCAGGCTAGTACATCTATAGGTCATCGTGTATATATGGCTGTAACTTTAGGCAAATCCTACTCTATGCCAAACTAAAGAATCACCCACAACAGAATATACCACTCATTAGTGTGCTCTCCCCACCCTATCATATACCAAGGCTGGAATGTATAGGGCATGTGTATGTGATTGTTCAACCACATCTCCACACCTATGTAAGGTCTCCATATGACTGTATCTAGATCATGTATCTTTCACCACCAGTACCTCAGCTACCCCATATGTGTATGCTGGACAATTGCTCTGTATAAAAACACATAAGTCTCAAACTGTCCCCTCTGTTAAGCACATTTAGGTCGCATGATGTAGATGTGCTCCCATGCCCACAAATGGAGTAGTGTCACACCTACTACAAAATTCACATCCAAATGGTACACAACCAGATGTATCTCATGATATGACTAGGCTACCAAACATAGGCCCCATGTAAACACTACCTCCTGAGTAATCATCACCTTGATCACTCTCCCCCAGCCAACCAAAAAGACTCACGACCACCAATATGACATCCGTATGCCTCCAATCAACCTACAGACATATATTCTGAACTTCCTAGCTCCACCCACCAGAGTCCATGTATATCTCATCTCCCATCGATCCCTAGTGTACACTAGACAGGATGGTGCAAGTGCTCTATCCAAAGCCACCACTCTAGAGCCTACATCATAGATCACTCTTCCTCCCCGTATGGGGATCCTAAGATTCCTCCATACATCCTCTAGGGTGATGGTAATCCCACCCATAGGCAGTAAGAAGGAGCACATCTCGCTCCTCCACCTCTCCACTAGGGTTGTCATCATGGCCCTATGTGCTCGTAACTGAGGCATCTCTGAAATAGTTTGTAGCTCTATCCACTTGAGTCGAGCCAAATCTACAAGAGTAAACTGCAACCTCAATACCATCACTAACAGAATGCATTGCTCTCATAACTATAGTATCCTGCCTAGAATCTACATTCAAAAAAATCACCTCAATCAATTCATTTTCCCAAAACAGTGCTTTGCTACTAATCTAGAACCCTATAGGGCTAAACCAGAAGATAGCACTGATTTAGAGCCATTTAGCGCCAATCCAGAGGATTGCACTAATCACAATCTTGATAGTGCTAAATGAGAGGATAACACTAATTCTGGACCATATTGTGCTCACTAAGAGAATAGTGCTCACTGAGAGAATAGTGCTCACTCCTGACCTTATGGCGCTAATCCCCCATTTGACCTAAAAAACCCTAAATTTCTTGGTGCTAAACAAGAGGATAATGGTAAACCCCATCTATATTGTGCTAAACGAGAGGATAGCGTTATAATCCTAACCAATAGCACTAAACCATAAACCCCCACAATTTGTGGCGCTAAATGAGAGGATGACACTAAACCCTTGGCAGATGGCACTAAACCATTTGGATTTTCCCTTTTTTCTATGGGGCTAATCTAGAGGATTGGGCTAAACCATAACCCTATAGTGCTACACGGCTGCACAATAGTGCTAATCTACCTAACTACCCATTTCCTGACCCCTGACCTAACTTAAAACTCAAAATCACAAAGTCAAGTTTGGCTGACATACCTATGGGTCAACCTCTGCCATCTGCTAGTAGTCTCGTACCCTCTCTGATCAATCTGCGTGTCTTGGAAATGTAGGTTGTACCATGTCTCCTTCTACTCTTCTCTCATCTAATAAGCTTAGATTATGCAAATGTGGCACTTTGGGTGCACACTTGCTATATATAGCTGCCATGTCATCCCTCATTCACCTTTTTCTCCCCCCAAACCAGAAATCATAACCTTTTTCATCCATTTTTCTTCCTGTCAACACCATTTTCTGTCCTACATCCTTTTTTCACTACCATTCATTCCTTTTCGAGAGTTCACCTAAAAAATTTATTTTCTCACCTGACCTCTCTCTGGGGCATCCCTCATCCATTTTCACTCCTCGTTAGCTAGGGCAAAACTCTTTGACTTGATGCCATTTCCCTACTAGGTCATGACGCCACGTCAAAGAGGGGCAAATGTAGACACCTAAAAATGTATTAACCCTTCAACCATCTTTCTTGATCATCCATATAACTAATATCTCCATTCACTAATTAATTAAATTAACTCAAAATTATTTAATTAATCATCCCTAATCATCCATCCTTCACCATTCATCATTTATTTACCCTTAGTCCTGAATTAATTTAAATAATTCAACACTATACCTTACAAACATCATCCCAATTAATTAAATAAATATGGTAAATATTTATTTGATTAATTTGTCCACTTTCTAAACCTGATTAATTAAATAAAACATGTTTATTTAATAAATATACCCTACTAATCAACCTACACCTCGCCTAGTTGATTAAATAGCCATTATTTAATTAGCTACCCTAGCCTAAATAACCCCTAGACCTGGATTAATTAAAAAAATCATTATTTAGTTAATCCTAAACCTTGATTAGCCCATTCACTTATTTTCTCCAGCAACATTAATTAAGTTAATCACCCTGATTAACTTGGTCAAAGCATCATTAACACCTTCTCCCACAACCCACAAATTAAAAATTACAAAATAATCCCATCGGTCACATGACCCTTCCACCTCACCTTACTATGTCCATGCTAAACTCTTCTCTAAAATTTGAACTCACACATGTGGGTGCCAAAATTGCCCATGTGTCACATATCTCTTACGTTCCCACATAAATTGGAATTTCCTCACAAGTCATTATCATATTAAATGCAAAGCCTTTCCAAAAAATGAATTTAAAATTCATTTTTATTCTCCACCATCTAAATTTCCTCCATCTCTCATCCAATCTCCACCCTTGATCTCAACTTTTAATCTCAATCGTTGGATCAAAATCCCTCCAAATTTGCCTTTAAATAAGACCCTCCACAAGCCATTTTCATCGTCTCATTTTATGCAAATCCATAATGCCAAAATATCTCTAAAATCCATTCATCACATCCTTATCATTTCTATTTAGTTTTTTGTTTTGAGAGAAATCCACATAGTGTATTAAGTTTGGGTAAAGCTAGAGTGTTTGGGTGCAACACTCTCCACCTTATCAAGGAGTGGGGGACTCTTCAAGGCTTTTGAAGTTATAATATTGAATTTTTCTTTCATTCTCTTGTGTTTTATGCCTTGTTGCTTTCTTTCATTTTCACTCCTTAAGCTTTGTGAGCTTCCTAATTATGTAGATTTACCACTTTTAAAGGAGGCAGTAGACAAGAACATAGCAAAGCTATGGTCTCTATTGACATTGTGTAACATAGCTTCATCAAGGGAATGCAAGATACATGCTACGAATCAACATGCTGAAACTAATTGTCAAACCTTTATCCAAAGGGTGGATAGGGCTCTATATAGAGAATATCCTTACTTAGAAGTATATAAATATGAAAAGAGGCATTGGTTGGAGGATATTGGAGGTCCATTGGTTGAACCATCTCATGCAAATAATAAAGAAAGCATGCCCCCTCAACTCTTCTTTACTGATCAAAATCAACAAGGTCACCTAGTTGAATAGTATATAGTCCCTGATTGGTTAAGGTTATGATGCAGAGGCATCCACACTATAACCTTCGCATATAGCATGAATGTCTGCAGACCAACCTCATCATCATCATCTTCGCCATCATCATCATATTCCCTAAAACCACCAACAGCATCATCATATTTCGGACGATCACAATCATCCTCCTGCCGACTACTGTTCACCTCCTCCGCCTTCCTTCTAACATCATCATCATGATGTTCAGCGGGCGCAAACATCCTCCGGTTGCACTGTTCATCAGGTGCCAAATACAAGCGACATCATCATGATATTCAATATCACCTTCGTCAGCAGGATATCCAAATATCCGGTTGCTCCCGATATCCTGATGACGACAACTTAACACCTTGCCTTCGATGCCCCGCTACCCGACGATACAAGCAACAGCATCATAATCTAGTTTATCTGGTTGTCTTGGAACCTCCTGATGATGCTTAACAACTTTCTGCCTACGCCGATACACCTCCTGATGATGTTTCACAACTTTCTGCCGAGAGCCTTCGCCGATGCCTAAACCCTTAGCGACGACAGGATCAATATGCATAGGAGGATATCTTAATATCCTGATGACGATGACATCATATCCTGATGACGATGACGTCACACATCATCCTGATGACCTTTCCAACACTTAGTCAAAAAAAACAAACTTTCATCCCACATCTACTCGCGATACGCGGATGTTTGGCACTCCCGATAGATGATCCTGATGCCGATACATGCACTTAGTCTATGTCCGACCTAAAACATCCTGATGCACTCGCAACATGCAAACTCCAACAGTTTCATGACCCGATCTTCTTCCTGATGCCGATGCACTCCTTCTCGGCTCCTCCAGATGATGATCACCCCGACGAACTCGCACTTCATGCGCTCGAAAGCATCATGCTCTCCTTCACTTATCCGGATGACGATGCCTCACCCGACTGCAGGATATTTGCTGAAATATCCTGATGATGCCGTCTTGACCAATTTCCAGCCTTAGCGAAATTTCACTTCGCCGATCCTCCAGGGATGACCCGATCCACTCTCAGGGTGATCTTCCAACTCAATCAACTCAACTTGACCTAGCACATGAGGATGCTAGGCTTCTCAACATCTGTCGACCACGATCCTGCACACCTGCATGCAAACAGAAAACAACCTACAACCTACCCTACTGTACATTACCATTCCACCGATCAGATGAGTCAACCGGTGGAATGGATCAATGAAACCATGAAACCTCTCAAACCAGCAATCGATAACACAAAGGAGATCAAACAGAAAACGAAACAGGATCTTTATTGATTTCAAAGATGCAATACAATATGATGTTCCTCACACAGAACACTCAACCTCCTCTGCTTAATGCAATACTAGACTGCCGATCGATGATGTCTACAATCAACCGATCTCATGCTTATAAAGATTTGCCTACGAGTACTACTGACCCGACTCCAAGCGGCTGGGAACTCTCCAAGCGGCTGGGAGATCCCACCGATCATACATCATGACAGCTGTTATAACCAACTAACTAAAAATAGAAAAAGCCCGGTCAGCATGATCTTATCATGATCAGCATGACCTTATTACATGCATTTGGTCTAACAGACCTTCTTGGAAACACAAACAAGACCTAAACTACTAACTGCCTTATCAAGACCAGCTGTCAGGTAGGTGCTCCTGCACCATACTCCCCAAAAGAAAAGAACTCATGTCCCATGAGTTTAGTATGTGGAAGTCCTCCACCTTTACACTTTGCCTTGTCAATAGTCTGACCTGCTCCAGCTTTGTCTGCTGCTGTCTCTTGGCTGCTCCAAGACTTTTGAACTGTAACTTGCTTTCTGGCAAGTAAATCCTCATGCCTGTTGATGTAGGCCTTTTTCTCACATACCTTGTGTTTGTCAGGTTGCCTGACCAGAACCTCTTTCTGAACTGCCTTTTGAACTTCTGAAATGTTCAAGCCTGTCTTCCTTTCAACCTTTATAGGACAAGCAATAGTCCCAACTATGACAACATCCTTGTCATTCTTCTGACCTGGTTGCTGTTTGCACCCCTGTTTCTGAACCTGCTGCTGACCCCTGTCAGTCACAACTGAAACTTTCTTCAGCTTATTGTCTTGAACAACTCCTTTCCCTGCAGTGTCTTCAATTGCCTTTATGCCTGCTCCTCTAGGCATCTGCACATACTCCTTCTTTCCCATTAAAATGATTTGGGCTGCCTTCTGTACTGCAGCTTTTGCCTGCAATGGTATCAACTTAATAATCTTCCCATCCTTCTTGATGGTGTAGGTATTAGCATACCCATCATACAGTACCCTTCTGTCAAATTGCCATGGTCTACCCAACAGTAGGTGACAACATTCCATAGGCAATATATCACACAAAATCCTATCCTGATATGGTCCAATCTGGAAATCCACATATGCCTGTTTAGAGACAAAAAGTGATTGACTATCACTCACCCAAGATGTCTTGTAAGGGTGTGGATGTGGAATCCTTTCCAGCTTCAGTTTATCCACCATTTCCTGAGATACCATGTTGTCTGTTGAACCAGTATCAATGACAACCTTACAGACCTTACCTTTGCTCTTGCATGTGGTTTTGAAAAGAGCTCTTCTTTGCATCATATCCTTTGATGCCTGCAAACTAGTTCTCCTTAACATCAATGATTCTCCACTCTCTGGATATCCAAAATTCTCAGGACCTTTGTGTGAACTCTGTGCACTTTCTTCTACTTTCTCTTCTTGCACAAGTTGTACTCTCTTGTCACTTGTTCTATCATTTCTGGATGATGAACCTTTGTTTTATGGACATTTGAAAGATGGATGACCAAACTCTCCACAGGTATAACATTTTCCTGAAAATGTAGTAGAACCTCTACCACCTCCAAATCTTCCTCTATTACCTTTCCATCCACCTCTGAAATCAGACTGTCCCTGTCCTTTACCAGTGTCTTCTTGACCCTCATTTGTTTGCTTTTGTGTAGGGGCTGCTCCTCTTCCCCTATTGTTTCCTCTTCCTCTCATGGACTTATCATGTCCTCTATTCATCTTTTCTTCAATCCTGATTGCCATTTGGTAACAATCCTCCACATTCTTAGGGTTAGCTAACACTAACTCATCCTGTATGTTAAACCTCAAACCAGCCAAGTACCTAGCCACCTTTTCTACCTCATTCTCATGATGACCAGATCTCATACTTAACAGATAAAATTCCTCAGTATATGCTTTCACATCCCTGTCTTTCTGCTTTAAAATTTGCAGCTTCTTAAACATCTGGATTTCATAATCCCTTGGCAAGAATTTACCCTTGATCCTTGCTACCATCTTATCCCATGAAGTGATCTTAGACTTCCCTTGTTTCCTTCTCTCGGATTGTACATAATCCCACCATACCAAAGCATGACCTCCTAACTTGGTCTTTGCAATCTTTACTTTCTGATCTTCAGCAACATCTTCACATTCAAAGTGATTATCAAGTGCAGCAATCCAATCTAACAACTCATCTTCATTCAAGCTTCCAGTATACTTGGTAACATCAACCTTTACCTTAGGTTTTTCACTCTGCACTGCCTTTAACAGTTTTGCCAATCTCTGGTCTTCAGCATCCAGATCTTCAGCTACCTCTTCATACTCTTCTACAGTATTTTCCTCTTCTTCAGACTCACTGTCTTCCACTTCCCTCTTTTTGTTCTTTTCCAGGGCTGTCAGCCTGGCTTGAAGTGCTTCAGCAAGCTCCTTCATCTTCCTCATCTCTCTAGCATGTTTCTCCTTCAGTTCCTGCAATTCCCTTGCAGTACCACTACCTTTAGGAGGCATTTTGTCAACCTCTCAATCAACACACAACACACAATTCAACTCTATCTCTGCCCTTTCGGTGATAGAATCAACACACAACAACCCAGACCTTTTGCTGAGCTCTGATACCACTATGATGCAGAGGCATCCACACTATAACCTTCGCATATAGCATGAATGTCTGCAGACCAACCTCATCATCATCATCTTCGCCATCATCATCATATTCCCTAAAACCACCAACAGCATCATCATATTTCGGACGATCACAATCATCCTCCTGCCGACTACTGTTCACCTCCTCCGCCTTCCTTCTAACATCATCATCATGATGTTCAGCGGGCGCAAACATCCTCCGGTTGCACTGTTCATCAGGTGCCAAATACAAGCGACATCATCATGATATTCAATATCACCTTCGTCAGCAGGATATCCAAATATCCGGTTGCTCCCGATATCCTGATGACGACAACTTAACACCTTGCCTTCGATGCCCCGCTACCCGACGATACAAGCAACAGCATCATAACCTAGTTTATCCGGTTGTCTTGGAACCTCCTGATGATGCTTAACAACTTTCTGCCTACGCCGATACACCTCCTGATGATGTTTCACAACTTTCTGCCGAGAGCCTTCGCCGATGCCTAAACCCTTAGCGACGACAGGATCAATATGCATAGGGGGATATCTTAATATCCTGATGACGATGACGTCACACATCATCCTGATGACCTTTCCAACACTTAGTAAAAAAAAACAAACTTTCATCCCGCATCTACTCGCGATATGCGGATGTTTGGCACTCCCGATAGATGATCCTGATGCCGATACATGCACTTAGTCTATGTCCGACCTAAAACATCCTGATGCACTCGCAACATGCAAACTCCAACAGTTTCATGACCCGATCTTCTTCCTGATGCCGATGCACTCCTCCTCGGCTCCTCCAGATGATGATCACCCCGACGAACTCGCACTTCATGCGCTCGAAAGCATCATGCTCTCCTTCACTTATCCGGATGACGATGCCTCACCCGACTGCAGGATATTTGCTGAAATATCCTGATGATGCCGTCTTGACCAATTTCCAGCCTTAGCAAAATTTCACTTCGCCGATCCTCCAGGGATGACCCGATCCACTCTCAGGGTGATCTTCCAACTCAATCAGCTCAACTTGACCTAGCACATGAGGATGCTAGGCTTCTCAACATCTGTCGACCGCGATCCTGCACACCTGCATGCAAACAGAAAACAACCTACAACCTACCCTACTGTACATTACCATTCCACTGATCAGATGAGTCAACCGGTGGAATGGATCAATGAAACCATGAAACCTCTCAAACCAGCAATCGATAACACAAAGGAGATCAAACAGAAAATGAAACAGGATCTTTATTGATTTCAAAGATGCAATACAATATGATGTTCCTCACACAGAACACTCAACCTCCTCTGCTTAATGCAATACTAGACTGCCGATCGATGATGTCTACAATCAACCGATCTCATGCTTATAAAGATTTGCCTACGAGTACTACTGACCCGACTCCAAGCGGCTGGGAACTCTCCAAGCGGCTGGGAGATCCCACCGATCATACATCATGACAGCTGTTATAACCAACTAACTAAAAATAGAAAAAGCCCGGTCACCATGATCTTATCATGATCAGCATGACCTTATTACATGCATTTGGTCTAACAGACCTTCTTGGAAACACAAACAAGACCTAAACTACTAACTGCCTTATCAAGACCAGCTGTCAGGTAGGTGCTCCTGCACCAGGTTAGCTTCTCAGCCATTAAATTCAGATAAGTTAACCAACAGATATGTCATCCCAGCATGGCTAAAGTCTAATTTTCAATCACCGAATAGTGAAAACAATAGTGAATTGACTATAGAGGAGCAAACTAAGGTGGATGGCAAAGTAGACAAGTTAGACAATCTGATTGAGAATGCAGATCAACTAGAAGATGTGTTCCACAAGACAAGTTCTAGGCCTTACTTTGATAATATGGAAGTACATAATAGTTGCTCTCAGTTTAGCGATGACTCTAAACCTAAAATAAGGTATGAACAACAGATGGATCAAGAAGATTTGATGGAAAAATTAGAAGATTTCTGCTTGGCAAGTAATGAAAAATCACCAACAGTAGAGAAGAGGGTTATTCCAAGTGATAGGTATGAATTACACTCTAATTTTCTAAAGAAGAATGGTTAAATTCCTAATAATACCAGTTCAATGCCCTGTCATGATCAACATATCATTTTGTTTGAAAAGGGTCTCAAGCTAATTCAAATAGAGGAAACCAACACGACACATCATTTCTAGAGAAAATTGGCATCATAAATCTAGATACACAAATAGAAGGAGATCTTGTCACTGCTATAGACAATGATGAAACAATCCAACATCAACCGCCATTGGGAACAAAGAAATCTCTAAGTGGTTCAGATGATGTTTTGGCAAAGAAGGTTATTGATTTTGATGGAGTAGATTCGAGCATGTCATGTCTTGACTATTCTAATCTTGCTTATACTTCTGATAAAAAGGGTTCCCACTTATTTAAAACTAACATACTAGTGACGAATGAGAGAAAAAGCCTGTAATCTAAGAATAAAAGTCAAACAATCATGCAAAATGATGGTTTGTAAGGTTTTTCATGTCAATCACTTGATAACATAATTGAGTCATTATCAAGAATGAGAAAGGATATGTTACTTCATGGGAACTCACCACACATATTAAACTTTGCTTTGGTCAATTCATGTAGAATTCATCCAATGATTCACATTCCAAATAAAGTCATCCATATTTTCTGCTTGCTTGAGAAATCACTTTTGCATTTGTCTGACAATGTATCTGATGCACAGGATATGATTCACCATAAATTGATGCCACCTAAGGGTGACAAAGCACATGGTGGGAGAGGATGTGGTAGTAACACATTGCATATGTTATGATCAAGGGGCTCTTTTAGATATTCATGTTAAGTCCCAAAAAATTGCTCCAAGACATTGACATTGAGAGCATGAGTCCTATACATGGGATTTGTTGATTTAGCACTTGATATCCAAGCATAGATAAATATTTTAATTGAACTTGTTCATAACTTTGGGGAACTTGATAGTTATACATTAGATAGGCTCTGCTTAGTTGTGGAAATTTGTGTACAATGTTGTTACTTCCATTGTGTGTCTAAAAATTCAAGGGGGTTTTTGGTTGCCCCCAGTTTTGTTTAACCCTAGCATTATATGAATTCACCTGTGTTCTAATTCCTTGGTCATTTTTATTTTAAGGAGGTTGTTCTAATCCAATAGTATCTAGTGCATTGATTTATTAGACCAGAGTGGCTATGAGGTTTGCAAGGGTTGTAGCCCCTATTCTTTGAGCTTCTCCAGCTTGTTGTGAGCTTTCAGGATTTCCTTTACTCATTTGCCTCTTGAGGAATTTTCTAGTTGTTCATCTTGATATGCAACATGTAAAGCCTCTCGAGCCTCTCTAGCTTCTTGTAGATGCCTTTCTAAACATTTTACCTCATTATCTAATTGAGTGGTTGTTTCTATGTAGCTTGTTGAAGGTTGATCCACTTGTTATACCTTGTTCCCATGTGGGATTGTTGAATGTGAGAGAATGATAGGTTTCTTTCCTATTTTTATCATAGTCTAAATGTTCATAATCAAAATAGTTTGTGGTGGGTGCCAAAGAGTCAGGTGGCACATACCTATCAAATGATGGTGTTTCTAGTTCTCATGATGGAATATTCCCTTGGTTTTCATTTAATTCCATCATATTTGGAGATGGCATAAACACCGTAGAATAAACGGAATAGAGAGAGAAAGAAGGATGATGATGGAAAGTGAGATGAAAAATAAAAATAGTGAAATGATGATGGAAATGCAGAACCATAAAAAACTCACCCTAAAAGAATTTGCTCTTCACATCAGGTTGATCAAAATATGTGTTTGGTGAATATAGTGTTGAAAATGAAAATGATGATGGAAATGGGATGGAAGCAACGAAAACACAAAATACTCAACTAGGAGGTTTTACACTTCATGTCAAATTCACCAAAATACGTGTGTTGTTTGGAATTTTACTTAGACACAATGCAAGTGAGTCAAACTCCAACGTGGCACATGAACCATATCCTTGCTATGGGTGACCTCTTAGTCAATCCCACTCTCATGGCAAGAGCCAGGTGAGCAGAGATAGAATTGGATGTTGTTTTGTTTACAAGGGAGCATAACATCACAGATTGTGGTTGGGTTATTCGTGTGATTTATGTTTGTGTATATTTGATGAATATTTTGGTGGGAGCATTCAATTGTTGTTGTTGTGATAATGATATGACCTAAAGGGTCACTTGTCCTAAGTATTGCATGAAGACTATTTTGCTCATTTAAGATCCAAAAGCATTCTAACCTCCTTTCTTCATTTTGAATAGCTTGTTATGTGAGTTCTTGTCGATCAATGATTAGTTGCTAGTGTTCTACTTCTTTTATCTATTCCATGTCTTGTTGGATTTGAATTGGCTGAGGGAAGTTCTCCCTGATCTCGTCTAAGGTGAATTTTATATAATATTCCCTAATGCCTAGGCATATTGAATGCTACACAAGAGGGGGAAATATTTTTTTTGTATTGAAGACGTTGACCTCATGATAGAATCAAGGGTTTGACTTAATATTTTGTCTTTCTTTTATGTATTTTCTAATGTTTTTGGTCTTTTGATGAATGCAAAACAATATTTTGTTTTGTTCTTTTCTTTGAATTTCAAGATGATCTAATTATCTAAGAAAAGAGAATGAATGCAATCTATATGATATTTCTTATGCAAACTAAACTATATATTTTTGTGTTTTTGGTGAATCAAAATTTTTATTTGTAATTTGATGAAATTGGAATGAAAAAATTACTCTAAGAAAGAAAAATAAATCCTATAAAGAGAAAAGAAATCAATGAGTTACTTTCCTAAGAGTAGAGTTTGATCAAATTAGTACTAAAAACTTGAAGAAACTATACAAATTGGGTGGTAGTAGCTGGTGTGAATCCTTAAAAGTCCTTTAGGCAACTGTTCCATCCTCTACAACCATGGGGTCCTCCTCTTGGCAATAGGGATAAAATGATGATAAAAGCAAGTGGTAATGAGTTTGAAAGCTAGCAAAATTAGAAAAAAGTGATTGATTTAAGCATACGGATGCTATGAAGTGTGAATGACTTGAGCTAAGAAAGTTATGAATGAAAGAAAAAGACACATGAAATCCTGCAATGAGCATAAAAATGTTATGGAAACAACTATATACAAAGCAAAAAGAAAGGATGTCATAATGAATTACAACCCCAAATGCACAGAGGAGGGGGCATTCATAGGCCAGAAATACACACCAATGGTGGTAGTGATTGGGGAGTTAACAAAATTGATTGAGGAGTGATTTGGCTTTGATTTGGAGTAAGCAATGGTTGGAAAGTAGATCATAGAAGAATAAGTCTAGATAATAAAATACTGATTGAGAGATAAGAATAGATTGATTAAAAGTTTATAAATAGTTGTGGGCAATGGACAATCAATTGTGCATGAAGGAGCTCACCATCAAGAGTTAAAATGGAGCCAAAATGGGCCAAAAATAGAAGAAAACATGCATGGAAAATATGACAGGGTTGTCCCTTTCAAGAAGTGGGTCACCCAAGGAGACTCTGAAGACAATAAGGGCAACCCAGGCGTAGTGTTTTGGATAGGTGGTTTAAAAGGGAGAGAGTGGTGTTGGAAGGATGAAAATAGTTTTTGAGGCTTGAAACAAGGAAGAGGACATCAAGAAAGTGGGTCACCCCTTTTAGTAGTACAGGGCGCCCTTAGAGGCCACACTTTAGTTGTAGGGTCACCCAGGGAGATCATGAAGTCAAAAGGGGTGACCCAAAAGGAATGGTTTGGAGATGCAAATTGAGGGTACAGAGGGCTTTCGAAAGTCAATTGGATGGTCATAGAAGAACAAATGATAAAAAAGTCGCTAGGGAAAATGGATTTCCCCTCTTTGGTCATGTCATTAGAGTTGGCAAGTGACATGAGTGATTTGTCAAACATAGACTAGGTGGTTAACAAGAAAGCATGCAAGACCTTAGAAGTCTAGCTTGAAGGTTAGGAAGGCACAAACAAAGAGAAAAACAATCAAAAACATGTCATCAAGAAATAAGTTGCTGAGGGGTCTATATATTTCATTCTTACGTGTACATGATTAGGACTATAGTTCATTATCAGGCTACCATACTAGGCCTATGTATCTTTTTCATACTTACAAAAATCAAGCTTGAAAAGTGAGTCAAATGTAATATCTCTTTAGTTATGTTTAAATTTCCTCTTCCTCAAAAATGGGAATGATTGTAATTTGTGGGTGGTGGTTAGGATTCCACATGATATTATCTAGAACTTTCCAACAACAATACTGTACTCTAATTCTCCTAGCTAATTATTTAAGCATTATATTCCTCATCGAACCCACTAGTAGAATTCTTAATTATTTCTAATGCATCAAATTCGAGATCATTAAATATTGTATTAATGTTTATGAAATAAAAATGTAACCGCTCATCCCTTCACTCTTATTTATATACAAACTTCGTTTCAATATTATGTTTCATTCTAATGGGCGTTGTACCTCGTAATTTGTATGTACAGATTTTTTTTCTTTTCTTTTTGGACAAAGTTGCTCCCTTAGCGTTACGGATTAGAGCAAGAGAATTAACTGGACCATGCCGTCAACTTTTTTGATAATTAAAGACTCAAAAGTCAGTGACAAGTATGATTTTGTCAATTTTGATAATGTTTCGACTACACAGGGTTTCGGGGTTATATGAGTCGACGGCGGGGTTGTTGACCTTTAGTTCTCACCCTCTGATTATTGATAAGATTTGTTATTTTCTTAGTTTTAAACCCTTTGAGATTAATCCTGTTGAATTTTCACATATTCTCTAATCATTACAAGATCTCTCCAGCTTTCCATATATTCTACAATCAACCATGAAAGCAATGCGATTGTGAGATATCTTAGCTTTTTATGCAGTTCTGCTTAATTGCTTTAACTAGGCTCTCTTAACTTGCCCTTACAAAATCAGTCAGCACTCTACTTGTCCTCTTGACTAGTTAGATTTGAAATACTTGCTTTGAAGGATGGACTTCAAATCCCTTCTCATGTTAGTTATGTTGATAGCATATCATTTGCAAATTTGATGCGCTTTGGGTTTTATGATGTTGTTCTCAATGTATAAGCTGCACTTTTGATTCTTATGGATTAGCCATCGCTTGTGGCTGTGATTAGTCATATTACTTCAATATTTGTTCCAGTGGATTGTTATTACAATTCCAGAATCACATTTTTAGTGTCTTTCTTTATCCAGTGTTCCTTGGTGCACAGTTGTGAAGATCTAACAAGGTCAGGATCATGACATTTTTTATCTATGGCCTCCATGTCACTATTATTGTTATTGTTCTACCATGGAAGGATGCAATTGGCAAGGCGGAAAAAAACTTTTATTGTTTTTAGAGCTAGTTATCCTGGACCTTGCCACATAGCTATCTTCTGAGAGGGCTATTCTTAAATATCATCCACTTTAATAGTTAAATGTTAATTTTGACTAATAAAATTAGAACAAATATTTACCACTTATTGTTGTGAATGAGGTGCAAAATTGTTATTGGTTGTTTGACCATTAAAATAGATGATATTTAAGTAGAGTCCTCTAAAAGAGCCTATAAAATTAGAGTTATATCTTCTTTGAGAAAGAAAAGTAGTGGAAAGACGCCCAGGAACTCAATAGGATTGAGTGAATGTAATGAGTTACAATCTACATGGTAGTTGGGAAGCCTAATAAGACTAGCATTCATGTGGCCTTGTTTGATCCCCAATCTCTTGCACATAATAGCAGTTATGGAGTGCAGTCATGGCTGAACATCAGCTTGCCCCATAGAAAATGTGAAATGGGAATGCCCATGTACATGAGTTATTGGACTTTATAACTATGCAGTAAGGGTGGATTGAAAAAATGACATGAATTGAAAAGAATAGGGCTCAACAGATTGCATTGGAGAGCCTTACATGGGGAGATTGCAACACAACAGTGTCCCAATGCTTTCAATACCATGATATCCTGACACTTAATGTAATGTAGCTTGTACAAATGTACACTTCTCTATTGCTTTTATGCTTGATATTGCTACAAGGAGATTAATACATCCATAGTGGGTAGAAGTCATGTTGAGTTACACTTTTGTGCTGAAACATAGGAGTCAGAAGTCAAACATGGTTGTTGATTCATTGAAAAGAAGACAAAATATGCTAATATAAATCAGGGTAGAAGTAGTTGCTTTTAAAGAGATAAAACAGTTGTATGAAATTGACCTTGATTTTGTGGAGGTATGGAAAACATGCAAGGAGCCAATAAGCATGGATAGGAATAAGTGGTTAGATTATTTGATTTAAAATGAGATGTTATTTAGGGGAATCCAATTATGCATACCAATAAGCTTTATGAGAAAGAATGCGGTCAAAGAGAAGCATTGTAGAGGTTTATCTTCACATTATGGCATAGACAAGATAGTTGCCTCATTTAGTGAGAACCATTTTTTGCTACAAATATACAAGGATGTGAGGAAATTTGTTTAGGGGTGCAGAACATGCTTAGCAAAGGAAGTATCTAGAATGTTGGATTATATCATGGATTACCATTACTAGAGAAATAGGACATAAGTAGTGACTTTATATTGGGATTACCAATAATGTAAAGAGAGAATGATTCAATAATGGTAGTGGTGAGCAAGTTTTCTAAGATGACACACAAAACTCCATGTAAAAAAAGCAATGACGTGATACACATAGTTGATTTATTTTTCAAAGAGGTGGTAAGATTGCATGGTTTACCATAGAGCATAGTTTAAGATAGAGACACTAAGTTTGTGGGATACTTTTGGAGGACCTTGTGGAAGAAAATGAAAACAAATTTGAATTTTAGCTTAGCATACCATCCATAGAATGATGGCCAAATAGAACTAGTGAATAAGAGCTTGGGGAACTTACTAAGATACTTAGTTGGAGAAAAAAACAAGAAATTGGGACATGGTCCTATTGCGGGCAGAATTTACATACAATAATTTAGTGAATAGGAGTACTAGAAAGACACCAATTTAGATTGTAAATGATAGTAGTCCAAAGAATGTATCAAAACTAGGGGACATCAATAAGGAAGACAAGAGGAGTGTGGAGATAGATGAGTTCATATATCACATGAAGATGGTGCATGTGGAGATAAGGAGCCACTTGGTGAAGATGAATGATAAGTACAAACAAGAAGTTGAAAAATCTAAAATACACAAAGATTGTATCATAGGAGATGAAGTGATGGTGTACCTCAAGAAGGAAAGATTCCAAATCAGAACATAAAATAAGCTATTAAGAAGTTTGGTCCTTGATGAATTATGAAGTTTGCAGACCTATACTAATATCATGAGTGGGACTTAGAAGGAGCCATCATAGAGGATAAATGACAAAATCCTATACCACGACAACAAAAGAAGAGATTGAGGAGATATTGGATAGTAGAATTGGAAAGAGTACCAAGACTAGAAAATATGAGGAATATTTGGTGAAATGGAGAGGAAGGATAGAAGAAGACTCAAACTATATTTCTAGGGCTAAGGTAGATCATCTCAATTTCCCTCTAGTCGCTAGAAAGTGAGGGGATCACTTTTTAATAACCTTAGGTGTTTGATGTAGGAGCATCCTCGGGGAACAAGAGCAATCTTGCATCACCTAAAGTTTTTTCTTCAACTTCTTTTGTTTGTTTGTAGGTTTTCATTTATTAGTCAGTTGTAGAAGAAGTCAGCACATTTTACCACATTAAACACTTTGGTCTTGTAGTTTTGAGACAATGTTTTACCTAAGTATTTGGATGTTATGTTTGCATTTGAGGATGGTTGGATGCATATAACTACCTAATTTGTTTTGAAGACCTACAATCAACTCGTAGACTATTGGAGTTACAAATTTACTATTTGCATCAAAGTGTTTGGAGTTTGTGATAATCAAGGATTACATGTGAAGACTTATTTGACCCATGGGATTGAATATTAAGCACCACACAAATTTATTTTCCATTATAATGGTTTTGTTCAAGTAATTGGCCTACTTCAATTGACTACACATTTATTGGAGTATTTAACTTTGTGCAACCTTGTGAATGACACATATCATTTTGGAGTTTAAGAATGATATATATTTGTACTCAGAACCATTTGGGATTATTGAATAGAGATAGAGAGAATTCACCAAGGAGTAAGAGGTTTGAGTGTGAACACAAGAATGAGGGTTCAAGATGGACTTTGAAGATGAGGATATGAATATCATTAAATATATTAACTTTCATTTGAATATAGTAATTTCCAAATTAGTACAATCAAATGACTATGGTCTTGCATATAAGAAGCCCATTGTATTAGGTTTTAATCAATTTTAGTTTGAATCCAGTAATGTTCATGTTACTATTCCATTAAGATTTGTGGTGAAATTTAGTGTTTTTAGATCTTATTGCATGGTTGAACTATCTCTCATTGGAACCTATACATGATTACATCAAAGAGGTGGGACTCTGACTCCTCCATGTTTCAACTACCCACTAGAGAGATCAATATCATGTTAGAGGATGCATATCAGATTATCAGATTACCCATATAGGTTCACTAGGTTTCTATCATCAAGAAATGATCATAGGTCTATGCCTAGACAAGCCAATTATATGATATCATCCACATCCATTAATGAGGATGTACTCCAACCAACACACTCACAACAACAAATTAACACAAGAAAAACATATGGAGTAAAAAATGCAAGCAATTTCATTCATTAAACATGAAACATCTTGTTAGAAATTCATGAGTTGTTAGATAATAGTTAATTTAGACCCATTGGTCTTATAAAATATATGAAAAAATCATCCAAAAATGCTACAACGATCTACAACATACAATCCCCTAACCTCTAGAGCTTCTTGTCTATCTGGAGCTTAAAATGGTTCTATATCTTCCTCGATTTCAACCTCTACCTCCTTTGCACAATATGTAGCTACAAAAATAAGTTCTAGCTAGCACTCAAATTCCCCCCCCACTCCCTTAAGAATTCAAAACTTATATCCCACTTTCTTGTAACTCCCTTCCACATTAATTCCACCTTTTCAACCATTAATTTCCACCACCATAAAATAATTTAAAAGAGCATAACTTCTGGGAGCCATATCTTTTGATCTAGGTACCTGATTGGGCCTCTATTTTTTTAAACTAAAGAGTTTAGAGTGCTCTATGCCTTAAAATTTTAACTCATTCAATTTCCCCAAATTTTGGGGCCTCATTCATCCATTTAAAGCCTCAAAATCTAATTTTAATATTTTTTTATGATTTCTAGAAACTTGAAACTTTAATATCTTGACATGTAGGCATGCCCTGGAATTAAAAATCACCCACAATGTTTGTTAAATAATTCTAGATCTCTAGGTAAAATTTCAGGTCCATATGTGCTCAAATGCAAACTTTCTAAAAAATAGAGGTCCTACGATTTTTCATCTTTTTAGAAATTTTAACTATCTGAAACCATTCTATAGTACTTTTTAGAGGAAATAAGCTTCATAGGTATTCTAGCAATTGGGAATTTCAACATGGGCTTTAATAGAATTAAACAAGCCTACAAAACCAAAAATAAAACAACATTAAATTTTTTTGGGTGATGGAAGATTGCTCTTACACCTTTGGATGCTCCTGCATCAAACACCCAAAGTGACCTCATTACATCTCCATTGTTTAAGGGAGACCAAGGAAGTCAATCTCTTCTTTGGATAACCACGATGAATCTTCAATAGGTAATCATTTCCATTTGACCAAGTATTCTTCATATTGTCCATTCCTTGTGCTCCGAGCTTCCCACACGTCTATCTAATATTTCTTCAATTTATTCCTTCTCTGGAATAGGTGTTATGATATGCCACTACCCTTCTACTTGTCCATCTTTTGCACTCCCTTCATGATACTTTAACAAATCAACAATATTGAATATAGGTAAAATATGGATCCAACTTGGCAACTCCACTTCATAGGCATTCCATATTCATGCTTCTTCAAAATCTTGCAAGGTCCAAATTTCTTCATCTTTAGTTTATTATATGTTCCTATAGGGAACCTTTCCTTTCTAATGTGAGCCATAACCTCTTCCTCGAATCTCATTTCTTTGAATTTTCTTTTTTCATCTCCTTTTTCCTTATACTAATTATTCATTTTAGTGAAATACTTTCTTACCTCCTCGTGTAGATTCTTCATGTGTTCTGTAAACTCTTCTACATATCCAATACTCTTCTCCTCCTTACCCATCTTCCTTGATTCTAAAATATCTCTAGGACCTTCCATATACAATATGGAATAGAGATATTCTTGTACTCCTGTTAACTGAGTTGTTATATACAAACTCAACTTGTGGCAAAATCAAGTCCCATCTCTTTATCTTTTCTCCCACCAAACATATAAAAAGGTTGCCAAAACTTTTGTTTACCTCTTCTGTCTAACCATCAATTTGTGGATGGTGTGTAGAACTAAACTTCAAATATGTCTTCAACTTCTTCCATAATGTCGTCTAAAAATATCCAAGAAAATTGTATCTCTATCTGAAACTATGCTCTTGGTTAGACCATGAAGTCTAACCACTTCCTTCAAAAATATCTTTGCAATATGAACTGCATCATTTGTCTTCTAGGAAGGAATGAAATGTGCCATCTTGAAAAATCTATCAACCACCACAAAAATGAAATCATGACATCTCTAAGTCCTTGGTAAAGTATGTACAAAATCCTTACTAATGTCTTCCCATGGTCTTTCAGATACAGGTAAAGGCTAATAAAAACAATTTTTTTGACTCTTTCCCTTGGCCATCTTACGTACCTTGAAACACTATACAAACTTTCTCACATCTTGATACAACTGTGGCAAATAATAGTTCTCACTTACTAAGGCAATTGTCTTGTCTCTCCCAAAATATTTTGCTAATCCTCCACTGTGCTTTTCTTTTATTAAGTTCTCTCTCATGGAACTTCTTGAAACGTATAAGTGACTTCCTTTGAATAAAATACCATTTTAGATTATATAATCCAACTATTATGTTCTATGCATGGTGGCAAGTTCTAAGCAAGCTTTCTATGCCTCTAAAAATGATAGATCTTCTAGATACAAATGTTTGAGTTCTTCAAACCCAACAACTTCAATTCTCATCTCTACCAACAAAATTTTCCTCCTACTCAAGGCATATAAAACTCTATTAGACTTTCCACTCCCAGGCTTCAGCATAAATGTATAGCTTTACAAAAATTTATCTGATTTCAAATGTCGTTAATTTAACTTTACCTGGCTATTCAAATACTGTAAAGCTTGATGATCAATATACAAGACAAATTCCTTATGCAAAAGATAATGTATCCATTTCTTTAATGCTTGAACAAGAGCATAAAATCCCTTATTGTAAATAGAATACTTCTTCTTAGCATCATTGAGTTTTTCACTAAAATATGCAATGGGCCTTCCTTCTTGACTTAATATTGCTCATATGACACTGCCGCTAGCATCACAATCTACCTAAAATACCTTGTTAAAATCTAGAAGTGCTAAAATAGGTTTATGTGTAACATTTTGTTTCAATAAATCAAAACTCTTGGCTACCCCTATAGTCCATTTAAATTCTTTTCTATCTCTTGTCATTGTTTCAGTTAATGGTGTACATATATGCTACTGAAATTTTTAATGAACTTTCTATTAAAGCTAGCCAATCCATGAAATGATCTTACCTCAATAATACTTTTTGGTGTAGGCCATTCTATGATAGCCCTTACTTTCTCTAGATCCTTCTTAAGACCCTTATCCAAGATCACAAATCCTAGATACACTAACTCTTTCTTCACAAAGCTGCACTTTTTCAAATTTGTCAACAATTTCTCCTCCCTCAACCTCTCAAAAACTCTACGAACATGCACCAAATTTTTCTCCAAAGTTTTGCTAAAAATTAGAATATAAGCTAAATAGACAATAACAAACTTACCCAAAAGTTCCTTAAGTACCTTGTTCATTAGCCTCATGGAAGTGCTCGATACATTGTCTAGTCCAAATGGCATCACTAACCACTCAAAAAGTCCCTTTGTCTTGAATTTTGTCTTCCATTCATCTCCTTCCTATATCATGATCTAGTTATACCCACTCTTCAAATCTATCTTGGTGAAGTACTTTTCTCCACTTAAGCAATCCATAATATCATCCATCCTTGGCAAAGAAAATATGTACTTGATTGTGATTTAGTTAATGACTATGGAATTAGTGGTTAACGACTATGGAATTAGTACACATTCTCCATTCTATATCCTTCTTAGGTGCTAACATTGTAGGTACTACACATGGACTCAAACTCTCTCTGATTAGTCCCATTTTTAACAATTATTGAACTTGTCTATTCATCTCCTCATTTTCTGTAGGAGTCATTTTGTGGGCTTCCTTGTTAGGCAAACTAGCTCATGGTATCAAATCCATCTAATGAATTATGCTTCTCACTGGTGAAAAACCTTTAGGTACATTATCTAAAACAATATCTTTGAATTCATCAAACAAATCTATAATTTC
Source organism: Cunninghamia lanceolata (assembly GCA_027924645.1). Classification (NCBI taxonomy): domain Eukaryota; kingdom Viridiplantae; phylum Streptophyta; class Pinopsida; order Cupressales; family Cupressaceae; genus Cunninghamia; species Cunninghamia lanceolata. The sequence continues at coordinate 23,675,711 of BSBN01000377.1, read as the reverse complement.
TACAGGTACATCTCCCCCTTCTTCTTTACCAATTTAAGGAATCAAGGCAAAGAACATATGTTCATTCTTTTTTCCATCTAAAAAATTTCTACCATCTGCCAAACAAATTATAGCAATGCACATACCTTTTCATGTACTTCTTTCATAGGATTAATCTTATGTCTCACTCCATCCTTTGTTATAGAATAAGTGTTCACATGACCACATGGACAACACACCTATCATACTGCCACATCCTTCCCAATAACAAGTGGCATATGTCCATTGGAATGATGTCACATAACACTTTGTCATGATAATATCTCCAATCTTAAACATTACCAAACACTATTCATTAAAAAAGCTTTATGATCTTTTTACAACCAAGCAATCCTATAAGGATGTGGATACTGTATTCTTTTTGAATTCAAATTTGTAACCATTTCTTCAAAAGCTACGTTATCTCTACTTCCACTATCAATAATTACATTACAAGATTTACCTCATGACTTACATTTTGTTCTGAACAAGATCTTTCTTTGGGCTAGTTCTTATTTTCCTTCATCCTTCAACAAGGCTCTTCTGATGGCAAGAGTCTCTCCTCTTTTGGCTTCTTCTAAATGTTCACATCTAGTCTCCTCATCGACATGGGCAACTATAACATTACCCTCTAGTCTTCTATTTGGTCCTCCTTAATTTTTTGGTAGTAATAAGCTCTATGTCCTTATTCACTACATCTAAAACATGTTCCTCTAAATCCTCCTCTAACATGTCCTCTTCCAAATCATCCTCTACCTCTTTGATATCCATCATTTTTGTTGCTAGGGCGGTATGCATTTTCAACTCTATTGTGTTGGTTGGTGCTTGCATCATCATTTTTGTTTTTATCAACTTGTTGTCCATGACCTCCATATTATCTTCCTCATGTTCTACCACTATGACCTCTTCCTCTTTCTTTATTTTCAAATTTCCTTTTTTAAATTTCTTCAACTTTCATGGAAAACTAGTATACATCTTCAATAGTGGTTAACCTTACCAAGCTTATCTCCTCTTGAATACTGTGCTTTAGTCCATTGATGTATTTGGCTACATTTTATTTATTATCTTCAGAGTGACATGCTTTGATGATAACTTTGTAAAATTCTTTGGTATACTCTTTAACTATTCTATTCATTTATCTCAGACCTTGCATTTTCTTCAAGAGTTCCAACTCATAATTTACAAGAATAAATTGTCTCTTCAATTTGTCTACCATTCTATCCCATCTGGTGATCTTCTCCTTTCCTCTTCTATCCCTTTCTAACAATACTTATTTCCACCCAATTCTAGCATGACCTTAGAGCTTTCTCTTTGCAAACTTGATCCTCTCAGGATCCTCTATTTCTTCATATGTGAAATATTATTCCATGTCATTAATCCAATCTATCAACTCTTCTTGATTGAGACTACCAAAATATGTAGAGATATCTATATTTGGCCTTTTTCTAATTTTTGTTATGACCTTCAACAATTTAAGTTGTTCAATTCCTCTTCTCCATCATTTTCTTCAGATTGTGCATCATCTTGGGCTACCTCATCTTCATCTTCACTTTCATGTCTCCTTCTCAGTTCAAACCATCTTCTTAGCTCCTCCTAGATTGAATTAATCTTCCCCTATAGAGTCCTAAATCTTTCGTGTATCACTACAACATTTATACCACCATGGTTTGTTTGTGGAGACATATTTGTATCTTACTTATTTTCTCCTCTTATACTTAATGTAAAATTTCTCATTGCAAAGCTTCCTCAAATCAACAATTTTGATTTGACCTTCTAACCCACTACCTCAAGACCTATCCTAGCACAAACTACCTCACTATTTGGTGATCTTTTTGCACACTCAAGATACACTCACTCTGATACCACCTGATGAGGGTGTACTCCACCCAACACACTCACAACAACAAATTAACACAAGAAAAATATATGGAGTCAAAAATGTAATCAATTTCATTCATTTAAAATGAAACATCTTGTTATAAATTCATGGGATATTAGATAATCATGGATTCAAACCCATTCATCTTAGAAAATATATTACAAAATCCTCCAAAAATGCTACATCAACCTACAACTTACAATCCCCTAACCTCTAGAGATTTATGTTTACTTAGACCTGCAAAAATGGCTCTATATCTTCCTCTGCATTAATCTATAGCTTCCAAAATAAATTCCATCCACCACTTTAGCTACCTCCTCACTTGCTTTGCATTCAAAACTTATATCCCACTTTGTCTTAACTCCCCGCCCCTTTAATTACACTTTAATTTATCTATATTTTTCCACCAATATACAAGGATATGAGGAAATTTTTTTAGGAGTGTAGAACATGCTAGGTTGCCAAAGGAAACATCTAAAATGTGGGATTATATCATCCATTACCATTACCAGAGAAATAGCACATAAGTATTGACATTGTTTTGGGATTATCAATAACTCAAAGAGGGAATGATTCAATAATGGTAGTGGTGAGCAAGTATTCTAAGATGGCACACATCATTCCATGTAAGAAAATCAATGACATGATACACATAATTGATCTATTTTTCAAATAGGTGGTATGATTACATGGTTTACCCAAGAGCATGGTTTCAGATAGAAACAATAAGTTTGTGGGATACTTTTGGAGGACCTTGTGGAAGGAAATGAAAACAAAATTGAAGTTTAGCTTAGCATACCATCTATAGATTGATGGCCAAATATAAGTAGTGAAAAAGAGCTTGGGGAATTTAATAAGATGATTGGTTGGAGAAAAAGTAAGAAATTGGGATATGGTCCTATTGCAAGAAGAATTTTCATACAATAATTTAGTGAATAGGTGTACTATAAAGACACCTTTATTTAGATTGTAAATGACAATAGTCCAAAGAATGCATCAAAACTAAGGGGCATTAATAAGGAAGACAAGGGGAGTGTACAAATAGATGAGTTCATAGATCACATAAAGAAGGTGCATGTGGAGGTAAGGAGCCACTTGGAGAAGATGAATGATAAGGACAAACAAGAAGTTGAAAAATCTAGAAGACTTAAAGATATTATTGTAGGAGATGAAGTGATGGTGTACCTCAAGAAGGAAAGATTTACAATAAGAACATACAATAAGCTAAATATGAATAAGTTTGGTCCTTAAAGAACTATAAGGAGGTATGATTTGGTAAATGTATATGAGGTAAGGCTACTAGAAGAATTGGGCATCATAGAGGATAAAGGACAAAACTATATATTGGACCACAAAAGAACAAGAAATTGAGGAGATATTGGATACTAGAATTGGAAAGAATACTTAGAATAGAATATATGAGGAAAATTTGGTGAAATGGAGAGGAAGGCTAGAAGAAGACTCAAACTAGATTTATAGGGCTAAGGTAGATCATTTCAATTTCCTCATAGTCACTAGAAAGTGACAAACCCACTTTTCTGATGTCAATCTATTTGTCAAACTCAATCCCAAGGAGACTTATTTCACAACAATGGGCTCAACTAAGCACTTCTACAAACTTCACAAGAAATCCTCTCAAGGCAATTTCCTATTTCAAGGACATAAACTAAGGGTTTCCAACTTCTCAAAACCCAACATTGCTTCCAATGACTCTCTCTCTCTCACCTCAGGGTCTCAAAACAAACCAGACAAAACCCTCACTTAAGTCTTCACTCTTCAAACTTAGCACTTTACTTCCAAACTACCATAAGCTAATTAGGACTCAAAATATGAATGTCACTCATTATTTCTTCACCCAAGCTCTATAACCCAAAACCCTTGACACTTTTAGATACCCATTAATTAGTCTTAAAACATATCTCAAAACCTTATTAGGTCACTTTGGACCAACACCACCAAAAAAGTGTTGCTACGCTGCTCCAAGAACCCCAATTAGGTCACTTTTTCAAAGCAACCCAAAATTCCTTTGGATAGTTCTTTGCCAACCTATAAAACCTTAGAATCCACAATTTTTAACCAGAGAAATGCCCTCTAACTCATCCAACCATAAAACCCTCATTTTTCCTAGTTTCAAGGGGGGTTTATTGAAAATCTATGTTCCCAAACCAATCTCACTTCAAAAAAACCTCAAACACCTTCTATTATATCTGTACATTCTTAATCAATCAACGTCCACATTTGGTTCATGCTATTTCATCAAACTACCACTCAAAACGTCCATTTTATACTATCATACCCTTAGAAACAGGGTTTTCAGGCAGTCATAGGAAAAAGACTTCAAACCACATTAAACTTGAATGAAATTCACTACAATAAAAACCAAATCAAAGTATACTCCTTGTTCTAACAATTCCCATTTATTTTGCATCATGAACATGCAGTACGAAGCCATATTGTTCTCTGCAACCTAGAAAATACAATAAAAAATGTGGGAAAATGCAAATGTTTGATCTTCAAAATTAGTCTTCTATATTTCTTTGCTTTTTCAACATTCAAAAAAGATTTTTAAACACTTATCTCCCTCTAAAACCAATCACAACTGACTTTTAGACTTCCCTTTACAAAGGTGACCTTTCAACTTCCTAATTTTGCAGTTAGTTACATCTTTTACATTGACAATATTACAATAATTTGAATACTTGAAAAATGATCCTCAAATAACCTCCTAGGACCTAAGAAATGTTAAAAATGGTCTCTTAGACCTTATTTACTTGACAATTGACTTGACACATTACAATTTATCAAATGGACCTTATCTACAAAACTTGCATGCTTGACTATCATGGTGCTCCTGCACCATACACCTGGCCTAAAAGAACTCATGTCCCATGAGGACTATACTACCTTGAACCTTGCCTCTTCACATCACCTCCTTGATCTTCACTGCTCCTTTGTCTGGTAAGCCCTTCCACTGAGTTAGGTATTGAAATTTTGCATCATCCTTTCTACTCTTGAGTTGTTTACCACCTACATACTGCTCCATCCTGACAAACTAATTTGTGGAGTTCTCTCTAACCTTTTCACCATCATAACTTGATGTTGTACTTGCTTTGACACCTACAAACAAATCTCTTCCATTCTTGAATGGATTGGTCTTCATCTTAACTCTCTTTGTGTGCTCAAAAGTGGCCACAATCCTTGGTAACTTGTCCTCAATCTCTTCACTATTCCTCTTTACCTTTATTCTCAACTTCTCTACCACCAAGACCTTTATGCTATTAGGTCTACCATCCTCTTTACTAACAAACTTCTACTTCCTACCATCCTCTTTTCCAATGGACAAAGTCTCTTTCCCATCATGACCTCACTAGGCCTTTTTTCCCAATCTTGCCTTTCAATAACCATTTCACTCTTACTTCATTCTTTCCTCTTATCTCATACTTACAAGTCTCTATTTTGATAGTATTAGACTGCTCCTTCACCTCTTTTGCTTTAAAAGGACAAATCACTACATCTACCATGACCTCATCTTCCATCTTCCCAAGGAATTCATCCTTGACTTTCTCTATTTCAGGCTTTGGCACCAACTCATTACCCTTTCTTTCCAATCTCATATCATTCTCCACCTTTTCATCTTCTTTTCCCACCAAAATTAGACTACTCTTCAAGCATACTATCTCCACATTCTCTTCCTTCCTTCTTTCTTTTGTCCTAGCACCTTCAACCTTTGCAATGGTTGCACACTCTTTGTTCTTGTCTTCTTCATTCATTACATACTCTTTCTTACCACACATAATCACTCTTGTTGTCTTTCTTTGTTCCTTCACATCTTCAACCAATGTAGTCAATTTAAAATAAACCCCATCCTTCTCAATCTAATAGGTGTTATGCCTTCCATCATATATGGCATGTCTCTCAAAATGCCATGGTCTCCCTAGTAATAAGTGATAGTAACTCATAGGCAACACATCACATAAGATCTTATCCTTATAGGGACCAATATGAAACTCAACAAAATCTTGTTCCTTAAACAAAAGAGAGTGTTCATCATTCAACCAAGAGACACTATAGGGTGTTTCATGAGGTATCCTTACCAAATTCAATTTATCAACCATTTCTTGTGATGCCATGTTATCCATGCTACCTAAGTCTACTAGTACCTTACATACCTTTCCATTGTACTTGTAGGTGGTCTTGAAAAGTGCCCTTCTTTGTGTCATCTCCATGTTATCTTTTGGGTGCACCTTGTCTTTTCAACTTCCAAACATTCTTTTCTTCAATCTGCAACTTCTCACCTTCAAGAGATCTACTCCCGAAGCTCTGATACCAATTTGATGTCAAGCTATTTGTCAAAATCAATCCCAAGGAGACTTATTTCACAACAATGGGCTCAACTAAGCACTTCTACAAACTTTACAATGACACAAGGCAATTTCCTATTTCAAGGACACAAACTAAGGGTTTCCAACTTCTCAAAACCCAACACTACTTCCAATGACTCTCTCACCTCAGTGTCTCAAAACAAACTAGACTAAACCCTCACTTAAGTCTTCACTCTTCAAACTTAGCACTTTACTTCCAAACTGCCATAAGCTAATTAAGCCTCAAAATAGGACTGTCACTCATTATTTCTTCACCCAAGCTCTCTAACCCAAAACCCTTGACACTTTTTGATACCCATTAATGAGTTTAAAACATATCTCAAAACCTTATTAGGTCACTTTGGACCAACACCACCAAAATAGTGTTGCTACACTGCTCCAAGAGCCCCAATTAGGTCACTTTTTCAAAGCAAACCCATCTTAAATTCTTTGTCAACCCAAAATTCCTTTGGACAGTCCTTACCAACCTATAAAACTCAAAATCCATAATTTTTAACTAGAGAAATCCCCTCTAACTCATCAAACCATAAAACCCTCATTTTTCCTAGTTTCAAGGGGGGTTTATTGAAAATCTATGTTCCCAAACCAATCGCGCCTCAAAAAAACCTCAAACACCTTCTATTATGTCTGCACATGCTTAATCAATCAACTTCCACATTTATTTCATGCTATTTCATCAAACTACCACTCAAAACCTCCATTTTATACTATCAAACCCTTAGAAACAGGGTTTTCAAGCAGTCACAGGAAAAAGACTTCAAACCACATTAAACTTTAATGAAATTTACTACAATAAAAACCAAATCAAAGTAGACTCCTTGTTCTAACAATTCCCATTCATTTTTCATCATGAACATGCAATAAGGAGCTGTACTATTATCTGCAAACTAGAAAATATAATCCAAAACATGGGAAAATGCAAATGTTTGATCTTCAAAATTGATCTTCTATATTGCTATGTCTTTTTCAACGTTCAAAAAGGCTTTTTAAACACTTATATCCCTTCAAAACCAATCACAACTAACTTTTAGACTTCCCTTTTCAAAGATGACCTTTCAACTTCCTAATTTTGCAGTTAGTTGCATCTTTTACATTGACAATATTACAATAATTTGAATTCTTGAAAAATGACCCTCAAATAACCTCCTATGACCTATGAAATGCTCAAAATGGTCTCTTAGACCTTATTTACTTGACAACTTGACACATTACAATTTATCAAAAGGACCTTATCTACAAAACTTGCATGCTTGACTGTCATGGTGCTCCTGCACCATTTTCAAATAACCCTTAGTATTTAATGTAGGATCATTCTTGGAGAACAAGAGAAATATTGCATCACCTAAAATGTTTTATTCAGCTTCTTTTGTTTGCTTGTAGGTTTTCATCTACCGGTTAGTTGTAGAAGAAGTAACCACATTTTACCACATTAAACACTTTGGTCTCATAGTTTGAGATAAGTTTTTACCTAAGTATTTGGATTTCATATTCACATTTGAGGATGGTTGGATGTACATAACTACCTAATTTTGTTTGAAGACCTACACTCAACTAGTAGACTATTAGAGTTACAAATTTACTATTGGGACTAAATTATTTGGTGTATTTGATAATCAAGGATTACATGTGAAGACTTATTTGACCCATGGGAATCAACATTGAATACCACACAAATTTATTTTCAATTATCATGGTTTTGCTCAAGGAATTAGCCTACTTCAATTGACTACACATTTTTTGGAGTATTGAAATTTGTGCCACCTTGTGAATGACACATATCATTTTGGAGGGTGAGAATGATATATCTTTGTACTCACAACCATTTAGGATTATTGAAAAGAGATAAAGACAATTCACCAAGGAGTGAGAGGTTTAAGTGTGAACATAATAATGAGGGTTCAAGATGGAGTTTGAAGATGAAGAAATAAATATCACTTAATGTATTAACTTTCATTTGAATATAGTATTTCTAAATTAGTAATAAAATGGATATGGTCTAGCATGTAAGAAGCCCATTGTCATAGGTTTTAATCAATTTTAGTTTGAATCTAGTAATGTTCATGTTACTATTCCATTAAGATTTGTGATGAATTATAGTGTGTGTTAGACCTTATTACATGATAGGACTATCCTTCATTGGATCCTCTACCCATGACTACATCAAATAAGTGGGACTCTATGATGCAGATGCATCCCAGGTTGTAGAGCAATCTTGCATCAACCAAAAACATTTGCATTCTTTTTTTTTCTTTCATTTTCAGTTTAGTTTAGTCAATTGCAATTTCAGCATTTTGTATTGCATTTTGCCACATCTTGAGATTAGATCTTGCGGAGTAGGAATTAGCATCTAGATATCATCATCTACATCATATCCAAAATTTAGGTCATTTGGACTTGTCTGCTAAAAGTTATTCGCTATTAGAAGATCACCTGTTTTCACAGAGCAGAGCATTAAGCCAGTCAGTTGAAGGAGAAGGTTTATGGAGCACTTCTGTGACTTGTAGATTTAAGTACAACATGTCACAAGGCACATAAGGATCATATAGACCTTCCTTGAGCTTCGTACCTTGATTCATACATTTGTGGAGCATTACCAGATGTTTATGCCTGACCTATTTGTTTCTACACATTACATTCCTTCATTGGAGTTTGTCACCTTTCTTGGCTAATACAGAGGATTTACGGAGCTTGAAGATGATATATATAGATCTCTAAGATGTATTAGGAAATTAGTTAGCATAATTCATAAGATAGGTAGTTAGATTCTTTTCGGATAGGCACTTCAATACCATATCTTGCAATATCTGTTGTAACTAGAATTCAAGCCTGTGAGCCCTAGATTATAGTTGCATGTTGTTGGGATATAAGAATTCTGAATATATGATATATTCAGCATTTAAATCATTCATTGCATTCTTTATTTGTTTTTTTTCATTGTGTTTACTCTTGCTGCACGACTTGGATAGTTCACTCTGTGGACCCTTCGACTGTGACTGCACCAAGCAGTATCAAAGTAAAGTTTTGAATCCTTTGGGAGTGAAGTTTTGAAGTGAATGAATTCTATAAGATCTTGTGGTGAACTTATCACCGACTCGAGGTAGTCTACTTGTGTTTGTCAACAAAGCACCAATTGTGAGGCAATTGCTACCTTGTAGTTAGATCACCAAATTGAGATAGTTGTACCAGATCCTAGGAAGAGATGTTGTCGAGGAGAATACCTGTTGTAGGCACTGTGGCTAGAAGAATGGACAAAATGATGGAGATGATGAATGTTGGGAATTAAGGTGTCTCAACCTTTGCAAATTCCTAATGTTGTATTGATTTATCCCATGTTGAGTTGGCATAGTCGGCACCTTCTGTACATGCAGCATGATAAATTTTGGTGACTTTGGCAGTTGAGGTTTCCCCCTTGAATAATTAATGTGGGTTTGGAGGCAGCACCCCCAAGACGGGGTCAAGGGGCAGAGCCCCTTGCAGGGTCTAGGGACAGCACCCCTGGCACGTTCCCTATCATGGTATAGGGCGAGGTCGAGGGGCAGCACCCCGTGGAGGCTTAGGGGCAATGCCCTCAAAACCTCAACTGACTTTTATTTAATGACAAGTGTCGATAAGTATCTTTCCATGAGAGAAAGGCATCTTTGGGCAGTCAGGGGAGGTTATTGCAAGTTGTAAGAGGAATAAGATATTTTTAGTCAGTGTATGATAGATTCTCTTACAGCTGTAAGTGTTGTCAATTATGACAGATTCTATGATAGTTGTAAGGTGCGTAAGAGCATCTGTCATAGCCTGTCTTGGGACAAGGCACCCACATTAGGATGCGATGTTGGAAAAGTGTCCTTAGGCGTACGTTTTGGGTTCTGAGTCCAAGATGGACACCCATCTCTGGAAGGTTCCATATTTGCCTTGCAAACTCTATAAAAACAGGTGCTTGGATAGGAGATAAGTAGTGTATTTTATAGGTACTGTTATGCTACTGGAATATCTCCAGATTTGACATTCAAAGACTCCTGAAAGAGCATTGGCTCTGAAACTATATTGTAATCTATTATTTTTACTGTAATACATTTGAGCAGTGTTTTGGAGTGTGGGGGTTTTCACCCATAAGGGTTTTCCCCATGTATATCTTGTCTCTCTCTCTTCTGTCTACTTTCTGTGTGTATGTGTATTACTGCAATATCTCTGTTAGATGTTCTATGTTGCTGTAGTTGTAAGAATTAAAATTAAATTTGCATACATCTCTCCTTGTTAGATTAGTGTAGGAAGCAATTTCTGCACACCTAGCTTCCTTTTAATGAAGACAATGAAGGTTTGACTGGATGTTGTAGAAGAAGATAGAATAAGAGGACTAACCCTTAGACATGATGTTGAAAGTGATGATGATGAATTTCAATCCACTGATCAGAATGAAAAAACCCTAGAAGAAGAGGACAAATCAGATCAAGTGAAGATGTTGAGAGCTATTTCAAAGATTGGAAAGAGACCTAGAGTTGAAGTACCAAATTACACTAGAAATTTTAATCTAGAGGAATTGATTGATTAGATAAATGACTTGGAGGAATACTTTGAATATGAAGAAATTAAAGATCTACAGAAGGTGAGATTTGCGAAGACTAAGTTGAAAGGACATGCTGCTATTTGGTGGAAAGAAGTTTAGTTGGATAGAAATAGAACAAGAAAAGAAAAGATCACAAAATGGGATAGAATGGTGACAAATTTGAAAAATCAGTTTCTACCTGCTGACTATGAGTTGGAATTGTTGAAAAGATTGCAAAACCTAAAACAAAAGGAGAAATCTGTGGAGTATACTGAAGAATTTCATAAAATGAATATAAGGACTAGACATAGTGAAGAAAGAAAGGAGAAAGTGGCAAGATACATCAATGGACTGAGATTGAACATTCAAGAAGAACTAAGTCTGGTAAGGATGACAACAATAGAAGAATCATATCAGTTTGCCCTGAAAGTTGAATAAATGTTGAACAAGAAGCATGAGCAAAGATAGAGAGGTAGAGGAGGTAAATTTCAAGGAGGTAGAACTTATTCTGGAGGAGACCAATCATATGTGGAGAAAAACAAACAAGATGCTCCATTCAAGAAGGCAAACAGAGATAACAATTCATACTGGGGATGTAATATCCAAAATAATTCTAACTCTATAATCTAGTTTTACCATGAAGTAAAATTCAAAGAGGTAAAAGGTTGATAAAATTTCTTTCACTTTTTCAAACATTGAAGTTTAATCAACAACTTATTTAATCACAAAAGGGTCCATTCATTTTCAATGAATCAATAATATGATATTTATATATATTATTCATAAGGAAAAATTTACAAAATAAAACTCACCAATAGATCACTACAACTCGATTGTCATCCTCCATGTCACAAGCCTCAGCTACCTTCTGGTTGAAGAGAGAAAAAGCATCTTCAGAGAGCTTTACCTCCATCTACAGACTGATGGTCTCCTGCACACCTTCCTAACTAGAAGTGGCCCTACCCTACACAAAGAGAATAGACCTAGTATGACCCATGGTATTAGCCATCAAAGTACTAGGGCTATATCCTACATAACACTATGGAACATACAACCCTAGATGCCCTCAAGATAGGTATGATCATCCCTATAGGTTACATCATCTTGGATATGGTGAACTATGTTTATATCTATAGTTTATCAATTCTGAATCAGTCTTTCCATCTTTAATAGGTTTCCAAATATTGTCTAGGTTCTATAATCCTTACAGATTAACTTTCCATACAAGAATTCTCATTGCATCTTTGTAATACTCAAGATCCAAGACTTATCGACACTTAATGGGGTTTAAGTCGATTCATTACAACTAAAATGGTTACCTTACCTAGGTTAAAAATCATAGTCAAGGCAATTATCTCTTTTCACAATTAAGATCAAATAAACATAACTAGGGTCCTTACCCCTTCATTTAGTTACACTAGACACAAACTTGTCTAAATGGTAAATCCATTATAGTCAATTTGACTCAGATCAATCCTTAATCTAGAATATATTTGAAATATGAGTCCATGAGAATCATATAATTTTATTATAAGTCTTAGTACCTTATTTCTTGGAACCTTATAAACAACCTTCTGGGTTATCCCAATAGAAAATATCATCCCTAACAACATCCTGCCATTTTTAGGTTGATATCTTGAGAAAATCATAGAATATATACTCCAATAGTTTGGGGAGGTAAAATCATCCACTAAATGGTCTTTAATTTCCAAAAGGATTGTTTGATATTTTGATTAAACATGACATAGTTATACAATTATAATAGAGTAGTATGACTCCAATGGTAAAAACCCATTTTTGAAACCAACGCTAAATATACAAGAATGGTTGCACCATTACTATTCAAAATTAATAACAATCCTCAACCGGTCATAAGAAAATCAAATAATAGTAGCCATGATAACCTTTCATGTGATTGGTTTATATAATGAACCAATATCTATGTATAGATAATCAATGAGTAGAATAATTCCACATGTAAGGATGCATATGTGGATCCATCATAGTCATCAAATAATAATTCTTCACTAAGATCTATAATGTCATTATGTTATAAAGAACAACAATCAATCTCATCAAATCAAAACATCAATAGTTGAGAACAATAATCTCATGCCCAAATGACAATATTTTAAATAGTTAGGGTATAAAGACATTGATCAATTAAGTCATAATAAGTAGTGAACTTGCTCACTGGGGCATCCATATCTCTACTAACCCTACCAAAACTAATATTTAACATATTGAGATATCAATCAATCTCATCATATAATAACCATTAACCTTTATAGAGGTCAATATCATCATTTTCCAAGGTCGATAATTATATACAATAGAGGTTGATGACAATTGATGACTTTAGAGGCCAAACACTTTCATATAGCAAGCCAAAACAATAGAACAATTCAAGGTCAACACCATTAAATTTGACTAAGTTGACAGTTATCATTATGTGCACATGGTTGACTTCTATACTCACATTGGCTAGCTTGAGGACTCTTTAACTTTATCATAGAAATGCTAAATAAACCTATGGTAGTTATGAGGATGTGTTTTCTCAATGCCCAAAGATCATATGGGAACACAAACTTAGGAATATTTACATCGATGTTACTTTCTAATGGAAAAGATGCATGCCTTATGTTCTTATCTTAAATATCCATGGATAAATTAAGAGATTCTTGGATGTGGTTGGTTGGATTGTGTAAAAGATAGATCACCCTCGTAGACATAGGAGATCTATACACGATAAGGCATACAAGTTCTTCTTTGTCATAAAAGAGTTGATTTATATCAATTCTTATGGTTAATCAATAATATAGTCAATGGTAAAACTATTTCACACTGTCCACCTTTATTTAGTTCTAAGGGTAAGAATATAAATAAATTTCTAATAGGTTTTAACTTTTGTCAAGAGGAGTCTATTAGTCTACTTGTGAACATAGATACTTTAATTCTTATCCAAAAAGAGGATATCAACTTTAGTTTTTATCCAAAAGAGCATATCAATTATCTTTATAGAATTCTTTATTCAGTAATACGTAAATATATATTTCTATTAAGGCACCGAGTAACCTTTTCCTTGGGTATTAGGTTCTATATTTCACTGTTTTCACTATGATCTAAAAGTATGGAAGAATGCCATTATTTCATAGGTCTAAATGGCATAGCTGTAATCAAGTTAGTTGAGAAACCCTCGAGCATCTATCTAAAGTCTTCCTGCCATCACAGTCTATTTGCCACTTAATAAATACTGAGTTTTACAACCATGAACAAACATGATACCTGGTGGGTATGACTATAGGTTATAGTGATAATGTATAACATTCATAATTCATACGTTCATTCTCCGTTTTGACAAGAAGTGAGCTCGATCTTTCTCATTTAAGCTATAATCACTGATGATGGCTCTCATAATGGCATTACGGTCTCCTCTACATTATGCATTTTCACTATTTTTTTTGGTGCACTAAGAATCATTTTCCTCTATTAAAAACTAAATGCAACATGAACTCGCATGCAAGCAATGAAACAAAGGCTACATTCTTGAGTTGAGTTGAGGACATTTAAAGTTTTAAAGAAAGAATTAAGACATATGATACCACTTCCAAAATTGATTCAACATCAATAGTTTATGGAGAAACGACATTCAGTATTCCATTTCATAGCCAACGATATATAAATATAGACTTCATATTTAAATGGATGCAGAGTAAACAAAAGAGCATGGAACCTGTGTCGCTGAGCCACGACTTCTCCTACTCAAGATTCTTAGCTCATTTCCTATTGCTCTATCCTGTAGCTCAATCTCCTGTCTTATCTTTCTGCTCTCAAGATGATAATCCCCCTACTTAAGGCTCTCGCATAGTTCTTATTGATATGAATGGATAACCAACTCCCAAACCTAACCAACTCATAGCTCTATCCAATTTGATAAGCTTTAGGCTTGTTCAACTACCATTTTCCCTACACGGCAATCCACTAGCATGAGCTTCGGGCTTTTTTATCTGACATGCCATCGTGGTTTTTGAAAAGTGGTGAAATCAATTAGCAAGGTGGCAAATTCAGTTATTGGCATCATGAAATATTAACCTATTACAAAGCTTTTTCGAACCAAATCCCAATTACCAATAACACTTAGTAATCTTTATTTTGCTCTCGATGATTATTATAATTATATATATTTTATTTATACATTACCACTATGATTATAATCGATGGTATAACACTTGACATTAAAATAGGCTTGAGACACTATTTAAACCTATTTCATGATGATATCCTTAATGGGATTAACTCTATGTCCATCATAATCCTGAAATACAACATTTACATTGCATGGACGTAAGGTGTTACGATGACAATGATTTGGAACAAATACATGATTGCAATGACAAAGTGTACAATTGACAAACCACTGTCAACATTTTACGTTGAGTAAACTTAACAAGACATAACATAAAACACATTCCCAACATTTATACCTGTCGTCCATAATTGGCAACATGAACTCATGATATTATGACACAATTTTCAATCAAACTTACTCGTCTTGACAACGAAATTTAGATAGGCAACATTGTTCTTCCACAATGACATAACAAAGAGTGACTTACCCTTACAACTCATAACAACTTCATCGATAACTTGACTTAACCAAAATTAAATCTTACGTCAAGATGCTAGGTTTCAGTATCTGATATCCATTCTCAATGGCAAATACCCTTTGGTGATCCAGAGTCTGTACTCCCCTTCCTTGAAGATACTTTCTCTCCCTTTTGCTTCACGGAGAGTATGATCCACCTGTTCCTGTCAAAACATTCTCACATACAAATTGTGGTCAACTTACCAGTATCTCGGTCAAAGAATAATACAATCATAACATTTCTCTTTGCCACATTGTAAAAGACTTTTTAATTCATTTCATTGAATTAATCATAATTAAAAGATATATAATCATGATTCCATAAAATTATTTCTAATCATAACATTGTTTCCCATGAATTTAAAACATATTCACATGTCTATTCTATCCATCAAACAAGTAAAAGTAAATACTAAAATTGAATCCAAAAAGGGGATGTAACATACCCTTCCCGTAAAGAATCATCATCCTTGATGATTTAGCGTATCTAAAACATGATAAGATAGAATTTTGTTTAACTTGCAAAAGTGCAAATAATGGATAAAATCTTTGTTGTTAAATCATGGTAAATTTCTCTAGGTCATATTACCCTCTGCATGTTGTCCCACCAGACCTTGCAATGAGTAAACCTTTTTTTTTGCAAGCAGAGCTTGTGATCCTCGAACATTTTTAAGCCTGATCATGACCTCTCCTAGGTCTTGTTCCTGTATAACATTCTAGGAATATAATGGTCATTTGTTATATACCTTTCAAATACAATCATAAGAGCATGTGCCTCTTGGAAATATAAAATGATTTTGTAATCAACTGAATGAATAACTTTGAGGGCTTTGAGGAGTTTCTCATATCTGGGAACTTATTTAGAACACATTCTATACTTACAAAACTCTTCTTCCCTAACCGAGAATTGTATTAGTGTATGGTTGGTATTTAGTTAAGATTTCTATCTATTATTAGCTTCCAACAATCTTTCCCAATTGGTTTGCTTTGTTTAACTATTTCAAACACATTTCTAGACTAATGCTAATCCTATCCTTTAGCTTACCCAGCTTATAGGAGTTCAGCATCTTCTTTTGTCCAATGTTTCAAATGGAGTCATCATGATAACAAAATTATAGGAGTTGTTGAAATAAACTCTATAGGAGGTGGATACTCTTTTCACATGTAGCAACTATATACTACAAACATAGGTTTATCAAGAAATTTTTTACCAAAGTTTATTAACATTATGCATGTATGGTACTACTATTCATTAATTAAGATACAAAGAGTAACATCATCTTTCACTTTTCTATCTAAAAATATTATTCATCAGCTATAAGTTTCATTCATTTCATACATCATTTAAATAACCTGATAAGTAAATACAAGAGAAAGGATCAGATTTCCTTATCTAGTTCAACTATCCTCCAAGAATCAGTGTGCCACTGATGAGAGGGGAACTGTTACTCAGCTATTTTCTTTACCTCCAACCACCGACTTAAGTGGTTTCCCCACATCTTCCTACCTAGAAGCAGTCTTACCCTTCAATGAAAGGTTGTGTTGGAAACCCTTTTAGTTGCCATCTGAGCTTTGGTGTGTACTCCCACTTAACTAACTCTATTGCACTACCATGGATACCCTCCAACCAAGTATGACAACTCTGGTTAGCTAAATGTCTAGAGTACTGTGAACTAATGAGTGCACATGGTGGCAACGTCACTCACTATAGCCATAGTTTTTATATATGTTTCACAATGAACCTAGTCATGGTTCACCACCCTACTCGAGGTGGACCTTAGGGTTCCACATGGTCAGGTGGAAGAGCTTTCTTATCCATTGGTTATCCCTTGTCGATGTTCATGTGCGAAGAGGATATAGCTTGTGTATCAGACATTAGATCTTGTACCTATTATGGAGACAGTTATTATGCTCATGTACTGGCCTGTGTATCAGATGATTCATTATGTATGTATTCACATGTATTCAAAAGATGATAATGTAACAATGTAATGTGGTATTCATATGTCGGGAGAAATTATAACTATGTACTAGATCCTGATGATTACTTATCTGATGTTATGGAGATGTAAATGTCTATTGATTTAATGCAATAGGTTTAGAATGATCTACTGATGTTAGTTAATGATGTATGTTAGATTATGTTATTTGAATTGTCAAGTAATGCAACCATGGAACCTTAGAGGACAAGTTTTTAGTTTAATGATGTGTATTGATTTGTTAAACATTACTTTGTTATTTCTATCATTTAAAAAAAAATTTATCCTACTTTGTATAGCATAGATGTGTTTTTCTCTAAGGTGTTCATGGCGGGGCATTACATGACTTGGAGAGACTATTAATCTAGGCTTACTGGACTACCTATCCACCCACATACAATAACACAAGATTTAAAAGATGATATCAATGTAAGGCCTTCTAATAGATTACATAGTATATGTATAGATATATATACATATATATACATATATATATACATATATATACATATATAGATATATATACATATATATATATATATATACATACATATATATATATATATATAGGTTTGAAACATATTTCTTTCCACACAAAGTGTCTTTCTTCTATAGCGTTAAAGACATATCAGGTGCATTTTCTATAATTTACTCCCTTACACAAACCATCAGAGGCCCATCCAAGACATGATAGTGATTAACATTACATAAAACATAGTGAACAACCAAAATGTTATTGTATAGCCATGACAATAACTTAAATCGATATCAAATTATTAACAATTTCAATTTCGATAATTAGTCAAAAGAACAAACTCATTTCGACAATAAATCAAATTTTTCCCAACTGGTCATAAAATAAGCAATCTTCAAAATTTGGTGGATAGACCATTTCAAAATAATTATAAAATATGTAAATCCTTGCAGGTATTAAAAGGAATTTTGTCAAAAATCGAAAGAAGTGTCAAAATCCAGAGACTCACTTATTATGCTCTACGTGATTGAAATAAATAAGCCTCTTAAGACTTTCATCATGCTTCACAAATTACAAATAAATTTAAAAAAAAAAATATCATATTCACTCCTTTTTCCTAGAGTATCTATCATTCATCACTCCGATTATAAGATTGTACTATAGCAATACACAAAGATTATAGTTGGAACACAAGCTCCTTCTATTATGAGTTATTTTGTAAAAAAGGTACATTTCCAAATCTTGTACTATTTTTTTCAACATTTTATGCCAATATATCATTACTTGTCCTTTTATGACTCTTTTATTCCTCTTGGCTCATTCCAAGCAATCTAGGAGATAAACTAGAACCCATCTAATCTTGTATCTATGATATAGTGCTAGGATCTTCCCATCCTTAAGTTCTTAATTTCATACAGACACCACTCTACCTGAGCTCTTAGTCTGATCTACAACCGACCAAGGTTTTACCTTTCTAGTCAAAGTCTCCAAAATATTTCCACTACACAACCTTAGCAAAATTATTATTCTCTTGGAGTTTTTAATTCCTCAATACTTTTTTTCTTAAACACTAACTTGGTTAAGCATTGGGAAAATAGTCTTCCTGATAGTTTCTTTGGTTTTTCCCTATGTCGTTCTGGCATTAAACCAATTGTTAAACATTAGCAATTCTACTACATGTTAATGAATTTTCTCGTAATAAGCTCATAGGTCCATGTGTTGAACCTGGTTCGCTCTAATATCATATGTAATATCCAAAATAATTCCAACTCTATAATCCAGTTTTACCATGAAGTAAAATTTGAAGAGGCAAAAGGTTGATAAAATTTCTTTCACTTTTTTAAACATTGAAGTTTAATCAACAACTTATTTAATCACAAAAGAGTCAGTTCATTTTCAATGAATCAACAATATGATATTTATATATATTATTTATAAGGAAAAATTTACAAAATAAAAATTACCAAGAGATCACTGCAACTCGATTGTTGTCCTCCATGTCACAAGCCTTGGCTACCTTCTAGTTGAAGAGAGAGAAAGCATCTTTGGAGAGATTTACCTCCATCAACAGACCCACAGTCCCCCGTACACCTTCCTAACTGGAAGTGGCCCTACCCTGCACAAAGAGTATAGACCTAGGATGACCCATGGTATTTTCCATCAAAGTACTGGGGTGTATCCTATGTAACACTATTGATCATACAACCCTAGATGCCCTCTAGCTAGATATGATCATCCCAATAGGTTACATCATCCTGGATATGGTGAACTATGTTTATATCTATAGTTTATCAATTCTAAATCAGTCTTTTCATCTTCAATAGGATTCCAAATATTGTCTAGGTTCTATAATCCTTACAGATTAACTTTCCATACAAGAATTCTCATTGCATCTTTGTAATACCCGAGATCCAAGACTTATCAACACTTAATGGGGTTTAAGTTGATTCATTATAGCTAAAATGGTTACCTTACCCAGGTTAAGCATCATAGTCAAGGCAATTATCTCTTTTCACAATTAAGATCAAATAAACATAACTAGGGTCATTACCCCTTCATTTAGTTACACTAGGCACAAACTTGTCTAAATGGTAAATCCATTTGAGTCAATCTGACTCAGATCAATCCTTAATCTAGAATATATTTGCAATACAAGTCTGTAAGAATCATATAATTTTATTATAACTCTCAGTACCATCATTCTTGGAACCTTATAAACAACCTTCTAGGTTGTCCCAGTAGAAAATGTCATCCTTAACAACATCCTGCTATTTTTAGGTCAATATCTTGAGA
This sequence comes from Cunninghamia lanceolata, assembly GCA_027924645.1. Lineage (NCBI taxonomy): Eukaryota > Viridiplantae > Streptophyta > Pinopsida > Cupressales > Cupressaceae > Cunninghamia > Cunninghamia lanceolata. Next base: position 23,655,507 of record BSBN01000377.1, on the reverse strand, counting down.
AAATCATAGAATATATACTCCAGTAGTTTGGAGAGGTAAAATCATCCACTAAGTGGTCTTTAGTTTCCAAAAGGATTTTTTGATATTTTGATTAAACATGACATAGTTATACAATTATAATATAGTATGACTCCAATGGTAAAAACCCATTTTCAAAACCAACACTAAATATACAAGAATGGCTGCACCATTACTATTCAAAATTAATAACAATCCTCAACCGGTCATAAGAAAATCAAATAATAGTAGTCATGATAACCTTTTGTATGATTGGTTTACATAATGAATCAATATCTGTGTATAGATAATCAATGAGTAGAATAATTCCACATGTAAGGATGCATATGTGGATCCATCATAGTCATCAAATAATAATTCTTCACTAAGATCTATAATGTCATTATTTTATAAAGAATAACAATCAATCTCATCAAATCAAAACATCAATAGTTGACAACAGTAATCTCATGCTCAAATGACAATATTTTAAATAGTCATGGTATAAAGACATTGATCAATGAAGTCATAATAAGTAGTGAACTCGCTCATTGGGGCATCCACATCTCTACTAACCCTACTAAAAGTAATATTTAACATATTGAGATATTAATCAATCTCATCATATAATAACCATTTCCTTTTATAGAGGCCAATATCATCATTATCCAAGGCTGATAATTATATACAATAGAGGTGTTGATAACTGAGAGGGGGGGTGAATCGGTTATCCAAATTATTTCTTCTTTCTGAACTTTCTTATTAATTAATGCAGCATTATTTCAAACAAGCAAACATAACCATGAAATGGAGATACACATGACACAATATTTTTGACGTGGAAACCCTGTTAAGGGAGAAAACCACGGGGTGATTAACCCAAAGATTATTCTCTATTAGAAGAATAAGGAATTACAAAAATGGCACTTGCTAATTAGGGCTCACTGCCCAAGCACATTGCTCACATGGAGGCACACTGCCTATAAGAGACACACTGTCTACAAAAGAGTGTTATACAATACTTGAACTGATTGGTAGCATCTACATATGCTAGAGTTCAGTTCCGGTTAGGCTCAGTACACTGATCAGCTGCACTTCATCTTTCCTCTTCTCTTATGCTACTTTCCTTTCACATACCGGACCTTCCTAACTGTTTCTACTCTGCTCTGCTTTTATTCGCATATCATATATCACCACACACCATCTCACAACTAAATCCATCCTATATATATATCCGCACAAGTGATTTCATTATCTTTCTAGTCAGTACCCGGAACAGTCAATCTTTTCACAAACTCTGTTCTGTCGGCTAAATCCTTGCACATCAAGGAATGCGGATCAACATATACTTGTAGAAATCATTAATCATGTCGTCCAAACATAATTCATGTCTTCATAACCTTTACCACCATCAGTAACACATCCGGAAAGTAGTCTGATGTTCTATCAGTCAATTCTTCCTCTGTTCACACTGTCACTTAGGAATCCAGTACTCAACTATTCATGTCTTTTTCCTTGTCCATCACCGGAGGCTAAATCCTTGGAATCTATTACTCAAGGTAGTCCTCTTGTCTTTCCAAAATCCACACTTCACCAAGATACTTCCTCTGAGAGATCCGGACCTGTCTGTCAGACCTTGCCACAAGCTCTGTTCTTGTTTACCGGACCTCAACAATCTTCATTCTGACTTCTGGTAGAGACACACCATGTCCTGCAGATGTGTGGGATGAACTTTGTTGCCATCAATGACAACAATCATAAATCCATATAGTGTCTCTTGCCAACAATCTCCCCCTTTGGCATTAATGGCAACACTTAGTGAAAAATGACTAAGTGTTTAAACTATGCTCCCCCTTGGCTGATGCTCTATCTTTATATACATTTTTCGGAGCTCCCCCTTAGTTGGATTCCTAATTTTTCACTGCTCCTCACTTCCCCTTTGACATCAATGGCAAAGGGTAGGGTCCGCATACCAAAATTTTCAAAAATTTAACTATACTTAGCCGCATAAGTATATATATACAAGTTGTACTTACATATACTTAAGTATGTTTGCAAAAGTGTTCTTCAACTGTACAACTTCTGTCGCCCAACTCTGCTTCATCTTGTCCAAAATTGAGATATGCCCACTCAACAGGAATACAAATGCATCTCCCCTTTTTAGATCTATCGGATCATTGGTCTGGGCTATAATTTGGGCTTCACTTATGGCCTCATGCATGGCCTCTAACTTAGGGATAATAATCCTTCTAAGTTCACCCATCCGGTTAATTATGTTCTTTCTTTCCTTCTCAAAATTCTTTATTGCATTTGTGATTGCAATAGTCTGAGATTCTTGATTTATTATGGAGGATGAAAGAGGATCAAAACTTTGAGACAAGCTTAGTAGTTTGTCCTCTTGCTCTTTTATTTTCTTCTCAATCTCCACTATTACCTTGGACTAGGAGATACAAAACTTGTATATTTCACCGCCATCCTTAAGAGCATTTTCTAAGCTCTTTATCCCAATGTTCATGTTTCTCCTATCATTAATGATCAAACCCTGTACCTCAGAGAACCTTTTATCCAAAAACTCCTTCCGGACCTTTTCTTCAGTTGATTTTTCTAGAAAATCAAAATGTGTACTAACACTGCTGACTAAGGTTTTGAGATTACCAGAAGTGGAGGCTATGGAATCTTTCTAAACTGATGGCATAATCTTTTCAAGCACACCGGAAGCAGCTTCTATCAACTCACAGTCTTCCATATGAGACTTTAGGAGTTTTTCTTTAACTTTTGCATTAGCGAATGAAGCTATCTTCATAGTTTGTATTGGAGAAAGAAAATCAAAATTGAATGGACCTTGTAGAAGCTCTGGTTCATCAATGTCCATTGTTTCTTTGTTCAGGAATTCTTGGACAGTTTGTGTAGTGTCTCTTGCCAGAGACAGATGTTTCTTCTCTTCTGCAATCTTGGAGCTGTCCTTTTGAGTTTTCTCTCCTCCTACATTTTCACCACTAGCAGTTGTGGTCTTATCTGTTGAGGTCTTCTCTCCTTCCACAACCTTAGCACTGTCATCTGCTTTTTCTTTTACCTCTACTTCTTTCTCCTGTGATTTTTCTTCTCCTTTAGATCCGAAGACTGTAGGGGTAACCAGAGGAGAAATATTAGTCTGTTCAGGGCCTACCTCTTCTGTCATTTTCTCAGTAGTTTCTTCTGCAACACTTGTGGTTGAGGGATCAATACCCAAGTCCTCTATAATAGGAAGATTAAATCTTTTGAAGGCTTTCTGGAGAATCTCTTTAGTGTCCTTGGCTACCTTGTCAGTCTCACCAAGCATGAGCTGATTCATCCTTGCAATCCTTGAATATCATATTCATTATTTTTGGATCGATTGAAGGATATAGCTGAATAGCTATCTATTCTTAGATCTCAATGTCTTTTGCCATTGCATTGTTTTTTCTTATTTCTGACTCCTTTTCTAGGCTCTTAGGAATTAGAGATATAATCTCAATGAAAGCCTTATTGTATATGTTTAGATATCTGATTGTAGCTTCCTGCAGGATCTTTTGGTCAACCTCATTGTAATCATCATAGAATTCGGCCATTGGTTGAAGGTTTCCATCCACAGTGACTGATTTGATTACACTTTTTAGAGACAAGGTGGGCTTTTCAACAAATTCCTCTGCCATTTCTTCCTTGTCTTGGCCTGTGGAGGGTTTACCAGATCCTTTCTTCTACTGCTTCGTTATTTCCTTTATCCCCTCATCTGATTCAGTTTCCTCTTCATCTCTTTGACTTGCATAAGCCCTTGTGGCTTTTGTCTTTGATCTTTTCTCTCTTTTGCCAGATGCCTGGACTTCTGGTTTTAATGTTCTTGAGCTTTTGGCTGTGACAGGTGTAGATCTCTTTGATGATCTAGTCTGGGTGGAGGTTTCTACTGGAGCACTTCTCTTGCTTCCCTTTTCTGCCTCTTTCTTCTCTTCATCAGCTTTTTGTCTCTTTTCCCGGTTGGCATCAAGTGCCTCCTTTGAGATCCCAAGGCCTTGGGCAATATGTTCTACTTCTTTTCTCACCTTCCTTTTCATCTCTGGTTCTCTGAGTTCCACATGAATCTTTACACTCAGCTCCTCAAAGGTTCCAAACCTTTCTGCCTTTGGATCTTTAGGCTGACTTAGCATGTGTTGAACATGCAGCTCCATAATCTGTTCATCCACTTCATACCCCATGTGCACGATCCAGACTATCCTTGGTTCTATTGCCTCCATTAGGCACTGATCAGTCTCTACCATAAAGCAGATTGTGTTTTTGTATTTCTCAACAAGGGACTGGGGAATTCTTTCCCTTGTTTGCATCATGTTCTTAAAGTTCTTAAAGTATCCCCACAGAGCTATGTTTTGTGCTTGGTTATCACCAAGTCCATGCAAATAATCTCTGATTTGGATAGCTATTGGCCTATCACTCTCCCATACCCAGCCATTAGATCCGAGAAGCTCATTCATAAAGTAGAAGAATAAGCACAAAATTAATCCACCATACTTGAATGAATTCTTTTTATCTTTCTTGATTTTTTGCAGATTCTCTAAGAGTTGGTTCAGGAGAAGCTGACAGAGATCATAGTCGGCATCCTTTCTTAACATTTCATAAGTTGTATAGATGGCAGTTCTAGGTATAGAATTTTCTTTGCTAGAATGATATATCTTATATCCAATGACCATGGAGGCAAACTTGACATCTGGATCAGTGATGTCATCTACTATCATTGCTCTTTTGTCAAACTTAGATTTGGTAGCCTCACTCACAATTTGGTTCTTTATAGATTTGAGAACAGGAATCCCACTGGATGAGTGTAATCTAGTAACTGCCCTGATGGCATCCTTAGTGATCTTGAATGGTCCATTCAACCAAATGAAGTTGTCATATATTCTGCTTAGAATGTACCTAACCCATTCATCCTCTGTAAAACAGGGGAAATGTATGTATTGTACAAAGTGTTTGTTCCAGAGGCCTATGTATTGGGGTTTAAGCTCAAATGAATTATCTAACAGTTGTTTGTGATAGATATTTCTTAGTTTGAATTCCCCAAACTCTTCAACATTTGCATGTATATAAACCCTAATATCTTCGGTGTGCAAAACACCATGCGGAACACTGGAAAATGCACCTAGGGGGTCTACCTCCAAGGATTTGTATGGATGTTTCTTAAATGTAGGGCGAGGTCTATCAAAAATTTTTACAATATTCAGAGTACCCATTATCAAGAGATTTGCAGTGAGATATTTCAAAATGGAAAATACCTTTTGCGCCTATTAGTTTCACGGAGTGGGTTGGATTGATCTCTGGAAGTAATGACTTCTGCAAGTGATCTTTGATGAACTTGAGGAATTTCATTGCAGAGCTCCGCTTTTCATTTCTTCTTAGGTGTAGAATGAATGATTGATTAATGAAAAACCCTTATATTGCTTTGCAAGCCCTAATATCAGATTGCAATAAATGCTCGACCTACATTATTCTAATTTGCCTTGTTTTCCTTGTTCAAGGAGGAAGAAGCTCATCCAGATCATTATGATTCTCTTGTGATCGATGTTAGTGATGAATCATCATATCCACTTGTCCTTATGATCATCTTATGTATCCGCAGATCAAGCTGTATCAATTTGGATTCATATCAGGCCAATCTTGTGAGAAACCTATTTTATCGGAAGACTTGCTTAACTGGACCAATTCTGAAGGAATTAAACTTTTTAAATTTTCTTGCAGATCTCTCAAATCTTTACCACTGTTTATTTGAATATATCCCTTATGACTCCTTCAATCCGCAGCTCTTCTTGTGCCAGTTCTGGCACCAATTGACTGGTTGGGGGAACAAGGTTTTCTTTGTGTCTCCCCCTGAGCCAAAGCTCACTTTTCAGTTTCCAGAAGGAATATCAGCACTAGAGTCTAGTGCAGATCCAACCTTTACACTCTCAGTACTTTTCTTCACCCAAATCTTGCTCATCTCATTTTTAACTTCATCCGCATTCATCTTTTGTTTACCCTTATCTTGATTCTGATTATGATATACCGGACCTCTTTTGTCCTAATTTTTGCTTCTACAGACTTTTGCATTATGACCGGACCTATTATAGATTTGGCAAACAACATTTCTTTGCATATTTGACTGATGTCCTTTTGATCTACATTAATTAGCCATATGACCTACTCTATTGCATGCAAAGCATCTACCATTGAATGATTTGTTCATTTGCATATTTCTACATTCATGAGACTTGTGGCCATACCTTTTGTAGTTAAAACACTGTTCGGAGAAGGATGAATTATTCTGATTCATTCTCTTTCTGCACTAATTAGCTTTGTGACCAAAGTGATTGTAGCTGTGGCAGTATCCATTGAAGGAAGGATATCTTTGAGCATTGGGTTGTCTTACCAGAGGTCTTCTAGGCCTGTTCCTTGGATTTTCTAGTCCAAAATTCTGCTGACCTGATCCGAAGCTTTCTCCTTTCTCATATCCCAAACCACACTTGTCATCTGCCGTCTTTTGATTTCTAAGAAGAACTTCAAGTTGAGCAGAACTTATCTTGAATTTCTCTTTATATTCATTTGCTGATTGAAGATCCCTTTTAAGAGAGACAATTTGATCCTCAAATTTTTCTTCATTTTCTTTAGCATCTTCAAGATCAGATTCAAGATGTTTGATGATTATATCCATTTGGTAGCAATCTTCTGATTTCTCCTTGAGAGATTGTCTTAGATTATCTTTAGTTTTTCTTCTCTCTTCAATCTCTTGAGTAAACTTTATAACTCCTGACTCTATTTCATGTCTTACCATAATGACTTCTTTTGATAACTTTTCACATAACTTGTTTTTTTCTGTCAGCTCTTCATTTGCATCATTAGCTTCACCTTGTCTTGCCAATTGCTAAAGTAGCTCCTTTCTCTTTTTTATAGAGAGACTTAATTTGTCTTTCAGTTCTCTCATGAAATCATCAGCCTGTTTGAGTCTTTCCTTTAATTCATTGACTTCAAAGTTTGACTGTTCAAGATCATCAAGGGCAGTCTTGAGTTGCTTCTTTAAACCATATGCATCCATTTGAACTCCCAGATCTTCCTCAAGCTGTTAGGCTCTATTAGGAGGAACTTAGCTCTGATACCAAGTGTTGATAACTAAGAGGGGGGGTGAATCAGTTATCCAAATTATTTCTTCTTTCTGAACTTTCCTTTTAATTAATGCAGCATTAATTCAAACAAGCAAATATAACCATGAAATGGAGATACACATGACACAATATTTTTGACATGGAAACCCTGTTAAGGGAGAAAACCACGGGGTGATTAATCCAAAGATTATTCTCTGTTAGAAGAATAAGGAATTACAAAAATGGCACTTGCCAATTAGGGCTCACTGCCCGAGCACACTGCTCACATGGAGGCACACTGCCTACAAGAGACACACTGTCTACAAAAGAGTGTTATACAATACTTGAACTGATTGGTAGCATCCACATATGCTGGAGTTCAGTTCCAGTTAGGCTCAGTACACTGATCTGCTGCACTTCATCTTTCCTCTTCTCTTATGCTACTTTCCTTTCACATACCTAACCTTCCTAACTATTTCTACTCTGCTCTGCTTTTATTTGCATATCATATATCACCACACACCATCTCACAACTAAATCCATCCTATATATATATCCACACAAGTGATTTCATTATCTTTCTAGTCGGCACCTGGAACAGTCAATCTTTTCACAAACTCTATTATGTCGGCTGAATCCTTGCACATCAAGGAATACGGATCAAGCATATACTTGTAGAAATCATTAATCATGTTGGCCAAACATAATTCATGTCTTCATAACCTTTACCACCATTAGTAACACATCTGGAAAGTATTCTGATGTTCTGTCAGTCAGTTCTTCCTCTGTTCACACTGTCACTCAGGAATCCAGTACTCAACTATTGATGTCTTTTTCCTTGTCCATCACCGGAGGCTAAATCCTTGGAATCTATTACTCAAGGTAGTCCTCTTGTCTTTCCCAAATCTGTACTTCACCAAGATACTTCCTCTAAGAGATCTGGACCTATTTGTCAGACCTTGCCACAAGCTCTGTTCTTATTTACTGGACCTCAACAATCTTTATTCTGACTTCCGATAGAGACACACCATGTCCTGTAGATGTGTGGGATGAACTTTGTTGCCATCAATGACAACAATTATGAATCCATATAGTGTCTCTTGCCAACAAGAGGTTGATGACAATTGATGACTTTAGAGGCCAAATACTTTCATATAGCGAGCCAAAACAATAGAACAATTCTAGGTTGACACCATTAAATTTTACGAAGCTGACAGTTATCATTATGTGCACATGGTTGACTTCTATACTCACATTGGCTAGCTTCAGGACTCTTTAACTTTATCATATAAATGCTAAATAAACCTATGGTAGTTATGAGGATATGTTTTCTTGATGCCCAAAGATCATATGGGAACACAAACTTAGGAGCATTTACATTGATGTTACTTTCTGATGGAAAAGTTGCGTGTCTTATGTTCTTATCTTAGATATCCATGAATAAATTAAAAGATTCTTGGATGTGGTTGCTTGGCTTGTGTAAAAGATAGATCACCCCCGTAGACATAGGAGATCTATACATGATAAGGCATACAAGTTCTTCTTTGTCATAAAAGAGTTGATTTATATCAATTCTTATGGTTAATCAGTAATATAGTCAATGGTAAAACTATTTCACACTGTCCACCTTTATTTAGTTCTAATGGTAAGAATATAAATAAATTTCTAATAGGTTTTAACTTTTGTCAAGAGGAGTCTATTAGTCTACTTGTCAACATAGATACTTTAATTCTTATCCAAAAAGAGGATATCAACTTTAGTTTTTATCCAAAGGAGCATATCAAGTTTCTTTATAGAATTCTTTATTCGGTAATACGTAAATATATATTTCTATAAAGGCACTGAGTAACCTTTTCATTGAGTATCAAGTTCTATATTTCATTGTTTTCACTATACTCTAAAAGTATGGAAGAATGCCATTATTTCATAGGTCTAAATGGCATAGCTGTAATCAAGTTAGTTGAGAAACCCTTGGGCATCTATCTAAAGTCTTCCTATCATCACAGTCTATTTGCCACTTAATAAATACTAAGTTTTGTAACCATGAACAAACATGATACATGGCGGGTATGACTACAGGTTATAGTGATAATCTATAACATTCATAATTGATACGTTCATTCTCCATTTTGACAAGAAGTGAGCTCGATCATTCTTGTTTAAGCTATAATCACTGATGATGGCTCTCATAATGGCATTACGGTCTCCTCTACATTATGTGTTTTCACTACTTTTTTCAGTGCACTAAGAATCATTTTCCTCTATTAAAAACTAACTGCAACATGAACTCGCATGCAAGTAATGAAACAAAGGCTACGTTCTTGAGTTGAGTTGAGGACATTTAAAGTTTTAAAGAAAGAATTAAGACATACGATACCACTTCCAGAATTGATTCAACATCAATAGTTGATGGAGAAATGACATTCAGTATTCCATTTCATATCCAATGATATATAAATATAGACTTCATATTTAAATGGATGCAGAGTAAACAAAAGAGCAAGAAACTTGTGTTGCTAAGCCACGATTTCTCCTACTCAAGCTTCTCATCTCGTTTCCTATCGCTCTATCCTGCACCTCGATCTCCTGTCTTGTCTTTCTACTCTTAAGATGATAATCCCCCTACTCAAGACTCTTGCACAATTCTTATTGATATGAATGGATAACTAACTCCCAAACCTAACTAACTCACAGCTCTATCCAATTTGATAAGCATTCGGCTTGTTCAACTACCATTTGCCCTACACTACAATCCACTAGCATGAGCTTAGGGCTTTTTTATCTGACATGCCATCGTGGTTTTCGAAATGTGATGAAATCAATTCGCAAGGTGGTGAATTCAGTTATTGGCATCATGAAATATTAACCTATTACAAAGCCTTTTCGAACCAAATCTTGATTACCAATAACACTTAGTAATCTTTATTTTGCTCTCGGTGATTATTATAATTATATATATTTTATTTATACATTACCACTACAATTATAATTGATGGTATAACACTTGACATTCAAATAGGCTTAAGACATTATTTAAACCTATATCACGATGATATCCTTAACTGGATTGACTCTACATCCAACATAATCCCAAAATACAACATTTACATCACATGCACATAAGGTGTTATGACGACGGTGATTTGGAACAAATATGTGATCGCAACGATAAAGTGTATGATTGACAAACCACTGTTGATGTTTTACATTGAGTAAACTTAACAAGACATAACATATGACACATTCCTAACATTTATACATGTCATCCATAATTGGCGACACGAACTCATGATATTATGATGCAATTGTTGATCAATCTTACTCGTCATGACAATGACATTTGGACAGGCAATGTTGTTCTTCTACAATGACGTAACAAAGATGACTTACCCTTACAACTCATAATGACTTCATCAATAACTTGACTTAACCAAAATCAAAGCTTACCTCAAGACACTAGGTTTCAGTGTTTGATATCCGTTCTCAATGGTAAATACCCTTTGGTGATCCAGAGTCTATACTCCCCTTCCCTGAAGATACTTTACCTCCCCTTTGCTTCACGGAGAGTCTGATCCACCTATTCCTGTCAAAACATTCTCACATACAAATTGTAGTCAACATACCAGTATCTCGGTCAAAGCATAATACAATCATAACATTTCTCTTTTCCACATTGTAAAATACTTTTTAATTTGTTTCATTGAATTAATCATATTTAAGAGATTTATAATCATGATTCCATAAAATTATTTCTAATCATAACATTGTTTCCCATGAATTTAAAAAATATTCACATGTCTATTCTATCCATGAAACAAGTAAAAGTAAATAGTAAAACTGAATCCAAAAAGGGGATGTAACAAGGGATATAATAGAATTTTCTACCATAGAGGGAATCATAATTCTTACCATAGTGAAAGGTACAAGTGAAATCAAAGAGGGTTTAATAAGAGACCATTTAGAGGAACTTGTTTTAAGTGTGGAGATGAAGGACAAAGACCATTTGAATGTCATCAGGGAAGTACAAGCAAGAAGGTAGGGAACAGTACAAGAACAACTTATATAGAAGAAGAACCTATTGGATCACCTAATTGAGTTGGAAAACCAAAGAAATGAGAATCATTAGTCATGAGGAGAGCACTATTTCAAGCAGAGACAAATGAGGAACCACCACAGAGAAAAAGTTTGTTCTAGACCAGATGCAAATCAGGAGGTAAATGTTGTAAGGTTATCATTGATAGTGGAAGTATTAATAATTTAGTTTGGGAGGAGATGGTGACTAAGGTGAACCTAGAGATATTGAAACACCCTAAGCCCTATAAGATAGCATGGATTCAGGATGAATACAAGGCACTGGTAAGTGAACAATGTTTGGTAAAATTTCATATTGGATCTTATCATGATGAAGTATTGTGTGATATTATGCCAATGGATGTATGCCATATATTGTTGGGTAGACCATGGTAGTATGATAGAAAAGCTATACATGATGGGAGAAAGAATACTCACACTATAGTATCTAATGGGAAGAAAATTACCTTGATACATTTGGAAGATGAACCTAAGAGTGAAGTATGTGAGAATGCTAGAATCTATTTAGTTGATGGAAGGAAATTTTTGGATAGTTTGAGACATGAGAACATGTGTTTTTCTTTGATCCCTAAAAAGCATGGAATGCTAAGTACATAAACTAAATAATCACAGCTAGAGGAGATAACTAAATTGTTGATAGAGTATGAAGACATCATATCAGCTAATGTACCTAAAAGATTGCCACCAATATGGAGTATTAGTCATCATATAGACCTTATACCTAGAGCTAGTTTGCCTAACAAAGTAGTACACCAGATGGCACCAGTAGAGAATGTAGAGCTGAATAGATAGATACAAGAATTGTTGAGGAAAGGATTGATCAGAGAAAGTTTAAGCCTTTGTGCAATACTTACAATGTTAGCACCGAAGAAAGATGGAGAATGGATGATGTGTATAGACTCTAGAGCAATCAATAAGATCATAGATAAGTATAGATTTCCATTTCCTAGGATGGATGGCATTATGGATTGTTCGAGTGGAGCAAATTATTTCACAAAGATAGACTCGAAGAGTGGATACCATCAGATCAAGACTAGAGAAGGAGATGAATGGAAGACTTCATTTAAGACAAATGAAGGATTGTATGAATAGTTAGTGATGCCTTTTGGATTGACTAATGCACTGAGTACTTTCATGAGGTTGATGAATGAGGTTTTGAAGAAATTCTTGGGTAAGTTTGTTATTGTATACTTGGATGATATTCTAATTTTTAGTAAGAAAAATGAACATTTGTGGCACCTTAGACAAGTATTGCAGAGATTGAGAGAAGATAAATTGTTGATAAACATCAAGAAATGTAGTTTCATGAAGGAAGAATTGGTATACTTGTGATCTATGTGAAAGGATAGAAGATGGAACCTGAGAAAGAGAAATTGTTGAGTGGCCAACACCTGAGAGTATTGGAGAAGTAAGATCATTTCATGGATTAGCTAGTTTCTACCGAAAGTTCATTATAAATTTTAGTTCAATATGCACACCTATGATAGAGATAATGAGAGGTGTCAGAAAGGACTTTAAGTGTACATTAGGAACAAATAAAAGTTTTGAATTGTTAAAGTAGAAAGTGACAAAGCAACCGGTATGAGCATTACCAGATTTCAACAAATTATTTCAAGTAGATTGTGATGCAAGTGGAAATGCAATAGGAGCAATGTTAAGTCAAGAAGGTAGACCAGTAGCATATATCAGTGAGAAATTGAATGATACAAGGAGAAGATATTTAGTTTATGATCAGGAATTACATGCCATAATTAAAGCTTTGAAGAAGTGGAGACATTACTTGTTGCCTAAGGAATTTGTGTTGTATATAGATCATCAGGCTTTACAGTATTTGAATAGTCAAGGAAAGTTAAATCAGAGACATATGAGATGGGTAGAGTTCATGTAGAGTTGCACATTTGTATTGAAGCATAGAAGTGGGAAGTCAAAAAAAGTTGCAGATGCATTGAGTAGAAGGAACTTGCTGATAGAGATGAGAGTAGAAGTATTAGGTTTTGAAGAGATGAAGCACATGTATGAAGGAGACCTTGATTTTGTAGAGCCATGGAAAGCATGTAAGGAACCTATTGTGACAGATACAAGTAAGTGGTTAGATTATTTCATTCAAGAGGATATGTTGTTCAGAGGAAATCAGTTGTACACACCTCAGAGTTCAATAAGAGACAATTTGATCAAGGGGAAACATAATGGTGAATTCGTAGGACATTTTGGAATTAACAAGGCAGTGGCTTTAATGAGTGAATATTATTTTTGGCCTCAAATATATAATGATGTAAGGAAGTTTGTGTAGAGTTGTAGAGTATGTCAAGGTGCAAAAGGGAGTAGTTAGAATACTAGTTTGTATAAATCTTTAATAGTACCAGAGAGACTTTGGGAAGACATAAGCATGGATTTCATATTAGGATTGCCAAGAACACATAGAGGACTTGATCCTATATTTGTAGTAGTGGACAGATTTTCAAAGATGGCACATTTCATATCTTGTAAGAAGACAATTGATGCAGTGCATGTTGTTGACCTATTTCTCAAGGAGATTGTGAGATTGCATGGATTACCTAAGAGCATAACTTCAGATAGGGATACAAGATTCATATGATACATTTGGCATACATTATGGAAGAAGATGAAGATAGATCTAAAGTTCAGTTCAACATTTCACCCATAGATAGATGGACAAACAGGAGTTTGGGAAACTTGTTGAGGTGTTTGGTAGGAGAGAAGATAGGAAATTGGGATCTAATTCTACAGAAAGAAGAGCTTGCATACAATAATTCAATGAATAGGAGTACAGGGAAGACACCTTTTGAGATTGTGACTAGAATGAAACCTAGAGGAGTTGCGAAGTTGAGGGATATTAGTAGGGAGAATAAGAGAAGTGCAGAGGCAGAAGAATTTGTAGGATACACGGAAACAATAAATAATCAGGTTAAGAAGCATTTGGAGGAGATGAATAGAAATTATAAGGAGCAAGTAGATGAGAAGAGGAGATGCAAAGAATTTTCAGCTGGAGATGACGTAATGGTATATTTGAGAAAAGAGAGATTTCCAGTAGGGACATATAACAAGTTGAAGATGAAGAAGTTTGGACCATGTAGGTACTCAGAAAATTTGATTCAAGAAATGCATATGAAGTGGAGCTACCAGAGACACTACGTATATCACCTATATTGAACATTGTAGACCTATATCAGTACCATGAAGGAGAATCAAGTGACAACATTGAAGATCATTTGAAGGATCGTTTACCAAAGCACCAACTAGAGAAGATAGAAGATATCTTGGACAATAGAGTTGGACATAGTACCCGAGGAAAGCAATACAAGGAATATCTAGTTAAGTGGAAAGGTAGACTAGAAGATGATTCAACATGGATATCTCAAGCTGAGGTAGACCGCCTTGGTTTTCCTCTAGCCCTAGCAAAGTAAGGGACTTAATTTTTCAACAACCCTAGGTGTTTGATGCAAGAGCATCCCAGGTTGCAGAGGAATCTTACATCAACCAAAAACATTTGCATTCTTTCTTTTCTTTCATTTTCAGTTGTAGTTTCAACATTTTGTATCGCATTTCACCCCATCTTGAGATTAGAGCTTGTAGAGTAGGACTTAGCATCTAGATATCATCATCTACATCATATCCAAAATTTAGGTCATTTGGACTTGTCTACTAAAAATTATTTCTATCAGAAGATCACCTATTTTCATAGAGTAAAGCATTCAGGAAGCCAGTCGAAGGAGAAGGTTTGCGGAGCACTTTTGTGACTTGTGGAGCTAAATAAAACATGTCACAAGGCACATAAGGATAAGATAAACCTTCCTTGAGGTCTACATCTTGATTCATGCATTTGTAGAGCATTACCATATGTTTAGGTCTGACCTATTTGTTTCTACACATTACATTCCTTCATTGGAGTTTGTAACCTTTCTTGGCTGATGTAGAGGATTTCCAAAGCTTGCAGATGATATATATAGTGTTGCATCAAAATATAAATTTCCTTGAAATCTAGATGCAACATGAAAAACTATAAAAATAGATAAATTCTAATGTTTGAAACTATTACAAACCCTAATATCAAATGCATCAACAAATAAAGATTAAAGATTAAACTATTGAAACCAAATAGAATAAATGTTACCCAATGTATGAATGTGGTTGCTCAGATTTTTACATAAGTCCAATGTGAAAATTCTCAGGGGGGAGTAATTAGGCAATAGATGGGTTTTTATAAACTTCAGATGAAAGTTGGTTTGGGTAGTTCAAAGATAGTTAAATAGTTAATTGAACAGTGGGTAAGTGCAAGAAGATGGGGGGCCAAAAAGGGGTCTTAAGTGGCCACTTTTTTTTTGAAATTAGGAAATGCTAGCCTTGGATGAGAAATTGAGCATAGTTACACTCAAAATTTGGAGATACAACCAAAACAATGTTCGTAGTCCTCTGAGTCTACTTTCTAAGCTACTATTTTTTTTTAAAATGGCATAGATTAAGGGGTTCAAAAGAGGGAGCCACAGAAATTGGTGTTGTTTCTGTCAAAAAAACATAACATAGCATGTTTTGTGGCTCCCTCAAAAGGTCAACTTTTTTTTGGTATTTTTAAAATCACTTCAGTGAGAAATTAGCTAATAGTATGTAGTTTATGCCTGATTTTTCTGATAATTTTTTGATGAATATTTGATTTTTTACTAATTTTCAAAGTGGACACATCCTAAAAAATAGAATTTTGGCCGTGCTACCCCTATAAATTTTGAAAACTAATTGAAAATCATTTTTTTCTTTTTTAAATATTTGTAGAGTGGAGTCTAGTTTCTAAATATGTAATTTTTTTGAAATTTTAATGAATAGTTAATTTACAATGAAAAAAAGACCAAAGAGTGGTTTTTGCCCAAAAACGGACACACAAAGAAAAGAAGTTAAAGATGAAAGGCTTAACATTGTTAAAATGTGAAAAAAATCACATCATCAAATAGCTAAGAGAAAGCTTAACATTACCCAGGTGTTTGATTTGTTTGACCTTGAAACATGTGCAAATCTAAGGGTTAGCACAAACAAAATTATGTGAAATCTTGAAGAATATGGAAAAACACGTCTGTGGATGTGGAAAAGGCACTCCAAGCCTTTGGGTTGGAAATCCAAAGCAAATCCCAAGCCCAAGGCTTGGGATTCCCAAAGCAAAACATAATGCGAGCACATCATAACATGCTCGCATTATTTTTTGCTTTGTATTTTTCCTTTTCCACAAAAGTTTGTGATGTTTGTCATGTTTGAAATAATGCGAGCATGTTATAATGCGCTCGCGTTACATTCCCATTAAAATTTTTTATGTTCAAGGCTATTAATCATGTATGTATGCATGTATGCCTATATGTATGTATGTATCTATGTATGCCTATATGTATGTATGCATAGTGTTGAGGGTAGAGGAGGGTAGAGATGGGAGTGAGCCAGATAGGGGAGGAGAGGGGTGGATAAGGATTGAGTGATTAAGGTTTAAGGTTGAGGTTTAAGCGTTTAGGGATAGGATTTAGAGTTTAGGGATAAGGGATTAGAGTTTAGGACCTTGAGGGATTAGGGTTTAGGGTTGAGGCTTTAGGGATAGTGTTTAGGGTTAAGGGTCGAGGGATTAGGGTTAAGGTAGAGTATTGAGGGTAGAGGGATTAGGGATAGGGTTTAGGGTTGAGGGATTAGGGTTTAAGGTATAGTTTAGTGGTTCTTGTGGATAAAGCCAGTAAACAATGGGAGATTATTTTCTTGTTTCATAACAATATACCTCCCCTAAGTGCGGGGTGGACAGTAAGAAATATAGATGTACCCCAATGCAAAGCTTTTCTCATAATGATCATCCTTCTGATTTCAACTATTAATTACTCACTGTGGATGTAGCATACGCAAAGCTTTTCTCATAGTGTGTACACCTATTGGCATAATGAACCCCAGATGGGCCAGAAAAACATGCCATATAACATTACTAACATTCAAAAAGTTCATAGCCATTTTTCTGACATATTCTTGCAACTCAAATATCTTTAAGAGAAGAGTGTCAAAAGTGATGGGTTTAACAACCTAACATAAGGCAAAGCCGTTTTGTTGGGTTTAGGGATAGGGTTTAGGGTTTAGGGTTGAGGGATTAGAGTTTAGGGTTGAGGGATTATGGTTTAAGGTATAGTGTTGAGGGTCGAGGGTTTAGGGATAGGGTTAGGGTTTAGGTTTGTCAGATTAGGGTTTAATGTTGAGATTTGAGGGTTGAGGGTTGAGGGTTTAGGGATAGGGTTGATGGTCAAGGGATTAGGGTTAAAGTAGAGTGTTGAAGGTAGAGGGATTAGGGTTGAAGGTTTAATGATTGAGGGTTGAGGCTTTAGGGCTGGGGGTTAAGGGATTGGGGTTTAAAATATAGTGTTGAGTGTTGAGGGTTTATGGATAGGTTTTAGGGTTTAATTTTTAAGAGTTAAGGGTTGAGGGATAGGGTTTAGGGTTTAGGGATAAGGGATTAGGGTTTAAGGTATAGTGTCAAGGGTTGAGGGTTTAGGAATAGGGATAGCATTTAGGGTTTAGGGTTTAGGGATTAGGGTTGAGGGTTGAGGGATTAGGGTTTAAGGTATAGTGTCGAGGGTTGAGGGTTTATTGATAGTGTTTAGGGTTGAGGGTTGATGGGGAGCACATAGTGGGAAATATAGACCAGGCCCTAATTCTTTACAACTCAACCGATTTTAACTTCGTCGGCCAAGTCTCTCATCCTTCTGCCAATGCCTCGATGGCATTTACCCTCAGTGAGATTTGTTCTATCGATGAACACTCACAATCTTTGGTCGATGCATTGATGAACCAACACAACAATACGTCGTTAGGGTTTTCAACTCACACACAGTCTGATCTACACTCTATGCCTAGCACATAGAGATGCTAGGGCATGCTAATGTGTACACTCCTCAGTCTAGGACATCTGCCCTGTCGAATAGGAAAACAAAATAGAAAATGAAAACAAATATTTATACAACGAAGTTGTTCCATTGATTTCAATAGAAATCTCACCAGTGGAATGCTTCATGACGACATATGGCAATAATGGAAAATGCAGAATGAATGGAAATCTACAGTTACATGATTTACAGTTATAAGAAAAAAAAATCAAACGGATAAAACAAAATTGCTTTATTTCTCCTGAGCACAGTACAATCACATTCGATCACACTACTTCTTTGATTAGATTACATTCAATGATCATTTGGTTCCTTCCTCAGGGTATTTATCAACTCACCCTGAGTAGTACCAAACTGACTCCAAGTAGCTGGGAGACACTACTACCTATTTTTGGCATTACGTGATTACAATGTGACAAATGTCCCCTAAGTCACTTGGGACTTACAAAATGAACCTAGATACAAACTAAAATTAAAATGTATTGGTCAAATAGACCTTATTACAAAAGAAAACAAGATTTTCTAGGTGCTCTTGCACCATACTCCCCAGGTGAAAGTTGTCTCAAGTCCTCTTAGAGACTAACTACTGCAAATCACCACCCTACTTCTTGATGTCTTCTTCCAGCATCCATGTGGCTTCTAAATCTAGAAGTCCTTGCCATTTGACTAGGTGCTCAAAATAGGTCTAATTTCTAGTCTTCTTTGCTATCCTACTATCCAAGATACACTCCATCTTTGGTGGTTCCTTAGGTGGTAAATGTTGTACCCACTCTACATTGTCTTGGATAGAATCTATTGTACCTTCACTTGTATCAGGACTCCTATATAATGTCATATCAGCAACATTAAATATAGGTGAAATAGAAATATCATCAGGGAGTTCAATTTTGTAAGCATTAGAACCATATTTCTCTAGAATCTGACAAGTTCCAATTTTTCTCATCATCAACTTGTTGTGTTTTCCTGTGAGTAGTCTGTTCTTATTGAGATGAACCATGACCATATCTCCTATTTGGTACTGCACATCTCTTCTTCTTTGATCCACTCTAGCCTTAATCTTCTGACTGTTCTGGTGTAGAGTATCTTTGACTTGTTGATGGATCTTTGTCATAGCCTCTGCAAATGTATCATCATGTCCACTCCATTTGTCCAACCCTTGAACATCTCTTAATTCAAAAATTCCTCTAGGATGACTACCATAAACAACTTCAAAAGGACTTAGACCTATACTTCTATTTGTAGAGTCATTATAGGCATACTCTACTTGTGGGAGTACCACATCCCAACTACTGTCATGTTCTTTTGTCAAACATCTCAGCAGATTACCTGATGACCTATTCACAATCTCAGTTTGGCCATCAATCTGAGGATGATAGGTTAAACTAAAAGACAAATTTGTACCCAATCTTTTCCACAAGGTTCTCCAGAAATGTCCCACAAATTTGTTGTCTCTGTCAGATACAATACTCAAAGGTAACCCATGAATCCTAACAATTTCTTTAAAGAACAAACCTGCAATGTAACTAGCATCATTGGTTGTCTTACAAGGAATAAATTGTGCCATTTTGCTGAATCTATCTACCACAACAAACACACTGTCATAACATGTCCTTGTCTTGGGTAGTCCCATCACAAAATCCATACTCAAACTTTCCCAAGGTCTGTTTGGTCTGGGCAAAGGTTGGTACAATCCTGCATTGGTCGAGACTCCCTTTGCTCTCTGGCAAATCATACAATTCTCAACAAACCTTCTGATATCAGATTGCATCCTTGGCCAAAAGTAAAATCTTCATACAAGATCTAAGGTCTTATTGATCCTAAAATGTCCTCCTAAACCACCACAATGTTTCTCCTTCACAATATTATCCCTCATTGAACACTTCGGGATACATAGTTGACTACCTTTAAACAAAAGTCCATTCTGCAATGTATAATCTGAAAATTCATTGTGGAAAGCATTGGCAAACTCACTGCATACCCTGTAAATCTCCTTAAAATCCCAGTCCTCTTCATACAATCCTTTGAGTGACTCAACACCCATGCTTTTTAGCTACACTTC
The DNA here is from genome assembly GCA_027924645.1 of Cunninghamia lanceolata. Classification (NCBI taxonomy): domain Eukaryota; kingdom Viridiplantae; phylum Streptophyta; class Pinopsida; order Cupressales; family Cupressaceae; genus Cunninghamia; species Cunninghamia lanceolata. Next base: position 23,635,336 of record BSBN01000377.1, on the reverse strand, counting down.
TCGCACTATCAACACCCTTCTGCTTAGAGCATCAACAACCTTATTGGTTATTCCCTTCATATGTTTGATGATGAAGGTGTATGCTTGAAGACTTTCCACCCATTTCATGTGTCTATGGCTGAGCTTTTCTTGTCCATTCAAAAAATTGAGAGCATGATTGTCAGTGTATACAATAAATTCCTTAGGAAGCAAGTAGTGCCTCCATTTTTTCAGAGCTTGTACCATAGCATACAACTCTAAATCATAAGAGGAGTATTTCCTCTTGGCTTCATTTAACTTTTCACTAAAGAAGGCTACTGGTCTGCCTTCTTGGCTCAACACTGCTCCTATGGCTAGTCCACTTGCATCACATTCAATTGTGAAGACCTTATTGAACTCAGGTAACACTAAAATAGGGAATTTAGCAACTTTTTGTTTCAAACTTTCTAAGCTCCTATCCGCTTCTCTCGTCCACACAAACTTCATCTTACCTTCACCCTTGATGGTCTCCAACATAGGTGCACAGATGTCACTATAGTTCTTAGTGAATTTCTTGTAAAATGTGGCCAAACCATGGAAACTTATGACTTATCCTATTGTCCTAGGTGTAGGCCAATTCAAAATGTGGCCAAACCATGGAAGGATCCATTTTCAAATCACCCTTAGAGATGACAAAACCTAGGTACACCAATTCTTGTTTCATGAAGTCACACTTTTCCAAGTTTATCAGTAACTTCTGATCTTGCATCCTCTTCAAGACTATCTCCAAATGTTTCAAGTGCTCTTCCTTGCTCTTACTGAACACCAAAATATCATCAAGGTAGACTACCACAAATTTTCCTATGAATTCTGGCAACACCTCATTCATCAACCTCATAAAAGTGCTAGGGGCATTTGAAAGACCAAATGGCATCACAAGCCACTCATACAACCCTTCATTGGTTTTAAAATTTGTCTTCCACTCATCCCCCTCTCTTATCCGTATCTGATGGTACACACTCTTCAAGTCTATTTTGGAGAAATAAGTAGCCCCTCCCACACAATCCATTAGATCTTCTATTCTAGGAATAGGAAACCTATACCTGATGGTTATCCTATTTATTGCCCTAGAATTAGTACACAGTCTCCATTTTCCATCTTTCTTTGAGGCTAAAATAGTAGGTATTGCACATGGGCTAAGACTCTTCCTTATCAATCCTTTATTTAGGAGTTCTTGAACTTGATTTGCTATCTCTTCATTCTGCTGTGGGGTCATTTTATATGCTACCTTATTAGGAAGGACTGCTCCTAGTATGAGGTCTATCTAATGGCTAATATCTTTGACTGGTGGTAGGGAATCAGGTATATCTTTTACAATCACTCCTTTGTAACTCTCAAGCAAATCCCTGACCTCCTTAGGTCCTACTTCTCTCACACTTTTCTTCTTTTCCCCCTTAGGATTCACAATCAAAGAAAAACCTACTCCATCACCTTCCTTGAGTGTATCCATGATATCCTTTTCTCCTACCAGCATTACACTAGACCCTACATGCTATGGATCCTCTTCTACCAATGATTGTATCCCATAAGTCATACCATCCTTTTGGAATGAGTAAGCATTCTTTTCTCCATCATGATGAGCCTTACTATCAAACTGCCATGGTCTGCCTAACAAAAGATGGCAAGTATCCATTGGAAGGATGTCACACAAGATTTTATCTCTATACCCCCTAATACTAAATTCTACCCATGCTTGTTCATTGATGAGTATGTGTTGCCCCTTGTTCAACCAACTAACTTTATAAGGACTACTATGGGGTATCTTTTCTAACTTAAACTTATTCACTACTTCCAAAGATATAATGTTATCAGTAGAACCAAAATCAATAATGACTTTACAAACCTTACCTTGGATCTTACAGTTGATTCTAAATAAACCCCTTCTTTACGATGGTTCAACCTGCATTGGTTCCTTGAGCAATGTCCTCTTGAGCATTAGACTTTCTCCCGTTTTTGATGCTAGATTCACTTTAGGAGATGTCACACTCCTTGCATCTTCTTGAATCAAGGTGGTTCTCTTCTCACTACCATGAGAAGTTGAGGCCTTCTCTGGACACTTGTATGCCAAGTACCCTATCTGATTATAGTTATAACATCTCATATTGGAGAATTTGGATCCTCTACTTGATCCATTTGTCCCACCTCTTCCATTATGCCTTCTTCCTTGATAGCCTCCTTTGTTACTTGAGTCTCCAACTTGCTCAGCTTGGTTAGACTCACCACTAGGCCTCTGGTTAGGACTTCCTCTTCCAAAACTACCTCTGCCTCTAAAATTCCTTCCACCTCTACCTCTATTATTCTACTCATTCTTCTTCTTTATCTTCTCTTTAGCCCTTAAGGCCATTTGGAAACACTTGTTCACTGTTTCTAGTGCTAAGATGCTGATCTCATCTTGGATGTTCATCCTTAGGCCATTCAAATACCTGGCCACCTTCTCTGACTCTTCTTCTTGTCTCTTTGATCTAAGACTAAGTTTATTAAACTCTCATGTGTATGCATTCACATCAAGGTCTCTCTGTCTAAGGTTCTACAATTTCTTATACATCTACACATCATAGTCCAGGGGTAAGAATTGTGCCTTGATTTTGGTCTTCATCCTTTCCTAGGAGGTTATCATATTTTTCCCCTCCTTGACTCTCTCTCCTTGTTCATAATTCCACCATGCAAGAGCAGATCCCTTCAATCTTACCTTTGCCAACTTAACCCTCTTATCATCAGGGACTTCTTTCTATTCGAAATGATTGTTCAATGCCTCAATCTAGTCAATCACCTCTTTAGTTTCCATAATTCCACTATACATAGGTAACCCATCTATGGTGTCCCTATTGATTAACTTTAATGTATTTAAAAATGCCCTCTGGTCTGCTGGTATCTCCTCTATCTTTTTACTAGTTTCAGTAATTTTCGCATTGCCTTCATCGCTATCATTTTCATCTTCCCTATCTTTACCTTTGGACTACTTGAACTCTCCCAACTTGGATGTAAGCATCTCCTCAATCAGCTTCTTGACAGTGTCTTGCGAGATACTTTTGGGAGGCATCCTCTCTGCCTTTGTCTCGCTTTCTTTGTCTGACATAAACATTCATAGATAGCACCCAAATGCCAACACTCCTACAAATCCTCAATTTGACTTGCAGCCCAAATCTTTTTCCAAGCTATGATACCAATATGATGGGGAGCACACAGTGGGAAACACAAACCAAGCCCTAATTCTTTGCAGTCGACAACTCAACCGATTTTAACTTTGTTGGCCAAGTCTCTCATCCTTCTGCCAATGCCCCAATGGCATTTACCCTCAGCAAGACTTGTTCTGTCGATGAACACTCACAATCTTTGGCCAATGTGCTGACGAACCAACACAATGATATGCCGTTAGGGTTTTCAACTCAGACATAGTCTGATATACACTCTATGCCTAGCACATAGAGATGCTAGGGCATGCTACTGTGCACACTCCTCAGTCTGGAACATCTGCCCTGTCGAACAGGAAAACAAAACATAAAATGAAAACACATATTTATACAATGAAGCCATTCCACTAATTTCGACAGAAATCTCACTAGTGGAATGCAGAATGAATGGAAATCTACAGTTACATGATTTACAGTTATAAGAAATAGAAATCAAATGGACAAAATAGAATTGCTTTATTTCTTCTGAGCACAATACAATCACATTCGATCACACTACTTCTTTGATCAGATTACATTCGATGATCATTTGGTTCCTTCCTCAGGGTATTTATCAACTCACCCTGAGTAGTACCGAACTGACTCCAAGCGGATTGGAGATCATTCCAAGCGGCTGGGAGACACTACTACCTATTTTTGACATTATTGCTATTTTTGGCATTATGTGATTACAATGTGACAGATATCCCCTAAGTCACTTGGGACTTACAAAATGAACCTAGATACAAACTGAAATGAAAATGCATTGGTCAAATAGACCTTATTACAAAACAAAACATGATTTTCTAGGTGCTCCTGCACCAAGGGTTAAGGGATTAGGTTTTAGGGTTGATGGATTAGGGTTTAACGTATAGTGTTGAGAGTTGAGGGTTTAGGGATAGGGTTTAGGGTTGACAGATTAGAATTTAATGTTGAGGTTAGGGTTAGAGTGTCGAGGGTAGAGGGATTAGGGCTAGGGTTTAGGGTTGAAGGTTTAAGGATTGAGGGTTGAGGGTTTAAGGCTTAAGATATAGTGTCAAGTGTTGAGGGTGTGGGGATAGGGTTTAAGTTTTAAGGGTTAAGGGTTGAGGGATAGGGATTAGGGTTTAAGGTATAGTGTTGAGGGTTGATGGTTTAGGGATAGGGTTTAGGTTTGATGGATTAGAGTTTAGGGTTGATGAATTAGGGTTTAATGTTGAGGGTTGAGGGTTGAGGGTTGAGGGTTGAGGGTTGAGGGATTAGGGTTAAACAAGAGTGTCGAGGGTAGAGGGATTAGGGATAGGGTTTAAGGATTTAGGGTTGAGGCTTTAGGGATGAGGGTTAAGGGATTAGGGTTTAAGATATAGTGTCGAGTGTTGAGCGTGTAGGGATATGTTTTAGGGTTCAAGTTTTAAGGGTTAAGGGTCGAGGGATTGGAATTAAGGGTTTGACGTTGAGGGTTGAGTACATTGAGGTTCGAGGGTTAAGGGTATAAGGATTAGGGATAGGGTTGGAGGGTTTAGGGATAAGGGATTAGGATTTAAGGTATAGTATCGAGCCCATTGAGGGTTTAGGAATACAGATAACATTTACAGTTTAGAGATGAGGGATTAGAGTTGAGGGATGATGGATTAGGGTTGAGGGTTGAGGGATTAGGGTTTAGGGATAAGGTTTAGGGTTAAGGGTTGAGAGAATAGGGTTTAAGGTATAGTGTTGAGGGTTTAGGGATAGAGTTTAGGGTTGAGGGATTAGAGTGAAGGGTTGAGCGATTAGGATTTGACATTAAGGGTTAAGGGTTAAGGCTTTAGGGTTTAGGGTTTAGGGATAGGGTTGAGGGTCGAGGGATCAAAGTTAAGGGTTGAGGGATTAGGGTTTGATGTTGAGGGTTGAGGGTTGAGCTTCGAGGTTCAAGGGTTTAGGGATAGGGTTGAGGGTCGAGGGATTAGGGTTAAATTAGAGTGTGGAGGGTATAAGGATTAGGGATAGGTTTGGAGGTTTAGGGATAAGAGATTAGGGTTTAAGGTATAATATCAAGCCCATTGAGGGTTTGGGAATAGGGATAGCATTTAGGGTTTAGGGATGAGGGATTAGAGTTGAGGGATGACAGATTAGGGTTGAGGGTTGAGGGATTAGGGTTTAGGGATAAGGTTTAGGGTTGAGGGTTGAGGGATTATGGTTTAAGGTATAGTGTTGAGGGTTTAGGGATAGAGTTTAGGGTTGAGGGATTAGAGTGAAGGGTCGAGGGATTATGATTTGACATTGAGGGTTAAGGGTTGAGGCTTTAGGGTTTAGGGTTTAGGGATAGGGTTAAGGGTCAAGGGATCAGAGTTAAGGGTTAAGGAATTTGGGTTTGACGTTGAGGGTTAAGTGCATTGAGGTTCGAGGGTTAAGGGTTTCAGGATAGGGTTGAGGGTCGAGGGATTAGGGTTAAAGTAAAGTGTTAAGGGTATAAGGATTAGGGATAGGGTTGGAGGGTTTAGGGATAAGGGATTAGGGTTTAAGGTATAGTATCAAGCCCGTTGAGGGTCTAGGAATAGGGATAGCATTTAGGGTTTAGGGATGATGGATTAGAGTTGAGGGATGATGAATTAAGGTTAAGGGTTAAGGGATTAGGGTTTAGGGATAAGGTTTAGGGTTGAGGGTTGAGGGATTACGGTTTAAGGTATAGTGTTGAGGGTTTAGGGATAGGGTTTAGGGTTGAGGGTTGAGGTTCAAGGGTCGAGGGTTTAGGGATAGGGTTGAGGGTCGAGGGATTAGGGTTAAAGTAGAGTGTGGAGGGTATAAGGATTAGGGATAAGGGATTAGGGTTTAAGGTATAGTATCAAGCCCCTTGAGGGTTTAGGAATAGGGATAGCATTTAGGGTTTAGGGATGAGGGATTAGAGTTGAGGGATGACAGATTAGGGTTGAGGGTTGAGGGATTAGAGTTTAGGGATAAGGTTTATGGTTGAGGGTTGAGGGATTAGGGTTTAAGGTATAGTGTTGAGGGTTTAGGGTTGAGGGATTAGAGTGAAGGGTCGAGGGATTAAGATTTGACATTGAGGGTTGAGGGTTGAGGCTTTAGGGTTTAGGGTTTAGGGATAGGGTTGAGGGTCGAAGGATCAGAGTTAAGGGTCGAGGGATTAGGGTTTGATGTTGAGGGTTGATTACATTGAGGTTTGAGGGTTAAGGGTTTCGAGATAGGGTTGAGGGTCGAAGGATTAGGGTTAAAGTAGAGTGTCGAGGGTATAAGGATTGTGGATAGTTGGAGGGTTTAGGGATAAGGGATTAGGGTTTAAGGTATAGTATCATGCCCATTGAGGGTTTAGGAATAGGGATAGCATTTAGGGTTTAGGGATGAGGGATTAGAGTTGAGGGATGACATATTAGGGTTGAGGGTTGAGGGATTAGGGTTTAAGGTATAGTGTTGAAGGTTTAGGGATAGGGTTTAGGGTTGAGGGATTAGAGTGAAGGGTTGAGGGATTAGGATTTGATGTTGAGGGTTGAGAGTTGAGACTTTAGGGTTTAGGGTTTAGGGATAGGGTTGAGGGTCAAGGGATTAGAGTTAAGGGTTGAGAGATTAGGTTTTGACGTTGAGGGTTGAGGTTCGAGGGTTGAGGGTTTAGGGATAGGGTTGAGGGTTGAGGGATTAGGGTTAAGGTAGATAAGGAGTGACTGAGAGAAATAGAGAGGGGAGAGGTAGAGAGGTGAGGGGGAGAGATAAGTGAGATATAGAACATGAGCTAATGGAACTAGAGGTGAGATATTGTAAAGGTACTATCAAAGGTGACATAGCTAAAATATTTATGGATCAATCTATAGTAGGACAAAATGCGAGCACGTTATAAGGCGCTCGCATTTTGTCCTGCTATAGAAATGGTAAAAAAGTGTTGATCCCCGTGATCCAGGCCCACATGCTTTGTTTTCATATTGATTTTGTGCTTGCTCTGACAAAAAAGAAGTGCTTTCATGCTATTGGGAAGTTCACATGCACATTTTACACATTCTACCACCTTTGCATGATCTTTCCACCACCTTTTCTTCTTTGCCAACTTGAGAAGGAGGAAATAACATAGTTTTCACTCCAAGTTTCATATATATCTATTCAAGTTTCAATTTTTGTAGTGTTGCAATGATAATTGTGATTCAATTTTAGGAATTTAACATTATAGATTGGTTAATAGTATTGTTGTTAGTAATTATATTTGAGTGTTATTCAATTTAAAATTGCAAGTGGTGAAAAACTCAAATTGTTGAGGAGTTTGATGCAAGAAGAAAAAAACACTACATAATTGGGTACTCTCTCCATTTGAATCTTCATTTTTTAGGTATGTCAAGTCTTTACATGCATGTTCTTTTATATTTTCCTTAATTCTATTTGAATTAATTTATCATGCTTTATCATACATGTTTAAAATAGACACATTCCCAATCAAGAAAGCACCTACAATCTCACATGATGCCATGTATATTTTCTACACTTGGGCTCTTTAATAATTATGTGTAATAAATAGATCTTAACATACCATGATGTCAAACTATACAAGAATAAATCCTTACAAAATAATAAAAATACAATCCCACTATTATATTGTATTCATTTCTTAGGAACTAATATTGGTATCTTTATCATGCTACAGATAAATTCTCCATCATGTCGAAGAAACGATCAAGAATTAAACCAACACAGGAAGAGATAGAAGCTAAGAATGCAAAGAAAGTAGTGGCTATGAGGGAACTTCATGAGAAGAGGAAATTGGACATGGTAAATGAAGACATGCCAATTGAAGAGGAACCACAACCATCACAAAAAGATATGGTATTAGCGGCACAAAGAGAATGAATGCAAAAACTTAGTGCTATGAGAGATTTGAATACCATAGTTGGAGACATGTCCTCTATCTCAAGTCAACATGTAGGGACACCATCTACCACATCTCAAGTTGAGAGTACATCATCACTCACATGCGATGAAGGAGGTATGCCATTGTTCCCACCTCAACCTCAAGGTATGTCATCTATTCCATCTTTGATCGAAGGTATGCCATCTAGTCCATCTCATTTAAATATTGATGAAATTCCTAATGTTGAGATGAATTTACCTAACTTAACACCACCTAGAATTTTGCATAGAAAGCCAAAGTATTTGATTGATATTGAAGAGAATATTTTGCAGACAATGGAAGGTAAGATTCCAAAATGTACTTGTAGAAGATATGCTCATAAGATTTGGAGATTGTTTTTTGAAAAGTTAAATGAGACTGCAAGATGTCAACTATTCATTGAAAAGATGCGAAGTATAAAGTATAGGTCCATCATGAAGATTCTTGGGTTGAGAACATCAGAGGCTTCAAGTGAAAAATCTATTGTCAAGAATCTAATGAGTGTGTATGAGAGTGTGGGTAACACCTCACGCACAAAAGATAGTAATGCAACACAGCGTGTGATTACATTGACTATAGTAAGTAGTCAAATGAGGTAAGCTCGTCTCATTAGAAAGATGAGTCAAGAATTGAGAATTAATAGGAAACTTTATCAAGAGCCATTGGAAGACACCAAAGAATTGAGGACACTAATGCCAATTAATTATGGGCATTCTCAAGGAGACTACCACGAAAAGATAAACAAATTGTTGAAGCATTGAGATCACTAATTGAAGACTTTTGCAAGAATTACATAAGGGTATCTTTGAATCAAAGGGATGTGGTAAGAAGGAGAATCGGTAGTAGAACCATGAGCCACATCCAAAGCATTTTTTGGATGAGACTCAAACACAGTTTTATAGTAAATTTCTTGAGAAGTATCCTCAAATTAAAATTTGTCAAAGATATTTTTAAATGCTAAAACCTTTCTATGTCAAGATAAATCACACACGCACTACTTGTTGTTGTAGATTACATATTGAATTTTCTAACCATTTTGATGTATATAGGTCTATATGTTTAGATATGCATACTAACAATATTTTGCAGGCTTGTGCCATACGTGCCCCACCAACATCTTCAAGAGACTTCATATCAAGAATTTTATGTGAAAGAGATGAAGGTCAAATATTCTACAAGAAATTATGCTTGGATGGCACATGTCATTGTTGCGGTGGCTTGCAAGATTTGCCAATATGTGAACATATGGAAATAACACATGTGGCGAACTAGTAGAGTTTGGCAAGTATAAAATAGTGGCATACAATATAAAAGATGGTAAAGAAGCAAAGAGGTGGGAATTGGTTATTGAAAAGATTCCAGTGTATCAGTTTATGCCTATATTTTCTGACAACATAGTATATGAGTATGCAAGACATGCCCATAGAGCTTGATGGTTGGACTTGCAATTCAAGTTATGTAAGGACACATTTTCGGTTGGTAGCATTATTTTAGTCGTCAACTTTGCAAAGAACTATAGTCTACAGCCACATCATGAGGTGCAATCACAATATTACAACTCCACATAGGTTTCTATATTTGTGCACATCGCATTCAGTCATGTGAATGATAGTACAGAGGATGATAGAAAGATCATAAGGGAGTATAATTTCTATATTAGTGATGATCGTACACATTCTACAGAGTTTGTGCAAGGTTGCTTTTAGGTGTTCTACAATGATTTGGCTATAAGGGGCATATCGTTCAGTCAACATATCATATGGTCAGATAACTGTGCGTCACAATTCAAGAACTCGTGGAATTTCTATTGGTTGAGTAGGAGGCATGACTTTATAGGTATTCAACATATGTGGAACTTTTGTGAGGTCGGGCATGAAAAGGGGGAGCATGATGGTGTAGGAGCATGTATCAAAAGAGCCATAGCACGAGAAGAGTTAAAGTATAAAGACAATGCAAAGTTGACAGATGCAAAATTGATTGTTGAGTGGTGTAATGCTTCCATGGGTCCAGGTAATGAAGGTAAGTCTTCAGTCAATAGATTTTTTTGGTTGATAGATGATACTAACATTGCACCATATGAGGACTATTCTACACTGATAGGATCAAATGAGATGCACTCTTTTAGAAGCTCAATTGTGGGTTCATAGAGTATCCATATGCAAAAGATGTCATGCTTTTGTTCTTCCTATACAATTCAAGTCTGGGATGAGTGCGAATCAAAGGAGTGGGTTGACGAATGGAAGTTAAGTTATCTTAGCCCACTTGATATGTATCGACCCCCGACGGCACTGGAAATAACATAGATGGAATCATCAATTGACTTTGACCACATATCAGATTTAGTTAAACCAAGTAATATAGGGCACGTATATGTATCTAATTTCATCTAGTTCAACCAGGTAATGTCATCTTACTTTGTAGTGTTTTTGTAATGTTGACTAATTTCATCTAATTTACTACACATATCAATGTAGGGCATGTATATGCAGTTATTGCAGATGAAGATAATGAAGAGGGAATAGATTATCACTTATGTCATTGTGTTGAGGGCAAAAAGAAATTGGAGGCCCCACTTACAGATGGAGAAAACATCGAATACGCTACAGGCTCAGTGGTTATTATTGGAACATGGCTTAGAAGGTACCCACATAAGAGTGTTAATGTTTGGCTATTTTAGGACTTTGACATGCAATCAAAAGAATCTTCATTACTCAAACCTTGTTGTGGCATCCAATGTTCATTTGATAAAGTATCGGGGTAGACCTTTGAACAAAATCTTGTGGAAGGTGTGTGAGTCTGACCATGAAGCAATACGTGACACAATAAAGAGTATAGCAGACCCTGATGGTTCATTGGATTAATTTGTAAGTATTCACATTTATTTTGTAAAGTCATGTTACATTGAGTTGTAAGTATGCACATTAATTTGTAAGGTTTGTCTTTTTTTTATTTCCTGCTGCATTTTTACACATATACACATTTTTAGATCATCATGTTATGCATTTTTGGTGTCCTACTCCTGATGCGACCAAACTGATAGTTCCAACGCATCTAGATGTGTATGATTAGGCTAGGCATTGTTCTGTTTTTCACCCAAACATGTCGAAACAGTCCGAGCTACATTGTACCGACAATATCCCTTAAGAGTCCAAAGTGCAAAAAGGAAGCAATCTTTGATGAGATGTTACTCAAAAAATGTGTCACTTAGAAACATTCTGTCTAAGACAACATGATCATGTAGAATGCCTCTACAATAACCTCTCTTAGTTTTTTATATCTCTGAGGCATTTGCCCGTGGTGAAAGGTTTTCTACTGCCCCAAAAATCGTTAGAAGGAGGCAATGTAAAGTTGCAAAGGGGTGTAACTTTTGTTCTTCTCCTTGTGTGGCCAAAATAATAGTTCCAATACATCTGGATGGGTACGTTTACACTAGGCATGGTCCTGTTTTTCACCCAAACATGTCAAAACAGTCTGAGCTACATTGTACCGACGATATTCCTGAAGAGTCCTAAGTGCAAAAAGGCAATAATCTTTGACGAGATGTTACTCAAAAACTATGTCACTTAGAAATATTTTGTCTAAGGCAATATGATCATGTAGAGTGCCTCTACAATAACCTCTCTCAGTTTTTTATATCTCTGAGCTATTTGCCCGTGGTGAAAGGTTTTCTGCTGCCCCAAAAATCATCAGAAGGAGGCAGTATAAAGTTGCAAAGGGGTGTAACTTTTATTCTGCTCCTGATGCAACCAAACTGACGATTCCAACGTATTTGAATAGGTACATTTACGCTAGGCATGGTCCTTTTTTTCACTAAAACATGTCGAAACAGTCCAAGCTACATTGTATTAACAATATCCCTAAAGAGTCCAAAGTGCAAAAAGGTAGCAATCTTTGATGGGATGTTACTTGAAAATTGTGTCACTTAGAAACATTCCGTCTAAGACAACGCGATCATGTAGAGTGCCTCTACAATAACCTCTCTCAATTTTTTATACCTCTAAGTCATTTGCCCGTGGTGAAAGTTTTTCTGCTGCCCCAAAAATCGTTAGAAGGAGGCAGTGTAAAGTTGCAAAGTGGTGTAATTTTCGTCCTGCTCTTGATGCGACCAAACTAACTATTCTAACATGTCTAGATGGGTACATTTACACTAGGCATGGTCCTTTTTTTCACCCAAACATGTCGAAACAATCTGAGCTACATTATACCGATGATATCCCTGAAGAGTCCAAAGTGCAAAAAGGTAGCAATCTTTGATGAGATGTTATTTGAAAACTGTGTCACTTAGAAACATTCTATGTGAGGTAACGTGATCATGTAGAGTGCCTCTACAATAACCTCTCTCATTTTTTTATATCTCTGAGGCATTTGCCCGAGGTGAATTGTTTTCTGCTACCCCAAAACTCGTCAGGAGGCAGTGTAAAGTTGCAAAGGGGTGTAACTTTCATCCTGCTCTTGATGTGACCAAATGAACTATTCCAACATGTCTGAATGGGTATATTTATGCTAGGAATGGTCCTTTTTTTACCCAAACATGTTGAAACAGTCTGAGCTACATTGTACCGACAATATCCCTGAAGAGTCCAAAGTGCAAAAAGGAAGCAATCTTTGACGAGATGTTATTCAAAAACTGTGTCACTTAGAAATATTTTATCTAAGGCAATGTGATCACGTAGAGTGCCTCTACAATAACCTCTCTTGATTTTTTATATCTCTAAGGTGTTTGCTTGTGGTGAAAGGTTTTATGCTACCCAAAAAATCATCAAAAGGAGGCAGTGTAAAGTTGTAAAGTGGTGTAACTTTCATTCTTCTCCTCATGTGGCCAAACTGACAGTTTCAACGTGTCTAGGTGCCAATGTGAGGTTGTTTTGATGGAAAAGGGTGCCTTGATTCATGATGTTGAATCTCCTTCTTTCCAGGCACCAAAATGGATAGTTTAGACAAGAAAAGGCGCCTTAGTATACTTAGCTCATTTCTTGGCAATTTGATGGCTTCAATCACTTGTTCAAACCTATAGGAGACCATTTTACACTTAGATGCTAGATCTTAGGATTTATACACAAAATGAGGTTATTTAGACACAAAAGTGTGCCTCCATACAAGATGCTTATTCTCCCTCCACATAGGTGCTCATTCATGATGATCCAAATGAAAATAGGTGCCTAGACTTCCTTTGGTAAGATTTAGTCATTTTGAAGGTTCTAACACTAGGCACTATAGTTGGAAGTGATTTGAAGTTTATTTTCCTCTAGGCACCCAAAATGGATGGTGGAGACAAGAAAAGGCACCTAGGCTTCTTTTGATGATTTTTAAAGTCTTCCTAAGTTATATAATGTTATATTGACCCTTAGGCACAAATGGATGATCTAGGATGACTCTAGGCGCATATCCAAGGTGATATCTTTCTAGGCACAATCTTCACTAAGTTTAGACTTCACTTTACATCAAGGCGCCAAAATGGATAGTTTAGAGAGAGGCAAAAATGCTCCTAGAGGTATGATGCTCAGTTTGATGTGTTTGATCAACTTTGATAATCAAGATGAATTGCCTCCCTTAAGGTGCCCTCCTTTATACTTTGAAACATCCTTTCAATATCAAGGTGCAATTTTTAGGTTGTTTGGATGATGAAAGGTGCCTTGAGTTCTAGGTGGAGTTTTGAGGTTGTGCAAGTAGAGAAATGCACCTAAGGTCTTAAAGCAAATTTGCACCTAAAACTAAAAATCCCTGAGGTATGACTTATGGAAGCCTATAGCCCCAATTTTATGTTGCATATTAAAATTAGGTAAGACTCAATGTAATCTCATAACCTCACCTTATATGCAAGAGGAATTACATTTAATAACCACAATGGTCATCCAGTGCTCATAAGCATATGATTTTGACTATCTTATTCAAAACAAAAAACATACTCTTTGCATCCCAATATGGTATAATAACAAGAAATTAAGAAATATTTTCAATTGACCAACTCATAAAGAATATGAATCAGCATACTCATTTGAATATTTTCAATTGAGCAACTCATAAAGAATATTAATATTTTATGTTCAACATGATGATTCATTTTTTTTTTAAATACAATTTTTATCTCTTAGTTCCAAAATGAGGTTTAGGTGATACTTGAATAACAATAGCTAGCTTATTAGATCAACAAACATCCTATGTAATACAATTGGACTTTAAATATTTGAAGTAGCCATCTACAAATATCCATTCAAATGTGGATTTATAATGCAAGTATGGATGCCATCAATAAAAAAGATTTGTATTAACCAATTATCCATATAGGCATACATCAATATTTGTCGATATAAGTATAACATATATACAAAATAGCCATATAGGCTTACAAGAATGCCATATAGGCATACAATATCAACTATATGCAATACAAAATATATGTCCACAAATGCCATATAGGCATACAACAAAGGAACACAATAAAAAGTCATTCCCCTCTGGCTAGTGAAAAGAATAGATCATGGGTAGCCTTTGATCTTCTAGGGGATGGAGATGCGCATGTGGGTGGTCTACTACAAACTCGAGGGATGCACCTCCTATTTAGTTCTTCCTACATCTTTTGTTACAATAAAAAGCATAGGCATTAATAAATAGAAATTACATGTTATAAAAATGAAACATTTAACAAAATTATCACTTACCACTACCATAAAATCTATCTCCTCACTTGCCTCAATAGCAGGAATAGGCCGTGGTGATGTCATGTCCTATAGAAACCATCCAGATAGAAATTAAACTTCAAATCAATAATCTTTTGATTTTTCAAAAATAAATAACTATAACAATGAATGTAAATTAAAATTTACTAATCTACCTCATACCCCTGTCAATGCCATGGAACTATGAATCCCAGAGGTCACACCATGCTCCATTGCCCTATGAACATCGGGAGGTGTCTGTGTAGCTTGCATCATCTAGAAATAAAAGAATATTATTCAATTATGGAAACTATAATAGTGATGCAAATCATGGCTCCTAACATACACACACATTCATCTAAATATGGAAGTACACACAATAAAGCACACAAGTCACATACAAAAATCTAGTCAGTAGAATTTATTCATTAAACTATTTATTTTATTACCTCCGTGAAGCTTTAAAGTCCACCACCACTGGCAGGTGTTGCCGTGAAATCTCCAATATTAACCTATTCAACATCCAAAATCAGATATTAGAATACCATTCATATAACGATGCTATTCACATGTAATATTTATAATTGTTTACTAGTTACATACCTTGACAGTAGATGATCTAGTGTAATATGCAGGTGGAGAACCACTAAAAACTGCATCAACGCTATGACCCTGAAATTTCATTAAAATCATCAAACTAAATTACTTAATCTTGCATTTCAAAAATGAAATTTAATAAATTAAATTCAATAAACTTGGTAATATTTACCTAAGTATCAAGACCAAAAGTCTCACTCAGGAGGGTATCTGTCATCACCATCTGCTCAACTGTAGATGTAGCCTATGCACCTGCATCCTGACTATCCATGGGGTCATAACCACTGACTCACAAGTCTGACAAGCATGGGGTGGGACCCTACTCCTCACACTATCTCCCAACCCACTCTGTGCTGTAGGAATGGCATGCTCTATGATGTTCTGGATCAAGGCACTAATGGACTGAAGTGTATCAACCTCAACACTCTCCTTCACAATGGAAGGGATAGAAACATGCTCATGGGATGGTCTGCTGATTACTCATCTCACTACCCACTATGGGTCAACACGTGCCCCTGGTCTATCTTGTGCTGACCCCACACCTCTACCCTAGAAGTCCCGCATATCAAAATAGTTTGGCACTTTATTGAGGACAAACTTGCAGTAGAGTTTTCTCAAAAAGTATTGTGGGACCTCATTATTATTGCATGGAGGATGGTCAAAAACCATCCACTACCTCTGCCCAAAATTGTCCCTTATCACTTAGTTGTTGCACCAATGGATAGGGAACCTCTTGCATGTAACGAGTGGAGGTTGATTTGTTTGTGGGTTTGTGAAAATTGAACACAAGTCTAATTTTGTAATTTAGAATTTTTTCACATCTTGGTATGACAACTTGTCTGCATAATGGTCTCTAAACTCTCTTCTTTTATCCATCCAACTAGATATTTGCTTGCTGATTGAATCTACATTTGACAATATAGATTCAAGATATTTAGCAAGCGTGGACCTATGCAAGGTTGAAGTGGAAGGATCTTTCAACCTTGCAATTATATCTTCAATTTCTTTTTTGTTGTTTTCAATTTGCCCCATTATATTTTCTTGTGTTCCAGGGGCATGTCGAGGAATTGATGAAGGAGGTTGTTGTTCTGTAGGTATTTCCTCCTTAGGATTTTGGGGATTTTGAGGAGGAGGAGGTGCATTAACATTTCCTGACAATTAACGAAATATACATCAAAAATCAACTCAAACCTACCTATTTAGAAAGAAATTCAAACAGAAAAACAAATAAAACTCACTCCTTTGGTGTGCTCAACATCATGGTAGCATTTTGGCAACAAATCAACAAGATTTTGGTGTTGAATTGATTTTCCCAAAATGTGAGCGCACTTCCTAGGGCTTGTAGGCCGCAGGTATAGAGGAGAAAACATAAATGAAATGAGAAGATTAGCTTTTTATTTATTTATAATAATTCATAACGTGCTCGCATTATAACACAAGTGTGTTATGGTTTGATTTTGATGAGCCTTAGGCTCGTCATTACCAAACCATAATGCGAGCGTGTTATAACGCGCTTGCATTATGCATTAAATTATTTTGAAAACAATTTGGCCACTTTTTGGCCCCCCATCTTTTTGCACTTACCTCGGTATGGTAGGTATTTTATGGGTTTTGATTTAGGTTATGTGAACTATAAATAATAAATTAAGGTTATTAATCTTAATTTATTATTTATGGGAGGATTTTAGGTTTAGTAAATAATAAATTAATTTTAATTTATTCTTCACAGGTTATGGTAAAAGTGAAAGATTAATTAATTAATTAAAACTAATTAAATCTTAGGATTAGGGGTTTGATGATGGTCAATTTTTTATGTCTACATATAGATCTCTAAGATGTATTAGGAAATCAGTTAGTGTAATTCATAAGATAGGTAGTTAGATTATTTTCGGATAGGCACTTCAATGCCATATCTTGCAATATCTGTTGTAACTGGAATTCAGGTTGGTGAGCCCTAGATTGTAGTTGCATGTTGTTGCCATATAAGCATTCTGAATATATGGTATATTGAGCATTTGAATCATTCATTGCATTCTTTATTTGTGTTGTTTCTTTTGTGTTTACTCTTACTGCATGACTTGGATAGTTCACTCTGTGGACCCTCTGACCACGACTGCACCACTCTAACACCTCCATGTTTTGGCCACCCACTAGAGAGAACATCATGTTAGAGGATGTGTATTAGATTATGAGAAAACCCATATAGGTTCACTAGGTTTCTATCATCAAGCAATGATCATACACCTATGCTTAGGTGAGGTAGTTATATGCTATCATTCATATCTATCCTTAATGAGGGTGTACTCCACCCAACACACTCACAACAACAAATTAACACACAAAAAATAAATGGAGTCAAAAATGTAAGAAATTTCATTAGTTGAACATGAAACACCTTGTTACAATTTCATGGGTAGTTAGATAACAATATATTTAGATCCACTGGTCTTAGAAAGTATACAAAAAAATCCTCTAAAAATTCTACAACAATTTGCAACATACAATTGCCAAACCTCTGGAGCTTCAAAACTAACTCTATATCTTCCCATGTCTCATCCTCTACCTCCACTACATGATCTATAGCTACCAAAATAAATTCCATCCACCACTCCAACTACCTCCCCACTCCCTTGGGAATTCCAAACTTATATCCCACTTTCTTGTAACTCCCAATTTAATTCTACCTTTTGGGCCATTAATTTCCACCACTGTAAAATAATTGAAAATAGCACAACTTCTGGGAGCCATAACTTTTGATCCATGTAACTGATTTGAGCCCCTATTTTTTTTAACTTAAGATTTCATAGTGCTCTATGCTGTAGAAATTCAATTCATTCAATTTTGCCAAATTTTGGGGCCTCATTCATCCATTTAAAGCCTCAAAATCTGATTTTAAGATTTTTTAAAGAATTATGGAAACTTGAAACTTTAATATCTTGAAATGTAGGCATGGCCTTGGGTTGAAACTCACCCACAATGTTCATTAAACAATTTTAGAGCTCTATGTAAAATTTCAAGTCCATATGTGTTGAAATGCAAACTTTCTAAAAATAGAGGCCCTACTATTTTTAGCCTTTTTGGAAATTTTAACTATCGTAAACCATTATATAGAACTTTTTGGAGGAAATAATCTTCATGGGTATTATAGAAATTAGGAATTTCAACATGTGCTTCACCAGAACTAAAGAAGCCTAGAAAACAAAAAAACAACATTAAAATTTTTTGGGTGATGCAGGATTGCTCTTACTGTTGCAAGTATGTGCCTAATCGGTGTTGTCATTGATGTCAACATATCCTTCTTGTCATTAATGTCAACTATATCTTATTCTATTACTTGTTTAGAAGACTTGTATGTTGAGGATATTGAGAAAATTAGCCTCTTCGGAAGAAACAAGTGAGTTATAGAGAAGTGCAGTACATACAGTGAGTTGTATGCTGAAGAACAATCTAGTAAACAACTCTGCATTTATTTCAGCTTGAAGATCGTGGTCTGCAGATTGGAAGTAAGTTAGAGGTATGTCTGAGGATGCTACATTCTGGGTTTCAGCATCTGCATGAAGATCTGAGTGAGTTGTGTTCACCAGAGTGAAACCTACTTTTTCTGTAAGTTCAGTTGAGATAGGAAGAAAATATTCTACTCCGCATTCCTCCGCAATAAAGTATTTGGCTCTGCAGTTCTAGAGGGAAGTCTAGGATGATGATAAGTGCCTACAGTTACAATGGTTCATGGTTTGGTGGTTTGCAAGCTATCTTTCTTTTATGACAGTTGAAGACAGTGAAGTTCATGTGTTCCGGTGAGAAGATTCCTATGGACAAAGTGGTTAAGGTTCGTGTATTTTCTCCTAATGATTATAGCATGCTTGTAGATGTCTCATAATCATGTTCCTACTTGGACTTTGGTCCGTATTAAGAAATTGAGATGGTGAGTGAAGATTGTTCCTAGATAATGTAGTGTGTAACCAGTCTTGGCCGACCTGGTTGATCCTAGTGATTGCGGAGATCTCTGGAAGATTGTAGAAGTGTGTTGTGGCATGGAAGATCATGTTTGAGTCCCAGCTAAGACATGGCATGATCCAAATTTCATTCCCTTTACATAATGTTACAATAGGTTAGTACCTATTTTTGTAACACCGACCTTGGAGATTGTTCCAATGGTTGATGATTGTGATGCTGATCTTAATGGTCATTCCAAGGTTGATGTAGTGTATAAATAATTGTAGTTGAGTTGTGGAAAAGGTGTCCTTGAGTGAAAAATGAAAAGATATTAAGAAAGGTCCAAAAGGTAGAGTAGAGAAGAGGCAAAGGAAAGAAGAGGAAGAGCAGAGTAGGGGAATTATTATACTTAAGTTGCAAATATAGAAAGGTGTTGATCGTGGTAGTGAGTCCAGAAGTAAGCCACCAGTATGGTTTAACAACCCTTATTGTAATCTTGCTAGGTTTAGGGTTGAGGTAGTGAGCTTGATTGACCTAGTTGTTCTTCATGATAGTAAGCCAATATGTTTAGGCCCGTGGAGTGACCAAGCCTAAACATCATTATTTCAAGATTGCAATATATATTGAGAGTTAATCCTCTCCATGGTTTTTGCCCACCTTGGGGTTTTCAACATAAATCTAGTGTCTCTTGTGTTTGAAGTTGCATCTGTGGTTAAGTTTTTGATTCCATGCACTCATTGTTAAATCATAATAATTGTGGATAAGTGATGAATGTTTAAATTGCTGAAAGTGTTTAAGTTTTTGTGACAACTAATTCACCCCCCTCTCAGTTGTCTAGCGCATATCAATTACAATTGGTATCAAAGCCAAGTTCCTCTAAAGAAAGTTTAACAACTTGATGAAGATCCAAAATGTCTTACAAGAAGGAAGTGCTACATTTTGATGGAATGAATTTTGTTCTCTGGAAGGCTCAGATGAAAAGCCATCTTCTTTCTCTTGGTTAGAAAGTTTAGAAAGCTACAGAAATAGAATACACCATACCTCAAAATGGTCCGATGACTAAAGATGAAATCAAAGAATATGAGATAGATATCAAGGCAAAGATTTCTCTACTAAGCTCATTAATCAACTCAATATTGATGAAAGTGGTGGATCTTGAAACTGCAAATAAGGTATGGGAAAAGTTGAAAAATCTATCTAAAGGAGATGATTCTATGAAGGAAGCCAAGTTATAAAGTCTGAAAGTGAAATATGAAAGCTTGAAGATGAATAATGATAAAAATATATTAGCTTTTATGCAAAGAGTTGATGAACTTGTTACAGGGATAAAATCCATAGGCAAAACTCATGAAGAAAAGGAAATTGTTATGAAAATTCTCAGATCTCTACCCAAGTCCTACTATCACAAGGTAGCTACAATTGAAGAATTCATGCAAGTAAAAACTGTTAACAAGGATCAGTTACTTGGTAAGATTACTACTTTTGAAATGAGGGAGTTAGAAGATGCTCTGCTGAAAGTTGAGATGACCTTCAAAGCCAGTACTCTTGGAAGTACTTCCAGATCAAAAAAGTACAAGGTAGAATCCAATGATGAGTTAGATGAAGTTGAAGCCAACTTTGTGGACAGATTGCAAAGAGGATCCGATAAGTATAAAGGCAAATTACCTTTCAAATGTTTTTCCTGTGGTAAAGTAGGTCATTTTTCTTCTAGATGTCTTGAAAGAATTCAAAGAAATAGAAGAAAATATGAGAACAGGCCTAGGACCCAAAAGAAGTGTTATTATGTTGAAGATTTTGATGACGATGAAGGACTATCAGATAATGGTGAACCAGATAATGCTAGTTCCTCTATAAATGAATGCCTGTTCATTTCTATTAAGGAAGATCACGTGTCTACTAATCTTTCTAGTTGTGTGAAGGAAGAAAAACTAGTGGAAAGTGCTTTGGCTACTCAGGTCATTAAGGACAAGGATGAATGGGTTATTGATAGTGGTTTCTCTCACCACATGACTGGTGACAAAAGTGAGTTTGTAAGTTTGGAAAAGATATGATGGTGGACTAGTTAGGATTGGAGATGATACAGCTGGTAGGATTTGTGGGAAATGATCTATTTCTTTTGATGGCAAGCATAATACTGAAGATGTCTTGTATGTGAAAGGATTAAAGCACAATCTTCTGAGTGTGGGTCAGATGTGTGACAAGGGCTATGACTTAAGCTTGAAAGACAATGGATGCAAGATTAGGGAAAGCTCTGGAATAGTCATTGCAACTAGTAAGAAGACCAGAGGTAATATCTATCACTTGAAAGGAACTAAGAACTATTACTTGTTGACTCAGACTGATGAGAGATGGTTATGACATAGAAGGTTGTGTCGCATAAATATCAAAGTTCAAAAACTCCCTATGAATTATGGCATGGTAGAATTCCTACTGTGAAATATTTCAAAGTTTTTGGTAGCAGATGTTACATCAAAAGAGAAGAAGATTTAGGCAAGTTTAATGCTAGATGTGATGAAGGAATCTTCCTTGGTTACTCCACCAAGAGTAAGGCCTACCAGTGCTATAATAAGAGGTTGAATAAGATCATTAAAAGTGCAAATGTTAAAGTTGATGAATGTAAGGAAAGCTCTGCAGAATCAAGTGGATATGTGTTAGATGATCCAAATGTTTCAGAAGTGGTGCAGCATGAAGATAGCACAGATGAAGAAGAACAAGCTCCAATAAGTGCTACCAAAACTCCAAGATATGTAAGAATCAATCATTTTGAAAATCAAATAATAGGAGATAAGAGAAAATGGATCTTAACCAGAAGAAAAGCTGTAGAGGAACAAGTAAATTTCTGTCTGATTTCTAAGATTGAACCTAAAACTGTGGATGAGGCCTGCAATGATGAGAATTGGATAAAGGCTATGGAAGAGAAATTGATGCAGATAGAGAAGAATCAAACTTGGGATCTTGTTCCTAGACTAGTAGATAAGAATGTAATTGGTACAAAGTGGGTCTTCATAAATAAAATGAATGAGAATGGTGAAGTGGTAAGAAACAAAGCAAAGTTGGTATGCAAAGGATACACTCAAGTTAAGGAATAGAATTTGAAGAAACTTTTTCTCCAGTAGCAAGGATTGAAGCAATAAGGATGTTTATAGCTTTTGCAGCATACAAAGATTTCAAGGTTTATCAAATGGACGTGAATTCTACCTTCTTAAATGGAGAGTTGGAAGAGGAAGTCTATATTGAACAACCAGAAGGATTTCAGTCATCAAAACAAGGGGACATGGTATGCAGATTAAAGAAAGCATTGTATGGATTAAAACAAGCTCCCACGGCATGGTATGCATAGTTGGACAGGTACCTGATACCAATAGGGTTTAGTAAGGTACTATAGATAGTAATCTCTACTTCAAGATCAATGATGAACAAACCCTAATTGTTGTAGTTTTTGTTGATGATATTATTTTTGGAGGCAATGAAGGTATGTGCTTAGTTTTTGCTAGAGAAATGCAAAGTGAATTTGAAATGTCTATGTTTGGAGAGATGAACTTATTTTTAGGTCTACAAATAAGTCAATCAGATATGGGTATCTTCATTTCTCAATCTAAGTATGTGAAAGAGTTGTTAAAGAAATTTGGGATGGAAGACTCTAAACCAGTATGAACACCTATGATAACTGGTTGTAAGTTGAACAAAGATGATAACTCACCCATGGTAGACTATAAAAATTATAGATCTATGATTGGAAGATTACTTTATCTGACTCAAACCAGACCTGACATAATGCATGCAGTGTGTCTTGTGGCAAGATTTTAGGCAGAACCCAAGAAATCACATGTGATGGTAGTCAAAAGAATTCTAAGATATTTAAAAGGCACAATAGATTATGGTTTGTGGTACTCTAAGGACTATGACTTTACTCTCAATGCATATACTAATGTAGATTGGGGCAGAGATGTGGATGACAAAAAAAGAATAAGTGGAGGCGCATTCTTCTTGGGAAAAAGATTAGCACCTTGTTTGAGTAAGAAACAAGATTCAATATCCCTATCTATTACAGAAGCAAAATACATTGTAGCAGCATGTAGTTGCACTCAAGTGTTATGGATGAAGTAGACTTTGAAGGACATCAGAATTATATATGAAGAACCTATTGCAATCTTTTGTGACAACACAAGTGCCATAAACATATCAAATAACATTCAAGGACCAAGCACATATCTATTAGGTATTATTTCCTGAGAGAAAAAGTGATAGAGAATGAAGTCAAGTTGGAGTATGTTTCTACCAAGGATCAGATTGCAGACATTTTTACCAAGGCTTTGCTTAAGGATACTTTTGAGTGTCTCAGAGAAAAGTTAGGGGTCATCACCCCTCCTACTCTAAACTAAGATGCACAATAGTGCATCAGTCCGGAGGTGTTCAGAGGTCTGAATTAATGCTTTTTAGGGCTACTTCTAAGGAGGATTAGTTAGAGAGTTTAGAAGAGAGATTAGATCAGAGCAGAAGAGTGCAAGTATGTGCCCTTTGCCATTGATGTCAAAGGGAGAGAGAAGTCATGTGAAAAACATAGAGTGTAGATGTGTAAAAGAAAGGGGAAGAATTTTGGAGAAAGAAAGAAGTGCAGGTGTGTAAAGAGAAAGGGGGAGAATCTTGTCTTGATGGTTGTTGCAGTTTTTCACATCATATGTTGCCACCAATGACAAAGGGGGAGATTGTTACAAGTATGTGCCTAATCAGTGTTGTCATTGATGTCAACATATCCTTGTTGTCATTAATGTCAACTATATCTTATTCTATTACTTGTTTAGAAGACTTGTATGTTGAGGATATTAAGAAAATTAGCCTCTCTGAAAGAACGAGTTAGAGAGAAGTGCAGTACAGGCAATGAGTTGTATGTTGAAGAACAGTCTGGTAAACTGCACTGCATTTATTTATACTTGAAGATCATGGTCTACAGATTGGAATAAAGTTAGAGGTATGTCTGAGGATGCTACATTCTAGGTTTGAACCATCCGCATGAAGATCTGAGTGAGTTGTGTTCACCAGAGTGAAACCTACTTTTTTTGTAAGTTCAGTTAGGACATGAAGAAAATATTTTACTCGGCATTCCTCCACAATAAAGTATTTGGCTCTGTGGTTCTAGAGGGAAGTTTGAGATGATGATAAGTGCCTATAGTTGCAATGGTTCATGGTTTGGTGGTCCGCAAGCTATCTTTCTTTTATGACAGTTGAAGACAGTGAAGTTCATGTGTTCCTGTGTGAAGATTCCTATGGATAAAGTGGTTAAGGTTCGTGTGGTTGCTCCTAATGATTATAGTGTGCTTGTGGATGTCTCCTAATCATGTTCTTCTCTAGACTTTGGCCCGTGTTAAGAAATTGAGATGGTGTGTGAAGATTGTTCCCAGATAATGTAGCATGTAACCAGTCATGGCTGACCTAGTTGATCCCAGTGATTGCAGAGATCTCTAGAAGATTGTGGAAGCATGTTGTGGCATGGAAGATCATGTTTGAGTCCCAGTTAAGGCATGGCATGATCCACATTTCATTCCCTTTCCATAATGTTGCAATAGGTCAAGACCTATGTTTGTAATACCAACCTTGGAGATTGTTCCAATAGTTGATGATTGTGATGCCGACCTTGATGATCATTCCAAGGTTGATGTAGTGTATAAATACTTGTAGTTGAGTCATGGAAAAGGTGTCCTTGAGAGAAAAATGAAAAGATATTAAGAAAGGTCCAAAAGGCAGAGCAGAGAAGAGGTAGAGGAAAGAAGAGGAAGAGCAGAGTAGGGGAATTATTGTACTTAAGCTGCAAATATAGAAAGGTGTTGATCATGGCGGTGAGTTTGGCAGTAAGCCACCAGTAGGGTTTAACAACCCTTATTGTAATTTTGCTAGGTTTAGGGTTGAGGTAGTGAGCTTGCTAGACCTAGTTGTTCTTCATGGAGGTAAGCTAGTATGTTTAGGCCCATGGAGTGACCAAGCCTGAACATCATTATTTCAAGATTACAATATATATTAAGAGTTAATCCTCTCCGTGGTTTTTCCCCACCTTGGGGTTTTCCACGTAAATCTGGTGTCTCTTGTGTTTGAAGTTGTATCTATGGTTAAGTTTCTGATTCCATGCACTCATTGTTAAATCATAATAATTATGGATAAGTGATGAATGTTTAAATTGCAGAAAGTGTTTAAGTTTTCATGACAACTGATTCACCCCCCCTCTCAGTTATCCGGCGCATATCAACACTTACACCTCTAGATGTTGTAGCCTCAATCCTCAATTATGAAATCAATCATTAATAAGTGATGGCTAGAGTAGGGTGCAGTAACATTCTCTTTGGTATGGCTAGTGTAGAGTGCAATAACATTAAGAAAGATGTTTTGGAAATGCAAAGAAAGTATGAAGAGGCCAGTGGTACATTGTAGATGTGGAGGACGAGGTTGGTGATCACTAGTATCCCTAATGCTAAAGGTGTCATCTCGATTATAAACAAATTCAAGGTCCTCCAAGCCAAGATGGATGCATCCCATAAAGCAAGGATTGAAACAGGAAAGAATGTCATGGATGAACAAGTGGAATTTGATACAATGGATGAGGAAGACAAAGAAGTGTCTTCATAACTATTCCTTTGATTTTTATACTTGCCATGTTGAGACTCATTTATTATTCGAGGCTACATCTCGTGTGTTATTTCAAGAATTTATTTTATTATTTTCTATTAGTTGTATATAATAGTTATACAAGGAAATAAACAAGATGCAAAAAAGAATAGAACTCCAATGACAAAGCAACATTACCAATAAGGGCAAATATGATACTATGGCAGAGCACATCCACAGTGATATGCAAAGGAAGGAGAAGGAGGTTCATGGGGGCTGGGCTCCCCCTTCGCAACTTCACATGGAACAGGGCTGGCAGGTTGTAAAGAGCAGGAAAGCGCAGAGGGGAGTTATGGCAAATACTGCTATGAGAGAGAATGCCAATGCCAGGGTTTTAGGGATTTGGGCTATCATAATTACTTCAGCAACCCTTGTATTTGCAACAGGAGCAAATTGCACTTCATTAGGTAAGGAAAGATGGCATAATGCTCAACTACCCCTTGTTATTTCCCACTCTTTTCTTCCAAGGCAAAAAGTTGCGCAGGGTTTTTCAAAACTGCCCCCCAGGATCTTTCATTTGAAGGAAAAGCCCACTAAAAATTTCAGAACCACCCTCCATCACTCAATTCCTCAAAACCCTAATATTAGAATCTCAATGTCTAACACTCCTGGGAGGGAAAATAATCAGTTAGCAATTCATGAGCAGGCAAACCCCAGCCCCCCTTGGTCAAGGCAACAAAAAAATTCAAGGCAGTATCAAAATTTGGAGACCTCGGGTAAGAAAGTTTCAATAAATATTAGTAACATCTACTCAGAGGGTTTGGGGAATCATTGTCGAACCCATGACTTCTTTATCCGATGGTGTGGGTTAGGACAACTTGCAAAGGAAATTACGAATTGGGTCCAAGTCCTCCTCAAAGATTGGGTAAGTATCACTATCACTTCTGAAGATTTCATTTTTGTTGATTGTAAAAGTGTAGACCTTAAAAAATAAATATTAAACAACAAAAGATTGTTCTATAAAGGACATAATTTCAAATATGTAGACTGGAAACCAAATTTTGACCCCAGTAAAATGAAACTTAAACTAGCTAGATGGGTAAAATTACCAAATCTGCTAGTTGAGCTTATCCATAGCAAAATCTTAAGGGTGATAGGTAACCACCTGGGAGAATTCATAGCAATAGAAAAGGACTTCTTGTCTCATTTAGATGTTCTCCTATTAGTAAAAATGGATATAAGCATTGAGGACCTCGAACCTCTTGAAATTAACACCAACATGGCTAATTACTGTATCAAGCCAGTATTTCACCAGGGTCACTCCCTCAGTAAGATCAATAGAGGGTCAAAAATACATACTAATAAAAATTCCAATCCCTAGTCTACAGGTGTTAACATTAGATTTAATGATAACAAGGGTGGATTTATAGTGGATTATCAGAGGACTTGTCTTCCTTCCCTTAAGAAGCACTACAGTGGTAGTAGGGATTTGTCTGGACAAAATCAAAACTTGAGTATGGTAACAACTTAGCCCATAAAATACC
The DNA here is from genome assembly GCA_027924645.1 of Cunninghamia lanceolata. Lineage (NCBI taxonomy): Eukaryota > Viridiplantae > Streptophyta > Pinopsida > Cupressales > Cupressaceae > Cunninghamia > Cunninghamia lanceolata. The sequence continues at coordinate 23,607,984 of BSBN01000377.1, read as the reverse complement.
CTAAAACCTCTCAAAATACCAAAGGAAATACCTAGAGTTAAAGTCATGATCACAGTATACAAAAAACAAACCACACATAGGAAAGCACAGGCAAAGTAACACCTGCAGCAACTAAGTCTCCAAAGCAGATTAATAAACCTCAAATAGGCAAAGGTAGGAAGGAGCTTGAGGAGGGGGAAGTTCATATAGAAGAGACTAGAAATAATACCCCTCCTGCAAGGGAAGGTAATACATATCCAAAGATTTTAGATACCCCAGAATGGGTCCCAAACACTTATGAAACAGAGGAAAGTCAGAAAGAGACTGGGACTCAAAAGCTACCCTTAGATAAGATCAGACATGGGGATCTAGAAGAGATAAGTAATGAGATCCTTGACAAGGAAATAGAGGAAGTAGTAATTGAGGAGGCTAACAAAGAGAAGGAAAAGATTATCATCAAGATCCTAGAACTTGAAGATCAGGAGAAAAGGCAAGAGAGTAATGAAGAGGACACAAAAGAATAGGGGGATAGAGAGTCAAAGGAAGCAGACCTACAACTGGGAATTGCTATAACTGATTTCAGTAAGGATACCCTAGATAATGCCAAAAGTAACAAAAAGAGGGGTAGGAAGTCACTACTAGAACTAAGAGAGAAAGCAGGTGAGGCGACTGATCAGACTAAGATCACCACACTATTTAATGTAGGGAAGGGGAAGTGCCTTCCCAAGGTGCCATGAAAGTCTATACTTGGAATGTTAGGGTCTCAATGCCCCTAACAAACAACGAATCATAAAATGATGTATAACCAACACAAAACTAGATATACTAATGATCCAAGATACTAAACTCAATAAGGATGAGATAGACACTCTAAATAAGAAGTTGGGAATATGGGAATGTACTGGAGTTCTAGCTGAGGGTGCTTTGGGAGGCCTTGGGGTAATTTGGGATCCTAGAGTGGTTTCATACACAGTGATAAGTTGTAAGAAGAACTGGATGGTTGGGAATGTTAGAAGCAACCTACACTTTTTTCTCCATAGCATTTATGGTCCTTCTCAGAACTAGGATAAGAGATTAGTTTGGACAGAAATAGAGCAATTCATGGGTACTTTACAAGATCAAGCATGCATTCTGGGTGGAGACTTCAATGCGATACTAGATCCTAAAGAAAAGTTGGGAGGTTCTATAAGGTTATCCACAGCAGAAAATGATTTTAAAGACTGGATGCAAAAGAACAACTTATTGGAAATCAAAACTACTCAGGAAGGTTTTACATGGAATAACAAAAGAAAGGGCTTTAGCAATATTGCAAAAAAACTTGATAGATTCATGTTCAGGAGCAATTGGGCTCAACTCTCTTATATTCTGACAGCTGAGATCTTACCATACTCAAGCTCTGATCACTACCCAGTCCATCTACGTATCTCAGAAGACTACCAACCCAAATGGTTCCCCTTTAAATTTGAACAAATGTGGGTCAAAGATAGTAACGTTTTAACCTTAATTAAGCAATGGTAGAAAGAAACCAAAATATCTAGCTCTAATCTTATTTGTTTAGTATCCAAACAAAAAACTATCAAATGTAAGCTCCTTAATTGGAACAAATCTAACTTTGGTAATATCTTCAAGATCAAAACTAAGCTAGGAGGGGAACTTGAAAACCTAAATAGAAGTGTAATTACTAATGGCATGGATGTTGAGTCATATTTAAAAGAAAAACAACTGAAAATTGAATATGAAGATATCCTAGCTAAAGAGGAAATCTTTTAGCGCCAAAAGTCTAGAGAGACCTGGCTGGAAGCTAGAGACAAGAACACTAAGTTCTTTCATAATAGCACCAGAGTACGCAGAAATGTAAACATAATCTTCAAAATTAAAGATGCAAACAATGTCTAGATCGAAGATCCTCAACATATTGCATGTGAAATGGTTAGGTATTTTTAAAATATTCTTAATAATCAAGAGGGATCGAATTGGCTACATCGACAAGCCATATTGAAAGATATCCCAAGGATTATCTCAGAGGATCAAAACAAAGATCTCAATGGTAAATTCACCAAAACCAAGGTCAAATTGGTGATCTCTCAAATGCAATCGGATAAAGCTCTGAGACCAGATGGCTTCCCAGCCTTCTTCTTCTAGAAATGTTGGTACTTCATAGGAGATGAAGTAGTCGAAGCATTAGAAGGGGTAAGAAATTCGGGCAGCATTCTAAAAGAAGTAAACAATACTTTTCTCACAATCATTCCAAAAAAAGAGAAGCCAGAAAGATTAGGGGACCTATGGCCTATTTCTGTGTTTAATACGATTTATAAAATCCTCACTAAAACCTTGGCCAATAGGATTTAGATGGTTCTACCCAACATCATAAGTGACGAGCAGATAGGGTTTGTTCTGGGAAGATCCATATTTGATGGAGTCATTACAACCCAAGAAGCCATTCACACCATATAGCAAAAAAAAACCTAGTATGTTAATTAAACTAGATATCAGTAAAGCCTGCAACAAGGTTGACTAGCGTTTCCTATGTAAAACCTTAGAAGCTTTTGGTTTTACTAAACAATGGATAAACCTCATTTATGCATGCATTTATAACCCTAAGATCTCAGTCTTGATCAATGGGACCCCTGAAGGTTTTTTAAATATATCAAGGGGATTGAGACAAGGGGACCCTATCTCCCCTTTTCTCTTTATTATAATGGTAGAAGTCTTAGGGAGAATGATCACCAAGGCTAGGGAAGAAGGAAAGATCTAAGGAATCAAAATCACTTTAGATGTAGATCCTACAACTTATCAACAGTTTGTAGATGATACTATGCTCTTCGGTATGGGGAGTATACAAGAAGCTAAGGCATTCAAAGAAATCTTGGATTCCTACTGTAGGGCCTATGGACATGAGGTTAACACTATTAAATCAACAATTCATTTTTTCAATACAGATCCTCAAACTGAAAGGGAAACTTGCAGAATCTTGTCTTTTAAAAGAGGGGATATGCCATGTAAATATTTAGGCATTCCTTTGGGAAAAAGCAACAAGACTAGTGATCTCTGGGATAATATCACTTCTAAGATCAGGAAAAAGTGGAGTCTTGGAAAGGCAAATGGCTATCCTTAGCAGGCAAAGTAACAATGTTAAAATCGATTCTCTCATCTATCTCGATTTACCAATTATCCTGTATGAATCTTCCAGCAGGAAAATAGGAAGAAATCAATAAAAACCTAAGAACTTTCCTTTGGCAAGGTTTAGAGGATAAAAAGAAAATGGCACTTGTAGCTTGGGACAAGATTTGTAGACCAAAAGAGGAAGGTGGCTTGGGTTTAAAAAACATCAGGGAACAGAGTAAGGCTTTAGGCGCTAAACTTGTATGGAAAATGTACCAGCAGCCTAATTTAAAGTGGGTTAAAATCCTCAAAAAAAAACCTTAGAGGTGAGGAACCAGCCTTCCTATTTAGAATGGCTAACCCCCCTAAAGGCTCATGCCTTTGGAATTTTATGATGGATTGCAGAAAGCTCATAATGGACAAACTGACTTGGAGTCTTGGTGACGGTAATCAAGCACTGTTATGGGATGACTCTTGGGGGGGTATGAGATAATAAGTAGATCAGATAACCTCAAAAATGCCAAAAGAATCCTAGAATCCCAATGGGGGAAACATGTAAAAGATTATATAGATTTCCCCAATCAAGGGGAGAATCAGGGATGGAAATGGAAATCCCTAAAAAATAGGAATATTCTAGACATTGAAAAAAAGAAACTACTTGACATCCTTAACAAAAGAAAGGTATCCCTCAAAGGAGACATTGACAGATTAATCTGGGATGGGGCCAAATCAAGAAACTATAAAACTAAGGATGGTTATAAAATTTTAATCCAACAACAGCTCAGACCAAAATCAGAGATTCTACTGAGATTATGCTGGGATAAGAACTGTCTCCCAAAAGCTGGGATGTTTGCATGGATGGCCCTATAGAAGAAAATTCTAACCACAGATAGGTTCACTAAGATGGGGTATGAGGGGCCTAGCAGATGCCCCCTCTGTGAAAAAGATCAAGAAACTGCAGACCACATTCTTCTCAATTGTCAATTTTTTAATAAATGTCGAAACTGACTAAGCAATAAGCTGGGATGGATTACTGCCCTTCCTAATAACATTCTGAATCTATTCCAATGCTAGCCTAATACTCACAAACAAATCATTTTCCATATGTTATGGACAATTACCCCTTCGATCATGTAATGGGAGCTTCGGAAAGAAAGAAATAGAAGAATCTTTAAAGATAGGAAATTGACTTTTGAGCAACTGATTACTAAGTATGAAGCCATTATCATAGAAAATGTCAACAATAGGGTTTTGAACAACTCCAAAAAAGAGACCACTATGACTCACTGGGATGAAAAGATGCATGGGAGATGGGTAGGTCTAAAATTGCCCTCCTTTGTGGGACCAGGTAACCACAACTCCACCAACAAGAGACAAGAATGTAAATGGCAACCTCCTAAAGAGCACTGGTTCAAGCTAAATTTCGACGGGGCATCTAGGGGCAACCCCGGAGCCACATGAATTGGGTGTGTAATCCATGATTCTAAAAGGAGAGAAATTGCAACTTTCGCTAAACCCCTAGGAGAAGTAACAAACAACACAACAAAATTATATGCCCTGATTGAAGGTCTAAGAATCTGCAAGGATTTAAAAATAGAAAAATTAGAGGTCGAAGGAGACTCTGCAAACGTCATTAATGGGTTACGAAAAGGGAGCATTCTTAACTAGAGACTAAATTCCCTTCTGACTAATGCCCTCGACATCATTGCTTCTTTTAGAAGGTGTACATTTAATCACATCTTCAGAGAGGGTAATAGCAAAGCTAACTCCTTGGATAATAAAGGGGCCGATGGTTTCTGCCTTTCCACTAAATTTAACCCTAAGGTAGCTATATTAAATTCTATCTGAAACTTTGGAGAAGGGATGCTTATTTTTCATTAAGCAAATTACATCTTCACTGGTTATTAAGACAATCTCTGAAGTTTGAACCAATTCTAAGCTTCTTTAGACTTTCTAATCTCAAGACAGCATTGGAGTATGATAGAACAATTAATTTGCTAGGATGAACTCAGTCTAGGCAGTAGTGGATTACTTCAAATTAAAGATTGAAGTTCGTTAGAGACGTGCAAACCCTTCACATAAAATAGCTAAGAATTAGATTTAGACTTTATGGTATCGGGTGATAGTTCACATTATGAACTATTGTAATTACAATACCAATCTGTCTAAACAAGAATCTATGATGCACTAGATAGCTTGCAGCCTCCTATGCCTACTTTCGAAACCTTAAATCTTTATCTTCTGAACTTGTTTACTTACAAGATCTAATGACTATTATTCGTTCCAAACCTTTAAGGTCTCTCAGAAGCGGGAATTTCAATTTCTGGATATATATAAAAGTTTGTCAGAAATACTACAACAAAGAAAGATTAAGGGACCGTGCAGGATCTTTTCTGACTTCTTCAATGATTTTATTTCTTCCGATTATACAATCAAAAGGTAGACATGCTGAAGCTTCTAACAAGCATACTATTCGTTTACCTTGAAGCTATAGAAGGGGCAGATGACTCTATTGAGATCCTAGCCCTAATGAAGCAATTTTATACTCTATCTGAAACAATAAAGAATGACGTCTACTCTATTTCTCCATGAAGGAATGTTTAGGCATGCATTCTTAACTGTTGATTCCTCCCATTAAACCAACAAGACCTCTACTTGAATCTAATGTCATACATTCATTCCAAAACCAAAATTTTCTATCAGAATCAGAGCTTTGAGTACTGGATAAATACAAAATTAAAAGTCTATCAGCAATTGCTATAGCAGAGGAAGATTTAGGGAGCTCGTGGGGTTGATTCTTAATATCTACTTGGATTATATTGTCATGTCCACTTAGGGATCACTTTTGTTTCTATATTCAAAAAGTAGCCATTTTGAAGCTTATTATAAGCCTTCAGCTCGGTAACTTACTTGAAGATAATAAATTTTAGTCTTGCTTTAACTTACTCCTGATCATACTCAAGCAACTAAGGGTTAAAAGATGCAACCCACTAAAAACCTTCTTCCTCCACTAGACCGAGGACCCTCTGGATGAATCCTACGGCTATCTGTGCCTTTTCTTTAACCATCATGAGGTGGGGTCCCCTGAGATCCAAAATGAAAGGGTAAAGCTTAAGTATAGCATTAGGGTCTTCTAAAGATTTTATATCCCTTGGTCGTGGTATCCCAACACCGACACTAGCAGCATCCAGGGTTCCCTCCAAACCCCCTAAGTGTTCATGATTGAACAAACCCCTCATCATCTACCCTACTGTTCCTTTGTTAATCTCCAACTCTAGAAACATGGCTAGCACTCTAGAAGAGATGTCAGTATCAACTCTATACCTCTCTTCCTCTCCCATAAACTTTCTTCCAACAAGCATTCGAATGGCCCCAACCATCAGTTCATTAGACCGGTGGAGCATATGTTGCAGTCAGAGCACAATAACAGGTCCTAAGAAGGCCATTTGATGCTTGGTGCTTACCAACTACATAGGGGTATCCATCCCTCTACAATTGATGGCCTCTGCTGTAAAGATAACTGTAAATTGAGATGGCATAGGGAAGGCTGGAAGAGGAAACTGGTGTGTTAAAAAAAAATTATCCTGTGAATAGCCTCATTCATTAAATAAGTATTAAATGGAGCATGCATCATCAATCATGTCTTCTTAAGCTTGAGTTCCTACCTTGTTTACACGCTTCTGAGGTACCACCTTTCTTTTCTCTTATATATATATAGATGTATATATATAGATACAGGGCTTAAGAGTTTTCGAAGTTATTCAATAGTCATTTCATCTACAAATCCTACACAGCTCCCCTCAGCTCTGGGCTCAGTACCCAAGCAGTAAGAGATTAAGGTATGATTTGATCTCCTTAAATGATTAATAATAATGATATTTTGATCGAAGCAGATTGTATAGGTGAAGAGGCTAGTAATAATGATGGAATGTTTAAGCTAGAATCATAATCAACATGTGAGAAGGCAGGGAACTCGAAATGTAATAATTATGCCCCGAGTTTATCTTTGGCACTCAATTCTGCCCATTTGAGATACATAACAGATATGATTGACAGGCAATAACTTTCTCTTTGGTGGGATAGAATCATTGAGATCTAATGGAAACTCTCTTGGTTTACTATCATTATTTAGTTAACTGTTTGATCACATACACATACATACATTTAGGTATGTATATTTACATTCTTACAAGTATATATATAGATGTTGGTATATTTATTTGATCAGTCAACGAGTCTGGGATTCTCAACCGGATTTGAATTTTACATTAAGACAAGTATGTGTTGACACTTCTGTAAAGCTTGAAAAGAGCAAGTATTTCTTTCTTTCCTCTCAGGCAAATGATAAAGGGATATAACAGGTTTATGCAAGAATATATATTATTTCCTTTCAAGTATAGCTAACATATGAAAAAGAGCTGGAAGTTTGTCCTGTGTCTTCAGGTAAGACAGGTATTGTGTTATGAGTAGGCCAGAAGAAACTTCCTCACACAAACAAAAGATAGCTGGTCTAATGATAGATGTCTAGGAAGACTTCCAAGGGGTTGGAGAACCAAAAAGACATACAGTAAGGTTTTACTAGAAGAAAGGCCCATGAGAAGGGCAATGATTATACTTGTATCTCAGAAATTTTGTAAGGAGTTATCCTTGTTGTGCATTGCCCTGTATAAGATTTTTAAATAAACTCTATGTACCAGACTGCAAAGTCCCAGGCTAGACCAGAGCTTTTGTTCGCTCTGTTCTTTCCTTCCAGTGCCCACACTGAACAGAGCTATAATTTTGTTACTAATTTTATCTATTAAATGGCTTCGGCCTTTTACCCATAAAAAAAAAATAGTTATACGGGGAAAATTTGGTTCCTCTCTTTTACTATATAATGTATGGGTAAAGGAGAAGGAAGGATCTTTTGGTGAAATTTCTTTTTCCTAACTAGATCAAGAGATTATATTTTAGATTGGAAAAGTAAGGGGGATATTTGATACAATATATGTGGTGTCATTTTCATATAGAACAAAGTATTTTGTTCTAATTTATTTCATAAATACAAGAGGAAGGTTGACAGTGGATCCATTATTTCTGTGTATTAACCATTTACTCTTCATATGTTGGATGTGTTGTGCATTGAATCATGATATCTATTTTTTTATGTATGAAATATTGATAACCTACTTCTTTTATGAGCATATTTCCATTGAAGTGTCTTCTTTCATATGTTAGAATCTGATGCGAAGGTGGTTGTTCGATTATTGTGATTCACTCATTAACTCTCTTCCATTCATGTGTTTGGAGGGAGATCATAATAAATTATTATTGTGAATAATATGAACTTGTCCGCAATGCAGTGCGTATTGTGGTTTTGATTAAATTTCATATTTGTGGAAAATTGCCTTTCCTTCTTTAAGGTTAAAAGCACACTAGAAAACTATTAAATTTACCATATGAAGGGAGCTATACCTTCTAAAACATTCAAAGGGAAATTTTGTGAAATTTTTCCAACTGTTGGGGGAGTTTGTTGTTGCTAAACTAGGCGAGTCTTTATTAAACAAGTGGTGATAAAATCTGTTCACTAATAGATTTTTGGTGACTCTACTGTGGAATTAGATAGTAAGATCTTTGCAGGTAAAAGTTATTGGTTTCCCCTCATCTTATATAAAAATATATATTGTTTGAATCCAAAGTTATAATATTATTGTTACAACCATGAAAAGAGATTCAATATATATAATGTGAAATTATAAGGAAGGTTTAATTAAATTCTTGGGTCATAATGGACATCAAAGGTTCCTTTCTTAATCTTTGAAAAATTCTTGTTGGAATGTGAAAGACATAATACCTATGATACTCCAAAGGGGGGTTGGACTAGTACTCCAACCCAAAATAAATTGGCTTAACATTGAACAAGAAGACATCATCACCGATTTATGAAATTTGGCCTAGGAGAATAGAATGATAGATGAATAGTTTCATTAGGTCAATCTAACCCTTGACATTGAAGAGGAGCTTGACAAAGAACTAAGGAGACAAGCCAAAGAATTTTGCCTCACACACAAAAATTACCTCATGGAAAGGATTATTGTAGTACCAAGGAGAGAAAGACACTTTCAAATCCATGAAGTCCTGGATAACGAGAGAAATGACTGGAGAAACATTCATCAAAACAATCGTTGGAACAATCATCAGAATGATCAGTAAAATAACCCTCAAAACAATCAATGATTGTTAAGAGGTGGTAGCTCTATTAGTTTTTAAAGTACAATTGTATTATTAATACTGTCTCCTAAAAGGTACACAAGAGGAGATATGAATAAAGGTATCATTGACTTTAACTGTGATTTATTGGAGTCTACTAATTTCACCACCTTTCCATTAAATCGTAAAGTTAGGTCTTCTAGCAGAGCTTCACCTCTTGTTCATCCTGTTTCATCTCGTGTGTCAATCACCTGTCCTGCATGGCACTACCTTGCCTGTTGTAATCAATCTATAACCTCACATGGCTCATTAGCAAAAGTAGCAACCACTCATCCCATGGGGTGTTGTTATTGGTCCATTAGCACTTAGTGTTCAGTTGCATGACCTACCTCAAGTTTCTAGAAAGGTTTTTACAAAATTCAGAGGAGATGGAAAAGTCACACTAGATGAACATATTAATGCCTTCTTTGATGCATGCTCCATCCTGGGTATCCAACATGAAGATATCCCTGTCAGACTTTTTGATGAAACTTTGTCTGAAGCTGCTGTAGAGTGGTTTTATCCCCTAGCCCCTGGGTCTATTGATCGTTAGGCGACTATGAGAACAAAATTCAAGAATAGATTTAAAACTACTAAGAATGAACATACTTTATTTCCCTAGTTAGCTTCTCTAAGGAAATAAATATGTAAGCCCATGAGGGAGCTTGTAGCTAAGTTTAACTAGATTGTAAACAGAATAACTCCCAATATGAGACCTAGTGATGAAATCTTAAAGTATTTATTTATCAACTCACTACCTCCAGATGTTAGTTACACTCTAAAAAGGGATGGCGCAACAGATCTACATGGAGCTCAAGAAAGAGCTATTTCTATTGAAGATGATCTTATAATAGTTGGGAAATGGAGAAAAGAATTATGGGCAAATAAGGGCTAGACAAGTACCCCACTGATCCTTTAGTACAATTCCTAGCTAATGATATACTTTCTCTCAAGAGACAAATGCCTAGAGGACAAAAATAGCCTTATTACCATGATACTCCTGGGAGAGATTATGGGATGCCAAATAACAACAATAAGACTCTAATGTTGACTGGCCCAACTTAAAGGCTTACCCTAGAGGGCCCTTCAACTAGTAGTAAAGTCAATCATATGGTATGTAATTTCCACCTCACCACTGATCATGATGGGGGTTCTTGTCTTGAAATGACTAGATTTATGCAAATGTCGTCTATGAACAAACATGTTTATGAACCAATTGTGGAGGAAGATGACATGGTGTAGCATGGTGATGCTAGTGTAAATTTTCTAGAGTATGAGTCTGATTTAGATGGAAGTGAAGATTTATACACTGAATAAGAAAATACAAACTATACTATCTTTACCAAAGGACAACAAAATCACAGAAAAGATGATGAACACAAGAACCAATCCAACAATGATAATCCTTTCCCTAGAGTCATCTTATCCAGGAATGATACTAGAGGACCAAATAAAATAGATGGAGGCACTCCTAAGAAAACATCTCCTAAGGTACTATCTTCTTCATCTTCTGAAGAGTCTATTCCACTTGCTTTTGATATAGTGGAGTCCTGCAAAAATACCAAGATTCAAATATCACAGGTAGAATATCTTAGGCCAAACCCTATTGAACTAGATAGGCTAGTAAGATATGTAAAACAACAACCTTCTTCTTCCTTAGCTCATGTAAATGCTCAATTCTCTAAGAATACAGAGAAAGAGAAATCAATTCCCATAGAAAAGACCTCTAGTCCTAGAAATTTTGAGCCACGAAATCCCTTTGAGAAACCAAATCCTTTCTATGTTTCCCTTTTCATAACTGGATATAAATTGAGCAATTGTGTCATTATTTTGGTGCCTCTAACAATGTCATGCCCGCTCAGGTAGCCAAAGCCCTTGGTTTATCCTTACCCGATCTCATGGGAAATGTTACTCAATGGATTGCACACAAGTTCCCATCATTGGATAGATCAAAGATGCCTAGGTAGCCTTGGTATCCTACCCCAAAAAGAGAATAAAGTTGACTATTCTAGTGGTTGACATCCCTGCCAGTTATGGTATTCTACTAACCAGGAGTTTCTGCAGAGACCTTGGTGGTGAAATTCAAATGGACTAGTTGCACACCTTGATACCCATAGAGGGGAAGAAAGTTTGGTTGGATCCTAAACTCAAGGCCAAATTCACTATCTTCAATTTTGGAGATCCCAGGTCAGAGATCTTATATGTAGAAACTGGTCTGGGAACTTATATGATCTCTACTTCGAAGGGAGAAGATTCTGAATTGATTGAACCCAACTTGTCAAATGAATTGTGGACTTTGGAGTTTGATGGTAGTTTCTCATCATCTGGGTTAGGTGCGTGCATAGTGTTGATATCTCCTCATGATTATAAATTCCCCTTTGCTTTTAAATTGGAATATGAAAATACTAACAATATTGTTGAATATGAAGAATTACTTTTGGGGCTAGAAATGGCAAAGGAGAAAGGGATTGAGCAGTTGAGAGCTCTGGGTGATGTGGAGCTTATTGTTAAATAGGTAAGGAACATTTTCTCTATAAATAATGGAAGGCTAAAACACTAGTTAGTCAAATGTGTGATTGAAACTTCTTGAATGAATGCGGTGAAGACAGATGAAGAAAACTCGATGCATCTCATTATAATCTCTCATGGGTCCAAGGTATCTTCTAATGCGTTCCTTTGTTATCACAAGCTTTGGAATGTTGCTACAAACTAAGGACATTGAAATTGAATATCTTCTTGGTTTGTCAATAGTGAATATGGGATCAAATTATGCCTCTATAGTGATCAAAATCTTTTAGAAAGTGAATATGTTGTTGAAGGATCAATGTAAAACATATACTTCCAACTATGAACTAAAATGTTCAAGTGTGGTGAGGTGCAGTAGGATCTACGATGACAAGTTGATGACTAGGATGCATTTGAAAGCTCGTAAGCAAACAAAACAAGTGATTTTTTTTTGGGTGATGCAAGTTGCTCATATCTACGATGACAAGTTGATGACTAGGATGTATTTGAAAGCTCATAAGGAAACAAAACAAGTGATTTTTTTTGGGTGATGCAAGTTGCTCATATACCCTTCCCGTGTCACAAAAGTATTGCTAAAATACAATTTCAAGTTTGGAGAAGAGGATTTAATATTCAACAAATCAACTAAAGGATATTTGTCTAAGAGCATTAAAAGTAGATTTAGCTAAAGATCTCTTGTTACATAAAGTATGTCATTAAACTTACAAAAGTAGATTGATTAAACACATGCAATTAAAGTTAAAAAGTAGGTGCATGTAGATGAATAAAGAATACATGAAAGCATGCATAGTTTGTTAGAGTTTATTTTATTAATTATTAGTTTTTTCACATATTGTCACAACTCATCCCATTTATAATGAAAGCATTCATAGTTTATTAGAGTTTATTTTATTAATTATTAGTTTTTTCACATATTGTCACAACTCATCCCATTCATATATAATTATATTATATGAAATAAAAAACAAGAAAATCTAAAATAATTCTAAGCAGCATTTTATTTATTTTTCAATTCATATATTTATGTATAAGTTACAAATCTACTCAATATTTTCACTTATCTATACATTCAACTGTGAATTGACTAAAACTGTTCAACACCATAGTGACTGTAAGGTTCCAATGGGCATGTTCAATGTCAGCAAAAGCTCTGATCATACACATCATCAAAACCCTAATTTAATTGGTGCTCACAGGACTCTATATATATAATGTATGCATATATATTGAAACTGGTTAAGACAGATTATGTTTCTTGTGCATCTTTTGAAACTCTTCTATGGTTATCATAATATGCACCATTAATGTAATTTCTTTTACAGTTTAGTTTAATTGATTTTTTTCTAACTGACATTTTTTTTTCTCCATAGTAGTTGCTGGTCCAGATGCACCTGGGTGAGGTCGATTGTGTTATGTAATTATGACTCTAAACTATGCATTTGAATATCTCTTCTATCATGCACAGATCTCCATTTTCTAATGAAATCATTTTATTATCACATAAAAAAGAAAACCGAATGATTCTAAAAACTACTTTTGTGGGTATTGTGTATTGGTGTTGACTTAGATTTACAAGTAAATCGGTTACAGTTAAACAATAATCATTACAAAATTTCTCAATATGAAGTTCCTTATAATACATGGTATTCCTTTACAGTCAGAGTGTATCAATGTTTTACGGAGACGATGTCCTTGTTTACAGTAGTCTTCTGGGGGTCTACAATTAGGTGTCAGGTCAAATCTGAGGGTGTGATATTCCTCTACTTTTGCGGAGGAATTTGTGTGTTGAAACGACAGGTGTATTGGGAAGCAAAAAGGACAAATTGCAGGGCTGTTTGAGAAAGTGCTTAACATAATGTTCGAAAGAGACTGGGAGTGATGCGTTACCAGAGATTGCACGTTTTGGAGGAATAATTTGCAGGGAGTGGTAACCATGTAGAGGATAGGAAAACTCTTTTACGGATTCTTAGCCGGCCTTTTCAGTCTACCCTGGCCTACGCTGCTTTTTATAATGGCCATGTGTAAAATATTTTAACTATAATTCAAATAATTTTGCTGTCGGTCTTTTGGATGGTGGCCCAGTCGATGGCTGTTCTACAAATACTGAGGTGGGTTTATTGGATTTCCTCTCACATCGATCGACATAATCACTTTGATGTGTCGCATGTCATGAGTGGTGAATGGTGTACTGTTTGTATTTAGATGTGGATGATAGTGATGTTTAAATTATGTCAAAGAGTTATCCTCTTTCATTTGAGGATAAACATTCAAATATTTTGTGTAGTCTGTAGGTATTGGGTGCATGAGTTATGGAATGGCTGATAGGTATCTATTCTATTAAAGTTGTGTATATCTTCAATTTAGTTTTGTTTTTTATGGTGTTTTGAACTTACAAGAATAATCCTTTAATAAGTTCTTTATGAGCCAAATATTCTCACTAGTAGATAGATGTCGAATTGAATTTATCTGCTTTTAATCAACTCATGTACTGTATTCATTAAAAATACATAAAAGTATATATGGGTTACCGAACTAGACATTATCTTGGTGTACTCCACGAATTATCGAAGGACTGACATGTATCTATTCTATCAAAGTTGTCTACAACTTCAACTTAGCTTTGTCTATTAAAGTTGTCTACAACTTCAACTTAGCTTTGTCCTTTATGGTGCCAGAGTTTTGAACATGCAAGAATAATCCCTTTATCGGTTCTTTATGATCCAGACATTCCCACGAATAGATAATCAGCCACATGAAGTTAACTCCTTTTAATCAACTCATGTACTTGTATAAATTAAAAATAAAGAAAAGTATATATGGGTCATTGAGGTAGACATTATCTTGCTATACTTTTTCTTTAATGAGGCAAATGTTCTCACCAATATATAAACAACCACTTGAAATTATCTCTTTTAAATAAATCATGTGCTCGTGTATTCATTATAAAGAAACAAAGATATATTTTAGTCACCAAGCTACACATTATCTTGGTTTACTCATTTCTTTGTAGTTTTTCTATTTATCTTGTAGTATACAATCTAAGTATTTTTTATCTCAAATTTATGCTTCTATAATAAAATATATAATTATTGATTTTTAAATTTAGTGGAGTTGTATATATCCACTAAACTTATAAAAGGAAATAAATAAAACCTTTCAAATAATCCAGGGTAATAGAATAAACTCAACACAAGTAAGCAACTAACTCTAGAGTAATTAGTTGAGATTAATAAATAATATGCATGTTGGCTGATCTAGAAAATAAGGCGGGGGGCTAGAACATATGTTGTAGGATGTTAGAAGCAACTTAGAGGATGTTTAATTATTGTAGTTGAAAGACTAGATCTTGTAGTAAGTTTAGATTGACATTTCTCGTCTCTCTTATGATTTTCTGAATCTTGTCTTGTTTCTTTGTAAAACTGGTTTATGATTTGACCCTATATTTGGAATATTCACAGAACGTGGGTCTTTATTGTATTTTATTCAATTTGTTACAATAATTGTGCTTGTTCTTGAGCCTATTCTTCTATAGGGTTTCTTGTGTTGATAGGTTCTCACTAATCTTGTCTAAGATTATTTTTATTTAATCTTGTCTCACTCTAGGACACATTGAGTATGAACACTAAATTAAGGAAGATGGAAACTTGTCTTTGTTTTATTTGAGTTTTGAACATTGTGTGCCTTGTGATTAAATTGAGGTCTTTTCCTTTATTGGAAGTTGTAAATTGAATTGTGTGTGCCTCATGATGAAATTGAGGACTTTCGTCTTTGTTTGTGTTTTCATAGTTTGATGTGTTTCTAAATGCTACTATCTTGAATGAATGTAACTTTTCCTTTGTGTTTTTCTTAATTTTTAAATATGATCTAGTTACTACTTTATTGAAAAGAAATCTTTTACAGACATAAATCTAGAATGGTTTTTTTCTAAATGTAATTTTCTACTATTATGGTATTTTTCATTTCGATTTTAGATGGGAATTATTCTAATGAAAGCTAAATGCATCTATTCTACCAAAATAGAAAATAGAATCTAGATCTAATAAGAAAATAAAATTCTAAACTAACTAAGAGAAAAAAAAATTACTTCCTAAAGGGCAAAAGGATTTCGTAATTACCACTCTAAACTACCTGTTCAAAGAAAATAGATCTTGTAAATGAATGATGGGTGTTGATGATATGTCTGTGTCCTTAGAGGTCTAGTATCATATATATACTTCTATAGGGAAATAGGGTCCTCCACTAGATGACGTGAAAGTAGATAGGGATATGAAGGAAATTGGGATTGATTGAAGCTTTGAAACTTTGGATTTAACAAAAAAGGAAAAGGCTCTCAAAGTCCTATGTGAGAATAAAAATGCTATAGGGGCTAAAATGCAAATAAGAAAATTAGCCTCCTCTAAAAAAAGAGAGGGGGGTATTTATAGCTTTGGAAGCAACACCAAAGGTAGGATTTATTGGGAGCTAACTATAGAGTTAATTAGAAGATCATAGAGGTTGATGCGAAGAAGATAAAAGATTGTTTGAGAGATCATAGGGGATTGATTAGGAGTGAACAACAAACTGATTGGGAGAAGCAAAATAGTTAGGGGGAGTGGTGGTTTAGTTAGATAATAGAGAACTCTCCATAAAAAAATAAAAACATAAGTAAACTGGGTGGAACTAAAAGAAATCATACATGCCAAAAGATGATAGGGTCACCTCTTTTGCCAGGGTAGGTCACCCATGTGATCCTAAAACTTAAGGATAGGTTTCCTAAGTGATCCTAAGGTCTCTTAGATGACCCCCTAGTTCAAGATCTACAAAATGTTCTTTGACAAGTACAAGGTCTAGGAACTTAGTTTAGAGGTTGGAAAAGATGATAAAGTGGCTCAAAAAGATAGAGGACATGTAATCAAGTGTGAAAATGTTGAGAGAAGTGTAATTAATTCCATCAAGGGAGTCATGAGATAGACTACTAAATCATCATCAGACTACCATGTTGGCCCATGTGTGTTTTTAGTACTTACAAGACCAAGCATGAGGCTAGAGAGTAGAAGAGAAAATAAGTAAAATGGAGGAGGTTAATGAGGAAAACCTAACCCTTAGAATACAAGCTCTGCAAGAGGAATGGTAGGTATATGAAAGATTCAATGATCTTTCTATTGAGTAATTTTAAGTTTAAAGGTCTATACTTATTGTTAATTTTAGTTTAACCATCGACTAATTTTTTGCTAACTACTTTTGTAATACTATGTGGCCTGGGTTTTTTTAAAGCTTGTTTTTTTGTTATTTTATGTTTTATGCATTTTTTGTCGTATCTTTTTAACTTTGTAAAAAGTTATGTCATCCTTTCAAAACCCTTTCTTTTAACCTAATAAAAAATAATAATTAATACGAAGCCACATATTTTTAATAGAAAATGGGGGATTAAGACTTAGCTTCATCTGTCTTAAAGATTTTTTATTCTTAGACAATGCTCTATGATGTAGGAGCATCCCTGGTTCAAGAGCAATCTTCCATCAACCAAAAACATTTGCATTTTAGTTTGTTTTCTTTTCATTTTCCAATTCAGTTGAGTCAGTTGAGTCAGTAGCAGTTTCAGTATTTTGGTCTGCATTCTACCGTAGTTTCATTTTAGACCTTGCGGAGCTAGACTTAGCATATAGATATCTTCATGCACATCATATCCAAAAGTTAGATCATTTGGATCAGTTTCTAAAAATATATCACTATCAAAAGATCGATTGTTTTCTCAGAGCAGAGCATCCTAATGGTCTTAGACAATTAGCTAAAGGAGAAGACTTGCGAAGCATTTCATGACTTGCGGAGCTAAACAACACATCATTCAAGGAACTTTAGATTGTGGCCAACCTTCCTTGAGATTCGCATGCTATTCCATTCACTTGCAGAGGATTCCCATCTATTTAGGTTTGACCTATCTATGTACACACATTACATCTCTTTCATCAGAGTTTGTAATCATCCTTGGCCGACGTGGAGGAATCATATGTTCTAGAGATGATATATATTCATGTAATCGATTCCTAGGAAAATAGTTAGCATAATTTACAAGTTTGATAGTTTGAATTCTTTTGTAAAAGCACTTCAAAGTTGTTTCTTGCACATATATTGTAACTGAGGAATTAAGCCTATGAGCCCTAATTGTAATCACACATGTTGCCTACCTATTTGCATTTTGAATCTATGATATACTAAATGATTGAATCCGCATTTGCATTCTATAATTGAGTTGTTTCCTTTGTGTTTACTCTTGTTGCACGGTCTAGACTGTTCACTTTGTGGACCCTCCTAACTGTGACTGCACCAAGTGGTATCAAAGTTTGAATCTTTTGGGAACAAAGTGAGTGAATTGAGCAAAGTTGGCGAAGGAATTCCATAAGATCTTGTTGTGAACAGATCACTAAATCCAAGGTAGACTACTTTTGTTGTCAAACAATCATCGATTGTGAGGCAATTGTCACCTTGTAGCCCGATCGCTGAATTTGAGGTAGTTATACTTGATCCGAGGAAGAGATGCTGCCAAGGAGAATACCTGATGTTGGTACTATGGCTGGAAGAATGGATGAGGTGATGGAAATGATGAAAATGATGTGAGTTTGATTGGATCCTATTGAAGAAGATAGGCAGAGAGGACTTACACCTCGACCTAATGTTGAAAGTTTTGAGTTTGAAGAAATTGAAGATCCAGAGAAGGTGAAATTTGCAAAGACAAAGTTGAAAGGACATGTTTCCATATGGTGTAAAGAAGTTTAGTTGGATAGAAATAGAAGAGGAAAAGAGAAGATTACAAAGTGGGATAGAATGACGGCAAAATTGAAGAACCAATTTATACTTGCTGACTCTGAGTTGGAACTGTTGAAGAGATTGTAGAACCTGAGACAAAAGGAGAAATATGTGAAGGAGTATACTAAAGAATTTCATAAGATGATCATAAGGACATGACATAGTGAAGCAAGCAAGGAAAAAGTAGCTAGATACATCAATGGACCGAGATTGAACATTCAAGAAGAATTGAGTTTGGTGAGGATGACAACATTGGAAGAAGCATATCAGTTGGCCCTAAAAGTTGAAGAAAAATTGAACGAGAAGCATGAGCAAAGAAAGAGAGGTAGAGGAGGTAAATTTCAAAAAGGTAGAACATTTTCTGGAGGAGAGAGATCATATGCAGAGTAGAATAGATAAGATAGCATACTCAAGAAGGAGGACAGAGATAATAATGCATACTAGAGAGATGACAAAACTTTCTATCATAGAGGAAACCCTAGTTCATACCAGAGTGAAGGATACATAGGAGATGGAAGAGGACCTGATAGGGGAACATTTAGAGGAACCTATTTTAAGTGTGGAGGTGAAGGAAATAGAGCATTTGAATGTAATCAAGGAAGTACAAGCAAGAAGATAGAGAATAGTGGAAGAGCAACATATGTAGAAGAAGAACCCATTGAAAGGTACAAGAAAATTGAGATAGTGTTGATTGTTAGGAACACTGAGAGAGGGAGTGAATCAGTGTTCTATAAACCTTTTCTTGCAATTTTACTTTTAACCATTTCAAAGGATTAATCAAATAGAATCATAATATACAAATGAACACCATCCACAAAAGCATGACACATAACACTAAGATTTTATGTGGAAAACCTGAAAAGGGAAAAACCACAGAGAGGATTAGCTCTCAAATATACATTGCAATCTTTACAAAAATAATGTTTGGGCTTGGTCACTCCACGGGCCTAGAACATGTTGGCTCACTGCCATGAAGAACAACTAGGTCTAGTAGGCTCACTGCCTCAACCCTAAACCTAGCAAGATTATAATAAGGGTTGTTAAACCCTGAGGGCTATTAAACCCTACTGGTGGCTCACTCCTAGGCTCTCTACCATGATCAACACCTTCTTATGTCTTTTATTGAAGTACAATAATCCCTCTGCTTTGCTCTACCTCTACTCTACTCTTCCTCTTCTTTTCTCTGCCTCTTCTCTACTCTGCCTTTCGGACCTTTCTTAATATCTTTCCATTTTCTCTCAATGACACTTTTTCCATGACTCAACTACAAGTATTTATACACTTCATCAACCTTGGAATCATCATCAAGGTTGACATCACAATCATCAACCATTGGAACAATCTCTAAGGTTGGTATTACAAACATTTACAAAATAGGTCCTGACCTATTACAATATTATGCAAAGGAAATGAAATGCAGATCATGCCATGCCTTAGCTAGGACTCAAACATGATCTTCCATGCCACAACACACTTCCACAATCTTTCAAAGATCTCCGCAATCACTGGGATTAACCAGGTTGGCCAAAACTAGTTTCACGTTACACTATCTGGGAACAATCTTCGAACATGATCTCAAATCCTTAACGCGGACCAATATCAAGATAGGAACATGATTAGGAGACATCCACAAGCATGTTATAATCATCAAGAGCAACTACACAAAACTTAACCACTTTATCCATAGGAATCTTCTCACTGGAACACATGAACTTCACTATCTTCAACTATCATAAAGGAAATATAGCTTGTGGACCACCAAACAACAAACCATTGCAATTGTAGGCACTTATCATCATCCCAGACTTCCTTCTAGAACTGTAGAGCAAAATATTTTAATGCGGAGGAATGTGGAGCAAGATACTTTCTTCCTGTCTGAACTCAACTTACAGAAAAAACTAGGTTTCACTCTGGTGAACACATCTAACTTAGAACTAAAGGAGGGCTCAAACCCAGAATATAGCATCCTTATTCATACCTCTAACTTACTTCCAATCCACAGACCACAATCTTCAAGTAGAAATAAATGTGGAGCAGCTTACCAAACTATTCTTCAGCATACAACTCATTGTTTGTACTGCACTTCTCTATAACTCACTTGTTTCTTCTAGAGAGGCTAATTTTCTCAATATCCTCAACATACAAGTCTTCTAAACAAGTAATAGAATAGGATATAGTTGATACCAATGACAACAAGGATATGTTGATATCAATGACAACACTGATTAGGCACATACTTGCAACAATCTCCCCCTTTGTCATTGATGGCAACATATTGGTGCAGGAGCACCTTGACAATTGATACTTCCATAGGAGTTTGATTAAATTTTAATGGTTCAACATTATAATAAGGTTAATCAAGTCACTATTAGGTGTTTAGGTCATTAGGAGGTTCAAATATGCAAAATAATGAATACAATGTAAAGGTTGTCATGTAAAATTGAAAAAAAGATGCAAACTTGGAAGTTGAAGGGTCATTTGGCTCTTAGTTCGTTCCAAGGAAGTTAGAAACTGAAAGGTCATATTGTAATGCCTTTAAAACGCCTTGTATCAATTTGTGAAGTCGTGGGTGATTTAATGTAGAAGTTGATCAAATTAAAATACTATTTTTGGTATATTCTCTCATGAAATTCACTGTTTCTTGACTGTGTACGGCCTGGTACATATGGGAAATGATGTCTAATTGATTGTAAGTGGTAGTGCATTCAATCACCTTCCATTTGCTTCTCGTCCCATGCATTTTGGTTCTAATTTGTGTTAGTTATTGAGATTTTTCAAGAAGTGGTTATAAACCATGTTCTAGGGTAACAGTCAGCATTTAAAATTGTGTTTCTCCCATTTCAATCAGTAGAAGACCTTAGTTTTTGGTAAGAAGGCTTATTTTCACATATTATTTTAAATTCCAAAGTTTTAGATTGAGTGATGAAGGTTGGCATATGAAACATGGAAGCCCTAGGACTATTATTTCTATGTTTTTAGACTAGTAAGGGCAGAAAATTTGTGATTTGGTGTTCTTAGTGTGGATTTAACATTTCCTATGATGGTTTTTGTTTGGAAAGGGTGGAAAGTGAAATATTTTCATGATCTCCAAGTTGTATTTGGCAAAGAATGGAGGTTCACATCATTAAAGAAGTCTGTCCTGTCAGGACTGAGTGTAACAGTCACTGTCATGACTTAGTATGATGCAATAGTGTGTCTTATTGATGGTTGGAAACCCTAGGAGAGGTTTAAACAAGGTGTTTTAAATGTTTTTAATCCATGGGTAAAGGTTGCAAGGTCCCTATATTGGGAGAACACCAAGAATGACACAAGAGTGATAGTTTGGTAGCCTATTTAGGCCTAATTGGTTCGACGACAGTCCTTTGTTTAGCTAGTCTTTCCAAAGTAAGCTATGTTGATCTTTTGGTATGTTGATAATAAGGATAATGGGTATCTCAAAAGTCTTAGAAAGTCTTGAATGGAGGTCTGCACTGAAAGTTATGCTCTGACGGTCCCTAAAATAGGGCTACTAGGAGTTTGGACAGTCAATGAAGGAATGGTTGCTTGTATGAAAAGCCAGACCATGGTAAGTGTTTGTTTCTATTGAATTAGTATTCCTAAGGAATGAGAAGACCTTGTGAAGTCTAGTTTAGATTTGAGAAGTAGAGAAAGAAAATTGTGCTATGTTGAGGGCCTTGGTTTATGATAAGGTTGTGGATTTGAAACACATTGATATGAACTATGCCTATAAGAAGTTAAGTTGTTCTTTACCTCTGCATCATATTGGTATCAGAGCTGGTGAAAGATTTAGGTGTTGCATTTGTTCTTGTCACTGAGAAGGTAGGTGAAGAACTAAAGGAAAGATTGTGTTGGTGGGCATTATTTTGTTTGCTAAGTTGTTTGGTTGCAGGTGCTTGGTCTATCTAGCTGCAAATGGATGTTTTCTAAGGTTGTGTGTGTGGGCAGACAAGATGAGGTTTGTCATGACCATTCTCCAATGGAGATTAGGCTAGATAAGGGTGTAGAGAGAAGCCACTGAGGAGAGAGTGGTAGGATGCATCACTAGAATTTGCTGTTGGGTGGAAGCAGTAGAGAGATGGATACCTGACTAAAGAAGCACTTGATGTTGCAGCTTGAAGAGTACTCCACTGATGGGAGTAGAAGGAGCCTGAAGATGCTCTAAGATGATGGTAGTTCAGATTTTGTTGGTTGGTTGGTCACCTTTCTATTGATGTGAAGATTGAAACTTGAAGCTAAAGATGAAGAGACAGACAGAGATGCAGAAAAAGAGTTTTGTTTTGCAGATACATTTCCAAGGGACTTGGAAATCTTTGTTGGTTGGTTGTATGGTGCAGGAGCACCTTGACAAATTGATACTTCCATAGGAGTTTGATTAAATTTTAATGGTTCAACATTGCAATGAGGTTAATCAAGTCACTATTAGGTGTTTAGGTCATTAGGAGGTTCAAATATGCAAAATATTGCATACAATGTAAAGGTTGTCATGTAAAATTGAAAAAAAGATGCAAACTTGGAAGTTGAAGGGTCATTTGGCTCTTAGTTCATTCCAAGGAAGTTAGAAACTAAAAGGTCATGTTGTAATGCCTTTAAAAGGCCTTGTATCCATTTGTGAAGTCGTGGCTGATTGAATGTAGAAGTTGATCAAATTAAAATACTGTTTTCTGTATATTCTCTCATGAAATTCACTGTTTCTTGACTGTGTATGGCCTGGTATAGATGGGAAATGATGTCTAATTGATTGTAAGTGGTAGTGCATTCAATCACCTTCCATTTGCTTCTTGTCCCATGCATTTTGGTTCTAATTTGTGTTAGTTACTGAGATTTTTCAAGAAGTGGTTATAAACCCTGTTCTAGGGTAACTGTCAACATTTAAAATTGTGTTTCTCCCATTTCAGTCGGTGGAATACCTTAGTTTTTGGTAAGAAGGCTTATTTTCACATATTCTTTTAAATTCCAAAGTTTTAGATGAGTGATGAAGGTTGGCATATGAAACATGGAAGCCCTAGGACTGTTATTTCAGTGTTTTCTAACTAGTAAGGGCAGAAAATTTGTGATTTGGTGTTCTTAGTGTGGATTTAACATTTCCTATGATGGTTTTCATTTGGAAAGGGTGGAAAGTGAAATATTTTCATGATCTCCAAGTTGTATTTGGAAAATAATGGAGGTTCACATCCTTAAAGAAGTTTGTCCTGTCAGGACTAAGTGTAACAGTCACTGTCATGACTTAGTATGATGCAATAGTGTGTCTTATTGATGGTTGGAAACCCTAGGAGAGGTTTAAACAAGTTGTTTTAAATGTTTTTGATCCATGGGTAAAGGTTGCAAGATCCCTATATTGGGAGAACGCCAAGAATGACACAAGAGTGACAGTTTGGCAGCCTATTTAGGCCTAATTGGTTCGATGATAGTCCTTTGTTTAGCTATACTTTCCAAAGTAAGCTATGTTGATCTTTTTGGTATGTTGATAATAAGGATAATGGGTATCTCAAAAGTCTTAGATAGTCTTGAATGGAGGTCTACACTGAAAGTTATGCTCTGACAGTCCCTAAAACATGGCTACTAGGAGTTTGGATAGTAAATGAAGGAATGGTTGCTTGTATGAAAAGCCAGACCATGGTAAATGTTTGTTTCTATTGAATTAGTATTCCTAAGGAATGAGAAGACCTTGTGAAGTCTGGTTTGGACTTGAGAAGTAGAGAAAGAAAATTGTGCTATGTTGAGGGCCTTGGTTTATGATAAGGTTGTGGATTTGAAACACATTGATATGAACTATGCTTATAAGGAGTTAAGTTGTTCTTTACCTCTGCATCATATTGGTATCAGAGCTGGTGAAAGATTTGGGTGTTGTATTTGTTCTTATCACTGAGAAGGCAGGTGAAGAACTAAAGGAAAGATTGTGTTGGTGGGCATTATTTTGTTTGCTAAGTTGTTTGGTTGCAGGTGCTTGGTCCATCTAGCTACAGAAGGATGTTTTCTGAGGTGGTGTGTGTGGGCAAACAAGATGAGGTCTGTCATGACCATTCTCCAATGGAGATTAGGCTAGATAAGGGTGTAGAGAGAAGCCACTGAGGAGAGAGTGGTAGGATGCATCACCAGAATATGCTGTTGGGTGAGATGAACAGTTTGGTGAGTTGGTGTTGTGAAGCAGTAGAGAGATGGATACCTGACTAAAGAAGCACCTAATGTTTTAGCCTGAAGAGTACTCCACTGATGGGAGTTGAAGGAGCCTGAAGATGCTCTAAGATGATGGTAGTTCAGATTTTGTTGGTTGGTTGGTCACCTTTCTATTGATGTGAAGATTGAAACTTGAAGCTAAAGATGAAGAGATAGACAGAGATGCAGAAAAAGAGTTTTGTTTTGCAGATACATTTCCAAGGGACTTGGAAATCTTTCTTGGTTGGTTGTATGGTGTAGGAGCACCTTGACAAATTGATACTTCCATAGGAGTTTGATTAAATTTTAATGGTTCAACACTATAATGAGGTTAATCAAGTCATTATTAGGTGTTTAGGTCATTAGGAGGTTCAAATATGCAAAATATTGCATACAATGTAAAGGTTGTCATGTAAAATTGAAAAAAAGATGCAAACTTGGAAGTTGAAGGGTCATTTGGCTCTTAGTTCATTCCAAGGAAGTTAGAAACTAAAAGGTCATGTTGTAATGCCTTTAAAAGGCCTTGTATCCATTTGTGAAGTCATGGGTGATTAAATGTAGAAGTTGATCAAATTAAAATACTATTTTCTGTATATTCTCTCATGAAATTCACTGTTTCTTGACTGTGTACAGCCTGGTATGGATGGAAAATGATGTCTAATTTATTGTAAGTGGTAGTGCATTCAATCACCTTCCATTTGCTTCTTGTCCCATGCATTTTGGTTCTAATTTGTGTTAGTTATTGAGATTTTTCAAGTGGTTATAAACCCTGTTCTAGGGTAACAATCAGCATTTAAAATTGTGTTTCTCCCATTTTAGTCAGTGGAAAACCTTAGTTTTTGGTAAGGATTATTTTCACATATTCTTTTAAATTCCAAAGTTTTAGATTGAGTGATGAACGTTGGCATATGAAACATGGAAGCCCTAGGACTGTTATTTCTGTGTTTTCAGACTGGTAAGGGCAGAAAATTTGTGATTTGGTGTTCTTAGTGTGGATTTAACATTTCCTATGATGGTTTTTGTTTGGAAAGGGTGGAAAGTGAAATATTTTCATGATCTCCAAGTTGTATTTGGCAAAGAATGGAGGTTCACATCCTTAAAGAAGTTTGTCCTGTCAGGACTGAGTATGATGCAATAGTGTGTCTTATTGATGGTTGGAAACCCTAGGAGAGGTTTAAACAAGGTGTTTTAAATGTTTTTGATCCATGGGTAAAGGTTGCAAGATCCCTATATTGGGAGAACACCAAGAATGACACAAGAGTGACAGTTTGGCAGACTATTTAGGCTTAATTGGTTCGATGGCAGTCCTTTGTTTAGCTATACTTTCCAAAGTAAGCTATGTTGATCTTTTGGTATGTTGATAATAAGGATAATGGGTATCTCAAAAGTCTTTAGACAGTCTTGAATGGAGGTCTACACTAAAAGTTATGCTCTGACAGTCCCTAAAACAGGTCTACTAGGAGTTTGGACAGTCAATCAAGGTATGGTTGCTTGTTTGAAAAGCCAGACCATGGTAAGTGTTTGTTTCTATTGAATTAGTATTCCTAAGGAATGAGAAGACCTTGTGAAGTCTGGTTTGGACCTAAGAAGTAGAGAAACAAAATTGTGCTATGTTGAGGGCCTTGGTTTATGATAAGGTTGTGGATTTGAAACACACTGATATGAACTATGCCTATAAGGAGTTAAGTCATTCTTTACCTCTGCATCACATATGATGTGAAAAATTGCAACAGCCATCAAGACAAGATTCTCCCCCTTTCTCTTTACACACCTGCACTCTTTTTTTCTACAAAATTCTCCCCCTTTCTCTTACACATATGCACTCTAAGTTTTTCACATGACTTCTCTCCCCCTTTGACATCAATGGTAAAGGGCACATACTTGCATTCTTCTGCTCTAATCTAATCTCTCTTCTAGATTCTTTGACTACTCCCCCTAAGAAGTAGCCCTAAAAAGCATCAATCCAGACCTCTAAGCACCTCCGGTCTAATGCACTATTGTACATCTTAGTTTAGAGCAGGAGGGATTATAACCCCTAACTTTTCTCTGAGATACTCAAAAGTATCCTTAGGCAGAGGCTTGGAAGAAATGTCTGCAATCTGATCCTTGCTAGAAACATACTCCAACTTGACTTCATTCTTTGTCACCTTTTCTCTCAGAAAATTATACTTGATGGATATGTGTTTTGTCCTTGAATGCATCACTAGATTCTTTGAAATGTTTATGGCACTTGTGTTGTCATAAAAGATTGCAATGGGATCTTCATACACAATTTTGATGTCCTTCAAAGTCTGCTTCATCCATAACACTTAAGTGTAACTGCATGCTGTTGCAATGTGTTCTGCTTCTGTAGTAGACAGGGATATTGAATCTTGTTTCTTGCTCAACCAAAATACTAATCTTTTTCTAAAGAAGAATGCACCTCCACTTATACTTTTTCTATCATCCACATCTCTGGCCCAATCTACATCAGTATATGCACTGAGAGTAAAGTCACAGTCCTTAGGGTACCACAAACCATAATCTATTGTACCTTTTAAATAACTCAGAACTCTCTTGACTGCCATCACATGTGATTCCTTGGGTTATGCCTAAAATCTTGCCACAGGACATACTGCATGCATTATGTCAGGTCTGGTTTGAGTCAGATAAAGGAATCCTCCAATCATAGATCTATACCTTTAATGGTCTGCCATGGGTGAGTTATCATCTTTTCTTAACTTACAACCAATTATCATAGGTGTGCATACTGGTTTAGAGTCTTCCATCCCAAATTTATTTAACAACTCTTTCACATACTTATATTGAGAAATGAAGATACCTTTATCTGATTGACATATTTGTAGACCTAAAAAGAAGTTCATCTCTCCAAACATAGACATTTCAAATTCACTTTGTATTTCTTTGGGAAAAACTGAGCACATACCTTCATTGCCTCTAAAAATCATATCATCAACAAAAATTGCAACAATCATGGTTTGTTCATTATTGATCTTGAAGTAGAGATTGCTATCTTTAGTACCTTTACTGAACCCTATCTGTATCAGGTACCTATCTAACCGTGCATACCATGCCTTGGGAGCTTGTCTTAATCGATACAAAGCTTTCTTCAATCTACATACCATTTCACCCTGATCTGATGATTGAAATCCTTCCAATTATTTGATATAGACTTCCTCTTCCAACTCTCCATTTAAGAAAGCAGACTTCACATCCATTTGATAAACCTTAAAATCTTTGTATGCTACAAAAGCCAAAAACATCCTTATTGCTTCAATCCTTGCCACTAGAGCAAAAGTTTCTTCAAAGTCTATTCCTTCAACTTGAGCGTATCCTTTGCATACTAACCTTGCTTTGTTTCAAGATTACCACCTCACCATTCTCATTCATCTTGTTTCTGAAGACCCACTTTGTACCAATTACATTCTTATCTGCTGGTCTAGGAACAAGATCCCAAGTCTAATTCTTCTCTATCTACATCAATTCCTCTTCCATAGCCTTTATCCAATTCTCATCTTTGTAAGCCTCATCCACAGTTTTAGGTTCAATCTTGGAAATCAGATAGAAATTTACTTGTTCCTCTACAGCTTTTCTTCTAGTTAAGATCCCTTTGCTCTTATCTCCTATGATTTGATCTTCAGAATGACTGATTCTTACATATCTTGGAGTTTTGGTAGCACTTACTGGAACTTGTTCTTCTTCATCTGGGCTGTCTTCATGTTGCACCACTTCTAAAACATCTAGATCATCTGACTCATATTCACTTGATTCTGAAGACCTTTCCTTACATTCATCAACTTTAACATTTGCACTTTAAATGATCTTATTCAGCCTCCTATTATTGCACTGGTAGGCCTTTCTCTTGGTGGAGTAACCAAGGAAGGTTCCTTCATCACATCTAGCATCAAACTTGCCTAAATCTTCTCTTTTGATATAACATTTTCTACCAAAAACTTTGAAATATTTCACAGTAGGAACTCTACCATGCCACAATTCATAAGGAGTCTTTGAACTGTTACCTTTTACTTGAACTCTGTTTAGGATATATACAGTGGTGTGAATTGCCTCTCTCCAATATGCTTCTAGAAGATGAGCTTCCTTCATTATGGTTCTAGCAGCTTCTTGAACTGTTCTATTTTTCCTTTCAACAACTCCATTTTGTTGTGGATTTCTAGACGTAGATAGTTTTCTCTTTATTCCATGTTTTTCACAAAAGAAATTGAATTCATTTGATGTGAACTCTCCTCCTCTATCATACCTCAAGCATTTGATTTTTAAATCTGTCTCATTTTCAACCATTGCCTTAAATGCCTTGAATTTATCTAGAGCTTTAGCTTTCTCTTTCAAAAAGGTGACCCAAGTCATTCTAGAATAATCATCAATGAGAAACATGAAATACATGTCTCCTTGTAAACTTCTTACTTTGGTAGGTCCACACAAATCTATATGCACTAGCTCAAGTAATCCTCCAACTGATTGGTCCTTGCTTTTGAAACTTGTTCTTGTCTGTTTCCCAAATTAACACTCCTTGCAAATAGGATTAACAGGCTTTACAAGCTTAGGCAAATCTCTAACAACTTGTGCAGTACTTATCTTCATAATATTATCAAAATTTATGTGACATAACCTTCTATGCCATAACCAACTCTCATCAATCTGAGTCAACAGGCGATAGCTCTCAGTTCCTTTCAAGTGATAGATATTACCTCTAGTCTTCTTACCAGTTGCAATGACTGTTCTGGAGCTTTCCCTAATCTTGCATCCATTGTCCTTGAAGCTTAAATCATAGCCCTTGTCACACATCTTCATTATCTTTTTCACTGGAATCAAATCTCTTCTTCAAAGGTGTTCTTGACCTAGATGTCTTTCTATCATCATAATCATCCCCATTATCAGAGTTGGAATCACATCCATCATCTGAAAAGGGATCAGATTGCTTCCTCTTTGTTGGAGCTCAATTCCATGCTTTCCATTATGGGTGTTAGTTCTACCTGTTGCCTCTAGCAGCAAGTTTTCAAAATCCACCATAGTCCTTGCTTGATTTACAACTACTACAAATACAACCTTCCAAGGGCTTCTGTATGTGTGCGTGACCAAATAGAATCATTTATCCTCAGTCAAGAGGAGAACCTCCATGGCATAGGTTGAAACATCTCGTAGTTTGCAAAGCAGATCAATACACTAGTCATCATTAAATACCCATTCCAAAAAGCTATTAAAACCCTTTACTCTAGAATATAGTCAATTAGGATTGCTTTGCAATATGCCGCATTGACTCTTTTTCTTCCAGTTCTTCCTTTAAGAGATATGTCACATCAGATTTTATCATATACCTTTGTGCCATATTCGGGCTCCCACTTTCTGGCTAGGGGTTTGAATTTTTAACATGCTCCCCCTGAACTAGAGCTCTTGATTTACTTCCTGGATAAAGTATCTGCACCGGATACTGGTTCAGATTGATCCCTGACTTCTATTACTTCTTTCTTGATCCATACCTTATCCATCTCTTTCTTGGTTTCAACTAGATCAACTTTCTCTTTTCCTTTATCATTTCTCTGCTCTATTTTCCTTTCTTTAGAATAGTGATTTCTATTCACATTTCTGCTTCTACAAAATCTTACAACATGTCCAAATTTGTTGCAATTGAAACATACCACATTCTTTTGACCTTCATTCCTTCTATTGATTGAATTTGATCTACATTGATTAGCCATGTGTCCAAATCTATTGCATGCAAAGCACTTTCCATTGAATGATTGACTGTTCCTGATATTTTAAAAATTAGTTCTTACCGAACTTCTGCATTCATTTGATCTGTGTCCCATTTTATAGCATGCATTGCACCTAATAGAATTCTAACTTACTTTACTTCTACATACAATAGCTCTATGACCAACCCTATTACAAGTGAAGCATTTACCTTTAAAAGATTGTTCATTCCTTCCATTGTTGAAACTTTTCCTGATCTAATTTCTACATTCATTTGCTCTATGACCAATTTTCTTGCAATTGAAACACTGACCAGAAAATGATGGAATATTTTGATTGATTTTGCTCCTACACTGAGTAGCCATATGACCATACCTATTGCATGAATTACAATAACCATTGAAAGATGGGTACCTTTATGCATTCGGTTGTCTGACTAGAGGTCTTCTAGGTCTTCTTTTTGGATTTTTGAACTGATTTCCTTTGTTTTGTTGTACTTTAGTGTTTATTTGATCAGTTTTTGAACTTTCCCCTTTTTCATATCCCAAGCCTTGCTTGTCATCTGCACTCTTCTGGCTGATAATCATTTCATCAAGTTTTGCAGTACTTATCTTGAATTTTTCTTCAAAACTTCTAGCCTTTTCTAGATCTATTTTCAAACTTATAATTTCTTTTTCAAGTTTTACATAATCTTCTGATATGTTCTTCACAATCAAATTTATATCATCTTCTCTGTAACTTCTTCTTCCAAATTATTTAGGGCTTCATTTGCTGATAACAATTGGACACTGACTTCTTTGTATTTGTCCTTGAATTTCTTGACTTGCTCTTTCAACTTTAAGATGCATTCATCAACTTGTTGCAAGACCCTTTTTTCTTTCAAATCCCTGACCTCTACTTTAGAGTTTTCAAGATCCATAAGATCTACTTCTAGTTGGTTGTATCTCTCATAATTTCCATACCTTCTTGCTGCCATGATCATACTATCCCAGATCTTCCTTAAGCTGTTAAACTTTTTCCAAGGAACCTCGCTCTGATACCAATTGTTGATTGTCAGGAACAATAAAAGGGGGGGTGAATCAATGTTCTATAAACCTTTTCTTGCACTTTTACTTTTAACCATTTCAAAGGATTAATCAAATAGAAACATAATATACAAATGAACAACATCCACAAAAGCATGACACATAACACCAAGATTTTACGTGGAAAACCCAAAAAGGGAAAAACCATGGAGGGGATTAGCTCTCAAATATATATTGCAATCTTTACAAAAATAATGTTTAGGCTTGGTCACTCCACGAGCCTAGAACATGCTGGCTCACTGCCATGACGAACAACTAGGTCTAGCAGCCTCACTACCTCAACCCTAAACCTAGCAAGATTATAATAAGGGTCGTTAAACCTTGAGGGCTATTAAACCCTACTGGCGGCTCACTGCCAGGCTCTCTGCCACAATCAACACCTTCTTATGTCTTTGATTGAAGTACAATAATCCCTATGCTCTGCTCTGCCTTTTGGACCTTTCTTAAAATATTTCCATTTTTGCTCGAGGACACTTTTTCCACGACTCAACTACAAGTATTTATACACTTCATCAACCTTGGAATGATCATCAAGGTTGGCATCACAATCATCACCCATTGGAACAATCTCTAAGGTTGGTATTACAAACATTTACAAAATAGATATTGACCTATTACAATCTTATGCAAAGGAAATGAAATGCAGATCATGCCATGCCTTAGGAAGGACTCAAACATGATCTTCCACACCACAACACGCTTCCACAATCTTTCATAGATCTCCGCATTCACTGGGATTAACCAGGTTGGCCAAAACTACTTACACGTTACACTATCTGGGAACAATCTTTGAACACAATCTCAAATCCTTAACATAGACCAATATCAAGATAGGAACATGATTAGGAGACATCCATAAGCATGTTATAATCATCAGGAGCAACTGCATGAACCTTAACCACTTTATCCATAGGAAACTTCTCACCGGAACACATGAACTTCACTATCTTCAATTGTCATAAAGGAAAGATAGGTTGCGGACCACAAGACCATGAACCATTGTAATTGTAGGTACTTATCATCATACCAAACTTCCATCTAGAACCGTAGAGAAAAATACTTTAATGCAGAGGAATGTAGAGCAGGCTACTTTCTTCCTGTCCAAACTAAACTTACAGAAAAAAGCAAGTTTCACTCTGGTGAACACAACTCACTCAGATCTTCATGCGGAGAGCTCAAACCTGGAATATAGTATCCTTAGTCATGCCTCTAACTTACTTCCAATCTGCAGACCATGATCTTCAAGAAAAAGTAAATGTAGAGCAGTTTACCAGACTATTCTTCAGCATACAACTCACTGTCTATACTGCACTTTGATGCAGAGTATCTAGGACAACAGTATCATGGTTCATAACACCACATGCAAAGGCTCTCAAGCTTCACTATTTTCTCACTGAGATCAGACTTCTCTTGATGAAGGCTTAACACAATCATTACCTTGTTCTTGACAAACATAAATGAGGGACTTCAGGATACCAATCATATGATATCTAACTCCATTCACCATCTTCACTATGTAGACCCTGCAGGACAACAACATCTACCATACCTTTTAAGGACAGTCACAACCTCACTGCTCCAAGAGAAGGACAGTCACAATATCATCTTGGGGTGATCTCTCCTTAACACAAACTCAATCTAATCCAACATGTCAAACAAGTCACATACCTAACATGCCTATTGTCATCATTGATAGGGCAATAACTCACCAACCTTACCTATGTCTTCTTTGTAGTGACTACTGCCCTTCTCCATTCTCCAATACAAGGATCTTGGTGGATCATTTTCAAGGTAAACTCCACCTACACTATTCTCCTGCCCCTACAACCTTCACAAGCCTCTACCACAACTATTCTACATTCCATTCCTCTGATCACAACTAGAAAAAGATCAGAGGAATGAAGAAAAACCCATTGGACTGTCAAAAGAGGCCCTAACTAGGTTTTCAAACCTGCTTTCAGACAAAAGAGAAATACTAAGCTAAACAAAGGTGTTAAAAGTCCAAACAAATTACAAATGACAGGTAGCTGAACTACCTAACCAACCATTACTAGCACCATTCACCACCAGGCCGTACAAGTACGGAATAATGTATAAAACAACAAACTTTCTTGACAGTAATAGCAGATTTAAAGCAGTTTGCAGCCAAACATGGATTTCTCTCACCAAACTTTGTATCAAAACTCCAAATAAGACTCTAATATAAGGTAATCCAATCCTCTAACAACCCAATGTACTCATGAGCCTTGACAGTTCCGTACAGGTATAGTTTCTTCAGAAAAAATAATGAATTCTTTGACTGTAATAGCAGGATTAGAGGGCAGTTTGGAAATCTACATGCATAGTATATTCTTCTTCAATTTCAAGGGCACAAATTTACAACAATAGATAGTTAACTCCCCAAGCTTCACCTTCAAACATTCAACATCCCATGACAGGACCATACGGTACAATGGTACGGCTCCAAATTCACATAAACTCAGAAAACTGCAAAAAAAAATGCAGAAAACAATGGTTTTTCTGTTATTTCTTTCAAATCTCTTGAATGTCTCTTCCCATGAATCCTTCCTTGGCTTAAAACAAGCCTTAACAATGTATGAAAATGTTGGGATTGATCAAAAAATTCCTAACCATCGGGCTGCCTTCTTGAAATGTAACTACTGTCTTTTCACTGTTTTTAGAAACTGTCCAATCTTGGACTACAATTACTGTTTTATGGTTTCCTAATGCTTTTTTAATACTTGACTAACCTTTGGACAAGGTTTTAACACATCAACACACCTTAGACATGCCTTAAAAGGCTACAACATAGAAACTTAATGACTAACCTATATAAACATTAAAACTCAAATGACTCCTATGACTGTCTTTTTGCCACAAGACTGTCCTCTTGAGGACTACTACATGAAAACTAGATTCTTTTAGACATTTGGACTAAGTCCTATTACTAACATGACATTAGCCTTATACATCATGTAAATGGTCTCAGAGACCTTATTAAACAAAAACAACTACTGGAACATTAACCAAAATTGAGAAATCTAGGTGCTCCTGCACCATACTCCCCAGCATGATGAAAACCCTTGTCCCAAGAGTTAGGGGATCTGCTCCATCCATTCTTCCATCTTGTTGGGATGTTCCTTTGATGAGGAAACATGAAATCTCCAAGAGTAATCTTCCTCCTTCTCCAACCTGCATGGCTCCTGTAAACAATGTTAGAACCATAAAACTTGTTTTGATGTCCTTGTCTAGGACCTTGCTGCTGCAATGCTCCAGCTCTTCTCAACTGGAGGTTCTGATTCATTCTGTTAGCACTCATTTTGACCTGGGGTTGATTTTCATGATCAGGGGGTTTCTTCATTTGAACCCTTTATCTTCTTGCCCATTTTCCTAAGTGTTGGACCTCCTCAGCATTTTTCAGCTGCAGCATCATATTTTCTTTGAGGAGGAGATCATCATCATCATCTTGTCTTCGATGATG
Organism: Cunninghamia lanceolata; assembly: GCA_027924645.1. Lineage (NCBI taxonomy): Eukaryota > Viridiplantae > Streptophyta > Pinopsida > Cupressales > Cupressaceae > Cunninghamia > Cunninghamia lanceolata. The sequence continues at coordinate 23,572,938 of BSBN01000377.1, read as the reverse complement.
GTCTGCATTATCATGTTTTCTGTCGGCTTGTTGTTCATCAGGATCATCATATTTCAATATCGGGTGATGTCTGGATATCATCCTGATCCTGCTAATGAGCTACAGTGCGCCCTGATTTGCTTGCGGGGGTGATTTTTCAAGTATCCGGTGATCTTCCAATTATCACCTTGCCCAAGCATGATGATGATGTTGCCCCGATATTCTGAAGGGGTTATTCTTTGAGTTGTTCAACCTGACTTGTTTTTTCTTAATGGTCGTCATCATCATCATCATATTTCTAGTTATCACCGTGTTGCTTGCGGGGGTCATCATATTTTCTGCCTTCATGATATTTCACCGGGGTGATATTTTTATCATCGGGTGATCTTGGTTATGATCATCCTGATAATGTTGTTGAAAGTTGAAGATTTTTGGCTCTGTAATTCATAACAAGCTGATCTGGTTGCTCTATACAGCTTAACCTGTGAGTTTATGTATCTCTTGTTGTATGTTTTTGGCATGAACCCACTGATTTCATGATTAATCTTATATGAGAAATGCTATCTTAGCATGTGTTTTGTTAATTCTGTCTCCAGTATTGCATGTATTCTTCTTCTGAATCTGGATATTTGGGTAATGTTTAGATTCTAGAGCATAGAATTCCTATGTTGAATGTCTGATCTTTTAACTTCTGCTCAAGGGGTAGATTAAACTATTTTTAGGTTGAACATTGGGAAGGGTATACTGCAGTAGGGATGCCATAAGTAGAGATAACCTAACACTCTGTATTGGGAGATACCTGTAAGGCAGGTATCACATATATCCCCTTGAAATCCAGTTTTAGCTGTTCATGCTGATCATTCACAGGTGTATGTCTACTGACTCCAGGCCCTGGATAGGCACCAATCTTGCTTTGTGTTTGTGTTACAACCATGTCCAGCTTTGCATCCAAACTTAAAATCCAAATCAAAATCTAAAACAACCATTAGGACATTAGAGTTAGTTTTAGGATCCTCAGTCCTCTGTCTACAACTGCAAATAGGCCCAAAGCTAGCCCCTTTGCTCTTATCTTTCAGTTTTGGTCTACTTACAGGAGGACTTATCTGCTTTCTGTCAGCATCCCAGCCTTGTATGCATATCCTCATGGATGTTGAGTAGGGAATACCCCCCTAGGTCTTGCAGAGCCTGAAGAAGAAGAGGAGATAAAATATAGAGTCTATCTCCTATACTGTTGGCCCCTGGCCCAGAGATCCTGTTGATCACTGGTGGTTACCTTGTAGGGAAATCTGGGAATAAGCATCCAGTCTGGGAAAAAACCAACAGAAATTGGTGACTCCGCTGGGGAACCTTGTGAAAGAACCCTGGTTTTCAGAAGAAAACAGTTCCTAGTAATAGGTGGCGACTCCGAAGTAATCTCCCAACCGGTCAAAATAAAATTTATATGCAGGGGAGAAGATCCCAACAAAATCCTTTATTTGAAGAGTTACCAGTAACAAAAAGAATGATGTACAGAAGAAAGGGAACTGTCTCAGTTAGTCATGAGGGTTCCCCCAGAAAAAGTGATGATGTACAAGATAACCCTAGGCCATCAGGACAGCATGTGCCTTACTTTTCAAATGCAGAAGCTGATATTCAAGGTGCATATGAGAGGCAACAGGGTGGTAGCATGAGAATGAGGTCAGAGGTGTTCCAAGAATGCCCTTTTCTAGACCCAAGTGAAAGGTTTGAAGAGGCAGAGTCTCTGAGGGATGATGAAGATGATGACCAGAATGGTATGAGACCATCTACCTCCAGACCTAAGGATGAACAGTTAGCTGAAGAAATCAGAAGTCTAAGAGCAAAACTAGAATATCTACAAGCCATGAAAATCAGAGATGATATAAAGCAGAAAGTGCAAGCCTTAAGAACTGCCCAAAATGATTCAGTTCCTACCCTAGAGAATGCAAATGTGCAGAGACATCAGCATCATGATGAGAGACAAAATGTGAATGATGCTAGGATACCACTGAACAATGTAGGAAACCAGAATGCAAACAGAAATGTTAATGTTAATCAGCCAAACAGACAGCCCATGTAGTTAGATAGATTCAGGCAGCTGGTGTTTGATGGTATTCCTAGGTATCCTAACCCCATTGATAAGCATCTGAGGCTGCAAGTGCCTAAATTTTCAGGAAACAACACAGTGTCAGGAGAAGATCATCTAAAAGCCTTTCAAAATGTCATGGATAACTTTGAGGTTGAACATGAGGATGTTTTCATGAAGTCATTCATGCAATCCTTAATAGATGAGGCAAGAGAATGGTACAAGAATCTGCCTGACCGGAGTATTTCATCATGGGATGATTTTAAAAGGATGTTCAAGGAGCAATATGGTGATAAAACTGACCCTAGCTTTTTTGTAAATGAGTTCACCAGTATCACTAAAGGGTCAAATGAGCAGGTTGCAGATTTTAATGCAAGATTCACTAAAGTGTTGAACAAATTGCCACATCACATGAGGCCAAATGAACCAATGTGCATAATTTTGTATATCAATGCCTTTGATGCAAAAACTGCATATGGATTAAGAGATAAAGGTCCTACTACTCTTAGGGATGCTTTCAGAATTGTAGTGAATATTGAAAACAACAGGAAAGCATCGGGCAAGACAAATAGAAGGGATGATATAAAAATTCTGCAGAATCCAAACAAGCCTCAGAACACTCAAGGTAGTACATCTGCCCCTAAAGATAAGATAGACAAATTGGCAAATGTTGTTAAGGACCTAAGCTATAGATTAGCTAGAAGTGAAAAAGGGATGGGTCTTGATAGGCAAGTCTATCAAAGGCAAGAAAAGAGGCCATCATTACATGATATGCCTTATAACACCAATTGGCATGATGGTAAGCATGTATTCCCACGTAACAATACAAATCAGAGGGCTCAACATGTCAAAGAAACTCCTGATCCTCTAAAGAAAGCTATAAATATTGCTGATGATGCTCCGTGGTGTATAATTTGTCAGATGCCACATTCACAGTCACAGTGTATGATTGCTCAATCCTTGTATGATAATGCTACATCTTGTAATGAATGCAATGAGCCACATCATGTGCAGGATGATGATGTTAATATGATGTCCATAGGCAATGGATACACTCTTTATGATGCTGATGAGAATACAGATCATCAAATTCAGGCCTGCCAACAGTTCCCATATGATGAAGATAATGAAGATAACTATGTGTATGCTCAGAACTCACACAATTTTCTGAGTAACTTACAACGGCCTTCTGATGAGGAAATTAAAGCCTTCACAGCTGCAGCAGTTGCTCAAGTCAAAAGCAACTACAATCTCAGAGGTAAAAATCAAGTAGGCAGCCCACATTAGCCAGAAGATTTTTCTGCAGGTCAGCTAATGCATGGTCATAAAGGAACTGAACCACAAAAAAGGCAGTGGGTAAATAATAAACAGAACTTTAGACACAGAACAGGTCATGAATTTCAAGGACCAGAAAACAAAATCCCTCAGGCTGAAGATCAAAGTAAAGGTTCCCAAGACAAGAATGATGATCAGGGAACTATGAAAATGAAAGCTAAATTAGCTCAGGATAAAAACAAGATTGTGGAGCAAGCTACAACTATTATACAAAACTATGCTCCATTTGATATAGCTCAGATCCTCTCTCAGGTAAAGGTCTCTGTTCCACTTATGGAACTCATGAAAGTGGAAGAGATCAAGAATAGGACAATATCCCTAATCTCAGGGGTACCTTTTCAAGCTAAACAAAATGTTCAGACCCAGGGTGAGAAACATATCATGTGTAATGAAGAAGATGAGACTCCTGAAGTCTATTTAGGAGTGACTATGACAAAGTGTCCTTCACAGGTGGAACCATTTTATGTTTCCCTGGTTATAAATGGAAAAATAATTAGAAATTGTATGCTTGACTCTGGAGCATCTACAAATGTCATGCCTTTGGCCATCATGCAACAAACTGGATTAAAAATTGACAAGGCATGTGGAAAATGTTATGCTATGGATGCCAGAGAGGTACCAGTTATTGGAATCATGAAGGATGTAGATTTCAAACTGGCAGCATTTCCTGAAAAAAGATATAAAATGAATATAACAGTGGTTGACATCAAGCCACAATATGGTATGTTGTTGTCAAGAAGATGGGCAGCACTAATTGGTGGAAGTATGCAGCTGGACCTGTCATATGCCATGATTCCAATGAATGGCAGGGATGTCAAGCTAATCAGAGAGCAAAGATCATCAGAGACAGTGGAAGACCAAGAAGCAGAGGAACAAGTATGCTTTGTAGACACTGACTGTGATAACTTCAAGGTTGTCTCAGATGATACAGAAGATAAAAAGAAAAATGTCTGCATTGAAGAGCTGGATCAGCAAGGCTTATGGACCATGTTTTTTGATGGAGCTTGTGCAAAAGAAGGCTCTGGAGCTGGAGTTGTTTTCCTGTCTCCAACTGGTAAGCTCCTCAAATTCTCTTTCTTGCTGAGGTTTGATTGCACAAACAATATTGCAGAATATGAGGCTTTACTCTTAGGCCTAAATATTGCTCTCAAACATGGAATTAAAATGTTAAGAGTATTTGGGGATTCTGAGCTGATTGTATCCCAAATTAGAAATAAGTATGCTGCAAAAAATAAAAGACTGAAACAATACAAGCATGCTGTTTGGGATACTATTGAATTATTTGATGCATTTTCAATAGGCTAGGTAGAGAGGTCAAAAAATGTTATGGCTGATTTCTTAGCCAATGTTGCAATAAGGCCAGATGACATCACTCTGTCAGGTGTTACAAATGTAGAAGTTAAAATTAGACCTGCAATACCAGAAAATATATGCAGTTGGCAAGTGTTTAATGATGATAGGGATTTGCTGAAATTTTTGCACTGCATAGATGAATATGAGAATCAACAAATTAATTTCCAAGCTTTTGTAGAGACTGTAGATGGAAAAGAAACTCTTGTGGGAAAAGAGATAATTCAATTGAAGACTAATAAAATCCCTAGAGGGTTGGTAGCTTTGGAAAGAGCTTTTGACAGTAGAGATAAAATGGTCACAAGGACATCTCCCACAAATAAGGAAGATTTAGAGGAGATAAATTTGGGGACATCTCAGGCCCCTCAGAAGGTATACATTGGTAAACAGCTCAAACCACACATTAGGAGTATGCTGATTGCATTACTGAAAAAGTATAAACATGTTTTTGCTTGGTCATATGAGGACCTAAAAGCCTATAGGGAAGATTTATTCCAGCATGAGATCCCATTGAAGCCTGGAGCTAAGCCATTTAGACAAAAGCAAAGACCTATTAATCCTACCTTAGCTCCCAAGATGCAAGAAGAACTCAAAAGGCTCAGGGAAGCTGGAATAATTGTGCCAATCAGACATTCAACTTGGGTGTCTAACCTTGTCCCAGTCAGAAAAAAGAATGGTGATATTAGGCTTTGTGTTGATTTCAGGAACTTGAATGTATCCTCTTTAAAGGATAACTATCCACTGCCTAATATGGAAGCTATGTTGCAGAGAGTGACTGGTTGTGAACTCCTATCCATGATGGATGGATTTTCAGGATATAATCAGGTGAAGGTAAAGGAATCAGAACAGTATAAGACCACCTTTACCACTCCATGGGGAACTTATGTGTATGTTAGAATGCCATTTGGACTAACCAATGCAGGTGCTACATTTCAAAGAGCAATGGATGTTGCTTTTGCAGGGCTGATTGATTCAATCCTGGCTGTATATCAGGATGACCTGACTGCTTACTCAAAGAAAGAAGAGCAGCATTGTTTGCATCTGGAGCAGATTTTCATAAGAGCACTAGAGTATGGTATTTCTTTAAATCCAAGGAAGTGTGCCTTTGGAGTAGTTGAAGGAAAGCTTCTGGGACATATTGTTTCCAAGGATGGAGTCAGGATAGATCCAAAAAGAGTGGCTGCTATTGATAGGATTCAAATGCCAAAAACTGTAAAAGGAGTTCAGTCCTTCTTTGGACAGATAAATTTTGTTAGGAGATTTGTTCCCAACTTTGCAGAAACCACAAGGAACATTTCCAAGATGATGAAGAAGGATGCAACTGTCAACTGGGAAAGGGAAGCAATAGAATCATTTCAGAGTATCAAAGAGGCAATCAAGATGGCCCCTGTTCTTAAATCTCCTGATTTTTCTAAGCCATTCCAAGTATTTTCATTTGCTTCCTTTCATACTGTTGCTGCATGTTTGCTACAGAAAAATGAAGATGGTTTTGAACAGCCCATCGCTTTCTTCAGTATGTCCTTGCAGGCCTCTGAGTTGAAGTATGATATTATGGAAAAACAGGCATATGCACTAGTCAGAGCCATCAAAAGTTTCAGATCATACTTGGTAGGATCATATATAATTGCATATGTACCTCATGCAGCAGTCAAAGACATATTCACTCAGCAGGAGGTGACTGGAAGAAGGTGCAGATGGATAAACAAACTGCAAGAGTTCAACATAGACATACAAGTTACTAAGTTGATAAGAGGACAAGGATTAGCCAAGATGATGGCACAGTCAAACTTGGAAGCATGCCAAGTTAATGCAGTCCAAGATGAGAGTGTAAATGTATCAGGATCTGAATGGTACAAGGATATTATCTACTACTTGCAAAATATGAATTGTCCTTCCCATTTCAGTGACAGTCAAAAGAGGACTTTAAAGTTACATGCAATCAGGTATGTTATTGTTCAAGGTGAGCTATACTGGAAAAACCCTGATGGTGTGCTGCTGAGATGTGTGGATGAGGATATGGCTAACAATGTTTTGATTGATATGCATAAAGGATTGTGTGGTGGACATTATACTGCCCAAACAACAGCTCATAAAATTCTCAGGGCAGGATATTGGTGGCCCACTCTCTTTTCAGATGCACAAAGGTTAGTGAGAAAGTGTGACCCTTGCCAAAGATTTTCAGGAAAGCTGAAATATGATGGTGCTTTACCCCTCAGAACTGTAACTGTGGATGCTCCATTTCAGCAATGGGGAATTGACTTCATAGGGGAAATTGTAGACAAATCAAGTGGGGGACACAGTTGGATTTTGGTGGCAACTGATTACTTTACCAAATGGATTGAGGCCATTCCAATTAAGAGAGCTACAAGCAAGGTGGTGACAGATTTCATACTAGAAAACATCATCATCAGGTTTGGAGTACCATTTAAGATAGTCACTGATAATGCTATGTGCTTCAGATCAGGTGAATTTGTTGATTTTTGCAACAGGTATGGGATAAATCTATCATATACATCACCATATCACCCACAAGGAAATGGTCAAGCAGAATCAAGCAATAAGAGCATCATGAAAATTATCAAGAGGATACTGGACAAGAACAAGAGAGCTTGGGACTCAAAATTGAACTTAGCAATATGGGCTGACAGAGTGACAGTGAAAAGGGCTGTTGGGAAGTCACCTTTTGAACTAGTATATGGTGCATCAGCCAGATTGCCCATAAACAATCTCCTACCAGTTTACAGATTCATTCAGGAAAATGATGAGGAGATTGAAGATTCCATGACAGAAAGAGTGAATCAGCTGGTTGCATTGGATGAAGACAGAAGGAAAGCCCACCAGATCAATCTCAAAAGACAACAAGATGTGAAATATCAGTTTGACAGGAGAACTACAAAAAGGAAGTTTCAAGTCAATGATCTGGTGCTCATTTGGAATGCTAAAGGTCAGGAAAAGGGTAAACATGGTAAATTTGAACCCTTATGGATGGGCCCATATCAGGTTTGCAATACTCATGGGGAGGATTCTTATTTCCTCCAGGCCCTAGATGGTGAAGTTCTGGAATTGCCTGTGCATGGCCAATTCCTTAAGTTCTATTTTGCATAAATGACTTGTTGCTGTGCACATTTGTAAAAACATGTATGTAGTGTAAATGCCTTGTACAGCTCGTGCTTTTTGGCTTTTTGTCTGGTCTGCCCGGAGATCTGGTTCTCGTTGCAGGTTTTCACCTACACGTCCCCATTCGGAGCCACTGTTAGCACTCATTTTGACCTGGGGTTGATTTTCATGATCAGGGGGTTTCTTCATTTGAACCCTTTATCTTCTTGCCCATTTTCCTAAGTGTTGGACCTCCTTAGCATTTTTCAGCTACAGCATCATATTTTCTTTGAGGAGGAGATCATCATCATCATCTTGTCTTCGATGATGGTCTGCATTATCATGTTTTCTGTCGGCTTGTTGTTCATCAGGATCATCATATTTCAATATCGGGTGATGTCTGGATATCATCCTGATCCTGCTAATGAGCTACAGTGCGCCCTGATTTGCTTGCGGGGGTGATTTTTCAAGTATCCAGTGATCTTCCAATTATCACCTTGCCCAAGCATGATGATGATGTTGCCCCGATATTCTGAAGGGGTTATTCTTTGAGTTGTTCGACCTGACTTGTTTTTTCTTAAGGGTCGTCATCATCATCATCATATTTCCAGTTATCACCGTGTTGCTTGCGGGGGTCATCATATTTTCTGCCTTCATGATATTTCGCCGGGGTGATATTTTTATCATCGGGTGATCTTGGTTATGATCATCCTGATAATGTTGTTGAAAGTTGAAGATTTTTGGCTTTGTAATTCATAACAAGCTGATCTGGTTGCTCTATACAGCTTAACCTATGAGTTTATGTATCTCTTGTTGTATGTTTTTGGCATGAACCCACTGATTTCATGATTAATCTTATATGAGAAATGCTATCTTAGCATGTGTTTTGTTAATTCTGTCTCCAGTATTGCATGTATTCTTCTTCTGAATCTGGATATTTGGGTAATGTTTAGATTCTAGAGCATAGAATTCCTATGTTGAATGTCTGATCTTTTAACTTCTGCTCAAGGGGTAGATTAAACTGTTTTCAAGTTGAACATTGGGAAGGGTATACTGCAGTAGGGATGCCATAAGTAGAGATAACCTAACACTCTGTATTGGGAGATACCTGTAAGGCAGGTATCACATATATCCCCTTGAAATCTAGTTTTAGCTGTTCATGCTGATCATTCACAGGTGTATGTCTACTGACTCCAGGCCCTGGATAGGCACCAATCTTGCTTTGTGTTTGTGTTACAACCATGTCCAGCTTTGCATCCAAACTTAAAATCCAAATCAAAATCTAAAACAACCATTAGGACATTAGAGTTAGTTTTAGGATCCTCAGTCCTCTGTCTACAACTGCAAATAGGCCCAAAGCTAGCCCCTTTGCTCTTATCTTTCAGTTTTGGTCTACTTACAGGAGGACTTATCTGCTTTCTGTCAGCATCCCAGCCTTGTATGCATATCCTCATGGATGTTGAGTAGGGAATACCCCCCTAGGTCTTGCAGAGCCTGAAGAAGAAGAGGAGATAAAATATAGAGTCTATCTCCTATACTGTTGGCCCCTGGCCCAGAGATCCTATTGATCACTGATGGCTACCTTGTAGGGAAATCTGGGAATAAGCATCCAGTCTGGGAAAAAACCAACACATTCCTCCCTGGACTATCTACTATTTTCCTTCCTTCTTCCGCCTCTTTAGATGGCACTCAATGTCTCCAACTTTGACATAACTCAAGTCCCAAGCCTACTACTCTCTAGGACTGTCATCCACCTTCTGCTGTTGCAACTGTTCCTGCTGCTTCCCATCATCCTTAACCTGCATACTCAACTGTAGTTTCTGTCCAAAACAAATAGTTACATGTTCCTTCTTCTCTTCATAAGGTAAAGGAATCAGTTTGAACTTCTTACCATCTTTGTGCACCACATAGGTATTAGTATACCCATCATGAATTGTCCTTCTCAAAGACTGCCATGGTCTACCCAAAATGATATGCCCACATGTCATAGGAATAACATCACACAAAACATAGTTTTGATATGGACCAATTGTGAAATCAACATAAGCCTTCTTAGTGACCCTTACCTACTGCTCTTGACTCACCCAAGTGACATTGTAAGGACTAGGATGATCAAATGTTTTCAACCCCAACTTATTCACCGTTTCCCAAGAAACTAGATTATCATGAGACCCTGAATCTACATTCAACTTGCATATCTTTCCATGGCTTAAACAATTGGTTCTGAAAATAGATACCTATGGTGGTGGCTGCATCTTACCTCTTTCCACCATGAGCATCTCTCCATCCATCATTGGAGAGGCTGACGACATTTCTAGTTCTTTTGGCTTCTCCTCCTCTTGTGCCAAGTGAACTCTTCTATCCTTGGTCTTATCAACACCATCCTTCTTAGGACAGTTGAAAGATGTGTGTCCCACCTCATTGTAGTGATAACATCTACCTATGAACACTCCTCTACCTAATCCAAATCTACCTCCACCACTATATCCACCTCTCTGTTCTGTAGACATCCCCTTACCCTTCTCATTGATGTTCTGAACTTCATTAGTAGGTCTGCCCCTACCTCTATTTCCTCTTCCATAACCTCCTTGCCTTTCTTGCTTCCTCTTCACTCTCTCTTCAACCCTGATGGCTAACTGAAAGCACTCTCCAAGTGTTTTTGGTACTACCAACCCAATCTCATCCTGCAAGTTATACCTAAGCCCATTAAGGTATCTTGCCACTTTCTCTTCTTCATCTTCCAATCCACCTCTAATACTAAGCTTATGAAATTGCTCAGTATAGGACATAACATCCATGTCCTTCTGCTTCAGATTCTGCCTCATACTCTTTGTCTGAATGGAGTAATTAGATGGAAGGAATTGGTCCTTCATCATGTCCTTCATCCTACCCTAAGAAGTGATTTTTGATGCACCTCTAGCCATTCTTTCTGTCTGCACACTACTCCACCAGGTAAGTGTTGTTCCTCTCAGTTTTGTCTTTGCAAATTTGATCTTTTTCTCATCACTCATCTCCTCATACTCAAAAAAAATTTCAAGGGCATCTATCCACCCTAATACCTCTTCACTATCCATCTTCCCCTGATAGATAGGTAACTCAATGTTTGCCTTTGTCCCACTTCCTTGGACTGCCTTTAGCAATCTCACAAACTTCTTCTCTTCAGCATCTAACTAATCCTCAGGAGGATTCTCATTAGCATCCTCATCTCCTTCTGAACCATCTTGTTCATCCTGTTTGGGATTCTTCTCCAATGCTTCCAATCTAGCCAAGATTGTTGCATTCTCTCTTCTCACTTGCCTCAACTCTCTATCCCTTGTAGCATCCTGCTCTCTTCTATCCCTCAACTCTTTCTCTCTTGCCTCTAAGGCTTCTCTCAACTCAGAATTCTCTCTTGCCATCTGATTTTTGGGAGGCATCTTCACAACTTTCACAAACCCCCTATCTTCTTCACAAGCTCCACAACACCCTCAAGGATCTACTAGTGGCTCTGATACCACAAATGATGCAGAGCATCTAGGATAGCAGTATCATGGTTCATAACACCACATGCAAAGGCTCTCAAGCTTCACTATTTTCTCACTGAGATCAGACTTCTCTTGATGAAGGCTTAACACAATCATTACCTTGTTCTTGAAAAACATAAATGAGGGACTTCAGGATACCAATCATATGATATCTAACTCCATTCAACATCTTCACTATGTAGACCCTACAGGACAACAACATCTACCATACCTTTCAAGGACAGTCACAATATCATCTTGGGGTGATCTCTCCTTAACACAAACTCAATCTAATCCAACATGTCAAACAAGTCACATACCTAACATGCCTATTGTCATCATTGACAGGGCAATAACTCACCAACCTTACCTATGTCTTCTTTGTAGTGACTGCTGCCCTTCTCCATTCTCCAATACAAGGATCTTGGTGGATCATTTTCAAGGCAAACTCCACCTACACTATTCTCCTGCCCCTACAACCTTCACAAGCCTCTACCACAACTATTCTACATTCCATTCCTCTGATCACAACTAGAAAAAGATCAGAGGAATGAAGAAAAACCCATTGGACTGTCAAAAGAGGCCCTAACTAGGTTTTCAAACCTACTTTCAGACAAAAGAGAAATACTAAGCTAAACAAAGGTGTCAAAAGCCCAAACAAATTACAAATGATAGGTAGCTCAACTACCTAACCAACCATTACTAGCACCATTCACCACCAGGCTGTACAAGTACGAAATAATGTATAAAACAACGAACTTTCTTGACAGTAACAATAGATTTAAAGCAGTTTGCAGCCAAACATGGATTTCTCTCACCAAACTTTGTATCAAAACTCCAAATAAGACTCTAATAAAAGGTAATCCAATCCTCTAACAACCCAATGTACTCATGAGCCTTGACAGTTTTGTACAGGTATGGTTTCTTCAGAAAAAACAACAAATTCTTTAACTGTAATAGCAGGATTAGAGGGTAGTTTGAAAATCTACATGCATAGTATATTCTTCTTCAATTTCAAGGGCACAAATTCACAACAATAGATAGTTAACTCCCCAAGCTTCACCTTCAAACATTCAACATCCCATGATAGGACCGTACGGTACAGTGGTACGGCTCCAAATTCACATAAACTCAGAAAACTGTAGAAAAAATGTAGAAAACAATGGTTTTTCTGTTATTTCTTTCAAATCTCTTGAATGTCTCTTCCCATGAATCCTTCCTTTGCTTAAAACAATCCTTAACAATGCATGAAAACATTGGGATTGATCAAAAACTTCCTAACCATCAAGCTGCCTTCTTGAAATGTAACTGTTGTCTTTTCACTATTTTTAGAAACTGTCCAATCTTGGACTGCAATTACTGTTTTATGGTTTCCTAATGCTTTTTTAATACTTGACTAACCTTTGGACAAGGTTTTAACACATCAACACACCTTAGACATGCCTTAAAAGGCTACAACATAGAAACTTAATGACTAACCTATATAAACATTAAAACTCAAATGACTCCTATGACTGTCTTTTTGCCACAAGACTGTCCTCTTGAGGACTACTACATGAAAACTAGATTCTTTTAGACATTTGGACTAAGTCCTATTACTAACATGATATTAGCCTTATACATCATGTAAATGGTCTTAGAGACCTTATTAAACCAAAACAACTACTAGAACATTAACCAAAATTGAGACATCTAGGTGCTCCTGTACCACACTTCTCTGTAACTCACTTGTTTCTTTCAGAGAGGCTAATTTTCTCAATATCCTCAACATACAAGTCTTCTAAACAAGTAATAGGATAGGATACAATTGACACTAGTGACAACAAGGATATGTTGACATCAATGACAACACTGATTAGGTACATACTTGCAATAGAGGGGGGGTGAATCAGTTGTATCAAAACTTTAACTTCTTTAAACAAAATCACTTTCACATTCACTTACTTTAACTCCTTATTCTGTTATGAAGATTAAACATGAATAGAAAAATCAAAATATAAACACTTCAACACCATACACACATGAACACCAAATTTTTTGTGGAAAACCCTAAACAGGGAAAAACCACTATGAGTGTTAGCTCACAATATAATGTAGTAACAATACCAAATAGAAAAAGAGGTGCACTACCAAAGGGCTCACTACTCAGGGCTCACTATCCAAATGAAAGGCTCACTGCCAAAGGGTGGCTCACTACTAAGGGTTGGTTCACTACTAGGATGGGTGGCTCACTGCCATGAACTGATATAGTAGCATCTACAACATGCCTGAGTTCAGTTCCATAGAAGCGCAATACAACTCCTCTACTCTACTCTGGTTTTACAATTTACACTCTATCTTTGCACCATCACCCATCACTCACAAATTCATTACATACATTTATACCAATCATCAATCTTGGAATGTACATCAAGGTCGGCATTACAATCTACAACCATTGGAACTATTTGCAAGGTTGGCATACATACATAAATCAAATTAGGACTAGACCTAAACAAACTTGCATAGCAAATGAATAAAAGAGGATAACTTCACACCTTATCTTAGATCCAAATACATCATCACACACTACAACATGCTTCCATAATCCATGAATCACCACTGAAACATGTGTAACTAACCAGGTTGGCCAAAAATAGTGCACACATCAAGAACACTTAGATACATGCTTCCAAGAACTTTATTATAGCTTGTGGATCAAGAACACTCCTTCAATACATTCTGGAGACATCCATGAGCAACATAGAATCACTTGGGAGATAACAAATCCAACTGCAATAGATCTCACTTGAAGAAACAACATATATAGACTTCTTCTCAACAGACATTGTCAAACTCTGTTAATCAATAACTTGGTTTCCAGAGTACCAAATAACAAATCCTTTGGAATGTAGATAGCTAAGGACCTTATAAGCTTGAGTCTAGAACCACAAGACCAAAATCCAACCTGCGAAGAAATGCGGAGCAAAATACTATCTCCCTGTCACTCTGCAAACATTACCAGGCATAGTCTTCAAAATGGTGATTAGAACTTTTTCTGCACAATGATCCGGACCACCAAATTCTAGATTTAGCATCTTCAAACACTTCTATAAAATATATCCAAATCTCATACTTTGATCTTCAACATAGAGAAAATGCGGAGCAAACTACTTAGATAGTGTTCTTAACATGACAACCCAATCAATCAACAAACAACAATATCATAAGATACGGTTGGCACCAATGACAACACAAACATGTTGACATCAATGAAAACATCAGTTAGCACATACTTATAACAATCTCCCCCTTTTTCATTGATGGCAACATATGATGTGAAAAACTCAATAACATGTTCCTCCATCAAGACACAATTTTGCATCAGGACTGCCCCTTTCTTTTTACACATTTGAAGTCTTTCTCCTCCTAAGTTTTTCACATGATCTCTCTTCCCCTTTGACATCAATGGAAAAGGGCATCATATCTCTTCTACTACACATACTTTTACACTACTTCTTTGATCAGTCTGAAATCATTCTTTACTCCCCCTGAATGCAACAATCATCTCAAACCACTACCTACTCCCCTTGAGAGGCAGCCTCGAACATTAGTCCAAAAGGAGAAATGTACTTTGAAGCACATTGGATTGATGCATCTTCTTATGCATCTAGTTCAAGAAAGGAGGGGCAATAACCCCTAATTTTTGCCAGAGATACTCAAATGTGTCTTTTGGAAGAGTCTTAGTGAATATATCAACAACTTGATCTATTGTATGCACATACTCAAGCTTCTCCTCATTCTCTACAACTTTCTCTCTCAAAACGTGATACTTAATTGAAATGTGCTTTGTCTTTGAATGCATCCCTAGATTCTTTGAAATATTTATGGCACTTGTGTTATCACAAAGAATAGGAATTGGCTCATCATACTCAACATTGATATCTTGCAAGGTCTATTTCATCCATAGCATGAGTCCAACATGATACTGCAGCAATATATTCTGCCTTTGTAGTATATGAGGAGACTGATTCTTGTTTCTTGCTATGCTAGGACACTGCCCTATCTCCAAGGAAGAATGCACCTCCACTTGTGCTTTTCCTATCATCAGCGTATCTAGCCCAGTCTGCATCTGTATAGGCACTTAAAGAAAAATATTTGTTCTTAGGATACCACAAGCCATGATCAAGAGTGCCCTTCAAATACCTGAATATCCTCTTTACTTCCATCACATGTGATTCTCTAGGATCTTATTAAAATCTGGCCACAAGACAGACTGCATGCATGATATCTGGTTTGGTAGTAGTTAGGTAAAGCATTCCTCCAATCATTGATCTAGACTTTATTTTATTAGCCTTAGGAGATTCATCATTCTTGCTTAGTTTACAGCCAGTAACCATAGGAGTGCATACTAGTTTAGAGTCCTCCATTCCAAACTTCTTTAACAATTCCCTAACATACTTTGATTGAGAAATGAAAATGCCTTTAGCAATCTGATTGATTTACAATCTAATAAAGAAGTTCATCTCACCACACATAGACATCTCAAATTCCTTTTACATTTCATTTGCAAAATTCTTGCACATCTCTTCATTTCCACCAAATATGATATCATCCATATAGACTTCAATAATAAGGATTTGATCTTTGCTTGCCTTGATATACAAATTACTATATGCAGACCCTTTACTAAAACCCTGCTACAACAGATACTTATCTAGTCTTGCATACCAAGCTCTGGGAGCTTGCTTCAAACCATACAAAGCCTTCTTCAACTTGCATACCATATCTAGTTTGTCTGATAACTGGAACCCATTCGGTTGCTCTATGTAGACCTCTTCTTCTAGCTCACCATTCAGGAAGGCAGATTTCGCATCCATCTGATATATCTTGAAATTTTTATGTGCTGCAAATGCCAGAAATAGTCTGATAGCTTCCATTCTTTCCATCAAAGCATAGGTTTCTTCATAGTCAATTCCTTCTAGTTGTGAGTAGCCTTTACACACAAGTCTTGCCTTGTTTCTCACAACTTCTCCAAATTCATTCAGTTTGTTCCAAAAAACCACTTTGTTCTAATCACATTCTTGTTTGCAGGTCTAGGGACAAGTTCCCAAGTCTTGTTCTTCTCAATCTGCATTAATTCTTCTTTCATTGCCTTAATCCAATATTCATCATTACATGTTTCATTTACTATTTTTGGGTTCCACTTTTGAAAGTAGACAAAGATTTACTTGTTCTTCTGCAGTCCTACTTCTTGTCATCACACCTTTCCTTTTGTCACCAATAATTTGATCTTCAAAATGATCTCTTTGCACATAATTGAGAGTTTTAGGAATTCTTACCAGAGCTTCAACTTGAATTTCTTCTTGTTCCGGAGTAGCTTGCACTTCAGTCTGAACTTCGTTTTCTTTGCTTTTTTCAAACTTTTCTATATCAGCAGATCCATCTAACTCATATCCATCTAGTTGAATATCTTCATCTACCTTCACATTTGCACTTTCAATAATCTTTCTCAGTCTTTTGTTATAGCACCGATAAGCCTTGATCTTAGTAGAGTATCCAAGGAATATGCCTTCATCACATCTAGCATCAAACTTTCCTAAGTATTTGACAATAGGAGTTCTACCATACCATAGCTCATAAGGTGTCTTTGTTTCTTCTACTCTAAGTTGCACTCTATTCTGAATGTAGACAGCAGTGTGTATTTCTTCTTTCCAATATACTTCTGGTAGGTCTACTTCCTTGGTCATTGTTCTGGAAGCTTCTTGAATAGTTCTATTCTTCCTTTCAACCACTCCACTTTGTTGAGGAGTCCAGGGGCCAGACAAATGTCTCTTTATTCCATATTCTTCACAAAAATCATTGAACTCACTTGAAGTAAACTTACCACCTTTGTTAGACCTTAAGCACTTGATTCTCAAATGCAACTCATTTTCAACCATATCTTTGAATGCCCTAAACTTATCTAGTGCTTCTTCTTTTTCTCTAAGGAAAGTAACCCAGGTCAATCTTGAAAAATCATCAATAAGAAGCATGGAATACCTTTCACCTTGTAGACTTCTTGTTCTTGTAGGACCACAAAGGTTTGTATGCACTAACTCTAGCAAACCGGTAGAGGATTGTTCTTTGCTCTTAAAAGTAGTCTTTGTCATCTTCCCAAACTGACATTCTTTGCATATAACATTGGCAGGCTTTACAATCTTAGGCAGGTCTCTTATAGCTTGAACAATGCTTATTCTCCCCAGATTATTAAAGTTAATGTGACACATTCTTGTATGCCATAGACAACTTTCCACCTGTCTTAGCCAACAAACAACAATTTTCAATACCTTTCAAATGATAAACATTACCATGAGTTTTCTTACCAGTAGCAATTAAGGTTCTAGAGCTTTTCCTTATCTCACACCCATTATCCTTGGACACACGATTATATCCTTTATCATACATTTGTCCAACACTTAGAATATTATGCTTTAAGCCCTTAACATAAAGAACATCATCTGTGTTATGCTTTCCATCAAAGATAATTGATCCTTTTCCACAATTCTTACCAACTACATCATCACCAAACCTAACTAGTCCTCCATCATATTTTTCAAACTTAACAAACTTAATCTTATCTCCTGTCATATGATTTGAACATCCATTGTCAATGATCCATTCATCTTCCTTTTCAACATGAAATGCAGACAACTCTCATGGACTTCTTTCCTTCACACAACTTGCAAGATTAGCAAAAACATGTTCTTCTCTAAGTGTAATAAACAAGCATTCACTACTATTACCATCATTAGAATTAGGTTCATCATCAGTTACACCATCATCATCTATAACATAGTAACTCTTTCTTACCATCTTTCTTTTACTTTCATTGATTTTCAAAGCTCTATCAAGACATCTTGAAGCATAGTGACCAATTTTACCACAATTAAAACATTTGAAAGGTAACTTACCTTTGAACTTTCCTCTACTACCTCTTTTTATTCTTCTTGCAAATTTTGCCTCAAGCTCTGCAAAATATTCTTCATTTGATTCCACTACATATTTATCTGATCTATCAGTCTTTTCTTCTTTGGCCTTAAAGGTAGTCTCAATTTTCATAGGGCCATTAGTAGTACTAAATTCTCTCATCTCAAAAGTAGTCAGTTTACCAAGCAATTGATCTTTTGAAATCTTTCCCATATAAAACAATTCTTCAATGCCAGATATCTTGTGACTATAAGATTTGGGAAGAGTTTTGAGTATCTTATCTACAACATCCCCATCCTCTAACTTTCCACCATGACCCTTGATGCTGCTGACAACTTCATCAATCTTATATATGTAATTTGTTATGTTCTCATCTTCAGACATTCACATGGTTTCATATGTGGTCTTCAAGTTCTATAACTTAGCCTTCTTGATAGATGCATCACCTTCATAGATGTTTTTCAATTTGTCCCAGATCTCATGAGTAATTTCTAGATCCACAACTTTTGCCATTTTAGTGTTAGACAAGGCATTTAATAAAGCATTTTTAGCTTTGCGATTAGTCTCATAATCCTTAATCTCTTCATTAGTCTTTGGACCATGTTCAAGTACAATGTATTTATCTTTAACCATTGTCCAAACATTATAACCAATAGAAATAAGATAACTTTGCATTCGTATCTTCTAGTAGGCATAGTCAAATCCATCAAACTAAGGAATGTCTTTCTTGTGTGCCATCCTGGATCTACCTTAAGCTGTTAGACTTTCTTCCAAGGAACCTCTCTCTGACACCAATTGTTGAAAGGCACAAGACAACTAAGATGGGGAGGTGAATCAGTTGTATCAAATCTTAAACTTCTTTAAACAAAATCACTTTCACATTCACTTACTTTAACTCTTTATTCTATTATGAAGATTAAACATCAATAGCAGAATCAAAACATAAACACTTCAGGACCATACACACGTGAACACCAATTTTTTTACATGGAAAACAATAAATAGGGAAAAACCACGATGAGTATTATCTCACAATATAATATAGTAACAATACCGAATAGCAAAAAGGCTCACTACCAAAATGAAAGGTTCACTGCCAAAGGGTGGCTCATTACTGAGGGTTGGCTCACTGTCAGGATGGGTGGCTCACTACCATGAACTGATATAGTAGCATCTACAACATGCCTTAGTTCAGTTCCATTGAAGCGCAATACATCTCCTCTACTCTACTCTTCTTTTACAATTTACACTTTATCTTCACATCTTTGCACAATCACCCATCACTCATGAATTCATTACATACATTTATACCAATCATCAACCTTGGAATGTTCATCAATGTCAGCATTACAATCTGCAACCATTGGAACTATTTCCAAAGTCGGCATACATACATAAATCAAATTAGGACTAGACCTAAACAAACTTATGGAGAAAATAAATAAAAGAGGAACACTTCATAGCTTAGCCCAGATCCAAATACATCATCACATGCTACAACACACTTCCATAATCCACAAATCACCTTTGTAACATGTGTAACTAACCAGGTCGGCCATAAATAGTGCACACATCAAGGACACTTATTTGAATGATTCCAAGAACTTTATTATAGCTTGCAGATCAAGCACACACCTTCAATACATTCTGGAGACATCCATGAGCAACATAGAATCACTTGGGATCCAACAAATCCAACTACAACAGATCTCACTTGAAGACAACAAATATCACTTGAAGACACATCACATATTGCTTCTCAACAGACACTGTCAAACTTTGTTAATCAATAACTTGCTTTCAAGAGTACCAAATAACAAATCCTTTGGAATGAAGATAGATAAGGACCTTATAAGATTCAGTCCTGAACCGCAAGACCAAAATCCAAACTGTGGAGAAATGCAGAGTAAAATACTATCTCTCTGTCTCTCTGCAAATATTGCCAAGCATAGTCTTCAAACTGATGAATAGAACTTTTTCTGCACAGTGATTCAGACCTCCAAATTCTAGATTTAGCATCTTAAAACACTTCTCTAAAACATATCCAAATCTCATACTCTAGTCTTCGAAACAGATAAAATGTGGAGAAAACTACTCAGATAGTGATCTTAACATGACAACTCAATCAATCAACAAACAACAATATCAAAAGATACAGTTGGCACTAATGACAACACAAACATGTTGACATCAATAACAACACCAGTTAGCACATACTTTCAATAGAACTCATTGAATCACCTAGTTAATTTGGTAAACCTAAGAAAGGAGAATCACTTGTCATGAGGAGAGCACTATTTCAAGTAGAGACAAATGAGGAACCACAGTAAAGGAAAAGTTTGTTCAGAGCCAGATGCAAATTAGGAGGTAAAAGTTGTAAAGTTTTAGTTGATAGTGGTAGTTCAAATAATTTGGTTTTAGAGGAGACAATGACTAAACTAAAGTTGGAGAGATTGAAACACCCTAAGCCATATCAGATAGCATGGATTCATGATGATAGTAAGGTATTGGAGAGTGACTAATGTTTGGTGAAATTTCGTATTAGATCTTATCATGATGAAGTATTGTGTGATATTATGCCTATGGATGCATGCCATATTTTGTTGGGTTGACCATGGCAATATGATAGGAAAACTATACATGATGGGAGAAAGAAAACATATACTATAACATCAAATGGAAAGAGAATTACTTTGATTCCATTGGAAGATGATCCTAAGAGTGAAGTATGTGGGAGTGCTAGAATCTATTTGGTAGATGGAAGAAAATTTCTAGATGGTTTGAAACATGAGAATATGTGTTATGCTTTCATCCCTAAGAAGCCTCAAAATCTAAAGACTGAAGAATCACAATCGAAGGAGATAACCAAATTGCTGATAGAGTATGAAGACATCATATCAGATAATGTACTTGAAGGATTGCCACCAATCAGGAGTATCAGTCATCACATGGATCTTATACCTTGAGCTAGTTTGGCTAACAAAGTAGCACACAGAATGACACTGGTAGAGAATGAAGAATTAATAGACAGATACATGAGTTGTTGAGGAAAGGTTTGATCAGAGAATGTTTGAGCCCTTGTGTAGTACCTGCAGTGTTAGCACCAAAGAAGGATGGAGAATGGAGAATGTGTACATACTCTACATCAATAAATAAGATCAGAGATAAGTATAGATTTTCTTTACCTAGGATGGATGATATTATGGGTTGTTTGAGTGGAGAAAAATATTTTACAAAGATAGACTTGAAGAGTGGATACCGTCAGATCAGAATTAGAGAAGGAGATGAAAGGAAGACTACTTTTAAGACAAATGAAGGATTGTATGAGTGGTTAGTGATGCCCTTTGGATTAACAAATGTACCAAGTACTTTCATGAGGTTGATGAATGAAGTCTTGAAGAAATTCTTGGGTAATTTTGTTATTGTATATTTGGATGATATTCTAATTTTCAGTAAGACAAAGGAAGAACATTTGTGGCACCTGAGACAAGTATTGCAATGATTGAGAGAAGAGAAATTGTTGATAAACATCAAGAAGTGTAGTTTCATGAAGGAAGAATTGGTATACTTGGGATTTGTGATTTTTGTGAAAGGATTGAAGATGGACCCTGACAAAGTGAGAGAAATTTTTGAGTGGCCTACACCTAAGAGCATTGGAGAAGTCAGATCATTTCATGGATTGGCTAGTTTCTACCAGAAGCTCATCAGAAATTTTAGTTTAGTATGTAACCCTATGACAGAGACAATGAGAGGTGATAGAAAAGACTTTAAGTGGACATCAAGAGCAGATAAAAGTTTTAAATTGTTGAAGTAGAAAGTGATAGAGCAACCTGTATTGGCATTATTGGATTTTAGCAAGGTATTTCAACTAGATTGTGATGCAAGTGGAAATGCAATAGGAGTAGTTTTAAGTCAAGACGGTAGAGCTGTAGCATATTTCAATGAGAAGTTGAATGATGCAAGGAGAAGATATTCAGTTTATGATCAAGAGTTCTATGCCACAATTCAAGCCTTGAAAAGTGGAGACATTATTTGTTGCCTAAGGATTTTGTCTTATATATAGATTATCAAGCTTTGCAGTATTTCAACAATCAAGGAAAGTTGAATTAAAAACATATGAGATGGGTAGAGTTCATGTAGAGTTATACTTTTGTGTTGAAGCATAGGAGTGGAAAATCAAATAAAGTTGCAGATGCCTTGAGTAGAAGAAGGAACTTGTTGACAGAGATGAGAGTTGAAGTATTAGGTTTTGAGGAGTTGAAGAACATGTATGAAGATCTTGATTCTGTAGAACCTTGGAACCATGTAAGGAGCCTGTTGTGATAGATAGGAGTAAGTGGTTGGATTATTTCATTTAGGAAGATATGTTATTCAAAGGAAACCTAGTTATGTATACCTAGGAGTTCAATGAGCCAATTTGATCAAAGAGAAGCATAATGGTAGATTGGCAGGACATTTTGGCATTGATAAGACAGTGGCTTTGGTAAATGAAAATTACTTTTGGCCTCAGATACATAAGGATGTTAGGAAATTTGTGCAGAGTTGTAGAGAATGTCAAGTTGCAAAAGGGGGTAGTCAGAATACTAGATTGTAAAAATCTTTGACAGTACTAGAGAGACCTTGGGAAGACATAAGCATCGATTTCATAATGGGATTACTGAAGACACGGGGAGGACATGATTCAATATTTGTAGTGGTGGATAGATTTTGAAAGATGATGCATTTCATACCTTGTAAGAAGACAATTGATGTAGTTCATGTAGCTGACCTATTTTTCAAAGAGATTGTGAGATTGCATGGATTACCTAAGAACATAATTTTAGACAGAGATACAAGATTTCTTGGATACTATTAGAAGAAGATGAAGATAGACTTGAAGTTTAGTTCAACATTTCATCCATGGACTAATGGATAGACAGAGGTAGTAAATAAGAGTTTGGGAAACTTGTTGAGATGTTTGGTTGGAGAAAAGACAGGAAATTGGGATATGATTCTATCACAAGCAGAGTTTGCATATAATAATTCAATGATAGGAGTACCGAAAGAACACCATTTGAGATTGTGACAAGAACTAACCTTAGAGGAGTAGTAGAGTTGAGAGACATTAGTATGGAAGATAAGAGGAGTGTAGAAGTAGAAGAATTTGCAGGACACATGGAGACAATGCATAATCAAGTTAAGAAGCATTTGGAGAAAAGAAAGATTTCTAGTTGGGACATATCACAAGTTGAAGGTGCAAAAATTTGGACCATGTAGGATACTCAGAATTTTTGATTTAGGAAATGTATATGAAGTGGAGTTACCGGAGACATTGGGTATATCACCTATTTTCAACATTGTAGACCTATATCAATATCATGAAGTAGAATTCAATAACATTGAAGAAGACTTGAAGAAGTAGTTACCATAACAAGCACCAGAGTAGATTGAAGACATTTTGGATAGCAAAGTTGGATGCAAGACCAAAGGAAGACAATACAAAGAATATATTGTGAAGTGGAAAGGCAGACTGAAAGAAGACTCATCTTGGATTTCTCAAGCTGAGGTGGATCGCCTTTGTTTTCCTCTAGCCCTAGCAAAGTGAGGGACTCACTTTTTTCAACCCCAGATGTCTAATGCATGAGCATCCCTGGTTCAAGAGCAATCTTGTATCAACCAAAAATATTTGCATTTCAATTGTTTTTTCTTTTCATTTTCCAATTCAATTAAGTCAGTAGTAGTTTTAGTATTTTGGTCTACATTCTATCATAGTTTCATTTCAAACCTTGTGGAGTTGGACTTAGCATCTAGACACCTTCATGCACATCATATCCAAGATGTAGATCATTTGGATCAGTTTCCAGAAAGATATTGCTATTAGAAGATCGACTATTTTCTTAGAGCAGAGCATCCTGACGGTCTCAGACAATTAGCTAAAGGAGAAGAACTACAAAGCATTTCATGACTTGTGGAGATAAATGACACATCATTCAAGGAACATTGGATCATGGCCAACCTTCCTTGAGATCCGCACACTATTCCATTCACTTGCGAAGGATTCCCATCTGTTTAGGTCTAACCTATCCATGTACACACATTACATCTTGTTGTGCCTTACACACACGCCCCATTTTTCCAAATGGAGACCCCCTCTTTTACTTTGGCTTGAAGTCTCAACCTTTGTTACTTATGATGATGAGAGGGTGAATATGTGCTAGAATGCAGGATTTGTTCAAATTTGAGTATTTTGCATGCTTGGAGTTGTTTGATGTCTTGCATGATTGATTTGGAAGTGTCTTGGGTGGTCTTGTGCTTGAAAGATAGCCATTTGTTACCTTCTACACTGAAATTGGGTGTTACTGCATTCTGCTCCAAAATCTTGTGTCACTAGATATTGTCCTTGAAATTGCCACTACAAGGTGTGTTATGTTGAAATTCCTAGTTTCTAGGTCTTAGAGTTGCAAAATCATGTCAAATTCCACAAGATTTCGCTAAGGGATTCATATACTTTCATCCTATCACATGGTCCTGAAGCCCTGATTTGGCTAAGTCTAAAATTTGGTGGAACCCCAAAAATCTAGAATCTGCATATCAAATCCTATGGATCTAGAACCTATCTCAAACATCGTGATAGTATATTTAAAAATATTTTTAAGTATACTGTCACCCTGGATATTTCCAAATCTGGCGCTAAAAAAGGCCTCTCACTGACTTTGCGCTAAAAACTTGAGTCATGGACTTGCGCTAAAATCAGTCACTACCGACTTCGACGTTAAAACCATCGCTCACTGACTTTGGCACTAAAATTATCACCTACGACTTTTACACTAAATTCACCTTTGATTGACTTCCCTCCAAGCTACCTCTAAGTCAGTCAGACCTCAGATCAGTGCTAGCACTAAAATAGGCACCCTTCGACTTGTGCTAAATTCAATTCCAACCGACTTTTAGTCCATGAGATCCAAAATGCGCACATGTCAGTGACACCCAAAAGTAGTGCTAAAACATTTTGCACCAAAAACTAACCTCTCCGACCTGTGCCAAAAAATGTCCTGATTGACTTTTAGTCAGTGACCTCCAAAATTAGCGCCAAGTCAGTGACCCCCAAAATCAGTGCTTTTTGGTATTTTGGCCTAAAAATTGAGTTTTTTAAGGTGTGAATTAGATTTTCTTGGTGGAATTGAATTGCACAACTATTTGTCACATCATTATGGACATTTTTACCAAGTTTATGTGGATTTTAGGCACGTTTTACAATGATTAATGCTACTGCACATGAAAAGTTAGTACCCCCCCAAAAATCTCACTTTTTACAGAGAAGGCTAGAAAAACATGAAATAAATGTCTCCAAATGGATTCTAATGACCACAAAAACTTCCTGGATCAATATATTGGCAAAATGGGTACTTGAAAATGGTAAAAAATGCAAAAAATCATGTGAAAATCACTGGATTTAAGAGGTTGTTCATAGAGAAAGTGACATTGAGAATGAGCTATTTTTGACTGATCCATGACTATAAATGGATGTGTTTTGATCCAAATTGATGGAAAATGATTGTTTAAGATGAAATTGATGCTTGGCCTTGTTTCTTGCAGGTCTAAGAAGATAGAGGAGCCAACTAGAGCTGTCTTGGAAGGATGAACACACAGGGATACCCCGCTGACCCAGAAATGTAGAATCTTCATTTTATCAATCAAATTGCTACTACATCTGCAAAAGAAAGTTAGTATGATGTCCAAGATGATGGAGATGAGCTACAAGAGTTTCAAGACACATGAAATTAGATCTACATCTTGTTATTCCTACAGATCCAGTCTAATGTCCAAGACGTGCATACGACTGTTCCAGCAGTCCAATCATGCAATGATCCAGTAAGCACCCAGTTGGACATACCTTCACTAAAATGTACCACATACTCCTCTTGATCTAGTTAGCACTTGGAATCCCATGAATCCACATCAGCTCAAGTTTTCAAGTGACATGTGACTCTATTTTAGATTTATTAGGCCTTGAAAATTAACTTTTCATCATATACAACCAAATGGGTATCCATTTTGTCTAGATTCAATGTATTTGCAAGCTATATTTTGTCTTTTTCCTAAAGGACAAATGTAAATCTGAAAATGCAACAAATTGATGTATCTCATTAAATGCCATGAAATCTAGACTGTTGGTGTTGAGTTAATCTTCACCGTCCATTGAAAACTTGGTATGGTGCCTTGTCTATAAAAGGTCCATCATTCTCTCATTGTAAGAAGTAAGATTTGATAGTGAATTGTTGAGACTTTGCCAAAATTTAGTCAATACAAAGTAAGTTTTGCAGGTTGCTAGGAATTTGTGTTTATGTGTTGTCTCATTATGGATTTCATGGTTCATGTCAATCTAAAATTAGTTGATATTCAGTTGCATTTGTGATTAATTATTCAAATATTTGATGGATTTCCTGTCCATACCATTGATGGCTTGCTAATTGTATGTCATCGTCCATGGTTAGTCTAGGCATATTTCATATAAGCTAAGTTTGATTGTATGATTTCATTGAGCTGCGCCAGGGATTGGGTGTTTGATGAACCCTCTACAGTTTGAAAACATTTACATCTCCTTAAAAGATTGCACAATCTCCATGGCATTGTGGGCTACCTGGTTAAGCATAGATTTGTTTATTGTTGGGAATCTGTCTATTTGTTTGATTATCATTTCTACAATTGTCTATAGGGTCTCTCTTATCCTTTCCCTCTTTCCCTTTTCCTTTTGTATTTCCTTTACATAGAGTTTGGTAGATTTAGGGTTTGAGCAGCATTACATTGATCATCTACTGAAATTTTAGACTTCACAGTCTGAACCACCTAGGGTTTCTACATATACTTTGCTGTCATATTTCATAAACCCTACATTTCATGTAAGACCCCTTGTTGGCACAGCTAGTACATCCCACTGAGATATTCCATGCAAAGCTAAGACCTAGCTATATTATCCTTGGGGAAGTCCTATCTTGGATAGGATACCTTTTTCAAGAGAAGTGTGATACCAACAATCATACCTGCTTTGTTGTGTGCTAAAAGCGCCATCAACACATCTCTTTCATCAATGTTTGTAATCATCCTTGGATGACGTGAAGGAATCTTATGTTCCAGAGATGATATATATTCATGTAATAGATGTCTAGGAAGGTAGTTAGCATAATTTACAAGTTTGATAGTTTGAATTCTTTTGTAAAAGTGCTTCAAAGATGTATCTTGCACATATATTGTAACTGAGGAATCAAGTATGTGAGCCCTAATTATAAGCCCACATGTTTCCAACCTATTTGTATTTTGAATCTATGATATGCTAAATGACTGAATCCACATTTGGATTCTATAATTGAGTTGTTTTTGTTGTGTTTACTCTTGCTACATGATCTAAATTGTTCACTTTGTGGACCCTCCTAACTATGAATGCACCACTCTATGATCCAAAAACTATAAATTGAAATCAAATCTAAGATTACTATTAACATATTGTTCCCATAAAACTAAAATATGCATGTCTAGAAATGAACCCTCTACACCAAAATGAATTGTTCTCTTCTAGATGCTTGAAATATGTTTGCCTCACCTCCTAGAATTTATTTGTAAAAGAAGGCAATGTTGGAAAAGACCTATGGGAGTTTACTAAGCAAGAATCTTATCTTTTTATCAAATCCCTAGATTATAATTTAACTATTTTGAAGCAAGGACGAAGGACACCAAGATACTGCGCAAGATGCCTTAATATATTTCTATGATAAAATGTTGATGCAAGTTAATGATGCAATGAATTCTCTATTATTAATTTTAAGGCTATGTGATGGTTAAATGGATCTTGGATGTCTAAAAGTGAATTAAGGTTTGTCCTTTATACAACACTCTAGTTAGCAATTTAAAATGTTTGATCTCAAGGACAAATAGTTAAAAACTAATTGGGAAGGGTCATCTTGGACCTAATATAAAATATTAAAATTTTGATTTAAAAATTCTTGGGTCATTTCTACACTTGTATATTTGAATTTGATAAATGGATGCATAACTTAAAGATCACAATTTATCTCTAGGTATGTGTGTAAGTGGAATCAAATTAGGTTCAACTAATTTGTCAACTTCTATGTAGAAGCATGCCACTTATATACTACTCATTATTATTTTTTATTAGATCAGCTAGAAAAGAGGGTCCAGAACCCTATACAAAACAAGCCCCCGGGCTACAGACCATTAACAAGCCATAAACAACACATTAAGAGTGCATGAACAACAGATAAAAAACACCTAATAAAAACAACAAAAACAACAAAAACTATATACACCTAAAATTGACATGACTCTACTTAAATAATTATTTTAAATATTTATTTCACCTTCATATTCCTCTATCAATAAATAAATAAATTTATTTATTTATTTGATTCACTTCCTCTCATTTAATTAAATAAATTACATTTATTTAATTAATTAAATTCATCTACACCAACTTCATTATGCTAAATAATTAAATAATTTTAATTATTTAATTAAAATCTCTTATTCTTCCAAATTTAAATAAAATGCAATTTTATTTAAATTAAATCTTAAATCTCCACAAAAATAAAAAATATATAAATATTTTATTTATTCCTCTCAATTATCTACAAAATAATTAAATAAATCTATTTATTTAATTATGTTTTCTTAGTTTCTAAAAATCTTCATATCTTCTAAAAATACATTCCTCTTGTCATACAAAAGCAAAAGTTGAGTTAAAGCAACTTTAAAACAACTTTTCTCTTAAATTAGAAAAAAAAATTCTAATTTAAGAAAATCAAAACTCATCCTCATCAAGAAAGCATTTAGCTCAACAAAGCTTCTTTTTGAATGACACGTGTCCTCCTATTGATTGCATGTTCCTCAACTATCCTCCTCCGTTGATCTCCTCATTTCTTCTCAACCATTGATCTTCCCTCACCCAACTCTATAAATACAACCCTCTTCTTCTTCATTTCATATCCATCGCTTGAGTAAACTTATGTTGCAGAAACACTAGCACGCCTTTGGCACAACCATCTCCATATCACTTAGCATCCATCAACAGTGTGATGAAGCTCATCTTCAATCACACAAAGTATCATAGCCAATTTCATCTTGTCATCTTGAGGACTTCGAAGCAAGGAAGTGAGCTTCCTGAGGGCCAACATTCATCTCCATCAAGATCGAGACAGAAAAGGTGAACAATGGAAAGCGTAAGGTAAAGGTTGTAAGTATCACTTTTGTTTGTTTTAAAATCTCCTTTTATCTTCATATTTCATTGGTGTTTGGGTTTATATTATTAAATTGATTTTCCCATTTTTACCCTTACATTTTGGCGCCCACCGTGGGGCCCTTGCCCCTTTATCTAATCAAAATCTAAGTTTTCTTATAGACAGGTTCCGTACAGGTGTCGTACAGTCTTCTAACAGGTTAATCCAGTACATCTGAGCAATTCTACGGTGCTTCTACTCTCTGTTTCAACACATGTAGAAGTTCGGCACAAACACTCTCTAAATTGGCACTTCTGTCTTCTGTTTTGGCGCCTACGATCATCTAGTGCATTCATCCTCTGAGATGGCGCATCCAAGTCCTGTTCCGACGCCTGCATCATCTCGGTGCATATACCTCACCATACGGTGCTTGCACTCTGTTTCATGGCACATTTGTTCAGTTAATGCATTTATATCATATTCCTATGCTTTTGACACCTGTCTTAGTGCATCTGTATAACGGCACATGCAAGCTCTATTTCTGCACATTCAGACTGCATAGCGGCACTTGTGTCCTGCACTGTAGCTTTAAGGTTTCATCTAATTTTTATGTTTGAGCTAACGTTTGTCTTGTAGGATTAGAGGTTGGATTAGATCATTTAGCTGTATTGACTAGTTCATTTAGATTAATTAAGGGAAAAAGTAACAAAAAAATACATGCATACAAATTTCACGTAGTCCATAACTAGGAAGAAAGTAATTGAACCACTTCTATATCTGCATATTGCTATCTTCTTTAGTTAAATCATTGCTATCTTACAAATGGGAAAATAAACAATGCTATCTTTTTAGCAACTTCAAAGTTAACAAATGTGTGAGTACACAAGTAGATAGCCCATTTAGTTGTTTTCCTTTTAACTAGGATTGGATTAATCAGTGTTCTCTGTGATTGTTAAATGACAATAGGCTTATGCTCTCCCCTTTACTGGGTGACCAAAACGCCAGACTTGTTATTCCATCTGTTTAACCTTTAGAGGGGCCTACCCTTGGATGCACACCTATCCAAATGGGAATGACCCCGAGTGGTAACAAGCTAAAGCCAAGCCCTACCAATCCACTTAAAATGAACTATGCTTGGGGTGAAAACCTCCTGCAACAAGTGCTGCTGTGTTACACCGACATCCAACCTCCCCCAAAACCATCTAAGGCGTAACCCTTTGAGGCTGGGAGACTCCATAACAGAGAGTAGTGCCACCGCACATGTAACCACTCGAATGGTTGCCTTGACTACGAACCACTTGTTTAGTATACCAAAAACCCCTATTTGTTGACACAAAGGGCGGAGCTCTTGAAGCGGCCTCGATTCATGTGATTCTTAGTAGAGGTAGCAGGGACAATCCTATGGTTTGGTGGGGGTACGAGCCTAAGGAAAGTTGGATCTGGTATGCATGAGAAGTGAGTGCCATGGAGGGGAGCCGGTGCTACCAGATCCTGGAGCTACATGCTTTGAATATGCACAACTAGAGGATTCAACAAATATTGTCCTATCCAGCCTAGGGTGTACTTGTTTTCTTGTCAAAAAGTCCCAAAAAAAATAAAATAAATAAAAAAAGATAAAATCATGAAAACTTTTGTGTTTGCTGTGTCTTTGCCATAATTGAACATTAAATTTTAGAAACACCAAGTTTTCAAACCAAAAAATAGAAAAATCTTGAAAAACATTCCAAAAACTTTGAAAAACCAAGACAAAAACCAAAATTGTGCATTTGTCACGACCTGTGGTACATTTGATTCGACTTTTAGCGCATTTAAACTCTGTTGCAGCGCTTTTGAAAAATCACCAGTGTTGTGCATTTGATCAAACTTGTGGCGCATTTAAACTCTGCTATGGCGCATTTACTATTGCGCATCCAATCCAGAGAGTAAATCCATACCTTCCAAGAAAAAAATTTGTCAACTGTTCAAGTCCATTTCAAAACCTGTCTCAAATTGTTCCAAAATTTGATTAAGATCTTACAAAATCAAGCATTTCCCTCTCTTTCCACACCATAGCTACTTTTTCATCCAAACTCTCACAAAATTCTTCCAAATCCAACAAGGTTAGAACCAAGCTCTTCTTAATCGCATCAAACCTCAAACAAACCTAGTGAGTCTCCAATATCAAGGATCACTTATCCTTTTCTCTAGGAACTCCACTAGGGGATTGTGTAAGACTAGTCCACATCAAGTAAATAGATTTCTATCATCCTTGCTTCGACTATCGTTCTGTTCATCCACTTGTTTGACATCAATTGATCTAAGAAGAACCTTGCTAAAATCTTGTCACCTTCTAGCACCTTGTTCAAAACTTTCTCACTCCATCCCATCTCTAGTCACCTTGCATGGTCTTAACATAGTCTCAAAAACAAAAACAGATTGAAATGGCTGAGAAAGTTGTTCCAAACGGTCACGAAAGTGATGAAGAAATTTCTATGGAAGAGATCCTTCAAATGCAGCATGACCCAAAATTTCAACACCTATTGGAAAAGGTACTTGCCCAAGACCCTACCAAATTCTTCTTACACCTAGCAAATCTAGGAGTCGATCTCCCTAAAGATTTTGACGTAGAGGCTCTAAAAGAAATTGAGGAAGAAAGAAACCCTGAGGGAAGTAGACATGAGGAAGTACCCACAGATAAAAGAAAAGCAACCATTGATTCCATGGATGCCCTAAGTCTAGTGAACCAATAGATCCAAGCTTTACAAAAAAAATTCACAGACATGAAAATAGGAGCGTCAACTAAACATTACACCCTTGAGGATATTTCACCATATCCTTTTGATAGAACCTTGATCATGATACCTTTCCCCTCTAAATTTGAGGTGCCAAAATTTGATAAATATCAAGGAAAAGGTGATCCAAGGGACCACATTAGGGAATTCAACGCTGCTTGTCTTGAGGTCGCACATAATGACACTTACCTTTTGTGACTATTTCCTCGAAGCTTGGGAGGACAAGCCATGGAGTGGTTTTCTAGATTACCACCCGGCATTAAAACATTCAATGAACTTGTAGACAAATTTGTCACCCACTTCTCTTACAATATTGAGCATGACACCTCAATATTGGATCTTTGTGACACCAAGAAAAAAGGTGGAGAATCTTTCGCCGCCTTCCTACAAAGATGGAGACAACTGGCAAGTAAGTGCCCACACCAAATGCCTGAAAAACAAATGTTGGAAATGTTTGTCCATAACTTACAAATTGACCTAAGCTATCAGATACAAACCCAATGTCCTACTTCCTTTAGCAAGGTCATTGAAATGGGTCTCATCATTGAAAAAAATTTAATCACCAAGGGTCAAATAAAGCTATATAAGGACACTCCTAGTACCAACACCAACACTGACAAACCAAGATTCTAGACAAAAAAAAAATGTTGTGAACGATGGGGTGGTGGATGCCAAGAATGCAGCACCCAAACAACCAATCTTGAATTTATCGACTCCTCAAAACAACCCCCACAAAACAAACCAAGAAACACAGAATCACGGTTTACAAATTTTCAACCTAGGAGAAAGTTCACACCTTTGGGAGAATCATTGGAAACTGCCCTATGGAAGTTAATCACAAACAAGATCATAACGCTTCCCTCGGCATGAGAATATGAACCAAAAGTCAAACCTCATTGGTGGAACGACAACGATTTCTGTGAGTACCACCAAAACAAGGGGCACAAAACCAATGACTGCATCGTGCTAAAACACACCATCTAAGATTTGATCGAACAAAAGAAAATATCTATTGATGGACATACCTCTAATAGTGATCATCAGAATTTCAAGGATCCTCTTCCCAACTATGAGTAGGGAGGACCCTCCAACAAAAACAATGGTGGATCTAACAATGCAAATTACACAAATGTCAGCTTTGACTATGTTGTTAACCATATCTCAGAAAGTGATTCACACATCAATGTGATCACTATAAACAAAGATCCAGATTGCAATGTTACTACCTACAGTAATAGAGTCACTCTTGGAGGACATCCGCCACCCTGGAAAATCAGTACAGTATCTTGGATCAACTCCATAAGACGCATGCACATATCTCCATTCTTGAACTTCTGCATCTATC
Source organism: Cunninghamia lanceolata (assembly GCA_027924645.1). NCBI lineage: Eukaryota > Viridiplantae > Streptophyta > Pinopsida > Cupressales > Cupressaceae > Cunninghamia > Cunninghamia lanceolata. Next base: position 23,539,321 of record BSBN01000377.1, on the reverse strand, counting down.
CCCATCTCTTAGGGCCATTCTTGACAAAGCTTTAGCGGAAGCCTCCATTCCCACGAACCTTGCTGAAGAATAGTTTCAAACCATGGTAGGTCACATTACCTCACCTCACTCCCTATCATTCACTGAAAAGGATGATATGTCAATCACTCAACCCCATAACGCCTCTCTTCATATCAAAGATTTCATACACAAACACAAGATAAAGAGAGTCCTAATCGATGTAGGAGCTGGTTTAAATATTTGCACCTTGAAGCTAATCCTTACATTGGGGTTTTCAGAGAAGGCTATAGATCCAAAAAAGAAAATCACTATCAAAGCCTATGATGAGGAGGAGAGAACTTCCAGGGAATTGTTATTTTACCAATCAGAGTGGGACCTATAGTAAAAGATGTGGCTTGCCAAGTCCTAGATATGGAGCTAGCATACAACATTCTTCTTGGGAGACCATGGATTCATGCTCTGAAAGTAGTGCCATCAACATACCACCAGTGTATCAAATTTCCTTGCGAAGGCCAAGAGATCACCATCCAAGGTGACCCCAATCCATTTTAGTACTGTAACTCCATTCAATCAAAACCTAAAGTTGTGATCCCTAACAACTGTGCCTCTGCTTCATCATCATCTCATGTTGACCCAACTACACTTGCTTCCTCTTCAAAGTCATCCCAACCCAACCTCAAACTCAAAGATAAGGGCTTGGGTGAGTACACAATTTCCCAATCCCTCTACTTGGCACAACTCCCCCTATCTCCAAGATTGTATGGAAGACCCTTTCTGAGCAAACCTAAAGCAGATAAAGATACCAAAGGACCATTTGCCAAATCAAGAAGTCTCGAAGATGAGAGTGATGAAAAAGATATCCTGCAATGGTTATATAATGATGAAGGCAGTTCATTGACACAACATGACCATCCCACTATACAAACTGCACAATATGGTCAAGGTTTCCAAATGCTATAAAGAATGGGGTATGAAGGACATGGTCCACTTAGCTCAAGAAAGGATGGTATCACTGAACCCATCCAACCTCATACCTTAACAGCCCAAGACACTACAGGGCTAGGTTACACTGGAGCATCAAGAACCAACAAAACAAATAAGAATAAGGACAAACAAAAAGAAGCATCTACTAGTAATTTGATTGAACAAATTCAGCAAATGCAAATGGGGAGTGAGACTGATTCAAATGAATATGATTGGGATAGTCTCTCAAAACTATCTTGTGATGAAAAGGATATCGATGTTGTCCACGAGTATGACCCAACCTCTGCAAATGAGAGACAAAGTCCAAGGGCTGGACCGCTAGAGTCTATACCACATAATAATGATAGTGCAAGTTGTGAGGAAGGAATGACACCCCCCTTGATAGATTCACTAATAGAGAGTACCATCACATACTTTGTCTGTGCTTTTAACAACTCTATCCTAACCATCAACGCCATCGAACCAGACCAACCCAATGACCCCTTACCTTTGGTACACCCTGAACTCATAGATTGGGACCTACAAGGCACTACCCCTGAGCTCAATACCTTCGAGAACGATGAAGCCATCATAGACTATCTTGAGCTTAGAGATCATATACCCACAGGGGACCACAGAGCTAGCTATGCTATAGAAATCAATGAGAAGGCCTATTTTGGTGAGAGTGCCAAGCCTTTTAGTCTCAAAAATGTCAAAATGAAAGAAAGATCTAATGGTGAAAATTGCTCTGCGGTAGTGTTAGATCATGAAAATAGTAAAAATAAAGACGTATCCAATGGTGAAAACCTCTTTGAGGCACCGAAGGATGGAAGGCTTGACCCTCTACCCAACCTTACACATCAAGAGAGATCTTCAATCTTGATAGAACTAGCATAGCTGATCAACGTCAGCACAGGTGATAATCCCAGAATGGTCCACATGGCAAAGGCTTTAAATGAACAAGAAAAGATAGCATTTACTGACTTCTTCAAGAGAAAACAAATCAACTTTGCTTGGACATATGCAGACATGCTAGGGCTAGATCCGAATCAAATAATGCATCACTTATCTTTGGCTCCAGGAGCTAAACCGGTTAAGCAAAAACTCATAAAGATGCGCTCGCATGTGGTCCTCATGGTGAAAGAAGAGCTAAAGAAATTGTTAGATGTTGGATTCATTAGACCAATAGACTATCCTAAGTGGGTTTTGAACATAGTACCAATTGCCAAACTAGATGGTAGAGTCTGAATATGTAATGACTTCAGGGACCTGAACAAAGCTTGTTCGAAAGATGATTTCCCCCTGCCAAACATCGACATGATTGTAGATCTCACGGCAGGGCACACTATGTTGTCACTAATGGACAGTTTTTCTAGATATAATCAGATAAAAATTGCACCTGAAGACCAACACAAGATTGCGTTCACATGTCCGTAGGGCACCTATTGTTGGTGTGTCATGCCATTTGGTTTAAAAATGCCGATGCAACATATCAGAGAGCTATGACCACAATCTTCCACGACATGATGCACACTATAATGGAAGATTATGTCGATGACATTGTGGAAAAATCACTCACAAGAGAAGGACACTTGACAGTACTAGATAAAATCTTCAATAGACTGGAACAGTTTAATGTGCGCCTCAATCTAAAGAAGTGCGTGTTTGGAGTTACCTCAGGTAAGCTACTAGGATACATAGTGTCTACAAATGGTATAGAAGTCAACCTAGCTAAAGTGAAGGCCATCATGGAAATGCCACCTCCTAAGAATCTCACTCAAGTAAGATCCCTACAGGGAAAACTACAATCTATCAGGAGGTTCATTTCTCAATTGGCAGACAAGTGCCACCCATTTTCTCACCTTCTACATAAGAATGTCCTTTTCAAATCGAATGATTCATGTGAGGAAGCATTTCAACAATTAAAAGAATACCTAATGAAGCCACCTGTATTGATGCCACCGATTCAGGGAAAACCTATGCTACTGTACATCTTAGCTACACCAACAACTCTGGGATCTCTCCTTGCACATAAAAACTATGACGGCAAAGAACAAGCAATCTACTATATCAGTTGAACACTTGTCTATGAACTACAATACATGCCAATTGAAAGAGCATGTCTCGCTATGGTCTTCGCCTCACAAAAATGGAGACATTACATGTTGTCACATTCTATCAAATTGGTAGAACAAATTGATCCACTCAAGTACTTACTCAACAAGGCTGCCCTAACAGGTAGACTGTCCAAATGGGTCATGCTTCTCAGTGAATTTGATATCGAATATGTAGACATGAAAGCAATAAAAGGTCAAGTACTTGCAGATCAACTGGCAGACGCACCTCTAACAGATGACAGCCCTTTGAGCTTTGAATTTCTAGACGAATCTATCTTTCACATAACCAAAACAACCTGGAAAATGTAGTTCGATGGTTCATACACTCAACATGGATTGGGGGCAGGTATCTTATTGATCACACCTAGTGGAGACATAATTCCTAAATCATACAGATTAATGTTTCCATGTACTAACAACATGGTAGAGTATGAAGCCCTAGTCATTGGTACAAGCTAGCAGTTGAATGGAGTATCAAAGAGCTTCAAGTGTATGGCGACTCACAGCTGGTCATAAATCAAGTAAATGATGACTACTAGACAAAAGATGAGAAACTGATCCCTTACAAATGAATGTTAGATGACTTCAAAGAATACTTCGTCAAGATCTCTTTTGAACAAATACCAAGGATTGAGAACAAAGCTGCAGACGTGATGGCAATGATAGCATCTCTCCTCGACATTCCAAATAATCAATCACATTACGAGTTCTTGGTAGAGCCATTGTCCTGCCCTGCATATGACACCCCTGAATCCCATATCATTTACCACATTGTTGGAACAAATTTCCCCCTCTATGAAAAAATATTTGCCTATCTTAAAGAGAATACCCTCCCACCTGATCTCTCCAGTAACCAAAAATGAACCTTTATCTGTCAGGCATCTCGGTATGCCATTGTCGCCAATACCCTATATCGCAGAGGTCTCGATGGTACTCTCCTTAGATGTCTCGATAGTGAGGAATATCAAACCACCCAGAGTGAAGTGTACAATGGTATATGCGGGACCCACACTAGTGGCCCTACCCTAGCCAAGAAACTCATACGCATGGGATACTATTGGCCAACAATGGAACAAGATTCCTATCATTTTGTAAAGAAGTACAAAAAATGCCAAATCCATGGGAACCTGATACATGCACCAGCATAGGAACTGCAACCATTGACGACTCCTTGGCCTTTCTGTCAGTGGGGACTCGACTTAGTGGGCAAGATTCACCCCTCTTCCTCTAGCAGCCATAAATTCATAATCACTGCCACTGAGTACTTCATGAAGTGGATTGAAGCCGTGCCCTTAGCAAATATCATAGGCAAGCAGATTGCCTCTTTTATCTTGAACTATATCATTTGTCATTATGGTGTCCCTTCGTCCATTATCACAGATAATGGGCAACCTTTCAAAAATCAAGATGTCAGGGAACTATGCAAGAAATTCCATATCCAGCACCACTTTTCAACCCCCTATTACCCCCAAGGCAATGGTCAGGTTGAGGCATCAAATAAAACCATTTTGAAAATCCTAAAGAAGACTCTTAATGATGCCGACCGTGATTGGCATGTCCAACTAAACCCTGCACTATGGGCCTACCGCACAAGCATCCACACACCCACAGGTGCAACATCATACTCCCTAGTCTACGGATCTGAAGCTATCTTTCCCATTGAAGTCGAGATCCCATCCTTGTGAGTTTCTTTAAAAGGCCTCATATCTGATGAAGAATACCAAGTGTCCAGACTTCACGAGTTAGAGATGCTCGAAGAGAGAAGGCAACATGCCTTTAACCATCTAAAATCATATCAGCAACGAATGTCCATAAGTTATAACCATAGGGTAAAGCCCTGATTCTTCCAAGTTGGTGATCTAGTCCTCAGAGAAAACCCTAGAAATCAGCAAGACAGAGAAAAGAAAGGCAAGTTCAAACCCAACTGGTTAGGTCCCTATGTCATCATTATAGCCTATGGGTCAGGAGCATATCAATTGGCCACATTTGAAGGTGAACTGTTTGATGATCCTATCAACAACATACATCTTTGCAAGTTCTATACCTGAAAACCCCAATGGAAGGGAGTCCTAAAATAATCCAAAAAAATGAAAAGTGATAAAAAACAAACAAAAAAATCAAAAAAATAGAAAAGTAACAAAAAAATCATCTTATGGTGAAAACCTGGCAAACAAGCGCCTAGGATATGTACCATGATGAAAACCTGGCAAACATGCGTCATGTGTACTCTTAGCTTTCTTGCATATAAAAGCAAGTGGTGAAAACCTGGTAAACAGGCACTATCTCAGACAAACCACTTCCTCCATCTATTGTAACCTCATGTCTCTTGTGTCCATCATATCATTCATCTTGAACTGGTCCTTTGAACTGTTGTCAAACTACGTCGCCTCTGAGCTATCAGGTAGGCAAGGCCATTCACAATGCGCCCCCGAGGCTCCATTGTCCCATCCGTCCCATATCTGGTCCTTCTATCTATCTGAGTCTATACCGTGTCTACATCTTTGCTATTACCTAGGTCTTAGGTCCATCAGGTTCACCCTGAACTACGTTGCCTCTGCGTCGTCATGTAGGCAAGGCCATTTAGCAATGAGCCCCTAAGGTACTAGGTCAGTCCCTTAGGGTCCATCTCTCCGTGTCAGTTTATTGTCTCACCCATAATAAGTTGATCCTTGTCTAAACTGGGGGCAACTCCTCGACCTAGTTATGGATTTTGATTCTTGAATGCCACACGTTCTAAGAGGATACCAATAAGGATTGTGATACCCTTCACTAGACAAGCAAGCGCAGCACAAGCAAGCTTCCCAAAACAAAAATCTTGACGCAAAACATCAACCTGTCCAAAGCAGAGCACCATACCAAAACACTCAAACTGATTCCATATCAATTATGGCAAAAAGACACATCTAATGCAAGAATGCTTTTGTGAATAGGTTAACCTAACAAAGTCTTGGATTTTTGTCATTATGTCTTCCTATGATACTCAAGGATGCCAAAAGCTAGAGATGCTATGATGGGGGCATAATCTTTTTTTGTCTGCTATTTGTGGATTAAACTTTAGTAATGTGATGACTTTTGTCTAACGACATGATTAGCAAAAGATCATCGAGGACTTTAGAGGTCTAAACATGAAAAGGGGCAATCCTTCTCTGTTGAAATGCAAGAAGTACTCAGGTCATCTAGATTCAAGTTTGACTAGATGCTTGTATCAACTTGCTATATCAAAATCCATGTAAGAAATACTCAGGTCATCTCAGTCTAATTATACCCTGATGCTTGTATTTCCTTACAACATTTCAAAAAGGAAAAATACCAAAAAGTGCCCAATGATGAAAGCAAAGACTTGCAATATCAAGATGACAATCCATATCCATCCCATATCCCAAAATCCATATCAACCATGCAATAAGAAAATCCTGCACTATATCAAATGAAAGTCGGTATTTCTTCATTTCTTCTCTTCCATCATATTTGTCTCATCTCTGCGTCGATTGAGTACATTTGGACATATAAAAAACATAGCATAGATAGCATATCATATCACATGAGATAGTCATTCACATCATTACATCATTTGCATACATCATAAGAGCATTAGGTTATTCACATACATGTGCATTCGCATATCATATCAGAAAAATCAAAAACATAGATGTATCCATATAGAGCTACATAAATCATATCCATAAACATTTGCATACCATATCATCCTACTAGTATGCATCACATACACAAAACATCATAAGATTGTTAGACTTAGGGCACACAACTGAGAGGGGGGGTGAATCAGTCGTACAAAACTTTCTTCCACTTAAACACTTAACTCCACTTAGCAATTCAACAATATAATAATAAATCAATCAAGGAAACACAATGCAACAAATTAAGAGCAGAAACACATCAACACATGAGACACTAAGATTTTGACATGGAAAACCCAGTTAAGGGAAAAACCATGGGGTGATTAACCCAAGATTGTATTCTTTGTTAGAAGAATAGAAAGAACAAAATGACACATGCCAATTAGGGCTCACTGCCAGAGCACATTGCTCACAAGAGGCTCACTACCTACAAGAGACACACTATCTACAAAGAAATAAGTATCACATACATGAACTGGAGAATAGCATCTTCACCATGCTTGAATCGGTTCCATTTAAGCCCAATACTTTTTCTCTGCCTTTCGTTCTCCTCCTTGCTATGACACACTCATCTCAACTTGGACAACTTTGAAATGACTTTGCAATCCCTTATTTATACAAGACATCAACTTAGGAATGATCATCTAAGTCAGCAAACATCAACAAGAACATCCGCAAAATGTGTAACTCATCCGGTCGGCCAATCTCAGAAAGAACACTATCATCTGGAAGATTTCTCAATTGTGAGCTCCAACTTCAATGCAGACAACCAATCACAAATTGGACATGATCCAAAGACTTCCACAAACTTACCTGAATCACCAAGAACATCCACACTTCATCTACTTACTGAAATCCTTCTCCCCTTCGTCTGGAACCTCAAGAACACTGTCTGTCATTACTATCACAAAGGAATAGATGCTTGCAGACCTTCAAACCATGAACCAATCGAGTTGATACTTCACAAAGACTTCCTCAACACTCCCTCAAATCCACAGAACAAGATAATGTATTTCCGGATCTTACCGGACCTATCTATAACACTATGTTACCACTGAACATCTGCTGGAACCGGTTTTACTTGAGCGGCCACAACTTCTTCAGATCTTCATGCAGACCTCTGAAATCTCTACTGGACCACCTTAAGACACATATCTACAAACCTTTTAAACCATATCCTCTAATACTTATCCTATCTTGGACTTTAACCTTACTGTCATCACTAATCTTCACTGTTCCTGATTGAGACTAATTTTCTCAAAATCCTCAGCACACAGCTCATCCAATCCTTATCATTAATGCAACAGGAGTATGTTGACATCAATGAAAACACTGATTAGGCCCATACTTGCAACAATCTCCCCATTTGTCATTGATGGCAACATATGATGTGAAAAACTGTTTTGACCATCAAGACAAGAACTTCTCACTATCACAACTCCCCCTATCAGCAACAACCATTCACATGTCTTCTCTCCCTTTATTGCTCCCCTTTTGATCAGCAACCACTTGTTTTTCACATGTCTTCTCTCCCCCTTTAACATCAATGGCAAAGGGCACATACTTGCAATTCCAACACTTCAGAATCATACCTGTTGCTCCCCCTGAGTAGCAGCTCCCCATCATCAATCCGGATCACAAGATATGTCTGTGATATCCACTTGACTGATGCACCTCAGTGCACCTTAGTTCATCACGAGAGGGGCAATAACCCCTAACTTCTCCCTGAGATACTCAAAAGAATCCTTAGGTAGAGGTTTAGTAAAGATGTCTGCAATCTGATCCTTGGAAGGTACAAACTCCAATCTGACTTCATTCTTGTTCACTTGCTCTCTCAAAAAGTGAAACTTGATGGATATGTGTTTAGTCTTTGAATGCAACACAGGATTCTTAGATATATTTATTACACTTGAGTTGTCACAGAAAATTGTGATAGGTTCCTCATACTCCACTTTGATATCTCTTAGCATCTATTTCATCCACAAAACTTGAGTGCGACTACCTACTGCTGCAATATATTCTACTTCAGTTGTAGACAGAGATATTGCCTCTTGTTTCTTGCTTAGCCAAGAAACCAATCTCTTCCCCAAAAAGAATTCTCCACCACTGGTACTCTTCCAGTCATCCACATCTCCTACCCAATCCGCATCTGTATATGCATGAAGAGAGAAATCATGATCTCTAGGATACCACAAACCATACTCAACTATCACTTTTAGATATCTAAAAATCCTCTTGATTGCCACCACATGAGATTCTCTAGGATCAGCCTGGAATCTAGCAATAAGACCAACAGCCTACATAATGTCTAGTCTAGTTTGAGTGAGATACAACAGTCCTCCAATCATTGACCTAAACTTTGTCTGATCAACCTTAGGAGAATCATCATCTTTTCTCAATTTACATCTGGTTGCCATGGGAGTATTCATTGGTTTTGAGTCTTCCATCCAAAATTTCTTCAACAATTCTTTCACATGTTTGGTCTGAGAAATGAAGATTCCTTTCTTTGTTTGAGTGATTTGCAAACCCAAGAAGAAATTGATTTCACCAAGCATGGACATCTCAAACTCACTTTCCATTTGATTTGTATAAGTTTTACACATACTATCCCTTCCTCTAAAAATGATATCATCAACAAACACTTCAACAATCAGGATGTTTTCATGATCAATTTTGAAATACAAATTACTGTCAGCAGTACCTTTGTTGAAACCAATCTTCAAAAGATGCTTATCCAATCTTTCATACCAGGCTGTTGGGGCTTGCTTCAGTCCATACAGTGCCTTCTTCAACTTGCTGACCATATCCCTATGATCAAACAATTGAAATCCATCTAGTTGCTCTATGTACACTTCTTCTTCCAAGCCACCATTCAGGAAGGCAGACTTGACATCCATCTGATATATCTTAAAATCCTTAAAGGCAGCAAAGGCAAGAAATAGCCCGACTGCTTCAATTCTTGCCACCAGAGCAGAACTTTCTTCAAAATCAACTCCTTCTAATTGAGAGTAACCCTTGCAGACCAATCTGGCTTTATTTCTGATTACTTCACCAACTTCATTCAGTTTGTTCCGGAAGACCCATTTTGTTCCAATCACATTCTTGTTTCTAGGTCTGGGAACAAGATCCCAGGTGTGATTTTTCTCAATTTGCATAAGTTCTTCTTCCATTGCTTTAGTCCAGTTTTCATCATTGCAAGCTTCATTCACTGTCTTAGGTTCAATATTTGAAATCAGACAATACTCTTCTGAATCTTGAGCAATTCTCCTTCTTGTTTGTACTCCTTTGCTTTTATCACCTAAGATCTGATCTTCAGAGTGATTCAGTCTTACATACCTGGGAACTTTGGGAATTTCTTGCACTTATGATTCTTGATCAGGCTCATTGAAACTCATCTCTTCTTCCTGATTTACCGGATTAGTTTGAATCTATCTTTTAGAGGAGGCTTGAGCTCCTTGAATTAGAGTACCATTTTGATCATCTTCATCATATTTGTAAAACCTTGAGGGTTTTTCAATTCCTTCATCAACCTTCACATTTGTACTTTCTATTATTTTTCTCAGTCTCTTGTTGTAACACTAGTATGCTTTGCTTTGAGTAGAGTAACCCAAGAATATTCCTTCATCACTTCTAGCATCAAATTTTCCTAGATCTTCATCTCTTTTAATGTAACATTTGCTACCAAAAACTCTGAAATACCTCATAGTAGGAGTGATGCCAAACCAAAGTTCATAAGGAGTCTTACCAGTATTGCCTCTGATTTGAACTCGATTGAGAGTATAGACTACAGTACTGATAGCTTCTCTCCAATAGATCTGAGGAACATTTGCTTCCATCATCATGGTCCTAGATGCTTCCTGGATAGTCTGGTTCTTTCTCTCCACTACTCCATTCTCTTGTGGAGTCCTAGGAGCAGACAACTGTCTCTTTATTCCATGTTTCTCACAGAACTCTATGAACTCACCGAATGTGAATTCCCCACCTCTATCAGACCTCAAACATTTCAATTTTAATCCAGTTTCATTCTCTACCATAGCTTTGAATATTTTGAATTTCTGAAGAGCTTATGATTTCTCTTTTAGAAAGGTTATCCACATCATCTAGGAATAGTCATCAATTAGCAACATAAAGTATCTATCACCTTGTACACTCCTAATTCTTGCCGAACCACAAAGATCAGTATGAACTAAGTCCAATAATCTGGTAGAAGATAGTTCCTTATTTTTTAATGTCACTCTGCTCAGCTTACCCAACTAACATTCTTTGCACAAGCTATTAGTAGGTTTCACCAATTTTGGAAGATCTCTTACAACCTGAGTGTTTCTTATCTTGATGATATTATCAAAATTCACATGACACATCCTCCTATGCCATAGCCAACTCTGATCAACTTGAACAAATAAGCAACTTTTATCAGTGCCAACCAAGTGGAAGATATTACCTTTAGTTTGAGTACCAGATGCAATCTCTGTTCCTAAACTTTCAAAGATCTTGCATTTTCCATCTTTGAATCAGAGATCATAGCCTTTGTCCACCAACTGTCCAACACTAAGAAGATTGTGCTTCAATCCTTCAACATATAGTATGTTACCAGTCTTATTCCTTCCATCAAAAGAAATAGTTCCTCTTCCTCTGATTCTACCAGCAGAATTATCACCAAACTTTACCATTCCTCCTTCATACCTTTCCAAATATATGAATTTGTTTTTGTCCCCTGTCATATGGTGAGAGCATCCACTGTCAATGACCCAGTCATCCTTTTCTTCAACTTGGGCAGCCAGAGCTCTTTCCACAACTTTATGATAGATAGATATAGAGGATATTGGTTCTTCTTCCTTGATGGCAATAAACACCCATTCACTCCCGTATTTGTTTCCTGTCTCTGATTCATCATCTGTTACTCCATTATCATCTTCTTCATGAACATAGTAACAATTCTTTTGGAACCTTGATCTGTTAGGATTTGGTCTTGAAAATCTTTCCGGACACTTTGAGGTGAAATGACCAATCTTATTGTAGTTAAAACATTTAAAAGGCAATTTTCCTTCATACTTACTAGATCCTCTTGGCAGCCTCTTTGCAATAAGGGCTTCAAGTTGAGTAGTTTCTACTTCTTCTTCTTCCAGGTCTTTTCTTGCTTTTTCATACCATGATAGTTTCCTTGATGAGTTCTCTCCCAGATCAAACCTTTGTTTACCTTTTATAGAGGCACTAGCTTTGAATGCAGATTTAGTCTTGGGGGGGTCATCTCCAAACTTTGTCATTTCAAATGCAGCCAATTTGCTAGCCAATTGATCTCTTGTGACAATTGTATGGGCTCTGAATTCTTCAATGGCAGTAGCCTTGATTTTGTAAGAAGTAGGTAGGGACCTGAGAATTTTGCCAACAATCTCATTTTCATCTAGGACTCCACCAGCATTTCTAATTCCACAAACAATTTCATTTACTCTTGGCATAAAAGTAGTGATATTTTCATCATCTCTTATCTTCAGATTTTCAAATTTCCCTTTCAGACTCTGTAACCTTGCACATTTAACATACTTGTCTCCTTCATGTAAAAGTTCCAGTTTTTGCCAGATCTCAAAAGAAGTTGGTAGGTCAATAATATTTGAGAGCTCTAAATCAAATAATGCACTAAGAAGAGCCTCTATAGTCCGTAGATTGTTTTCAACATCTGTGATTTCATTTTGGGTTTTCAGACCACCTTGTGGAGGTGTATACTGTGTTGTAGCCATGGTCCAATACACCATTCCCATACATTGCAAGTGACATTTCATGCGACCTTTCCAAAGATTAAAATTGGTTCCATCAAACTTTGAACTATCCTTCTTGTAAGACGACATCCTGGATCTCCTCAAGTGGTTAAGCTCTTTTTAGAGGAACTTGGCTCTGATACCAATTGTTAGACTTAGGGCACACAACTGAGAGGGGGAGGGGGAATCAGTTGTACAAAACTTTCTTCCACTTAAACACTTAACTCCACTTTTAAATTCAACAATATAATAATAAATCAATCAAGGAAACACAATACAAGAAATTAAGAGAAGAAACACATCAACACATGAAACACCAAGATTTTGATGTGGAAAACCTGGTTAAGGGAAAAACCACGGGGTGATTAACCCAAGATTGTATTCTCTATTAGAAGAATAGAAAGAACAAAATGGCACATGCCAATTAGGGCTCATTGCCCAAGCACACTGCTCACAAGAGGCTCATTGCCTACAAGAGACACACTGTCTACAAAGAAATAAGTATCACATACATGAACTGGAGAATAGCATCTTCACCATGCTTGAATAAGTTCCATTTAAGCCCAATACTTCTGCTCTGCCTTTCGTTCTCCTCCTTGCTATGACACACTCATCTCAACTTGGACAACTTTGAAATGACTTCGCAATCCCTTATTTATACAAGACATCAACTTAGGAATGATCATCTAAGTCAGAAAACATCAACAAGAACATCCGCAGAATGTGTAACTCATCCGGTCGGCCAATCTCAGAAACAACACTATCATCTGGAAGATTTCTCAATTGCGAGCTCCAACTTCAATGCGGACCACCAATCATGAACTGAACATGATCCAAAGAGTTCCACAAACTTACCTGAATCACCAAGAACATCCACACTTCATCTGCTTACTGAAATCCTTCTCCCCTTCGTCTGGAACCTCAAGAACACAGTCTGTCATTACTGTCACAAAGGAATAGATGTTTGCGGACCTTCAAACCACAAACCAATCAAGTTGATACTTCACAAAGACTTCCTCAACACTCCCTCAAATTTGCAGAACAAGATAATGTATTTCCAGATCTTACCGGACCTATCTGTAACACTCTGTTACCACTAAACATCTACCAGAACCGGTTTTACTTGAGCAGCCACAACTTCTTCAGATCTTGATACGGACCTCTGAAATCTCTACTAGACCACCTTAAGACACATATCTACAAACCCTTTAAACCGCATCCTCTGATACTCATCCTATCTTGGACTTTTACCTTATTGTCATCACTAATCTTCACTATTCCTGATTGAGACTAATTTTCTCAATATCCTCAGCACAGAGCTCATCCAATCCTTATCATTAATGCAACAGGAGTATGTTGACATCAATGACAACACTAATTAGGCCCATACTTGCAACAAAGATAGAGTGCATCCATAGCATATAAACATATAAACACATGCATGTAGAACATCCGTAAACCGCATCATCGTATAATCATCAAAACATGTCCAAATGTACAACATATCAAAATATCTGTCCATCTCTCAGAGTCATACAATGTATACAAGAAACAACAAAATAGTGATACATGTCTCGGGGCAAATATAGTACATACACAAGCTATCTCAACCATCAAAAATGTGTACATCGAATCAAAAAATGGTACAAGTGCCCAGATCTAGCTACCCCTGCTGTTGTGGAGCACTGCTCCTTGTGCTACCCTCTCCTCTATCTCCCCCTGACTGATCCTACAGATTGAGACCCTCCTACCCTCTGGGATGCCACTGACTGACTCCTAAAGCTAGGGGCACGCTGATCCACTGACACTGCCCTGTGGTATAAACCTCTATAGTAATGAGCCTAAGCCTATGCTCTGGCTAGCTCACTCTAAACCTAGGCTAACTGTGTATGTACCTACTGCACATGTGATACCAAAAAGCTAGAGGTACCATCTGTACCCATAGCTATCACTGCTACATCCCTCTCCACCCTCATCGCCCTCGCACTGGCCAAACCTGCATCTCTCTCTCTGGATATCTCTAATATTTGTCTTACGTCTGCATCTCTCCAAGACTCAACTACCTAATCTGACCCTGTAGTGTGGAAATAGACTGTTGCTGTAAGTTAGGTTGCGAAGCTTGCCCTACCTGTCCCTGTCCTAGTGCCACCTATTGTGCTGGCACCTGACCCTGCACCTGCTACTAAGCCACCTACTGTGGTGGTGACATCTATCTCTGTGGTGCCACCTACTATGCTAGCACCTGTGCCTACAACCTGTGGCTGAGCAACTGCCTACTGGGCTGAAGGTCCCTCCCCTGACCTCCTCCTCTATATTGGTCTACCACTACCTCCTCCTCGTCCTCCATCTCCTCCATCATCCCCCTGATCTCCTCTCCTCCTCCTTCGTCCTCCCCTCCTCCTGTCAGCTATACCCTCATCGTCTAAATCCTCCTCATCAATATGAGGAGCCAACTCTCCCAGTCCTGAGTATCTAGGAAAGGGATGAGCGGCCAACCACTCCTCATAATCTGGTGTCATGCCAACATCCACTATCTCCCTCCTCATGGGCCAAGCTGCATAAGGGATCTACTAAAAATCTACTAGGGTCTCCTCATATGATGCCACGGGACCCTACCTAAATCTCTCTGCATGAGTCCTCGTGAAACATGCCTATCCTTGTAGTTTGCCCTGTACCCTGTCGAATTGTCTCTGAACCCTGCTCACAATCTACCTCTCTAGTATGTACCTGGTCCTCCCAATCATCCATCAAGTATGAAAGCAATAAGGTAACTCATCGGCCTCATCCTCCCATACCTCACAGTCTAGGTATGGGCACCAGATAACTGCATCTAGGTTATCAAATACGTGTCTCTAGTACTCCAACTTTCCCAGCTTGTGCTGGTAAATCACACCTACATAGCCATAACTATAGGGCTCACCCCTCTACCTATGAAATAGACATATCGACCGTGTGATAGCTATGTGCTCCCACAACCAAAACTGCAAAAGTGACACGCCTGCTGACAAATTGGCTCCTCTATGATACACCACCTGGTGCATATCTCTATATAAATGTGCAAGCACACACACACCCCATGTGTACCGGGTCCCATCCATAATCATTCTCTCTAACACCCTCCCCCAGCCAATCGGGAAGCCGTGTGACCTCCTATCGGGGCATACTACGCCACCGATTAGTCCCGCCACTATGCCTGGGAAGTAGTCATAGCAATCATGTATGTCCTGCCATGAAATCACCTACTCCACCAACCCTAGGTCATCAAACATGCATTTGCACTTTGCCAAGCCAGTGTCCTGCTGTGACTCATACTCGACCAACTCTCTCTGAATCAGGAGGTGCAGAATCTGATATACGTCCTCAAGAGTGATCGCCATCTCCCCTGTAGGAAGATGGAATGTGCCATCCTCGTTGTGGAACCGCTCCACCATTGTGGTCAACATAGCCTGGTTTGCGCAAACCTCAGGCATGAAGCAAACATAATGCAGACCCATAGCACCTAGAGCATCGTGATCTATCTCAGTCAACATGTATCGTTGCAACAACTGCAATGAGAACTGCTCTCGTGACATAAGAGTATCTCGGATATCCTCCTACAACCAAGCAAAGCATAACGTCAAAGAAATCCATAACCAAGTAAACCTACCCAAAGCAATCAAACTATCCTATCAATGTCTTAACATATCAAATTAATCAAAACAAGCATATCATCTCTTGACTAGATTCTCGACAATCTCAAAGATCGCTTATCAATTGATGCATTGATCAAGTTGCCAATCGGGTTAATTTTGTTAAGTCAACTAATTTTCCTAGTGCAAATGCATCGATCCATATCACATGCACCTCTTCACCATGAATGCGCTGCCCTTTGACGTGTATGCGCCGTTCTGGCACATGCGTCACTTCTCATGTCACATGTGCAGCTTAGCAATAGATGCGCCAATTTAGAGCATACATGCGCCAAACCATCATATACGCCGTAAGATTGATCAGATGCACCACTTAGAATCATATGCGCCATTTCGGGGCACATATGTGCTGAATGACAGTTTGTCACATCTATCCTAGTTAGTTTTCCTAAGCATTTATTTCCCTAATAAATGACTTTTAGCAAGTTTTGATGAACTACATACCAGTGGTCCTGCCTCCACTGGTTGGACTCGCTCAAACCGATGTTCCTCGCGTGGAATATCCATCTCTCTGGCTTCCATGCTCTCCTAAACTCTCAAAAGACCAATCAACTAAGGACAAGTGTGTAAATGAATAGAACTTGTGGACCCAACTCCTATATATAGTAAGTGAACCATATTTGACTGTATGATAACTGTGGCTACTTCCCATGTCTGTTTCTCTGAACCATATCCCATTTTTCTCCATCCCAACCCATTCTTGACCTTCTTCTTCATGAGATTGTCTGTCTCACGCCTTTTGCCGTCTTCTCGTCCAATCTCCCAAGGGGGCATCCTGCCTGTCGTTAAACTTGTACCAGGGGTAAACTGGGGCATGTATCACTATCAAAAATTCTTATTCTTTGAAACAACGTGATAAAACACATTGCATCAAAGAGGGGCAAAATGTATACACCTAAAATTTACATGACTCTACTTAAATAAATATTTTAAATATTTATTTCACCTTCATATTCCTCTATCAATAAATAAATAAATAAATTTATTTATTTGATTCACTTCCTCTCATTTAATTAAATAAATTACATTTATTTAATTAATTAAATTCATCTACACCAACTTCATTATGCTAAATAATTAAATAATTTTAATTATTTAATTAAAATCTCTTATTCTTCCAAATTTAAATAAAATGCAATTTTATTTAAATTAAATCTTAAATCTCTACAAAAATAAAATATATTTAAATATTTTATTTATTCCTCTCAATTATCTACAAAATAATTAAATAAATCTATTTATTTAATTATGTTTTCTTATCTTCGAAAAATCTTCATATCTTCTAAAAATACATTCTTGTCATACAAAAGCAAAAGCTGAGTTAAAGCAACTTTAAAACAACTTTTCTCTTAAATTAGAAAAATAAATTCTAATTTAAGAAAATCAAAACTCATCCTCATCAAGAAAAAATTTAACTCAACAAAGCTTCTTTTTGAATGACACGTGTCCTCCTATTGATTGCATGTTCCTCAACTATCCTCCTCCGTTGATCTCCTCATTTCTTCTCAACCATTGATCTTCCCTCACCCAACTCTATAAATACAACCCTCTTCTTCATTTCATATCCATCACTTGAGTAAACTTATGCTGTAGAAACACTAGTACGTCTTTGGCACAACCATCTCCATATCACTTATCATCCATCAACACTGTGTTGAAGCTCATCTTCAAACACACAAAGTATCATAGCCAATTTCATCTTGTCATCTTAAGGACTTCGAAGCAAGGAAGTGAGCTTCCTGAGGGCCAACATTCATCTCCATCAACATCGAGATAGAAAAGGTGAACAATGGAAGGCGTAAGGTAAAGGTTGTAAGTATCACTTTTGTTTGTTTTAAAATCTCCTTTTACCTTCATATTTCATTGGTGTTTGGGTTTATATTCTTAAATTGATTTAAAATGTTTGATCTCAAGGACAAGTAGTTAAAAACTAATTGGGAAGGGTCATCTTGGACCTAATATAAAATATTAAAATTTTGATTTAAAAATTCTTGGGTCATTTCTACACTTGCATATTTGAATTTGATAAATGGATGCATAACTTGAAGATCACAATTTATCTCTAGGTATGTGTGTAAGTGGAATCAAATTAGGTTCAACTAATTTGTCAACTTCTATGTAGAAGCATACCACTTATATACTAGTCACTATTATTTTTTATTAGATCAGCTAGAAAAGAGGGTCCGGAACCCTATACAAAACAACCCCCCAGGCTACAGACCATTAACAAGCCATAAACAACACATTAAGAGTGCATGAACAACAGACAAAAAACACTTAATAAAAACAACAAAAACAACTAGAAACTAGGGACTGTCAATCACCCAAACTTGGCCAGGAAATCAACCATGTCTTTGTAGTCTCCCAGGATATCGAGCCCCACCTGTTTGACCTTGTCATCCAAGTCCTTAATAGCCCTAAAGATTGATGCCGCCCGATGCAGGGCCTTATCAGTAAACTCAGCCATAATCTTCCACTTCTTTTGCATTCTCTCAATCTTCTTCTGGAGGTGCCTCAGATCCTCAGTAGTTTTAACGCACAACGAGCAATTCCCCTTTTTGTCTTGTCCCTCTGAAACACTAGTAGCTTCACCCAAGTCCTCAGAACTAGACTTGTTTATGTAGCCAAAGTGACTCACCCCTTCAACTTCATGCACAGACTCAATGGGGGTTTCCTCTCCTCCCTCCTCCATTATTTTCTCAACAAACTCTAAGTCATTAGATATCTCCACCCCCTGGGGGTTCGTAGAAGGTTTGCCAGCAATGCAAGTAGACCAACGAACCATCGAGTTAGCAGCCTCCACACCTTTCCCACTACCAACAAGCTTATGCTCAGGGTCCAGCTCAACAATTTTCACAAGCTCATTTGAGTCACAGCCTCCTTACCCTTCTTATCTTTCTTCTTAAGAGTAGTCCCTTCATCCTCTGAATCTAGTCTATCTCTTTTGGCTGACTTTTTCCCTGGCACTGGGGTGGTGCATTTCTAGAGCTTCTTTTTAGAGGTAGCAGGGGTTCCAATAGGGATATCATTCACAGTACGGGGATAACCCTTAGGGGTTTTGAGGGAAATCTTAGTGGTCCCCACACAATTCTTCACCTTGTCTTTAGTTTTAGGAGACTGGGGGTCCTCAAGCAACTTAACCTTAATTTGCTTCGGGGGGCATAGGGCAAGGTGGAACTGGTAAAGTCTCATAATGAGGCCTTGATGAATGGGAACAAGCAAGTGGCCAGCATTTTTAGCCCTAAGCTCTCTAACTAACTTGATAGAGTTATCCAAGGAAGAGAATAGAAAAAAAGGAAAGCTGATTTCCATTTTATTTCTAAAGTGGTTAAGGAGAGCAAAGTGGTAATGGTAAAAAACCTTGAATCTCCCTTCCAGCGTGAAGAACTTCATAATCATTAAGAAGATATGGTCCCATGGCTCCAGCAGCTTTTCTCTCTCAAACCCACCATGCAGCTTCATAGCCGCCTCCCCCTGTCTAAAGAAGAAAGCCATATGATCAGGGTTAGGCACCGTATTGCGTCTCAAATGTTTCTTCCCTCTAATAGGAAGCCCTGTAGCCTGCCTAATCACTTCCTCAGACACCTGGAAGCCAATGCCACCAATATTGACTTCTCTAGTTTCATCGTCCCAAGTCTC
This sequence comes from Cunninghamia lanceolata, assembly GCA_027924645.1. Taxonomy (NCBI): domain Eukaryota; kingdom Viridiplantae; phylum Streptophyta; class Pinopsida; order Cupressales; family Cupressaceae; genus Cunninghamia; species Cunninghamia lanceolata. The sequence continues at coordinate 23,519,522 of BSBN01000377.1, read as the reverse complement.
TACGAACTAGCATGAAACATTCTCATCATGACCAGCCATCCCTTCCAAAAAAGAAACCACCTCCCCTTCTTGAATGATATGCCACACTATAGGGTCCTATTTAAATTCCTCCACTGAATTGGGTTCAATCTTGACAATATCTTTGCCCATTGTGATAGTTTGAAACTTGCAGAGGCAACTGAGTTTGGAATTGTTAAGGTAGCTAAAATTGAAATAGGTAGTGTTGAAAATAGCAAACAACCTGTTAAAATGGGAAAGCCACAGAAAGGAAATAATAATTACAGTGTAATTAATGAGGCGATACGCCACATCCTTGCCACTCAAAAACATCTCCTTGGGGAGAGAACTCAGCCACCACCTCGTGTGATAATAGACATCACCAGCCACGGGCATTAACCAAATATAATTACCCATCTAAAAAACTATACCATCAGTCCTACGTAACCCTGCCAACGGTCCATGCAACATCCTTTTGATCTAGCTATGCCTAACTCCCGGATAGTCACTAGTCTTGATGTCCATATATCTTATGATTTGCCAACTTGTCCTCCCAGCCATCCACTTATCGACAAGGGGGGAGGTGGCACTCCAGCATCCCACATAAGTCTCAATCCCATAGCACTAACTAGACCACGGCCCATCCAAGATACCTCTATTCCCGCCTCTGTAATTTTGAAAGGTTAAATTCTCTCTCATGTAATTTTGAAAATTCAAAAGGTTGAACCTGCCACTTCTACAAACCAGACCACAACCCTCCCTTGACTAGCTACAAACAAGAACTCCATTCCCACCACCCTCCAACCAACACCAGAGAATGATAACAATCCCAAGCCACCTAATTCTTGTAGCTATCACCATCCTTCAAAAAGAGAGTATGAATCTCTTTAGGCAGGCTAGACATACTCCTCCAGCAATGCTATCCTTCTCTGCCACTGCTGCATTGGCCAAGGTGTCAGTGACAACATTCCCTTCTCTGTATATATGCAAAATCTTGAAATCCTCCATTCCATTGAGGAGCAGTTTGATATCTCCCATGATGTCCACTAAGTTCCACCTGATTTGGGTCAAACCTATGGCAACATTAACCACAAACTGAGTATCTCCTTCCATATGAAGAAGTCTGATGTTCAAGGAAATGGCCAGCTTGATCCCCCATAGCATAGAAAATGCTTCTACCTCATTGTTTCTCTTTAGACCAATGCCACCTAAAAAGGTAGCCACAACGGTCCCCATGTTTGTTCTAATAATTCCTCCTCCGCTGGCCACCCTCGGGCTCCCCTTAGCAGCTCCATCAAAATTGAGCTTGAACCACCCTTGCTGTGGTAAGGCCCATTTGGTCTTGGCCCTAGCAATCCTTTTAGAATTGTCAACCCAGCAAGAAATAGGGATGATGTTCCATTGTTTAAGAGACTCTGTTCTTCTCCTCCTGGAGAACAATCTGTAGCTTTAAACTTGCAAGAGTTGATGTTCTCCACAAGCAGTTTGGAGAAGCATAGGAAAACTTCCATAGGTGTTCTACACTTCTCCCTGAAAACTCTATTATTGTGTTCTTTCCATAGGCTCTAGGCTAAATTGGGAGGAATTTGGGACCAAAGCTCCTTGGAAGCTAGTAGTACTAGTCTAAAGGGGGGCCTCCGATCCCAGACCAAGGCTTCTAGGTTCTTGTTCAAGGACTAGCTCATATTGAGATTTTCAAGGGTTAAACCCCACACCTCCCAAGTAAACCAAAAGTGAAGAAAGAGATGGTTAGTCATCTCTTCCTCAAAACCACAAAGAATGCATCTACTCAGCATTTGGAACCCCCTCTTTCCCAGATTGTCAATGGTTAGAATTCTATAGTGCATCAGGATCCACCAGAAGAAATTGACTTTTGGTAAAAGTTTGGGCTTCTTTCCCCCATAATTGATTCACACCTGGGTCTAATAGCAAACCATAGGGACTTTTGACAGTAAACAAACCTTTGTTGTCCTTGTCCCAAATCATCCTATCTCTCTTGGGGGAAAAGAGAGTCTATATTCATCTAATTCCCTTTGAAGTTGAAGAGCTAATTCCCTATTCTCATCACCCTCAGGGCTGCCAATAGCCATCCAACTCCTGAGACCCCCATTAGTCCTTATGTAATCAACCACCTTAGAGCCGAAGACCCTATAGGCCCTATCCATGATTCTGCCATACTCCAACTTGATCAGGGGTTTGTCCTTTAGCCATATGTCAGGTTCTAGAAGTTAACTTCCCTATTGTCTCCTATCTTCCACTTGATACCTTAACAAAGAAGGCCATGGGTCTTAAGGATCCCATTCCAAATGACTGAGCCTTTGGGGAGACCAGCCTCTGAGAGTAATCTCCTGCCCTGATCCCCAGTGAGATACTTGGCCACCATGATGTCCCCCGAGTCAATATTTGGTGCAGGAGCTCCAGTTTAGTCATTTTTTTGACTATAACATTTTGTGACCTTGTTAATTTTGGTCTTTCCTAAGGCTTTGAAAGCCATTTTCTTGTTTTGTAATAAAGACTTAGTCATTTGATTGACTAGTCTAAAATGGAGTGAACTTAGGCCTATTTTAGAGGAGGTTCTCTTTTAGAAATTTGTTTTTTGAAGAAAACAACCTTTTCCATCGGTTCCCTACCTTTCTTGGGCAGTTGTATGGACTGTGAGGAAGGGCAAACGTTTGGAAAGTTTCCTATAAACATCAGTTTGTAAAACATGCCAAAGATATATGAAGGAGAGGAGTTTTTAAGAGAAAAAATAGTGATTTTCTGATTTTTTTGCTATAGACAGTCAGCTGGTACGGCCTGGTACGGATTGCTCAAAAGCCAAAATTTATGAAATTTGCTAGGGTTGTAAAATATCTTTCATGTGCATCTAATTAGAGTTCTTGATGTTATTTGTGAAGGAAGTTTCATTTCATTTTAGATAAACTAGTCGTAAACCCTCCATAGCAAGGGTTTTGCGCAAAATGTAATTTTCTTCCTCTGTCCTCTAAAGGTGATCGCCATTTCTTGGTGGGATGGAGGAAGATAGACTAGGTTTTATGTTTTCCATGGTTGTGGAGGTTGCATGCTCCTCTCCAGGGTGTTTGGTATGATGACTTTCTAGTCTAACAGTGACTAGTTAGTGAAGAAAAGGCATAGGAACAACAAGAGGGCAAGAAAATAGTCATAGGCTTGATCAAATGGAGTTGATATTTGTGTTTTAGAAGGAAGACAAGCCTACACAATAACCCTACTATCCAGACAAGGGATCCTTGATACACATCTTTCCCTTGATCTCAAGCTAGACTGTCCATTAGAAGAAAAACAACAATTGCTAACAGAAAATACAGTTTGTTGTTATGCACATGGGTACAATACGGTCTGAAGGTTCAAGGAATGATAAAAATTTTAATATAGGTATTTGGTTCATGCACCAAGTGGTGAAGGTCATTTGAGGTTTGTGAATGATTAGTATGGTGTTAAACTTCTCCTTGCTTACAAGGTTTAACCTCTTCTAACACTGTTTTCTTGAAGACAGTCAAACAGTTTACTAATTATGTCAGAACAAGTACAGAGGCAAGGTGTTGGTTCAAAGACCTCAAGTTGATCCTATCATTGGTAAGAGTTTGAGGTGTTTAGATCCTTGTTTGAGAGGAGTTGTTGTAGGTTTAGTTTTCACAAAGGCTATAAGGAAGAAGCTATCACTTTAAGACTGTCATAGGACAGTCAAACTTCAATTTGCTGTCCTCTGCCCCTTTAACATAGTGTGAGCCTGTATGTGAGTAGATGGTTGCTCTTTCACATCTAGTGTTTAGTATGCATGGAGTATTGATGGTCCTTTGAAGCTTTGAGATGTTATTGTTGGTTGAATCAATTCTATAAGGGTTAAGCCTTATTCCAAACACTGTCTTAGAACAGTCATACTACTGTTGCTATCCACTACCCTAGAGAATACAAAAATTAGCCTTTTGGTCAGAGACCTCATGACAGTCATGATTCCTTGACAAGTAAGTGTCAATAGTTATAGATGGACATTGTTGGTAGAGGTGTGGGTAGGAAGTTGTGAGTTCTTAAAGGGTGGATTATGCAGATAAGTGGGATTGAGCAGTAACTCTCCAAGGTGAGGGATGGGAAGCCTACAAGGAGGACACTAGATAGTGGTCCTAGGCTAGATCAATCTCAAGAATAGCCTTGTGTAGGCTTTGTAAACACAAACACTCTTGTAAACCTTTTTGGAGAAAGTTGAGTGACTGAAGTTCATTGAGTGAACTTCTATAATCTCTACCTTACCTCTACATCATATTGGTATCAGAGCCAATATTTTGATTGAAGAAAGTGTATGTCAGAAGAGGAAATTGAAACAGAGGCTAGTACAATGCCTCCCAAGACAATGAGTCAAGATGCCATCAAGAAGTTGGTGGAAGAGATGGTTGAAGCAAGACTGCAAGAAGCAAGATTGCAAGAAGCAAAATTGCAGGAAGAGAAGAAGTCTAAGGGCAAGACCAAAGAAGAGGCATGTTCTTCAGACACAAATGAAGAAATAGAGGCAGAAGAGGATCCTCTGGAGCAGGATATGTCTACAGATCATAAAGCCTTTTTGAATGCACTTAAGGGTGCTTATGGAGACAGTGGTGATCCCAAGATGGATGTGCCTACCTTTCATGGCAAGTTGGATGGAGATGTTCTCATCGACTGGATAAAAGCTATGTGCAACTTCTTTGATTACAAGGAGTTTAATGATAGCAAAAAGGTTAAGTTTGCCAAGACAAGGCTAAGAGGTTCTGCACTTGTATGGTGGAACTATATTTAGAGTGAGAGGGAGAAGATTGGGAAGAGTGCCATCACTAAATGGAGCAGAATGGTGGCTATGCTCAGAAGCAAGTTCATGCCACCTGACTATGAGATTCAAATCATAAGGAGATTTTAGAATTTGAGACAAAAAGACATGGATGTGGCTGCCTACACAAAAGAATTTCATAGACTCAGTATGAGGGCAAATCATAATGAAGATGAAAAAGGGATGGTGGCTAGGTACCTGAATGGATTGAAATACAATCTGCAAGATGAGATAAGATTGGTGTTACCAAAGACAGTGGATGAATGTTTCTTATTGGCCTCCAGAGCAGAGGAAAAGATGAGAAGGAAGGGTGACCAAAGTACCAGAGGTAGAGGTGGCAGAAACCAAAGAGGTAGAGGTAATTTTGGCCATGGACAGTTCAACAAAACTGAAAATAATAGTCAGCAAGAAACACAATCAGCAACAGAGCATAGAGGAGGTTTTAGAGGTGGTAGAAGTCATAATGGTAGAGACAGAAATGGTGGAGGAGGTAGAGGACCAGGAGTCTTCACTGGAAGATGTTATGGCTGCAACCAAGTTGGCCATACAATGAACAAATGTCTAGGGAAAGCTAGTAGCTCTCATGACAGTGGGAAGAGAAATCAGTTAGTGAAAGATGATGACTGTGAGAGTGTGAATTCACCAATGGGAAGTGCTACACCTATTCTAGATGGAGAGAGTATGATGATAAAAAGGTCTATGTTGAAGATGCCATTGAAGCAAGAACCCCCTCAGAGAAAGAATCTTTTCAAAACCCAAGGCCTAGCCTATGGGAAACTCTGTAAAATCATAGTGGATTCAGGGTCTACTGAGAATGTGGTATCCACTGAGATGGTTGTAAAAAGGTCTATGTTGAAGATGCCATTGAAGCAAGAACCCCCTCAGAGAAAGAATCTTTTCAAAACCCAAGGCCTAGCCTATGGGAAACTCTGTAAAATCATAGTGGATTCAGGGTCTACTGAGAATGTGGTATCCACTGAGATGGTTGAGAAGTGCAAGTTGAAGAGGCTACCTCATATTAGTCCTCACAAGATTTCTTGGTTGAACAAGAACCAAAGTTTCATTGTGGAGGAACAAACTTGGGTTGAATTTACAATTGGTGACTACAAGGACAAAGTGCTATGTGAAATCATCCCTATGGATGCATGTCACCTGCTTCTTGGCTGTCCATGGTAGTATGATGTTAAAGCTCAGCATGATGGTGAGAAGAACACTTATGTCATCACCAAGAATGGAAGACCATTCAAAATGGATCCTTTGTTGGAGCAGCCCAGGGGAAAGGAAAATAACAACAGTGTCATGTTGCTGAATGGAAATGAGTTCCTAAACATCTTGAAGGAGAATGACAACTAGGGGTATGCCTTGGTCATGAAGCCCAAGAGTGGATTAGATCAGCAAGATCAAAAATAGAAGGAGATTCCATTGGAAGTACAGCAACTTCTGGATAAATATCAAGACCTTGTGGTAGAGGAAGTTCCCAACTCCTTACCACCCATGAGGGATATTAGTCATCAAATTGACTTAATACCTGGTGCTACATTGCCTAACAAGGCTGCATACAAGTTGACTCCATAGCAAAATGAAGAGGTGCCAAGGCAAATTCAAGATCTCCTGGAGAAAGGGCTGATTAGGAAGAGTCTAAGTCCTTGTATAGTTCCAAGTGTACTTGCTCCTAAGAAGGATGGAAAGTGGAGGCTATGCACAGATTCCAAGGCCATAAACAAGATCACCATAAGATATAGATTTCCAATGCCAAGGATTGAAGATCTCTTGGATTACCTGGAAGGATCATGCTATTACTCAAAGATTGATTTGAAATCTGGATATCATCAAATCCGGATCAGACAGGCAGATGAATGGAAGACTGCATTCAAGACCAATGAAGGTCTTTATGAATGGCTTGCTATGCCATTTGGTCTTAGCAATGCGCCAAGTACATTTATGTGCCTGATGAATGAGGTATTAGTTAAATTCATTGGTAAATTTGTTATTGTTTATCTTGATGACATACTAATCTTCAGCAGGACAAGGGAAGACCATGTGAAGCATGTTGGTTAGGTGTTGGAGAAGCTACATGAACACAAGTTGGTGATCAACTTAGACAAATGTGAGTTCATGAAAACTCAACTTGTATACTTGGGATTTGTCATTTCTAATGGTTGTTTGAAGATGGATCCCTCTAAGGTTGAGGCTATTCTCAATTGGCCTACCCCAAAAATAGTGGGAGATGTGAGAAGTTTCCATGGATTGGCAACTTTCTATAGGAAGTTTATCAGAGGTTTCAGTCACATTAGTGCTCCCATCCTCAACACCATCAAGGGTGGAGTCAAATGTAGATTCTAGTGGATGAAGGAAGCTGATGATAGTTTTGAGTTGTTGAAAACAAAGGTGGCTGAGTTACCTACCTTAGTACTCCCTGATTTTGATAAGGTATTTGTTGTTGAGTGTGATGCAAGTCAGAAGCTATTGGTGCTATTCTCAGCCAAGAAGGACATCCAGTGGTATTCTTTTCAGAAAAGTTGAATGAAGCCAAGCAAAGGTATTCTACCTATGACTTAGAACTCTATGCAATGGTGTAAGCTCTTAAGAAGTGGAGACATTATTTGCTGCCCAAAGAATTTATTGTGTTTACTGACAATCATGCTTTAAGCTTTCTTAATAGTCAAGAAAAATTGAACCATAGACATGTTAAATGGATGGAACAGCTACAAGTGTATACTTTCACAATTAAGCACAAAAGAGGTGTCTCTAATAAGGTGGATGATGCATTAAGTAGGAGGTTGCTTCTTATTCATGAAATTCAGTTAGAAAGCATGGGTATTGACTGTTTAAAAGAGTTGTACAAAGAAGATTCTGATTTCAAAGAGGCTTATTATGTTTGTGTGAACTTGGCTAACACATTCCATGGAGAGTATGCAGATTTTGTTTTACAGGAAGGCCTCTTGTTTAAGGGCAATTTGCTGTGTGTCCCTAAGTGCTCCATGCGGGACAACATTATCAAGGAAAAGCATAATGGTTCTTTAGGAGGCCATTCTGGCATAGACAAGACACTAGAACAAGTCACAAGGTTCTATTTTTGGCCAAAGGTGCAATCAGATGTGAGGAAGTATGTAGCTAGTTGTGCAATCTATCAAAGAGCCAAAGGTGTGTCTTCAAATGCAGGTCTATACCAGCCCCTTCCCATTCCCAATAGACCTTGGGAAAGTATCGGCATGGATTTTGTGCTTGGGTTACCCAGGATAGCTAGAGGGGTGGATAGTGTGTTTGTTATTGTTGATAGGTTCAGCAAGATGGCTCATTTTGTGCCATGTAAATGCACAAATGATGCATCTCATGTTGCAGGTCTATTTTTTAGAGAGGTAGTAAGGATACATGGTTTACCATTGTCCATTGTAACTGACAGAGATTCTAAGTTTGTAGGTCACTTCTGGAGGACCTTGTGGAAGAAGCTGGGCACACAGTTGTCCTTTTCATCAGCCTACCATCCAAAAACTGATGGTCAGACTGAGGTGGTTAATAGATCACTTGGAAACCTTCTATGGTGCCTTACAAATCAGCATGGTTTGGCATGGGACTTGGTTATCAGTCAGGCTGAATATGCCTATAATGATTCAAGGAATAGGAGCACTGGTAAAAGTCCTTTTGAAATAGTTTATGGTTTTCATCCAAGAGGGCCACTTGAGATGAAGGATCTCCAAGGTTGGGATAGAAGGAGTGCACTTGGTGAAGAGTTTGCTACCTCCATGAAAACAGTTCATGATCAAGTCAAGTTGCAACTAGAAAAATTAGTCACAAAGTACAAAGAAAAGGCAGATTTGAAGAAAAGAGAAGTACAGTTCAAAGTTGGTGACTTAGTCATGGCATATCTGAGGAAAGAAAGGTTACCAAAGGGTCAACCAACTAAACCCTTGATGAAGAAGATTGGACCATGCAGAATAGTGCACAAATTCGGTCCAAATGCATATGAGATTGAGCTACCAGATGGCCTAGGTATCTCTCCAATTTTCAATGTTTGTGATCTTTTTCCTTTCAGACCTCCATTGCCTGATGAAAGTGGATTAGATGTGGTGGCTGAAGATGCTGATTAGATCAAGGATTTGCCTCCAAGCAAACCTTTACAGTTGGAGTGCATTCTAGATTCCAAATTTATCAAGAAGACTCGGAGAGGTGTCTATAAGGACTACTTGGTGAAATGGAAGGATCTTCCTAATTCAGAGGCCACCTGGATGACTAAAGTAGATATTCTAAAGCATGGCATGACACTTCAACAATTGGTAACTCAAGGGACTTGAGTTTTTCCCACAGGGGGAGTATGGTGCAGGAGCTCCAGTTTAGTCATTTTTCGACTACAACATTTTGTGACCTTGTTAATTTTGGTCTTTCCTAAGGATTTGAAAGCCATTTTCTTGTTTTGTGATAAAGGCTTAGTCATTTGATTGACTAGTCTAAAATGGAGTGAACTTAGGCCTATTTTAGAGGAGGTTCTCTTTTAGAAATTTGTTTTTTGAAAGAAAACAACCTTTTCCATCGGTTCCCTGCCTTTCTTGGGTAGTTGTACGGACTGTGAGGAAGGGAAAATATTTGGAAAGTTTCCTATAAACATCAGTTTGTAAAACATGCCAAAGATATATGAAGGAGAGGAGTTTTTAAGAGAAAAAACGTTGATTTTCTGATTTTTTTACTGTAGACAGTCAGCTGGTATGGCCTGGCACGGATTGCTCAAAAGCCAAAATTTATGAAATTTGCTAGGGTTGTAAAATATCTTTCATGTGCATCTAATTAGAGTTCTTGATGTTATTTGTGAAGGAAGTTTCATTTCATTTTAGATAAACTAGTCTTAAACCCTCCATAGCAAGGGTTTTGTGCAAAATGCAATTTACTTCCTCTGTCCTCTGAAGGTGATTGTTGGTGCCTGAATTCACTGACAGTTTCCAAGCAATTTTCATGCAGGCACCATCCCAAAAAATCCAAAAAAATTTTCCAGTTTTGGCACCCCTTCAGTGTTTTGTAGCATCCACATCATCTTTCTTGATGGAAGGGGTCATCATGTTCTGCCCATCGGCATGAGTTTTCATGTGTCTTGGCGATCATATCAATAGCATGGTGTGTTCTTTGTATATCGCCAAGAGCTTGGTTTATCGGTGAAGGATATTGTGGTTCCGCCGACGGTGTTGGTCATGCTGATGGGGGTATCTCAAGTGTTCATCGGCGAGACTTGTTTTATCGGCTAGTATGTTTTGTGGTTCGCCGATAGAGGAAGTCACCCCGATCAGGAGTGCCATCGAGGTGACTTGGTGCATCGGCGTAGGTTTGAGGTGTTGCTCTGATGGTGTAAGTCACACCGACGGAGGTGGGAGGCCTGGGTGTTATCGGTAAGACTCTTGAGGTTGGCAAAGGAGTGTTCAGTTGCTCTGATAGTGTTGATCTCGCCGATGGGAGCGAGGAGTTTGGCCGTCGGGGGCTCGTCGGTGTGTGTCTGGCCGATGAGAATTTGGAGGGTGCCATCGGAGTGAGATTGTGTATCGGGATAGCTATTGAAGGGTCCACCGATGGAGTATTCTCTGGCCGACGGGAGGATAGAGTGGCTATCGGGCAGATTTCGCGTTGGTCTCACCGATGAAGTATCATCGACGGAGGTGGTCTTCGGCATGACTTTTGCATATCGGCGAGGAGATTTTCGGGTTGGCCGATGGTAGTAGTCTGGCCGACAGGGGATTACGATAGGCATCGGCGAGACCGCTGTGATCGGCAGGAGATTTGTGGGGTAGGCCGATATTGTATGTCATGGCTATGGGCTGTGGGTGAAGGGTCGTGTGTCGAGCATGGCAAAACACTCGACACTTAGTATGCGTGTGACGATGTTCTTAAAGTGATAGAGGGGTTTCCGCACTATGCATGTGGGATTAATTTCCCTACACATTTGAAACCTCAGGAAGCACCTTTTGGCGGGAAGCTCCATTTTGATCGCTGCGACAGTCTTCTGGGTGGTTGCGGGTTGTTGAGCCATCAATGGCGATAGTGCAGGGGTATGGGTGACGGTACAAGCAATTAAGCTGCCTGATCGTGGATGAAGACTTTCAAGTGGTGGCACAAAGCTCAAGATCCCCCCTGTCTGTCGCATTTAATCTGTGAAGGCCATTTTCAAATGGAAGGAATGTATCTGGCAAATTTTTGACTTCTGGCCATGTAATTAATTGCTAAATGTACACGGTTCTGTATAAATGGTTTTGGCTGTGTTACTTTTTGGAGGTTGGATGTTTTTGGGCTTTCTGCTCTGGCTCTGAACATAAGGTGTTCACATTTTGAAAGGCATTTTTTTGCTATAGAGTCGGTCCTTAGTCTGGTGTACTAATCTATCTTGGCTTGTAAATGATGATTTTCTCTGTGATGGCCTTCTATGCAGATTGATTTTAAATGAAAAACACTTGTGTGTGTATTGTTTCTGATTGTCTCCTGTATGTCATTTGTTTTCCTTTCAAACAAGGTTGTCAAGGGCTTCCAAGTTTTTCAGTATGTGCATACTGTGTGTCTGATTTATTGCGTCTACTCAAGGAGTGGTTAAATAGGCTTTTGATTAGATACAAAGGGAAATAGATTGCATCATAGGATCTGTTATGTATGATCATTAATGATACTCTTTCTTGGACATGTTGCTGTTAGGCAGTAGCATTATTCTTAGGTCCTCTGGATATGAATTTATGTTGTCATGGGGAGACATTTACAGTCTTAGATATGACTCTGCTGCCCAGATAAGGCACTGGTTTGGGAATCTGTCTGTTCAATGGGTCTAGGAAAGTCCCATAACTCCAAACACCATTTCAAACCATCTCTTCCTTCCATCTATTAGTTGTAGGAGTAGGATTAGGATCCCTGCATGCTCTCATACCCAACCAGACATCATGTCCAAGAATGTTGCCAACCTTGTGATTTGTTACACAAATCTTGGTCCATACATGAGAGTATTCTGCCTGTTGATGTCAAGTTAAATCCTTTTGTCATTGAGCTAGTCAAGGTTATACTTTTATCAAGTAGGGAAACCCCCCTTGGTGCGGCAGAACCAGAAGTGAAGGGGAGGAGCTCACGCAACCTCCTGTATTTAGTTGGTTGAATCTGACTGTGCATTAGAACTGGCAAACCCTAATACTGATTCAGAAGAAAAACCAACAAAGTGGCGACTCTGCTGGGGAGTCTTTCATGTGAATGATGATGCTCTGCTGGTGGTATGAACTCAGAAAAATATGTGTTGAGCTTTCAGCTGCTGTAAATTTTGTCCTCTTTGGAGAGGTGGCGACTCTGCAAAAGATTCAAGTGCACATGAAAAGTTGATGTGTGTTGTGACAGAAAATGTGCTTTTCAGACTTCAGCATTTGTATGAGAAAAGGTACCCTATTTCTTCCCACTTATATTTATTGTTCTACTGCATAAGTTTGATGCCAGGGGAGGCTATAGGTCTTAGGAATGCAAAGGATGTCTGAAAATAGAAATTTCATGAATCCAAGTATGTATTATCCCATACTCAGTCAAAAGGGGGATGATTTGAATGATAAAAGAATAGAAGAGATAAAAAATAGGTTGATATTCTTAGAGGCTAGGCAGGCCTAGTTGAATCATGATAACCTTGTTGTGTCTGCCAGTCAAAAAGCTAAACCTCCTATCAGCCCTTTTGATCCTTTGTATGACCAATTAGATTTGTCATGGGTTGATTATAAAGTAGAAACTATGTCTGCCAGGATATACTGTCAGATGCCCAGATTTAGTGGTCACAGTGTATGTGATGGGAATGCACATATCCAAAATTTTCATGAGTTCATGGGAAAACATTCATTCAGAGATGAGGATATGTGGATGAGGTTTTTTGTTAGGTCCTTTGATGCAAAAGCAAAAGACTGGTATTTGATCTTTTCAAAAAGATCCTTTGCCTATTGGGATGAGCTTGCTGACTATTTCAAAGACGAATTTGCAAAAGAACCGGCTGATCTTGTTGCAGAGTTGATGAAAATTAGAAAACAAGATGAAGAGCCATGTGTTGATTTCAGTCATAGGTTTGCAGTAGCCCTTTCACAGATCCCAGAAGTCTTCAGACCTGATATTTCAGCCTGTGTTGGCATATTCTTTGAAGCTTTTGAGGAGGGCTCTAGTGCAATACTGAGGGATTTCAAGGTGACAGGTATGCAGATGGCATACAAGTTCGCCGAAAATATAGAAAAATTCAGAAATGGGCGCCTGTTGATATCCCTGTCCCCAGGCCTTGGTGTGAGAAATGGTTGTGAAGCTGCAAATGACCAAATGATTATGGCATCATGTGCAGATAAAAATGAAAATGAAAGCATAGAGGTTGAGACTGCTGTATTTGAACATAATGCTAACAATACTGCTCAACTGGATTGTTCACCAGTTGAGGATGCCAGTGAAAGGACTAGTGAGGATTCCCATTGCAATGATGAGGCATATGACCATGAAAACAATAACGAGGTTGTGGACAGTAATGAGCAATTTTTGGAATGGACCTGTGGAGACAATTGTGAGTATTGTACTCAAGACAGAGAAGATATAAGCAAATAGAGAAACAGTCCTATGTGTGACCTATTGCCTTCCTTTCAAACACATGGAGATCATGAAGAGCAGTCAGGGATTGAAACAAGTGCTAGTTCAGAGCATGATTGTTTTTCATTTGATGGCTATTTTGCTTATGACACACAAGCTGATACTCCTCCACAAAGGGAATCCATTGGTGATGAAGATGCATGTTCTACTGCCCATGAACAAATGCCATACTATGATCAAGCTGATGTACCTGGATCACCCATCTTTGACACATATGGTGATGAGGATCTATTTGAGTATGGTGAGGATCTAGACATTGTTTTTGGCTTGGATTATATTTCTCATCCTGATGAAAGAGGAAACAACATGCATCAGGTAAGTGACTGTGAAAATGTGCCTGATTTGAAAGAGATGCCAGAGCCTGATCTTTTCCAGTTTGGTGCTGCTATTGGTTGTGTACATGATGTGCACAATAGTGAATTTGAAAGCTTTTCTTTTGAGAGGCTAGCATATGAAATGAGCTATGATCTTCCTAGCTGCATGGTGGACTTTGAGTGTTTTCAGTTTTCAGTCCAGCTAGGAGATCATTTTGCAATGCATAATGCTGATACAAATGATAACATGTGTTATATTCCATTTGAGTATGCATTGCCTAATACATTCTGCATCCACTTGTTGCCTGATGCTGAGGGTTGTTTGCATAAGGTTGACGATGACAAGCTAAATCAGGAGGTTGAATATGCAAATGACCAGGTTTGTTTGTGGTCAGAGCATGGCAGTACTCTTAGGCTTGACCCAGTGTATGCAGATGAGAACAAGGTGTTTGATAAGGGGAAATATTGGTTCTCCTTTTCTTGGTGGCCTTAGGCCATCAAGTTTGATTGGTGATGCAGATCATTGTAACTTCATGACTCTGTGCCCAATGGATAAGGCACTGGTCTGCATCCACGAGATCTGGGGTTCTCGCTGCAGTCTTGCACCTGCACGTCCCCAATCAGAGCCACTGTTGGTGCCTGAATTCACTGACAGTTTCCAAGCAATTTTCATGCAGGCACCATCCCAAAAAATCCAAAAAAAATTTCCAGTTTTGGCACCCCTTCAGTGTTTTGTAGCATCCACATCATCTTTCTTGATGGAAGGGGTCATCATGTTCTGCCCATCGGCATGAGTTTTCATGTGTCTTGGCGATCATATCAATAGCATGGTGTGTTCTTTGTATATCACCAAGAGCTTGGTTTATCGGTGAAGGATATTGTGGTTCCACCGACGGTGTTGGTCATGCCGATGGGGGTATCTCAAGTGTTCATTGGCGAGACTTGTTTTATCGGCCAGTATGTTTTGTGGTTCACCGATAGAGGAAGTCACCCCGATCAGGAGTGCCATCGGGGTGACTTGGTGCATCGGCGTAGGTTTGAGGTGTTGCTCCGACGGTGTAAGTCACACCGACGGAGGTGGGAGGCCTGGGTGTTATCGGTAAGACTCTTGAGGTCGGCAAAGGAGTGTTCAGTTGCTCCGATAGTGTTAATCTCACCGATGGGAGTGAGGAGTTTGGCCGTCAGGGGCTCGTCGGTGTGTGTCTGGCTGATGAGAATTTGGAGGGTGCCATCGGAGTGAGATTGTGTATCGGGATAGCTATTGAAGGGTCCACCGATGGAGTATTCTCTAGCCGATGGGAGGATAGAGTGGCTATCGGGCAGATTTCGCGTTGGTCTCACCGATGAAGTATCATCGACGGAGGTGGTCTTCAGCATGACTTTTGCCTATCGGCGAGGAGATTTTCGGGTTGGCCGATGGTAGTAGTCTGGCCGACAGGGGATTACGATAGGCATCGGCGAGACCGCTGTGATCGGCAGGAGATTTGTGGGGTAGGCCGATATTGTATGTCATGGCTATGGGCTGTGGGTGAAGGGTCGTGTGTCGAGCACGGCAAAATGCTCGACACTTAGTATGCGTGTGACGATGTTCTTAAAGTGATAGAGGGGTTTCCGCACTATGCATGTGGGATTAATTTCCCTACACATTTGAAACCTCAGGAAGCACTTTTTGGCAGGAAGCTCCATTTTGATCGCTGCGACAGTCTTCTGGGTGGTTGCGGGTTGTTGAGCCATCAATGGCGATAGTGCAGGGGTATGGGTGACGGTACAAGCAATTAAGCTGCCTGATCGTGGATGAAGACTTTCAAGTGGTGGCACAAAGCTCAAGATCCCCCCTGTCTGTCGCATTTAATCTGTGAAGGCCATTTTCAAATGGAAGGAATGTATCTGGCAAATTTTTGACTTCTGGCCATGTAATTAATTGCTGAATGTACACGGTTCTGTATAAATGGTTTTGGCTGTGTTACTTTTTGGAGGTTGGACGTTTTTGGGCTTTTTGCTCTGGCTCTGAACATAAGGTGTTCACATTTTGAAAGGCATTTTTTGCTACAGACTCGGTCCTTAGTCTGGTGTACTAATCTATCTTGGCTTGTAAATGATGATTTTCTCTATGATGGCCTTCTATGCAGATTGATTTTAAATGAAAAACACCTGTGTGTGTATTGTTTTTGATTGTCTCCTGTATGTCATTTGTTTTCCTTTCAAACAAGGTTGTCAAGGGCTTCCAAGTTTTTCAGTATGTGCATACTGTGTGTCTGATTTATTGCGTCTGCTCAAGGAGTGGTTAAATAGGCTTTTGATCAGATACAAAGGGAAATAGATTGCATCATAGGATCTATTAAGTATGATCATTAATGATACTCTTTCTTGGACATGTTGCTGTTAGGCAGTAGCATTATTCTTAGGTCCTCTGGATATGAATTTATGTTGTCATGGGGAGACATTTACAGTCTTAGATATGACTCTGCTGCCCAGATAAGGCACTGGTTTGGGAATCTGTCTGTTCAATGGGTCTAGGAAAGTCCCATAACTCCAAACACCATTTCAAACCAACTCTTCCCTCCATCTATTAGTTGTAGGTGCAGGATTAGGATCCCTGCATGCTCTCATACCCAACCAAACATCATGTCCAAGAATGTTGCCAACCTTATGATTTGTTACACAAATCTTGGTCCATACATGAGAGTATTATGCCTGTTGATGTCAAGTTAAATTCTTCTTTCATTGAGCTAGTCAAGGTTATACTTTTATCAAGTAGGGAAACCCCCCTTGGTGTGGCAGAACCAGAAGTGAAGGGGAGGAGCTCACGCAACCTCCTGTATTCAGTTGGCTGAATATGCCTGTGCATTAGAACTGGCAAACCCTAATGCTGATTCAGAAGAAAAACCAACAGTGATCACCATTTCTTGGTGGGATGGAGGAAGATAGACTAGGTTTTATGTTTTCCATGGTTGTGCAAGTTGCATGCTCCTCTCCAGGGTGTTTGGTATGCTGACTTTCTAGTCTAACAGTGACTAGTTAGTGAAGAAAAGGCATAGGACAGCAAGAGGGCAAGAAAACAGTCATAGGCTTGATCAAATGGAGTTGATCTTTGTGTTTTAGAAGGAAGACAAGCTTGCACAAGAACCCTACTATCTAGACAAGGGATCCTTGATACACATCTTTCCATTGATCTCAAGCTAGACTGTCCTTTAGAAGAAAAACAACAATTACTGACAGAAAATACAGTTTGTTGTTATGCACATGGGTACAGTATGGTCTGAAGGTTCAAGGAATGATAAACATTTTAATATAGGTATTTGGTTCATGCACCAATTGGTGAAGGTCATTTGAGGTTTGTGAATGATTAGTATGGTGTTAAACTTCTCCTTGCTTACAAGGTTTAACCTCTTCTAACACTGTTTTCTTGAAGACAGTCAAACAGTTTACTAATTATGTCAATACAAGTACAGAGGCAAGGTGTTGGTTCAAAGACCTCAAGTTGATCCTGTCATTGGTAAGAGTTTGAGGTGTTTAGATCCTTGTTTGAGAGGAGTTGTTGCAGGTTTAGTTTTCACAAAGGCTATAAGGAAGAAGCTATCACTTTAAGACTGTCATAGGATAGTCAAACTTCAATTTGATGTCCTCTACCCCTTTAACACAGTGTGAGTCTGTATGTGAGTAGATGGTTTCTCTTTCACATCTAGTGTTTAGTATGCATGGAGTATTGATGGTTCTTTGAAGCTTTGAGATGTTATTGTTGGTTGAATCAATTCTATAAGGGTTAAGCCTTATTCCAAACACTGTCCTAGAACAGTCATACTACTGTTGCTGTCCACTACCCTAGAGAATGCAAAAATTAGCCTTTTGGTCAGAGACCTCATGATAGTCATGATTCCTTGACAAGTAAGTGTCAATAGTTATAGATGGACATTGTTGGTAGAGGTGTGGGTAGGAAGTTGTGAGTTCTTAAAGGGTGGATTGTGCAGATAGGTGGGATTGAGCAGTAACTCTCCAAGGTGAGGGATGGGCAGCCTACAAGGAGGACACTAGATAGTGGTCCTAGGCTAGATCAATCTCAGGAATAACCTTGTGTAGGCTTTGTAAACACAAACACTCTTGTAAACCTTTTTGGAGAAAGTTGAGTGACTGAGGTTCATTGAGTGAACTTCTATAATCTCTACCTTACCTCTGCATCAGTATTACCTTGAGCAAGGTTCCACCCCACCTTGGACAAGACGGCATGATTCATAAGATGAATTCTTCTTAGCCCAAGACCTCCCTGATAGCTGGGTGTACAAACCTTTTCCCATCCAACAAGGGCAATTCTTCATTTCTCTTCAACACCAGACCAAAGGAATTTCTTTTGGATCTATTGAATTTTTTCTGCCACAAACTCAAGAATATTGAAGAGACTTAGAGAGTAGTTGGGTATTCCCTGGAGGGAGGCTTTGAGGAGTTGGAACTTCCCTGCCTGGCTCAGAAGAGCCCCTTTCCATCCGACCAGTTTCCTCTACATTCTCTCCAACAACCCTTTGCAGAATTCAGCAGAGACTTTAGTAGTGGTAAGGGGGAGGCCCAAGTAGGTGGTTGGGAACCCTTCTCTCAAACAACCCAAGACTCTAGTGATCTTTTGCTAAAAATACTCTGGGGTATTTAGAAAATAGATATGACTTTTCTCAAAGTTGATACTCTGACCTGAGACCCACTCATAGGTTTTGAGAAGCTCCTTCCATCTTCTACCTTCCATAACAGAGGCTTTCCTGAATAGAATAGTGTCATCCATGAATTGTTGTTTGACTGCAGTCTGAGTAGTAGAGGTAGGTTTGATACCTCGGAGAGTCCCCTACATCAACAAGTTACAATTATTCCTACCTAGCACTTCAACAAGCAATATAAAAAGATAGGGCGAAAGAGGGTCACCTTGCCTAAGGTCCCTCCTCGAGGGAAAGAATCCTCTAGGAGATCCATTGACTAGTACTGAGAAGTGCACCATTGAAATACACTCTTTAATAATATTGACAATCCTCTCATTGAAGCCAAATTTCCTAAGGACCTTAAACAAAAAATCCCAATTCACCCTATCTAAGCTTTGGAGATATCCAATTTAAACATCATACCTAGGTTGTTGCTCTTGTGGATGGAATGGATAATTTCATGGGTAGTGATAGCCACATCTAGTATCTATCCTGATGTATGTATATCTTATGATTTGCCAACCTATCCTCCTGGCCATCCACCTATTGACAAGGGGGGAGGTGGCACTCCAGTATTCCACATAAGCTTCAATCCCATAGCACTGACTGGACCACAACTCATACAAGAAAAGGTCAAATTCATGCTCATTATTGTTAGGGTGAAAAGTGTTATTACTTAACAAGCTAATTTACAAGCTGATTAGTCCTATTCACACTACATCTTAAGATCATTTAAAGACTTTTTGCTTTTGGTCTCACCTCATGTGTACTCTACATGTGCCCTCACATTTGTCCTAAGTGAGCCCACATGTGTCACACCTTTGGAGGGGTAGTCAGTCTTTTAGTCCTACATTCTCTCCTCCTCACCCTTACTTTTATATGCAAGGGCTTCTATGTACATTTTTACACAAAATTTGTATGAGTTTTATTATCCTACATATTCTTTTGTGGAATAATTTGATCTTTCAAATTGACCCTATTTTCTCCAATATGGTATTGGAGCCACCTTGCAAATCCCTTCCAAAATTGTCTTGAATTTGTAAGCCCTTTCTCTCTGTAGGCACCTAAAATCATCCACATCCTAACATCACCTAGCCTATCCTACATTTACCTATTTAGTGTTAATTTAATAAAACCAATTATTTAAGTAACTTATCCAACCATCTTTCTAAAAATAATTAAATAAACTTTAATTAATTAATTAATCATTTTCATCCTTTCCCTTAATCAAATAAATTTAATATTTATTTAATTATGTTCATCTTTCATGTCCTAATCTTCTAAAAATTAAATAAATACTTTATATTTACTTCATTTACCCAAAATCCCTTTCAAATGCCTAATTGGCTAACAACTAAAGCTAATTAGCAATTTAAATTAATCAATTCATATGAAAATTTATAAAAATCTCCCTTTTTCTCCACCCTCCACTATATCCCATAACTAAATAGATTCTCAATCATCCTCAATTGTTAATCTTCCCAACCAATCCTATATGTCAATCTTCTTATCTAAAAATTTATAAATGGACCCTTCCATAAGCCATTTTCAAGAATCAACAATGTAGAACGCAATATCATGTTGTTGTTGTGGGCAACCACATTCAATCTTTCGTCAACATCAATCTTGGAGCACAACCGCTATTGGTGCATCAAGGATCTTGCATGGGTGAGAGAATTATGGTTTATTTTGTTCACATTTTACAAGTTTCTTTCACTCAAATTGTGGTAGCATTCAGGTGTTGGATAGGGATTGATTTTAATGTTTTAATCCTATTTTACTTCAGACTTACTTGTACACATGTGGGCACTCCCAGTGGGACATTATCCCTCTTTAACCCTTATTTTTGTAAGTTTTTCTAACATGATCTTATAGGTTTTCATTTTTTAAGATATATTTTTTTAAGCTTTTACAAGGAACCTCCTCATGTAAAACAAATGTCATAGCTGAGTCTAGATGGCCAAATTCATCAAGATTAAACATATAATTTCACATATTTTGTTGTAGGGAAAATTTTGCAATTTCTTATTTGTTAGGATTTTCCCCTTGGTCATCTGTATGGTTGTATGATGATCGTACCATACAAACTACACATTCTACATCTCTAACCAACTTAATTGCTAATTTTAACCACTTCCAAATAGTTATCCTAACCACTATAATAATTGTTGGCTTAATTTCTCTCCTAAGTGTTTAAGTATCCATTAAATCCTAACCTAACTTTGTGCTTAGACCTTTTCACTCTACCAGTTTGGCCCCTATTTTTATTAGTGAGCAAGGTCTAATACCTCCCATTATGTTTTTCTATTCCTATCGTCACATTTGTTATCAAGGCCTCCCACCAACTTCCTAATACTTAGCCTTAACCCTATGATCACATTAGTGACTAGGGTCTATCATTGACCCCTAACTACCAGTGGTAACAATGCCTTACTACATGTGACTAGATTTCACTACCTACCAACCGACCACCAGACCATTAAGCCTAGACCCCCCTCCGTCTAATGCCTTAAAGTAGCTATATTTTTCAAAATTGCATAACTTTTTCTAGGCATATCATATTTTTTACTGTTTTTGTAGGGATTAGAAAAATGACTTGTACTTCACTATGGATGAGATAAATTTTGTAGATTTTTCCCCAAAATTTAGGTATATAAATTTGAAACCCCATCTTTCTACTTTATTGTGTAACACACATATCTTTTGTATATATAGAAGCCTATTTTAGCAAAAATAAATAAATTGATTAGAAAACCATAAAGAATATCATGATAACCTCTATTTTTGTGTGATAATATTATTTTCTAATTATTGTATGGGTTTCATATTTATTTTTAATACCTTTCTTGCAATAAAGTCACTTGTCGAAGACTTTCTAAAACTAATAACTCATTTTGTGTAGTAACATTCATTGAAGACCATGTTTTTAATCACTAGCTTAGTTGCACACTTTATATGCTTTAATGGGGAATGAGCATTGTTTGCACTACTTCTGAGAGTTATTCTAAGTGTGTTAACTCTCTCCTCACACTAAAATATGATCTTAGAGATAAGAAACACTTTCTAGTTTTCTTTTCTTGTGTTAATCCAAAGAAATCAAGTTGTGTATGCTCTTCCTTCATGCCATAAGGTGGTATTAGGAATCACAAGAAATTAATTTTCTTTCCCTTTAGTGGGATTTCCCTTGGACTTATCACCTTGGGGATGACATGAACCATCATTTTCTAGTGGGGCATACAAATTTTGGAGAGAATCGAAAGAATCTCCCAATGGGGAACACTTGTCATCTTTCACTAAGCTTGCAAGAATCATATACTTTGCAAAGTGAATGAGGAGAGTGGGTTTCCATATCAAACCATTCCATTAGACATACCCCTCATTTCATGAACATTGGCTTCATGTACCTTGTGTATAAAGAGGACATCTCCTAAAATTTTATTCATCATATATAGGACCTTTTGGCCATATGTTCTTGTAATACATCAGTTTAAGTGATTGGCACTGAGAATTTACTCACCCCATGTCCCAAAAATGAGTTTGTAGGTTTCTTATGCTCTCCTCTTGTGCTTTTAAGTGATATTGAATAATAAAAATGGTTACTACCTCTTTATGGGCCCTACATTCCATGACTAGACAAGGTACTAATGGTGGTCTTACAAGTTTATACACTCCTACTTGAAGAAAATAGGATGCTACAATGTTTGGAATGTTTTCTTTGTGAATGAACCTTGAGTCCAAACATCAAACATTTTCAACCTTAGACATCACTAGTAAAAAAAATAACATTGAAAAGACCACAACAAATCCTCTTGTAATAGATTGAAAATTGTTTAAAATCCAAAACATTTTCCAACCATTATATTTTTTACCAAGTGAAAATTTAAAAGATAAATCAAACAACTTGATCCCTATAGATGAGATTATTTTTGCAAACCAAGCTAGAACCTATGCATTTGATGATGATGATAGCCTTGTAGATTAAGGGGAATATATTGATAATGATGATGGTAGCCTTGTAGATCAAGAGGAATGTACTGATGATCCTAGCATGCTAGATATCCCTCAAGCACAAATTGTATATCTATTGGTCATCCCCATGGTAATTATGACAAAGGAAACACCATCCTAAAACAAGATCCTATAAAGTGATTTAAGGCTAAACTCCAAATCCTAAGTGAACAACTAATAGCCATAAATCCTCCACCTTCCAAATTTTCATCGTCCAAATCATCAAACTCATCCTATTACAAACAATATTATCCACAATCCTATCAACCATCCAATCATAAACCTAATCTAACCCCATCCAAGAAACCCATGAAGGATTTTATCCAAGGACTCTTAGAAAAGGATAACCATCTACCTAGAAAGCATAGTCATTTCACCTACATCTACCAGCCTATCCAAAGATCACCTAGTACCATTCAAATAAAATACCATCATGAAATTCAATTTCTATCCAACCTATAAAAGATTCTCCTTTTACCATCATTGTCCAAAATCAAACACTATCATGCAAATCAACACCCATTAAGCCTATCAAAAAGCCTCTTATCCCAAGCTCAAGTCAAAACCCATAAGACAACTATGTTGTCAACCATCCAAAGCATATCATGGCTATCCAAGAACCACCTATCCTACCATCTGAACAATTAAAGCTATGTCAATAACAAAATCTAAAGGAGGATCAAATATGCACCCAACTAAACCAAGATCAAAGCATCTTATCTCATTCTATCAATGATCAAGATCAAACTATCCAAGTTCACCTATCTATGATTAAGAGAACCAAGTTAATCCCCTCATCCAATCTTATGCTATCCATGATCAAGGAATATAAATTAATTTTATCCATCATCCACTCCATCCTATCCAGTATCCAACTAGTCTTGTCTATCATCCAACAACAATCATTTCCCATGATGAAATACATCGTCCACATAACACATAGACAATGAAGTGAATAACATTAAGAATATCAAATATATTAATGAGAAAGATACCACTGAGAATTCAAATGATCAAGGCATGACATGTGTACAAAATAATAAATAATTTAAGCATTCTATCAACTAGGATCAACCACCTTCATCAAGTCAAGATTTCTCATGAATGAGACAATAGAAAGTTCTAATACTTCTTAACAACACACTAATGGGATAACAGCATTCTTCATAAACAACATGTATCTATTGCAAATGAGATATGCAATATCATGAACTATAAAGGAAAAGGATTGGGCCTTCATGAGAAAGGCATCCTAGAGCCTATCCCAATCTAAATCATCAGATGTTGATAATCTAAAAAATCTAATGATGTTAGTGATAATTCAATAGTCACTGAGGCTATTTCATCGAATGAAAGTATTGAAATATAGACCATTCATAGCCCCTACAATAAGATTGCTAATAGTAATTATCCCACCTTCACTATCCATACCATCAAAAGTTTTCATCCATGTCATCAACCCATTGATTGGGACCACCAAATTTGTAAAAATAGAAAGCAAAAGATCCAAATAAAACATTTAAGGTGAATGAATCCAAAAATTAAGAAACACACATAAAATAAATATGGGTCCCAAGTAAAAGTGAACCAATCAAATCATTTGAAGAAAAATATCCAAATCAAGAAATCACTCAAAATGTGTAACCACATCAAAAGATGCACCTTGCATATGATACGTATCCACCACATTCAATATTATCATCAATTACAACACATAAGGTGTATAATAATTTTGTATATAATAGGTTCCCACTACCTTAAAGATTATAATCATTACCAAAACATAAGGTGTATAAGAATGTTTGTCCTAATCAACATCCTAATCCAAAATGCAAACTCCATAATCCACCATCTCAAGTATGGAAGGTCAATAATCCTTTGACTCAATCTAAATTTCTAACCTATCAACCTAAATCCTAGAAACCTCAATCACCTAATCCCACATCCAACATCCCCATCCAAATCCAAAATCACACCTCAAATCTAAAAACTCCAAATCCCAAATCCACCACATTGTGGAAGAAATAATTTATCATAATGGCTATGATGGTACCCTATGAAGATGCAAACATTTAGATAAGAATAACTTTGTTATCAATGATGATTACACCAAAATCAATGAATTGTACATGAGCACTTTGATCTTGATGAATAAATTACTCTAGGAAGGTCACTAATGACATGTTATGACAAGAACATCTACATCAACTTTATCAAATAGAAAGGGACATGTCAAGACCCTTTTAATATCAAGCTATCAATCCCATCCAATCAGCAAAGTAAAAACTCAACATATATATATATATATATCAAAGAAACAAATCAAAAAATTAAAATATTAAAGAGAAAATAGTTCATCCAATGGTGAAAACCATTTCATGGTGCCTTGGATAAGTACCATGATGAAAACCCATTCATGGGCATCGTGTGTAAATTTATTGTCTATGTACCTTGCACTTGGGACCAAGTTGTCTCATTTATCCCATCATATCATTCTAATCCATCATATCCACATATACTTGCCATCATTCCCATCCATCCTCCCTACTTTCCTTTGATCTTGATAAGGATTGAGGCATGATCTTGAAACATACTTTAGCAATATTTTGACATAGCAAATCCTTCTACAACAAATCATCCAAACATCTTGTTATAGCTTATGTAGTACATTATATCTCTTTAGTCCAACTTATTGAATGACATTTACAAAGTGGGTCATGTTATTCCTTTGTGACATGGTCCTTGGAGATCCTCCATCCCTCAAATTCCTAATCCATCAAGTCTGTCATCCTAAATCAACCTCTCTTCCATCCTTGTTTTTAGACATGGTGTTCCCTTATTGTTAGGATTAAGGTGCCATCGACGTTCTAAATCTTATGTATTTAATTACTCTTGATATTGTTTGTAAATCATTCATAACAGATGAAGTATTCACCAAGTTGGTATCTTGTTTCAACCACATTTTGGATCCTTGTACTTGACAGGGGTGTGAGGGGCTTACCCCCCAACTACTACCACTGGGAGGTCCAAGGGAGGTATATAAAGATTCCTAGCCCCCCTGGTGGGGGTTCGGGGCATCTCCCCAAAGAGAATTTTCTTAGAAAATTACATTTGGAAAATATTGTAATTTTGTAGTCAATTTGGACCATTCATCATTAGGTCACAAATCTAATGGTAGAAGTTATATTACGGTTTTTTTACCTAGAAGAAAACACTCTTTTAAATAGGGAATTGTATTATGGTTGTGTATGAGTATTATAGCTGCTACTGGATTGAAGACCTAAGAGGAGATTGATAGTGTTGCATTGTAAACTCTATTGAAGTTAATACAGACTGGTGCATCTCTTCTTGTGTGGGATTTTTTCTCAAAAGGGTTTCTCCATGTAACACACTTTTTTATGTGTTTGATCTCCTATTCTATTATTTATTTGTAACGATTTCATACTATCTCCATTTTGGTTCAACACTAGATTAATAGTTATAGTTGTAATCAAATGTTCATTCTATAGTTGTTCATCTTCATTTCTTACACTTGTCACTATTTATCATATGGAGACTACAATCCCATCCAATAGTAAAAATAAAAATACTACCCCACAACAAAATCAAATCCAACATTGATTCCCAAATTGGTCCATCTTTGTGCAAGAAATCATAATCCACACAAATCTTTCCAAGAAATCCCACAAATTATCCTAATGCATCAACTAGTTTTTTTCCAATCCTTTCTACAAACTTTCATCACCTTAAATTAAATAACCATAAGGATATATAATTTTCCCTACCCCCATGTTGATCTCAGGATATATCATTATCAAATCAACAACACTATAATCATCAATCAATCATTAATTTTTATCTTGACTAGGGGAAAAATCTTGTTTATCTATGTTGTTTATGCTTGCTTGTTTGTTATCATTTTGTCTTACATTTACATTAGTCCTTGCAACATATATTCTTTCCTGTGACCTTTTCTTTTGGGTCATTCCTTTATGCACAAGACACATTGTCACCATGATCTCTATACCATGGTCTATAATGTCAAGTGCCACATCAAACATTAGGTTGCTCA
Source organism: Cunninghamia lanceolata (assembly GCA_027924645.1). Lineage (NCBI taxonomy): Eukaryota > Viridiplantae > Streptophyta > Pinopsida > Cupressales > Cupressaceae > Cunninghamia > Cunninghamia lanceolata. The sequence continues at coordinate 23,493,038 of BSBN01000377.1, read as the reverse complement.
TGCTAACTAGTATGACTATCATCCACCACCTCCATTCATATCTTTCTCCCCTCCATCTCTCACCCAGTGTTTTCATCCTAATCCATTCACCCTTCAATCTCCTTCTCATTTTTATCTTCCAATCCCTTTCCTCCATCATTAGAATCCAATCTCCTATCCTCGTCTTCCATTTATGTCCATTTCAAGAGAACAACCATGTTATTCAAATTCACCTATCCTATTGAGGGGATGTCTCTACCTCATTCCTTCCCATCCTTCCTCCTTTGAATGATTGAGGTATATCTTCTGAAAATCACTATATTTTATCTTTCATTGAAATGTTGTTACTTATCTTAGTCACAAAACCATCTAAAAGAGGGGAGAAATGTAGACAACTAGAGTCATTCAAATCCTAACATCACCTAACCTATCGTACATTTATCCTTTTTTGTATTGATTAAATAAAACAAATTGTTTATTTAATTAATTAATAATTTTCATCCTTTTCCTTAATAAAATAAATTTAATATTTATTTAAATAAGTTCATCTTTCACATCCTAATCTTCCAAAAATTATAATAGATACTTTGTATTTATTTCATATTCCCAAAAATCCCTTTCAAATCCCTAATTGGCTAATGAGTACAACTAATTAGCCATTTAAATTAGCCACTTCAATTGAAAATCTAAAAAAATATTCAAATCTCCATTTTTCTCTATCCTCCACTTCATCCATTAACTAAATAACTTATCAATCATCCTCAATGATTGATCTTCCCAACCAATCCCATCCTTTGAACTTCTCATCCAAAAGTCTATAAATGGACCTTTCCATTTAAGCCATTTTTAAGAATCAACAATCTGGAATGCAATGTAATGTTATTGATGTGGGCAACCACTTTCAATATTTCATCAAAATCAATCTTGGAGCATAACCACTATTGGTGCATCAAGGATCTTGCATGGGTGAGAAATTTCTATTTTCTTTTATTTACATTTTACAAGTTTCTTTCACTTAAATTGAGGTAAAATTTAGGTGTTGGAGAGGGTTTTGATTTTAATGTTTTTATCCTATTTTATTTCACACTTAATTGTACACACTCTTCTTTAGGGGTTTTTGAGAAGCCACTTTCGTATAATGCATCTTGGAGAAAAACTAATCTCATGGTTGCACTTGGAAGAACCAGAAACCTATAAATCAATGTAAGGCATGATATAGTTTGGCAATGGAAAATTTTGAATAATTTTTGGAGGGCATCCATTGGAGGTCATATAGAATTCTCTACCACTTATATAGATCTATTTGACCATATATCCATACCACATATGTCACTCATCCTTTAGCTCTAGTTCTTGCCTAGAGGTCATCATTTTTCCCAACAATTTTCTAGTTAATCCAGTAGTTTCTAGTTTTGTCTAAGAATAATTATTTTTAATCAAATTTTTTTGTTGTTTTGGTTTTTAACTTGTAATTTTTACCCAATGGTTATTGTAAGGGTTGCAGTCTTTATCTAGTGGGTTTTTTCTTTTACATGTTACAAAGTTAACTAGTAGGTTTCATCCTATTGTCATTGGTTTGGTGGGTCTCCGCAAGTAGGCTTGTGTCAGCCATATGCAAGTGTAGTGGGAGGTCTCATCGGGGGCCAACCCCTAGCCCCACCTAGCTAGGGAGGCTTAACCCTAATAGATGGTGTTTTGGCCATTGCCACCTACTATCAACTATTGCACTACGATTTAGACCTCCTCTACTAGTAGAGTTTTCCAACATGTTACCTTAACTAGTGTTTTTTTCCATTCTTCCACCATCGCCCCACCAAGGGATTTCTCTACCTAGACACTACTTGTTCCAGCCACTCTACTAGCACCAAACTCCCTAGTTCCACCTAGGCACAACCACCACTCAATCAAGTCTAGCACCACTAACCAGAATAGGCCCTATGGCCCCATTTTAGCCCTTGGAGCATTTTTTGATGGAGCATAACTTGGGCATATGAAATTGGTTTTTCAAATTCTTATAAGCATTAAAAATATCTTTCCAAAAAAAATAGTTTCATGAAATTATTTTTTATCCATTTTCTATGTTTTCCAAGATTTACCTTTGAAATTTAGATTTGGACTCCATTTTTTACCTTTATTCAACAGGGCATAACTTTTTCCCACATCATAAAAATTTAGTAATTTAAAAAAAAAATTATCAAAAAATTGCAAGGAATCTAATGGTACATGTACTTTTTTGCATTGAAAATCCAATTTTCCTAGAAATTTTTAAAAATCATTGTGTTATAAATAGTCTATTTGGGCTTCCAACTTGCACAATTGTACTCAAAAACTTGTAATTTTTTTGGGGGCATCTTTTATAGCAATATTTATTTTAGGGGCTTTAATTTTTAGGTTTTTGCATTTTCTAATGGTTGTAAGGCATGTTCTCACTATTTCTTCTTATGGTAATTTTCACACCTCATGACATAAATTGAACTCATCATCCATTTTTTGACACATTGTAATAACTACATCTCAACACATTTATTCGTAAATAAACAAACATAAAGTGCCAGATGTAATGTTATGTTTTTGGGGGGATTTTACACATCATATTGTGCCTTTATACTCACTCTACCTATAAAGGCCCATGAGGGTTCTCATGTACATCTTGTTTTACAAACACAAACTTCATAATCCTCCTACATGTGTGCCTTGTTCATTGCACACCCTTGTTTGGTACTTGGTTTCTCATACATCATATTGGACTTTATGTTACATCCCTTTGCACACCTTTGTGCCACATTTTAGTTGATCTATTAATACCTCTTTTTTGTCAGCATTATGGGGGTATCATCACATGGTTATGATAATGCTTCTTTGGTTTCATTTTGGACCAAGCTATGTATCCAAAAAAATTTCCTATATATTAGGTGAGTATAGTGGCTAGTTACCCGTGCACTTTGGTGAGATGGAACACATACCATATAGACACTCTTGCATTCTTGGTTATGGAGGAAATCTTCTACCTTTCTTAGTTCATTAGTATTCATGAGACTTTGGTACCTTTGTAGCTAGCACCACATGCACATATAGTAGTGTCAATGGAGACATACATATAATGTTTTGTGTCTAATTGATCATAGTACCATTTTCATTTTTTAACTACATAGATGGTTTTTCCTTGTTTCCATTTGTGCATATATGGTTGAGTAGTGTAATTAAGAGCACTTGTGTAGTTTTTTGTGCCTCACTTATCTTGATCTATGTTTATTGGAGGGTTTTTTAATTCTAATAGTAACTAGTGGTTCTTTGGTAGAGTTTCCACCTTCTAAATTCTTTAGGAGTTCTTCACATTCCTCATCTTTTAGGGACATCTTTGAGGAGGTTTATTTGTCCTTTTCATTCTCTTTTAGAGAGGAGTTTTTTCCCATAGAATTTTCTCCTTTTCTCCCTTTGTGAGATATCTTTTGTACATGGGTATCTCACCATGCCTTGTTGTTGAGACCCATCCTTTCATATTTACATTTTTTAGTCTTTATCTTTCTTCCTAAGTATCACTTAAGGGGGGTTCTATTGTGAAAATAATTATTACTTAACTAGTGAATCTCCTAGCTAGTTAGTCATATTTACACTGCATCTTAAATTACTTAGATACTTTTTTAAATTTTTGTCTCACCTCATGTGTACTCTACATGTGTCCTCACACTTGTCCCATGTGAGCCCACATGTGTCACACCTTTCAAGGAGTAGTTAGTCTTTCATTCCTTCCTTCTCTCCTTCTCACCCTTACCTTTATATGGAAGGGATTCGATGTACATTTTGACACACATTTGTATGATTTTTTATCTTGCATATTCTTTTGTGGAATGGTTTGATCTTGCAAGTTGATCTTGGTTACTCTAGCAATTGCATTAAGAAAAACCCAATTAAAGTGAGCTGAAAATAAATCATAAAATTGTGGGATATGTAGTTTTCACCCTTTGATGAATAAAACTCATCATGGTGGGCATAATTTTTATCATGAGGCACACTTGAAATAAATGTATAAGAAATATCTTTCTATCACCATACAATTACTTTCTCACAAGCTTGTTAATCTATCTATTTTTTATTTTTCAACACATTTTGTTTGTACTCCTCATATAGTTCATTAATTAATAAACCATTTGTTTAAATATATTCTTCAAGGTAATAGTGCTAAGGTTAGGTCTTCAAGATATTTTCATTGTATGTCTCCACCCAACCCTCTCCTTGTACTATCTATCCTACTTTTCATGCTTCTCATGCTATCTTTTCTACTATCACACATTATATTCCTTCCTCTCAAGTCATACCCAACCTAAATATCCCACTAGTATCCCACCTACATTTCCTATTCACAAGTTTCTATATCCACACCTTCTATCATCATCTATTATTTTCATGCTATGAGTGTCACACGTACCTAGTTCCTTTTCAACATTTCTTTGTACTCATCAAACATATAAATCTAGATCTGTAACTTTTCCCCCTTCCTTCATCCACTATTACTCATGCTCCCACCAATACTAATCATACTTCCACTCTTGATCCACTTTTGAAAAATCTTCATAGAGTAGACTCTAAGGTTTATGCCACACATAGTAGATGTGATAAGGATGATTACATTAAGGTAAAAGTACACATTCCTCTTGATTTTTAGATAATGACTTATCAATTACCATTTGGTTTTGTGGCACCACACTTTGGGATGTATAATGGAAAGGTGACTCTAATACACATTTGAGATCATTCATGATGAAATGTTTAAATAATGGATATGAAGATAAGTTATTTTCCAAATTGTTTCAATGTATATTGAGGGACTATACTATACAATGGTTCTTTTCTTTACATTATGGGTATATATTCATTCATTTTTCTAAGCTAGCCAAATATTTCTTCATCATCTCTGTGTGAATATGGGATTTATGACTATAGTTTCATTTTTTTTTGTGTGTGCACAAGGGCCTATCGAGTGGAATTATGATTATGTTAGATTTTTGTCCTTATGTGCTAATATGCGACACCAACTTCCTGATTATGAGTTATAGTGTATTTTGTTAAATGGTTGTCTCAACTAGTGTAGGATAGTGTTTATTTAAATATATATATTCTTCATTTATATATTTTTATGCTCATATTAAAATGTGGAATTCAAATTTTTGACTTCAAATGTGGACACAAATATGGTTCTTCTCGTGTTCTTTTTATGCCTTCCTATCCTTCAAAATTTTGAAAAAGATAATTTTCAAATGGGAAATGATAAGAATGTCAAGAAACCTAGTATTTATCACATGGATAATGTTTCCAATTTTTTATAGGTTCAAGCCTCAAAATTTTAGAATTTTCACAACATTAGGTGAGCCCTTATGTAATATGATTGAAATTTTACTTAATGATAATATGATTATACTTACTCCTAATTGCCCATTGGATATTTGTATCTAGGAATCCGTAAGGGTTTATGAGATTTTGTTTTGTCATTATCATATAGTTCAAGGGAATACTACAAAGTGTTGAATGGGTCAAAAGTATAAGATAGAAGATTTTAATGATACTAAGATGACATATATAGAGAGAATTAAAGATTGGGGAAATCATTTACTAGTTCCGATAATCAAAATTTGAAGATTTATAAAAATCATCCTCCTTCTCATGACTAAGAAAATATTATACATTTTCATGATGATAGTCATGATGGATATGAGTACATACATAATGATGAGATACATGAGCATGGTGATGAAGTACATGAGTTAAATATAGATTTTTTAAGTATAGTACTATTTTATCAAGATATTTTAAAATTACTTTCAAAATGTTATATAATAAAAAATGAAAATTCAAGAACATTTAAAAACAAAGTTAACATAATTGATCTAAATATAGAAATATAGTAAACTAGGACTAAAGTTGAAAGGAACTTGTGTTACACATATGGTTCCTAAGGTTGTCATTGATGTCAACACTATCACTAGGTTGTCATCAATGTCAACACTATCATGGTGGTGTGATGGTGTTCATGGTTGGATGTCATGTCCCATCCAACAAGAGAAGGGAGAAGATATAATTTATATTAATATGGCAATTAGAAGAACAAAGATGATCAGATGTGTTGCTGATGTTACTGATTGCCTGAAGCATGTATGTTTGAAGTTCCATGATGATTGGATTACCGGAAGAGTGTTTTACTATTGACTATTTGAAGACAGTGTTGTCTCTATGAAGATGTTGTATATAGGACAATGGAATTCTCTGCATTCCTTTGCATTTGCAGATATGGCCATGTGGTTCTATAACTATACTCAAGGTGCAGTGAAGGTGATAATTCGAAGCTTTCAAATCATTTGTCCTTCTGCTGAGAAACGTACACATGATAGAGTATCGACATGTGTTCTGGCAGAGTTGGCTAGTGTTGAAGGCCTATTGGAATGCTCCACATTTCTCTAGAAATGAATGATTGCCCTTGTAGTTTTAAGAACATGTTTATGGATGTGTATTATATCCTTCCTTGTAGTTTCAAGGTTCTTGGTGGTCTGCAGCTCAGTTTTTCAAATGACAACATGTTGCAATATGTTTCAAATGAAAAATTATTCTCAGAATCCATGATTGAAGATGTGAGGCACAAATTCTTTGATGTGTGGAGGTAAAGGAGTGTTTTGGGATGCTTTATGAGTCCTATAGACTCATGTAGAAAAGTTTCATGAAGATCTTTCTTGTTTCTAGTACCGCACAAGGTTTTCAAGTTGATGTGGTCATTATGCTTCAAGGTTCATGTGTTTTTTCTTAAAGATATCCTATTTTCAAATGAGCCAATTGTGTGGATGTAATTCCTTGGTGTTTGAAGCTGTGAAGGATGTTTTGGACCTAGTTAAGCAAGTGTTGGTGTCTGCAAGGCATGGGTCTTCTGCTAGTGTAACATATGGTTTTACTTAGGACATATCTTCTGCATGTTTCATGTTGTGTGTTGGCTGGCCGACTTTTAATTTTATTTTTCATGTTATATCTGGCTGACAAGCAATGTAATCAATGTAACATCTTGTATAAATTGTATATCAAATTGAGTGAGGCAAGGTGTTATTACAATTTGATTGAAAAAGTTCACAAGCAAATAAGGAGCAGAATAAATACATTTTTGATGTGTGACTGAAGGAGAAAGAGTAGAATTTGTAGATGCTATTCATCTTGAAGACATATTTGTGATAGTTATCAAGTGTGGAGTATGCCTAACTGATCTGATAATCAGAAGAAAGTGTGAAGAGGTAGAATTGCAATCATTAAAGGTGTAATTTTTAATGTTAGTTTTCAGACAGTAGAAGGACTGTCATACTGTAATTTTTTGTGTGTTCTCAATTTAGGGAGTAGTAGCTACCTTGGGTGTAAGCCTAACATGAAGTGTTCAAGGTGTAGTAGATTCCTTGGGAGTGACCCTAAATCAAAGTTTTTAGGGAGTAGTAGCTTCCTTAGGTTGTAGCCCTAAAACAAAGTTGTTATTTGAGCTTCATATATTGTCAGTTAATCCTCACTGTGGTTTTCCCCTTCTTGAATTTTCCACATATATCTAGTGTTATGTGTTGAAGTTGATTGTGTTAATCTTCTATGCTTATGTTAATACTATGATGCTTAAGTTTTAATCTACTCTAGATATGTTGAAGTTATTAAAATTAAATATTGTTTAGATACTGATTCAACCCCCCTCTTAGTATCTTGGCATGTTCAACAATTGGTATCAGAGCCAAGTTCCTCTAAGGGAAGCTTAACTACTTGAGGAAGGTCAAGGATGGTACAAAATGGATCCAACAAGATACCCAAGTTTGGGACAAATTATGCTTTTTGGAAGCTGGGGATGGAAGCCTATATCAACTCTCTACGGTGTTGTGTTTGGGAATATGTCAAGACTAGTTATAATGTTCTTGGTACTATTCCTATAGTTGCAGATGAAGTTAAGAAGTATGATAACAATGCCAAGGCAATGTTTTCTATCATGACTGGGTTAGCTAATTTAGAGCTTTCAAAGGTAATTAGTTGCAATTTTGCTAAAGAAGTTTGGGATAAACTTGAAACCATTTATGAAGGAGATCAGAAAGTAAAACAAGCCAAGATGTAGATCTTCAAGAGAAGATTTGAGAACCTAAAAATGTTAGAGGATGAAGACATTGTTGGATATATGCTCTAGGTGAATTAAGTGGTCAATGGCATCACAAGTCTTCATGGAGAATTGAAAAAAGATGAGATTGTGAAAAAGGTTCTAAGATCTCTTCCCAAATCTTATAGTCATAAGGTATCTACCATTGAGGAAAATGTAGACTTGGATACCTACACTGTAGACAAACTATTTGGTTCCCTTACTGCCTTTGAAATGAGAGAATTTGGTAATGATGCTCCAAAGAAAGAAGTTTCTTTCAAAGCCAATGTAAAGATAAAGGAAGAAGTTGCTAATGAAGATGAAAGTGAAAGGAAGCTAGGTGTGTAGAAATCACTTCCTGCACTAATCTAATGAGGAGAGATGTGTGTAAATTATTTTTAACCTTTACAATTATAGTGTTATTAACCCAACAATAGAGATATTATAGCAATACACATACACACAGAAAGTAGATAGAAGAGAGAGAGAGAGAGAGAGAGAAGATATACATGGGGAAAACCCTTATGGGTGAAAAACCACACACTCTAAAACACAGCTCAAATGTATTACAATAAACAATCAAGGTTACAATATAGTTACAGAGCCAATTCTCTTGTAGGAGTCTTCGACACTCGTATCTGGAGATATTCCAGCAGCATAATAGTACATGTCAATCACATAATACATCTCCTCTCCAAGCACCTGTTTAAAGAGAAGTTACAAGGCAAAAATGGACCTTTCTTGGAATGGGCATCCAGCTTGGCCTCATGGCCCAAAAACCATGCCTAGGGACACTTGTCCAACACTATAACATGGTCATGACACTTGTCATATCACCCCATCCCAATATGGGCACCTAATCCCAAGATAGGCAATGACAAATGCTCTTATGCATCTTACGGCTGTCAGAGAATCCATCATACTAGCAATACTTACAGTTGTAAGAGAATATGTCATACACTGACTAAAAATAGCATATTCCTCTTACAACATGTCATAACCCACCTTGGGCACCCAAAGATGCCTTCCTTAAAGACACTCTTTGACACTTGTCTTCACCTGTCATAGTATCTTCTATTTCTGACTCTTACGCGTCATAGATTCTATCATAGGAATATGTCATAACCGTTTTGGTCAAGATTCACTTACACACTAGTCAAGATGCCGACACATGGCAGAAAACCTCTACCACACAAAGGGGATGCCTATCTCCTCATGTGAGGACAAAATTTGGTGCAGGAGCACCTACCTGATAGCTGGCCTCCATGAGGCAGTTAGTTTGTTTTGAGTCTTGTTAATGTTTCCAAGAAGGTCTAATAAGACTAATGCATGTAATAAGGTCATGTTGACCATACTTTACTATTTTTAGCTAGTTTGTTAAGACAGCTGTTATGTTGTAGGTCCGGTTGGATCTCCCAACCGCCTGGAGAGATTTCCCAGCCACTTGGAGTCGGGTCAGTAGTACTCACAAGAAATCCTATTTATGCATGAGGATCGGTTGGTTTTAGAAATAGTATTGCATTGAGCAGAGGAGTTAGATTGCAGACAGAGACTGAGTATTGTATTTGCATCTTTTGAAAATCAATAAAGAGATCCTGTTGTGTCAATTCTCTGTTTGGATTCCTTCATGTGATCGATTTGCTGTTTTGGTGGTTTCATGGATTCGCTGATCCATTCCACCGGTTGATTCGTCGAATCGGTGGAATGGCTATGTACAGTAGTTTAGGGTTTAGTCTGCATTTTGTGTTTGTTTGCATGCAGGTGTGCAGGATCGCAGTCGAAAGGTGTTGAGAACCCTAGCATGGTTATGTGCTAGGTCGTGCTGGTTGTTAGAGTCTGGAAAGTTGTCCAGGAAGCGGATCGGGTCATCCCAGGAGGTTTGGCAGATTGGAAATTCGCTAAGGTTGGAAAATCCATCGCAACGGCATCATCAGGATATTTTTGTGTATATCCTGCAATTACTTCGGGTGTCATCCAAGTAGATGGAGGTGAACATGATGCAGTAGATTGCATAAGGTGAATGTGTTTTGGGGTGATCATCATCAGGTGTTGCCGAGGAGGAGCGTATCGGCATAAGGTAGAAGATCGGGTTGATAAAACCATCGCGGGCCGATAATGTTAAGTTTGGCCGACAGCAGGATATTGAAGGAACTGCATGTGACGTCATCATCATCAGGATAATCATCATCAGGATATTGGGGCAGCAGGATATTAGAGGAGCTGCATGTGACGTCATCGTCATCAGGATAATCGTCATCAGGATATCGGGGTGATGTAAGCATCGAAGGAAGGGTGCATGAGGTTGTCGTCATCAGGATATATGGGAGGAACCAGATGTTCTATATCCTGCTGATGAACATGATGTTGAACATCATGATGATGAAGAAAGAGGTTGGCGGTAAGATGAACAGTGAACATCAGGAGGATGTTTACGCTTGCCGAATATGATGATGCTGCCGATAGTCAGATATGATGATGCTGCTGACAGGCGAAAGGTCGAAGGTTTGTCTGCAGGAGGCTATCAGTCGGCAGAGAAAATATGATGATGCTGACAGTGTTAAGGAAAATATGATGATGATGATGGGTTGTAGGCATACATGCTGTATGTCAAGGTTTTAGTGTGGATGCCTCTACATCATAGTGGTATCAGAGCTCAGCAAAAGGTCTGGGCTGTTGTGTGTTGATTCTGTCACCGAAAGGGCAGAGGTAGAGTTGATTCTGTCACCGAAAGGACAGAGGTAGAGGAGTGAGAGGTTGACAAAATGCCTCCGAAAGGTAGTGGTACTGCAAGGGAATTGCAGGAGATGAAGGAAAAACATGCCAGAGAGATGAGGAAGATGAAGGAGCTTGCTGAAGCACTTCAAGCCAGGCTTGTAGCCTTGGAGAAGAACAAAAAGAGGGAAGTGGAAGACAGTGAATCTGAAGAAGATGAAGATACTGTTGAAGAGTATGAAGAGGTAGCTGAAGATCTAGATGCTGAAGACCAGAGATTTGCAAAAATGTTAAAGGCAGTGCAGAGTGATAAACCTAAGGTAAAGGTTGATGTTTCCAAGTATAATGGAAGTTTGAATGAAGATGAGTTGCTGGATTGGATTGCTGCACTTGATAATCACTTTGAATGTGAAGATGTTGCTGAGGATCAGAAGGTAAAGATTGCAAAGACCAAGTTAGGAGGTCATGCTTTGGTATGGTGGGATTATGTACAATCCGAGAGAAGGAAACAAGGGAAGTCAAAGATCACTTCATGGGATAAAATGGTAGCAAGGATCAAAGGTAAATTCTTGCCTAGGGATTATGAAATTCAAATGTTTAAGAAGCTGCAATTTTTAAGGCAGAAGGAAATGGATGTGAAGGCATATACTGAGGAGTTTTATAAGTTGAGTATGAGATCTGGTCATCATGAGAATGAGGTAGAAAAGGTGGCTAGGTACTTGGCTGGTTTGAGATTGAACATACAGGATGAGTTAGTTTTAGCTAACCCTAAGAGTGTGGAGGATTGTTACCAAATGGCAATCAGGATTGAAGAAAAGATGAATAGGGGACAAGGTAAGTCCATGAGAGGAAGAGGCAGCAATATGAGGGGAAGAGGAGTAGCCCCTACAACAAGGCAAACCATGAATGTGAAGATGTTGCTGAGGATCAGAAGGTAAAGATTGCAAAGACCAAGTTAGGAGGTCATGCTTTGGTATGGTGGGATTATGTACAATCCGAGAGAAGGAAACAAGGGAAGTCAAAGATCACTTCATGGGATAAAATGGTAGCAAGGATCAAAGGTAAATTCTTGCCTAGGGATTATGAAATTTAGATGTTTAAGAAGCTGCAATTTTTAAGGCAGAAGGAAATGGATGTGAAGGCATATACTGAGGAGTTTTATAAGTTGAGTATGAGATCTGGTCATCATGAGAATGAGGTAGAAAAGGTGGCTAGGTACTTGGCTGGTTTGAGATTGAACATACAGGATGAGTTAGTTTTAGCTAACCCTAAGAGTGTGGAGGATTGTTACCAAATGGCAATCAGGATTGAAGAAAAGATGAATAGGGGACAAGGTAAGTCCATGAGAGGAAGAGGCAGCAATATGAGGGGAAGAGGAGTAGCCCCTACAACAAGGCAAACCAATGAGGGTCAAGAAGACACTGGTAAAGGACAGGGACAATCTGATTTTAGAGGTGGATGGAAAGGTAATAGAGGCAGATTTAGAAGTGGTAGAGGTTCTACTACATTTTCAGGAAAGTGTTACACCTGTGGTGAGTTTGGTCATCCATTTTTCAAATGTCCAGAAAGCAAAGGTTCATCATCCAGAAATGATAGAACGAATGACAAGAAAGTACAACTTGTGCAAGAAGAGAAAGTAGAGCAAAGTGTGCAGAGTTCAAACACTTATCAAGGAGGTTATGGATATCCTAAGGAGGGAGAAGCATTGATGCTTAGGAGAATTAGCTTGCAGACATCAAAGGATATGATGCAAAGAAGAGCTCTTTTCAAGACCACATGCAAGAGCAAAGGTAAAGTATGTAAGGTTGTCATTGATACTGGTTCAATGGACATGGTATCTCAGGAGATGGTGGATAAACTGAATTTGGAAAGGATTCCACACCATCACCCTTACAAGGCATCTTGGGTGAGTGATAGTCAATCACTTTTTGTCTATGAACAGGCATATGTGGATTTTCAAATTGGAGCATATCATGATAGAGTTTTGTGTGACATTTTGCCCATGGAATGTTGTCACCTACTGTTGGGTAGACCATGGCAATTTGATAGGAGGGTACTGTATGATGGGTATGCTAATACCTACACCATCAAGAAAGATGGGATGACTATTATGTTGATGCCATTGCAGGAAAATGCTGCAGCACAGAGGGCAGCCCAAATCATTTTAGTGGGAAAGAAGGAGTTTGTGCAGATGCCTATAGGAGCAGGCATAAAGGCAGTTGAGGACACTGCAGGGAAAGGAGTTGTTAAGGACAACAGGTTGAAGAAAGTTTCAGTTTTGACTGACAGAGGTCAGCAGCAGGTTCAGAAATAGGTTTGCAAACAGCAACCAGTTGAGAGGAATGACAAGGATGTTGTCATAGTTGGGACTATTGTTTGTCCTATAAAGGTTGAAAGGAAGATAGAGTTGAACATTGCAGAAGTTCAAGAAGCAGTTCAGACAGAGGTTCTAGTCAGACAACCTGACAAACACAAGGTATGTGAGAGAAGGGCCTACATTAACAGGCATGAGGATTTACTTGTAAGAAAGCAAGTTACAGTTCAGAAGTCTTGGAGCAGCCAAGAGCCAGCAGAGGACAAAGCTGGAACAGGTCAGAACACTGACATGACAAAGTGTAAAGGTGGAGGACTTCCACAACCTAACTCATGGGACATGAGTTCTTTTCTGTTGGGGAGTATGGTGCAAGAGCACCTACCTGACAGCTGGCCTCCATGAGGCAGTTAGTTTGTTTTGAGTCTTGTTAATGTTTCCAAGAAGGTCTGATAAGACCAATGCATGTAATAAGGTCATGTTGACCATACTTTACTATTTTTAGCTAGTTTGTTAAGACAACTGTTATGCTGTAGGTCCGGTTGGATCTCCCAGCCGCCTGGAGAGATTTCCCAGCCACTTGGAGTCGGGTCAGTAGTACTCGCAAGAAATCATATTTATGCATGAGGATCGGTTGGTTTTAGATATAGTATTGCATTGAACAGAGGAGTTAGATTGCAGAGAGAGACTGAGTATTGTATTTGCATCTTTTGAAAATCAATAAAGAGATCCTATTGTGTCAATTCTCTGTTTGGATTCCTTCATGTGATCAATTTGCTATTTTGGTGGTTTCATGGATTCGCTGATCCATTCCACCGGTTGATTCGTCGAATCGGTGGAATGGCTATGTATAGTAGTTTAGGGTTTAGTCTGCATTTTGTGTTTGTTTGCATGCAGGTGTGTAGGATCGCAGTCGAAAGGTGTTGAGGACCCTAGCATGGGTATGTGCTAGGTCGTGCTGGTTGTTAGAGTCTGGAAAGTTGTCCAGGAAGCGGATCAGGTCATCCCAAGAGGTTCGGTGGATTGGAAATTCGCTAAGGTTGGAAAATCCATCGCAACGGCATCATCAGGATATTTTTGTGTATATCCTGCAGTTACTTCGGGTGTCATCCGAGTAGATGGAGGTGAGCATGATGCAGTAGATTGCATAAGGTGAATGTGTTTTGGGGTGATCATCATCAGGTGTTGTCGAGGAGGAGCGTATCGGCATAAGGTAGAAGATCAGGTTGATAAAACCATCGCGGGCCGATAATGTTAAGTTTGGCCGACAGCAAGATATTGAAGGAACTGCATGTGACGTCATCGTCATCAGGATAATCGTCATCAGGATATCGGGGCAGCAGGATATTAGAGGAGCTGCATGTGACGTCATCGTCATCAGGATAATCGTCATCAGGATATCGGGGTGACGTAAGCATCGAAGGAAGGGTGCATGAGGTTGTCGTCATCAGGATATATGGGAGGAACCGGATGTTCTATATCCTGCTGATGAACATGATGTTGAACATCATGATGATGAAGAAAGAGGTTGGCGATAAGATGAATAGTGAACATCAGGAGGATGTTTGCGCTTGCCGAATATGATGATGCTGCCGATAGTCGGATATGATGATGCTGCTGACAGGCGAAAGGTCGAAGGTTTGTCTACAGGAGGATATCGGTCGGTAGAGAAAATATGATGATGCTGACAGTGTTAAGGAAAATATGATGATGATGATGGGTTGTAGGCATACATGCTGTATGTCAAGGTTTTAGTGTGGATGCCTCTGCATCAAAATTACATGTGGTCACCTTCCATGTAGGATGACACATCACCATTCCAACTCACACAAGATGACGAAACAACACTTGCATCCAAAATACATTAATAGGCAATAAATAAATACATACAAGTAATTAATACAAGGAATTACCAAGGTTGAGACATCTTAATTCCAAACATTCTCCCACTTGTCAAACATCTTCTAAGAGCCAATGGAAATGATAAGATTTAATTGCTATAGGCCGAGAGGCCAATAGACTCTAAACACCATCTGAACTTCTCTGTACCAACTAGTTTCATCAATGCATCTGCAACATTCTTCAAAGTGTCTACCTTCTCCAAATTCACATTCCCATCCTCTACCATGTCTCACATGAAGTGAAACTATACATCAATATGCTTTGTTCTGGCATGGAAAGTTGGATTCTTTGCTAGGCAAATCGCACTCTAACTTTCACAACAGATCGTAATCTATCCTGCATCAACACCAACATCTAAACACAATCTCTTAAGCCAAATGGCTCCCTTGCAAGCATGAGTTGCTACCATATACTCAGCTTCTATCATGGACAAAGTGACCATAGGTTGCCACTTACTCATCCAACTAATTACACCACCGAATATAGTAAACACGTAAGCTCTGGTGGATCTCCTGCTGTCAATGTTATGTTAGACTTAGGGCATACAACTGAGAGGGGGCGTGAATTAGTTGTGTGAAACTTTATCCTATTTAAACACTTGAATCTTTTTTAGTGATTAGCATAATATCAATCATGAACCATAAAGCATTAAATCTGAAGTAGAAACATAACGACACATATGACACCAAGATTTTGATGTGGAAAACCCGGTTAAGGGAAAAAACCATGGGGTGATTAACCCAAGAAAGTATTCTCTGTTAGAAGAATAGAAAGAACAAAATGGCACATGCCAATTAGGGCTTAGCACACTGCTCACAAGAGGCTCATTGCCTACAAGAGGCTCACTGCCTACAAGAGACACACTGTCTACAAAAGAATAACTATCACCTTTGTGAATTGGAGAATAGCATCTTCAACATGCTTGAATCAGTTCCATTTAAGCTTAGTACTTCTGCTCTGCCTTTCACATTTTTCTTCACTACCACACTCTCATCACCGCAAGACACACTTCAAAATGAATTCACAATCCCATATTTATACAAGGCATCGACTTAGAAACAACCATCTAAGTCGGCAAACACCTACAAGATCATTTGCAAGACGTGTAATACATCTGGTCGGCTAGTCTTAAGAAGAACACCAATATCTGTGGTTATTCTTCAAATGCAAACTCTAACTTCAATGCGGACCACCATCATTAATTGGACATGATCCAATGATCATCATAACCTTCCCTGAATCACCAAACACATCCACACTTCATCATCCTACTAGAATTCTTCTCTCCTTCATCCGGAGCTACAAGAACACAGTCTGTCATCGTTGTCATGAATAAATCAATAGGCACTTCCGGACCTTCAACCCATGAACTAATCTAGTTGATACTTCACAAGGACGTACTCAACACTTCCTCAGATCCACAGAATGGGATAATGAAATACTAGATCTCACCAGACCTTTCTATGGTCCTCTGTCACCTCTGAACACCTGCCAGAACTGGTTCTACTTGAGCGACCATAACTTCTTCAAATCTTCATGCGGACCTCTAAAATATTGACTGGAGCATCTCAAGACTTATATCTACAAACCCTTTAAACCGCATCCTCTGATCCTTAATCTATTGAGGACTTTTACCTTCTTGTTATCACTGTTCTTGATTGTTCCTGATTGACACTTATTTTCTCAAAATCCTCAGCACACAGCTCATCTAATCCTTCTCATTAATGCAACATGAGTATGTTGACATCAATGACAACACCAGTTATCCTCATACTTGCAACGATCTCCCCCTTTGTCATTGATGGCAACATATGATGTGAAAAACCATTAAGACAAGAACATCTCCTTTCTATCACAACTCCCCCTATCAGCAACAACCCTTCACATGTCTTCTCTTCCTTTATTGCTCCCCCTTTGATCATCAACCACTTATTTTTCACATTTCATCTCTCCCCCTTTGACATAAATGGCAAAGGACTCATACTTGCAATTCTAACACATCAGAATCATACCAGCTGCTCCCCCTGAGTAGTAGCTCCCCATCATCAATCCAGATCACAAGATATGACTATGATATCCACCAGACTGATGCACATCAGTGCATCCTAGTTCATCACCGGAGGGGCAATAACCCCTAACTTCTCCCTGAGATACTCAAAAGAGTCCTTGGGAAGAGGTTTAGTAAAAATATTTGCAAGCTGATCCTTGGAGGGCACATAATCCAATCTGACTTCACCCTTGTTCACTTGCTCTCTCAGAAAGTGAAACTTGATAGATATATGCTTAGTCTTAGAATGCAACACTAGATTCTTAGAAATATATATTGCACTTGAATTATCATAGAAAATTGTAATAGGCTCCTCATATTCTACTTAAATATCTCTTAGCATCTGCTTCATCCACAAAAGTTGAGTGCAACTTCCTACTGCTGCAATGTATTCTGCTTCAGTTGTAGATAGGGGTATTGCTCTTGTTTCTTGCTTAGCCAAGAAACCAACCTTTTTCCCAAAAAGAATGCTCCTCCACTTGTACTCTTCCTATCATCCACATCTCCTGCCCAATCTGCATCTGTATATGCATGAAGAGAAAAATTATGATCTCTAGGATACCATAGACCATACTCAACTGTTCCTTTTAAATACCTAACAATTCTTTTGATTGCCATGACATGAGATTCTCTGGGATCAGCCTGGAATCTCGCCACAAGACCAACAGCCTGCATTATGTCTGCTCTAGTTTGAGTGAGGTACAATAATCCTCCAATCATTGATCTGTACTTTGTTTGATCTATCTTAGGAGAGTCATCATCTTTGCTCAACTTACATCTGGTTGCCATTGGAGTGTTCATTGGCTTTGAATCTTCCATTCCAAATTTCCTCAATAATTCTTTCACATATTTGGTCTGAGAGATAAAGATTCCTTTCTTTGTCTGAGTAATTTGCAGACCCAAGAAGAAATTCATTTCACCGAGCATTGACATTTCAAATTCACTTTTCATTTGATTTGCAAAGGTTTTTACACATACTATCTCTTCCTCCAAAGATGATATCATCAACAAATACTTCAACAATCAAGATGTTTTCATGATCAATTTTGAAATATAGGTTACTATCAGTTGTACCTTTGTTGAAACCAATATTCAAAAGATGTTTGTCTAGCCTTTCATACCATGCTCTTGGAGCTTGCTTTAGACCATATAGTGCCTTCTTCAATTTACAGACCATGTCACCATGCTTAGATAACTAAAATCCATCTGGTTGTTCAATATACACTTCTTCTTCTAAGTCACCATTCAGGAAAGCAGATTTGACATCCATCTGATACACTTTGAAATCTTTGAAGGTAGCAAATGCAAGAAATAGTCTGACTACTTCAATTCTTGCCACCAAAGCAAAGGTTTCCTCAAAATCAATCCCTTCTATTTGAGAGTAGCCTTTGCAGACTAATCTAGCTTTATTTCTGATTACTTCACCAACTTCATTTAGTTTGTTCCGGAAGACCCATTTGGTTCCAATCACATTCTTATTTCTAGGTCTAGAAATAAGATCCCAAATGTGATTTTTCTCAATTTGCATCAATTCTTCCTCCATTGCTTTGGTCTAATTTTCATCATTGCAGGCTTCATTTATTGTCTTAGGTTCAATCTTTGAAATCAAACAACATTCATCTAAATTTTGAGCAATTTTCCTTCTAGTTTGCACACCTTTGCTTTTGTCACCTATGATCTGATCTTCAGAGTGGTTCAGTCTTACATACCTTGGAACTTTGGGAGTTTCTTGCACTTCTATTTCTTGATCAAGCTCATTCAGACCGATCTCTTCTTCCTGATTTACCAGATCAGTCTGAATCTGACTTTCAGGAGAGGATTGAGCTCCTTGAACCAGAACACCATTCTGATCATCTTCATCATACTCATAAAACCTTGAGGGTTTCTCTATTCCCTCATCAACCTTCACATTTGTACTTTCTATCATCTTTCTTAGTCTCTTGTTATAACACCGGTATGCTTTGCTTTGAGTAGAGTAACCCAAGAATATTCCTTCATCACTTCTAGCATCAAATTTGCCTAAATCTTCATCTCTTTTGATGTAACATTTGCTACCAAAGACTCTGAAATATCTTACAGTGGCAGTAATGCCAAACCAGATTTCATAAGGGGTCTTACCAGTACTACTTCTAATTTGTACTCGATTAAGAGTATAGACTGCAGTGCTGACAACTTCTCTCCAATAGATCTGGGGAACATTTGCTTCCATCATCATAGTCCTAGATGCTTCCTGGATGGTTCAGTTCTTTCTCTCCACTACTCCATTCTGCTGTGGAGTCCTTAGAGCAGACAACTGTCTCTTAATTCCATGTTTCTCATAGAATTCTATGAATTCACCGGATGTGAATTTTCCACCTCTATCAGACCTCAAACATTTCAACTTTTTTTCTATTTCATTCTCTACCATAGCCTTGAATATTTTGAATTTTTCAAGAGCTTCTGATTTCTCCTCTAGAAAAGTTACCCACATCATCCGGGAATAGTCATCTATTAGCAGCATGAAGTATCTATCACCTTGAATACTTCTGGTTCTTGCCAGACCACAAAGATCAATGTGAACTAAGTCCAATAGTCCGGTAGAAGACAGTTCCTTGCTTTTGAATGTGACTCTGCTCATCTTACCCAATTGACATTCATTGCACAAGCTAGTAGTAGGTTTCACCAATTTTGGAAGATCTCTTACAGCCTGAGTATTGCTTATTTTGATGATATTATCAAAATTCACATGACACATCCTTCTATGCCATAACCAACTCTGATCAACTTGAACAAACAAGCAGCTTTTACCAACACCAACCAAGTGGAAGATATTACCTTTAGTTTGAGTACCGGATGCAATCTCTATTCCAGATCTTTCAAAGATTTTACATTTTCCATCCTTGAATCAAAGATCATAGCCTTTGTCCACCAACTGTCCAACACTGAGAAGATTGTGCTTCAAACCTTCAACATATAGCACATTACCAATTTTGTTTCTTCCATTAAAAGAAATAGTTCCTCTTCCTCTGATTCTACCAGCAGAATTATCACCAAACTTTACCACTCCTCCTTCATACCTTTCCAAATCTATGAACTTATTCTTGTCACCTGTCATGTGGTGAGAGAAACCACTGTCAATGACCCAATCATTCTTTTCTTCAATTTGGGTAGCCAGAGCTCTTTCTACAACTTTATGATTGATAGATACAGAGGATATTGGTTCTTCTTCCTTGATGGTAATAAACAACCATTCACTTCTGAATTTGTTCCCTGTCTCTGATTCATCATCTATTACTCCTTCATTATCATCTTCTTCATGAACATAGTAACAATTCTTTTGGAACCTTGATCTGTTAGGATTTGGCTTTGAAAATCTTTCTAGACATTTTGAGGCAAAATGACCAATCTTATTGCAGTTAAAACACTTAAAAGGCAATTTTCCTTCATATTTACCTGATCCTCTTGGTAGTCTCTTTGCAATGAGGGCTTCAAGTTGAGCAGTTTCTACTTCTTCTTCTTCCAAGTCTTTTCTTGCTTTTCCATACCATGACAAATTCCTTGATGAGTTCTCTCCCGGATCAAATCCTTGTTTACCTTTCAAAGAGGCACTGGCTTTGAATACAGATTTAGTTTTGGGGGGAACATTGTTGGTCATGATGTTAGTCATTTGCAAACATAGAATAAAGTTACACAACAACCTTTACTCATCTTGAAAGATACGATGAATTCAAAGAATTCATGATCCCAAGTCTCCGTTGATTAGGTCTTAATCTACTGACGTTACTCAGTGGTTGATGTGTGTTGTTGTTTTCCATTCAGGGGCCTTACGTGTTTCTGCACTGTTCATCATCATCATCTTCAAATATCCTGCTCTGGATGTTCGCTCTGCATAAGTCTTCAACAATTCTACCTCTGCACTGTAAATTTAGTCAAATAATGTGCATACAGGCTGATATTTGCATGATTTCTACCATTATTTATGATTCTTTGCATGATATTTTCAATACCACATGCATTTAACTCAAATATGCTAAGGATCTTCAGTTACCTACGGGATTTCAGCATATTTCACTGTTTCTGCTTATTATTTATCATGATTTGCAGTTATGGTGATGAATTAATGAAATTGAAAAAAAAAAGGAAAGGGTTAGAGAATGAGATTCCTAAAATTACTGGACTTAGATCACTGATTCACATACAAGCTCCCATACTTGCAATGAAAAGAAGGAAAACTAGAAATCATACTTCACCAGGACATTCCACAAATCCGCATGATCTAGTGCAAAGCTTCAAAGGAAAGTTGACAACAACATGTAATGAAATGAAAGCGCTTCCAGTTGAACACAGCATTCACCAGTACATATCCAGAAATCAACAGAAGATTACGTAAAATTTGCAATCAGGATGTAATCTGGAACTTCATATTCATTCAGTATGCTCAAGAACAGGTACATTTACAGTGATCTGAAGAAAGAACCTTGATATTTCAACAATTCTATCCTCATTAGTCTTAGCAATCCGATCTCCTAACTTATTCTACAGTAATTGACTCTTTGCGCCAGATGCGTCTGTATATTCTAATGTATTTCTCCCTTTTTAAAAATGACAAGCTCTGGAGGTTATATAGAGCAACTGCCAGAAAACGGTTACAATGATCCAAGGATCAGGATCCTCTCATAACAAACAACGGCCCAGATGAAAAGCACATGCTTCGTCCGTTAGCAAATGTACAGCTGGCACAGAATATTCCAGCACTTCAACTTGATTCGGCCTCCAGCTGGCGAACAGCATATTTGACAATATCCTCCTCATGTCTGGCCTATGTTGCCTCCACGCGCAACTTTGTAATGCTCAGCTTCAGCAGCATCATCATGATCTCAATGCTCAGCTTCAGCAGCATCATGATGATCTCCTGCAAGTAAACAGACAAACATAAGGTTCATCATCATCATGATAAACAACAGGAAGTAAACACTTTATTAAACATACCTCCCCTGTGCAGCTACGAGCTTCAAATCAATGGAAATTTATGCACTAAATGCATAAACAGCATAAAAACAACTAGGTCAACCCTCGTTGACCAAAATCAGACAGTCGGCCCTTTCAAATTTCCATCGCTTCATGTTTTTGCCCATTTTCTTGTATATCGGGTTCGAAATATGATGATGATGATCTCAAATTATACAAGGAAATAATCGCCTTCCAACCATCCTTAGAAACCGGCCTTGCATCATCATCATATTTGCATCGGCGTGACTACATATGATCAGGGTGACAATTTTATCCTAGGCCGACGACAACAGTTATACCGACGCCAAAATCATGATGATGACCAACTATATACTTCAAAGTGGCCGCAGGATATCTCAAAATATGATGATCCTCCTTTCCTAATGCTCTGATGGAAAAGCACATCAGGATGTTTTGCTCTTGCACATTCGGGAAAGAAAGACATCGTCATCATCATCATGATGAAGACAAACAGGAGGACCAGGAAAATGATCCTGCCGCAGAGGAAAAACATGATGACGTCATCGTCATCATCAGGCTTGGTTAAAATGCAAAGGGATGACATCATCGTCATGTTTCGCTACGATCAGGAGGTAAATGGAGTATCGGGTTCCCTCTAAGGAAGATGATCAGGTGGATGAAAGCAATATGACCCTTTTTTCAGCCAAGGCAATCCGCTCGAAAGGTCAGGATGATGAACAACATCATCATCATATTCGCATTGGGTGACTTAGAATATGATCCTGCAGAAAGTCCCGATGACGTCATCAGGATATCCGGGGCTTGTGTTAGTCTTCGAAGATGACGTCATCGTCATATTCGCATTGGCGAAATGGATCATGCCTTGGAAAAATATCCTGCCGAAGGAGAAGGTGACGATGACGTCATCGTCATCATCATATTTGCAAAAGGTTATACTCGTCGGCAGGATGATATTACGAACTGTCGGGTAGAGAAAGATCATGATGATGATGTTCTTGCTAAACATGACTTAAGGAATAAAAATCACCCTCCGCTTCGAAAGATAAGGTGATCATCATGATCACGCAAAAGGAGGTCAGGAGGATATTAGGAAATGTCGCGTCTCGAAATATCATGATGATGTTGATCACCAAGACTTGGTCGTGCGCGCGCAAATTATGCAGATGGCAGATTTCTCTAAGTAAGGTGACGATGACCATCAGCATGATATTATCATATCGGGTGATTTTGGAATATCATGATGATGCTCGCAAAGTTAGAATATCATGATGCTCGCTTGACGGGTAAAACACACTAGCATTTAAGATTGACGTCCGGATGTTTCGGGACTGCATGATATTCACCGGGTGATATAGTAAGATCATGATGATGACCTTTGGCGATACAAAAGACCGCCCGACGGGAAGAACCTACTACGACTTAAACTTGACGTCCGGATGTTTCGACCTCAGGATATTATCGGGGGGGCTTTTCAAATATCATGATGATGATGTTCATATAGCAATTATCAGGTTTGACCAAAACTTTGACTGCTCACAACTCCCTCATACGGACGAACTTTCAAGTGATGCAAAAGGCAAACCTGCATGAAATTTCAAGCTCTTTCTAACCATGAAGTCATAGGAACAAAATATGAACTTTGAAAAACTAACCTCATGATGATGACCTACCTCATCCTGACCTTCATGATGATGATGCACCTGACCTATTTTTACCAAACCGCCAGAAACAGACAACACAAGCCAAAACAAAAGCTGGGTCCCTGTTTTGCCAAGTCAAAATGGGGCGTGTTGTGTAACCACACAACAACTTGCCACCAAAGAAAACAACAAAATTCAAATGATTCAAGTGATATGATCATATTCATCTATAGTGTTCTAATTCTATCTAAGTAAATCATCATGATCTTTGAATGATAAAATTTCATTATGGTGATAAAGCTATCAAAGGATCATGTGTGTGCAGATGATTAATTATCCTCATCTTGAAAGCAAGTTGAAAATATAAGTAACTGGTGTTAAACTACATAGTTGGAGATCATCCCTCATAGCCAACCTGGATAGAGCCTTGCTGCCAGCAGGTGTCTATAACCCCGGCAAGGTTATCTATACAATCTCCCTAAGTAGAGCCCCACTGCCAGCAGGCGTCCATAGCCCCGGTAGAGTTACTTAGATGGCCTAATTTTATTTTGTTTCTGATTTTCCTTTAAAAATTTAAATTTGATATCATCATGTCTACTCATTTGTACAAGGTGTAGTCACTTGCAGCTTTAGGTTGGAGATTGTATTGGTAGCAAGGGAGTCCCTTTAGATTTTTCACTTAACACCTATACTCATATCTTCAACAAACCCAAGGCTGTTAGGTGTTTCATTGTGTTTGATTCACTTTGGACAAGAAAAAGTACCCTGATGAAAAGACATCATAAACCTGATCATGAGTATTTATCAGAATGAATTACAATCTATATCTAAATCTGATCTCATCACTTGAATCCTAACAATTTAGTTATTTTCTTAGGTGATGAAGTGCATCATCCTGACTTACCAGAACAAGGTCCCAACCAACAAAACAACAACAACAACAAGCAAACACTGTACAAACAACTATACAAATATACAATATGATACACAAGACTGTCATGAAGTCACTCAGGCCTGGAAATAATGTTTGAGGAATTGTCCATTGACTGGCAACGGGACATCCTCACCTGTCAGGTTCTTAAGCCTATAAGTGCTGTCTCCTAAAATTTCAGAAATCTGAAAGGGACCTATCCATAGTCTGTCAAACTTACCATGATCACCTTTCCTTTCATGGGCTTTATCCCACATCAGGACTAAATCTGATATCCTGAAAGCTTTAATTCTGGCTCTCTTGTCAAACCAGCGTTTGACAACAGCCTGATGTTTTGCAAATTGGTCAATTGCTTGGCTTCGTTTTTCTTCCAGATGCATCAACTGAAGCAACCTGACTTCCTGTTTATTATCTATGCCTAGATAGTCTTGGGCAAACTGCAGAGTAGGAATTTTCAAGTTTACAGGGAGGATAGGATCTACCCCATATACTAGCTGGAAAGGTGAGTTTCCTAATGCAATTTTCATTCTAGTTCTGTCTACCCATAAGGCATATTTCAGAAATGAGTTCCATTCCCTGGGATTTTTCTCTATCAATTTTCTTATGATACTCAGTAAATTCTTATTGGTGGATTCTGCTAATCCATTTCCCTGGGGATAGTAATTGGATGAGAACTTAAGTATGATCCCATGATCAAAAGCCCAACTTGACAATTTAGTGGAAATGAAGGCAGAACCATTATCACTTACCAATGCATAAGGAGTTCCATACCTGGTGACAATGTTGCTTTCCAGAAATTTAATGACATCATCAGCAGTACAAGTTTTGCTGCTGATAGCCTCAGTCCATCTGGTACAATAATCAGTAATTGTTAGGACATACCTCTGGCCTGAAGAAGATGGAGGATTGATTGGTCCTATGAAATCCATGCCCCATTGTGCAAATGGGCGCTCTTCCATCACTGGCTGCAATGGTTGTGCAACATATTTTTCTCTGTTGGCAGCAACCTGGCAAACATGACAACATTTAACATGATCAGCTGTATCTTTAAAAATTGTAGGCCAGTAATATCCTGCTCTGAGGATTGCATGTGTGGTGGCCAACGCTGATCCGTGGGCAGTTCCAAACTTGTCATGTAGCTCTGTCAAAACTTTATTGGCTTCTGGTTTCTCTAAGCATCTCAGGTATATCCCTTCATAATTCTTTTTAAACAGGGCTCCTCCCTTCATCATATATTTCTGGGATCTCATCTTTAAGGCTCTTCTCTGTGAAGCCTGCATCCTCAAAGGACATCTTCCAGTGATCAGGATGTGCCTGATGTCTGAATACCATTCTTTATTGTCTTTCTCATCTATCACATACTGTTGACTAATGATGTTTGGATCAGTTTCAGATATCATCTGGCTCAGAGCCTGTCCTCTTACTAGCTTCATGGGTGTGATCTCCATGTCATATTCTTGTAGTACCGTAATCCATTTGGCCCTTTTTTCACCAGGTTCACTCTGCATCAGCAGCATCTTTACTGCTGCATCTGGTACCACAACAATCACTTTGCTCCTCAGTATATAATGTCTGAATTTTTTTACTGCTCTGACTAATGCAAGTCCCTGTCTTTCAACATCTACATATCTCAACTCAGCATCCCTGAAAGGACAGCTCATGAAGGCAATTGGTTTCTCTTCTTTATCTTCATTTCTTTGAGTTAACACTGCTGCAGAAGTATGTTCTGAAGCAAATGAGTAGATGTAGAAATCTTTTGTATAATCTGGACTAATGAGGACAGGAGCATCTGAAATGGCCTTCTTTATATCTTCAAAAGCAGCTCTGGCTTCTGGTGTCCAGTCAATTTGTGCATCTTTTTTCAACATGGCATTCAGTGGTCTGACAATCTCAGCAAAGCCAGTGATGAACTTCCTCACAAAATTTATCTTACCAAAATAAGATTTGAGCTCCTTTTTGCTTCCTGGAAGTGGTAATTTCATAATAGATTCCACCCTGTCAGGATCAATGATAATCCCATCTTCTGTGATCAGGTGGCCTAGTAACTTTCCTGTTGTGACCCCGAATATGCACTTCTTGGGATTCAAAGATATTCCATATTCTT
Source organism: Cunninghamia lanceolata (assembly GCA_027924645.1). Lineage (NCBI taxonomy): Eukaryota > Viridiplantae > Streptophyta > Pinopsida > Cupressales > Cupressaceae > Cunninghamia > Cunninghamia lanceolata. The sequence goes on along the minus strand of BSBN01000377.1, from coordinate 23,466,313 downwards.
CACACTTCTTTAGCACACTTCTGAGGTCAGCAACATGATTTCCCCTTTCTTTGGAGAACACTGTCAGGTCATCCATGTAGATGACTATACATTTTCCTATTAAGCCTCTGAAGGCTATGTCCATTGCTCGCTGGAATGTAGCTCCAGCATTTATTAATCCAAACGGCATACGTCTATATGCAAATATCCCCCATTTTGTGGTGAAGGCAGTCTTTAATCTGTCAATTTTATCAACCATCACTTGGTTGTATCCTGAAAACCCATCCAAGAAGGACATCATCTTGGCTCCATTTACCATCTGCAGAACCTCATCCAAAGAGGGCAAAGGATAGTTATCCTTTTCTGATGCTCTGTTCAGGTTCCTGAAATCCACACACAATCTGATGTCTCCATTCTTCTTCCTGACTGGTACCAGATTTGCCACCCAAGTGGAGTGCCTTACAGGAAAAATTATCCGGGTATTCAACAACTTCTTGACCTCCTCAAGGATGATGGGCTCAAGCAGAGCATTGACTGGCCTCTGCTTCTGTCTGAAAGGTTTTGCATCTGGCTTGAGGGGTATAGTGTGAGTTATGACAGAAGTGTCATACGTCTTCAGCTCGTCATAAGTCCATGCAATTACATGTATATAATCCTTAAGGGCTTGATTTATTCCATCTAACTCTTCAGGTGTACAAACCTTACCCAACAAGACATTCTTCTTGTCATCAGCTTGTCCAATATTCACCTGTGAATATTGACCTCCATCTGCCTTAGGCAGATCCTTATGCTTGAGCATATTATCCAGATCAAAGGCTCTTTCTAATTCAATCATACCTTTGGGAATTGTGTTGCCAGGCAACTCTAAAATCTCATCTTCTTCCCAGACATGATCTTCCATACCATTTTCATCTATGATCTGAGCTTCAAAAACATCTCTGTTTGATATGAAGTCCAGGATGTGCTGATCATCATCAAACACTTGGAGATTAGTCACATTGTCAGGTACCGAAGGTACTGACACCAATTCTACTGCAAATCTCTTCAGACCAGATATAGACAGTGGTTCCAGCGTACTGGCGGCCTGAGCAAGTGCATCTGCCCTTTGGTTCTGTTCTCTTGGCACATGAACGATGTTGAAGGCATCAAAGTCTTCAATCAGGTCCCACACACGATGTCTGTAATTTGACAGCTTTCTGTAGTTACAAGAGTAGATTCCTCGTACTTGCCTCACAACTAGTTCTGAATCTCCAAAGACATGCAGGATCTTCACCTTCTTCTTATGGGCAAACAACAGTCCATGAATCAGAGCTTCATATTCCGTGACATTATTAGTGCAGGGGAACTGTAATCTGTAAGCTGCTAAATGGGATTTCCCTGATGGATCAGTAAGGTCAATCCCTACTCCAGAACCTTGCTTGGATTTGGATCCATCAAACCTCAGGATCCAAGGCTTATCTTCAGCAGGACTTTTATTTGAACTTTCCCTTTTCTTTGCAGCTCTGGCTGCTGCTCCGCCTGATATCCACCTTAGCTTAGGTGTGTCATCCTCAAGCTTCTTCTTTCCTTTATCTGATGAGCCTGATGGCTTTTCTGTTTTCTCTTCAATCCTAGTAGGAGGATGATGCACAGCACATACAACTGCATGCTTCTTCAAAATGTGTAAACACAGTGAGCAAGTGGTTTCTGAGTGAGGCGCCTCATGCAGCCTACACCAACTTTTGATTAAAACCTCCTGGGGGGATCTGCACTGTTGTGTCATTTTTTCTATTTCTTTGACCAGAAATTCTTCGAACTTCGTCAGGTCACTGCCTTTGTCCTCATCAGACAACTCGTAATCCGGTTCCATGAAGCAATCACTACCAGGAGTGATCTTCTCTTTTCTCGCATCATTTGTCTGATTGGACACCAGGATCTCTTCTGTTTTTCGGATATGATCCTGATCAGGATCCGTCGACTCTTCTATTCCTGCAGAAGACAAATAAAAATTAGTATCATCATCATCATCAGATGTAGCACTCACCTCGGAATATGATGATGATGCTTCACTATACGTCTGCTCCAGCATGATCATGTCTAAGCATGATTCGCAAGTCTTTTCCGAGTGTGCTTCTCCATGCAATCTGCACCATCCGTCAATCAAAATATCATTAGCAGGTATATTTAATAATTGACAACTTTTTATCTGAGTAGATAAATGTATCTGAAAATCCCTGAAGCGATCTATTTCATTCTCATTATCAGGATCATTATTAATTTCTACGACTGGCATATCCTCATGATAATCATCATCATGATGATGATGAACATCAAACATCAGGACCTCTTCTATTTGGACAGTTTGTGGCCTGATGTGATAAACTCCAGGTTCTACGTTTACATACATGATCTCATTTGTTCTGTTATATTCGGTGATCATATGTTTCATCCTAGGCTCAGCATCAATCCTGATCTGATTAGGTATACCTTTCCATGGCAACCACATGTGACTGAAGTCTGTGGACATGTATCCGTTAAGCGTTTTAGACCAGTCCCGGCTAAGCAACATCCCATAAGTATCAGGTATGTCAACTACCTGAATGTCAATGTAATACTGGATCCTAGGATCAGACGCTAGCTGCATGTGAATATGAGTGAGTTCTCCTACGACACTTACTTCTGTCTTGTCCAGTTGAGTGACCTTCTTTAAGGATTTAGCAGGATGCAGTCCTAATGCGTTGCATATTGACAAAGGCATAACATTAGTTGAGGCTCCTGAATCAACTAAACAATTGTGCAAATTCTTACTGAACATTCTTATGGTGAGGAGAAACGGAGGTGATTCAGTTTTATCTCTGTACAAGGTCATGTGAGAGGTTTCAGCAGCTTGGACTGTGGCTGACACTTTGGGCTTGACAGTGCTATCTTTAGCAGTATGGTCTCTGCTATTGGATTGACTCGAAAGGTGATTATCCTCTTTAGAAGCAGGATCATCCAGCGACTTCATGAATGCCCTTTTGATGGCAGGAGTTTTCAGTAACTCAGATAGGGACAGGCTGATCTTGATTTTCTTCATTTCATCAGCCAAATAGCTGACTAACTTGTCAGACTCATGAGGTGCATTTGCAACTTTTGTTACTGTGTTTTGAGGAGACAAGTACTGAGCATTCACCTTAGGGAACCCAGGGTTATTGCTAGCCTTAGGATCAGGAGGTGTGTTGAAGTTATTTGGAGGTAGAGATGATGTCAATGGACCGGTAGGTCTGTTGGCATTACTCCTCAGGTTATAATTGTGCTTACCAGGGTATTGCTGCTGGTATGCATGTACTTCCTCATGCTCTCTTGTAGGTTCATTTTCATCCTCAAAAGGGAAGACATAATTTGCTTCAAAGGTTAAGGCAGATTCTTCACAAGTCTGATTATAATCCTGATGAGGCTGATTAGTGTAGGTTTCCAGCACAAAAGCTGAGTCATATCCACAAGGAACTATTTCATTTCCTTCTGCCTGAGGTGGATTTCCAGAAGTATTAGACACTTCAGTCTGAAAAATGCTGGCAGCAATCCTAAATTGTGGACAATCTAATTCTGCATGTGCATTGGTATTGTGAATCCTGCACCAATTGGTAAGGGCTGCTTCAGCAAGATTGACTCTAGTAGTCTGTTTGGCTTCACCAGGAGGCTGATTGTCTAGGGGTGATGGTAATGAACCATTATTTGGCCTGGAGTTCCACACTCTGGGCTGCCTAGGAGGATTATTATTATTTGCAGCACTACTGTTGAAGTTATTGTTGTATCCTCTGTCAGGGTAATTTGGTCTGTCATTGGAATAACTCCTATTCTGACCTGACTGTGAATAAAACCCTTGATTTCTCAAGTGTGTTACTTCTGTGGTGAGCTTTCTCAACTGAGCAGCGATTTCTTTGATTTCCTCTTTCTCCTCTTGAGCTTTGGCCACTACATTTTCAGGCTGAGGCTGGAAAAAGGAAGATCCATGGTTATTGTGGGATAGGTCTGTACCCTGAGGTGTCTGAATATGTGCAGGATATTGTGGCAATTGGCCATTTCCATTAGGAGGAGGCATGATACTCAATGGAGGTACCTGCAAAGGTGCAGGCATGATTGCTGGGGGCATCACTGCTCCATTTGGATATTGTGCAGGATATTGCGAAGGATAAGCTGCAGGATACTGTGCTGGATATTGTGACTGCATGCCAGGCAAAGCAGGGAATGCTATATTTGGAGTAGGAGCAGGTATCAGCTGTTGATTTACCTTGATAGCTTCTTGAAAAGCTCCTGTCAATGTGGTGATCGCAGGATGTGTTCTCCTGATGAACATGGCGGTTAATGGATCCAGGGCTGAATAATAAATACTTCTAGCAGCATCATCAGCCACCACATATGGGGTAACTAGCTTGGACAACATTTTCTGGAACCTAGCATTGAAATTTGCAATAGGTTCATGCTCCAATCTCTTGATTGTGGCAAACAGGTGGTAATTCATGGATGGATCAATAGGGACCTTGAATCTGTCAAGAAAGGCCTTCTCTAAGACAGCCCACGAACCTACAGAAGATTGACCAAGACTGATGAACCAATTATAAGCTTCTTCCCCTAAGGAAAAAGGGAATAATCTGCACACCACATCCTGATGCTCTATTCTGGCTCTGCAGCAAGCTTCTTTAAACGTCCTGATATGATCATCCGCATCCTGATAAGGATGGTATTTTGGACAAAGCTTGTCCGGATACTTTGGTAACTCATGATACGCAGTAAAGGTCAATGGTGATTCTGCTGCAAAGAACGACATTGCAACCTGAGGGGGATGAACTGGTGGTGCAGTTGGCTGAGGTTGGACTAAAGGTATACCCTGAGGTTGAACAGGAGGTGTCACTGGTATACCTGAAGGTATTTGCAAACCAACAGGAGTTACAGGAGGAGGTCCTGGTGAAGTTCTGGATGCACTAGACTCTGGAGTATGGTGAACGTCTACAGTCTTAGGTCTAAAACCTCTAACAGGCAATTCTTCAAAAATTTCACTATGTCTAGACCTGGTATTTATCCTGTGAGCCAGGATTTCTCGATTTGGAGGCCAATTAGCTGAAACTTTGCAAATATTGGCTGGATTCCACCGGACGAGGTGATATTTGCGGTCAACTTGCAAATCAGACTGAATATTTACGCGATATTTGCGAAGATACTGCAAATATGACAGGATATTGGGATATTTCGACCGGCAGCACCAGATCTCGCGTGTCTGAGGCTCAAATCCTCAAAGCTTGAACAAATTTATGCATCTTTGGCCAATATTTAGTGAATTTAAAGAAATCTACTGTAAAGCTTGCAATATTTATGTGAAATTTGGAAATCTTTACACAGAATGTGCAAATACAAACTTGTCGCAGCAAATATTTACGCAATTTGATGAAATTCACAAATGATCTGAAGTTACCTTACTCTGAGCGTTATCAAACCTGGAAAGTACTGATGATGAAAGTGATCTTCAATCCTTGGCCCTCCTTCTAGCGCCAATTTATGTTGGTCATGATGTTAGTCATTTGCAAACATAGAATAAAAGTTACACAACAACCTTTACTCATCTTGAAAGATACGATGAATTCAAAGAATTCATGATCCCAAGTCTCCGTTGATTAGGTCTTAATCTACTGACGTTACTCAGTGGTTGATGTGTGTTGCTGTTTTCCATTCAGGGGCCTTACGTGTTTCTGCACTGTTCATCATCATCATCTTCAAATATCCTGCTCTGGATGTTCGCTCTGCATAAGTCTTCAACAATTCTACCTCTGCACTGTAAATTTAGTCAAATAATGTGCATACAGGCTGATATTTGCATGATTTCTACCATTATTTATGATTCTTTGCATGATATTTTCAATACCACATGCATTTAACTCAAATATGCTAAGGATCTTCAGTTACCTACGGGATTTCAGCATATTTCACTGTTTCTGCTTATTATTTATCATGATTTGCAGTTATGGTGATGAATTAATGAAATTGAAAAAAAAAAAGGAAAGGGTTAGAGAATGAGATTCCTAAAATTACTGGACTTAGATCACTGATTCACATACAAGCTCCCATACTTGCAATGAAAAGAAGGAAAACTAGAAATCATACTTCACCAGGACATTCCACAAATCCGCATGATCTAGTGCAAAGCTTCAAAGGAAAGTTGACAACAACATGTAATGAAATGAAAGCGCTTCCAGTTGAACACAGCATTCACCAGTACATATCCAGAAATCAACAGAAGATTACGTAAAATTTGCAATCAGGATGTAATCTGGAACTTCATATTCATTCAGTATGCTCAAGAACAGGTACATTTACAGTGATCTGAAGAAAGAACCTTGATATTTCAACAATTCTATCCTCATTAGTCTCAGCAATCCGATCTCCTAACTTATTCTACAGTAATTGACTCTTTGCGCCAGATGCGTCTGTATATTCTAATGTATTTCTCCCTTTTTAAAAATGACAAACTCTGGAGGTTATATAGAGCAACTGCCAGAAAACGGTTACAATGATCCAAGGATCAGGATCCTCTCATAACAAACAACGGCCCAGATGAAAAGCACATGCTTCGTCCGTTAGCAAATGTACAGCTGGCACAGAATATTCCAGCACTTCAACTTGATTCGGCCTCCAGCTGGCGAACAGCATATTTGACAATATCCTCCTCATGTCTGGCCTATGTTGCCTCCACGCGCAACTTTGTAATGCTCAGCTTCAGCAGCATCATCATGATCTCAATGCTCAGCTTCAGCAGCATCATGATGATCTCCTGCAAGTAAACAGACAAACATAAGGTTCATCATCATCATGATAAACAACAGGAAGTAAACACTTTATTAAACATACCTCCCCTGCGCAGCTACGAGCTTCAAATCAATGGAAATTTATGCACTAAATGCATAAACAGCATAAAAACAACCAGGTCAACCCTCGTTGACCAAAATCAGACAGTCGGCCCTTTCAAATTTCCATCGCTTCATGTTTTTGCCCATTTTCTTGTATATCGGGTTCGAAATATGATGATGATGATCTCAAATTATACAAGGAAATAATCGCCTTCCAACCATCCTTAGAAACCGGCCTTGCATCATCATCATATTTGCATCGGCGTGACTACATATGATCAGGGTGACAATTTTATCCTAGGCCGATGGCAACAGTTATACCGACGCCAAAATCATGATGATGACCAACTATATACTTCAAAGTGGCCGCAGGATATCTCAAAATATGATGATCCTCCTTTCCTAATGCTCTGATGGAAAAGCACATCAGGATGTTTTGCTCTTGCACATTCGGGAAAGAAAGACATCGTCATCATCATCATGATGAAGACAAACAGGAGGACCAGGAAAATGATCCTGCCGCAGAGGAAAAACATGATGACGTCATCGTCATCATCAGGCTTGGTTAAAATGCAAAGGGATGACGTCATCGTCATGTTTCGCTACGATCAGGAGGTAAATGGAGTATCGGGTTCCCTCTAAGGAAGATGATCAGGTGGATGAAAGCAATATGACCCTTTTTTCAGCCAAGGCAATCCGCTCGAAAGGTCAGGATGATGAACAACATCATCATCATATTCGCATTGGGTGACTTAGAATATGATCCTGCAGAAAGTCCCGATGACGTCATCAGGATATCCGGGGCTTGTGTTAGTCTTCGAAGATGACGTCATCGTCATATTCGCATTGGCGAAATGGATCATGCCTTGGAAAAATATCCTGCCGAAGGAGAAGGTGACGATGACATCATCGTCATCATCATATTTGCAAAAGGTTATACTCGTCGGCAGGATGATATTACGAACTGTCGGGTAGAGAAAGATCATGATGATGATGTTCTTGCTAAACATGACTTAAGGAATAAAAATCACCCTCCGCTTCGAAAGATAAGGTGATCATCATGATCACGCAAAAGGAGGTCAGGAGGATATTAGGAAATGTCGCGTCTCGAAATATCATGATGATGTTGATCACCAAGACTTGGTCGTGCGCGCGCAAATTATGCAGATGGCAGATTTCTCTAAGTAAGGTGACGATGACCATCAGCATGATATTATCATATCGGGTGATTTTGGAATATCATGATGATGCTCGCAAAGTTAGAATATCATGATGCTCGCTTGACGGGTAAAACACACTAGCATTTAAGATTGACGTCCGGATGTTTCGGGACTGCATGATATTCACCGGGTGATATAGTAAGATCATGATGATGACCTTTGGCGATACAAAAGACCGCCCGACGGGAAGAACCTACTATGACTTAAACTTGACGTCCGGATGTTTCGACCTCAGGATATTATCGGGGGGGCTTTTCAAATATCATGATGATGATGTTCATATAGCAATTATCAGGTTTGACCAAAACTTTGACTGCTCACAACTCCCTCATACGGACGAACTTTCAAGTGATGCAAAAGGCAAACCTGCATGAAATTTCAAGCTCTTTCTAACCATGAAGTCATAGGAACAAAATATGAACTTTGAAAAACTAACCTCATGATGATGACCTACCTCATCCTGACCTTCATGATGATGATGCACCTGACCTATTTTTACCAAACCGCCAGAAACAGACAACACAAGCCAAAACAAAAGCTGGGTCCCTGTTTTGCCAAGTCAAAATGGGGCGTGTTGTGTAACCACACAACAAACATCTCCAAATTCAGTCATTTCAAAAGTAGCCAATTTGCCAGCCAATTGGTCTCTTGTGACAGTTGTATGGGCTCTGAATTCATCAATGGCAGCAACCGTGATTTTGTAAGAGGCAGGGAGGGATCTGAGAATCTTACCAACAATCTCATTTTCATCCAAGACTCCACTAGAATTTCTAATTCCACAAACTAGCTCATTCACTCTTAGCATAAAAGTGGTAATATTTTCATCATCTCTCATCTTTAGATTTTCAAATTTCCCTTTTAGACTTTGTGACCTTGCACATTTAACATACTCATCTCCTTCATGCAGAAGTTCCAGTTTAATCTAGATCTCATAGGCAGTTGGTAGGTCAATAACATTTGAGAGCTCTGAGTCAGTTAATGCGCTTAGAAGAGCCTCTTTGGTCTACAGATTGTTTTTAGCATCTGTGATTTCATTTAGGGTTGTCGGACCACCCTGTGGAGGTGCATATGCTTTTGTGACGATGGACCAGTACACTTTTCCCATACATTGCAAGTGACATTTCATGCGACCCTTCCAAAGAGAGAAGTTGGTTCCATCAAACTTCAGACTATCCTTCTTGTATGATGACATCCTAGATCTCCTCAAGCAGTTAAGCTCTTTTTAGAGGAACTTAGCTCTGATACCAATTGTTAGACTTAGGGCATACAACTGAGAGGGGGGTGAATCAGTTGTATGAAACTTTCTCCTATTTAAACACTTGAATCTTCTTTAGTGATTAGCATAATATCAATCATGAACCATAAAGCATTAAATCTGAAGCAGAAACATAACAACACATATGACACCAAGATTTTGACGTGGAAAACCCAGTTAAGGGAAAAAACCATGGTGATTAACCCAAGAAAGTATTCTTTGTTAGAAGAATAGAAAGAACAAAATGGCACATGCCAATTAGGGCTCACTGCCCGAGCACACTGCTCACAAGAGGCTCACTGCCTACAAGAGACACACTATCTACAAAAGAATAAGTATCACCTTTGTGAACTGGAGAATAGCATCTTTAGCATGCTTGAATCAGTTCCATTTAAGCTCAGTACTTATGCTCTGCCTTTCACACTTTTCTTTGCTACCACACTCTCATCACCACAAGACACACTTCAAAATAAATTCACAATCCCTTATTTATACAAGGAATCAACTTAGGAACAATCATCTAAGTCAGGAAACACCTACAAGATCATTCGCAAGACGTGTAATACATCTAGTCGGCCAGTCTCAAGAAGAACACCAATATCCATGGTTATTCTTCAAATGCAAACTCTAATTTCAATGCGGACCACCATCATTAACTGGACATGATCCAATGATCATTATAACCTTCCCTGAATCACCAAACACATCCACACTTCATCATCCTACTGGAATTCTTCTCTCCTTCATCCAGAGCTACAAGAACACAGTCTGTCATCATTGTCATAAATCAATAGGCACTTCCAGACCTTTAACCCATGAACTAATCTAGTTGATACTTCACAGGGATGTACTCAACACTTCCTCAGATCCGCAGAACGGGATAATGAAATACCAGATCTCACCGGACCTTTCTGTGGTCCTTTGTCACCTCTGAACACCTGCCAGAACTGGTTCTACTTGAGCGATCATAACTTCTTCAGATCTTCATGCGGACCTCTAAAATCTTGACTGGAGCATCTCAAGACTTATATCTACAAACCCTTTAAACCACATCCTCTGATCCTCAATCTATTGAGGACTTTTACCTTCTTGTCATCACTGTTCTTGATTGTTCCTGATTGAGACTTATTTTCTCAAAATCCTCAGCACATAGCTCATCTAATCCTTCTCATTAATGCAACATGAGTATGTTGACATCAATGACAACACCAGTTATCCTCATACTTGCAACATGTTACACGCCCAATCAGAATCCACAAATTGATGAATACAAATAGAATGCGGAGGTCCTATAGGATTACCATGATAGCATATGGAATACTCAGAAGTACCCCTCAAATATTTGAACACTAACTTTATTGCATCCCAATGTTCCCATCTAGGATTAGCCATAAATCGACTAAGGAATCCCACTGCTTGGGCAATGTCTGGTCTTGTGCATACCATAGCATACATCAAACTGCAAATAGCACTAGCATATGGTACTCTGCTCATGTCCTCCACCTTAGAAGGAGATTTTGGACAATCATTAATAGATAACTTTGTCCCCAAAGAAACATGAACACACAATGGTCTACAATCTGCCATGCTGAATCTATCCAACATGGTCTTCACATACTTACTTTGGCTTAACCAAAGTTTTCTTTTAGCTTTGTCTCTTTTGATTTCCATTCCCAGAATGTGCTTCGCTGTCCCTAGATTTTTCATCTCAAACTGTGCTGACAACTGAGACTTCAATCAGAAATCATATTCTTATCATTCCCAATTAACAACATATCATCAACATACAATGCAATAATGAGAATGTGGTCATTGTCAAATTTGTAATACACACAATGATCTGATTTTGATCTCATAAATCTAATTGACAACACAAAGGCATCAAATTTCATATACCACATCCTAGGAGACTGCTTCAAACCATACAAAGACTTCTTCAATTTGCAAACCAATTTTTCTTTACCTTTCTCTATGTAATGCTTTGGGTGTGTCATGTAAATCTCTTCCTCCAAATTACCATGAAGGAAAGCTATTTTCACATCCATCTGCTCCACCTCTAAGTCATAAGCTACTGGAAGAGATAACAAGAACCGAATAGATGTCAGCTTTGCAATGGGAGATAAAATTTCACCATATTCAATTCCCTCCACTTGTGAGTACCCCTTCGCAACTAGTCTAGCCTTGTACTTTTCAAAACTGCCATCTGCACTGAATTTCTTCTTAAACACCCATTTGCATCCAATAGGTTTCCGTCCTTTAGACAAAGGCACCAAGTCCCAAGTTTTATTCTTCTCCAAAGAAACCATCTGATCTTCCATGGCCTCCTTCCAGTAAGGTACATCTTTCATGCCCATAGCCTCTATCATAGTTATAGGCTCGTCAGTGTTAGTAAGCAAGCTAAAAGCACAACTAGAGTCAAGCAATGAATAACCAAACCTATCAGGTTGCTTCCTAATTCATATAGACCTCCTCAAAAGCTAAGGTTGAGGTTCTACTTCTTCTTCTGAGCTTTTAGAGCTGCTAGAGGTCTCCTCATCATAAGGTCTTACAGGGTCTGTCGGTTCAGTCTTCTTAGGGGTAGAAGGAAACTGAACCATATCCTCTTTCTTTTTTGTTTCTTCTAGCTATAGAACAATAGAAGAAGGTGTTAGCTCTCTAAAAATAGCACTTCTGCTATACAACACTTTTTCACCCACAGGATCCCAAAGCTTGTATCCTTTCACACTGACAGCATAGCCAATGAAAATACACTTGATAGCCTTGTTCTCCAATTTAGACCATTTCTCCTTAGGCACATGTGCATATGCCTCACAACCAAAAACACAAAGATGTCTATCTGAAGGCTTCTTACCAGACCACACCTCCATAGGTGTCTTACTAACAAGACCTGATGGAGGAGACCTATTTACCGGGTAGAAAGCAGTGGCTACAGCTTCAGCTCAAAAATTTTATTTGAGGCTTGCTCCACTAAGCATACTCCTAGCCTTCTCCATCAGTTTCCTGTTCATCCTCTCTGCAACTCCATTTTGTTGTGGGGTGTATGGAGTTGTCTTATGTCTTTCAATCCCTTGCTCTTTATAGAACTTATCAAACTCTGCTGAACAAAACTCACCACCATTGTCAGTCTTCAAACGCTTAATCTTTTTACTAGTTTGATTCTCAACAAAAGCTTTAAACTCTTTGAACTGACTAAAGACTTTAGACTTTCTTCTAAGAAAATAAATCCATGTCCTTCTACTATAATCATCTATGAAAGATACAAAATATATAGATTTGGAAATCGAAGGAACACTAACAGGACCAAACACATCAGAATGAATAAGGTCCAACACACTAGAAGACTTGTGAGAACTAGAGTAAAACTAAACATGGTTTTGTTTTCCATATATACAATGTTCGCAAAAGTCAAACTCAAGATTACAATCATTTAACCGCTCAACAAGGTTTTTTATTTTTCAGGTTTCTAAGACCCTTCTCACCAGTGTGGCCAAATCTCTTATGCCATAACATTATCTTTTCAGCAGGAAGCTTAACTTCCAAAGCATGAGCATCCTTGGGTACCCAAAATGCACTACCATCAGAATTTGTTACAACAGACTTTTTCAATGCCGGTTCCAATGGTGGGGATGAATTGACTACAACTCTTTTCTTCAAGTCAGAAGAACTATTGCACTGTGAAGTACATGCCTCTAGCTGAAACAGAGTACCTCTCTGAGTACCCTTGGCAAGCACCATAGATCATGTAGTCATCTTGCATCTGTCCTTCGAAAAGACAACATGTACAACTACAACTTACTTATAGAAAGTAGGTTCCATGCCAAAACTAAGATGTGCATGACCCCAGTGATCCCCTTCACTCGTCCATCAAGGAATTAGATTGAGACTCTTCCATGACCAACAATCTTCAGATGAGAATAGTCACCCAGGTACACTCTTCCACCATCAAACTCTTCATACTTTGTAAACCATCTTCAATGTGAGCTCATGTGGAATGATGCACTAGAATCAATCAACCACAAATCATCAGATGCATGGGTGGCTAGGGCTGCAATGAAGGCATCACCATCATCTTGTGACTTGTCAGAATCTAAGTCTGGGACATTCTTCTTCTTTTTCTTTTCTTCTTTGCATTCCTCTCGAAAATGCCCAATTTTTTGACAATTCCAACAGAGAGCCTTGGACTTTCTAGGAGATTTGGATCTCCCACAAGATTTGGATCTACCCTTCTCAACTTTCTTTTCCTTCTTTTTCCCTTTCTCCTTGGGTCTTCCACGAACCATAAGAGCTTCTTTGGCTACTTTAGAGGACTTTCTCCTCATTTGTTCAGATAACAACAAAGATAACATTTCAACCATTTTGAAAGTGGATGTGGTACTCCCAATAGCCATAACAAGATGATCCCATGAGTTTGGTAAAGAACAAAGCAAGGTCATACAATGATCCTCCTCCTCCATCTTCACACCAATGAAAGTCAACTATGCAACTAACATGTTGAGAGCATTCAAGTGATATGCAATAGACCCTCCATCCTCCATCCTCAGAGAATACAACTTCTTTCTTAAGGAAATCTTGTTCATCAAGGATTTGGCCTAATAAACATCTCCCAGCTTCTTCCAAAGATCTTTCATGGTCTTCTCCTCATGGACATTTAACGGGATAGAATCAACTAGACTGAGTCTTTTGAGACCCTTAGCCTTCTGATCTTTGAGATCCCAATCAGCTTGTGCCATTGCAGTTGCTTTTACACCAGAAACAGTTTCCCATAGGTCTCAATCAACAAGCATGTCTTCCATCTTAAGTTTCCATAACTCAAAATTTGTGCTGTTAAACTTCTCCACCTCTAATCTTTCAGATGTGTCTGCCATCTCTTTTCCTGCAAAAAGATTACAGAATATTCTATACATACTCCCACTCAATCTAAGATGAGCTCAAAAAACCCCTACCCAACAACTAGGACCAAAGGTTATCAAGTTCTGATACCAACTGAAAGGAAGCTAGGTGTGCAGAAATTACTTCCTACACTAATCTAATGAGGAGAGATGTGTGCAAATTCTTTTTAACCTTTACAATTACAGTGTTATTAACCCAATAATGGAGATATTGCAGCAATACACATACACATCAAAGTAGATAGAAGAGAGAGAGAGACAAGATATACATGGGGAAAACCCTTATAGGTGAAAAACTCCACACTCCAAAACACATCTCAAATGTATTACAGTAAACAATCAAGGTTACAATACAGTTACAAAGCCAATGCTCTTGTAGGAGTCTTCAACACTCGTATCTAGAGATATTTTGGCAGCATAACAGTACCTGTCAATCACATAATACATCTCCTCTCCAAGCACCTATTTAAATAGAAGTTACAAGGAAAAAATGAACCTTTCTTGGAATGGACGTCCAACTTCGCCTCATGGCCCAAAACCCATGCTGAGGGACACTTGTCCAACATTGTAGCATGGTCATGACACTTTTCATATCACCCCATCCCAATATGGGTGCCTAATCCCAAGATAGGCAATGACAGATGCTCTTACACATCTTACGGTTGTCATAGAATCCATCATACTGATAGTACATATAGTTGTAAGAGAATCTATCATACACTGACTAAAAATAGCATATTCCTCTTACAACATATCATAACCCACCTTGGGCACCCAAAGATGCCTTCCTCAAAGATGCTCTTTGACACTTGTCTTCACCTGTCATAGTATCTTCTATTTCTGACTCTTATGCGTCATAGATTTTGTCATAGGAATCTGTCATAATCATTTTGGTCAAGATTCACTTACACACTAGTCAAGATGCCAACACATTGAAAAAACCTCTACCACACAAAGGGGACACCTATCTCCTCATGTGAGGACAAAATTACGAAAAATGACGAAACATGACTTGCATCCAAAATACATTAATAGGCAATAAATAAATACATACAATTAATTAATATAAGGAATTACCAAGGTTGAGACACCTTAATTCCCAATAGAAAGCTCTAATGAAGTTGAAACAAATTTTGTGAGAAGACTGAAGAAAGGCACTGGGAAATACAAAGGTAAGTTACCCTTCAAATGTTTCAAATGTGAAAAGGTTGGTTACTTTGCTTCTAAATGTCCTTTTAAGGAATCAAGAGGTAGTTACAAGAGACACAAGTTCAAATGAAATTTGTATTCCATAGAGAGCAATTATTCTTTAGAAGATGAGGATCATGATGATTCAAATGATGAAACACTTTTCATGGATTTGAATGTTGGTGATAAAATGGGTGATGTTGAATATTGTGAGAAGACTGATGCCTTGCAAACAAACTAGAACAATGAAAGATCAATGGTTGTATGGACCACCTTTCATGCAAAAGAAGAATCCAAGGCTTGGGTAATTGACAATGGATACTCAAATCATATGACTGGTGACAAGGAGAAGTTTATCAGCCTTGAAACGTGGGATGGTGGTGTTGTCAAGTTTGGTGGTGATGAGACATCATAGATATCATAGATCTGTAGAAAAGGTGCTATAACTATTGA
This sequence comes from Cunninghamia lanceolata, assembly GCA_027924645.1. NCBI lineage: Eukaryota > Viridiplantae > Streptophyta > Pinopsida > Cupressales > Cupressaceae > Cunninghamia > Cunninghamia lanceolata. The sequence goes on along the minus strand of BSBN01000377.1, from coordinate 23,450,472 downwards.
TGGGAAGAACAGGACTGAGGATGTTCTCTATGTCAAAGGGCTAAAACACAATTTTCTTAGTGTCAGTTAGATGTGCAACAAGGGGTATAATCTCACCTTTCATGCCAAGGGTTGTTAAATCAGGAAGGCAAGGTCTGGAAAACTAGTTGCAAAAGGTATAAAGACATATGGTGACATCTATCATGTGAAGGAGGTAAATAGAAGAACATATTTTTTGGCCCAATCCAGTTAATGTTGGCTATGGCACAAGAGAATGGGACACAACAATTTTAATAAGATGGTAAAGATTAGTTCTACTCATGCAGTAATAGATATGCCTAAGATAATCAAGCCTACAAATGCAATATGCAAGAAATGTCAAATGGGAAAGCAGTCAAAGACAAACTTAAAAAGCAAGGAGTATTCTTCTTCAAAGTTGTTGGAGCTGATTCACACTGATCTATGTGGCCCTACAAGAGTAAAGGGTTAACAAGGTGAGAGGTGTTTCATGTTTCTTATTGATGATTATTTTAGAATGACTTGGGTTACTTTCTTAAGAGAAAAATCATATGCCCTTAATAAATTTAAAGTGTTCAAAGCTATGGTTGAGAATGAAGTAGATGCCAAGATCAAATGTTTGAGGTCTAATAGAGGAGGTGAGTTTACTTCAAATGAATTTAAAATTTTTTATGAAGATAATGGTATTAGGAGGCATATGTCAGCCCCGAGGACCCCTCAGCAAAATGGGGTAGTGTAAAGAAAGAATAGGACTATGCAAGAGATGTCTAGGGTAATGTTGAAAGATGCAAATCTTCCTAATATGTACTGAAAGGATGCAGTTCATACTACTTTCTATCTAATTAACAGAGTGCAACTGAGGGTCAACAACCTAAGACCTATTATGAGCTATGGTATGGAAGACCTCCCAAAGTTAGATACTTCAGGAGCTTTGGCAGTAAATGCTATATCAGAAGAGATGAAGAAGACCTAAGAAAGTTTGATTCAAGAAGTAATGAAGGAATCTTTCTTGGCTACTCAACTAGAAGCAAGGCTTATAGATGCTACAAAAAGAGGTTGGGAAAGATGATTGAAAGCACAAATGTCAAGGTAGATGAAGACTTGTATTAGATCTCACATGAATTAGAGGAATTTGAATCTGATATCTTTCAATGAATTGTAGATGAAGAAGAAGAAGTGAAAAAAGAAAAGTAACAAGAACCAAAGAAGATGCCAAAGACTCCACCAAAGTATGTTCAGAAGAACCATTCAGCATATTATATCATTGGAGATAAGGATGAAGGTGTACAGACAAGGAGAAGGCTTTTTAAGACACAAGATCAATTGAACTTGTGTTTATTATCAAAGGTGGAACCTAAAAACTTTGCTGATGCCAACAAAGATGATGGATGGATAAAATCCATGGAAGAAGAACTGAATCGAATTAAGAAGAATCAGAAATTGGAATTGGTTCCTCAACCAGAAAATAAGAATGTTATAGGAACAAAATGGGTGTTCCAGAACAAACTGAATGAAGAAGGTGAAGCTATAAGGAACAAGGCAAGACTGGTATACAAAGAATACACACAAGTTGAAGGTATTGATTTTCAGAATACTTTTGCTCTAGTAGCAAGGATGGAGGCAATCCAAATGTTCCTTGCTCTTGCTACTCATAATAACTTCAAGGTATATCAGATGGATGTTAAGTCAACATTTCTGAATGGTGATCTAGAGGAAGATGTTTACATTGAACAACCAAATAGTTTCCATATATCAAAAGATCTAGACATGGTGTGTAGGCTCAAGAAGGATCTATATGGTCTTAAGCAAGCACCTAGAGCTTGGTATGCTAGGTTGGGCAAGTACTTACTTTTGCAAGGCTTCAAGAAAGGAACTACAGATAGCAATCTTTACATCAAGGAAGAAGGAGACATGATATGGATAGTTGTAGTATACGTTGATGACATCATCTTTGGTGGAGATGATGATATGTGTAAGAGGTTTGTAGAGGAGATGCAAAAAGAGTTTGAGATGTCTATGATTGGTGAGATGTCTTTCTTCCTTGGACTTCAAATTACCCAGCTAGATGGTGGTATCTTTATTTGTCAAGCTATGTATGTAAAAGAGTTGTTGAAGAAGTTTGGTATGGAGGATTCAAAACTAGTGAGTACTCACATGATGTCACATGAGAAAAGATGATGAGACCCTGGAGGTGGATCAGACTGTCTATAGATCTATGATTGGAGGACTGCTATACTTGATTTCTTATAGATCTAATATTATACATGCAATATGTGTTATTGCTAGATATTAAGATAACCCCAAGCAAACACATGAGAAGGAAGTGAAAAGGATATTTAGATACTTGAAAGGAACTCTAGACAATGGCCTATGGTATCCAAGAGGTAATGCCTTTGATTTAATTTCTTACATTGATGCTGACTGGGTTGGTTGTGTTGATAGAAGTACAAGTGGCAGTGCTTTATTTTTAGGAAGTAGATTGGTTTCATGGTAGAACAAGAAGCATGATTTAGTGTCCTTATCTACTGCAGAGGCAGAGTACATTTCAGTAACATCCTACTAGACACAAGTGTTGTGGATGAAGCAAACCCTAAAGGATATCAAGGTATTGTATGATAAGCCTATTCCTATCTTGTGTGATAATACAAGTGCTATCAATATTTCCAAGAATCCAGTGATGCATTCTAGAACCAAGCATATAGCAATCAGGTATCACTTTTTGAGAGAGAAGGTCGTATATAAGGAAGTGAAGTTGGAATATGTTCCAACAAATGATCAGATAGTAGATATTTTCATAAAGGATCTTACAAAGGATACTTTTGAGGATCTCTGGTAGAGGTTAGGGGTAATTTCCCCTCCTTGCTAGATGCATAGTGGTGCATCTATCCAGGGAGAGTTCATATTATATCTTGTTCCTAGACTGATGGTGGCTACCTCTCAGGGGGAGTAGGTAGCGGTTGCTAGTGATAGGGGGAGTTTTCTTGCTACAAGAAGAAGTCATGCCCTAAGAAAGAATGTGCAGGTATGTGATCTCTAATGAGTAGGTAGTGGTTGCCCTTTGTCCTTGATGTCAAAGGGGGAGAGAAGCAAAAGATGTGTTTCCATCAATGCCAAAGGGGGAGATTGTTACACATATGGTTCCTAAGGTTGTCATTGATGTCAACACTATCATGGTGGTGTGATGGTGTTCATGGTAAAATGTCATGTCCCATCCAACAAGAGAAGGGAGAAGATATAGTTCATATAAATATGGAAATTAGAAGCACAAAGATGATAAGATGTATTACTGATGTTACTAATGGCCTGAAGCATGTATGTTCCAAGTTCCACAATGATTGGATTATCAGAAGAGTGTTTTGTTCTTGACTATTTGAAGATAGTGTTGTCTCTATGAAAGTGTTTTGCATATGACAATGGAATGCTCCACATTCCTCTGCATTTGCAAATATGGCCATGTAGTTCTAGAATTATGTTTAGGGTACACTAAAGGTGATAATTCCAAGATTTTAGATCATTTGTCTTTTTGCTAAGAAAGTTATGGATGATAGAGTATCGGCATGTGTTCTGGCAGAGTAAGCTAGTGTTGAAGGCATGTTGGAATGCTCTGCATTGCTTCAAAAATGAATGATTGCCCTTGAGGATTTAAGGACATGTTTATCGATGTATATTACATGATTCTTTGTAGTTTCAATGTTCTTAGTGGTCTATAGATAAGTTTTTCAAATGACAACATGTTGCAGTGTGTTTCAGATGACAGATTGTTCTTAGAGTTCATGATCGTAGATGTGTGGTACAAATTCTTTGATGTGTGGAGATAAAGGAGTTTTCAGGGATGTTGCATGAGTCCTTTTCACTCATCTAGAAAATTTTCATGAAGATCTTTCTTGTTTCTAGTACCGTACAAGGTTTTCAAGTTGATGTGGTCGTTATGCTTCAAGGTTCATGTGTTTTTGCTTAAAACTATCCTATTTTTGAATGAGCAGAGTGTGAAGATGTAATTCCTTGGTGTTTGAAGATGAGAAGGATGTTTTGGACCTAGTTAAGAAAGTATTGGTGTCTGGAAGGCATGGATCTTCTTTTGGTGTAATGTATGGTTTTACTTAGGACCTATCTTTTACATGTTTCATGTTGTGCATTGTCTAGCCGACTTGTAATTGTATTTTTCATGTTATATCTAGTCGACAAGCAATGTAATCAATGTAACATCTTGTATAAATTGTAAATCAAATTGAGTGAGGCGAGGTGTGATTGTAAGTTGATTGAAAAAGTTTGCAAGAAGATAAGGAGTAGAATGAATACATTTTTATGTGTGATTGAATGAGAATGAATAGAAGTTGTATATGATGTGGTGATTCATCTTGAAGATAGATTTGTGATAGTGATCAAGTTTAGAGTATGCCTAACCGATCTGATCATCAGAAGAAAGTGTGAAGAGGTAGAATTGCAATAATCAAAGGTGTGATTTTCAATGTTAGTTTTTAGATAGTAGAAGGACTGTCATACTATAATCTTTTGTAAGTGTGTTCTCAAATAGTAGAAGGACTATCATACTATAATCTTTTGTAAGTGTGTTCTCAATTCAGGGAGTAGTATCTTCCTTAGGTGTAACCCTAAAACAAAGTCTTCAAGGAGTATTAGCTTCCCTGGGAGTGACCCTAAATCAAAGTTTTTAGGAAGTAGTAGCTTCCTTGGGTTGTAGCCCTAAAACAAAGTTGTTATTTGAGATTCATATCTTGTGAGTTAATCCTCATCGTAGTTTTTTCCTTCTTGGATTTTCCATGTATATCTAGTTTTATGTGTTGATGTTCATTGTGTTAATCTTCCATGCTTATGTTAATACTATGATACGTAAGTTTTAATCTACTCTAGATAAGTTGAAGTTGTTAAAATTGAAGATTGTTTAGATACTGATTCACCCCCTCTTAGTATCTTGGTGTGTTCAACAACATGGATAATAGAAAAAGACAATGAAGAGGGACATACATCATGTTGGAATTTAAATAAGTTAATGACAATGGAATTTGAATGGATAAAGAAGCATTACTATAAAATTTGGGCTGATTTCTAGAATTTTGTAAAAATGGGTGCTCATGTCTAGGGCTTGTCCATGACTAGGCACTATTGTCCACTTGGGGTCCTTGTGTCTCAAGTGAACTTTAGGGTTTGTGCACTATTGGTGATAGATTTGGAAGCACAAGAATTGAGGGAAAATATACTTTGGAAAGGGGGAAAGAGGAAATCCTCACACTCATAGATAAGTGCTTCACATTGAGCCACTTGAGCATTCAAGCCTTATGACTATGACTACCACTTATTAGATATAGATAAAAATGTGAAATTTTTTGTCCTAGTAATTTTCCTAGTACCTAAGAATCTTGAAACAATAGGGAACACGCACATCAATAGATGCCTTTAAATAACTATGTGAAAACCAAAAAAGAAATATAGCTTTCTCTTCTATTCTACACATAATATTCTAATAATTAAACACACTACCACAATAAATGATGTAGATCATGAAACTAATTTAAAATCTAGCCTAGCTTATTCTAATTGGTAAAGGAAAAGGGATAGAAGGAGGATAAGGGTTAGGAGGGTGGTGATATGACTCTAATAATTTTCTAGACCGTGTTCCAAGTTTTGGTGTCTATGGACCCTTGGTTAGGGTTTGGTAATCAAGGTGTTGAAAATTTCTCATCCCTAAGGTGTAAAACCTTGAACCCTTGTGTCTCTTACAAAGCACCGTAATGACTTTTGTTTTAATTGAGAGTTGACCATCTATTGCTTGCACGGATCTTTGGGTTGCATCTAGATGTCTAGGAGTGTCATTCTTTTTACAGGCCCCTCCTTTGGTTCACCGCTTATTACTTGTGCCTAATATTTCATTAATATGCCTAAGTTTGATTCACGGCCCCTTCCTGCCTAGTAGAGTGAATGTTGTTTTAAAAGGGGGATCATGTGGCTTTTTACTTTTCAACTTGTGGCTCATTAAAGATCATTCCACGTGTTGGCCCAATGTATCTTCTATTTCAAATCAAAGGAAAGACTCTCCCAAGATTGTGCTAGTGGTCCATGTGTCTGCTTGGCACAAGTTCTAGGCAAAGCTAACATAAGTTTCCTCCCGAGTTGCACCATTGCTCCACATGTCCTGGCCTATCTTCCATTCAGGAAAGGTATGTTTTTGCTACATTATATATGGAGGCCAAAGAATGTGCCAAGTGTCAAAAGGATGTGCTATTGCTCTGTGTTGTATAATGGGACTCGCTGGTCTTGGGATCTTCATATCCAATTCACCTTCATACTCGTGGTGGTATGAGAGTCAGCCATGTAGACTTTCTAGACTCTCTCTATGATGGTGTATCTATACTAGCAGTCCATGTGGAGTTCTCTCATTGGTTCGTGCCTTATTTTTCATGGTAACGGGGATTGACATCTCAATAGACTTGTATATGACATTGATGTGGGCATTTTGTGATGCAATCAACAACTCATCTACAAAATGTTGAACTGTGTGATGGTATGTAGGGATCAGTGACCCAATATAGTGGTGGACTTTTTCATACTATGTTGAGTATCCTTTGTCTCCATTGTACAAGGGGGATATGCTAGTGAGAAGATTGATGAGATGCAGAATTAGCTCTTGGAATTTGAATCCTAGCTTGAGGGGATATTTGTTGATGATTATTTTGAGACAGTCATAACAATTAGTTAAAATTCACATAAAATGAACCAAAACTGACTTCAAAAATATGAAGGAATTGGTTAAAATTCACTTAATCCCAAGTTTAATATGGTCAGGTCTTGACCTGTTGGGCAAATTCAATCAGTCAATGTGAAGCTGTAATGTTCAAGGGGCCTTACGTAGTTTAGGGTTTCCCGTTGGTTAACTGGACTCAAACTTATGCAAAAGATCATAAAAATTAGCACGTTGTTCATTATTTTTGCATAAGAAAGTTGTTGTGCTGCAAAGCTTTAATGGTTTTTTTTCTTTAATTATTGTAGCTTTCTCTTCTTAAATATTATGAAAACTGTCTACTTTCAACTCTGTTATGCATGTTTCTTTCAAATATGAGACAATTTCCTTTAAATTTCTACGTTTTAAGTTAAGTATTTTCAGATGGGTTGGGAAAAATTAGAGAGATCTAATCTAAACCTCTTTCAAATCTACCAAAGGATCTAATTGTTCTGTTATGCACTATATAAATCATACAGTAATTTGATCAAATCCACAGACAAAACCTTAAATGTAAGTTCTGAGCATTTTCACAAACATACACTTAAGATTGCAAGCTCTAAGAGAAAATGTTTCAAACACAATGAAGAGAAAGAAAACACTCAGAAGATAGATGCAGAATTCTAGATTCAATTGTATTAGAAACAGACAGTCATATAAGATTTACAATGTCTGAATGACTCTTAGCTTCACTGATCAAACTACAGAAAACTTACAAGCTTTACATATATAGTAAGGAAGCTAGATGTTCCACGCATTCCTTATTGCAGACATACGTGACTTCCTTCTTCTACTTCTAAGCTAAAGGGTCCCTCTTAAAAAATGCTAAAACTAGTTACGAGTGCTGGTTATCCTCTAAAAATCCCTATGTAACCTTATTATAGTGTACCAAGGCACAATATATAGACTTCTACTGTCCTCAATACAGCTCAAAACCCCTGATTAAGCAATGGTTCAAACCTCTGGTTACAACAATAAATGCTGGAGAACAAATCCCCAGAAATATCTCTGAGCATGCCTATAATCTAGATGAAATATGCCCTTCTGGAAACCCTAGCAGCTTAATAATAACTTCTGTTGCCTGCTACAATGATGTCTTCATCTGCATTTTGTCCTCATCAATGAAGACCCTTGACTTCCTCACCCTTCATCCTTATCTTCCTCTGCTCCTAAAATCAGATTTCCTTCTCCATGATGGCACCGCCATTCAAATCTCCATCCTTATGTTCACCTGTACGCCGCCACTGTGTTGGCAACTCCGTTTCCTCAGCTAATCCAACAATCTTTTCAAGTCCGTGACTTGTATGTAGACGCTTGTATATTTGCCTTGTATGTAAAAACATACAAATGCCAAACATACAACAATTTAACTCCTTTTCATGGTGCTTTCAGGTTCGTGGCCTGCACATTGCAAATGTATATATCAAATGTATGTTTAAATATACAAGCTAGAAATATACAATTAATTAACATTGCTTAATAACTTTTTGGTTCCGGTCCTTATATAAATGCATTGTATGTTACGACCCACTAAACATACAAAGGCAAGATATATGCGACGGATTTAAACATTTATTCATTTCAACCCTTAACTATTTCGGGTCCACCTTGTATGTACAAACATAACATTTGGCAAATGGATATAAGGCAAAAGGACATACAAAAGACTTTGCATATGAACCCGACCATAAAATGACTAAGTATAAAACGACCTTTGCACATACAAAGGACTTTGTATATGCAAAGCGATATACAAACCTGAATGTACATTTTACCAAAATGATCATAACTTGCAAAATATGGTGAATTTTAAGATGGTTCAAAAAGCAACCCTAGCTCATTTTTGACAAGGAATCCAACCATACTATGCACTAGTACTGAAAATGCATTTTTCTCTATTTTTAACAAGGTTCACAATTTTAACCCCTTTTCCCTTTACCACCAGGCAAAACAACACACACAAGCAAAAAGCAAAAAGCCACAGCAGGGGTCCTCATTTTGCTATGGAGTAAAATGGGGCATGTTGTGAACATCACAACAACTAGCAACCAAACAAAATAATTAAATTCAAAGAATTCGAGAAAACTAAATGAAATAAATCCATAACTTCCAACTATCTTTCTTATAAATTATAATTCAACTTGAGACCTAAGGTATTCAATAAGGGTGCATGAATTTTCATTTTCAGTTTAAGTGTGTGCACATGATTAATTATCCTCATCTTGAAGATCAATTGAACAAACCAGTGACTGACATTAGCCTATGTAGTTGAGGATATTCCCTCATAGCTAATCGGATAGAGCCTTGCTGCTAGCAAGCGTCTATAGCCCCAACAAGGTTATCGTTACAATTCTCCTAAGTAGAGCCCTACTGCCAGCAAGCGTCTATAGCCCCGGTAGAGTTACTTATATGGCTTAATCTAGATTTTTAGTATAATTTGCTTTATTATATTTTTATATTTTATATTTTATTGATTTTAATATTTGGTAGACATTTCACAAGATATAGCAATTTGTAACTTTATGATGCAAGGAACGAGCACTTGCTGAAATTAAGCTGAGAATTGTAATGGTAGCAAGGGTGACCTTAGATTTTTCACCTAATATCTACAATGGTAGGTTCAACAAACCCAAGGATTTTAGGTGTGTCATCATGAGAAACCTTCCTCGAATTCTCAATCACTATTATTGAATACAAAATTTCAGAAGCTAAGCAACTCTCTACATTCATGGCAGTCACAAAAAATTATGCATAAATTGCAAATGATTAACCTGAATATTCTAAATTTTATACTGTTTTCAATGGTTATTAGTTTGCTCCTTATACTCTAAAGTAAAACAAAAATCCCTGCTGAGGAGATAACAAACAAACAAACAAACAAACTGCACAAGGGAAACAAAAGACAAAGCAAAAGAGACTGTACAAGCAAAAGAACAGAAATGAAACAACAAATAGAAAGAAACAAAAAACAAAACTATACAAACAACTAACCTACAAAAGCAAACAACAAGAGAAAACTGCACACTACTCACACTATATTACACAATAAATGGACTGCCCTTTACCTCAAGTCTAGAAGTAGTGTTTCAAATGTTGGCCATTAACTGGTAATGGCACATCTTCCTCTGTCAAGGTCTTAAGTCTAAATGTGTTGTCTCCTATTATTTCTGAGACTTGCAATGGACCTAACCATAGTTTATCAAATTTCCCATGGCTCCCTTTCTTTTCATGTGCTTTGTCCCAGCACAGCACTAAGTCTGATATCCTAAATGTTTTGACTCTTGCCCTCCTATCAAACCACCTCTTAACTACTACTTGGTGTTTTGCAAATTTTTTGAAGGCTTGACCTCTTTTCTCATCTAATTGTAGCATTTGTACTACCCTGGCTTCTCTTTGGTTATCAAAGCCTAAATACTCATTGGCAAACCTCTAGATTGGTATTCTCAGATTTACTAGAAGTATGGGATCAGTCCCATAAACTAAATGATAAGGTGCACTGTCTAAGGCTGTTTTGAACTTGGTCCTATCTACCCATAATGCATATTTTAACAAGGTGTTCCACTCTCTAGGACTCTTTGCAATTAGCTTTTTGATTATATCTAATAAAATTTTGTTCGTAGACTCAGCTAATCCATTACCTTAAGGGTAATAATTTGAAGAAAACTTTAAAACAATCCCGTATTCAAATGTCCATTTAGAAAACTTTAAAGAAGAGAAAGCAGGGCCGTTGTCACATACCAATGAATAGGGAGTTCCAAACCTGGTGATGATGTTTTCTTCAAGAAACTTGATAACTACCTCAGTTGTGGAGAATTTGCAGCATGTGGCCTCAGTCCACCTTGTACAGTAGTCAGTCACCGTTAGTATGAACTTGTGTCCTGTAGAAGATGGAGGATTGATGACTCTAATGAAATCCAGGCCCCATTGTGCAAATGGTCTTGATTCAATCACAAGTTGTAGTGGATTGGCTTGATTTCTTCCCTTGTCTACTACAGTTTGACAGGTGTGGTAACTCTTGATGTGACTCTATGTATCTTTGAACATTGTGGGCCAGTAGTAGCCTGCCCTCAATATTTTGTGTGTTGTAGCTAGATGGGAACCATGACCTGTTCTGTATTTGTCATGCAGTTCTGTCAACACCTTATCTGCTTCATCTCTATTTAGACATCTCAAATAAATTCCATCATGGTTCTTCCTAAATAGAAGACCTCCTTGTACCATATATTTCTATGCTTTAATCTTCAAAGCTCTCCTCTGAGAAGCTTTCATCCTATTTGGGTACTTTCCAGGTATTAGAAAAGTTTTTAAATCGCCATACCAGTCTGATGTGTCATGGGAATTCAGCACATACTGATGTTTTATCAAATCTGGTTCTGTGTTCACTATCGTTTGCACTAACGCTTGTCCTTTGACCAGCTTCATGGGAATGATTTCCATGTCGAATTCTTGCAGCGTGGTGATCCACTTGGCTCTCTTTTCTCTAGGTTTGTTCTGCATCAACAGCATCTTCACTACTGTGTTGGGCACTATGGCTTTGACCTGGCTGTGCAAAATATAATGTCTGAATTTCTTCATAGCCCTTATTAATGCAAATGCTTATCTTTCAGTATCCAGTTATCTCAGTTGTTCATCCTTCAGAGGCACGCTCATAAATGCATGGGTCTTTCTTCATTATCGACACCTTTCTGCGTCAAGGCAGCCACAACTGAATGGGAGGATGCAAAGGAGTAGATATAAAATGGCTTTGTGTAGTCTGGGCTTGCCAATACAGGGGCGTCAGAAATAGCCCTCTTAATATCCTCAAATATAGCCCTAGCCATAGGCGTCCACTCCATTTGCGCATCTTTTTTCAACATGGCATTTAATGGCTGCACGATTTCTGCAAAACTCGTCATAAACTTCCGAACAAAGTTAATCTTACCAAAAAATGATTTTAACTCTTTCCTACTATTTGGTATTTGTAAATTTTTTATTGATTCTATTCTATCTGGGTCAATCGATATTCCATCTTTAGAAATGACATGCCCTAGTAACTTACCTTCAGTTACCCCAAATGAACATTTCTTAGGATTAAGGGAAATTACGTACCTCTCACATCACTTAAGTATTTCCTGAGATCCTCAGCGTGAGTGGATGCATCCTTGGAATTCACAGTTAGATCGTCCATATACACAACAATGCACTTACTTGATAACCCATGGAATGCAATGTCCATGGCTCTCTGAAAATTGGCACCTGCATTGATCAGACCAAAAGGCATTCTCCTATATGCATAATTACCCCATTTACAAGTGAAGGTGGTTTTTAATCTGTCATCTCTATCAATTAAAACTTGGTTATAGCCCAAAAAACCATCTAAGAAAGACATCATCTTTGCCTCATTTACTGCTTGCAGCACTTCGTCTATTGGAGGCAGAGGATAATTATCCTTTTCAGATGCTTTGTTCAAATTTCTAAAATCTACGCATAATCTGATGTGTCCATTTTTCTTCCTTACTGGTACTAGGTTAGTTACCCAGACTGAATGTCTAACTGGGAAAATTATTCCAGCAGACAACAATTTTTTAACTTCCTCAAAGATTAAAGGCTCTAGAATGGCGTTCACAGGCCTTTATTTTTGCCTGAATGGTTTAACTTCTGGTCTCAAAGGTATCACATGGGTTATGATGGACGTATCATAGGTTTTCAAATCTTCATATGTCCATGCTATTACATGTTTATAATCTTTCAGAGCATCAATAATTTCTTTTCTTACTTTCTCAGAGCAAGCCCTTCCGATCGGCACATTTTGTGGATTTTGCTCTGTCCCTAAGTTGTATAATTCACACTTACCCACTTCTATTTTGGGCAAGTCTTTCTATCTCATTACTCCATCGAAGTCAAAAATATGTTCTAATTCAATTAACCCTTTGGGTAAGGGGGTTTCTCTTCAAATTGATTATATCCTCTTCGTCCCATGTTGTCTCAGGTCTTTCTTGTTCGTCAATGATTTGTGCCTCAAATACCTCATTGCAGGTCAGAAAGTCAATGATTTGTTGATCCCTTCCAAATACCTGAAAGTGTGTAACATTGTCTGGGATACTAGGAACATTAACTAATTCTACAGCAAATCATCTCAAACCTGACAGTGTTAAGGGTTCTAATGTGCTAGCAGCAACTGCTAGTGCATTCGGCCTGTGGTTCAGCTCTCTAGGGATGTGCTCTATGTTGAAATCATCAAATGAATCTATTAAACCCCATACTCTATGTCTCTAACAAATCATTTTCTTGTAATTGCAAGCATATAGTTTCCTTACTTGTCTGACTACTAGTTCAGAGTCTGAAAATACCCTGATTATTTTCACTTTCTTCTTGATGGCCATGACAAGTCCCAAAATTAAGGCCTCATATTCAGCAGTATTGTTAGTACAGGAAAACTGTAGTCTATATGTTGCTAGGTATGACTTACCCTGAGGATCTATGAGTTTAACACCTGCACCCACACCCTGTTTTGATTTGGACCCGTCACATTTTAGTGTCCATATGCCATCTTTACTTTTCTGACCTTTTACCTTGGCATGCTTTGTCTCTTCTATTACTTGTGAGGTGTTGGTATGTTTATTCATGGGTATTTCCATTTGGTCAATTTGCATATGTGTATTTTCAGCTTGCAAATCAGAAAGACAACTACCCTTGTCCTTTACTCTTTCTCCAAAATTTGAAATCAGAGCATCTACATTACTCTGAACGTATCTCTGTGTTTGATCAGGATTCACATTTTCCTCTTGTAATTCTACCCCCTTCGTGCATTTTTTGTATTCATATTCAATGATGTCCTTGCACATTTCACAACTCTCCTCAGAATGTGGCCTATCATGAACTCTACATCTATCCTTATATAGTTTACATTGGACTGGCAGATTTTGTTTAATGCACTCTTCCACCTCTTGTCTAAAGGCATGACCAAACTTGTCCATTGCACTGTTTTCTTCATCTGAAGAATTTCCATCAGAGTCAATGAATGATGCTGTCTCCTTGCTTACACGTTTTCCTCTAATGTTTAACATCATGATCTCTTCAATTTGTACCCCATTGTTAGTAATCCTATAAACACCAGGTTCAACAGCAGCATATAGTATTTCATTTGTTCGATTATACTCTATTATCATATGTTTCATCCTGGGTTCTGCCTCTATTCTAATCTGGTTTGGGACACCTCTCCAAGGTAGCCACATGCAAAAAGTCAGTGGCCATATATCCATTTAATGTCTTGGACCAATCCCTACTTAACAACATTCCATAATTCACGGGTATGTCCACTATTTGAATGTCAATGAATTGGCTTACCCTAGGGTCTGAAGCTAATTGCATCTAAATGTTCATCAATTCTCCTATCACACAAACCTCAGTTTTATCTAATTGTGTGACAACCTTGGCAGATTTGGTGGAAGTCAGCCTGAGAGTTTTACATATCCCTAAGGGCATTACGTTGGTTGAGGCACCAGAGTCCACCATGCAATTATGTATGTTCTTCCCACACAATCTAACAGTTAATAAGGAAGGAGGAGCATCCTTCTTATCAGCATACATCACTACATTTGTATTGGAAGGCAGCTCAACCTTCTTACTTTTCTCTCTAGGCGGTGAATTTCTATTAGGAACAGCTATATCAGCAATAACCTCATCTATCATGGATACATCCAGAGATTTTATAAAAGCATTTCTGATCCCTAGAGTTTTCAATAATTCATTCAGAGGTATACTAACCTTTATTTTCTTTATTTCTTCTGACAAGTAACTCATTAATCTTGTTGTCTCTACTATTTCAGCTTTACTTGTTTGGGCCTTTTGTACTATTGTTCCACTGTTTGCATGATGATTAGCTTTAAGTATTGCAGGATTGTTGCTAGCATTCTGATCTGGGGGTGTATTGAAGTTGTTAGGAGGAATAGAAGTGGTGAAAGGTCCTCCTGGCCTAGTATTGTTCCTTAAATTATAGGTGTGGTTTTTATTTGTCTGTTGAAAACCCTGCACCTCTTCTGTTTCAGTCAATACTTCATTTTCAGTTTCAAAGGGAAACTGAAATGCATTTAACACAAAGGCTGATTCAGGATAAAGATTTTCACAGAAGTATCGTTCATCTTCTAACAATTCATCTTCTTTCTCTTCTATAGTTGCAAAGGTAAAGGTTTCTAAAACTAAAGCTGTATCATACCCTGAGGGTACTACTTTGTTACCCTTGGGAATGAGAAACTCAGAAGTAGGAAGCTGCACCTCTATATTAAATATGTTGGCTGCTAAATGAAACTATGGACAGTCAAGCTCAGCATGGGCATTGGTATTGTGAAATCTGCACCAAGTTTTTAGTGATGTATTGGCCATTTGGATGCCAGCTGTTTGTTTTGCATCATGATTATCTATATTCCCAAAAGGGGAAGCTAAGGTACCATTGTTTGGTCCAGTGTTCCATGTCTTGGGTGGCCTAGGCTGATTCTGATTTCTGTTATTGTTACCCCAGGCCCTATTGTCTATCACTGGCCCTCTATTTTATATTGGTTACCCTTGGTTATGACCTTGATGCTAATTATAGTTTTGGCCCTGATTTGAACATTGGCCTTGACTATTATTTTGGGTATGGCTCTAATTATAGTTCTAATTGTAATGCTGATTTTGATTTGAACTATAGTTTTGATTTTGGCCTTGGTTATAATTCTGATTTTGATTGTATCCCTGGTTGCCTCTTCCATAAATGTTCTCATTTCTTAGTTGTGTCACTTTAGTGGTTAATCTTTTCAAATGTGTAGTGATCTCTTTAATTTTTTCTCTTTCCTCTTGTGCTTTTGCCACAGTTGTATCTCTAGGAGGTCGAAAGAAAGGCTGACCATTATTTTGATTGTTATTAGAAGTGTTACCCGTGTAAGGAGCTATGGCTTGAATTGGGGTAGGACTATACACAAGTGTGTATGTAGGAACCGGATTTAATAATGGAGCGTGATGCATAGGGACCCCATTCCAAGGTTGTGCTTGATTTTGCACCCCAAAATTTCCTCCATTAACAAATGGACTACAAGTTGTATGTCTCATCTCTTGATTTACTGAGGCTGCCTCTTTATAGGCTTTGGCTATTGAATCTATGTCAGGTTTTCCTTTTGAGAAACATGGCAGTTAAAGGATCCAAGGTAGCATAGTACATAGCTAACAAGGTATCATCATCCATGGTGTAAGGGGCCATCAACCTAGAGTAGGCCTTTTAAAATCTATCATTGAAATTATCAATCAACTCTCCCTCTCCTCTTTTTATGGTAGCCAATTTGTGATACATGATGCAAAGATCAATGGGTCCTCTAAATCTAGACAGAAATGCTTCTTCCATAAGTGACCAGGAAGAAATGTAGCCATTGGGTAAGTTTATGTACCAATTAGATGCTTGTTCATTAAAGGTGTAGGGAAACAATCTACACACAACGTCCTCATGTTCTAATCTAGCCCTAAAGCATGCTTCCTTGAATATTCTAATATGGTCTTCCAGATCTTGGTGTAACTGATATTTGGGACATATCTTTTTCAGATTTTTGAGCATCTCATTATAATCATTGAAGTGTATGGGGGAGTCTGCATTGAAATAAGCCATCACAGGTATCTGAGCTTGCTCTAAACTTGTAGGAATGCCTAGATTTCCTAGGGAATTAGGATCTCTAGGAGGACTAGGACCTCTAGGAGTACCTGAACCAAGATTCAAAGATTTGAATAAAGATCTGTCAGGACTCACAAACTTATGGATAGTATAAGGTGATCCAGGGGGTGTTCTAGATGAACTTCCTGCCTGTGATATTTTAGGATTCCAAATCAAAGGGCTCTTACTTCACCTTATATCAGGTAATTGCACAAATATATCCCCTAAATTGGATATAGACCTAGTCACTCTATTACTGTTATTAGCCAGTTTTTCTTGAAACAAACCGTAACTCAAGTTAGGCCCTCCTTCTAGCGCTAAAGAAATTGTTGATGATTGTTTTGAGACAGTCATAACAATTAGTTAAAATTCACATAAAATGAACCAAATCTAACTTGAAAGATATGAAGGAATCGGTTAAAATTCACTTAATCCCAAGTTTAATATGGTCAAGTCTTGACCTGTTGGGCAAATTCAGTCGGTCAATGTGAAGCTGTAATGTTCAAGGGGCCTTACGTTGTTTAGGGTTTCCTATTGGTTAACTAGACTCAAACTTATGCAAAAGATCATAAAAATCAGCATGTTGTTCATTATTTTTGCATAAGAAAAAAGTTGTGTTGCAAAGCTTTAAATGGTTTTTCTTCTTGAATTATTGCAGCTTTCTCTTCTTAAATATTATGAAAACTGTCTACTTTCAAATATGAGACAATTTCATTTAAATTTCTACGTTTTAAGTTAAGTATTTTCAGATGGGTTGGGAAAAGTTAGAGAGATCTAATCTAAACCTCGTTCAAATCTACCAAAGGATATAATTGTTCTATTATGCACTATATAAATGATACAGTAATTTGATCAAATCCATAGAAAAAACCTTAAATGTAAGTTCTGAGCATTTTCACATACACTTAAGATTGCAAGCTCTAAGAGAAAATGTTTCAAACACAATGAAGAGCAAGAAAACACTTAGAAGATAGATGCAGAATTCCAAATTCAATTGTATTAGAAACAAAAAGTAATATAAGATTTACAATGTCTGAATGACTCTTAGCTTCACTGATCAAACTACAGAAAACTTACAAGCTTTATAGATACAGTAAGGAAGCTAGATGTTCCACGCATTCCTTATTGCAGACACAGGCGACCTCCTTCTTCTACTTCTAAGCTAAAGGGTCCCTCTTAAAAAATGCTAAAACTAGTTACAAGTGCTGGTTATCCTCTAAAAATCCTTGTGTAACCTTATTACAGTGTACCAGGGCACAATATATAGACTTCTACTATCCTCAATACAGCTCAAAACCCCTGATTAAGCAATGGTTCAAACCTCTGGTTACAACAATAAATGCTGGAGAACAAATCCCCAGAAATATCTCTGAGCATGCCTGAAATCTGGATGAAATATGCCCTTCTAGAAACCCTAGTAGCTTAATAATAACTTCTGTTGCCTACTGCAATGATGTCTTCATCTGCATTTTATCCTCATCAATGAAGACCCTTGACTTCCTCGCCCTTCATCCCTATCTTCCTCTACTCCTGAAATCAGATTTCCTTCTCTGTGATGTCACTGCCATTCAAAGCTCCATCCTTATGTTCACCTGCACACTGCCACTGTGTCGGCAACTCCGTTTCCTCAGCTACTCCAACAATCTTTTCGAGTCCGTGACTTGTATGTAGACGTTTGTATATTTGCTTTGTATGTAAAAACATACAAACACCAAACATACAACAATTTAACTCCTTTTCATGGTGCTTTTGGGTCTGCGGCCTGCACATTGCAAATGTATATATCAAATGTATGTTTAAATATACAAGCTCAAAATATACAATGAATTAACATTGCTTAATAACTTTTCAATTCCGGTCCTTGTATAAATGCATTGTATGTTACAACCCACTAAACATACAAAGGCGAGATATATGCGATGGATTTAAACATTTATTCATTTCAACCCTTAACTATTTTGGGTTCACCTTGTATGTACAAACATAACATTTGGCAAATGCATACAAGGAAAAAGGACATACAAAAGACTTTGCATATGAACCCGACCATAAAACAACTAAGTATAAAATGACCTTTACACATACAAAGGATTTTGTATATGCAAAGCGATATACAAACCTGAATGTACATTTTACCAAAATGATCATAACTTGCAAAATATGGTGAATTTTAAGATGGTTCAAAAAGCAACCCTAACTCATTTTTGACAAGGAATCCAACCATACTATGCACTAGTACTGAAAATGTATTTTTCTCTATTTTTAACAAGGTTCACAATTTTAACCCCTTTTCCCTTTACCACCAGGCAAAACAACACACACAAGAAAAAAGCAAAAAGCCACAGCAGGGGTCCTCATTTTGCTAAGGAGTAAAATGGGGCATGTTGTGAACATCACAACAATATTTTGCTCACGTCATAGTAGAATTTGAACTAAGTGTGCTATTTAAAATGGACAAGTACTGTGATCAAGGAGCCAATTTTAATTTTCTCATTATAGAAATTGACATTTCTGAGTTATGGGAAATCAACATGATGCAGAGTGCCACCTTGTTTTCCTCTTTGGGCAGTGTTGACATGTTATTGGAGGATTTCCATTTATGTTTAGCATGTCATGGTGCTAGTTGGAAAAATTTATAAGGCAAGTTGATAGAGTGTGATTACCCAAAGTGTGGGAACTTCTATAGTCTTGCTATAAATAAATGTTTTTGTTGTTACTTCATATACCATATCCTATTGTGCATACAATATGAGTATTCATCTTTTTAGTATGCTTTTTCCACCATCTTGTGCCTTAAAATTCTCTTCTCTATTCTCATGGATAATGGTTTGTTCTTATAAGATAAAATATTTTAGAGATGTTATCTTCTAAGGTGTAGCTAGTAAAGGAAAGATTCAGGAAGTTTTGTAGCATCCGTTGAACTATTGTAAACCCTTGTTTTCATTCGAAGGGGGCCTTTGGATCCTAGTCTGTCGACTCTTGTAATTTCTTATTCTTGTGAGTCTCCAAATTGGGTTTGGAGGCAAAGAGGTGTCATTACTCCCTCTTCCCTTCCCTAACACTATGGGTTCTAATAAAGCCTAGGAAACAATGGAAGGGGTGTTATCATCCTAGGTGAAACAATTAGAAATGGAGGGGGAACATATGTCTGCAGCTACTTCCTAGCTAGAATAATGGCATAGCCAGAGCCAGCTGTATGTGACTCTCTCAGACTTATTGGTGACTGAGGTGGTTGGAAACCTCCATTCCTCAGTTGAGGGGTCACATCCCCATACCTGCAATGTGGAATAATGAAGGAAATTCTAGTCTTTGGGGTTTCCTTTTGATGCAGAACTTTGTAAGTATCCCCATTTCAGCATGCGTGGTCAGAAGGGTAGTGCTGACAATGCTTGTATCAGGAACAATTATCTGGATGTGAAGGGTGGTTGAGCTGAAAGATCATCTAGCAAACTGCCTTCCATCAAAAGCATGGCTTACCTACATGTCGAGAGTAGGCAAGCATACACAACAAAATTAGTTACTCCTATTTGCTAAAGGTAATGATTCACATGCATGAGGTGTGCCTTGGTGGTTGTAGACTATTATTTTAGCATCCTGGGTAAAGTGATTGTCAAATCAAAATGTGACAGCTATCATATTGTAAATGGCCCAATGCTTGTTACTCCCTTTTGTTATAAAAGGGTTTTTCAAGGCCATTTACGTGGTTGGGTTCTTGGTTGATCTTTCAGAGTAAGTTTTGAAGAAAGGTGTAGAGAGTAGAAACCATGCATTTGTACTATGTTTTCTAGGTTTGAATTGCATGTTTGTTGTAATTTGTTTAATGGTACTAGCATCCAAGTGAATGTAAATGGTAGATTTCTAAGGTTGGTTGTCTCCTGAGGTTTGGTTTACACAAATCATGATATGAATGAATCAAAGATTATTTAGATTGTCTCCTTAAAAATTTCTTATAGATGCATCTTTCTATTTATGGCTCTTATTCAAAGAATGAGTTAAATTCTTTGATAGAAATGTAGATTTGTGTCAATGTATACAAGGATATCGTAACTATGACTGATTTAGAAATATTGAGTATAATATTGTAAGGCAATGTTATAAATATCTCTAATGTTTAGGTAGAATGTTGTTAATAAGTTTTAGTTACATTTGGTTTTGACTCTGTATCCCTGGGATAAGGCACCAGTTTCTTATGTCTGTATATGTTCTTCCAAGCCAGGATCAAACAAGCTCAAATACCTTCAAAAATCTTTATATGTCAAGTGGAAAGGTTTGTCAAGTTGATATTTCACTTTGTTTTATGGTCTTGAAAAATTTTTAATGCTTGATTAATCTAAGCGAGGTCATCATATTTTTCATAATCATTAAGCAACTATGCATAGGACAAATATGCTTTTCACAATATTCGTAATAAATAGCACATGATATTTTAAATACTGTTAAGGATCACTCTCCTAGATTTTGTAGAGTATAAAGTGTAGAGGAAATTTTAGTTTTAACTTTCACCTACATGTTGGCCAACCCCCACAATAACCGATTGAAAGTGGCTACGTCATAGGTTATTCGTGAGACCAGGTTGGGATTTAAAAATAACCAACAAAAATGGTGACTCTACTGGGGACAACCTATTTAATAATTGTCAAGAATTAATCATGTGGCCTATCATGGGTACTTAGAGTTTACATAAGTACATTATCATTCCCTTAAGAGGATGGCAACTCTAATATTCTCCTTATGGTTGATCAATGAAGTTCTCAGACCTAGAAGAAGTTTTGTTGCAGCGTACTTGAAGAAGTCTTGTGTGGCTCTGATGTTGGATATAACCTAGAATAAAAGAAGGCTTTAAAGAGCTTTATGATGTTTGAAGTATAGTCCTCTATGATAAGAGGTGGTGTCTTTGTGAGATGGAACTAGATAAAGGTGTGAAGAATATTTCTACACTCTTAAGTTTCTAGTTATGAAGAAAACTCATAACAGTTGTAACAAACTTCTGAGTATTTTACATAATCCTATCTTTCTGAAGGATAGTTTTACATTAGGAGGTAGTTTATGAAACTCTTTGAGAATAATATTATTCCTTATTAAGTAAAAACTAAGCACTAAAATAAAGTGAAGAAATAGTGATAGGCTTGCATTCCTGTATATTACTAGAATGCAGTATGTATTTTGAAAGGAAGTATGCATGTGTTCGAAGAAACTCATTTAGAAGATCTTAGGAATGTTGATATAGAGATTTGAGTTGTTAAAAGAGCTTAAGATTATTCCATAAGAGGAGGTTGAGTTTCCAGTGTGTAACTGCAAGGTTAATATGAAAGGTCTCTAAGGGATTAGAGATTGTATCTTCAACCTATGTATCCTTGTATGGCCTCAAATGTAACAATGCATAGTATATGGCCTCACTTGTGTTATCAGAGAAGTCTCATTAGTGAAAGATATAAGGCCGTAAATTTCAGCAATATATTTGGCTTCCCAAATTAGATACCACATGAAATTAGAGATAAAATATTGAGGTCTAGTGGTGGTAAGTTTGAATCAACAAGAAAACATCTACAAAATTTTATTGATGTAATAGGAGACTGTGAGTTAGATTTTGAAGATGTTGTCATGAAAATGTTTGTTCAGTCCTTAAAGGATGAAGTAAGGGACTAGTTCTTTTATCTACTAGCATGCATGATTTATTTGTGGGATGAGTTCATAGAAGTTTTCATGGAACAATTTGGTGAGAGAATCAATGCAAGTTTGGTAATCAATAAGTTTGTGGACATTGAGAAAGAAGAGGAGGATTTAGTCTAAACTTTTAACCTAAGATTTGCAAAAACATTGAGGGACATTCCTGAATCTATTAGACAAAATTATGCAATGAGTTTAATTGTTTACCTGGAGGCTTTTAACAAAAAATTGAATTACCGATTGAGAGATAAAAATCCTTCAACTTTGCATCAGGCTTAGGAGATAGTCATAAGCATTTAAAATAACTGGAAGTATGGAATGCACAAGATTTATTTGTCTACGAGTGCTTGCTATCCCAAGGCACATGAGATTGATGAAAGGTGTAGGTCAGAGGTTGAGAATGAATACCTAAGTATTTACACCCATGCTAACCCAATTTATAGAACAAACCATAATGTTAATCACATAGGGCCCCAAATAAATTATCAACAATATTCATGCATCGATGATGATATGGTCCATTATCAGACTCTTTTGTATATAAAGAGACATGAGGGAGCATCAGGATATGCTTTGTTTTCTAGGATTTTGAACACTTATATGGGTATCCCTATTGGTTTCAAGCCTTAGGAGTCAATATGCTTTGATTTGTTTTGTGAGGTCTATGTGTTAAATGCACAAGAAAACTAAGTGGGGGCGGTGAATCAGTTGTATCAGAAATTTTAAACCTTCACAAACATAATCACATCCACATTAGTTCACTTAAACCCTCAATCTGTTATGAAGATTAAACATGACAAACAAATAACAGAAAATTAATCACATCACTACCATGCACAAAAGAACACTAGATTTTTACGTGGAAAACCATAAAAGGGAAAAACCATGGTGAGGATTAGCTCAGAATATAATGTAGTATCAATACCAAATTACAAAGAGGCTCACTGCCTTACAAAAGAAACAAAGGCTCACTATCAGTGGACTCACTGCCTAAGTGAACTCACTGCTCACTAAAGAATAAGGAAGAAAAGAAGAGAAGGCTCACTGCCATGAATTGATATGATAGCATCTACCGCATGCCTGAGTTTAGTTCCAATGAATCACAAAAAAATCACCTTCATAGCCTCTCTGAAAATAGTAGATGACTTCTGCTCACTGCATTAGGTCTTCTACCACATGAAAGTCCTTACTGCCTCTGATTCAAATTCACAACACAAACATCACCATCCTCATGCATGCACACCTACATAGAAATCCATTACACTTATTTATATCAACATCACCCTTGAAACATTTACCAAGGTCGGCAACACACTCTACAACCTTTGAAACAATCTGTAAGGTCAGAAAACATATAGAATTCAAATTAGGTCTAGACCTAAACATTCTTGTGGAGAAAATGAATGAAAGTGGAATGCTTCACAACTTATCTTGGACCTAAAAACATCTTCACATGCTTCAACACACTTCCTCAATCCATGAAGCACATCCATAATTAGTGTTAATACCCAAGTTAGCTAAACTTGTGTAAACACCAAGAACACTTAGGCACACACTTTCAAGAACATAACCATAATTTTTAGTCCAAGAACAAGCCTTTAACATGATCTAGAAACATCCATGACCAACATGAAATCACCTGGGAACTAGCAAATTCAGCTACACAAATCTCACTTGAAAATAGTTCACAGACTGCATACAACCAACACTGCCAAGCTCTGCTACTCAAGAAAACTATATTCTAGAGCACCAAATCACAAGTCCTTTAGATAGAAAATAGATATGGACCTTAAGAACACTCATCTAGAACTGTAAGACCAAAATCCAAACTACAAAGAAATGTGGAGCAAAATACTTTCTCCCAGTCACACTGCAAACATTGCCAGGCATAGTCTTCAAACTGGTGAACATAACTCTCATACCATGGTGTTCTAGAGCATGAAATTCTAGATTTAACATCTTCAACCACTTCTCTAAAACATATTCAAACCTCACACTCTAGTTTTCAACATAGAAGAAAATTGGAGAAAAACTCAGATAGTATCCTGTAAGACAAAATACTTCCTCACAACACCATCTTTAGTATTTATCAAATTTTCTCAAAAGCACTTGGAAACCTAGAAACAAAAACAATATACTAGCATCATCAACACTTCTATAATCCATTTAAATATCTTTAACACAATAACTCAATCAACCAACAAAAACAAGATTAGATGATACAGTTGACACCAATGACAACACAAACATGTTGACATCAATAACAACACTAATTAGCACATACTTGCAACAATATCCCCCTTTGTCATTGATGGCAACATATGATGTGAAAAACCATCATGACACAATTTTACACTAATCTCATTCTCCCCCTTTCTTGTATACATCTTACTCTCCCTTTATTTTTCACACGAACTCTCTCCCCCTTTGACATCAATGGGAAAGGGTGACACACCTTTTTCAAGCTTTCTCCCCCTAAATATGATACTGCACATACTTGCACTATTATCAACTACTCTAAATACTCCCCCATAGGAGTACACACCATCCTATACCAACTCTTAATCCCCCTAAGAGGTAGCCTCCATCATTAGTCCAGAAAAGAATGAATCCTTCAATCACACTAGACTGATACACTTCCTTATGCATCTAGTTCAAATGAGGAGGGGAAATAACCCTAACTTCTCTCCAAGATACTCAAATATATCCCTAGGAAGAGCCTTGGTGAATATGTCAGTAACCTGATCATTTGTAGGCATATACTCAAGCTTCACTTCTTTCTCTACAACCTTCTCTCTTAGAAACTGATACCTGATAAAAATATGCTTTATCCTTGAATGCATCACTAGATTCTTTGAAATGTTAATGGAACTGGTATTATCACAAAAAATAGGAATTGGATCATCATACTCAACCTTGATATCTTTTAAGGTTTGTCTCATCCATAACACCTGTGTGCAACATGATGCTACTGCAATGTACTCTACTTCTATAGTAGATAAGGATACTGAATCCTACTTCTTGCTTAACCATGACACAATTCTATCTCCAAGAAATAATGCACCACCACTTCTACTTTTCTTGTCATCTACACATCTAGCCCAATCTGCATCTATGTAGGCACTTAGGGTGAAGTCATTGTTCCTACGATACCACAAACCATGATCTAAAGTGTCTTTCAAATATCTGAATATCCTCTTCACTACCATGACATGTGACTTTCTAGGATGTTCTTGAAATCTTGCCACAAGACAGACTACATGTATGATATTTGGTCTAGTAGTAGTTATGTAGCAGTTCTCCAATCATTGATCTGTATTTACTCTGATCAACCATAGGAGATTCATCATTCTTGCTCAGATTTTGTCATGGGGGTACAAAATGGTTTAGTATTTTCCATTCCAAACTTCTTCAACAATTCCTTGAGATATTTTGATTGTGAAAAGAAAATGCCTTTATCTATCTGATTATTTTGCAGCCCAAGGAAGAACATCTCACCACACATTGACATCTCAAATTCTTTTTGTATCTCATTTGCAAAGTTCTTACACATACCATCATTTCCACCAAAGATCATATCATCCACATAGACATCAATAATCAGGATTTGATCTTTACTTACCTTGATGTACAAATTACTATCTGCAAACCCTTTACTAAATCCTTGCTGCAACAAATACCTCTCTAACCTAGCATACCAAGCTCTAGGAGCTTGTTTCAATCCATACAATGCCTTCTTCAATGTGCATACCATATCTAGCTTGTCTGATAACTAAAATCAATCCAATTTCTCTATGTATACTTTCTCTTCCAACTCACCATTTAGAAAAGTTGACTTCACATCCATTTAATATACCTCAAAATCCTTGTGTGTTGCATAAGCCAAAAACAACCTAATAGCCTCCAGTCTTTCCATCAGAGAAAAAGTTTCCTCATAATCTATTCATTCCACTTGTGAGTAGCCTTTACATACAATTCTTTCTTTGTTCCTTACCACTTCTCCATTCTCATTTAATTTGTTCCTGAACACCCACTTAGTTCCAATCACATTCTTGTTCTCTAGTCTTATTCTTCTCAATTTGCACAAGTTCTTATTCCATAGCCTTAACCTAGTACTCATCCTTGCATGCCTCAACCACTATTTTAGGTTCAACTTTGGAAAGTAAACATAGATTTACATGTTCATCAACATCTTTTCTTCTTGTCAATACACCTTTTCTTTTATCACCAATGATTTGATCTTTAGTGTGATGCCTCTGTACATACTTAGGAGCTCTTTTTGGAGTTTTTTGTTCTTCACTTGTACTTCTGATGTTTCTTGAACTTCAACCTGCACTTGCTACTAATTGGTCTTTTCCTCTTCTCCATAAGAGGATTCATATCCATTGATCTTCGAGAACTTCTGTATATCTTCATCAACCTTGACATTAGCACTTTCAACAATATTTCTTAGCCTCTTATTGTAGCACCGGTAAGCTTTTATTTTGTTAGAATATCCAAGAAAGATACCTTCATCACACCTTGCATAAAAATTTCTTAGTTCATCTCTTCTGACATAACATTTTCTTCCAAAAACTTTGAAGTATTGAGCAGTGGGACTCCTTCCATACCATAGCTCATAGGGAGTCTTTGTATCATTTGCTTTCACCTGTACTCTATTCTGTATGTAGACAACAATATGAATTGCTTCTCTCCAATATACTTCTGGTAGATTTTCTTCCTTTATTATTGTCCTTCCAGCTTCTTGAACAGTCATGTTCTTCCTTTTAACCACTCCATTCTGCTATGGAGTTCTAGGAGCAGATAACTGCCTCTTTATCCCATGATTCTCACAAAACACATTAAAATCATTAGAAGTAAGCTCTCCTCCTCTATTAGACCTCAAACATTTGATCTTCATATCCATTTCATTTTTAACCAAAAAGTAACCCAAGTCATTCTAGAGTAATCAGCAATGAATAACATAAAATATCTATCACCTTGGAAACTCCTTACTCTTGTAGGACTACAAAGGTTTGTATGAACCAACTCCAACAATCTGGTAGATGATTGATCCTTTCTTTTGAAGCTTCTTCTTGTAAACTTTCCAAACTCATATTTCTTGCATACAACAGTAATAGGCTTTGTTAACTTTGGAAAATCTCTCACAACTTGAACTAAACTTATCCTTACCAAGCTATCAAAATTGATGTGACACAATCTCCTATGCCATAGCCAACTCTCATTGATCTGAGTCATAAGGTAGTAACTAACACCACCTTTGAGATGATAGACATTTCCACCTGTCTTCTTTCCAAAAATAATCATTGTTTCGAAGCTTTTTCTAATCTCACACCCATTATCCTAGAATATAATATTATAACCCTGCTACACATCTGTCCAACACTTAAGATATTGTGCTTTAAACCTTTGACATAAAGGACATCATCAGCATTATGCTTTCCATCAAAACTAATTGAACCTTTTCCACAAATCTTAGCAGCTTCCTCACCACCAAACCTTACTACTCCACCATCAAACTTTTAAAGTTTAATAAACTTACTCTTATCACCTGTCATATGATTTGATCATCCACTATCAATGACCCAATCATCCTTTTCACTCCTAGCATGAAAGGAAGATATAATAGTGTCTTTAGGGTTAGCACATGCTTCCAGACCTTTTTCCTTCACACAGCTTCCATGGTTAACAAAACCAATTTCATCTCTTATGGCAATAAATAAGTATTCATTATCCTTATCATCCTTAAAATTAGAATCATCATAAAAAATACTTGCATAGTAATTTCTCCTAGACGATTTACCTTTTTCCTTATTCTTGATTCTCAGAGCTCTATCTGGACACCTTGAAGCATAATGACCTATTTTTACACAAATGAAACATTTAAAGGGTAACTTACCACTGAACTTACCAGTACCCTTTTTCATCCTTCTTACAAAGTTAGCTTCTACTTCTTCAAAGTCTTTCGTATATGATTCAACAATCTTCTTTGTTTTACCAACTTTAAAAGTAGTCTCATCTTTTGTAGTTCCACTACTTGTGCCAAATTGTTTTATTTCATAAGCAGTTAGGGTGCTAAGCAATTGTTCTTTGGTAAACTGATTCAAATTTTGTAATTCTTCAATATCAGACACCTTATGACTGTAAGATTTAGGAACAGTTCTAAGTACCTTCAAAATTACTTTGTGATCATCTATTTTTCTACCAAGTCCCTTGATGTCATTGACAACTTCATCTATCCTCTATAAGTAGCTTGCAATGTTTTCATCTTTAGACATGTGGATGGTCTCATAAGTGAGTTTAAAATTTTGAATTTTAGCCCTTTTGACCTTCTCATCTCCTTCATAAACACTTTCCAACCTTTTCCAAATCTCATTAGTAGTTTTTAAATCCATAAATTTCACCAATTCAGAATCAGTAAGTCCACTTAAGAGAGCATTTTTTGCCTTACCATCTATTTCTTCAGCTTTGATTTCATCTTTAGTATTTACACTACCCATAGGTACAGTGTAATTTGACTTGACATATTTCTAGATGTCATAACCAAGAGAAATTAGAAAAGCTTCCATCCTTATCTTCTAGAGTACATAGTCTGATCCATCAAACAAGGGAGTATCCTTCATGTGCACCATCCCGGATCTACCTCAAGCTATTAAGCTTTCTTCAAAGGAACCTCATTGTGATATCGATTGTTGAATGCTAAATACAACTAAGAGGGGGGGGGGGGTGAATCAGTTGTAGAAAAAATTTTAAAGCCTCACAAACATAATCACATCCACATCAGTTCACTTACACCCTTATTCTATTATGAAGATTAAACATGAAAAGAAGATAACAAAAACTTAATCACATCAACACCATGCACAAAAGAACACTAGATTTTTATGTGGAAAACCCTAAAAGGAAAAATCCACGGTGAGGATTAGCTCAAAATATAATGTAGTATCAATACCAAATTACAAAGAGACTCACTTCCAAGGGCTCACTGCCTTACAAAAAAAAGAAAGGCTCACTATCAGTGGACTCACTGTCCAAGTGAACTCACTATTCACTAAAGAATAGGGAAGAAAAGAAGAGAAGGCTCACTGGCATGACTGATATGATAGCATCTACTGCATGCCTGAGTTTAGTTCTAATGAAGAACAACAAACATCACCTTCACATCCTCTCTAAAAATAGTAGATGACTTCTGTTCATTGCATTAGGTCTTCTACCACATGAAATTCCTTACTTCCTCTGATTCAAATTCACAATAGAAACATCACTATCCTCACGCATGC
The DNA here is from genome assembly GCA_027924645.1 of Cunninghamia lanceolata. Taxonomy (NCBI): domain Eukaryota; kingdom Viridiplantae; phylum Streptophyta; class Pinopsida; order Cupressales; family Cupressaceae; genus Cunninghamia; species Cunninghamia lanceolata. Next base: position 23,421,143 of record BSBN01000377.1, on the reverse strand, counting down.
ACACCTACACATGATTCCTTTACACTTATTTATATTAACATCACCATTGAAACATTTACCAAGGTCAACAACACAATCTACAACATTTGAAACAATCTCCAAGGTCGGCAAACATATAGAATTCAAATTAGGTCTAGACCTAAACATTCCTGCAAAGAAAAAGAATGCAGGTGGAACACTTCATAGCTTAGCTCGGACCTAAAAACACCTTCACATGCTTCCTCAATCCACGAAGTACATCCACAATTAGTGTTAATACCCAAGTCAGCTAAACTCTTGTAAACACCAAGAACACTTAGGAACATGCTTTCAACAACACAACCATAATTTTTGGACCAAGTAAAAGCCTTTAACACAATCTAGAAACATCCATGAACAACATGAGATCACTTGGGAACCAACAAATTGAGCTACAACAAATCTCACTCAAAAATAGTTTGCAAACTGCTTACAACCAACACTATCAAGCTCTGCTACTCAAGAAAACTATATTCTAGAGCACCAAATCACATGTCCTTTGGATAGAACATAGATATGGACCTTAAGAACACTCATCCAAAACTGCAAGACCAAAACCCAAACTACTGAGAAATGCAGAGCAAAATACTTTCTCGTAGTCACACTACAAACACTGCCAGGCAGAGTCTTCAAATTGGTGAACATAATTCTCAAACCACAACATTCCAAAGCACCAAATTCTAGATTTAACATCTTCAACTACTTCTATTAAACATAACCAAACCTCACACTCCAGTCTTCAACACAAAATAAATATGGAGCAAAAGTTCGGACAGTATCATATAAGCCAGAATAATTCTCCACAACATTGTCTTTAGTATTTATCAAATTTTCTCAAAAGCACTTGGAAACCCAGCAACAAAAACAATATACTAACATAATCAACACTTATACAAGCCATTCAAATCACCTTAACATAATAAATCAATCAACCAACAACATCAACATTAGAAGATACAGTTGACACCAATGACAACACTGATTAGCACATACTTGCAACAATATGGGTGAGGTTTGAATTCATTACCTCAAAGGTTGAAGCCATGTAACTTTACTCAATTTCCTAATTGGCTATATATTATATAGAATGTTGAGATTCATGATGATATAAATGTCAAACTCCATAATGCTGATCATATTTGTCCTATGGTTGGGTATGATTCAAACAAAGGTACAATGTATGTAAATGAAGAAGACATATTTCAAAGTGGAGTTATTTATCATGCCGGTGTGGGGGTTGTATATGAGCAGCCAAAAAATGTGGTATATGTGCCCAAGGATCTTATTCATGAGAATTCAAATGCACTACACACTGAAAAAATACAACTGCCTCACGAGGTTTCTTATCAGGATACAAATGGTGAAGAGGTAGAGGCATTTTTAGACATTTGGCCTATTACACTAGACAATGGAACTACTAGTTGCCTCAATGATAAGATTATAGAGGAGATTTAGTTGGAACCTTGTGATGTAACTGATTCTGATGAGGTGTCCAAAAGAATGGGTATTGATGAGGTAATCTGTTTATCATCAAATGCATAGGAATTTTGTATTCTTGATCACAGGTCCACTAGTGTTAAAGGCCATGTTAGTATTAATCAAAATGTTATTATGCCAGTCCACATATATTCAACTCATGAAGATAATTATGCTGACTGTTACTTTTCATGTCATAATGGCCTTTATGAAGTAGAGTTGGAATGTTTGTTCTAGATAAAGATGACACTAGCATGCAGGATGTTAGTGATTTGAGTTCACTTTTAGGTGATTAGCTTAGTGGCATTGCAAAACTTGAAGAGCCATCTGACCGTACTGTCTCAGATTATGTTGATATGGAAGAAATTTCAGACATGTGTGTTAAACAATCTAAGGATTAAGTAAGGAGTGATACCGACTGCAATGATTTCAAGATTGATTGTGACTATGATAATGAAAAAGATGTTGATTGTAGTGCTTCTGAGTATAGTGATGCTGAGGAAGATTTGAAACTTCATATTGATGAGGCAAAGGTATTTATAGAAAGAATTGACATAAGGAAAAATCCCTTATATGATGAGCCCCCATCTTCATCAAATATTACAAATGATGATGTTTATTGGTGTAGAGATAATCCACTCTTTGCTGAGAATTTTGATGATTCAAGTTCTCGGGGGTTAGAGGAAAAATGTTGAAGATGCTCAAACAGATGGTTTCAGTTTACTAGGGGATACTGCTACATCTAGAGATAGGTCTCCATTATTGAGTATTGTTGTATATGGTGAAAATTGTGACTTATCAGGATTAAATATGCATAAGCCAGTGGTATTGCAGTCCAAGGTGATGCCTCTAAGTAGGGATTCTTTATGTGAAGGGAAAAGAATAGATGATGGTCCAAGTTATATATTTCACTATGTTACTTCTGATCAAGATGATGCACCTGACCCAAGGCTAGAATGTGGCCCTAAGAAAATAGGGCACCACATAGAAGAGCTCCGTGAGGGAATTACTTATGAATGTTTTACATTTGACATAAATGTTGCAGGTGAAGATGAGGATATTGATGCAAATAATTCAATGAATTACGAGTGCTTTCACTTTGCAATTTTGCCTGATAATCTTGAGAGTGACTAGGGAAATAGTTATGAAAATTTTTACCTCTAGCTTGATATGATGGATCCATATGTCACCTTGAAGATTTATGAGGAAATTTTCCAATCTGTGTTTGGTTGTCAAAATCAAAGAGGGCCAAGACAAGTTGAATGTGGTAGGTTTGAAGTTTCTAGGGGTAGTCAGAGATGTGATAGTGTTATTTCTAGTTTTGCCTTGATTCAGACATTGGAAAATAAAGTCTTAGATAGGGGCAGATCTTGTTCTCTATTTTGGGGTGGATTTAGGCCATCTTGTTGTTAAGATTTGTTTCTTGTTTGGTGTTGTTCTCTATGTTTCTACTTGGTTTTGTCTGCTTCACCAAGAGATTTTCTAGGATCTTGCTTTGTTCTATTGACAAACATCACCGAACATGAGCCACTATTAGGACTCTGATAAATTTTCTAGGCCATGTTCCAGGTTTTTATGTCTATGGGTCCTTGGTTAGGGTTTGGTATTCAAGGTGTTGAAAATTTCTTATTCCTAAGGTGTAAAACCCTGAAGCCTTGTGTCTCTTGCAAAGCACCATAATGCCTTTTGTTTTAATTTAGAGTTGACTGTCTATTGCCCATGCAAATCCTTGGGTTGCATCTAGATGTCTAGGAGTGTCATCCTTTTTACCGGCATCTCCTTTGGTTCACCGCTTATTACCTATGCCTGATATTTCATTAATATGCCCCAAGTTTGAGTTGCAACCCCTTATCGCCTAGTAGAGTGAATGTTGTTTTAAAAGGGGGGATGTACCTTTTTACTTTGTAACTTGTGGCTCACTACGAATTGTTCCACGTGTTGGGCCCATGCATCTCCTAGCTCAAATAAAAGGCAAGACTCTCTTGGGATTGCGCCAGTGCTACACGTGTCAGCTTGGTGCAAGTTCTACGTAAAGCTAACATAAGTTTCCTCCTGAGTTGCACCATTGCTCCATGTGTCCCGAACTATCTTCCATTCAGGAAAGGTATGTTTTATTACTACATTATATGGAGGCCACATAATGTGGAAAGCATCAAAAGGATGTGTTGTTGCTCCATGCTATATTGTGGGACCTATTAGTCTTGGGATCTTCATATCCAGTTCACCTTCATACACATGATGGTATGAGAGCCCACCATGCAGAATTTCTAGACTCTCTCTTTAACGGTGTATCTGTCCTGGCAGTCCGGGTGGAGTTCTCCCATTGGTTCATGCCTTACTTTTCATGGTAATGGGGACTGGAATCTCAATAAACTTGTATGCGTCATTGATATGGGCATTCTGTGTTACGATCGATGGCTCATCTTCAAAATGTTGAAGTGCATGATGATGTGTAGGGATCAGTGACCCAGTATAGTGGTGGGCTTTTTCATACATGTGTTGAGTATCCTTTTATGCCATTTTACAAGGGGGATAGGCTTGTGAGAAGATTGATGGGATGTAGAATTGGATCTTGGGATCTGTATCCTTGCTTGAGGGGATCTTTCGCTTGCATCGCAATAGGATTTGAATTGTGTTGTTTAAAATGGATAAGTGTTGTGACTGAGGAGCCAATTTTGATTTTCTCATTATGGAAATTGACATTTTTGGATTATGGGAAATCAACATGATGCAAAGTGCCACCTCCTTTTCCTCTTTGGACGGTGTTGTCACGTTATTGGAGGATTTCCATTTATGTTCAACATACTGTGGTACTAGTTGGAAAAATTTATAAGGTAGGTTAACAGAGTGTGATTGCTTGAAGTGTGGGAACTTCTATAGTCTTTCTTTAAATAGAAACTTCTTTTGTTACTTTGTATACCATCTCCTGTTGTGTAGATAATATGAGTATTCATCTTTTTAGTATGCTTTTTCCACTGTCTTGTGCCTTAGGATTCTCTTCTCTATTCTCATGGATAATGGTTTGTACTTATAAGATAAAGGATTTTAGAGATGTTTTCTTCTAAGGTCTAGGTGGTAAAGGAAAGATTTAGGAAGTTTTGTAGCATTCGTTGAACCATTGTAAACTCTCATTTTCTCCTTGTTTTCATCCAGAGGGGGGATTTGGATCCTAGTCTGCCGACTCCTACAATTTCCTATTTTTATGAGTCTCTAGATTAGGTGTGGAGGCGGAGAGGTGTCATTTCTCCCTCTTCCCTTCCCCCAGCACTATGGGTTCTAACACAGCCTAGGCAACAATGGAAGGGGTGTTATCCTCCTGGGTGAAACAATTGGAAATAGAGGGGGAACATACGACTATTGTTGCTTCCTTCCTAGTTGGAATAATGGGATAGTCAAAGCTAGTTGTATGTTACTCTCTACAATTTATTGCTGACTAAGGTGGTTGAAAACCTCCATTCCTAAGTTGAGTGGTCACATCCCCTTACCTACAATGTGGAATAATGAAGGAAATTCTAATTTATGGGGGTTCCTTTTGACGTGAAACTTTGCAGGTATCCCCATTTCAACGTGCATGGTCAGAAGGGTAGTGCTGACAATGCTTGTATTGGGAACAAGTATCTGGATGTGAAGGGTGGTTAAGATAAAAGAGCATATAGAAAACCACCTTCCATCAAAGTCATGGCTTACCCCCACACTGAGAGTGGGAAAGCATACATGACAAAATTAGTTACTTCTATTTGCGGAAGGTAATGATTCACATGAATGAGGTGTGCCTTGGTGGTTGTAGAGTGTTATTTTGGCATCATGGGTAAAGTGACTATCAAATAAAAATGTGATAGTTGTCATATTATAAATGGCCCAATGCTTGTTGCTCCCTTGTGTTATAAAAGGGGTTTTCAAGGCCATTTATGTCATTAGGTTCTTGGTTGATCTTTCAGGGAAAGTTTCGAAGAAAGTTGCAAAGAGTAGAAACCATGCTTTTGTACTAGGTTTTCTAGGTCTAAACTACATGTTTGTTGTAATTTGTTTAATGGTACTAGCATCTAAGTGAATGTAAAGGGCAGATTTATGAGGTTGGTTGTCTCCTGAGGTGTGGTTTACACAAATCATGAAATGAATGAATTAAAGATTGTTTAGATTGTCTCCATAAAACATTCCTATGGATGTATCCTTCTATTTATGGCTCTTATTCAAAGAATGAGTTAAATGCTTTGATAGCAATGTAGATTTGTGTGAATGTATATGAGGATATCATAAGTATGACTGATTTAGAAATATTAAGTATAATGTTGTAAGGCAATGTTATAAAGCTCTCTAATGTTTAGGTTGAATTTTGTTAATAAGTTTCAGTTACATTTGGTTTTGACTTTGTATCCCCAGGATAAGGCACCAATTTCTTATGTTTGTATATGTTCTTCAAAGCTAGGATCAAACAAGCTCAAACACCTTCAAAAATCTTTATAATTCAAGTGGAAACATTTTTCAAGTTGATGTTTCACCTTGTTCTATGGTCTTGAGAAATGTTTAATGCTTGACTAATCTAAGCTAGGTCTTCATATTTTTCATAATTCTCAAGCAACTAAGCATAGGACAAATCTACTTTTCACAGTATTGGTAATAACTAGCACATGATATTTTAAATACTATTAAGGATCACCCTCCTAGGTTTTGCAGAGCCCTAAGTGCAGAGGGAAAGTTAGTTTTAACTTTCACCTATGTGTTGGCCAACCCCCACAATAACTGAATATTGAAAGTGGCTACATCATAGGTTATTCATGAGACCAGGTTGGGATTTAAAAATAACCAAAATGAGGTAAGATTAGAGAAACAAATAAAAAGGGTGATGAAATGATTAACAAAGAAGGGAGAAATACTAACATTTTCTATAGAATGCAACTAAATCTCCACTACAAATTTCATGCCTATGACGAGCCCTCCTATATGTTACCATACAAGAGGGCTAAAAAGATGGAACTATTTTGTTTTTGAAATTTTAAATGCACAATTGTGTAGCTCTATAATGAAAGTTTACCTAGAGTCTTACTAATGACAATAATTCCTGAAGGTTAAGTTTGAAGTTTGACTTTTGTTACAAAGTCCTAATGATCACAGGGTAATGTTTAGAATAATAAAGTAGTATGAATAATTTCACTATAATTAATTATTTTAACATTTACAAGTCATTGCTACAATTGATAATCAAAACTCCATTAATTAATAAACTCACTAAAACAATAAAACTATACTTTAAAACATTTAAACTTTATAATTAATTTTCCATTTCCATTTAAATTAAATTAACTTAATTAAAAGTGTCATTTCTCCCCAAAATTATCAACTCAACTGAAATCTCATTTTTATAATTTCAATAGAATAATAGAATAAAAGTTACAATCTTTCTAATTTTATACAAATATTTAAAACAATCTTTTTCTTTTATAACTCAATAAAACAAATGCTTTTTCTTATTATATGAATATGAACTAATGTTGATTCTAATTATAATTAGCTTTCTTGTTTTAATATTCTAGATTTGAGAATTCTTTTTCTTTATCCATACAATTAAAATCAAATAAAAAACATAAAACTAAAACTATTGATTCTATTATAAATACTTATTTAAGATTCACTCTCACAGAGTATATTGTCTAAATTATCTTATGTGTATATGACAGTATATGAATGCAGGGAAAAATATTTTCATAAGAATGGAATATATATATATATATATAAAAGATGTAAATTTCAATGCAGACAGAATTAAGTCACAACATGCAATATACAGAGAAAAACATTTATACTATAAATTGCAAGTTTCAAAGTTTCTTTGACAGAGTCGAAATGTATTTCTTTTTTATAGGAGAGCAGCAAATGTTTTAACGGCGATAACAATTTACATGGCCTTTAAGGCCAGTACCCCTCACCCCCTTTGGGGGTACTGCCCATAGCTCCCCACAGGCCTGGGGCCTATCGAGAGGCCGTGCCCTTCACACGGGCCTCTCCCAAACTTTAAAAAAACTTTTAACCAACATTTGATCATTAATATGATTTCTGATTACTATTTTCTGTGGTTTAAAAATGTAGTATTCACTGCAACAATCAATAGTAAACTACAATTTTAATATCAACAATATAAATATAATATATATATAGTCTCTTCTATTCACTGAAAAGAGAATTGAGTTTTATATCTACAGTATATATATATTGTATACATACATACATAAATCGATTATAAAGAACAATGAGGAAACTAATTTTAACCAACAATTAATATATGAATAATACCATAAAGAAAACCTATTTCCATAATTATAAGATGAGGTGTTTTTCTTTTTTTTTTAAGAACACATGCTCATGATTCATATTTCTTTTCCAACTTCTCAACATATTCACAATACATGGAATTTACAAATCTTCACAATAGACTCAACATATACAAGGAATAAAGGGGTTTCTTCATCAACGTTTTGACTTTCTAAACTCTTTGACACATAACAAAAAGGATTCCAATAGGAATCATATTCAAAACACTTTATCCCACAATTTACAAACTAACTTTTTTCTAGAAAATCAAGAGATTTCTTCCAACTTCCAACTTTAACTTGGACTTTCTCTTTTACCTTCACACAAACATAAGGCCAAAATAGGTGGCCAAGTCCTTCTCTCCACCCTACCATAGGGATTGCATAAGCATATCCCACCCTTGAGAAGGAGAACTCCACAAACCAGGTTTACACACACATGCAACAACTTGCAATTTCATAAATTCAAAAAGAAGTAAAAATCACAATAAGTTTTCCCATGGATAGACTCACAAAAAAGGATCCTTCTTGGATCCAATTTAGGGGGAGGGAGGTCAAATTCAACCCTCTTGGGGACACAACAACTATCAAGAATCACCACAAATCATAATACACAATTCCATCACTATCGAACATTATACCTCCACACATACCTCCTCAATAATGCAAAGAATCAAACCCCAACACCACCAATCACCACCATAGCATAACAACAATCTCCACTTCTCCACACACATCCAAAACCTCCATACACCTCAATTATAGCAAAATATGCCAACATGGATCTCCACAACCTCCACAAAAGGTACATCAACATAGCAGATTTTACCAATATACATCTCCACAACCTCCACAAATACACAAATCCCATATCTAACAATGAATCATATAAAACCAGTAACCATTCCCCAAGAGAGGTTCACACCTCCCTCAAACCCCAAGACTTGGGAGGCTCTCGTCAATTTGGAGAGCCATTCCCATACAACCCAAAACCCACCAAAAAAGCAACAAAAGAAAAATAACCCAAAATCTCATACAAATCCCAATTCACATAATTTTTATAAGTATCAAAATGCAAGAACTATTATAGTGTTACCTCAACTCCCCAAGTTAGGGTGAGCCCAAATTAAAAACTAGAAATGCAATTCCACCCTTTTCTCTTGATTCCAAATCCTTGGAAACTAAGTTTCTCCAAACTCTTCAAGCCAAAATCTCTCTATTCTTCACAAAATTCCTCCTCTCAAATTTCATGCATAGAAAAAGTGTAAAAACTCTTCCCAAAAATTTCCTATTAATAAAATTAAAAACTTCAAAAAGAAAGAAAAACAAAAAGAAAGCAACTTTCTTTCTTTTTCCCTAAAAAAAACTCTTCTTTTACCAAAATTAAATCAAAGAGATAAAATCCTCTCTTAAAAAGAAATATTAAAATATTAATTTTAAAGCATTTACCTTCATTCCACAAAAGAAATAAATTAAAATGAAATAATTAATTAAAATGACTTCCAACCCAAAAAGGCAATTTAAATAAAATTTATAAAATAATAAAACTTGACAATAACACAAAAAAATTAAAATTAAAATAAAAAAATAAATTTACATCACATTTTAGCCTTAACCCCTTCCACGGGTTAGGCTAGGCTAACTGGTATAACATATGGGTTTATGGAGTCTCTGAACCACTTAAGGAATCTTGGCCACCCACCTACACACTTAATTTCGAACATTAGTATGTCAAGATAATATAGCCAAAGCAAATTTAAATTCATAACAAAACAAATTAAATAATCCAATTTCATTTATTTCCACATCATTCAAGTAATTTAAACTAATTTATTTAATAATAACATATTAACATCAAATTCATTTAATGTTTTCTTTTCCAAAATAATCATTAATCTACTCCAATTAATTAAACCATATATTTCAACACTTAAATCCATAATGTTTAAATATCATTGTAATGTCCAAAAGTGTCAACTAACATAATGTCCAACATAATAACCATAAATATCCATAGTACTCACATAGTGTTTCACACACATAAAAAATATAATCCAATTAATAAAGTATAGTAATGCAACCATATCAACTAAAGTGTCAGAAAGGGATGGGCCTCACATGCATATTCCTATGGTAGGGCTTCCTTAGCTTATGTTACTTGAACCTACATACAACAAAATGTCATTAACTAACATCTATAGGTTGTGGGAATTCATTGTAGATAAATAAACTAATTAATTCAAGGGGACATAAGAAGACAAGCATACACACATTCCTAGTATCATTTAACCACTCCTCAATATATGAGTAGCAGAGTATACAAAATGATAAAAAAATACTCATATTCCTACAAGTTAATAGACCATGATCAATAAAATCTATAATATAGAAGGAAAAAAATTAATTCTATAATATAAAGTTCAAAGATATTTACAAGAGGCTATAACACTTATTTATAAAACCACAGGAACCTAGAAATATTTTACAAAGAATGGAGAAGAAGACAATGGGGGACAAATGTTATTGGAATTGTAACATCTACTATATAATCTTCAACTTATTCATGTCTTTCTTGCAATTGCATTTTCATGCTTTCTTTTCTAAACAATTGCTAGGTTTTAGGGTTTTAAAATAATTTTAATAAGAATGAAGTGTTGGGTTTATCCTTAACCCAGTTCACATTTCTTATTTTATAGTCATCTAGAAACATGTCCCTGTCATTCTTTTCAACTATTGGAGTAGAAATTTCTACAATTATTGAACTAGAGGCATCTACGTTGGTAGTAGATAGTGTCCTTTGATTCTTATTTCATCTTGGAGTGTCCCACATATCCATAATTTTAGAGAAATATTTGGTTTGGATTTATAATGTTCTTCTTTTGGATTTTCATATCCAATTCAAGTGGGAACCATAGAGGAAACAATGTAATCTTAGGAGGTGGCTATAGAGGATGGAGGAGCTTGAGTTTGAATAAGCTAAGGTAAAGGTGTTGGTAATGATTATCCATCATTAACATGCTCAATGTTTTCTACTTGTTCTAGTTGTTTATCTATCTCTTCCATGAGTTTATCAACTTCTTCCATGGAGATTATTATTGCATCTTCCTCAACCCTTTTATACTTCATTTCATCTTTTACTTCATCCTTAGCTTTATGTCCTTTTATTAACTTTTAGCCTCATGTTCCCCATCCTTTCACTTTTCGTCCACTTGAGCAATTTTCTCCTCTATAGATCTTGGGATAGTCTATTAATATTTGACAAGGAAGGTGGAGAATTTGGTAGTGAGGTAGGATGAGATGATTGGGTAGATAGAACTCTTGGTGGAATAATTTCTTGTACAACCTCCTTGTTTAGTGAGAAATTGGGAGTAGAGTGCTTATTAGAAGATGACAAAATTGAAGAACTGGGTTTATCTGTAGAAGGAACAATGGTTCCAAAATAATATGAAGTAACATTACGTATAGGGTCCTCAACTGTAGGAGGATAGACAACAATATAAGTCAAGATTTGTAAAGGGAAAGATAGTACATATTTGGAAGTTTGTTCTTTTGTTGTGGGAATAAGTGAAGGCATGGCAACAAAGGTTTGTTAGAAGGTAGCTATAAGCTTGACTATGAACTTTGATCTTCTCATTAGAGGGGACTCATCTTCTTTCTCAATAGTGTTCCTCTTAGTTTACACCTTTTTAGCAGGATCCTTTTATTTCTTGGAGTCTTTTGGAAGTTCCTTCTACTATGGAGGCTTGTCATATTTATCTTTCTTAGTCTTGGTTTTATTGGAAGGTTCCCTAGCTATGAGTTTGACTCCTATAGATCATAACTCATATGTATTCCTTTCTAGATACTTCTTATTTAAGTCAATAACTTGTTTAGATATCTCCTCCAAAGATGTTACTTCTTTTGACCAATCAATAGGAGGGATGGGAAGTCAGAATATGTCTTTATAATTATAGACTTCCATTAGTAACTTACCATCTATTGATACCTACTCTAGTACTTATGTAACTCCAAAGGTATTCATATACTAGGAAGCAAGTCTATAGAATCTCCTATGTCCAACCTCATGTTCATCACTACAATCACCCTAGTAATCCTCAATATGAGGCACATGCTTCATGTCAAAACTAAGATTTTTCTCTATTTTGACTTTTGGATCAAATGATAGCCTCCTATAATGTAGTTAAGAGTTGTATCTTTGAATTTATAAATCATATTCCTCAAGATACTCCAACCATACACTTCTCTACTAAGTCCTTGTGAGCTTCACTCAATTATATAGTTAACTCTAGGAGAATGAGTTTGTCAGTAACATATTTAGGTAGTCAGTAGGGTGCTCCAATGAATCCTCTCACTCTGATGTATGTAAGTTTTAGGAATTGGATGAACAAGTTACCTTGTTCTACAATAAATTTAGTTTCTTCCAAGGACATTGATTTGTTCAAATCCACTTTCATTGTCCTAATGAGAAAGAATGGGAAGGCATCATTTACACTTTTGAAATGTTATCGACCCTTCATGGTTAGTTAGGGATAATATTCATAGATATTTACTTTCCTTAGATCCATGCCAATTGTGCCAACCTTTGTTAATCCAATGAACATAACCATCATTTCCATTGGATATATGAGGTATGCAGTAATATAATAGCTCATGCTTTCTTGTACCTTGGTCAACTACTCATGAATGTTTTCACTAATAACAATTGTCCAGTCAATCATATCTTCAGTATTCAGGATGATAGATATAAATATAATATTCATGGAGCATATTTAGAAAATTATAGCTATCCCATTATCATATTCAACATGTGACAATGTCTCCAATTTCTATTTGAAAGTCACTTCTCACCGTTTTCTTAGGGAGCTTAGAGATAATTTACCTAGGTTTAGCCAACCACCATTTGTTTAATGCCTTTAGATGCATATCTAGGTTCTCATTAGAAAACTTTAGAAAATAATTAAGTTTGAGATGAATGGCCTAATTGTGTCTAGGGATTTGAAAATTATAAATTATAGCCTTAGGGATTAATTTAATCAATACTTGTCCTTCTCCCCCTATGATCTTTCTTGTGCCAACATCATAGTACTTTGCACAAGTCATTACTAGCTTTAGGGATTGCACCAATATAAGGATTCCAACTATATGAGCAATCTCATTTATGATCATACTTGTTTCTCTAGTGGCATGAGTATCTCCATATATTCTTTGTCTGAAATCCTAAAGGACAATATAACATAATTCAGTATCTATCGCTACATCAAGAGTTGAGATTATTTTAGGGGTGACTGCTTCAAATTTATACTTAATTTATCTAGATTAGTACTTCCTGTATTCAAATTGCAAAAATAGAACAATGTATAAGTACAAAGGATTAGAAAAAAAATTTCCTTAAATTTGAAGTATTATCATGTTTTATGCCTTATGTAGATTTTCTCAGTTTATCAATATTTTAAGACATTGGACTAAAAGGTAGAGTGGGATATGTTCACCAAATTCCTACAATATAAAAAATAATATCCATTTTTAACAATTGAAGAATACAAGGTTCATCCGAACTTCAAGGTTTCATACTAACAGTCAGTAGCTCAAAATTCCATAAAATTACTATAACATAAAATTTACCTATTTATTAGGGAAATGAAGAAGACATTAAGACATTAGGATTTTAGACTAAATGGTGTAGATCTATAATTCCATGGAAAACTCTACTTCTTGTAAACATTCCTCTTATGCATACATGAGCTAAGTGATTGAGATTAAAATTTCTTAAATTCATGTTGGGATCCAGAGATCATTAAGAATTAAAGATTTGAGAATGAAGACAAAAATTTGCAATTTCACAACAATTCTATAATTAAATAGACTTGCTTTCATGCCCAAACATAACTATGTAAAATATTTCAAACTAGGTAGAGGTCCTTGGAATACTTGCCAATTCATAAAATAACATCCTATAAAACTTTTTTAGGATCTCAATAAGCATCAAAACATTTTCATTAGGCATTTTCAATAAAATGTAAATTTTCTAGGGAAATATTTAACAATAAACATCTACAAGTTTCATGCACCCTAAGGGTGCAAGATTTTGAAATTTAAAATAATTGTAGTAGAAAAGCTAGGGTTTATAGATTCATAAACATGTTTTTTCTCAAATCCTTAACCTAAAAAAGTATAAGAAAACTCAAAATGAAAAGATTAAAGATGCAACCCTAAATTAAAATTATCTAAATGTTTTAATCAAACAATATTTCCAATTTGATGAAAGAAATTTCAAGAACTTACTAGTATCATGAATGTACACAAAAAAAAAAACTTCAACCATGCCCTAAAAAATAGAAATTCTAACAACTAGCACAATCTATGCTTGAACCTAGCAAATAAATAGCAAACAACCTCTCAAATAGCAATCCAACTTCTCATATCATTAAATGGATTGTAATCAAGGTTTTGATAGTGATTTTAGTGGCTTTAGGATGAATAGAGGATTTGAAAGTTTCAAGAAATTAGTTTTCCAAAGGTAGTGATCGAAAAAATATTCTAAAGTTAATAGAGGAAACATTCATATGAATGAGCCATTATTTCTACAATAGTTGTCACATCTTCATTGTCTTCTGTGATTGTTCATCAGTTTTCACAAGGTTTTGGTGATGCATATTTCTTCACTAGGGTTGCACATTCGAGGTTTAAGACATGTGAGTAGTTTTTAGAGGCATCACATCTTTTGAGACATTCTTCCCTGATTCTTGTTTTGGATCTGGAGTTTCTTCTACATCATCCAGTGGACTTGTTTCTTCCCAAGGGAAGACAAGTTGTTTGGTTGTCTTGGACACTTTTCTGCATCCTTGTTCCTACATTAGCATTTGGCATCAAAGGTTCTTCAATCAGGGGGATACATTGTCTCTCATACATTCTCTTCTATGGGGAGTTCTTTGATTGTATATTTTGTTGCAAGTACGTGCAGTTGGTGTTGTCATTGATGTCAACGAGCTTGTATTGTAATTGGTTTCAACTGTATGAGAAAGAGAATATTGCAAGAGCTTGAGAAATTTGGTGTTGAGTGGATGATGTCTCTGATGATGGAAAGTGTTGAAGATGATGATATGTTTCTAGTTCTTGGTTTCCAAGTGCTTTTGAGAAAATTTAAATAAAATAAGAAAACAGTGTGTGGCAATGGTTTTCTATGTTGTAGAGTAGTGTTCTGATTTTTCTTCTCATTTCTTTTATATTGAAGATCTATTTATGTTGTTTTGATATGTTGATTAGAGGTGTTCAGAGGTACTACATTTAGAATTTGGCATGTTGGATTGATGTGTAGAGGAAGATGTGTTCACCAGTATGTGAACTGTGTATTGTAGAGGTGTCTGGGAGAAATGTTTTTTCTCTGCATTTCTCCGCAGAGTAGTTTCAGATCTTGTGGTTCTGGAAGTATGTTTATAAGGTTCATACCTATATTTAGTTCAAGTTGTTCATGGTTTGGTGCTCCACAAGTTTATTTCTTGGGTTACAGTGCATAACAAAGATATTTGAGCATATTGGGTAAAGAAGATAAGTTTGTTTGGTAGGTGAAAGTTATTGTCAAGGAATTTGTTGGATTTCAATATATTTTGGGAATACTATAGATCATGTTCAAGCATGGTGTGTGGTCCATGAGTCATCTTTGGTTTTGAGGAAGAATGTACATAATTGTTTATGGTGTTAACATAGGTTCGGCTGACCTTGGGTGTTTACACTAATTGCGGAGTTACTTCGATGATTATGGAAGCATGGTGTGGCATGTATGAATGAAATTATATCCAAGATAAGGTGTGTTGTTGTCCACCTTCATTCCTTTCCACTACGGGAATGTTTTGGTTCCAACCTAATTTGAATTTACATGGTGAAGGTGTATTGCTGACCTTGGAGAATGTTTTCAAGGTTGAAGAATGTATAAATAAGTGTTGAGTTGTTGAGGTAGTGGTGTACGTACATGATGTATGAGATGTGAATGACAGTGTGGTAGAGTGTGTAATGCAGTGCAAGCTTTCATGTGTTAGATTATTGGATGTAGTAAGAAAAAGGTGTCTATAATTCCTTAATGAGACTATAAGGGCAATGACATTGTGGTGGACTTATTTGTTGCATTTAGATTATTTTCTCCTTGTAACAATCTTCTCTATCTTCTTCTCTATTCTTGCAGTGAGCGTTTCTTTCTTTTGGGTAGTGAGCCCTTTGGCAGCGAGCCTTTCAATAGAGAGCCCTATTGTTTTTTGATGTCAATATTACTTTATATTGTGAGATAATCCTCACCATGGTTTTTCCCTTCTTGGGTTTTCCATGTAAATCGGGTGTTCTCTTATGTTTGATGTTGATTTGATTCAATTTCTATTTTTTACTTTCATTCTTAATCATCTTTACTGTCTAAGGGATTAATTGAATTAATGTGGATCTGAATGTGTGAGGGTTTTGAAGTTTTAAGTTACAAATGATTCACCCCCCTCTCAATTGTCTTGTGCATTCAACAATTGGTATCAGAGCAAGGTTCCTTGGAAGAAATCTTAACCGCTTAAGGTAGATCTGGGATGACACACAAGAAAGATGTTCCCTTATTTGATGGATAAGACTATGCATTCTAGAAAATAAGGATGAAAGGTTATCTCATTTCTCTTGGATATGAGATTTGGAAGTCCATTGAGTCTGGATACACTATACCTAAAAATGGTCCAAGTACTGCAAATGATATCAAGGCCTATGAAACCAATGATAAAGCAAGGTATGCTCTTTTAAGTGGTCTTACTAATTCTAAATTGGTGAAATTTATAAATCTGAAAATTGCTAATGAAATCTAGAAAAAAGTTAAAAAGTATTTATGAAGGAGATGATAAGGCCAAGCAAGCTAAGATGCAGAATGTGAAGATCATGTTTGAGACCATGTGAATGTCTAAAGATGAAAACATCACAAGCTACATGCAGAAGGTGGATAAAGTTGTCAATAGCATCAAAGGTCTTGTTGGTGAACTAGAAGAAAAAGAAGTGGTAATGAAGGTAATTAGAACTCTTCCCAAAGCTTATAGTCATAAAGTTTTTGATATTGAAGAATTACAAAATCTAGATAAATTTACCAGAGATTAGTTGTATGGTACTTTAACTGATTTTGAAATGAGAGAATTTGGTACAAGTAGTGCAAAAGTTGAAACTACTTTTAAGGCCGATAAATCAAAGAAGACTATGGAATCAGATTAGGAGGATTCTGGTGATATGGAAGCCAACTTTGTGAGAAGAATGAAAAAGAGTACTGGTAAGTACAGTGGTAAGATACCCTTCAAGTGTTTTAGTTGTGGCAAGATAGGTCATTATGCTTCAAGATGTCCAGAAAGAATTTTGAGAAGCAAAAATAGGGAGAACAAAAGTAAGGTATTTAAGAAAAGCTATTATGTTAGAGAAGATGCAAGTATATCTGATGATGAATCTGATTATGAAAATGATGAGGATAGTGAATGTCTATTCATAGCTTTAAAATATGATACTATTTATGCTAACTTTGAAGGATGTGTGAAGGAAAAGGCTCTGGAAGTAAGCACTAATGTTGAAGGCACCTTAATATTTGCTTTTCATACTAGATAGGAAAAGAAATGGATCATTGATAGTTGATACTCAAATCATATGACCGGTGATAAGTGTAAGTTTGTTAAACTTGAAAAATATGATGGAGGACTAGTTAGATTTGGTGATGATACATCTGCTAAGATATGTGGAAGAGGTTCAATTAGTTTTGATGGAAAGCATAATATTGATAATGTTCTTATGTTAAGGGTTTAAAACGTAACCTCTTGAGTGTTGGACAAATCTGTAGCAAAGGATACAATAATGTGTTTGAGGATGGTGGCTGTGAGATCAGAAAAGATTCTAGAACTATGATAACTATTGGAAAGAGGACAAATGAAAATGTTTATCAGCTCAAAGACGGTAATGGTTATTGTTTCATGACTCAGATTAGTGAGAGTTGGCTATGGCATAGAAGATTGTGTCACATCATTTTTGATAGACTAGTAAGAATAGTTTAGATCAAGCTATGAGAGTTCTACCAAAGATTACAAAGCCTATCAATTCTATCTATAAGGAATGTCAAGTTAGAAAGCAAGCAAGAAGAAGTTTCAAAGTCAAGGACAAATCTTATACCAAATTGTTGGAATTGGTGCATACAGGTCTTTGTGGTCCTACTAGAGTAAGGAGTTTTCAAGGTGACATGTGTTTCATGCTACTGATTGGTGATTATTCTAGAATGACATGGGTTACTTTTCTCAAAGAAAAATCAAAAGCCCTAGATAAGTTCAAAGCATTCAAAGTAATGGTTGAGAATAAAATAGATATGAGAATCAAATGTTTGAGGTCCACCAGAGGTGGAGAGTTCACCTCCAATGAGTTTAACATGTTTTGTGAGAATCATGGAATAAAGTGGCATTTATCTGCCCCTAGAACTCCTCAACAGAATGGAGTGGTTGAAAGAAATAATAGGATTGTTCAAGAAGCTACAAGGACAATGATGGAAGAAGCAAATCTAACAAAAGTCTACTAGAGAGAAGCACTTCATACTATTGTTTATATACTGAACAAAGTGGATGTGAGAGCAAACATTACAAAGACTCCTTATGAGCTATGATATTGAAGGACTCCTACTATCAAATACTTCAGAGTGTTTTGAAGCAATTGCTATATCAAAAGGGATGAAGAAAACCTAGGAAAGTTTGATGCAATGTTTGATGAAGGTATCTTCCTTGGGTATTCTGCTAAAAGTAAAGCTTGCCGATGCTACAAAAAGAGGCCAAGAAAGATTCTTTAGAGTGCAAATGTCAAAGTTGACGAATATCTATAGAAGAATTTAGAAGTAAATGGATATGAATCAGATGAGCCTTCTTGTAGAGAAGAAGAAAATGCTAAGGAAAAAGAAATGTAGATTGTAGAGGAAGAAGCTCCAAAAAACACTCCTAAAACTCCCAAGTATGTATAGAAGCATCATTCTGAAGATCAGATCACTGGTGATAAGAGAAAAGGTGTGCTAATAAGAAGGAAAGTTGTTGAAGAACAACTAAATCTATGTTTACTTTCTGAAGTTGAAACTAAATTAGTGATTCAAGCATGCAAGGATGACTGTTGGATCAAGGCTATGGAATAAGAACTAATGCAGATTGAAAAGAATCGGACTTGGGAACTTGTCCCAAGACTAGCAAAAAAAAATGTGATTGGAGCTAAGTGGATATTCTGGAATAAATTGAATGAGAATGGAGTAGTAAGAAACAAGGCAAGGCTTGTGTGTAAAGGCTACTCACAAGTAGAAGGAATAAACTATGAGGAAACATATGCTCTGGTAGCGAGAATGGAGGCCATCAAGATGTTTTTGGCTTTTACAACACAAGGATTTTAAAGTATATCAAATGGATGTGAAGTATGCTTTCTTGAATGGTGAATTGGAAGAAGTATACATAGAACAACCAGACAAATTTCAATTATTAGATAAACTAGATATGGTTTGTAGATTAAAGAAGGCACTATATGTATTGAAGCAAGCCCCCAGAGATTAGTATGCAAGGTTAGATAGGTACTTGTTACAACAAGGATTCAATAAAGGTACCGCAAATAGCAATGTATACATCAAAGTAGAAGAAAATCAAATTTTCATTGTGGAAGTGTATGTGGATGATATAATCTTTGGTGGAAATGAAGGTATATGTAAGAGTTTTGTAGATGAAATGTACAAAGAATTTGAAATGTCAGTGTGTGGGGAAATGAACTTCTTCCTTGGGTTATAGATCACTCAGACAAATAAAGGTATTTTCATTTCAAAAACAAAGTATGTGAAGGAAATGTTAAAGAAGTTTGGAATGGAAGATTCTAAACCAGTTTGTACCCCTATGGTTACTAGTTGCAAGCTAAGAAAGAATGATGAAACTCCTAAGGCTAATTAGAGCATCTATAGATCAATAATTGGAGGATTGCTATATTTAACTGCTACTAGACCGGATATTATGTATGCAGTTTGTCTTGTGGCTAGATTTCAAGAAGATCCTAGAGAGTCACATGTTGCAGCAGTGAAAGGATATTCAAATATTTAAAGGGCACTCTAGATCATGGTTTGTGGTATAAAAAAGATACTGACTTTTCTCTAAGTGCTTATATAGATGCAGATTGGCTTAGTTGCACGTAGATGATAGGAAAAGTATAAGTGGTGGTGCATTCTTGGAGGTAGAGTGGTGTCATGGCTAAGTAAGAAGCAGGATTCAATATCTTTATCTACTACTAAGGAAGAATACATTGTAGTAGCATCTTGTTGGACACAAGTATTGTGGATGAGGTAAACCTTGAAGGATATCAGAGTTGTATATGATGAACCAATTCCTATCTTCTGTGATAATACAAGTGCTATTAACATTTCAAAGAATTCAGTGATGCACTCAAGGACAAAACATATCTCAATCCAGTATCACTTTTTGAGAGAGAAGGTTACAGAGAATGAAGTGAATCTTGAGTATGTGCCTGCAAAGGATCATGTTACTGATATATTCACTAAGGCTCTTCATAAGGATACATTTGAGTATCCCAGGGAGAAGTTGGGGGTTATTTCCCCTCCTCCTTTGAACTAGATGCATAAGGAGATGCATCGGTCCAATGGATTTTAGGATTCATTCTTTATCCTAGATTGATGTTGGAGGATACCTCTTAGGGGAGTAGGTAATGGTCATGTTGGTTGTTTCATTCAGGGGGAGTAAGTGTTAATGCAAATTGTTATGTCTTCCTAAGGGGGAGTGTGTAGAAAACTAAAAGAAAATATGTTGCAAAGCATTGGTGAGTGGTGCAGGAGCACCCTCGAAAATCTAAAAATTCCTGTGCAGGGGCACCTCGTAAATCTAAAAATTCCTCACATTTCAAGAAATGTTATGTAAAAGCTTTTGAGCCATGTTAAATGAATATAGGAATGTGTCATAAAGGATTAATGTGATGTAACTGAATTGTTTGTTTTATAAACGGTGGTCGGTTGGTGGTTCATTTCCCACCACGTGATGTAACTGTTCGCATAGGTGTCATTCTCTAGCAAAAGCCTGTATCTATAAGAGAGAGTGGACAGACAGAAAAGAAAGGGTGGGTGTGTGTGTGTATGTAGAGAAAGTCAAAAGGAGATTGTATTTTAGTTTGAATCAGAAGAGTGAAAAAGATTTTGTGTTTTCTGGTCTAATTACAGTGGATCTCATTTGGGGTCATTCCACTGGAGGATGTCTCCGAAATCAGTGGAATGACCCCCCCCCCAGTTGTTAGTTTATTTTCTGTTCAATGTTGAATTAATAGTTTGTCTGTATTGTTCGGTTACGAATGTTTGCAGAGAAGGAATAGTGTGTTTTATGTGTATATAACATGTGAGTATATGACAAACAGTGTGTGTGCATAGCGCAATTGCATGTGAGGTCATCCTGTGTATTCTGCATTTGGTATGTGAGAGTCAGACTATAGATGGTGGAAGATGCAAGTGTTCGGCGTTGAACCTCAGCATTGAACCTCGTCGCTGAACCATCACATGGAACTGGTTCATTCGGTTCAATGGTTCACCAGTTCAAAGAAAAAGACAATGGTTCGATGAAAGGGTTCAAGGTAAGGGTTCAAGGGAATGGTTCAAGCGAAGGGTTCAACAGTCTAGCCAAAGGAGCGAAGAGTGAAGGTTCCATCGGGGAGAGATGTGTGTCGGCGTAAGATTTGGAGAGGGAGCCGATAACTGTATGTCTTGGCGATAGGTTGGTTGGTGTCGACGAGAGAGGGATATCAGGGAGACTTCCCATGGCTAGGCCGATAGTGCAAGTCCCACTGATGATAGGTTTGATTGAAGGCATTAGGGTGATCCAAGGCATCGGCACAAGCTTCATTCCTAGCACCGACGGTGTATGTCACACCGACCAGAAGAAAGATGGAAGTCTTCATAAGCATATCGGCATGAGATCTAGTATCGGCAGATGAGGAAAATGTGATGCCGATGGTCCAAGCCATGCTGACGAGTCAATGTTCAACGGAGCAAAGATGTATTAAGCCATCGGTGAGAGTAGTGGACGGTCTGGCTGATAATAGTTATGTCGGCATAAGTCATCTCATCGACAGAAGGGAGAAAGGTGGTTGCCAATAGCCATTGTCTTACCGATAGGCAAGATTATGTATGTTTCGGTGAGAGAATTCAAAGGTCTTGCTGATAGCCTCTCAAGTGGCTATTTTGTGGGCTTCAAAGGAGTCTTCAACCTGTATTATATGTTCAACTAGGTCCCTCTGCATCAAGTGGTATCAGAGCTCAGCGAAAGAACTAGGCTATTGGTATTAATTCTGTCACTGAATAGGCAGAAAAAGTTATGAGTATTATGTCACTGAATAGGCAGAAGAAGAAAGAAGAAGAAGAGAGAAGCAAGAAGCTGAAAGAAAGAGTGCTAGAAAGGAATTTTGCTGACTTCCGGTTGCAGGTGCTGATTCACTCGCTACAGTGGGCAGATGAGACATCTGTCATGGAACCACAGGAGATGGTTCAAGGGCCTGAGAAAGAGGTCTAGTGAGTGTCACCAAAAGTCCTGGGGAGAGAGGCGAGAGAGGACTCCTAGGTGAGGGACAGAGGTGTTAGTGTAGCATGAAGGAGTGGATTTCAGTTGTTGCATTTCGGAGGCAGCCATTGATAGAAGGCACAATTGAGGATGAAGAGAAATTAGCAGAGGCATCCAGTTAGCATTGAAGACATTGAAAAAGCCAAAAGACATTACAGGCTTTTCACTGAGCATTTCCATGGGACATGGAAATTTTTTCAAGTCCGGGAGTATGGTGCAGGAGCACCCTCAAAAATCTAAAAATTCCTGTGCAGGGGCACCTCGTAAATCTAAAAATTCCTCACAATTCAAGAAATGTTATGTAAAAGCTTTCAAACCATGTTAAATGAATATAGGAACGTGTCATAAAGAATTATTGTGATGTAACCGAACTGTCTGTTTTATAAACGGTGGTCGGTTGGTGGTTCATCTCCCACCACGTGATGTAACTGTTCGCATAGGTGTCATTCTCTAGCAAAAGCCTATATCTATAAGAGAGAGTGGACAGACTGAAAAGAAAGGGTGGGTGTGTGTGTGTATGTAGAGGAAAGTCGAAAGGAGATTGTATTTTAGTTTGAATTAGAAGAATGAAAAAGATTTTGTGTTTTCTGGTCTAATTACAGTGGATCTCATTTGGGGTCATTCCACTGGAGGATTTCTCTGAAATTAGTGGAATGACCCCCCCCCGGTTGTTAGTTTATTTTCTGTTCAATGTTGAATTAATAGTTTGTCTGTGTTGTTCGGTTACGAATGTTTGCAGAGAAGGAATAGTGTGTTTTATGTGTATATAACATGTGAGTATATGACAAACAGTGTGTGTGCATAGCACAATTACATGTGAGGTCATCTTGTGTATTCTGCATTTGGTATGTGAGAGTCTGACTGTAGATGGCGGAAGATGCAAGTGTTCAGCGTTGAACCTCAGCATTGAACCTCGTCACTGAACCATCGCATGGAACCGGTTCATTCGGTTCAATGGTTCACCAGTTCAAAGAAAAAGACAATGGTTCGATGAAAGGGTTCAAGGTAAGGGTTCAAGGGAATGGTTCAAGCGAAGGGTTCAACAGTCTAGCCAAAGGAGGGAAGAGTGAAGGTTCCATCGAGGAGAGATGTGTGTCGGCATAAGATTTGGAGAGGGAGCTGATAACTGTATGTCTTGGCGATAGGGTGGTTGGTGTCGGCGAGAGAGGGATATCGGGGAGACTTCCCATGGCTAGGCCGACAGTGCAAGTCCCACCGATGATAGGTTTGACTAAAGGCATTGGGGTGATCCAAGGCATTGGCACAAGCTTCATTCCTAGCACCGACGGTGTATGTCACACCGACCGAGAAGAAAGATGGAAGTCTTCATAAGCATATCGGCATGAGATCTAGTATCGGCAGATGAGGAAAATGTGATGCCGATGGTCCAAGACATGCCAACGAGTCAATGTTCAATGGAGCAAAGATGTATTAAGCCACCGGTGAGAGTAGTGGATGGTCTGGCCGATAATAGTTATGTCGGCATAAGTCATCTCATCGGCAGAAGGGAGAAAGGTGGTTGCCGATAGCCATTGTCTTGCCGATAGGCAAGAATATGTATGTTTCGGTGAGAGAATTCAAAGGTCTTGCCGATAGCCTCTCAAGTGGCTATTTTGTGGGCTTCAAAGGAGTCTTCAACCTGTATTATATGTTCAACTGGGTCCCTCTGCATCAGTGAGTAGGTACAAGTATGAGTAATTTAAAAAGAGGAGAGTAAGAGATAGAGTTGTGTCACCCTTTGCCATTGATGTCAATTGGGGAGAGAGAACAATGTGAAAAAGGAAAGAGTCAGTTGTCAAGAAGAGAGTAGTAAGCTGAGGGGGAGAGAAAGAGAAAGTAAAAGAGTTGGTATGAAGCATAGTATTGAGGATGCTATTGTGTTGATGGTTTTTCACATCATGTGTTGCCATTAATGACAAAGTGGGAGATTGTTGCAAGTATGTGCAGACGGTGTTGTCATTGATGTCAACAAGCTTGCGTTGTCATTGGTGTCAATTGTATGAGAAAGATAATATTGCAAGAGTGTCAGAAATTTGGTGTTGAGTGGATGCTGTCTCTTATGATGGAAAGTGCTAAATATGTTGATAATATGTTTCTGGTGCTTGGTTGATGCAGAGCAAGGGTTCAACTCAACACAATTGAGGCATATTTCACATCAATGGGCTTGTACAACTTCATGACACTTCAAACTCTTCAACAAACACTAGAAACTATTTAGTCTTTGTGGAAATGACATAAACAAATGATGAATAGTAGTATTCAACACTTAAACAAATCAATCTATTCACCTTTGAAGACTTGAACCAAACAAACAATTGGTGTTCCTTCACAAATGTGCCATTTGCCTAGTAGCCCTTTAAAAGAGGTTGTCCTACCATAACTTTCCAAAAAGACTTCAAACCTAGAAAATAAACATCATTACAGATACCCTTTTGGTTGTTCTTCAACATATCTAGATTTGGGAGGTGGTTATTTTAGAACAACACCCTCAACAATTCATTGGTATGTTGCAATTAGGCCAAATTAGGATAGCAAAAGAGGTTTTTCATGCATAACTTTTAGGTAAAACCTGAAACCTAGAAACTATTTACATTTATGGATACCCTTTTCCTTCTTACACAACATATCTTGAGTGTAGGTGGGGTTGTTTTGCAACTCAAGCCCCTAAAATTGACTGTCATGTTTTGGCAATGGCCTAATTAGTCCTATTTTACAAAGAAAGTATATGAAAAACAATACAAAACCCTACTCTAGAACACTCTACACATTACATGTGATTTAAATGTACCATTTTTGTCAATTGGAACAATACCCACATTGTCTTTTTACAAAACACTACTTCTATGCATCATTCTTGCTCAAAAACATGCTTTTTCCAACCTAGGGCATCACCATACCTACACAAAACCTTATTCCTGACTCCTGCAACTTGGAGAACATAAAATATAGCCTAAAATCTTCCATTCCACCAAATTATAGCAGTTTCCACTAGTGGAAATGAAAATTATTCCATTTTCTTGCTCAAACCCTAGCTCACTAGGTTTTTACAGGCAGTTTTTACAAAATGGGCTCTAACTCACTCAAAATCAAATGAACATTGACCAAACAAAGATAAAATGAAAGATTATTCACAACTCTACCACATGCACTTGGTTTTGGAATGTGACTGTACTATACTGGGCCATACAAGTCATGGGAACAACAGAAAACACAGAAAATCTACAGAAAATAGAGTATATTCTTATTGTTTTACCTCCAAAATGTCTTCTCCACCTTATTTTCAAACTCCTTTGGAATATTTACATGATTTTTATCAAAAACCCATTGATTCTAATGAATTTTCATGTCTTTGACCTTTCATCTTCCTTTTGTTGCATTTTTTTTTGCATTTTACAACATGACAACTTTTTGCAATTTTGACATTTTTTGCAAATTGAACTCACAAACCACCTAACAACCTCTAAATGGACTCAAACACACCTAAAATGGTCTTAACTGAGCTTATTAGACCAAAAACACAAAACTAAATAAAAAATGAATAATTTGCCTCATGGAGGCTTGAAGTCAACTAGGTGCTCCTGCACCATACTCCCAGAGAAAGAGAAATTCAAGTCCCTCTTGAATTTGAAGGTAATAATAGAGTTCCACCTTAGAATTCTCTTGCTTGATGTCTTCCATCATTTACACTTTGACTTCCTTAGAAGAGTTCCTTACTAGCTTCATCTTCACCTTGGGTTTCTTGCTTACTTGACAAAGATGTTTCCATCAACAATTCACTGGTATGCTGCAATTAGGCCAAATTAGGACAACAAAAGAGGTTTTTCAAGCATAAATTTTAGGTAAGACCTGAAACCTAGAAACTATTTGCAGTTATGGATACCCTTTTCCTTCTTACACAACATATCTCGAGTGCAGGTGGGGTTGTTTTGCAAATCAAGCCCCTAAAATTGACTGTCTCGTTTTGGCAATGGCCTAATTAGTCATGTTTTACAAAGAAAGTATATGAAAAACAATACAAAACCTTACTTCAAAACACTCTACACATTTCATGGGGTCTAAATCTACCATTTTTGTCAATTGGAACAATACCAACATTGTCTTTTTACAAAACCCTACTTCTATGCATCATTCTTGCTCAAAAACATGTTTTTTCTAGCCTAGGGCATCACCATACCTACACAAAACCTTATTCCTAACTCCTAAAACTTATAGAACACAAAATATAGCCTAACATATTCTATTGCACCAAATTATAGTATTTTCCACTGGTGGAAATGAAAATTATACCATTTTCTTGCTCAAACCCTAGCTCACTAGGTTTTTACAGGTAGGTTTTACAAAATGGGCTCTAACTCACTCAAAATCCAATGAAAATTGACCAAACAAAGATCAAATGAAATATTATTCACAACTCTACCATATTAACTTGGTTTTGGAATGTGACCATACTGTACTGGGCCGTACAAGTCATGGGAACAACAAAAAACACAGAAAATATGCAGAAAATAGAGTATATTCTTATTGTTTTACCTCCAAAATGTCTTCTCCACCTTATTTTCAAACTCCTTTTGGCATATTGACATGATTTTTATCAAAAACCCACTGATTATAATGAATTTTCATGTCCTTGACCTTTCATCTTCCTTTTGTTGCATTTTCTTTTTGCATTTTACAACATGACAACTTTTTGCAATTTTGACAATTTTTGCAAATTGAACTCACAAACCACCTAACAACCTCTAAATGGACTCAAACACACCAAAAATGGTCTTAATTGACCTTATTACATTAAAAACACAAAACTAAATAAAAAATGAACAATTTGCCTCATGGAGGCATGAAGTCAACTAGGTGCTCCTACACCATTGGTTTCCAAGTACTTTTGAAAAATATGAATAAAATAAGAAAACAATGTGTGGCAATGATATTTTGTGTTACAGAGTAGTGATCTAATTTTTCTCCACATTTATTTTATATTGAAGATATTTTTATGTGGTTTGGATATGCTGATTAGATGTGTTTAGAGGTGCTACATTCAGAATTTGGCGTGCTAGATCGATGTGCAGAGGAAGATGTGTTCACCAATATGTGAGCTATGTATTGCAGAGGTGTCTGAGAGAAATGTTTTTGCTCCACATTTCTCTATAGAGTGGTTTCAGATCTTGTGGTTTTGGAAGTATGTTTATAAGGTTCATACCTACCTTCAATTAATTTTTTTCATGGTTTGGTGCTCTGCAATTTGATTTCTTGAGTTATAGTGCATAACAGAGATATTTGAGCATTCTAGGTAAATAGGATAAGTTTGCTCAGTAGGTGTAAGTTGTTGCAGAGGAATTTGTTGGATTTCAAGATGTTTTTTTTGGAATACTCTAGATCATGTAAGTTATTTGAAGATAATACAACTTGGAGCTACTTTTCTTGGTGGAGTTTTTTACGTAAAAGGGTTTTCTTCACATTATATGTTGTGTTATGTGTTCAGTTCTTGATGCATGTTATTTCTGAATAGTGGGTTTTATTTCTGTTGTAAACTCCATTGATTCTACATTATTTAAAGCACATAAATAAGGTCTGAATTAGATTTCCATTGTGTGGTTTGCACCTTCATTTCTAAGATTTGGTGTTAAAGCTTAGCTAGTTTTGATTCTTTGGTGGTAGTGTGAAGGTTTTTTAGTTGTAGTAGGAGATTTGATTGTTGTTTGTTTGTAGATCTTGTGTAGATATCATGACTTCATCCACTATTACTTCTACCTCATGGTTGGACATTGAAAAGTTTAATGGCATGGGGTATGAATTGTGGAAGCTGGAAATTGAGGATTTGCTAGAAGAAAGAAACCAGTGGTTGGTTGTTATGAAAGAGAACAAACTTGATGATGTTGCTCCTGATGAGTGGGAAAGACTGGATAAAAAGGTACGAGGTACAATCCAGCTGTGTCTTACAGATTATGTTTTGCTGAATGTTGTGGGTGAGAAGTCTACACATAGCTTGTGGGAGCATCTGGGTGAGATCTACCAAGCCAACAGTATGGTAAATAAAATTTATTTAAAGCATAAGTTATTTTCCATAAAAATGAAAGAGGGTGAGTTGGTTGCAGAGCATTTGAATTCGTTTAATTCGTTATTGAGTCAACTAGCATTTGTAGATGTGGAGGTGAATGAGGAAGATAATGTATATTGCTTCTTTGTTCTTTACCTGAATCATGGGAGAATGTTATTTGGCTACCACTGCTAATCTCATAGATCTGAAGTTGGATGCTCTTGTTTCAGTTCTCCTATCACATGAATTGAGGAAGAAAAGTTTGGATAGTTCAAGGGATGCTCTCAGTGTTAGGGGAAGGTATATGGAAAGAGGACCAAAAGGAGATCAGAAGGGGTCTAAAGACAAGTCTAAGGGCCATTCTAAGACTCCTAGAAAGAAGAACAAAGTCAAGTGTTGGAACTACGGAAAGAGAGGACATGTGAAAAAGGAATGTAGAAACCCAAAGAAATAATGGGATTCCACTACTAATAAGTCTTCAAATGCAAGTGATGAGGTTTTACTTTCTGCTTGTAATGTTGTTTCTCATGATCATTGGTTGGTTGACAAAGGATGCTCATACCATATGATCTCGTATAAAGAATGGTTTTCCACATACGAAGAGTATGATGGAGGAAATGTGTACCTCAGGGACAACTCTTCATATCCTATTGTTGGACGAGGGAAGGTAATGTTGTGTTTTAGTGATGGGAGAATTAAAACCTTGCTTGGTGTTTTGCATGTTCTTGGATTGGTTAGAAATTTGATTTCTATTTCAAAGTTGAATGATTTGGGAATGTATGTGACATTTGATAAGCATGGCTGCAGATTGGTGAGAGGAAACTTGGTGGTAGCGAAGGGAAAATGATTGGGAACTCTGTTTAAGCTAGAAGCCACTACTATTTGTAATGCCTCTTATGTATCTGAGGCTAATACTGAAAATACATATATGTTGTGGCACCATAGATTGGGCTACAAAAGTTAGTCTGGTTTAAAGACTATCTTAAATAAAAAATTGTTAGACGGTTTATCCTATTCTGATGAGAGTTTCAAATTTTGTGAACATTGTGCGTTTAGAAATAGAATAGATCTCCATTTCCTTCAGGTACTAATAAATCTAATGATAAATTGGAACTTATTCATTTGGATGTTTTTGGTCCAATGGATGTTGAATCAATTGGAAAATCTAGATATTTTGTTTCCTTCATTGACAGTGTCTCAAGTTTTACTTGGATTTATTTTATGCATCACAAATCTAAAGTTTTCACTAAGTTCAAGGAATTTAAAGCCTTAGTTGAAAAGTAATCGGATTATAAGATAAATGTTTTGAGATTTGATAATGGAGGGGAATATTGTTCTAAGGAATTTGATGAATTCTATAAGCATGTAGGTATTATTAGATCGAAAACTACTCCATATACTCTATAACAGAATGGAGTGGTAGAAAGGATGAATTGGACAATAATGGAAAGATCTAGAAGTATGTTAAGTGAATCACAATTGAACTATCTATTGGTCTTATTGTTGTCTAGGGTGGATCTCCTCTATCTTGTCGAGGATTGTCCTCACCCACTCACCTCTAAGTCCAAGGCACATTCATGAGCCTAAACAAGAGAGAGATGGTTAAATATAACCTTGACTTGACTTAGGGTTTTGACTTAGGGTTTGTTTGACCTAAGGTTTGACTTTGTGTTGACTTTGTATCAACCTTGTGTTGGAATCAAGGGTTTGTGAATGCTCTACAATGCTAATGTTTTGTTCTTTTTAGTTTTTGGATGCATGCAAGCCTATATGAGTGCGAAACACATTTTTCTTGTGCTTTTTTCTATATATGGAAATAAAAGTGCTTTTTTCTATTCTAGGAATTAGAAAATGTATGCAATCTATTACGAAGTTACCTAATGCAATTGAATCTATATTTTTTATTTGTTTTTCTAAATATGTGGAACACTTTACTCTAGGAAAGGGAAATTATTTTGAAATGAGTCTAATCTAGGAACCTTTGAAAGTAAACTACTCTAACAATGCAAGATCTACTTACCCTATCAAGGAAAAAGCAACATGCATTTACTATTTCCAAGAGAAAATTATGATTTTCTAATTACTATGAAATAAAATCATGAAGGAATCAGGAATAAAGAGATGCGTGAGCCTCCATTGCCCTCATAAATCCTTGTATGGAAACCTCTTATCCTCTTACAATAGTGGGGTGATCCTCTTGGTAACAATAATAAAGAGATGCAAAAAGAAGCTTTTGGAAGCTTGAATGAGAGCTCAATGTGAGCTTGTGAGCACTGTGTCTTGTGATGTGAGTAGCATATCAACACTAATTAAGCTTTAGCAAAGCTAGATGAGAAAACAAAAAATCAAAAGGCTTGAGTGTCCTCTGTGAGCATATAGATGCTTGATTAGAGAGCAATAACCTACAAGAACTATGTGCACAAATGAAATTGCCTCCCTTTGTGCTTGAGGGAGGGGGTATTTATAGGTTTAAAGAAGGCATGAGAGGTGAAGCTGATGGAGAGTTAACTCCCTTTGATTGATGAGTTAACTTAGAAGACACAAGAGTGATTTTGGCTAAAATTCGAATGATCTAACCAATATAGTTTATCACTCAAGAAAAAATGGAGAAAGAGAATACATGGGTTGATAACTAAAGATAAAAATGAGCTAAATATGCATGGGTGGGTGCATGAAATAGTTAATTCTATCATTAGGACAAAATTCCATGCAAACAAAAGAAAAAAATAGGCAAAATGGAGCTATTTTTGGTCAAAAACTTGAGTTTAATCATGGTTAGAAAAGAGGGAAAGGTCACCACCTGGTCACCCCTTTCATCAGTCAGGGTCACCCAGGGGTGACTCATGGGCAACCCTCAAAGGAGGGCTCCTGGGTGAAAGCGCAGGATGGGAGATGATAGAGGAGGAGAAAAGAAGGTGATTTACCTCCGGAAATTGGTCAAACAAGGGTCAAAAACCAAATCACCACTTGCAAACATAGGATCTCTTGAGGGAGTTCTAGAAATAATAGGGGGAGATTTGTGCTGGTTGACTAAAACTAAAAACAAAATGTTGGAGATCACTTGGGAGGTCCTCTAGAGAGCTACTAGGGGTGGGAATGGATGAAAAAACACTGAGGAAAGGTGAAAACACAAA
The DNA here is from genome assembly GCA_027924645.1 of Cunninghamia lanceolata. Lineage (NCBI taxonomy): Eukaryota > Viridiplantae > Streptophyta > Pinopsida > Cupressales > Cupressaceae > Cunninghamia > Cunninghamia lanceolata. The sequence goes on along the minus strand of BSBN01000377.1, from coordinate 23,389,579 downwards.
AAATGGATGAATACAAGGTGTAGGGACAAAGTCGCAAGCACATGAAACACAAATTAACAAGTGTAGAAAAGTGTTGAAAGTGAAGAAAGGGGTAGAATGATAAAGGGGAAAAAACAAAAAGAAGCAGAAACCACATGTTTGTTGGTAACATAGTCAAGAGACATTGCTCTGATGGAAACTTGTATGTTGCCATTTATGGTAACAAAGCATAGCAAAGGGGTTTTCAATTATGGCACCAAGGTTTGGTAAAGGTCTGAAAGACTAACTTAGTCAAAATGGCTAAGTATGGGCAAGCTATAGAGTGAAAGAGATTGGGTCGGTATGCCTCCGTAGTTGAAGATCATTATATGCAGTTTAGGTATGTTGTTCATAGATATTTGGTGATCACATGTTCCAGTGTTCAAGTTCTGACTTCCTCTGGAAGTCATATGGTGAAATGTCTAAGTCCAGGTGAATAGAGTTAAGACAAGAATAGTACACAGTACCAAAGTAAAAGAGTTTGCATTCCTTCGTTGTTACATATTTTGTCTTGTGGTTCTAAGGAAACAAAGATGCTTATTATGACTACCTAAATCAAGAGTTATAGCTTTTGAAGTTCCTTTGATCACTTTCTACAAGTTGTTCTTTATTAGCTTACAGTTTGACAATGTTTCACAGTGACTGAGGGATAGTTTGAAGATCTGCATTTGTTTGTAGTTGAATACTATGTTCTATGGTTCTAAAGGTATGAAAAAAGAGATATAATGGTTATTGGATATGATTTTTAGAGTCTCATAGGGTCTGCATTGGAAGTTATGATGTGACAATTAAACCAGTCAAGTGTGTACTTGAGGGATAAGCTGACATACATGTTACATCTATATGCAGTGAAGATATATTGTTTAAACAATCAAACTAAGTGGTTGAATGATTGGTCCCAACCTATATCAAGACTATAGTATGTTTTATTGGGTCCACATTGTTGTTTGTGCACAAGATCAAGCCGACAAAGTATAACATTTGTATACACGTTTCATGTTTGGCTTGCTGACCTAATTGTGAGATGAATCTTCTTCTGGATATATACTTGATGGATTTCAGTGTTGGAGGTACAAACAAGTGTGGATAGAGTTTTAATTTTATGTGTACATGATTTATGGTAGTTTACAAAGCATAAAAGGATAATAAGGACAAAAAATAGAGTATATGTAGTGGAGCAGAAAAGTAGGACAGAAATAATGAAGACCTTGATGGTGATAGTTTGTCATTGATGTCAAAAGTTCATGATATTGAACTCAATTGTTTGTCCTTCATGAGGTTGTTGTGAGAACTAGATGTATGATGTTGTGATCAGGATGGTGTAGTGTCTTCAAATATGTTCTCATTTTTCTTTTATAAGCCCTTGAGATATTGTATCAAGAAGTGGATTACACAAATTTTGTATTAAGAGGTTGTGCATTCATGTTTGTCTGTAGAGATCTTGGTAGTGGAGGTGCTTGGACACTATGTGCATTCAAGTTGAAGATTTGTTTCAAGTTGTTTCAGTGTGTTGTCAAAAGGATTTATTATATATAAAGAAGATGTCTACAAGATTACTTCAAAAGTTGCAGATTATAAGGGAGTAAATGTTGATGCAGTGAAGAAAGTATGCTTGTTATGTCTTATGCAAACATTTGGTGAACAAGGTCATAGCTAGTAATCCAGTGGTGACAAGAAATGATAACATGTCTTTATAAAGGAAATGCTTCATAAATATTATCAAAGGTTAGTAGGTTGAATGCTTTGTATGATCTTGGAGAATCTTCACTAAGTAGATGTGTGTGGTGTTATAAAGATCAGTCATGAAGCCTTTGAATAGAGAGTTTAAGTGGATTAGTTTAATTTTTCCTTACAAGTGATTTTCTAATATGTCTTGAGGTAAACTTCAATGAAATCTTCTTCATACTTCAATAGTGATCAGTTATTTGATGGAGTCAGACTGTATCTAATGGAACAACTTTGAACACTTTTTGGTGTTCTCCTCATATATTATGTTTAGGGTTTAATGTTTTTCATATGTAAAGAAGGAAACTCTATGTCATGTTTCATTATAACCCTAAGCTATCTTGACTAACCCGTCGAGCACTTTTTATCTATTTTATTGGTGACCTATTAGTGCAGGTTGTAAGTGACTTAAGTCACAACTAAGGGTTATAAAACTCATTGTTTGACCAGCCCCATTGACATGTCTAACCTTTTGTTTTAATCTTCATCCTAGTTCATTGGGCGGAAAATGTAAATCAATGGTGGAATTTAAAAGTAAGAAGGCCGATCAATGGCTTAAATTTAAATTTAGACCTCTCATATTATGCATCCTCTTTGATGGGCTTGAGGACGTCAATGCTTTGTAACAATAGTGAATGTCCCTTTTTAAAGGCTATTATTGGTATGGTTAAGAGGCAGATCTTCATGAGATTTTAAAGGCATTTTTTTAGAAGATTTTATTTCTATCCTTGATTCCTTCATGACAAAGAAGACTAAAAAGGAAAGTTTTTTTAAAGATAGAATATGAAAGATTTTTTGGAGGAGCAGATATTAAGGAAATGAATGCAAAAGTTTTTTATGCAATGGAACCGAGGAGAAAAATGGCTTTCATTTTTGACAAGGTAGATGAATTAATATTTGTTGAAGATTATTTTTGTTTGCAGAAAAAGAATATTATTATTATTATTATTGAAGTCTTTTATGAAGGATCATTCTTGCAGATGAAGATTAACAAATTTGGAGATGGTTTTTGCATAAATGAAGATTTATTTTTTCTGTGGGAAGAAGTTGAAAGGTTTTGTGTTTTGAAGAATATTGAAAGAGATTTTATTTTTGAAGATATTTTGCAAAAGGATAAAGAAAATCATTGAAGAAGAGAAATTTATAGGGAATATGACAATTGAAGAAGATAACTTTCTTTTCAAAGAATGTGAAAGGGTTTTCAAATTGCATATAATGATTTTATAGGTACATTGACATAATGTGTGTAAATTGAAGACATCCTTGAGAAGATACAAATGATTTTTGTATGTATAAGATCATGTTTTGCAGGGGCAAATATAGAGAATGACAAGGTCATCAGATGTTTATTGGAGAGTGAAAATTGAGCTGAAGAGAGTTGATGTGAGGACCATAATGCAGAAATGATAATCTCCTTGTTGCAACATATTTTCATATTGAACCTTGAAGACAATGATGGTATATCAGGTGAATTGTTATGCAAAGATAATCAGGTGAATGAATTGTGAATTGATTGAATAGAGATAATGAGACTAGTATGCAGATTAGTTTGAGTGTGCTTAGAGATGACAGATCATGAATGGTGCAAATCAGATTGAGAAGCAATCATGTCTTGCACATTATTTTGATGAGGACAATTGAATTTGTCAGTGAGACCTTTCTATGCCAGTGAGGCTTGTGGTCAGTGAGACCTTCCTATGCCAATGAGGCTTGTGGTTAGTGAGACCTTCCTGTGCCAGCGAAGCTTGTGGTCAGTGAGACCTCTGTATATGTCAGTGAGACATTTGTAAACTTGAAGTTTTTCATTTAAGTTAGTGAGGCAGTTTGATGCAGAGGCATCTGCCATTCAAACCCTAACATACAAATTCAAGTGTATGTCCATGCATTCTTTAATATGCATACATCCTTAATTATATGTTTATTTACCTATTGGCAAGACCATACACTATCGGCCAACCTAGTTCCTTTCACACCGATATCCCATTTTATATCGATGTGTCCCCAACACTTCTTATCACTGTGACTTATGCCTATCGGCTCAACAAAATGCTTCTATTCTGATCACTTTCCTCACACCGATGCATACTCTGACTTTGTTGACCATTGGCCACACTTCCTCTATCGGTGATCCTGCCGATCATTATCCTCTCGTCGATCGATATTTGCTTTTGGTTACCTATCAGCAACACTTATGCTATCAGACTAACTTTCTGCTCGTTCTTCGATGCCTATTGTCACACCGAAACACTTAGCGCTAGCTCCACCATCGGCCCAACCTTGAACTCCTTCGCCGATATCCAATCTTACGCTGATACACTCGATAACCGTTGCACTGATGCGTCGATGATAGATCTCATCGCCAAGACATTCCTCATCGATGAACCCATAGAGTTTCCTGCCGATACCTCGATGAATCTAGTATCGGTGTGACATCGCATGTCGATGAGACTTCCGCCAACTCTTCTGATGGATTCCCTCACGCTGATAACTCTTTGTCGGCAACACTTTGCAATTGTCACCCCAACACATCCACTCGGTGAGACCTTTGCCGTCAGGCCAACACAATTCTTTTCCCCTGATGACTTATCTCACGCCGATGCCTCTTTCATCAGTGTGACATTCAACATTCGCTGTGACCTCCCGTGATGGCCCGATCTGCTTCCTGGGTGATTTCTCTGACCCAATACAACCTGCACAACCTAGCACATACCGATGCTAGGGTTTTCAATACTCTTGACCTGCGATCCTGCAAACATGCATGCGAACAACTAGAAAATGCAAACTAAACCCTAAACTACTGTACATAGCCATTCCACTGATTTTGTAGGAATCAACTGGTGGAATGGAAGGAAGAGTCCATTCGGCCACCAAAACAGCAAATCAATTTTACAACGAAATCAAATGATCAATACACAATAGAATCTTTATTTGCTTTTAGAAATTGCTATTATAGTACTCTATTTTCCAACAGCACAATGTAACTTCTTAGCATGTCTCTTCAAAATGACTTGATCTAGGGGTATTTATCTACGCTCAAGGAGTAGTACAGACTTATCTCCAAGTGGCTGGGAGAGCTAACTACCTCCCTCAATCCAACAAACTTAGTTGTCCTAACAAACTACAGATCAGCAAATGATCTTGGAACTTACAACTTGATCCTAAATACAACTAATTGAACATGCATTGGTCCAAACTAACCTTATTACATTGCATTGGTCTTATAAGACCTTATTGGAAACATAAACAACATTAAAACTAACTAATTGCCTCATGTAGGCCACTGTAGGGTAGGTGCTCCTGCACCATACTCCCCAACAGAAAAAGAACTCATGTCCCATGAGTTAGGTTGTGGAAGAATTCCACCTTTACTCTTTGTCATCTCAGTGTTCTGACCTGTTCCAGCTTTATACTCTGTTGTCTCTTGGCTGCCCCAAGTTTTTAGAATTGTAACTTGCTGTCTAGCAAGTAAACCCTCATGCCTGTCAATGTAGGCTCTATTCATACATACCCTGTGTTTGCCAGTTTGTCTTACCAGCACCTCTATCTGAATACCTGATTGAATAACCTTAGGAATTGCTTCTTGAACTTCTGTAATGTTCAAAGTTGTCTTCCTTTCAACTTTTATAGGACAAACAATAGTCCCAACTACAATCACATCCGTGTCTTGCCAATCAATTCATGGCTGCTCATAAACCTGTTGTTTGGTCTGTTGCTGACCTCTGTCAGTCAAAACTAAACCTTTCTTCAAACTGTTGTCCTTAACAACTTCTTTCCCTACAATATCCCCAACTGCCTTTATGCCTGCTACTATAGGCATCTTCACAACCTCCTTCTTTCCCACTAAAATGATTTTTGCTACCTTCTGTGCTGCAGCTTCTTCCTCTAATGGTATCAACGCAATAGTTTTCACATCTTTCTTGATGGTGTAGGTATTTGCATACCCATCATACAATACTCTCCTATCGAATTGCCATGGCCTACCTAATAGTAGGTGACAACATTCCATGGGCAATATGTCACACAAAACTCTATTATGATAATTCCCAATTTGAAAATCAACATATGCCTATTCATATACCAAAAGTGATTGACTATCACTCACCCAAAATGCTTTGTAAGGGTTTTGATGTGGAATCCTTTCTAAATTCAGTTTATCCACCATTTCCTGAGATACCATATTACCTGTTGAGCCAGAATCAATTACAACCTTACATATTTTACCTTTGCTCTTGCATGTGGTCTTGAAAAGAGCTCTTCTTTGCATCATATCCTTTGTTGTCTTCAAGATTGTCCTTCGCAACATCAATGCTTCTCCCTCCTCCAGATACCCATAATTATCAGGAGTCTCCTTCACACTTTGTTGAGTGTTTGAGCTGCTTGCACTTTGTCTATCAGCTTCTTGGATCAGATTTGCCCTCTTTTCTCCTCTTAAACTTGTTGCTTTTGTTGGACATTTGAAAAATGGATGCCCATATTCACCACAAGTGTAACACTTACCAGAAAATGTAGTAGAACCTCTACCACCTCCAAATCTGCCTCTGGTACCTTTCCATCCACCTCTGAAATCAGACTACTCTTGTCCTTTACCAGTGTCTTCTTGACTCTCATTGCCTTGTCTTGTTGTAGGAGCTAATCCTCTTCCCCTCATATTGCTGCCTCTTGCTCTCATGGACTTATCTTGTCTTCTATTCATCTTTTCTTCAATCCTGATTGCCATTTGATAACAATCCTCTACACTCCTTGGGTTAGCTAAAACTAACTCATCCTGTATGTTTAATCTCAAACCAGCTAAGTATCTAGCCACCTTTTCTATCTCATTCTCATGATGACCAAATCTCATACTCAACTTGTAAAACACCTCAGTGTATGCCTTCACATCCATTTCCTTTTGCCTTAAAAATTGAAGCTTCTTAAACATCTGAATTTCATAATCCTTAGGCAATAATTTACCTTATATCCTTGCTACCATCTTATCCCATGAAGAAATTTTTGACTTACCTTGCTTTCTCCTCTCAGATTGTACATAATCCCACCATACCAAAGCATGACCTCCCAACTTGGTCTTTGCAATCTTTACCTTCTGATCCTCAGCAACATCTTCACATTCAAAGTGATTATCTAATGCAGCAATCCAATCAAGTAACTCATCTTCATCCAAACTTCCATTATACTTTGAAACATCAACCTTTACCTTAGGTTTCTCACTCTGCACTACCTTTAACAGTTTTGTAAATCTTTGATCTTTAGCATTTAGATCTTCAACTACCTCTTCATACTCTTTAGCATCATCTTCTTTCTTAGATTCACTATCTTCCACTTCTCTTTTCTTGTTCATCTCCAAGGCTACAAGCCTAGTTTGAAGTGCTTTGGCAAGCTCCTTCATCTTCCTCATCTCTTTGGCATGTTTTTCCTTCATCTTCTGCAACTCCCTTGCAGTACCATTACCTTTAGGAGGCATTTTGTTAAACTCTCACTCCTCTACCTTTGTCTTCTTAGTGATAGAATCAACAAACAAACAACGTAGACCTTTTGCTGAGCTCTGATACCACTATGATGCAGAGGCATCTTCCATTCAAACCCTAACATACAAATTCAAGTGTATGTCCATGCATTCTTTAATATGCATACATCCTTCATTATATGTTTATTTTCCTATTGGCAAGACCATACACTATCGTCCAACCTAGTTCCTTTCACACCGATATCCCATTTTATATCGATGTGTCCCCGACACTTCTTATCATTGTGACTTATGCCTATCGGCTCAACAAAATGCTTCTATTCCGATCGTTTTCCTCACACTGATGCATACTCTAACCTTGTTGACCATCGGCCACACTTCCTCTGTCGGCGAATTCTTTACCACTCCTGTTGATCGATATTTGCTTTTGGTTGCCTATCGGCAACACTTATGCTATCGGACTAACTTTCTGCCCGTTCTCTGATGCCTATTGTCACATTGAAACACTTAGCGCTAGCTCCACCATCGGCCAGACCTCTACCATTGACCCAACCTTGAACTCCTTTGTTGATATCCAATCTTACGTTGATACACTTGATAACCATTGCACCGATGCGTTGATGATAGATCTCATCACCAAGATGTTCCTCATCGATGAACCCATAGAGTTTCCTACTGATACCCCGATGAATCTAGTATCGGTGTGACATCGTATGTCAATGAGACTTCCACTAACTCTTCTGATGGATTCCCTCACGCCGATAACTCTTCGTCGGTGACACTTTGCAATTGTCACCTTGACACATCCACTTGGTGAGACCTTTGCCGTCGAGCCAACACAATTCTTTTCCCCCAATGACTTATCTCATGCCAATGCCTCTTTCATCAGTGTGACATTCAACATTCACTATGACCTCCCGTGATGGCTTGATCCGCTTCCTGGGTGATTTCTCTGACCTGATACAACCTGCACAACCTAGCACATATCGATGCTAGGGTTTTCAACACTCCTGACCTGCGATCCTGCAAACATGCATGCGAACAACCAGAAAATGCAAACTAAACCCTAAACTAATGTACATAGCCATTCCACCAATTCTATAGGAATCAACCGGTGGAATGGAAGGAAGAGTCCATTCAGCCACCAGAATAGCAAATCAATTTTACAGCGAAATCAAATGATCAATACACAACAGAATCTTTATTTGCTTTCAGAAATTGCTATTACAGTACTCTATTTTCGAATAGCACAATGTAACTTCTCAGCATGTCTCTTCAAAATGACCTGATCTGGGGGTATTTATCTATGCTCAAGGAGTAGTACAGACTTATCTCCAAGCGGCTGGGAGAGCTAACTACCTTCCTCGATCCAACAAACTTAGCTATCCTAATGAACTACAAATCAACAAATGATCTTGGAACTTACAACTTGATCCTAAATACAACTAACTAAACATGCATTGGTCCAAACTGACCTTATTACATTGCATTGGTCTTATAAGACCTTATTGGAAACATAAACAACCTTAAAACTAACTGCCTCATGTAGACCACTGTAGGATAGGTGCTCCTACACCATAGTTTGAGTGGTTTTTCTACCCCTGGAGGGTTTTCCACTTGTTATGTCTTTGAGTTAAACTTCTTGTGTTGTTTCTATGCATTAATAATTGGTGTTTAACAATTTGATGATTATGAAGTTAAAATTTGATCTCAGTTCATAATAAAGTTTATTGACAATTTGTAAAAGGTGAGAAAATTGAATTATTATATTAACATTGATTCACCCCCCTCCTCTCAATGTTAATTGTACTCCTATAATTGCTATCAGAGCCTAGGTTCCCTTTTTGAAGCTTAATAAGCTTGGGTAGGTCCTCTGTGTGGAGTTCAATGGGTAAGTGCAAAAGAAATAAGAACATGAGAAATGTCAAGTCTCATTCTGATCAAAAGGTGCAGTCTATATCAAATTTAGAATTTGATGTTCAATCAGTTGATAAAGATGCTCCACAAGTTGAATTAGGTATTAAAATAGAGAAAGAGTTTTCTAGAGTCCTTCTCTTTGATGGTTCAAACTTTTCTGTTTGGTATGTTAGAATGCAAATGTATTTATCCTTTTTAGGATATGGTGTTTTGATGTCAGTTGAGAATGGGTATTGTGTTATTGCAAATAAGAAAAAAGCTATTGAATGTAATCACATTGCAAAGAATGCCATATTGTCTACTCTATCTAATGATGTTTCTTGTAAAGTTATGCACTGTGAAATAGCTCAGGATGTGTGGAAGGAGTTGATAAGAATTTATCAAGGTGATGATAAAGAAGAGGACAATCTAGTGTGTGAAGAAAGTGGCAATGAAAGGAGACTTTCAACTGAAGGAGATGAGACTCAATCAGATCTAGAAGAAGAAGATCACATTATAAGTGATGATGAACAAGAGTTTGAAGTTGATGTTGAAGGAGAGCTCATATGTGCTCTAGGTGAACTCAAGAAATGTAAGAAAGAAAATCATAAATTAAAATTGCAGCTACAACAAGAAAGAGAATCTAAAGACAAAGCACTTTCAGACCTTGAAAGTGTATCTTCAGATCTTGAAGAGGCCAGATGTCAGATTATGAGTTTAAGGACATATATTGATGATTTAGACAAATTAATTGTCAAATTAAAGACTGAAATTGAGGAAGCTAAGAGGATAGCCGATGTTTCAAAATCTGACCTTGAAGTTAGAAGGATTGAGAATCTAAAATTAGAGGGTGACATTATCAATCTGAGAAAATAGTATGATGGTCTCAAGGCTTTATCTAAGAAGTATAAGGAGTTTGAAGAAAGCACAAGCAAGCTACATGAGATGTTGGGTAAACAGAAACATCATTTGAACACAACTAGATTAGATTATGAAGAAGGAGAGTGTTCCAAAGTCAGAGATACTCCCATAAGGAAGATTGATTTGAATCATCATGTTGCTACATCTAAAGGTGAAAGGAAGAGTGAAGCTGAACATAAAACTAGAGATGAATTTGTGCACAATCAAAGAAGGAATTTTAGAAAACCTTCTCCTATAAGACAAGCATACATGTACAGGTATAACTATTCATTTTATGGTTATTGTTATACTTGTAATCAATTTGGACACAAATCAGTTAATTGTAGAAGAAATCATTTTTCTTCAATCAGGAATACTAATATTGTTTGTTACAAGTGCAATAATCTTGGACACATACAAAGAAATTGTAAAGTGCATAGAAGGTATAATCCTACATGGAAGCTTAACATGAATGCTCAAAAGTACTACCAGTCATTTGATTATGATTGTAACATAGTTTGTTATAATTGCAACACTCTTGGACACAAAGCACATAGTTGTATAATGTATGGAAGAATTGCTTCACCTAATTTGATAGGTTTGAAAAGGATAGAGGTTGAAAAAGATTGGAGGAAGAAAAATCCTGTGAAAGTATGGAGGCAGAAACAAAAACAAGAGAAGATAGATCACAAGCTTATACATCTTGCACAAGTCACTTCATCAGTTAAATAACAGATAGCATGAAGTAAGGGGGAGTTGTTCATGTCCTATCAATTGTCCCCAAGAAGTTTCAGGAAGGAGATCATTTGAATGGTGATCTTGTCATGTTTATCATTCTTTCCAATCTTGTGAGATAGTTGATGATGATGTTTGCTTATGTCGGCTAAGGAAGTTGCAAATGAAAGAAGTCAATTCATTTATTTTTGCAAAGGTATTGATAATGGTTATGTTTATATCAGATTTGACATGGTGTACATGATGGTCTTCATAACCTTCATTCATTTTAGATGGTCTTCATTCTTTTTCATGTCAAAAAGGGTGTGCAAGAATAGATTGGTTGTAGGTTGAAAGTTCATGTTGTCTCTATCATGGAATTTTTTAGCAAGAAAATCTCTTGTGTAGTCATCTTGTCATCATGGATTGTGATTTGTGTGATATATTGTCTTCATGCTGATTGTTTATCGGTGAAAGGTGTAGTCCTTGCATGAAGTTCAAGTTCATATAATTCATATCAAAGGAGTCAATTTTTTATGCCTTCATAATCATACTTCTTTCTTTATGCTTTGCGAGATCTTGATGGTGTGTCAAGGTTGTTAATCTTATCTAATGCTTTGTTGAGTTGTTTCAGATGTGTTCTTTGGCATGTGTCTTACATAAGATTTGGAGTTTTCAGGTGGTTTGGAGATAGTGTCAAAAGAAGATGTTGAACTAGAAATGTTAAGGAGTTTCTAGAGTGATAATTTCGCATGTTTCTTTGATGGTCTTTCTCACTAATATGTTTTAGATAGAGTTCATCAAGTTTTAACATTGATGGTGATATCATGTATTTCATCAGAGGTAGTTATAGGTTTGTCATATGCTAGTCAACAAGGTTGTCATATACAGGCTTCAGGATTTTTATCATCATAGATCATTACTTGTTCAAAGGTTAACAAAAGTTTATGTTTTCAAAGTCCTCATTATGCAATATGATTGTAATTTTTATGATCAAGCTATAACTTCTTTTAGTGGAGTTGTTCTCAGGGGGAGTTAATTCGGTCTTTGTCATCAGATGTCAAAAAGGGGGAGAAAGAAAGAATTCTTTATGGAGTTTTTCCATCAATGACAAAGGGGGAGATTGATGGTGATAGTTTGTCATTGATGTCAAAAGTTCATGATATTGAACTCAGTTGTTTGTCCTTCATGAGGTTGTTATGAGAACTAGATGTATGATGTTGTGATCAGGATGGTGTAGTGTCTTCAAAGATGTTCTCATTTTTATTTTATAAGCCCTCAAGATATTGTATCAAGAAGTGGATTACACAAATTTTGTATTAGGAGGTTGTGCATTCATGTTTGTTTGTAGAGATCTTGGCAGTGGAGGTGCTTAGACACTATGTGCTTTCAAGTTGAAGATTTGTTTCAAGTTGTTTCAGTGTGTTGTCAACAAGATTTGTTATGTATAAAGAAGATGTCTACAAGTTTACTTCAAAAGTTGTAGATTATAAAGGAGTAAATGTTGATGCAGTGAGGAAAGTATGCTTGTTGTGTCTTATGCAAACATTTGGTGAACAAGGTCATAGCTAGTAATCCAGTGGTGACAAGAAATGATAACATGTCTTTATAAAGGAAATGCTTCAAACATATTATCAAAGGTTAGTAGGTTGAATGCTTTGTATGATCTTGGAGAATCTTCACTAAGTAGATGTGTGTGGTATTATAAAGATCAGTCATGAAGCCTTTGAATAGAGAGTTTACGTGGATTGGTTTAATTGTTCCTTACAAGTGATTTTCTAAGATGTCTTGAGGCAAACTTCAATGAAATCTTCTTCATACTTCAATAGTGATCAGTTATCTGATGGAGTCAGACTGTATCTAATGGAGCAACTTTGAACACTTTTTGATGTTCTCCTCATATATTATTTTTAGGGTTTAATGTTTTTCATTTATAAAGAAGGAAACTCTATGTCATGTTTCATTATAACCCTAAGCTATCTTGACTAACCCATTGAGCACTTTTTATCTATTTTATTGGTGACCTGTTAGTGCAGGTTGTAAGTGACTTAAGTCACAACTAAGGGTTATAAAACTTGTTGTTTGACTGGTCCCATCGACATGTCTAACCTTTTGTTTCAATCTTCATCCTAGTTCATCAGGCAACAAATGTAAATCGATAGTGGAGTTTAAAAGTAAGAAGGCTGATCAACAGTTTAAATTTAAATTTAGACCTCTCATATTGTGCATCCTCTTTGATAGGCTCAGAGATGTCAATGCTTTGTAACAGCAGTGAATGTGCCTTTTTAAAGGCTATTATTGGTATGGTTAAGAGGCAGATCTTCATGAGATTTTAAAGGCATTTTTTTAGAAGATTTAATATTTCTATCCTTGATTCCTTCGTGACAAAGAAGACTAAAAAAGAAAGTTTTTTTAAAGATATAATATGAAAGATTTTTTTGAGGAGCAGATATTAAGGAAACGAATGCAAAAGTTTTTTATGCAATGGAATCGAGGAGAAAAATGGTTTTAATTTTTGATAAGGCAGATGAATTAATATTTATTGAAGATTGTTTTTGTTTGTAGAAAAAGAATATTATTATTATTGAAGTCTTTTATGAAGGGTCATTCTTGCAGATGAAGATTAACAAATTTGGAGATGGTTTTTGCAGAAATGAAGATTTGTTTTTTTTGTGGGAAGAAGTTGAAAGGTTTTATGTTTTGAAGAATATTGAAAGAGATTTTATTTTTGAAGATATTTTGCAGAAGGATAAAGAAAATCATTGAAGAAGAGAAATTTATAGCGAAGATGAGAATTGTAGAAGATAACTTTGTTTTCAGAGAATATTAAAGGGTTTTCAAATTGCATATAATGATTTTACAGGTACATTGACATAGTGTGTGTAAATTGAAGACATCCTTGAGAAGATACAGATGATTTTTGTATGTATAAGATCATGTTTTGTAGGGGAAAATACAGAGAATGACAAGGTCATCAGATGTTTATTAGAGAGTGAAAATTGAGCTGAAGAGAGTTGATGTGAGGACCATAATGCAGAAATGATAATCTCCTTGTTGCAACATATTTTTAGATTGAACCTTGAAGACAATGATGGTATATCAGGTGAATGAATTATGAATTGATTGAACATAGATAATGAGACTAGTATGTAGATTGGTTTGAGTGTGCTCAGAGATGATAGATCATGAATGGTGCAAATTAGATTGAGAAGCAATCATGTCTTGTACATTATTTTGATGAGGACAATTGAATTTGTCAGTGAGACCTTTCTATGCCAGTGAGGCTTATGGTCAGTGAGACCTTCGTATGCCAGTGAGGCTTGTGGTTAGTGAGACCTTCCTATGTCAATGAGGCTTGTGGTCAGTGAGACCTCTGTATATGTTAGTGAGACATTTGTAAACTTGAAGTTTTTCATTTAAGCCAGTGAGGTAGTTTGAGTGGTTTTTCTACCCCTGGAGGGTTTTCCACTTATTATATCTTTGAGTTAAACTTCTTGTGTTGTTTCTCTAAATTAATAATTGGTGTTTAACAATTTGATGACTGTGAAGTTAATAATTGATCTCAGTTCATAATAAAGTTCATTGACAATTTGTAAAAGGTGAGAAAATTGAATTATTATATTAACACTGATTCACTCCCCCTCTTAGTGTTAATTGTACTCCTATAGACCTTTGAATCAGTGTATTAAGCTTTCAATGGAACTATACTCCAACATGTTGTAGATGCATTGGTCACAGTTCACCACTGGCAGTGAGGCAATTTCCTTCTATCTTCTACTCTTCTTTCTTTGTCGATAGTGAGTCCACCTATAGTAAGCATTTCTTTGGGCAGTGAGCCTTATGTAATCCGGTATTGTTATCATAATATATTGTGAGCTAACACTCACCATGGTTTTTCCCTTTTTGGGTTTTCGATGTAAAAATCATGGTGTCTATGTGTTATGTCTTTATGGTTGTTGTTCTCATGTTTATTTTTCTTTCATATTATTAATTTTGGTAATTGGATTAATTAACATATTAAGAAGTGGTTTTGTGGAATACTAATTCAGCCCCCCCTCTCAATATTCCTTGTGTTCAACAATTGGTATCAGAGTTTGGTTTCTTGGAAGAAGCTTAATAACTTGAGGAAGATCTGGGAAAGAATACCCATGGCAACTAGAAGGTATCCTTCTCTAGGAAGTGTCACAATTGGTCAAGAATTAAATGCGCTGCTCTCGAAGATCTTGATAAGTATGAAGCATAAATCTAGGATTTGAAGGAAAATGTAAAAGAAGAAGAAGAATGCATCCTGAACCTAAGAGATCAAGTTAATAGATCAAAGGATAGGAATAGAGAGCTAAGTGAATAGTTGATTGAAGCAAATGAAACTCTAAGTAATTTATCAAGGTTGGTTGAAGAGAAAGAAAAATCTGAGGAACATTTGAATAAAATGTTGAAAGATAAGTCTGAGGAATATGAAAAATTAGGAAAAGTTGTGTTACTTCTAAAATATGATCTGGAAGCTGCTAATAGCTATAAAGAAAAATTCAAAATAAGTTGTGCAAATCTTGAGGAGTTGATTGAAAGTCATAAGAGTTTAGATGACAAGAAAGGCTTGGGATTTGAAAAAGGAGAGAGTTCTAAATTAGGTCAAGAAAACATTGAGATAAAGAAAAACAAAGGCAACCAGTTCTCGAATGAAAGAAGACTACCTAGAAGACCTCTGGTCAGGCAGCCAAATGCTCAAAGGTACCCATGTTTCAATGGATATTATTTTAATTGCAATAAGTTTGGTCACAAGGCTACTTAGTGTAGTAGTAGAATAAATCAGAATGTTCCATCATTCTCTGGTCAATGTTTCAATTGCAAGAAAATTGGTCATAGATCAAATGAATGCAGAAGTCTGGTAAGAAATGGTTTTAACAATGCGAGGAATACTCAATCCTTCAATGGAAATTATTTTGCATGCAATAGATTTGGGCATATGGCTAACCAATGTAGAACAAGAATGAATCCAATCAATAAAAGGAATCAAGGATAGAGAAATATCATATGCTACAATTGCAATAAGTTTGGACATGTTGCAAGATTTTGCAGATCTAAGAATGAGAAAAGAGACTATCCTACATAGAAGAGGAAACTAGAGCAGGGAGAAGATAAAGTTAAGAGCAAGATTGATCCAGTGGAAATCAAGAAGGAAATGAACATGGTCTGGGTGAAGAGGGATGTTAATGATGTCAGGGATGGATCCACACTAGTCTCTAGTGCAGACACTTCCTCTGAGAAATAAATTGGGAGCTCTGGCTCAGGGGGAGCTATATTGAAAATCCAAATCCCCTAGCCAGATATTCAGTGCTGGGATCCTACATGAAGATATGATGAAAATGTTTATATGACAGATCTTTTGAAAGAAATTCTAGTAGAAAAGGATCAAATGCGGAGCATTGTAGAACAATCTTGATTGACTGGGCTTAATAGTTAAGTGTTTGACAGCTTTTTGAAGGACTACATTTATGACAATTAGGTTAAGGAAATCAAAGGTTAAAAGGCTTGGATTCAAAAGGTTAATCACTTTGCATTCAAACATCAAGTGTCTAAGAAGAACTCAAGTGAAATTATAAGCAACTACAATGATTTCCAAAGTGATTCAAAGCAATCCAAATTGATCTCAAATGAAGAAAACCCTAGCTCGACAGAAAAAAGGTATTTCCAATTGAAACCCTATTGTGAATTTGTTTAAATATTTGGAAAAATGGCAACCCCACAAGTTGTTGATATCACTGAGCGAACTCAACCAAAATTCAAGAAACATCCCTTCAAATCAACATAAGTCAATCAAATGGGTGCATTTTTGGGTATACCATATGATGTAATGCATGCAGAGGATGTTAGGGCTTACATTCATGTTGCCTAGAAGAACATGGTGATAGTAAATTCATAAATTTATATCTAAAGCATTTAAGTGGTGACCAATTTGAGCTGAAGGAAGAATATAAGGCTTTGGAAGTGAAGAAATTCATTCAGCAAAAAGACTTCCCTACATTTGTGGAGGATGAATGGGTCTGGTACATGTTGAGCAGGATCCATGATGAGTTCATGTGGCTCAAAAAGCCCTTTAAGATCACCAAGGATGCAATTAGGACTGTGACAGGTTTAAACTCTACTGGCAATGTGCCCCTGTTAAAAGTTGTGAAGAATAACACTGTGACAAAAGAAACTAGAGCCTAATTTGACAAGAGGGCATTAACAATTAATGATATTACAGATCATGCAGTGAGGTTTGCATCAATGGTAATTGGATATAAGATCTATTTCACCAATCAGGAGAACTCTATCTCTAGTACTTCTATATACACTGCTTATCAGATGATTAAGGAGAATGCAGACTATGACCTCTTTGAATTGCTATGACAACAATTAATGGAAAACCTGAAGAAGACAAAGTATAACAAATACTCCTTCAAGATTGTTAATTTGATCATCAACTTATTCTTCTATTTCATGCATGAATTACTAAGTATGAAGAATTTATTCTAATTAAATAGTCAACCAGTTGCAGTGTAAATTAGAGATCATCTAAGCAGCATAGGAAGTCATGAGAAACAAACCACATCCCTATGGGTCTATTTCAAGAATTTTTAAAGAGTTATGCAGTCTAGGGAAAGGATTCCTAAGGGAATTGTGGACAAATACAAAAATGACATATGCTTCATTATCACAAAAGACCAATGTATGATGGAGGCTGTTGAGCCTAGGACAATTTGGATTATGCTAATGGGGTATGAAGTTGATGGAAAAATACTAGACAATGATTCTGAACACATGTTGAGGAAACCCAAGGACCCCAAAGAAGAAAGATTTGGGACCTATGAAGAGCTATCAATAAAAGTTCATATTGCACAGAGAACGCCTAAAATTTAGAAGGTAAGAAAAATAGCTAAAGAATATGCACAAACTTAGGGATTCATAAAAGAACAAATCTTTGAAGTAAGAGCAAAAGATCAATTAGTTAAGGCAACAAAAGAAAAGAAGGAAAGTGAACCCGTTATGGCTCCGGAAGAGCCTAAGAGGAAATCAAAAAACCCAACAGTGACAAAAAGAAGAACTAGCGGTTCTACTTATGCAGAAACTACATCTGTATCCTCCTGTCCCACACCTTCTACAAGTGTAGAAACCCCTACATCAAGTCACAAAAGAATGAAGACAAAAGCAAAAAGAGTGCATGTAAGTATAGGAGTTGATGAGGAAGAAATAGAATCTGATGAAGAGATAAAAAATATGAAGGTTAAATCAGCAAAATCCTCTAGCACTAATCAAGGCAAGTCCTCCGGTAAGGGTAAAGGAAGAAAGAAACAAAAGAAAGTAGAGCCTATAAAAGTACATGCTACAATAACTCTAGAAAATGTATTAAAGGCCATTACAGTTGATGACAATCTAAAACCTATTGCCCAACTGTGTGATGACTATGATGATGTAGACAAAAGTATCATTGAGATTGTTGTTATCAAATACCTGGCTATATACAACAAAGCCCTTACTGAGATAATTTTTGACCTCCCAGAAAGCTTGGGAAGTATAATGTCTACAAGGAAAGAATCTTCTATGGCTAAGGACATTGAGCTTAGAGAGCATACATTAATAAAGCTATGTCCTAAAACCACCCCAGAAGAAAAGGTAAAAACTCCAAAGTACTTCATAAAGAATTCAGAACAAAGAGGAGAATGAACACTCTAATGGTAGATGACATTGAGAAAGTAGTCAAAGAAACCTAGGAGATTACCTTGAGAGTGTTGGAGGAATTTCATCCCCCAACCATATATGATAATGAAGAAACAAATGTTGGAGATGACACATCTATTCCAGATGTCAGCATGGACCAAGGGCCAGACAAAAATAATGAAGAAATGAAAGAAAAGGAAAATGAAGCCCCTACTACTAATAATCTAGACACTACAAAAAGAGACCAAACTGAAACAAGTCCTCCTCCAAATCCACAAACTGATGAGAAGATTGATGAGGAGATCAAAGTTGATGATCAAGAACTTGATCAAGATAACATGAACCCTACATCAGAGAAAAATATTGGTCAACAAGAAAATATGGACATGGAATCTCCAGAACAAAATCAAGAAGTAGTGTCTGAAGAAATGACAAGAGACACTGCTCCTAGGGAAGTTTTGGAGAGACAACAAGATTTGGATGAGTCTAAGCTCCTGCAAGGACCAATAAATTTGGCCTCAATGTTTCCTATACAAAAATTCAAACTAGTGTCAATTGTTCAAGAAAAGGCATAGGAAGAGATGTTGAAAACACATATATAGGACAATGAGCTAATTGATGCAGCACCTGATGTGTTCAAGAAGTTCATGCCTGCATACCAGAAAGATACATCATTATCATCAACTGATCAACTTAAATGTATGATAAAATCAATCAACACTCATTTTGAATCTTTTGAAAAGTCTACAGAAACAAAATTAAGGAAAGCGTTTGATGAAAAGAGATTAACTGAGTTGAAGACCATGTTGATCAATGATAAAACTTTATTTGATAATGGGATAAAAGGTATACAGAGTGCCATTAAAGAAACTTGTGATTTGTACAAATTTTGTTTATCATGGCTCGATGCCACAAAGGAGTTAGAAGAAGAGGTCAAGGATCTAGAACTATAGCTAAAAAATATCTCTAAGTCATTTAATCTAGCAGTTGAGTCAATAAGTAGAAAAGAGATACAAGTTATCAATATTCATAATGAATTAAGTAATCTAATGAATAAGAGGGATCAAATGAAAAATAGAATGTGTCAGTTGAGAGGACTAATAAGTCCTAAGCTAGACTCAATGTCAAATCTAGCAGCAGAAGCACTGCAGGTAAGTACATTAATTGACACACCCTCTAATAGACAAAAGGCAAAGAAATTAGTCTTCCTAATAAATGGCCATATTCAAATTTTGGACAATAAAAAGAAGAATTGGGATGGAGAGTTGGCTCAAATCAAGATCATTTTCAATGACATCCTACAACCCACAACAAATTAAGTTGAAGATTGTACTTGTACATATGCAGCAAAATATAACAGTTTTTGTAGTTTTTGTTGTCTTGACACAATTTTGACTCTTGTACGTACACCTTTGCCATTGATGTCAAAGGGGGAGAAGAAAACTAGTGAAAAATGGGAAAACACCTAAGGAGAGAAGAAAAATAGGGTGTATATAGAAAGGGGGAGCAGACAAGCATTTTTCACTAAATGTTGCCATCAATGCCAAAGGAGGAGATTGTTGGCAACATAGTCAAGAGACACTACTCAGATGGAAAGTTTTATGTTGTCATTGATGGAAACAAAGCATAGAAAAGGGGTTTTTAGTTATGGTACCAAGGTTTGGTACAGGTCTGGAAGACTAACTTAGTCAAAATGGCTAAGTATGGGCAAGCTACAGAGTGATAGAGATTGGGTCAGTATGCCTCCACAGTTGAAGATCATTATATGTAGTTCAGGTATGTTGTTCATACATATTTGGTGATCACATGTTCCAACGTTCAAGTTCAGGCAAAGGTCTGGAAGACTAACTTAGTCAAAATGGCTAAGTATGGGCAAGCTATAGAGTGACAAAGATTGGTTCAGTATGCCTCTGTAGTTGAAGATCATTATATGTAGTTCAGGTATGTTGTTCATAGATATTTGGTGGTCACATGTTCCAGTGTTCAAATTCTGACTTCCTCCAAAAGTCATATCGTGAAATGTTTAAGTCCGGATGAACAAAGTTAAGACAAGAACAATACACAATACCAAAGTAAAAGTGTCCACATTCCTCTGCTATTACATATTTTGTCTTGTGGTTTTGAGGAAACAAAGATACTTATTATGACTACCTAAATCTAGAGTTAAAGTTTCTAAAGTTCCTTTGATCACTTTCTACAAGTTGTTCTTTATCGGCTTACAGTCTAACAATGTTTCACAGTGACTGAGGGATAGTTCAGAGATCTGCATTTGTCTATAGTTGAAAATTATGTTCTGTAGTTCTAAAGGTATGACAAGAGAGCTATAATGGATATTGGATATGATTTTTAGAGTTTCATATGGTCCGCATTCAAAGTTATGATGTGACAGTTAAATTGGTCAAGTGTGTACTTAAGGGATAAGTCGACAGAAATGTTAAATCTATATGCAGTGAAGATATATTGTTTAAACAATCAATATAAGTGGTTGAATGATTGGACCCGACATATATGAAGATTATAGTATGTTTGATTGGGTCCACATTGTTGTTTGTGCACAAGATCAAGATGACAAGGTATAACATTTGTATACACATTTCATGTTTGGCTTGTCAACCTGATTGTGAGATGAATCTTGTTATAGATATATATACTCGATGGATTTTGGTGTTGGAGGTATGATCAAGTGTGGATAGAGTGTGAATTCGATGTGTGCATGATTTAGGGAAGTTTGCAGAGTAGAAAAGGACAATAAGGGTAGAAAATAGAGTATATGTAGTAGACCAGAAAAGTAGGACATAAATAATGAAGGCCTTTGAATCAGTGTATTAAGCTTTCAATAGAACTATACTCCAACATGTGGTAGATGCATTTGTAATAGTTCACCACTGGCAGTGAGCCAATTTTCTTCTAACTTCTACTCTTATTTCTTTGTGGATAGTGAGTCCACCTACAGTGAGCATTTCTTTAGGTAGTGAGCCTTATGTAATCTAGTATTGTTATCATAATATATTGTGAGCTAACACTCACCGTGGTTTTTCCCTTTTTAGGTTTTCCATGTAAAAATCTTGGTATCTATGTGTTATGTCTTTATGGTTATTGTTCTCATGTTTATTCTTCTTTCATATTATTAATTTTGGTAATTAAATTAATGAACATGTTAAGAAGTGGATTTGTGGAATACTAATTCACCCCACCCTCTTAGTATTCCTTGTGTTCAACAATGTTACCAAGAGAATCGATGCTGAGAGGATATTATTCCATGATTACATGTACGTGACAAGGATTATGAGTCATCATCATGGTCCTTGTGAAGGTTGTGCCTGATTTTAGTGCTTACATATTTTCCCACTTAGTAATGGTAGTCTACATGAAAGATAGGTACCTTTTACGAACTAGGCCTTACCTGTTGATGATTTCTCTACAATTATACCTACAGTAACTAGTATTAGTCTAACATTTAAATATATCAAAGTAAGTAATGAAAATTGAAATGACAAACATACCATAGATCATGTGAATTCAACTAGATGTTTTCCTGTGTTAGAGAGACCTATAGAGATGAAAGAACACAAAATGATAGCATGAAAGATGCATAAAAGAAAACACTAATCTAGAAATGCATAATGCAAACTAAACTAAGAGAGGAAAAAGAGTGAAGAAATTAGTGAGATTGGAGTGAAATGGTGACAGGATCGATCGTACAAGTAGTTGTTGGGAAGATATCATCAAGTGGATCACAAAGATGGACGCTTATTCTTTTTCTATTGAGAGTCAGGTGCACAATCAGTCAAAAACCCTTCTCTAAATAATAGTTTCCATTTTGTCAAAAATCTCTTGAAATTGTCAGTTTTTGTTGATTTTCTCTATTTCTTTTGTGTCTATTTTATTGTTTAGAGTAGAACTGGCTTTTCGTTTGTTGATATCAGCTAAAAATAGAGGTTTTTAGAGCATTTTTTAGTATGTGGGTAGGCAAACAAGGTCATCCCTTTACCAATCCAAGTCACCTGGGGGAGATTAGGTTGTGCAACAAGGTCACCTAGTGGAGATTTGCCTCTGCAACAAGGTTGCCTAAGGGAGATCGTACTGAACATCTAGGTCACCTGAGGGAGATTTGGTCTGATGAAAGAGGTGACCTTGATAGATTGATTTTGACTAAAATTTGATGTTTTCTGATGTTTACTTCACTCAGTATCGGTCTAATTTGAGCATTGAATCCATCAATTTATTGCAATTTTGAAGGTTTATATTCTTTTTTTGGAAATTTTTGCAAGTTTATATGATTTTTAGGGATTTTTTGAGTTGATAGGATCTAATCGAAAGTTCTTTTCTAATTAGCAGGATATGTGTATTTATTGGAATACTGATCACAACCAATTTCTCTAAGATGTATGATTCATTGTCCTTAAAGATCTTGCTGTCCTAAAGAGGGTAGGCTTGGCGAGGATTTGCCATGTACTAGTTGTTCATCCTATTTCATGCATTTGTTGTGACATTTTGACCTATTGGGATGCTGATAGGAATATTTTCATATTTTTACAGGTTTCAAGGGAGCGGACTATCACTCTATATGATGTGTATCACATTCTTAGAGTTCCTGTGAGAGGACATCCTCTTGTTTTGCCTTCTAGCAATTCCTTTGAGGATAAGGCATCTTGAGCTCAAATCATGGGGGTGAGTTGTCTTGAGGACCAGACTGGCATTCAGCTTAATTTAGTACCATGACTTCGTATTCCACTCTTGAGGAAGTTATTGATTGGTTTCATTGCTTTGAGGCTATCTGGAGACAAGGCCTGAGTGTTGGACATATTAGTGTTAGTGACACTGCTGGCATACCAAGGTGCATGATAGTCACCATCATGCCCACATTTCCCATGTGGTCACAACACACAACACATGTGTCATGTCTGCATTTGTCATATGGTCATGACACGAAATATCAAAAACTTTCCTACACGTCCCTAGAACCCCCTCGTACACATCAAGCATGCTCGGTGGCATACACACAAAGTCATAAAAAGTCAACTGAAAGTCGAGGTAATGTAAACACCCTTTGCAACCCCTATGATATGAAGCCTACTAATGAGGTTGTGTGACGTGGGAAGCATCGCTAAGAGGGTAGAATTCTCAAAATGGGAACTAACCTTAGTTTTAACCTAGATGAGGTGATATGATTTTGACAATATTGAAATCCAACCCTAAGAACTATAGCATAATACAATCTAATTAAATTCATTTGCGTCATAATCAAAATGCTCAAAAATAATCCAAGAGTTAAATTATATGCATAAATTAACCACTTAATTTTCCCCTCCTAACCCAAGAAAAATTTAGTAGCATAACGCCACCTCGTTATGAATGGGAAAAATAATTTAAACCATCCACCCCTTGCTAGAACCAATTTTAAAAGAAAATAAAATTTAAATTTAAATATACTTATAAACCTATTTTACTCCAATATTCCCTAATTGACCAAGGCGATAAAATTAAAATAATTTATTCACCATCTCAAAGTAAACAATTAAATAAAAATCATCTAAAGAAAGGATAATTAATTAAATCTCCTAACATAACTTTCACATCCCAAACCTCTTGAAAATTTAACCCACTAAAATTAATAAAAGGGTCTAGGAAAAAATTAAACCCACTAACATAATTAAATCAAAAGTAATGAAAAAGGCATCAAAATGACTTTAAGACAAAGGCAAAAATCTAGGTTTTTAAAAATATACAAAAGTCATTTAGCCTACTACAATGTCATCCTCCAACATTTAAAAGGAAAAAGTGGGATGAGAAAAAGGAAATAAAAAAAATACAAGTACAATCCATTTTCCTCAAATTATTTATTCTCATTTGATTCCACAACCCTAATTTTATAAGTTTTCAATTTCCCTCTCTTTTTCTCCAAAACCCTAATCCCATTTAGCATTTTGTTTCTAAGTTTTCTTCTCAACCCTAGCTCTTTTCTTTTATTTTCTCTAGTTTTCCTATTCTCTTCTTGCAGGTTGCAGGAGCATGACCATGAAGGCCTCTACATTTGGGGAGGTATACACAGAGGCATCCTTTTTTTTTTGTGTCACCGTATATATATATATATGTATATATATTGTTGATGTATACTGCAGGGCGGAACAGAAGGAATGGCGACTGAACTAAACATAGTCTACAAAGTACGTTTTCATGGGTGCCGGGTGTCAAAGTTGAAGGAAGGCGGTGGAGGTGGGGCAGCCTCCCCGTTCACCCTCCACAGAACTATGGGGGGTGGATAGGGGGTCCATCCCCCCTCCATCGTAATCTTGTTCAATGGCGGCGGCCATGGCCACTGCCCTACCTTGTCTTTTAAAAAAAAAATCATTTTGACCCTTTTTTCCCTGGGTGATTCAAACCTTAAATCAATGATATTTAATTTTTTTATTTGATGATTTATATTATTAGAAAAGCCAAAATATATGTATACAGGCATATACACTCACCTATATATGTGATATAAAATTTAGGGTATATATACTCAACCACATTGTTAAAATTAACTTTCTGTCATGAAAGAAAACATAGTAAATTTAAAATAGATTTACACACATATATATACATATATGTATATATAAATATATATATATATATATGTAAATATATATATATATGCAAATATATGTATATATATATGTATATATATGTAAATATATATATATATATGTAAATGATATATATATATATATATATTATTTATATATATACATATATATATATGTAAATGATATATATATATATATATATTTACATTTATATATATATATATATTTACATATATATATATATATATATATATATATATATATATATATATATATATATATGTATGTATCATTTCTACATAAACTTGCAATTAATTTTCTTACTATGTTTTTTTTTTTACTAAAATAAAAGGGCAGTAAACTAACTTTTCCAACAACAAGCTACATTTTGTAAATATTTCCTTCTAGACAGCCAAAAGGTAATATCTATTTTCTCCTTATGCCTCAAATTTATTTATTTATGTATAAACCAGTGAGCTAAACAATTCACATAGCAAGCCTTTAATTAATTTTCTTTTCTCTATAGTAAATATGTTCTCATTTTGCAATTATATGTTTTTTTGAAACTATAACAAGAATTATACAATTTTTTTTTAAGGCTGTCATAAGGAATAATGCATTCTATCTTTTTTTTAAAACATAGAAAGAACAAAACAATAATCATATATATATTTTTTTAAACAACTACAAATATAATGCAGTAATATTTTCTTTCTTTTGAAAACCATTGCAATTATAACAACTACACTATGTAGGAGAACTTGAATGCATAATTATTTTTTGTAACCCATTGCAAGAAGAATATAGCAACTTCACATTTAAAAAAATGACTAGAGTACATAACCTTTTTTTTTGTGTACAACAATTACAAAAGAGAGCTCACTCTATTAAAAAATTTACAACAAGGCCTCAAGGGCCATGGCTTCCAAATAGCCATAGTAAACAAAAACAATAGAAATTACGGCTCCCTTCAAAGCTCCAAAACTCTAATGGCCTCAAACCTATCACAAAAACAATAAAGGATTTCCCATGCCCATGGGATGCTCACCTCCCTGCCATAGACTCGAGAAGAGTCACCCCTGAGCTTGGAGGTCACCCACAAACTGGTTTTACACCACAACAAGATTCTCACAAAAACACACATACAAACAATTTTACACCCTCCCAAGGCTTGAACACAACTAATCTATTTTCATGGATTTTGGGGTAGGCGAGTGGACTGCTCTCAACTCTAGAGGTGCACCCAAAATCTCAAATAACTCATATTTCTCATAACACAAGGCCTCTAGCCTTAACATTTCCAAGGCACTCATGCCTTCACAAAAATTCTTGATGCTTCTCAAAATACTCCATGGCCATCAATATCTAAATAAACATAGTGAGGGTGACTCGAGGAGGTTCACTCCTCTCCCACCCCAACAAGATGAGCTCTCCTACATGGAGAGACTCATCCAAACACCCAACAAAACAAATCCCACACTACAAAACACCAAGACTCAAAGAGAACAGACAAGCAAGATTTTCAACACATTGAAAAGTAAAAAACAAAAGGAAAGGCATATAGCCTTGAAGCTTACCTTTAAGGCCCAAAATGGTAAGAGTTGGTGGAGAGCTTTCCAAATCTCCCTCCAAGCTTCTTTCCTTCAAACTTCTGCCCAAATTCTAGCTATCTCTCTCCCAAGCAATGATCAAAGAAAAATAAGAAAAAAGAAGAACCCTATCTCTCTCTCAAAGAGGGAGTTTAATAGGCTACACACAAGAGCCTTGAAGAATGAGAAGGAGACACATGACACCTTCTCCTTCCTCCTCACAATCCCACTCACCATCTCCAACGGATGAGGAGGTGACATATGTCACACTCCTATCCCTCAAAACCTCACACTCTCTCACATGTGCTCTCACACATATGTGAGAGCATAGTGAGGAGGTGAGTCCCACTTGGAGGCTCCATGAGGATAAGAATGAGACACATGTCCTCATCTTGTCCATCAAGGCAATCCCATTCCATCCAAGATGCTCTCACACATGTGTGAGAGCATGAGGAATGGGCCTCTCACACTTGAAGGCCTTGGGAGCTTCCCAAGCCTTCAAGATAAGGTAGACCATAACCAAGGGTAGTGGGGATGGTCAAGGTGGACACTTGACTGGTCTACCCAATAACCAAATTCAAAAATTCGTCACTTAACTTTGGCATAAAGGTAGAGTGACTCAATGAAGGTTATACTATGGTTTAACATGTCCAAATTGGCCCTAGACCTTAGGGTTATGACCTAGGGTCATTATTTGGCCAAAATAAACATCATAGGGTACATAAAATCACAAGAAAAGGCCCAAATAAAATAAATGACACCAATTGGTGCAATTTAAACAATACACATTTACAACACATTAATAAAATAAAGAGAAAGGGTGAAACCTAATTAGAATTAAACATAAATGTAGACATCATGAAAATCATCATGCAACAACACATGTGACCTTGGTCCCTCCTGGGACTAGATCAGTTTAAACATGGATTTCACATAGGGTATGTGATGACCTCCAATTTTCTATGGGCATGGAAAATCACTTACACAGTTACATAAATGGATTAATAGCACATGTTCATCATATCTGAAGCAAAAGGAAATGTACACACACACCATGTCGCATAATCATCTAAAATCCTCAATAGTATCACATAGCATCATTGACAAGATTCATAATTTACTGCATTTCTAAACATCAATTCAAGATCAAAATCACATAATAATTCATTCATTAACTCCACAACTAATATCCCAAATATCATCAAAATGAATGTCACATCATGTAATCATCAGTGAAATCTAACAAGGTATAACCACATCACAACATACTAAATCTAACAAATCAAAATATAGGGATAGAGTCAAGAAAATATGAGTAATGGGATCAGCAGTCCCAATATCCATGTGTCATCAAAATGTAAAATATGATGTAAGAAAAAATAGGAGGTGAGATAAGAAGACCTCACATCCTCCTCCCCTAAGACTAAAATTCCTCCTAGAAGTCATCAAAGAGGTGAGGATAAAGTGTCCTCAATCTAGCCGCATCCTCCCATGTAGCCATGACCTCATCATAGCGGTCCCACTGAACTCTAACCTGGTCCAACTCTCGACCTTGAAGGCCCAGTGTCCGACAAGACAATATTCAAATTGGTACCAAAGCTAGTTGTCCATCCAGCTCTACCTATACGGCACTCCAATCCAAGACATGAGCCACATCAGATATAACGCCACAAAATAGACACATGAAATACATCGTGGATGCGCGACAAGCTAGGTGGCAAGGCTAGACAGTAGGCTACGGGTCCTATTCACTCCAATATCTCAAAAGACCCAACAAACCTCAGTGCAAGCTTAGAGCCCTTTCTATAATGGATTGGACTCTTATGCAGTTGCACTTCAAGAAAAACCTATCATCGACTGAGAAGCTCTGATCTAATCTCTTGGCATTAGTATACTTCTTCTGATGATCCTATGCCTCGCACAATCTCTATCTAATCAAGGTAACCTACTGCTCCATATCCTGCACCAACTTTGGCCCAATAGCAACCCTGTCCTCGATGCGGTGCCAACTCAGCAGAGTCTTGCAAGGTCTGCCATACAAGGCCTAATAGGGAGGCATACCTAACGAGCTGTGATGCCCATTATTGTAGGCAAACTCAACTAGATATAGGTATTCTTCCCATCTAGACTCGTGATCCATGACATACATGCGGAGCATGTCCTCTAAGACCTGATTCACCCTCTCTATCTGGCCATCTGTCTTGGGATGGTACACTAAACTGAAGTTGAGCTGAGTGCCCAACACCTACTGTAATGCCCTCCAAAAGGCTAATATGAAATCTGAAACTCTATCAGATATAATGTGACAAGGAACCCCGTGTAATCTCACAATGTCATCCAAAAAGACCCTTGCCACTGCAGGTGCATTGTACGTCGTGTGTAGCAGTGAAAAGTGTGCCACCTTGGTCAACTTGTCAACTGTCACCATGATGGCATCATGGCAACGAGATGACATAGGTAGACCAATTATGAAGTCCATGGAAATGGTGTTCCATTTCAACTTCGGTATCTCATGAGAGTATAGAAGCCCTGTTGGATGTTGATGCTTGGCCTTGACCTTCTAGAACTCAAGGCATTGATCTACAAAATCTACAATATCGTGTCTCATCCCCACCCAATGATAAAACTATCTCAAATTGGCATGCATCTTCTTCACCCTAGGATGTGTTCCATAAGGTGCCCTATGAGCCTCTAATAAAACTATTGTATGAAGATCACCTACACGGGGAACATAGATGCACTGTCGATGTCTAAGGAGTCCATCTGCCTCAAGAGAATATCCTATAAAATTGCCCACAAGGGCTCTCTGTGACTAGATCTCCTATTGTACCTCAAAAAACCACTCGTCCTCTGGTAGATGCTGTAATATATGCCCTCTCAAGTCTACACCCAAAGTCAAGGTCAGGATCTCATTACACCTCTAACTCAATGAATCAACAACCATGTTCTCCTTCCCTTTGATGTAATGCACATCAAAGTCATACTCACATATGAACTCTATCCAATGCCATTGGTGAGAGTTTAGATTTTGTTGCATGAAGATGTGCTGTAGACTATGATGGTCAGAGTGTAACTTGAAATAGCATCCCAAAAGGAAGTGCCTCCATTGAACAAGAGCATGAACTATTGTTGCGATATCCAAGTCATGTGTAGGGTAGTTTAGCTCATGGGTCTTGAGCTTTTGTGACTCATACACGGTCGCTCGACCATCCTGCATAAGTACTACACCCAATCCCTCTAAAGATACATTAGTGCATACCATAAAGTCTACTGTTGGATCAGGTACTACTAAGATAGGAGCACTAGTGACATGCTCATTAAGGACCCCAAAGGCCATCTCACATTGCTCTGTCCACGTGAAGCTCTTCCCTTTCTGCTGAAGGGAAGTGATAGGGTGCCCTATCCTAGAAAAGCCCTCAACAAATCTACGATAATATCCTACTAGCCCCATGAAGCTCATAACCTCCATAACACTAGTGGGTACTAGCCAATCCTTGATAGCTCTAATCTTTGATGGATCTATTAAAATACCATCACCAAATAGAATGTGACCCAAGTACAAAACCTCTAATCTAAAGAAGGCACACTTCACTAAGTTGGCATAAAGTTGTTGGTCTCTCAAACACTACAAGACCTGGTGCAAGTGCTCCTCATGCTCCTCCTCAATCTGTGAATAGATCAATATGTCATCTAGGAATATGACCATGAACCGATCCAAATATGTGCGAAACACCCCATTCATGAGACTCATGAACACTGCATGGGTGCTTGTCAATCCAAAGGACACCACGGTGAACTCATAGTGATCGTAGCGAGTCCAAAAGGTAGTCTTATGGATATTCGCCTTTGTAATGCACAACTGATGGTATCCAGACTTCAGGTCAATCTTAGAGAACACCCTGGCTCGCTACATCTGATCAAATAGATCATCTATCTGAGGCAAAGGATAACGGTTCTTCACCGTCACCTTGTTTAGTTGCCTATAGTCCATACATAGATGAATATACCCATCCTTCTTCTTCATGAAGATGACCGGTGTACCCCAAGTTGAGACACTAGGTTAGATGTGCCCCTTCTCAAGAAACTCCTCCAACTAATGCTTGAGCTTTGTAAGCTCATGAGTAGTCATCCTGTAAGGTGCACAAGACACTGGCTCGGTACCTGGTACAAGGTCAATGTGATAATCAACCTCTCTAGAGGTGGCATCCCTAGCAACTCAGGTGGAAAGACATTGGCAAACTCTCTAAGAATGGGGTGATCATCTAGTGACGACTCTGGCTCATCCTTTGATCTATCACTAACTTTAATGGCAAACATTTGGCAACCCTTCCGCATACAACACTTAAGTTGTTGAGTAGAGATCATGTGTACTTCTGTGGGCTTTTGAATGTCCAAAATCTCTACTGTTGTGCCATGGTCGTCTAGGCAACCTATCATCTTCTAGCGACAATCTAGCTTGGGTCTATGAGCCACAAGCTAATCCATGCATAACACCACACCATAAGTCCCTAAGGGCATAACCCTAAGGTCCACTACTGTAATGAAGTCTCCCAGTGCTAGCTCATAATCATGCACCACTGAATCTACTACCATCTTCACCCCTGTGGCCAACTCGACCTCCCACCTATCACCCTGCCTAGAGGCCACCAGCCTGTAACTCTCCACTAACGATGGAGAAATAAAAGAATCTATAGCACCAGAGTCAAACAAAATAGCAATGGGGGCATCCCCAATTGTACCTATAGTCTCAATAATAGAGGCCTGAAAGTTATCCTGGTGGTTATCAACTACTGCAAACATGTGGTGGGATCTACCCACATCTCCAACTGTCTACTTAGATCCTCCGGCAGGAGGCTGTCCCTTTGCTGTATATCCCTATGGGCACTCTCTAGCTAAGTGCCCTACACCACCAAACATGTAGCAAGGTCCTCTGGCCTGAACCTATCTTGTCTGTGTCCTAGTAGATTACTACTATCCAGGTCAACTCGTGGAACTTTGTGACCATCTAAAGGATTGCTATGACCTAGCTAGTCCTGCAACTAGTGCCTGTTGCCACTGATCTTTGCATGGACCTTGCTGGTGCCATCCTCGACTATGTCGACCCTGTGCCCTTTGTTGTGGTCTAGAGCTCTATTGATGCTACTGCTACTGCTATGGAGGTCTAGGAGGTAGTGGTGCAAAAATAAAACCACCACTATGAGTGATTGGGGCCTACAGAATCCCTGGTCCTGATTATGACTACGATCCTAGAACTGCAGCTGTGACCCATGACTCTACCTGTAAACCTTCTCTATAATGAGTGCCTTCTTGGTGGCCTCGCTCATATCCTATGGGTCAGCCATGCGAATAGGTCCTATGATGCTAGGATTCAAGCCTCTGATAAAATGAATGACAAGAAACTTCTCATGCTGCAGGTACTCAGCATAGCATGACAACTCCACAAACTTGCACTCATACTATGCAACTATGGAACCTCATTGCTGTAGATCATGGAGCTCATCAATACGACATTGTCTAAAATGATCTGAGAGGTATCATGTCCTATAGTGCTCAAGGAATGTGTTCCAAGAAAGAGTGTCCAAAGATAGGTGGTGCTTGCGCTCCTCAGTGCACTACCATGTCACTGTTGTATCACATAGTAAGTAAATTGTGACTCGTGCTTTCATGTTTCTCCCATATGGATGCAACATGAAACACCTATCAAGACTAATGAGCCAAGCCTTAGCCTTAGCTCCCTCTGTAGTCCCTACAAAAGTGGGTGGATTCAGTCTAAGTAAATCCCTAATAGGGTCCCCATGGTCTCGATGTCCTCTGAATGGTGCATGCACCTCATCTCACTGCCCATAGTCAAATGGGCCATGATGGATCTTCTCTATCCTCACCCCTCCTCATGTGCCTCGTGACATGGAGGGCTCCTACTACAAGCTCTATGAACTGATGCAACATCCTCTTCTGTAGTGACTGGTATCTCCACATGTGGCTCAACATGTAGCTCCACAAGTGGCTCAACACACAACTCAACACATGGCTCAACACATGGCTCAACATGTGGCTCAACACGTGACTCAACACATGGCTCAACATGTGGCTCAACACGTGGCTCAACACATGGCTCAACATGGGGCTTAACACGTGGCTCATGCAGCTCAACACGTGGATCAACATGTGGATCAACACATGGCTCAACATGTGGCTCAACACGGGGCTCAAAACATGGCTTAACACATGGCTCAACACCCGACTCATTTACGGCCAGTGGTAATCTCTCTAGAACTTCCTATAGCGCTTGAAGAATTTGCGGTCCTAAATCAGGAGGCAGGTCTGGATTATCGTCCCCTCCTAACTCACTTTTGCATGAGCGTCCGTGCCTCGATCTCAGTGGCATCCTATAAAAGAAGGTGTTTAAAATTTAATACACTATTATGGAAAAATAATGTGCCCAATAAGCCTAGTGTTTAAACTTGGGCTCTGATACCAAATGTCATGCCCACATTTCCCATGTGGTCACAACACACAACACACGTGTCATGTCCACATTTGTAATGTGGTCATGACATGAAATATCAAAAACTTTTCTGCACGTCCCTAAAAACCCCTGCACATGCATCAAGCATGCTCAGTGGCATATGCACAAAGGAGTAAAAAGTCAACTGAAAGTTGGGGTAATGCGAACACCCTTCGCAACCCCTGTGAGATGAATCCTACTAAGGGGGTTGTGTGACATGGGAAGCATCACTAAGAGGGTAGAATTCCCAAAAATGAGAACTAGCCTTAGTTTTAACCTAGATGAGGTGATGTGATTTCAACAAGTATCAAAATCCAATGCTAAGAACTATAGCATAATGTAATCTAAATAAATTCATCTACGTCATAATCAAAATGCTCAAAAATAATCCAAGAGTTAAATTATACACATAAATTAACCACTTAATTTTCCCCTCCTTGTTAGCAAGAGACACTGCTAGGCATGTCAGTGTTGGAAAGAGACACTACTTCGCATTGATAGGTGTTGTCATTGATGGAAACTAAGATCATCCCAATCATCTGTATAACACAATTTGTTCATACTAGAAGTCAGAATTAGAATTTGTCTAAGTCTGGACAGTTAGGAATAGAGCAGGTGACAGGGTTCAATATCTTGGTCCGGATCTCTCCGATGGAAAGGCACGGTTTGCTGTGGATCTAGGGTAGTTGAAAGCATTGTCAAGATACTCTAAATCTAGAGTTTTGTCCTCTATTGATGAAGGATTCAAAAGATATTAGCTTCTGAGTATCGGGTTTCAGTTTGACAGAACAAACAGAAGAAGAACAAGCCGACCTTGTGAATGATCTTAATTCTGGATGTATAGAAGTTATTTATTGGGAAAATGGTGATGACCAGTGATAGTGGCCGATCTAATTGATAATTTGTGAGTGCATGTTTTTGTCCGCATTTCATATTATCTATGGATCTAACTGATAGAGCAGAGTACTCAACAAAGTTCTAAATGTTTTTGAAGTCGACTGGTAAAATGATTGTAGGTCATGTTGCGGATATATATAGCTAATGGAATTGGATGATTTAGAGTGTGAAGTGTGTATGAGTAAGGTGTAAATGTGAAGAGAAGAAATCTAAGATGTGAATGAAGGCAAAGCAGTAAGAAGAACAAAGAAAAGATGAAATGTGTAAGATCAGTTTTTGTACTTAACCAGAATTGGAACTCTTGCATGGATAGATGCTATTTATCAGTTCAAAATCTTTGTTATTCTCTTATAATCTTTCTATAGGAAGTGAGCCTCCATTTGAGCAGTGAGCTCTGGGTAGTGAGCCCGAATGTATGTGCATTCCCATTTGTAAAATACTTTTAACAGGGTTAACCCTCACCATGGTTTTTCCCTTAATTGGGTTTCCATGTCAAAAATCTTGGTGTCAAGTGTGTTATTGTGTTGCTTCTCTTACTCTTATGATTGATTGTTTTCATGATTAAATTATTGAATTGTTATTAAGTAGAAAAAGAAATAATTAACTATAGAAAGATACAAAGTTTTGTGACAACTGATTCACCCCCCCTCTCAGTTGTCTATCCTATTTCCAACAATTGGTATTAGAGCGAGGTTCCTTGGAGAAGCCTAACAGCTTGAGGAAAAGATTTTGGAAGAAGTTTTAAATGGGTTCACTCAAAGATCAACTTCAGTTGGCCCTAGAAGAACTTGTTCAGTCTAAAATAGAAATTAGTAATCTGAGAGGTGAAATTAAAGATGCTGATGATACCATTGAAATGTTAAAAGATAAATTAAAGAAATCTATGCAAAGCAAAAAGGAGCTACTTTTGCAGCAATCTAGTTTACTTGAAGAAAATGACATGAATGAAGCTTTGGAAGAAAAGACAAAGGAATGTGAGAAGTTGTCAAAAGAAGTTACTATTCTGAAAATTGAAATGGAATCTGGGGTGATGAGGCAAACCAAAGAAAGTGAAGATAGGAAGAAAATTGAAGAAGATCTGAATCAAAAACTAAAAGAAAGAACTGAAGAATGTTGTAAATTGGATGGAATAGCTAGCCATATAGAGTCTGATCTACAAGAAAGTAGAGACAATGAGAGAGAACTTGAAAGGCAAATTATCATTCTTAGATGTGACCTAGATGTTGCAAATGAATATAAGGAGAAGTTCAAGATAAGCTCAACAAAACTTGAAGCACTGCTCGAAGGACAGAAAAGGGCTAATGATAAGCATGGTCTTGGATATGAGAAAGGTGAAAGCTCTGGATCTAGATAGAGAAATTTTCAACCTAGGAATGGGAGAAACAAAACTAGAAAACCTCCGGTAAGACAGCCTAATGCTCAAAGATATCCATCATTCAATGGAAATTATTTCAACTGCAACAAATTTGGTCATAGAGCTACTCAGTATCGAAGCAGAGTAAATCAAAATGGTCCATCCTTCTCCAGTCAATGCTTCAAGTGTAAGAGATATGGTCATAGATCAAATGAATGTAGAAGTATGATAATGAATAATGCTAACAATAGAAGAATTAGCAATTCTTTCAATGGTTACTACTTTGTTTGCAATGGGTTTGGACACATGGCTAATTAGTGTAGATCAAGAGAAAATTAGGTTTATAAGAAAAGAAATGTTGTGTGCTTTAACTACAATAAATTTGGTCATATTGCAAGATTCTACAGAAGTAGGAACATTGAAAGAAGTGGTCCAGTAAACAGAAAATCGATGAGTAGAGACAAGACAAAGGAAAAGAAAAAATTGATATGAATGAGACTCAGAATGAATCAAACAAGATATGGGTCAAGAAAACAATTATGAATGATAATAATGGATCTGCATCAGAATCTAGTGCTGAAAATTCCTCCAGGAATTGATTTGGGAGCCTTGGCTCAAGGGGAGCAGCATTATAAATCAAATTCCCCCAACCAGTAGTTGAGTGCCTAGTTCTGACACAATGAGAAAAGGTACCTTGAATTGACTTAGAACATTTGGAAGGATTTCTAGAAGAAAGGAAGTGATTATGGCAAATTGTAGAGTGATACATGAAAGACTATTCAAAAATAGAGCTACCGGATGTGCTAGGGTGGAGCATTTATTACAAAGGCAAATTAGGTGATGTGAAGATTAAAAGGGTCATTCATTCCTCATTTGAAACAATTTGCATTAGGAGAAAACAATAAGAAAGAAGTGGACGAACTTAGAGTTGAGAATTCTCAAGATTTGGAAGCGAGAAAAGCATTTCCAAGCAAAAACCCTAATCTACATAACAAGGTATTTTCTATTTTCTATGAAATCTCTTGAGTTCTTAATTTCTGCAAATAGCTACACCTCTAGTTGTTGATGTAACTGAAAGACTCCAACCAATATTTAAGAAGAATCCACACAAATCAGTTGGAATTGAACCGTTGGGCACATTCTCTGAGGTTCCACATGGTGTACTGCATGTTGAGGATATTAGGGCATACATCCACTGTAACATGGATGAATTTGGAAACTTGAAACTTTTTTATTTGCTTAACAACTACTTAACGGATGATAGCCACAAATTGAAACCACAATACAAAGCCCTAGAAAGCAAATATTTTCTGCAAGTCATTAGGTTTCTGATATTTGATGAAAATGAATGGGTTTGATATATCTTAAGCCAGATACATGATGAGTTCATATGGCTATTGAAACCATTCAAGATTACAAAGGATGTTATCAAGCCTGTAACTAGGTTAAACTCCTCCATCAGATTACCCATGTTCAAAGCCATGAAAAACCAGACAGTGACTGATGCTACCGATGCCAAGTTTGATAGAAGGGTAATGACCATCAATGATATTATAGAACCGGATGTCAAATTCACCTCGATGGTGATTGGATACAAAATTTACCACTCCAGCAGAGAAAATTCTGTCTTTGGAACTACAATTTATGCATCCTATCAAATGTTAAAAGAAAATGCTAATTATGATCTTTGTGAACTACTACAAAATTAGTTGATTGAGAATTTGTGCAAGATAAAGAAAGATAAGAAAAATTCCTTCAAATATGGTTCCTTGATTATATGCTTGTTCTTCTATTTTATGAATGAAGTACCTGGAATTCAAAGTGTGCATTGGACAACTGATAGACCAGTAGCATGGCAAATAAGAGATCAACTTCTCAGTCTTGGTGATTCCCAAGCCCAAAAGACTGCCATTTGGGGCTGCTTCAAAAACTTCTAGAGTTTAATGCAAGCAAGAGAAAGAAACCCTAAAACAATTGTGGAGAAGTATGAAAATGACATATGTTTCATGGTTGACATAGATTAGTGCTTGATGGAAGCTATAGAACCAAGGATAGTTTGGATAATGCCTATGGGTTATGAGGTGGATGGAAGAGTGTTGGATATGTATCCTCAACATCTTCTGAGCACACCTAAAGATACCTCTATGGAAAGGTTTGGAACCTACAAGGAATTAAGTCTAAAATTACATGTGGAGCTCAGATAGCCTGAGACCAAGAGGAAAGTGCAAAGACAAGTTGAAAGGTATGCTGAGAGGATTGGCCTAACCAAGGAAGCAGCAAAGAAGAACAAAGAAAGAATTGAAAAGATGAAGAAACGCACTGAGCAGACTATAGAAGAAAAAGAAGAAAGTTAGCCAACAGTCACTCTAGAAATCCCACCAAGCTCCTCAAGGAAGATAAGGAGTTCTATAACTCCTGCTGAGAAACTCAAGTCCACTTCCACTAAGAAGCCGGAAGTGACTCCATCTGGTGGTGGAGGGAAAAGGAAGAAAACCAAGGCCACAATAACCCACACAAGCACAAAAGATGATGAAGAGATAGAGACAGATGAAGAAGTGAAAGAAATAAGATCCAAGAAAGTTAGAACTTCAAAGACTTCTAAAGACCAACCTTCCGGAAGCAATAAGGCCAGTAAAAAGCTAGTCACTGGTAAGGTCGCTATGACTATTGATGAAATTGTAAAAATAATCATTGTTCATGGAAATTTAAAGCCTGTCAGAGTTTACTATGATAATTTTGATCAAGCAAATAAGAAAATTTTGGAAGATGCCATTATCATATATTTGAATAAATTTAATAGAGCCCTGTTGGAAATTTTACAAGAACTTCCTAAAAGTTTAAGGAAATTACTGGAAATGAGAAAAGAAATAGCTAAGGATAAAGACATAGAACTCAAAGAGTATGTTCTCTCCACTTTGTGTCCTATGATGACCAAAAGAGAAGTAGATAAAATCCTCAAAGAAGTTAAAGATAAATTCAGAAGTAAGGTTCAGATGAATAAAATAATGCTTGGTGAAACTGAGAAAATTGCAAAAGAAATAGAAGAAATCTTGAGAAAGGCTTTAGACAAAGATAATTATTCTATTATTTCAAAAAAACAAGTAGAAGAAGTTAATCCTCCAATTCCAGAACATGAAGCTCCAGAAGAACAGACTAACAAAAGAATTGATGATGAAGGTGTTAATTTAGGTCCCCCGAAGTTAACCTATGAAGAGACTGATGTTGGATTTCAAATCTGAATGTTGGAGATGTTGCAAGTATGGGCCTAACTGGTGTTGTCATTGATGTCAACATACTCTTGTTGCATTAATGATAAGGATTGGATGAGCTGTGTGCTGAGGATATTGAGAAAATTAGCCTCAATTAGGAATAGTGAAGAACAGTGAAGATAGTAAGGTAAAAGTCCAAGATAATATGAGGATCAGAGGATGCAGTTTAAAGGGTTTGTAGATATATCTCTTGAGGTGATCCAGTAAAGATTTCAGAGGTCTGTATGAAGATCTGAAGAAGTTGTGGCCGTTCAAGTAAAACTAGTTCTGGCAGGTATTTAGTGGTGACAGAGTGATATAGATAGGTTCGGTGAGATCCAAAAATGCAGTATCCTATTCTACGGATTTGAGAGAGTGCTTAGGAAGTATTTATTAAGTATCAACTTGATTGGTTCATGGTTGGAAGGTCCATAAGCATCTATTCCCTTATGACAGTAATGACAGACTGTGTTCTTAAGGTTCCAGATGAAGGGGAGAAGGATTTCAGTAAGCAGATGAAGTGTGGATGTTCTTCGTGATTCAGGCAAGCTTGTGGAGGTCTTTGGATCATGTCCACTTTGTGTTGATGATCTGCAATGGAGTTGGAGCTCACAATTGAGAAATAGCTTCCAGATGATGGTGTTCTTCTTGAGATTGGCCGACCGGATGAGTTATGCATCTTGGGGATGTTCTTGTTGATGTTTTCTGACTTACATGATCATTCCTAAGTTGATGTCTTCTATAAATAAGGGATTGCAAAGTCATTTCAAAAGTGTCCTTGTGGAGATGAGTGTGTGGTAGCAAGGAGGAAAATGAAAGGTAGAACAGAAGTATTGGGCTTAAATGGAACTGATTCAAGCATGGTGAAGATGCTATTTTCCAGTTCAAGTAGGTGATACTTATTTCTTTGTAGACAATGTGTCTCCTGTAGGTAGTGGGCCTCTTGTGAGCAGTGTGCTCGAGCAGTGAGCCCTAATTGGCATGTGCCATTTATTCTTTCTATTCTTCTAACAGAGAATACAATCTTGGGTTAATCACCCCGTGGTTTTTCCCTTAACCAGGTTTTCCACATCAAAATCTTGGTGTCTCATGTGTTAATGTGTTTCTACTCTTGATTCATTGCATTATGTTTCCATGATTGATTTATTATTATGCTACTGAATTACAAAGTGATGTTAAGTGTTTAATTGGAAGAATTTTTTTGTACAATTGATTCACCCCCCCTCTCAGTTGTCTGCTCTAAATCTAACAATTGGTATCAGAGCCAAGTTCCTCTAAAAGGAGCTTAACCACTTGAGTAGATCCAAAATGACTTCCTACAAGAAGGATAGTCTGAAGTTTGATGGAACTAATTTTAATCTTTGGAAAGGACGCATGAAATGTCACTTGCAATGT
This sequence comes from Cunninghamia lanceolata, assembly GCA_027924645.1. Classification (NCBI taxonomy): domain Eukaryota; kingdom Viridiplantae; phylum Streptophyta; class Pinopsida; order Cupressales; family Cupressaceae; genus Cunninghamia; species Cunninghamia lanceolata. The sequence goes on along the minus strand of BSBN01000377.1, from coordinate 23,349,610 downwards.
ATGGGAATGGTGTACTGGACCATGGGTACAATAAAGTATACACCTCCACAGGGTGGTCTGAAAGCCCCAAATGAAATCACAGATGCTGAAAACAATCTACAGACTATAGAAGCTCTTCTAAGTGCCTTATCTGATTCAGAGCTCTCAAATGTTATTGACCTACCAACTACTTTTGAGATTTGGGAAAAACTGGAACTTCTGCATGAAGGAGACAAGTACGTTAAATGTGCGAGGCTACAAAGTATGAAAAGGAAATTTGAAAACCTGAAGATGAGAGAAGATGAAAATATCTCTACTTTTATGCCAAGAGTAAATGAGCTTGTTTGTGGAATTAGAAATGCTGGTGGAGTCTTGGATGAAAATGAGATTGTTGGCAAAATTCTCAGATCCCTTCTTGCTTCTTATAAAATCATGGTTGCTACCATTGAAGAATTAAGAGCTCATACAACTATCACAAGAGATCAATTGGCTGGTAAATTGGCTACATTTGAAATGACCGAGCTTGGAGATGCCCCTCCTAAGACTGAATCTGCATTCAAAGCTAGTGCCTCTGTGAAAGGTAAACAAAGGTTTGATCTGGGAGAGAACTCTTCAAGGAAACTCTCATGGTATGAAAAAGAAAGAAAAGACCTAGAAGAAGAGGAAGCAAAAACTACTCAACTTGAAGCCCTTATTGCAAAAAGACTACCAAGAGGATCCAATAAGTATGAAGGAAAGTTGCCTTTTAAGTGTTTTAACTGCAATAAGATTGGTCATTTTGCCTCAAAGTGTCCAGAAAGATTTTCGAGGCCAAATCCTAACAGATCAAGGTTCCAAAAGAACTGTTACTATGTTCATGAGGAAGATGATAATGAAGGAGTAACAGATGATGAATAAGAGACAGGAGACAAATCTGAAAGTGACTGGGTGTTCATTGCCATCAAGGAAGAAGATCCAATGCCCTCTGAATCTATCAATCATAAAGTTGTAGAAAGAGCTCTAGCTGCCCAAGTTGAAGAAAAGGATGATTGGGTCATTGACAGTGGATGCTCTCACCATATGACTGGTGACAAAAGTAAATTCATAGATTTGGAAAGGTATGAAGGAGGAGTGGTAAAATTTGGTGATAATTCTACTGGTAGAATCAGAGGTAGAGGAACTATTTCTTTTGATGGAAGGAACAAAACCAGTAATGTACTATATGTTGAAGGATTGAAGCACAATCTTCTCGGTGTTGGACAATTGGTGGACAAAGGTTATGATCTCAGATTCAAGAATGGGAAATGCAAGATCTTTGAAAGTTTTGGAATAGAGATTGCATCTGGTACTCAAAATAAAGGTAATATCTTCCACTTGGTTGGTACTGGTAAAAGTTGCTTATTTGCTCATGTTGATTAGAGTTGGTTATGGCATAGGAGGTTGTGTCATGTGAATTTTGATAATATCATCAAGATCAGCAATACTCAAGTTGTAAGAGATCTTCCAAAATTGGTGAAGCCTACTAATAGCTTGTGCAAAGAATGTCAGTTGGGTAAGCTGAGCAGAGTCACATTCAAAAGTAAGGAATTGTCTTCTACCGGATTATTGGACTTAGTTCATACTGATCTTTGTGGTCCAGCAAGAATCAGGAGTGTGCAAGGTGATAGATACTTCATGTTACTAATTGATAACTATTCCTGGATGATGTGGGTAACCTTTTTGAAAGAGAAATCATAAGCTCTTGAGAAATTCAAAATATTCAAGGGTATGGTAGAGAATGAAACCGGATTAAAATTGAAATGTCTGAGGTCTGATAGAGGTGGAGAATTCACATCTGGTGAGCTCATAGATTTCTATGAGAAACATGGAATTAAGAGACAGTTGTCTGCTCCTAGGACTCCATAGTAGAATGGAGTAGTTGAAAGAAAGAACTGGACCATCCAGGAAGTATCTAGGACCATGATGATGGAAGCAAATGTTCCTTAGATCTGTTGGAGAGAAGTTGTCAGCACTGTAGTCTATACTCTCAATCGAGTTCAAATCAAAAGCAATACCAGTAAGACTCCTTATGAACTTTGGTTTGGAATCACTCCTACTGTGAGGTATTTCAGAATTTTTGGTAGCAAATGTTACATGAAAAGAGATGAAGATCTAGGAAAGTTTGATGCTAGAAGTGATGAAGGAATATTCTTGGGTTACTCTACTCAAAGCAAAGTATACCAGTGCTATAATAAGAGACTGAGAAAAATGATAGAAAGTACAAATGTGAAGGTTGATGAAAGAATTGAAAAACCCTCAAGGTTTTATGAATATGATGAAGATGATCAGAATGGTGTTCTGATTCAATGAGCCCAAGCCTCCCCTGAAGTTCAATTGAAACCAATCCGGTAAATCAAGAAGAAGAAATGAATCTTAATGAGCTTGATCAAGAATCAGAAGTGCAAGAAATTCTCAAAGTTTCTAGGTATGTAAGACTGAACCACTCTGAAGATCAGATCGATAGTGATAAAAGCAAAGGTGTACAAAAAAGAAGGAGAATTACTCAAAATTTAGATGAGTATTGTCTGATTTCAAAGATTGAACCTAAGACAGTGAATGAAGCTTGTAATGATGAAAACTATACTAAAGAAATGGAGGAGGAGCTGATGCAAATTGAGAAAAATCACACTTGGGATCTTATTCCTAGACCTAGAAACAAGAATGTGATTGGAACAAAATGGGTCTTCTAGAACAAACTGAATGAAGTTGGTGAAGTAATCAGAAATAAAGCCAAATTGGTCTGCAAGGGATACTCTCAAATAGGAGTTGATTTTGAAGAAACTTTTGCTCTGGTGGCAAGAATTGAAGCAATCAAATTATTTCTTGCCTTTATTGCCTTCAAGGATTTCAAGGAATATCAGATGGATGTCAAGTCTACCTTCCTGAATGGTGACTTGGAAGAAGAAGCGTACATAGAGCAACCAGATGGATTTCAATTGTCTGATCATGGTGATATGGTCTGCAAGTTGAAGAAAGCACTATATGGACTGAAGCAAGCCCCAAGAGCCTAGTATGAAAGATTGGATAAGCATCTTTTGAAGATTGGTTTCAACAAAGGTACTGCTGATAGTAATTTATATTTCAAAATTTATCATGAAAACATCTTGATTGTTGAAGTGTTTGTTGATGATATCATTTTTGGAGGAAGAGATAGTATGTGTAAAACTTTTGCAAATCAAATGAAAAGTGAGTTTGAGATGTCCATGCTTGGTGAAATGAATTTTTTCTTGGGTCTAGAAATCATTCAAACAAAGAAAGGAATCTTCATTTCTCAGACCAAATATGTGAAAGAATTGTTGAAGAAATTTGGGACAAAAGACTCAAAACCAATGAATACTCCCATGGCAACTAGATGTAAGTTGAGCAAAGATGATGACTCTCCTAAGGCTGATTAGACAAAGTATAGGTCAATGATTGGAGGACTGTTGTATCTCACTCAAACTAGACCAAACATTATACAGGTTGTTGGTCTTGTTGCTAGATTCCAGGATGATCCTAGAGAATCTCATGTCATGACAATCAAGAGGATTTTTAGATATCTAAAAGGGACAGTTGGGTATGGTCTATGGTATCCTAGAGATCATGATTTCTCTCTTCATGCATATACAGATGCGGATTGGGCAGGAGATGTGGATGACCGGAAGAGTACCAGTGGTGGAGCATTCTTTTAAGGGAAAATATTGGTTTCTTGGCTAAGCAAGAAATAAGAGGCAATATCTCTGTCTACAACTGAAGCAGAATATATTGCAGTAGTAGGTAGTTGCACTCAAGTTTTGTGGATGAAGCAGATGCTAAGAGATATCAAAGTGGAGTATGAGGAACCTATCACAATCTTCTGTGATAATTGAAGTGCAATAAATATATCTAAGAATCTGGTGTTGCATTCAAAGACTAAACACATATCCATCAAGTTTCAATTTTTGAGAGAGCAAGTGAACAAGAATGAAGTCAGATTGGAGTTTGTACCTTCCAAGGATCAGATTGCAGACATCTTTACTACACCTCTACCTAAGGACTCTTTTGAGTATCTTAGGGAGAAGTTAGGGGTTATTGCCCCTTCGGTGATGAACTAAGGTGCACTGATGTGCATCAATCTGGTGGATATCACAGTCACATCTTGTGGTCTGGATTGATGATGGGGAGCTGCTACTCAGGGGGAGCAGCAGGTATGATTCTGTAGTGGTAGAATTGCAAGTATGTGCCCTTTGCCATTGATGTCAAAGGGGGAGAGAAGACATGTGAAAAACAAGTGGTTACTGATCAAAGGGGGAGCAGTAAAGGGAGAGAAGACATGTGAATGGTTGTTGTTGATAGGGGGAGTTGTGACAGTGAGGAGAAGTTCTTGTCTTGATGGTTAAAAATAGTTTTTCACATCATATGTTGCCATCAATGAGAAAGAGGGAGATTGTTTCAAGTATGGGCCTAACCGTTGTTGTCATTGATGTCAACATACTCCTATTGCATTAATGATAAGGATTGGATGAGCTATGTGCTAAGGATATTGAGAAAATTAGCCTCAATCAGGAACAGTGAAGACAGTAAGGTAAAAGTCCAAGATAATATGAGGATCAAAGGATGTGGTTTAAAGGGTTTGTAGATGTGTCTTGAGGTGATCCAGTAAAGATTTCAAAGGTTCGCATGAAGGTCTGAAGAAGTTGTGGCTAGTCAAGTAAAACCAGTTCCGGCAGGTATTCAGTGGTGACAGAGTGATATAGATAGGTTCGGTGAGATCTGGAAATGTAGTATCATGTTCTGCGGATTTGAGAGAGTGCTTAGGAAGTCTTTGTGAAGTATCAACTTGATTGGTTCATGGTTGGAAGGTCCGCAAGCATCTATTCCCTTATGACAGTAATGACAGACTATGTTCTTAAGGTTTCAGATGAAGGGGAGAAGGATTTTAGTAAGCAAATGAAGTGTGGATGTTCTTGGTGATTTAGGCAAGCTTGTGGAGGTCTTTGGATCGTGTCCAGTTTGTGTTGATGGTCCACATTCAAGTTGGAGCTCACAATTGAGGAATAACTTCCGGATGATGGTGTTCTTCTTGAGATTGGCTGACCAGATGAATTACACATCTTGTGGATGTTCTTGTTGATGTTTGCTGACTTAGATGATCATTCCTAAGTTGATGTCTTGTATAAATAAGGGATTGCGAAGTCATTTCAAAAGTGTCCTTGTGGAGATGAGTGTGTGGTAGCAAGGAGGAAAGTGAAAGGTAGAGTAGAAGTATTGGGCTTAAATAGAACTTATTCAAGCATGGTGAAGATGCTATTTTCCAGTTCAAGTAGGTGATACTTATTTCTTTGTAGACAGTGTGTCTCCTGTAGGTAGTGGGCCTCTTGTGAATAGTGTGCTCGGGCAGTGAGCCCTAATTAGCACGTGCCATTTATTCTTTCTATTCTTCTAACAGAGAATACAATCTTGGGTTAATCACCCCGTGGTTTTTCCCTTAACCGGGTTTTCCACGTCAAAATCTTGGTGTCTCATGTGTTAATGTGTTTCTACTCTTGATTCATTGTATTATGTTTCCATGATTGATTTATTATTATGCTAGTGAATTACAAAGTGATGTTAAGTGTTTAATTGGAAGAAAGTTTTTGTACAATTGATTCACCCCCCCTCTCAGTTGTCTGCTCTAAATCTAATAGGAGAAGTCTAGGAAGAGGAACAAGTCAATTAGGAGGACATAGATATGATAGACAAAATAGTTGATACAGAAGTAACTCCTCCACTTGATCATTCTGAAAAAGAAGAGGCTATTACCACTACACAGAGCCCTTTAGATCTGGTTACAAGTGGTGAACAAATAGGAAAGAGTCCCTCTACAGAGAACACAGAGAAAAGAAAAGTAGAAAAAGAGGAGGAAAAAGGAAAGAAAGATAAAGCAAAAGAAGATGGTGCAAACATTGAAGCACCTAAAGAAGATACTAAGAAATTTGATGAACAAAAGGGTGGTTCAGAAAATGTTACAAGAGACACTGTAGATGCGGTGAAAAATCTTCTTGAGAAAGAAATAATTGAGCTTGATGAACCTAAACTACTCCAAGGTTTATCCAATCCAAATGCTCTCTCTCCAATTCAATTGATGAAAATAGCATCATTCACCCAAGTAAAGGCTAGAAAAAAGATGTTAAAGTTCCACATGGAGGACAATGAGCTACTGGGGCTTGCAACTGGGATTTTGGAAAAGTTAATGCCTTCCTACTAGAAGAGTCCATTTGATTCCCCCTCTGAACATCTAAAAAATCTTGTAAGTTCTGTAAATACTCATTTTGAGTCATTTGAGAAGTCTGCTGAGACAAAAGTCAGAAATGAGTTTTTGGAGAAGAAATTTAGTGAAATTAATAGTCTGATAGGTTATGATAGGACTATGCTTGCTATCAGTATAATGAGTATTCAAAATTCTCTAAGTGATGGAAGTGATGTATATAAATTTTGTCTATCCTGGCCCAAAGTAAGTGAGGATATTGAGAAGAAGATAAAGGAACAAGAACAGAACTTGTCAAATCTATCCAATAATTTTGATCCTCTAACTATGTCACCCATTAGTTAGGAATGTCAACTAATTAGCTTGACTGAGGAGTTAAAGAAACTTGTCAAAGAGAAAGGCAACATTATGAAGAGAATGTGTAATCTCTGAGGATTGATTGCCCCTAAGTTAGAGACAATGTATAATGCCCTATCTGAATCTTAGAATGCAATTCAGACTAGTGATCCAACAGATCTATCAAAGGCAGAAGCATTTTCATTTTTTTTGAGTGAGCACATCTCAATTTTGGATGGAATGAAGAGTACTTGGGCCTATGAACTTGTGCAAATAAAAACTAGCTTTGCAGACATTCTCAAGTTCATATAAATAGAACTTAATGATTACTTGTACATATGCGGCATTATACACAAAAGTTTTGGAAATTTTGACTTGCGGACCCCATCCTTTGTCATTGATGTCAAAGGGGGAGTGAAGAGTAGTGAAAAATGAGGAATCTAGCAAAGAGGGAGCATTGGGATGAAGTATGAACAACAATACGGAGTACAATCAAAGAGGGAGTTATTCTGACACTTGGTCATTTTTCACTAAGTGTTGCCATCAATGCCAAAGGGGGAGATTGTTGGCAAGTGACACTGCTTCACATTGATAGATGTTTTCATTGATGGAAACTAAGATCATCCCAATCATCTGCATAACACAATTTGTTCATACTAGAAGTCAAAATCAGAATTTGTCTAAGTCTAGAGAGTTAGGAATAGAGCAGGTGACAGGGTCCGGTATCTTGGTCTGGATCTCTCTAGTGGAAAGGTATGGTTTTCTGTGGATCTAAGGTAGTCGAAAGCATTGTCAAGACACTCTAAATCCACAGTTTTGTCCTTCAGTGATGAAGGATTCAAAAGATATTAGCTTCTGAGTATCACGTTTCAGTTTGACAGAATAGATAGAAGAAGAACAAACCGACCTTGTGAATGATCTTAATTCCAGATGTATAGAAGTTGTTTATTGGGCAAATGGTGATGACCAGTGATAGTGGCCGACCTAATTGATAATTTGTGAGTGTAAGTTTTGGTCCACATCTCATATTATGTATGGATCTAACCGACAAAGCGGAGTACTCAACAAAGTTCTAAATGTTTTTGAAGCTGACTGGTAAAATGATTGTAGGTCATGTTGTGGATATATATAGCCAATGGAATTGGATGATTTAGAGTGTGAAGTGTGTACGAATAAGGTGTAAATGTGAAGAGCAGAAATCTAAGATGTGAATGAAGGCAGAGCAGTACAAGAGCAGAGCAAAGATGAAATGTGTAAGATCAGTTTTTGTACTGAACTAAAACTAAAACTCTTGCATGGATAGATGCTATTTATTAGTTCAAAATCTCTGTTATTCTCTTGTAATCTTTCTATAGGTAGTGAGATTCTAGTACAATCATGGTAGGAGGGTTCACAGAATGAACTATTTAGACCGTGCAGCAAGAGTAAACACAACAGAAACAACTATAGAAAATGGAACAAATGCAGATTCAGTCATTCAGTATATCAAGGAATTCAAAATAGAGATCTGTCGGCAACATGCGGGCTTACAATTAGGGCTCACAAGCCTGATTACATGTGTAAGATAAAGCTTTGAAGCTCCTTCGCACAAAAACTAAAGTATGAACTATAAATCAATTTCTAACTTCCTAATTGCTTTCCTAAGGATCTATTACATCAATATATATCATTTCTAGACCAATAGATTCCTCCGCGTCAGCCAAGAAAGGTCACAAACTTCAATGAAGAGCTATAATGTGTTCACAGATAGGTCAGACCTAAATGCATAGAACACTTCCTCACATGAAAGGAACAATGTGTGGACCCTTGGGGAAGGTCGGCCATGAACCAAAGGACATTGAATGATGTGACAATGAGATCAACAAGTCAAGGAATGATCTGCAAGCCTTCTTCTTCAGCTGATTATCAGGAACTGTTAGAATACTCTACTCTGAGAAAACAATTGATCTTCTGATAGCTATATATTTTCGGTAACTAATCCAAATGCTCTGAATTCTTGAAATGATGTAGATGAATGAATGTAGAAGCTAAGTCCAGATCCATAAGATGTGAAATGCCAAAACTGAACCACAAACTGAGAATTGCTACTGACTGAACTGCTTGAATTGAACTAGAAAAATGAAAGAACTGAAATGCAAATAAACTAAAATGTAAATGTTTTGGTTGATTCAAGATTACTCTTGAACCAAGTATGCTCCTGCATCAGACATCTGGGGTTATTGAAAAACTGAGTCCCTCACTTTACTGGGGCTAGGGGAGAACTAAGAGGGTCCACCTCAGCTTGAGAAATCCAAGATGAATCTTCTTCCAGTCTGGCTTTCCACTTCACAAGATATTCTTTATATTGTCTTCCTCTAGTGCTTCATCCAACTCTGCTATCCAAAATGTCCTCAATTTGTTCTGGTGCTTGTTATGGTAATTGCTTCTTCAAATCTTCTTTCATGCTATCACTGAACTCTGCTTGATGATACTGATAATGATCTGCAATATTGAAAATAGGTGATATACCCAATGTCTCTGGTAACTCCACTTCATATGCATTTCCTGAATCAAATTTCCTGAGTATCCTACAAGGTCCAAACTTCTTCATCTTCAACTTGTTATATGTCCCAATTGGAAATCTTTCTCTTCTCAAGTACACCATCACTTCATCTCCCACTTCAAATTCTTTATGTCTTCTCTTCTCATCAGCCTTCTCTTTGTACTTACTATTCATATCCTCCAAATGCTTCTTCACCTAAATTATGCACTATCTTTATGTGATCTGCAAATTCCTCTACTTCTACACTTCACTTTTCTTCCATACCAATGTCCCTCAATTCTCCAACTCCTCTAGGATTCACTCTACTAACAATCTCAAAAGGTGTTCTTCTAGTACTTTTGTTGACTAAATTATTGTATGCAAACTTTGCTTGTGAAAGAATCAAGTCCCAACTTCCAATTTTCTCTCCAATCAAACATCTCAACAAGTTTCCTAAACTCCTATTTACTACATCTGTCTATCCATTTGTTTGTGGATGAAAAGTAGAACTAAACTTCAAATATGTCTTCATCTTCTTCCAAAGTGTCTTCAAAAACTATCCAACAAACTTAGTGTCTCTGTCTAAAACTATACTCTCAGGTAATCCATGCAATCTCACAATCTCTTTGAAAAATAGGTTAGCTACATGCACTGCATCAGTTGTCTTTTTGCAAGGTATGAAATGAGCCATCTTTGAAAATCTATCAACCACTACAAATATTGAATCATGTCCTCTCTGTGTCTTAGGTAATCCCATTACAAAATCCATGCTTATGTCTTCCCAAGGTCTCTTCGGTACTGTCAAAGGTTTATACAATCCAGTGTTCTAACTATCCCCTTTTGCAACTTGAAAAACTCTACAACTCTGTACAAATCTCTGAACATCCTTATGTATCTGAGGCCAAAAGTAATTTTCACTTACCAAAGCCACTGTCTTGTCAATGCCAAAATGTCCTACCAATCCACCACTATGCTTCTCCTTGATCAAATTATCCCTCATTGAACTTCTAGGTATGCACAATTGACTTCCTTTGAACAACATATCTTCTTGAATGAAATAGTCCAACCACTTACTTCTATCTATCACAACAGGTTCCTTACATGCTTTCCAAGGTTCAGCAAAATCAATGTCTCCCTCATACATATTTTTCAATTCATCAAAACCCAACACTTCAACTCTCATCTCTGTCAACAAGTTCATTCTTCTACTCAATGCATCAGCAAATGTGTTTGATTTACCACTCCTATGTTTCAACACAAAAGTATAACTCTGCATGAACTCTACCCATCTCATATGTCTCTAATTCAACTTACCTTGACTGTTCAAATACTGCAAAGCTTGATGATCTGTATACAACACAAATTCCTTAGGCAACAAGTAATGTCTCCACTTCTTCAAGGCTTGAATTATGGTATAGAACTCTTGACCATAAACTAAATATCTTTTCCTTGCATCATTCAACTTTTCACTAAAATATGCTACATGTCTACCTTCTTGACTTAACACTACTCCAATTGCATTTCCACTAGCATCACAATCAACTTGAAATACTTTATTGAAATCTGGTAATGCCAAAATAGGTTGCTCTGTTACTTTCTGCTTCAACAACTCAAAACTTTTATCTGCTTCTGATGTCCACTTGAAATCTTTTCTGTCACCTCTCATTGTCTCTGTCATAGGGTTACAAACTGAGCTAAAATTTCGGATGAACTTTTGGTAGAAACTAGCCAAACCATGAAATGATCTAACCTCGCCAATGCTCTCTAGTGTAGGCCATTCAACAATTGCTCTCACTTTCTCAGGGTCCATGTTCAATCCTTCTATAGAAATCACAAATCCTAGGTATACCAATTCTTCCCTCATGAAAGTACACTTCTTGATTTTTATCAGCAATTTCTCTTCTCTCAACCTCTGCACAACTTGTCTAATATGCAACAAATGTTCTTTTGTTTTACTGAAAATTAGAATATCATCCAAGTACACAATCACAAACTTACCTAAGAATTTCTTCAAGACTTCATTCATCAACCTCATGAAAGTTCTCAGTGCATTTGTCAATCCAAAAGGCATCACTAACCACTCATACAATCCTTCATTTGTCTTAAAAGCAATCTTCCATTAATCACCTTCTCTGATTCTGATCTGATGTTATCGACTCTTCAAGTCTATATTTGTGAAATATCTTGCTTCACTCAAACAATCCATGATATCATCCATTCTAGGCAAGGGAAATCTATACTTAACTGTGATCTTATTTATTGCTCTAGAGTCAGTACACATTCTCCATTCTCCATCCTTCTTTGGTGCTAGCACTGTAGGTACTACACAAGGAATCAAACTTTCTCTGATCAAACCTTTCCTCAACAATTCTTGTATCTATCTATTCAATTCTTCATTCTCTGCCGGTGTCATTCTATGTGCTGCTTTGTTAGGCAAACTTGCTCCCGATATAAGATCCATGTGATGACTGATACTCCTTATAGGTGGTAACCCTTCGGGTGCATTATCTGATATGATGTCTTCATACTCTATTAGCAATTCTCTTATCTCCTTCGGTTCAATCTCTTTCTTCACCTCTTCGGGCTTCTTAGGAATCAAGGCATAACATAGACTTTCCGATTTCAAACCATCCAAAAATTTCCTTCCATTTACCAAACAGATTCTAGCATTCCCACATACTACATTTTTAGGATCATCTTCCAAAGGAATCAAAGTAATTATTTTCCCATTTGCTGTTATAGTATATGTATTCCTTCTCCCATCATGCATAGCTTTTCTATCATACTGCCAAGGTCTACCCAAAAGATATGACAAATATCCATAGGCATAACATCACACAAGACTTCATCATGATAAGATCCAATATGAAATTTCACCAAAAATTGCTCACTCACCAGTACCTTATGATCATCCTGAATCCATGCTATCTGATAGGTCTTAGGATGTTTCAATCATTCCAACTTCAGCTTAGTCACCATCTCGTTTGAAACTAAGTTAACTGAACTACCACTATCAATTACAGCTTTACAACACTTACCTCCAGATTTGCATTTGGTTCTGAACAAAATTTTCCTCTGTGATGGTTCCTCATTTGTCTCTACTTGAAATAGTGCTCTCCTCATTACCAAGGATTCTCCCTTCTTAGGTTTACCAATAGAACTAGGTGATCAAATAGGTTCTTCTTCAACATAGGCTACTCTTCTACCATTCTTTGTCTTCTTGCTTGTACTACTTTGATTACATTCAAATGCTCTATGTCCTTCACCTCCACACTTGAAACAAGTACCTCTGAATGTCCTCTTATCAATTCCTCTTCCTTCTCTTTTGTATCCTTCATTCCAGTACATACCAGGGTTTCCTCTTAGGTAAAAATATGTGTCATCTCTCTGGTAAGCATTGTTATCTCTATCCTCCTTCTTGAATGGGCTGTCAAATTTGTTCTGCTCCACAAATGATCTATCATATCTGGAAAATGATCTTCCTCTCTAAAATTTACCTCCTCTACCTCTCTGTCTCTGATCATGCTTCTTATTCAGCTTCTCTTCAACCTTCAAGTCAAATTGATATGCTTCTTTGAAAGATTTCATCCTTACCAAGCTTAGTTCTTCTTGAATGTTCAATCTCAATTCATTGATATATCTAGCCACTTTCTCCTTTCTTGCTTCACTATGTCCTGTCCTTATGATCATCTTATGAAATTCTTCAGTGTACTCCTTCATATATTTCTCCTTCTGTCTTAGGTTTTGTAATCTCTTCAACAGTTCCAACTCATAGTCAGTAGGTATAAACTGATTCTTCAACTTTGTCACCATCCAGTCCCACCTTGTAATCTTTTCTTTTCCTCTTCTATTTCTTTCCAACTGAACTTCTTTCCACCATATAGCAGCATGTCCTTTCAACTTTGTCTTTGCAAATTTCACTCTCTTTGGATCTTCCATCTCTTCATATTCAAATTATTCTTCCATATCATTTATCTAATCAATCAACTCTTCCAGATTCAAAATACTGGTATAATTCGGCACATCAACTCTAGGTCTCTTTCCAATCTTTGAAGTAGCTTACAACATCTTTACCTAATCTAATTCTTCTTCTTCGTTACCTTCTAGGGTTTCACTAATTTGTTTAGTAGATTGAAATTCTTCTTCATCATCACTTTCAACATTAGGTCTTGGTGTCAATCCTCTTTGCCTATCTTCCTCAATAGCATCCAAATAAATTCGCATTGTTCTCATCAATTACATCATCTCATCCATTCTATTAGCCATTGTACCAACATGAGGAACTCTTCGCAGTGGTATCTTCTTAGGATCAAGTGCAAACTTCCTCAGGTTTGGCGATTGAGCTACAAGTGACAATTGCCTCTTAATCAACGATCGGTTGTGCACAAGTAACCTGCCTCGGATCAACATTCTATTCACACCAAGATCTTACAGAATCCCTTTTACCAATTCACTCCAAAGAATCAAACTTTCACTCTGATACCACTTGGTGCAGTCACGGTAGGATGGTTCACAAAATGAACTATCTGGACCATGCAACAAGAGTAAACACAATGGAAACAACTCTAGAAAGTAGAACAAATGCAGATTTAGTCATTCAGTATATCAAGGAATTCAAAATAGAGATCCTCCAGCAACATGTGGGCTTACAATTAGGGCTCATAGGCCTGATTACATGTGCAAGATAAAGCTTTGAAGCTCCTTCACACAAAAACTAAACAATGAACTATGAATCAATTTCTGACTTCCTAACTGCTTTCCTAAGGATCTATTACATCAATATATATCATTTCCAAACCAATAGATTCCTTCGCGTCAGCTAAGGAAGATCACAAACTCCAATGAAGAACTGTAATGTGTTCACAGATAGGTCAGACAAAATGCATAGAACACTTCCTCACATGAAAGGAGCAATGTGCAGACCCTTGGGGAAGGTCGGCAATGAACCAAAGGACATTGAATGATGTGACAATCAGATCCGCAAGTCAAGGAACAATCCACAAGCCTTCTTCTTCAGCTAATTATCAGGAACTGTTAGAATACTCTGCTCTTAGAAAATAGTTGATCTTCGGATAGCTATATCTTTCTGCTAACTAATCCAAATGCTTTGAATTCTTGATATGATGTAGATGAATGAATGTAGAAGCTAAGTCCAAATCTGCAAGATGTGAAATGCCAAAATTGGACCACAAGCTGAGAACTGCTATTGACTGAACTAGAAAAATGAAAGAACTGAAATGTAAACAAACTAAAATGCAAATATTTTGGTTGATGCAAGATTTCTCTTGAACTAGGGATGCTCTTGCATCAGCTTCCATTTGAGCAGTGAGCTCTGGGCAATGAGTCCGAATGCATGTGCATTCCCATTTGTAAAATATTTTTAATAGGGTTAAACCCCATCGTGGTTTTTCCATTAACTGGGTTTCTACGTCAAAAATCTTGGTGTCAATTGTGTTATTGTGTTTCTACTCTTACTCTTATGATTGATATTTTTCATGACTAAATTATTGAATTCTTATTAAGTAGCAAAAGAAAGAATTAACTGCAGAAAGACACAAAGTTTTGTGACAATTGATTCACCCGCCCTCTCAGTTGTCTGTCCTATTTCAAACATTTAGTTGTTGTCATTGATGGCATCTAAATCCATCTTACACATCCGCATTGTATTATCTATTCATACTGGAAGTCAAATTACAAATTTGTCTAAGTCCAGATAGACAGGAACAGGGTATATGACAGGGTTCAACATTTTAGTCCACATTTCTCCATAGAAAATCATATTGTGCTGCAGATCTGAGGGAATATTTAGGGATGTCAGGGCTACCCAAATCCAATATTTTAGCCTCCGGTGATGAAGGGATTGAAAGTTACATGCATGTGAGTATCAGGTTCTGGTTAAATAGTTCAGCCCAGTGAAGATTGGGCCGACTTGGTGTTTGATCATTGTACGGATTAAGAAAAGTTGTTGGTTGAGTAATTTGTGAGATCTAGTGGTATTGGTCAACATGTAAGGTGACTTGGATATAGAGGTTTTGGTTCGCATTGGTGTTTGTGCATGGATTTAGCCAACAGAATAGTGTTCTTAAAAAGTCTCTAAGTTTTTCTTAAGGTTGACTGCAGTTGATACAATTTCATGTAGTGGATATATATAATCGACGAGTTCAAGCATTTTGAGGTGTGAAGAAGTGAATATGGAGGAGCAAGTGCAAAGTATAGTAGAATCAAGTGCAAAGTGAAGAGATCTAAGCTCTGTATCATGGTAGAGCAGTGAAGCAGGGCAGAGAAAGATGAAGTGTGTAAATTCAGTGTATTGAGCTCAACCAGAACTATACTCTTGCATTGTTAGATGCTATTCCTCAGTTCAAACATTACAGTGAACTTTTGTAATTGATTTGTAGGTAGTGAGCCTCTTTGAGCAGTGAGCTCTGGGCAGTGTGCCCGAAGGCATGTGCCTTCCCCATTTGTAATACTTTTAACATAGTATAAATTCTTGTGGGTTAACCCCCACCGTGGTTTTTCACTTAACCGGGTTTCCACATAAAAATCCTAGTGTTCATGTGTTATGATCTTGTTGCTTCTATTCTTGTGTTCATGCTTCTTTCTTTTGGATGTATGTGGTAAATTAATAAAGGAAAATAGTAATAAGTTTTGTAGAACACTAATTCACCCCCCCGCTCTCAGTGTTCCTTAATCTCAACAATTGGTATCAGAGCAAGGTTCTATAGAAGAAGTTTAATAGCTTGAGGAAGATCTGGGAAGGTGTTTTCAATGGGTTCATTTAAGCATTCTAATGGTATCAATCAAAAACTTCAAGTGGCCTTAGAAGATCTTGATCTGTCCAGAGTAGAAATCAGAGATCTACAAGAAAACCTTAAAGATGTTGAAGATTTCATTCAGACCTTAAAAGGACAACTGAGCAAATCTAATGAAAAGAGAAGGGAGCTACTTCATCAGCTAGCAAATTAGAATGGAGACAATGACATGGATGAGGCCCTAAAGGAGAAGACAAAGAAATGTGAGAAGCTAGCAAAAGAAATTATTGTCCTAAAACATGAGATAGAATCCAGGGTGATGAGACTAACCAAGGAAATTAAGGAAAGGAAGAAGACTAAGGAAAAATTGAATCAATCTCTAAAAGAAAGAACAGAAGAATGTTGTAGATTAGATAGGATAATTGGCCATCTAGAGTCTGATCTACAAGAAACTAGGGACAATGAGGAAGAACTTGAAAGACAAATTGTCATTCTCAAACATGACCTAGAAGTTACAAATGAATATAAAGAGAAATTCAAGATAAGCTCAACTAAACTTGAGATGTTGCTTGATAGTCAGAAGAAGGTAGATGATAAGCATGGTTTGGGATTTGAGAAAGGTGAAAGCTCTGGATCTGGTCAAAGAAATCCTGAAGCAAGAAATTAAAGAAGGAATCCTATGTTCTGGTAAGACAACCTAATGCTCAAAGGTATCCATCTTACAATGGCAATTGTTTCAAATGCAATAAGTATGGTCATAGAGCTAATCAATGTAGAAGTCAAGTGAATCAAGATGCATCATCTTTCTCCGGTCAATGCTTTAATTGCAAAATGATAGGTCATAAGGCTGAGGAATGCAGAAGTGGATCAAGGAATCCTCCTAAGAACGAACAAGTGTTCAATGGAAGATGTTTTACTTGCAATAAGTTTGGGCATATTGCAATGCAATGCAGATCTAAACATGCTCCAACATGTAATTGTTAGAAAAATAAGATTGTGTGTTTCAACTGTAACAAATCCGTACACATTGCTAAATTTTGTAGAAGCAAAAAGGAGAACTCACATGCAGGTAAAGGAAAAATAGAGAAGAAGTTGGACAAAGGCAAGGGAAAAGTTGATGTGAATGAGATCCAGAATGAAATGAACAAAACATGGGTGAAGAAAGGTGAAATTAATGTTGACAATGGGTCCACACCGGAATCTAATGTTGATAATTCCTCTAGGAATTAAACAAGAGCTCTAGCTCAGGGAGAGCTACATTAAAAATCTATTTCCCCCTACCAGTAAGTGGGTGCCTGAATCTAGCATGATGAATGAAGATAAAGAAGCCTATTGTAGATCTATTGAAACAAATTCTGGAAGAAAAGAAGCTAATGTGATTGATTATGGAGCAATTGAAGATTGACTGTATGCAGAAATAATGTAACCGCATGTATTAGGGCAGAACATTTATTACAATGAAGAATTAGGTTTTACGAAGGATAAAAGGTCATTCATTCAAACACTTTAATCATTTTGCATTTGAAGAGAACAAGGAGAAGAGTGCCTGAGCTGAAATTTCAGAGATTTGAAGTACGAAGAATGAATTTGGCAACTGACCCTAATTCTGTGGAGAAAAAGGTATTTCTCTGCGAAGCTTTGAACTTGTAATCTTTTGAAATGGCTACTCCTCTGGTTATGAACATCACTAAGCAACCTAGGCCAAAGTTTAAGAAGCACCCTTTCAAGTCCACTGAAGTCGATCTAATGGGAGCATGTTCTATAGTTCCATATTGAGTTCTTCACACAGAAGACATTAGGGATTACATTCACGTGCCTCTAGAGGAGCATGGTGACTCAAGGTTTGCTGATCTATTCATGAATCACTTAAAAGGTGATGATTTTAAGCTCAAACTAGAATACAAAGCCCTGAAAGACAAGAAGTTCATACAGAATTTGTTGAGTTTCTGTGTTTTGTAGAGGATGAGCGGGTCTGGTATGTCTTGAGCTATATCCATGATGAGTTTCTATGGTTGAATCATCCATTCAAAATCACAAAGGATGCAATAAGGGTAGTTACAGAACTAAATTCAACCGATACCTTGAAGGCTGTGAAGAATCAAGAAGTCACCAAGGAAACTGGATCAAACTTTGGCAAGAGAGCCATGACTATAAATGACATAGAGGATCATGGGGTCAGATTCACATCAATGGTGATAGGATACAAGATATATTACTTTAGCAAAGAAAATTCAGTTTCTGGAATAGCCATCTATACTGCATATAAGATGGTAAAAGAAGGTGTAGACTATGATCTTTGTGAACTGTTGCTGAACCAACTCATGGAGAACCTAAGCAAGATAAAGAAGGACAAAAAATACTCATTCAAATTTGGTACGTTAATTATGTGTCTCTTCTTCTATTTCTTGAGTGAGCTTCTAGGAAACAAAAATATAATTTGGTCAAATGACAAACCGATAGCAGTCTAGATTAGAAATCATTTGAGTTATTTGGGTAGTCATGATGCACAAAAGACTGCACTTTGGGGATTCTTCAAAAATTTCTAGAGTATAATGCAGGCTAGGGAGAGAATACCTAGGGTTGTGGTTGAGAAATACAAAGACACCATTTGTTTTATGGTTACTGTTGATCAGTGCAAAATGGAAGTAGTGGGGCCTAGAGTTTTGTGGATCATGCCAATGGGGTATGAATGGATGGAAAAGTACTGGAGATGTATGCACAACATTTGTTGAGCCAGCCTAGGGATCCAGCTGAGGAGAGATTTGGAACATATAAAGAGATTTCACTAAAATTGCATCTTGAATTCAAGCCTCCTAAAATCAAAAGGACTGTAAGGAAAGAAATTGAGCAGTTGGTTGAGAATCTAGGCCTTACTAAGGAAGTTGTGAGGCAATTTAGGGAAAGAATAGAAAAGGTTGAGAAAGAGAAGCAAAATAGGAAACATGAAAGTGTTCCAACAGAACCTCCTTCTATCAGGCCCACATTTCCCATGCAGTCACGACATGCAACACACATGTCATGTCCAAATTTGACATGTGGTCATGACATGAAATATGAAAAACTTTTCTACATATCCCTAGGAACCCCCTCGCACATGTCTGCATGCTCGGTGGCAATATGCATGAGGCGTAATCATGTCAAACCTATTCGGGAAAGTGTGTCTTCCTACGCCATCCTCTGCGTGATGAAAGATGACTAGGGGGATATGCAACATGAAACATGCCACTTCTAGGGTAAGGACGTTTTAAATCCAAACCCTAAGTTTCCTAGGTGAGGAGATGATTTCGACAGATTTTTGAAACTGATTTCTAACTCCAATGCAAAACTGAACTCGACTAAATAGAATATGAAAATCAACGGTAAGATGGTCGCATGATAAGATGGGGTGATTAAATGATAACCGTAAAAAGGTAAAAAAATAAAACCCTAAAATCTAGGAAAACTTTGACAGCATAACATGTTATCAATAATTGAAATAAATATTTTAAAAGAAATCTTAAGAAAGAAAAAGAAGCAAGAATTAAGGCAATTAAACATTTAAGGAAAATTTTAAATAAAATCTCCAAGGTTAATTAAATTGATTATACAACTAAATATTAAAAATTTGAAAAAAATAATTAAATAACAAAAAATAAACCTCAAATTGAGTCCTTTAATAAATATAATTTCGACCATTATATTTATTAACCAACTCTCTCCTCATAAAAATATTAAAATTGAATAAAATAAAAAAAAATCCAAGTAAAAAGACTTCCCACTGCAATAATTTAAAATGCACTAAAGGAATCGAAATAAATGCCCCAAAAAGACTAAATTACCAGGGGAATACACCTCCCATTAAAAAAACAAATAAATAAAAAAAATCACCCCTTTCCCACAATTAAAAATTCCCCTATGAAAATAAATTTCATCTCCAAATAAAATATTAAAACTCAAGTTAAAAATTCAAGGGTAAAATAAAAAAACTCAAAGCCAATGCAAGGGCAAGGAAGAGGGAATTTTAGATTCCCGTGCACAAGGCAAAGTGAGGGAATAAAATTAAAATGCATTTCAAATACATTTTTCCCTCATTTTCCATCCCAACCCTACTCCATTATTAAATTAGTTTTCTACATGTGATGCCCTAAACATATTTTATTCTTTTCTTTATGGCAAAACCCTAGCATGTTCTTTTGTTTTCTTTTACATTTGCCTTGCCTCCATTCCATTTCTCTTTTTGTTTTATGTTATCTCTCCACTATCTTGCAGGTTAGGGTTTGCAGGTGGGATCATGGCAGCCAAGATTCAAGTGATCTTCTACCTCTCACAGAGGTATATTTTTTTGTGGTGTATATACAGGATACACACACACACATATATATGTCTTTATGTATATATATATATATATATATATATATATATATTGACTGTTAAAAAGGATCAAATGTTGTAGGTACAAACTATGGACTGGCGATGGAGGCTGCGTGAAGAGTAGGGCCGACGGCCCAAATGTTGGATTACCGCCGCTATTTAACCACAGAGTGGAGGGGATATGGGACGTGAGGGGAGTGAAGTAGGGAAGCTATGAAGGAGGGCTATGTGGGGAGTAAGGGAGAGGGGGAGGGTATGGGGAGGAGGCGTTGCCTCCACCAACACCCGCGGGTGTGGGTGGAGGCAACGCCTCCTCCCCACACCCTTCTAACAACTGTGGGCTCTGGGCGGCCGCCCACAGCCCCTTCTTTTTTTTTCTTTTTTTTTTCGTTTTAAATTCACAAACCCTAACCAAAACTACTATTCAAATATGCCAATCTCTTATTTTTACAATGTAAATTTTAAATCACATTTGGTTTGTGTAAGATATTCAATACAGTCTGTTGGGTATTGAACATAAAATGTATATATATATATAAACACTGTTACACAGTATAAATATATTTTTTTAATATCCCAAGTTAAATATGTATAACAAAAAAATATATATATAAGAACAATATATATATGTGTGTGTATATATATATATATTTGTATATATTATACCTCTTATATATATATTGTCACATTTATCCAAAGAAAATAGTAAAATCAGATTGAAAACATAACTAAGTCAGTAGGGTACAAATTTTTTTGCAACCATATACACTAAATAAGCTTACTATTTCTTTTCCCCTTTTTTTTTGACAGATTACAAGTAAGCATAATGCTATTCTTTTGTTTATAACATAAAATATACAATTCCATTTTTGAGATTTCTGTGAGTATAAAATTTAGTTTACACAGCAAGATTCTTTTATTTCAAACAAAACCATTTCAAGGGAAATCATCAGGATTTTATCTTCTTTCTTTCTAAATGTAACATGACAGTAAGAAAAAAACTATAAATCATTTCTACCAAACTTTCAAACTCAATATGAACAACAACAAAATGATAAACATGTATTTCCATTACATTCATAACAGCAAAGATATATAAATATTTTTCCACATAGAATATATTAAAATTTTCAACAGCATCACCT
Organism: Cunninghamia lanceolata; assembly: GCA_027924645.1. Taxonomy (NCBI): domain Eukaryota; kingdom Viridiplantae; phylum Streptophyta; class Pinopsida; order Cupressales; family Cupressaceae; genus Cunninghamia; species Cunninghamia lanceolata. The sequence goes on along the minus strand of BSBN01000377.1, from coordinate 23,328,304 downwards.
ATATGTTTCCCCTTTTTTTTTGAAACAAATTGACAGCAAAATGTATTTTTTCTTGTAAACATTCCACAACTCATACTCATAATAGCAACATAATAAACACATTCTTGAAATTATAATAAAGAATATTTCACATTAAATTTCTTACAACAGCAAGGACAATGGAACTCAATAATTTTGTCAACAAAGCACTAAGGCTTCCAAGGTCATGGCTCACAACAACCAACTCAAAAATTGCAAAAAAAAGTGAAAATGAGCTTGTCCAAGTTCCATTTCTCCCACTACAAACCTGCAACAAACAACACAACAATGGGGAACCAAGCCACTATGAAATGCCCTCCTCCCTACCATAGACCCACTAGTGGGTCACCCCCAAGCTAGGGAGGTGGGAATCACACGGTTTCACGAACACACCACAACAAAGAATACAAAACAACTCAACAATCACCCAAGGATTTGCACATAACAAAACTCATAAAGATGAGTTTGATGGGGGTAGGGAAATGGACCCCTCAACTCAAGAGGCCACTCCATGATCTCAAATCACCAAGTCTCAAGGCCTCGAGCCATAACCACCAAAATACATATCTCCAAATATCTCAAAAAATCTTTCATGGCACTCTTAGCATTAAAAAAATGATCTCAACATCAAGAAAATCCCTCAAGGCTATAAGAAGTACAAAAATAAGGAGGTGACCTTGAGGAGGTTCACTCTCCCCTATCCCATACAAGTTGAGCCTTACCTCCAAATTGAGGCACTCTCACCAAACTTCCAACCCACACAAAAAGAAAACAACCAACAACATAAAATCACAAACACAACAAAAAGGAAATATGCAAGGGTAAATGGCCATAGCCATGGAGCTTACCTTCAAAAGCCCTAAAAATGGAAAAACATTTGGTGAAGAGCTCCATGCTTCTCCAAATCTTCCAATCTGCAAATTTCTCTAACTCCCCAAAAGAAACTCCAAGAATAGAAAGAAAATGCAAAATGCAAGAACCCCACACTCCTCTTCAAGAGGAGGTAATATAGGCCTTCTAATTTGGCCTTGAGGAATGAGAAGGTGACACTTGTCACCTTCTCCTTCCTCATCCCATGCCACTTGTAAGGGAGAGGAAGTGTGACGGTGACAAGTGTCACCCTCCAATTCCATTCCAATCCTCACCTTATCCACTTGTTCTCTCACACATGTGTGAGAGACCAAGTGGTGAGGTGGCATTCCCTTTCAAGCCTCCATGAGGATAAGGGATGCCATATGGCATACTTTTATTCTCCAAGAGAGCCATCTCCCTCCAAGATGCTCCCACACATGTGTGAGAGTCTTGGAGGGAGATCCCACACACTTGGGAGTCTTGGAGACCTCCCAAGTCTTCTTGGTGAAGGGATCCCCAAACTTTGGGAAGAGAGATGAGTCTTTCCCAAAGCATGACTCATCTCCCACCCTTAGCCATTTCAAAATTCGTCACTTTGACTAAACCTTAGTTTAGAGTGTCCAAAAGCGAGTTACCCCAAGGTTTAGTTAGTCAAAATTGACACTAGACCCATGGGTAATCACCTAGGGTAAGTTTTGGGACACTAAGGTTCACCTAGGGAGTCATAAATTCACTTTAAATGGCCCAAAAATAAAAACAATACCAAGTGGTGTAACACAATAAAAATATACAACACATGATATAAATTAATTAAACAAGGGGTACTAGGCCAAAATAATAAAACAAACAAGTACTTAAACATCATCTGAATCAAACGTGATCCTCATCCCTCTTGGGAATGGATCAGTTTCACAGGGAATAACATATGTGTGAAGACTACCTCTAATTTCCCGTAGCCTGGGAATATAACCCTGTACAACTAGATCAAGTGTCAATCATATCATGAATAATCATAGCTGAAGAAACTGGAATTAAATTCATGCCATTGTATACACCATTAATCATTTACAACATAATTCAAGATTAAACTGTATTTTCTATCTAATGTCACATAGTCATCATTAATTAATGAACCCACATAATGAACTAGAAATCACATCAATAATCATCATCTAATATATCTTGCATGTCTAATCTCATCATAGCATCAAAATAAGATTTAAATCGAATCACCATATGTTTAATCAATGTCAAATCAAAATCAAGAGATATAATCAAATCTGCATAATGGAACAATAATCTCTAAAGGTCTGATAATGTCATCAACTGAAATGTAAAATGATCAAAATAAGGAAGGAAAATAATCGGCCTCACATCGTCCCCCCCTAAGACTAAACTTCCTCCTAGAAGTCGTCAAAAAGGTGAGGATAGAGTGCCCTCAAACTAGTTGCATCCTCCCAAGTCATTGTGACCTCATCATAACTATCCCACTAGACCCTAACCTGGTCTAGCTCTTGATCTCAAAGGCCCAGTGTCCGATGAGCTAATATGCGAATTGGCTCCAAAGACAATTTCCCATTTGCCTCTACCTGTAGAGCACTCCAGTCCAATACATGAGATAAATCAAATATATATCACCTCAATACAGAAATATAAAAGACATCGTGGATACGCGACAGGCTAGGTGGCAATGCTAAACAATAGGCAATATGCCCTATCCACTCCAAGATCTCAAAAGGTCCTACAAACTATGGTGCAAGCTTAGATCCCTTTCCATAATGGATTGGACTATTGTGTGGCCGCACTCTAAGGAATACTCTGTCCCCAACTGAGAAGCTCTGATCAGTTCTCTTAGCATCGGCATACTTCTTCTATCTATCCTGTACCTCTTAAAGTCTCTACCTAATCAGTGTGACCTGCTGCTCCATATCCTGAACCAACTCTGGACCAATGGCAACCCTATCCTCTATTCGATCCCAATTCAATGGTGTCCTGCATGGTCTGCTATATAAAGCCTGAAAAGGAGGCATACCCAACTAGCTGTGATGCCTATTATTGTAGGCAAACTCAACTAGATACAGATACTCCTCCCATCTAGACTGATTATCCATAACATATTTACGAAGCATGTCCTCCAATACTTAATTCACCCATTCTATCTGTCCATTTGTCTCGGGGTGATATGCAAAACTAAAGTTGACTTGTGTGCCCAATGCCTATTGTAAAGCTCTCTAAAAGGCTGAAGTGAACACTAAATCCCTGTCAGAAATGATGTGGCAAGGTACTCCATGTAATCTCACAATATCATCCAAGAATACTCTTGCCACTGCTGGCGCATTGTACGTCATACGTATAGGTGAGAAATGCACCACCTTCATCAACTTGTCGACTGTCACCATGATGGCATCATGGCGGTGCGAAGACATAGGAAGACCAATAATGAAATCCATGGAAATGGTGTCCCATTTCTGCTCTGGTATCTCATGAGGGTATAAAAGACCCGCTGGGTGCTGATGCTCATCCTTGACCCTCTGGCACTCAAGGCATCAAGCAACAAACTCTGTAATATCCCATCTCATACCCACCCAATGGTACAACTATCATAGGTGGGCATGCATCTTCTTCACCCCCAGATGTGTCGTATATGGTGCTCTATAAGCCTCTGATAACACTACAGTACATAGGTCACCTGCGCGGGGTACATAGATGCGCTATCGATGACGAAGTAACCCATCTGCCTCAAGTGAGTACCCTGCAAACTTGCCCACAAGGGCCCTCTGTGAACGGATCTCCTGCTGTACCTCAAGAAACCACTCATCCTCAGGTAGATGCTGAATAATGCATCTTCTCAAGTCCACACTCAGAGTCAAGGTTAAGATCTCGTGGCACCTCTGACTTAATGCGTTAGCAACCACATTCTCCTTCCCTTTGATGTAGTGGACATCAAAGTCGTACTCATAAAGAAACTCCATCCAATGTCGCTGACGGACATTCAGATTCAGCTGTCTAAATATATATTGAAGGCTATGGTGATCTGAATGAAGCTTAAAGCGACAACCCAATAAGAAATGTCTCCAATGGACTAGAGCATGAACCACTGCTACAAGCTCCAAATCATGAGTAGGGTAGTTCAGCTCATGGGTCTTGAGCTTTTGTGACTCATATGCGATTGCTCTACCACCCTGCATAAGTATGGCTCCCAAACCCTCAAGTGATGCATCCATGCAAACCATAAAACCTGCTGCTAGATCAGGAACTGCTAAAATGGGAGCACTGGTAAGACACTCCTTCAAGACCCCAAAGGCCCTCTCACACTTCTCAATCCATAGAAAACTCTTCCCTTTCTGCTGAAGGGAAGTGATGGGGTGCATTATCTGAGAAAAAACCTCAACAAATCTATGATAGTAACTAGCTAACCCCATAAAACTCCTAACCTTTGTCACACTGGTGAGTGTTCGTCAATCTTTGATAGCCTTGATCTTCGATGGATCTACTGAGATTCCATCACCAGATAGGATTTGCCCCACATATTGTACCTCTATCCTAAAAAATGCACATTTTGCCAAGTTCCCATAAAGATTATGCTCCCTCAAACACTGTAGAACTTGACGTAGGTACTCCTCATGCTCCTCCTTGGTCTGCAAATAGATCAAAATGTCATCGAGGAAAATAATCATGAACCGATCCAAGTAGGTATGGAACACCCCGTTCATGAGACTCATGAACACTATTGGGGCATTCATCAAATCAAAGGAGACCATAGTGAACTCATAGTGGCCATATCGAGTCTGGAAGGTGGTCTTATGGATGTCTGCCTCTGTGCTATGTAACTGATGGTAACCAGACTTCAGGTCAATCTTAGAGAACACTCTGGCTCCCTGCATCTGATTGAAGAGATCGTCAATCCTTGGTAGAGGATAATAGTTCTTCACCATCACCTTATTCAATTGCCTATAATCCATGCATAATCAAAAAGACCCATCCTTCTTCTTCATGAAGATGATAGAAGTGCCCCAAGGTGAAATGTTCAGTCAGATGTGCCCCTTCTCAAGTAAGTCCTCAAGCTATAACTTGAGCTTTGTGAGCTCATGAGTGGTCATCCTATAGGGTGCATGAGACACAGGCTCGACATGCGACACTAAGTCAATATGAAAGTCTACCTCACGACAGGGTGGCATCCCCGGTAACTCTGCTGGAAACACATCAGCAAACTCTCTCAGGATGGGATGATTATCCAAAGATGCCTTAGGCTCATCATCTGATCTATCACTCACTATGATAGCGAACATTTGGCATCCCTTCCGCATGCAACGCTTAAGCTGCTGAGTGGATATCATACGCACTGCTATGGGCTTCTGAATGCCCACTATCTCGACTAATTTACCATGATCATCTAAGCAGCTAATCACCTTTTGGCAACAATCTAGCTTGGCTCGATGAGCCACAAGCCAGTCCATACACAAAACCACATCGTAGGATCCTAATGTCATAACTCTAAGGTCACAAACTATGGCAAAGGGTTCCAAAGCAATCTCACATTCGTGGACTAAGGCATCTACTATCATCTTGGCCCCTGAGGCCAACTCAACCACCCACCTATCACCCTACCTAGAGGCCACCAGCCTGCAATGCTCCACTAATGATGGAGATATGAAAGAGTCAGTAGCACCAGAGTAAAAAAGAATAGAAATGGGGACACTCCCTATCATACTTGATGTCTCAATCATTGATGCCTAAAATCAGCCTGTGGTTATCAACTGCTGTGAACATATAGTGGGACCTACCCACATCTCCAATTATCTGCTCTGATCCTCCTAAATGAGGCAGCCCCCTACTGTAAAGTCCTATGGAAACTCTCTGGGTAGATGTCCCATTCCACCACACACATAACATGGGCCCCTAGCTTGTACCTATCCAGTCTGAGTCCTACTCGACTACTGCTATCTAGATCTACCTGTGGACCCTTGTGAACCCCTGTATGACTGCTGCGAACTCACAGGTCTCGCAGGTGGTCCCTACTACCTCTAATCTCTACGCGGGCCCTGCTGCTGCCAACCTCAATTATGCCCCCCATGTGCCCTCTGCTGTGGTCAGGATCTCTGTTGCTACTATGGGGGCCTAGGAGGTAAGGATGCGGAACTAAATCCTCCTCTCTGAGGTGGTGGCGGTGGTCTACGGTAACTCTGTTCATGTTGTTGTTGCCCACGATCCTGAAACTGAGGGCATGAACTCTTCCCTCATCCATATATCTCCTCAGCTATGTATTCCTTCTCAGCAGCATCACTCAATGTTTGGGGGTCTGCCATGCGTACAGGGCCTTTTATGCTATGGTTCAACCCTCTGATAAACTTATGAACCAGGATTTTCTCATCATGGAGATACTCCACATATCGAGACAACTCAGTGAATCTATCCTCACACTAAGTAACCATAAGTCCTCTTTATTGAAGGTCATGAAAATTGTCTATGTGACGCTACCTATAGTGATTTGATAAATATCGCGCATTGAAGAGCTCAATGAAAGTCTCCCATGTGATTGTGTCCAATGATAGATGGTGCTTGCACTCCTTAATATGCCACAAAGTAGCTGCTACATCTCGCAACAGGTGGACTGCCACATGTGCCCTCGTGTTTCCCTCATAAGGACGCAACATGAAGCATCTATCTAAGCTGATGAGCCAAACCTCTGCCTTAGCTCCCTCTATCATCCCGATGAATGTAGGAGGATTCATCCTCAACAAATCCCTGATGGGATCTCCTTGGTCTCTGTGCCCTCTGATAGGCTCATCCATATAATAATCATAAGGCATGTGTACAATCTGCTCCACTCGCACTACCTCCTGCTATGGGCCCTGTCAACAAATCCAACCTCCTCTACCATCGTATCTAGTACCTCAACATATGGCTCCACACGTGGTGCGTCTCGTGACTCAATGTGGGGCTCCACATGTGGCTTTACACATGACTCTGTTCGTGGATCCATGCGTGGCTCCTCTCGCAGATCAATGCAGGGCTCAACAACACGTGGCTCTATGCGCAGCTCAACTATGGTGGGTGGTAGCCTATCTAACACTACATGTAGTGCCTATAATATATGTGGCCCAATATCTGGTATAGGTAGGGCCAGTGGTGCCTGAGGTACCTGTGGGGCCGACGGTGCCTGTCCCTTAGCTGAAGAGTCACTATGAACCTCTACGGACTTTGTGTGGTGTGAACGTGCTCGCCGAACTCATCGAGGAGGCATCCTACAAAAAATGAGGTAACTGCAAATTAATGAAAGTTGCAGAATAATAATGTGCCCTAAACAAGCCTAGTGTTTAAACTTGGGCTCTGATACCAAATATCATGCTGACATTTTCCATGCGGTCACGACACAGAACACACGTGTCATGTCCACATTTGACATGTGGTCATGACACGAAATATGAAAAACTTTTCTACATGTCCCTAGGAACCCCCTCGCACGTGTCTACGTGCTTGGTGGCAATATGCATGAGGTATAATCATGTCAAACCTATTTGGGAAAGTGTGTCTTCCTATGCCATCCCCTGCGTGATGAAAGCCGACTAGGGGGATATGCGACGTGAAACATGCTGCTGCTAGGGTTAGGACGTTTTAAATCTGAACCCTAAGTTTCCTAGGTGAGGAGATGATTTTGACAGATTTTTGAAATTGATTTATAACTCCAATGCAAAACCAAACTTGAATAAATAGAATATGAAAATCAATGGTAAGATGGTTGTATGATAAGATGGGGTGATTAAATGATAACCGTAAAAAGGCAAAAAAAAAAAACCCTAAAATCTAGGAAAAATTCAATAGCATAATGCGTTATCAATAATTGAAACAAATATTTTAAAAGAAATCTCAAGAAAGAAAAAGAAGCAAGAATTAAGACAATTAAACATTTAAGGAAAATTTTAAATAAAATCTCTAAGGTTAATTAAATTGATTATACAACTAAATATTAAAAATTTGAAAAAAAAATTAAATAACCAAAAATAAACCTCAAATTGAGTCCTTTAATAAATATAATTCTGACCATTATATTTATTAACCAACTCAAAAATAATTGATAAAGGGGAAAATTAAAATATCTCTCCCCGTAAAAATATTAAAATTGATTAAAATAAAACAAATCCAAGTAAAAAGACTTCCCACCGCAATAATTTAAAAAGCACTAAAGGAATCGAAATAAATGCCCCAAAAAGACTAAATTACCAAGGGAATACACTTCCCATTAAAAAAACAAATAAATAAAAAAAATCACCCCTTTCCCACAATTAGAAATTTCCATATGAAAATAAATTTCATCTCCAAATAAAATATTAAAACTCAAGTTAAAAATTCAAGGGTAAAATAAAAAAACTCAAAGCCAATGCAAGGGCAAGGAAGGGGGAATTTTAGATTACCATGCACAAGGCAAAGTGAGGGAATAAAATTAAAATGCATTTCAAATACATTTTTCCCTCATTTTCCATCCAACCCTACTCCATTCTTAAATTAGTTTTCTACATGTGATGCCCTAAACATATTTTATTCTTTTCTTTATGGCAAAACCCTAGCATGTTCTTTTGTTTTCTTTCACATTTGCCTTGCCTCCATTCCATTTCTCTTTTTGTTTTGTGTTATCTCTCCACTATCTTGTAGGTTAGGGTTTAGAGGTGGGATCATGGAAGCCAAGATTCAAGTGATCTGCTACCTCTCACAAAGGTATTTTTTTGTGGTGTATATATAGGATATACACATTTTTTCGATATATATATATATATATATATATATATATATAGACTATTAAAAAGGATCAAATGTTGTAGGTATAAACTGTGGACTGGCGACAGAGGCTATGTGAAGAGCAGGGCCAACGGCCCAAATGTTGGATTATGACCGTTGTTTAACCACAGAGTGGAAGGGATAAGAGACGTGAGGGGAGTGAAGTGGGGAAGCGATGAATGAGGGCTGCGTGGGGAGTAAGGGGGAGGGGGGGTGTGGGGAGGAGGCGTTGCCTCCACCAACACCCGCGGGTGTGGGTGGAGGCAACATCTCCTCCCCACACCCTTCTAACAACTATGGGCTGTGGGTGGCCGCCCACAGCCCCTTCTTTTTTTTTCTTTTTTCCTTTTGTTTTAAATTCACAAACCCTAACTAAAACCACTATTCAAATCTGCCAATCTCTTATTTTTACAATGTAAATTTTAAATCACATTTGGTTTGTGTAAGATATTCAATACAGTTTGTTGGGTTTTGAATATAAAATGTGTATATATATATATATACACTATTACACACAGTATAATTTTTTTTTATTAGCCCAGGTTAAAATATGTATAACAGAAAAATATATATATAAGAACAGTATATATATAAATGTGTATATATATATATATTATATCTCTTATATATATACTATCACATTTATCCAAAGAAAATAGTAAAATCAGATTGAAAACATAACTAACTCAGTAGGGTACAATTTTTTTTGCAACCATATACACTAAATAAGCTTACTATTTATTTTCCCCCTTTTTTTTTGGTAGCATACAAGTAAGCATAATACTATTCTTTTGTTTATAACAGAAAATATACAATTCCATTTTTGAGATTTCTGTGAGTATAAAATTTAGTTTACACAGCAAGATTCTTTTATTTCAAACAAAACCATTTCAAGGGAAATCATCAGCATTTTATCTTCTTTCTTTCTAAATGTAACATGACAGTAAGAAAAAAAAATATAAATAATTTCTACCAAACTTTCAAACTCAATATGAACAACAACAAAATGATAAACATGTATTTCCATTGCATTCATAACAGCAAAGATATATAAATATTTTTCCACATAGAATATATTAAAATTTTCAACAGCATCACCTATATGTTTCCCCTTTTTTTTTGAAACAAATTGACAACAAAATGTATTTTCTTCTTGTAAACATTCCACAACTCATACTCATAACAGCAACACAATAAACACATTCTCGAAATTATAATAAAGAATATTTCACATTAAATTTCTTACAACAGCAAGGACAATGGAACTCAATAATTTTGTCAACAAAGTACTAAGGCCTCCAAGGCCATGGCTCACAATAGCCAACTCAAAAATTGCTAAAAAAAGTGAAAATGTGCTTCTGCAAGCTCCATTTCTCCCACTACAAACCTGCAACAAACAACACAACAATGGGGAACCAAGCCACTATGAAATGCCCTCCTCCCTACCATAGACCCACTAGTGGGTCACCCCTAAGCTAGGGAGGTAGGAATCACACAATTTCACGAACACACCACAACAAATAACACAAAACAACTCAACAATCAACCAAGGATTTGCACATAACAAAACTCATAAAGATGAGTTTGATGGGGTAAGGAAATGTGCCCCTCAACTCAAGAGGCCACTCCATGATCTCAAATCATCAAGTCAAAAGACCTCAAGCCATAACCACAAAAATACATATCTCCAAATATCTCAAAAAAAATTTCATGGCACTCTTGCCATCAAAAAAATGATCTCAACATTAAGAAAAGCCCTCAAGGCTATAAGAAGCACAAAAATAAGGAGGAGACTTTGAGGAGGTTCACTCTCCCCTACCCCATACAAGTTGAGCCTTACCTCCAAATGGAGGCACTCTCACCAAACTACCAACCCACACAAAAAGAAAACAACCAACAACATAAAATCACAAACACAATAAAAAAGAAATATGGAAGGGTAAATGGCCATAGCCATGGAGCTTACCTTCAAAAGCCCTAAAAATGGAAGCACGTTTGGTGAAGAGCTCCAAGCTTCTCCAAGTCTTCTAATCTCCAAATTTCTCTAACTCCCCAAAAGAAACTCCAAGAATAGAAAGAAAATGCAAAATGCAAGAACCCCACACTCCTCTTCAAGAGGAGGTAATATAGGCCTTCTAATTTGGCCTTGAGGAATGAGAAGGTGACACTTGTCACCTTCTCCTTCCTCATCCCATGCCACTTGCAAGGGAGAGGAAGTGTGAGGGTGTGTCACCCTCCAATTCCATTCCAATCCTCATCTTATCCACTTGTGCTCTCACACATGTGGGAGAGACCAAGTGGTGAGGTGGCATTCTCCTTCAAGCCTCCATGAGGATAAGGGATGCCATATGGCATCCTCTTATTCTCCAAGATAGCCATCTCCTTCCAAGATGCTCCCACACATGTGTGAGAGTCTTGGAGGGAGATCCCACACACTTAGGAGTCTGGGAGACCTCCCAAGTCTTCTTGGTGAAGGGATCCCCAAACTTTGGGAAGGGAGATGAGTCTTTCCCAAAGCATGACTCATCTCCCACCCTTAGCCATTTCAAAATTCGTCACTTTGACTAAACCTCAGTTTAGAGTGACCAAAAGTGAGTTACCCCAATGTTTAGTTAGTTAAAATTGACCCTAGACCCTTGGGTAACCACCTAGGGTAAGTTTTGGGACACTAAGGTTCACCTAGGGAGTCATAAATTCACTTTTAATGGCCCAAAAATAAAAATAATACCAAGTGGTGTAACACAATAAAAATATACAACACATGATATAAATTAATTAAACAAGGGGTACTAGGCCAAAATAATAAAACAAACAAGTACTTAAACATCATTCGAATCAAACGTGATCCTCATCCCTCTTGGGAATGGATTGGTTTCATAGGGAATAACATATGTGTGAATACTACCTCCAATTTCCCATGGCCTGGGAATATAACCCTGCACAACTAGATCAAGTGTCAATCATATCATGAATAATCATAGCCGAGGGAACTGGAATTAAATTCATGCCATTGTATACAACATTAATCATTTACAACATAATTCAATATTAAACTACATTTTCTATCTAATGTCACATAGTCATCATCAATTAATGAACCCACATAATGAACTAGAAATCACATCAATAATCATCATCTAATATATCTCACATGTCTAATCTCATCATAGCATCAAAATATGATTTAAATCAAATCACCATATGTCTAATCAATGTCAAATCAAAATCATGAGATATAATCAAATCTGCATAATGGAACAATAGTCTCTAAAAGTCTGATAATGTCATCAACTGAAATGTAAAATGATCAAAATAAGGAAAATAATCGGTCTCACACCTTCTAAGTCAAGGTCCACTAGGATTTCTAGTTCAACCTCCGGTGTGTCACCTTCTCCTGCTGCAGAAAAACCTGCCGGTAAGTAAGGAAAAAGGACAAAAGCTAAGGGCAAAAGAACATATCAGTGTGGAGAAAGAGGATGAAAAAGAAACTGACTCAGATGATGAAGTTAAAGAGCTGAAGTCCTCAGGATAAAGTGTCTAAGGAGAAGCCCTCCGTAAGTACAAAGTCAAGAAAAAGGCATAAGTTAGAGGCTGGTGTTGAGAAGCCAACTCCTTCTGTGGAGGACATCATTAAAACAGTCACTGTAGATGGAAACCTAAAATGAATGACTAAATTTTATGATCATTGCAATGATGCTGACAAAAGAATTTTGGAAGATGCTATTGTAAAATATTTGAATGCATTCAATAGAGCACTAGTGGAGATTTTGTCTAAAGTTCCTAAGAGTTTAAGAGACATTCTAGAAATAAGAAAAGAAGCTATCAAAGCAAAGGATATGGAGCAAAGGGAACATGTAATGTCCAGTCTGTGTCTGGTGATCTCTAGAAAAGAAGTAGATAAGATTCTCAAAGAAGTCAAGAATGAATTCAGAAGCAAGAAAAGGATGAATAAGCTGATGATTGGAGACACTGATGAATTTGTTAAAGAAACAGAACAAATTCTAAAGAAAGCATTGGACAAGAACAAGTTTTATGTGGTTATAGAAGAACTAGTTGATACTAAGGATGCATCAGTTCTAAATGATGAAGAGCTGCAGAAAAATGAGTAACAAACTTGATAAGATGATGTCTCCATTCCGAAAGAAGAAACATTGAATAACAAAGATGAAGAAATGATGAAGGAAGGTCAAGAAAAAGAAACTGATGATGGAATTAATTCCTCCACTCTAGATGTTGGGGAACTTGATAATATTGCCACTAAGGATACACTAAATCCTCTAGAAGAGAATATAGAAGATATTTCTGATATAGATAAAAGAAAAGATGCCTCAAATGTTGATAAGTAGGATAATGTGGTTGACTCAGAAAAGGGAGAAGTTGGAGGCCCTAAAGAGCATAAGTCTGAAACATCATTTTGGACAAGAGACATTGTAGATACAGTGAATAAATTACTTGAGAATGACAAGCTTGAGTTTGATGAACTAGAGTTGATTCAAGGACCTATCAATTTTGACACTCTTTCCCCTCTACAAAAGATGAAGTTAGCATTTGTGGCACAAGCAAAAGCAAGAGAGGAGATTCTGAAAACTCACATTGAGGATAGTGAGTTGCTTGGTCTTGCCTCCAGAATTCTGGAAAAGATTATGCCAACCTTTCAAAAGGATTCATCTGACTCTCCCTCTGGTCAGTTGAAGAGTCTACTAAACTTTGTAAATACTCATTTTGAAACCTTAGAGCAGTCAGCAGAAGTTAAAGTAAAAAATGAATATAATGAGAAGAGATTTGTTGAAAAAAGGAAAATAATTAGCTATGATAGATTAGTGCTTGATACTAGTGTAAAGAGTATTCAAAATGCTCTCTCTGAAGGTGCAGAGATTTATAAGTTTTGTCTAAATCAGTCTAAAGCTATTGAAGATATTGAGAAAAAGATTAAGGACTTAGAGCTCAAACTGTCTAACATTTTTCAGTCCTATAGTCCTTTAACTGAGTCTGTAGCAACCAAAGAATGCCAAGTAGTGAGTTTGCAGAATGAATTAGATGATTTGGAGAAGGAAAAGGTTAAAGTTTAGGGCAGATTAGATGAGCTTTAGGGATTGATCTCCCCTAAGTTGGAGACTATGTATGATATATTGGCGGAATCCCAAGCTGTTGCTACTACTAGTGATCCTTTTGATCTTCAAAAGGTAGAATCATAGGCATTTTTGTTCAGTGGGCATATATCCATTTTGGGCAGCATAAATAAAAACTAGGATAGTGAATTCTCATGATTGAAAAACATTTTTGGTGATATCTTTTTGCTGATGAATAAGGCTTAAGGACTGTGTTCATATGCAGAAGTATATACTTAGAGTTTTGACCCATGTACATAAAAATTTTTGCATGAATTTTGATATGCGGATCCTAGCCTTTTCCATTGATGTCAAAGGGGGAGAAGAAAAGTAGTGAAAAATGAGGAATTTAGCTGAGGGGGAGCATTGGAAATCACAAGTGTACATAGTAAGGGGGAGTTGTTCTAACACTTAGTCATTTTTCACTAAGTGTTGCCATCAATGCAAAAGGGAGAGATTGTTGGCAAGAGACACTGCTAGGCATGTCAGATGTTGTCATTGATGGTAACTAAATTTATTTTACACATAAGCATTGTATTATCTATTCATGCCGGAAGTCAGATTGCAGATTTGTCTAAGTCTAGATAGACAAGAATAGAGCATATGACAAGGTTCAACATTTTGGTCCACATTTCTCCATAGGAAATCATATTGTACTGTGGATCTTAGGGAATGTTTATGGATGTTAGGGCTACCTAAATCCAATATTTTAGCCTCTGGTGATGAAGGGATTGAAAGCTACATGCATCTGAGTATCGGGTTCTGGTTAAACAGTTCAGCCCAGTGAAGAACAGGCTGACTTGGTGTTTGATCATTGTGCAGATTAAGAAAATTTGTTGGTTGAGTAATTTGTGAGATCCAGTGGTATTGGTCGACATGTAAGGTGACTTGGATACAAAGGTTTTGGTCTACATTAGTGTTTGTGCATGGATTTAGCCGACAAAATAGTGTTCTTAAAATGTCTCTAAGTTTTTCTTAAGGCCAATTGTAGTTGATGCAATTTCATGTAGCAGATATATATAATGCATGAGTTCAAGCATTTCAAGGTGTAAAGACGTGAATATGAAGGAACAAGTGCAAAGTATAGTAGAATCAAGTGCAAAGTGAAGAGATCTAAGCTCTGGATCATGTAGAGTAGTGAAGCAGGACATAGAAAGATGAAGTGTGTAAAGTTAGTGTACTGAGTTCAACCAGAATTGTAATCTTACATTGTTAGATGTTATTCCTCAATTCAAACATTCCAGTGAGCTTTTGTAATTGATTTGTAGGCAGTGACCCTCTTTGAACAGTGAGCTTCAGGCAGTGTGCCTTCCCCATTTGTAATACTTTTAATAGAGTATAAATTCTTGTGGGTTAACCCCCATCGTGGTTTGTCCCTTAACTAGGTTTCCACATAAAAATCTTGGTGTTCATATGTTATGATCTTGTTGTTTCTGTTCTTGTGTTCATGCTTCTTTCTTTTGGATGTATGTGGTAAATTAATGAAGGAACATAGTAATAAGTTTTGTAGAACACTGATTCAACCCCCCTCTCAGTGTTCCTTAATCTCAACACTCCTAACCCAGGAAATATCTAGCAGCATAACACCACCTCGTTATGAATGGGAAAAATGATTTAAACCAAACCCCTTTCTAGAACCAATTTTAAAAGAAAATAAAATTTAAATTTAAATATACTCATAAAACTATTTTAGTCCAATATTCCCTAATTGACCAAGGTGATAAAATTAAAATAATTTATTCACCATCTCAAAGTAACAATTAAATAAAAATTGTCTAAAAAAAGGATAATTAATTAAATCTCCTAACATAACTTTCACATCCCAAACCCCTTGAAAATTTAACCCACTAAAATTAATAAAAGGGTCTAGGATAAAATTAAACCCACTAACACAATTAAATCAAAAGTAATGAAAAAGGCATCAAAATGGCTTTAAATGAAAGGCAAAAATCTAGGTTTTTAAAAATATACAAAAGTCATTTAGCCTACTACAATGTCATCCTCCAACATTTAAAAGGAAAAAGTGGGATGAGAAAAAGGAAATAAAAAAATACGTGCAATCCATTTTCCTCAAATTATTTATTCTCATTTGATTCCACAACCCTAATTTTATAAGTTTTCTATTTCCCTCTAGTTTTCTCCAAAACCCTAATCCCATTTAACATTTTGTTTCTAAGTTTTCTTCTCAACCCTAGCTCTTTTATTTTATTTTCTCTAGTTTTCCTATTCTCTTCTTGCAGGTTGCAGGAGCATGGCCATGGAGGCCTCTACATTTGGGGAGGTATACACAGGGGCATCCTTTTTTTGTGTCACCGTGTATATATATCTATATATATATAATGTTGATGTATACTGTAGGGTGAAACAGAAGCAATGACGGCTGAACTAAACGCAAGCTGCAGAGTACGTTTTCATGGGCACCGAGTGCTAAAGTCGAAGGAAGGGGGTGGAGGTGAGGTGGTCTCCCCGCCCACCCTCCATAGATCTGGGGAGGGTGGACAGGGGGTCCATCCCCCCTCCACCATAATCTTGTTCAATGGTCGCCGCCCTATCTTGTCTTTTAAAAAAAATTATTCTGCCCCTTTTTTTCCTAGGGCGATTCAAACCCTATATCAATGATATTTAATTTCTTTTTTCATTTGATGATATCTATTATTAGAAAAGCCAATAGACATATATATAGGCATATATACTCATCTATATATGTGATATAAAATTTAGGGTATATATATATATACTCAACCACATTGTTAAAATTAACTTTCTATGATGAAAGAAAACATAGTAAATTTACAATAAGCGTCTAAAGGTAGATTTACACACACACACACACACACACATATATATACATATACATATGTGTGTGTGTGTGTGTGTGTGTGTGTGTGTGTGTGTGTGTGTGTGTGTGTGTGTGTGTGTGTGTGTGTGTGTGTGTGTGTGTGTGTATCATTTCTACATAAACTTGCAATTAATTTTCTTACTAAGTTTTTTTTTTTTGAAATAAAATAAAAGGACAGTAAACTAACTTTTCCAACAACAAGCTACATTTTGAAATATTTCCTTCTAGATAGCCGAAAGGTAATATCTATTTTCTCCTCATGCCTCAAATTTATTTATTTCTGTATAAACCAATGAGCTAAATAATTCACACAACAAGCCTTTTAATTAATTTTCTTTTCTCTGCAGTAACTATGTTCTCATTTTGCAATTATATGTTTTTTTGAAACTATAACAAGAGTTATATAGTATATTTTTTTTTGAAGGTAAGATAGATGAAGATCCAGCAGGTCCATAGACTTGGCAAAGATGTTTGCTGATTAGGTTTTCTTTAGGGGAGTCGAGCATGAGTTTGAAAATACATCCAGAATAGGATGAAGTCCCATTGAACTGCATATCATTAGCAGGTGGGTAAGGTCCCTAGAATAGATCCTTGATTAGCTTCTTCCCATGTTCGGCATTCAACCATTGATCTGGTCGTTCTACTAGTGGATTGAGGAACATAACAGGGAGGACAAAGTCTCCACACTAGTTCTGAAGAATATGACCAACATCGGGATCAATGGGTTCTACTTTGGCTGAGAATTGGAAGAATGGCCTATCAGTCCATAAGCCTGGATATGTTAGCTGCTGTTTAGCCACTAACATCTTAAAATGATCATACAGAAAATTGTTGGCCATTTGGAAATTATGAAGATCTCTTCTTTGGAAGGGATTTGTGCTCCATTCTTGGCAACTTTCTTCATACCATCTATGTTCTCTTATTCAGATTATACGAACAATACCAGAGGTTGTCCAGTTTGTTTTAGGAAGAACATGTTCAGGAACATGTCCTTCTCTAGATAGAAAATCTGCAAAAATATTATCAACTCCAAGAAGATGAACAAAGTCAAATTCATAGGTGCTTAGAAGTTGTGCCCATCTAAGGAGTCTTCCTCTAACAACTTTATTTTTGGATTCTTTTCTGAAAAATCCATGCAGATTTTGAAGATCACTTTTCAACATAAATTGCTTGTCAGCAATAAACATTTGGAATGCTTGAAAAGTATTTACAATAGCAAGGATTTCTTTATGTGTACTATGGTAGTCTTTTTCACTATTTTTGAAACTACCAAAGATATATCTAACAATCTCACCTTTATCCTTAGGATCGTGAGATGTAGTTTTCTATTCTCTGAGAACACTAGCCCAGGCACTTTCATTTGCATCAGTTTCCACAATCTTGAAACCATTACCTGGTAGTTTTAATGGTGGTAGTTGAGAACATTTCTATTTGATCCTTGAGATCAGAGCATCATGCTTGACCATCCATGGTGGTGGTGTCTTTCCCAGAAGCTTGTTGAGTTCAATTCTATCTTCAACAAGCTTGTAATAGAATCCTGTAATATAATTAACAAGACCTAAAAAGCGTTGCAATTCTTTGACATTGGTGACTTCAAGGTTGGAAATTTTGTTCATAATATGAGGTTGGGCCTCCATTCTCCCCCTGGGAAGAAGCTTGATGCCAAAGAAAACTATTTGGTTTTGGGCAAAGTAAGACTTGGAGGGATTGACAACAAGCCCATGGTGTTGACAAATAGTAAGGAATTGCCGAAGGTGAGCAAGGTGTTGGGGCATATCCTGGCTGAAGATAAGAATATCATCTATATACGGTTCAATAAATTTGGCATAAGGCCGAAAGATTATATCCATTTTTTGTTGAAAAATGGAGGGGGTAGTTTTGATTCCAAATGGAAGTACTTTCCATTCATATAGGCCTTGTGGAACTGAGAAAGCAGTTTTGTAGAAGTCAGCACTTTTGAGTCCAATCTGCCAAAACCCTTTTGTTAGATCAAATTTTGAATAAACATGACTACCTTGAATAGTCTTCCAGATATGATCTTTGCTCAGCAGAGGATGCCTATTATCAACAAGATAGTCATTCAACGGCTTATAGTTAACTACTAGCCATTTTTCTGGTAATTCTTTACCATTCTCATCAGTCTTAGGGACATACATAGCATGACATGAGAATGGATATTCAGAAGTTTGGATTATTCCAAGCTTTTCTAACTCTATGACTTCTATTCTACAAGTTAATGCCTCAGTTGAACTCATTAGAAAATAATTTTCTTTTGCTTTGGGAGTGAGTTCATTACCTTGAGGATCTCATTTGAGAGGGAGATCACAAGTCAGGTTTCTTTGATGCTTCTGTAAATCATTTGTTAGAACGGTAGCAGCAAAGGCATTCTTAATCTCAGCTAGAGACTCTTGACCTGCATCCATTTGTTTGGCTAACCAAACTACATTAACTAGTTTCTATTTCTTTTCCTTTTCTAGCTTGGATGTATAAGCTAGATCTTGATGAAGCCGTGGAAGCTGAAATCTATTCTGAATTATAATAAAGTCAGAATCAATGGTGAATGGTTCCCATTGTTGTATAGATTTTCTTCCAATTACACCATCATAGCCATCTACCTCATATTGGACAAACGTCAGTGTATCCATAAAACCATCAAATCCAATTTGAATAGGAACTTCACAAATTGCAGAACTATCACCTTTTTCAGAATTACCAAAAGTGATACTTGTGGTTCCTTCTATCCAGGCGTCTCTGGGAAAGGCATTGTACCTAGCAATATTTAGATCTGCTCTTGTATCAATTAGGAATGCCAAAGGATAAGCCATAATACCTGGAAAATGTATTGTCAGGATTACACCTGGACATGAGGTAGTTTTCTTGGTGCGTGTGTATGCTTTCATCTGATGGCTACTAGAACCTTCTTTGAAAGTCACTTCTGCTTCACCTTCGATAGCTTGGTGAATGATTGGGCTGTAGGGCTTCTCTTCATAGTACAGTTGTTCTTCTCTTAAAGAAGTTTGTAATGGTAACTGTACAGGTCCAGTTGAGTTGAACTGGTTGATGAACTTATCAAGATCAGGAGATTTTTCCATTTCTTCTGTAAGGTAGAAATTCTCCTCATCATCAACAAAACATCAATCATATATATTTGTTTCAAACAACTACAAAGATAATGCAGTAATATTTTCTTTCTTTTGAAAACCATTGCAATAATAATAACTACACTTTCGAGGAGAACTTGAATACATAATTATTTTTTTGTAACCCACTACAAGAAGAATACATCAACTTCACATTTAAAAAATGACTAGAGTACATAACCATATTTTTCTATGTACAACAATTACAAAAGAGAGCTCACTCTCTTACAAAATTTACAACAAGGCCTGAAGGGCCATGGCTTCCAAATATCCATACTAAACAAAAAAAATAGAAATTACGGCTCTCTTCAAAGCTCCAAAACTCCAATGTCCTCAAACCTATCACAAAAATAGAAAAGGCTTTCCCATACCCATGGGATGCTCACCTCCCTGCAATAGACTCGAGAAGAGTCACCCCCAAGATTGGAGGTCACCCACAAACTGGTTTCACACCACAAGAAGATTCTCACAAAAACATACATACAAACAATTTTACACCCTCCCAAGGCTTGCACACAACTAATCCATTTTCATGGATTTTGGGGGTAGGAGAGTGGATTGCTCTCAACTCTAGAGGTGCACCCAAAATCTCAAATAACTCATATTTCTCATAACACAAGGCCTCTATCCTTAACATTTCTCAAAATCACATTTCTAAGGCACTCATGCCTTCACAAAAATTCTCATTGCTTCTCAAAATACTCCTGTTATCACTTAGATTTGCACCCTTTGCATGTAGTTGTGAAATGTCATGCAACTTGGAGTAACATGGGAATGATCTCGAAGTGTGGGACCTTGCAAAATGAGATCATTCCTTCAGAGAAGGCCGGCTTCCTCTCTCTAAGCCTAAAGCTTAGAGAAATACATCTAAACCTAGTGCTAATGCTTGCTGGGAAAAGGGTTAGAGGGAATGCTGAAATGAAATGCTAGAATGAACTAAGTGATACACCAAATTTAAATGTGTTTGGCTGTAGCTGAATAGACATAGTAATAATCTCATAGTTGGAAAGACTTACACAGACTCATATTAATTTTTAGAGAGGTCCAAACGGAATAATGGAGGAATGAAAGGGACTGTTTTATCCACAATACACAACCTACCAATCCAAAGAGCAGACACAGTAATAAATAATAATAAAAGAGAGGCAAAATACTAGTTTTTTGATCATAGAGGCCAAATAGCCATTACAAAGAATAGTCCAGAAGAACAACCAACAACTAATACATCAGTTTTTCATGTATATATAGCATTTCATTTGGCCTCACTCAGTTACAAAAATCGCTCTAAGAGCTGTCTCAGAAAATATCCTCACATGAATGACTGTCCAGCTGTAGAAGTTATGGCATCGAATATCTGGCACTGGGTAGATAGAAGATATTTTCAAGTCTTTAAGGCAAGTAGCTTACTCATCCTTTCTCAACAACACATATATGAAAAATATTTGAGATAGGACGGTAGGGAAATATCTCTACTCATCAATGCGAGCTGCCTCATCATGGTGCAACAATGAATACTGAAAATATCTTCATCTGCTTAATGTAGTTGCTGGAAAGTTAACCGCTCAAAACATGCAACTCCAGACCTGAAAATGAAAAGTGACAAAAACTCCTAAAAACCCTGTCAAATGAAAGAGGGGACCAAAATATGCATCTTTGTCTCTTACAGCACGTTGAAATTCGTCAGGACAGAGGAGATACAGGCGGTCAAAGTTTTGGTCAACCGCTTGTATATATCGCTTTGCATCTGTGTATATATCGCTTGAATTTGCCACTTGAATCAGCATCCAAAACCTTCTCTGCAACTCCTTTGTATATGCGTGTCGCCTTGTATATCAAACTTGAATTTGCCCTTTGAATTTCAAAATTGTATATGCATACAATTTCCCTTTGTATATACGGGCCCCACCATTTGTATGTTAACTTGCATGTATGTCTGCCGCCACATGGCACCGCCTGATTCGTTGCTAAGCTAGTTCAAGGAGCATCATTGAAAACTGTATCTACCATTTGCATATTACAATATACAAGCACAATTGTACATGCAAGCCGCAGACTTCAAATTTTATGAAATAGCCTGAAAAGATGTTGAAATCTGGCTTGTATACTTCCTTTGTCTATTTTCTTGTATATTGCAATATACAAGCACCAAATATACAAGCCACGGACCCCAAAAATTTATCAACTGCTTCGATTGCTGGGACGGATCCGGCTTGTATCACTTTCTTTGTATATTTCCCTACATGTTCAAATAAACAAAACACTTATACATATACAAGGCAGACCTGAGACCTGAAATGCTGAATTTGATCTTCGATTCAAGTCAGCCTTGCATACAATTTCCCTTGTATCTCTAACTTGTATATTGCAATATACAATCGCCCATATACAAGGCGGACCCCAAGACTTTATAAAACAAGCTAAAAACGCAATCGGGTCCGGCTTGTATGTAAACCTTTGTATATCAGCTTTGTATGTGTAAACATACAAGCGAAATATACATTCTACTGTTCATGCTCACTTGTATTTTCTAATATACAATCGGCCTTGTATGTGTGCAGGCCCCACCTCTTGTACATTTGGTCTTGTATGTGCAAAACATACAAGTGAAATATACAAAGAAACATACAAGGCCGAATGTACATTCCACTATAACGGATGCACTTGTATGTCAAACCTTTGTATCTTTTCATTGCATGTGCAAACATACAACATAATATGCATTTGAAACCCGATATGCATTGAGGGAATATTCTTGTAATGTATCTCCTGCTTTGTATAATTTTCCTTGTATGTTTCTCCTTGCAACCAAATATACAAACCGGGAATATCCTAGGAATCTGCGACAGATTCCTCCTTGTACATGCACCTTCCTAAGCCCAATATACATTCAGAAATGCATAAAACTCACTTTTTTCATCATTTTCTAAGGCCGATAGAGATTTGCAAGCCTGCCAAATGTACATTTGAACTGTATGTTGACCAAAACTTTGACCATGAATAATTTCTTTATTTGGCTGAATTTCAAGGTGGTGTAAAAAGCAAACCTGCCTATTTTTTCAAGCTCTTTCCAATGGTAAGGTTTTTTTAGGCAAGGATTTTTAGGAAATTTGGCACTTTAAGCTTTATAGGAACATTTTCTAAAGGATTTTCAAGGAAAAATACCAGGTGGGTTGTTTAGCTCTGGACAAAGGAAAATGGGTCAACAACTCCATGGCCATCAATATCTAAATAAACATAGTGAGGGTAACCTCGAGGAGGTTCACTCCTCTCCCACCCCAACAAGATGAGCTCTCCTACATGTAGAGACTCATCTAAACACCTAACAGAACAAATCCCACACAACAAAACACCAAGACTCAAAGAGAACACACAAGCAAGATTTCCAACACATTGAAAAGTAAAAAACAAAAGGAAAGGCATATAGTCTTGAAGCTTACCTTTAAGGCCCAAAATGGTAAGAGTTGGTGGAGATCTTTCCAAATCTCCCTCCAAGATTCTTGCCTTCAAACTTCTCCCCAAATTCTATCTATCTCTCTCCCAAGCAATAATCAAAGAAAAATAAGCAAAAAGAAGAACCCTCTCCCTCTCTCAAAGAAGGAGTTTAATAGGCTACACACAAGAGCCTTGAGAAATGAGAAGGTGACACATGTCACCTTTTCCTTCCTCCTCACAATCCCACTCACCATCTCCAAGGGATGAGGAGGCGACACATGTCACACTCCTATCCCTCAAAACCTCACACTCTCTCACATGTTCTCTCACACGTGTGAGAGCACAGTGGAGAGGTGAGTCCCACTTGGAGACTCCATGAGGATAAGAATGAGACACATGTCCTCATCTTGTCCATCAAGGCAATCTCATTCCCTCCAAGATGCTCTCACACATGTATGAGAGCATGGGGAATGGTCCTCTCACACTTGAAGGCCTTGGGAGATTCCCAAGCCTTCAAGATAAGGTAGACCATAATCAAGGGTAGTGGGGATGGTCAAGGTGGACCTTTGACTTGTCTACCCCATAACCAAATTCAAAAATTCGTCACTTAACTTCAGGGTAAAGTTAGAGTGACTTAATGAAGGTTATACTATGGTTTAACATGTCCAAATTGGCCCTAGACCCTAGGGGTATGACCTAGGGTCATTATTTGGCTAAAATAAACATCATAGGGTACATAAAATCACAAGAAAATGCCAAAATAAAATAAATGACACCAATTGGTGCAATTTAAACAATACACATTTACAACACATTAATAAAATAAAGAGAAAGGGTGAAACCTAATTAGAATTAAACATAAATGTAGACATCACGAAAATCATCATTCAAAAACACATGTGACCTTGGTCCCTCCTGGGACTAGATTGATTTAAACACGGATTTCACATAGGGTATGGGATGACCTCTGATTTTCCATGGGCATGGAAAAGCACCTACATAGTTATGCTAATGGATTAATAGCACATGTTCATCATAGTTGAAGCGAAAGGAAATGCACACACACCATATCGCATAATCATAAAAAATCCTCAATAGTATCACATAGCATCATTGAAAAGATTCGTAATTCACTGCATTTCTAAACATCAATTCAAGATCAAAATCACATAATAATTCATTCATTAACTCCACAACTAATATCCCAAATATCATCAAAATGAATGTTACATATCATGTAATCATCAATGAAATCTAACAAGGTATAACCACATCACAGCATACTAAATCTAACAAATCAAAACATAGGGATGGAATCAAGAAAGTCTAAATAATGAGATCAGCAGTCCCAATGTCCATGTGTCATCAAAATTTAAATATGATGTAATGAAAAATAGGAGGTTAGATAAGTAGGCCTCATAGTCACAAAGTGTTGAAGTGTTGTCATTGATGGCAACAATGTTTAGAGCAGTAAGGCTAAGTGTCAGACTATCTTCCAAGTGCATTGACATACAGTTTTCTGGTCCGCATTTCTCATAGTTTGAAGTTTTTGGTCTGTAGTTTTGGAATGTTATTGAGGACTATTAGAAGCATCTAATTCCATTATTTCATCTTCCCATGTCTTCTAGAAGGTTGGCTACTTGTTGAAGAAGTTCAGCTTAACAGAGTGTAGTCTCAGGCAGTGTAGACCGCTTGATTGTTTTGGTCTGCATATCTCCATTGTGACATCCTTGACATATGTTTGGACTTCCCAAATCCAATGTTTCAGAGTTTGAAGACCTCTAGAGAGAGATAAATTTGTCTAAGTATCGCTACATGAACAAACAGTGTTTGACTGTGACAGAGACCGAGTTCTAATACTTTACATTTCACTGCATGGAAATATTTTTGCTTTGTGGTTTTGAGGATATGATTGTAGATGTATGAAGGTGGTTAGTTCTAAGTTTGAAGTGATTTGAAGTTTAGTTTGTTGAATTGTGCTCTGACAATTAGTGGGCATCTGTGTTCCTTAGCTCATGCAAGCCGACCTAAAGAAGTTTACTTGTGTGATACATTCCAAAGATTGTGTTGTTATCTAAGGTGGTTCTATAGGTCAAGCCAACCTAGTCCAAAATATATTTATGTTGTGGTTTAGTCCATAATGGAGTTTGAGGCTGATCCATGCTATTCTACATGCTACACTTAAGTAGGCTGACCTGTTTGGTGTTGTGAGTAAAGTGGTTCTAAAGGGAAGGTAAAAATGATGTATTGAGTTAAGTGAAATCTATTTTAGGACCACCCTGACCTATTTTCAAGTTTAATTCTTAGCACGAAGCTCGTGGGAGAAGTTTAAGGGTTTGATCATGTGCTACATCTCTTTGGGATGACCTAGTTGATGATTGTAAATGAAATAGATATATATATAGAGATTTTTTTTGATGCCTTGTGTATGAGTGTGAAAAATAATGTAGTAATGTGTGAATAAATGATGAATGTGATGTGACAAGTACCTATAGATGTGAATTGAGAAATAACAAAGTAGACAAAGTAATTATGGAGCAGAGTAGTGTTGTAATTCAGATCAGTAGAAGAAGGTTTTGAATGTGCCTCATTGGAACTGTATTCCATGCATATGAAGATGCAATTGTGATAGTTCTACTCTAGTAGTGAGCCACCTTTCTTCTCTTTCCTTCTTTCTCAGTGGGCAGTGAGTCCACTTGGAGAGTGTGTCCACTTGTAGTGAGCATTTTTTTTAATACCTTAACTCATTATAATATATTGTGAGCTAATCCTCACCATGGTTTTTCCCTTTTTGGGTTTTCCACATAAAAATCCTAGTGTTCATGTGTTATGGTTTGTGGCTGTATGTTTCATACTTAATCTATTTTAATTATATTAAATTTGGAAAAAGGATTGGATGTTTAATCTATGAATGGTTTAAAAGAATACTGATTTACCCCCCCCTCTCAGTATTCTGAGTATTCAATTGGTATCAGAGCAAGGTTCTTAGAAAAAAACATAACCACTTGGGGAAGATCTTGGAGACTAAACACATGGCATCTAGAAAGTTTCCTACTCCTCCAGATGAGATTCATGCTATTGAATTTTTAGAAGATGAATGCATGTTTGCAAATAGTGAAGAACTAAAGATTTCTCTTGAAGACCTAAAGAGGAAGTTGAGGAAGAAATCCTAGATTTGAAGGAGAATGTCAAAGAAGCAAATGAATGCATCAGAAATTTTAAAGAGCAAGTCAAGAAGCTTAAACAAAGGCATGAGGAGGATAGTGAAAAATTGAGGTTACCAAATGAATCCATGATTGATCTGAAAGTGAAAGTTGAGGAAAAAATAAGAATTGAGGAATATCTAAACTCAATGATGAAAGGCAAATCTAAAAATTGTACAAAGCTTGAACAAGAAGTTGTGAAACTAAAATTGGACCTAGAAAAGGAAAAGAGCTATGAAGAAAAAATCAAGATAAGTTCTATAAGGCTTGATGAGATGATTTCCAATCAGAAAGATCCCAATGATAAAGAAGGATTAGGGTTTCAAAAAGGTGAAAGTTCAAGGTCAGGTCAAGCATCAAAAACTAAAAACAAGAACAATGGCACGCAGATATAGAATTAGAAGAAAGGAGCTACAAGACCATCGGTCAGACAACCTAATGCTCAAAGGTACCCATATCTCAATGGTTGTTGTTATTCTTACAATAAATTTGGACATAAGGCTACACAATGTAGGAGAAGAGTGAATCAAAATGTATCATCTTTCTTTGGTCAATGTTTTACATGCAAGAGAGTTCATCATAAGGCCATTGAATGCAGAAGTCAAAGGATGAATGGCTATAACAATAGTAGAATGATTCAATCCTTTAATAGAATTTTTTTACATGCAATAGATTTGGGCACAAAGCTAACCAATGTAGATCTAGAATGAATGGAAGGAATAATGGTCAGAATCAAAGGAATGTTGTATGCTACAATTGCATTAAGCCTAGACAAATTGCAAAGTTTTGTAGAAGCAGAAGCATGTAGAACACTCCAGTAGAGAAGAACAAACCAATACAAAATATTGATCTGACAAAGACCAAGAAGGAGATGAGTAAGATTTAGGTTAAGAAGGAAGTGGCAGAAGCGAATGGTGATCCTGTACTGATACTCGCTGCAGATATTTCATCTGAAAACTAAGATGGGAGATTTGGCTCAGGGGGAGCATCAATGAAAATCTTCCCTCCCCTACCACATGAGTGCAGCTGAGACCAGCACAAAGATATGATTTGAATATGGATATGCTTGTTTAGTTGAAGAAAATTCTGGTAGAAAATACTAGATTGTGGAAGATTGTGGAGCAATTTAGATCAACTGTGAGTTATAGTGGAAGTTTTAGCAGATTGTTGAAACAAAGCATTTATGGAGAATTAGGTTTTGATCAATGAGAGATTATAAGAAAATTCATTTGATAGAATTCACATTGTAATCAAACTTTCAACTAAAGGAGATCTTAAGCAGCGCATCAAAAAGGAGTTCATTGCATTTAATATTTTTCAAGCAGAAACCCTAACTAGAAGTGTTTATCAAGGTATTTAAAAAATTTCTCTCCTAATCCAAGAATTCAAGCAACAAAAATGGTTAAGCCTCATGTGATTGATGTATTAGATAGGTCGAGAAATAAGTTCAAAAAACATCTATTGAAATCCATGGAAATGGATTTGGATGGCATGTTTTCTAATGTGCCCTATGGTGTTGTGCATAATGAAGATATTAGGGCTTACATTCATGTGAATATGGAAGAGTATAATCATGTCAAGTTAGGACAAGTTTGGTTTAATGAATTGATTGATGATGAATACAATCTAAAAATGGAATTTAGTGCCCTAGCTAAGAAGAAATTAGATATATGGAATAATTTTCCTATCTTTTTCTATGAGAATGCTTGGATAAGATATGTGTTGAGTAGGATACATGATAAATTCATGTGGTTGGATGTCCCACACATAATCAGCAAGGAGGCCATCAAGTCCATAACAAGGTTACCCTCCACTGGTACTATGCCAACTTTGAAATCTGTGAAAAATGATATGGTAATGAAGCTTATAGAGGTGAAGTTTGATAAAAGGCCTTTAACAGTCAATGATATTGAAGATCCAGTAGTTAAGTATGCATCTATGATGATTGGGTATAAGATCTATTTTACTAACAGAGAAAACTTTATTTCTGCCACCAACATATACATTGCATATCAGATGCTAAAGGAGAATGTTGACTATGATCTGTATGAACTCCTCCGACAACAACATTTAGTTTTGTTATATGGAGCCTAATTAGACTCAGAGGTTAAATTTTCCCCACTTTTGTCAACGTGGTTTGCCCCAAAGTATTTTATGGGGGAGTATAGGTGATTGTCTATTATTTTATAAAGGCGTCGACAATTATTTTTCTATTGGCCGCCATTAAAAAAACCCTATTTTGTAACTGACATAAGCCTTCATAAAAAGGCTAAAGGGTTAGGGTTTCTATTGGGTAATCTGTAGTACATTGTAGTAGATTTGGTTTGCATGAGATTGCTAGTTGTAATCAGTTCTATTTGTTGGATAATAATATTGGACTCTTTGTTGGTGGATAATGTTTTATTTCTGTGTATTTTTCATTCCTCTGTTTAATCTTTATCTACATTTAATTGATATCTTCTATGTGCTATTCCTAACAAGTGGTATCAAAGCAGGTTGTGTTCGATTATCGTCTACAGGAAGGTCTCACGGTTGAGAGGGAGTCTCATGGTTAAGTGGGATCAATGGTGGACAAGGGTAAATTGAAGGTAGATAAATTTAATGCACAAAACTATTAGTTATGGAAGATGCAGATGGAGGATTATCTCTATCAGAAGGATTTATGGAGGCCGTTGGAAGGTAAAGCCAAGAAATCGATAGCAATGACTAATGAAGATTGGGAACTTCTAGATAGAAAGGCACTGGGAAGCATTCATTTGAGCATGGCACCATTTGTGGCATTCAATATAGAAGAAGCAAAGACAATAGATGAACTGATGAAAGATTTGGTAAAATTGTATAAAAAACCCTCAGCCTTAAATAAGGTATTTCTCATGAAGCGTTTGTTTAATCTGAAAATGATTGAAGCTAGATCTGTGACAGATCATTTAAATGAGTTTAATACAATTACTAGTCAGTTAAATTTTGTAAAAGTGATGTTTGTTGAAGAGGTGAGGGCTCTCTTGGTTTTAGGTTCTTTTCCAGAAAGTTGGAATAGGTTGGTAATGGCTGTAAGTAACTCTATCTCTAGTTCAAATACTTTGAAATTTGATGATGTTGTTGGTGTTATCCTTAGCGAGGAAATGTGATAGAAAAGCTCAGATGGATCCACATCATGTAGTGTTTTGAATGTAGAAAGTAGAGGTAGACCAAAGGAGAGAGGAAAAGGTTCTGGAGGTAATGGGAAGTCACAAGGAAAATCAAAGGACAAGAGGTCCCAATCTAGAGGAAATAAGGGTTGCTGGTACTATGGAAAACTAGGTCATCTAAAGAAACATTATTGGTCTCAGAAGAATAAAGAAGGAGATAAACAAGAAGACAATAAGGAGGCAAATGTCATAAGTAATAAATTTGAAGATGATGCCTTGATTCTTTCCCTAGATAATGTTGATGATTCTTGGGTTTTAGATTTAGGGGCCTTATTTCATGCTACACCCCATAGAAGTTATTTTCTTGATTATGTCCAAGGGAATTTTAGGATAGTTTATTTGGGAGATAATGAACCCTATGAGATTGTTGGAAAGGGAAGAATTAAGATTAAGTTGTAGAATGGGAATCATTGGCTACTACAAGAGGTAAGGCATGTTCCAAGGCTGAGTAGGAATTTTATTTTAGCAGGGCAGCTAGGTGATGAAGGTTGCATAGTTACTTTCAGTGTTAATAATTGGAAGGTTTCAAGAGGTGCCTTAATAGTAGAAAAATGTGTGAAAGTAGGCACCTTATATCTTTGTACATGTCATATTATTCCTTCTACTTTAGTTGCTACAGAGAAAAATCAAACAGCTTCAGAAATAGTTGTTGCAGATTTGCAAGTAGAGACTGAAATAGTTACTACAGGTTCTGAGACAACAATGTGGCATAACATACTTGGGCATATGAGTGAAAAAGGTATGAAGATACTTCATTCTAAGAAAGTTTTACTAGGTTTGAAATCTATTAATATAGATTTCTATGAAAGTTGTGTGTATGGAAAACAAAAGAGAGTTAGTTTTCATAAGGATGGGAAGCAAAAGAAAGATAAAAAGTTGGAGCTTGTGCATACAGATGTATGGGGACCAGCTCAGGTATCTTCTCTTGGTGGCTTTCGGTATTATGTTACATTCATAGATGATGCAACTAGGAAGGTTTGGATTTATTTCCTTAGGCAAAAATCTGATGTATTTGAAATATTTAAGAAATGGAGAAGCTTGGTTGAGAATGAGACGGGTAAAAGATTAAAATGTCTCAGATCTGATAATGGTGGTGAGTATTGCAGCAAAGAATTTGAGGATTATTGTTTCTCTAATGGAATTCATAGGCAAAAAATAGTTCCATGGACTCCACAAGAAAATGAAGTGGTTGAGCGTGTGAATAGGACAATAATGGAGCATGCAAGGAGCATGAGATTGCATGTTGGGCTACCTTTAAACATGTGGACATAGGCTGCCAATACTACTGTATATTTAATTAATAGAGGTCCTTCAATTCCTTTGGGCTATGGTATTCTAGAGGAAGCATGGATAGGTAAGAAGGTGAGTTATTCTTTTCTCAAAACCTTCAGATGTGAAGCATTTGCACATGTAGATTCTAAAAATAGAACCAAGCTAGATGCTAAAACCAAAAAGGTGTATCTTCGTTGGATATGGCATTGATGAATTTGGTTATAGGCTTTGGGATGTTGAAAATCTAAAAATTGTGAGACACAGGGATGTTGTATTCAATGAGATGGTGTTGTACAAAGATCAGTTGCAACAACATGAGAAGAAAGAAAAGGATTATGTGGTGCTAGATGATACTTTATATAGAGATGTTCTAGTGGTTCCTCATGCTCCACAATAGCAACAGGAAATACCACAAACTCTAGTGAGTGTTAGACATTCAACAAGGACAAGTAGACCTCTCGACATGTTTTCTTCCTCTTTGTATTCTATTTTGTTAATAGATGCTAGTGAACTAGAAGGGTATGATGAAGCTATGTAGGTGGATACAAAGGTTCAGTGGGAACATGCAATGGAAGAAGAAATGGACTCCTTACTGAAAAAATAGACTTGTGAATTATACAAGTTGCCTATAGGTAAAAAGGCTTTATCAAACAAATGACTTTATAGGCTAAAAGAAGAAGATGGAGGTAAGAATAGATTTAAAGCCAAGTTATTTGTAAAAGTATTTGTATAGAAAAAGGACATTGATTTCGATGAGATTTTTGATTCAATTGTTAAGATGACTTCTATTCATACTATTTTAAGTATTATGGTTACTAAAGATTTGCATTTGGAATAGCTAGATCTGAAAACTGCCTTTCTCCATGGTGATTTGGAGGAGGATATATATATGGAACAGCCCCAAGGATTTGAGGTCAAAGGTAAGAAGAAATTGGTGTGCATATTGAAGAAGAGTTTATATGGCTTGAAATAAGCACCTCGGCAACAATACTTGAAATTTGATAGTTTTATGGCTACAGTCGGTGTAATTCTGACCATTGTGTTTATTTTAAGAGGTTGGATAATTATAACTACATTATTTTATGTTTATATGTTGATGACATGCTTGTAGTGGGGTCTAACATGGATCACAGAAGTGAGTTAAAACAACAGTTAACAAAATCATTTGCTATGAAGGATTTGGGAATAGTGAAACAAATCCTTGGTATGAGAATTGTTGGTAAGAGACACTGTGTGGCTTCATTGGTGTTGTCATTGATGGCAAAAAAGACCATTCCACACATCTGCAGGACATGGTGTATCTTTACCAGAAGTCAGATTAAAGAATACTTTGGTCCGATAAGCAAGAACAAAGCATGCAGCAAGGTCTGACAGTCAAGTCCGAATCTCTTAGAGGAAATATCTTTGTAAAGTACGGACTTGGGAAAGTCAAGAGGAATACCTTGAGTAATTGATTCTAGGGATTGAGCCTTCGGTGATGAAAGACTGATGAGATATGAGCATCTAAGTATTGGGGTTTGGTTTGGCAGAGTAGACAAAAGAAGAACTGACCGACAGAGCTTCAGAATTATTCTGGATGAGATATTGATGGTGATCAAGGTTCTTAAGGTATCATTGATGATTGGATGACATGTTAGATGACTTCTATAAGAATCTCCTTGATTCACATCAATTGGTAAGCAAGGATTCAGCCGATAGACTAGAGTTTGGGAAAATATTGACTATTCCAGATGCCGACTAGAAAGAGGATGAAATCCTTTGTGTGGATATATATACCAGATAGATTTGGATGTGAAGGTGTGTGTGGTGAATTGTGTGGTGTGAAGAAAAGCAGAAGAGTAGTGCGAAGATAGTAAGACAGGTCCGAAATGTAACAAGACAGTAGTACCTAAGAGAGTAAGAATGAAGTGCAGTAGATCAGTCTATTGAGCTTAACCAGAACTAAACCTTAGCATACGTGGATGCTTCTCATTAGTTCAAGTAACTAATTTTCTTGTATAAACTATTGTAGGCAGTGAGCCTCTTGTGAGCAGTGTGCTCGGGCAGTAAGCCCTAATTGGCAAGTGCCATTTTCTACTATCTTATTCTTCTAACAGAGAATACATTATTGGGTTAACCACCCCGTGGTTTTTCCCCTAACAAGTTTTTCCATGTCAAAATCATTGTGTCATGTGTATTGATGTTATTTCCTTTTCAAGGTTATGTTTACTTACTTGATTTGATGCTGCACTAATTGATAAGGAAATTCAGAAAGCTGAAATAATTAAGATAACTGATTCACCCCCCCTCTCAGTTATCAACAATTGGTATTAGATCCAAGTTCCTCCAAACAAGAGCCTAACAGCTTGAGGAAGATCTGGGAACTCAAATGGATGTGTATGGTATGAGGGAACAACTTCAATCTGCCCTAGATGATGCTATACTAATTGATAAGGAAATTTAGAAAGCTGAAATAATTAAGATAACTGATTCACCCCCCCTCTCAATTATCAACAATTGGTATCAGATCCAAGTTCCTCCAAACAAGAGCCTAACAGCTTGAGGAAGATCTAGGAACTCAAATGGATGTGTATGGTATGAGGGAACAACTTCAGTCTGCCCTAGATGATCTTGAGAAATCAAACTCTGAAGTCAATGAACTAAAGGAAAGACTCAAACAGGCTAATGATTTCAGAAACAAACTAAAAGGGAAGATGAGTATCTCTATGAAAAAGAGAAAAGATCTACTTTAGCAATTGGCAAGTCAAAGTGAAGACAATGGTACAAATGAAAATCTGAAGGAGAAAACCAAGCTATGTGAAAAGTTATCAAAAGAGGTCATTATGGTAAGACATGAAATGGAATCAGGAGTTATGAAATTCACCCAAGAAATTGAAGAGAAAAGAAAAACTGAAGATGATATAAGATAATCTCTCAAGGAGAAGTCAGAAGACTACCACAAAATGGATAGAATAATTAGGCATCTAGAATCTGATCTTGAAGATGCTAGAGATAATGAAGAAAAACTTGAGGATCAAATTGACACTCTTAAAAAGGATCTTCAAAGAACAAATGAATACAAAGAGAAATTCAAGATAAGTTCTTCTCAACTTGAAGTTCTTCTTGAAAGCCAAATAAGGGTAGATGACAAGCATGGCTTGGGATATGAGAAAGGTGAAAGCTCCAGATCTGCTCAGAAGAATTTTGGATCAAAAAATCTAAGAAACAGGCCTAGAAGACCTCTAGTAAGGCAACCTAATGCTCAAAGATATCCATCCTTCATTGGATACTACCACAACTACAATAACTTTGGTCATAAAGCTAATTAGTGTAGAAAGAGAATAAATCATACCAATACATCCTTCTCTAGACAGTGTTTCAACTGCAAAAGGTATGGTCACAAATCTCATGAATGCAGAAATATGCAAATGAACAATTCATTCAATGGTAGATGCTTTGCATGCAATAGAATGGGACATATGGCTAATCAATGCAGATCAAGAGGATATTATTCAAATACAGAAAGAAATGTTGTTTACCACAATTGCAATAGATCCGGTCATATTGCCAAATTCTGTAGAAGCAAGAATTAGGACAAAAGGGGTCTGGTGCATCATAATTAGAATCAAGACAAAGGAAAAAGAATAGTGAATGCGGATGAAGTTAAAAATGAGATGAACAAGATTTGGGTGAAGAGAAGTATAGAGAATGTAGGGGATGGATCCGCACCAGAATCTGGTACTGATATTCCTTCCAGAAATTAAAAAGTGAGCTCTGGCTTAGGGGGAGACACAAGGAAAAACATTTTCCCCCAGCCAATTAATTGGTGCCTAAAATTGGCACATGGGAAGTTGCAAAATAAAAGGTTTCTTAGAGAAAAATCTAAATAAAGCTTGGTAAAGATATGGAAGATCCACAGGAAGATTTGAAGAGTCTAATCTTCCAAGATTGATCCGGTTTAATAGTCATCTGGTAAAACAGGATTATCATAGTTAAATTCAGTATTCGAGGCATTTTGTTTTGTGGATAGATCAAGTGTTTGGGGAAAGTAAGATAATTTGTTATTATCCACCAAGAGTAACTTTAAGTGCATCTTAGTGATCCAGAAAAATCTCTCAGGACATGAAGAACAGAGCAACTGGAATAACTTAAGTTGCGCATTTATTGCAATGTGGAATTAGGGTTTGCTCAGAGATAAAAGGGTTCATTTGATCGTCATTTACACATTAGCACTTGAGAAGAAGAGAAAAAGAGCTCTGCAAACAAATTGTCTCAAGTCTCTCAAAGATCAATCACATAAGACAATTCTTCCAGCAATCTGATCCAGCTCATCCCGTGAAACCTAGAAGTGTAAAAAGGTATTTTTCACTCTTGATCAAACTTTCTCTGAATCTTTAAGATGTATACTCTAAATGTTGTAAAGATCTATGATAGACCTCGCCCCAAATTTAAGAAACATCCCTACAAATCTCTAGAAGTGGATCTCTTAGGGGCATTTTCCAGCATTCCGCATGGGGTTTTACATGTAGAAGACATTAGGGTTTACATTCATGCAAACATTGAAGACTTTGGTGAATCCAAGCTGATGGAAATCTACCACAAGGAACTGATAGATGATTCATTTGAACTAAAAACTTAGTATAAGACCATCTGGGAAAAACATTTCATTTAGTACATCCATTTCCCTTATTTTGAAGAAGATGAGTGGGTCCAGTATGTGTTGAGAAGAGTGCATGATAACTTCTTATAGTTGAATAGACCATTCAAGATCACCAAGGATGCAATTAGGGCAGTAACCGGTTTACACTCTTCCGGAGGGTTACCTGTTCTCAAATCTATCAAAACCCAAACTGTGACTGAGGCCACTGGATCAAAATTTGATAAGAGAGCAATGACCATAGAAGATATCACTGATCTAGATATTAAGTTTGCATCTATGATAATTTGCTATAAGATATATCACTCCAACAGGGAGAATTCAGTATCTGAAACTGCTATGTATACTGCTTATGAGATGTTAAGAAAGAATGCAGATTATGATCTCTGTGAAATCCTTCTGAGCCAACTAATGGAAAACTTACAGAAGATAAAGAATGAAAAAAAGAACTCTTTTAAATATGGTGGACTGATATTTTGTTTGTTTTTCTACTTTATGAATGAGCTGCCCAGATCCAGTGGTTGGGTATGGCAGAATGACAGACCTGTTGCAATTCAAATCAGAGATTATTTGTATGGGCTTGGGGATGCTAAGGCCAGAAATATAGCTCTGTGGGGTTACTTCAAGAACTTTCAAAATATGATGCAAACTAGAGAAAGAATTCCCCAATCATTGGTTGAGAAGTACAAAGATACAGTGTGTTTCATGGTTGACACTAATCAATGCCTAATGGAGGTAATAGAGCCAAGGATAGTCTAGATCATGCCAATGGGGTATGAAGTAGATGAGAAAATTGTAGAGCTGCATATCCAACATCTGCTGAGCTAGCCCAAAGACCCTAAGGCAGAAAGATTTGGAACCTTCCAAGAGCTGAGTGTAAAAGTTCATGTGGAACTTAGACAACCTGAAATCAAAAGGAAAGTGAGAAGGGAAGTTGAAGAAGTTGCCAAGAGGCATGGAATCTCAAAAGAGGCACTTGATGCCCACAGAGAAAAGATGGAAAGAGCAGAAAAAGAAAAGGAAGAAGTAGAAAAAGAAAGTGCTTTGGTAAAAGCCTCCTCCCAGACCAGATCTTCTAAGAGCTCTGCACCTGCAACTGCTAAAAGCTCAAAAGCATCTAAACTTGAAGCAAAATCATCTGGTAAAGTAGAGAAAAGAACTAAAACCAAGGCCACAAGGTCTTGTTGGTCATGATGTTAGTCATAAACAAGCATAGAATAAAAGTACACATTAACCTTTATTCATCTTGAAAGATACTGTGAATTCAAGGAATTCGGGATCCCAAGTCTCCAGTGATTGCTCCGTATTTAAACAGGACCCCCCTCTGAGCAGAAAACATGGGCTTGCTGAACTCTTCCTGACATTTGACCAATTGCTTCTCAGCCATGAGTACCTGCAATTATTGACAATCCTATCTCATAACAAGGTACATATATGCATGCATACTGTAGTTGAACTTATAAATCATTATGCCTACTGCATGAATTCCAACATTACTTGATCATACGGGTGCATAAACCAGAACTTACATCATCGCACCAGAATAGAAACAATCTGATGAGGGTTTATTCACTTACCTGGTTGTGCAGATTTCCCTTTATACCAGTAGATTGCTAACACGTTCTCAATTCAGCTGATGATCACCTTCTTCTTTCTGCCCGTGAGCTCAAATCGCGCAAAGGTAGCTGGAATGCAAATATGGAAGCTCGTGCTCTGTAAAACAAGTTTATCATAAGGTAAATGTAAAAATGGCAGTTGAATTACCTTTTAACCTCGCATTTAGGGTGCATTTAGGGCAACTTTGATAGATTAGATCATGTTCCTTGCTTATCCGTGCGAAAAATGCAGGATCTCGCCAGGTGTTTCATTGGGTTCCGGGGTCGGCGGGAACCACCTACCATGGCTGCGCGCATTAAATGATAATGGTGGCAACGGGAGCGGGAGAATATCCCTATGACAGGATATCATGAGGGTAGGATGATATTCACAAATATTGGGTTAAGTTTCAATATCATCCTCCCTCGTATTGTCATTGTTATCGCGACAAGATTCGGGTGACAAAAGCACCTTTTATTTCTACGTAGTACATCAGGAGGATATTTCGGTGTATCGGGTGATGTTTCAAAATATGATGATGACGAGACAAACTTACATCTCTCTCTCTTTTGAAATATCGGGATGACATCATCCTGATATTCGCTCTCCGTATCGGAAGTGCATCATGACGTCATCATCATATTTGGCTAACATGATCATGTTTTAGAGAAAATCCTGCGGCAGTGTAAATGTGATGATGATGTCATTAGGATGTATGTTCCTCCGTTTATCATATTCGGATGATGTCATCAGGATATTTGCTAAGGGTGATATTTGCGTCCGGAGGATATAAAGACACATCGGGTTATATGCGAAGTATGATGCTCGCGATAGACAAAACTATTTGACGGGAAGAGTTTGCCACCATTTAAAGTTGACGTCCGGATATTTGAACCGCATGACATATCAGAGGGAGTGTTTCAAATATGATGATGAACTTCAACAATATGACCTTCCTCTTATGAATATCAAGTTTGACCAAAACTTTGACAAACTAACCTCATGGTGACCTACCTCATCATGGTTTTACATGATGATGCACTCGACTTACTTTTACCAAACCGCCCAGAAGCAGACACACAAGCTAAACCAAAAAATTGGGTCCCTGTTTTGCCAAGTCAAAATGGGGCGTGTTGTGTAACCACACAACAACTTGCCACCAAAGAAAACAAACAAATTCTAATGATTCAAGTGATGTGATCACATTCATCTATAGTATTCTGATTCCATATAAGCATAAGTATCATGATCCTATGAATGATAAAATTTCGTCATGACAACAATGCTAACAAAGGATCAGGTGTGTGCATATGATTAATTATCCTCATCTTGAAAGCAAGTTGAAAACATAAGTAACTGGTGTTAAACTACATAGTTGGGGATCATCCCTCATAGCTGACCTGGATAGAGCCTTGCTGCCAGTAGGCGTCTATAGCCCCGGCAAGGTTATCTATACAATCTCCCTAAGTAGAGCCCCACTGCCAGCAGGCGTCTATAGCCCCGGTAGAGTTACTTAGATGGCCTAATTTTATTGTTTATATCTCTCTTTTTTTATATATATGTGTATCTGATATCATCATGTCAGCTCATTTGTACAAGGTATGGTCACTTGCAGCTTTAGGTTGGAGATTGTATTGGTAGCAAAGGAGTCCCTTTAGATTTTTCACTTAACACCTATACTTGTATGTTCAACAAACCCAAGGCTGTTAGGTGTTTCATTGTGATTGATTCACTTCGATCAAGAAAAGGCATCCTGATGAAAAGATATCACCAACCTGATCACAAACACTTCTTACAATGAATCATAACCTATGTCTAAATGTGATCTCATTACTTGAATCTTAACAATTTAGTTATTTTCTAGGGTGATGAAGTGCACAATCCTGACTTACCAGAACAAGGTCCCAACCAACACAACGAAACAAGCAAAATAGACACACTGTACAAACAACTATACAAATATACAATATGATACACATGACTGTTATGAAGTCATTCAGGCCTGGAAATAATGTTTGAGGAATTGTCCATTGATTGGCAATGGGACGTCCTCACCTGTCAGGTTTTTAAGCCTATAAGTACTGTCTCCTAATATCTCAAAAATTTGAAAGGGACCTATCCATAATCTATCAAACTTACCATGGTCACCCTTCTTTTCATGGGCCTTATCCCACATTAGGACCAAATCGGATATCCTGAAAGCTTTAATTCTGGCTCTCTTGTCAAACCAGCGTTTGACAACAGCCTGATGTTTTGCAAATTGATCAATTGCTTGACTCCTTTTTTCTTCCAGGTGCATCAACTGAAGCAACCTGACTTCTTGTTTATTGTCTATGCCTAGGTATTCTTGGGCAAACTGTAGGGTAGGAATTTTTAAGTTTACAGGGAGGATTGGAACCACTCCATATACTAGTTGGAAAGGTGAGTTTCCTAATGTAGTTTTTATTCTAGTTCTATCCACCCATAAAGCATACTTTAGAAATGAGTTCCATTCCCTGGGGTTCTTCTCTATCAGTTTTCTTATGATACTCAATAAATTCTTGTTGGTGGATTCTACTAAACCATTCCCTTGAGGATAATAGTTAGATGAGAACTTAAGTATAATCCCATGGTCAAAAGCCCAACCAGATAACTTGGTGGAAATGAAGGCGGACCCATTATCACTTACCAATGCATAAGGAGTTCCATACCTGGTGACAATGTTGCTCTCCAAAAATTTAATGACATCATCTACAGTGCAAGTTTTACTGCTAATAGCCTCAGTCCATCTAGTACAATAATCAGTGATTGTTAAAACATACCTATGCCCTGAGGAAGACGGAGGATTGATTGGTCCTATGAAGTCCATGCCCCACTATGCAAATGGGCGCTCTTCCATTACTGGCTGCAAGGGTTGTGCAGCATATTTCTCTCTATTGGTAGCAACCTGGCAAACATGACAACATTTAACATGATCAACTGTGTCTTTAAAAATTGTAGGCCAGTAATATCCTGCTCGGAGGATTGCATGTGTTGTGGCCAATGCTGATCCATGTGCCATTCCAAACTTATCATGTAATTCTGTTAGGACTCTACTTGCTTCTGGCTTCTCTAAGCATCTAAGGTATATTCCTTCATAATTCTTCTTGAACAAGGTTCCTCCCTTCATCATATACTTTTGGGATCTTATCTTTAAGGCTCTTCTCTATGAAGCCTGCATCCTTGATGGACATCTTCCAGTAATCAGGATGTGCCTGATATCTGAATACCACTCTTTATTGTCTTTCTCATTGATCACATATTGCTGACTAGTGATGTTGGGATCAATCTTAGATATCACCTAGCTCAGAGATTGTCCTCTTACCAGCTTCATTGGTGTAATTTCCATGTCATACTCTTGTAATATAGTAATCCATTTAGCTCTTTTCTCACCGGGCTCACTTTGCATCAGCAGCATCTTCACTGCTGTATCAGGCACCACAGCAATCACTTTGCTTCTGAGTATGTAATGTCTAAATTTCTTTACTGCCCTGACTAATGCAAGTGCCTGTCTCTTAACATCTACATATCTCAACTTAGCATCCCTGAAAGGACAGCTCATGAAAGCAATTGGTTTCTCTTCTTTCTCTTCATTTTGTTGAGTTAACACTGCTGCAGAGGTATGTTCTGAAGCAAATGAATAGATGTAGAAATCTTTGGTGTAGTCTGGACTAATGAGGATAGGAGCATCTGAAATGGCCTTTTTTATATCTTCAAATGTAGTCCTGGCTTTTGGTTTCCACTCAATTTGTGCATCTTTTTTCAACATTGCATTTAAAGGTCTGACAATCTCAGCAAAGCCGGTGATGAACTTCCTCACAAAGTTTATCTTACCAAAGTAAGACTTGAGTTCCTTTTTGCTTCCTGGAAGTTGTAACTTCATAATAGATTCCACCCTGTCAGGACCAATGATAATTCCATCATCTGTGATTAGGTGGCCTAGTAATTTTCCCGTTGTGACTCTGAATATGCATTTCTTGGGATTTAAAGATATTCCATATTCTTCACATTTCTTCAGTACACTTCTGAGATCAGCAACATGATTCCTCCTTTCCTTGGAGAATACCGTCAAGTCATCCATGTAGATGACTATGCACTTTCCTATTAAACCTCTGCAAGCTATGTCCATTGCTTGCTAGAATGTAGCTCCAGCATTTATGAGTCCAAAGGGCATTCGTCTATATGCAAATATCCCCCACTTTGTGGTGAAGGCAGTTTTCAATCTGTCAATTTTGTCAACCATTACTTGGTTGTATCCTGAAAAGCCATCCAGGAAGGACATCATCTTGCCTCCATTTACAATCTGTAGAACTTCATCTAATGAGGGTAAAGGATAATTATCCTTTTCTGATGCTCTGTTCAGGTTCCTAAAATCTACACATAACCTGATGTCTCCATTCTTCTTTCTGACCGGCACAAGATTAGCCACCCAAGTGGAGTGCCTGACAGGAAATATTATCTTGGCATTTAACAATTTCTTGACTTCCTCAAGAATTATTGGTTCGAGCAAGGCATTGACTGGTCTCTGCTTCTGTCTGAAAGGTTTCACATCCGGCTTGAGAGGTATAGTATGAGTTATGACAGAGGTGTCATATGTCTTCAGCTCATCATAAGTCCATGCAATTACATGTATGTAATCCTTGAGGGCCTAAGTTATTCCTTCTAACTCTTCTGGTGTGCAAACCTTACCCAAAAAGATGTTTTTCTTGTCATCAGCTTGTCCAATATTCACTTGTGAATATTGACCTCCATCTGCCTTAGGTAGATCTTTATGTTTAAGCATATTATCCAAATCAAAGGCTCTTTCTAACTCAATCATACCTTTGGGGATTCTGTTGCTAGGAAACTCTAATATTTCATCTTCTTCCCAGACATGATCCTCCA
Source organism: Cunninghamia lanceolata (assembly GCA_027924645.1). NCBI lineage: Eukaryota > Viridiplantae > Streptophyta > Pinopsida > Cupressales > Cupressaceae > Cunninghamia > Cunninghamia lanceolata. Next base: position 23,286,345 of record BSBN01000377.1, on the reverse strand, counting down.
TACCATTCTCATCTATAATCTGAGCCTCAAATATGTCTCTATTTGAAATGAAGTTTAGAATGTGTTGATCATCATCAAACACCTGGAGATTAGTCACATTGTCAGGTATTGAGGGTACTGACACCAGTTCTACTGAAAATCTCTTTAGACTAGATATAGACATTGGCTCCAATGCACTAGCGGCTTGAGCTAGCGCATCTGCCCTATGGTTTTGTTCTCTTGGTACATGAGTGATATTAAAGGCGTCAAAGTCTTCCATCAGGTCCCACACACGATGTCTGTAATTTGATAGTTTTCTGTAGTTACAGGAATAAATTCCTCTTACTTGTTTCACAACTAGCTCTGAATCTCCAAAGACATGCAGAATCTTTACTTTCCTCTTGTGAGCAAACAGCATTCCATGAATCAAAGCCTCATACTCTGCTACATTGTTAGTACAGGGGAACTATAATCTGTAGGCTACTAGATAGGATTTCCAAGTTGGATCAATCAGGTCTATTCCTACCCCAGCACCTTGCTTAGATTTAGACCCATCAAACCTCAGGATCCAAGGTTTATCTTCAGTAGGACATTTAGCTGAACTTTCTTTTCCCTTTGCAGCTCTGGTTGCTGCTCCGCCTGATATCCATTTTATCCTAGGGACATCATCATCCTTAAGTTTCTTCTTTCCCTTTTCTTGTAAGCCTGATGGCTTTTCTACTTTTCCTGTCGTTTCAGCAGGAGGATGATCTTCTGAATCTGCAGCTGCATGCTTTTTCAAGATGTGTAAACATAGTGAGCAAGTTGTTTCTGAGTGAGGTGCCTCATGCAGCCTACACCAATTTTTAATTAAGACCTCTCGAGGAGATTTATGCTGCCGTATCACCTTCTTTATTTCCTTTTCCAAAAATTCTTCGAACTTCGTCAAGTCACTACCTTTGTCCTCATCAGACAATTCATAATCTGGTTCCATAAAGCAATCACTCCCTGGGGTGATCTTTTCTTTCATTTCATTATTTACTTGGAGAGAGACTAAAATTTCCTCCGTTTCTGAGACAGGATGCTCATCATGATCTGTCGGTTCTTTAGTTCCTACAACAGACAAATAAGAATTATTATCGTCATCATCATCAATGTAACATTTACCTCAGAATATGATGATGATGCCTCGCTGTATGTTTGTTCTAGCATCATCATCTCTAAGCATGTTTCACATGTCTTCTCTGAATGTGTTTCGTCGTGTAACCTGCACCATCCGTCAATCAAAATATCATTAGCCGGTATATTTAACAATTGACAACGTTTTACCTGTCTAGACAGATGTATCTCAAAATCTCTGAAGCGATCTATTTCATTCTCATTATCGGGATAATTATCAGTTTCTATGACTGGCATGTCCTCCTGATCATCATGATGATGATGATGATGTAGCTTAAGCATCATGATCTCTTCTATTTTGACGGTCTGCGGCCTGATGCAATAAACTCTGGGTTCTACGTTTACGTACATGATCTCATTTGTTCTGTTATATTCAGTTATCATATGTTTCATTCTTGGTTCAGTATCAATCCTAATCTGATTAGGTATACCCTTCCATGGTAACCACATGTGACTGAAATCTGTAGACATATATCCGTTAAGAGTTTTAGACCAATCGCGGCTAAGTAACATCCCATACGTATCAGGTATGTCAACTACTTGAATATCAATATAATACTGGATCCTAAGATTAGATGCTAGCTGCATGTGGATATGAGTTAATTCACCTACTACACTTACTTCTGTTTTGTCCAACTATGTGACTTTCTTTAAGGATTTAGCAGAGTGTAGTCCTAAGGCGTTGCATATTGACAAGGGCATAACATTCGTTGAGGCTCCCGAATCTACCAGACAGTTGTGCAGGTTCTTACTGAACATTCTTATGGTAAGGAGGAACGAAGGTGATTCAGTTTTATTCCTATACAAGGTCATATGGGAGGTTTCTACAGCTTGGACTGTAGCTGACACTTTAGGCTTGATAATATTATCTTTAACAACATGATCCTTGCCACTGGAGTGATTCAAAAAATGGCTATCCTCTTTGGGGGCAGGATCATCTAAGGACTTCATGAATGCCCTTTTGATTGCAGGGGTTTTCAGTAACTCAAACAGGGACAGGTTGATCTTAATTTTCTTCATTTCATTAGCGAGATAGCTGACCAACTTGTCAGATTCATGAGGTGTATTCACAATCTTTGATACTGTGTTTTGAGGTGACAAGTACTGAGCATTTACCTTAGGGAACCCTGGGTTATTGCTAGCCTTAGGATCAGGAGGTGTATTGAAGTTGTTTGGAGGTAGAGATGATGTCAATGGACCAGCAGGTCTGTTGGCATTGCTCCTCAAGTTATAATTGTGCTTACCAGGATATTGCTGCTGATATGCATGTACTTCTTCACATTCCCTTGCAGGCTCATTTTCATTTTCAAAGGGGAAAACATAGTTTGTTTCAAAAGCTAAGGCCGATTCTTCACATGCCTGGTTATAATTTTGGCGAGGTTCATTTGTGTAGGCTTCTAGCACAAACGCTGAGTCATATCCACAAGGAACAATCTCATTTCCTTCTGCATGAGGTAGATTTCCAGAAGTGTTAGACACTTCAGTCTGAAAGATGCTAGCAGCAATTCTAAATTGTGGACAGTCTAACTCTGCATGTGCATTAGTATTGTGGATCCTACACCAATTAGTAAGAGCTGCCTCAGCAAGATTGACTCTAGTAGTCTGTTTGGCTTCACCAAGAGGCTGATTGTCCAGGGGAGATGGTAATGAACCATTATTTGGCCTAGAATTCCATACTCTGGGCTGTCTAGGTGGATTATTGTTATTTCCACCATTATTATTGAAATTATTGTTGTTATATCCTCTATCAGGATAATTTGGTCTGTCATTGGAATAATTTCTGTTTTGATTGGACTAGGAATAAAAACCCTGATTTCTCAAGTGTGTCACTTCTGTGGTGAGTTTTCTTAATTGAGCAGAAATTTCTTTGATTTCCTCCTTTTCTTCTTGAGCTTTGGCCACTACATTTTCAGTCTGAGGCTTGAAGAAAGAGGATCCATGGTTATTATTGGATAGATCAGCACCCTGAGGTATCTGGGCTTGTGCAGGGTATTGTGGCACTTGGCTATTTCCATTAGGAGGGGGCATGATGCTTAGTGGAGGTATTTGCAAAGGGGCAGGCATGACTGCTAGAGGTATCACTGTTCCATTAGGATACTGCGCAGGATACTGCAGAGAATATGTTGCAGGATATGATGCGGGATATTGTGAATGCATGCCCGGCAAGGTAGGAAACACTATATTTGGAGTAGGAGCAGGTATCGACTGCTGATTCACTTTGATAGCTTCTTGAAAAGCTCCTGTCAATGTAGTGATCTCAGGATGTGTTCTCCTGATGAACATGGAAGTTAATGGATCCAGAGTTGAATAATAGATATTCCGGGCAGAGGCATCAGATACTACATATGGGGCAACTAACTTGGACAACATTTTCTGAAACCTAGCATTGAAATTGGCGATAGGTTCATGCTCAAATCTTTTGATCGTAGCAAACATATGGTAATTCATGGATGGATCGATGGGGACTTTGAACCTGTCAAGAAAGGCTTTCTCTAAGACATCCCATGAACCAACAGAGGCTTGGCCAAGACTAATGAACCAATTATAAGCATCTTCCCCTAAGGAAAAAGGAAATAACCTGCACACCACATCTTGATGTTCTATTCGAGCTCTGCAACAAGCTTCCTTAAATGTCCTGATATGATCATCAGCATCTTGATAAGGATGATATTTTGGACACAGTTTGTTCGGATTCTTTGGTAGCTCATGATATGCATTAAAGGTCAAAGGTGACTCCACTGCAAAGAAAGACATTGCAACCAGAGGAGGTTGAGCTGATGTTGCAGCTGGCTGGGGTTGAACCAAAGGTACTCCCTGAGGCTGAACAGGAGGTGTTACAGATATCTCGGAAGGTACTTGTAAACCAACGGGAGTTACAGGAGGAGGTTCTGGTGAAGCTCCTGACGCACTAGACCCTGGAGTATGATGAATATCTATGGTTCTAGGTCTAAAACCTCTAACAAGTAGTTCCTCGAAGATTCCACTAGATCTAGACCTGGTATTTATCCTGTGAGCCAGGATTTCTCAAATTTGAGGCAAATTGACTGAAACTTTGCAAATATTGGCTGGATTTCACCGGATGAGGTGATATTTGCAGTCAAATGGCTAATAAAATTGGATATTTATGAAATATTTATGAAGAGACTACAAGTATGACAAGATATTTAGGGTATGATGACCCTAGCACGAGATCTCAAGTATCTACAGCCTAAACTCTTCAAAGTTCGAACAGATTTACGGATCTTTGGCCAATATTAGTGAATTCAGAATGACCTACTATAAAGCTTGCAATATTTATGTAAGATCTAGAAATCTTCACACGAAATGAACATATATGAGCTTCTTACAGTAAATATTTACGTAATATTTGAAATTCACACACTATCCAAGGTTACCTTACTTTCTGCATCATAGAACCTGAAAATAATGATGATGAGCGGAGTCTTCTGGACTACCCTCCTTCTAGTGCCAATTTATATTGGTCATGATGTTAGTCATAAACAAGCATAGAATAAAAGTACACATTAACCTTTATTCATCTTGAAAGATACTGTGAATTCAAGGAATTCGGGATCCCAAGTCTCCGGTGATTGCTCCGTATTTAAACAGGACCCCCCTCTGAGCAGAAAACATGGGCTTGCTGAACTCTTCCTGACATTTGACCAATTGCTTCTCAGCCATGAGTACCTATAATTATCAACAATCCTATCTCATAACAAGGTACATATATGCATTCATACTGCAGTTGAACTTATAAATCATTATGCCTACTGCATTAATTCCAACATTACTTGATCATACGGGTGCATAAACCAGAACTTACATCATCGCACCAGAATAGAAACAATCTGATGAGGGTTTATTCACTTACTTGGTTGTGCAGATTTCCCTTTATACCAATAGATTGCTGAGATGTTCTCAATTCAGCTGATGATCACCTTCTTCTTTCTGCCCGTGAGCTCAAATCGCGCAAAGGTAGCTGGTATGCAAATATGGAAGCTGGTGCTCTGTAAAACAAGTTTATCATAAGGTAAATGTAAAAATGGCAGTTGAATTACCTTTTAACCTCACATTTAGGGTGCATTTAGGGCAACTCTGACAGATTAGATCATGTTCCTTGCTTATCCGTGCGAAAAATGCAGGATCTCGCCAGGTGTTTCATTGGGTTCCGGGGTCGGCGGGAACCACCTACCATGGCTGCGCACATTAAATGATAATGGCAGCAATGGGAGTGGGAGAATATCCCTATGACAGGATATCATGAGGGCAGGATGATATTCACAAATATCAGGTTAAGTTTCAATATCATCCTCCCTCGTATTGTCATTGTTATCGCGACAAGATTTGGGTGACAAAAGCACCTTTTATTTCTACGTAGTACATCAGGAGGATATTTCGATGTATCGGGTGATGTTTCAAAATATGATGATGACGAGACAAACTTACATCTCTCTCTCTTTTGAAATATCGAGATGACGTCATCCTGATATTTGCTCTCTGTATCAGAAGTGCATCATGACGTCATCATCATATTTGGCTAACATGATCATGTTTTAGAGAAAATCCTGCGGTAGTGTAAATGTGATGATGATGTCATCAGGATGTATGTTCCTCTGTTTATCGTATTCAGATAATGTCATCAGGATATTTGCTAAGGGTGATATTTGCGTCTGGAGGATATAAAGACACATCAGGTTATATGCGAAGTATGATGCTCGTGATAGACAAAACTGTTTGACGGGAAGAGTTTGCCACCATTTAAAGTTGACGTCCAGATATTTGAACCGCATGACATATCGGAGGGAGTGTTTCAAATATGATGATGAACTTCAACAATATGACCTTCCTCTTATGAATATCAAGTTTGACCGAAACTTTGACAAACTAACCTCATGGTGACCTACCTCATCATGGTTTTACATGATGATGCACTCGACTTACTTTTACCAAACTGCCCAGAAGCAGACGCACAAGCCAAACCAAAAAATTGGGTCCCTGTTTTGCCAAGTCAAAATGGGGCGTGTTGTGTAACCACACAACAGGTCTTACATCAGTCAGAAGGATGATGAAGAGACAGAATCAGATGAGGAAGTAAAGAAAATGAAAAAGAAAAGGAAAACATCCGGTGAACTCTCTACTGAAGAAGTAACAGAAAAATTTGTTGAAAGGTCTACTCTGTCCTTAGATGATGTAGTTAAAGTAGTTACTATGGATGGGAACCTGCAACCAATAATAGAATTCTATGATGCATATAATGATGCAGATAGAAAGATCTTGGAGGAAGCCACAGTTAAGTACTTGAACATATATAATAAAGATTTTATTGAAATCATATCTCTCATTCCCAAAAGCCTAGAGAAGGAATTAGAGATGAGAAAGAATAATGTTAGGGAAAAGGATCTTGAGATCCGGGAACAGATAGCCATTCAACTCTTTCCTTCAATCACTCAAAAGAAAATGAATATGATCTTCAAAGATTGCAAGGATGAGTTCCGGAGCAAAGCTAGAATGAATCAGCTTATGCTTGGTGAAACTGACAAAATAGCAAAAGAGACTGAAGAGATTCTTTGAAATGCATACAAAAGATTCAACATTCCTATTATAGAGGACTTAGGTGATAATCCCTCAGCCACAGATGTTGAAGAAGAATCTACTGAGACAGTGGTAGAAGAGGTAAAGGAGACAGGTGAACAAAAAGGTAAGGACTTAGATTCCTCTACTCCAGGAAAGGAGGTCCATGATCAAGCAAACATCTCTCCTTCGATTTCCCCTACAGACTCCAGATTCAAAGAAAAAGAAAGAGTACAAGAGAAGATCAGTCAAGAAGCAAAAGAAAAAGAAGATGACAGTAGAAAGGCTATAGAAGGAGAGAAAACCCCAATAGAGAAGGCCACAGATGATAGTGTTAAGGCTGCAGAAGGAGAGAAAATTCTGTCTCCGGCAAGAGACACAACAGAAGCAGTCAAACAGTTCTTAACCAAAGAGATGATGGATGAACTGGAATTGCTTCAAGGTCCATTCAATTTTGATTCCCTCTCTCCTATCCAAACCATGAAACTAGCTTCCTTCACTCAAGCAAAGGCAAAAGAAAAAATGTTGAAGTCTCACATGGAAGACTATGAGCTCATAGAAACTGCATCCGGTGTATTGGAAAAGATCGTGCCATTCTTCCAAAAGGATCCCATAGCCTCCACATCCGGTAATCTAAAGTCTCTTGTAAATTCTATTAATACACATTTTGACTCTTTGGAGAAAGCAACAGAAGAGAAAGTTAGGAAAGAATTTTTGGATAAGAGATTCCTTGAAGTACAGGGTCTAATCTCAAATGACAGGAGAGTTATGGATATTGGGATAAAGAGTTTAGAAAATGCTCTCAAAGATGGCGGAAATATTTATAAATTTTGTTTATCCTGGCCCAAAGTGACCAAAGATGTTGATAAGAAAGTAAAAGAGCAAGAAGATAAACTACTAAGTTTGTCTCAAAGTTTTGATCCTCTCTCATCTCCCGTGATCAATCAAGAATGTCAAACTATTGCAGTCTTGAATGAAATTAAGAAACTTGAGAAGGAGAAGAAAAATAGAATAAGTAGGTTGAGTGAACTTATAGGGATCATTATCCCTAAGTTAGAGTGAGGCCCTAAGTGATGCTCAGACTACAGCCCGGACCAGTGATCTGACAGATCTAAAGAAGGCATAAGCTCTTGCATTCCTGTTGAATGGTCACATCTCAATTTTGGACAGGATCAAGCTGAGTTGGGCAATAGAACTTGTACAATTGAAAAACACTTTTACAGATATCTTAAAGTATATGTAAAGTATAAACTGGATAATATATTTATGCGATTAAGTATAGATTATTTTTGAAAATTTTGGTGTACGGACCCTAACCTTTGCCATTGATGTCAAAGGGGGAGTGAGGAACAGTGAAAAATGTGGAATCCAGCTAAGGGGGAGCTCCGGTAAAATGTACAATAGAACAGAGCATCAACCAAGGGGGAGTGTAGTATAACACTTAGTCATTTTTCACTAAGTGTTGCCATCAATGCCAAAGGGGGAGATTGTTGGCAAGAGACACTATGTGGCTTCATCGGTGTTGTCATTGATGGAAACAAAGACCATTCCACACATCCATAGGACATGGTGTATCTTTACCGAAAGTCAGATTGAAGAATACTTTGGTCTAGTAAGCAAGAACAGAGCATGCAGCAAGGTCTGATAGTTAGGTCCAGATCTCTTAGAGGAAATATCTTTGTAAAGTACAGACTTGGGGAAGTCATGAGGAATACCTTGACTAATTGATTCCAGGGATTGAGCCTCCGATGATGAAAGACTGAAGAGATATGAACATCTAAGTATTGGGGTCCAGTTTGGTAGAGTAGACATAAGAAGAACTTACCGACAGAGCTTTAAAATTATTCTAGATGAGATATTGATGGTGATCAAAGTTCTTAAGGCATCATTCATGATTGGCTAACATGTTAGATGACTTCTATAAGAATCTCCTTGATTCGCATCAATTGGTAAGCAAGGATTCAGCCAACAGACTAGAGTTTGGGAAAATATTGACTATTCCAGATGCCGACTAGAAAGAGGATGAAATCCTTTGTGCGGATATATACACTAGATAGATTTGGATGTGAAGGTGTGTGTGGTGCGAAGAAAAGTAGAAGAGCAGTATGAAGATTGTAAAATAGGTCCAGAATGTAACAGGATAGCAGCACCTAAGAGAGTAAGAATGAAGTGCAGCAGATCAGTCTATTGAGCTTAACTAGAACTAAACCTTAGCATACATGGATGCTTCTCATCAGTTCAAGTAACTAGTTTTCTTATATAAACTATTGTAGGCAGTGAGTCTCTTGTGAGCAGTGTGCTCGGGCAGTAAGCCCTAATTGGCAAGTGTCATTTTGTACTATCTTATTCTTCTAACAGAGAATACATTCTTGGGTTAATCACCCTGTGGTTTTTCCCCTAACAGGGTTTTCCACATCAAAATCATTGTGTCATGTGTATTGATGTTATTTCCTTTTCAAGGTTATGTTTGCTTATTTGATTTGATGCTACACTAATTGATAAGGAAATTCAGAAAGCTGAAATAATTAAGATAACTGATTCACCCCCCCTCTTAGTTATCAACAAGAATTTGCAAAGATAGGAAGAACAGAAAATTGAGTCTATCTCATACTGACTATGTTGAAAATGTGTTACAGTGATTCCATATGGAGAATGCAAAAATTGTCAGCACACCTTTGCCCAGTCATTTGAAATTGACTAAGGGGATGTGTCCAAAGACACAAGAGGAGGAAGAAAAAATGTCAAAGGTACCATATGCTTCATCTGTAGGGAGTTTAATGTATGCCATGGTATGCACAAGACTAGATATTGCACATGCTGTAGAATTTGTAAGTGGGTATATGAGTAATCCCAGATTGGAGCATTTCAATGCAGTAAAATGGATTCTCAGATATTTGAGAGGTACATCCAATAAACATTTATGTTTTGGGGGCTCTAATACTAATTTAACAGGCTATGTGGACTCAGATTTGGTAGGGGATATTAATACTAGGTGGGAGAACTATGAGTTGGATCTCAAGGTTGTAAAAGGTGGTTGCTTTATCCACCGCGGAGGTAGAATATGTAGCTACAACAGAGGCAAGCAAGGAGATGATATGGTTGTAATTTTTCATTGAAGAATTGGGCAAACAATAGGCTAACAGTTATTTGTTTATAGATAGCCAGAGTGCCATACATCTTGCAAAGAATTATGCCTTGCATTCAAAGACCAAACACATATAGCTAAGGTATCACTTCATCCGACCAGTGTTGGAGGATGGAAAATTAAGGAAGGAAAAGATACATACAAATGAAAATCTAGTGAATATGTTTACGAAGGTGGTGACAAGGGAGAAGCTGAGCTCCTCTTTAGCTTCAATTGGCCTTCAAGATTGAAAAAAATAGAATCAGAACAATAGAGTCTAGGATGCTTATTTCTAGTGGGAGCTATAGGGCAGTGGTGTTTGATTAGTCTCCAAGTTAGAGATGATACGGTGTTGAGTCTGATTAGTCTCCAAGTGGGAGATTATTGTTCTATGGAGCCTAATCATTCTCAGATGTTAAATTTTCCCCACTTTTGTCGACGCGGTTTGCCCCCAAAGTATTTTATAGGGGAGTATAGGTAATTACCTATTATTTTATAAAGGCATCAACAATTATTTTTCTATTTACCGCCATAAATAAAAACCTATTTTGTAACCGACATAAGCCTTCATAAAAAGGCTAAAGGGTTAGGGTTTCTATTGGGTATTGTATCTATAGTACATTGCAATGGATTTGGGTTGCATGAGATTAATGGTTGTAATTGGTTCTATTTGTTGGATAATAATATTGAACTCTCTGTTGGTGGATGTAGCCCGAGTTTAGGTGAACCACGTTAAAATTGTCTCTTGCTGTTTTATTTCTGTGTAGTTTTCATTCCTCTGTTTAATCTTTATCTGCATTTATTTGATATCTTCTGTGTGTTATCTAATATTTAGATAATTTGAAGAATACCAAGGATTCTAAGTACCCATTCATTTTTGGTACTCTCATAATCTATCTATTGTTTTACTTCTTGAGAGAGCTACCTGAAGCACAAAATGTGCTATGGCTTAGAAATATTCTAGTGGCAATTTAGATTAGAGACCATTTGTAGAGAATTGGCAGTACTGATGCTCAAAGTATAGCCATGTGGGGCTATTTCAAAGTTTTCCAAGAAAAGATGCAAGCTAGGATTAGAATCCCTAGGAAAGTTGTTGAGAAGTATGAAAATGATATCATTTTTATGGTAACCAAAGATGAGTGCTTAATGGAAGTTGTGGAACCTAGAACTGTATGGATCCCAAAAATGGGATATGAGGTTCCAGAGGACACTTTGGTTGGTTTGGCTAAACTAGTGCTCACAAAACCTCATGACACTGCTGAAGAGAAGTTTGGGACTTTCAAAGAAAAGTCTATGAAAATTCATATGGAGCAAAATAAGTCACAGTCACAGAAGAAAGCATAGAAAATAGTTGAGCAATTTGCAAAAATGGCTAGTATATCTAAGGAGCAATTACAACGGGCTAAAGCCAAGAGGAAAGATGCTAAAGAAGCCAACACTATAGAAGAACAAAAGAAGAAGACTAAAGAAAAGGATCCTACACCCAACACCTAGAAGTCAACTAGAACCTCATCTTCTATGGTTGGCACATCCAAGGCCTCGGAGCCTTTGCTAGTGCTACTATAGAGAAGAATGATGAAGCCAGTGCTTCCAAACAAACAAAGAAAAGAAGAGTCAAAAGAAAAGGGCACATAGATGTATATGTCAGTTATGGTGTTAATGACGATGAAGAGGAAGAACAAGAAGAAGAAGTAGAGAAATTGGTTTGGGAGAAAAAGGGACCACCCTCTACTAAAGAACAAACACTGGCAAGAAGGACTAAGATTGATATTTCCACCGAAGAAGAAGATATCTTAGAGAAAGAAAAGGAAGGTTTCATTTTCAAGAAGAGAGATGTCACTTCCAGAGAAGAAGGAAAGTTCTTAGGAAAGGGTAAAGGAAAAAAAAAAAAGAAGAAGAAGGATAAGAAAGGTAATGCTACTATGACTCTTGAATCCATAGTCAGTGCAGTTGCTATGCATGGAAACCTAAAGCCTACAACAGATCTATATGATGAGAGCTCTGACGATGACAAAGCTATTATTGAAGATGTTGCAATAAGGTATTTAGATATGTTCAATAAAGCTTTGATTGAAATTACTAGTTAATTTCTTGATAGTCTAGCTAGTATTTTAACTACCAAAAGAGATGAGGAAATGGCTAAAAATACAGAAATAAAAGAAATTATTTTGAAGAAGTTTTGTCCAAGTCTCTCTAGACAAGAGAAAATCAGAGTCACTCAGAGGCTAAGTAAATATTTTAGAACCAAAAGAATATTGTAGCAGTTGTCCTTGATGGCAAAAGGTTGATGACAAAGGACCATGGATGACAAAAGGACAATGAAGCATGTGGAGTCCAAAAGATTTAATGGTTATGTGTTCATAATGATTGTTTGTCATTTGAGTTGTCTTATCTTTGTGATGACAGAGAAAGGAAGAGTTTGAGGCAGTAAGGTGATGCAACAAGATGATCCAAGAATGTCATCATTCATCATCAGTCTTATGTCAAGATGCTACTCATACATGTTACATGTCAAGATGCTACTCATCATTAGAGAATTGATCTTCATGTTACTTATGTCATGTGGTGATGCTACTCATACATGTTGTTCATATCATGCATCAGATATTGGTGCTTCAAGAGTTCACAGGATCTTCACATGACCATAGGAGTTCATATACATTATGAAATGAAGTTCATGATAGTGCTAATTCATTAGGAGATGTTTAGTTGATGATGGTGTTGATGACTATGTTGAACTTCATGTGCTTTGTTGATCTTCAAAGTATGTCAATGATATAGGTGATCAGGGGTTCATGCTGTTTGATGCCAATATTGATATTATGTCATATAGAGTTGTTGATTAGGGGCTCATGCTTTGAGATTGTTGATCCATGCTTTGGTTGGTTTGATCAATCTATCATTTTGCACAAGATCTCTCATATTGCATAAACACGGAGATATTGATATGATTTACAGTATGTTATTTATGCCACAGCTGCAGAGACATCTGGTCTTATATGTTGGAGTGATTTCTCTTTAGTTAGAGACATCTAGTCTTACATTTTGGTAACCCTAAAGGTTTCCTTCTAAAACCCTAAAGCATAAAGCATAAAACATAAAGACTTGCCTTGCTCGTCATGCTTTTTGTCTTTTTATGTAGTGACTTGAAATTATAGGTTAAAATCAACTTAAGTAAAGACTTAAGGGTCTTAAGATTGTGGGGAGACCAGGCCCTCATACCTAGTCAATTGGTGGAACAGGTAACTTGAGTACCAAACGGATAATTGAGGGCTCTGATTAAGTCTTAGAAAGGTGCAAAAAAGAAAATCTAAAGATAGAATTTAAAGTGATTTTTGAATACAAATGTTTACCTTTCTAAATCAAATTTGATGGGCAATAGCTTTATAAAGCTCAAAACTATTTTTGGAAGAGTTTTTTATTAGTCATAGTGCCATGAAAATTTGGTATGAGAACTGTGTGTTGTTTTTGGGAGTTTTGGCCAATGATATGTGATGTGGAAAGATAAATCTACATGTCAATATGTAGATTGATCAGTTTTGTGAAGAAAATCTTTGTGTTTGCAGAGATTGAAGTTTGAAGATCAGTTTATGGTGTATAGAGGTTATCTTCAATGCAAGAAAGGAAATTGTAGTTTGTAAATGATTAGTTATACAAATATATTGTCGTTTGCAGAGATTGAAACAAGTTTGATTTGTTGTTGCTGACATTGTGTGTGGTTTGTGATTGAAGGAGACTTTGTTGAGTGAAAAAAAAGGAGTTATAAGGTTTTTTGATATAGAGAATCATGGTAACCCCTGAATTGTTTTTACTTGTATGTGAGGCATCTATCTGGCAGTGAGGCATCTATCTTCCAATGAGGCATCTATCATCCAGTGAGGCATATTGTGTATTAGTGAGATACTTTATTTTTTTGCTAGTGAAGCAATAAAGTGAAGGAGTTTAAGAGTGGTTTTTTATCCCTTTTAAGGGTTTTTCAACTCATCAAAACTTGTGTCATGGCTCATGATTATGTCTATCTGTATGCCCTTATGCTCTATGATTCTTTAATGTCTTGTTCATTCTTCACATCATTATTCTTGTGTATATGTGCTTAAACAAACCTTGAGGTCTCCTATATTTTGTATTTTAGTGAATTAAAAGGTGTAAGAGGTTTTTAGGGTTTATAGACCACTGATTCACCCCCCCTCTCAGTGGTCCTGTACTCCAACAAAGAAGAACCAATACTTTGATGGATGGGGACAAAAAGGTGATTAAGAAATTGATGAAAGAGATCGAAGAAATAACATTGAATGTGCTCAATGAGATCCAAGTTCCAATTGTTACAAACACTAATGGAGAGGAGAAAAATCCTGATGTGGGCACCACTGGTGTAGTTACAGATGTAGATGGTGGGAAAAATGTACAATCTTCATCACCTCCTTCAGAATTAGTGGATCAATGTGTTATCCCTCCTCCAGAAAAGTCAAAAAATAATGAAGACGTAAGAGAACCTGTTGAGGAAAGGATTGTAGAGGAAGAAGACAAGCTGAAAGATAATGAACCATTAGAACAAGTTGATAACTCATCTAGTCTAGAAATCAATGTTGAACAACAAACTCCTACTGGAGAAGAGCCTCCAGAAGTTCTTTCTACAAATACATCTTCAGATGTTTAAAGGAGAGATATTGCTGGTGAAAGCTCAACAGCTTCACCATTGGATTCAATCAGAGAATATTTAATTAAGTAGAGAGTATTACAAACTTTGTTATCCTTTGATTCATTTCTAGTGCCTTCCACTGATGGTCAAATAAACTTGGCCAGCATGTCTCCCTTGCAAAATTTCAAATTGGGAACAATATTTCAGGCCACAGCTCAAGAAGAAATACTGAAATCACATATCGAGGACAATGAGTTGATAGAGGAAGATGTAACAATTTTTGAGAAAATTTTGCCAAATGTTGAGAGAGATGCTTCACTGACTCCCACATTGCAAATGAAGAAACTCATGGAGTCTGTAAATAGTAAGTTTGAGTCTTTTGAGCTTGCGGCAGAAAAGAAAGCTAGAGAAGAATTTGATAGCAAGAGGTTAGTAGAGCTTAATGACAAGTGCTCTAAGGTACAAATTTTGTTATACAATAGAATTGAGTATGTTAAAACAATAATTAATGATGCAAATACTTTATATCAATTTTTCTTAACCTAACCCATTATTACAAAGGATATAAAGGACAAGACAGAGAATATTGAGAATCAACTTCTAATGCTTTCCAACACTTATGACCCTTGGAAAGATTCAAGTGGAGATCTCAGAGTTGAGATAGTAAAGGCTCATGTAACTATAAAGCAATTATGAAATCAAAAGGAGTCTATAAATGACTACACAAGCCAACTGAGAGAAATTGTGAGCTTCAAGATAGCTACCATGATGGGTCTGATCAATGAAGCTGATAAGGTTAGGAAAGTGATAGATGCTCTTGATACGGTAGGTAAGGCAGAAGATATGTTATCCCAGATTAATGGGCATATACAATTTTTGAAGTATGCTAAGGCTAGATGGGATTCAGGTGTAGCTTAGTAAAATATTATCTACAAATAAATCTTGCCTAAACCTTAGTAAGTCTTGATTTCTCATGTACATATGGGGAAGGTTATAAGTTATCCTTTTGAAATTTTTGTGTATATACAGAGATCAGTTATTTAGGGGGAGCAATTTTTAGTTTGTATATATTTATGCTCTCTAGAAAAATAGAGATCTGGTAAAATTTCATATCATTTTCCATTGATGACAAAGGGTGAGAGAAGCAGATGTGGAAAAGGTATTTTTGATGAAGAGATGTAGGTGTGGAAAATATCTAAGGGGAATAGCTTTCAGAGATTTGGATTGATGGTTTTCACATCATCTGTTGCCATCAATGCTAAAGGGGGAGATTGTTAGACATATCAGTGTTGGTGACATTGTTGGCATACCAAGGTGAATGACACTCAAGAAGTGTTGAAGTGTTGTCATTAATGGCAACAATGTTTAGAGCAGTAAGGCTAAGTGTCAGACTATCTTCCAAGTGCACAGAGATACAGTTTTCTAGTCCACATTTCTCATAGTTTGAAGATTTTTGTCTATAGTTTTGGAATGTTATTAAGGACTGTTAGAAGCATCTAATTCTAGGATTTCATATTCCTATGTGTTTCGAAAGGTTGGCTACTTGTTGAAGAAGTTGGGCTTAACAGAGTGCAGTCTCAGGAAGTGCAAAGTTTCTAATTATTTTGGTCAGCATATCTCCACTATGACATACTTTCTTCTAAAGTTCTAAGGGGTTTTTGACATATGTTTGGACTTCCCAAATCTAAAGTTTCATAGCTTGAAGAGCTCCAGAGAGATAAATTTGTCTAAGTATCGCTACATGAACAAACATTGTTTGACTGTGATAGAGATTGAGTTCCAATACTCTGCATTTCACTGCATGGAAATATTTTTTCTTTGTGGTTTTGAGGATATGATTGTAGATGACTAAAGGTGGTTAGTTCCAAGTTTGAGGTGATTTGAAGTTTAGGTTGTTGAATTGTGCTCTAACAATTAGTGAGCATCTATGTTATTCAGCTCATGCAAGCCGACCTAAAGAAGTTTATGTGTGTGGTACATTCCAAAGATTGTGATGTTATCTAAGGTGTTTCTATAGTTCAAGCTGACCTAGGAGAATATGTTTATGCTTTAGTTCAGTCTGCATTGGATTTTGAGGATGACCCATGCTATTCTACACACTAGACTCAAGCAAGCTGACTTGTTTGGTGTTGTAAGTAAAGCAGTTCTAAAGGGAAGGTAAAAATGATGTATTGAGTTAGGTGAGATCTATTTTAGGACCATCCCAACCTATTTTCAAGTTTAAATCTTGGTGCAAAGCTTATGGGAGAAGTTTAAGGATTTGATCATGTGCTACATCTCTTTGGGACAACCTAGTTGGTGAATGTAAATGAAACAAATATATATAGAGATTTGTTTTGATGCCTTGACTATGGGTGTGAAAAATAATGTAGTAATGTGTAAATAAATGATGTATGTGATGCAACAAGCCTACAAATGCAAATTGAGAAAGAATAGAATAGACAAAGTAATTATGTAGCAGAGTAGTGTTGTAATTCAGATCAGTAGAAGAAGGCTTTGAATGTGCCTCATTGGAATTGTATTCCATGCATATGAAGATGCAATTGTAACAGTTCTACTTTGGCAGTCAGCCACCTTTCTTCTCTTTCTTTCTTTCTCAATGGATAGTGAGTCCACCTGCAGTGAACATTTTTGTAGTACCTTAACCAGTTATAATATATTGTGAGCTAATCATCACCGTGGTTTTTCCCTTTTTGGGTTTTCCACATAAAAATCATGGTGTTCATGTGTTATGGTTTGTGGTTGTATGTTTCATGATTAATTTGTTTTAATGATTATTAAATTTGGAAAGTGGATTGGATGTTTAATCTATGAATGATTTAAAAGAATACTGATTCACCCCCCCTCTCAGTATTTCGAGTGTTCAACACTCGGCTTATCTATGTCAGTATTGGGCACCCATTATTTAGGGCATTGAGTAGGGTACTATTTTTTCATGGGGTCCAGACATTCTCGTGATGCTTTACAGAGACTTCTATCATATTTCTTGGCATGGGCCTCTTGCATTTAGCCACTCCTCTTTGATCATGACCTAGATCTTTGGTCTTATCAAGCCATATTAAAAGGAGATTTCTTTTCCTGATTGTAGACTATCGAGAGCCACGAGATGGGCTTGTGTGGGCCACTTTGATACTTCTTTGCATGTTGTGGCCACCCTCACTAATGTAGATATGATTGTTAACCCTTATGTGGATATGAAAGGTGTATGGTCTCATGACAGGTAGACTAGAGATTACTGCCATAGCATATCAAAGGTTTTAAACCGTAATGGTCTCTCTAAGGCTCATCGCATTGAGTGCATTCTATAGTAGTCTGGTGATGACTTTCCTGAGGACTTGCTCCTAGTTCCTACATGTTATTGATCTGTCCAGGAGATGGGTGAGGTTGGATAGAGGCATGTCATTTGGACTCCTTTGACTACCATGGTTTTGATTACCAAAACGTCTAGGACCTCGAGTGGTGGACAGAGGGGAGGGAGAGGAGCTCCTTCCTGAGGACTTATTATCATTGATGACTTAGATTCTACAGATGAGGACTACATCCCAAATGGAGATGATTTGTCAGATGATGAAATAACAGGTGATGCATAGGAGGTTGATTCTGATGAGGGGGAGATACCAAAGGGCTCTTCTTTAGGGCCTAAGCCTCCTCATTCTAGTGAGGCGATGCGACACTTTGATCCCTCCTAGTAGCCTAGAGATCCTCATAAGTCTACTTTTGTTTTCTAATTTCACATTGTCCTTCTTTACTTAATTTTTATGAATCATAACTTCTTTTATCTTTTCTTTTTAGGTAGCATCAAGGAGTGGAGGGGTTTTGGTTTTGAGGTTAATGTTCATTTGATGATTCCCTTTACTAACTTAACATGAGAGAGGCTTCTAGTTGATCCTAGTGTGTCTCCTAGAGTTGGCTGATACACTGAAGTTTTTTCTCTAGCCTACCATGGGTGCTAGGAGAGTGCTTCGTTGAGGTCAGAGGTTCTCATCCTTAGGGGTGAGAATGTTGTTCTTTTCAAGATGGCTTGCCTTTGGATTCAATATCCAGAGTCTAGCACTACAGGTCCTTCCCACTCTCAAACTCAGAGCAGGATTTCTCGTTCTCACAGATCTCATGGAAACACTAGTGTCATTCAAAGGTAGAGGAGTAGGAGTCCTAATGGTTATGTTGGAGGGAATCATCCCTGAGGCTATTTGTCTACTTATTTTGAAACCATGTCCCCTTGCATTGGGAGCCTTACTTTCCTTTGAGAGAATCTTGTCCTAGCTCTCACACTCTTGTAAAACTTGATCTTTTGATATATATGAAAAGTTGTCTCCTTATGGTTGTTTGGTTATGGTATGAATACTCATCTCTTGTGTACTTCAGAAGTTTTATAACTCTTTGATTATGTTTAGACCCTCAACTATAAGAATTCAAGTATGATAATGATGACATGTTTTTATCTCTTTATTTGCAATATATATATATATATATATTAAATGTAGGGGATGATATGCAATTGCAAGAACACAAGCGATGCTGAAATAAAAATTCTACTTCTATGGAATGCCATGAGTTATGACATTGACTCTTATTGCCTTGGAACTCTTTTTCTGATTTTGGTAGGAATGCATTATGGAACAAACAATATGATTGCTCTTTAATATGATTTTCAATAAAGGGGATTGTAGGTTATCCTAGTATAAGAGACCTATTCAATTTTGCAAGAAAGGGATTTAGAACTCAAGTAGGGAGTGGGAAGGAGATGAAGGGCTTCTAAATTTTAGGCTTTGTTAAAGGATAAAGACTGATCCTTATCTAGATAAGATAATTTGACAATCTTTAAACTTAGACAAGTAACAAATTTTATTGATATTCGTTAGACTTAGATCTAAGATGGAGCAAGATTGACCCAGGGTAAAGGAAAAGATGGGAAATAACAAGGGTCGCTAGATAGAAAATGATCCTAAGGATTACTGGACTCTTGGATTTGCTCAGCTAGTGCATGTGTGTGCTTTGTACCTTTCTCTTTTATTTTCTCTGATAGATTATCATAGTTGATGCTTCGAGCTTAGACTGATCTCCACCCAAGGGTATGAACATTCAGAAATCTTCTCTCTATCACTATTTTTTTTGTAACTCTCTTTTTTTATACTTTTTCTCTTTTTTTTGTATTTTCTAGAATACTTTCTCATTAAGGTGTCTCAACCTTTGCAAGTTCCTAATGTTGTATTTATTTTGTCGGCACCTTGCGTACATGCAGCCGAATAAATTTTGGTGACTTTGTCAACCGCAGTTTCCCCCTTGAATCATTAACAGGGGTTTGGGGGCAGCGCCCCCAAGACGGGGTCAAATGACTTTTATATAATGACAAGTGTCAGTGAGTATCTTTGCATGAGAGAAAGGCATCTTTGGGTAGTCAAGGGAGGTTATGACATGTTGTAAGAGGAATATGCTATTTTTAGTCAGTGTATGATAGTTTCTCTTACAATTGTAAGTGATGTTAGTTATGATGGATTCTATGATAGCTGTAAGGTGCGTAAGAGCATCTATCATAGCCTATCTTGGGACAAGGTGCCCACATTGGGATGGTGTGTTGTGACAAGTGTCAAATCCATGTTGTGATGTTGGACAAGTGTCCTTAGGCATGGGTTTTGGGGTATGAGTCCAAGATGGACGCCTATCTCTAGAAGGTTCCATATTTGCCTTGTAAACTCTATAAAAATAGGTGCTATTGACAGGTACTATTATGCTGCCAGAATATCTCTAGAATCGACATTTGAAGACTCCTAAAATAGCATTGGCTCTGAAACTGTATTGTAATCTGTTATTGTTTACTGTAATACATTTGAGCTATGTTTTGGAGTGTGGGGTTTTTCACCTGAAAGGGTTTTCCCCACGTATATCTTGTCTCTCTCTTCTATCTACATTCTATGTGTATGTGTATTATTGCAATATCTTTGTTGTTGTGTTAACATCATTGTAAGTGGAAAGGTTAAAAAGAATTTGCATACATCTCTCCTCATTAGATTAGTGTAGGAAGCATTTTCCGCACACTTAGCTTCCTTTCAATATCACAATTGATGCTTTGAGCTTAGATTGATCTCCACCCAAGGGTATGAAATTTCAAAAAATTTCTCTCTATCAGTATTTTTTTTGTAACTCTCTTTTTTATAGTTTTTCTCTTTTTTTTTGTATTTTCTGGAATAGCTTACTCGATTTTCTCATTTTTTTTGGATTTTTGACTTTTATGAAAATGAATGCTTTTGAGCTTTGGATATACAATAATTTCTCACCTTTCTCATCACTCTTATTTTTTCCACTCATTTTTTTATTCACTCATATTTTAGATTACTTCCTTTAGAGTTTTGATTCTCCTAACATTTTTGGCCAGGGAAGATAAGGGGTTGAGTACCACTAAAAGTTTTCATAATCCAGTTGGACTTCTCTTCTACTAGGGAAGAATTGGGAAGGTCTACTTGCAAGTTTCCTTTGGAAACTATAGGCTTGAATGCTAACTTTTCTTACACTCAACACTTTGAATCATTAAGATTGGGATCAATGTAAAGCTAAGAGCTAGGATTTCATTAGAATCACTAAGAATGAAGGGGGGAAATGGTGATTGTGAAAATAGAGAATCTCAGGACCTAAAAGGATTACTTATACCTAGGTAACCTTAGAGTCCTTACTGAAATGAAAACAATATAAGAGTAGGTCATTCACTATAATGCAAGATGGACAAAATGAAACTGAAATGCAAAAAACAAAATTCTTTTTGGTATTTTTGATTTTGTAATTTTTTTGTATTTTTGGAATATCTGATTTTTTGTTTTTTTATGTTTTATGATTTTTATGATTTTTAGTCATAGTATTTCTTGAGGTGAAAGGCATTGACTATTTCCCCAAATTCCTCACCCTCCATTGTACATAAGAGATAGGCACCATTTTTGACATCTTCTTTAACTATATAGGGACCTTTCCAATCCCTAGTGAATTTTCTCTTTCGTCTTTTTTTCTTGTTTTTCATGCTACCTCTTCTTGCAACAAGTTTGATAGAACACAAGGATATACTGAGAGGGGGGGAGAATCAGTATATATCAAAACTTATTCAAATTAAACTTTGTCATCCAAAACTTCTAACTACCTTAATCAAGAGATCAGAAAATTAAACCAGTTAAATCAAAACACATAAGCACACCACCACAACACTAGATTTACATGGAAAACTCATGAAGGGGAAAGCCACAATGAGAAAGATGCTTGGATCTACTGTCCAAATCTAGACTCACAAGTAAAAACAAGGTTACAATATTATTTATGGGTTACAAACCAAAGGAAGCTGTAAATCCCTAAAATATAATACAATAGCACTTATAGAATGAGGCTACAACCTTTGATTAGATCTCACTAAACAAAACATCTCTTTAACATCCGCACACTTCACTTTGTCACAAAACTTCACTTTCTTTGCACAACAAATACTGCTACCTTTAACACACCTTCACAAACATACTTATTCATTCACACATCTTCACACATTCTCACACACTCTTAGTTTTCACCTCAAACAAGATCTTTCATTTATACCTTCCATAAATTACAAAATCTTTCTCCCACGTCGGCAAAGATGAAATGTGTATACATGAAACATGCATGGCCACATTTAGTGTTGGAAATTAAGGTGTCTCAACCTTGGTAATTTCTTGAATTTATTATTTGTAATGTATTTAGCCTATGTTGTAATTTTGTTGCACATCCTATTTTGTCATTTAGTGTGAAGTGGCACAGTGAGTTGTCACTCCACTTGTAAGATGACTAGGATGGTCAACTCACTCCGTGTGGAGATAGGTGTCCCCTTTGTGTGGTAGAGGTTTTTTTTCATGTGTGGGCATTTTGACTAGTGTGTAAGTGAATCTTGACCAAAACAGTTATGACAGATTCCTATGACAGAATATATGACGCGTAAGAGTGAAAAATGGAATGTTCTATGACAAGTGAAGACATGTGTCACAAGGCATCTTGCAAGAAGGCATCTTTGGGCACCCCAAGGAGGGATATGACATGTTGTAAGAGAATATGCTACTTTTAGCCTGTGTATGATAGATTCTCTTACAACTGTAAGATATGATAGTTATGACAGTTTCTATGACAGTTGTAAGAGTATCTGTCATAGCCCAACTTGGGAATAGGCAACTTATTTGGGATGGGGTGATATGACAAGTGTCATGAACACCTTCCAGTCTTGGAAAAGTGTCCCTAGGCATTGATTTTGAGCCATGAGGCCATGTTGGACGCCCATCTCAAGATAGGCTAATTTTTTCCTTGTAACTTTTTTATAAACACGTGCTTTGAGAGGAGATGAAGTATGTGATTGACAAGTACTGTTATGCTACTAGATTGTCTCTAGATATGAGTGTCGAAGAATCTTGGGAGCTTGCATTGGAAGTGTATTGTAAACCATTATAGTTTTGATAATACATTGTGCAGGTTTTGGAGTGTGGGGTTTTTCACCCAATAAGGGTTTTCCCCACATTATATCTTGTCTCTCTTCTTCTGTCTTACATTCTTGTGTTGTGTATTATTACAATATCTCCATTGTTGTGTTAAACATTCTGTAATTATAAAGGTTAAAAAGAATTTGCACTCATCTCTCCTCATTAGATTAGTGTAGGAAGCGATTTCCACACACCTAGCTTCCTTTCAGTTGCTATCAGAGCTTATCACCTTTGGTCCTAGTTGTTGGATAGGGGTTTTTTGAGATAATCTTAGGTTTAGTGGGAGCTCTGTATAGAGTATTCTATAATCTTGTTGCATAAAGGAGATGGCAAGCACATCTGGAAGATTAGAGGTGGAGAAATTCAATAACACAAATTTTGAGTTATGGAAACTTAATATTGAAGACATGCTTGTTGATCAAGACCTATGGGAAACCATATCCCATGTAAAAATAACTGCAATGGCACAAGCTGATTGGGATCTCAAAGATCAGAAGGCTAAGGGTCTCATAAGACTCAGTCTAGCTGATTATGTCTTGTTAAATATCCATGAGGAGAAGATCACGAAAGAGCTTTGGAAGAAGCTAGGAGATGGTTATTAGGCCAAATCCCTGGTGAACAAGCTTTTTTTTAGAAAGAAATTGTGTTCTCTAAGGATGGAGGATGGAGGTTCTATTGCAGATCACCTGAATGCTTTCAACATGTTAGTTACGCAATTGACATCCATTGGTGTGAAGATGGAGGAGGAGGATTGTTGTATGACCTTGCTTTGTTCTTTGCCAGACTTGTGGGATCATCTTGTTATGGCTATTGGGAGCACCACATCCACTTTCAAAATGGATGAAGTGGTATCTTCACTATTATCTAAAGAGATGTGGAGAAAGTCTTTTGAGGCAACCAAAGATGCTCTTGCGGTTCATGGAAGACCCAAGGAGAAAGGGAAAAGGGACAATAAAGCTGAGAAAGGTAGATTCAAATCCCATGGGAGATCCAATCTCTTGGAAAGTCCAAGGCTCTCTATTGGAACTATGGCAAAACTAGACATTTCTAAAAGGAATGCAAAGATGAAAAGAAGAAGAAGAAGAATGGCCTAGATTCTAATTCTGACAAGTCACAAGATGATGGTGATGCCTTCATCGCAGTCCTAGCTACCCATGCATTTGATGATGTGTGGTTGATTGATTCTAGTGCATCATTCCACATGACCTCGCATCAAAGCTAGTTCATGAAGTATGAAAAGTTTGATGGTGGAAGAGTGTACCTGGGTGATGATTCTCATTTGAAGATTATTGGTCATAGAAGAGTCTCAATCTGATTCCTTGATGGACAAGTGAAGGGGATCACTGGGGTTATGCACATCTCAGGCTTGGCATGGAACCTAGTTTCTATAAGTATGTTGAATGATGTAGGTGTGCAAGTTGTCTTTTCGAAGGATTGATGCAAGATGACTAGAGGATCTATGGTGCTTGTGAAGGGTACTCAGAGAGGTACTCTATTTTAGCTAGAGGCATGCACTTCATAGTGCAATAGTTCTTCTGACTTGAAGAATAGAGCTGTAATCACTTCATCCCCACCATCTGAACAAGTAGTGAGGAAATCTATTGTAACAAATTCTGATGGTAGTGCACCTTGTGTACCCAAGGGTGCTCATGCTTTGGAAGTTAAGTTTCCTGCTAAAAAGACAATGTTATGGCATATGAAATTTGGCCACATTAGTGAGAAGGGTCTTGGAACCCTAAAAATAAAAACTTCATTGAGGGGTTAAATGATTGTAATCTCAAGTTCAACTTTTGTGAACATTGTATATATGGAAAGCAAAACTGTGTTCAGTTTTACTCTAGTTCTCACAAGTCTTCTGGTGTGTTGGACCTTATTCATTCTGATGTGTTTGGTCCTATTAGTGTTCCTTCAATTTCCAAATCTGTTGTATCTTTCATAGATGATTACAGTAGAAGAACATGGATTTATTTTCTCAGAAGCAAGACTAAAGTCTTTATTTGGTTCAAAGAGTTTAAATCTTTTGTTGAGAATCAAACTAGTAAAAAGATTAAGTGTTTGAGAACTGATAATGGTTGTGAGTTTTGTTTGGCAGAGTTTAATAAGTTCTATAAAGAGCAAGGGATTGAAAGACATAAGACAAATCCATACACCCCGTAGCAAAATGGAGTTGCAGAGAGGATGAATAGGACACTGATGGAGAGGGCTAGGAGTATGCTTAGTGGAGCAAGCCTCAAACAAAATTTTTGGGCTAAAGCTGTAGCCACTACTTTCTACTTGGTAAACAGGTCTCCTGCATCAGCTCTTGTTGGTAAGACACCTATGGAGGTGCGGTCTCGTAAGAAGCCTTCAGTTAGACATCTTCATATTTTTGGTTGTGAGGCATATGCACATGTTCCTAGGGAGAAATGATCTAAATTGGAGAACAAGGCTGTTAAGTGTATTTTCATTGGCTATGGTGTCGGTGTGAAAGGATACAAGCTTTGGGATCCTGTGGCTGAAAAAGTCTTGTATAGCATAAGTGTTATTTTTAGAGAGCTAACACCTTCTCCTGTTGTTTTATAGCCATAAGAAATAGAAAAGAAAGAGGATGTAGTTTAGTTTCCTTCTACCCATGAGAAGATTGAACTGACAGAACCTATGAGACCTAATGATGAGGAGAGCTCTAGCAGCTCTAAAAGTTTAGAAAAAGAAGCAGAACCTCAACCTCAACCATTGAGGAGGTCTACACGAACAAGGAAGCAACCTGATAGGTTTGGTTATTCATTGCTTGATTCTAGTTGTGCTTTTGCCTTGCTTACTAACATTGATGAGCCTAGAACTATGACTGAGGCTATGGGCATGAAAGATGTAGGTTCCTGGAAGGAGGCCATGGAAGATGAGATGACTTCTTTGGAGAAGAATAAAACATGGGACTTGGTGCCTTTGCCTAAAGGGTAGAAACTTGTTGGATGCAAATGGGTGTTCAAGAAGAAATTTGATGTAGATGGCAGTGTTGAAAAGTACAAGGCCAGACTAGTTGTGAAGGGGTATTCACAAGTGGAGGGAATTGATTATGGTGAAATTTTCTCTCCCGTTGCAAAGTTGACATCTATTCAGTTCCTATTATCTCTTGTAGTAGCTTATGACTTAGAGGTGGAGCAGATGGATGTGAAGACAACATTCCTTCATGGTGATTTGGAGGAAGAGATTTACATGTCACAGCTAGAGCATTACATAGAGAAACGTAAAGAAAATTTGGTTTTCAAGTTGAAAAAGTCTTTGTATGGTTTGAAGCAGTATCCTAGGATGTGGTACTTGAAGTTTGATACCTTTTTGTTGTCAGTTAGATTTCTGAGATCAAAATCAGATCATTGTGTGTATTATAAATTTAACAATGATTGCATTCTCATTATTGCATTGTATGTTGATGATATGTTGTTAATTGGGAATGGTAAAAATATGATTTCTGATATGAAGTCTCAATTGTCAGTACAGTTTGAGATGAAAAATCTAGGGGCAGCTAGGTACATTCTACGAATGGAAATTAGAAGAGACAGAGCTAATAGAAAACTTTGGTTAAGCTAGAGTAAGTACGTGAAGACTATGTTGGATAGGTTCAGCATGGCAGAATGTAGACCATTATGTGTTCCCATTTCTTTAGGGACAAAGTTGTCTGTTAATGATTGTAGACACCCAAATTTGTCCATGTCTTGCAACACCTAGTCAAAAACATCACTTAGACATCATGTAACATTTTTTCCTAATCACACTCTTAATCCCACTAATCCATTAGCCAATTAATTAAATAAATTTTATTTATTTAATGAATTTCTCTCCCATATCCCAACTAATTCAAATATTTTATTTGAATTAAGTCCTCACCTTTCATCATAAGCTGACATGTGTGCATCTTTTATTTAAATCATGTGTGGTAGTACAAGTTTCATTTAAAATCCTTCACATGTACAACTAATGGGACCTAATTTTAGTATTTGTGTACACAATCACACATGAGCCTTATCTTCCCTTGTACACTTGTCACATGACTACAACTTCCTTGAAGAGTGGGAATAACTAATCAATCCTAGCCATCCACATCAATCATTTAACATTTTAATCTCAACCATCCATTTGAACAAAGCCTTTCCTATAAATCAACTCCCTCATAAGCCATTAGCATGCATTGAGCCTCAAGTACCCTTATTATGCCAAATTTGTAGGAGGTATTGAATTGGAGTATCCTTATGCTGTCGAAATATCTTTAGAGCCTTTGCATCTATCATCATCATCTTCCATCTATCCATCTTCCATCTATCATCTTAATCCTATGCAAATGTTATGTTGCCAAATTGTGAGCAACCAACATATCAAATCAATCAAACAATTCATCTTACATCTTTGAGGTATTGAATGATTTGGGTTTAGGTTATGCATTTCATTGTTTGATCATTTCTATTTACAAATCCAAATTTTTTGATATACATTTTGGTACACCCAGTGGGACTCACGTCCTTGATTAACTTTGATGTTTGAAGTTGTATTTATGAAGATCAGACTATTCAAGTGCTTATGGCAAGTTCTAGTCTCTTCTGAGCAAAAAACTATTGTTGTCTACATTTTTGCGTTGCTTCTGCGCTGAAATATGCCCCTGTAGTATTTTCTAGGTCAGTTTTATACTAACAGTGATCGCTTTCTGTTTGTTTTGCATCAGTTTTATCCTAACAGTGGTCACTTTTGCATTTAATTGAATCACTTTTGATCCAACAGTGATCTCTTTTAGCTAATCACGTCACCTTTTGTAGAACTAGGGTTTTCGATGTATACTGTTTCTTTTGTAGATCCAGGTTGCTTATAAGCCGAAACCAACCGCTTTATGCTTTTTCACATCACTTCTGAGCCTAAACAATTTGCATCTAGCACTTTTTGCATCGCTTGTGATCTATAAGATTTCACCTGTGATAGAAACAGAGATCGCTTCTGACGGATAGTGCAACATCTTATCGATTTGTCCAAGAAAAGGAGGTTATCAAACTACTAACATATCTTGCAACTCTGATCGGTCCAAGACTTGTGGTTTTTCACTAAATTAGGAATATTTGGACTTGGTGCTTAAAATGAATCATTGCTTGCTCCGTGTTTGATTTATCTTTTTTGATTGCTTGCATGTGATTGATTGTAACCCAAATTTAATAACAAAAGTATCCTCTCCCCTTGCCTATCAAATGGATCTTGGGTGTATGAGAACTTGTTATTATCTTTAGAGGGCCTGCCTTCCTGGTGTGAGAAGGGATACGACCCAAGTGGTAATGGGCTAAAGCCAAGTCCTTTCGAACCGCTATATAAGAAAAGTGTTTGTGTCAAAAGACAAAAACAACGAGTGTTGTGTTATACCAATAGCCAACCTCCCCAAAAACCCTCCAAGGCATAACCCTTGTAGTCTGGAAGACTTCATAATGGAGAGTAGCACTACCGCATGTATAGCCACTTGAACGGATACCTTTATTAGCAACTTTGTGTAGTAGCCAAAAACCCTCTATTTGTTGATGCAAAAGGTGGGACCCTTGAAGCGGCTCTGATTCACGTGGTTCTTAGAAGAGATAGTAGGGACAATCCTAAGGTTTGGTGAGGGATAGGCCTTTAAGGAAACCTAGATCTTGGTATGCGTGAGAAGTGTGTACTGTGGAGGGGAGCCGATGCTACAAAGATACTGAAGCTATCTGCTTTGAATAAGCACGGCCAGGGGATTCAACAAATACAGTCATTTCCTAGCCTAGGTTGTACAAGTTTGTGATTGTTGTGAGTGTGAGTGACTGTAATTACTATTTTCTTATCAAAAATCACAAATCAGACATCTTTCCTGATAGACACAGTCACTTTTAAGCCTAAACTACCTACATGCAGACAACATAATCGCTTTTAAACCACAATTAGTCACTTTTTGCCTGAACTGAATCACTTTTGAATAGCAATTAACCACTTTTTGCATAAACAAAGTCACATATAAACAACAGTCAGTCACCTCTTATCTGAATCAGGTCACCTTTAAACAATAGTCTGTCACCTTTGGCATAAACCAAGTCACTTCCAATCAATAGTAAATCACTTTTGAGCCAACAGTTATCACCTATGAACAATTGGATCACCTCTGGTTAACACTATAACCTACTGACAGAATTTAAACCAGTCAACATTTGAGCTATCACCAGTCACCTTTAGCCTTTTCTGAGTTGCATATGAGCTATCACTTGTTGCCTGTGGTCTAATACTAGAAACTCTTAGTGACTCAGTCGAATTAGCCACAAATCCAACTTGCTCAACTTCAGCATTAGCTTTCAGACCTGTCTCTAACTATTAGCAGATACTTGGACTTTGTCTCCTATTTTGAGCATATCCATCAATCGCATTTCATGAGCTTTTTATCTTTTTGATATCCCAAATCAGAAAAACAAACATCAAACCAATCATTTTGATCCATCAACAAAACATCAACTTTAGCTTTAGCAAACATCAGCAACATAGCAACCTTTAACAAACAACTTTTCCCTTGAGTGTGTGAGCTATTCTCTAGGGAAAACCAGCCAACAACAAATCAACAAAGTAACCAAACCAAGCACAACAAATCAACAAAGAAACCAAACCAAGCAAACCAACCAACCAACCAACCAATCAGCAAACCATCATCTTTTGGGTCTCAAAACTTTGACAAGCTTAACTTCAATTTTTAACATCAACATCATGCCTCAAACTAGGAGTCAATATAGAGCTGAAATGGAAGCCAAATATAGAGTTGAAATGGAAGCCAAATTACAAGCTGAGATGTAACAACTTAGATCGACACCTCTTAAGGACACAATTCAATTCACGATTGGTATGCCTCTTCATATATTTACACCTCATGGGTATACCGTTGGAGAGTCATCTTCACAACAAGTGCAACCTCCAACAACTTTCGAGACTTTTGAAGAACAATCCCAAGAAGACTTATCAAAATTGTAGGAAACCCATGTGTGGGATCAAGTTGAGAGACTTGTTCTATCTGAGCCTAATCACTACTTGTAACTTGCTCGCATGGGCACTAAATTACCAAGATATTTTGACATATTCGCTATTAGAGAATATGATCCAAACACTCCCGCTATTGTTGCAAAGGGACCATCCAATATAGTCACACCATCCCCCACCATATCACAAGTTCTATCTTCCACCACATCTCTTTCATTGTCTATTGTTACTTCATTTGATCTACTATGCTCGAAGCACACTTTAGAACCTTTGATCATACCAACTAATGTGCTCCCTCTCAAGTCACAAAATCTGAACGTTCCACCTTTCCATGTTCCTCAACATACACCTCCTCCTACCATGACCATTTCCATGCCTCAAGTAACACAAGTTGTCCATGTGGCCCAAGCGCAAATGCTCCAAACATCACAAGCTATCCCCATATCCCATAGTGTGCAAGCCTCCCAAACTATACCAATAACACCAATATCCAAGTTTCATGACCATCACAACCTACCATATCCCATATGAATACCATATCCCATATACCAACTGCTAATACGCTTTCCACCATCCACTATACCATATAATCCTAGTGTTAGTCTTATTGATATGAGTAACCCTCCTATCATTTCTCAAGCCAATCCTAGCTCTACGATCACTTATGTTCAGAAACTTGCATCCATTCCATCACATTCTTCCAATCCTTCACACACAATCAATCCATCTTATGCTACCCAAGGCTTGCCTATTATTACCCAACCCATGACACATATCAATCCCCATGTCATCTAAAATACAAACCCAAGTTTCCATCCTTCTCTCGCATCTACCAATCCTTCCATCACTTACCATGCTACAAATCCAAATCCAACCTCCCAACCATTAACTAGTGTCAATCCATCTTCCACTTCATATGTGATGCAAAATCTTGGTGCCCATTCATCACAATATACCCAACCACTGCTTGTGCCTCAAGGACAACAATCCTCAACCACATATGTGTCATATCCCAATCCTTTGACATACATTGTGAGCACACAACCTCAACAAATAGTTATGGCTTCATATATCCCCCAACAACAACCTCAATATACACCATACCACATTTCACCCCCTTTGTAACAACAACAATTATCTTCAACGGATGTTCAACAAATGATCAACCAAGTGGTAGGACAAGGCAAGAAGACATTTTCTCTAGACAACATATGCGCTTATCCTTTTGACAAGTCACTTTGAAATTCCACAATTTGACAATTACAAAGGAAAAGGAAATCCAGAAGACCACCTTAGAGCATTCTTTGTGGCATGTCTCGATGTTGCTTATGATGATACATATCTTTTGAGACTATTTCCTTGAAGCTTAGCAGGACAAGCTCTTGAATGGTTCTCCCATTTAGCCCCAAGAATTAAGTCTTTTTCGGAGTTAGCTAATAAGTTTCGATCACACTTCGTGTTTAACATTGACCATGAGATAAACATGAATGACCTTGTCAACAATAAACAACGCAATGGTGAGGCCTTTTCTTCATTCACTCAATGATGGCATAATATGGCTAGCAAATTATCATGGGAAATACCTGAGAAGAAACAACTCGATATCTTTGTTCAAAATCTTCATCCCGAGCTTTCATTCTAATTACAATTGTAAAGTGCTAGCACCTTTGATGAACTTGTTTCCAAAGGAACCATCATTGAACGAGCTTTAATTTCTAAAGGAAATATCAAGATCTTTCGCGATAACAAAGACTATCCTCAAAACTCCAACAATAAGTCTCTCTTTTGGAACAAAAATAAGAATGTTGTCAATGATGGTGTTGTAGATGGAAAGAACATCCAAACTATGAAAGCTCCCATCAACATCTAAGCTGCTTCCACAACAACGCAACCTTTTCAGCGAATGCGACAATGCCAAACTTCCAATCCACGTTGATAATTTACACCATTAGCGGAACCTATGGAAGTTATCTTTCAAAAGCTTCTCCAAGTGGGTGATATTATCTTACCAGATTCACCACCCAATGGGGAACCACTCTTCAAAGCTCCTTGGTACAAAGAAAATGAGTATTGTGATTTCCATAGAGTCAAAGGACACAAAACAAATGGTTGTATGCGCTTAAAACATGTCATCCAAGATTGCATCAATCAAGGTTTAATCAAAGTTACACCTTCAACAACTCAACCTGCACAACAATCAACATCAAACTATGATCTAGAGACTTTCAAGAATCCACTTCCATCTCATGACAAAACAAGTAACCCTCATTCTGGAAATGCCATTCAATATACCTATGAATCATCTACCATTGGCCGTATTGACCATGCTCGCATTTCTACCATTACTATCCAAGGTAAAGTACCTGATTGCATTGTAACCACTCATAGAGGTTGAGTCACTATTCAAGGAGCACCTGTTCATCCTCCTCGACCATTCTCTAACTATAATATCTTGGATCACCTTGGCAAAACACTTGCGTACATATCCATTCTTGAGTTGCTTCGCATATCCCCTACTCACAAAGTTATCCTTGACAAAGCTTTACAAGAATCTTTGGTGCCCAACGATATTGATATCTCACAATTCCAATCTATGGTCGCTAGTATTGTAGCCCCTTGTCATTTAACCTTTTCTGACAAAGATCTTCAGCCCTCCATCCATCCTTCCCACAACTAAGCCCTCCACATTGAAGTGTTTGTTAAACAACGCCGTATCAAACGAATCTTGGTAGATGGTGAAGTTGGTCTTAATATATGTTCTTTGAAATTAATAAAACAACTGGGATATTTTGAGAAAGATGTTGACACTTCCAAGGTTATTACTATCAGAGCTTATGATGATGCCGAGAGAGATACTAAAGGAATTATTTTCTTTCCTATCCAAGTTGGCCTGATCACCACAGAAACCCATTGTCAGGTTCTTGATATTGACCTTCCTTATAACATCATCCTTGGTCATCCATGGATACATGCCCTCAAGACAATTCCTTCCACATACTATCAATGTCTTAAATTCCCACACAGTGGTGTTGAAGTTACTATCCAAGTTGATCCCAATCCATTTGAATTTTGTTGTGGCTTTCAAGCTAAATATCAGAGTCCAAACTACATTCCTATCAACACTAAGGCATATCTGTCTTCAACCTATGTTGACCCCTCTGACCTACTCAAGCCATCATCTAGCAAAGCTGCTTCCAACCTCCGTATCAAGTAAACTGAACATGGTCCTGGTGAATACACATTGCAAGAGCTTTCATCCATATCCATTTCTGATACAAAAGATGGATCTTCTTTGGTAAGAGACACTTCTAACTCCGATACCATCGATGACTCCCCCTTCATATCACCAACCTTTTTCTGGGATCCTCCATCTTCATGCTTTCCACAACCCCTTCATCTCCATCTAATGATGAACTCAAGTCTAGTTCTCCAAGTATTCCTAGTCCTAGTATCAAACGTTGGCCTCCTCAAGCTAAAGATGTTGGTAAATCCTCCATTCATCCCAAGTCCACAATTTCCCATCAAAAACCTCATTCTAAACCTCATAAGCATGTGACCATACATCTTCCTCCATCCAATCTACCCCCATTTCTTCCAACTCCTAAACCCCCACCATCAATTTTATTTCCATATCCTCCACTTCCCACATCCTATAACCTGCAAAAGCATGTGACTATACATCTTCCACCATCCAATTTACCTCCACTACTTCCAACCCCTAATATCCCTTCATTTTCCTCACCTCCATTACTACCAACACCTAATTATCCCCTTATCCATCAACACCATTACATTCCTAATCGTGACCAAAAAATGCACACATTGCCTAAACATGAAGCTTCCACTCATTCCACCAACCCTGCTTCCATCAAATCCATGGGATTCAAAAATAAAAATTTGGATGCCTCTACCTCTAAAGCTAAAAATCCTATCAAGAATCCTAAAGTTTCTCATGGCTTAGGGCATCGAAGCAAAGAATCACAGCCTAATACATCTAAAAAGCTAGCTGAGCCTATAAATCCACAAGAAGAGCCTATGCCCCAAATGGTTTGGGTTCCTAAGCAAACTAGAAAGCCAACCGAATGAGGCATCCTTATCATAAACAAAAAATCCCAATCATCCCCTTCCAACCAAACATCCCATTCCATCTAAAAATCCCACAAGCAAAGCAAAAGCACTAAAAATACTAAATCTAGGTGGGTTCCTAAATCACTTCATCAACCATCCCCTAATCAAACATCTCCATTGCTTCCTACATTGACATCTCATCAAAATCTTCAATGTTTAACATGGTGTGTGCAACCGTTGGTCATGATTCCCTTCCATTCCAAAACATTCCCACATACCTTCATCTCCCCACCTTTCATCCATTATCTTACATATCTCCCCCATCACCTTCCTATGGTCCATGCTTTTGCATAAGCCTTCCCATAATCTACTATCCCCATTCATCTATCCTTGCATGAGCCTTCCATCTATCCTTGTGTGAACCTTCACTCATCCTAATCCATTATCCACCTAATCTATTTCCCTTTCATGCAAACCCTTTACCAACATCTATGAACATAATGACATGGTCCATGTGATGACATCACTCTCTAAAGGGACACTATCAACCTTCATACCACTAGACACTTGAGTCCCTCCTATCCATTACCATGGTGAAAACCTGGCAAACAGGTGCCATGTGTAATTGTCATCCCATCTAAAGAAAAAAAAGAAAAAAAAGAAAATAGTAAAGAGAAACCCCTTTGTCCAATGGTGAAAACCTGTAAACAGGCACCTTGGATAAGTACCATGATGAAAACCTAGAAAACATGCATCATGTGTAGGTTGATCTTCCATGTCACTTACACTTGGGGGCACATTGTCTCATCCAACCTATCGATTTCCAAGCTATCTATCCTATTATATCATTTTCCATCCTACCATCCTTAGCCATTACATAATCATGCCTATCCTATTGAACCCATTTATCCATCCTTCCGCCTTTTGATTTTGATGAAGACATGGGGGAAAAATTGTTGAAACATGTTTGGATACTTCTTGGCATACCTTCTTTCCAAACCAAGTCCTATCCATTGACTATTTATCCATCCCATTTAAACCAATCCATCATGTCATCCTATCATCATAAGCATCATGTAAAATCCAATCTTATCATCCCTTGGTCATGAACTTTGTCATGCAAAATCCTAAGCATTACCACCTAGAATGGGGCAATTTCTTCCTATGCAACATAGCCTTTGGAGATCACATCCTAGCTCCCTTATGATCCATCCACTATGGCGTATCCTTATCATGAGCTTTCCATCTTATAGCTTATCCCCATTTGTTTATCATGAGCTTTCCACTATAGCCTACCTATCTGTTTATCATGAGGCATGCATCCATCCCTTATATGGCCTATCTTTTTTATCCACGCATTTATCTTGAGCCTTCCATCCCATCCACTATCACCCATCCTTTTATCCATCCAATCCCATCCATCCATCCTTTCACCTAGACTTGGTTTTCCCTTGTCATTGGTATCTAGCACAAAGGCTACTCAAATTGTAAATCCATTGACACAAAAAAAATCAAAATATGTCAAAAAATTCAAAAAATTAAATATCCAATGAAAAATCTAAGCAATAAAACCAATCATATAATCCAAAATAATCCACTCCATAAACATTCAATCAAAATCAAATCACCACCATCATCATCAATTCTTCCTATCAATCACATTCATTCATCCATTTCAATCAATCACTTCTTTCAATCATATCAATCAAATCAATCTAAGCAATGATCTTAAATCCAAATCACACTAATCCATATCAAGAAAGCTAATCAATCAAGGAACATTATCCAATCAAATCAACAAGTTTTGCTCCTAATCTTGTCATGAACCAAATCAATCATCATCAATGGGATATAGCGTTGCCACATCCTTGTGTTGATCTAGGGATATAGCATTCCCTGCAATGACAACACTATCATCATCAATCAAATAATCAATCATTGGTTTATGACTTGACAAGGGTAATACCTTTTTTGTTTTACATCCTTTGAGGACACTAAGAACACTTGCTTATGCTTAGATTGAGTGGAGACTCCAATCATCACACCATCACTATCATCATTCAAAATAATCCAATCATCAAAATAATCAACCCAACAACAATAAACATCAAAACCAAAGCACATCAAACCAACCATCAAAACAAATCCAATCACTTCAGAAAATCAAAAGTAGCTCAATCCACCACATATCATCTCATCATCAATATTTCATCAATCAATCTCAATCCATAACCCGATCTTTCATCATCATCAATAAAACAATCAGAACTACATCTCATTTCCATTGTTAAGTGCCTTGATCCTGTGGATACAGGGTATGTAGGTAGTCTGGAGTATGAAGGAAGTGCCCAGATTCAAGCACAAATGATTTTCCTCTTTCTCCTCTCATCATTTCTTTTGTCATCTATCTTCTACATCATTAATAAACAACTTCTTCCAATCAATCTATCATTCAATCAATCCATTTCCTTCAATCAAATCATCCATTCATATCAATTAAATTTACTCCAGTTCATCAAATCAACCTTCATTCATCATTTCATCATCCTCAAAATCATTCCAAACCATGATCCAACTGCAATTCAATCCTTAAAGCTATACCAATCAAGTTAATCAATCAAGCCAAGTTATCCAAGCACAATCAATGGTCTTGATCCTAATCATGTCATAAACCAAATCATTAATCAATCAATCATCATCAACAACATCCTTGTGTTGATCTACAGATATAGCATTCCCTACAATGACAACACTTTTATCATCATCAACAAAACAATTAATCATTGGTTTACAACTTGACAGGGGCAATACCTTGTTTTTTAATCATTTATGCATGCTTCCTTGCTTGCTTGCTTGTGTGTGTTATCATTTTATCTTGCATTTGTATCACATCGATATTATTCCAGCTAATATTCATATCTTGTGTATGTTGGAATAGCTTTTTGCACTATCCTTTGCATCTAAGGACATATCATACCTTTTGTGCATTAGGACTTCAATGCTCTAAGTTTCCTTCCTCATACATTTGACAAGGTTGTATTATGCTGGGGCACGAGACACATCGTCACCCTGGTCCTTATACCTTGGTGCATAACATCTAGTGCTATATCAAACATCATGGTTGTTCACTTTTATTGCATCATAATTGGTGCAGGAGCACCTACCTGACAGCTGGCCTCCATGAGGCAGTTAGTTTGTTTTGAGTCTTGTTAATGTTTCCAAGAAGGTCTTATAAGACCAATGCATGTAATAAGGTCATGTTGACCATGCTTTACTATTTTTAGCTAGTTTGTTAAGACAGTTGTTATGCTGTAGGTCCGGTTGGATCTCCTAGCCGCCTGGAGAGATTTCCCAGCCGCTGGGAATCGAGTGGTAGTACTCGCAGGAGATCCTATTTATACATGAGGATCGGTTGGTTTTAGATATAATATAGTATTGCATTGAGCAGAGGAGTTAGATTGCAGAGAGAGACTGGATATTGTATTTGCATCTTTTGAAATTAATAAAGAGATCATGTTGTGTCAATTCTCTGTTTGGATTCCTTGGTGTGATCGATTTGCTATTTTGGTGGTTGCATGGATTCGCTGATCCATTCCACCGGTTGATTCGTCGAATCGGTGGAATGGCCATGTACAGTAGGGTAGGATTTAGTTTGCACTTTGTGTTTGTTCATGTGCATGTTTGCAGGATCGCGATCGAGAGGTGTTGAGGACCCTAGCATGGGTATGTGCTAGGTCGTGCTGGTTGTTAGAGTCTGGAAGATCACCCTGGAAGTAGATCGGGTCACCTCAGGAGGTTCGGCGGATCGAAATTTGCTAAGGTTGGGAAAATCTGTCACAACGGCATCATCAGGATATTTCTGTGTATATCCTGCAGTTACTTCAGGCGTCATCCGAATAAGTGGAGATGAGCATGATGCAGTCGATTGCATAAAGTGAATGTGTTTTGGGGTGATCATCATCAGGTGTTGCCGAGGAGGAGCGTATCGGCATAAGGTAGAAGATCGGGTTGACAATTCCTTCGCGGGCCAATAATGTTAAGTTTGGCCAACAGTAGGATATTGAAGGAGCTGCATGTGACGTCATCGTCATCAGGATATCGGGGTGACGTAAGCATCGAAGGAAGGGTGCATGAGGTTGTCATCATCAGGATATATGGGAGGAACCGGATGTTCTATATCCTGCTGATGAACATGATGTTGAACATCATGATGCTGAAGAAAGAGGTTGGCGGTAAGATGAATAGTGAACATTAGGAGGATGTTTGCGCTTGCCAAATATGATGATGCTGCGATAGCCGAATATGATGATGCTGCTGACAGGCGAAAGGTCGAAGGTTTGTCTGCAGGAGGATATCGGTCGGTAGAGTAAATATGATGATGCTGATAGTGTTAAGGGAAATATGATGATGATGAAGGGTTGCGGACATCCATGCTGTATGTCAAGGTTTTAGTGTGGATGCCTCTGCATCATAGTGGTATCAGAGCTCAGCAAAAGGTCTGGGCTGTAGTGTGTTGATTCTGTCACCGAAAGGGCAGAGGTAGAGTTGATTCTGTCACCGAAAGGACAGAGGTAGAGGAGTGAGAGGTTGACAAAATGCCTCCGAAAGGTACTGGTACTGCAAGTGAATTACAGGAGATGAATTAAAAACATGCCAGAGAGATGAGGAAGATGAAGGAGCTTGCTGAAGCACTTCAAGCCAGGCTTGTAGCCCTGGAAAAGAACAAAAAGAGGGAAGTGGAAGACAGTGAATCTGAAGAAGATGAAGATACTGTTGAAGAGTATGAAGAGGTAGCTGAAGATCTGGATGCTGAAGACCAGAAATTTGCAAAACTGTTAAAGGCAGTGCAGAGTGATAAACCTAAGGTAAAGGTTGATGTTTCCAAGTATAATGGAAGTTTGAATGAAGATGAGTTACTGGATTGGATTGCTGCACTTGATAATCACTTTGAATGTGAAGATGTTGCTGAGGATCAGAAGGTAAAGATTGCAAAGACCAAGTTAGGGGGTCATGCTTTAGTTTGGTGGGATTATGTACAATCCGAGAGAAGGAAACAAGGAAAGTCAAAGATCACTTCATGGGATAAAATGGTAGCAAGGATCAAAGGTAAATTCTTGCCTAGGGATTATGAAATTCAGATGTTTAAGAAGCTGCAATTTTTAAGGCAGAAGGAAATGGATGTGAAGGCATATACTGAGGAGTTTTATAAATTGAGTATGAGATCTGGTCATCATGAGAATGAGGTAGAAAAGGTGGCTAGGTACTTGGCTGGTTTGAGATTGAACATACAGGATGAGTTAGTTTTAGCTAACCCTAAGAGTGTGGAGGATTGTTACCAAATGGCAATCAGGATTGAAGAAAAGATGAATAGAGGACAAGATAAGTCCATGAGAGGAAGAGGAAACAATATGAGGGGAAGAGGAGCAGCCCCTACAACAAGGCAAACCAATGAGGGTCAAGAAGACACTGGTAAAGGACAGGGACAGTCTGATTTCAGAGGTGGATGGAAAGGTAATAGAGGCAGATTTGGAGGTGGTAGAGGTTCTACTACATTTTCAGGAAAGTGTTACACCTGTGGTGAGTTTGGACACCCATTTTTCAAATGTCCAGAAAGCAAAGGTTCATCATCCAGAAATGATAGAACAAATGACAAGAGAGTACAACTTGTGCAAGAAGAGAAAGTAGAGCAAAGTGTGCAGAGTTCAAACACTTATCAAAGAGATAGGGAACCTGACGGTTATGGATATCCTGAGGATGGAGAAGCATTAATGCTAAGGAGAATTAGTTTGCAGGCATCAAAGGATATGATGCAAAGAAGAGCTCTTTTCAAGACCACATGCAAGAGCAAAGGTAAAGTATGTAAGGTTGTCATTGATACTGGTTCAACAGACAACATGGTATCTCAGGAAATGGTGGATAAACTGAATTTGGAAAGGATTCCACATCAACACCCTTACAAGGCATCTTGGGTGAGTGATAGTCAATCACTTTTTGTCTATGAACAAGCATATGTGGATTTTCAGATTGGAGCATATCATGATAGAGTTTTGTGTGACATTTTGCCCATGGAATGTTGTCACCTACTGTTGGGTAGACCATGGCAATTTGATAGAAGGGTACTGTATGATGGGTATGCTAATACCTACACCATCAAGAAAGATGGGAAAACTATTAGGTTGATGCCATTACAGGAAGATGCTGCAGCACAGAAGGCAGCCAAAATCATTTTAGTGGGAAAGAAGGAATTTGTGCAGACGCCTATAGGAGCAGGCATAAAGGCAGTTGAGGACACTGCAGGGAAAGAAGTTGTTAAGGACAACAGGTTGAAGAAAGTTTTAGTTGTGACTGACAGAGGTCAGCAGCCGGTGCAGAAACAGGTTTGCAAACAGCAACCAGTTGAGAGGAATGACAAGGATGTTGTCATAGTTGGGACTATTGTTTGTCCTATAAGAGTTGAAAGAAAGACAGAGTTGAACATTACAGAAGTTCAAGAGACAGTTCAGACAGAGGTTCTGGTCAGACAACCTGACAAACACAAGGTATGTGTGAGAAAGGCCTACATTGACAGGCATGAGGATTTACTTGCAAGAAAGCAAGTTACAGTTCAGAAGTCTTGGAGCAGCCAAGAGACAGCAGAGGACAAAGCTGGAACAGGTCAGAACACTGACATGACAAAGTGTAAAGGTGGAGGACTTCCACAACCCAAACTCATGGGACATGAGTTCTTTTCTGTTGGGGAGTATGGTGCAGGAGCACCTACCTGACAGCTGGCCTCCATGAGGCAGTTAGTTTGTTTTGAGTCTTGTTAATGTTTCCAAGAAGGTCTTATAAGACCAATGCATGTAATAAGGTCATGTTGACCATGCTTTACTATTTTTAGCTAGTTTGTTAAGACAGCTGTTATGCTGTAGGTCCGGTTGGATCTCCCAGCTACCTGGAGAGATTTCCCAGCCGCTGGGAATCGAGTGGTAGTACTCGCAGGAGATCCTATTTATACATGAGGATCGGTTGGTTTTAGATATAATATAGTATTGCATTGAGCAGAGGAGTTAGATTGCAGAGAGAGACTGGATATTGTATTTGCATCTTTTGAAATCAATAAAGAGATCCTGTTGTGTCAATTCTCTGTTTGGATTCCTTGGTGTGATCGATTTGCTGTTTTGGTGGTTGCATGGATTCACTGATCCATTCCACCGGTTGATTCGTCGAATCGATGGAATGGCCATGTATAGTAGGGTAGGATTTAGTTTGCACTTTGTGTTTGTTCATGTGCATGTTTGCAGGATCGCGATCGAGAGGTGTTGAGGACCCTAGCATGGGTATGTGCTAGGTCGTGCTGGTTGTTAGAGTCTGGAAGATCACCCTGGAAGTAGATCGGGTCACCTCAGGAGGTTCGGTGGATCGAAATTTGCTAAGGTTGGGAAAATCCGTCACAACGGCATCATCAGGATATTTCTGTGTATATCCTGCAGTTACTTCGGGCGTCATCCGAATAAGTGGAGATGAGCATGATGCAGTCAATTGCATAAAGTGAATGTGTTTTGGGGTGATCATCATCAGGTGTTGCCGAGGAGGAGCGTATCGGCATAAGGTAGAAGATCGGGTTGACAATTCCTTCGCAGGCCGATAATGTTAAGTTTGGCCGACAGCAGGATATTGAAGGAGCTGCATGTGACGTCATCGTCATCAGGATAATCGTCATCAGGATATCAGGGTGACGTAAGCATCGAAGGAAGGGTGCATGAGGTTGTCATCATCAGGATATATGGGAGGAACCGGATGTTCTATATCCTGCTGATGAACATGATGTTGAACATCATGATGCTGAAGAAAGAGGTTGGCAGTAAGATGAACAGTGAACATCAGGAGGATGTTTGCGCTTGCTGAATATGATAATGCTGCGATAGCTGAATATGATGATGCTGCTGACAGGTGAAAGGTTGAAGGTTTGTCTGCAGGAGGATATCGGTCGGCAGAGTAAATATGATGATGCTGACAGTGTTAAGGGAAATATGATGATGATGAAGGGTTGTGGACATCCATGTTGTATGTCAAGGTTTTAGTGTGGATGCCTCTGCATCAATAACACATCTCCATTTCTTCTATCTATCCCCTTATCTTTCTTTTGCAGCCAAGCCATTTCTTTTCAAGAACCTACCCGTGTTTGTCCAACCCGCCTATCCTCTTGAGGGGGCATCATCATCATATCATTCCATCATCATCTTATTCCTTCCATCCTCATTCTATCCTACATCATCATCATCCCTATAGATTATCCATACCTTAGCTTCTTTGAAATGATGTTACTCAATGTAAATCTTATCATCTCGAACATCATCTCAAAGAGGGGCAAAATGTAGACACCTAAATTTGTCCGTGTCTTGCAACACCTAGTCAAAAACATCACTTAGACATTATGTAACATTTTGTCCTAATCCCACTCTTAA
The DNA here is from genome assembly GCA_027924645.1 of Cunninghamia lanceolata. NCBI lineage: Eukaryota > Viridiplantae > Streptophyta > Pinopsida > Cupressales > Cupressaceae > Cunninghamia > Cunninghamia lanceolata. Next base: position 23,243,904 of record BSBN01000377.1, on the reverse strand, counting down.
TCCCACTAATCCATTAGCCAATTAATTAAATAAATTTTATTTATTTAATTAAAATCCCCTCTTAATCCCATCCTAACCATTTAGCCAATTAATTAAATAAATTTTATTTATTTAATTAATTTCACATTCATAATCCCACTTTCCAATTAATTAAAAAAAAATTATTTATTTAATTAATTTCCCATTCATATCCCAATCTTATCTTAATCATCTTCCCAATTAATTAAATAAATTTTATTTATTTAATTAATTTCCCTCACATATCCCAACTAATTCAAATATTTTATTTGAATTAAGTCCTCACCTTTCATCATAAGCTGACATGTGTGCATCTTTTATTTAAATCATGTGTGGTAGTACAAGTTTCATTTAAAATCCTTCACATGTACAACTAATGGGACCTAATTTTAGTATTTGTGTACACAATCACACATGAGCCTTATCTTCCCTTGTACACTTGTCACATGACTACAACTTCCTTGAAGAGTGGGAATAACTAATCAATCATAACCATCCACATCAATCATTTAGCATTTTAATCTCAACCATCCATTTGAACAAAGCCTTTCCTATAAATCAACTCCCTCATAAGCCATTAGCATGGATTGAGCCTTAAGTACTCTTATTATGCCAAATTTGTAGGAGGTATTGAATTGGAGTATCCTTATGCTGTCGAAATATCTTTAGAGCCTTTTCATCTATCATCATCATCTTCCATCTATCATCTTAATCCTATGCAAATGTTATGCTGCCAAATTGTGAAAAACCAACATATCAAATCAATCAAACAATTCATCTTACATCTTTGAGGTATTGAATGATTTGGGTTTAGGTTATGCATTTCATTGTTTGATCATTTCCATTTGCAAATCCAAATTTTTTGATATACAATGATTGTCCAAAATCTCTTAGTGAGGTGGAGGACATGAGCAGAGCACCTTATGCTAGTATTGTTGGCAATTTGATGCATGTTATGGTCTTCACAAGACCAGACATTGCCCAAGCAGTGGGAGTCCTTAGTCGATTTATGGCTAATCTTGGATAGGTACATTGGGATGCAGTTAAGAGAGTGTTCAGATATTTGAGGGGTACTTTCGAGTATTCCATATGTTATCATGGTAATGCTATAGGACCTACGCATTCTATTTGTATTTGTGGATTCGTGGATTCTGATTGGGTAGGTGACATTGACAGCAGGAGATCCACTAGTGCTTATGTGTTCACTATGTTCAGTGCTACAATTAGTTGGATGAGTAAGTGACAACCTGTGGTTGCTTTGTCCATGACAGAAGCTGAGTATATGGTAGCAAATCATTCTTGTAAGGAAGCCATTTGGCTTAAGAGATTGTGTTTAGATATTGGTGTTGATGCAGGACAAATTATGATTTGTTGTGACAGTCAGAGTGTGATTTTCCTAGCAAAGAATCTAACTTTCCATGCCAGAACAAAGCATTTTGATGTACAGTTTCACTTTGTACGAAATGTGGTAGAGGATGGGAGGGTAAATTTGGAGAAGGTAGACACTTTGAAGAATGCTGCAGATGCTTTGAAGAAACTAGTGGGCATAGAGAAGTTCAGATGGTGTTCAAAGTGTATGGGCCTCTCGGCCTATAGCAGTTAAATCCTGTTATTTCCCTTGGCTCTTACAAGGTGTTTAACAAGTGGGAGAATGTTGGGAATTAAAGTGTCTCAACCTTAGTAATTCCTTGCATTTATTATTTTTAATATATTTATTTATTTATCCTATGATGTAATTTTGTTGCACATCCTATTTTGTCATTTAGTGTGAAGTGGCATGGTGAGTTGTCACTCCACTTGTAAGATGACTAGGATGATCAACTCACTCCATGTGGAGATAGGCATCCCCTTTGTGCGGTAGAGGTTTTCTGCCATGTGTTGGCATCTTGAGTAGTGTGTAAGTGAATCTTGACCGAAATAGTTATGACAGATTCCTATGACAAAATCTATGATGTGTAAGTCAAAAATGGAATGTTTAATAATAGGTGAAGACATGTGTCACAAGGCATCTTGGAAGAAGGCATCTTTAGGCACCCCAAGGAGAGTTATGACATTTTGGAAGTGTTGGCAAGAGACATTGTGTGGCTTCATGAGTGTTGTCATTGATGGAAACAAAGTCCATCCCACACATCCGCAGCACTTAGTATGTCTATACCGGAAGACAGACTGAAGAGTGTTTTGGTTCGGTGAGCAAGAACAGAGCATGTAGCAAGGTCTGACAAGTTAGATATCTTAGATGGTGTAATTCAGCAAGTTGTGGACTTGGACAAGTTAAGAGGAGTACAATGACTACTACATTCCAGAGATTGAGCCTCCAGTGATGAATGAGTGAAAAGATATGAGCATCTAAGTGTTGGGTTCCTGACAGGCAGAGTAGACTGAGGAAGAACTAACCGGCAAAGCATCAGACTTTAATCTGGATGAGAAACTGATGGTGATCAAATTTTTGAGGGATCATTCATGGTTGGCCAACATGATTGATGACTTCCATATCTATGTCTTTGATACGCATCACATATTAAGCATGGATTTAGTTGACAGATCAGTGTCTTGGAAATATCTTGAGTATTCCAGTTGCTGACTAGAAAGATGTTGAAATCCTTGATGCGGATATATATACTAGATGGATTTCGGTATGAAGTGGTGTGTGTGTTGAGATAGTGTACAAAATAAGGTAGAGAGCAGTGTGGAAGTAGCAATACAAGTCTGGTATGTGATAGAACAGTAGCACTAAAGCAGAGGAAGAATGAAGTGCAGTAGATCAGTATATTGAGCCTAACCAAAACTGAACCTCAGCATTAGCAAATCAAAGTGAAAATACAGAAATATATATATATATATATATATATATATATATATATATATATATATATATATATATATATATATATATATTTAAAAGCAATATAGTACAAAAATAGGATCCTAAGATGTGATAGATCACATTAAAAAGGAAAGGTACACTTCTAACCACTCTAGGGCGACATAACTGCATCAGGAAATTAAGTAAAACTATAAGAGTGATAACCACCAATCTACAGAGGTAACTAACTCAATAACTTTTACAACAACAATATAATATGAATTCATAGACTCAATTCCAAATTACATGATTACAAGATTTCAAGGTTACAAGAATACAAGATTGCAAGAGTATAAGATTGCAAGAATACAAGATTGCAAGATCGATCTCGTTGATTTACAAAATGATACATAAGAAGATATACAACACTACTGATGAATGAAAGCCACCTGAAACTGGAACATCTCCACACAAGGCTCAAATTGAGTCTCCAAGAAAACCAATGGATAGCTCTACCTCCCAACCATGTGGAACCCTAAGGTCCACCCCACCAAGCTAGGAGATAATAAGAGGATTACCACAAGGTCAAGGTTGTAGTCAAGAACACAAAAACCAATACCAGACTCCATGAAAACAAACATGATGAAAGGACTGCACAGAACCGACAATACTCAACCAGATAGATCAAAACAACAAACTAGATTAATCATGAAGACATGACCACACTCTAGAGGTACCAACAAGGATGAAGAGAAAGTAAATAAACTGCATAAGGAGAGTGTCATTGCATGGCCCTAGCATGGGTTACCTAGGCTATCTCTCACCAGAAGCCGGCCCCCATCTATGGTTACCCTGGCAGCCTCTCTCTAGGTGCCGGCCCCATAGGGTGACACATGCGGAGCTGACAGGTCCTCTCATAAAGACGAGGAGGTTGGCCTTGCGAACCAAGCCTTCTCATCCCTCCCTTAGTCTATGATAGCACTCAAGGTGTGGGTCAGGTCACATTAATTATCTTGTTTAGTGTATTACTACCCAACCCTCCTAAGTACATTATTAGGTTTCCACTTGCTTACAACTTCCATGGGGTTACCCAGGCGACCTCTCACTAGGCGCCGGCCCCACCATGGAAGCCACTCCCTTAGCATTCTCTGACCAACCAGACACTCCACAACATGCAAGGATAAAGGACACAAAAGATACCATTCCATAACATATGTCATTCACTTGGCCTCAACAATAAGCCCTTGATTTCCTTCAAGAAAATTAAAACAACACCATCTAGAAACCAACTGTCACAAGCACAAGACAACTGTGAAGCCTCTAGAGTCTAAAGAAGTTCTTTCTAGGTCACCACTGTACCTCTTCCATCGTGGAGAATAGGTTACAACCACCACGATCATAATTGGAAAATGACCAAGGATCAAGAGAATAAGAAAACACAACGCAAGATGACCTTGCCACTACTTTAGCTTCCAAGGTGACAAGTCTCTGGGGTTATACAAAAATATCATGACAACAAAAGCATTTAACCATCAAGACAGATCCCAAACTAATCCCCTAAGGTACTTGAATGCTCACCATAGCACTAATAGGACAAAACACAATTACCAGACTCAACACTGAAATGTTTGCAATGAGCCAGAAGTATCACTAATATACCACGGCTTAGGGATGACAAAAATATCGTAAGGCAAAATACAACATGACTAGAAATTTAACTTTAACAAGGTAATTAATACTTAATTAACACAATAATAAATAAACATAACTTCCCGACAACATTTTTACCACCTACAATTTCTAATAAAGAAAATAACTATAAAATATCGAATATATTTTCTTATGAGCATAAATTATCATCAATCATTTAACCAATAAAATTTTCAAATCAAACACCATAGGCATATATATATAATTCCTCTAAGCCTGGGTTGCCCACTAGAATCTTACCAATCTATAAATTCTAATGAAAACAACTATAAGAATAATATAAATAAATATGTTTACCCCCCCTTTTTTTAATATTTGCATGAGATCCTATTGACATAAACTATCTACCATAACTACAATACAATTATAATTCCTTGCTATAAGAGAAATCAACTATCTAACATGTAAGATTCCAAAACAAAACATTATAGGCCTACTCATTATTCATTCCCATTATTACATAACCTAACTACATTGCTTCCCTTAAAATCCTAAGAAGATTATAACAGATTTTATTCTAATAAAAAACATTTGTTAACATATCTACAACTACAAGTTAACCCTACTACTCTCATAAGATTCATCTAAATTCTAAGCATATGCTATCTTTTGGAAAGGGTAGAGTTAACAATTTTATATTCACATGATACTACTTACCCAACATTTGATTAGAAAGAAGAATGGGATTGTTGCCATCTCCTAATTCCTAAATAGTGACTATGAGCACAAACGAATCTTAACAAAACTGATGCACCAACTTCCCATTATTCGACCTAGGAAATTGACACATTCTCGAGCAGCTAAGACAAACAAAAAGAAACATTCAAAACAGGTCGGGCTTGAAGAATGATAGGTACACAAGAAACCATAATTGACAACATCAAGCATCAAAATTCAATGTGGGTTACATGCCAAAAGGAGTCAAACCTGCACAAAACCTCAAGTGCACGATCCACAGTAGATGGTCATCAATAAAAAGGTCGTCGGTGGCATATGGCTGGTCTAGAGCGTGGTCTTGTCTCGGCACACACAGAATGAGGGTGACAGACTTGCACCATCCATAAATGTCGATAGGAAATCAAGGGTTACACCTTAGAAATGGGACGAAGGAAGGTTAAGCGTGACACAGGAATGGCACAAGAACTGTTCTCCGAAACTACGAAAGGTGATACACAAGGATCATAACCTAACTCAAAGCACCAACAGGAAGGCAAGGTCAAATAAAGGCTACAAGTCTACTCCAACAATGATGCCTAACCAAAAATCAAACAGGTTACTGCAGAGAGGAAAATCATCAGATATGAAGTCAATTTCAAGGGTGAAGCAAATGAAGGAATTTAAAACTGGTTGCGTAAGTGCGGGTGACCCCTGAAGTAACCAAGGTAGCCAAAACTAGATGCGGATACTACAGATCAACGAGGAAATAATACCTTAGAGAATAAAAGATGTGGTTGGTCACACGGCAGTACTAAAAGGGACAAGAATAAAAGTTTTAAGATATATTTGCTATTTTTCTTACACAGACCTCTCAGCCACTCTGATTAGCCAGGCAACTAAGTGCTCTGCAGGGTAAAATAGATTAAAGGTAGAATAAACCTCAGGAGTGGGATAACACAATCGCAGGGCTATGGATAGGTTAGATTGAATGTTGCCGGTTGATACTACACCAAACCCTTGACCCACAAGGACAATGATGTGATGTGGCAAAATCAAGAAAGGAATTAGGTGAACCAAATAGTTTAGGGTACCATTCTCTTTGTTTTACAAGATTTTATTGGAAATATCATCTCGATACACAGGAAGTACAATTTAAAAAAATTAGAATTGGATAAAAGAATTGGGTGCAAGTAATTTCAATAATTCTTTGTCAGATAACTTGTAGATTTCCCATTAGAACAACTGAGAGTTCAATCAAGGTGAAGAGAGAGAGAAAAAAATCCCAAATTTCTCCGAGAAGAACAATCACACCATCAAATATAGAGATGAAGGAAGTTTCAAATGGAACCAGGAAAGCAAGAAATCCACAATGATAAAGAAACATAATAATTGCACATAAGAATTTCAACAGTAAATTAACTTAATTGCCTGAAATGCTATAGAAAATACCAATATCCATACCCGGAAATCTTGATCCCAAAGCTTCAAACTTTCCTCAACTTCCTTCTTTTCCACTTCCCAGAAACATGCCCCTTCCTCCTACCCCAAACATAACCATAGACATAAAATCCCTGCTCAGGCAAAACTTCCCGAGACCAAAAAGAGACAACAGCCATTAAATTCTGTAACTCCCAAAAACTGCACAATCCCACTCTCTAAGGAAATTTGAAATTTTTCCTAACATAGGGATTCTCAGATCTCCCAAGAATATCCGACAACTCTCAATAATAATTTTTGTGCCCATAATATATTTTTAACGACTATGCACTAATTACCCTCATAAATGATTACAACATTACAATAACTAATTTTGGACTTGGACAAATTAAGAGGAGTACAATGACTACTACATTCTAGAAATTGAGCCTCCAGTGATGAATGAGTGAAAAGATATGAGCATCTAAGTGTTGGGTTCCTGACAGGCAGAGTAGACTGAGGAAGAACTAACCGGCAAAGCATCAGACTTTAATCTGGATGAGAAACTGATGGTGATCAAGATTTTTGAGGGATCATTCATGGTTGGTCGACATGATTGATGACTTCCATGTCTATGTCTTTGATACGCATCACATATTAAGCATGGATTCAATTGACAGATCAGTGTCTTGGAAATATCTTGAGTATTCCAGTTGCTGACTAGAAAGATGTTGAAATCCTTGGTGCGGATATATATACCAGATGGATTTTGGTATGAAGTGGTGTGTGCGTTGAGATAGTGTACAAAAAAAGGTAGAGAGTAGTGTGGAAGTAGCAATACAAGTCTGGTATGTGACAGAACAGTAGCACTAAAGTAGAGAAAGAATGAAGTGCAGTAGATCAGTATCTTGGGTTAGTCACCCCGTAGTTTTTCCCTTAACAGGATTTTCCACGTAAAAATCCTTGTGTTATGTGTGTTGATTTTATTTCTACTCTCATGATTATGTATGCTCTTATGTTTTGATGCTGCACTAATATTAAAGAAGAAAAGAAAGTCAAAATATTTAAGATAACTAATTCACCCCCTCTCTCAGTTATCTACCTTGTTTCCAACAATTGGTATAAGAGCTAAGTTCCTCTAAACAGAGCCTAACAGCTTGAGGAAGATCTAGCAATCTCAATGGATATGTATGGTATGAAGGAACAACTTCAGTCTACCCTAGATGATCTTGAGTAATCTCACTCTGAAGTCAATAACTTGAGAGAAAGACTCAAACAAGATGATGATTTCATAAATGAACTAAAAGAAAAACTGAGTATCTCTGTGAAAAAGAGAAAGGAACTACTTCAACAATTAGCAAGTCAAAGTGAAGCCAATGATACTAATGAAGATCTGAATGAAAAAAAAAGCTATGTGAGAATCTATCAAAAGAGGTCATTATGGTAAGGCATGAAATGGAATCAGGGGTTACGAGATTCACCCAAGAAATTGAAGAGAAAAGAAAAATTGAAGATAATCTAAAACAATCTCTCAAGGAGAAGTCAGAGGACTTCCACAAAATGGATAGAATAATCAGGCATCTGGAATCTAATCTTGAAGAAGCTAGAGATAATAAAGAACAACTTAAGAATCAGATAGACACTCTTAAACAAGATCTTCAAACATCAAATGAATACAAAGAGAAATTCAAGATAAGCTTGACTCAACTTGAAGTTCTTCTTGAAAGCCAAAAGAGGGTAGATGACAAGTGTGGTATGGGTTATGAGAAAGGTGAAAGCTCTGGATCCGGTCAAAAGAACTCTGGATTAGGAAATCAAAGAAACATGCCTAGAAGACCTCTGGTAAGGCAACCAAATGCTCAAAGATATCCATCCTTCAATGGATACTACTACAATTGCAACAACTTCGGTCATAAAGCAACTTAGTGTAGAAGAAGAATTAATCAAACTAATTCATCCTTCTCTAGATAGTGTTTCAACTGCAAAAGGTATGGTCACAAATCTCATGAATGTAGAAATATGCAAATAAAAAATTCATTCAATGGTAGATGATTTGCATACAATATAATGGGACATATGGATAATCAATGTAGATCAAGAGGATATCAGTCAAATATGCAAAGAAATGTTGTTTACTACAATTACAATAGATTCGGTCATATTGCCAAATTTTGCAGAAGTAAGAATCAGGATAAAAAGGGTTTGGTGTATCATAATCAAAATCAACATAAAGGAAAAGGCAAAGTGAATGCGGATGAAGTTCAAAGGGAGATGAACAAGATTATCTGGTGCTGATATTTCTTCTAGAAACTAAATAGATGAGCTCTGGGTTAGGGGGAGTCACAAAGGAAAAATAAATTCCCCCAGCCAGTCAATTGGTGCATAAATTTGTCACATGGATTGTTGCAGATTAAAGGGTTCTTAGAGAAATATCTAAATAACCCTCTATAAAAATATAAAAGATCTGCAAGAAGTTTTGAAGAGTTTAATCATCCAAGATTGATCTAGTTTGATAGCCATCTAGTAAAAGCAGGATTCTCACAGTTAGATTCGGTATGATTCAAAATTAAAATATATTGACTTGTAGATAAATGGCATGATTGGAGGAAAGGAGATACATTGTCAATTATCACTAAAATTGATTCCAAGTGCACCTCAGTGATTCAGAAAGATCTCTCTCAAAACAAGGAAGAACAAGGGAACCGAAATAACTTAAGTTGTGTGTTTATTGCAATAGGAAATTAGGGTTTTTGTAGAGATAAAAGGGTTTCTTTTATTCATCATTTGCACATTTGCATTCGAGAAGAAGAAAGGAAGAGCTCTACAACAAGATTGTTTCGACCCTCTCAAAGATCAACCGTAGAATCTGATTCAACCAAGCGATCTTTTCCTAATCATATTGTGAACCCTAGAAGCGTAAAAAGGTATTTCCATTCTTGAATATGTCTCTCTGAATCTTTTTCAATATGGCTACTCCAAATGTTGTTAAGATCACTGATAGATAGTGCCCAAAGTTCAAGAAACACCCCTACAAATCCCTAGAAGTTGATCTTTTAGGCATCTTCTCTAGCATTCTGCATGGGGTTCTACACGTAGAAGATATTAGGGTGTACATACACGCAAATATTGAGGAATTTGGGGAATCCAAGCTGATGGATATCTATCATAAACAATTGATAGATGAAACATTTGAACTCAAACCTCAATACAAGGCCCTCTGGGATAAGCATTTTGGACATTGCATCCACTTTCCCTATTTTACAGAAGATGAATGGGTCCAGTATGTTCTTAGCAGAATACATGACAACTTCATGTGGTTGATGAAGCCCTTCAAGATAACAAAAGATGCCATTAGGGCAGTAACCGGATTGCACTCATCCGGTGGGTTGCCTGCTCTCAAATCTGTCAAGAACCAGATAGTAAGTGAGGCTACTGGATAAAAGTTTGACAAAAGAGCAATGAAAATAGAAGATATCACAGATCTGGATATCAAATTTGCCTCTATGATAATTGACTATAAAATATATCATTCCAACAGGGAGAACTCTGTGTCCGGAACTGCAATATATACTGCATATCAGATGCTAAGAGAAAATGTAGATTATGATCTATGCAACCTTCTCTTGAACCAACTATTGGAAAACTTGCAGAAAATCAAGGACAAGAAAAACTCATTCAAGTATGGTGGCTTAATACTATGTTTATTCTTTTACTATATGAATGAGCTACCCAGATCAAGTGGTTGGGTATGGCAAAATGACAGACTAATTTCCATACAAATCAGAGACTACATGTATGGGCTTGGTGATGCCAAGGCTCAAAGCACAACACTCTAGGGATATTTGAAGAACTTCTAAGGCATGATGCAGGCCAGAGAGAATTCCTCAAACAATAGTTGAGAAATATAAGAATATAGTATGCTTTATGGTAGATACTGATCAATGCCTAATGGAGGCAGTTGAGCCCAGAACAATTTGGATTATGCCAATGGGATATGCAGTTGATGAGAAAATCTTGGAACTGCATGTCCAACACTTGCTGAGTCAGCCTAAGGACCCTGAGGTAGAAAGGTTTGGAATCTTTGAAGAATTAAGTGTAAAAATACATGTTGGATTGAGACAACCAAAGATAAAAAGAAAGGTGAGAAGGGAGGTAGAGGAAATTGCCAAAAGATATGGCATATCAAAAGAGGCAGTTGATGCAAACAGAGAGAAAGTAGAAAGAGCAGAGAAAGAGAGACAAGAAGTAGAAAAAGAAAGTGTTCTGGTGTAAGCCGCCTCCTAGACTAGATCCTCAAAGAGTTCTACACCTACCACCTCTAAGATCTCAAAATCCTCCAAACCAGAAGCCAAGACATCTGGAAAGGGAGAAAAGAGAACAAAAACTAAGGGTACAAGGTCCTACATAAGCCAAAAGGATGATGAAGAGACAGAGACTAATGAGGAGGTTAAGAAAATGAAGAAGAAAAGGAAAACATCTGTGGAATCCTCTACCATTAAAAACAAAGAAGAAGAGGCAGAAGAATTTGTTGAAAGACCTACTCTCTCTATTGATGATATCATCAAGGCAGTCATTGTGGATGGGAACCTGCAACTAGTCACAACATTTTATGATGATTACAGTGATATTGACAAAAGAATTTTGGAGGAAGCCTTAGTTAAGTACCTAAACATTTATAATAAAACATTCATTGAAATCAATTCCTTAATTCCCAAAGTCTAGAGAAGGTACTTGAACTCAGAAAGGAGAATGCCAAGGAAAAGGATTTAGATATGCAGGAACAAATTGTAATTTAGCTCTATCCTTTCATTACTCCAAAACAAATGACCATGATCTTCAAGGACTGCAAGGATGAGTTCCAGAGAAAAGCAAGAATGAACAAACTTATGCTTGGAGAGACTGATCAGGTGGCAAAAGAGACTAAAGACATCCTTCAGAATGCCTTCAAGAGATTCAATCTTCTTGTTATAGAGGAAATAGATGAAGAACCTTCTACCATGGATGTTGAAGGATTAAGTGCATCGAAAGAAGAATCTACTGAAAAAAATGTAGAAGAGTCCAATGAGATGGATGAGGAAAAGACTAAGGACTCAGATTCCTCTATTCCAGAAGAGGAAATACATGAAGAAGTTAACATCTCTCCTCTGGATGCCACTACAGATTCAGGAATTGAAGGAGAAGGAAGAGAAGAGGAGGAAAAGGGAAGAGAAGAAGAACAAACAGAGAAGATCTCTGATGATAGTTCTGAGGCTACAAAAGGAAAGAAGTCTCTGGCAAGAGACACTATAGAAGTAGTGAAGAATTTCTTGACCAAAGAAATGATGGAGATAGATGAACCGGAACTATTCCAAGTACCACTCAATTTTGATTCCCTCTCTCTAGTTCAGACAATGAAGATAACATCTTTTGCCCAAGCTAAAGAAAAAGAAAAGCTTCTGAAGTCTCACATGGAAGACTGTGAGCTAATAGAAATGGCATCTGGGATGCTGGAGAAGATCATGCCATCCTTCCAAAAGGATCTTTTGGCCTCTCTATCCGGTAACTTGAAATCTCTTGTTAATTCTGTTAGCACCCATTTTGATTCTTTGGAGAAATCAGCAGAAGAGAAAGTCCAGAAAGAGTTTTTGGGAAAGAGATTCTCTAAAGTACAGGGACTCATAGCTAATGACAGAAGGACCTTAGAAATTGGAATAAAGAGCCTAGAAAATTCTCTTAAAGATGGTAGAGAAATGTATAAATTTTGTCTATCCTGGTCTAAAGTGACAGAGGGTATTGAAAAGAAGGTGAAAGAATAAGAAGGTAAACTGTCAAGTTTATCTCAGAATTTTGATCCTCTCACCACATCCATAATGAATCAAGAGTGCAAGGCTATTGCCACTATAAATGAAATAAAGAGGCTTGAAAAGGAGAAGAAGAATATAATAAGTAGGATGAGTGAACTTTGAGGGATAATTATCCCTAAGTTAGAGGCCATGCATGAGGCCTTAACTGATGATCAGACCACAGCCCGGACCAATGATCCGGTAGACTTAAGAAGAGGAGAAGCTTTTTGCATTTTTGTTGAATGGTCACATTTCAATTTTGGATAGGAAGAAGCAGAGTTGGGCTACAGAATTTGTATAGTTGAAGACCACCTTTGTGGATATCCTTAAGTATATGTAAGTATAACATGTATATATACTTATGCAGCAAGGTATAGGTTGATTTTTGTAAATTTTGGTGTGCGGATTTCACTCTTTGCCATTGATGTCAAAGGGGTAGTGAGAAGTAGTGAAAAATGTGGAATCCAGCTAAGGGGGAGCTCTAGTAAAAGTGTACATAAGACAGAGCATCAACAAAGGGGGAATTTGTTACGACACTTAGTCATTTTTCACTAAGTGTTGCCATCAATGCCAAAGGGGGAGATTGTTGGCAAGAGACACTGTGTGGCTTCATGAGTGTTGTCATTGATGGAAACAAAGTCCATCCCACACATCTGCAGCACTTAGTATGTCTATATCGGAAGATAGACTGAAGAGTGTTTTGGTCTGGTAAGCAAGAATAGAGCATGCAACAAGGTCTGACAATCAGGTCCCGATCTCTCAGATGGTGTAACTCAGCAAGTTGCAGACTTGGACAAGTCAAGAGGAGTACCATGACTACTACATTCTAGAGATTGAGCCTTTGGTGATGAATGAGTGAAAATATATGAGCATCGAAGTGTTGGGTTCCTGACAGGCAGAGTAGACTAAGGAAGAACTAACCGGCAGAGCATCAGACTTTAATTTGGATGAGAAACTGATGGTGATCAAGCTTTTTGAGGGATCATTCATGGTTGGCCGACATGATTGATGACTTCCAGGTCTATGTCTTTGCTACGCATCACATATTAAGCATGGATTTAGTCGACAGATCAGTGTCTTGGAAATATCTTGAGTATTCCGGTTGCCGACTAGAAAGATGTGGAAATCCTTGGTGTGAATATATATACCAGATGGATTTCGGTATGAAGTGGTGTGTGTGTTGAGATAGTGTACGAAAAAAGGCAGAGAGTAGTGTGGAAGCAGCAATACAAGTCTGGTATGTGACAGAACAACAACACTAAAGCAGAGGAACAATGAAGTGCAGTAGATCAGTATATTGAGCCTAACCAGAACTAAACCTCAGCATTAGCAGATGCTTCTCATTAGTTCAAACACTTGTTACCTTCCATAACTTTGTAGACAGTGAGTCTCTTGTTGGCAGTGTACCTCTTGTGAGTAGTGTGCTTGGACAGTGAGCCCTAATTGGGAAGTGCCATTTTTATACTTCTTATTCTTTTAACAGAGAATACAATCTTGGGTTAGTCACCCCATGGTTTTTCCCTTAACAGGGTTTTCCACATAAAAATCCTTGTGTTATGTGTGTTGATTTTATTTCTGCTCTCATGATTATGTATGCTCTTATGTTTTGATGTTGCACTAATATTAAAGAAGAAAATAAAGTCAAAATATTTAAGATAACTGATTCACCCCCCTCTCAGTTATCTACCTTGTTTCCAACAATAAGAGAATATGGTATTTTTAGCATGTGTATGACAGATTCTCTTACAGCTATAAGATATGACAGTTATGATAGATCGTATGACAATCATATGAGTATCCGTCATAGCCCAACTTGGGAATAGGAAACTTCTTTGGGATGGGGTGATATGAAAAGTATCATGAACACCCTGAGTGTTAGACAAGTGTCCCTAGGCATGGATTTTAGGCCATGAGGCCATGTTGGATGCCCATCTCAAGATAGGCTCATTTTTGCCTTTTAACTTCTTTATAAATAGGTGCTTTGAGAGGAGATGAAGTATGTGATTGATAGGTACTGTTATGTTGCCAGATTGTCTCCAGATACGAGTGTCAAAGACTCCGGAGAGCTTGCATTACAAGTGTATTGCAAACCATTACAGTTTTGATAATACATTGTGCGGGTTTTGGAGTGTGGGGTTTTTCACTTGATAAGGGTTTTCCTCACGTTATATCTTGTCTCTCTCTTCTTTTGTCTTACATTCTTGTGTTGTGTATTGCTGCAATATCTCCATTATTGTGTTAAACATTCTGTAATTGTAAAGGTTAAAAAGAATTTGCACTCATCTCTCCTCATTAGATTAGTGTAGGAAGAGATTTCCTCACACCTACCTTCCTTTCACTTAGTTACCTCCCAAATGATGTAGAAATCCAATGCGGATCAATCCAAGTGAGAACCAAGACCTATTCTTCTTTAACACATTCTTCCAAGTAGGTGCACACTTCAAATCATCTAGTAGGATCATCAAAACACATGAAGTCATCCTAGAAAACACTTATTCTTCCACAAAATAGCTCTAAACCTAAAGTGGTACTAGAGGGTTTACTTAACATCATGCAGATCAACATAAAAAGAGCACAAGACTTGTACCAACCTTCTCATCCACTTCTTCCATAGAAGTATATGTTTTTGTTCTGGCACAAACCATCAAAAACTAAGCCTAGCATCACATACAAACATTGAATGCATAGTCTTGAGATAGAGCATTGAAAAACCAACTTGCGGTGCACTTTAGCACCAAAATCTGAAATGAAAAAACATACTGAATATATGAACTCATCCTACAAATATCAAAGCCAAAAGATGAACTACGATGAAATGTTGTGGCTTCTACTTTCTCCTCCATACAACCCTAATCAGCAGCATGATGTCTTTGATCTGTCGACCTTGGAGAACCTCTGCAATATACCTTATCAATTGAAACTTACATATAACCATCTTCTCTTCTATAACTGACTATCCTTTAAACCATAGGATCATGTCTTTGAAATCAAGGAAATGCAGAGCAGTTCTCTGACACATCTTGATAGTAACCATCCTAATCCTCTATCTTCACTCTGCAAGCTCTAGAATCTTCTATGGTAACGTTCAAGCTCTAAAATTAGGAACATATCTTTTTCACACCTTTCTCTATCTAACTTCCACACTACAAGGCCAAATCTTCAAATGTGGATGAATGCAGAGCATTCTCCCTAGCTACTTCAATGCAGACTCTAGTGCCTTGAACTTCTTAAAACTTTCTTTTAAGAGTAAAGCAATGCTTTTCCTCAGGAAAGAAATAATACAATATTCATCATATCAGAGACCTTATTCTCATCATCATACATACCAATTACAATTCTTTTCATCAAAATAGGATTCTTCATGTTAGCACAACCTTTATCAATGAACTTCAAAAGATAGGGTACAATTATGTACATATGATATTGATCCAATTAGTATACATAGTATATGACTTCCATCATATTACCATTTACTTCACAACTTCTCTATTCCATCTCTAATCATCACACCTTGATCATTACAACATATATTCATCCCTTTACTTCTATGAACAACACTAATCAACACACCATATTAGTACATCATACAACTGTTGTCATTACCTCTATTATCTTCACTTTTAACCTTCTTCATCATAGCATTACTGACATCAATGATAACACAAATGTAACAATCTCCCCCTTTAGTATTGATGGTAACACTTAACCTAATATACAAACTCCTCCCCCTTTCACATCAAGGACAAAAGGCTAGTGATAAATTTCTGAATTGTTTCTCCTTTAGCTCCCCCTGTCTACAATCTTCTTAATTTTCTTTCATGCTCCTCATCTATTAGCTCCCCCTAACTGATCATTTCTTATCATCCTTCAAAACTACATGCCTACGTGCTCCCCCTGAGAGGGAGCCACCATTAATCCAAGGATAAAAATATGTTTCGATCTACCCCCCTAGATAGATGCACCATCTATGCATCTAGTTAGAAGGAGGGGCAATAACCCCTATCTTCTATCTGAGATACTCAAAGGTATCCTTAGAAAGTTCCATGGTAAAGATCTCTACCAACTTGACCCTTTATAGGCACATACTCCAATTCGACTTCTTGATCATAACCTTCTCTCTCACAAAGTGATACCTGATATATATTTTCTTGGTTCTAGAGTACATCACTAGATTCTTTGAAATATTTCTGACACATGTATTGTCACAAAGAATAGGAATAGGCTCATCATATGTTACCTTGATGTCCCTCAATGTTTTCTTCATCCACAACACTTGAGTGCAGTAGGCTGATACAATGTACTCTGCCTCTGCAGTTGATAGGGATACAAAATCTTGCTACTTTCTAATCCATGAGACCAATCTAGCTCCCAAAAAGAAAGCTCCTCTACGAGTACTTTTTCTATCATCAATATTGCCAGCCTAGTCAGCATCAATATAAGCACTCAGGGAAAATTCATCACCCTTTGGATACCACAACCCATGTTCCATAGTGCTCTTCAAATATTTGAATACCCTCTTGATTTCTTTCACACATGTTTCTTTAGGATCAACTTGAAACCTTGGAACCAAACACACAACTTATATAATGTCAGGCCTTGATGTTGTTAGATATAGTAGGCCTCTAATCATAGATTTATATTGAGTTTGATTAGCTTCAGGTGACTCATTATCTTTACTCAAATGGCAACCAATTACCATTAGAGTACCCATAGGCTTTCTATCTTCCATGCCAAACTTCTTCAACATTTCTTTGACATACTTTGCTTGAAATATAGAGATACCATCATCTAATTAAGATATATGAAGTCCAAGAAAGAAAGATATTTCACCTAGCATAGACATTTGAAACTCTTTTTGCATCTCTCCTACAAACTTCTTACACATCTCATCATATCCACAAAATATTATGTCATCAACATACATGGCAACAATTAAAATTTGTTTAGCTTCAATTTTAGTGTAAAGATTAGTATCTGTGGTACCTTTCTTCAAACCTTGTTGTAGTAAGTACTTATCCAATCTTACATACCAGGCCCTAGGGGCTTTCTTGAGACCATACAAAGCCTTAATCAGTATGTACACCATGCTTGGGTCTTCTGATAATTGAAATCCATCAGGTTGTTCTATGTAGACCTTTTCTTCTAAGTCACCATTCAGGAAGGATGATTTGACATCCATCTGATAGACCTTGAATCCTTTGTGCACTGCAAATGCAAGAACCATTCTGATTACTTCCATTCTTACCACTGGAGAAAATGTTTCCTCATAGTCAACACCTTCAAATTGTGAATAACCATTGCAAACCAACCTTGTTTTATTCCTGATCACTTCTACATCTTCATTCAATTTGTTCCTAAATACCCATTTTGTTCGTATCACATTCTTGTCTACAAGCCTTGGCACTAACCCCCAAGTTTGATTCTTTTCTATCTAATTTAGCTCTTCTTCCATAGCTTGTATCCATCCTTCATCCTTGCTAGCCTCATTAAAGGTTTAATGTTTTATTCTTGATAGTATAAAAAAGTTTACATGTTCATATGTTCTTGAAAACCTTCTTGTCTAAACTCCTTCATTCTTGTCTCCAATGATTTGATCTTCTAAATGATTCTTATGAACATACTTGGCTATAGTCTAGGTAGTCTTCTCCTAAGTTTTTGGTGCAGTCATGGTAGGAGGGTTCATAGAATGAACTGTCCAGACCGTGAAGCAAGAATAAACACAATAGAAACAACTCAAAGAAATAGAACAAATGCATATTCATTCATTCAGTATATCATAGAATTCAAATACAGATTGGTCAGTAACATGTGGGCTTACAATTAGGGTTCATAGGCCTGACTACATACATGCGCAAGATAAAGCTTTGAAGCTCCTTGCGGAAATCTAAGCTATCAACTATCACTATGTGAACTACTTTCCTAGGGATCTATTACATCAATTTATATCATTTCTAGACCAATAGATTCCTCCGTGTCAACTAAGGAAGGTCACAAACTCTAATGAAGAGTTGTAACATGTGTACACAGATAGGTCACACATAAATGCATAGAACACTTCCTCAAATGAATGGAATAACATGCAGATCTTTGGGGAAGGTCAGCCATGAACCAAATATCATTGAATGATGTGTCATTAGGTTCTGCAAGTTAAGGAATGCTCCACAAGTCTTCTCCTTTAGCTAATTGTCTGAGACTGTCAGGATGCTCTTCTTTGAGAAAATAGTCGATCTTCTGATAGCGATAACTTTCTAGTAACTAATCCAAATGCTCTGAATTCTGGATATGATGTAGATGAATGAATATAGATGCTAAGTCTAGATCTATAGGATGTGAAATACAACTGTGGTAGAATACCAGACCAAAAGCTGAAATTGCTTCTGACTGAACTACCTGAACTGAACTAGAAAATGAAAAGAAACAAATTGAACTACAAACAAACTGAAATGCAAATTTTTTTGGTTGATGCAAGATTGCTCTTGAACCAGGGATACTCCTACATCACACATCTGGGGTTATTGAAAAAATGAGTCCCTCACTTTGCTGGGGCTAGGGGAGAACCAAGACGGTCCACCTCAGCCTGAGAAATCCATGATGAATCTTCTTCTGGTCTGCCTTTCCACTTCATAAGATATTCTTTGTATTGTCTTCCTCTAGTGTTGCATCCAACTCTACTGTCTAAAATGTCTTCAATTTGCTTTGGTGCTTTGTGTGGTAACTGCCTCTTCAATTCTTCTTCCATGCTGTCACTGAACTTTACTTCATGATACTGATAAAGGTCTTCAATGTTGAAAATAGGTGATATACCTAATGTCTCTGGTAACTCTACTTCATATGCATTTCCTAAATCAATTTTTCTGAGTATCTTACAAGGTCCAAACTTCTTCATCTTCAACTTGTTATGTGTCCCAACTAGAAATCTTTCTTTTCTCAAGTACACCATCACTTCATCTCCCACTTCAAATTCCTTATGTCTTCTCTTCTCATTTGCCTTCTCTTTGTACTTACTATTCATGTCCTCTAAATGCTTCTTCACTTAATTATGCACTGTCTTCATGTGATCTACAAATTCTTCTACTTTTGCACTTCTCTTTTCTTCCATGCTGATATCTCTCAATTTTGCAATTCCTCTAGGATGCACCCTGGTAACAATCTCAAAGGGTGTTCTTCTAGTACTCCTATTTACTGAATTATTTTATGCAAACTCTTCTTGTGAAAGAATCAAATCCCAAATTCCTGCTTTCTCTCCAATCAAACATCTCAACAAATTTCCCAAACTCCCATTCACTACCTCTGTCTGTCCATCAGTCTGTGGATGAAAAGTTGAACTGAACTTCAAATCTATCTTCATCTTCTTCCAAAGTGTCTTCCAAAAGTATCCAACAAACTTTGTATCTTTGTCTAAAACTATACTCTTAGGTAATCCATGCAATCTCACAATCTCCTTGAAAAATAGGTCAGCTACATGCACTGCATCAATTGTCTTCTTGCAAGGTATGAAATGAGGCATTTTTGAAATTTTGTCCACCACTACAAATATTGAATCATGTCCTCTCTATGTCTTAGGCAATATCATTACAAAATCCATGCTTATGTCTTCCCAAGGTCTCTCCAGTACTGTCAAAGGTTAATATAATCCAGTATTCTGACTACTCCCTTTTGTAACTTGACAAACTATACAACTCTGCACAAATATCTGAACATCCCTATGTATCTGAGTTCAAAAGTAGTTTTCACTCACCAAGGCCACTATCTTATCAATGCTAAAATGTCCTGCCAATCCACCACTATGCTTTCTCCTTGATTAAATTATCTCTTATTGAACTCTTAGGTATGCACAACTGATTTCCTCTAAACAACATATCTTCTTGAATGAAATAGTCCAACCACTTACTTCTATCAGTCACAAGAGGTTCCTTACATGCTTTCCAAGGTTCTGCGAAATTAGTGTCTCCATCATACATGTTTTTCAATTCGTCAAAACTCAACACTTCAACTCTCATCTTTGTCAACAAGTTTCTTCTTCTACTCAATGCATCAACAACTTTGTTTGATTTTCCACTCCTATGCTTCAACACAAAAGTATAACTCTGCATGAACTCTACCCATCTCATATGTATCTGATTCAACTTACCTTGACTATTCAAATATTGCAAAGCTTGATGATCTATATACAACACAAACTCCTTAGGCAACAAGTAATGTCTCCACTTCTTCAAGGCTTGAATTATGGCATAGAAATCTTGATCATAAACTGAATATCTTCTCCTTGCATCATTCAACTTCTCACTAAAATATGCTACATGTCTACCTTCTTGACTTAACACTGCTCCAATTGCATTTCCACTTGCATCACAATCAACTTGAAATACCTTATTCAAATCTGGTAATGCCAAAAAAGGTTGCTCTGTCACTTTCTACTTCAACAATTCAAAACTTTTATCTGTTCCAGATGTCCACTAAAATTATTTTTTGTCTCCTCTCATTGTCTCTGTCATAGGGTTACAAATTGAATTGAAATTTCTGATGAACTTCCAGTAGAAACTAGCTAATCCATGAAATGATCTAACCTCTCCAAAGCTCTCCAGTGTAGGCCATTCAACAATTACTTTCACTTTCTCAGGGTCTATCTTCAATCCTTTCACAGAAATCACAAATCCCAAATATACCAATTCTTCCTTCATGAAACTACATTTCTTGATGTTTATCAACAATTTATCTTCTCTTAGTCCCTACAAAACTTGTCTAATATGCCATAAATGTTCTTCTTTTGTCTTATTGAAAATTAGAATATGATCTAAGTACATAATCACAAACTTACCCAAAAATTTATTTAGAACTTCATTCATCAATCTCATGAAAGTACTTGGTGCATTTTTCAATCCAAAGGGCATCACTAACCACTCATACTATCCTTCATTTGTCTTAAAAGCAGTCTTCCATTCATCTCCTTCTTTGATTTTGATCTAATGGTATCCACTCTTCAAGTCTATCTTTGTGAAATATCTTGCTCCACTCAAACAATCCATGATGTCATCCATTCTAGGTAAAGGAAATCCATACTTAACTGTGATCTAGTTTATTGCTCTAGAGTCAGTACACATTTTCCATTCTCCATCTTTCTTCGGTGCTAACACTGCAGGTACTGCACAAGGACTCCAACTTTCTCTGATCAAACCTTTCCTCAACAACTCTTGTATTTGTCTATTTAGTTCTTCATTCTCTCCTGGTGTCATTCTATGTGCTTCTTTGTTAGGCAAACTTGCTCCCGGTATAAGATCTATGTGATGACTGATACTCCTTATAGGTGGCAATCCTTCAGGTACATTATTTGATATGATGTCTTCATACTCTGTCAGCAATTCTCTTATCTCCTCCAATTGTGATTCTTTAGTCTCCTTTTTCAATGTTTCAGGTTTCTTAGGAATCAAGGCATAACACATATTCTCATGTCTCAAACCATCCAAAAAAAATTTTCCATCTACCAAACAGATTCTAGCATTCCCACATACTTCACTCTTAGGATCATCCTCCAAAGGAATCAAAGTAATTCTCTTTCCATTTGTTGTTATAGTATATGTATTCTTTCTCCCATCATGTATAGCTTTTCTATCATATTGCCAAGGTCTACCCAACAAGATATGACAAACATCCATAGGCATAATATCACACAAGACTTCATCATGATAAGATCCAATATGAAATTTCACCAAACATTGTTCACTCACCAGTACCTTATGATTATCCTAAATCCATGCTATTTGATAGGGCTTAGGGTGTTTCAATCTTTCCAACTTCAGCTTAGTCACCATCTTCTCTGAAACTAGATTATCTAAACTACCACTATCAATTACAACTTTACAACACTTACCTCCTAATTTGCATCTAGTTTGGAATAGACTCTTCCTCTATGGTGGTTCCTCATTTGTCTCTGTTTGAAATAGTGCTCTTCTCATCACCAATGATTCTCCTTTCTTAGGTTTGCCAACTAAACTGGGTGATCCAACAATTTCTTCTTCCACATAGGCTACTCTTCCACTATTTTTTGTCCTCTTACTTGTACTACCCTGATTACACTCAAATGCTCTATGTCCTTCACCTCCACACTTGAGAAAAGTACCTCTAAATGTTCTCTTATCAAATCTTCTTCCTTCTCTCTTGTATCCTTCATTCCTGTATACACTAGGGTTTCCTCTATGGTAAAAATTTATGTCATCTCTTTGGTAAGCATTGTTATCTCTGTCATCCTTCTATAATGGGTTGCCAAGCTTGTTCTACTCTGGATATGATCTGTCTCCTCCAGAAAATGTTTTACCTCTCTGAAATTTACCTCCTCTGCCTCTCTGTCTCTGATCATGCCTCTTATTCAGCTTCTCTTCAACTTTCAGGGCAAACTGGTATGCTTCCTCCAGAGATGTCATCCTTACCAAACTTAGTTCCTCTTGAATGTTTAATCTCATTCCATTTATATATCTAGCCACTTTCTCCTCGTTTACTTCACTATGTCCTATCCCTATAATCATTTTATGAAATTCTTCGGTGTACTCCACATATTTCTCCTTTTGTCTCAGGTTTTGCAATCTTTTGAATAGTTCCAACTCATAGTCAGCAAGTATAAACTGATTCTTCAACTTTATCACCATCCTATCCCACTTTGTAATCTTTTCCTTCCCTCTTCTGTTTCTTTCCAACTGAACTTCTTTCCACCATATAGTAGCATGTCCTTTCAACTTTGTCTTTGCAAATTTCACCTTCTCCAGATCTTCAATTTCCTCATATTTAAAGTATTCTTCCATGTCATTTATCCAATCAATCAATTCTTCAGGGTTCAAATTACCAGTATAGTTCGGCACATCAACTCTAGATCTCTTTCCAATCTTTGAAATAGCTCACAACATCTTTACTTGTTCTGATTCTTCTTCTTCATCACCTCCTAGGGTTTCACCAGCTTGTTCAACAGATTGAAATTCTTCTTCCTCATCTCTTTCAACATTAGGTCTCGATGTCAATCCTCTTCGCCTATCTTCTTCAACAACATCCAAATGGATCCGCATTGTTTTCATCATCTCCATCATCTCATCCATTCTACCAGCCATTGTTCCAACAGAAGCAACTCTCCTCAGTGGCATTCTTCCTAAGATCAAGTACAAACTACCTCAAGTTTGGCAATCAGGCTACAAGGTGACAACTACCTCTCAATCAACGATTGGTTATGACACAAGTAACTTGCCTTGATTCAGTGATCTATCCACAACAAGATCTTACAGAATTTCCTCACCAACTTTACTCAATTCACTCCCAAAGTTTCAAACTTTCACTCTGATACCACTTGGTTTTAGAGTAAACACAATGGAAACAACTCAAAGAAATGGAACAAATGTAGATTCAGTCATTCAGTATATCATAGAATTCAAATATAGATCAGTTGACAACATGTGGGCTTACAATTAGGGCTCATAGGCCTGACTGAATACATACACAAGATAAAGCTTTGAAGCTCCTTGCAGAAATCTAACCTATCAACTATCACTCTATGAACTACTTTCCTATGGATCTATTACATCAATTTATATCATTTCCAGACCAATAGATTCCTCCGCGTTAGCTAAGGAAGGTCACAAACTCCAATGAAGAGCTATACTGTGTGTACATAGATAGATCAGACCTAAATGCATAGAACACTTCCTCAAATGAATGGAATAACGTGTGGATCTTCGAGGAAGGTTGGCCATGAACCAAAGATCATTGAATGATGTGTCATTAGGTTCCACAAGTCAAGGAATGCTCCGCAAGTCTTCTCCTTTAGCTGAATGTCTAAGACTATCAGGATGCTCTGCTTTGAGAAAATAGTTGATCTTCTAATAGCGATAACTTTCTGGTAACTAATCCAAATGCTTTGAATTTTGGATATGATTAGATGAATAAATGTAGATACTAAGTCCAGATCCATAGGGTGTGAAATGCAACTGCAGTAGAATACTGGACCAAAAGATGAAACTACTTCTGCCTGAACTGAACTGTAAACAAACTGAAATGCAAATGTTTTTGGTTGATGCAAGATTGCTCTTGAACCACAGATGCTCCTGCATCAGTTTCATCATTTTCTTCAACTTCTACAATCTTTTTTATGTTGGTAGGTTCATCTAGCCAACAGTCCTCTTGCTCATCTAAAATTTGATTTGACTTTTCATCTACTCTAACATTTTCACTCTCAACTATCTTCCTCAGTCACTTGTTATAGCATTTGTAGGCTTTGCTACAAGTAGTTGAGTATCCAAGGAAAATACCTTCATCTATTCTTGATTCAAACTTTCCCAAACCTTATTCATCTCTTTTGATGTGACATTTTCTTCCAAAAACTCTGAAATACTTGACTGTTATTGGTCTTCCATTCCAAAGCTCATAAGGTGTCTTGGTGTTGTGCTTTCTTAGTTGTCCTCTGTTAAGAAAGTAGACTATGGTAAGAATTACTTTTTTCCAATATATATTAGGCAATTTAGCTTCACTCAACATTGTCCTAGCCATTTCCTGAACAATCCTATTCTTTCTTTTTGTAACACCATTTTGTTGAGGGGTTCTGGCAATAAGGAGAAAATGATGCAGAAATTAACCATAATGCAAAGATCAAATGAACAAATACAAGATTACACAAGATATACCTTAGGAAAACCCTCAAGAAGGAAAAAGCCAGTCTCCAAAAGCATCCACACTCATATGTATTATTCAACAATAAGAAATTACAATACATGCCATGAGTCTCCATGAGTACCTAGAAACCATCAAGAACCTCCAATACATCCTCCATGTGTCCAAGCATGAATCCACACATCACCTACCATGCTTGATAATATGCACTTATAGGAGAGATCTCAATACAATGACAACCTCTCACAAACCTCCCTCTGCCAACAATGAATTAGCCAACCAAAACCCCAAACTAATGATCATGTGCTTGATTTTATAGACCAAGCTCACACAAATACAACTTGTGGTATTGGATAAAACCATGTGTTCCAAAACCATTGACCCCCTTATTTAATATTGGTAACTACATTTTCCCAACAATTAAATAATACAAATAATAACCCAACGTTACATACAAATTTTACAAGTGGCCTCCAAATAAATATCTAATGTGGTTAAACACATCAATTAAGATGCACCACAAATAAATATTTATTTTACATGACTAAAATAATCCAATGTTATGCAAGGTGTACAACACCTATTTCCGAATATTCTCCCACTTGTTGTATACATTGCATAACAGTTAATCAATGAAATACATCATCATAGAAAACATGAAATCACATGAATCTCTAGCATGCTCTTGTGCTCCATCAAGATACCTACAATAAAATCAAAGTGACCACCATCTCAAGAAAGAACTCTCATCCTCCAACATGCCACCTATGGAAGAAAAGGAACATGCCAAGGTGAAGATGCACCAATCAAAAGAACACAAGAATCAAATCCAAGTGATAACAAAAGGATACAAGCTGCTGTAAAAGGTAAAAACCCACATGACTGGAAATAGCACCCACAACATATACTAATACATCCAATCATCCATACCTCATAAGTATCAACAACATCAATAAACTCATGCCAACAACATATCCAACCCATATACTGCAATCACAAGCTCCATGTATAAAACCTGACAATGAAGAACACATACATCCAGAAACTCCCACTACATGGGTAATGTCAAATCTGAAAATAGATCAAAGGCATACCAAGTCTATCAATAAACACTCAAACCAAGGTGTGGGTTATCAACAAGCCAATGTAGTATCAAGAACAATTACAATGATCCACATATGCATGATAAATCGCTGCATACTCTCTCACAGCATGTCACCATAACTCTCCCAAAGCCAACCATATCAACATGATCCTCCAGAAAGTAGCCATAAGACAAAGAGAGAAAACCTGTAAATCATAATGTTCATCTACAAACACCTCAATGTGCTAAGCTATGTCAAGTATGATCTCCTCTACAACCCCAAATGAAAATCCTTAACAACACCCAACCATTCAATCTCATAGATCAAATGAACATATGTAACATGTAACCAAAATGGAAGTAAGCCTCTCTAATCAAGGTAGATGAAACTCATAATCATTGCATAACCAGGAATAAGCCCAATCACATCTCCTAAACTCCTCGTAATGAACATCATAAATCAAACCATATGAACAAGGAGATAACCATGCTAACATCCCTCAAATGATCCCTCTAGAATGAATAACCATAGCTCAAAATCTATATCTATGAGAAGATGAAACATAAAGTAAAATGCATCTAAAAGGATGGACAATACTATTGAACACACCAAGATATTGAGAGGGGGGGTGAATTAGTATCTAAACAAACTTAAGTGCTACAACATTAAAACTTAAGTACTACAACATTAACATAAACATGAAAGATCAACATAATGCACATCAACACATAACACCAGATATACATGGAAAACCCAAGAAGGGAAAAACCATGGTGAGGACTAACTCATTGAAATGTGCACGACAACTAAGAGAGGGGGTGAATCAGTTGTAACCAAAACTTTAAAACCATCAACACATCAACCACTTAATCATTGATATTGTAATTTAACCATGAAAGTATGAAATCAGAAACATAAACACATCCACACATAAGACACTAGATTTTTATGTGAAAAACCTAATAAGGGAAAAACCACAGTGAGTTTTAACTCATAATATAAATGATATATCAAAATTTACAACAAGGCTCACTGCCTTAGGGCTCACTACCCAAAATGCTCACTGCAAAAGAAGTGGCTCACTGCTAATAGAAGGGGCTCACTGCCAGAAGTTGGTGAACTAAGATAGTAGCATCTACACTATACCAAGGTTCAGTTCAATTGAAGCACAATAAATCTCCTCTGCTCTGCTCTACTTTTTCACTTCACACTTATCGTCGCATCTTCACCACATCATCAACTATTCATGACTTCATTACATGTATTTATACAATTCATCAACCTTGGAATGTACATCAAGGTTGGCATACATTAGAATAGGTCTGGACCTAAATAGATTTGTGAAGGAAAAGAATGAATGCGAACCACACCACACCTTAGTTGGAACTCAAATGCAATGTTAACAACATGCTATCACAAACTCCAAAGCATAATCACAAGTAGTGAAAACAACCAAGTCGGCCAAAACTGGTGTTAACACTAAGACCTTTAGGAACATGCTTCATCCATGATCCAAATTACACTGTACAAACCAATCAAAAAGAAGGAACATGATCTAGAGACATCCACAAGCATGTTACAATCATTAGGAACTTCTACACAACTCCCAAACATTTTATCTAGAAGATTCCTCAAACAGGAGCACTTAAACATTACTATCAACCACTATCATAAAGGAAAGATTACTTGCATAGTACCAAATCACAAACCATTTGAATTGAAGCCACATAACATCATTACAAACTTAATTCTAAAACTGCAGACTGTAAAACTTAAATGAAAAGAAATATGGAGCAAAATACATTCTCCATGTCACCATTGAATACTCAAAAAAATAGTTTTTACTCTGGTGAATAGAACTCTCTCAAATCTTCACTCTAGAGGCTCAAACTTGAAACATAGAAACTACAGACATCCCTTAACATAACTTCCAAACTATATACAAAGATATTCAATCTATAGGATATGCCGAGCAAAATACTGCACTGTTCTTCTCAGACACTTGCTCAAACTCATTCAAATAATTTTCTTAGATGCTAACCTTAGGTGTTGACATTAATGACAACACTTACTTCTCATACTTGTGACAATCTCCCCCTTTGTCATTGATGGCAACACATGATGTGAAAAACCATCAAGACAAACATACTTGCTTTGCTTCTTTGCTCCCCTTTACTTTATGCTTTATCTAGCAGAAACTTTTTCCTTAAGTTTTTCACATGAACTTCTCTCCTCCTTTGACATTAATGGAAAAGGGTATCAGACCTTTTTTCTCTCTTTAGTTGTCAATGTTCAATTTAAATCTTATTAATATTGCACTACTCCCCCTGTTAGCAATACTACAACACTTACTACTCTTTATCCGGAAATCATATCAGCAACATCTACCTACTCCCCCTGAGAGGTAGCCTTCAAAACATCAATCTAGATCAAAGAATAAGACTTTGGGCACCATTGGACTGATGCACTTCCCATGCATTTTAGTTTAGAGAAGGAGGGGTAATAACCCCTAACGTTTCCTTGAGATACTCAAAAGTATCCTTAGGTAGAGGCTTTGTAAAAGTATCTGCAATTTGATCCTTGGTAGACACATATTCCATCTTTACTTCATTCTCTGTTACCTTTTCTCTTAGAAAGTGATACCTTGTTGATATATTCTTTGTTCTTGAGTGCATCATTGGATTCTCTAAAATGTTTATAGCACTTCTATTGTCACAAAAGGTTGAAATTGGTTCTTCATACACAACTCTTATATCCTTCAATGTTTGCTTCATCCATAGCACTTGAGTACAACAACATGCTACAACAATATATTCTACTTCTATAGTAGACAAAGAAACTAATTCTTGCTTCTTGCTTAACCATGAAACCAATTTGTTACCCAAGAGAAAAGCACCTCCAATTGTACTTTTTCTGTCATCAGCATCTCCAACCCAATCTACATCTATATAAGCACTAAGAGTGAAATCAATATCTTTGGAATACCACAATCCATAGTCTAAAGTGTCTTTTAAATACCTCATGATCCTCTTAACTTCCATCACATGTGACTCTCTATGATCTTCTTGAAATCTTGTCACAAGACAAACTACATGCATTATATCTGGTCTTGTATGGGTTAGATAAACTAGTCCTCCAATCATAGATCTAAACTTTTTCTGATAAGTCTTAGGTGATTCACCATTCTTGCTCAACTTGCAACCAGTTACCATAGGGGTGCATATTGGCTTAGAATCCTCCATTCCAAACTTCTTCAATGATTCTTTCACATACTTGGACTGAGAAATGAAAATTCATTTTTTTAATTGAGTAATCTGCAGTCCTCAAAAGAAATGCATTTCACTAAACATAAACATCTCAAACTCCTTTTTCATTTCTTCTACAAATTTCTTACACATAAATTCATTGCCTCCAAAGATAATATCATCAACAAAGACTACAACAATCAGAATTTGATCATCATTAATTTTGAATTAGAGATTACTATCCACAGTACCTTTACTGAACCCTAATTACAACAAATACTTGTCCAACCTTGCATACCAGGCTCTGGGATCTTGCTTAAGTCCATAAAAGGATTTCTTCAATCTACACACCATGTCACCTTTGTCTGATGATTGAAATCCTTCCAGTTGTTCAATGTAAACCTCTTCTTCTAGCTCTCCATTCAAGAATGTAGACTTCACATCCATCTAGTACACTTTGAAATCTTTGTGTGCTACAAATGCCAAAAACATTCTTATTGCTTCAATCCTTGCTACAGGAGCATAAGTCTCTTCAAAATCTATTCCTTCAACATGAGAATATCCTTTGCATACAAGTCTTTCTTTGTTTCTTACTACTCCATTTTCATTCATCTTGTTTCTGAACACCCATTTAGTTCTAATCACATTCTTACCAGCAGGTCTAGTAACCAATTCCCAAGTTTGTTTCTTCTCTATTTGCATCAGCTCTTCTTCCATAGTCTTTACCCAATTCTCATCTTTGTAGGCTTCACTTACAATTTTAGGTTCAATCTTTGAAAGTAAATAGTAGTTCACCTGTTCTTCTGCAGCTCTTTTCCTTGTTAATACCCCTTTGCTTTTGTCACCAATAATATGATCTTCAGAATGATTAATCCGTACATAACTGGGAGTCTGAACAACACTTTTCAAAGCTTTTTTTCCTTCAACTTGACTATCTTTTTGTTCAATGTTTTCTTCTGTAGTAGCAGGTTCATTTGATTCATGGCCACTTAGATATGATATTCTTTCCCTATCTTCATCAACTTTCACATTAGCACTCTCAATGATCTTCCTCAATCTCTTATTGTAGCACCAGTAGGCCTTACTCTTAGTAGAGTAACCAGGGAAAATTCCTTCATCACACCTAGCATCAAACTTGCCTAATTCTTCATCTCTTCTGATATAACATTTGCTTTCAAAAAATTTGAAATATTTCACTATTGGAACTCTTCCATACCACAATTCATAAGGAGTTTTAGTACCATTACCTTTGACTTGAACTATGTTTTGAATATAGATAACAGTATGTATAGCTTCTCTCCAATACACTTCTAATTGGTTAGCCTCCATCATCATTGACCTAGCAGCCTCTTGGACTGTCTTGTTCTTTCTTTCAACAACTCCATTCTGCTTAGGAGTCCTAGGAGTAGACAACTATTTCTTTATCCCATGTTCTTCATAGAAAACATTGAATTCATTTGATGTAAACTGACCTCCTCTATCATACCTTAAGCATTTGATCCTTAATTCTATCTCATTCTCAACCATCAACTGAAATCTTTGAACTTGTCTAGGGCTTCTGATTTATCCTTTAGAAAAGTGACCCAAGTCATTCTAGAATAATCATCAATAAGTAACATAAAGTACCTTTCTCCTTGCAAACTTCTTGTTCTTGTAGGACGACACAAATTTGTATGCACCAACTCAAGCAATCTAGTAGAAAATTGTTCTTTGTTCTTGAAACTTATCCTTATCTATTTCCCCAATTGACATTCCTTGTAAATAGTATTAGCAGGCTTCACAAGCCTAGGCAAATCTCTCATATCTTGTACTAAACTTATATTCGCCAAGTTGTCAAAATTGATATGACATATCCTTCTATGCCATAGCCAACTCTCATTTGTCTGAGCCAATAGACAACAATCATTAGTTCCTTTCAAGTGATAATCATTGCCTCTAGTCTTCTTACCAGTAGCAATCACTGTTCTGAAGCTTTCCCTGAGCTTGCATCCATTATCCTTGAATCTCAAATCATACCCTTTGTCACACATCTGACCAACACTTAAAATATTATGCTTTAAACCCTTCACATATAGAACATCATTTGTATTGTGCTTTCCATCAAAAGAAATAGATCCTCTTCCACAAATCTTACCAGCTACATCATCTCCAAACCTAACCAATCCTCCATCATACTTTTCCAAAATTACAAACTTACTTTTATCATCGGTCATGTGATGTTAACATCCACTATCAATAATGCATTCATCCTTATGCTTCTCAACTTGGCAGACAGCAAAGCACTCTCTTCCACTGGTTTTTCTTCCTTCACACAGTGAGCAGGATTAGTAAACACAGGTTCTTTCTTAATAGCAATAAACAAGCATTCATTTGCACTAGTATCATTAGACTCATCATCCGTTACACCATCATCATCAATATATTTTACATAATAGCATTTCTTTATGATTCTAGGTCTAATTTCAAATTTCTTCTTACCTCTCTCATTTCTCTCCAGACACCTGGAGGTATAGTGACCAATCTTACCACAAGAAAAGCATTTGAATGGTAATTTTCCTTTGAACTTACTAGTACCTCTTTGCATTCTGTCCGTAAAATTGGCTTCAACCTCATCAAGATCATCATCTGATACCATAGCATATTTCTCTGATCTTGAAGTCTTCTCTAAAGTGCTGCTTTGAAAGCAGTCTTAGTCTTCAGTAGAGCATTACTAAACTCTCTCACCTCAAAAACAATAAACTTTCCAAGCAACTGATCCTTTGTAACCTTTTGCACACTCATAAGTTCTTCAATTATAGACACCTTGTGACCATAGGAGTTAGGCAATGACCTAAGAATCTTCAATACAACCTAATTCTCATCAATAGTTCCTCTAAGGCCCTTGATTCCATTAACAATTTCATCAACTTTTTGAATGTAGATTGTTATGTTCTCATCTTCACTCATCTTCAGAGCTTCATACCTCACCTTCAAGTTCTATAATTTGGCATTCTTCATGGAATCATCTCCTTCATATAAAACTTTCAACTTGTCCTAGATCTCATAAGTAGTTTCCAAATGTAGAACTTTCACTATCTCAGTGTTAAATAAAGCATTTAACAAAGCATCTCTAGCCTTTCCATTTAACTCATACCATTTGACTTCATCTTTAGTTGATGGACTATTCAAAGGAATAGTACACTTTGTGTCTTCCATCTACTAAACACTATAACCAAGAGAAATGAGATGAATTTTCATCCGTTCCATTGAACTGTGGAGACTCCTTCCTGTGCACCATCTTGGATCTACCTTGAGCTGTTAGGCCTTTTTCCGAGGAATCCTCACTCTGATACCAATTGTTGAAATTCATAAGACAACTAAGAGGGGGTGAATTAGTTGTAATCAAAACTTTAAAACCATCAACACATCAACCACTCAATCACTAATATTATAATTTAACCATGAAAGCATGAAATTAGAAACTTAAACACATCCACACATTCAACACATAAGACACCAAATTTTTATGTGGAAAACCCAATAAGGGAAAAACCACAGTGAGTGTTAGCTCATAATATAAATGATATATCAAAATTTACAACAAGGCTCACTGTCAAAGGCTCACTTCCTTATGACTCACTGCCTAGAATGCTCACTGCAAAAGAAGCAGCTCACTGCCAAGAGAAGAGGCTCACTGCCAGAAGTTGGTGAAGTGAGATAGTAGCATCTACACTATGCCAAGGTTCAGTTCCATTAAAGGGCAATAAATCTCCTCTGCTCTGCTCTACTTTTTCACTTCACACTTATCTTCACATCTTCGCTATACCATCAACTATTTATGACTTCATTACATGTATTTATATAATTCATCAACCTTGGAATGTACATCAAGGTCGGCATTACAATCATCAAACATTGGAACAATCTCCAAGGTCGACATACATACATATATTAGAATAGATCTAGACCTAAACAAATTTGTGAAGGAAAAGAATGAATGCAAACCACACCGTACCTTAACTGGGACTCAAATCCAATCTTCCATGCAAAAAAACACTATCACAAACTCCAAAGCATAATCGCAAGTAGTGAAAACAACTAAGTCAGCCAAAACTAGTGTTAACACTAAGACCTTTCAGAACATGCTTCATCCATGATCCAAATTACACTTTGTAGACCAATCAAAAAGTAGGAACACAATCTATAGACATCCACAAGCACATTACAATCATCAGGAACTTCCACACAACCCTCCAAACATTCTTTCCAGAAGATTCTTCAATCCAAAGCACTTAAACATTACTGTCAACCATTGTCATAAAGGAAAGATCACTTGCAGAGCACCAAATCATGAATCATTTGAACTAAAGGTACATAACATCATTACAAACTTAATTACAGAATCGCATGCTATAAAACTTAAATGTAGAGAAATGTGGATCATAATACATTCTCCTTGTGACCATTGAATACTTAGAAAAATAGTTTTTACTCTAGTGAATAGAACTCTCTCAAATATTCACACTAGAGGCTCAAACTTGAAACATAGAATCTACAGACATCCCTTAATATAACTTCAAAACTACAAACAAAGATATTCAATCTATAGGATATGCAGAGCAAAATACTGCACTATTTTTCTCAGGCACTTGCTCAAACTCATTCAAATAATTTCCTTAGATGTTGACCTTAGGTGTTGACATCAATGACAACACTTACTTCTCATACTTGCAACATAAATCACAATATATGAAGCTCAAAATAACAAATTTGTTTTAAGGCTACAACCCAAGGAAGCTGCTACTCCCTGGTGACTTTGTTTTAGGGCTACAACCCAAGGAAGCTACTACTCCCTGAAGACTTTGATTCAGAGTCACTCCCAAGGAAGATACGACTCCTTGCTGACTTTGTTTTAAGGCTATAACCCAAGGAAGAAACTACTCCCTAACCTAAGAATGAAATCAGAGATGATTATAGTACGACAGTCTTTCTACTGCCTAAAAACTGATATTGAATCTCATACCTTTGATGATTACAATTCAGTTTCTTATGATGATTGGATCATTTAAGCACACTCCACTTCCCTCATATCACAAATTTTTTTTCAAGATGAATCAGAACATCCTCTAACATTTATGCTCTTTCTCCTTTAGTCACACATCACAATGCATATGATATTCATACTTTACTCTTTACACACTCACATATCCATCTACGCAATCATACCTTACCTAGACCAACTAGGTTTACAATATATACATGACATTAAATTACTTTTCATTAAAAGTCGGCCAGAGATTACAACATGAAACATGCACAGAGAAAGCCCTATCATGAACAAAATTCTACTCCAGAAGGAACCATAAGCTTTTCAGATCTAGTCCTATACATTCTTCATAGCACTGTTCTTCAAGCAATCACCTCCGCACACATCTCTCATTTGAAATAATATGGCCTTAAGTAGGAAGACGTGAAATTTGAAGCATAATGCTCACAACCACTTCAAAACCTTGTGTGGTACTAGAAACATAAAAGATCTTCATGAAATTCTTCTAGATGAATCTTCGTGACTCATACAACACCTTTAGATACACCTCTAACTCTGTACATCAAATATATTGTGCCACATACCTTAAAACATGCACACTGAGATCAAACAACCATCTAAAACACACTATAACACATTGTCATTGAGAAACTAACCTTGCAGAGCACCAAAACACCTAAAACTACAAGGATGCATGTAATACACATCCTTGAACATGTCCATGAAACTGTATAGGAAATTCTTCTCTTCCAGAGGAATGCAGAACATTTCAACAAGCCTTCAACATTACATTTCTAAGACAGAATATAGACCAAAACTCCACCACTTATAACTTTCACTGCTGAGGGTGTAAAGACCTGAAACTTTGGAAATAGCACCTCCATCAGACAATCAACTTAACTTCTAAACTGCAAGACCTTATCTTCAAACACGGAGAAATGCGGAGCTAAACATTGCAGTACTGTGAATACATTCTTTAGGAACAACACTGTCTCCAAACTATCAACTGTAAAACACTCTTCTGGTACTCCAAACAATATGAAACTTGGAACATACATAATTTGACACTATATGAAGCTATCTTCTACTCTGTAGAGATACAACATAAAAAAAATGAAAATGTAGAGCAATCTCCTAGATAATCCTCAAAACATTCTTTCTGTAGCAAAAATTTTCAGCAACATCCGGAGGCCAAAACTTATTTCTATCAACACATACATTCTTAGGAACAACAAGAGAGAGTATACAATATACTTTAGACCATTAGTAACATATCCCCAACTATTGGGATAAGGTTTCATTAACCTTGTAAATCCCAATATTGTATTTATTCCATTTATTATATGTAATTTGTAATTATCCATGAGGAGATGTACTAGTTTCACTAGTAGGGGTAATTTCAGAGTAACTAGAGGTAATTATGGAGTGACTTTTACTATTGGCAAATGTAAAAACTCAAAGCAAATGAGGGTAGGCATGCTCCCTTGAGGAATATACTATTTTTGGCATGTATGACAACTATCATAATGTTTGGTAAGTGAATCTATGACAGCTGCAAGTTGTCATAAGATTCTAAGATTCTATGATACATATGATGGATATGTTAGTTGTAAATTTGCTATATTTAGCCCAAGGTTTCTATCTTGGAAAGATACTCTTTTTTGGAATCTATGATGATTATGACATGTCATAAGATGCTATAAGAGGCCAGATTTAGTCTTGAGCCCCCAACCTTTGCATGGTTGTTTTTGTACAAGTGTAAGAAGCTTGTAAGATGGTAATTAATGTTTACAGGTTGGAGAATATTAGGAGAGAGAAGGTGAATGCGTAAGATGAGTTGTAAAAAATTTCTATAAGTATTTCCCATGTATTTGTTGCTGCAATACAAATTTTAGATACTTAAGTGTTGTCGAAATGCTGTCAGATTGAATACTTGTGGAAAGAGTTGTGTAGTTGATGTATTGTACAATCTTGTTGAGATTAATACAAACTTGTGCCTCTTTCCTGGTGGAGTTTTTTACCTGCAAGGGTTTTCTCCACTTAAACACTATGTCAATGTGTTTAGTTCTTCATGTTTGACATCTTTTCTAAAGTGGGTTTTATGTTTTGTTACAATCTCCATTGTTAAAGCACACTTAAAGATTACTAAAATTTATTTGAATCAGATTTCCATTGAAGTAGTGTTGCTTTCATTTCTAACATTTGGTATCATAGCCTAGCCAACTTTGACTCTTGGGTGGTAATGTGGAAGCTGTAGCTGCAGTAGGAGATTTAGTTGTGTTTGTTTTGCAGATCTTGTGTTGTTATTATGGCCAGATCTACCGTTGCATCAACCTCTCAATTGGACATTGAGAAGTTCAACGGAATGGGGTATGAGTTTTGGAAGCTAAAAATGGAAGATTTGTTGGAAGAAAGAAACCAATGGATGGGTGTTTAAAAAAAGAAGAAACCTGATGATGTCTCTCAAGATGAGTGGGATAGATTGGATAAGAACACACAGGGAACCATCCAATTGTGTCTTTCAGACTCTATCCTGTTGAATTTCACATAGGAGGAGACCGCACACAAGTTGTGGAATCAGTTGGGTGAGAACTATCAAGCCAAGAGTATGGTAAATAAACTTTATTTAAAAAGAAAATTGTTTTCTATGAAAATGCAAGAAGGTGAATCAGTTGTAGAGCATTTAAATTCTTTTAATTTGTTATTGAGTCAGCTTGATTCAGTAGATGTTGAGGTTAGTGAGGAAGATAAATGTATATTACTTCTTTGTTCTTTACCTGAGTCTTGGGAGAATGTTATCCTTGCTATCACTGCTAGCCTTGTGGATCTGAAGTTGGATGCTCTTGTTTCAGTGGTACTATCACGAGAATTGAGGAAGAAGAGTTAAGATAGTTCACGGGATTCTCTCAATGTCAGGGGAAGGTCTAAAGAAAGGGGACCTAAAGGAGATTAGAAAGGGGCTAAGGACAAGTCCAAGGGCTGGTCTAAGACTCCTGATAAAAAGAATAGAGTTAAGTGTTGGAACTACGGTAAAAGGGGACATGCGAAGGAATGCAAAGACCCCAAGAAATAGTGGGAGAGTGCTTCGAATAAGTCCTTGAATGCAGGTGAAGAAGTTTTACTTTCTGCATGTAATGTTGTTATAAATGATCACTAGTTGGTTAACTTAGGAAGAATATGATGGAGGTAGTATCTACCTTGGTGACAACTCTTCATATCCGATTGTCAGGAAAGGAAAGGTATTGTTGTGTTTCAGTGATGGGAGGATTAAAACCCTCCCTAGAGTTTTGTATGTTCTTGGATTAGCTAGAAATCTGATTTCAGTTTCAAAGTTGAATGATTTGGGAATGAATGTGGCATTTGACAAGCATGGTTGCCGATTGGTGAGAGGGAACTTGGTGGTAGCGAAAGGGAAGAGATTCAAGAACTTATTTAAGCTTGAAGCCCCTATAGTTTGTAATGCCTCCTATGTATCTGAGGCCACTATTGAAAATACATGTATGTTGTGACACCGTAGATTGGGCCACACAAGTAATAATTGTTGGATGGTTTCTCTTATTCTGATGACCACTTTGATTTCTATGAGCATTGTGTGTTTGGTAAACAAAACAGAAAATCATTTCCTTTAGGAAGCAATAGAGAAAAAGAGAAATTAGAAATTATTCATACAGATGTGTTTGGACCTATGGATAATGAATCTATAAAAAAATCTCATTATTTTGTAACCTTCATTGATGATGTATCCAGATTTACATGGATTTATTTTATGAAACATAAATCTGAAGTTTTCACTAAGTTTCAAGATTTTAAAGTCTTAGTTGAAAACTAATTGGGATTGAAGATAAAAATATTAAGATTTGATAATGGAGGTGAATATTGCTCTAAAGAATTTGATGACTTTTGCAAGCATGTAGGTATTATTAGACAAAAGACAACTCTATATACACCACAATAGAATGGTGTTGTAGAAAGGATGAACTGAACAATCATGGAAAGAGCTAGACGTATGCTTAGTGATGCATAGTTGGATAAATGTTTTTGGGAAGAGGTTGTGTGTATTGCTTGCTACTTGATAAACAAATCTCCTTGTAAGGCTCTTGATTCGACACCTTATGAATTGTGGACAGGTAAGAAACCTTTTGTTTCACATTTAAGGGTTTTTGGTTGTGAGGCTTTTGTTCATGTGCCTAAGGAAAAGTGATCTAAGTTGGATCCAAAGGCTGAAAAGTGTACATTCATTGGATATGGTGATAATGTCAAAGGTTATAAGCTTTGGAATCCACTAACCCACAAGATTATCTTTTCAAGAGATGTTATTTTCAGGGAACTTAGAGCTATTTTTGAACCTGAGCAGCCAAAAGAGAAAGAAGAAAAGATAAAGAAGGTGCACTTTGATTTAGAGAAGAAAGATGCACCTCAGGAAGAATATAATGATGGATTGGGGGGTGAAGAAGAAGAAGATTTAAGTAGTTCTGATGAAGATAAATCTGTTGTGATAGAAGAAGTTGTTGCAGATGATCATGCAGAAGAATGAGTATAGTCTCTTACTTCACCCTTAAGGAGCTTCGCAAGACAATGGAATCCAGTTGACAGGTATAGCCCACCAAATTTCTATTGTGTATATGTTTTATTAGGTACTAGTGATGAACCTAGATCCTACAGGGAAGTTATTTCTATAGATGATAGTGAGTCTTGGTAGTTAGCCATGCAAGAGGAGATGATGGCTTTAGACTCTTGTAACACCTGGGATCTTGTTCATTTGCCCAAAGGAAGAAAGGCCATAGGATGTAAGTGGGTCTTCAAGAAGAAGTTTGGAGCAGACGGGTCATTGGAGAAGTACAAGGCTAGACTGGTAGCCAAGGGCTACTCCCAGAGAGAGGGGGTAGATTTTGGTGAGATATTCTCTCCTATTGCTAAATTGACTTCTATTAGATTTCTCTTATCCATTGTTGCATCTTGTGATTGGGAGATTGAGAAAATGGATGTTAAGACTACGTTCTTACATGGAGATCTTGAAGAAGAAATTTATATGCAATAGCCTATAGGTTTTGAGGTAAAAGGGAAAGAACATTGGGTTTGCAGGTTAAAGAGGTCTCTCTATGGTTTGAAATAGTCCCCCAAAATGTGGTATCAAAAGTTTGACTCATTTGTTTTGAATTTGAGTTTTGTTAGAAGCGAGGAGGATCACTGTGTTTACATTCATTGTGTTGATGATTCTATACTAGTTATTGCTTTGTATGTTGATGACATGTTTTTCAGCAATACTAAAGGTATGATCAGTGACCTTAAAGCCCAACTTTAAGGTGCATTTGAGATGAAGGATCTTGGTTTTGTAAGCTATATTTTGGGAATGGAGATTAGGAGAGACAGATTTAACAGAAAGCTTTGGTTGTCACAAAGCAAGTATGTGAATACTATTTTGCAGAGGTTTAGTTTGTAGGACTGTAACCTAGTTAGAGTTCCTTTACCTATTGGTACTAAGCTTTCATTAGATATGTGTCCAAAGACTAAGGATGATCTTGAGGATACGTCTAATGTTCCATATGCTAGTGTTTTAGGGATTTTGATGTATGCAATGGTTTGCACTAGACCAGATATTGCCCAAGCAGTGGGAGTTTTGAGCAGATTTATGTCTAACCTTGGTAGACATCATTGGAACTATGCAAAGAGGGCATTTAAATATCTTTCAGGTACTCTTGATCATTGTTGGTTTATTCTAGTATTGATAGTGATGATAAATGTTTGGACATACAAGGTTTTGTTGATGGAGATTGGGCAGGTGACTTAGACAGTCGAAGGTCCACTAGTGGCTATGTGTTTGCTCTGGAGGAGCATTGAGTTGGATAAGTAAGAGGTAGCCCATAGTTGCTTTGTCCACCACAAAAGAAGAGTATATGGCTTCTACTCATGTCTCTAAGGAGGTATTTGGGTTGAGGAGACTGTGTACAGGTATTGGTTTTGATTGCAAGATCATTCAGATTGGTTGTGATAGCAAGAGTGCTATCTGTTTGGCCAAGAATCCCATGTATCATGCTCGGACTAAGCATGTTGATGTTTAGTATCACTTTGTTTGAGAGTTGGTTGCAAATGGAGAGATTGAGCTGAAGAAGATAGACACTTAGGATAATGTTGCAGATTCATTAACCAAGCTTGTGAGCACAGAGAAGTTCGTATGGTGCAGAGAGGCCATGTGACTTGTTTCTAGTGCCTAATTATTTTCATTTGATTTCCTATGGGTTGATTTACAATTTATAATATCAAGTGGAAGAAAGTTGGGATAAGGTACCATTAACCTTGTAAATCCCAATATTGTATTTATTCCATTTATTATACGTAATTTGTAATTATCCATGAGGACATGTACTAGTTTCACTAGCAGGGGTAATTTCGGAGTAACTAGAGGTAATTACAGAGTGACTTTTATTGTTGGCAAATGTAAAAACTCAAAGTAAATGAGGGTAGGCGTGCTCCCTTGAGGAATATACTATTTTTGGCATGTATGACAACTATCATAATGTTTGGTAAGTGAATCTATGACAGCTGCAAGTTGTCATAAGATTCTGAGATTCTATGATACATATGACGGATATGTTAGTTGTATATTTGCTATATTTAGCCCAAGGTTACTATCTTGGAAAGATACTCTTTTGTGGAATCTATGATAGTTATGACACGTCATAAGATGTTGTAATAGGCCAGATTTAGTCTTGGGTCCCCAACCTTTGCATGGTTGTTTTTGGACAAGTGTAAGATGCTTGTAAGATGGAAATTAATGTTTACAGGTTGGAGAATCTTAGGAGAGAGAAGGTGAACACCTAAGATGAGTTGGAAAACATTTCTATAAGTATTTACCATGTATTTGTTGCTGCAATACATATTTTAGGTACTCAGGTGCTACCGGAATGTTGTCAGATTAAAGACTTGTAGAGAGAGTTGTGTAGTGATGTATTGTACAATCTTGTTGAGATTAATACAAACTTCTACCTCTTTCTTGGTGGATTTTTTTACCTACAAGGATTTTCTCCATGTAAACACTATGTCATTGTGTTGAGTTCTTCATGTTTAACATCTTTTCTGTAGTGGGTTTTATGTTTTGTTACAATCTCCATTGTTAAAGCACACTTAAAGATTGCTGAAATTTATTTGGATCAGATTTCCATTGAAGTAGTGTTGCTTTCATTTCTAACACCAACATCAACAACACATATGATCATCTTAATGCTTCTAACTCCCATTTTTATATGTCTTCTTTGTTGTCAACAAACATACTCAATGAATACAGTCTCTACTAACTAAGAATGACATCCAACCATGAACTTCTAATTCCCATCTTAATATGTCTTTTCTACAGTCACCGGATAGGACATGACATCCAACCATGAACTATACCTTATCTATTGGATAGGACATGACATCCAACCATGGACTTCTAATTCCTATCTTAATATATCTTCTTTGTTGTCACTAGATAAGACATGACATCCAACCATGAACACCATCACTTGTTCATGATAGTATTGACATCAAAGGTAACCTTAGGAACCATATTTGTAACAAATACCTCATAGATGATAAACCACCAAGTAGACTAAGAGTGGGAAATGAGAAATGTCCTCTATGATACACCAAGCCACAATGAGTCTCCCCAAGAACAATCTCCTCTAGGTCAATAATGAACTCACGCCCATATCTAGGTGTTAGGCTCCTCGGTCTATTGGCTGAAAACTCCAATGAGTAACCATCTAAAAAAGTGTCTCTAATCTCAAGAGAACTTTAGTGTCACCTAAGTCTCCAAGTATCCATGAGTACTTCCATAATCAATCCATGCTAATCTCCAAATACAATACTACACTATCATGAAGCTCTCAAGAAAATGACCAAAGTACTCAATACAGAGAGAACCAACAAGATCATTATCA
Source organism: Cunninghamia lanceolata (assembly GCA_027924645.1). Taxonomy (NCBI): domain Eukaryota; kingdom Viridiplantae; phylum Streptophyta; class Pinopsida; order Cupressales; family Cupressaceae; genus Cunninghamia; species Cunninghamia lanceolata. The sequence goes on along the minus strand of BSBN01000377.1, from coordinate 23,201,561 downwards.
ATGCTCCAACTGTAGAATCAGGAATACAATCATGACATCATGATCTAACCGTCTCCTCCTAGGAGATCACATGCACTAATGCATACATCCTATCTCAAGAAAACCTGTGTCATGTCAAAACTCTAATTCGGAATCAAGAGTCCAAGACACAATATCAACATCTCTAAACTAAGGATCAACATGCTAAACTGACAAAGTCATAAACTGACACCTCAACCAAAAACTCCAAAATTCCTCCATGGTAAACCAAGATGTCAACATCTCCAAATCACATGAATATAACCATATCCTACCAAAGCCCCCACTGAACTACGACATTGAGCTATCCATGGTAACAAACTAACCATCTCCTAAATCAAGATTATCCATGGCCCCAACACAATCAATGAATCTCACTATAATGACAATAACTCCCAAAAGGTCGAGCAAACCATAGTCTCAAAACCAAGAAGATAAAATCATCACTATCAAAAATATCACATAAAAACATGTATCTAAGCTCTCCATGGCATCGTGATAAACATGCTATAAGTCCCAACAACTGACTATCCAAGCACTCTAATCCTCCATCCTCTCATCCTAATGCAACATGCCAATGTACAAATGACCACAGACAAGGCCAACTAACAAAGTCTGCATAAACACTGAATCAATTGCGTGGATAAAGACAGTCCACATCCAATTCATCCCACTGAGCCAAGGGGTAGCTAATCCACAAAACTACATAAATCGTAGATCCAAAAAAATGTAACATGCAAACTGAGATATCAAATAAGATAACCTATAGACTCCAAGAATAAACACCAAATCAATGCTAGATTTGATTTGCCAACAAGTATACAAATGAATAACCATAGTCAAGGAACTAATCAAGCATCCAAGAGATAATAACAACCTCCTAACAAAGCACCACAACACCACCTGTAATCATGAATCCAACATCATAGCCCATACCTGTCAATCACATACATGATCATGTCGTGCCAATGCAAAAGTGTACTTGCATATCCATGACACCATAATCATAGTCATCACTATACCTGTACTCAACTCCCACTAAAATGAGACTCCTAGTTTCACACGTGTATGAAACATGTCCTCAAACTAGAAGACAATCTGTGTACCTATCTCCATCAAACTCCAAACTCTAAAAACACCTATGAACCTGTATCTAGAAGCACCAAATCTAAAAACTTACTATACCATGCTAATGGTCTCATAGAAACATGCACTCCCACAAGTTTGTGCCAAAAAATCCATCTAAATGCACTCCTAATCGCACCTTGAATCTCAAGCTCCTACAAGTGATCAAACAAGTACCAATATCTCTCTACACAATAAACTAAACATCTACACAAGAAAAAACTGTAGTACACTACAATATCTCTCCAATGCCTATCCAAAATCAAAAATCTAATTTTGTATGCAAAATTTATGAGCATAAAACTGTCCCGGAGCAATGCCTGGCTTCAGGCACCAAATTCTGACAAAAGTAGCAAAATTTGGCAACTAAACCTACACCACTGCATATTTATTAGAGAGACCTTTCTGACACCAATAAGAATTTGAAAATTTGATACCGTGGGAAAAAGTTATGCCTCCTAGAAGAAAATGCCCTCCAAGGGTTAAAGGGGACCCCTAGTGGGACCCTCTGTACATGCTAACATGGCATGACATCATTGTCGACATCATCATGCTAACTAGGAAAAAACATAGGTGACGTGCTACTAGGATGGCATTGACGTGGCATCTCTATTGTATGGTGGACTTCAAAGGTATAAAATTTTGTTTAATGTCTTCTTAAAAAAATGGATCCAAAAGGCATTGTAAATGAAGTTCAATTTTTTATTCATTGTCGTATATTTTTTCTTCCTCCCACTAGCCACCGGTGGCAAGGCTAACCAATGAACTAGGGGTCCAACTCTGCCATCCTAGATCAATCGAGCTATCAGGACTGGGGGCCTTAGGGCCTCCTAGCCCAGCCAGCACCAGCCAGAGGCTGACATGGGGTTGGTGGGGCCCAACCAACTCTGACGCTAGCATACCCCCTTGATACCCCCTATAGTATGGGGGTCTACAGACTCCCCTGCAATTTTTTTTTTTAAATTTAAATCTGATTCTTAATTCATTTCCTATAAACACATCAATTAAGATGCACCACAAATAAATATTTATTTTATATGAATAAAATAATCTAATTTTATGCAAGGTGTACAACACCTATTTCCCAATAGGTTCTACAAGCTACATAGTGTCTTTTGATTCCATGTTCTTGACAAAATTCTACAAACTCATTTGATGTGAACTCACCACCTCTATCAAACCTTAAACACTTGATTCTAGCATTCATTTCATTTTCAACCATAGATTTGTAGATTTTGAATCTACTTAAAGCTTCTGATTTTTCTTTCAAAAATGTAACCCATATCATTCTAGAGAAATCATCAATGAGCAACATAAATTACCTCTCACCTTGTAGGCTTCTTGTCCTAGTTGGTCTACACAAGTTAGTATGAACCAGATCCAAAGTCCTTGTCTTAGAATATTGTTGGCAACTTGGCAAACATCATTAAGAGAGAGACACTACTGGCATGATGATGAATGATTGTTTATGATGTTTGATGGTGTTGTCATTGATGGCAACAAGAAAAAGAATGAGGTTGTGACAAATATTTTGGTCAGGTGAAAAAGACTTAGTCATTTTGGCTAAATGTTGGCAGTACATAAGAGAGTGACAGAGAGACAATGTATTGGTTGGTATTGGTCCACAATTGAAGATCAGATCATGTGGTTCTGGTATGTTGTTTGTAGTCCTTAAATGATCTCATATCCAATATTTTAGCCCTTGATAAGTATCATAAGTATATCATCAATCACTCTAAGTCTGACAGAGCAAAATACAGTGCTATTCAAAGTAGAACACTCAGCTGATTTGGTCCACATTTCTTCGGTGTTGCATATCTTGTTATGCAATTTTGAGGTGTTGTAAACACTTGTATGAAGTGTCTAAATCGAGAGGTTTAGGTTTAGAAATCCATCAGAAAGATAGTTGTGAATGTCTAAGTATCAGTACATGGCTTAATAGAGTTTGACTGTGACAAGATCTGAGTTCTGATGGTTAGCTGTTGATTTCTTCTTTTATCATCCACCGTTGATCATCCTCTCACCTTTGTCTATAAATTGGCCCACAACCAATCCATTTGGTATGCATTGAGTTTGATACCCTTACGCTGTCGAAATCACATTGGAACCTTTGCATCATTCATCTTCTTCTCATCTTTCATCATCTATTTTCATCTATCTTCCTCCATCAATCTCAATCCAACGTAATGTTACAGATTTGAGCAACCAACGATCCAATTATTCGAGAAATCAAAAAACATGCATGCAACATCTGAGGTATTTGAAGGGTTTGGGTAAAAGGTATCACATGTTATTGTTTTATCTTTCATTTTGTCCAAATTTATCATTTACATTCTGACATGCCCGGTTGGACTCACTTCTCCTAATCAAATCTTATGTTTTTGTAAATTGTTGTAGTAAAAATTTATGTTTTTCTAACCCTTGTTTGCAAGTTTTGCATGTGATCTACTTCAGGTGACCTTCGGAGCTCAAATGGACCTTGTTGTTGAGTCCAAGAGGCTCAAGAAATGAAAATTGACATAAAATTTGATATATTTTCATCACTGAAAAAAATTGAAAATTTTTTTAGTTTAGGCCCTACGTAGGGCCATACCATACTGATCTATATGGACCCATACAACTACTGCACATAGCCCCTGAGGTTGGAATTTTTTATTCTATCTTTGTTTGTAGGGAAATTTATTTCTATTTGTAGGTTAAATGTGTGCAGATTTAAACATCCACGCTTGCAAGTTTCTATTTTTGGGTCGCTTGTCAAAGAAACCCTAACAACTCTCTATTTAAATCCTTATCGACACTCTAACTAGTTTGGTTTGGCCTCTCTTCGCTCAAATCTCTACCATTGGTTTTAACCCATCTGCTGCTCCTTTTGAAATCTCATGTCAACCCCTTGTTCAAACCCTTTGTCACCCAGTCCAAAACCCTCAGCTCTCTTGTCACTACCAATCTCCATAGTCGCCATCTAAAACATATCACTGTTGTCATTTAGTCTCTTCATCGACCACTCTTACCCCTATAGAATCTTAACAATACCTGGTCATCCTTTCATCTTTTGACCTACATGTTTCCACCATCCCATTGCCTCTACAAAAAAATCTCTGTCACCAGCCACTTGAATCTCCCTGTCACCTTTTCAACCATCGACCATCACATTTCCAACTCTAAAATGTCACCTTCTTTTCACTTGACCACCACTTAAACCTTCCTCCTCTACTCATAAAAAACTCTCAACCTCATCATTGTAATGTTCCCGTCACCTATCCATTGTAGTCAGCTTGGAAACTATTGTCATCAATGTAAGGTTAGCTTTGACTAAATGTATCGAACCATCTTCCACCCTCCAAACATACCCCGTTGACACTACTGTATGCCTACCCTAACTCTACATCCGTCGTAGCCCTCTGTAAATCCTTGGTCGCCTTCATTCTTCTCTGCATCATAGAAACTCTAGTCATTAACAATCTCCCCATTGCCTCCTGCTATCCATTCAATCATCGTCCTTGGCAATATCTCTGCCTGCTTAGAGCTCAGTTCAACACCCCTAAACCTATAGTTGATTTCATCACAGTCTCTTTTCAAAATCTCATCTCTACCATTTTAAAACTATTGCCTAAGCCTTCTCTTGGCCTATCTTACATTCTATCAACTCTATCAAAGAAATTCCTATCGCAGTTGGTATGCACTCCCGGTTGTCACTTCTAAACCCTTGACCTCCCCCTTAGGTCTTCAACAGTTAAATGTCATAGTTAGAGGATTAGCAGAGTATTTGAAGTTGCCTATCCCATTCTTACCATCAGTTAGCTATAACCATGAGCTAAACTATAACTCTAGGCCAGGGTGGATGGCTTCAACAAAATTGTCAATGGTTTTAAAGATTTTCTTTGATCGGGGGTCGATTACTTTAACATGGTAAAAGTCCTATGTAGTTTGTTTTTTTATTGAGATTGAACCAATAGATTAAATCTTGTTGCAAATCGATTGTGGTTCATAGCCATCCCTTTGGACACTTTGATTTCAGTTGCACTATGCTTAATCAATTTTTCAGTGAGTGGTCATATCAGTGACAAGTGAGGGGCTATCCATCGGCCCCCCTTGATTTTCTTTTTTTATTTTTGACCTTGATCTAACCATGATCATATGAATGACCCTGGGCTAAATCTAGCCTTAACCACAGAATATAACCGCTAGGAAAACAATTTGCATGTGACCACTTTTTATTAAATTGTCAGCAGTCAAATCAAATAGCCAGAGTTATCTTTTTGCCTCCACATGCCATAAGGAGCCTTTTCTTTTATCATAACTTGGTCATAATAGGTTGAAATCGTGCAAAATTGGACTCATTGGAAAGCTGACAACACGAGCTTCATAGTGGCATCAACATCTTTAGGTGATTTTGTCATTTCAATAGGTAATTTCTCTGTCAAAGTCCAGCTACCTTTCAAACTACAAATGCACATAACTTGGGCAAAACCCATCCAATTCAGTGAAATGTTTTTCAAAAGTGCATAGAATTTCATGTAGAATTTGTTCATGATAGTCAATTTGCTGTATCAGTCCATTTTGATTAGATTTTATCAGATTATTGATTTTTTGCATATCATGCTTCTTGGCTAGTCTACTTGTTTCTTTTTCAATTTTGTGACTTCTAGGTACATCTAAGGAGCCGTAGCAGCATTGGGATCAGCAAACACATCAGCATGGAAAGTGAAAACAATTAGGTACACACACTCCATCTTTCATCTTCTAATCATTGCTTGTCAAAACATTTCAATTTGGGCTCTTAAAATCAATCTTGTTTGCTATCAAACATAAAAAATCAGGTCTAAAATTAACCAGTGTATTCCTACACATTTGGCTTTGGGATCTAAAAAGAACAAGTGCTTGAACTGTTTGATCACACATTTCATTTCTAAGAGTTAATTAACAACTGCGATTTGTCAAACCCTATCTAGGAGGCATGCTAGGGGATTTCATCACCCCTAGGGATGACCTCAACCACGTGTTCTGGTGGGGTATATCAAAGGGGGGGGGAGTGAAAGATGTACCTTAATCTAGCTACATAGTCATTGGGACATCCTTGTGGCCTCGGGTGATTCCAGACACAAGGTAAAGTGGTATTCACTTACGCTTATGCTACATCCCTTCAATGAGCTAGTGTTCATAGATTTAGGCCCCTTGTACCTTGTGTATATTAGGGGTCCACTCTTAGTTAACCCTTGTGCAGCCTAGCTTAAGACCTATTGGCCATATCCTACCTAATTAATCATCAGGGCTTGTTGTTGTGTCTTCAAGTGTGTGCTTAATCATAACATCTAATCTTGAAAGGAAAATTGAACAATGTGTTTGGTGTGTGTGATTCATGCATTTACATGTGAAATTTTGTGTTTGATTTTGCCCAAGTCAAACCTAAGACAACTCATCTTCACCTTAATCCAAATTCTAATCACCTTTAATTTCATCTAATCATTCTAAACCATCATCACATCCTAACCAAACACTTGACACCATGTCAACATTAGAGGACCTAGCACAAGAGATCATTCACATACTTCACCATGCACCAAAACCTCTAAACTAACAAATCATTCAAAAGGTCCATGGCATGATCCCAAAAATTAAAACAAGCCAATCCCCGCACATGCAACACCTCTTGGCCACTTTTCAAATCCAATAGGCACATCAACAATTTCCACATCAATCCTATATGTCCTCTATACCATCATATCAAACCTATCCATCCACCTATCATGTTACCCCCACACCAACTTATCCTATTTCTTCTAATCCCAATCATTATCCTATACAATCACTCCACCACAACACCATCACAACTTCCAACACATTCATCCACAATCCTATGTGCCACCTCATTATTGAACCCATTTACAAGGCCAAAAGATGTTTTCACAAGAGGTACATGCAAGCCAAAATAGCCCCTTGTACATAAACCAAATGTCCTTAAGTCCACTTTTGGAGAGAGATCTAATATCTTTTGATGAGGGGGACACCTATGTGTCACCTGATCCTAGTCCAAGTGGCCCCTTGTACATAAGTCAAGTGCCCTTAAGTCAATCTTTGGAGCAAGATTTGATATCCTTTGACAAGGGAGATAACAACCTAGAGCAAGCATCTTATGAGCATCCCCCATCACCATCTAATCATATGCCAACACATGAGCCTACTAGTCCTATCTTGGCACCACCATGTGATCCACATCCCAAGCCATCCAATCACACTATCCGTCCATCCAATCCAAATCCTACTTCTAAGCCTATAACACTATCCACCCTTATCATCCATCCACTATATTGTCCATTTACACATACCCTAATGAAGGATGTGATCCATTGGCTACTAGCTAGGAATAACTTATCCCCATGTCAAACAACTATCTTAGTACCTAGCAACAGGCCTTCAAATTCCATGCTTAGCCCTCCAACCCCATCATGTGACCCACAAGCCATTGAGCCAATTGAAGAGCCTCCTATCATGAGCCTAAGTAAAAGTCCATTGTACTCTCTTATGGATGAATACCAAGAACCCATCAAACTCATCCAAGAAGCTACCACTTTCACTTCCATGAAACTGCAAGAGTTATATCAAGAGCCTAATCCCAAGCATGTGGAAATATTGAGCCTTCATTCAAATCAAGATCAAATCCTTTCCATGCAACCCATTCATAACATCTATCTTTTATGTGATCAAGATGATATCCATGAAAAAGCTATCCATGAGCACCTTGATCTTATCCATAATCCCATACCCATCCATGAGCAAGATATCCAAATTGCTCCTATCCATCCTCCATCTAGACCTAATGTGCAAGCTTCCATTTCCCATGATGAGAAATGTACCTCCCAACAAAATGTAGAAGATCAAAGAAGTAGCTTGGATCATAATAAAAAGCAAGATCTTAATGGTCCTTCCACATCCACCATCAACCATATTTCAAAGCCATCACTTCCTATTGGTATTTCTACTCTCATTCATGAATGTTCCTCCCTAGGAACACAACAACCTTTGTCCACCACCTCACCTTCTTCATCCAATAAGGAAATCGTGTCTAGTGTTCCACCTACACATAGTCCCATAGTCAATCGTATCCTCCAAAACATGAACTACCAAGGTAAAGGCTTAGGCCTTCTTGAACAAGGTATTTTGGAGCCCATCCATGTCAAGGTCCCTCTGAGCTCATATGGCCTTGGATACACACCCCAAGGACAACAATCTAATTATGTTGGTACTTCCTCCAATCCTCCTAAGTCCACCACCTTCCATCACAAATCCCATCACATTCCTAAAACATATGTTGCCATTCCACCTCCGTCATCTTACAAATGTTAAAAGCATGTGATTGTTCACCTTCCACCATCCACTTTGCCTCTACTACTTCCAACTCCAAACATCCCTCCATCAAATCTACCTCCACTACTTCCAACACCTTATTCACCCATCCATAAATCCTCTAAAAATCCTAATCGTGACCAACAAAAGCACATATCATTTAAACATAAATCTTCCATTCATTCCATTCACCCTATGAGATTCAAAAATAAAAATTTGGATGCCTACACTCATAAAGATTAAAGTCCTATAAATCCTAATGTCTTAGGGTACAAAAGCAAAGAATCAAAGCAAAATCCATCCAAAAAGCAACCCAATCCCATACCTTCACAAGAAAATCCTAAAAGCAAAATGGTATGGGTGTTGGATCTAGGGCATACAACTGAGAGGGGGGGGGTGAATCAGTTGTATAAAACTTCTTGTTCTTTCAAACACTTGATCCTTGGTTGTTAGTTAACAGCATATCAATTAGTCATCCATGAAAGCATTATGCACAAACACAAGAGCAGATAAACATTAACACATTGAACACCAAGATTTTGACGTGGAAAACCCGGTTAAGGGAAAAACCATGGGGTGATTAACCCAAGAATTATTCTCTGTTAGAAGAATAAGAAAAAGAATGGCACTTGCCAATTAGGGCTCACTGCCCGAGCACACTGCTCACAAAGAGGCCCACTGCCTACAAGGAGACACACTGTCTACAAAGTGATAAGAATCACAGTCTTGAACTGGAGAATGACATCTCAACCATGTCCGGATCAGTTCCATTTAAGCCCAAAACTTCTGCTCTATTTTTTGCACTTCTCTTCACTATGCCACACTCATCCACACACACCACACCTCGAAATGAACTCACAGACCGTTATTTATACAAGACATCGACTTAGGATCAAACATCTAAGTCGGCAAATAATCATAAGAGTATCTGCAAGATGAATAACACATCCGGTCGGCCACCACAAGAACATTCGCAGGATGAACAACTCATCTGGTCGGCTAAACAGAGCAAGAACTTCATCCGGAAGAATAACTTCAATTCTGGGCTCTATTATCAATGCGGATCAACAACACAACCTCAACGTGATCCAGAAAACTTCACAAGCCTGCCTGAATGTCCGGATACATCCGCACTTCCTTTACTTGCTGGAATCTCTTGTCTTCCTCATCCGGAACTTCAAGAACACAGTCTGTCGCCACTGTAGAAGGTACTTCCGGACCTTCAAATCATACATTATCAATGCGGACCAATGACACAACCTCAACATGATCCAAGAACTTTCACAAGCCTGTCTGAATGACCAGGTACGTCCGCATTTCCTTTACTTACTGAAATCTCTTATCCTCCTTATCCGGAACTTCAAGAACACAGTCTGTCGCCACTGTCATAATGCAAGAGGTACTTCCAGACCTCCAAATCATACACAACTCGAGATGGCACATCACAAGGACATCCCAAATACGCTTTCCAATCCGCAGATTAGGATTGTACAATTCCGGACCTCACCGGACCTTTCTGTGATCCTCTGTCACCTCTAAGCACTTGCCGGAACTGGTTCCACACAGACAGCCATAACTTCTTCAGGTCTTCATGTGGACCTCTGAAAACTTGACTGAAGCATCTCAAGACTCATATCTGCAAACCCTTTAATCCGCATCCTCCGGTTCTCAACCTATCCAATATATTTGCCTTCTTCTCATCACTGTTCTTCACTGTTCCTGACTGAGGGTAATTTTCTCAATATCCTCAACACACAGCTCATCCAATCCTTCTTGTCAATGTAATATGAGTATGTTGACATCAATGACAACACTGGTTCACCTCATACTTGCAACAATCTCCCCCTTTGTCATTGATGGCAACATATGATGTGAAAAACCATCAAGACAAGAACTTCTCCTTTCTGTCACAGCTCCCCCTATCAACAACAACTTTTTACATGTCTTCTCTCCCCCTTTGATCATTAACCACTTGTTTTTCACATGTCTTCTCTCCCCCTTTGACATCAATGGCAAAGGGCTCATACTTGCAATTCTAATACATCAGAATCATACCAGCTGCTCCCCCTTAGTAGCAGCTCCCCATCATCAATCCGGATCACAAGATATGACTGTGATATCCACCGGACTGATGCACATCAGTGCATCTTAGTTCATCACCGGAGGGGCCATGACCCCTAACTTCTCCCGGAGATATTCAAAAGAGTCCTTGGGAAGAGGTTTTGTAAAGATATCTGCAATCTGATCCTTGGAGGGAACATACTCCAATCTGACTTCTTCCTTGTTTACTTGTTCTCTCAAAAAGTGAAATTTGATAGATATGTGCTTAGTCTTAGAATGCAATACCAGATTCTTAGAGATATTAATTGCACTTGAATTATCACAGAAAATTGTGATAGGCTCCTCATATTCAACTTTGATGTCTCTTAGCATCTGCTTCATCCATAAGATTTGAGTGCAACTACCTGCTGCTGCAATGTATTCTGCTTCAGTTGTAGACAGAGATATTGCATCTTGTTTCTTGCTTAGCCAAGAAACCAATCTCTTCCCCAAAAAGAATGCTCCACCACTAGTGCTCTTCTGGTCATCCACATCTCCTGCCCAATCTGCATCTGTGTAAGCATGAAGAGAGAAATCCGGATCTCTAGGGTACCATATACCATACTCAACTGTTCCTTTCAAGTACCTAAAAATTCTTTTGATTGCCATAACATGAGATTCTCTAGGATCAGCCTGGAATCTTGCCACAAGACCAACAGCCTGCATTATATCTGGTCTAGTTTGAGTGAGATACAACAATCCACCAATCATTGATCTATACTTTGTCTGATCTGCCTTTGGAGAATCATCATTTTTGCTTAACTTACATCCGGTTGCCATAGGAGTGTTCATAGGCTTTGAGTCTTCCATACCAAATTTTCTTAACAATTCTTTCACATATTTGGTCTGAGAAATGAAGATCCCTTCTTTTGTTTGAGTAATTTGCAGACCCAAGAAGAAATTCATTTCACCAAGCATAGACATTTCAAACTCACTTTTCATCTGATTTGCAAAAGTTTTGCACATACTATCTCTTCCTCCAAAAATGATATCATCCACAAACACTTCAACAATCAAAATGTTTTCATGATCAATTTTGAAATATAAGTTACTGTCAGCAGTACCTTTGTTGAATCCAATCTGCACAAGATGCTTATCCAACCTTTCATACCATGCTCTTGGGGCTTGCTTCAATCCATACAAAGCTTTCTTCAACTTGCAGACCATATCATTATTATCAGACAATTGAAATCCATCCGGTTGTTCAATGTAGACTTCTTCTTCCAGATCACCATTTAGGAAGGCAGACTTGACATCCATCTGATATACCTTGAAGTCTTTGAAGGCAGCAAATGCAAGAAGTAATCTGACTGCTTCAATTCTTGCCACCGGAGCAAAAGTCTCTTCAAAGTCAATTCCTTCTATTTGAGAGTGGCCTTTGCAGACCAATCTAGCTTTGTTTCTGATTACTTCACCAGCTTCATTTAGTTTGTTCCGGAAGACCCACTTGGTTCCAATTACATTCCTGTCTCTAGGTCTGGGAACAAGATCCCAAGTATGATTTTTCTCAATTTGCATCAATTCATCTTCCATTGCTTTGGTCCAGTTTTCATCATTGCAGGCTTCATTTATTGTTTTAGGTTCAATCTTTGAAATCAGACAACATTCATCCTGATTTTGAGCAACATTCCTTCTAGTTTGTACACCTTTGCTTCTGTCACCTATGATCTGATCTTCAGAGTGGTTCAGTCTTACATACCTTGGAATTTTGGGAGTATCCTGCACTGCTGCTTCTTGATCAGGCTCATTCAAACCTATCTCTTCTTCCTAATTTACCGGATCAGGCTAACTCTGTCTCACCGGAGAGGATTGAGGTCCTTGAACACTATCTTGGTCATCTTCATCAAACTCATAAAATCTTGAAGGCTTCTCAATTCCTTCATCAACTTTCACATTGGTGCTTTCTATCATCTTCCTCAATCTCTTATTGTAACACTGGTATGCTTTGCTTTGAGTGGAGTAACCCAAGAAAATTCCTTCATCACTTCTAGCATCAAACTTTCCTAGATCTTCATCTCTTTTAATATAACACTTGCTACCAAATACTCTGAAATATTTCACAGTAGGAGTGATGCCAAACCAGAGTTCATAGGGGGTCTTACCGGTGTTGTTTCTGATTTGAACTCGATTGAGAGTGTAGACTGCAGTGCTGATAGCTTCCTTCCAAAACATTTGAGGAACATTTGCTTCCAACATCATTGTCCTGGCAGCTTCCTGAATGGTCCGGTTCTTTCTCTCAACCACTCCATTCTGCTGTGGAGTCCTAGGAGCAGACAACTGTCTCCTTATACCCTGCTTCTCACAAAAAACAATGAACTCACCAGATGTAAATTCACCACCTCTATCAGACCTTAGACACTTTAGTTTCAATCTGGTTTGATTTTCTACCATAGCTTTGAAGATCTTGAACTTCTCAAATGCTTCTGATTTTTCTTTTAGAAAGGTAACCCACATCATCCGGGAATGATCATCAATTAACAACATGAAATATCTATCACCTTGCAGACTCTTGATTCTTGTCAGACCATAGAGATCAGTATGTACTAATTCCAACAATCCGGTAGAAGACTGATCTTTTCTTTTGAAAGAGACTCTGCTTTGTTTACCTAGCTGACATTCTTTGCACAAACTATTTGTAGGTTTCATCAATTTTGGAAGATCTCTTACGGCCTGAGTATTGCTTATCTTGATGATGTTATCAAAATTTACATGGCACATTCTTCTATGCCATAACCAACTCTGATCAATTTGAGCAAACAAACAACTTTTATTTGAACCAACCAGATGAAAGATATTACCTTTTGTCTGAGTACCGGATGCAATCTCAGTTCCTGAGTTTGTAAAGATTCTGCATTTTCCATTTTTGAACTGGAGATCATAGCCTTTGTCCACTAACTGACCAACACTGAGAAGATTGTGCTTCAAACCTTCAACATATAGTACGTTACCTGTTTTGCTCTTTCCATCAAAGGAAATAGTTCCCCTGCCTCTGATTCTGCCAGCAGAATTGTCACCAAACTTTACCATTCCTCCTTCATACCTTTCCAAATTCAAGAACTTATTCTTGTCACCAGTCATATGATGAGAACATCCACTGTCAATAACCCAATCATCCTTTTCTTCCACTTGAGCAGCCAAAGCTTTTTCAACAACTTTGTGATTGACAGATTCAGAGAGTATTGAATCTTCTTCCTTGATGGCAATAAACACCCACTCATTTCCAGATTTGCTTCCTAGTTCTGATTCATCATCTGTTCCTCCTTCATTGTCATCTTCTTCATGAACATAATAGCAATTCTTTTGAAACCTTTGTCTGTTAGTATTAGACCTTGCAGATCTTTCTGGACATCTTGAAGCAAAATGACCAATCTTATTGCAGTTGAAACACTTAAAGGGTAGTTTTCCTTCATACTTACTGGATCCTCTTGGCAGTCTCTTTGCAATGAGGGCTTCAAGTTGAGCTGTTTCTGCTTCTTCTTCTTCCATGTCTCTTCTTGCTTGATCATACCATGACATTTTCCTTGATGAGTTTTCTCCCGGATCAAATCTCTGTTTGCCTTTCACATAGGCACTGGCTTTGAAAGTAGATTCAGTCTTGGGAGGATCATCTCCAAACTCGGTCATTTCAAATGCAGCTAGTTTGCCAGCCAGTTGTTCTCTTGTGACAGTTGTGTGGGCTCTGAATTCATCAATGGCAGCAACCTTGATTTTGTAGGTAGCAGGAAGGGATCTTAGGATTTTGCAGACAATCTCATTTTCATCTAAAGTTCCACCAGCATTTCTGATTCCACATACCAGCTCATTCACTCTTGGCATAAAGGTAGTGATGTTTTCATCATCTCTCATTTTCAATCTTTCAAATTTCCCTTTCAGACTTTGCAATCTTGCACTTTTGACAAACTCATCTCCTTCATACAGAAGTTCTAGTTTAGTCAGGATCTCATATGCAGTTGGTAGGTCAATAACATTCGAGAGATCTGAGTCATTCAATGCGCTTAGAAGAGCTTCCTTGGTCCGCAGATTGTTTTCGGCTTCTGTGATTTCATTCAGAGTTGTCGGACCACCTTGTGGAGGTACATATGGTTTTGAAACCATAGCCAAGTATGCTTTTCCCATACATTCCAAGTGACACTTCATGTGACCTTTCCAGAGAGTGAAGTTGGTTCCATCGAACTTCGGACTATCCTTCTTGTATGACGACATCCTGGATCTCCTCAAGCGGTTAAGCTCCTATCAGAGGAACTTAGCTCTGATACCAATTGTTGGATCTAGGGCATACAACTGAGAGGGGGGGGGGTGAATCAGTTGTATAAAACTTCTTGTTCTTTCAAACACTTGATCCTTGGTTGTTAGTTAACAGCATATCAATTAGTCATCCATGAAAGCATTATGCACAAACACAAGAGCAGATAAACATTAACACATTGAACACCAAGATTTTGACGTAGAAAACCCGGTTAAGGGAAAAACCACGGGGTGATTAACCCAAGAATTATTCTCTGTTAGAAGAATAAGAAAAAGAATGGCACTTGCCAATTAGGGCTCACTGCCCGAGCACACTGCTCACAAAGAGGCCCACTGCCTACAAGGAGACACACTGTCTACAAAGTGATAAGAATCACAGTCTTGAACTAGAGAATGACATCTCTACCATGTCTGGATTAGTTCCATTTAAGCCCAAAACTTCTGCTCTGTTTTTCGCACTTCTCTTCACTATGCCACACTCATCCACACACACCACACCTCGAAATGAACTCACAGACCGTTATTTATACAAGACATCGACTTAGGATCAAACATCTAAGTCGGCAAATAATCATAAGAGTATCCGCAAGATGAATAACACATCCGGTCGGCCACCACAAGAACATTCGCAGGATGAACAACTCATCCGGTCGGCTAAACAGAGCAAGAACTTCATCCGGAAGAATAACTTCAATTCCGGGCTCTATTATCAATGTGGATCAACAACACAACCTCAACGCGATCCAGAAAACTTCACAAGCCTGCCTGAATGTCTGGATACATCTGCACTTCCTTTACTTGCTGGAATCTCTTGTCTTCCTCATCTGGAACTTCAAGAACACACTCTGTCGCCACTGTAGAAGGTACTTCCGGACCTTCAAATCATACATTATCAATGCGGACCAATGACACAACCTCAACATGATCCAAGAACCTTCACAAGCCTGTCTGAATGACCAGGTACGTCCGCATTTCCTTTACTTACTGAAATCTCTTATCCTCCTTATCCGGAACTTCAAGAACACAGTCTATCGCCACTGTCATAATGCAAGAGGTACTTCTGGACCTCCAAATCATACACAACTCGAGATGGCACATCACAAGGACATCCCAAATACGCTTTCCAATCCGTAGATTAGGATTGTACAATTCTGGACCTCACCGGACCTTTCTGTGATCCTCTGTCACCTCTAAGCACTTGCCGGAACCGGTTCCACACAGACAGCCATAACTTCTTCAGGTCTTCATGCGGACCTCTGAAAACTTGACTGAAGCATCTCAAGACTCATATCTGCAAACCCTTTAATCCGCATCCTCCGGTTCTCAACCTATCCAATATATTTGCCTTCTTCTCATCACTGTTCTTCACTGTTCCTGACTGAGGGTAATTTTCTCAATATCCTCAACACACAACTCATCCAATCCTTCTTGTCAATGTAATATGAGTATGTTGACATCAATGACAACACTGGTTCACCTCATACTTGTAACAATGGGTCCCTAAGCAAAAAGAAAGCAAGCCAAATGAGGCATCCACCTTTCAAAAATCACAACCATCCACTTTCTCCTCTTCCATCCATTCCATTCAAAAATATTAAATTCCTCCATCCCACATGAAAAGAAAAAATCATAAAAATACAAAGTCTATGTGGGTACCTAAAGCACTTCATCAACCATCTCCTAAGAAAACATCTCCATTGCTTCCTATGCCCCCTCCACATCAAAATATTCAATGTTTATCATGGTGTGTGCAACCATTGGTCATGATTCCATTTCATTATGCAACAATTCTACATACCTCCTTCCACTACCCTACATATCTCCCACATCCTATTCCTATTGTCCATGCTTTTGGCTAAGCCTCCCATTCA
Source organism: Cunninghamia lanceolata (assembly GCA_027924645.1). Classification (NCBI taxonomy): domain Eukaryota; kingdom Viridiplantae; phylum Streptophyta; class Pinopsida; order Cupressales; family Cupressaceae; genus Cunninghamia; species Cunninghamia lanceolata. The sequence goes on along the minus strand of BSBN01000377.1, from coordinate 23,184,858 downwards.
TCTTCCCTACATAATCTACATCATAATCCACTATTTTTCTTCATAATCCACATCATAATCCACTATCTACCTGATCCATCTCACCTTCTCATGCAATTCCCTACCAACATCTATGAGCACACTTGACATGGTCCATGCGACAACAACAATCTAGCAAGACTATCACTTTTCACTGGCACTAGACACTTGAGTCCCTCCTATCTATATCCACCTATCAGGTATATATAAAAAATAAAAAGAAAAAAAGAAAAAATTGAGAAGAGTAAAGAGAAATCCCTTCGTCCAATGGTGAAAACTTGGTAAATAGGTACCCTAGATAAGTACCATGATGAAAGCCTAGCAATCAGGCATCATGTGTAAGTTGATCTTCTATGTCACCTACACTTGGGGGCACGTTGTCTCATCTGCCATATCATTTTCAAACTATCTTACCGTACCATTTTCTACCATCCTTAGCCATTACCCACATACCTATCCATTGCATCCATTCATCCTCCCTTCCTCATCTTGATCTTGATAAAGATTCGGGGCAAAACGTTGAAACATGCCTTGGATATCTCTTGATATACCTCATCCTTTCCATCCAATATTATCATCATCCCATCATCCTAAGCTTTGTCATGTTAAAAATCCTCAGTATTACACCTAGAATTGGGCATGTTATTCCTATGTGACATAGCCTTTGAGATCACATCCTTGCTCTCTTACGTGTACATCTATTCCATCCCTTATTGCCCATCCTTTCATCCATCCGATCCTGCCTACCTATTTCCTTGCACCTAGACTTGGTCCTCCCTTGTCATTGGTATCTAGCACAAAAGGCTACTCAAATTGTAAATCCATGGACATCCCAAAACATTTAAAAATCCAAACAAGAAAATCATAAAATGTCCTAGAAAAATCCAAAAACTTATAAAATGTCCTGAAAAAATCCAAAAAAATTATAAAATGTTCTGAAAAAATATTTAAAAAATCAAATATTCCAAAATCCCAAAAAATTAAATATTCCAAAATCCAAAAAAAAATTCAAAACATTTCTAAAATACAAACAAATCAAATATCCAACAAAAATACAAGCAATAAAATCAAATCAATCTCATAAATTCTTCCAATCAGTCAAATCAATTCTTCTAAATCTATCAAATCAATTCTTTAGTCGATTCAATCATCATTCATCAAATCGCTTTCTTCTAATCAATCAAATCAATCATCAAACTCAAATCAATCCATCAAAATCAAATTAATCAAATCAATCACATCAATCCCATCAAAAACATCATATATCATTAAACATCCAATCAATCCAAATCAATCCATCACCCGTTCAATCTATCCCCCTTCATCATCATCATCATCAATAAAATAAAATCAGAACTACATCTCATCTCTATCATTAAGTGCCTTGGTCCCATGGACACAAGTATGTAGGCAGTCTGGATTATGAAGGAAGTGCCAAGATTTAGGCACAGACAATATTCCTCTTTCTCCGATCTCTCATCTATCTTCATCAATTCATCAATCTTTCAAAACAATTCTTCCATTCAATCTTTATCAAATCCCTTCTTCCATCACTTCTTCTAATCAATCTCATCATCAATAAACTCAAATCCAAGTCATCCCCTGTCCATACCAATCAAGTTAATCAATCTTACCAAATTATCCAATCACAATCAATGGTCTTGATCCTAGCCTTTTTGTAAACCCAATCAATCAATTAATCAATCATCCTTGTGTTGGTCTAGGGATACATCATTCCCCACCATGACAACACTATCTTTATTAATGAAACAAGCAATCAACGGTTTACAACTTGACAGGGGCAATACCTTGTTTGTTTTTGAATCATTTTGGCATGCTTGCTTGTGTGTTATCTTTTTATCTTGCATTTGCATCAAATCCAACCCAACTAATATTCATATCTTGTATTTCAACAAGGTTGTATTATGCCGGGGCACGAGACACATTATCACCTCGTCCTTATACTCTGATGCATAACATCTAGTGCTAAATCAAACATATGATTGCTCACTTTCATTGTCGAATAACGTATCTTTCATCTCTTTCATCCACTTCCTATCTTGCATCATTCATCTTATCCCTCTTTATCAATCCATTCCATTTCGAGAGCTTACCTATGTTTGTCCAACCCACCTATCCTCTCGAGGGGGCATCATCATCCTATCTTTCTATCATCCGCCAATTTCACTGGGGCATAGCCTGTTTATCCAACATATCATATCTTCTTTGAAACAATGCCCTAACGGACATTGTCTCAAAGAGGGGCAAAATGTAGACACCCAAAATTGGCCCATTTCGTTATTTATGCATTAAACTCATATTGCACCACATACCTTCATTTTGTCTAACACACTTATATTTCATTTTCCTCTTCATATCTTTAATTCATTAAATAAATTTTATTTATTTAATTAATGTTCTTCCATCTACCATCAAATGATTAAATAATTTTATGTTATTTAATTATTGTGTCTTTTCTTCTAATAAATAAATAAAATCATTTATTTTATTTATTTATTCACCATGCCCATAAATTAAAAAAAAATTTAATTTATTTAATTTATATTTATCTTCTATTCTTATCTTATTCCTCCAAATGTGTAAGTGGGCCCCTTTGTCCATAAAATAGAAAAAAATCAAAATGTGGGACAATTAAATGAAATAGAAATGAATCTATTATCCTTATCACTCCAACTCCAAAATAGACAAAAAACATTCTATCTTGGAAAGGAATCGTATATTCATCAACAACCCACCTAAGATTTCTAAATAAAATGTCTTTCTGTGGACACTTGGCATGTGCACGTTCATCCATATATCTCATATATCCTCATCCGTTGATTTCTTGTTTTATCCTCCACCATTGATCATCCTCTCACCTTTGTCTATAAATTGGCCCACAACCAAGCCATTTGGTATGCATTGAGTTTGATATCCTTACGCTATCCAAATCACATGGAACCTTTGCATCATTCATCTTCTTCTCATCTTTCATCATCTATTTTCATCTATCTTCCTCCATCAATCTCAATCCAACATAATGTTGCAGATCTGAGCAACCAACAATCCAATCATTCAAGAAATCAACAAACATGCATGCAACATCTGAGGTATTCAAAGGGTTTGGGTAGAAGATATCACATGTTATTGTTTTATCTTTCATTTTGTCCAAATTTCTCATTTACATTCAAGAAAATTTGGATAACATGAAAGATAAAACAAATGATGCAATACCTTTTACCCAAATCCTTCGAATCCCTCAGATGTTGATGCATGCATGGTTGATTGATGAATAGTTGAATGTTGGTTGCTCAGATCTGCAGCATAACGTTGGATTGAGATTGATGGAGGAAGATAGATTAAAATAGATGATGAAAGATGAGAAGAAGATGAATGATGCAAAGGTTCCAATGTGATTTCGAAAGCATAAGGATATCAAACTCAATGCATACCAAATGGCTTGGTTGTGGGCCAATTTATAGACAAAGGTGAGAGGATGATCAACGGTGGAGGATAAAAGAAGAAATCAATGGATGAGGATATTTGAGAGATATGGATGAACGTGCACATGCCAAGTGTCCATAGAAAGGCATTTTATTTAGAAATCTTAGGTGGGTTGTTGATGAAGATAAGATGCTTTTCCAAGATAGAATGTTTTTTTTCTATTTTGGAGTTGGAGTGATAAGGATAATAGATTTATTTCTATTTCATTCAAGTGTCCCACATTTTTATTTTTTGCTAATTTATGGACAAAGGGGCCCACTTGCACATTTGGAGGAATAAGATAAGAATAGAAGATAAATATAAATTAAATAAATTAAAAAATTATTTAATTTATGGGCATGGTGAATAAATAAATAAAATAAATGATTTTATTTATTTATTAGAAGAAAAGACACAATAAATAAATAATATAAAATTATTTAATCATTTGATGGTAGATGGAAGAACATTAATTAAATAAATAAAATTTATTTAATTAATTAAAGATATGAAGAGGAAAATGAAATATGTGTGTTAGACAAAATGAAGGTATGCACTGCACTATGAGTTTAATGCATAAATAGTGAAATGGGCCAATTTTGGGTGTCTACAAAATGTTTAATAGAATACTAATTCACCCCCCCACCCCCACTCTTAGTATTCTGGGTGTTCAACAATTGGCATCAGAGCTTGGTTCCTTGGAAGAAGTCTAACAACTTGAGGAAGATCTTGGAGATTGAACACATGGCAAGTAAAAAGTATTCTACTGCTCCTCAAGAAATTGACCCAACTGAAACTATAGAAGAAGATTCCATACTTGTTAGTGAAGAAGAACTCAAAGTTACCCTTAAAGATCTTGAAAAGGTTGAATTAGAAAATAGGGATCTGAAACATAATGTCAAGGAAGTAGATGAGTGCATCAAGAAATTAAGGGAGCAAGTCAAGAAGTTCAAAGAAAAACATAAGGAGGTTAGTGAACAATTGAAATATACAAATGAAACCTTGAATGATCTGAAAGTGGAAGTTGTAAAAAGAGAAAAAGCAAAAGAAGATCTAAATCAGTTGGTGAAAAGCAAATCTGAAGACTGCAAAAAGCTTGAACAAGAAGCTGTGGATCTGAAAGCTAATGTGAAATAGACATGGATTCAAGAAGATAAATTCAAAGTGAATGCTACCCAGCTTGATAGAGTACTTGCAAGTCAGAAGAGTCCTGATGACAAAGAAGGCTTAGGATTTGAGAAAGGTGAAAGTTCTAAAACTGATCAAGAAAAGAATGCTGAGATCAACAAGGATCAAAGGAATAGACCTAGAAGACCACTAATCGGGAAACCAAATGCTCAAAGGTACCCTCCTTTCAATAGTTATTGTAATTCATGCAATAAGTTTGGTCATAAGGCCACTCAATGTAGGAGCAGAGTAAATCAAAATGTTCCATCATTCTCTAGTTAGTGTTTCACTTGCAATAAAATAGGTCATAAAGCTAATGAATGCAGAAGTCAGATAAGGAATGGTTACGACAATGGAAGGAATGATCAAACCTTCAAAGGTAACTGCTTTATATGCAAGAGGTTTGGTCATAGATCTAGTGAATGCAAAAGTCAAATAAGGAACAACTATAATAATGGAAGGAATGCTCAATCTTTCATTGGGAATTTTTTTGCATGCAACAGATTTGGACACAAGGCTAACCAATGCAGATCAAGGATGAATAAAAGGAACAATGGATAGAGAAATGTTGTATGCTTCAATTACAACAAGCCTGGACATATTGCAAGGTTCTGCAGAAGCAAGAATGTGAAGAAGGATAATTAGGAAGATATGAAGAAACTAGTACAAAAAGGCATATCTGACAGAGATCAAGAAGGAGATGAACAAGATTTGGGTTAAGAAAGAAGCACATGTGGTCAAGGATGAGTCTGCACCAGACTCTGGTGCAGGTACTTCCTCCAGGAAGTAAATTGGGAGTTCTAGCTCAGAGGGGAGCTTAAATGAAAAATCTTGTTCCCTTATCCAGAAGTGTGGTGCTGACATTCACTATAAAGATATGAGTTGTAAGACTGAATGACTTATCTTTTGGAGGAGACTCTGGTAGAAAAGAACCTAACATAGTGGATTGTGGAGCAATTTGGATCAACTGTGAGTGACAGAGAAAGTTCTTGACAACTTTTTGAAATAAGCATTTATGATGAATGAGTCTTGATGAAAAGAGGATATAAGGAATTCATTTGGAAGAAAAATCACTTTGCATTCTAACTCTCAAGTGACCAAAGAGACCTAAGAAGCAACCTAAGGTGAATTCAAGCATCCCGTGAAGAAACCCTAATGGAAGCAAAAAGTGTTACCATTCTCTTTCTTGAAAATTTTCTATGTTGAGTCAGTAAAGATGTATAGTCCTCAAGTAGTTGAGATAATAGAGAGGCCCCACCCTAAGTTCAAGAAGCATCCCTTTAAATCATTAGAGACTGGTTTGGATGGTGCATTTTCTGAGGTTCCACATGGCATCCTGCACATAGAAGATATTAGGGCATACATACATGCAAACTTGGAAGAATATGATCACATGAAATTAGGGTAAATATAATTAGATGAGTTGACCAATAACAATCTTAGATTGAAAGAAGAATACAAAGCTCTACATGAGAAGAATCTTGATACCTAGTTAGATTTTTTAGTATTCTCGGATGATGCTTGGGTCAGGTATGTTCTGAGAAGGATTCATAATGAGTTATTTTGGCTTGATGTGCCCTATATGATTACAAAGGATGCCATCAAAGTAGTAACTGGCATGTGCTCCACCGAAAAGGTTCCAACCTTGAAGGCTATGAAGAACAATACAATAATGCAATTCACAGGTACAAAGTTTGATAAGAGGGAACTAACTATAAATGACATTGTGGATCTAGTGGTTAGATTTGGGTCAATGGTTATTGGTTACAAGGTTTACTTCTCCAACAGGAAGAACTCATTCTCTACAATAGCCATATATACAACATATGATATCGTTAAGAACAATACAGACTATGACAAAAGACACAAAATACCCTTTCAAGTATGGAACTCTAATCATCTGTCTATTCTTCTATTTTCTAAAGGAGTTACCTAGAATGAGTAATATTGGTTGGCTTGGTCATCCACCAGTAGCAATACAAATTAGAAATCATTTGCAAAGTTTGGGAAATGCTGAGAAACAAAATGCAACTTTATGGGAATATTTTAAGAATTTCCAAAAGAAAATGCAGGCTAGGGCTAGGATTCCTAAAAATGTTGTGAAGAAATATGAGAAAGACATTGTATTTATGGTGGACAAAGATAAATGCCTCATAGAGGTTGTAGAACCCAGAACTGTATGGGTCCCATCTATTTGATATGAAGTTATAGAGGATGTTCTAATTGGCCTAGCTGATCTGATGTTGAGTAAACCAAAAGACCTTAAGGAGGGAAGATTTGGAATATTTGAAGACTTATCTATCAAAGTGTTCATGTAATTAAAGCAACCTGAAATCAAAAGTAATGTGAGGAAATGGGTAGTTGATTATGTGATGAGCCAAGGGTTCACAAAGGAACAAATAAATGAAGCAAGAGCATAGGCAACTAAGACATCAAGTGCTCTAGAAGTAAAAACACCAAAAGACCTGGAGAAGAAAGAAGAGAAATCTATGAAAGAAAAACATGTCTCCAACTCTGGAAGAAGAACAAGAGCCTCCTCCTCTGTAGAAACTACCTCTAAGAGATCTAGACTTGAGAAAGAAAAGACAGAGCCTGCAAAGCAAAATAAGCTGGAAGAGAAAAATGAAAGAAATAAAGCAAAGGATACAAAGAGATTATATGTAAGTGTTGGGCAGTTGCACAACACGCCCCATTTTGCCTTAGCAAAGTAGGAACTCAACTTTTTGCTTCTACTTGTTCTTTGTTTTCTTGCTTTGGGCAGTTTGGCAAAAGTTAGTTAAGTATATCACCCCTGCACATGCATGTGCCATAGAAGAAAGGTCAAGTGTCAAAGTCAAAAGTTGCCTTCATAAACCTCATAATTTGGAAGAGTGCACAATTCTAAGCAGGTTTGCCTTTTAGATCACCCTGATATTCCTTAAGGATAAAAAGTTATGCTCAGTCAAACTTTGGTCAAACTTGATATTTCCATAGGGTCACATTCATTAATATCAATCACATTTTCTAGAAGACCCCGACATATGAAGATCACCTGATATCCGCATATGATTCAGTATGCAAATGTCAAAGTTAAGTACGAACTAGTTTATACCCGTCAAATGCACATGCATATTCCCATAGGGTCACATTTATGAATGTCCGTCATATTTTGTAATATCACCCTTCACAAATATGACCATGATGTCATCTTGTTCTGATTTATAAAAGACATCGACATGACAATGACATCATCAGTATGCCCAACATTTGCAGGGTCACATTTCCAAATATCAATCATATTTCTCAATATTACGATGATGTCATCCTAACCTGATACAAAGAGAACACAATCTGATGATGATGTTATCATGACCCAGACCCAAGAGGGTCATATTTCAAAACAGCCTTGATCTTAACTAATATGACGATGATGTCATTCCCTCGAACAATTTGAAAGCTTTATAAAATGCTGACGTCATCCTCAGTTTTTCAAATAGGGTGATATTTCATAGTGTTAAATATCTGAATATTTCCTTATATCCCTCATATCGACCCTTGATGACCCGAAGTGCATAGATTTCTAGTGACCAATTAAATGATTCCAGATGGCATATTGATACAATATGTTATCACGATTATTAGCAAAGGTATGGTGACTTGACCTTGGTCGTTGGTCAACAGTTGACCATCCTCGTGATGACATCACCCTCATATTTCTGGACATCAGTCATATTTCCAAATATCTCCAACCTCTGTGAATATCACCTTCTGCATGAAATTCAATCCCAATAGTAGGTCGAGCCTTCAAATTTTGAATACACGCCCGCCACTTGTCAACATCCACAAACATCATGTGTCGATCAATGGACATGAATAAAAGAACACTAAGCGTACCCTAATTCACTATGTTAATAGGTTTAAAAGATTAGGATTTGGTTTCATTTCAAATTTACCGTATGTTTAAACAAAGAATTACAGAGCTCCAGAGAGATCAAAGCATAACTTCAACTTGCAAATGAAACAGATACGCTTTTGGATGGAATGGAAAATGGTAATTACAACAGGATCACACTCATTCAGATATCACCCACACCGTAAAAAGGGAAGCGTTTATTAGGTATGTAGCGTTAAAACCCTCTTTTGTCATTTATGGTGAATGAAGAGGTAAAAATAGTTTTAACAGAGTTAATTGATATGATGATGCATAAAATAAATGAGAATGGTTAGAATTATCACCATAAAATGCATGTGATCACTAAACCACTGCTGCACAAGACACATTAGGGTAAGATATGCATGTTTTATTGCAGGGTCTAATGGCAGTCAGAAAGAACCGGTCTGAAATAAATTTTTGAAACCTATGTACATGCAACTAGAGGAAGTGGCATTCAAATATGGGAAACTTAATGATACGCATCAAGGGAGTATTGATCTTGATGCATGGACAACAAGACTAGAGAAAGGAAGTGGAAACCCTCTGCTCATGAGCATATACAGTTCAGGAATGTGGAATGCTGGTGGATTTCTGTATGCCATGGAGGCCACTGAGCTACTAATAGAATGTGTCCAAAACTATAATGTGGAGACTAGAAAGGTAGAAAAGCATGGTAGAATTTATGCAGACTTTTCAACTACGGGCATCACCTTAGCCTTTAATTTGCCTAAGGGACCTAATGTGGTTTGATTAAAACTAGGAAAATTGGAAAAAGAGTATAATAGTAAACAGAAAGAAGCTAGAAAGATCATGTATCAATGGAGAGCCAAGAATAGCACATATAAGGCCTCTGCCAAACTTCCTATGTATCTCTTTAAGTTTGATTTTTCTCTAAATACCAGTACATGATGGTAATGCTCAGCTGAATGATAGGGAAACCAAATGCTGGGGCATTTGAGAATTAGATGTATGGTATTATCAGGATGGTAGAGTGTTCTGATAGCAAGCCCCTATGTGCGGAGATCATAAGTGACAACCTAGATGAGGGAATGAGAAAGCTAGGAGGGAAGATGAACATGTTCCATATAACTTCCTACATAGTATATTCCTATGCATTTAGAGGCACATTCAATGGATTGCAAATAGTAGGCAGGGTTGGAAGTAACCTTGAAGATGTGAACATCTAGGATCATTACCCACAATTAAAAAGAAGAGAGTCTCTCCAACATTATAGGAGAGTGAATGATTCATTCTCTATGCACCTTGTCAGGACCATGGAAGAGGAAAGAGCAAAGAGATTGAGTGGGGAAGCACAAGCTGCTATATACAAACATCAGGCCTGGTTCATCCAATTCCCCACATTCTCATACATAAGAATGGAAAGTTTCACCAGGCAATCTCTCATGTTGCCAAGATATCCAAGTGACAAGGTCATCCTGATGAAGTTTTCTAGATAGATATTGCCCTTAGTGGAGGTTTACATTGAAAAGGGAAAGATACCAAATGTCTTGTTTCTAGTCATGAGTGGCTGGTATATGTGTCCTAATAGGGAAAGTGTCAAAGATATAATTGGAGGATTGAAATTGATGCACTTGCAACCTTTCTCATTGGCTAGGCCATATGATCCTTATGATAGGATGCTGGCATTGCATAAGAAGCCTATGCATCAAAAGCACATTGAAGATTTATGGGTTGATTGTGATGATGAAACATAAGTTAGAAGGAGAGGCTACTAGAGGCTCATCTTGAATTAGATATGCACCCTGAATTACATGCCAGTGCCTACCCAGTTACATGAAGATGATGGTAAGATCATGTTCCAATAATATGAGGACAAAAAGGTATACAATTATACCATATCAGCCCGAGAGTGGGATCAGCAGAGGAAACTTCCTTGGACCAGATAACTTAGAAGGTCATGCAATTGACCAAGGAATGGGTAGAAAATGAGATCACCCAGCTGAAGAATAAAGGGCTAGCCCTCATTGTAGATAATAATAGAAAGAGGCAGGAATTATCTGATGAGGAGTATGATGATTTCCTATGGGAAAAGAGATAGTCAAATGGAGAAAGGCAACAAAGCAAAAATAAGAAAGGAAGCCAAGTAGTTGGGGTGATGGTCATTCGACAACCCCAACCAAAAGAAAATATAGCTTCCACATCAGATACAACATCACCTCATACACCTGTAAAACAAAAGAAGGCCGCTGCAAAGCCTACCCCTTTTAGAGAAGAGGAGGAGGAAGAACTCTCAGATGATGACCTCTTGATTAAGAAGAAAAAGAAGAAGGTCCCCACACCACCTCAAAAGAAACAAAACATGTGATGAGGGGAACTTTCGATATAAGTGCTATCCTATTGAGAGGAGCAGGTGGTGAAGGTATTTTAAAGAACTTGCAACATGAAGTTCCCATCCCTGATATAGTGCAATTCAAGACTGAGAAGGCGGACGAACAAAGAAAAAAGATGCATAGTGCAAGAAAAGAGCCACCTTTTCCACTAGACGATACAATGGACTTATTCGATGATGGTGTAGTTAATGATGTTTCTACTCATTCTATGGAGACATTAGTAGAAAATACAATGATGACCCCTCACGACACTCCCTTAGTTTAGAAGGAAGTCCATTAGGAGGAGGTTGAAATGGAAGAAATAGAAGAAGATAACCCTGAGCTGGTAGCTCAACAAATTGGATTGACAAACTTGGTTGATCAAGTCACCAGTCCTACAGAAATAGACCTGACTTATCAGGGTGATGAGGATCAAGTGAAAGACAAAGATTTACCTCCAGAGCAAGATAAAGTAGAAGTCAATGTACATACGGAGGGTGATGAAAAGATGCCTGATAAAAATGATAATCAGGACAATGAGTCAACACCTGAAAGAGGAACAATTGAAAAGGAAATGGATAAATCCCAAGACCTTGGAGAAATAGACACATCAAAAGATGGTGAATAGAGTCTTCAACAAGGTGATTATCAACAAAAAGGAGTAGAAAATGTAAACAAGAATGATCAGGGTGATCATCCGGATAAAACAGATCAGAATATTCAATCTCCTCATGAGGATCAAGTGCAACAAGATAGATAGGATCCAAATGTGAAGGCATCACAAGAAACTCCTAGACAACAGGATATCCCTCATGAGGAAATTCATGAAGAAGAACAGAGAAAAGAAACTTCTCCACCAAGGGTAGAATAGAATGAAGAGTCTCAGAATGCTCACATTGAGCAAACTGACCAACAAAGACCCACTGGTGATATACCATATTGGTTGCAGTAAGAGATAAACCCACACCAGGATAGTGATGTGCCTAATTTTGATGTTGTTGTATTAGATTCAACAGATATGATTAAGCCTAAGAGAAAGGCAAGACCTACATCTGCCATTAGGAGAGATCCTACAACAAGTAGGAGAATAGCTCAGCTAGCTCTGCCAATAGTAGATAAGGCAAAAGGAGAAATAAGTATTGACGAATTTCATATAACTAATGTTGATCTAGGCTTTGCTACTAAGGAGCAGGAGGGCCAAGAGGCCAAAGATATTATTGACTCCTTGATGGAAAGTGTGAAAAAGGAGAAGGGCAAAAATAAAATGCATAAGGAGCACATAGCCCAGCTGCATACATTTATAAAAGGGTTAAGTGACTCTAATCACATGCCAGTCAACACAGCCACCCCCTTGACCATCATATCTCAAGATTAGGCAACAAGGCTGGACATCATGAAGCATAAAGCTCATGTAGTGGACAATTGGTTTATTCTTTTCATTTTTGAAGCAAAGAAGGTGATAAATACCTCCCTCTCCAATTGGAGCTTGCTCAGTACATTAAGGAGCAAAGTAGATAAACTTCAAAAGGAGGTTGGATAGAGATCCATCAAAGTAGAGAAACATCTGGATGCTCTGGCTGAAATGAGGCACATAGACATGAAGGTGCACATTTATAATAAGGTATTGGATAACAATACGACACAGTTATTAAGCATATGGTATGAGGATACTAGGTTCAAGAGTGATATCCTTAAGAGATGTAATGCAAAGCTTAGGGATATCTGTGTCAAATTGCATCATCTTATGGTAGAGCAGATAAATATATTAGAAGCTCTAGAAGACAATGTAGAAGGAAAGATAGAAAATCAAGACGTTGATTTTGCAGTTGATGCCTTCCAGAATAATTTTAAGCAGGCCACAGATAACCCTCTCCACCATTTGACAAAGGATGTAGTCAACAAGGCTATGAGGATGAAGGCCAAGGTAGAAGGATATAATGAGATGTTAAATAGTAGAAAGAGTAAATGGACTACTCTATGGACACAATTCCATTCCCAAAAGCATGTTGTGGTAAAAGCTAGAGTTCAGGATGGGGGAGAGATTGAAAGGACAATACAGGTATATGAACCCATTAGGGGGATAATCAACATACATATAGGATGTGATCCTCATACTGCTAAAGATGATGAAGAAGATGAAGAGGATGAAGAAGATGAAGAAGATGAAGAAGAAGAAGAGTAAGTAAGGATGCATGGTGATAGGGTCATATGCATAATAAGACAAAGAAGTGATCGAGTCCTACCAGATGGTTGCTAGTTGGAAACCTATACCACATTTGATATTTGTTGACCAAGTCAAAAGAGATATGGACCATTGATTTAGATAGATAAATCCTAATCATTGGATCATTTGTAACTGCCTCCTCTCTTTGTCCTATAAAAGGAGATGGAGTGCACATTGTATGATTATTCGAAACTTAATTGAAGTTAGATTGTTGAAGTTTCTCAAGACTAATTTCAAAGCTAATTGTAGATGTACATGTCTTTTGCATACTTAATGAATGTGAAGATCTAGATTACATACAATCATATACTTTGAGTAATCTGTAGATGAATTCTTGGCTTGTGCTTTGATTTGTTGTGTCCCTTGGAGTGCAATTCATGTTGTACATGTTGTCTTCATCTCTTTTCCACCAAAGTTTGCATCAACCATACTTAGCTGTGGAACACCCTGGTGAACCTATGGTTTGATTTTATTCCTTTCATGAAAATATTTGGAGTGTATGTGGACCAATAGCTAAAGATTCATTCAATTTAGTAAAGATTAGAAAGCATTTAACATAATTTGTTTAATTTCATTACAATCACCATCACAATTGCAAATATACAGATAATCCTAAGTAAATACAAATATAAATATCAATACATATAAATATCAATAGTAATCATACAAATATCAGCTTACAAGCACATTATTTAGATAAATTCATTGTGCAAAGGTGAAAATTAGTTAGTAATAGTTGATGTTCAGAAGAATTGATCAAACTTATAAATATCATCATCATCTGTTGAATGCAGTGGAAATAATCTTGTTTGCGAAGAAATTTACAGGAAGCAGGTGTAAGACCAGATGTTTAGACATCAATTCTTGGTAGAAGAACAATGTAAGGCCCCTTAGATGGAAAACAACATATCACATCAACCTTTGAGTAACGTCAAATGATCATGACCTGATCAACGGAGACTTGGAGTCATCAATTTATCCTAAATTGATCATACTTTTCAAGATATAAAGGTTTGTTATGTGAACTTTTATTCATGTTGTTGTGACTAACATCATCACCAACATAAATTGGCGCTAGAAGGAGGGCCATCTGTTCTCTTTTGCTGCTGGAATTGGTTAGCTACATCTAATTCCTGCATGTTTACAAGGTGATCTTGTCAAAGTTCATTAAATTTAACTATGCTTTGGACATTTGTGAAAAGATTCACCTGTTTCAGGTTATTTCAAAAATATTGATCATAAATATTTCAGTATAGTGCATAAATGCTTTGATCTTTGCAGTCATTTGCTTGAAGTCTTCAAATATTGAGTTGTTGTTCAGGTTTTTCTACAAATATCTAGTAGTAGCTTGCCTTTGCATAAATGTATAGTCATTACTTAGTCTTGTCCATAAATATCCATCCTGGAAGATCATTTCTTCTAATCTTTGGAAAGATTCAATCAAATATCCAATATTTTGTCCTAAGCTATTAGAATCTTGGTTCACTGGCCAAATACCGGGTCCAGATCTAGTGGACTCTTCAAGGAATTGCCTATTCATAGACTCAGACCTTGTACTATTGATATTCATCATACTCCCGAGTCAAGTGCATTAGTATCTTCATCAAAACATACTATAACACCTCTGGTATCTCCATTTGTACCTCAAACACCTACAGGATCACCAATTATACCTCAAGTGCAGCAAGCACCAGTCACAATGTTGTATTTTTTTGTTGATTCACCCATAACCTTTACTGCATATCATCCCTTGCCTAAGAATCCTGATAAAATTTGCCCTAAATATCATCCATATCAGGATGTGGATGATCATATCCAGACATTTAAGGAAGCTTGCTTTAGAGAAACGATTAAACATTAGGATGTAGTATGCAGGTTATTTCTATACTCCTTGGGAGAGGAAGCATACAATTGGTACATCAGCCTTGCTCAAAGTTCAATAGGTTCATGGGATACTTTGGAGAAATCCTTCAAAGATAGGTTCAAGATACCTATAGATCCTGCAATGACTTATCACATTTTTGCTACAATCAAAAGAGTGGAAGGAGAACCTATCTCCAACTTCAATGCTAGATTCCAAAAGATGTAGTCTAAGTTGGTAGCTCCATACAATGTAGGAGATGAGCCAACCAGATTGATATATTACTCAACCTTAGATCCCCTAACCTCCATCTTCATAAGGAGAGCACATCCAAGTGTCACAACTCTGACAGGATCTTTTGAAGAGGCAATAAAAGTAAATCAACAATTAATTCCTGCTACAACACCTAACTTAGCATATCTTGCATATCCAAAGACCAATGGAGTCATGATGCCTCCTGTTGCAATGCCTGGTCCATTACAAGTACCTCCCCTTAGTAGCATGCCTCCTCCAAATGGGAATAGTCATATGATACAGTATCCAGGACATATCCAAACACCTCAAGATGTAGGACAGAACAATAGCAATGGTTCTTCTTCTTCAAACGTCAACAAGAAAATGTAGTTGCCAAAGTTCAGGAAGAGAAAGAAGACATCAAAGAGATATCTACATAGTTGAGAAAATTAACAACTGAGATTACACACCTAAGGGGTCAGAACTTTTATTCCCAGTCAAATTAGAATAGAGGATATAACAATGATAGATCTAGATATCCTGACAGGGGATACAATAATGATAGGAACTTTAACAACAATAACGGCAATAACAATGTTGCACCTAGGTAACCTAGAGTATGGAATACTAGGCCAAACAATGGTTTGCCATCACCTTTAGATAATCAGTCCCCTAATTGATGTAGAGCATCTTAGACAGCAGGATAGAAATCCTCAAAACTTCAGTGATAGTCTCTCTTAAGATTCATTTGTTTCACAACTTCTCACGATGCAGGTTTTTCACAACACTTTGCATGTTCATAACATGCAGGGAGTATACTTCCAAACACCTATCTCAGGGTGCCTAACTCCAATCAAGACTCATATAATCCAATGTGTAGGGTCTACAGGATAGCAGTCTTGCCAATGTCTTCAAAAGATAGTCATAACCTTCCTATTCCAATGGGACAACGGTCACCATATCCTTCTTGTGGTGATCTCAACCAACACCAACTCAATTTCATTATAGCATGCCAAACCTATCACCTGCCTAACATACCCACTATCTTCATTGACAAAACAATAGCATAACAACCAAATCAATCACCTCCTTTGTAGTGACAGTCTCAAAGAGGACTGACAAGGTCAGCATAAGGCAAAATAGACTGTTAACTTTGGGAAATCCCTTCCCACTCTTTCTCTTAGGGTCATGATCAAATCTAGGGGCACATACATCATTGACAATGACTACATTTCACCAAAATCTCCATTCCACAGTTGGTGGCCTCCATCAAGTTGTTGATGTCCTTCATGAGCTTCTAACATATGGTTTTGTAGAGCCTTTTACATGAAAAAGGTAACTCCAACCGTCCTCCTGCCCCCTCTATCCTTCACAAGCCTTAGCAGTGACAATGATACAACCCATTCCATCGAGCATAAACAGAAAAAATCAATGGAATGGGTATACATCCATCGGGCTCCTCAAAAGAACCCTAACTCAGGGTTTCAAACCACTTTTAAACAAAAGAGAAATGCAGAGGTATGCAAGGGAGTCAAGAGCCCAAACAAGTTGTAAATGACAGGTAATTCAACCACCTAAACAACCATCATAGACTCCAATCTCTATTCAGCCGTATAGGTACGGACTATACAAGAAAACAATGATTTACTTGAGGAGACAACAATTTCAAAAGACAGTATGAAGTTTTGCAGTCATAGTAAACTTTCCACTCAATGTCAAGAGCACAAACCTACTCTAATGGATGGCTAACTCACCACACTACACTCCCAACTATTCTAGCTTCCATGACAAGGCCGTACTGTACAGTAGTACGGGCCTTTTTGCATATAAAACTCAGAAAATACAGAAAAGGCAGGAAAAATAGAAGTTTCTTTATTATTTCTTGCAATCTACTCAATGTCCCCTCACAATACAACTTGGCAGGCTTAAAATAAGCCTTAACATTTGCATGAGGTCGATTGGAACCAAGAAAACTGCCCAAACCATCGAATTCTTTAAGATTTGTAACTGCAGCTATAAAACTATTTTTAGAAACATGTCTTTTCTTGGACTCCACCGATTGTTTGATGACTAATCTTGCTTTTTAACATGTAGTTAACCTTTGGACAAGGTTATAACACACCCACTAACCTTAGACATGCCTTTAAAGGCTATAAACATAGAAACTTAATGACTACCTATAACTACCTCACAAAGGCTTTACATAAAAGACTATTTCAAACTACCTATGACTACAAGACTGTCCTACCTAGGACTAATAACCATAGTAGATTCATTTAGACATTTGGACATGGTCCATTTACAACATTGAAAATGGTCTCAAGGACCCAATTGACTCAAACAAACAACTTGAACATTAACCAAAACTTAGACATCTAGGTGCTCCTGCACCATATTCCCTGACATGATGAAAACTCTTGTCCCAAGAGTTAGGGGATCTGCTCCATCCATTCTTCCATCTTGTTGGAAAGTTCCTTTGACTAGGAAAAATGAACTCTCCAAGAGTTATCTTCCTCCTCCTCCATCCTGCATGGCTCCTATAAACAGTGTTAGAACCATAAAACTTGTTGTGATGTCCTTGCCTAGGACCCTGCTGCTGCAATACTTCTATTCTTCTCAACTAGAGATCCTGATTCATTCCTCCCTGTATCATCTGCTGTTTGGCTTCCCTCTTCTGGCCCCTTATAGGGCAATCAATGTCCCCAATCTTGACATAACTCAAGTCCCAAGCCTGCTGCTCTCTAGGACTATCATCCACCTTCTTTTGTTGCAACTGTTCCTACTACTTGCAATCATCCTTAACCTGCACATTCAACTATAGCTTCTTTCCAAAACAAATAACAACATGTTCCCTCTTCTCCTCACAAGGTAAAGGTATCAGTTTGAACTTCTTACCATCTTTATGCACCACATAGGTATTAGTATACCCATCATGAATTGTCCTCCTTAAATATTGCCATGGTCTACCCAAAATGATATGCCCACATGTCATATGGAATAACATCACACAAAACATAGTCCTGATATGGACCAATTCTAAAATCAACATATGCCTTCTTAGTAACCATTACCTGCTACTCTTGACTCACCCAAGTGACATTGTAAGGACTAGGATGATCTAAAGTTTTCAATCCCAACTTATTCACCATTTCCCAAGAAACTAGATTATCTTGAGAACCTGAATCTACAATCAACTTGCATATCTTTCTATGGCTTAAACAATTAGTTCTGAAAATAGATACCTGTGGTGGTTGCTGCATCTTGCCTCTTTCCACCATGAGCATTTCTCCATCCATCATTGGAGAGGCTGACGACATTTCTGGTTCTTCTAGCTTCTCCTCCTCTTGTGCCAAGTGAACTCTTCTATCCTTGGTCTTGTCAACACCATCCTTCTTAGGACAGTTGAAAGATGTGTGTCCCACCTCATTGCAGTGATAACATCTACCTGTGAACACTCCTCTACTTGATCCAAATCTACCTCCACCTCTATATCCACCTCTCTGTTCTGTAGACAACTCCTTACCCTTCTCATTGTTGTTCTGAACTTCAGTAGTAGGTCTACCCCTACCTCTGTTTCCTCTTCCATAACCTCCTTGCCTTTCTTACTTCCTCTTCACTCTCTCTTCAGCCCTGATGGCTAACTAAAAACACTCTCCAACTGATTTTGGTACTGCCAAACCAATCTCTTCCTGCAAGTTATACCTAAGCCCATTAAGGTATCTTGCCACTTTCTCTTCTTCATCTTCCAATCCACCTCTAATACTAAGCTTATGAAATTGCTCAGTATAGGACATAACATCCATGTCCTTTTGCTTTAGATTCTATCTCATCCTCTTTGTCTGAATGGAGTAATCAGATGGAAGGAATTGGTCCTTCATCATATCCTTCATCCTACTCCAAGAAGTGATTCTGGATGCACCTCTAGCCATTCTTTCTGTTTGCACACTACTCCACCAGGTAAGTACTGTTCCTCTCAGTTTTGTTTTTGTAAACTTGATCTTCTTCTCATCACTCATCTCCTCATACTCAAAAAAATTTCTAGGGCATCTATCCACCCTAATACCTCTTCACTATCCATCTTCCCCTGATAGATAGGAAACTCTATGTTTGCCTTTGTTCCACTTCCTTGGACTGCCTTCAACAATCTCACAAACTTCTTTTCTTTAGCATCCAACTCTTCCTTAGGAGGATTCTCATCAACATCCTCATCTCCTTCTGACTCATTTTGTTCATCCTTTCTTGGATTCTTCTCTAATGCTTCCAATCTTGCCAAGATTGTTGCATTCTCCCTTCTTACTTGCCTCAGCTCTCTGTCTCTTGCAGCATCCTGCTCTCTTCTGTCCCTCAACTCCTTTTCTCTTGCCTCTAAGGCTTCTCTTAACTCAGAATTCTCTCTTGCCATCTGATTTTTAGGAGGCATCTTCACAAACTCTCACAAACTCTTATCTTCTTCACAAGATCCTTTACTCCCTCAAGGACCTACTACTGGCTCTGATACCACAAATGATGCAGAGCATCTAGGACAGCAGGACAGCAATCCTCAAAACTTTAGTGACAGTCTCTCTTAAGGTTCATTTGTTTCACAATTTCTCATGATGCAGGGTTTTCACAACACTTTGTATGTTCATAACATGCAGGGAATATACTTCCAAACACCTATCTCAAGGTGCCTAACTCCAATCAAGACTCATCTAATCCAATGTGTAGGGTCTGCAGGATAGCAGTCTTGCCAATGTCTTCAAAAGATAGTCATAACCTTCCTATTCCAATGGGACAACAGTCACCATATCCTTCTTGTGGTGATCTCAACCAACACCAACTCAATTTCATTGTAGCATGCCAAACCTATCACCTGCCTAACATACCTACTGTCTTCATTGACAAAACAATAGCATAACAACCAAATCAATCACCTCCTTTGCAGTGACAGTCTCAAAGAGGATTGACAAGGTCAGCATAAGGTAAAATAGACTGTTAACTTCAGGAAATCCCTTCCCACTCTTTCTCTTAGGGTCATGATCAAATCTAGGGGCTCATACATCATTGACAGTGACTGCATTTCACCAAAATATCCATTCCACAGTTGGTGGCCTTCATGAAGTTGCTGTTGTCCTTCATGAGCTTCTAACATATGGTTCTGCAGAGCCTTTTACATGAAAAAGGTAACTCCAACCATCCTTCTGCCCCCTCTATCCTTCACAAGCCTTAGTAGTGACAATGATACAACCCATTCCATCGAGCATAAACAGAAAAAATCAATGGAATGGGTATACATCCATCGGGCTCCTCAAAAGAAACCTAACTCAGGGTTTCAAACCACTTTTAAACAAAAGAGAAATGCAGAGGTATGCAAGGGAGTCAAGAGCGCAAACAAGGTGCAAATGACAAGTAATTCAACCACCTAAACAACCATCATAGACTCCAATCTCTATTCAGCTATACAGATACGAACTATACCGGAAAATAGTGATTTACTTGAGGAGACAACAATTTCAAAAGATAGTATGAAGTTTTGCTGTCATATTAAACTTTCCACTCAATGTCAAGAGCTCAAACCTGCTCTAATGGATGGCTAACTCACCACACTACACTCCCAACTATTCTAGCTTCCATGACAGGGCCGTACTATACAGTAGTATGGGCCTTTTTGCATATAAAACTCAGAAAATACAAAAAAGGCAGGAAAAATAGAAGTTTCTTTATTATTTCTTGCAATCTACTCAATGTCCCCTCACAATACAACTTGGCAGGCTTAAAATAAGCCTTAACATTTGTGTGAGGTCGATTGGAACCAAGAAAACTGCCCAAACCATCGAATTCTTTAAGATTTGTAACTGCAGCTATAAAACTATTTTTAGAAACTTGTCTTTTCTTGGACTCCACCGATTGTTTGATGACTAATCTTGCTTTTAAACATGTAGTTAACCTTTGGACAAGGTTATAACACACCCACTAACCTTAGACATGCCTTTAAAGGCTATAAACATAGAAACTTAATGACTACCTATAACTGCCTCACAAAGGCTTTACATAAAAGACTATTTCAAACTACTTATGACTACAAGACTGTCCTACCTAGTACTAATAACCATAGTAGATTCATTTAGACATTTGGACATAGTCCATTTACAACATGGCTACAAGCCTTATTACAACATTGAAAATGGTCTCAAGGACCCAATTGACTCAAACAAACAACTTGAACATTAACCAAAACTTAGACATCTAGGTGCTCCTGCACCACTAATGAACCAAAGAAAACTACTAGAGTTAATCTAGTAGAGGTGACACTTACCAATTGGTGTAGAATGTAGTGCCCCTCCAATTCACCATGTATGTGCAGGCAGTTGAGCTATGAAGCATGAAAGTGAAGGTAAAATACTCAAGGTATGTTAGACATGTTGATGGTAGGTTTACTATTTTAATGACACTCATTGGTGTTGATACCTGAGAGGGGGGGGGTGAATCAGTTATCCTAATTATTTCTTCTTTTTGAACTTTCTTAATAATCAATGCAGCATTAATTCAAATATGGAAACATAACCATGAAATGGGAATACACATGACACAATGTTTTGACTTGGAAACCCTGTTAAGGGAAAAAACCACGGGGTGATTAACCCAAGATTGTATTCTCTATTAGAAGAATGGAAATACAAAATGGCACTTGCCAATTAGGGCTCACTGCCCGAGCACACTGGTCACGAGAGGCACACTGCCTACAAGAGACACACTATCTATAATTTATAAGGAGTGTAATACAATACTTGAACTGATAAGGAGCATCAACATATGCTGGAGTTTAGTTCCGGTTAGGCTCTATACACTAATCTGCTGCACTTCATCTTTTCTCTTCTTTTGTGCTACTCTCCTTTCACATACTGGACCTTCCTTTCTGCTTTTATTTGGCTCTACTACTTTTCTTTGCACATCATCTAACACCATGACACCCCTCACAACTAAATCCATCTTATATATATATATATATATATGCATAAGTGATTTCATCACCTTTCTAGTCAGCATCCAGAACAGTTAATAATTTCCTCAAACTCTAATCTGTCGGCTGAATCCTTGCACACCAAGTAATGTGGATCAAGCATATACTTGTAGAAGTCATCAATCACGTCGGCCAAACATAACTTATGCCTCAAGAACCTTTTCCATCATCAATAACACATCCGGAATAATGTCTGATGTTCTGCCAGTCAGTTCTTCCTCTGTTCACACTATCACTTGGGAACCCGACACTCAAGCATTCATATTTCTTTATCCTTTCCACACCAGAGGCTCAAACCCTGGAATCTATTAGTCAAGATACTCCTCTTGACTTCTCCAAATCTGCACTTCACTGAGATACTTCTACTGAGAGATCCGGACCTATCTGTCGGACCTTGCTGACTGCTCTGTTCTTGCTTACCGAACCTCAACACTTCTTCAATCTGACTTCCGGTGAGGACCTATCATGTCTTGCAGATGTGTGGGATAACCTTTGTTACCATCAATGACAACATTCATGAGTCCATATAGTGTCTCTTGCCAACAATCTCCCCCTTTGGCATTGATGGCAACACTTAGTGAAAAATGACTAAGTGTCACACTATACTCCCCCTTGGCTGATGCTCTATCTCTATGTACATTTACCGAAGCTCCCCCTTAGTTGGCTTCCTCATTTTTTCACTGCTCCTCACCCCCCCTTTGACATCAATGGCAAAGGGTAGGGTCCACACACCAAAATTTTCAAAATCTTGTCCGCATAAGTATATACATATGGAATACTTACATATACTGAAGTATGTCTGCAAAAGTTGTTTTCAATTGAATGAATTCTGTAGCCCAACTTTGCTTCATTCTATCCAAAATTGATATATGACTGCTCAACAGGAATGCAAATGCATCTGCCCTTTTTAGATCTATTGGATCATTGGTTCGGGCTATGATTTGAGCTTCTTTTATGGCCTCATGCATGGCCTCTAACTTAGGGACAATTATCCCTCTGAGCTCACTCAACCTACTGATTATGTTTTTCTTCTCTTTTTCAAGCTTCTTAATTTCATTCAAAATTGCAACTGTTTGACATTCTTGATTTATTATGGATGTAGTAAGTGGATCAAAATTTTGAGAAAGTTTTATCAGTTTATCCTCCTGTTCTTTCATTTTCTTCTCAATCTCCACTGTTGTTTTAGACCAGGATATACAAAATTTGTATACATCACCTCCATCCTTAAGGGCATTTTCCAAACTTTTTATCCCAATACCCATAACTCTTCTATCATTTGATATTAACCCTTCTAGCTCTGAGAATCTCTTATCAAAAAATTATTTCCTGACCTTCTCCTCAGCTAATTTCTCCAGAGAATTAAAATGTTTGCTAATACTATTGACTAGAGTTTTGAGATTGCCAGAGGAAGAGGCTGTGGGATCCTTTTGAAAAGATGGCATGATCTTTTTCAATACTCCAGATGCTACCTCTATAAGCTCATAGTCTTCCATGTGAGATTTCAGTAGTTTCTCTTTGGCCTGCGCATTTGCAAATGAAGCTATCTTCATTGTTTGTACCGGAGATAGAGAATCAAAATCTACTGGCCCTTTTAGTAATTTCAGTTCATCCATCTCATTAGTTTCTTTTGTCAAGAAGTCCTTGACAAATTTTGCAGTGTCTCTTGCCAAAGACAGATTCTTCTTCTCTTCTGTAGTGTCACCTATGTTCCTTTTAGCTTGACTTCCTTCTTTACTTTTCACCTCTTTTTCTTTCTCCTTTATTATTTCTTCTTCTTTAGATCCGGGGTCAATAGGGGAATCCAGAGGAGAAATGTTAGTCTGTTCATGGGTCACCTCTTTCGGAGTAGAGGATTCCAAGTCCTTAGCTGTTTCTGCATCGGTATTCATTACCTCTTTTGTCATTTTCTCAGTAGACTCTTCTGCAACACTTGTGGTCAAGGGGTTAGTACCCAAGTCCTCTATAATTGGAATGTTGAATCTTTTGAATGTATTCCAGAGGATCTCTTCTGTCTCTTTTGCAACTTTGTCAGTCTCTTCAAGCATGAGTTGATTCATCCTTGCTTTGCTCTTGAACTCATCCTTACAATCTTTGAATACCATATTCATTTTCTTGGGATCGATTAAAGGATATAGCTAAATTGCTATCTGTTCCCAGATTTCTAGGTCTTTGGCTTGGGCATTGTTCTTTCTTATTTCTAGTTCCTTCTCCAAGCTTTTGGGGATCAGAGATATAATTTCAATAAATACTTTGTTGTAGATATTTAGGTACCTGACTGTGGCATCTTGCAATATCTTCTAATCTACTTGATGCAGAGGTAAAACGCAACGGGAGCTTACAAATGGGACATGTTATAATCCTATCGGCTCATCATCATCATCATATTTCCTGCTAACACAGACAGCATCATCACATTTCGAATGAGCATGAAATATCCTCCTGCTGACTACTGTTCACTTCCTCCGCCTTTCGCCTTTCGCCTGTCAGCATCATCATGATACTCGACAAACCCAATTATCCTCCTGATGATCACTATTCACTTAGCGCCAAACTCTATCGGCAGCATCATGATGTTTAGCATCACCTTCACCAGCAGGATATAAAATATCCGGTTGCTCTGATATATCCTGACGACGACAACTTCAGCACCTTTCTTTTGATGCTTACGTCACCCCGATATCTGACTACTCAACCAACAGCATCATGACATGACTTATCCAGTCATATTGAAACATCCTGATGATGTTACCCAAACTTTATGCCGATGACTTACACCGATGCTAAAACACTTAGCGACAGCAGGATAAATTTGCATAGGGTGATATTCGCAATATCCTGATGACGATGATGTCACATCCTGATGACGATGACGTCACATCCTGATGACGATGACGTCACATGACCTGATGATGATGTCATCCAGATATAAGATCCTTATATCTTCCGCAGCATGAAAATGAAATATCCTAATGACCCTTTCAATATCCTGATGATGACCTCTCCGGTACTTAGCCAAAAAAAATGAACTTTCACTTCCGCATGTGATAGCGATATGTGGATGATGAATACACCTGAAAGATGATCCTGACGACGATATACACACTGAGTATATATCCAACCTATATCATCCTGATGCACTTGAAACATACAATCCTCATCAGCTTCATAACCCGATCCGGATAGCGATATACTCGCAGATGACGATACGGTTCACTCCGACTGGAAAAGCACATGCAGAACCCTGTGTATCCGTCCGCTGCATGCAAACTCACAGAACCGCACAATTTCATAAAGGAAATATGACGATCGGGCCAGATCACCTTCTGATCAAAACTTAATAGTTTATCTTCCTAAACCTAGCACATGAGGATGCTAGGCTGATTCACAGCATGCTACCAATTGATCTCTCAAACAATGAAATGCACAAACAGAAAACTAAAATGCAAACTAAACTATCATACATGACCATTCCACCGATTCACAGGATCAACCGGTGGAAGGGTTGAAAGTATCCATTAACCTATGATCAGAACAGAAATCAAAACACAAACAACTGATAAAACCAGATAATGCAATTGATGAGATCTTATTCAGATGAAACACAAATGTCCTGTTTCTTCAATACTGTCAAACAATAGTGCTTCTCAATATCTGGACTGTTCTCTTGAATCTCAACTCAATCACTAACACAACACCATAACATAACACAACTAACATGCTAAACCCTAACAGATCGAAGGTATATATAGCAATATCCTGCGAGTACTACCAACTCGATTCCCAGCGGCTGGGAGCTTCCAAGCGGCTAGGAGAAGAACAGCTCATACTACCTGATCACGAACTCTAACTGCCTGCACATTCTCCTAGGCTGATCTAATACATATGCATTGGTCCAATGGACCTTATTACATGATGAAGTCAAACATGCTAAAAATAGACTAATGTCCTGTCATGCGGACAATTAACCTATATCCTGTCTTGTAGGGGTGCTCCTGCACCACTACTTCACCATAATCATCATAGAACTCAATTATTAGCTGAAGATTTCCATCCACTATGACTAATTTGATTATGTCATCAATGTGAAGAGTGGGTTTTTCAACATATTCCTTTTTCTTTTCTTCTTCCTCTTGTCCGGTGGAGGGTTCACTGGATGTTTTCTTCTTTTTCTTCACTTTCCTGATTTCTTCATCAAATTTAGTCTCCTCTTCATCCCTTTGACTGGCATAAGCCCTTGTGGCTTTTGTCTTTGTTCTTTTCTCTCCTTTGCCAGATAATTTTGCTTCCGATTTTGATGGCCTTGAGCTTTTGGTAGTGGTAGGTGCAGATCTCTTTGATGATCTGGTCCGGGTGGAAGATTTTACCAGAGCACTTTCCTCACTTTTCTTTTCTTCCTTTTTCTTCTCTTCCTTTTTCTTCTCTTCCTCAACCCTTTCCATCTTTTCCCTGTTGGCATCAAGTGCCTCCTTTGATATGCCAAAGCCTTTTGCAACATCTTCAACTTCTTTTCTTACCTTCCTCTTGATCTCTGGTTGTCTAAGTTCCACATGAATCTTTACACTTAGCTCCTCAAAGGTTCCAAACCTTTCTGCCTTGGGATCTTTTGGCTGACTTAACATGTGTTCAATATGCAGCTCAACAATTTTCTCATCCACTTCATACCCCATCAGCATGATCCATACTATTCTTGGTTCCACTACCTCCATAAGGCACTGATCAGTTTCTACCATGAAGCAAATAGTATTCTTATACTTTTCAACTAGAGCTTGTGGGATTCTCTCTCTTGCTTGCATCATACTCTAAAAATTCTTGAAATAGCACCAGAGTGTTGTATTTTGTGCCTTAACATCACCAAGTCCATGCAAATAATCCCTAATTTGTATGGCAACCAGTTTGTCATTTTTCCATATCCAGCCACTAGATCCAGGTAGCTCATTCATATAATAGAAGAATAGACAAGTATCAAGCCACCGTATTTGAAGGAGTTCTTCTTGTCTTTCTTTATCCTCTGCAGATTTTCCAGAAGTTGGTTCAGAAGGAGCTCACAAAGATCATAGTCAGCATTCTTTCTTAACATTTCATAGGCAGTATATATTGCAGTTCCAGGTACTGAGTTTTCCCTGCTAGAGTGATATATTTTGTATCCAATGATCATGGATGAAAACTTGATATCCGGATCAGTGATATCCTCAATTGTCATTGCCCTTTTATCAAACTTTGATCCGGTAGCCTCAGTCACCGTTTGATTTTTAACAGATTTTAGAACAGGTATCCCACTGGATGAGTGTAATCTAGTAACTACCCTAATGCAATCTTTTGTGAGCTTGAATGGTCTATTCAACCATATGAAGTTATCATGTATTCTGCTTAATACGTACCGGACCCATTCGTCTTCTACAAAACAGGGGAAGTGAATGCACTGTACAAAATGCTTGTCCCAAATAGCTTTATACTGAGGTTTGAGCTCAAAAGAGTCATCTATCAGGTGTTTGTGATAGATATCAACTAGTTTGGATTCCCCAAATTCTTCAATGTTTGCATGAACATATGCCCTAATATCTTCTACGTGTAAAACCCCATGCGGAATGCTTGAAAATGTGCCTAGGGGATCAACTTCTAGGGATTTATAGGGATGCTTTCTAAATTTAGGGTGCAGCCTATTAGAGATCTTTACAACATCTAGTGTGTCCATCTTAAAAGGTTTCAGAAATGGATTTTAAAAGTGGAAAATACCTCTTAAGCTTTTAGGGTTCCCGGAATGAGCTGAAAAGATCGCCAATTGACTTGAATTCCATGATTGATCCTTGTGAGAGATGAAGGAGACTTGTTTACGAAGCTCTTTTCCTCTTCTACTTGAATGTGAATGTGCAAATGAAGAGTGAATGAGCCCTTATACTTCTATGTAAACCCTAATTCTTCATTACAATAAATGCGCAACTTAAGTTGTTTCGGTTGCTCTATTTTCTTTACTCTGAAATATGTATCTTTCCAAATCACAGAGATCCATTTGGAGTGAACAATAGCAGTCTTTCTACCTTTCTTCAGATAATCCATTTGTCCATAGATTAAGATTCCTCAATACCAGATCTAATCTGAGAAGCTCCTGTTCTTACCGAAAGAATGATAGACTGGATCAAACTTGAAATATTTGCCTGATCAAAACTTCCTGTGGATCTTCCACCTCTTTACCAAAGCTATTTTAGATGATTCTCTAAAGACCCTTTAATCCGTAACACCTCTTGTGCTGAATTTTGGCTCCAAAGGTCTGGTTGGGGGAAAAGAGTTTTTCCTTGTGACTCCCCCTAAGCCAGAGCTCATTTTTTAATTTCTGGAAGGAATATCAGCACCAGACTCTGGTGTGGATCCATCCTCTACATTCTCTGTACTTTTCTTCACCCAAATCTTGTTCATCTCACTTTTAACTTCATCCGCATTCACTTTTTGTTTTCCCTTATCTTGATTCCGATTATGATATACCAAACCTCTTTTGTCCTGATTCTTGCTTCTACAGAATTTTGTACTATGACCGGATCTATTGCAAATTTGGCAAACAATGCTTCTTTTCATATTTGATTGATATCCTCTTGATCTACATTGATTAGCCATATGACCTATTCTATTGCATGCAAAGCATCTACCATTGAATGAATTGCTTATTTGCATATTTTTGCATTCATGAGATTTGTGACCATACCTTTTGCAATTGAAACACTATTCGGAGAAGGATGTATTAGTCTGATTCATTCTCTTTCTGCATTGATTAGCTTTATGACTAAAGTTATTGCAGTTGTGGCAGTATCCATTGAAGGATGGATATCTTTGAGCATTAGGCTGCCTTATCGGAGGTCTTCTAGACCTATTCCTTGGATTTTTTGATCCAAAATTCTTCTGACCAGATCGAGAGCTTTCTCCTTTCTCATATCCCAAACCACACTTGTCATCTACCCTCTTTTGACTTTCAAGAAGAACTTCAAGTTGAGCAAAACTTATCTTGAATTTCTCTTTATATTCATTTGTTGTTTAAAGATCCCTTTTTAGAGAGACAATTTGATCCTCAAGTTTTTCTTCATTATCTTTAGCATCTTCAAGATCAGATTCAAGATGTCTAATAATTCTATCCATCTTGTGGCAATCTTCTAATTTCTCCTTGAGAGATTGTCTTAGAGTATCTTCAGTTTTTCTTTTCTCTTCAACCTCTTGGGTAAACTTCATAACTCCTGATTCCATTTCATGTCTTACCATGATGATTTCTTTTGATAACTTTTCACATAACTTGGTTTTCTCCTTCAGATCTTCATTTGTATCATTGGCTTCACCTTGACTTGCCAATTGTTGAAGTAGCTCCTTTCTCTTTTTCATAGAGAGACTTAATTTGTCTTTTAGTTCTCTCATGAAATCATCAGCCTGTTTGAGTCTTTCCTTTAATTCATTGACTTCAGAGTTTGACTGCTCAAGATCATCAAGGGCAGTCTTGAGTTGCTCCATTTGAATTCCCAGATCTTCCTCAAGTTGTTAGACTCTGTTAGGAGGAACTTGGCTCTGATACCAATTGTTGATAACTGAGAGGGGGGGTGAATCAGTTATCCTAATTATTTCTGCTTTCTGAACTTTCTTAATAATCAATGTAGCATTAATTCAAATAAGCAAACATAACCATGAAATGGGAATACACATGACACAATGTTTTGACGTGGAAACCCTGTTAAGGGAAAAAACCATGGGGTGATTAACCCAAGATTGTATTCTCTATTAGAAGAATGGAAATACAAAATGGCACTTGCCAATTAGGGCTCACTGTCCAAGCACACTGCTCACAAGAGGCACACTGCCTACAAGAGACACACTATCTACAATTTATAAGGAGTGTAATACAATACTTGAATTGATAAGGAGCATCAACATATGCTGGAGTTTAGTTCCGATTAGGCTCTGTACACTGATCCGCTGCACTTCATCTTTTCTCTTCTTTTGTGCTGCTCTCCTTTCACATACTGGACCTTCCTTTCTACTTTTATTCAGCTCTACTACTTTTCTTCGCACATCATCTAACACCACGACACCCCTCGCAACTAAATCCATCTTATATATATACACATAAGTGATTTCATCACCTTTCTAGTCAGCATCTAGAACAGTTAATAATTTCCTCAAACTCTGATCTGACGGCTAAATCCTTGCACACCAAGTAATGCTGATCAAGCATATACTTGTAGAAGTCATCAATCACGTCGACCAAACATAACCTATGCCTCAAGAACCTTTTCCATCATCAGTAACACATCCGGAATAATGTCTGATGTTCTACCAGTCAGTTCTTCCTCTATTCACACTATCACTTGGGAACCTGACACTCAAGCATTCATATTTCTTTATCCTTTCCACACCGAAGGTTCAAACCCTGGAATCTATTAGTCAAGATACTCCTCTTGACTTCCGCAAATCTGCACTTCACTGAGATACTTCTACTGAGAGATCTAGACCTGTCTGTCGGACCTTGCTAACTACTCTATTCTTGCTTACCGAACCTCAACACTTCTTCAATCTGACTTCTGGTGAGGACCTATCATGTCTTGCAGATGTGTGGGATAACCTTTGTTGCCATCAATGACAACATTCATGAGTCCATATAGTGTCTCTTGCCAACAATTGGTGCTTACTATGATGACACAGTTGATGTCTATGGTTAGTATATTATGCTTATGAAGTGATCAGTTATGGGTTAGTTGATTATGTAGATTAGTCTAGTATGTGATTCACGCATCTATCTGACTATGCGATATCTGATTACTTAGTTATTGATAAACTTGTTTAATGAGGATATTGTGAGGGATTTTATGAAGGGACAATGTAGTATTACTCATAACGAGTACCCTACTATGTTGCGATTCCTTGTCACTATGTGTTTGTTTATATATATGTTCGTATTTGACACCTTGTTTGTTGCAGGTTGCAGGTACCAGGTATCGACTCCACCTGAATTAATAGGTCTGAGCGTGCCTTAACCAATGGAAAGTTATTGAACAAAGATAACACAAGGTTTTTCCTTAGTTTGTTACCATCCTCGAAGAGGATAAGTTTTTAGTCCCTTATCCTATCTGAATGGTCATGGTTGAGAGTCTATGTTGGTTGATTCTGTATAGTCATCGAGTCATGCTTTTCGATCGTGATTTGTGTTAGGTATTGTTTGACATTTGGGTTATTTAGTTGGATTGTTTGATTAAAGATTGGGTTAACCATTGCGTTAAAATAATATTATTAGTTATGAAGGCATTTTTGATAATTAATTAAAAATGAATGTCTTTATGTAATTTAGTGTATGGAAAATATATTATTTGAGAAGTTAAGTTAATAAATAAAAACAATAATAATTAAATGTTGTGTTAGTGGAAATAAAAATAAATAATATTTATGAGTTGTCATAAAACTCATATATAGTAAATACTAGATAAATAAGAATAAAAATGATTCTTGTCTAGTTGTAAATGGTAAAAATAGCATATTTTAAGAAAGTGATTCAGACAGAATTTATTGCCTATAGTGAGAGGAATCTTCTGGAAGATTTTTTGGGGATTTCTCTTTCTAAAAATAGGGAGGTTTTGGGATGTTGTAGGGGAATGGGAGAGGAGGAGCTCTCTATTCTGACTTTCTCATAGAAATTATGCTTTCTCTTTTCTTCGTCGAAGCCCTTACAAATGCCATGTATCACAGTTTTTCATAAACAAGAATAAGGCAATAAGGAGTTATACTCCATGGGAGCTTGGATCTAGGAAGACAATATGCACTAGAGAAAACTTTTATTTTGAGGCATTAAATGTATTCTGTATTCATTATTTTGGGAGAGCTAATACTGAGGAAGGGAAACATCACGAGAGGAGCAAGCTTGATTTTAGCCTTTAGAGAGGTAAGGACATCGGAGCTTTCATAGGTATGTTATCCAGAATATTCTTCTTCCATTTATGCATAGTGATTAGTGTCAATACTCCATTTTCTCCCTAATATGCAAAGGATTTCTGATGATGGTGTTCTGAACATTTGATGTGGGGTATTAATATTTTGTCAATGTTTCTGTGTGCCTTTAGAGGATCGTTGGGTCTTATGCTTACTTTCCATTGAATATCAAATAAACCCATTAGCCTATGTGCTGCCTCTCATCATTGTGAGTATATTTTCTGCAATTATTACATTTCTTGGTGCATACCATTAGGGCTTTACCAAATAGTTGTATGCCTTGTTTGTGTTTTCACATTTTCTACATATCTACCCTAGGGCACTGCAATCCTTGATTTAACAGAAACCGTTTGGCTGAATGATCTTACCCTTTCCCCTAACACCAATACTGGCACATGCATGATATAGCCGGCCATGGTCGGGGAATCTAGCTTAAAGCCTACTTTTTATTTATTTATAAAAAAATAAAAAGAATAAATAAAAGTAAATTACTCTTTAGCCTTCATCCTTCCAAGCCCTTCGATCTGCTCTACCTTGCCTTAACCAAATTCTTTTTTTAGCATTTGCCTATCACTCTTCTGATAAAT
This sequence comes from Cunninghamia lanceolata, assembly GCA_027924645.1. Taxonomy (NCBI): domain Eukaryota; kingdom Viridiplantae; phylum Streptophyta; class Pinopsida; order Cupressales; family Cupressaceae; genus Cunninghamia; species Cunninghamia lanceolata. The sequence goes on along the minus strand of BSBN01000377.1, from coordinate 23,152,093 downwards.
AAATTCTTGGAGACCGTACTTCTTTGTATCTAGATGGTCTTTATTTAATTATATTCCATGGTTTATTGATAGCGTTATTTATCTTCTATAGTGCCATCATTTTCATAGAATGCAATTTAGATAAGCTTCCTCATCCTAAAAAGGCATTTCTGTAATATTAATATATGAGTATACCTGCCATAATGACATTAGAAGTTGATAAAAATAAATATTTATGACTGCCAGGTTGCCGATTCAATTGAAATAGAAATTTAGTTAAATCTGCCACTATTTAGCACCATGAGTTTTATACTCTACAAGTTTTACTATCTTTTTTCTTGCTGGAAAGTTTCAAGTAGTCTATTAGCTAGTTTTTGTGCCCTGCCTATGCTCCACATGCTCATGAGGCATGAAAGTCTCTAAAGCTTATTCAACATATCCTTTTTCTATATATCCTGTGATTATTGCATGCCATGAGGCGACATTCTTGTGGGAGTCTATCAAATAGTTCCCATGCCTTGTCTAAATTATTAGATTTTTTTTGTTTTGTATACATGTCTACCAGAGCATTTCCAACTTTACACCACAGTGGAAGAGATAATAAATTCCCCCTTTTCTCTCATCTTTAAGTTAAACAACTTTTATCTATTCCTAAAACAAGTCAGGTTGATTTAGAAATCATTCAAACCTGAGGCGTCAGTCATATGGCTTATCGGCCTGTGCTACATGCTCCACTTTCGACCAATGATTGTTTAATACTTTTCCTATCTTTTGTCAAGGAACTGTCAGTGCAATCTTCTATGTTTAGAGATTCCTCATTCTTGCAAGAAGATGCGGCCTAAGAATAAAACTTCAATCTTCTAGGTTTAGTCAAATGAATTTCATGATCTAGACTTTGTACATTTTATCATAATATATATAAGTGTATACTTTTTGACTGTATTCATGCATGTATTAAGTGTATTCATTTCAAGCGTATGTATATTTTAAATGTTACCTTAAATGTATGTTTTAAATGTTACCTTAAATTTTCTATCTGCATATCCGTGATCTTTCTGTGTGTAAGTACTAGTTTAGTTTTTTTTTGTTACCCAATTGTAGAGTTTGGTAAACACGTGATACAGATATAGGGTAAGTAATAATAAGACCCTCATATAATATGTATGTATAAATATATCATAATGATTTATTATTTAAAATCATATATAAGTAAAATATTAAAGTAAATTAGTGATCTATGTTGGGTTGAATTCAATTGGATTACCGAATTACAAATAGTGGAATAAATTTAATATAGTTGGAATGTTTCGGTTAAATGAAAATGGAGATGATTCTAGTGTTTTGATGTTTTTTTTTTTAAATAAAATTAATTCCTTCTTTAAATCTAAATGAGATGACGTTAAACCTTGTGAATTGTTTTGATAGGCTTGTATGCAGAACTAATATAATGATTTCTTCGATGTGTAAAAGACTTCATGTTCGACATTGGTGACAGAGTTAAATTAGAAAGAAAGGTAGAAATTGTTAGAAGTAGGTAAATTTAGTTCTCTTAGGTGAAGGGTAGAGTTAGGAATCATTAAGATAATATTTTACATAATGTATTTTGTAAAATGAATTATAGAATTTTTGGGTAGAATAAAATGATAGTAATGTGCTAGAAGAAATTGTGTTGATGAGTTCAAATTATTAAAAGATATACTTATATTCAATGCAAATGTGGTGTAGAAATTGAATGATTGTTGAAGGATCTTAGTTTATGTTGTGCATTTGAAAGTGAACGTCGATGTGGGACCCTTGTGTTACAGTGGTGTCTAGTGTCTATATATTTAGTTGATTCTAGAGGCCAAGAGGGGTAGTCTATGACCCTAGTGATTATGTAATCTTACTAATTGTTGTATATGCCCTTGGTTTTATGTAATGTTTACTTCCGTCTGTTTATGGTTCATCTGGTTGTGACGACTAAGCAAGATGACCCATGCCTTGCTTAGTGTACCTATTCTTGTGGTTTTGTTGATGTCGTGTTCATTATGTGGGTGTAGAGTTCTTGAATGTTGTGGTTCATTATTGTAATGAGTATGTAATAAAAATACTTTGTTGGATACATTTTGTTATGGTCAAGATTTTGGGAGTAAGATAACCATGCCTTGCTCTGGATTCATGTTGTTTATGGTTGTTATGACGGTTCCTACTCGAAATTTTGAGACAATGATTTAAGATTTGGTCCTTGTGATTTTGATTTGAATGCAAGAAGGTAAATGCCTTGCATGGTATATGGTTATTTGTAATTATGTCTTTCTTGATGGATAGGGTCTTCTAGATGCAGATAGGGGAGTGGCTTCCAATGTGGGGCTAATGTCCAAAGTGGCTGCCAGGATAACCCATTGGAAGTTCTTTTTAATCCAGTGATAACTTAATAATAAATTTAAAGGGTTGGGTAGTTAATCACAAGTAATCAAGATAAAGTATGCCCCACTCATAGCTCAAGTGCTTGTTTAGGCTTGAGATGAGATGAGAAGGCCTGGAATGGCAAATCAACTACCTTGTCCTCATGAAAGGTATGTTGGTTCCGCATGAGTTTGTATGGGGGCCGGTGGTCGGGAGAGGCTGCCAAGATAACCCAAGATGGGGGCCGGTGCCTAGGAAGACCTGCCAGGATAACTCATGACAAGCTATGTGATGACATTCCTTACTAGTGCAGTCTAGCAATCCCTAGTTATTTTTCCTCCTTCGGTAGTGTGAGTGCCTCTAGAAGTTTTGTTAAGTGTGGAAGTGATGTTTTGATGCTTATAATGTTGTACTTGAGTAGTTCTTGTATCTGTCAATCCCTTGTCTTCTTGTCTGGTTGATGCTGTGGAACCTTACGTTATCTCCTAGCTCATAGGGGTGGATCTCAGGGTTCCACATGGTTAGGTGGAAGAGATTAATCCATCAGTTTTCTTGGCATCATGGTTTGTGTTCATGGTAGATGTGTCTTTCTAGTTCCAGATCCGTATGTCATTCTAAGATTTGTACTATGCTTCCAAAATTGTATAGTCCTGACTTATATTGTAATTTGGTGTATTCAGTCAAGAAGTCTTGTAATCATGTAAACCTGTGTTTGATCTCATTTGTACTTGTACATACCTTGTAAATTGAAAGGTGTAATCTTCTCATGATGTATCAAAATTGCATATGGGCAGGAGCGATGTATTATGATCATTTTTTATAATTATTTGATGCAGTTATGTTCCCTAGAGATGTTAGTTGAACATATAATTTAAATGTTGTAATTAGTGTTACCTTATCTAGTGATTAATGCAAATAATTGGTTTTAAAAAAAACAAAAATTATTCCGTATTTTATTGCTAGTTAGCCTAACTCTCTAGGGTTACATGACGGAGCATCACATTTGGTAGCAGAGCTAAGTTTCAACACTGAGACCTCTGGATTGTTGTTGTTCTAGGTTAAGTGATTTCCTCTTTGTGAGTTGGTAATGGTACCTTCCACTTGTCTGCATTAGTATGACATTAGAAGGTTGATAATTTTCTAGACTTGTCCTTTGATTATGTCTTGTTTTACTTATGTGTCTATGTGTTCTCTCTTCCTCTTCTCTGATAATGTGATGATATATATTTGACAATATGTCTTCCCTGAATGTTAGTGCTTGTTGATTGTTGAGGCTTTGAGTTTCTTTTGTGGTCATTAGTGTATTATAAGAAAGAAGCATGGTTGCTGTTAGTGCATGTTGTTAAGTATTGGAATGGTGTAATCATTTGGTGAGTCATGTGGTTATGTGATGTTGTCATGTGTGGGGTATCTTAATGTGGTTTTTGATAACCTAACATCTAATTCTAAGTTGGTCATGACCACATGTGGAAGATCTATTATGGTTTTTGAAAGTTATCATTGTATATGTTTGTGGAAGAACTGTGTGCCGAAGATCAAACGGGAGCTTGGTTGGGCCCATGAGATCATGAATGTGATAATGTAAGTCAATTATAGTTTTGAATTATTCCTATGTGTGACATGTGTTGTAGGGGGGTTAACAGTGAGTTTTCTTTCTTTGAACCTTCTTATGACAAGAATGGTCACCAAAACTCTTTTCTTTATACTTGATTTATTGATGAAAATTGCCGGCATTTTGTGACTTAAGATTAAATTTTATTGTTTTCCCACTTGGGTTCACATTTATTTTTTTATTTTCTATGGTGGTTACTCCGAATGTTTGGTTCTGTTGGGCCCAATTTGTGTTGTTTCTATCATGTTCATGTCAAACCTCTGATAGTATGTTTAAGGGAGGACTCTGTGGAGAATTGTATGGTGTATGTTGGTAAATAGTTGAAAACATAGTGGAAATTAGATATGAGATGTATTTTTCTTTGATTATATGTGAATGCAATTCTCTAAATTGTATGAAATTTCCAAAATATGTGTGATTAGATATAAGTAGATCACATGATACGCCTTAAAGGCAAAGAATTAATGTTCTTCTTATTGTTATGGAATGATTGTGCCTATTTTATGAACAATTGCTTAATATGAATGTGTATGTTTCCACCCTAGTCTATGACTTCCAAGAGGAAGTCAAGTTTTAGGGGGGGAGGATGTAGTGCCCCTCCAGTTTCACCTTGTATGTGCAGGTGGTCGGACTATAAAGCATGAAAGTGAAGGTAAAATACTCAGGGTATGTTAGACATGTTGATGGTAGGTTTACTATTTTAATGACACTCATTGGTACTTACTATGATGACACAGTTGATGTCTATGGTTAGTACATTATGCTTATGAAGTGATTAGTTATGGGTTAGTTGATTATGTAGATTAGTCTAGTATGTGATTCATGCATCTATCTAACTATGTGATATATGATTGCTTAGTTATTGATAAACTTGTTTAATGAGGATATTGTGAGGGGTTTTGTGAAGGGACAATGTAGTGTTACTCATAATGAGTACGCTACTATGTTGTGATTCCCTGTCACTGTGTCTGTTTATATATATATATATATATATATATGTTCATATTTGACACCTTGTTTACTGCAGGTTGCAGGTACCAGGCATCGACTCCACCTGAATTAACATGTCTGAGTGTGCCTTAACCAATGGAAAGTTGTTGAACGAAGATAACGTAAGGTTTTTCCTCAGTTTGTCACCATCCTTGGAGAGGATAAGTTTTCAATCCCATGTCCTATCTAAATCGTCGTGGTTGCAAGTCTTTGTTGGTTGATTCTGTATTGTCATCGGGTCATGCTTTTGATCATGCTTTGTGTCAGGTATTGTTTGACATTTGGGTTATTTAGTTGGATTCTTTGATTAAATATTGGGTTAATCATTGTGTTAAAATAATATTATTAGTTATGAAGGCATTTTTGATAATTAATTAAAAATGAATGCCTTTATGTAATTTAGTGTATGGAAAATATATTATTTTAGAAGTTAAGTTAATAAATAATAACAATAGTAATTAAATGTTGTGTTAGTGGCAATAAAAATAAATAATATTTATGAGTTGTCATAAAACACATATATAGTAAATACTAGATAAATAAGAATAAAAATGATTCTTGTCTGGTTGTAAATGGTAAAAATAGTACATTTTAAGAAAGTGATTTAGACAAAATTTATTGCTTGTAGTGAAAGGAATCTTCTAGAAGATTTTGGGGGGGTTTCTCTTTCTAAAAATAGGGAGGTTTTGGGATGTTGTAGGGGAACGGGAGATGAGGAGCTCTCTGTTCTAACTTTCTCATAGAAATTATTCTTTCTCTTTTCTTCATCGAAGCCCTTACAAATACCATGTATCACAGTTTTTCATAAACAAGAATAAGGCAATAAGGAGTTATACTCCATGGGAGCTTGGATCCAGGAAGACAATATGCACTAGAGAAAACTTTTGTTTTGAGGGATTAAATGTATTCTGTATTAATTATTTTGGGAGAGCTAATATTGAGGAAGGGAAACATCACGGGAGGAGCAAGCTAGATTTTAGCCATTGGAGATTATTTTGGGAGAGCTAATACTAAGGAAGGGAAACATCATGGGAGGAGCAAGCTAGATTTTAGCCATTGGAGAGGTAAGGACATCAGAGCTTTCACAGGTATGTTATCCATAATATTCTTCTTCCATTTATGCATAGTGATTCGTGTCGATACTCTGTTTTCTCCCTAATATGCAAAGGATTTCTGATGATGGTGTTCTGAACATTTGATGTGGGGTATTAATATTTTGTCGATGTTTCTATGTGCCTTTAGAGGATCGTTGAGTCTTATGCTTAATTTCCATTGAATATCAAATAAACCCATTAGCCTATGTGGTGCCTCTCATCATCGTGAGTATATTTTCTACAATTATTACATTCCTTGGTGCATACCATTGGGGCTTTACCAAATAGTTGTATGCCTTGTTTGTGTTTTCACATTTTCTACATATCTACCCTGGCGCACTTCAATCCTTCATTTAACATAAATAGTTTGGCTGAATGATTTTACCCGTTCCCCTAACACCAATATTGGCACATACATGATATAGCCGGCCATGGTTGGGGAGTCTAGCTTAAAGCCTACATTTCTTTTATTTATTAAAAAAAAAAGAATAAATAAAAGTAAATTACCCTTTAGCCTTCATCCTTCCAAGCCCTTCAATTTGCTCTACCTTGCCTTAACCAGTTTCTTTTTTTAGCATTTGCCTATCACTCTTCTGATAGATAAATTCTTGGAGACCATACTTCTTTGTATCTAGATGGTCTTTATTTAAATATATTCCATGGTTTATTGATAACGTTATTTACCTTCTATAGTGCCATCGTTTTCATAGAATGTAATTTAGATAAACTTCCTCTGCCTAAAAAGGTATTTCTGCAATATTAATAAATGAGTATACCTACCATAATGACATTAGAAGTTGATAAAAATAAATATTTATGACTATTAGGTTGCCCACTCAATTGAAATAGAAATTTAGTTAAATCTGCCACTATTTAGCGCTGTGAGTTTTATACTCTACAAGTTTTACTATCCTTTTTCTTGTTGGAAAGTTTTAGGTAGTCTATTAGCTGGTTTGTGTGCCTTACCTACGCTCCACATGCTCGTGAGGCACAAAAGTCTTTAAATCCTGTTCAACATATCCTTTTTCTGTATATCTTGTGATTATTGCATGCCATGAGGTGACATCCTTTTTCTGTATATCTTGTGAGTATGTCAAACAGTTTCCATGCCTTGTCTAAATTATTAGATTTTTTTTGTTTTGTATACATGTCTACCAGAGCATTTCTAACTTTACACCATAGCGGAAGAGATAATAAATTCCTCCTTTTTTCTCATCTTTAAGTTAAACAACTTTTATCTATTCCTAAAACAAGTCAGGTTGATTTAGAAATCATTCAAACCTAAGGCGTTAGTCATATGGCTTATCGGCTTGTGCTACGTGCTCCACTTTCGACCAATGATTGTTTAATACTTTTCCTATCTTCTGTCAAGGAACCGTCGGTGCAATCTTCTATGTTTAGAGATTCCTCATTCTTGCAAGAAGACGCAGCCTAAGAATAAGACTTCAATCTTCTAGGTTTAGTCAAATGAATTTCACGATCAAGACTTCATACATTTTATCATAATATATATAAGTGTATACTTTTTGACTGCATTCATGCATGTATTAAGTGTATTCATTTCAAGCGTTGTATATTTTAAACATTACCTTAAATGTATGTTTTAAATGTTACCTTAAATTTTCTATCTGTGTATCCGTGATCTTTCTATGTGTGTAAGTACTAGTTTAGTTTTTTTTTTGTTACCCAATTGTAGAGTTAGGTAAACACGTGATACGGATATAGGATAAGTAATAATAAGACCCTCATATAAAATGTATATATAAATATATCATAATGGTTTATTATTTAAAATCATATATAAGTAAAATATTAAAGTAAATTAGTGATCTATGTTGTGTTGAATTCAATTGGACTACTGAATTACAAATAGTGGAATAAAGTTAATATAGTTGGTATGTTTGGGTTAAATGAAAATGGAGATGATTCTAGTGTTTTGATGTTATTTTTTTTAAAAATAAAATTAATTCCTTCTTTAAATCTAAATGAGATGGCATTGAACCTTGTGAATTATTTTGATGGGCTTGTATGCGAAACTAATATAATGATTTCTTCGATGTGTAAAAGACTTCATGTTCGACATTGGTGACAGAGTTAAACTAGAAAGAAAGGTTGAAATTGTTAGAAGTAGGTTAATTTAGTTCTCTTAGGTGAAGGGTAGAGTTAGGAATCATTAAGATAATATTTTAGATAATGTATTTTGTAAAATGAATTATAGAATTTTTGGGTAGAATAAAATAATAGTAATGTGCTAGAAAAAATTTTGTTGATGAGTTCAAGTTATTAAATGATATACTTATATTCAATGCAAATGTTGTGTAGAAATTTAATGATTGTTGAAGGATCTTAGTTTATGTTGTACATTTGAAAGTGAATGTCAATGTGGGACCCTTGTGTTACAGTGGTGTCTAGTGTCTGTATCTTTAGTTGATTCCAGAGGCCAAGAGGGGTAGTCATGGGTATGATCCTGGTGATTATGGAATCTTGCTAATGGTTGTATATGCCTTGGTTTTATGTAATGTCTACTTCCCTCTATTTATGGTTCATGTGGTTGTGACGACTGAGCAAGATGACCCATGCCTTGCTCAATGTACCTATTCTTGTGGTTTTGTTGATGTCTTGTTCATGATGTGGGTGTAGAGTTCTTCTTGAATGTTGTGGTTCATTATTGTAATGAGCATGTAATAAAAATACTATGTTGGATACATTTTGTTATGGTCAAGATTTTAGGAGTAAGATGACCATGCCTTGCTCTGGATTCATGTGGTTTATGGTTGTTATGACGATTCCTACTCAAAATTTTGAGACAATGATTTAAGATTTGGTCCTTGTGATTTTGATTTGAATGCAAGAAGGTAAATACCTTGCATGGTATATGGTTATTTGTCATTATGTCTTGCTTGATGGATAGGGTCTTCTAGATGCAGGTAGGGGAGTGGCTTTCAATGTGGGGCCGATGCCCAAAGTGGTTGCTAGGATAACCCATTGGCAATTTTTTTTAATCCAGTGATAACTTAATAATAAATTTAGAGGGTTGGATAGTTAATCACAAGTAATCAGGATAAAGTATGCCTCACTCATAGCTCAAGTGCTCACTTAGGCTTGAGATGAGATGAGAAGGCCTGGAATGGCAAATCAACTGCCTTGTCCTCATGAAAGGTATGTTGGTTCTGCATTCATTTGTATGGGGGCTGGTGGTTGGGACAAGCTACCAGGATAACCCAAGATGGGGGCCGGTGCCTAGGAATACCTACCAGGATAACCCATGACAAGCTATGTGATGACACTCCCCCCTAATGCAATCTAGCACTCCCTAGTTGTTTTTCCTCCTTTGGTAGTGTGAGTGCCTCTGGAAGTTCTGTTAAGTGTGAAAGTGATGTTTTGATGCTTATAATGTTGTACTTGAGTAGTTCTTGTATCTGTCAATCCCTTGTCTTCTTGTCTAGTTGATGCTAGGGAACCTTACGTTATCTCTTAGCTCAGGGGGTGGACCTCAGGGTTCCACATGGTCAGGTGGAAGAGCTTAATCCATTTGTTTTCTTGGCATCATGGTTCATGTTTGTGGCAGATGTGTCTTTCTAGTTCCAAATCTATATGGCATTCTAAGATTTGTACTATGCTTCCAGAATTGTATAGTCCTAACTTATATTGTAATTTGATGTATTCATTCAAGAATTCTTGTAATCATGTAAACCTGTGTTTGATCTCATTTGTACTTGTACATACCTTGTAAATTGAAAGGTGTAATCTTCTCATGATGTATCAAAATTGCATATGGGCATGAGAGATGTATTATGATCTTTGTTTATAATTATTTGATGCAATTATGTTCCCTAGAGATGTTAGTTGATCATATAATTTAAATGTTGTAATTAGTGTTACCTTATCTAGTGATTAATGCAAATACTTGGTTTTGAAAAAAAAAATTATTTCGTATTTTATTGCTAGTTAGCCTAACTCTCTAGGATTGCATGACGGGGCATCACATAGAATACACAATACCAATGCACATGCTGAGCTGGATTGTCCTCGATTCAAAATAGTAGCTACTATCTTCCAAGATGAAGTGTCTAACACCACAAGTGACCCCCCTTTTATTGAAGGGAATGAGATTGTTCCCTGTGGATATGACTCTGCCCTCGTACTTGAGAGTTTTGTAAATTAGCCTCATCACCAAATAGCCTCAGCTCATGAAAACTACACATTAGCATGTGAAGAATCTACTATGGCATTTGAGACAAATTACGTGTTTCCCTTTGAGGATGAAAATGAACCATCAATAGAACATGCAGAAGTTCATGCTTATCAGTAGCAATATCACGGTAGGCATAATTACAACCTTAGGAGCAATTCCAATAGACCACCTGGTCCTTTAACCACATCTTTGCCTCCCAATAATTTCAACACTCCTCCAGATCCAAAAGAAAACAATAATCCTGGTCCTCCCAAGCTTAGTACTTAGTATTTTGTACCTCAAAACAAAGTGTTGAATGCTAGTAATCAATCTCCAGAATTAGACAAGTTAGTCACATATTTAGCAGAGGAGATGAAGAGATTTAAAATCAGCTTGCATTGTCAGAATTACTGAAAACTCCAACCATCAAGAAAGCTTTCATGAGATCCCTAGATGAGTCCACACCAAAGGATGGCAATCAAGTGCATAATCCAAGTCAGATTTTGAACAAAGATCATGCAACTAGAGAAAACAATGTAAAACACAAAGTTCCAACCATTGTTCAAGCTGCTAAAACCTCACATATGACTCTATATAGAGATAAAACTGAGTCGCCCCCATTCTTACTCACATTGAGGATGTTTGGTAAGAACTTATACAACTACCTAGTAGACTCAAGTGCATCAACCAATGTGATGCCCTTATCTATTTGCAATGACTTAGGGCTACACCCAGCCAAATCCCTCAAAAAGGTGACACAGCTAGACAAAACTGAAGTGTAGTGGGAGAATTAACACATATACACATACAATTAGCATCAGATCTAGGGATTCAATATTACATTAACATCTAGGTGGTAGATATCCCTGATACTTATGGAATGTTGCTTAGTAGGGATTGGTCAAAAACACTCAATGGTTATATGTCTATTGACTTTAGCCACATGTGGTTACCTTGGAAGGGAATTCCTAATTAGATTAGGATAGAAGCTAAACTTAGGAAGAAGCACATGATCACTTAGTACAATAAGACCAATGAGATATTGTAAGTAGATGTTGAACCAAGGGTTTATACCCTCAGACCGCAAATGGTCAGGATAGAGGAAATCCTCATGTATAACACACATATTCATGAAAATACTCATCAGGATAATAGAGTGATCATAGAATCTGATTATAGTTCGGCAGATGATGATGGAGTAGATCATTTCAAAGACTTTGAATTGTATTTGTCCAAGGAAATGCAACATTGCCAAGCACTAAACATGTCTGATCAAGATATTTTGATTGAAGGCTAGTGCAGGCTACATGATGAAGCACATTCATAGAAAACTTGTCAGGCTTGCCTAGATATGAGGGAGCTAGAACGAGCTTATAGTGAGAGGGGATCATCTTCAGATGAGGTAAGTAGTACACATAGTTATGATGATTCTGAAACTTGTTTGTCATCTACAGATACAGAACAAAGGACACATTAGGATGAAAGTTACACTTACAATCTAGAAGAGATCCTGATGTGTGGTGAAGATACTTACAAGGATAAAAATAATATCACCCTTGGAACTGACTGTCTGATTGAGTTAGATTATGAATTGTCAGATGAAGACATGGAAGCAACTCGACAAAGTTTGAAGAGTTTTTATCCAAGAAAGTTAAAAGGCTTATATCACAAGCGATCCCTCCACACCATGCTTTAATTGAGGGATGGTGCAGATTACATGCAACACCACATTCAGAGACATGTTCAACCTGCATATACTGAATAAGCAAGAGCATCTTTATTCAAAGAATCATTTATCTGGTAACAAAGATATACCAAGAGATAAAAGAATGAGATTGAAGTATAATCAAACATTGATAGTGATGATACCACAAATGTTAAAAAGGGAAGAGTATCAGGTTCATATCAGCCACTAAAAATGATAAAGAATGAGTCACAAAAGTTAAAATGGATATCAGGTGGTGCAACTGCCAAAGCTAAAAAGAAAAGAGAAGGCCCTGATAAGCCATTAATAGAAGATAAACCATGGATCCTCATGTTTGATGGCTCTAAGTCCAAACAAGGAGCTGGGGTAGGTATAAATCTTATTGACCTAGCACGAAAATCATATTTAGCAGCATACAGATTACAATTCCCATGTACTAATAATGTGATAGAATATGAAGCTTTAATCCATGGGTTGTTGTTTTCTCTCAAGAAAAGAGTTAAGATTCTGCATGTCTACGAAGATTCATAATTAGTAGTAAGAGAAGTGAGGAGTATCTATGCATGCAATTACAAGAAATTGTCCAACTACAGACAGAGTTTGGGACTTGATAGAAGAATTTGATGTATTTAATATCACTCATGTCCCTAGAGAACAAAACCATAGAGAAGATGCTTTGGTACAAGCTACCAACACTTTGGAGCCTTTGTCCATTTCTGGATTAAAGAGATTTTCAGTTGAATTGATATCAGTGCCCTCCATACCAGACAACGTCACTAATCTTCAAGTGCTTTTTATGATCAGCATATTTTGGATTTCATTGCAAACAGAGATGTATTTGATGCAAAAATCCTAGATGAAAGAAATTTAGAGGATCATATCTGGGAGGATGAAGAGATCATGGACTTACCAAGAAATAAGATTCCCAAAGGTATGATAGAATTAGAAAAGGCTTTTGATCTACATAACATGCTAAAACAAAAGAATCTCGCCAAGACTGATGGAGGAGAATATTCACCAGTCAATATAGGACAGAAGGAAGATGTAAGGAATGTCCTAATTGGTAAAGTTTGTACTGAAGAAGAAAAGACAGGGATAACTCAAGATTTGAAGGATTACATCCATGTTATCGCTTGGACCTATGATGAGTTAAAGACATATGATACGTCAATCATCACCCACACTATTCCATTGAAACCAAATGGTAAGACTTTTAGACAAAAGCAAAGGCTTGTCAATGCCCTATTGGAGCCTATCATCTTTGAAGAAATTAAGAAGTTGTTGAATGCTAGGATCATATTTCTTGGAGACACTCAACATGGGTAGCCAATCTAGTCCCTGTAAGAAAGAAAAATGGAGATATACGCCTATGTGTAGACTTTAGAAACTTGAACAGAGCTTCTGAGAAGGATAATTATCCTTTACCTTTGCTGGATGAAGTCTTACAGATAGTAAATGGAGCTCAAATGATGTCCTTCCTGGATGGTTTTTCAAGATATAACCAGGTGATGATGGATAAAGTAGATAGATTAAAAACAACATTCACCACAAAGTGGGGAATATTTGCTTATAGACGTAGGCCTTTTGGCTTGATTAATGTTGGAGCGACATTCCAGCATGCAATGGACATAGCATTTAGAGGCCTAGTTGGCAAATGCATAGTCATATACATGGATGACTTGACCATCTTTTCAAAGAGGGGTGATCACATAGAAGACCTCAGGAAGGTGCTCAAGAAATGTGAGCATTACAGTATCTCACTCAATCCAAAGAAGTGCATATTTGGAGTAACCACAGATAAATTACCAGGTCACCTGATATCAGAAAATGGGATCACCATTGACCCTGCTAGAGTAGAATCAATCATGAAGCTGCAACTTCCTGGAAGTAAAAAAGAGCTTAAATCTTATTTTGGTACGATAAACTTTGTTAGGAAGTTCATCATCATATTTGCAGAGATTGTCAGTCCACTAAATGCAATGCTTAAGAAAGATGCCAAGATTGAATGGACACCTAAAGCAAAGGCTACCTTTGAGGACATTTAAAAAGCCATATCAGATGCACCTATCCTGATCAGCCTCGATTACACGAGAATTTTACATTTACTCATTTGCTTCAGAACACACATGTGCAGCAATCCTGACACAAAGGAATAAAGCTAAAGAAGAAAAACCCATAGGTTTCATGAGTTGTCCATTCAAAGATGCTGAACTTAGATATATGGATGTTGAAAGACAAGCTCTTGCTCTAGTCAGAGCAGTAAAGAAATTAGACATTACATCTTAAGAAGTAAGATAATTGTTGTAGTACCAGATGCAGCAGTGAAAATGCTCCTGATACAAAGTGAGCCTGGAGAGAAAAGAAGCAAGTGGATACTGATTCTTCAAGAATATGATATGGACATAACACCCATGAAATTGGTAAGAGGGCAAGCCTTGAGCTAGATGATTTATGAGACTGATCCTAACATTGTGAGTTAGCAATATGTAGTGAACACTAAAGAGAATAAAGAATGGTATTTGGATATCAAACATATCTTGATCACTAGGAGATGCCCTTTAAAGATGCAAGATTCTCAAAGGAGAACTTTAAAAATAAGATCACAGAAGTACATGATCAAAGGAGGAATCCTCTTCAAAAGAAACTATGAGGGGATATACCTCAGATGTCTGGAAAGACTAGAAGTTGACAAAGTGTTAACTGAATTACATGACAAGTTCAGAATAGCACATGGTTCTTACATGGATACTACACATGCTATCCTGAGAGTAGGATATTATTGGACAACCATTTTCAAGGACACTGCTAAGCACATCAAATGTTGCCATACTTGTCAGGTCATTGCAAATAGAGAGAAATATGCTGCCCAGCCCTTGCAGCCAGTGATGGAGATGTGTCCATTTGCTCAATGGGGCATGGATTTCATAGGTCCTATCAACTCTCCATCATCTTCAGGCCATAGGTATGTTTTGACAATCACTGATTATTGCACCAAGTGGACTGAAGTAGTCAGCAACAAGACATGCACTACGGAAGATGTAATTAAATTCCTAGAGAACAACATAATAACCAGGTATGGAGTTCCATATGCCTTTGTATGTGATAATGGACTAGCTTTTACATCATTCAAATTATCTAGTTGGGCTTTTGATTATGGAATCATTTTGAAATTTTCTTCAAATTATTATCCCTAAGGAAATGGCTTAGCAGAGTCAACAAACAATAACTTATTGAGTATCATAAAGAAACTAATAGAAAAGAATCCTAGGGAATGGAATACCCTATTTAAGTATGCCTTGTGGGTAGACCGAACCAGAGTGAAGGTTGCATTAGGAAACTCTCCTTACCAACTAGTATATGGGGTGGATCCTATCCTCCCTATGAATCTGAAAATCCCCACATTGCAGTTTGCATAAGAAGTTAGGTTGCTTCAACTTATGCACCTAGAAGAAAAAAGAGATAGAGCAATTAATCAGTTTGGTAAACATCAGGCTACTGTCAAACATTGGTTTGAGAAGAGAACTAGAATAAAAGCCTTTAGGATTTTAGATTTGGTCCTAGCATGGCACAAAGCACATGAAAAGAAAGGTGATCATGGAAAGTTTGATAAACTTTGGATTGGTCCTTTTTAGATTTCAGAGATCCTAGGAGACAGTACTTATAGACTTAGGACCCTAACAGGTGAGGATGTTCCATTGCTAATCAATGGATAATTCCTCAAGCATTACTTTAAAGCTTAGACAGGGTCAGGTTAGGCTATTGTACCATAATGTACATATTTTATATAGCTTTGCTTTGTGTGTTTGTTTGTTTGTTGTTGTTGAGCCCTTGTTTTGGTTATGCAAGATGATGCATCTTATCACCCCAAGAAATCAGCAAAATTGTTAGAATTCAAGTGATGAATACAAATTATTACATAGGTTGTGACTTACACTAAGAAGTACCTCTAACCAGGTCTGTGATGTCCTATTCATCAGTGATATCCCTTATCTTGATCAAGGAGTTTTTCACGATGACTCACCTAACAGCCTTGGGTTTGTTGAATACCTTAGTATAGGTGTTAAGTGAAAAATCCAAAGGGTCACCCTTGCTATCATTGCAATTCCCAACCTAAAATAGCAAGTGATCACACCTTGCATGACGAGCTTACATGATGATATCTTATGAACAAAAACAAAAAAAAAAGAGAAATATATTAAAAATCCAAGAGAATGAAATTTAGGCCACTTAAGTAACTCTATCAGGGCTATGGACACCTGCTGCCAATGGCGTTCTACTCAGGGGAATTGCAAAGATAACCTTGTTGGGGCTATGGACGCCTGCTGGCAACAAGGCTATATCTTGGTTGGCTATGAAGGATGAACTCAAACTATGTATCTTAACACTAGTTACTAGTGTTTTCAACTTACTTTCAAGATGAGGATTATTAATCACATACACACACTTGATCCCTTATCAACACTGATATGCTTATGAACTTGACATCATTCAGAAAGATCATGATGGTTATGCTCAGGGAGATTTAGAATACTATGTTTCAATGCATCCTCATCACTTGAATAATTTGAATTTGGTTGTTTTCTTTGGTGGCAAGTTGTTGTGTGGTTGCACAACACGCCCCATTTTGCCTTAGCAAAACAAGGACCCAACTTTTTGCTTCTACTTGTTCTTTGTTTTCTTTCTTTGGGTGGTTTGGTAAAAGTTAGTTAAGTATATCACCCCTGCACATTCATGTGCCACAGAAGAAAGGTCAAGTGTCAAAGTCAAAAGTTGCCTTCATAAACCTTATAATTTGGAAGAGTGTAAAGGTCTAAGCAGGTTTTCCTTTTAGATCACCGTGATAGTCCTTAAGGCTAAAATGTTATGCCTAGTCCAACCTTGGTCAAACTTGATATTTCCATAGGGTCATATTCATTAATATCAGTCACATTCACTAGATAGCCTGACATAGGAAGAACACCCAATATCTACATATGCTTCAGTATGCAAACGTCAAAGTTAAGTACGAAACAATTTATACCCGTCAAATGTGCATGCATATTCCCATAGGGTCAAATTTCTGAATGTCCATCATATTTTGTAATATCACCCTTCACAAATATGACCATGATGTCATCTTGTTCTGATTTATAAAAGAACTTGACATGATGATGATGCCATCAGTATGCCCGACATCCATAAGGTCACATTTCCAAATATCTGTCATATTTCTCAATATGACGATGACATCCTCCTAATCTGATACAAAGAGAACATAATCTGATGATGATGTCATCATGACCCAGATCCAAGAGGGTCATATTTCAAAACATCCCTGATCTTAACTAATATGACGATGATGTCATTCCCTCAAACAATTTGAAAGCCTTATAAAATACTGACGTCATCCTCACTTTTTCAAATAGGGTGATATTTCGTAGTGTTAAATATCTAGATATTTCCTTATGTCCCTCATATCGACCCTTGATGACCCAAAATGCAGAGATTTCTAGTGACCAATTAAATGATGCCACATGGCATATCAACATGATCATATTGACACAATATCTTATCATGATTAGTAGCAAAGGTATATTGACCTGACCTTGGTCGTTGGTCAATAGTTGACCATCCTCATGATGATGTCACCCTCATATTTTTGAATATTAGTCATATTTCCAAATATCCCCGACCTCCGCGAATATCACCTTCTGCATTAAATGTAATCCCAATGGTAGGTCGAGCCTTGAAATTTCAAATACACGCCTGCCACTTGTCAACATCCACAAACATCATGTGTCGATCAATGGACATGAATAAAAGAATACTAAGTGGACCCTAATTTGTTATGTTAATAAGTTTAAAAGGTGAGGATTTGGTTTCATTTCAAATTTACCGTATGTTTAAACAAAGAATTATAGAGCTCCAGAGAGATCAAAGCATCACTTCAACTTGCAAATAGAACGAATACGTATTTGGACGGAACGGAAAACAATAATTACAATAAGATCACGCTCATCTGGATATCACCCACACAATAAAAAGGGAAGCATTTATCAAGTATGTAGTGTTAAAACACTCTTATGTCATTTATGGTGAATGAAGAGGTAAAAATGGTTTTAATAGAGTTAATTGATATGATGATGCATAAAATAAATGAGAATGATTAGAATTATCACCATAAAATGCATGTGATCACTAAACCACTACTGCACAAGACACGTTAGGGTAAGATATGCATGTTTTATTGTAGGATCTAATGGCAGTCAAAAAGAACCAGTCTGAAATAGAATTTTTGAAACCTATGTACGTGCAGCCAGAGGAGTGGCATTTAGATATGGGCAAATTAATGATACACATCAAGGGAGTACTGATCTTAATGCATGAACAACAAGACTAGAGAAAGGAAGTGGAAACCCTCTGCTCATGAGCATATACAGTTCATGAATGTGGAATGCTGGTGGTTTTTTGTATGCCATGGAGACCACTGAGCTAGTGATAGAATGTGCCCAGAACTACAATGCAAAGACTAGAAAGGTAGAAAAGCATGGTAGAATTTATGTAGACTTTTCAACTGTGAGTATCACCTCAGCCTTAAATCTTCCTAAGGGACCTAATGTGGTTCGATTAAACATAGGAAAATTGGAAAAAGAGTATAACAGTAAACATAAAGAAGCTAGAAGGATCATGTATCAATGGAGAGCCAAGAATAGCACATGTAAGTCCTCTGCCAAACTATTTGTGTATTTCTTTAAGTTTGATTTTGCTCCAGAATACCAGTACATGATGTTAATGCTCAACAGAATGATAGGGAAACCAAATGCTGGGGCATTCGAGAATTAGATGTATGGTATTATCAGGATGGTAGAGTGTTCTGATAGCAAGCCCCTATGGGTGAAGATCATAAGTGATAGCCTAGATGAGGGAATGAGAAAGCTAGGAGGGAAGATGAACATGTTCCATATGACTTCCTACATAGTATATGCCTGTGCATTTAGAGGCACATTCAATGGATTGCAAGTAGTAGGTAGGGTTGGAAGTAACCTTGGAGATGTGAACATCTAGGATCATTACCCACAATTAAAAAGAAGAGAGTCTCTCCAACATTATAGGAGAGTGAATGATTCATTCTCTATGCACCTTGTCAGGACCATGGAAGAGGACAAAGAAAAGAGATTGAGTGTGGAAGCACAAGTTGCTATATACATGTTGCAAGTATGAGGTTAACCAGTGTTGTCATTGATGTCAACATACTCATAGTGCATTGGTAAGAAGGATTGGATGAACTGTGTGTTGAGGATATGTAGAAAATTAGTCTCAATCAGGAACAGTAAAGAACAGTGATAAGAAGAAGGCAAATGTACTCAATAGGATGAGGATCAGAGGATGCGGATTAAAGGGTTTGTAGATATGAGTATTGAGATGATCCAGTTAAGATTTCAAAGGTCCGCATGAAGATATGAAAAAGTTGTGATCGGTCAAGTAGAACCAGTTTTGGGAGCTGTTCCGGAGTGACAGAGTGTTACAAAAAGGTCTGGTGAGATTCAGAGGAGCATTATCAGACTCTGTGGATTGGAAGGAGTGTTTGGGATGTCCTTGTGATGTGTCATCTCAGTTTGTACAAAGTTTGGAGGTTTGAAAGAACCTTTTTCAGTTTGATAGTCGCGACAGACTATGTTCTTGAAGTTCTGGATGAAAAGGAGAAGAGATTCCTATGAGTAGAGGAAGTGCGGATGTACCTTGTCATTCAGGCAAGCTTGTGAAGGTTCTTGGATTATGTTAAGGTTGTGCTGTCAGTCCGCATTAGTGTTAGAGCCTGGAATTGAAGATATTCTTCCGAATGAAGATATTCTTATTCAGACTGGCCGACCAGATGAGTTATTCATCTTGTGAATGTTCTTATGGATGATTGCTGACTTGCAAATGCTCTTATGGATGATTACGACTTAGATGATTGTTCCTAAATTGATGCCTTTTACAAATAAAGGTTTGTGAGTTCATTTCAAAGTGTGTCATGGAGCAGATGAGTGTGGAATAGTGAAAGAGCGAAAGGCAGAGCAGAAGTATCTCGGGCTTAAATGGAACTGATCCAGGCATGGTAAAGATGTCAATCTCCAGTTCAAGTTTGTGATTCTTATCACTTTGTAGACAGTGTGTCTCTTGTAGGCAGTGTGCCTCTTGTGAGTAGTGTGCTCAGGTAGTGAGCCCTAATTGGCATGTGCCATTCATTTTTCTTATTCTTCTAATAGAGAATAATCCTTGGGTTAATCACCCCGTGGTTTTTCCCTTAACTGGGTTTTTCACATCAAAATCTTAGTGTCCAATGTATTGATGTTTATCTGCTCCTGTGTTTATGCATTATGCTTTCATGAATGATTAACTAATATGCTATTAACTAACAAAGAAGAATCAAGTGTTTGAAGTAGAAGCAAGTTTTTGTACAACTGATTCACCCCCCTCTCAGTTGTGTGCCCTAGATCTAACAATTGGTATCAGAGCCAAGTTCCTCTAAAAGGAGCTTAACCACTTGACGAGATCCAGGATGTCGTCATACAAGAAGGATAGTCCGAAGTTCGATGGAACCAACTTCACTCTCTGAAAAGGTCGCATGAAATGTCACTTGGAGTGTATGGGAAAATCATACTTGGCCATGGTCTCAAAACCATATGTACCTCCACAGGGTGGTCTGACAACTCTGAATGAAATCACAGATGTTGAAAACAATTTGTGGACCAAAGAAGCTCTTCTAAGCGCATTGAATGATTTAGAGCTCTCAAATGTCATTGACCTACCAACTGCATATGAAATCTAGGTTAAACTAGAACTTCTGCATGAAGGAGATGAGTTTGTTAAGAGTGCAAGGTTGCAAAGTCTGAAACGGAAATTTGAAAGATTGAAGATGAGAGATGATGAAAACATCACTACTTTTATGCCAAGAGTGAATGAGCTAGTGTGTGGAATCAGGAATGCTGGTGGAGTTTTGGATGAAAATGAAATTGTTTGCAAGATTCTCAGATCCCTTCCTATTGCCTACAAGATCAAGGTTGTTTCCATTGATGAATTCAGATCCCATACAACTGTCACAAGAGAGCAACTGGCTGGCAAATTGGCTGCATTTGAAATGACAGAGTTTGGAGATGATCCCCCCAAGACTGAATCTACATTCAAAGCTAGTGCCTATGTGAAAGGCAAACAAAGATTTGATCTGGGAGAAAACTCTTCAAGGAAGCTATCATGGTATGATCAAGCAAGGAAACACATGGAAGAGGAAGAAGTAGAAACAACTCATCTTGAAGCCCTCATTACAAAGAGATTGCCAAGAGGATCCGGTAAGTATGAAGGAAAGTTACCTTTTAAGTGCTTCAACTGCAATAAGATTGGTCATTTTGCTTCAAGATGTCTGGAAAGATCTGCAAGGTCAAACTCCAATAGACAAAGGTTCCAAAAGAACTGTTATTATGTTCATGAAGAAGCTGATAATGAAGGAGTAACAAATGATGAATCAGAGATAGGAGATAAATATGGAAATGAATGGGTGTTTATTGCCATCAAGGAAGAAGAACCAATATCCTCTGAATCTGTCAATCATAAGGTTGTAGAAAGAGCTTTGGCTGCCCAAGTTGAAGAAAAAGATGATTGGGTTATTGATAGTGGATGCTCTCACCACATGATAGGTGACAAGAACAAGTTCTTAGATTTAGAAAGGTATGAAGGAGGAATGGTAAGGTTCAGTGACAATTCTGTAGGTAGAATCAGAGGTAGGGGAACTATTTCTTTTGATGGAAAAAGCAAAACTAGTAATGTACTATATGTTGAAGGATTGAAGCACAACCTTCTCAGTGTTGGACAGTTAGTAGACAAAGGTTATGATCTCCGGTTCAAAAATGGAAGATGCAGGATCTTTGAAAGCTCCGGAACTAAGATTGCATCCAGTACTCAAACAAAAGGTAATATCTTCCATCTGGCTGGTTCAAATAAAAGTTGTCTGTTTGTTCAAGTTGATCAGAGTTGGCTATGGCATAGAAGGATGTGTCATGTAAATTTTGATAACATCATCAAGATAAGCAATAGTCAGGCTGTAAGAGATCTTCCAAAATTGGTGAAACCTACAAATAGTTTGTACAAAGAATGTCAGCTAGGTAAACAAAGTAGAGTCTCTTTTAAAAGCAAAGATCAGTCCTCTACCGGATTATTGGAATTAGTTCATACTGATCTATGTGGTCTGATAAGAATCAAGAGTATGCAAGGTGATAGATATTTCATGTTACTGATTGATGATCATTCCCGGATGATGTGGGTCACCTTTCTGAAAGAGAAATTAGAAGCCTTTGAGAAGTTCAAAATCTTCAAGGCTATGGTAGAGAATCAAACTGGATTGAAACTGAAGTGTCTAAGGTCTGATAGAGGTGGTGAATTCACATTCGGTGAATTCATAGACTTTTGTGAGAAGCATGGCATAAAGAGACAATTGTCTGCTCCTAGGACTGCACAGCAGAATGGAGTAGTTGAGAGAAAGAACCAGACCATCCAAGAAGCTTCCAGGACAATGATGATGGAAGCAAATGTTCCTCAGATGTTTTGGAGAGAAGCTATCAGCACTGCAGTCTACACTCTTAACCGAGTTCAAATCAGAAATAATACCGGTAAGACTCCTTATGAACTTTGGTTTGGTATAACTCCTACTGTGAGATATTTCAGAGTATTTGGTAGCAAGTGTTACATCAAAAGAGATGAAGATCTAGGAAATTTTGATGCTAGAAGTGATGAAGGAATTTTCTTCGATTACTCCACTCAAAGCAAAGCATACCGGTGTTACAATAAGAGACTGAAAAAGATGATAGAAAGTACAAATGTGAAGGTTGATGAAGGAATTGAGAAGCCCTCAAGGTTTTATGAGTATGATGAAGATGATCAGGATGGTGCTCTGATTCAAGGAACTCTATCCCTTCCTGAAAGTTAGATTCAGATTGATCTAGTAAATCAGGAAGAAGAGGTTTGTCTGAATGAACCTGATCAAGAAATAATAGTGCAAGAGACTCCCAAAGTTCCAAGGTATGTAACTTTAAATCACTCTGAAGATCAGATCATAGGTGACAAAAGCAAAGGGGTACAAATAAGGAGGAGAATTGCTCAAAATTCAAATGAATACTGTCTGATTTCAAAGATTGAACCTAAGACAATAAATGAAGCTTGCAATGATGAAAACTGGACCAAAGCAATGGAGGAAGAGTTGATGCAAATTGAGAAAAATCACACTTGGGATCTTGTTCCCAGACCTAGAAACAAGAATGTGATTGGAACCAAATGGGTCTTCCAGAACAAACTAAATGAGGTTGGTGAAGTAATCAGAAACAAAGCCAGATTGGTTTGCAAAGGCTACTCTCAAATAGAAGGAATTGATTTTGAAGAAACCTTTGCTCCGGTAGCAAGAATTGAAGTAGTCAGATTGTTTCTTGCATATGCTACCTTCAAAGACTTCAAGGTATATCAGATGGATGTCAAGTCTACCCTCCTAAATGGTGATTTGGAAGAAGAAGTATACATTGAACAACCGAATGGATTTCAATTGTCTGATCATGATGATATGGTTTGCAAGTTGAAGAAAGCACTGTATGGATTGAAGCAAGCCCCAAGAGCATGGTATGAAAGGTTGGATAAGCATCTTATGTAGATTGGTTTCAACAAAGGTACTGCTAACAGTAATTTATATTTCCAAATAGATAATGAAAACATCTTGGTTGTTGAAGTATTTGTTGATGATATCATTTTTGGAGGAAGAGACAGTTTGTGTAAAACCTTTGCAAATCAAATGAAAAGTGAGTTTGAAATGTCAATGCTTGGTGAAATGAATTTCTTCTTGGGTCTACAAATTACTCAGACAAAGAAAGGTATCTTTATCTTTGAGACCAAATATGTGAAAGAATTGTTGAGGAAATTTGGAATGGAAGATTCAAAGAAAATGAACACTCCTATGGCAATCGGATGTAAGTTGAGCAAAGATGATGACTCTCCTAAGACAGATCAGACCAAGTACAGATCAATGATTGGAGGATTATTGTATCTCACTCAGACTAGACTAGATATAATGCAAGCTATTGGTCTTGTGGCAAGATTTCAGGCTGACCCTAGAGAATCTCATGTTATGGCAATCAAGAGGATTTTCAGATATCTAAAGGGATAGTTGAGTATGGCCTATGGTATCCTAGAGATCAGGATTTCTCTCTTCATGCATATACAGATGCAGATTGGGTAGGAGATGTGGATGACTGAAAGAGCACCAGTGGTGGAGCATTCTTCTTGGGAAAGAGATTGGTTTCTTGGCTAAGCAAGAAACAAGAGGCAATATCTCTATCTACAACTGAAGCAAAATATATTGCAGCAGTAGGCAGTTGCACTCAAATCTTATGGATGAAGCAGATGTTAAGAGACATGAAAGTAGAATATGAGGAGCCTATCACAAATTTCTGTGATAATTCAAGTGCAATAAATATTTCCAAGAATCTGGTATTGCATTCTAAAAACAAGCATATATCTATCAAATTTCACTTTTTGAGAGAACAAGTGAACAAGGGTGAAGTCAGATTGGAGTATGTGCCCTCCAAGGATCAACTTGCAGATATTTTTACTAAATCTCTTCCCAAAGACTCTTTTGAGTATCTCAGGGAGAAGTTAGGGGTCATGGCCGCTCCGATGATGAACTAGGATGCACTGATGTGCATTAGTCCGGTGGATATCACAGTCATATCTTGTGATCCGGATTGATGATGGGGAGCTGTTACTAAGGGGGAGCAGCTGCTATGATTTTGACGTGTTACAAGTGCAAGTATGAGCCCTTTGCCATTGATGTCAAAGGGGGAGAGAAGAAATGTGAAAAACAAGTGGTTGATGATCAAAGGGGGAGCAGTAAAGGAAGAGAAGACATGTGAAGAGTTGTTACTGATAGGGGGAGCTGTGACAGAAAAGAGAAGTTCTTGTCTTGATGGTTTTTCACATCATATGTTGCCATCAATGACAAAGGGGGAGATTGTTGCAAGTATGAGGTTAACCAGTGTTGTCATTAATGTCAACATACTCATAGTGCATTGGTAAGAAGGATTGGATGAACTATGTGTTGAGGATATTGAGAAAATTAGTCTCAATCAGGAACAGTAAAGAATAGTGATAAGAAGAAGGCAAATGTACTCAATAAGATGAGGATTAGAGGATGCAGATTAAAGGGTTTGTAGATATGAGTATTGAGATGATCCAGTTAAGATTTTAGAGGTCTGCATGAAGATATGAAAAAGTTGTGATCAGTCAAGTAGAACCGATTTTGGGAGCTGTTCTGGAGTGACAGAGTGTTACAAAAAGGTCCGATGAGATCCGGAGGAGCATTGTTAGACTCTGCAGATTGGAAGGAGTGTTTGGGATGTCCTTGTGATGTGTCATCTCGGTTTGTACAAAGTTTGGAGGTTCGGAAGAACCTTTTTTAGTTTGACAGTCACGATAGACTGTGTTCTTGAAGTTCTGGATGAAGAGGAGAAGAGATTCTTGTGAGTAGAGGAAGTGCGGATGTACCTAGTCATTTAGGCAAGCTTGTGAAGGTTCTTGGATTATGTTAAGGTTGTGCTGTCAGTCCGCATTAGCGTTAGAGCCCAGAATTGAAGATATTCTTATTTAGACTGGCCGACTGGATGAGTTATTCATCTTGCAAATGTTCTTGTGGATGATTTCTGACTTGCGAATGCTCTTATGGATGATTTCCGACTTAGATGTTTGTTCCTAAATTGATGCCTTGTACAAATAAAGGTTTGTGAGTTAATTTCAAAGTGTGTCATGGAGCAGATGAGTGTGGAATAGCGAAAGAGTGAAAGGCAGAGCAGAAGTATCTCAGGCTTAAATGGAACTAATCCAGGCATGGTAAAGATGTCAATCTCCAGTTCAAGTTTGTGATTCTTATTACTTTGTAGACAGTGTGTCTCTTGTAGGCAGTGTGCCTCTTGTGAGCAGTGTGCTCGGGCAGTGAGCCCTAATTGGCATGTGCCATTCATTTTTCTTATTCTTCTAACAGAGAGTAATCCTTGGGTTAATCAGCCCGTGGTTTTTCCCTTAACTGGGTTTTCCACGTCAAAATCTTGGTGTCCAATGTGTTGATGTTTATCTGCTCCTGTGTTTATGCATTATGCTTTCATGAATGATTAACTGATATGCTATTAACTAACAAAGAATAATCAAGTGTTTGAAGTAGAAGCAAGTTTTTGTACGACTGATTCACCCCCCCTCTCAGTTGTGTGCCCTAGATCTAACAATACAAACATGGGGCCTCATTCATCTAATTCCCCACATTCTCATACCTAAGAATGGAATCTTTCACTGGGCAACCTCTCATGTTGCCAAGATATCCAAGTGACAAGGTCATCCTGATGGAGTTTTCTAGATAGATATTGGCCTCAGTAGAGGCTTACATTGAAAAGGGAAAGATACCAAATGCTTGTTTCTAGTCATGATTGGCCGGTATATGTGTCCTGATAGGGAAAGTGTCAAAGATATAATTGGAGGATTGAAATTGATGCACTTGCAGCCCTTCTCATTTGGTAGGCCATATGATCCTTATGATAGGATGCTGGCATTGCATAAGAAGCCTATGCATCAAAAGCACATTGAATATTTATGGACTGATTGTGATGATGAGATAGAAGTTAGAAGGAGAGGCTACTAAAGGCTCACCTTGAATTGGATACACACCCTGGATTGCATGCCAGTGCTTGCCTAGTTACATGAAGATGATGGTAAGATCATGTCCCAAGAATATGAGGACAAAAAGGTATACAATGATACCATATCATCCCCAAAGTGGGATTAGCCAGAGGAAACTTCCTTGGACCAGATAACTCAGAAGGTCATGCAATTGACCAAGGAATGGGTAGAAAATGAGACCACCCAGTTGAAGAATAAAGTGCTAGCCCTCATTGTAGATAATAAAAGAAAGAGACAAGAATTATCTGATGAGGAGTATGATGATTTTCTACGGGAAAAGAGACAGTCAAATGAAGAAAGGAAACAAAGAAAAAATAAGAAAGGAAGCCAAGCAGCTGAGGTGATGGTCATTTGACAACCCTAACCAAAAGAAAATATAGCTTCCACATCAGCTACAACATCACCTCATACACCTAAAAAATAAAAGAAGGATGCTACAAAGCCTGCCCCTATTATAGAAGAGGAGGAGGAAGAACCCTTAGATGATGACCTCTTGATCAAGAAAAAGAAGAAGGTCCCAACGCCACCTCAAAAGAAACAAAAACATGTGATGAGAGGAACTATGGATATAAGTCCTATCCTATTGAGAGGAGTAGGTGGTGAAGGTATTTTGAAGAACTTGTAACATGAAGTTTGCATCTCTGATATAGTGCAATTCAAGACTGAGAAGGTGGAGGAACAAAGAAAAAAGATGCATAGTGCAAGAAAAGAGCCACCTTTTCCACTAGATGATATAGTGGACTTATTCGATGATGATGTAGTTAATGATGTTTCTGGTCATTCTATGGAGACATTAGTAGAAGATACAAAGATGACCCCTCACGACACTCCCTTAGTTCAAAAGGAAGTCCATCAGGAGGAGGTTGAAATGGAATAAATAGAAGAAGAGAACCCTGAGGTGGTAGCTCAACAAATTGGATTGACAAACTTGGTTGATCAAGTCACCAGCCCTATAGCAATAGACCTGACTTATCAGGGTGATGAGGAGGCAAAGATTTACCTCCGGAGCAAGATAAAGAAGAAGTTAATGTACATACAGAGGGTGATGAAAAGATACCTGATAAAAATTATAATCAGGACAATGAGCCAGCACCTGAAATAGGAACAAATGAAAAGGAAATGGATAAAGCCCAAGACCTTGGAGAAATAGACACATCAAAACATGGAGGATAGAGTCTTCAAAAAGGTGATGATCAGAAAAAAGGAGTAGAAAATGTAAACACGAATAATCAGGGTGATCATTCGGATAAAACAAATTAGAATGTTCAATCTCCTCATGAGGATCAAGTGCAACAAGATACACAGGATGCAAATGTGAAGGCATCAGTGGAAAGTCCTACACAACAGGAGATCCCTCATGAGGAAATTCATGAAGAAGAATAGAGAAAATAAATTTTTCCACTGAGGGTAGAACAGAATGAAGAGTCTCAAAATGCTCACATTGAGCAAACTGAACAACAAAGACCCACCGGTGATATACCATATTGGTTACATCAAGAGATAAACCCACACCAAGACAGTGATGTGCCTGAGTTTGATGTTGCTATATTATTTTCAACAGATATGATTAAGCTTGAGAGAAAGGCAAGACCTACATCCGCCATCAGGAGAGATCCTACCATATGTAGGAGAACAACTCAGGTAGCTCTACCAATAGTAGATAAGGCAAAAGGAGAAATAAGTATTGATGAATTTTAGATAACTAATGTTAATGTGGGCTTTTCTACTGAGGAGAAAGAGGGCCAAGAGGCCAAAGATATTATTGACTCCTTGATGGAAAGTGTGAAAAAGGAGAAGGATAAAAATAAAATGCATAAAGAGCACATTGCCCAGCTGCATACATTTATAAAAGGGTTAATCGACCCTAATCACATGCCAGTCAACACAACCACCCCCTTGACCATCATATCTCAAGATGAGGTAACAAGGCTAAACATCATGAAGCATAAGGCTTATGTAGTGGACAATTGGTTTATTCTTTTCATTTCTAAAGTAGAGAAGGTGATAAAGAGCTCCCTCTCCACTTGGAGCTTGCAAAAGGAGGTTGGATGGAGATCCATCAAAGTAGAGAAACATTTGGATGCTCTGGCTGAAATGAGGTGCATAGACATGAAGGTGCTCATATATAATAAGGTATTGGATAACAATACTGTACAGTTATTAAGCATATGGTATGAGGATACCAGGTTCGAGAGTGATATCATGAAGAGATGTAATGCCAAGCTTAGGGACATCAGTGTCAAATTTCATCATCTTATGGAAGAGGAGATAAATATCTTGGAAGCTCGAGAAGGTAATGTAGAAGGAAAGATAGAAAATCAAGATGTTGATTTTGCAGTTGATACCTTCTAGAATAATTTTAAGCAAGCCACAGATGACCCTCTATGCCATTTGACAGAGGATGTCGTCAACAAGGCTATGTGGATGAAGACCAAGGTAGAAGGATATAATGAGATGTTAAATAGTAGAAAGAGCAAATGGACTGCTCTACGAACACAATTTCATTCCTAAAAGCATGATGTCATAAAAGCTAGAGTTTAGGATGGGGGAGAGATTGAAAGGATAATACAGGCATATGAACCCATCAGGGGGATAATCAACATACATATAGCATGTGATCCTCATACTAGTGAAGATGATGAAAAAGATTAAGAGGATGAAGAAGATTAAGAGGATGAAGAAGATGTAGAAGAAGAAGAAGAGTAAGGATGCATGATAATAGGGTCATATGCATAATAAGACAAAGAAGTGATTGAGTCCTACCAGATGGTTGCCAACTGGCAACCTGTACCACATTTGATATCTATTGACCAAGTCAAAACAGACATGGACTGTTGATTTAGATAGATAAATCCTAATCATTGGATCATTTGTAACTACCTCCTCTCTTTGTCCTATAAAAGGAGATGGAGTGCACATTGTATGATTATTCAAAACTTAATTGAAGTTATCTAAAGTTTCTCAGGACTAATTTCAAAGCTGATTGTAGATGTACATGTCTTTTGTATACTTAATGAAAGTGGAGCTCTAGATTACATACAATCATATACTTTGAGTAATCTATAGATGAATTATTGGCTTGTGATTTGATTTGATGCATCCCTTGGAGTGCAATTCATGTTGTACATGTTGTATTCATCTCTTTTCCACCAAAGTTTGCATCAACCATACTTAGCTATGGAACACCTTGGTGAACCTATGGTTTGATTTGCTTCCTTTCATGACAATATCTAGAGTGTATGTGGACCAATAGCTGAAGATTCATTCAATTTAGTAAAGATTAGAAAGCATTTAACATAATTTATTTAATTTCATTACAATCACCATCACAATTGCAAATATACAGAAAATCCTAAGTAAATACATAGAAAAATACAAATATCTCAAAGAAAATTGAATATTCTTAGCATATTTGAGTTAATTTGCATGCATAATTGAAAATTTCATGCAAATACATATAAATATCAACAACTTAATCATACAAATATCAGCTTATAGACATATTATTTAGATAAATTCATCGTACAGAAGTGAAAATCAGTCAGTAACAGTTGATGTTTAGAAGAATTGATCAAACTTATAAATATCATCATCATCTGTTGAATGCAGTGGAAATAACCTTGTTTGTGAAGAAATTTATAGGAAGCAGGTGTAAGACCAAATGTTTAGACATCAATTCTTGGTAGCCAAACTAAGGCCCCTTAGATAAAAAACAACATATCACATCAACCTCTGAGTAATGTCAGACGATCATGACTTGATCAAGGAAGACTTGGAGTCATCAATTTATCCTAAATTGATCGTATTTTTCAAGATATAAAGGTTTGTTATGTGAACTTTTATTCATGTTGTTGTGACTAACATCATCACCAACAGTAACCCTTCGAGCTGGAGAAGAAGAAGAAGAGGAAATAGAGATAGATGAAGAAATCAAGGCAAAAAGGGTGAAAATAGATGAAGCCACCTCTGGAAAAAAGGAGAAGCCTTTAGAAAAGGTTAAGGACAAAAGGAAAAAGGAAGGTGAGAAGATTGATACCAAAGGAGATGAAGCAACAATAAATTTGGAAGCCACAGTGAATGCATTTGCTCAACATGGAACCCTGAAACCCATTGCTAATTTGTATGATGGAAGATCAGATGCAGAAAAGGTAGTAATTGAGATAGTAGTTGTAAGATATTTGGATATGTTTAGTAAAGCATTAATTGAAGTTATAGATCATTTACCAGGTAGTTTAGCCAGCATCATGATAGAAAGAAAAGAAGGGGCCATGGCTAAAGATGCTGAGATAAAGGAATATGCCTTGTTGAAACTTTGTCCAAACATCACAAGAGAAGAAAAGGTCAAAGTCACTAAGAAGAGTCAATGCTCTGATGTCTGGTGACATTGAGAAACTAGTGAAGGAGACTAAGGAGATAACACTAAAGGTGTTACATGAGCTACAAATTCTAACTATTGTTGACACTGATGAAGAGGAACAAAATACTGGTGGTGATAATATAGTTCCAGAGATAAATGTGGAACAAAGAATGAACCAAAGTGTAGTCACTCCTCTGGAAAGCTCTAGAAAGGATGAAGAAATGAAATATTATGAGAAAGAGAAGAGCTCTGAAGAAGCAAAGACAGTTCCAAAACAAAATATACATAAGAAACAAGAAGAAGTAGAAGTGGCATTAGAAGAAAATGTCACTGAGGACCAAGGTGAACAAATAGAAGAAGCTAATGAGTAGATGATAGATAACTCTGGTCTAGGAACAAATAATGATAAACAAGAACTAGCTCTGGAAAGAGAGGGAAATGAACAAGAGCTTGCTCATGAAGAACCTCCAAAGAGACATGATACTGAGATGTCTCATGAAGTATCTCATGATGAAGACAAAAGAGACACTACTAACTCTTTGAGAGAGTTCTAGGAGAAGCAGAAGGAAGCTCACATATTGACTGGACCTAAACTATTGCAAGGACCTATTAACCTTGCTACAATGTCCCCATTGTAGAAGGTAAGACTTGGGATAATTTTTTAAGCTACTACACAAGAAGAAATATTGAAGTCTCATATAGAGGATAGTGAGCTGATTGAAGATGCATGAACAATTTTTGAAAATTTGATGCCTAGAATAAGGAGAGATACATCCTTGGCCCCTGTTGTACAAATGAAAAAGTTAATGGAATCAATCAATTCTCATTTTGAGTTCCTGGAACAAGCTGCAGAAAAGAAGGTAAGGGTAGAAATTGATAACAAGAGATTAGTTGAGCTTACTAACAAATTTGCTCAAGATAAAATGTTGTTAGATAAAAGTATAAAGTATACATAGATGGCCATTAAAGAAGCCAGTGAACTGTATCAATTTTGTCTCACATGGCCTAATAAGACTAAGGACATAAAAGACAAAATAGATATATGGGAAGCTCAAATAATGAAGATATCCAAAACTTATGACCTGGTAAAAGATGCTATTGGCAATCAAATGGCACAAGTCGAGACTATTCATTCTAATATACATAAGTTGTAGACCTAGAACAAGGTCATAAAGCATAGAATGAGCCAGCTCCAGAAGATAGCAAGCTTCAAAATTGCATCCCTAACAAAGCTAGTAGTAGCAGCAGATAAGACAAGGCAAATTACTGATGCCCCTTCTACCGTGAAGAAAGCAAAAGAGTTAGTATCCCAAATTAATAGCCACATACTAGTCTTGACCGATGCTAAGGTTAGTTGGGATGAAGAAGTGGTGTAGCTAAAGAAGATCTACAAAGATGTTCTCCCTGAACAATAGTAAGCATTTTGATTTCACTTGTATATACGCAGAAAGTAGAAAAATAGTTTTGAAATTTTGGCAACTTGTACATATCTTTGTATCATATACCTTTTCCATTGATGTCAAATGGGGAGAAGAAATGAAGCATGTGAAAAATATTTGAAAAGTAAGAAGAGAAGCATGAAGTTAAGGGGACCAGTGTGTAAAGAGAAAGGGGGAGTTATAACAATTTTTCACATCAAGGGTTGTCATCAATGCCAAAGGGGGAGATTGTTGGCAACTTGGCAAACATCATTAAGAGAGGGACACTGCTGGTATGATGATGAATGGGTGTGCATGATGTTTGATGGTGTTCTCAATGATGGCAACAAGAAGAGGAATGAGGTTGTGACAAATATTTTGGTCAGGTGAAAAAGACTTAGTCATTCTAGCTAAGTGTTGGCAGTACACAAGAGACAATGACAGAGAGATAATGTATTGGCTGACATTGGTCCATAGTTGATGATTCAATCATGCCATTCTAGTATATTGTTTGTAGTCCTTAAATGATCTTACATTCAAGATTTTAGCCCTTGATAAGTATTGGAAGCATATCTTCAAACACTCTAAGTCTGGCAGAGCAAAATACAGTGCTATTTAGAGCAGAACACTTAGTTGATTTGGTCTGCATTTCTCTAGTGTTGCATATCTTGTTATGTAGTTTTGAGGTGTTATAAGCACTTATATGAAGTGTCTAAATCTAGAGGTTCAAGTTCTGAAATCTACAGAAATATAGTTGTGAATGTCTAATATCGCTACATGGCTTGACAGAGTTTGACTATGACATGGTCTAAGTTCTAATGGTCTGCATTTACCACAAGATGATATCATGCCTTGTAGTTATAAAGGTAATCTTGGGGATGTGTGAAGAGTCTTTGATATGATTTTGAAATCATCTTGTGGTCAGTAGTAAAAGTTGCAGTCTAATAGATGAACTGAACTAGTGGCAGTCTATGTTGGAGGTTGACACGATAAGTTTAAATTGTATACAATAAGTTCTATTGTCTAGAGCTTAATCCTAACTAGTAGAATAGTTGAGACAGACATATGTGAATGTGATTCAAGTATTGTTTGGCTCTACTATGAATTTTGGTGAATGAATTTGGCCGACAAGCTACTTAAGGTATGACTAAATGCTACACCTTATTAGGCCGACCTAATATAAAGATTTTAAGTATGTGTGGATATATCTATGGGATCAAATTCAATGTTTGAAATGTGTGATGTGAATGTGAATATATGTATGTGTGACATGCAAAGTAAGGTGATTTTGTGGAGGTGATAAGAGTAGAAGAAGAGAGCTTGTTCCCATGTAAAAGGAGAGCAGTGAAACAGAGCAGTCAGAGATGAAGAGTTTTGAGATAGTATTTATGTGCTTCATTGGAGCTGTAACCATGCATGTGTAGATACAATCTGAGTAGTTCAACCTGGCAATGAGCCATTCTTCCTTCTTCCTTCTTTCTTTAGGCAGTGAGCCTTTCTTGTAGTGAGCCTTGGGTAGTGAGCCCTAAGATAGTGAGCCTTCTTATAATACGGTATTGTTATTATATAATTATTTTGAGCTAACACTCACCGTGGTTTTTCCTTGTTTAGGGTTTTCCAAGTGAAAATCTTGGTGTTTATATGTGATGATTTGTGGTTGCTTCTTTAGTGCTTAAGTTGCTTTGTTGTTATCAAATGTGGCAAATGGATTAATGATTTAATAAGTAAAAAGTTTAATATAATACTGATTCACCCCCCCTCAGTATTCTGGGTGTTCAACAAATATTCCTTAGACTTGAAAGTTATCCTTATCTACTTCGCAATTTGACATTCCTTGCATATGGTGCTTGTAGACTTGATGATCTTTGGCATGTCCCTTACTACTTGAATAGAGTTGATCTTTACAAGATTATCAAAGTTGATGTGCCCCATTCTCTTATGGCATAGCCAGTATTCATTTATTTTTCCTAAAAGACAAGTCCTTTCATTTACCCCCTTTAGATTGTACAAGTTTCCTTCAATATTAAAACCTTCTACCACCAATTTTCTAGACTTTATTGTCCCGATTTTACACCCTTGATAATGAAATGTGAGATTATATCCTTTGCTGCACATTTGAATTACACTAAGAACATTATGGTTGAGACCTTCTACATAAAGAACATCATGTGTCTGAGACTTTTCATCAATGCTTATAGTACCCTTTCTAATGATCTTTGTAGAAGAGTTATCTCCAAACCTAACCAATCTACCATTCTGCTTGCCAAGATTAATGAACTTGCTTTTATCACCAGTCATGTGATTTCTACATCCACTATCTATCACCCAGAGATTGGTTTATCCTTGAGCATGAAATGTTGTTTGGACAATCATTAGGTTCTCAACTCCATTGTTATTCTCTTTGTCTTGCTCAATGACATTAGTTATCTAAGATTCTAAATTTACAAGACCATTCCTTCAATACCTTGCTATGTGTCCCAACGTGTTACAAATTTGACATACCACATTGGCATCCACAAGAGAAGCAAAATAATTTATACTTATAGGATTTCTTCTATTTATTTTAGAATCGCAATCCATATCCTTATGCCCAAATCCATTGCAGATAAAACAATAACCAAAGAAAACATGATTGAACCTATTCATGGACAATTGTATTGCATGAAGAAATCTTCCTTGCTTGGTAAGATGAGATCTGTACATTATGTATCATCCAAACTTTCATGTTTTTCCTTCTTCAACTTCTTTCTAAGTGGCTTAATTTCTTTCTCAAGTTTTATACATTCTTTTGTCTTAGCTTCAATCAGAGCTCTTTGTTCTTGATTCTCCTTCCTTGCACAATCCAAGTCTTCAAGAGTAGAAACGAGTTCACCTTCAAAATTAACTTCATATTATTCTTCATCTACAACCTTGTTTGAACAATTTGAGATCACCATGGCCATGAATAGAGATTCTCGTCTATCCTCATCAGATGAGTAGTGATCTATTTCTTCTCTATAGTTATAGTCTTCTTTTGAAAGAAGGTTCCTCTTTAAATTGTTTCTATTGAAACCCTTGTTGCTACTTTCACTTTCTCCAAAAGGATGTTTAGAGGCATTATGACCAATTCTACCACATTTGAAACATTTGAAAGGTAGCTTACCTTTATACTTGCCTGATCCTCTTTTCATCTTTCTTACAAAGTTTCCTTCTTCCTCAGCTTCATTGCATACATCAGATGCTCCTTCATCCTTCACAATATTGAAAGAAGTTTCTTTTTGACATGGACCTATGACTTCATTTCTTATCTCATAGGTAGTGAGGGATCCAAATAGCTCTTCCATAGTGAGTTTCTTCAAATCCTTTGCTTCTTCAATTATAGAGACCTTTGAATCAAATTTGTGCGGGAGTGATCTCAAGACTTTCTTCACAACCAATGAGCCAGCTATATCTTCACCCATACTTTTGATTTCGATGACTGCTTCATCAGCCTAGTGCAAATAGCCAATTATGTTCTCTTCTTCTTTCATCCTTAGATTCTCAAAAAGTATTTTGTAGGATTGTAGTTTGGCTTCCTTTATAGTGTCATTTTCTTCATAGAGACCTTTGACCTTTTCCCATATCTCCTTTATCGTCTTACATTGCACAACCTTGACTAACTCTGAACTGTTCAAACCACTTAAGATGGCATTCTTGGATTTAGCATTATTTTCATGAGCCTTCTTCACATTTGAATCTAAAATGGGATGACTAGGTTCAACATAATCTTCCATGACCGCTCTCCAAACATCATACCCTAGTGAGGTAAGATATGATTCCATCCTTCAACTCCAAAAATCATAATTGCTTCCATCAAACATCAAAGCTTTAGAAGAGGATTCTTTCTGAGCCATGTGTTCTATTCCAAGATCTACCTTCAGTTGTTAGGAGGCACCAAGGAACTCAACTCTGATACCAGTTATTATAACACAAGGATATACTGTGAGGGGGGTGAATCAATATATATCAAAAATTATTTGGACAATGTAACTTTGTCATCCAAAACCTCTAATTGCCTTAATCAAAAGATCAGAAAATTAAACCAATTAAAGCACAACACATAAGAACACCACCACAACACCAAATTTATGTGGAAAACCCATGAAGGGAAAAACCATGATGAGCAAGTTGCTTGGATCTACTGTCCAAATCCAGCCTCACAAGTAAAAATAAGATTACAATATTATTTATTGGCTACAACCCATAGGAAGTTGCAAATCCCTAAAATACAATACAATATCACTTACAGAATGAGGCTACAACCTTTGAATAGATCTCATTGAACAAAACACCTCTGCAACATCCACACACTTCACTTTGTCACAAAACTTCACTTTCTTTGCACAATTAACACTACTACCTTCAACACACCTTCACAAACATACTTGTTCATTCACACATCTTCACACACTCTTACTTTTCACCTCAAACAAGATCTTTCATTTATACCTTCCGTAAATTACAAAATCTTTCTCCCACGTCAGCCAAGATGAAATGTGTATACATGAAATGTGCATGGACACACTTAGTTGGCTCCCAAATGATGTAGAAATTCAATGTTGTTCAAGCCAAGTGATAACCAAGACCTATTCTTCTTTAACACATTCTTCCAAGTAGGTGCACACTTCAAATCATCTGGCGGGATCATCAAGACACATGAAGTCATCCCAACAAACACTTATTCTTCCACAAAATAGCTCCAGACATAAAGTAGTACTAGAGGTTTCAATTAACATCATGTGGATCAACAGAAAAGCAACACAAGACTTATACCAACCTTCTCATCAACTTCTTCGATAGAAATATATGTTTTCTTTCTGGTGCAAACAATCAAAGACTAAGCCTTGCATCACACACCAACACTAAACACATAGTCTTGAGATAGATCATTAAAAAACCAAATTATGGTACACTTCAACACTAGAAACCTAAAATGAACAAAAATACTAAATATATGAATTCATCCTCCATATATCAAAGCCAAAATATGAACTATGGTGAAACGTGGTGG
The DNA here is from genome assembly GCA_027924645.1 of Cunninghamia lanceolata. Taxonomy (NCBI): domain Eukaryota; kingdom Viridiplantae; phylum Streptophyta; class Pinopsida; order Cupressales; family Cupressaceae; genus Cunninghamia; species Cunninghamia lanceolata. The sequence continues at coordinate 23,114,635 of BSBN01000377.1, read as the reverse complement.
CTTCTGCTTTCTCCTCCAGACAACCCTAATCAGTAGCATGATATGTCTTTGTTCTGTTGATCCCAGAGAACCTCTACAATATACCTAATCAACTAAAAGTTGAATATAACCATATTCTCATCTATAACTAACTATCCTTCAAACTGTAGGATCACATCTTTGAAATCAAGGAAATATGGAGCACTTCTCTAACACATCCTAACTACAACAATCTTGATTCTCTATCTTCACTCTGCAAGCTTTAGAATCTTCTATGAAAATGTTCAAGCTCTAATAATAGGAACATATCTTCTTCACACCTTTCTCTGTCTAACTTCCACACTCCAAGCCATATCTTCAAATGCAGAGGAATGCAGAGCATTCTCCCAAGCTACTTCAGTGCAGACTCTGGTACCTTGAACTTCCTGAAACTTTATTTTAATACTAAAGCAATGCTTTTCCTCAAGAAAGAAAGAATACAATATTCATCATATCAGAGATCTTATTCTCATCATCATACATACCAATTACAATTCTTTTCATCAAAATAGGAGTCTTCATGTTAGCACAACCTTTGTCAGTGAACTTCAAAAGATAGGGTACAACTATGTATAGATGATATTGATCTAATCAGTATACATAATACGTGACTTCCATCATCTTACCCTTTACTTCACAACTTCTATGATCCATCTCTTATAATCACACCTTGATCATTACAACATATACTCATCTCTTTGCTTCTCTGAACAACACTAATCAACACACCATATAAGTGCATCATACAACTATTGTTGTTACCTCTACTATCTTCACTTTCAACCTTCTTGATCATAGCACTGTTGACATCAATGACAACACAAATGCAATAGAGTTCTCCTATTCTATAGGGTATCATGATATCACTTGACCCTAACCTTTCTAACTCTATGGTTTCTATTGGTAATGTGAGATAGAGTAAATCCTAGAAATTATGTTGATACGAGGGACTCCAATACAAGACTTCATCACACCTCAGCAACTCCATAAGTGTATCAAACTGATCTTGCATGTAGATCTTTACTTCCTATAGATCTTGAATATTTTGAAGGAATTGGAATTACTCAAAGGGAGTTTTGTTAGTATGCACAAGATAACTGAGAGAGGGGTGAATTAGTTGTATATTAGAACATTAAATCCTCAATGTTATTCCAATTTTCAACCTCTTATTATGCATTAATAGAATGTAAACATATGAAACATCAATGCAAACACATTCAAACACATAAGAACAACATATTTATGTCAAAAACACAAGAACAAAAAAACCATGGTGAGGATTAGCTCACATATATATGAATAATAACACTGAGAACAAATAGGCTCACTGCTAGAAGGAATCACTGTCCAGAAGAGAAAAGAATTGAACAGGACTATTATAGAGAGATTCACTGTCTCAAATCAATAGGAGAAATCCACCACTGCAACTTTATGCCATCCGTAACCTTTGGTTCACTGCTCCTAGCAACTTCAAGCAAACTTAAATGTAGACACCTTCTTCTCATTGCATCTGGGAGTCATAAACATTTAATCTCACACTCAATTCACCACCCTTGATCCACACTCACATCATCTTCTGTACTTAATCCACTTCAAGCTTCATCTTGCATTTATACCATCCACGACCTAAGACATTCTCATTTAGGTCATCCTTAATAAAACGTGTGCACCTCAAATATGCAACACCAAATAGGTCGACACCAAACACTTCTGTAGTGGAAAGAAGTGAAGTGGACCATGCCAATGGTTAACTAGGACTCAAATCTATATCACCATGTTGCTCATCACATTGACAATCCACAAAGTACCTTCGTAAATAGTGCTAGCAAGCCAGTCAACCAAACCTAAACTAACACTACAAGCGGCCACACACACACCTCTCTATTGTTTGGTTACACAACACACCCTATTTTGCCCTAGAGATATAAGGACCCAAATTTTGGATGTTATGGTAAAATTAGTCATAGATGCATGTCAAAAAGTTATCATTTGCATATTAGAACCTCAAGATCATGATTAAAAATCCAAAATTAAAATTTTTTGATGAGAACCTTGTCATGTGAAAGAGCATAAATTTCCAAGCAAGTTTGCTTTTTGAAGTATATCAAAATTTGTTGAAACGAGGAAGTTATCCTTGGTCAAAGTCTAATCAACTGGTCATCAAGATATTCATATTTACTTATCATCCAGATCTTAACTTAGTATCTGGACCTTCACTAATATTTGGATGTCAAATTTGAGTCACCAATAGTTTAAACATTAGGGTAGATGGATGTTACTTAATATCCCGACCTTAACTTAGTGTCCGGATCTTAACTTAGCATCCCGACAGGCACTAATATCTAGATGTCAGTCTTAAAAGACTTAGCAGTTTGAACGTCAAAATGTCCTAATCTTATAATATCTTGATCATACGTAATATCCAAATCTTAATCTAATATCTAGATGTCAAGTTTGAGAGACTTACCCAGTTGCTCGTCATACGCATAATGTCAGTTTGCGCCTTCATCCTGATCTTTTAAAACATCCATACCCTGATGATGTCACTATACCTTGACACAGTATGGAGAAGACATGTATGCTTACATTATGAGGATCCTAAGCCAAAGGGATGCACCACATAACTTAGTATCTAGATCTTAACTTAGTATTCGGATCTAAAATAACATCCTAATTCCTAAAATGCTCACACTCCATGTACCTAATGACATGATGACATGTGTCCATGTTCACATCCCTACTCGTACAATATCATCCAGATATCCACCTCAAGATATTCCCCAGAATATTCCTTAACCAGATATTCCTCACACCCGTGCCTTTTTACATTAAACATTGCAAAAGGTTGTTAACTTTTAAATTTAAATGCATGTCAACTAGAACTTGGGATCATCTTATACAATCTGCTAAATTGAAACTATGAAATCGCATGGAAATCATTAATGAACCCTAAATGTTCAAGGTAAAAGGGATTTTTCTTAGCATAATCAACACAATTACACTCCAAAAGCCCTAATTCCAGTGATTAAGAGCTTACTACAAACCAAAGCTGAGCTAAGAAGACAAAGTTACAAAGGAATCTTGAATCTAGAGCTTTTATCCTAATACTTCTACATTCGTTACAGGTGAATGAAGCGTATACACGTATGTATAATGACTTATACTTCTAGTTACGTTTATAAAATCGTATCATAATTAATCAAAGAAATGGTAATCAGAATATAGTAATAATGTTTATACACTATGCATAACATTCATTCAACCTATGAAGTTCATACATATTACTAGCTTGGAATATAAAATCATTAATGTGCTAACCCTAGATAAATGTATAAGCTATTATTTGAAATTGTATATTCAAATTGCAAGACACAATGTCACACCCACACATAGACAAACAAGATGCAGAGTTTAAGTCATCCATGTTCCCTAAATCACGTAGTGTATACAACAAACTGGGATTCACAAAGGAAACACTTCAGCATTCAGAGTGCGAATTGATGCATACGAGGATGATCGAATCCTACAGAACATAGTGGCTTCTAGTTTGTTTCATGCTGCTAGATTCCCATACTATACAGAGGCCTTTGACCTATTGGCCGAAGCTACATTACAATATGATGTTAACACAAAGGATAGAAAAACAAGAAAGATTATTAGCAGATCTGTCTATAGATGGTATTGCAGAGGTGTTCCATTTGCTAACTTCTCAAAACATGTATATACTTGATTTGAATGCATTGGCTAAAGAATATGAAGCCAAAGATAGAAACTATAGGAAAGTCATATACCAAGGATGGAGACACACAACTAACACAGCTAGAACAACGGCCAAAATGGTAGTGCATTTATATAAATTTGACTTTAATGAGGAAGTGCAATATATGATATTCATCCTGAGAAGAATGAATGGATTGGTGGATTGTGGGGTCTTTCAACCATGGATGTTTGGCTTGATAAAAATGGTAATGGAATATAAACTAGAGAATGCAAAGGTCTAATGGGCCAAGATAATTAGTGACATAATTTGTGACCAGATGGTCAAATGGAAAGAAGGAAAGGGGATGATCTTTAGGATGACATCCTGCTTGGTGTACGCCTGTGTGGAAAAAGGTACATTCAATGGCCTACAAACTGTAGGAAGGATTGGGAAGTTACCTAATGAGAAAACACCCTGGGAGCATTTTCCCTAGATAGAGAGGAGACTATTAATTCGGTATTACAAGATGGTCAGTGATTCTTTTTTGATGCATTGGTCTAACTCATGGACGAGGATTGGACAAAAATATTCTCAGTCAGAGCCACAAAGGCCATTAGTGGATATGGGTCTTAGTTCATCCAGGCCAAGTCTTATTCATATATCCAGATGGATGGCTTTAGTGGGAAACCATATATGTTTCCCAGGTACCCTACTGATAAAGTAGTATTGATGGAAATGATGAGACAACAACTACCTACTTTTGAAATGTCAAGGGTAAAGGAAGGAAAACCATATAGGAAGTTCCCTATTGACATAAATTAGCCCGCAGTGGGGGCCATAGAGAATGAAAGAAAGGTGGAGGTAGAGATGAAAGCTCTAAATTTGAAATTATTTCCCTTAACTAGAGATTATGATTCTTATCACATGATCGAGCAAAGATTTAACAAGTACAAGCACACTGTCCACCTTGAGGATTATTAGGTAGATTGTGATGATGAACACGTAGTCAGGAAAAGAGAATATCATAGATTCTCGCTGGATCAGATGTGGACCATAGGGCAGCCTAAAGTGCCTCCTCAAGTTAGAAAAGATGATGACAATCTCTTATATCCAGAATATGAGGAGAAAAAGATATATAATGACACTATTTATGGTCTAGATTTAACACAAAGGGAGGAGACTTCAATTGATGTCCTCACTGCCAAGGTGATGGCTAGAACCAAGAAGTGGGTTGCTAATGAAGGGGGTAAATCATAAAATACACAACAACAGAAATGGCACATAGAAAATAGAATATTTCTTTATTGATTTGGATAACTCATTACATTACAGAAGCTCAATTACAATCAAAGGAATCAATCCTCCATAGGCTGCAACACACTACAGCTACACATCACTGGCTCTGGAATCTTCTACCTTCTGTAACCCTAAATCAGCTAGGATTTTTGTTTTCCCACCTATTCTTGATTCTACACTTTCCCCCTTAACTCTACTACTGCCCAGGGTTCCCAAAAAAGTCATAAATAGCCCTTTTTGGTAGCCTCCAACTAAATTTCAAAATTTACAACTCCCTCCAAAAGTAGGTCAACTTTTGGGAAGCATAACTTTTGTCCTGGTGTCCGATTAATGAAGCGTTTTAAGCATTGGAAATCTCGTTATGTGAACTATCACACTAGAAATTTGTAAATGGATTTTCATCAACGTTTCAAGATGTTATGGGATGTTTTAGTGCCTCATATCTAGTTTCAAAAAAATTTAGGGGCTTTTTGGAAAACAAAAACTTTAACATCTTTCAGCTCACAAATGATCTTTGCCTGATTCCTTCACCAAAGGTCTTATATTTTAGTTATGAAGCTTTTTGTAAATTTTCACTTCAATCCATGCCCAAATGCAAACAAGCCTGAAATGGGAGTTAAACTTTCCAAAATTGGTAGTTTGCTATTTTTAGCAGTTTAGACAAACTGAAAATTGTACATCATTATTCAAGAGATTATGGAACTAGAAACACTAATTATGGAAATAAATGAAAACAACTACAATGATTTTGAATCAACTTCTTTTTGGGTGATGCAAGATTGCCCTTACACCACTAGATGCTCCTACATCAAACACCCAGGGTAATTTGAGAAGTGACCCTGTCACATCTCAGGTGTTTGTTTGAGGAAAACCCAAACAGTCAACCTCTACCTTAGACAACCAAGAAGAATCTTCAACATGCCTTCCTTTCCATTTCACCAGATATTCTTCATATTGCTTGTTCTGAGTACTTCTTCCCACACGGCTATCCAAGACCTCTTCTATCTCCTCTGTTGAAGTAGATGCCATAATACTCCACTGTTCTTCTATTGGTCCATCCTCTGTGCCACCTTCATGATATTATGTTAAATCAGCAATGTTGAACACATGGGAAATATTGATCCCACTTGACAGCTCTACCTCATATGCATTTCCTGAATCATGCTTCTTCAGGATTCTGCACGGTCCAAATTTCTTCATTTTCAACTTATTGTATGTTCCAATTGGGAACCTTTCTTTTCTCAAGTGAACCATGACTTCATCTCCTACTTGGAACTCCTTATATCTCCTCTTCTAATTTGCCTTATCCTTGTACTAAATATTCATCTTATTAATATTCTTTCTCACCTCTTCATGCAAAGTCTTCAGATGTTCTACAAAGTCTTCAGCTTCGGCACTTGTCTTTTCTCCTTTGTCTAGCTTCCTTAACTCAGAAGCATTTCTTGGGCTATTGCCATATACAATCTGGAATGGTGATTTACTAGTACTCCTATTGAAAAAATTGTTGTAAGCAAATTATGCCTGTGGTAAAATCAAATCCCATCCCTTAGGCTTATCTCCTACTAAGCATCGTAGCAAGTTACCTAAAATCCTATTCACCACTTCCATCTGCCCATCAGTCTGTGGATGGTGTGTAGAACTAAACTTCAAATTTGTCTTCAACTTCTTCCATAATGTCCTCCAGAAATAACAAAACAAACTTCGTATCTCGATCTGAAACTATGCTCTTTGGTAGACCGTGTAATCTCACCACCTCCCTAAAAAATAACTCTGCAATATAAACAACATCATTAGTCTTCTTGCAAGGAATAAAATGTGCCATCTTTGAGAATCTATCCACCACCACAAAAATAGAGTCATGCCCTCTCTATGTCCTTGGTAAACTAAGAACAAAATCCATACTAATATCATCCCATGGCTTCTCTGGTATAGGTAATGGCTGATATAGCCCTGTATTCTAACTTATTCCTTTTGCCATCTGACACACTCTGCAACTCTGCACAAATTTCCTCACATCTTACTACAACTGTGACCAATAATAATTCTCACTAACAATAGAAATGGTCTTATCTCGACCAAAGTGTCCAGCCAGTCCCCCATGATGCTTCTACTTAATCAGGTTCTCTCTCATGGAACTCCTCAGAATACACAACTAGCTTCCTCTAAACAACATGCCATCTTGGATATGAAATCCAACCATTTTGTCCTATCCAATGTAACCGGTTCCAAATAAGCTTTCCAAGCCTCTGCAAAATCTAGATCTTCAGGATACAAACTTTTGAGCTCATCAAACCCAATAACCTCTATCTTCATTTTTGTCAACAAATTTTGCCTTCTGCTCAAGGCATCTACAACTTTGTTGGACTTCCCACTCCTGTGCTTCAAAACAAAGGTATAACTCTACAAAATCTCAACCCATTTTAAGTGCCTTTGATTCAACTTTCCTTGACTATTAAGATACTATAAAGCCTGATGATCAGTATATAAAACAAACTCTTTTGGTAACAAATAATGTCTCCATTTCTTCAAAGCCTAAACTATAGCATAAACTTCCTGATCATAAACATAATACTTTTTCTTGGCGTCATTAAGATTCTCATTAAAATAGGCAATGGGCTTACCTTCTTGACTCAAAACAGCTCCTATAGCACTACCACTAGCATCACAATCTACCTGAAATCTAGAAGTGTCAAAACAGGTTGCTTTGTAACTTTTTGCTTCAATGTGTCAAAACTTTTGTCTGCTCCTTTAGTCCATCTAAACTCTTTTCTATTCCCTCCCATTGGCTTAGTCAGGGGTGCACAAATGCTAATAAAATTTTTGATAAACTTTATGTAAAAACTTGCTAAACCATGAAAAGATCGCACCTCCATAGTACTCCTTGGCGTAAGCCATTCAATGATAGACGTTACTTTTCTGGGTCCATTTTAAGACCTTCCTCTGAGACAACAAATCCCAGGTATACCAACTCCTTCTTTGTAAAACTACATTTCTTTAGATTAATCAACAACTTCTCCTCCCTTAGCTTCTCTAAAACACTTATGATGAACTCCATCCTTTGTTAGGGATTATGTGTTTGCACGACCATCATGGACATCGCTCCTATCATACTGCCACGGCCTCCCCAACAGCATATGACATGCATCCATCGATATGATATCACACAACACCTCATCATGGTAGTCACCAATCTTGAACTTAACTAAACACTGCTCATGGACCAAAGCTCTGTGGTCCTTCTGCAACCATGCAATCCGATATGGATGTGGATGCTTTCTTTCTTGTCAATTTCAACTTTTCAACCATCTCCTCTAAAACAAGATTGTCAGTGCTTCCACTATCAATAATAATATCACAACACTTACCATCACATTTGCACCTTGTGCGAAAGAAACTCTTCCACTGATTGGGTTCTTTCTCCTCATTCAACAAAGTTCTTCTGACAACTAGGGTTTCTTCCATTTTAGCATCTTTAGAATGCTCAAACTGCACATCTTCATCTACAACTCATGCATTACCTTCAGGTCTTCTATTAGTGATGAAGGGGGTAAATCACAAAACACACAATAACAGATTCTGAACACAATAAATAGAACTTTCTTTTATTGAACTAGGCAACTCATTACATTACAGAGGCTCAATTACAATCAGAGAATGAATCCTCTATTGGCTGCAACACATTACAGCTTTCCCAACCTCAAGACTCTAGAATCTTCAGCCTTCTGTAACCCCAAATCAGCTAGGGTTTCTGTTTTCCCACCTATTCTTGACTCTACACTGGCCCCCCTTGACTCTACCACCGCTCAGGGTTCCTAAAATAGTCATAAATAGCACTTTTTGGCGGCCTCCAGCTAAATTTTGAAATTTGCAACTCCCTCCAAAAGTAAGTCAACTTCCGGGAAGCATAACTTTTGATCCGGGTGTCCGATTGACGAACTGTTTTAAGCGCCGGAAAGCTCCCAATGTGAACTATCATACTAGAAATCCATAAATACATTTCCATCAACTTTTTTGGATGTTATGGGAAGTTTTAGTGCCTCATATCTCATTCCAGAAATTTTCAGGGGCTTTTTAGAAAACAAAAACTTTAATATCTTTCAACTCACAAATGATCTTTGCCTGATTCCTTTGCCAAAGGTCTTATATTTCTATTATGTAACTTTCTAGAAGTTTTTGCTTCATTACGTGCCCAAATGCAAACTTTCTAAAAATAGCAGGTACACTTTCCTAAATAGGCAGGTCGCTATTTTTAGCAGTTTTGGAAAAATTGAAAGTCCTACATTATTATTCTAGATATTATGGAACTAGAAACACTAATTATGGAAAGAAATGAAAACAACTACAATGATTTTGAATTAACTTTTTTTTGGGTGATGCAAGATTGCCCTTACACCACTGGATGCTCCTGCATCAGACACCCAGGGTAATTTGAGAAGTGACCCTGTCACGTCTCAGATGTTTGTGTGAGGAAAACCCAAACGGTCAACCTCTGCCTTAGACAACCAAGAAGAATCTTCAATAGGCCTTCCTTTCCATTTTACCAGATATTCTTCATATTACTTGTTCTGAGTACTTCTTCCCACACGGCTATCCAAGATCTCTTCTATCTCCTCCATTGAAGTAGATGCTGGAATACTCCACTGTACTTCTATAGGTCCATCCTCTGCTCCACCTTCATGATATTTTGATAAATCAGCAATGTTAAAAATAGGACAAATATTGATCCCACTCAGCAGCTCTACCTCATATGCATTTCCTGAATCATGCTTCTTCATGATTCTGCATGGTCCAAATTTCCTCATTTTTAATTTATTGTATGTTCCAACTGGAAAGCTTTCTTTTCTCAAGTGAACCATGACTTCATCTCCCACCTGGAACTCCTTATACCTCCTCTTCTGATCTGCCTTAGCCTTGTACTGAATATTCATCTTATTAATGTGCTTTCTCACTTCGTCATGCAAATTCTTCAGATGTTCTGCAAAGTCTTCAGCTTCAGCACTTGTCTTTTCTCCGTTGTCCAGCTTCCTTAACTCAGAAGCATTTCTTGGGCTATTGCCATATACAATCTGGAATGGTGATTTACTAGTACTCCTATTGACAGAATTGTTGTAGGCAAATTCTGCCTGTGGTAAAATCAAATCCCATCCCTTGGGCTTATCTCCTACTAAGTATCGTAGCAGGTTACCCAAACTCCTATTCACCACTTCAGTTTGTCCATCAGTCTGTGGATGGTGTGCAGAACTAAACTTCAAATCTGTCTTCAACTTCTTCCACAATGTCCTCCAGAAATAACCAACAAACTTGGTATCTCGATCTGAAACTATGCTCTTTTGTAGACCATGTAGTCTCACCACTTCCCTGAAAAATAACTCTGCAATATGAACAGCATCATTAGTCTTCTTACAAGGAATAAAATGTGTCATCTTTGAGAATCTGTCCACCACCACAAAAATAGAATCATGCCCTCTCTGTGTCCTTGGTAAACCAAGAACAAAATCCATACTAATATCATCCCATGGCCTCTTTGGTACAGATAATGGTTGATAAAACCCTGTATTTTGACTTGTTCCTTTTGCCATTTGACATACTCTGCAACTTTGCACAAACTTCCTCACATCCTGCTGCAACTGTGGCCAATAATAATTTTCACCAACAATAGAAATGGTCTTATCTCGACCAAAGTGTCCAGCCAATCCTCCACTATGCTTCTCTTTAATTAGGTTCTCTCTCATGGAACTCCTCGGAATGCACAACTGGCTTCCTCTAAATAGCATGCCGTCTTGGATTATGAAATCCAACCATTTTGTCTTGTCCAAAGTAACAGGCTCCAGACAAGCTTTCCAAGCCTCTGCAAAATCTAGATCTTCAGGATACAAACTTTTGAGCTCATCGAACCCAACAACCTCTATCCTCATTTTTGTCAACAAATTTTGCCTTCTGCTCAAGGCATCTGCAACTCTGTTGGACTTCCCACTCCTGTGCTTCAAAACAAAGGTATAACTCTGAAAAAACTCAACCCATTTTAAGTGCCTTTGGTTCAACTTCCCTTGACTATTAATATACTGCAAAGCCTGATGATAAGTATATAAAACAAACTCTTTTGGCAACAAATAATGTCTCCATTTCTTCAAAGCCTGAACTATTGCATAAAATTCCTGATCATAAACAGAATACTTTTTCTTGGCATCATTAAGCTTCTCACTAAAATAGGCAATGGGCTTACCTTCTTGGCTCAAAACAGCTCCTATACCACTACCACTATCATCACAATCTACCTGAAATACCTTATTGAAATCTGGAAGTGCCAAAATAGGTTGTTCTACAAATTTCTGCTTCAATGTATCAAAGCTCTTGTCGGCTCCTTTAGTCCATCTAAACTCTTTTCTATCCCCTCTCATTGTTTCAGTTAGCAGTGCACAAATGCTACTAAAATTCCTAATAAACTTTCTGTAAAAACTTGTCAAACCATGAAAAGATCTTACCTCCATTGCACTCCTTGGTGTAGGCCACTCAATGATAGCCCTTACTTTTTCTGGGTCCATCTTAAGACCTTCCTCTGAGACAACAAATCCTAGGTATACCAACTCCTTCTTTGCAAAACTACATTTCTTCAGATTAATCAGTAGCTTCTCCTCCCTCAACTTCTCTACAATCTTCTAATATGCATCAAATGCTCATCCCAAGTCTTACTAAAAATCAAAATATCATCTAGATAAACAATAACAAAACTTCCCAAAAATTCTTTTAGAACCTCGTTCATGAGCTGCATGAATGTGCTCGGTGCATTGGTTAGCCCAAATGGCATGACTAACCACTCATACAAACCTTCCTTTGTCTTGAAGGCTGTCTTCCATTCATTCCCTTCTCTGATATGGATTTGGTGATACCCACTCTTCAGGTCAATTTTCATAAAGTACTTGGCTCCACTCAAACAATCCATGATGTCATCCATTCTTGGCAATGGAAATCTATACTTGATCATTATCTTATTGATGGCTCGAGAGTCTATACACATCCTCCATTCTCCATCTTTCTTTGGTGCTAGTACTGCAGGTACTGCACATGGACTTAGGCTCTCCCTTATCAGTCCCTTCCTCAACAACTCCTGAACTTGTCTATTCAGTTCTTCATTCTCTGCAGGGGTCATTCTGTGGGCTGCCTTGTTTGGCAAACTAGCTCCTGGTATCAAATCCATTTGATGACTTATCTTCCTTACTGGTGGTAAACCTTCTGGTACATTATCAGAGATAATGTCCTGGAACTCTTCCAACATATCTGAAACTTCTGCTGGTACATCTTCACATTTCTCTTGACTAATCTTAGGAATCAATGCAAAGCAATGACGTTCATGCTTCATACCCTCCAAAAATTTCCTACCATCTACCAAACAAATTTTGGCAGTACTACATACCTTTTCTTCCACCTCCTTCAAGGGCTTCAACTTATGACGAACTCCATCCTTTGTTAGGGAATATGTGTTTGCATGGCCATCATGAACAGCGCTCCTATCATACTGCCACGGCCTCCCCAATAGCATATGACATGCATCCATCGGTATGATATCACATAGCACCTCATCATGGTAGTCACCAATCTTGAACTTCACTAAACACTGCTCATTGACCAAAGCTCTATGGTCCTTCTGCAACCATGCAATCCAATATGGATGCAGATGCTTTCTTCTTGTCAACTTCAACTTGTCAACCATCTCCTCTGAAACAAGATTATCAATGCTTCCACTATCAATAATAATATCACAACACTTACCCTCACATTTACACCTTGTGTGGAATAAACTCTTCCTCTGATTGGGTTCTTTCTCCTCATCCAGCAAGGTTCTCCTGACAACTAGGGTTTCTCCCCTTTCAGCATCTTCAGAATGCTCAGAATGTGCATCTTCATCTACATGTGCAACTCGTGCATTACCTTCAGGTCTTCTATTTCTCCTTCCTTGATGTTGCGAACACTCATATGCTCGATGCCCTTCTTCTCCACATTGGAAACATGTTCCTCTAAAACCTCCTCTTCTAGGTCCTTGCCCAGGTCTGCCTCTTCCTCTTCCTCTTTGATCACCATTGTTCTGGTCACGAGGGCGGTAGGTATTATCCCCTCTTTGATTTCGACTGGTGCCTATTTCTTCACTTTTATTTTGATCTTCATTATGGCCTCCATAGGGTCTTCCACCAGTCCTTCCACCTTGACCTCTTCCCCTTTGCTTGCTATCAAATCTTTTGTTCAGCTTCTCTTCCACCTTCAAGGAAAACTGTTACACATCTTCTATGGTGGTCATTTTGACTAGGCTCAACTCCTCTTGAATACTTAGCATCAACCCATTAATGTAACGAGCTACCTTCTCCTTGTTGGGCTCTGCATGGCCTGTCTTGATAGTAATTTTATAAAACTCTTCTATATACTCCTTAATAGACTTGTTACCTTGCTTCAGTCCTTGCAACTTCTTCAGCAACTCCATCTCATAGTCCACAGGAATGAACTACTTCTTTAGTTTCTCCACCATCTGATCCCATCTGGTGATCTTTGCTTTTCCTCTTCTATTCCTCTCTAATTGGACCTCCTTCCACCAAATATTGGCGTGGCCCTTCAACTTTGTTTTTGCAAACTTAACTCGATCTGGGTCTTCCACATCTTCATATTCAAAATACTCCTCCATGTCATTGATCCAATCAATAAGATGTTCTAGATTCAAATCTCTAGAATATGTAGAAACTTTGATCCTGGGCCTCTTTCCGATCTTGAATGACCCTCAACAACCTTACTTCTGTAGCATCTTCGGCAGTTTCTTGTTCTTCCTCAGATAGCTCTTCTTCAACTTCATCTTCACTTTCTTCTCTTGTCCTCGGCTCAAACCCTCTTCGTAGCTCCTCTTGCAATGCATCGATTTGCCTTTGTAGGGCTCTAAAACCCTCTTCTATCAAAGCATTCCTCCCAACATGATTTCTTCGTGGAGGCATCTTGGTCTCCGCAACAAACCCACAACCTCAGGTCCTAGTGCAAACTGCCTCACGGTCGGTGATCTGTCTACACACTTAGGAACCCTCGCTCTGATACCACTTGATGAAGGGGATAAATCACAAAACACACAATAACAGATATTGAACACAACAAATAGAACTTTCTTTTATTGAACTAGGCAACTCATTACATTACAGAGGCTCAATTACAATCAGAGAATGAATCCTCTACTGGCTACAACACATTACAGCTTTCCCAACCTCAAGACTCTAGAATCTTTAGCCTTCTGTAACCCCAAATCAGCTAGGGTTTCTATTTTCCCACCTATTCTTGACTCTACACTAGCCCCCCTTGACTCTACCACCACTCAGGGTTCCTAAAATAGTCATAAATAGCACTTTTTGGTGGCCTCTAGCTAAATTTCAAAATTTGCAACTCCCTCCAAAAGTAGGTCAACTTCCGGGAAGCATAACTTTTGATCCGGGTGTCCAATTGACGAACCGTTTTAAGCGCCGGAAAGCTCGTGATGTGAAATATCACACTAGAAATTTGTAAATAGATTTTTGTCAAATTTTTGGGACATTATGGGAAGTTTTAGTGCCTCATATCTCGTTCCAAAAATTTTCAGGGGCTTTTCGGAAAACAAAAACTTTAATATCTTTCAACTCACAAATGATCTTTGCCTGATTCCTTCACCAAAGGTCTTATATTTCTGTTATGTAACTTTTTGGAAGTTTTTGCTTCATTACTTGCCCAAATGCAAACTTTCTAAAAATAGCAGGTACACTTTCCTAAATAGGCAGGTCACTATTTTTAGCAGTTTTGGAAAAACTGAAAGTCCTACATTATTATTCTGGATATTATGGAACTAGAAACACTAAATATGGAAAGAAATGAAAACAACTACAATGATTTTGAATTAACTTCTTTTTGGGTGATGCAAGATTGCCCTTACACCACTGGATGCTCCTGCATCAATTAGTCCTCCCTTGATGTTGTGGACACTCATATGCTCGATGCCCTTCGTCTCCACATTGGAAATGGGTTCCTCTGAAACCTCCTCTTCTAGGCCCTTGCCCAGGTTGGCCTCTTCCTCTTCCTCTTTGCTCACCATTATTCTATTCACGAGGGCGGTAGACATTATCTCCTCTTTGATTCCAACTGGTGTTGACTTCTTCACTTTTCTTTTAATCTTCATTATGGCCTCCATAGGGTCTTCCACTAGTCCTTCTGCCTTGACCTCTTCCCCTTTGCTTGTTGTCGAATCTTTTATTCAGCTTCTCTTCCATCTTCAAGGAAAACTGGTATGCATCTTCTATGGTGGTCATTCTAACCAGGCTCAGCTCCTCTTGAATACTTGGCCTCAACCCATTAATGTAACGGGCTACCTTTTCCTTATTGGCCTCTGCATGGCCTATCCTGATGGTAATCTTATAAATCTCCTTTGTATACTCCTTAACAAACTTGTTACCTTGCTTCAATCCTTGCAGCTTCTTCAGCAACTCCATCTCATAGTCCATAGGAATGAACTGCTTCTTCAGTTTCTCCACCATCCGATCCCATATGTTAATATTTCCTTTTCCTCTCCTATTCCTCTCTAACTGGAGCTCCTTCCACCAAATATTTGCATGGTCCTTCAACTTTGTTTTTGCAAACTTGACTCGATCTGAGTCCTCCACGTCTTCATACTCGAAATACTCCTCCATGTCATTGATCCAATCAATAAGCTGTTCTAGATTCAAATCTCTAGAATATGTAGGAACTTTGATCCTGGGCCTCTTTCCAACCTTAGAAATGGCCTTCAACAACCTAACTTCTGTAGGATCTCCTACAGCTTCTTGTTCTTCCTCAGATAGCTCTTCTTCAGCTTCATCCTCGCTTTCTTCTCTTGTTCTCGGCTCAAACCCTCTTCGCAGCTCCTCTTGCAATGCATTGATTTGCCTTTATAGGTCTCCAAAACCCTCTTCCATCAAAGCATTCCTCCCAATATGATTTCTTTGTGAAGGCATCTTAATCTTCGCAACAAACCCACAACCTTAGGTCCTGGTGCAAACTACCTCATGATTGGTGATCTGTCTACACACTCAAGAACCTTGCTTTGATACCACTTGATGAAGGGGGTAAATTATAAAACACACAACAACAGAAATGGCACATAGAAAATAGAATATTTCTTTATTGATTTGGACAACTCATTACATTACAGAAGCTCAATTACAATCAAAGGAATCAATCATCCATAGGTTGCAACACACTACAGCTACACATCACTAGGTTATAGAATCTTCTGCCTTATGTAACCCTAAATCAGCTAGGGTTTCTATTTTCCCACCATTCTTGACTCTACACTTTCCCCCTTAACTCTACTACTACTCAGGGTTCCCAAAATAGTCATAAATAGCACTTTTTGGAGGCCTCCAGCTAAATTTTGAAATTTGCAACTCCCTCCAAAAGTAGCTCAACTTTTGGGAAGCATAACTTTTGATCTGAATGTCTAATTGATGAACTATTTTAAGAGCTAGAAAGCTCACGATGTGAACTATCACACCAAAAATCTATAAATAGATTTTTGTCAACTTTTCGAGATGTTATGGGATGTTTTAGTGCCTCATATCTCATTTCAAAAAAATTCAGGGGCTTTTTAGAAAACAAAAACTTTAATATCTTTTAGCTCACAAATGATCTTTGCCCAATTCCTTCACCAAATGTCTTATATTTCAATTATGAAGCTTTCTATAAATTTTTTCTTCAATCAGTGCCCAAATGCAAACTTTCCTGAAATGGCAATTAAACTTTCCAAAACTGGCAGTTTGCTTTTTTTAGCAATTTAGAAAAACTGAAAGCCCTACACCATTATTCAGGAGATTATGGAACCAGAAACACTAATTATGGAAAGAAATAAAAAAAGACTACAATGATTTTGAATCAACTTATTTTTGGGTGATGCAAGATTGCCCTTACACCACTGGATGCTCCTACATCAATTCCTTAGAAAGTAGAGGAGCTTAAAATCAAAGGGGTGGCAATCACCAGTGACAAGAAAGGAAAAGGAAAAGAGAGAGAAGAACAAGGATATGATGATCTCCTTGTACATAAAAGGCAGATACTAGGGACAAAGATACTTGAACCTAGTTCATCTGGAACAACAGAGGAAATCACTTCTGATGGGGTATCCTTAGTATATCAGCCATTGTCACATCCTACTGAACTAGTACTTAAGGTGATTCCTAAATCAGTATCTGCATCCTAAATACCCATAACTCAACAAGAAACTATAGGAGAATAGGGGCAGAGTTTAGTTGGGATTGTTACAGAGGAAGGAGATGGTGATGATACGGATGACAGCCTCATTTCAACACTAAAGAGGAAAAGGAAAAATGATGTGTTGCAGGGAGTCAAAGTACCCCGAAAAAGTAGATATCAAAGCCCTCACATGAGAGGTACTATTTTCCCACCACCAGAAGTAGTATTGGTTGAACCGTAGGTGAGTGTAGTTAAGAAAATGTAGCATGATGTGCCCATAGAAACCATAGGGAAGGTAAAATTAGAGATGGCACAATCGACCAAGAGCCAAGCTAAAGAAGATGAAGCTACAAAAGCTCTTCTAAGCTGGACAATTGATTTAATAGAACAAGATGAATTGGTTAAGGACATTACTAGTCATCCCATTGAAACCCTACTGTAACATACAGAAGTAGGGGATAAAGGTGAAACACATGATGGAAGAGATGAAAGGGAAGAAACCCCAAAGGTTGAGGTACATATGGGATCTCTGGATAATTTGATTGAAAATGTTACTAGCCTAGCTGTGATAGACTTAGCTTATGTACCAAAAGAAGGGGATAAGAAAGAGGAGGCCATCCAGACTAATTAGTCTCAAGAGAAGAGTGTTCTAATGGAAGTAGACAATAAAGGTGATAATATGCAAGAGCAAATGGGACAACATGATGTCCTGATGGATAAACCTAAACAAGAAAAGGTAGTTACATCACCTATAGCCAAAAAAAGAAAAGATGATGAGTATAAAAAGGATGATCATCAAGGTGAAGAGGAGAATAAAGACCAAGGGACTAAGTCTGATGAAACTCCAAAAGAGCATGAACCAGATAAACAACCACCTCCAAAACAAAGACAAGAGGAATCACATGAAGAGGAGGATTTGGATGCCAAGAATGAACATCAAAAGAATGTATAGGATCTAGAGGATCAAGAGAAAGAGCAAGATAAGGATGCTTAGATCAAGCAATTAGATCAAGGTACAAGATCACAGTCCAATGTTTTGACCTTGATTACATCAGAGGTAAGTCAAGAGAAGGTACAACATGTACCATTTGATTTCAAATCATTGTTTACAATTGATTCTGCTAAGGAAAAATGGAGAGCTAGGACAGTCTCCAACATCAAGAAAGATCTAAAAACTGGGAAAAGGATAGACCAAATTGTTGTGCCCATAGTGGATAAAGTCAAAGGTGAAATTAGGCTAGAGAAATATCAAAAAACCTAGGTTAATTTGGGTCATATGACCACTGAGCAAGAAGCTCAAGAACATCTTCAGAGTGTTGAGGTAGTGGTAGCTAAAATGAGGAAGCTCAAGGTAAGGAAAAAAAAGCTAAAAGAACAAAATATGTAGTTACAGTAGTTTATACAGGGATTGGTCAAGCCAGACACCTTGGCATCCAACTTATAGGATACTGAAAGGCCAACTTCATTGACTTTAATAAGTGAAGTAGATATAACTGGGTTAGATATCTAGAAACATCAAGCCCATCTTATGGAGAAATGGTACTCCAAATTCATGACTTCTAGGGAGCAATTATAAGGATATCCATATCTAATTGGGACACATTGTCCAAATTAAAAGAAAGCATTAATTCTTTGAAAGGTGAATTCACCCAGTGGATCCATAAGTGTAACTATACAATGGCTAGACTTAAGAGAGCCAAAGACATGATAGATAGTAAATTGCTGAAAAGCAAAACTATTACAAATGCAACCCTGCCACTCATGGGTACATGGATAACAAAAATAGATTATGAGCTTAATGTATTAAAGGCTAACATGGACAAAGTGAAGGATATCTAGACTAAAGTGCATGATTTGTTAGCTAAAGAATTGAGAGTAATGGAAGATTTATTAGAGGATTTTGTAGAAGAAGAAGAAACACCAGATCTGGATAATACTATACAGATGTTCAAGGATAAATTCAAAGAAGTAGCTGAAGATCCTAAAGATTTCTTCACAGAAGATGTCATGGATGACATGGTTGAGTTAAGTGTAAAAATGAAGACATATAGTAAAGAAGCAGAAAAAAGGACATCAATGATGGAGCCATTAGATGAACAAACACATGCATTAAAATATGCCAAGTTCAGAGCTACAACAATAAGCAAGTTTCAAGTAGACACATTTGTGCAGGCATACGACAATTATAAGAGAATAGATGCAGGAATGCAAGCACATGAAGAAGATCCATCGACATGATTGTATTCTCCAACAGGATAAAGTGGAAGAACATGGAATATTCTAGAATAATAGTTGTACCCACTAGAGGATTGCCAATTGGAATTTGCGCCACATGTCTTACATGTTGACTAAGTCAAAGGAATATGAACCGTTGATCATAATAGAAAAATCTTGATCATAGGATCTTATGTAATCGCCTTCTATCCTTGTTCTATAAAAGGAGATGGAGTGTACTTTATAAAACATTCAGAAGCTTAATTGAGAAGGAGATGTTGAATTTCATGGTCCTCTCTCAAGGTCTATTGTAAATACACACCTTTTTGCATACTTAATGAAAATGAAGTTCCTCTGACTACAATTAATCGTAAACTTTGAGTAGTCTGTGGATGAATTATGACATGTTACATTGAATTGATGCATCCCTTGGAGTGCATTTCATGTTGTGCATGATGTCTTCATTCCTTTTCCATTGAAGTTAGCATCAAACATATCTAGTTGTGGAACACCTTGGTGAACATATGGTTTGATTTCTTCCTTTTCATGATAGTATCAAGAGTATATATGGATCAATGGCTAAAGATTCACTTACTTCAGTAAAATTTAGAAAGCATTTATTCAAATTTGTTTAATTTCATTTAATCATCATCATAATTGCATATACATAGAAAATAACAAGAAAATACAAAGAAATATACTGATATCTTGTAGATAACTAAACATCTTTAGCATATTTGAGCAAATAGCAAGTTGAAATGACAAATATCATGCAAATAGATATAAATAATGCAAGAAATCATGGAAATATATGCTTATAGGCATGTCATTTGAATGAATTTACAATGTAGAAGTGAAATCTAGTTAATATGAGTGATATGCAGAAGAATTGATCAAACTTACATAAATATCTGCATCATCTGGTTAAATACAGTAGGATTTAACCTTGTTATTAAGAAATTCATAGAGAGCAGGTGAAATCAAGTAAATTCAGACATGAATTTCTCTGAAGCAAAAAAGTAAGGCCCCTGAATGGAAAACAGCAACACACATCAAACAACTAAGTAAAATCAAAAGATTATGAACTAATCCACGAAGACTTGGGATAATGAATTCTCTGAATTCATCGTATCTTTCAAGATGATAAAGTGTTGATTTGCATTTCTTTATCTATGTTTGTTTATGACTAACATCATGATCAACATAAATTGGTGCTAGAAGGAGGCTCAAAGGTGTTCTGGTTCAAAGATCTATCATCTGGACCTTAGTTCCCATGATCAAGTGAGGTGCTATTTTCAAAATTTCATGGAATCACTTGAAATCTCTTTATTTGTGCAAGGTTTCCATCTGTTGTTAGTTATTTAGGAAATTTGTTCACAAATATCATGACCTTTACAGTTAACTGTTTGAAATATGTTAAATTTGAGTCAATATTTGCAATTTCTACAAATACAATGCAAATATTCCATCGCTTTAGACTTGCAATCATAAATATCCATTCTGAGGGACTAGATATCCTAATCTTTGCAAAGATCTACTTGAAATATCCATATCTAGTTACAAATTGTGTAGATCTAGATCATCGACCTAATACTAGGTCTAGATCCATTGGACCTTTTGAAGAGTTGCCAATTCATGGACTTAGACCTTGTACAACTAATATCCCTCACAATCCTAGTCCTAGTACACCAGCATCTCTAGTCACACCTATTGTAACACCTCCAATGTCTCCAATTGTTTTTCAAATACCTCAGATACCTCCCACAATATCATTCTTTGCAGTGGAATCACCACTAATCTTCACAGCATATCATCCTTTGCCCAAAAATCTAGACAAAATTTGTCCAAAGTATCATCCTTATCAAGATACAGAGGATCATATTAGAACTTACAAAGAAGCTTTCTTCAGAGCTCGAATAGATCATGAGGATGTTGTGTGTAGGTTGTTTCCTTATTCTTTAGGGGAAGAAGCATATAGTTGGTACATTAATCTAACCAGGTCTTCCATAGCAACTTGGGATGCCTTAGAGAAAGCCTTCTTAGGAAGGTTTAAAAGACCTGTAGATCTAGTCATTACATATCATATGTTTACCACAATCAAAAGAGATGAAGGGGAACTAATCTCTAATTTCAATCCTAGGTTCCAGAAAATGTACTCCAAGTTAGTTTCTCCCTATAAGGTAGGTGATGAGGTAGCTAGATCCATATATTATTCATCCTTAGACCCCTTGACATCCATGTTCACCAGGAGAGCACATCTTGCAGTCACTACTCTGTCAAGTGCTTATGAGGAAGCCATTAAAGTTAATTAACAATTAACACATGGCTTCACTCTGAACTTTGGATATCCTGCATACTCTATACAACCACAAGTTAATGGATCCATGATACCTCCAGCCATAACACATAGCCCCTTGTAGGTACCTCCACTTAGTATTATGCCTCCTCCAAATGGAAATGGTCAAATGATACCTTATCCTGGACAAACACCTCAGGATGTAGGGTAGAACAATAGTAGTGGTAGCTCTTTCTTCAAACCTCAGTAAGAAAATGTAGTAGCCAAAGCTCAAAAGGAGAAAGATGATATCAAAGAAATATCCACATAACTGAGAAAATTAACTACTGAGATCACATACATGAGGAATCAAAACTTCTATTCTTAGTCAATTCAGAATAGAGGATATCCTGATAGAGGATATGGAAACAATAATGATAGGTCTAGATATCCTAATAAGGGGTACAATAATGATAGGAATTTCAATAACAATAGCAATAATAATACTACCCCTAGGCCACCGAGAACATGGAATACTAGTCCAAATAATGTCTCATTGCCATCACCATTGGACAATCAACCTCCTACTGAACCCAGACAGACTACTAGGGTGAATTTAGCAGAAGCTGCACTAATGAATTGGTGCAAAATGCATAATACTAATGCACATACTGAGCTAAATTGCCCTCGGTTCAAGATAGCAGCTAGTATTTTCTAGGTTGAAGTGTCTAATACTATAGGGGATATTCCATGTCTTGAAGGAAATGAAATTGTCCCTTTGGGATATGAATCCACTCTTGTGCTGGAAAGTTCTGTTGATCATCAGCATCATCAACTAACCTTAGTTCATGAAAATTACACATTAGCATGTGAGGAATCTACATTGGCATTTGAGTCAAATTATGTGTTCCCCTCTAAAGACAAAAATGAACTAGAGCAAGACCTGAAGAAGTCCATGCTTACCAACAGCAGTACTAGGGTAGGCATAATTATAACTTGAGTAGTAATCCTAATAGACCCGTTGGTCCATTGACCACATTTGTTCCTCCTAACAACTTCAATATCTCTCCAGATCCAAAAGCCAACAATAATACTAGTCTTCCCAAGGTGAATATTCAATATTTCACATCCTAAAATATAGTATCTAAAGCCATCAACCAATTGCCTGAGTTAGATAAACTCATTACATACCTGGCTGAAGAGATGAAAAAGAAAAAAAGTAGCTTATCCCTGTCATAATTGCTCAAGACTCCAGTCATCAAGAAAGCCTTTTTGAGATCCCTAGATGAATCCACATCAAAAGATGATAACCCTAATCATAATCCTAATCACATCATGGCTAGAGATCCTACACCCAAAGATAACACTATCAAGAATAAAATACAAGCCACTGTCCAAGCTGCTAAAACATCACACATGACTCTATACAGAGATAGGTCTAAGTCATCTCCATTCTTACTCACATTGAGAATATTTTGTAAGAATTTACACAACTGTCTAGTGGATTCAGGTGCATCAACCAATGTGATGCCACTATCCATTTGCAATACTTTGGGCTTACATCAAGCCAAATCCCTCAAGAAGGTGACACAACTTGATAAGATAGAAGTGAGTGTGGTAGGAGAACAAACTCATATCCACATGCAGCTCACATCAGACGCAAGGGTGCAATATTACATTAACATCCAGGTAGTAGATATCCCTGATACTTATAGAATGTTGCCTAGTAGGGCTTGGTCTAAAACACTTAAAGGTTACATGGCCACTGATTTCAGTCATATGTGGTTACCCTAGAAAGGAATCCCTAACTAGATAAGGATACAAGATGAACCTAGGATGAAACATGTGATAACTTAGTATAACAATACTAATGAGGTATTGTATGTAAATGTTGAACCAAGAGTTTATGCTATCAGACCTCAAACTGTTAAGATTGAAGAAGTCTTGATGAATAACATGTACATACATGAAGATAGCAGTAAGGAAGAGAGAGTGGTCCTCAAGTCTGATTGTTGTTCAACAAATGAAGAGGAAATGGATCACTTCACCAAGTTTGAAAAGTATCTCTCTAGAGAAATTCAATGTCGCCAACTGACTAGGACATCTACTGAGGATATCCTAATATCCAGCTAGTGCAGATTACATGATGAAGCACATTCAGAAAAGAGCTGTGAAACCTATCTAGATATGGTTAAGTTAGAGAGAACTTGTAGTGAAATAGTGTCATCACCAGCCAATGTAAGTGAAACATCTAATGATGACAATAATACTAATTCTTTTTTGTTTTTTTCTAGATACAGAGACATATGAACAAAGCATTCATTAGGATAATGCTTGCATGCACAATTTAGAAGAAATCCTAATATGTGATGGAGATCCTCATGAAAAGGAAATTGATATTATCCCAAGGACTGACTACCTAATTGAGTTAGACTATGAATTATCAGATGAAGATACAAGGAGTCACCTGACAAAGTTTGAAGAATTTTTGTCCAAACAAGTTCAGAGACTTATTCTACAAAGGGTTCCTTTACATCATGCATTCATTGAAGGTTGGTGCTAGTTACATGAGGCACCACACTTAGAGACATCATACGCCTTATGCTTACATATATTGAATAAAGAAGAGCAGTTGTGCTCCAAGGACAAATTACATGATATCAGGGATATCTCTAAAGATGAAAGAAAAGAGATTGTAGCACATCCAAAAGATGAAGGTGATAACATCAAAGTGATGAAAAGAAAAGAAATGTCATGTCCACAAAAATCACCAAAAGTGATAAGGACTAAATCTCAGAAGCTAAAATGGATATCTAGTGGTGCAGCAGCAAGAGCCAAAAAGAAAAGAGAAGGCCCTAATAAGCCATTAATAGAAGATAAGCCATGGATTCTCAGATTTGATGGTTCTAAGTCCAAATAGGGAGCAGGAGTGGGCATTGACCTCATTGATCTATCAGGGAAGTCCTTTTTAGTAGCATATAGATTGCAATTCCCATGCACTAATAATGTGGCTGAGTACGAAGCATTAATTCATGGATTTTTGTTTTCTTT
The DNA here is from genome assembly GCA_027924645.1 of Cunninghamia lanceolata. NCBI lineage: Eukaryota > Viridiplantae > Streptophyta > Pinopsida > Cupressales > Cupressaceae > Cunninghamia > Cunninghamia lanceolata. Next base: position 23,089,868 of record BSBN01000377.1, on the reverse strand, counting down.
CAAGAAGAAAGTCAAGATTTTGCATGTCTATGGAGACTCAAAATTAGTGGTAAAACAAGCCAAAAGTATCTATGCATGTAACTATAAGAAATTGTCAAACTAAAGGCATAGAGTTTGGTACCTAATAGAGGGATTTGATGTATTCAATATCGAGCATGTCCCTAGGGAATAAAATCATCGTGCTGATGCATTGGCACAAGCTACCAGCACATTGGAGCATCCATCCATCTCTAGAATTAAGAGATTTTTTGTCGAATTGGTATTAGTGCCCTCTATACCTGATAATGTGACTAATTTCAAAGTATTTGATGATGATTGGCATATCCTAGACTTCATAGAAAATAGGAATATATTCAAAGCACAGATCCTAGATGAGAAGAACCTAGAAGATCATGTATGGGAAGATGAAAAAATTATAGACTTGCCAAGCAACAAAATTCCCAAAGGCATGATTGAACTTGAAAGAGATTTTAACTTGGACAACATGATAAAATAAAAAAACCTCCGCAAGACAGATGGAGGAGAATATTCACCTGTCAACATAGGATAGGGCAAGGATACAAGGAATGTCCTGATCAGTAATGTTTGTTCTAAAGAAGAGAAAGAAGGAATAAATTAGGCACTAAAAGATTATATCCATGTTATTGCCTAGACCTATGATGAGTTAAAAAAATATGATACATCAATCATCACCCATACTATCCCATTGAAGCCATATGCCAAGCCATTCAGACAAAAATAGAGGCTAGTAAATACATTGCTAGAACCTATTATCTTTGAAGAAGTCAAGAAGTTACTGAATGCAAGGATCATATTCTCTGTTAGGCACTCAACATGGGTAGCCAATATAGTACCAATCAGAAAAAAGAATGGAGATATACATCTCTATGTAGATTTTAGGAATTTAAATAGAGCCTCAGAAAAGGATAACTATCATCTTCCCTCATTGGATGAAGTTTTATAGATAGTGAATGGAGCTCAAATAATGTCTTTCCTAGATGGTTTCTCAGGATACAACCAGGTGATGGTAGACAAAATAGATAGACTAAAGACAACATTCACCACAAAGTGGGGGATATTCTCTTATAGATGCATGCCTTTTGGCTTGATCAATGTTGGAGCCACATTCTAAGGTGCAATGGACATAGGATTCAGAGGCTTAATTGGTAAGTGTATTGTCATATACATGGATGACCTAACTATCTTCTCAAAAAAGAGAATTGGTCATATAGAAGACCTTAGAAAGGTACTTAAAAAATGTGAGTAGTATGGTATCTCACTTAACCCTAAGAAATGCATATTTGGGGTGACCACAGGCAAGCTGTTGGGTCATGTAATATTAGAAAATGGGATCACCATTGACCCTACTAGGGTTGATTATATAATGAAGTTACAACTTCCATGGAGTAAGAAGGAACTTAAATCTTACTTTGGTAAGATAAATTTTGTAAGGAAGTTCATCACAGGATTTGTAGAAATTGTCAGGCCACTCAATGCAATGCTGAAGAAAGATGCCAAAATTGAATGGACACCTAAAGAAAAGGTTGCATTTGAAGATATCAAGAAGGCCATAGTGGATGCACCTGTCCTAATCAACCTAGATTACATAAGAGCTTTTTACGTTTATTCATTTGCTTTAGATCATACATGTGCAGTAGTCCTGACATAGAGGAGTGAAGAAAAGGAAGAGAAGCCCATCGCCTTTATGAGTTCTCCATTTAGGGATGCAGACCTTAGATATATGAATGCTGAAAAGCAAGCCCTTGCTTTGGTTAGAACAGTAAAGAAATTCAGACACTATATCTTGAGAAGCAAGATAATTGTTGTTGTACCTAACACAGCAATCAAAATGCTCTTGATGCAAAATGAGCCTGGAGAGAAGAGAGAAAAATAGATAATAGTGCTCCAAGAATATGATATGGACATAACCCCCATGAAGTTGGTTAGAGGACAAGCCTTAAGCTAGATGATTTCTGAAATTTACCCTAACTTGGTGAGTCAGCAATATGTTGTAAACACAAAGGAAATAAAGATTGGTATTTAGATATCAGACATATCCTGATCACTGGGAGGTGCCCACCAAAGATGCAAGCCTCTCAAAGGAGAGCCTTGAGGATCAAATCACAGAAATACATGATCAAAGGAGGGGTCCTCTTTAAGAAGAATTATGAAGGAATATACCTTAGGTGCCTAGACAAGCTAGAGGCTAATAAAGTTCTCACAGAATTACATGATAAATTTGGAATAGCACATGGATCTCACTTGGCCACCACTCATGCTATCCTAAGAGAAGGATACTATTGGCCAATTATTTTCAAAGATATTGTTGAACATATCAAATATTGCCATACCTGGCAAACCGCTACCAATAGAGAATAATATGTTGCTCAACCCCTATAGCTAGTTATGGAGATGCACCCATTTGCCCAATGGGGCATGGATTTCATCGGTCCTATCAATCCTCCATCATCTTCAGGCCACAGGTATGTGTTAACAATCACTGACTATTGCACTAGGTGGATTGAGGCAGTTAGCAGCAAGACCTATGTTGCAGAGGATGTGATCAAGTTTTTAGAGAGCAACATCATCACTAGGTATGGAGTTCCCTACGCCCTAGTATGTCATAATGGACCACCTTTTGCATCTTTACAATTGTCTAGCTGAGCATTTGATTATGGGATCATTTTAAAGTTCTCTTCAAATTATTATCCCTAGGGAAATGACTTAGCAGAGTCAACTAATAAGAATTTATTGAACATTATAAAGAGATTGATAGAAAAGAACCCTAGAGAGTGGAATACCTTACTTAAATATGCCTTATGAGTGGATCAAACTAGAATAAAGACAACATTAGGGAATTCCCCATACCAGTTAGTTTATGGGGTGGATCCTATCCTCCATGTTAACCTCAAAATCCCTACCCTACAATTTGCATAGGAATACTTAGGCATAGACAACAAAAAAGAGGTCAGGTTAATTCATCTCATGCACCAAGAAGCGAAAAGAGGTAAGGCAATTGACCAATTCGCCAAACATTAGGCTATTGTCAAATGTTGGTTTGATAAGAGAGATAAAATAAAAGCCTTTCAAATATCAAATTCAGTCCTATGATGGGATAAAGCATGTGAAAGGAAAGGTGACCATGGAAAATTTGATAAACTTTGGATAGGTCCCTTTCAGATCTCAGAAATCCTAGGTGATAGTACCTATAGACTAAAAACCTTAACAAGTGAGGATGTCCCATTAGTGGTCAATGGGCCATTCCTCAAACATTATTTTTAGGCCTAGAGCGGTCATGTCATAACAATGTATCATAATGTACATTTTGTATAGCTTCTTGTATAGTTTTATTGTTTTTTGCTTCTACTTTGTGTGTTGTTGAGACCTTGTTTTACTTGGGCAAAATTGGACACCTTATCACTCTTAGAAAATCACTAAAATTGTTGGAATTCAAGAAATGAACACAAGTTCATACATAGGTTGTATTTCATGTCAAATGGATATGTCTGATCAGGTCTGTTATATCCTATTCATCAGTACCACTTTATCTTGTTCAAGGAGATCTTCAAATGACACACCTAACAACCTTGGATTTGTTGAACATACCAGTTGTTACATTGAAAAATGTCCCCATGGGGGCTTTTCCCTCTTAAGGTGTAGCTCCTGGGTCCTATTTATGCATTTAGAGCATCTTGCATGATTTTGATGACTCTCAATTAAAAAACCCTAATGTTTCATGGCAAATAGGACTCAGGAGAGGCACTTAACAATAGTCTTGCCCTATTTTAGGTCAGGACCAATTTTGGAGTGTCAGTTTATGACCGTTATTTAGGTCCTATGCCGACATGGTAAGTTTCAATTACGAAATTCTTAGCGGGAATGTTTGTAGTTACATATATAAGCATGATTAGGTTATCATTTAGAAACTAGATGGAGATTAGATGAGTATTGTGATTTTGTGAAAGTGATTCAAGGCATTCATTGTGTTGCAGAGTAGAATTTGTGTTGTTATAGTGTTTATGTTTGCAAATTTGGCATCCATCTCCTCATGGCATGAAGAGCACCTTCCTTCCATGAGATTTTCACTACAAGGTGATATCATTTTTGTTTCCAATCATTTATCATTTGGATTTTGCCTCTATCCCATAGGGATACGTGCTTTTTATCTAACAATGGTGTTAGGAAGAATTGAATGTCTCTCTGGGGCTTGATTGAGGCAAGCCTTTAAACACCACAACCCCCAAGCCATTTTTTTATGATTGTAGGTTACAGGTTTGGGAGCAGAAAAAGTGGAGTTGTAGGAAAGTAGTGCAGACTATCAAAATTGTAGATTAGAAGAGAAAATAGGGACCTGGACTTGGGCACCCGCTCATTAGTCCTCCAGATCCCACAACTAAAGAATCTTTGAAACAACAAGAACAGGTTGCAGACAAGATTCCAAGATCTTGACTAAAGTTATGGCACCGGACTAGAGCACCCGCTCATTAGTCCTTGACTTTTCTATTTTCTAAACTTCAAAATCTGGTACGCATTTGATTATCATTTGATATCTCTGTGCACAAGCATTTTTTGTAATTTGTCTGTTTGCTTCTGAATTTGTATAATTAGGGTTTTGAGCATAAGTGGACTTAATTGAACAATAAAATCACACAAGTCTAATTTTCCCCTATATTATGAGTGACTGAAGGCCTGTACTAGACTTCCTACTTGGGTGAAGTCCTTGACTATTTAGACGTGAAAGGAGGATTCATACAAACTAGCAAAATAAACACACAAATCCTCTTCATCATTTTTTACCATAAACACCATTGTGGTGTTAAGTGAAAAATCTAAAGGTTGCCCTTGCTACCATTGCAATTCTCAACCTAAACAGCAAGTGATCACACCTTGCAAAACAAGCTTACATAATGATATCTTATGAATATATAAAAATGGAAAGAAATATATTAAATATCCAAAAGGATAATTAGGCCATCTAAGTAACTCTACTCGAGCTATAGATGTATGCTAGCAGTGGGGCTCTACTTAGGGGAATTGCAATGATAACCTTGTCAGGGCTATGGACGTCTGCTGGCAGAAAGGCTCTATCTAGGTTGGCTATGAGGGATGAACCAAATTATGTAGCTTAACACCATCACTAGTCTTTTCAACTCATCTTCAAGATGATGGATATGAATCACATGCACATATCTGATCCCTTCTCAATGTATTGTTATATTGATGAACATGATATAGTTCAAAAAGATTGAAATGTATATAGTTGATAATAGTTGGAAAACTATGTTTTAGTTTGTCTTCATCTCTTGAATTATTTGAATTTTCATTGTTTTCTTTGGTGCCAAGTTGTTGTGTGGTTACACAACATGCCCTATTTTGCTCCAGCAAAACAGGGACCCAACTTTTGGGTGTTATGGTAAAATTAGTCACAGATGCATGTCAAAAGTTATCATCTACATATTAGAACCTCAGGATCATGATTAAAACTCCAAAATTAAAATTTGTTGTTGAGAACCTTGTCATGTGAAAGAGTGTAAAATTCCAAGAAGGTTTGCTTTTTGAAGTATATCAAAATTCATTGAAACAAGGAAGTTATCCTTGGTCAAAGTCTAGTCAATGGGTTGTCAAGATATTCATATTTACTTATCATCTAGATCTTAACTTAGTATCCAGACCTTCACTAATATTTGGATGTCAAATTTGAGTCACCAATAGTTTAAACATCAGGGCAGATGGATATTACTTAATATCCCGACCTTAACTTAGTGTCCGGATCTTAACTTAGCATCTTGACACGCACTAATATCTGGATGCCAATATTAAAAGACTTAGCAATTTGAACATCAAAATGTCCTAATCCTATAATATCCCAACCATACGTAATATATGGATCTTAATCTAATATCTAGACATCAAGTTTGAGAGACTTACCCAGTTGCCTGTCATACACATAATGTCAGTTTGCACCTTCATCCTGATCTTATTTAATATCTAGACCTTAACTTAGTATCTGGATCTTTTGAAACATCCATATCCTGATTATGTCACTATACCTTGACACAATATAGAGAAGGCATGTACGCTTATGTCATGAGCATCCTAAGCCAAAGGGATATGTCACACAATTAGTATCTGGCTCTAAAGTAACATCCTGATTCCCCAAATGTTCACACCCCATGTACCTAATGACATGATGACATGTGTCCATGTTCACATCCCTACTCATACAGTATCATCCAGATATCCACCTTAGGATATTCCCCAAAATATTCCTTAATAAGATATTCCTCACACCTGTGCCTTTTTTGAATTAAACGCTACAAAAGGTTGTTGGCTTTTAAATTTAAACGTGTGCCAATGGATACTTGGGATCATCTTATGCAATCTACTAAATTAAACTGTCAAATCACATGGAAATCATTAATGAACCCTAAATGTTCAAGGTAAAAAGGGAATTTTCTTAGCATAATAGACACAATTACACTTTGAGAGCCCTAATTCTAGTGATTAAGAGCTTATTGCAAACCAGAGCCAAGATAAGAAGATGAAGTTACAGAGGAATCTTGCATCTAGAGCTTTTATCCTGATACTTCTACATTTGTAATAGGTGAATGAAGCATATACAGGTATGTATAATGACTTATACTTTTGGTTATGTTTATAAAATCGTATCGTAACTAATTAAAGAAATGGTAATTAGAATATAGTGTTAATGTTTATGTGCTATGCATTTAACATTCATTCAACCTGTGAAGTTCATACGTATTGCTAGCTTGGAATATAAAATCATTAATGTGCTAACCCTAGATAAACATATAAGTTGTTATTGGAAATTGTATATTCAAATTGTAGGATAAAATGTTGCACCCACACATAGACAAATGAGATGAAGACTTAAAGTCATCCATGTTCCCTAAATCACGTAGTGTATATAGTAAATTGGGATTCACAAAGGAAACACATTGTGGAAATACATATATTGAAGCATTTAGAACATGAATTGATGCACAGGAGGGTGATCCAGTCCTACAGGACATAGTGGTTTCTAGTTTGTTTCATGTTGCTAGATTCCCATACTCTACATAGGCCTTTGACCTATTGGTTGAAGCTGCATTACTTTATGATGTTAACACAAGAAGGATAGAAAAACAAGAAAGATTATATGTAGATTTGTCTATAGATGGTATTGCAGAGGTGTTCCATTTGCCCACTTCTAGGAACATGTATGTACCTGATTTAAATGCATTAGCTAAAGAATTTGAAGCCAACGATAGAAACTACAGGAAAGTCATATACCATGGATGGAGACACCCAACTAACATAGCTAGAGTAGTGGCCAAAATGGTAGTGCATTTATACAAATTTGACATTAATGAGGAAGTGCAATATATGATATTCATGTTGAGTAGAATGAACAGATTGGTTGATTATGGGATCTTTCAGCCATGGATGTTTGGGTTGATAAGAATGGTAATGGAATATAAACCAAAGAATACAAAGGTCCAATGGGCCAAGATAATTAGTGACACAATTCATGACCAGATGGTCAAATGGAAAGAAAGAAAGGGGATGATCTTTAGGATGACATCCTACTTGGTGTACACATGTGCGGCAAAAGGTACATTCAATGGTGTACAGACTGTAGGAAGGATTGGGAAGTTACCCAATGAGAAAATGCCCTGGGAGCATTTTCCCCAACTGGAGAGGAGACTATCAATATAGTATTACAAGATGGTCAATGCTATTTTTTTGATGCACTTGGTCCGGCTCATGGATGGGGATTGGACAAAAAGATTCTTGGTCGGAGCCATAAAGGCCATTAGTGGATATGGATCTTGGTTCATCTAGGCTGAGTCTTATTCATATATCTGGATGGAGGGCTTCAGTGACAAACCATATATGTTGCCCAAGTACCCTACTGATAAATTAGTATTGATTGAAATGATGAGACAACAACTGCCTACTTTCAAAATGTCAAGGGTAAAGGAATGAAAACCATATATGAAGTTCCCTATTGACATAAAGTGGTTTGTGGTTGGAGCCATAGAGAATTCAAGAATGGTAGAGGCAGAGTTGAAAGCTCTAAATTTAAAATTATTTGCCTTAGCCATAGATTATGATCCTTATCACAGGATAGAGCATAGATTTAACAAGAAGTACAATCACACTATCCACCTTGAGGATTATTGGGTAGATTGTGATGATGAACATGTAGTTAGGAAAAGAGAATATCAGAGATTATCACTAGATCAAATGAGGACCATAGGGTAACCTGAATTGCCTCCTTAAGTTAGAAAATATGATGACAATTTCTTAGTTCTAGAATATGAGGAGAAAAAGATATATAATGGCACTATTTATGCTCCAGATTTAACACAAAGGGAGGAGACTTCAATTGATTTCCTCATTGCCAAGGTGATGGTTAGAACCAAGAAGTGGGTTGCTTAGAAAATAGAGGAGCTTAAAAGCAGAGGGATGGCAATCACTAGTGACAAGAAAGGAAAAATAAAAGAGAGAGAAGAACAAGGATATGATGATTTCCTTATACATAAAAGGCAGATACTAGGGACAAAGATACTTGAACCTAGTTCATCTAGAACAACAGAGGAAATCACTTCTGAGGGGGTATCCCTAGTATCTCATCCATTGTCACCTCCTACTGAACCAGTACTTAAGGCGATTCCTATATCAGTATCTGCATCCCAAAAACCCACAACTCAACAAGAAACTATAGGAGAATAGGGGTAGAGTTTAGTTGGGATTGCTATAGAGGAAGGAGATGGTGATGATGAAGATGAAAGCCTCATTTCAAAACTCAAGAGGAAAAGGAAAGATGATGTGTTGTAAGGTGTCAAAGTACCCCGACAAAGTAGATATCAAAGCCCTCACATGAGAGGTGCTATTTCCCCACCACCGACAGCAGTATTGGTTGATCCGCAGGTGAGTGTAGTTAAGAAAATGCAGCATGACGTGCCCATAGAAACCATAGTGAAGGTAAAAATAGAGATGGAACAAATGGCCAAGAGCTATTCTAAAGAAGGTGAAGCTACAAAAGCCCTTCCCCTAAGCCAGACAATTGATTTAATAGAAGAAAATGAATTGGGTAAGGACATTACTAATCATCCCATTGAAACCCTACTGCAACATATAGAAGCAGAGGATAAAGGTGAAACACATGATGGAAGAGATAAAAGGGAAGAAACCCTAGAGGCGGAGGTGCATATGGGATATCTAGATAATTTAATTGAAATTTTTACTAGCCCAGCTATGATAGACTTATCTTATCTACCCAAAGAAGGGGATAAGAAGGAGGAGGTCATCCAAATTGATCAGTCTCAAGAGAAGAGTGTTCCAATGGAAGTAGACAATAAAGGTGATAATGTGCAAGAGAAAATGGCACAGTAGGATGTCCTAATGGATAAACCTGAACAAGAAAAGGTAGTTACGTCACCTATAGCCATAGAAATAAAAGATGATGAGCATAAAAAGGATGATCGTCAAGGTGAAGAGGAGAATAAAGGCCAAGGGCCTAAGTCTGATGAAACTCTAGAAGAGCATGAAGATTTGGCACCAGATAAATAGCCACCTCCAGAAAAAAGACAAGAGGAATCACATGAAGAGGATGATCTGGATGCCAAGAATGAACATCAAAAGAATGTACAGGATCTAGAGGATCAAGAGAAAGAACAAGATAAGGATACTCAGATCAAGGTACATGATCATAGTTTGATGTTTTGACCTTGATTACATTAGAGGTAAGTCAAGAGAAGGTACAACAAGTACAATTTAATTTCAAATCATTGTTTACAATTGATTCTACTAAGACAAAACAGAGAGCTGGGATAGTCTCCAGCATCAAGAAAGATCAAAAAATTGGGAAAAGGACATCCCAGATTATTTTTCCCATAGTGGATAAGTCCAAAGGTGAAATTAGGCCAGAGGAATATCAAATAACCCAAGTTGATTTGGGCCATATGACCACTGAGCAAGAGGCTCAAGAACATCTTCAGAGTGTTCAGACAGTGGTAGCTAAAACGAGGAAGCTCAAGACAAGGAAAAAAGAGCTAAAAGAACAAAATATGTAGTTATAGCAGTTTATACAAGGATTGGTCAAGCCAGACACCTTGGCATCCACCTATAGGCTACTAAAAGGCCAGCTACATTGACTTGAATAATTGAAGCAGATATAACTGGGTTAGATATCTAGAAGCATCAAGCCCATGTTATGGAGAAATGGTACTCCAAATTCATGACTTATGGGGAGCAATTAATAAGGATATCCATATCCAGTTGGGACACATTATCCAAATTAAAAGAAAGCATTGATTCTTTGAAAGGTGAATTCACCCAATGGATCCATAAGTGTAACTATGGAATGGCTAGACTTAAGAGAGCCAAAGGTATGACAGATAGTGAATTGTTGAAAAGCAAAATTGTTACAAATGCAACCCTGCCACTCATGGGTACATGGAATAGAAATAGATTATGACCTTAATGTATTAAAGGCTAACATGGACAAAGTGAAGGATATCCAGATTAAAGTGCATGATTTGTTAGCTGAAGAATTGAGAGTAATGGAAGATTTATTAGAGGATGCTATAGAAGAAGAAGAAACACCAGATCTGGATAATACTATATAGATGTTCAAGGATAAATTCAAAGAAGTAGCTAAAGATCCTAAAGAGTTCTTCATAGAAGATGTCATGGATGAGATGGATGAGTTAAGTGTAAAAGTGAAGACATATAGTAAAGAAGTAGATAAAAGGACATCAATGATTGAGCCATTATATGAACAAATACATGCATTAAAATATGCCAAGTTGAGAGCTACACCAATAAGCAAGTTTCAAGTAGACACATTTGTGTAGGCATCTGACAATTATAAGAGAACAGATGTAGGAATGCAAGCACATGAGGAAGATCCATCGACATGAATGTATTCTCCAATAGGATAAAGTGGAAGAACATGGAATATTCTAGAATAATAGTTGTACCCACTAGAGGATTGCCAACTGGTAATCTGTGCCATGTGTCTTAGATGTTGACTAAGTTAAAGGAATATGAACTGTTGATCATAGTAGAAAAATCATGATCATAGGATCTTTTGTAACCACCTTCTATCCTTGTTCTATAAAAGGAGATGGAGTGCACATTGTAAAACATTTGGAAGCTTAATTGAGGAGTTGCTGAATTTCATGGTCCTCTCTCAAGGTCTATTGTAAATACATACTTTTTTGTATACTTAATGAAAATGAAGTCCCTTTGACTACAATTAATCCTAAACTTTGAGTAGTCTATGGATGAATTCTGGACATGTTACTTTGAATTGTTGCATCCCTTGGAGTGGATTTCATGTTATGCATGTTGTCTTCATTCCTTTTCCATTTGAAGTTAGCATCAATCATATCTAGCTGTGGAACATCTTGGTGAACATATGGTTTGATTTCTTCCTTTTCATGACAATATCAAGAGTATATATGGATCAATAGCTAAAGATTCACTTCAGTAAAATTTAGAAAGCATTTATTCAGATTCGTTTAATTTCATTTAATCATCATCATAATTGCATATGCATAGAAAATAACAAGCAAATACAAAGAAATATGCTAATATCTCATAGATAACTGAACATCTTTAGCATATTTGAGTAAATAGCAAGTTGAAGTGATAAATATCATGCAAATAGATATAAATAACGCTAGAAATCATGGAAATATATGCTTATAGGCACGTCATTTGACTGCGTTTATAGTGTAGAAGTGAAATCTAGTTAATATGAGAGATATGCAGAAGAATTGATCAAACTTACATAAATATCTGCATCATCTGGTTAAATATAGTAGGATTTAACCTTGTTATTAAGAAATTCACAAAGAGCAGGTGAAATCAAGTAAGTCCAGACATGAATTTCTCTAAAGTAGAAATGTAAGGCCCCTGAATTGAAAACAATAATGCACATCAAACAACTAAGTAATGTCAAAAGATTATGAACTAATCCACGGAGGCTTGGGATCATGAATTCTCTAAATTCATCATATCTTTCAAGATGGTAAAGGTTTTATTTGCATTTCTTTATCTATGTTTATTTATGACTAACATCATGATCAACACTCTCCAAGTCTAAAAACATCATGCAAACCACAAAGAGACACTCCACACCATCCAAACATCTTTCTAGAATGTTCAGCATCATTATAATCTTTTGTAACATTGTTGAAACCACTTGAAACAAAAAATATCTTCATTTTACACATCAAGATGCACTGCCACTAAACACCAACACAAGAACTGAACTTGTAGAGTGACCTAACACTAGAAACTTCAAGGGAAGGTAGATACAAATAAGATATGCACGTTCCTAGATCTGCTAGACAAAAAATGTTAATGTGAAGAAATGAGGAGCAGTCTCATTTCTCCCAAACCACCTTCTTCATAGTCAAACACATCTTCCACTACCGCATGATCCAGAACTTGAGATTCTGGATGTGACACCTCTTAACACCTTTGATCATCACTTCCAAACTGCACAGACATATTTTCAACCATAAGGAAATGTGGAGCATAACATTGAACATACCTCTGTCACACTGCACACCTTTTTATTCAAATTTTCTTAAAAGCACTTGGAAACCAAGTGGATCATCTTCTAGAAGTCAACATCAATGACAACACTATTAAGATTTCAATAATCTCTCCCTTTGTCATTGATGAAAATACCAATTTTTTGAAAAAACATCAACAACAAAAGTAAACAATTAGTAGCTCTGCAACTAGTAGTACTCCCCCTGACTGGAGCAACTCTTACTCTTCACACACTTTCTTGCACAATGGTTTTTTAGTCATTTCAACTCTCCCCCCTTTGACATCAATGGAAAAGGGCAACACTTGCAACATTGGAAAGCACTTGCTCTCACTCCACTACTTTCACTTTTCTACACTCTCCCTCTTAGGGTCATAAGATATGCTCCATCTAACAGCACCAACAAATAGTATCACTACCTACTCCTCCTAAGAGGTAGCCTTCAACATTAGTCTAGGATTAAGAATGTATCTTGAAATGCTTCCCAAACAGATGCATACACTTATGCATCTAATTAAAAGGAGGAGCAAAAACCCCTAACTTCTACCATAGATACTCAAAAGTATCCTTAGGAAGAGCCTTTGTAAAGATATCTACAACTTGATCCTTGGTAGGCACATACTCCAATTTCACCTCATTCTCTACAACCTTCTCTCTTAAAAAGTGATACCAGATTGAAATATGCTTTGTTATTGAATGCATTACTAGATTCTTTAAAATTTTGATAACACTTATATTATCACATAAGATAGGAATAGGTTCATCATATGATACTTTGATATCTTTCAATGTTTGCTTCATCCACTACACCTGTGTGCAACAGGATGCTGCTACAATGTATTCTGCCTCTACAATAGATAATGATATTGAATCCTCTTTCTTACTCAACCATGAAACTAGTCTGCTTATAAGAAAGAAAACACCACCACTTGTACTTCTTCTATCATCTGTACATCCTTCCCAATTTGCATCTGTATATGCACTCAGAGAGAAATTAGTATCCTTGAGATACCATAAGCCAAAATCTGGAGTGGCTTTCAAATATCTAAATGTCCTTTTACTATTGAAACATGTGATTCTTTAGAATCTTTTTGAAATCTAGCCACAAGGAAAACTACATGCATGATATCTGGTCTAGTAGCAGTCAGGTATATGTTGGCAAAAGACACTGCTTCGCATGACAGGTGTTGTCATTGATGGAAACTAAGACTATTCCACACATCTGCATAACATAATTTGTTCTTACCAGAAGTCAAAATAAGAATTTATCTAAGTTTGGGTAGCCAGAAATAGAGCATGTGACAGGGTCCGGTAACTTGGTCTAGATCTCTTTGGTGGAAATCAGAGTATGTTGCAGATTTGAAGGAGTCATAAGGAATGTTAGGGCAATCTAGATCTAGAATTTTAACCTTCGGTGACAAAGGGAGTAAAAGTTATGAGCATCTGAGTATTGGGTCATAATATGATAGAACAGTTCAGTAAAGAATAGACTGACTTGTGTTAGATCCTTATGCGGATCTGATAGAAGTGTTTTGGTGAGTTGCGTATGGGATATAATGTTAGTGGCTAGCATGAATGGTGACCTTCAAGTGTTATTTCTGGTACGCATCATTATTGGCACATGGATTCAGCCGACAAAATAGAGTACATAGTTAAGTTCTTTATAAGGCCAATAAAAAAGTGATTGAATTACTTGAAGTGGATATATATAGCCAATGGATTCAAGTGTTAAAGGAGTGTGTGTGTACAAATATGAAATAAATGCGAAAAGAGCAAAAAAAGGGTGCAAAAGAGAAGAGATCTAAGATCTGGATTATGGAAGAATAGTAAATATGGTAGAACAAAGATGAAGTGTATCAAGTCGGTATTTTGTGCTTAACCAGAACTGAATCTTTGCATTGGTAGATGCTAACTATCAGTTCAAACACTTGTAATCTTCTTCCTATAGGGAGTGAGCCTATTGTAAGCAGTGAGCCTTTCTTTGAGCAGTGAGCTCTGGGCAGTGAGCCCAAATGCATGTAAATTCTCCATTGTAATACTTTTAACAGAGTATAATTTTTGTGGGTTAACCCCCACCATGGTTTTTCCCTTAACCAGGTTTCCATGTCAAAAATCTTGGTGTCAAATGTGTTATTTCTACTTCTGCTCATGTGTTGTTGATTCTTTCTTTTCATGATAAAATCATTAATCTATTAATGAAGTAGTAAAGAGAACTTAACTACTGCAAGTTTTAAAGTTTTAAGACAACTGATTCACCCCCCCTTCTTAGTTGTCACCTCTAATTCCAACAATTGGTATCAGAGTGAGGTTCCTTAAAAGAAGCCTAACAACTTGAGGAAAAGATCTTGGAAGGAGTTTTCAATGGGTTCACTCAAAGATCAACTTTAGTTGGCCCTAAGAGATCTTGATCAGTCTAAAGCAGAAGTTAGTAATCTGAGAGATGAGCTTAAAGATGCTAATGATACCATTGAAATGTTAAAAGATAAATTCAATAAATCTATGGAAAAGAGAAAGGAGCTACTTCTGCAGTTATCTAGTTTAAATGAAGAAAATGACATGAATGAAGCTTTGGAAGAAAAGACAAAGGAATGTGAAAAGTTGTCAAAAGAAGTTGTTGTTCTGAAAATTGAGATGGAATCTAGGGTTATGAGGCAAACCAAAGAAATTGAAGATAGGAAGAAAACTAAAGAAGACCTAAATTAAAAACTAAAAGAAAGAATTGAAGAATGGTGCAGATTGGATAGAATAATTGGCCCATCTAGAGTCTGGTCTACAAGAAAGCAAAGACAATGAGAGAGAACTTGAAAGACAAATTGTCATTCTTAGACATGACCTAGAAGTTGCAAATGAATACAAGGAGAAGTTCAAAATAAGCTCAGCTAAACTTGAAGCACTACTCGAAGGATAGAAAAAGGTTGATGACAAGCATGGTCTTGGATATGAGAAAGGTGAAAGCTCCAAATCTAGACAAAGAAATTCTCAATCAAGAAATGGAAGAAACAGACCTAGAAGACCTCCGGTAAGACAACCAAATTCTCAAAGATATCCATCCTTCAATGGAAATTGTTTCAACTGCAATAAATTTGGCCATAAAGCTACTTAGTGCAGAAGCAAAGTAAATCAAAATGGTCCATCCTTCTCTGATCAATGCTTCAAGTGCAAGAGGTATGGTCATAGATCCAATGAATGTAGAAGTATGATAATGAATAACTCTAATGGAAATTCTTTCAATGGCTACTATTTTTCTTACAATGGATTTGGACACATGGATAATCAGTGCAAATCAAGAGGAAATCAAGTACATAAGCAAAGAAATGTTGTATGCTTTAATTGCAATAAATCTGGTCATATTGCAAGATTCTACAGAAGTAGGATTAATGAAAGAAGGGGTCTGGTAAACAGAAAACCAGATGAGCAGAGAAAAGACAAAGGCAAAGAAAAAATTAATTTGAATGAGATCCAGAATGAAATGAGCAAGACATGGGTCAAGAAAATAATTGTGAACCATAGTAATGGGTCTGTACTAGAATCCAGTGCTGATAATTCCTCCGGGAATTGAATTAGGAGCTCTAGCTCAGGGGGAGCTGCATTGAAAATCAAATTCCTCCAGCCAGTAAGTGGGTGCCTAGATATGGCACAATGAGAAGATATTTTGAATTGTTTCAGAAACTTTGGAAGGATTTCTGAAAGAAAAGATGTTGATATGGAAATTTGCAAAGTGATTCATGAAGAACTATTCAAGAAACAAAGTAACTAGATGAAGTTAGGGTAACACATTTATTACAATACCAAATTAGGTTTTACGGAGGATAAAAGGTCACTTGGTCATGCATTTGAATCACTTTACATTTGAAGGAAACAAAAAGAAGAGCATCTGAGATGGAAATCTAGAAATTGAAGCACAAAGAGTGAATTCAACCAGCAAATTGATCAACCCTAACCTCATGGAAGAAAAAGGTACTTCTTTGTAAAGATTTGAATCTGAAATCTGTTGAGATGGCTACACCTCTATTTGTTGATGTAACTAAAAGGCCCCAACCAATATTTAAGAAGCATCCATACAAGTCAGTTGAAGTTGAGCCATTAGGTGCATTTTCTGATGTCCCATATGGCGTACTACATGTTGAGGATATTAGGGCATACATCCACTGTAGAATTGATGAATTTGGAAACCTGAAACTCTTGGATTTTTTTAACAACTACCTAAGGGATGATAACTATAAATTGAAACCGGAATACAAAGCCCTAGAAAGAAAACACTTTCTGCAAGTCATTAAATTTCTAACATTTGATGAGAATGAGCAGGTTCAATATATCTTGAGCCAAATACATGATAAGTTCATATGGCTATTGAAACCATTCAAGATTACAAAGGATGTTATCAAGATTGTAACTGGGTTAAATTTAACTAGTGGATTACCCATACTGAAAGCTGTGAAAAAACAAACTGTTATCGATGCAACTGGTGTGAAGTTTGACAAGAGAGTAATGACCATTAATGACATTATAGAACCAGATGTCAAGTTTGCATCCATGGTGATTGGCTACAAGGTCTACCACTCCAGCAGGGAAAATTCTGTCTCTGGAACTACAATATATGCATCCTATCAAATATTGAAGGAGAATGTTGATTATGACCTATGTGAACTACTACAAAATTAGTTGATTGAAAATCTGAGAAAAATAAAGAAAGATAAGAAAAATACCTTCAAGTATGGTTCCTTGATTATATGTTTGTTCTTCTATTTTATGAATGAAGTGCTTGGAGTTTAAGGTGTGCACTGGACAAATGACAGGCCAATTGCATGGCAAATAAGAGATCATCTACTCAGCCTTGGGGATTCCCAAGCTCAGAAGAAAGCCATCTGGGGTTACTTCAAAAAATTTCAAAGTATGATGCATGCAAGAGAGAGAATCCCTAAGTTAGTTGTGGAGAAATATGAGAATGAAATATACTTTATGGTTGACACTGATCAGTGCCTGATGGAGGTTGTGGAATCCAGAACCATATGGATTGTGCCAATGGGCTATGAGGTTGATGAAAAAGTTTTAGAAGTGTATGCTCAACATCTCCTGAGCAAATCAAAAGACACATATGTGGAAAGGTTTGGAACATATAAGGAGCTAAGTCTAAAATTGCATGTGGAGCTCAGACAACTAGAGACCAAAATGAAAGTTCAGAGGCAAGTTGAAAGGTATACTGAGAGCATTGGTCTAACCAAGGAGGTAGTGAAGAAAAACAGAGAAAGAATTGAAAAGGTTGAAAAAGAAAAATAGGACAAGAAACAAGAAGATGCTCTAGTAGAACCATCCACCACTTCAAGGACTAGTAGGAGCTCTGCAGCTACTTCTGTTCCCCCTAAACCTACAAAACCAAAAGATAGACCATCTAGTGAAGGAAGTAAGAGAAAGAAAATAAAAGCCACAAGAACATATGTGAACACAAAAGATGATGAAGAGACGGAGACAGATGAAGAAGTTAAAGAAATAAGATCTAAGAAAGCCAAGATTTCAAGGGCTTCTGAGGACCAACCTTCCGGAATCAAAAAGGCAAGTAAAAAGCAAGAGACTAGTAAGGTTGCTATGAATGTTGATGAAATTGTAAAAATAATTATTGTTCATGGAAATCTAAGGCCTATCAAAGTTTATTATGATAAATTTGATCAAGCAAATAAGAAAATCTTGGAAGATGCCACCATCATGTACTTGAATAAATTCAATAGAGATCTAGTGGAAAATTTACATGAACTTCCTAAAAGTTTAAAGAAAATACTGGAAATGAGGAAGGAAGCAGCCAAGGTTAAAGATCTAGAACTCAGAGAATATGTCCTCTCCAACCTGTGTCCAGGAATGACTAGGAGGGAAGTAGATAAAATCCTCAAGGGAGTTAAGGAGAAATTCAAAAGCAAGATCTGGATGAACAAGCTAATGCTTGGTCAAACTAAGGAAGTTGCAAAGGAAACAGAGGAAATTTTGAGGAAGGCCCTAGATAAAGATAAATACTATATTGTTTCAGAGGAACAAGTTGAGGAAGACAATCCTTCAGTTTTGGAACAAGAAGCTCTAGAAGAAGATATTGAAAAAGGAAATGATGACCAAGGTGATACTCTAGATCCTCCGGAGCAAACCTATGAGGAGATAGATGATGAGATTGATTCATCAATTCCGGATGTTGAAAAATTAAACATTAGTGAGCGACAAACTAAAGTTGATGACTCCTCTATTCTGGAGGAGGAGCAAATAAACAAAGAAGACACAGAGATGGCAGATAGAACTGATGATGCAGGAGATACTCTAACTCCACCTGGTCAATCAGGAAAAGAAGATAATATTTCTACTACTCAAAGCCCTCTGGAATAGGTAGCAAGTGGTGAAGACAAAGAAAA
Source organism: Cunninghamia lanceolata (assembly GCA_027924645.1). Lineage (NCBI taxonomy): Eukaryota > Viridiplantae > Streptophyta > Pinopsida > Cupressales > Cupressaceae > Cunninghamia > Cunninghamia lanceolata. Next base: position 23,070,905 of record BSBN01000377.1, on the reverse strand, counting down.
GATTCCCCCTATAGATGATATAGAAGAAGGTAAAGAAGACAAGGTAGAAGAAGATGGTGTAAATGTTAATGCACCCACACAAATAAATTTTGATGCTGAGAAATCTCAAGAGAAGGAAGATGGTTCAGGAATTGTAGCAAGAGACACTGCAAATGCAGTAAAAGGTTTCCTAAGTAAATAAATGCTTGAGTTTGATGAACCAAAGTTGTTTCAAGTACCGTTCAATCTAGATGCTCTCTCTGGTTCAAGTAATGAAGATAGCATCTTTCACACAAGCCAAGGCAAGAGAAAAGTTGTTGAAATTTCACATTGAGGACAGTGAGCTGCTAGGCCTTGCAACCGGAGTATTGGAGAAGTTAATGCTAACCTTCCAAAATAATCCTTCTGACTCTCCTTCTGGAAATCTAAAGAATCTTGTAAGTTCTATAAGTACACACTTTGAGTCTTTTGAGAAGTCTATAGAGACTAAAGTCAGAAATGAATTTTTGGATAGGAAATTTAGTGAAATAAAGAGCCTAATAAGGAATGATAGGATGATACTTGGTATCAGTATAAAGAGTATTCAAAATGCTCTAAGTGATGAAGGTGCTATTTACAAATTTTGTCTTTCTTGGCCCAAAGTCAGTGAGGATATTGAGAAGAAAATAAAGAAGCAAGAACAAAAATTGTCAAATCTATCTCAAAATTTTGATCCTCTAACAGTTTCTCCTATAAGTCAGGAATGTCAAGTAATTAGCTTGACTGATGAAATAAAGAAGCTTGTAAAAGAAAAAGGCAATATTATGAATAGAATGTGTGAGCTTCGAGGATTGATTGCCCCCAAGTTAGAAACAATGTTTAATGCATTATCAAAAGCTCAGATTGCAGTTTAGACAAGTGATCCTTCAGATCTGACAAAGGCATATGCACATACATTTCTACTGAGTGGACACATCTCAATTTTGGATGGCATGAAAATAAGTTGGGCCTCTAAACTTGAGAAATTGAAAATTAGTTTTGTAGATATTCTCAAGTTCATGTAAATATAACTTAAGGATTGGTTGCACATATGCGACACTATATACATAATTTTTTGGGTGAATTTTAGTTTGTGGATCCCATCCTTTGCCATTGATGTCGAAAGGGAGTGAAGAACAATGAAAAATGAGGAATCCAGCAAAGGGGGAGCTCTGAAATTAGTGGAGAAGCATAAGAGTATAGAGTAAGGGGGAGTAAATGAGTAACACTTAGTCATTTTTCACTAAGTGTTGCCATCAATGCCAAAGGGGGAGATTGTTGGCAAGAGACACTGCTTCGCATGATAGGTGTTGTCATTGATGGCAACTAAGACTATTCCACCCATCCGCATAACACAATTTTTTCTTAGCTTACACCTAGTAGTCATGGGAGAACATACCGGTTTGGAGTCTTCCATTCCAATCTTCTTTAACATTTCCTTAACATACTTTGACTATGAAATGAAAATACATTTTTTTGATTGACTGATTTATAATCCAAGAAAGAAATTCTTTTCCCCACACATTGACATTTCAAATTCTTTTTGCATCTCTTCTACAAATCTCTTGCACATACCTTCATTTCCTCCAAAGATTATATCATCAACATATACCTTCATGATCAAGATTTGATCTTCTTCAAATTTGAAGTACAAATTGTTGTCTATAGTGCCCTGTTGTGTGGTTACACAACATGCCCCATTTTGACTTAACAAAACAGGGACCCAACCTTTTGTTTGGCTTTGCTTATGCTTTCTGCTTGCTGGCGGTCTGGTAAAAGTAAGTCAACGCAGATGACCCTGCATAAAGGGGACTAGGTAAGTCATCATGATGAGGTCAATTTTTCAAAGTTAATATTTCATGCCAATAACCTCATGTTTGGAAAGAGCACAAAATTTCATGCAGGTTTGCCTTTTGGATCACTCTGATATTCCTTAGAGAATGAGAGTTATGGTGAGTCAAAGTCCTGGTCAAACCTGATATTCTAAGGGGGAGGATCATATTTCTTAACATCAGTCATATTATTAAAGATCACCTTGACCCAATTTTATCACCCGATAAATCATTTATCTAGAGATCTGGATGTCAATTTTAGGTGATAGAGGTATTTACCCTTCAAACAATGTCATATATTTTGCGGGGGTCATATTTTGAATATAACCCGATATTCTAAATATCACCCTATCTTTCGAATATCATCTTGTCACAAAATATCACCCTAGAGTCATTATCATGATGACATCATCCAATCCCGATAGACAAGAAATGGACAAAATGATGACTTCATCATCCTTTTTACCTCGCGGAGGTATATTTTCAAAATGATCCTTCCTACATAACATGATGATGACATCATGATGCTCTTACGATTAACTAAGTCATTATCCTGATGACGTCTCCAGATATTCTGAAAGGAGGTCATTTTAGTTTGGGGATCATCATCTTTTAACATCACCCGACATTTTCAACATCACCGATGTTTCGACATGGGCTTTCCCGCTCAAAAGTGAGATGATCATATTACACATAGTGGGTCATATTTTGAATATCACCCAATATTGAGAATATCACTCGATATTTAGAATATCACCCAATCTTCAGAGATCACCCTGCTCCTTTTGTTGCCATGGCATTAAATGCCATAAATGTGGCAGCTGGTTCCCACCAATTACAAATGCTATTTATATACCTGGCGAGATCCAAAAGTTTTGTACAAGAAAATTAGATGTTTCAATTAATTTGCCCTAATTTCCCCTAATTTGCCTTAAAGAGGAGGTTAAAAGTGAATTCACAGGCTCATTTTACACTCACCTTGTGATAAAAATGAATTTTTACATAGCTCTGTGTTTTCAAAACCTCATAAGACTACTTGCGGATGCATATGGCTTGTACCAGAACAGGATACGTGAGCATTGTGGGTATTTGAATTCCTTTCACACAATTATCAACATAATTAAGAGGATAAACACATCAGGTAAGTAATTGAAACCTTCTTGTTGTCGTATTCTGCATATCCAGGTATCATGGTGTTTTCTAATTTGAAGTTCTAAATTATGCATATCAGGATAAACGAGATATTGAAAGAGTATAATATGCATGATGAATAATGAAGATATGACGTATATGCATGCTTGTAAGATATCAATTGTAAGACCAATTTTGTTAATTGTAGGCATTCATGGCAGATAAGCAGTTGGCTAAGTCAGAGGCAGAATTTCTAAAGCCCATGTTTGCTCAACCCGAGGGTGTCCAGTTTAAATATGGTACCATCACAGATACGCACCAAGGAAATACAGATCTGGCTGCATGGTCGGCTAAAATGAGTGATGAAAAGAATAACAGCACCTTGCTGGATACAATCTTTGTATCCGGAATGTGGAATGCTATTGGTTTCCTTTATTCCATGGAAACTCCTGAGCTAGTCATTGAATGTGTAAGAAACTATAACCCACAAACAAGGAAGGTAGAGAAGCATGGCAGAGTATATGCTAATCTGTCTATCAAAGGTCTTGCTACTACATTCAGTTTGCCATTGGGCAAGAAGGTTGCCAACATAGATTTGAAGAAATTGGAAGTAGAATATGAGAATAACAAGAAGACTGCTAGGAAGAAAATGTACTAATGGAGGGCGAAGAATAGTCCTTATCCTACAGCGGCTAAACTTCTAGTACATTTATGTAAATTTGACTTTGAAGATGAATACTAGTACATGATAGCCCTGCTCAGCAGAGTGATAGGCCAGCCTGATGCTGGAAGTTTTAAGGACTGGATGTATGCAGTCATCCTGATGTGCCTTTACATGGATAACAAGCCAATGTGGGCTAAGATGATAAGTGATGCTATAGATGAGCAGTTGATGAACCTAGGAGGTCTAGATTGTTCCTTCTACATGACCTCATACATAGTTTATTCATGTGCCTACAAGGGTACATTTGATGCATTGATTATAGATGGGAGAATTGGTGGTACAACAAATGATGCACATATATGGGATCATTATCCCCAGCTGCAAAGAGAAAATTACCTCCAAGATTACAAACTAGTGAATGATGCATTCTCTATGCATCTGGTAAGAACAATGGAGGAGGACAGAACTAAAAGATTAAGCATAGAACCTCAGGAAGTCATATACAGGCATGGAGCCTGGTTTATTCAATTTGCAACTTTCTCTTACATCAGAATTGAAGGCTTTGAGGAAGAGCCTCTCATGCTCCCAAGATACCCTACAGATGCAGTTGTCTTAATGGAATTTTTAAGACAAATTTCCACAATACTGAATGCTTACAAAGCTAACAACAAACTTCCACCAGTATTGTTTCCAGTTACAATGGGCTGGTATATGTGCCCAGATTTTGAGAATATTAAGAAAGCCATAGCAGGTCTAACTATAATGAATTTCCAGCCATTTCCATTAAGAAGATCATATGATCCATATGGGAGGATACAAAGGATCATGGGGAAGCCCATCCATCGAAGACATCTTGAAGACTTCTGGGTAGATTGTGAAGATGAAGCTAAAGCTAGAAGAAGAAGATATCAAAGGCTTACACTCAACTAGATCAAGACCTTTGATTGCATTTCCATCCTAGCACAATTGAAGAAAGATGATGGAAAGGTAATGGCTAATGAATACGAGGAGAAAAAGATATACAATGATACCATCTCAACACTGGATCTCACCATGCAGGAGGACATCTCCTTAGGTCCATTTACAAGCAGGACATTGCAGCTGACCCAAGCATGGGTCAATGACCAGATAAATATACTGAAGAAAAGAGGTGTTGTCATCATAGTGGACAATAAGAAGAAAAGATAGGAGATTTCTAAAGATGAATAGATGAGGATGCACCATAAAGGGAACATATGCATCAGGTACTTAGGAAAATATGAGGTACCTAGATGGTTGCCAACTGGCAACCTGTGCCACATGAAAAGAGTTGACCTGATCAATAAAATGTGAACAATATATTTTAATAGATAAATTTGGATCGTAGATCAATTGTAACTGCTCCCTCACTTTGTTCTATAAAAGGTGCAAGGATGCCTCATTTTAAAACATTTGAAACTTAATTGAAATCTGCTTGCTGAAATATTCAAGGCTCATTTCAAAGTTGTTGTATACATATATGTTCTTACATACTTAATGAATGAGAAGACTGTTTTGATTACAATCCATCATAAATCTTGAGTAATCAATGTATGAATTCTTGATATATGCTTGGAATTGCTGCGTCCCTTGGAGTGCATATCAGCTTGCATGTGTTGTCTTCATACCTTTCCTTTGAAGTTAGCATCGACTGTATCTAGCTGTGGAATGTCCTAGTGAACATATGGTTTGATTTCTTCTCTTCATGACTATATCTGATGTGTATGTGGCTCAATAACTGAAGGTTCAACATTAATTTGAAGTATTTCTTTTCAATTTCTTTCAATTTCAGAGCATTTCATCATCATAATTGCAAATAATTGACAATCTTGAGCAAATAATGCAAATATGCAGACATCCCATAGATAACTAAACATATTCAGCATATTTGAGGTTAAAGCATGTCAAAATGATAAATATCATGCAAGGATTTAAAGATAGACACAATATTTGAAGCATATCTTCTGTAGAATAACTTTCTATGTAGCATCATTACAGGAAACATTATCTTACAGATGAGATCTACGTAAGGCCCCAAAATGGAAACAGCAACACACATCAACCTCTGAGTAACGTCAGAAGATTAAGACCTAATCAATGGAGACTTGGGATCATGAATTCTCTGAATTCATCACATCTTTCAAGATGAATAAAGGTTAATGTGTACTTTTATTCTATGTTTGTTTATGACTAACATCATGATCAACATGCCCTTTTTGAATCCTTGTTCCAGAAGGTACCTATCCAACCTTGCATACCAAATTTTAGGAGCATGTTTGAGTCCATACAATGCCTTCTTCAATTTGCGGACCATATGTGGATCATCTAATAACTGAAAGCCTTCCAATTGTTCAATGTATACCTCTTCATCCAATTCCCCATTCAAGAATGCAAATTTTACATCCATCTGATAAACTTTGAAATCCTTATGAGCTGCAAAGGCCAAGAACATTCTAATGGCTTCCATTCTTGCCACTAGAGCATATGTTTCCTCATAATCTATTCCTTCTACTTGTGAGTAGCCTTTACACACAATCCTATCATTATTTCTGACTACTTCTCCATTCTCATTCAACTTGTTCTAGAATACTCATTTAGTTCATATTACATTTTTGTCTGCTGGTCTTGGGACAATTTCCCAAGTCTAATTTTTCTCAATCTGCATCAATTCTTCTTCCATGGATTTGATCCAGTGTTCATATTTGCATGCTTCAGTCACTATTTTGTGTTCTATTTTAAACAATAAGCACAAATTTACCTATTCATCTACCATAGCAATTTTCCTAATGTAGCACTTGCTTCGAAACACACTAAAATATTTTATAGTAGGAGTTCTTCCAGACCATAGTTCATATGGAGTCTTTGACCTGTTGACCCTTACTTGCACTTTGTTTTGTATGTAGACTAAAGTGTGAATAGCTTCTCTCCAATAGATATCCAGTGGATTTTCTTCTTTCAACATTGTCCTTGTTGCTTCTTGAATTGTCCTATTCTTTCTTTCCACAACTCCATTCTATTGAAGAGTCCTAGGGGCTGACAAATGCCTTTTTATTCCATGATCTTCACAAAAATAGTTAAACTCATTGGAGGTGAACTCACCACCTCTGTCAGACCTCAAACACTTGATTTTTAGATCAATTTCATTTTCAACTATAACCTTAAATTCTTTAAACTTATCTACAGGTTTTGATTTTTCTTTGAGAAAGGTTACCCAAGTCATTCTAGAGTAATCATCAATTAACAATATGAAATACCTATCACCTTGAAAGCTTCCTATTCTTGTGGGTCCACATAGATCTATATGTACCAACTCCAAGGGTCCTATGGTAGAATACTCTTTGATATTGAAATTCTTCCTTGTTTGCTTCCCAATCTGATATTCCTTGCAAATTGCATTGATGGGATTTATAATTCTTGGAAGATCTCTCATAGCTTGAGTAGAGCTAATCCTTAGTAGTCTATCAAAATTGATGTGATGCATTCTTCTATGCCATAGCCAACTTTCATTAATTTGAGTCATAAAGCACATACCTTTAGTGCCTTTGAGTTGGTATACATTACCTCTTGTCCTTGTTCCTCTAGTAACTAGAGTTTCAGAGCTTTCTTTTCTAATTTCACAACCACCATCCTAAAACACAAGGTTATATCCTTTGCTACACATTTGTCCTACACTTAGAAGATCATCCCAGAGTCCCTTAACATAGAGAACATCATCTATATTGTGCTTTCCATCAAAACTAATTGAACCTCTTCCACAAATCTTAGTAGATGCATCATCTCCAAACTTAACAAAACCTCCATCAAACTTCTCAAGATTAACAAACTTGACCTTATCACCTCTCATATGATTTCAACACCCACTATCAATTATCTAGTAGTTTTCCTCTTCTCTTGCATGAAAAGTAGTTACCAAAGCTCCTTTGATATTGTGTCTTATTTTTGGAGCAATTTCTAACATTCAAAGCCATGAACAAGCATTCATCACTTTCATCATCTAGATAGTTAGAGTCATCATTAGATATGCTAGCATCTTCTTTAACATAATAACTCTTCTTGATTGATTTACCTTTGTTATCCTTGTATTTGTCATTTGAACTCTTGACTGGACATTTTGAAACATAATGACCTATCTTTCTACAATTGAAACATTTGAAGGGTAACTTGCATCTGTATTTTCCATACCCCTTTCTCAATCTACTTAAAAAATTTTCTTCTATTTTATCAAAACCATCTGAATATGATTCATCATTCTTTTCTATTTTGTTAACCTTAGAAGCAATCACTTTTCTTGAGTCATCTTGACCAAACTCTCTTAATTCAAAAGTAGTTAAAGTACCAAACAATTGATCCCTAGTATAAGTATCAAAATTTTGAACTTCCCCAATAGCAGAAACTTTAGCACTATAAGATTTTGGAAGAGTTCTTAGTACCTTCTTTACCGCTTCAGCTTCCTCCAGCTTTCCACCAAGACCATTGATGGAATTGACAACTTCATTCTCTCTTTGCATGTAGCTTGTAATGTTTTCATCCTCTGACATCTTTAGGGTTTTAAACTTGGTCTTCAAATTCTCCATCTTTGATTGCTTGACCTTGTCATCTCCTTCATAGATACGTTCCATCTTCTTCTAGACCTCATGAGCAGTTTTGTAGCTCTTTATCTTCACTAATTTAAAATCAGAAAGATTGTTCACAAGAGCACTCCTTGCCCTGCCATTGTTCTCATATTCTTTAATCTCATCTTCATCCTTTGGACAATTAGTAGGTATAGTATATTTTTTCTCAACTAACTTCCATACACCATATCCTAATGAGACAAGAAGGCTTTCCATCCTAGTCTTCCAAAAAGCATAATTTTTTCCATCAAACACTGGAACCTCAATACCTTTCATGTGCACCATCTGGATCTACTTCAAGTGGTTAAGCTTCTTCAAGGAACCTTTCTCTGATACCAATTGTTAGTATGCATTGGAAAACTGAGAGGGGGTGAATCAGTTGTATAATAAAACATTAAATCCTTAATGCTATTCCAATATTCAACCTCTTATTATGCATTAACAGAATGTAAACATATGAAGCATCAATGAACACACATTCAAACACATAAGAACACTAGATTTATGTGGAAAACCCAAGAAGGGAAAAACCACGATGAGGATTAGCTCACATATATATGAATAGCAACATTGAAAACAAATAGGCTCACTACCAAGGGCTCACTATCTGAAAGAAGGGCTCATTATCTGAAACAAAGGCTCACTGCCAGAAGGACTCACTATCCAGAAGAGAGAAGAATTGAAGAGGACTGTTACAGAGAGATTCACTATCTCAAAGCAATAGGAGAAATCGACCATTGTAACTTTATGCCATTTACAGCCTTCGATTCACTGCCTCCAACAACTTCAAGCAAACTAAAATGAAGACACCTTCTGCTCACTTCATCCAGGAGTCATAAGCATTTAAGATTGCACTCAATCCACCACCCTTGATTCATATTTGCATTATCTTCTCTACTTAATCCACTTCAAGCTTCATCTTGCATTTATACCATCCACAACCTAAGACATTCTCAATTAGGTTAGCCGTTTAGAAATGTGTACACCTCAAATGTGCAACACCAAATAGGTTGGCACCAAACATTTCCATGGTGGAAAGAAGTGAAAGTGGACCACACTATGGGTTAACTAGGACTCAAATCTATATCACCATGCTGCTCATCACATCCACAATCCATTAAGTACATCCACAAATAGTGCTAGCAAGCCAAGTCAGCCAAACCTAAACTAACACTATAAGTAGCCACACACATGCCTCTCCAAGTCTAAAAACAACATGTAGACCATAGAGAGATACTCCACACCATCCACACATCTTTCCAAAATGGTCATCATCATCAAAATCTTCTGCAAAACTATTGTAACCACTTGAAACAATGAATATATTCATTCTGCACATTAGGATGCACTACCACTAAACACCAACACAAGAACTAAACTTGTGGAGTGACCCAACTCTAGAAAATTCAAGGGAAGGTAGATATAGATAATATAAGCATGCTCCCAGATCCTCTAAAAAAGAAACCTTAATGCAGAGAAATGTAGAGCAGTCTCATTTCTCCTAGACAACCTTCTTCACTATCAAACACATCTTCCACTGCTGCACGATCTGGAACTTGAGATTCTAGATATGACACCTCTGAACATCTATGATCATCACTTCCAAACCATACATGCATATCTTCAAACATAAGGAAATGTGGAGAATAACACTGAACATACCTCTATCACACTGCACACCTTTTTATTCAAATTTTCTTAAAAGCACTTAGAAACCAAGTGGATCATCTACTAGAAGTTGACATCAATGACAATATTAGTAAGATTTCAACAAGTTTGAGGTTTCCTTTGCTCGTCGGGAGGAACAAATCTTATACTAATCCTTCCATTGGGCTCAGGTCTCAAATCCATGGAATGCCCTATGTAGCTTCCTGGTAACTCAAAGATGACGGGATCATCAGTCCCGACTGACACTCACGCTTTCCATTCTTTATTAAATGTTCTTTCACTTTCTTCATCTTCATTTAGGAGTCTCTCAAGAATTTTTTTTTTTACTAAGGGTGCTTCCCATTCACCCAACTCATTAGACTATACCGAAGTAGAAGTAGTGGGTTGCATGTTAGGTTGAGAGACTATGAACATCTTCGGGAGAATTCCTATTATGTTGGTCGATTCATTGTCCATAGAATTTATGTCTTCCATTGGTGTCATTAGTCTATAAGAATTTTTTGATGGTGTGATTGGTTCATACAACTCACATTCTTTTGGTGTCTCAGGGATACGTGACTCACTTAGTGGTGATAAAGGAGTGTAACTTTCTGTTAAGTCCTCCTCAAGATCTAAGAAGGCGTGAGGGTCTACATTTCTCAAATCTGACGTTGGTGTTTCAAACATTAGTCCTTTAGATGTATGGGGCTTTTCTCCTATGCAAGGAAAGAGTTTATAGGCCTGCTGCACATTGATCATAAGGATTTCTAAAGGAAATCAGAGAGATCCATCTTTTTCTATCCATTCCATGATTTTTATTGTATTTTCCTTGGTGATAACCTCTTTTTGTCTCGATGGTGCCTCATTTTCCAATGCCTTCATTTTTGCATTATTTATTGTCTTTTCCAAAAACTTTGTCCTTTTGATACATATCCACTATGGACTAGGACTAGGAATAGAAAGTTTATTTGTGGGAAGTTCGTAATCTATTGGGATGCCTATATTTTTGTTTGTTGTAATAGATTTTATCATGCTGAAAGGCTCAGGATCCCCTTTTGTAACATACACCTTCCCAAGATGTAGGAATCAATCTTCCTAGAATAAGGTAGATGGCACAACTTTCATTCTATGTATCTAGGGTCTTTTGAGAAGTAGATTATATCCTATGTCTTTATCAATGACATAAAATGTGGTTGGGATTGTTGGTGCAAGAGCACCAAGATGTCTAGATTTTGTTTGATCTTCAAGTAGTTGTTTTGTCAATAAGGTCTATGAGACTATCCAAATGTTGTAATGAGGCTTACTTGTAAGGGACTATGTCCAAGTAACTAGTATCTATTACCTTGTTATAAGTCCTAGGTAGGACAGTCATGTTGTAATAGGTAATTACTATAGTCATTTTGTAAGCCTTTGTAGAGGCATTTAGGACAGTCTTTAAAGTCTTCTTGTTTGTTACCTTTAAAGACATGTCTTAGGTTTGAAGATGGGTTAACACCTTGTCATAGGTTCTTCAAAGGTTAGAAAGCATTGTTAAAACATACAAACCACCGATGAAGTCCAAGATTGGACAGTTTCTAATAATAGTCTTTAAAGCTATAGTTACAAATCAAGAAAAAGCACGATGGTGGGGCAGTTATCTTGAACCCCAAGCAACTTCATTCATGTATGAGGTTTATATTAGCCGGCCAAGGTGTTTTGAAAAGAGATTTTTGGAGGGATTTGAAGGAAATAACAAAAAAATCATTGTTTTTTGCCTTTTTCTACAGTTTTCTAAGTTTATGTGTATTTTGAACCATACCATTGTACAATATGGCCCTGTCATGGGATATTGAATGTTTGGAAGTGAAGGTGGATGGGTTAACTATCTGTTTAAGCAAGTTTGGCCTCTTGATATTGCATGGAAGGAATGATATGAGTGTAGAACAGTAAACTATTTTTTTAAAATCTATTGTTTCTTTTAAAAGTTCACTATTTTCTGCAATAAAACCGTACCTGTACGGAACAGTCAAAGCCCTAGTTTATAATGGACAGTTAGAGGGTTGAGTCAACTTTGTTTTGAAACTTATTTGGGCTCTTGACATCCATTTTTACTTCTGCAATTCTCTTTTGTCTGAAAGTAGGTTTGAAAACCTAGTTAGGCTTCTTTTGATAGTCCGATGGGTTTTTTCCTCATTCCTCTGATCATTTTCTATTTGTGATCAGAGGAATGGAATGTAGAATAGTTTTGGTAGAGGCTTGTGAAGGTTGCAGGGGTAGTAGAATAGTGTAGGGTGGAGTTTGCCATATAAATGGTCCACCAAGATCCATGAATTGGAAGTTAGTGGAGGACAGCAGCAGAGGGGTGGTAATCAATGATTGTGGAAGTGGAGATGTTGGGAAGTGCCAATGATGCAAGAAGCCCTTGGATCTAGAAAGGATCCCATGACTTGAAATATGGAGATAGTCAATGCAAGAAGACAATAGACCTCCTAGAGACAGCCACTGTAGAGAAGGCTTGAAGACAACCATTGCCAAGAAGGTAATTGATTTGTTTGTTATGCTATTGATTTGTCAATGAAGACAGTAGGTATGTTAGGCATGTGATAGGTCTAGCATGCTACAATGAAGTTGAGTTTGTGTTGGTAGAGATCATACCAAAGAGGTTTGTGTGACTATTTTGCCAATGGAGCAATGTTATGACAGACAATGAGACTGCTGTCCTGCAGACCCTACACATTGGGTAGATGAGTCTTGATTGGAGTTAGGCACCCTGAGATAGGTGTTTGGAAGTCTACTCCTTTCATATTATGAACATGCAAAGTGTTGTGAAAACCCTGCATCATGAGAAGTTGTGAAACAAATGAACCTTGAGAGAGACCTGTCACTGAAGTCTTGAAGACTGTTGTCCTGCTGTCCTAGATGCTCTACATCAATTGTCTTCGGTCCTAAAGTCACTGGAAGTGTGATCTTCCCTATCGTGGCAGCCTTTGAATTGTCATATCTACCTACTGTGTCTCTAGAGGTAGTGATGTTGGTATGCCCATAACGCATTCTTTCTAAGAGAGAAAATGGAACTATGTTCACAACTGCCTCATCGTCAATTAACGTTCTCTTGATGCATGTGTCATAAATCCATGCTTGAAAATATATCATGGGATCTCCTTTCTTTGTCAATTTTGCCTCAGAGGGTATTTGCTTCAAATCAAAGAAGAATCTTGGGTTTTTAAGTTTAGAGTTTGGTGGATTTACGTAAAAGTCCACATCATTGTTTTGTTCACTAGGCGGAGGTGTGATTTCATCCAAGTATTTTAACCCTATCACTTTTAACAATGTTGAGCAATGCAAGGGAGAGTTCTTAAAGAGGTCAATGAATGAAATATGTGCATAAGTTTCCTTTAAATCTACAATGAGTTCATATGGTACAATTGGGGCTCATATTGGTTCCACCATCGAGACCGTGCTTTCACGTATTTCTTCTTGCTCCTTTTCAATCTCTCCTTCTTCATAATTTAATATTTTGACCAATCCCAACATCCTAACTTCTCATTTTTTTCCTAATTGTGGCAGGATATTTGCATTGTTACTTTGGGTTGCATTGTTTTGATAGTCATTTATGTACCTTTGTGTGCAGGAAATGGGTCCTGATATATTCTCATATCTACATTTTGCAGAGCTATCAGTGCTTGAGTTTTCATTGGCTCCTTGTTATCCAGTGTGACCTGTTGTGAATTTAAGAACATCTCTATGAATAGTCACTGTTGGTCTTCTAGCAGTCTTGATATGAACTTGTTGTATTCTCTACAAGATTTTGTGTTGTGCCCCTTAATCCTATGAAAAGAGCATAATTGATTATACTCATAGCCCTTGGGTGGGCTTTCGTATCTTCCATAATTTACATCCCCATTCTAATTTCAAGATTGATAGTTGTCTCGTGGGTAATACACATTGTTTCTAGGATCATTAATTGTATTAACATATGAAGGACAGTAATTTCTTCCATTGTAGTCATCCCTTACTTTCCTAACTGGGGGTTGTTCTATTACCCCATCTATCATTGTGTTCCTATTTTTCTTGATGATCTTGATAACAGGTGCATTGTTTTTGGTATCCTCAATCATCAATTTTCCATTTGACCCATAAGTCCTTCCACTGTCAATGGCACCTTGGTCAATCCATAAGGCACTTTCCAAGGCTTCTTCATAGGACTTGTAAGGCAATTTTTGGACCTCTTCTCTCATATCCTTGTTTAAGGCATGAAAGAATAGATCACACAACTCATAGTGATCCATGTTTGGAGAACTTGCCAAAGAATAGAGAACTTGTCTCCATCGAGTGAGGAAATGGGCTACCAATTCATTTGGTTCTTGTTTCATGGTTAAGAATTGTCGGATCCTTGTCTTCACAAATTTATTCATGTCGAAGGCTATGACAAAATCTCTGATTAATTACCTAAAAGAGTGTATAGAGGCCTCTCGTAGGTGTTAATACCAATCTAGGGCAATTCCTTCTAGCATCGTAGGGAAGATTTTAGCGACAACCCCATCCCAAGGGAGGAGTTCTCTTATTGTGGTTGTATAAGCTTTAATGTGCAACTTAGGATCTCCTCCTTTAAACTTCAAGAGATCTGCTATAGGTCGGGGTAACGAAACGCTTGTTATGGCCATTTCATGTGGCTCCTTTAAGTACTCCAAGTATGTGCCCAGAAAGGCACTTTGTGATTGTGGAGTTGACAACATTAGCCCCATGGGTGGGATTTGATAACTCAATGTTATTGTTTGATTTGCTTGGCTTCCCTACATTACCTAATTGTTTTGAATAGGAGGATTCCCATTTGGGAATGTGTCATTACTCCCATTTCATGAGTAGTATTTGAGGTACGGGGGATTCTGAGATGCCCCCTAGTCCTATTCAATTCTTATATGTTCATGTAATTTTTGTCTTCTTCCAGGGACAAGTTGTTTGGTCCCTAGGGTTCTGATACTTTGTACTAGTGTTGCAATGAGGTTCACAGGTGTAGGAACTCTAGGCACTTCTTTGTTTCTAGGGTTTTCATTGTGAATGTTGTCATGATTTTGCATTTATTCTTGTCTAGCATTTTCTCGCTACTCTTCTTGTAGAGAAACTTTTAGGGCTTCTTGAGCATCTTTTGCTTCTTGTAAGTTTCTTTCTAGCCTTCTCACTTCATCGTCTAGATGAGTGCTTGAGATAATCATGGATGGTTGGTCCATTCGGTGGACTTCTAATCTCATTTGTATTCTTTTTGCTTTGTGAGGTGTGTTTGGCATGATAGAGTTATTCTCCCACATAAGATAGTTGAAAGTGTGAGGCGGATTATTTTTCCTTCCTCATTTTGATCATTTTACATTTCAATTGATGACATTATCAGACTTTTAGAGACTATGGTTCCATTATGCTGATTTGATTATATCTCTTGATTTTGATATGACATTGATTAGACATATGGTGATTCAATTTGATCATATTTTGATGCTATGTTGAGACTAGACATGCAAGATATATTAGATGATGTTTTGTGATGTGATTTCTAGTTTTTTTTATGTGATGATGATTATGTGACATTAGATAGAAATGCAATTTAATCTAGAATTATGTTATAGATGATAAATGTTGTATTCAATGGTATGAATTTAATTCTTGTTACTTTGTTTATGATTATTCATGATATGATTGACACTTGATCTAGATGTGCAGGATTATATTCCTAGGCCACGAGAAATTGGAGGTAGTATTCACACATATGTTATTCCCTGTGAAACTGATCCATTCCCAAGAGCGATGAGGATCACGTTTGATTTGAGTGTTGTTTAAGTGCTTGT
This sequence comes from Cunninghamia lanceolata, assembly GCA_027924645.1. Lineage (NCBI taxonomy): Eukaryota > Viridiplantae > Streptophyta > Pinopsida > Cupressales > Cupressaceae > Cunninghamia > Cunninghamia lanceolata. The sequence goes on along the minus strand of BSBN01000377.1, from coordinate 23,055,187 downwards.
TTATTTTATCATTTTGGCCTAGTACCCCTTTGTTTAAAATTAATTATATCATGTGTTGTATAAGTTTTATTGTTTTATACCACTTGGTATTGTTTTTATTTTTGAGGCCATTTAAAGTGGATTTATGACTCCCTAGGTGAACCTTAGTGTCCCAAAACTTACCCTAGGTGGTTACCCATGGGTCTAGGGTCAATTTGACTAACTAAACCTTGGGATAACTCACTTTTGGTCACTCTAAACTGAGGTTTAGTCAAAGTGACGAATTTTGAAATGGATAAGGGTGGGAGATGAGTCATGCTTTGGGAAAGACTCATCTCCCTTCCCAAAGTTTGGGAATCCCTTCACTAAGAAGACTTGGGAGGTCTCCAAGACTCCCAAGTGTGTGGGATCTTCCTCCAAGACTCTCACACACGTGTGAGAGCATCTTGGAGGGAGATGGCTCTCTTGGAGAATAAGAGGATGCCATATGGCATCCCTTATCCTCATGGAGGCTTGAAGGGGATTGCCACCTCACCACTTGTTCTCTCACACATGTGTGAGAGCACAAGTGGATAAGGTGAGGATTGGGATGGAATTGGAGGGTGACACTTGTCACCCTCACACTTCCTCTCCCTTGCAAGTGGCATGGGAGGAGGAAATTAGAAGGCCTATATTACCTCCTCTTGTTGAGGAGTGTGGGGTTCTTTAATTTTGGAGATTTTTATTTCTATTTTTGGGAGTATCTTTTGGGGAGTTAGAGAAAATTTGGAGATTGGAGGTTTTGGAAAAGCTTGGAGCTCTTCACCAAATGTGTTTCCATTATTAGGGCTTTTGAAGGTAAGCTCCATGACTTGTTCATTACCCTTGCATATTTCTTTATGTTGTGTTTGTGGATTTTGTTGTTAGTTGTTTTCTTTTTTATGTGGGTTGGGAGTTTGGTGAGAGCACCTCCATTTGGAGGTAAGGCTCAACTTGTTTGGGGTAGGGGAAAGTGAACCTCCTCAAGGTCACCCCCATATTTGTGCTACTTAGCCTTGAGGGATTTTTACTTGGTATTGAGATCATTTTGATGGCAAGAGTGCCATGGCAGTTTTTTTTGAGATATTTGGAGATATGTGTTTTTGGAGGTTTTGGCTTGAGGCCATGAGACTTGGTGTTTTGATATTTTTGGTGTGGCCTTTGAGTAGAGGGGTCCATTCCCTACCCCATCAAACTCATTTTCATGAGTTTTGTTATGTGCTTATCCATGGGTTAATATTGAGTTGTTGTTGTGTTGCTTGTTGTGGTGTGTGTGTGTGTAACCGTGTGTTTCCTACCTCCCTAACTCGAGGGTGACCCACTTGCGGGTCTATGGTAGGGAGGAGGGCATTTTGTTGTGGCTTGGTTTCACTTTTTGTTGTGTATTTATTGTAGGTGTTTATTGGAGAAATGGACCCTTGGAGAAGTCCATTTTAGTGTTGTATTATTTTTTAGTTGGCTGTGAGAGCCATGGCCTTTGAGGCCCTATTGTAAATTTTTTTGACAAGTTATTCTACCCATATGTTGGTTGTGGTGTGAGTATCTAATGTGAGCATTATTTTGGTGTAAAAAAAAAAGAAGAAAGGTTGTTTACTATTTTTATGTTGTTGAAGTTAATGAGAAAAGGAAGAATGCAAGAGAAAATGTATTTTCTGTCATTTGTTCCTTACAAAAAATAATATATATAAGTTGTTGAATAAATTTTAGTGCATGCAAAAAGAGAGAGAGAGAAATTAAATATATTATTTTCTGTTATGTTGCATTGAAATTTCATGTTAATAGTTGTTGTTTAGAAAAACAAGTTGTTGAAAATTTAGATGAAATTGTAATTACTACCTTATATGTTCATTCAAAAAAATATCTCTATTTATTTATGTTTTTCAAAACAAAAATGCTACTGGATTATTACTTATGGAGAAAGTTTGTTTTAATATATATATATATATATATATATATTAATTAGCTAAATCTTAGCTTGCTGTTCATTTTATGTCACTGTTTATATATTGATATTAGAAAAAAAATGCATTTATATTTATTGTATATATTGAAATATATATATAAGTGCATATATAAATATTAATAATAGAAAAATGTATATACTTTGAGATTTGAGGAATAGATTGTTGTTTAAAAACTGTATATATATATAGCATGACATATATATTTATACTAGAGCAAAACCTACTGATAATATTTAATTTTAGACAAAATGTTTTAAGAAAAAAAAATAGAAATTATAGGCCGAACCCTAGCTGGGGGCTGTGTTTGTTTGAGATAGAATAACAAAAAAAAAGATGTATGGGGGACAACGGCCATGGCAGCCGCCACCCACCATACTCTTCACTAACAGTCCATGGGGGGGGTGGGGGGGGGAGGGGGTGGTCAAGCCCCCTCCCCACATCCCTTACCCTTGTTTTAAGTCCCGCCACAGTGAGCTCCCCACATCCCCTTCTCTGTAATAACCTCATCGTAACCTGCGCGCAAACCCTCATCCTTCAGTGGCGGCGACAACTCCTAAACCATCGCCCTTTCTCTGTGTTTCAGCCCTTGCTTTGCCGCTCCCTACCCTGTACTTTAATATTATATATATATATATATCACTGTTCTCTTTTATAATACTACTTATTTTTAACTCATACAGATTTACTCTTGGTATATATAAATATATCTATTTATATATATGTATATATGCAAAATGTATACATATATATGAGTAAATATATATATATATATATATATATATATATATATATATATATATATATATATATATATATATATATATATATATATATATATATATATATATATATATATATATATATATATATATATATATATATATATATATAGTAGAGGCACTACACAAACCCTACGGGGTATATGTAATAAGTATACCTCAATAGAGAACTTCCTTCCATGGCTGCCTCCTAATTTCAACCTGCAAACAAGAATGAAAGAAAAAAAAACAAGAATGGGAAAAGAAAACAACATGTTAGGGTTTTCTTGTCAAAAGGAAAACAATAAAATAATCTTAGGGCTTTTCAAATTAGAAAACCAATATAATAATGGAATTAGGGTAAGAGGAGAATGTGAGGATTTTTAATTTTGTTAATTAGATTATTTTCTTTTTTTATCTCTTCATGTCCACGGAATTTTTAGTTTTTCCCCCTCTTTTGTTTTTGGGGACTTTTTGAGATTTTTTACTTGCTTGTGGATTACTTTAGTGTTTTAAATTTTTGTTTTATCTTGGGGTTGTGTTTCTTTTTAATTTATTTTGGAGATTTTATTTTAGTGGTGAAGGGTTTGATTTTTGTTTAAAATGGGAAGTGTGTTCCCTTTGTAATTAATACATTTTTTAATTGGGATATTTATTTTATTTCCCTAGCACGTTTTAGTTTTTTTATTTCTAACGGTTTTATTATTATTTTATGGGGAAGGGTATTTTAATCTTTGCCCTTCTCTATTAATTTTGAGTTAGTTAATAAATATAATGCCAAAATTATATTTATTAACGGACTCAATTTTGAAATTTATTTTGGTGTCACTTATTTATTTTATTATTTTATTTCAAATTTTAAAATTAATTGCAAGGTCGATTTGATTGGCCTTGGCAAGGTATTTACTTTTAACTTTTATATTTTCTTAAAGTTTAATTATTAATTTTAAATTTTTGCTCAAACTCTTGTTATTTTTATTTTTTAAAATTGTTAATTCAATTATTGAAAATGTGTTTTGCTGTCAAAATTTTGCTAGATTTTAGGGTTTTATTTTTATGACATTTTATTAGCTTCTATTTTACCACTCCATTTTATCATGCGTCCATTATGCCATTATTTTTCATATTTATTATTTCAATTTCATTTTGTTTTAGAGTTAGGGTTTGGTTTTGAATCTGATGAAATCACCTTCTCACCTATGAAACTTAGGGATCGGATTAAAATCGTTCTAACCCTAAAAGTGGCGTGCTTCACATCGCATATCCCCTAGATGGTTATCATCATGCAGGGGACTGCATAGGACAACACACTTCCTTGAATTATGTTGACATGTTTACGCCTTATGCGTATTGCCACCGAGCACGTAGACGCGTACGAGGGGGTTCCTAGGGATAGGTAGAAAATTTTTTCGCATTTCATGTCATGAACACATGACAAATGTGGACATGACACGTGTGTTGTGTGTCGTGACCGCATGGGAAATGTGGGCATGACATTTGGTATCAGAGCCAGATTTAAACACTGGGCTTGTTTAGGGCACATTATTATTTCCACAACTTTGATTAATTTGTGGTTACCTCATTTTTGTAGGATGCCTCCCCGACGAGTTTGGCGGGCGCAGTCCTGCCACACTGAGTCCACCAAGGTGCACAGTGATTCTTTAGCTGAGGGACATGCACCACCGGTCCCATAGGTACCACAGGCACCACCAGCCCTACCTATACTAGATATTGGGCCACAGATATTACAGGCACTACAAGCAGTGTTAGATAGGCTTCCACCAGCTGTAGTTGAGCCACACATAGAGCCACATGTTGAGCCCTGCGATGATCCACGAGAGGAGCCACGCATGGAGCCATGAGCAGAGTCACATGTCGAGCCACGTGTGGAGCCCCGCGTTGAGCTACAAGAGGCACCACATGTGGAGCCATATGTTGAGGTACCAAATACAATGGCAGAGGAGGTTGGATCAACTGACAAGGCCCATAGTAGGAGCCCTCCACGTCATGCTAGGCGTGAGGAGGTAGTGCGAGTGGAGCATATTGTTCACAGGCCTTATGATTATTATGCGGATGAGCCTATCAGAGGGCATAGAGACCGAGGAGATCCCATCATGGATTTGTTGAGGCTGAATTCTCCTACTTTCATCAGGACTACAGAGGGAGCTGAGGCTGAGGCCTGGCTCATCAGCTTAGATAGATGCTTCACATTGCGTCCTTACAAGGGCAACACAAAGGATCGTGTGGTAGTCCACCTATTGCGAGATGCAACAACTACTTGGTGGCACATTGAGGAGTGCAAGCGCCATCTATCATTGGACACACTCACATGGGAGACTTTCATTGAGCGCTTCAATGTGCGATATTTATCAGATCACTACAGGCAGCGTCGCATAGATGATTTTCATGACCTTCAACAAAGAGGACTTACGGTTGCTCAGTATGAGGGTAGATTTACCGAGTTGTCTCGATATGTGGAGTATCTCCATGACGAGAAACTCTTAGTTCATAAGTTTATCAGAGGATTGAACCATAGCATAGCAGGGCATGTTCGCATGGTAGACCCCCATACATTGAGTGATGTTGCCGAGAAGGCATACATAGCTGAGGAGATACAGGGATGAGGGCAGAGTTCACACCCTTAGTTTCAAGATCATAGGCAGCAGTAGCATCAGTAGAGTTATTGAAGACCTCCACTACCACCTCAGAGAGGAGGATTTAGTTCTGCATCCTTACCTCCTAGGCGCCCACAGCAGCAGGAGAGACCCAAGCCACAACAAAGGGCACATGGGGGTCATAATCAAGGTTGGCAGTAGCAGGGACCACCTGCGGGACCCACGAGGTCGCAACAGTCATACAGGGGTTCACAAGGGTCCACAGGCAGATATGGACAGCAGCAGTCGAGTAAGACTCAGACTGGATAGGTACAGGCTAGGGGCCCATGTTATGTGTGTGGTGGAGCAGGACATCTAGCTAGAGAGTGTCCATAGGGCTTTATAGTAGGGGCAGCCTCGTGCAGGAGGATCAGAGTAGATGATTGGAGATGTGGGTAGGTCCCACTATATGTTCACAACGGTTGATAACTTCCAGGCTAATTTTTAGGCATCAATGATTGAGACATCAGGTATGATAGGGGGTGTCCCCATTTCTATTCTTTTTGACTCTGGTGCTACATACTCTTTAATATCTCCATCGTTAGTGGAGCGTTGTAGGCTAGTGGCCTCTAGGTAGGGTGATAGGTGGGTGGTTGAGTTAGCCTCAGGGGCCAAGATGACAGTAGATGCTTTAGTCCACGACTATGAGATATCTTTGGGACCCTTTCCCATAGTATGTGACCTTAGAGTTATGACATTAGGATCTTACGATGTGGTTTTGGGTATGGATTGGCTTGCGGCTCATCGAGCCAAGCTAGATTGTCATCGAAAGGTGATTAGCTACTTAGATGATCATGGTACATTAGTTGAGATAGTGGGCGTTTGGAAGCCCACATCAGTGCGTATGATATCTGCTCATTAGCTTAAGTGCTGCATGTGGAAGGGATGCCAGATGTTTGCTATCATAGTGAGTGACAGATCAGATGACGAGCCCGATGCATCTTTGGATGATCATCCCATCCTGAGAAAGTTTGCCGATGTGTTTCCAGTAGAGTTACCAGGGATGCCACCCCGTCATGAGGTAGACTTTCATATTGACTTAGTGCCAGGTGCCGAGCCAGTGTCTCGTGCACCCTACAGGATGACCACTCATGAGCTCACAGAGCTCAAGTTACAGCTTGAGGACTTGCTCAAGAAGGGGCACATCTGATTGAGTGTTTCACCTTAGGGCGCTCCTATCATCTTTATGAAGAAGAAGGATGTGTCTCTTCGATTATGCATGGATTATAGGTAGTTGAATAAGGTGATGGTGAAGAACCGTTATCCTCTACCCGGGATTGACGATCTCTTCGATCAGATGCAGGGAGCTAGGGTGTTCTCTAAGATTGACCTGAAGTCTAGTTACCATTAGTTACGTATCACAGAGGCAGACATCCATAAGACCACCTTTCGGACTTGATATGGCCACTATGAGTTCACTGTGGTCCCCTTCGGTTTGACGAACACCCCTGCAGTGTTCATGAGTCTCATGAACGGGGTGTTCTATACCTACTTGGATTGGTTTGTGATTATTTTCCTCAATGACATTTTGATCTATTCGCGGACCAAGGAGGAGCATGAGGAGCACCTATGTCAGATTCTACAGTGTTTGAGGGAGCAAAATCTTTATGGGAACTTGACGAAGTGTACATTTTTCAGGACAGAGGTACAGTATCTATGGCATATCCTATCTGGAGATGGAATCTCAGTAGATCCATCGAAGATCAGGGCTATCAGAGATTGGCCAGCACCCACCAATGTCACAGAGGTCAGGAGTTTTATGGGGTTAGTTGGTTATTACCATCGCTTTGTTGAGGGTTTTTCTCAGATAGCGCACCCCATCACTTCCCTTCAGTAGAAAGGGAAGATCTTTCTATGGACTGAGTAGTGTGAGAGGGCCTTTGGGGTCCTCAAGGAGCATCTTACCAACGATCCTATTTTTACTAGTTCCTGATCCTGCAGCAGATTTTATGGTTTGCATGGATGCATCACTTGAGGGTTTGGGAGTCGTACTTATGCAGGGTGGTAGAGTGATTGCGTATGAGTTGCGAAAGCTCAAGACCCATGAGCTGAACTACCCCACTCATGATTTGGAGTTAGTGATAGTGGTTCATGCTCTAGTTTGTTGGAGACATTTCTTATTAGGTCATTGCTTTGAGCTTCATTCAGATCACCATAGTCTTCAGTATATATTTACACAGTTGAATCTGAACACCCATCAGCGACATTGGATGGAGTTTCTTTGCGAGTATGACTTTGATGTCCACTACATCAAAGGGAAGGAGAATGTGGTTGCTGACACATTGAGTCGGAGGCGCCATGAGCTCTTGACCTTGACTCTGAGTGTGGACTTGAGAGGATGCATTATTCAGCATCTGCCTGAGGATGAGTAGTTTCTTGAGGTGCAGTAGGAGATCAGTTCACAGAGGGCCCTTGTGGGCAAGTTTGCAGGGTATTCACTTGAGGTAGATGGGTTACTTCATCATCGACAGCGCATCTATGTACCCTGCGTAGGTGACCTATGTACTGTAGTATTATCAGAGGCTCATAGAGCACCATATGCAGCACATCTAGGGGTGAAGAAGATGCATGCCGACCTATGACAGTTGTACCACTAGGTGGGTATGAGACAGGATATTACAGAGTTTGCTTCTTGATGCCTTGAGTGCCAGAGGGTCAAGGCCGAGCATCAGCATCCAGTAGGTCTTTTATACCCTCACGAGATACCTAAGTGGAAATGGGACACCATTTCCATGGATTTCATTGTTGGTCTTCCTATGTCTTCGCATTGCCATGATGCCATCATGGTGACAATCAACAAGTTGACCAAGGTGGTGCATTTCTCACCTGTATGCATGACGTACAATGCACTAGTAGTGATGAGAGTATTCTTAGATGATATTGTGAGATTACATAGAGTACCTTACCACATCATTTCTGACGGGGATGCAGTGTTCACTTCAGCCTTTTGGAGAGCTTTGCAGTAGGCATTGGGCACACAGCTCAACTTTAGCTCCGCTTATCATCCCAAGATAGATGGACAGACAAAGTAGGTGAATCAGGTGTTGGAGGACATGCTTTGTATGTATGTTATAGACCATCAGTCTAGATGGGAGGAGTATCTGTATCTGGTTGAGTTTGCCTACAACAATAATGGGCATCACAACTCGTTGGATATGCCTCCTTTTTAGGCTTTATACGGTAGACCATGCAGGACACCATTGAGTTGGGATTGGATTGAGGACAGAGTTGCCATTAGTCTAGAGTTAGTTCAAGATATGGAGCAGCAGGTCACACTAATTAGGCAGAGACTTCAGGAGGCATAGGATAACAGAAGAAGTATGTCGATGCTAAGAGAACTGATTGGAGCTTCTCAGTGGGTGACAGGGTATTCCTTAGAGTGCAGCCACACAAGTGTCTAATCCATTATGGAAAGGGCTCTAAGCTCGCACCACGGTTTATAGGACCTTTTGAGATCTTGGAATGGATAAGACTTGTTGCCTACCATCTAGCGTTGCCACCTAGCCTGTCGCGTATCCATGATGTCTTTCATATTTCTGTATTGAGGTGGTATATATCTGATTTATCTCATGTATTGGACTGGAATGCTCTATAGGTAGAGGTAAATGGGCAATTGGCTTTGGAGCCAATTTGCATATTGGCTCGTCAGACGCTGGGCCTTCGAGGTCGAGAATTGTACCAAGTTAGGGTCTAGTGGGATTGTTATGATCATGAGGTCACAGTGACTTGGGAGGATGCAGCTAGTTTGAGGGCACTCTATCCTCACCTTTTTGGTGACTTCGAGGAGGAAGTTTAGTCTTAGGGGGGGAGGATGTGAGGCTGATTATTTTTCCTTCCTCATTTTGATCATTTTACATTTCAGTTGATAACATTATCAGACTTTTAGAGACTATGGTTCCATTATGCTGATTTGATTATATCTCTTGATTTTGATATGACAATGATTAGACATATGGTGATTCGATTTGATGATATTTTGATGCTATATTGAGACTAGACATGAGAGATATATTAGATGATGTTTTGTGATGTGATTTCTAATTTTTTTTATGTGATGATGATTATGTGACATTAGATAGAAATGCAGTTTAATTTAGAATTATGTTATAGATGATCAATGTTGTATTCAATGGTATGAATTTAATTCTTGTTTCTTCAGCTATGATTATTCATGATATGATTGACAATTGATCTAGATGTTGTGCAGGATTATATTCCCAGGCCACGGGAAATTAGAGGTTGTATTCACACATATGTTATTCCCTGTGAAACCAATCCATTCCCAAGAGGGATGAGGATCACGTTTGATTTGAGTGTTGTTTAAGTGCTTGTTTATTTTATCATTTTGGCCTAGTACCCCTTTGTTTAAAATTAATTATATCATGTGTTGTATAATTTTTATTGTTTTATACCACTTGGTATTGTTTTTATTTTTGAGGCCATTTAAAGTAGATTTATGACTCCCTAGGTGAACCTTAGTGTCCCAAAACTTACCCTAAGTGGTTACCCATGGGTCTAGGGTCAATTTTGACTAACTAAACCTTGGGATAACTCACTTTTGGTCACTCTAAATTGAGGTTTAGTCAAAGTGACGAATTTTGAAATGGATAAGGGTGGGAGATGAGTCATGCTTTGGGAAAGACTCATCTCCCTTCCCAAAGTTTGGGAATCCCTTCACTAAGAAGACTTGGGAGGTCTCCAAGACTCCCAAGTGTGTGGGATCTTCCTCCAAGACTCTCACACACGTGTGAGAGCATCTTGGAGGGAGATGGCTCTCTTGGAGAATAAGAGGATGCCTTATGGCATCCCTTATCCTCATGGAGGCTTGAAGGGGATTGCCACCTCACCACTTGTTCTCTCACACATGTGTGAGAGCACAAGTGGATAAGGTGAGGATAGGGATGGAATTGGAGGGTGACACTTGTCACCCTCACACTTCCTCTCCATTGCAAGTGGCAAGGGAGGAGGAAGGAGATGGTGACAAGTGTCACTTTCTCATTCCTGAAGGCCAAATTAGAAGGCCTATATTACCTCCTCTTGTTGAGGAGTGTGGGGTTCTTGCATTTTGGAGATTTTTCTTTCTATTTTTGGGAGTATCTTTTGGGGAGTTAGAGAAAATTTGGAGATTGGAGGTTTTGAAAAGCTTGGAGCTCTTCACCAAATGTGCTTCCATTATTAGGGCTTTTGAAGGTAAGCTCCATGACTTGTTCATTACCCTTGCATATTTCTTTATGTTGTGTTTGTGGATTTTGTTGTTAGTTGTTTTCTTTTTTATGTGGGTTGGGAGTTTGGTGAGAGCACCTCCATTTGGAGGTAAGGCTCAACTTGTTTGGGGTAGGGGAAAGTGAGCCTCGTCGAGGTCACCCCTATATTTGTGCTACTTAGCCTTGAGGGCTTTTTACTTGGTGTTGAGATCATTTTGATGGGAAGAGTGCCATGGTAGTTTTTTTTGAGATATTTGGAGATATGTGTTTTTGGAGGTTTTGGCTTGAGGCCATGAGACTTGGTGTTTTGATATTTTTGGTGTGGCCTTTGAGTAGAGGGGTCCATTACCTACCCCCATCAAACTCATTTTCATGAGTTTTTTTATGTGCTTATCCATGGGTTAATTTTGAGTTGTTGTTGTGTTGCTTGTTGTGGTGTGTGTGTGTAACTGTGTGTTTCCTACCTCCCTAGCTCAAGGGTGACCCACTTGAGGGTCTACGGTAGGGAGGAGGGCATTTCATTGTGGCTTGGTTCCCCTTTTTGTTGTGTATTTATTGCAAGTTTTATTGGAGAAATGGAGCCTTGGAGAAGTCCATTTTAGTGTTGTATTATTTTTTAGTTGGCTATGAGAGCCATGGCCTTTGAGGCCCTATTGTAATTTTTTTTTGACAAGTTATTCTACCCATATGTTGGTTGTGGTGTGAGTATCTAATGTGAGCATTATTTTGGTGTAAAAAAAAAAGAAGAAAGGTTGTTTACTATTTTTATGTTGTTGAAGTTTATGAGAAAAGGAAGAATGCAAGAGAAAATGTACTTTCTGTCATTTGTTCCTTACAAAAGAAAATATATATAAGTTGCTGAATAAATTTTAGTGCATGCAAAAAGAGAGAGAGAAATTAAATATATTATTTTCTGTTATATTGCATTGAAATTTCATGTTAATAGTTGTTGTTTAGGAAAACAAGTTGTTGAAATTTTAGATGAAATTGTAATTTCTACCTTATATGTTCATTTAAAAAAAAATCTCTATTTATTTATGTTTTTCAAAAAAAAATGCTACAGGATTATTACTTATGAGATAAAATAGAAAAATTGTATTCTCTGTTATCTAAAAACCTTTGTTATGGAGAAAGTTCATATATATATATATATATATATATATATATATATATATATATATATATATATATATATATATATATATATATATATATATATATATATATATATATTAATAATAGAAAAATGTATATACTTTGAGATTTGAGGAACAAACTGTTGTTTAAAAACTGTATATATATATATATATATAGCATGACATATATATTTATATTGGAGCAAAACCTACTGATAATATTTAATTTTAAACAAAATGTTTTAAGAAAAAAAATAAAACATAAATTATAGGCCGAACCCTAGCTTGGGGTTGTGTTTGTTTGAGATAGAATAACAAAAAAAAAGAGGTATGGGGAACAGCGGCCATGGCAGCTGCCGCCCACCATACTCTTCACTAACAGTCCACGGGGGTGGGGGGGGTGTGGGGAGGGGGCCGAGCCCCCACCCACACCCAAGGGTGTGGGTTGGGGCTTAGCCCCCTCCCCACATCCCTTACCCCTATTTTAAGCCCTGCCACAGCAAGCTCCCCACATCCCCTTCTCTGTAATAACCTCGCCATAACCTGCGCGTAGACCCTCTTCCTTCGGTGGCGGTGGCAACTCCTAAACCATTTCCCTTTCTCTGTGTTTCGGCCCTTGCTTTGGCCGCTCCCTACCTTGCACTTATATATATATATATATATATATATATATATATATATATATATATATATATATATATATATATATCACTGTTCTTTTTTATAATACTACTTATTTTTAACTCATACAAATTTACTCTTGGTATATATATATCAAAAACAAAATAGTAGAGGCACTACACAAACCCTACAGGGTATACATAATGAGTATACCTCCATAGAGAACTTCCTTCCATGGATGCCTCCTACTTTCAACCTGCAAACAAGAATGAAGGAAAAGAAAACAAGAATGGAAAAACAACATGTTAGGGTTTTCTTGTCAAAAGGAAAACAATAAAATAATCTTAGGGCTTTTCAAATTATAAAACCAATATAATAATGGAATTAGGGTAAGAGGAGAATGTGAGGATTTTTAATTTTGTTAATTAGATTATTTTTGACTTGCTTGTGGATTACATTAGTGTTTTAAATTTTTGTTTTATCTTGGGGTTGTGTTTCTTTTTAATTTATTTTGGAGATTTTATTTTAGTGGTGGAGGGTTTGATTTTTGTTTAAAATGGGAAGTGTGTTCCCTTTGTAATTAATACATTTTTTTAATTGGGATATTTATTTTATTTCCCTAGCACGTTTTAGTTTTTTTATTTCTAATGGTTTTATTATTACTTTACGGGGAAGGGTATTTTAATCTTTCCCCTTCTCTATTAATTTTGAGTTAGTTAATAAATATAATGCCAAAATTATATTTATTAACGGACTCAATTTTTAAATTTATTTTATTATTTTATTTCAAATTTTAAAATTAATTGCAAGGTTGATTTGACTGGCCTTGGCAAGGTATTTACTTTTAACTTTTATATTTTCTTAAAGTTTAATTATTAATTTTAAAAATTTTCTTGAACTCTTGTTGGAGTTTTTATTTTTTAAAATTGTTAATTCGATTATTGAAAACGCGTTATGCTGTCGAATTTTTCCTAGATTTTAGGGTTTTATTTTTATGACATTTTATTGGCTTCTATTTCACCACTTCATTTTATCATGTGTCCATTATGCCATTATTTTTCATATTTATTATTTCAATTTCATTTTGTTTCAGTGTTAGGGTTTGGTTTCAAATCTAACGAAATCACTTTCTCACCTAGGAAACTTAGGGTTCGGATTAAAATCATTCTAACCCTAAAAGTGGTGTGCTTCGCATCGCATACCCCCTAGATGGCTATCATCATGCAGGGGACTACGTAGGACAACGCACTTCCCTAAATTATATTGACATGTTTATGCCTTATGCGTATTGCTACCGAGCACACAAACACGTGCGAGGGGGTTTCTAGGGATATGTAGAAAAGTTTTTTGCATTTCATGTCATGACCACATGACACGTGTGTTGTGTCTCGTGACTGCATGGGAAATGTGGGCATGACATAAAGATAGAGAATGTCTAGGTTCTCTTATATCTTGTTCATTGTCTGAATCTTCATAGTCATAGTAGTTTGAATCTAGTGCATGTGGATCAGGTGGCACATACCTATCGAAAGAGGGAGTTTCTAGATCTCTTGACAGAATATTCCCTAAGTTCAAGTCTGGTTCCATCATATTCGAGGGTGCCATAGACACCATAAAATAAATGGAATGAGCATAGGTGAAGGTGACAAAAGTGAAAGTGGTGGAAACAACGAGGATGATTGTGAAAGAAAGAATGTCTTAAGCATGAAAAAATCTCAACAAAAGTTTTTTCTCTTCACGTCGGGTTCACCAAAAGATGTACACTCAAAAACATGACTCGATAGCCTAGGGTGGTTGAGTTAGCTTTGGTGAGTACATGGACCCCTCTCCTCTCCATGGGGTGAACCTCCACATCACTCTCACTCTCGTGGATGTAGCCAGTCAAGAAGAGGCAAGACACTAGGGGTGGTCTGGCTCGCTTGAGAGATGGACTTCACAGAGAGTGGTCGGTCAGTCCTGGGGCATTTGTTGTGTGTTTATTCTGATGTGGTGTCCTGTGACTGTTGTTGCTGAAATAACTATATGACTTGAAGGGTCACTAGTCACCATTATTCTGTTTGGGTTTCTAAGGTTCCAACATCATGTGGGTTGACTGTTATTTTCATTGATACTTATTTCAATTTGGCACTATTGTTCAAATTTTTGGATGATATATTGTATTTGGAATATCCTTAACCTTTCTTGTTACTGTTGAATTTCCTGTTGGTCTTGTTGTTGTCTAGGGTGGATCTCCTCTATCTTGTCGAGGATTTCTCTCACCCACTCACCTCTAAGTCCAAGGCACATTCGTGAGCCTAAACAAGATAGATGGTTAAAGCTAACCTTGACTTGACCTAGGGTTTCAACTTAGAGTCTATTTGACCTAAGGTTTGGCTTTGTATCGACCATGTGCTAGAATCAAGGGTTTGTGAATGCTCTACAATGCTAATGTTTTTATTCTTTTCAGTTTTTGGATGCATGCAAGCCTATATGAGTGCAAAACAATTTTTTTGTGCTTTTTTTCTATTTATGGAAATGAAAGTTCTTTTTTCTATTCTAGGAATTAGAAAATGTATGTTGTCTATTATGAAGTTACCTAATGCAATTGAATCTATGTTTTTGGTTTGTTTTTCTAAATATGTGGAACAATTTACTCTAGAAAAGAGAAATTACTTTGAAATGAATCTAATCTAGGAACCTTTGAAAGTAAACTACTCTAACAATGTAAGATTTACCTAGCATATCAAGGAAAAAGCAACATGTATTTACAATATCCAAGAGCAAATTGTGATTTTCTAATTACTATGAAATAAAAGCATGAAGGAACCTAGAATAAAGAGATGCGCGACCTTCCACTATCCTCAGAAATTCTTGTATGGCAACCTCTTATCCTCTTGCAACAATGGGGTGATCCTCTTGGTAACAATAAGAAAGAGATGCAAAAAGAAGCTTTTGGATGCTCGAATGAGAGCTCAATTGTGAGCTTGTGAGCACTGTGGCTTGTGATGTGAGTAGCATATCTATGCTAAATGAGATTTTAGTAAAGTTAGATGAGACATCAATAAAAAGAAAAAGGCTTAGATGTCTTGTGTGAGAATGTGGATGCTTGATTGAAGAGAAATAACTTGCAAGAACTATGTGCACAAATCAAATTACCTCCCTTTGTGCTTAACAGAGGGGGTATTTATAGGTTTGAAGAAGGCATGAGAGGTGGTGAGGATGAAGAGTTAACTCCCTTTGATTTATGACTTAACTTAGAAGACACAAGAATGATCTGGGCTAAAATTGGAGTGATATAACCAATATAGCTTATCACTCAAGAAGAAATGTAGAAAGAGAATGAATGGGTTGATAATTAAAGATAAAAATGAGCTAAATATGCATGGGTTGGTGCATGAAATAGTTAACTCTATCTTTAGGATAAAATTCCATGCAAACAGAAGCAAAAATAGGCAAAAATAGAGCTATTTCTAGTCAAAAACTCAAGTTTAATTGTGGCTAGAAAAGATGGCAGGGTCGCCACCTGGTTGCCCCTTTCACCAGTCAGGATCACCCAAGGGCGACCCATGGGCGACCCTCAAAGTAGGGATCTTGGGTGGAAATGCAGGATGGGAGATGAAAGAGGAGGAGAAATGAAAGTGATCTACCTCTGGAAACAGTCAAATAGGGGTCAAAAACCAAATCTCCACTTGCAAACGTAGGATTTCTTGGTGGAGATTTGGAAATAATAGGGGGATATTTTTATTGGTTGAATGAAACTTAAAATTGAAAGTTGGAGATGGCTTGGGAGGTCCTCTAGAGGGCTCCTAGGGGTGGGAATGGATGAAAAACACTAGGGAAAGGTGAAAACACAACAAATGGATGAATACAAGGCTTAGGTACAAAGTCACAAGCACAAGAAATGCAAATTGACAAGTGTCAAAAAGTGTTGAAAGTGAAGAAAGGGGTAGAAGGACAAAGGGAAAAAAAGAAAAGAAGAAACCACATGCTACCAAGAGAATTGCTGCTGAGAGGACATTATTCTACACTTACATGTACATGACAAGGATTGTGAGTCATCATCAGGGTCCTTGTGGAGGCTGTTCATGATTTTTGTTCTTATAGTGCCATAAGTTCTTCACCTATTATCAATGGTGGCTTGGTCAATTCGCAAGGCACTTTCTAGCACTTCCTCATAGGATTTGTAGGGTAATTTATGTACTTCCTCTTGAGTATCCCTATTAACTTGGGCATGCAAGAAAAGGTTAGATAATTTTGTTTGATCCATGTTCAGGCCACTTTTTGATGATATTGCACTTGTATCCATCAAGTAACGAAGTGTGCCACTAATTCATTTGTGTCTTTCTTCATAGTGAGAAATTTATGAATCCCTATTTTAATGAGTTTGTTCATGTCAAACACCATGACAAGCTCTCCTATAAGTTAGCAAATGGAATGGATTGAAGCCTCAGGTAGTCAATAGTACCAATCTAAGGCAATTCATTCGAGAATTTTTGGAAAAAATTTGCAACAACTCCATCCCAAGGAAGGATTTCTCTCACTACAATTGTGTAGGCTTTCACGTGTGAATTTGGATCTCCCTCACCCTAGAACTTTGGTAAGTCAAGGAGGGGTTGTGGTAGCATCAAATTTCATATGACATGGTTGAGAGGTTCCTTTAAGTTTTTGAGATACATTTCTAAGAATGTGCTTTGAGATTTTGGGGTCAAGAGCATTGACCCCATTGGTGGACTTTGACATCTAGGTGCAACGACATGATTTGGTTGACTATTTTCAATGGTTTGAGAGTTTTGCATTGTATTTTTTCCATTTGGGAAGGTCTCATTGCTTCCATTTCATGAGTAGAAGCTTAATTATGGTGGGTTTTGAGATGCCCCTACTCTTGTCCTATTTTATTATTGTCATGCATTTTCACTCTTTTGTCTTGAATGGGTTGTTTTTCCCATAGTGTCCTAATCCATTGGACTAGTGTAGCTATAAGATCAACAAGTGTAACACCTCTTGTTCTTTGTGTTCCTTTATTTCATGGATTTTCATTATTCGATCTACTTATTTATTCTCTTAAGGCATTTTCATATGATCCTTCGTGATATGCAAGAGCTCTTGAGCTTCTTTGGCCTCCTATGGATGTTTATCCAAGAATCTTACTACATCATCTAAATGTGTAGCTGTGTTACTTGTCGAAGGTTGATCTACTTGGTGGATTTTGGATCTCACTAGCACCTTGTGTGCTCTAGAATGTGTGGGTTGAATTATCGTTCCTTGCTCCCGTGTGAGATTGTTCAATCTGAGAGAATTGTGAAGTTCTCTTTTGTCAATTTAATAGTCAAAGTCTTGTAATCGAAACAATTACTAACTGGTGACATTGGGTTAGGTGGCATGTACCTGTCGAAAGATGGTGTTTCAAGTTCTCTAGAAGGAAGGTTTCCTATGTTTTCTTCAGATTCTATCATATTTGGGGATGCCATAGACACCACAAGATAAATTGAATGAATGAAGATGATGAAATTGAAAGAGAAGATGAATATAAAGATGATAATGGATGCAAAAATGTTGATGGAAGAATTTGAAAGTGGAAATGCAAACAACTTGTCTTCGAAGGATTTGTTGTTCACATTAGATTCGCCCAAATATGTACTCCTTGAAATGTGACACAAACGTAAAAGTAGATGAGTCAGCATTAACATACCACATGAACCCTATCCTTTCTATGGGTGACCTCCATATCACTCTCACTCTCATGGAAAAAGTGAGTTGAGTAGAGGCATAACCTAAGGCTGGTTCTATCCTCATGGGAGTAGAATGCCATAGAGATAAATTAGCCAGTCATGGGGCTTGATCTATGTCGATGTTTGTTGTTCTATGACCATGATGGTGGAGATAACCCCGTGACCCACAGGGTTACTAATTATCGATCTCCTATTTGGATTCCTAAGGTTCCAATGTCTAGTGAACAAACAGTTCTACTCATTGATGAGTCCAAAATGTTATAACCTTTCTTTATTAGCCTAAATGGCTTGTATTTCAATTGCTTCTTATATGACCCTAAGGGTGTGTTCTTGTTATTCTAGTGTATATTAAGTGTGTTGTGGTCTTGGATGTATTGACTCTATTTCCTCGAGGATAGCCCTAACCCACCTAACTCTAACTCTTGGGCACACTCATATGCTTGGATGAGAGAGAGTTGAGTATAGTTGACCCATAGTTGACTTTTTATTTAATCTTGATTTTGTGATGTAACCAAAGGTTTTCTATGACTTCACTATATGTTTGACCTTGTGATGGTATCAAGGAGTTATCAATTGTGTTTTCAAGTTAACCTTGTGATGAAATCAAGGGTTTTGTGCACTTTCTTTGTTTTGACTTTTCTCTTTTCTAATGTTTTTGGTTATTTTATGTATGCAAGCTAAATGTATGCAAAAAATGTTTTTGTTCTTTTTCAGTTTGATAAGATGATCTAGTTACTATGAATTAAAACATGAATGCAAACCTAGAATGACTTTTCTTAATGCAAGTCTAACTATGCTTTTGTTGTTTTTGAGATCAATTTTTGAATCTATTCAAAAAACAATTAATCTAGTGCAATAAGGGAATTTAACCTATGAAATAAAATAAAAACTAATCTAATGCAATGAAAGGAAACTATACTAACAGTGCATAAACTATCAAGATTAAAGTAATAAAGTATTAGTTTCCTCAAGAGCATATTGATTAGCTAATTAATGTGAAAGTTTTAATAGAACCTATTGTGAATCTAGCACATGAGCTTTGTACTATCCTAAAAAATCCTTGTATTTGGAAACCTCTTTCTCCTATGTAGTAGTGAGGTCTTCATCTTGGTATTAGGGAAGAAGAGAGTAATTGATTTGAAATGGCTTGAGCTTCAAGAAAGATAAAAATGAAATTGAGAGTGCTTGCAGGGGCTATAAATGTTATGAGAGCACTATGTGAGCACAATGGTTGTGGCTTGAGAGCATAACAATGCTCTTGAATCTTTTGAAAGCTTGGAAAACTATCTTAGGCATGAAACAAAGGCACATAAGTTTTGCAATGAGCATCAAAATGCTAATGGAGAGAAAAATCAAAGCTTTTCAAATGGCTGCAATAATGAATTTGCCTCCCCTATTGCATAAAATAGGGGTATTTATAGGTTGGGAGAGCTCATAAGAGGTGGGATTGATTGAGAATTTAACTCCTTTTGATTGAAGAGTTAACATGCTTGATTGATAAGAGAACTCAATTGATTAGATAGTGAACTAAGCTTGATAGCTTACCACTCATGGACGAAGGAGAGTTAGCATGAGAAGAAGGTGAGATAAGAATAGATCAATGGGAGCTAATTATGGATGATTGGAAGTGAAGAATGAGCTAAGAATAGGCTAGGCTCAGTTAGGGTTGAATTTAGGCCTGAACTAAAAAGGAATTCACATTAAAAAATGACTGGGTCATCTCTTTTGACAGGGATGGTCACCCTTAGGGATAAGGAGTTGCCCTAAGGGGATCCAAAAGTGATCGAGGGTGACCCACAAGGACAGGGTCCTGCATGTGGGTTTGAGGGCTAGAAATGGTTAGAAGGGGCTAAGGATAACATCATAATATAAAGATTGAGTGAAAGAGAGAAAGTGGGTCACCCCTTGTAGTAGGGCAGGTCACCCTTGGGGATCAGGGATCACCCTAAGGGGGACCATGGGTTGCCCAGGGGGATCAAGAAATAATAGGATGTGGCCTAGAAAGGAAGAAATGAATGACAAAAATGATGGGGGGGAATGATCTAGGAGGCCAACTGGAGGCTTTTAAAATGTTGAAATGTATGAAAGGAGTTTAGGGAAAGTGTATTTCCCATCTTGCGACACTAGGGGTTAAATTGACAAAGTTAGAAAGCAACAAAAATGACTTGTTGACAAGGGATGAAGGATGAAGAAATAGGACCTAGGAGGGTTAACTAGGAGACTTAGGGAAATACAAACAAGATGAAGAACTTTGATCCACTTGTCACCAAGAAGAATATTGTTGAGAAAGTATAATTACATGCTTACATGTACATGTTTAAGATTACAGCTCATCATCATATCATTGTATAGGTCCATGCACATTTTTAGTGCTTACAGTGACAAACTCAGTGTACTACATGATTGCTTGGTATGTCTTCATTCATTGTTCAAATTGTTAATTTGTATCTAAGGTTTTGACATAAGGAGAAGTTCCTTACTTAGCAAGCTCCAAAAGGTGTTCATCAACATCACCTAGTTTTTAGACACAAACAAACACAATCTAGACATTAAAAGGCACGCAAATCATTTTCAATGTTAAGGATCAAATATGTGGATTAGGTGTAAAGATTAATTTTAAAGGCACAAAAGAGGACCAAAGCGGAGAATAGATTATCTTCCAATATACCAGTGAGTAATTATTTCATATTTAATCAAAATGCACAAATTTGGAACACAAAGTGTAGTCTTCAATAAAGAACTTTATTATTGTTTCTAGAACTAACTCGATTATTTTTTAATCATTTCTAAAAAACATATTTAATTATGTGGAGAGGTATTCTAAGTGACATCAAGGAGTCTCATATTGTGATGTTGTAAATGTAAACAAAAACCTCTAATTTAAATTTGACAACCCTTTACATGTCAAATAATTAACATTTTTTATATATTCTTGAGTAAATAACATAACTTTATTATTGCTATCTTAATTATACAATCTATCTAATCTTAAAGTGCTCATTGATTATTGATTATTTACTTCATTTAAACAGTGTTTTATTTCCTTTCACCCTTTAATCAAACTTGTAATTATTATTAAGCATCACATGTGTCCAAACAAACATTTGAAAAGTGATTCATTTCATTTGTACTCTAATGTTGTGTTAATATAAGGACAATGAAGGCATGGGAGCTCGTGAGCGGTGGGGTGGTCAAATGAAAGCATGACAAGAAATCAAGCCCGTGACTCAATCACCATGATAGGAATACAGGAGAATTTCCTAATTCACATATCAAATGAGCTTCTCAACCATGGGTGGAATAAGTGAGACTCGATGGTGCCGTAGACGTCAACCAATACATATCTGTGTTCTTTGACAACGACGAAGGAAGAGTAGAACCTCATTATGTCGATCAAACATGTACTGTGGATAACAATAATGTCAGTATAATGTTGCACTTTCCTCATAGGATGAAAAAATTTAGTCATTCTTTGAATATATCTCTTTGTTTTAGATCCATTTCTCTTTTGTACGGCTTTTAGGGTTTGAAAAGCCAGTCTTTGTTTAATGGCGCCATGGTTCTGGACTTAAATCCACCAAGCTCCTCCTGTAGCATATCTACTGAAGGACCCAGAACAATAATTATATCCGAGAGAAAGGGAAACATTTGTGGATATTTTCAACCCACTAGTATTTTATCCATCCATTGTAAAATTTGTGGCAAACATTCAACTCAATTATATATTCAAACCAACTATCATATAAACAATAATTAAATTGTCTCTAGTTGCAGCATTCTATAATTTTGCATATGATGTTACAGAGATGGGAAAGTGCACAATGATAAAAATTAGAAGTAATATTATATGTATTACCAAAAGACGCCATATTCTAGCTTTTACAGATTTACAAGCAGGTGAAGACTTAAAGAAGACTAGAGTGGCCATCTTATCTAACATCATTGGAGAACATTCCCAGCTGGTAACCTCTTATCTGTACTGAATTGGAATCTAAGTATGTATGTATATCCATATACGGTCATATGGATCTTCCTTTTACTTTTTATTGGTATTAAATACCTACCACATATGTATTGACAAGAAGAATGGATGGAGGTGTTTGACAAGACTCCTGCTTGACAAGGTGGGCAACATAACATACGGAGGGCTCAAAGGAACATAATAAGACTAAGGATTGGATAATGTCAATTCTCTCCCATGGAGGGACATTTTGGAAGGAATAATTTGTATGTACCAGATTGGTCCTATGTGGGAAGCTTTTTCATAATGCCATCTCCATGTTATATTGATTCCTTGCCTGTGAACAAAGGTACCCATTCTCGTCTCTTCAATCTAATCTTTGTACGAATGTGGACTGCATGGGTTGTGGGGTATCCAAGTTCTCGTGTACTGTTTAACAAAAGGAATTGTGGGGTAGGGACTTCGGGGTTTTAGGTTGATATTACCTGGCTCTTCTTGTTAAATTAGGGGTGAATTTTTTGAGTTTTGTCTCCATTTAGGGGTATTTTAAAGTATTTTTGTGAGGCATATCTTTAGGTGTATCGACTTGAGGGGATTAGGATTTGATGGGGTGTTCCCTTGTCAAATAACTAATAGTTTATTTAAATTAAAAGTAGTTCAGACTATCAATCTAATGAGTACATGATATATTGTGTATTCAAATATAAATGTGATACTAACATGTGTGGAGTAATGTTTGTTGAGAAAATAGAAGAATAAGAAGAAGATTGGCAACTTAAGGAGTAATTTTTTAAAGTATTTTTCTGAGGCATATTTTTAGGGGTATTTGATTTGAGGGGATAGGATTTGATGGGGTGTTCCCTTGTCAAATAACTAATAGTTTATTTAAATTAAAAGTAGTTCAGACTATCAATCTAATGAGTACATGATATATTGCGTACTCAAATATATATGTGATACTAACATGTGTGGAGTAATGTTTGTTGAGAAATAGAAGCATAAGAAGAAGATTGGCAACTTAAGGAGTAATTTTTTAAAGTATTTTTGAGGCATATCTTTAGGGGTATTTGATTTGAGGGGATAGGATTTGATGGGGTGTTCCCTTGTCAAATAACTAATAGTTCATTGAAATAAAAAGTAGTTCAGACTATCAATCTAATGAGTACATGATATATTGCGTTACTCAAAAATATATGTGATACTAACATGCGTGGAGGAATGTTTGTTGAGAAAATAAAAGTGTAAGAAGAAGGTTGGCACCTTAAGGAGTAAGGTTTTTAAGTATTTTTGTGAGGCATATCTTTAGGGGTATCTGATTTGAGGGGATAGGATTTGATGGGGTGTTCCCTTGTCAAATAACTAATAGTTTGTTGAAATAAAAAGTAGTTCAGACTATCAATCTAATGAGTACATGATGTATTGCGTACTCAAATATATAAGTGATACTAACATGCGTGGAGTAATTTTTGTTTAGAAAATAGAAGCATAATAAAGGAGGTTGGTAGCTTAAGAAGTATGGTAAACATCTAAAATTTCTCCTTCATAAAATTAAATTTGTTAAGCATAAATAAGATGAAAAATAAATGATACTTAATTTAATTGATAGCTTTTAGTTAAAAGAGGTTAAATTTATTTGCAGTATATCATAATCATGCGACAATTTATAAGGGTATTATAACACAAGATTTTTTGCCCAAGTAGGTATAGTATAAAGGGTTTTATGGTTTTTAACTTTCAATTATAGTCTTCTATATTTGTGATTTTTGAAGTAAAGGTGGTCTCTTTTAAGTTAGAGAAGAATTTCAATGTCTTTATTGATTATTTCTTTATCTCACTTTCAAATTATAAACTAAATTTAGAGGTGAACTTATGCATAATCCACTACTATGTCCTCAAATTCTTACCTGCATATAGCTTTTTAATTTTTATGGACGCTATCTACTATTAATGTCATGGTTGTTGTAATTGTCACTAATCTATTAATTGTGATTTTTTATTTTTTTATATTTTAAAAAGTTTGTCAAAGAAATATAAGATCTAAATTACATCTTAATTATCTTATCTCTATATTACTATAGCAACAATATATTATTATTTTTTCCTTATTGCTATTTTAAATATAAATCAATATATTAAAAGTTATATTTAAGAATTTTAACATCTTCGACAATTTTATTTGATAAAAATTGATAAAAGAAGAAAATAATTAAGTAGAATGGCTTTACCATGTTATTGTCTAAATTGAATCATTAATCAACCATGGAGAAAAATTCATTTGATTAATGACCCAATTATTATAGATTATTTCATGGCAATATTTGTATTTAGAATAAATTCCATAATTATGATTTTAAATAGAAAGAACTATATCACATTGTTCCACTATGTTTATTAATTTGGCTCATATTAAATTCGACTTCAATTAGCAGAGCATAGTATGCTTGAGACTTGAATGTAGTATGAAGAAGAAAATCAAAAAGTATGTGTGAAACCTAATCCGTTATTAACCATCCACCACCAACCACTCAAGAGATTATAAATCTAGAAGGAATCTCATTATTATTAGGTTTTAGTTGTAAATTGATCACTAGTCACATGATGAACTGGAATTGAAATTGTAGCATATTTCAAACCTAATTTACTGACAATTTTGTGAAACATTAAGATGTCAAATATTAGATCCAAAAAAAATTAAAAATATATATATTATAAATATTTTGTAATAATATTTATGTTTAGGTTAAATAATTTTAATAATTTTAGTGATTAATTATAAGATCAAATAGTTACATTCAAGGGATTAGAGGCAATCTAATTAATAGAAAAATGAAAAAGAGTAACTTGGTATGGTAGGTAGAGAGGGAATAGAGGTAGAGCCCTCCTTAAAAGGGGCAAATCAAATTAAACTTTGATGAAGTTTTTCGAGGCAATCCTAGTTTGGTAGGAGGAGGATTGGTGCTTTAGAATGTAGATGCAAAGCTCCTTTCTAGTAGCTCTCTTCTTTGGGATAACAATGAACAATGAAGCTAAGTGGGAAGCTCTTATAGTTGGTATGGTGACAACAACTTCTCTAAAGTTTCAAATGCTTATAGTAGAAGGTAATTCTCAAATAGTAATAAACATAACTAACACTAGTAAGAGTCCAGATTGGAAGTTAAATATGTATGTGAAAGATTAGAAAAATGTTATATTTCTTAAATGTGTATAGTTTAAATTGAAACCAAAAGAAGGAATTTAAATGTGTATTAAAAAGCCCATTCTAACCTATTTCAATGCACTCTAAGTTGAGACTAGCAAATTGATGACACTTGAGACTTGGAAACATAAAATAAAAAAGAGGTACAAGATATTTGAAATCAAGGCTAATTGACTAGGAATTGTGAAAAAATAGTTAAGATGAATTTCTAGAGGATTGTAATAGCTAGAAATGGGATGAGGGTAGCCCAAGGGTGTGTGCAAGAAGTTGTGTCCACTTATTGGCCAAAAAGTGGAAGTGTTTTCCCTGATTTTCAAAATTTGTCACATTTGACCTAAAAATTTGAAGCACTTAAAGATGGAATCTTGGAAAAAGTCACTAAATATGAAATGTAGTACTCGGAGTCTAGTTTCCAAATATGTAATTTTTTTCAATACCTAGATGATAGAAATTGATTTTGAATAGGTGTTTCTAAAAACCACTATTTAAAAGTCACTTTTTTTTTACTATACCATGTACATGTACGTCATCCATATTTTGACCTAAATAATCATATTTTTCAAAATCCTTTTGGGAAAAGATTTGTAACTCACTGAAGCACGTTTTCCATATGTTTTTGTAATTTTTTATTGAATATTTTTTTTATTAATTTTTTATTGGCCATTTTTGGTCTTTTAAAAAATCATCGTGTATGTCACGCATAAGATGACCTAAACTTAACATTTTTTGAATTTTTTTTTTAAATTGAAAAGAATTGTCTAAAATACGTTTTCCTACAATTTTTTTTACAAAAAAATATTTTAATAAAAAGTTATTAAAATACTAAAAAACCATGATAATTCAAGTTTATGGACCTATTTCATCAGAAATTGATTAAAAAATAGAAAAGTTAATCCAATTGTAAAAACAATTATATATTTGGAATCTACACTGTCTCATCTATAATGGGTTTTGATTTCATCAAAATATTCTACAAAATAGACCTTCAGATATATGCCCAAAGTCACTATTTTGTTGTGACATTGATAGGACCTTCAAGTTGCAGGTCAAACCAGGTCCAGAGGTCAGGTTTGGGTCCCCAAAGCATTTCCCAAACCAGGTTACAAAGCAAAACTTGAGCTTAAAATTCAAATTTTAAATAACGGGATCCCGTTTCATAAAAGGTAATATTTTAACCTTTATGAAACAGGATCCCATTTTAAAACGGGATCCCGTTTCATAAAAGGTTAATATTTTAACCTTTATGAAATAGGATCCCATTTTGAAACGAGATCCCATTTCATAAAAGTTTAATATTTTAACCTTTATGGAAGAGGATCCTATTTTGAAACGGGATCCCATTTCATAAAGGTTAAAATATTAACCTTTTATGAAACTCAAAACGGGATCCCGTTTCTAGAAAACGAGATCCCACTTTTGGCTCAGGATCCTGAAGTAAAATGGGATCCTGTTTCATAAAAAGTGGGATCCCATTTTGGTTAACCCGATTTTGGATTTTTTTCTAACTCTGAAACTTCCACCTTAAGTGGACACAACTTCTTGCATTTACCCCCAAAGACGTACCAAACTAAATTTCATTAGATTCTAAGGCAAGGACTTGGCCATTTGGAAACCCTGCACCCAACTCAAAGAAAACATTCTTGGGTGGTTGTGATATCCTCTATGTTAGAATGATCCAAATTTTTTAGGGAAGGTTCAAGAAAATCTACTGATCACTTCTCTACATGGACACCTTTCAAAGAAACATGTAGAGAATAGAGTTAAATGACAAAATATGTCCAAACCAATCCAAAATACAAGAGAGAAAAATATAAAATGAGAGATACACTTCAAACAAAGACTCATTCACACCAAATCTAGGTTACAGTACAAGTTACTAAAAGATTTCCATTTCAATTTGAGGTGATTTTGTGCCAACAACATGGCCATTTGGAAACCTTATGCCTAGCCTGAAGGAGATGTCCTACCCCTATGCCCAACTTCAAGGATAAATCCTCTCCTAGCACAAAGCTCTTAGGAGATGTCTTAGGAGTGGCCAAGTTTAGTATGTTAGGATGATTTAAACATTTTCTAAGAACTTCACCTTGTCATTTCAAACACACTTTCATCTTGGCATTTTTCAACTTTCCTTATGGATTCTTTTGTAGTTGACCTACAAACACCAATTTCAAGAAGAAAATTTTGCAAAACATAATGGTTAATAGGGACTCTACCTTGCTTAGTCACTTTGTGGGCTTTTAAGAATAATTATACCTATCGCATGGAAATGGTAAAATATTAAAGTCATGCTTATGCTAAGAAATTAAAATAATTACAAACAAGAAAACTCTAGTGGTAAATGGAAAATAGGAATAAGGAAAAAGGACTCACAAAGGAAAGGTTACGAGAGAGAGAAAACCAACCAAATCGAAACATAACTCAGAAAAGATGGCATGGTTGGAAAGGTAACTAAAGTGAGAAGAGGGAAACACAAGGTTAGGTAAAAATAGCATGATTTGGGAGAAAATTTGTGAAAAAATCTAAGACTAGGTTTGTTAAGGTTTGAAGGGAGGGTGAGGGAGAGGGAGATAGAAAAGGAAGACAAGATGGCAAGAAAAGAAAACCAGTTTGATATGGGGATGAAAAGGACTATAATGGGAGAGAGAAATATTATTTTGAAATATGGGTGTTGGAACTAGAAAGGAAACCAACCAAGGAGAGAGAAAGGATCTAAAGAGGTAATGGGAAGGATGAGAGATAGAAAATAAAGAGGAAATAGAAATGAGGATTAAGGAAAATGAATGAAAAGTGGTAAGGGGAGATGGTAAGAAAGGAAGGAATAGTGTTGAATACTCTTCCTACGCTAATGTTTGAGAGGCGGTATGTGAAAAAATAATTAATATTATAGTTACAAGAAAGAATACACAATAAAATCATACCATAACACATAGGTTTACATGGGGAAATGCTTTTGGGAAGAAACCAAACACTCTAAAGCACAAACCAATTATATTATCAGTAACAAAGGTTACAATACAATATCAAGGAAATGTTGTTACAAGAGCATCACAAACATGTAAAACTAGAGAAATTCTGACATCATCACAATACTTGCAACTCAACCATACAACTTATTCAATACTCCATCCTCGAGCACCAATAAATAGACAAATATAAAACCTTAAACTAAAAGTGGTTTTCTAATACCATGAACCAAAATAATGACCCAAAAGTGGCACCGTATTTGGTCCTAATTCCAATGCCAAAGTTGGTCATGGTCTCCTCTACTAAAAATAGATGATGCTCTTACAATTTTCATAACCTAGCATAATGACTCCTTAATTTGGGTGATCCATTTTGGTATTGTAGACACCTAAAATTGACCTTGTCCTTACAACATCACCTACACACTCACCTTGCAACACCTTATGTATCCTAGGAACTTTTCATTCCCCTTTCATTAGCCAATTAGTTAAATAAATTATCTTTATTTATTTAACTAATGTGGCTAAAAGGAAGCTGTTGGAAATAATGTAGATAACTGAGAGGGGGGGTGAATCAGTTATCTTATAACTTTTCTTATATTATCATTTAGTATTATATCAAAACAATGCAATCATAAGAACTGAAAAGGAATTAACACATAACACAAAGATTTTTATGTGGAAACCTTGCTAAGGGAAAAACCACGGGGTGACTAACCCAAGATTGTATTCTCTATTAAAAGAATAAGAAGAACAAAATTGCACTTGCCAATTGGGGCTCACTGCCTGAGAACACTACTCACAAGAGGCCCACTGCCTACAAGAGACTCACTGTCTACAAATTCTTATAGATGATACCAAGGTGTTTGAACTAAAGAACAACATCTATATATGCAAGAAGTTAGTTTCAGTTAGGCGCAGTATACTGATATGGCACATTTCATTCTTCCTCTGCTCAATATCACTCTTTAGTCATATTCTGAGTTCAGATCTTTGTTTTCTCACTTCTTCCATTCAACATCTACATGCACAATAATCATTCAAAATCTTGAGACCATCGAGTATATATATCCGCATTAAGGTTTTCAACTAACTTCATAGTCGGCAATAAGAACACTTGAGATATTTGCAAGTTTCTATTATGTCAGCTGAATCCTTTCTTGGTTGATGATGCACATCAAAACTTAGACATGAAATTCATTAATCATGTCGGCCAATAATGTATAATGCCACAAATTGCTTGATCAACACCTTTTATATATTCGGATTGAAGTCTGGTACTTTGTCAGTCAGTTCTTCCTCTGTCTTCTTTGTTTGACTGGAACCCAATACTCAGAAGCTCATATCTTTTTCATGCTTTATCACCGGAGGCCAAATCTCTGGAATACAATAGTCATGATACCCTTCTTGATTTTCCCAAGTCTGTAACTTACTGAGTTACACCATCTGACAGATCTAGATCTGATTGTCGGACCATGTTGCATACTCTATTCTTGTCCACCAGACCAAAACAATCTTCACTCTGACTTCCAGTATAGACATATTATGTACTGCGGATGTGTAGAATAGACTTTATTACCATCAATGACAACACTTATGAAGCCACACAGTGTCTCTTGCCAACAATCTCCCCCTTTGGAATTAATGGCAACACTTAGTGAAAAATGGCTAAGTGTCGTAATGACTCCCCCTTTGCTTGTGCTATGTTTCTTTGCACTATTTTACCAGAGCTCCCCCTTTGTTGGATTCCTCATTTTTCACTGCTCTTCACTCCCCCTTTGACATCAATGGCAAAGGGTGGAATCTGTATACCAAAATTATGCAAAAATTATCATATACATGGCTGCATATGTATAAACAAATCATACGTTATACTTAGATATACTTAAATATATCCGCAAAGGTTATCTTCAATTGTATAATTTTTGTGGCCCAACTCCTCTTCATTCTATCCAAAATGGAGATGTGTCCACTTAATAAAAATGCATATGCTTTTGCCCTCTTTAAATTTGTTGGATTACTGGTCCGGGCTGTACTTTGAGCATTTGTTAAAGCATCATGCAATACTTCTAACTTAGGGAGGATTGTTCCCCTAAGTTCACCCATTCTATCCATTATATTCCTCTTCTCCTTAACTAGTTTCTTTATCTCATTTATGATAACTGCCCAACATTCTTGGTTTACCAGGGAGATGGTAAGAGGATCAAAATTCTGGGATAGGTTTAACACTTTTCTTCTTGTTCTTTCAGCTTCTTTTCAATGTCCACTGAAACTTTAGGCCAAGATAAAGAAAATTTATATATATCTCCTCCATCCTTAAGGGCATTTTCAATTCTCTTTATTCTAATGTCTAAGGTTCTTCTGTCATTGTTAATTAGTCCTTGTACCTCACTGAATCTTTTTTCAGAGAACTCTTTTTGGACCTTAGTTTCTATCGATTTTTCAAGAGATTCAAAGTGAGAATTGACAAAATTAACCAAGTTTTTCAAGTTACCTGATGGAGAGGTGGATGCATCCTTTTGATATGTAGGCATGATCTTCTCTAGTACACTGGATGCAATATTCAACAGTTCATTGTCATCCATGTGTGATTTTAGAAGTTTCTCTTTTACTTTGGCCTGAGCAAAAGATGCTACTTTTATTATTTGAACCGGAGAGAGAGAGTCAAAATTTAATGGCCCTTGAATCAACTCAGGTTCATCCAGCTCCATCATTTCTTTGTCAAGGAAATTTTGTACTATCTCTGTAGTGTCTCTTGCTGGTGATTCAAACTTCTTTCCTTTAGAGATATCAAGACTGATTAGTTTGGGTAAGTCATCACCAACCTTATCTGCTTGTTCTTCTTCTTTTGTCTTACCCTCTTTCTCTTGATTCTCCTTCTCTTCTTTTCTTCCTTCCCCTTCTTCTTTAGTGCTCAGAAGATTTGTCTTGACAACTGTGGGATCCAGAGGAGTAACATTACCAGAGTTTACTATTTTGTGAACTTCCTCTTCCAGAACAGAGGAGTCTAAGTCTTCAGATTTTTCTTCATCTATTTTCTTTAATCCTTTGACATCCTTGTCAGAGAATTCTTCATTGATTACTTTTAATCCTTCAACATCCATGGTAGAAGGCTCTTCATTTGTTTCCTCTACAATAGGAAGATTAAATCTCTTTAAGGCTTTGCGGAGAATTTCTTTTGTTTCATCAGTTATTTGATCAGTTTCTCCAATCATGAGTTTATTCATCCAGGACTTGCTCCAGAAATCATCTTTACAATCCTTGAACACCATGTCCATTTATTTTGGATTCATAGAGTGACATAGCTGTATCACTATTTGCTCCAGGATCTCCAAGTCTTTTGCCTTTGCATTCTCTTGTCTTTGCTCCAATACTTCTTCTAGGCTCTTTGGAATTAATGAAATTATTTCAATGAATGCTTTGTTATAGATATTCAAATACCTGGCAGTTGCCTCCTCCAGTATTCTCTTTTCTGCATCATTGTATTCATCATAAAATTCTATTACTGGCTACAGGTTTCCATCCATAGTGACTGCCTTAATGATGTCTTCAATTGAAAGAGTGGGTTTCTCAACAAAGTCCTCTGTCTTCTCTTCCTCATTTCTGCTATCAGAGGACTTCCTGAACGTTCTTTTCTTTTTCAATTTCCTAATTTCCTCATCTGATTCTATTTCTTCATCATCCTTTTGGCTCGTATATGTCCTTGTGGCTTTGGTCTTCATGCTCTTTTCTCCTTCCCGGATGACTTGACTTCTGATTTTGTAGTCTTTGACCTTTTAGAAGTGACATGAACAGAACTCTTGGAAGATCTAATCTAGGATGAGGGTTGCACCGAAATGCTTTCTTTCTTTGCTTCTTGTCTTTCTTTTTTTTCCTTCTCCATTTTCTCTCTATTGGCATCTACTGCCTCCTTTGATATGCCAAATCTTTTGGCAAGTTCTTCAACTTCCTTTCTTACTTTTCTCTTTATCTCAGACTACCTTAATTCAACATGTATTTTATGCTTAGTCTTCAAAAGTGCCAAACCTTTCTGCTTCAATGTCCTTAGGTTGGCTCAGTAGGTGTTGAATATGTACCTCTAAAATGTTTTCATCAAGCTCATATCCCATAGGCATTATCCACATAGTTCTTGGCTCAACTGCCTCCATTAGGCATTGGTTATTGTCAACCATGAAGAAAACTGTGTCTTTGTATTTATCAACTATTGATTGTAGTATTCTCTCTCTAGCATGCATTATGCTTTGGAAATTCTTGAAGTAACCCTAGAGGGCTGAGTTTTGGACTTGAGCATCACCAAGTCTATACATGTAATCTCTGATTTGAATTGCAACGGGTTTATCATTTTGCCAGACCAAACCCTTTGATCCAGGCAGCTCATTCATATAGTAGAAAAATAGACAGTATTAGACTACCATATTTGAAGGCATTTTTCTTATCTTTCTTGATCTTCTGCAAGTTTTCCATCAATTGATTCAGTAGAAACTCACATAGATCATAATCTGCATCTTCCTTCAACATTTGATATGCAGCATAGATTGTTGTACCAGACACAAAATTCTCCCTGCTTGAGTGGTAGATTTTGTAGCCAATTATCATTGAAGGAAACGTGACATCTAGATTCGTGATGTTATCTATAGTCATTGTTCTTTTGTCAAATTTTGATCTAGTGGCTTCAATTACCATTTGGTTCTTCACATATTTAAGTGTGGGTAACCCACCAGATGAATGCAATCCGGTCATAGCCCTGATGGCATCTTTAGTTATCTTGAATGGCCCCATTAGCCACATAAAATTATCATGCATCCTACTTAGAACATACCGGACCCAATCGTCTTCTGCAAATGATGGAAAATGTATGCAATGTTCGAAGTGTTTCTCCCTTAGGGTCTAGAATTCAGGTCTGAGTTTAAAATTCTCATCTATTAACTATTTTTGATAAATGTCGATCAATTTTGAGTCTCCAAAATTTTTTATGTTTGCATGGATATAAACCCTAATATCTTCTACATGCAAGACACCGTGTGGAATACTAGAAAATTCACCTAAGGGATCAACTTCTAGTGACTTGGAAGGGTGTTTCTTGAATTTTGGTCTCGGCCTTTCAGAGATATTAACAACCATTGGACTAGCTATTCTAGCAAAGAAATCTGGAGAGAATTTGTAGAAGGGAAGTACCTTTTCACGCCTTAGGGTTTGAAGCAGATGACAGAGCAATTTTCTATCTAAATTCGATCTTCATCTTGAACTTGAGTAAATTGTAGGATCTTCTTCTTAGGGCTCTTCTTTTCTTCTTCGTGAGTGCAAATGTGTAGATAATGAGTGAAAGAACCCTTTTATCTTTGCATAAAACCTAATTCCCTTTTGTAATAAATGCACAAGCCTTTAAGTTATCCAGTTACCCTACTTCTCAAGTGAGCTTTTCTTGAATCATCTTGCGGATCTTCAAACTAGTACCTTAGTGAGTTAGTAGCACCCAGGTGCCCTGAAGGCTTTCCTTTGAATTCGTAGATCAGAGTATTGTATTTCTAGATTATACCAGATCAATTTGTATTGTTCTATTAATAATGGTTGGTTTCTGGAACTGGATCAACTCAAGTGGTCATAAACCTTGTCAAACTTCATGCAGACCTCTCACATTCTAACTAAAGGTTCTTTGGGGAATTTTATAGGAACCCTTTAATCCACAATACCAGATGTTTACTCAATGTGTTGAATTCGGGCACTTACCAACTGGTTGGGGGAAAATGTTTTTCTCTGTAGCTCCCCCTAATCTAGAGCTCACCTTTTAGTTTCTGGAAGGATTATCAGCACCAAATTCTGGTGCAGATCCATTCCCAATATTCATTGTACTCTTCTTTACCCAAATCTTTGGATGCAATCTGATCAAAACACTGATGGCATCTTTAGTTATCTTGAATGGCCTCATTAGCCACATAAAATTATCATGCATCCTACTTAGAACATACTGAACCCAATCGTCTTTTGCAAATGATGGAAAATGTATGCAATGTTCGAAGTGTTTCTCCCTTAGGGTCTAGAATTCAGGCTTGAGTTTAAAATTCTCATCTATTAACTATTTTTGATAAACGTCGATCAATTTTGAGTCTCCAAAATCTTCGATGTTTGCATGGATATAAACCCTAATATCTTCTACATGCAAGACACCATGTGGAATACTAGAAAATGCACCCAAGGGATCAACTTCTAGTGACTTGTAAGGGTGTTTCTTGAATTTTGGTCTCAGCCTTTCAGAGATATTAACAACCATTGGAGTATCCATTCTAGCAAAGAAATCTGGAGAGAATTTGTAGAAGGGAAATACCATTTCACGTCTTAGGGTTTGAAGCAGATGATGGAGCAATTTTCTGTCTAAATTTGATCTTTAGCTTGAACTTGAGTAAATTGTAGGATCTTCTTCTCAGAGCTCTTCTTTTCTTCTTTGTGAGTGTAAATGTGTAGATAATGAGTGAAAGAACCCTTTTATCTTTGTATAAAACCTAATTCCCTTTTGTAATAAATGCACAAGCCGTTAAGTCATCCGGTTACCCTGCTTCTCAAGTGAGCTTTTCTTGAATCATCTTGCAGATCTTCAAACTAGTACCTTAGTGAGTTGGTAGCACCCAGGTGCCTTGAAGACTTTCCTCTAAATTTGTAGATCAGATTATTGTATTTCTAGATCATACTGGATCAATTTGTATTGTTCTGTTAATACTGGTTGGTTGCTGGAACCAGATCAACTCAAGTGGTCATAAACCTTGTGAAACTTCAGGCGGACCTCTCACATTCTAACTGAAGGTTCTTTGTGGAATTTTATAGGAACCCTTTAATCCGTAATACCAGATGTTTACTCAATGTGCCAAATTCATGCACTTACCGACTGGCTGGGGGAAAATGATTTTCTCTGTAGCTCCCCCTGAGCCAGAGCTCACCTTTTAGTTTCTGGCAGGATTATCAGCACTGGATTTCGGTGCAGATCCATCCCTAATATTCATTGTACTCTTCTTTACCCAAATCTTTCTCATCTCCTTTTGAACTTCATCTGCATTTACTTTACCTTTTCCTTTATCTAGTTTCTGATTAAGTTTTATCGAACCCCTTTCATCACGATTTTTGCTTCTACAGAATCTGGCTATATGACCAAATTTATTGCAGTTGTAACATACAACATTTCTTTGCTTATTTGGTTGATATCCTTTTGATTTGCACTAATTAGCCATATGCCCCATTCTATTGCATGTAAAGCATCTACCATTGAAAGAATTGTCCATTTGCATATTTCTGCATTCATAAGATTTGTGACCATACCTTTTGCAACTAAAACATTGACTGGAGAAGGATGAATTGTTCTGATTCATTATGTTCCTGCACTGAGTTGCTTTATGACTAAATTTGTTGCAATTGAAGCAGTTTCCATTGAAAGATGGATATCTTTGGGCATTTGGTTCCCTTACCGGAGGTCTTCTAGGCCTATTTCCTTGACTTCTTGATCCAAAGTTTCTTTGACTAGATCCAGAGATTTCACCTTTCTCATATCCCAAGCCATGCTTATCATCTACCCTCTTTTGAATTTCAAGAAGAACTTCAAGTTGTGTTGAGCTTATCCTGAATTTTTCTTTGTATTCATTTGTAGATTGAAGATCTTGTTTAAGAGTGTCTATCTGGCTCTCAAGTTGTTCTTCATTATCTCTGGCTTCTTCAAGATCAAATTCAAGATGTCTGATTATTCTGTCCATTTTGTGGCAGTCCTCTATTTTCTCCTTGAGGGATTGTTTTAGGTTATCTTCAGTCTTTCTCTTCTCTTCAATTTCTTGGGTAAATTTCATAACCCATTATTCCATTTCATGTCCTATCATAATGAGTTCTTTTGACAGCTTCTCACATAGCTTCATTTTCTCATTCAAATCCTCATCAGTATTATTGGCTTCATTCTGATTTACTAATTTCTGGAGTAGTTCCTTTCTCTTTTTCATAGAATTACTAAGTTTTTATTTCAGCTCATTGATGAAATCATCATCTTCTTTGAGTCACTCTCTCAAATTATTGACCTTAGAGTGGGATTGTTCAAGATCATCTAGGGAAGACTAAAGTTGCTCTTTCATACTATATGCATCCATTGAGATTCCCAGATCTTGCTCACGCTATTAGGCTTGTTCAGAGGAACTTATCTCTAATACCAATTGTTGGAAACAATGCAAATAACTGAGAGGGGGGTGAATCAATTATCTTATAACTTTTCTTATTTTTTCTTTCTTTTCTTATCTTATCATTTAGTGTTATATCAAAACAATGCAATCACAATAACTAAAAAGGAATTAACCCATAACACAAGGATTTTTATGTGGAAACCCTACTAAGGGAAAAACCACGGGGTGACTAACCCAAGATTGTATTCTTTGTTAAAATAATAAGAAGAACAAAACGACACTTGCCAATTGGGGCTCACTGCCCAAGCACACTGCTCACAAGAGGCCCACTGCCTACAAGAGACTCACTGTCTACAAATGCTTACAGATGATACCAATGTGTTTGAACTGAAGAACAACATCTATATATGCAAGAAGTTAGTTCTGGTTAGGTGCAGTATACTGATCTGGCACATTTCATTCTTCCTCTGCTCAATATCACTCTTCAGTCATATTCTGAGTTTAGATCTTTTTTTTTGCACTTCTTCCAATAGTTTCTTCAACATCTACATGCACAATAATCATTCATAAGCTTGAGACCATCGAGTATATATATCCACATTAAGGTTTTCAACTAACTTCATAGTCGGCAATAAAAACACTTGAGATATTTGCAAGTTTCTATTTTGTCAGCTGAATCCTTTCTTGGTTGATAATGCACATAAAAAATTAGACATAAAATTCATTAATCATGTCAGCTAATAATGTATAATGCCACAAATTGCTTGATCAACACCTTTTATACATCTGGATTGAAGTCTGGTACTCTATCAGTTAGTTCTTCCTCTGTCTGCTCTGTCTGATTGGAACCCAACACTTAGAAGCTCATATCTTTTTCATGTTTGATCATCGGAGGCCAAATCTCTAGAATAGAATACTCATGGTACCCTTCTTGATTTACCCAAGTCTGCAACTTACTGAGTTACACCATCTGAGAGATCTAGATCTGATTGTCGGACCATGTTGCATACTCTGTTCTTGTCCACCAGACTAAAACAATCTTCACTCTGACTTCCAGTATAGACATATTATGTACTCTAGATGTGTAGAATAGACTTTGTTGCCATCAATGACAACACTTATAAAGCCACACAGTGTCTCTTACCAATAGAAGCATAGGCTAAACTTATTAAATAAATGTCTATCTACTTTTGATGAGGTCATTGAAAAAGGGGTCCTTATTGAAAAATCCCTTATTGCTAAAGGTTCACTCAAGACCTATACCAAGGACAATAATCACTTAAATGATAAATTTAAACCTTGGTCTAAGAATAAACATGTGGATAGTGATGGAGTCACCAATGCAAAGAACATCCAAACAACTCAACCTCCCCAATACAATGTACAAATCGTCCTTAAGACTAATACCATTTCCCTTCCTGAGAGACAATTTAGGCCACCCTACAATCCAAGACATCACTTTACTAAATTAGAGGAACCTATTGAACAAGTACTTTTAAAGTTGGTGCAAGCTAATATGGTTAAGTTTATGTGTATGATCTCTCCTCACACTAGAAGGTGATTTTGGAGATCAAAACAACTCTTGATTAAATTTTATCACCTAAAGGTGTTTTAGCGTGTGTATACTCTCTCCTTGCACTTAGTACGATCATGGAGATCAAAAAAATCTAACATTAACCTTTCCCTTAGGAGTCCTACCTTGGAAACAATTAGAATCTTCATCATAACCATAGTCACTTCCCTTCATTTTGGACTTGAATTTAATCACTTATCTTAGACCTACCATCATTTTCAACTAAAACAAAAAAAATCTTCATTTTCCCTTCAATTCATATCAATCCCAAAAATCAATTTTGCTTTGAGTCAAATCTAGATCATTCATCCTTTAGCATCCTTTATCCATTGTTAATCTTGGATACATTAGCTTAGGAATTTGTCTACCCCTAAGTTAGTGGTCTCTTAATCATCATCCTTATCGTCCTTTTGAAATCATAAAAGGATCTAGCTTTAATTGATCCAAATTTTGGTTTTTGTCCACATCAACCCATTGTCATTCATAGCTCATCCATATCTTCCTCCTTATCTTGGTCCAAAAGTTGAACATTCAAATTTTTGAAGTCCAAACCCAACTTCATCCACATCATATTAGCCATATCATCATTTTATGCCCCCCATAACTAGATCCCAAACCAAGAATACCATGGATTCTTATGTGGAAATTTAAAATATTTCACCTAATAAAAATACAAAAGAGCATGAACAAGATTTTGCTCAACCTGAGATTTCACCCAAATTTGAGGATTTCATCAAAGGCCTTCAACATAAGTATTTACTCATTGTACACTCAAAAGAATGACTCAATTGCATGGTGTGGTTGAGTTGGCTTTGACAAAGCACACGGGACCCTCTCCTTGCCACAGGGTGGAGCTCCACATCACTCTCACTCTTGCAGTAGAAGCCAGTTGAAAGGAGGTGAGACATGGGGACAGTCCTACTCGCTTGAGAGCTTGACTTCATGAAGAGTGGTTGGTCAGTCCAGGGGCCTTTCTTAGATATTATTGTTACCAAATTTTCACCTATAGCTCATATTGGCATAGCTGGTTCATTAAGTTCATTTTAAGATGAAAAGTTCTTAACATTTGTTTGCTATCTTGTTTTTCATAGTTTAGAGTGCTTGAAAAAGAAGACGATTCAATTTTATCATTAGAAAGAAAATCAATTTATCATTCATTACTTTGCAGAAGATTCATCATGGATAAGAGATATTTCATTTCATTACAATAATGATTCAATTTACAAATGAGATACAACAACTAAATAATTATTGCATTGAATGAAAGAAAAGAGAGACCAAGTGTCCCACACAAGATGTGGGAATAGCTAAGCCAACACAACCTAGGAAATGCACTATACAACTAAAGATGGAAAGAGAAATAAGCATATAATAAAAAAAACATATCCATCATTGCCTATTGTGTTCAGTGTTGGTCTTCATTGTAGCTGCTCCATCCTTGCTCCTGATTCTGAGTGGACCTGCATTGTGATGAAAGAAGTTGTTAGAGCTCAACATATGAATTCCACTATGTACTTCACCAACCGATAATATAGTGCACTGCCTATGATGTATTGAATTAGATAAATGAATCATCCATAGGGCAAGAGAGAGACTGAAAAATGAAACATCATTGAGCTTCACTATTTTTAAACTAATATGTTTGTTTCTTGTGCAGGTATAGAAGAAGTTATGTTGCTGGTTTGAAGATATTTCATCATGTGGTGCAAAGTGGGCTCCCATAAGGGTTGAGCCCAGCATGCTACCCCTGAATCTTCAAGAGGGGATTGAAATAGGAATTCATATTCATATTGTTCAAACATAATACATTCAGCTGAAGAAGTGTCACCTCAAGTGAGTGCATGAACTTCAAGTTCATTACCCATCCATGATCATCAATTCAAGAGATGAAATGATAACCATACATGAGCAGTGAGCTTGTCCAAGATAGATCAATAGTGTATGGAACTGAGCAAGGCATTATCAACATTATGTTTTGTGTTATTTCATTCATTGACTATTTTATTATCATATGTTTGCATTCAAGACATTCAAGAACATCCTAGTCTCATCATGCAACCTTGCAGAGGAGGAAACAATCATCAAATAAAGGCCATGATAGAATGCAGCCTTATTAAGTGCTTACATGTTTAGGACAGTACTCTTGTGCTAATCAGAGTAATCCATGCATCATATGAAGCATAATCACAAATGAAAGATTTCTCATTCAGGTCCTCTTCAGAGAAAAATAAGAGGACAATAGTACAAAAATAATAAGTACAGCTACAATGATTAATGCCAAGTGAGTTCAATCACGAACTACATCAACCCATGATACATTTTGCTTCAGTCATATGTGTAGCAGCAATTGTAAAATGAGTATCATTATCATACATAAATGAATGAACTAATAAGTAATGCAGTTGAATCTATACACAGAAATGTCCATGTTATACAGGAAGTGAAAGAGCCTATAGTAGGCATATGAAGTTATTCTTCAAATGCATGGAACAACCAAAAAGATCATAAGTTACAGATGCAGCTATAGGAGGTAGCACTTGAAGATTTGCTCAAGAGACATATTGCTTCAGCTAATGAAATAAAGGAGTCATTATCATTAAGTATGATGTGTATGTGGGTACATTTGATATAGTACAGTAGACTAGACAACAAGTAAGTATGACATGTCACAAGTTGAATGTGAGCATACTAAGTGTATACAGAATAGATAAACAAAAACAACACAAATTGTATAACTTTATGAGCTTAGAACATCAAGATACACTTTACCATTGTAAAAAGGATGAATTTTCAAGGATCATGTTCATCTACAGATGGTGCAGAGATAAGTGGCATAAATATTATCATTACAAAGTTCATATGGAGCAACAAAGAAATGAACTATAATCTTTCATCTTATCAAGTACTATTTTTGCCAAACCAGAAGGATAAATGAAATGTTGAGAGAAAAGATATCTTGTAGCCACAACCAAGTTTTATTTTCTTTGTAACTTCATGTCAAATTGTTAGAAGAAAGTAAATTTCAGATACAGAGGAAGGCTTCAAACCATCTCAAAGATATACATGAAAGGAAAAGTACACAAAATAAAACCCATCTTGATATTAGCAATGAATCTTCATCCACAAAGAATAGAAATACCTAGAATGAAAGAAAGTATTCATTTTGTAAATTTTGCATTATTTTGTCGAAATGGATCAAGTTCTCTTCACACAGAAAAGAAGAAATACAA
Organism: Cunninghamia lanceolata; assembly: GCA_027924645.1. Lineage (NCBI taxonomy): Eukaryota > Viridiplantae > Streptophyta > Pinopsida > Cupressales > Cupressaceae > Cunninghamia > Cunninghamia lanceolata. The sequence goes on along the minus strand of BSBN01000377.1, from coordinate 23,014,078 downwards.
AACATCATATATATATGGGTTCTTAGGCCGCAACCAAGAATGCATTTTTCTTCACAAAATGTCAAAACCCATATCGTATTTGCATTATGAAAATCATAGATACAAAGGTCATAGAAGGGTTTGTATTTTTCAAATGGAAGAATAGTGTAATTCCATAATCTTTTTCATATAAAAAATGGAGAAAACCTAGTTCATGCTGTCACAATCTGCTACCTGAGAGTTTTGTTTTTACCAAACCCTTATCATATTGCATAGGAAAAGGAGATATAGAAGAGGATAAAGAGTTTTCAAACTCATATAAGAGAAAAAAGTACTCGGAGATACAAAGCAGGCTGCAGCCATAAAATGTGTATTTTATTCATAGGTAATCAAGACCCATGTCAAACTTCATGGAGAGACAACAAATATAGAGGAAGAAGAGCTATGTCGGCCTCAAAAATACTCAGAGGAGAACTTATATGCTGAGTATAGCCGTGGCCTGTAAGTATATAAAGGAGTGGACCTTATATTTTCACAGAATGAAAGGATAACAATGCATTTATTTTTAGTTTCCTGAGCTCATATTAAGCATATGTCAATGGGAAACAAGAATTCATACATTTGTTTTTAAGTATTTGTGTGAGGCATATCTTTAGGTGTATCTGACTAGAGGGGATTAGGATTTGATGGGGTGTTCCCTTGTCAAATAACTAATAGTTTATTGAAATAAAAAGTAGTTATGACTGTCAATCTAATGAGTACATGATATATTGCGTACTCAAATATATATGTGATACTAACACACGTGGAGTAATGTTTGTTGAGAAAATAGAAGCATAAGAAGAAGATTGGCAACATAAGGAGTAATTTTTTTAAGTATTATTTTGAGGCATATCTTTAGGGGTATTTGATTTGAGGGGATAGGATTTAAGGGGATAGGATTTGATGGGGTGTTCCCTTGTCAAATAACTAATAGTTCATTGAAATAAAAAGTAGTTCAGACTATCAATCTAATGAGTACATGATATATTGCATTCCTCAAATGTAAATGTGATACTAACATGCATGGAGTAATGATTGTTGAGAAAATAGAAGCATAATAAAGAAGTTTGACAGCTTAAGGAGTAATGTTTTTAAGTATTTTTGTGAGGCGTATCTTTAGGGGTATCTGATTTGAGAGGATAAGGATTTGATGAGGTGTTCCCTTGTCAAATAATTAATAGTTGATTGAAATAAAAAGTAGTTCAGACTATCAATCTAATGTGTACATTATATATTGCGTTACTCAAATATATATGTGATACTAACATGTGTTGATTAATGTTTGGTGAGAAAATAGAAGCATAATAAAGAAGGTTGGTAGCATAAGGAGTAATGTTTTTAAATATTTTTGTGTGGCATATCCTTAGAGGTATCTGATTTGAGGGGATAAAGTTTGATGGGTGTTCCCTTTTCAAATAACTAATAGTTCATTGAAATAAAAAGTAGTTCAGGCTATCAATCTAATGAGTACATGATATATTGCATACTCAAATATACATGTGGCATGGAGTAATGTTTGTTGAGAAAATAGAAGCATAATAAAGGTAGTTGGTAGGTTAAGAAGTATGGTAAATATCTAAAATTTCTCCTTCATAAAATTAAATTTGTTAAGCATAAATAAGATGAAAAATAAATGATACTTAATTTAATTGATAACTTTTATGTAGAAGAGGTTAAATTTATTTGTAGTATATCATGGTCATGCAAAAATTTATAAAGGTATTATAACACAAGATTTTCTACCCAACTAAGTATAGTATAAAGGGTTTTATGGTTTTGAACTTTCAATTTTGATCTTCTAGATTAGTGATTTTTGAAGTAAAGGTAGTGTCTTTTTAAGTTAGAGAAGAATTTTAATGTCTTTATTTATTATTTCTTTATCTCACTTTCAAATTATAGCTCATATTTAGAGGTGAACTTATGCATAATTGACGACAATGCCCTCAAATTCTTATCTGCATATATCTTTTCAACTTTTATGAATGTTATATACTATTAATGTTATGGTTGATGTAATTGTCACTAATCTATTAATTATGAATTATTATATTTTTAATTTTAAAAGTTTGTCAAATAAATATAAGATCGAAATTACATCTTAATTATCTTATTTCTATATTACTATAGCAACAATATATTATTATTTTTTCATTATTTTTATTCAAAATATAAACCAATATATTAAAAGTTATATTTAAGAATGGTAAGATCTTAAAAATTTTCTTTGATAAAAAAATGATAGAAGAGGAAAATTGTTAAGTAGAATGGCTTTACCATGTTATTGGTCATCTCAATTGAATCATTAATCGATCATGGAGAAAAATTAATTTGATTAATGACCCAATTATTATAGATTATTTCACGGCAATAATTGTATTTAGAATAAATTCCATAATTATGGTTTTGAATAGAAAAAACTATACCACATTGTTCCACTATGTTTATTAATTTGGTTCATATAAAATTTGACTTCAGTTAGCAGGGCATAGTATGCTTGAGACTTGAACATACGTTTGAAGAAGAAAATCAAAAAGTATGTGTGAAACCTAATCGGTTATTAACCATCCACCACCAACCACTCAAGAGATTAGAACTCTAGAAGGAATCTCATTATTATTAGGTCCTAGTTGTAACTTGATCACTAGTCACATGATGAATTGGAATTTAAATTGTAGCATATTTCAATCTCAATTTAGTGACAATTTTATGAAACATTAAGATGTCAAATATTAGATCAAATAAAAATAATTATGTTTAGGTTAAATAATATTAATAGTTTTAGTGATTAATAATAAGATCAAAAAGTTACATTCAAGGGATTAGAGGCAATCTAATTAATAGAAAAATGAAAAAGAGTAACTTGGCATGGTAGTTAGAGAGGGAATAGAGGTAGAGGCCTCCTTAAAAGGGATAAATCAAATTAAATTTTGATGAACTTTTTAGAGGCAAACCTAGTCTGGTAGGAGAAGGATTGGTGCTTTAGAATGTAGATGCAAATCTTTTTTCTGGTAGCTATCTCTTCTTTGCAATAACAATGAACAATAAAGTTAAGTGGGAAGCTCTTATAGTTGGTATGGTGACAACAAATTTTCTAAAGTTTCCTAAGCTTATAGTAGAAGGTAGGTCTCAAATAGTAATAAATATAACTCGCACTACTAAGAGTCCATATTGGAAGTTAAATAGGTATGTGAAAGATTAAAAAAATGTTATATTTCTTAAATGTGTATAGTGTAAATTGAAACCAAAAGAAGGAATTTAAATGCATATTAAAAATCTTATTCTAACATATTTCAATGCACTATGAGTTGAGACTAGCAAATTGATGAAACTTGAGACTTGTAAACATAAAATAAAAAAGATACAAAAGATATTTGAAATCAAGACAAATTGACTAGGAATGGTGAAAAGATAGTTAAGATGCATCTGTAGAGAGTTGTAATAGTTGGAAATGGGATGAGGGTAGCCCAAAGATGTACCAAGCTAAATTTCATTAGATTCCAAGGTAAGGACTTGGCCATTTGGAAACCCTACACGCAACTCAAAGGAAACATTCTCAAGTGGTTGTGATGTCTTCTATGTTAAAATGAACCAAATTTTTAAAGGGAAGGTTCATGAAAACCTACTGATCACTTCTCTACATGGACACCTTTCATCAAAACATGTAGAGAAAATATTTAAATGATAAAATATATCAAAACCAATCCAAAATACAAGAGAGAAAAATATAAAATGATAGATACACTTCAAACAACTTGACTCATTCACAGCAAATCCAGGTTGTAGAGGTCACTAGGAGATTTCCATTTCGATTTGAGGTGATTTTGAGGCAATGACATGGCTATTTGGAAACCTTATGCCTAGACTTAAGGAGATGTCCTACCCCTGTGCCAAACTTTGAGGATAAATCCTCTCCTAGCACCTAGCTATTGAACACACCAAGATACTGAGACGGGGGGTGAATCAATATCTAAACAAACTTCAACTCCTCTAGAGCATATTAAAACTTAGGCATTACAACATCATCATAAACATGAAATATCAACACAATGCACATCAACAGATAACACTGGATATACGTGGAAAACCCAAAAAGGGAAAAACCACAGTGAGGATTAACTCATAATATATGAAGCTCAAAAATACAACTTTGTTTTAGGGCTACAACCCAAGGAAGCTACTACTCCCTGCTGACTTTGTTTTAGGGCTACAACCCAAGGAAGCTAGTACCCCCTAAAGAATTAGTTTTAGGGTCACTCCCAAGAAAGCTACAACTCCCTGCTAACTTTGTTTCAGGGCTACAACCCAAGGAAGCAACTACTCCCTGAACTAAGAATGAACTCAGTAAAGATTATAGCATGATAGTCCTTCTACTGTCTAAAACTGATAATGAATCTTACACCTTTGATGATTGCAATTCTACCTCTTCACTCCTTCTGATGATTGGATCAATTACGCACACCTCCTGGCACAAAAATATCTTCAAGATGAATCAAGACAACTCTTGTTACTTCTGCTCTTTCTCCTTTAGTCGCACATCATAATGTATGTAATACTCATATTATTATTCTCTTTACATACTCATATTTGAAATCATACCTCACCTAGATCAACTAGGTTTACAATATATACATGACATTACATTGAGTACATTACAGGTCAGCGAATACAACAAGAATATTGCAATTTACAAGTTGGCCAAAGATCACACTACATGAAACATGCATAGGACAAGCCCCATCATGAACTACATGCTACTACAAGAAGGACACTTTGTGCATCCCAAAACATGCTCAGCTTAGTCCTAAACATCCTTCACAGCAATATCCACATGCTTCACAAATTTTAATTAGGTCACCCTTAAGCAAGAACACATGAAGCTTGTAGCACAACGACCATTTCAACTTGGCGGTACTCATGAAAGATTGAACATTGCTTGCACTTCTCCCAGATGAGTTGGCATGACCTATACACTATCTCCAAACACTCCTTGAACTCCACACAATAAGAAATTTGTGGCGCACACCTTCAACCTTCTTCAGTTGGCTAGGTAGAGGCATAGCTTGGCAATATCGTCATTTTAGACCTCAACCAGTTCTAGAGAGTGTAGAAAAACACCTTGTGGAGAAAATGGAGACAACGCAAGATCATCAGGACCATCTTCCATCAGTCAATGTACCATTTTAGGTCACAACAAGTTGGCACACATCATCAGCATATGTCTTGAGAACAACTAGGCATCCAAAACTATATGTATCACAACTGTCATTTCAAAACTAAACTTACGGACCTCTAAACCACCTAAAACAAATATGGATGCACTCATACATAGATCTGGACATATCCTCAAAACCGCATGAGCAAATCTTCTTTTGGGGAGGAAAGTGGATTATTTCAATTAGCCTTCATCAACACTTTACTCTACCAGAGCACAGACTATAACTCAATTACTTGTAACTTTCACTGTAGAGGAGCAAGTGATCTGAAACTTTGGGTTTAGTACCTTTACATCATACTAAACTTAACCTCTAAACCACATGACCATATCTTCAAATGCAGAGGAATGCAAAGCATTTTACTAAGCAATCTTCTAGGTAGCTTCTAGAGGCTATAACATTCATATAACAACTCATACTCTCTTAAGATTATTAGGAAGGATCATATAACATACTGTAGGTCATCAACAACATCTTCTCATCCTTAGCATAGCTTGTAATTCCCATCTTAATATATCATCATTCATTTTAATGCTTCTAATTCCCATCTTAAAATTTCATCATGAAATCATCTCTAATGACCACAAACATTCTCAATACACCTTGTCTTGACATTAATCAAGGCATGACATCCAACCATGAACATCAGTAACTGACTATGAACATCAGGAACATCACTAAATATCAGCAACCCTAAACATCAGCATCATCATTGTATCTCACTGCATCTATGTTACCACATTAGCATATCATTCACATCAACCACATCAGACAACCATAAGGAGAGTGCAGACATTAATCAGAGTGTTGACATCAATAACAACACATATTGCCAACACTAGCTCTTAGGAGATGTCTAAGGAGTGGCCAAGTCTAGTATGTTAGAATGATTTAAATGTTTTCTAAGACCTTCACCTTGTCATTTCAAACACACTTTCATCTTGCCATTTTTCAACTTTCCTTATGGATTCTTTTGTATTTGACCTGCAAACACCAATTTCAAGGAGAAAATTTGACAAAACACAATGGTTAATACTCTACCTTGGTTAGTCACTTTGTGGGCTTTTAATAATAATTCTACCTATCACATGGAAATGGTAAAATATTAAAATCATTCTTATGCTAAGAAATTAAAATAATTACAAACAAGAAAATTCTAGTGGTAAATGGAAAATAGTAATAAGGAAAATTGCTTCACAAAGGCAAGGTTACAAGAGAGAGAAAACCAACAAAATGGAAACATAACTTAGAAAAGATGACATGTTTGGAAAGGTAACTAAAATGAGAAGAGGGAAATGCAAGATTAGGCAAAATAAGCATGATTTGGGAGAAAATTTGCAAAAAAAATATAAGACTAGGTTTGTTAACGTTTGAAGGGAGGGAGATGGAGAGGGAGATAGAAAAGGAAGACAAGATGGCAAGAAAAGAAAACCAGTCTAATATGGGGATGAAAAGGACTATAATAGGAGATAAAAAATAGTATTTTTGAAATATGGATGTTGGAACTAGGAAGGAAACCAACCAAGGAGAGGGAAAGGATCTAAAGAGGCAATGGGAAGCATGAGAGATGGAAAATAAGGAGGAAATAGATATGAGGATTAAGGAAAAGGAATGACAAGTGGTAAGGGGAGATGGTAAGAAAGGAAGCAATAGTGTTGAATACTCTTCCTACACTAATGTTTGAGAGGAGGTATGTGAAAAAATAATTAATATTATAGTTACAAGAAAGAATACACAATAAAATCATACCATAGAACATAGGTTTACATGGGGAAATGCTTTTGGGAAGAAACCATACATTCTACAGCACAAACCAATTGTGTTATCAGAAACAAAGCTTGCAATACAATATCAAGGACATGTTGTTATAGGAGTATCATGAACATGTAAAACTAGAGAAATTATGGCATCATAACAATACTTGCAAGTCAACCATACAACTTATTCAATACTCCATCCTTAAACACCAATAAATATACAAATATAAAACCATAAACCAAAAGTGGTTTTCTAATACCATGAGCCAAAATAATGACCCAAAAGTGGCACCATATTTGGTCCTAATTCCAATTCCTAAGTTGGTCATAGTCTCCTCTACTAAAAATAGATGATTCTCTTACAATTGTCATAACCTGGCATAATGAATCCTTAATTTGGGTGATCCACTTTGGTATTGTAGACACCTAAAATTGACCTTGTCCTTATGACATCACCTAGACACTCACCTTGTAACACCTTACATCCTATGAACTTTTCATTCCCCTTTCATTAGCCAATTAGTTAAATAAATTATCTTTATTTATTTAACTAATGTGGCTAAAAGGAAGCATGGACTAAATTAATTAAATAAATGTCTATCTACTTTTTATGAGGTCATTGAAAAAGGGGGTCCTTATTGAAAAATTGCTTATTACTAAAGGTTCACTAAAGACCTATACCAAGGATAATAATCACTCAAATAATAAATTTAAAACTTGGTCTAAGAATAAACATGTGGATAGTGATGGAGTCACCAATGCAAATCTCATCCAAACAACTCAACCTTCCCAATACAATGTGTAAATCATCCTTAAGACTAATAGCATTTCTCCTGAGAGACAATTTAGGCCACCCTACAATCCAAGACATCACTTTACTAACTTAGAGGAACCTATTGAACAAGTACTTTTAAAGTTGGTGCAAGCTAATATGGTTAAGTTTATGTGTATGATCTCTATTTGCATTGCAAGGTGATCTTGGAGATCAAAACACCTCTTGATTAACTTTTGTCACCTAAAGGTGTGTTAGCGTGTGTATACTCTCTCCTTGCGCTTAGTACGACCATGGAGATCAAAAACATCTAACATCAACCTTTCCCTTAGGAGTCCTACCTTGGAGACAATTAGCATCTTCATCATAACCATAGTCATTTTCCTTCATTTTGGACTTGAATTTAATCACTTATCTTATACCTACCATTATTTTCAACCAAAATAAAAAAATCTTCATTTTCCCTTCAATTCATATCAATCCCAAAAACTCAAGTTTGCTTTGAGTCAAATCTAGATATTTCATCCTTTAGCATCCTTTAGTCATTGTCAATCTTGGATACATTATCTTAGGAATTTGTCTACCACTAAGTTAGTGGTCTCTTAATCATCATCCTTATCATCCTTTTGAAATCATAAAGGATCTAGCTTTAATTGATCCAAATTTTGGTTTTTTTCCACATCATCCCCTTGTCATTAATAGCTCATCCATATCTTCCTTCTTATCTTGGTCCAAAAGTTGAACATTCAAATTTTTGAAGTCTAAACCCAACTTAATCCACATCATCTTAGCCATATCATCATTTTATGCCCCCCATAAATAGATCCCAAACCAAGAATACCATGGATTCTTATGTGGAAATTTAATAAATTTCACCTAATAAAAACACAAGTGAGCATGAACAAGATTTTGATCAACCTGAGCTTTCACCCAAATTCAAGGATTTCATCAAAGGCCTTCAACATAAGTATTTACTCATTGTACACTCAAAAACATGACTCAGTTGCATGGGGTAATCGAGTTGGCTCTGAAAAAGCACACGCGACCCTGTCCTTGGCACAGGGCAAACCTCCACATCACTCTCACTCCTGTAGTAGAAGTCAGTTGAGAGGAGGTGAGACACGGGGTAGTCCTGCTCATTTGAGAGCTGGACTTCACGAAGAATGGTCAGTCGGTCCAAGGGCCTTTCCTAGATATTGTTTCTTATGTGGTGTTCAACGACTATTGTAGTTGAGATAATTATATGACCCAAAGGGTCACTGGTTATTGTTCTCCTATCTAGCTTCCTAAGATTACAATGCTGAGTGGGTTGTCGATTGTTTTCATTTATGTCTCTTTGAAGTTAGAGTCTTTCTTCAAATGATTGTACGATGACTCATGTTTGAAGTAAACTTAGCCTATGTTGTTGTTCTTGGATTGTTAATTGATCATGTTGAGGCCTAGGGTGTAACTCTTCAATCGCCTCTTTGATTTCCCTCACCCACTCACCCCTAATTCCAAGGCACATTTGTGAACCTAAATCAAGAGATTCGATTAGAGTTAACCTCAACTTCACTTAAGTTTGACTTAGGGTGATGACCTAAGTTTTTATTTTCTCTGTTTTGAGTTGATTGATCTTGCATTGACTTTGGCTGACTAGTGTTGACTAGTGTTGACCTCATGATGAAATCAAGGGTTTACTTGATTTTTCACTTTGTTTTTACCTTAGTGACCTCGTGATGAAATTGAGGGTTTTTAAACTTCATGTAATGTGTGTGTTTTTTTTGTTTTATGTTTTCGTATGTATGCAAGATAGTGTTTTTGTTCTTTTTATGGATTTTTTTTAAAGGAGAGTGCTTTTAATTAATCTAAATATGAATACAATTCTAAAATGAGTTTACCTAATGCAATCATAATCTATGGTTTTGATATTTTCTTGTTGAATTCAATTACTCTAGGAAATGAAAGAACTTGGAAATGAACTAATCTAATAATGCAAAAGAACTTAGAAAGAAACTAACTTATCAGTCCAAATTCAATTTATCCTATCAAAGAAATTGCAATATGAAATTACTATCCCTAAGAAAAATGTTGAGATTAACTAATTACTACCACAATGAAAAAAGCATCAAAGAACCTGGAATGTATTGATGCATGAGCCTCCACTACCCTCAAGAATCCTTGTATCAACAACCTCTTTGTCCTCTTGCAGTAACGGAGATCACCTCTCGGAAACAATAGGGAAGAGATGAAAATAGATTGAGAAAGCTTCAAAATATAAGCTCAATGTGAGATAAAGAGCACTATGACTTGCAAAATGAGTAGCATAATGGCACAAAGAGAATCTTTTAGCAAAGCTTTGGCATAAAAAAGAAGAAAATAAAATGCTCATAAGTCCTGCGTGAGCATAATAATGCTATGTGGAGAGAAAAAAACTAAAAAGCTTGGTTGCACAAATGAAATTGCCTCTTATGGAAATGCTTCGAATCTTTACAATAATGAAATGAAAGGTTTGAAGCTTTAAAAAACTAAATAAAGAAATGAAGAAAGAGGCTCAAAGGACTATGAGGAAACTTGAAAAAGCTTGTGAAGAAGAGAAGAGTGATCTCCAACTTGAGAAATAATGAAGAGGGGAGGGGTATTTATAGTTTGGAAGGTATACAAGAGGGGGAAATTGATTGAAGAGTTAACTCATTTGATTGAAGAGTTAACTCATTATAATGGATAGTGAATTGGGATAATTAGGGAGTGATGAAGCAAAGATAGCTTATCACAAAAGAAGAAATGAAGTCATCAAGAGTTGAGGAGGTGACAAGTAGAGATTAAATGGAGCTAATTATGCATGCTTGAAGGCTTGGAATAGTTCACTCTATGTTTAGGTCAAAAACTCATGCAATCAAGAAGAAAACAGAGCAAAATGGAGCTTTTTTGCGTCCAAATTTGAATTTCTTCCATGGGTAGAAAAGATGACAAGGTCACCCAGTGGTCACCCCTTTGACTAGTCCAAGTCACCCGGGGGTGACCCTAGGTTGCCCGATGGTGACCCATGGGCAACCCACAAAGGGGTGGGTCTAGGTTGACATGCACAGTTGGTGATTGTTAGTTAGAGGATGCAAAAGTGAACTAACTCCAAAACCAGGTCAAAAGGTCGTAAAAAACCAAATCTCCACTTGCAAATGTCAAATCTCCTAGTGGAGATCCTGAAATAATAGGAGGATATTCATCCTAGTTGAACATAACTAAAAACTAAAAGTTGGAGATGGCTTGCGAGGTCCCTTGTGTTGGTTCCCAAATCTATACACATCAAACTCTAAAGATTTGCCAATTCTTATGATCAAATCTGACAGAAGACCTGGTCAAGAGAGTTGGAGATTGTTTGTACCTATCTCCCCTGCACTTTAGGCTCTGCCAAACATAGGGGGGTATCCCTTAGTATCATATCAATAGATTTGTCCTTCATTGCATCATGCACCAAGATATGTAAGATTAACCCTAGATTGGTAATATTCTTGGATTATCTTCACTATTTAAATCTGACAACATGCAATACCTAAACTAAAACAAAATATAAAATAAAAGGATTAAAATGGTTTATCTTCAAATTTTTTGTTCTTTCTGGACTCTTTGGGAAAATAAATTCTAGATTGATGTTTTATCAAGGGTACAGAGTCAAACTTGACAATATAAATGTTTCTTTATGACACTAAAGACTTCTAACCCGAAGGGTATACATGCACCATTGTCTTACAATGAAACACCCAAGAAAGGGTATTTCCTACAACTCTTCTTCAATAATCCCTAATGTAATACATCACTCCCTATATCTTAGTCAAAGCATATTTAGTCTATTCCTTGAACAAAAGCAATAAATAATACATTCAATATAGCAAATGTGCATAGATAACTCCAAAACACTTGGATCCTTTATTCACAAAAGAAACACATACATTCAAGGTGACAATTGCAAGAAACACACACATATAGTGTTATTCATATATTGCAATTTGGAAAGAAACAATACCATTCATAAATTTGCTCATTTACAAAGTAGAATGCAACCCTAAAACCAGTCACCTTCTCCTTACATAAAATATTTCCCAAATGAATGGATAGCTTGTATCCAAAGCCCAGAATAGAATCTCCTCCCTAGTAATTAACTCCACCCCCCAAGAATCTGGATCAAAAGTGGATCAGTAGACCCCTTACTAACACTTTTAAAACCATATATATAAGCATTTGACTATATCGGACATGATTTCCATTAAATTTGATCATAAGAATTGGCAAATCTTTAGAGTTTGATGTGTGCAGATTTGAGAACCAACACCTTGGAGGGATCCTAGGGGTGGGGTTGGATGAAAAAGACTAGGGAAAGGTCAATTTAGAACAAATAGATGAATCAAAGGCTTAGGGATGAAGTCGCAAGTGCAAAAAATGAAAATTAACAAATGTCAACAAATGTTGAAAGTGAAGGAAAAGTTAGTGCAGTGAAGGGGAATCTAAGGAAGAAGCAAAGACCCACGTGTTGCCAAGAGAAGTACTACTAAGGGGACATTATTTTCATGCTTACATGTATGTGACAAGGATTACATGTCATCATGGGGTCATCATGGAGGCTGTGTGTGTTTTTAGTGCTTACATATTTGCCCCCTCAGGGATGGTAGTCTACATGAAAGGTAGATACCATTCCTGAACTAGGCCTTACCTGTTGTCAATTTCTTGCAATTGTACCTCCAATAACTAGCATTAATTTGACATTTTAAATGTATAAATATAGATAATGAAAACTAAAATCATCGAACATACCATTGATTTCATCGTAAGTTCACATAGTCATTTGCTTTGTCAAGGAGACCTGTAGGGATGAAAACACACAAAATGAGAGTGAAAAAGATGCATAAAAGAAATAGAACACATGCTAAGCTAGAGAGGAGGAAAAATTATCATTTTATTGTATATTTTGAAGAACATATTTGATTTTTAGGGATTTTTGATGTTTTTACAAATTTTTTAAATTTTTTTGATTTTTCTAATTTTTAAGGTTTTTGTGAAGATTTTGCAAAGGTTTGATTTGAAACTCCTTGAGGTCTTTGGAAAACATATTTATTGAAGGGATTTATACTCTTTCCCTCTTGCATGGGGAGACTTGTGTACTTGATTACATAGTTTTGTTCTTTTGACTCCATTTGGAGGAGTGACTTATGCTCAGACATTGTTTTACACCTATTGTTACAAGACCTAACTAGATGAGATCTATACATAGCTTTAGTCAACATATTGTACTTCACTTTCACTCTTGTGCATATGGTTGGCTAGAGATTTTATTTTGCTTATGAGAATGTACACCTGTGATGATCACATATGGATGATGCAATTTATTTTTGTCTTTTTCTGATATGAATGACATGTAATGTGCTTGGATGTGATTCACAAATATGAAATACAAAATAATATGTTCTAAGTTCTATGAATTCCATTGATGTTATGACATGTTTCATTTCTTTTGATTTTCTACAATAGCATGTATGTAGGTGGAACAAACAATGTGACTACTCTTTAAGTAGAATTTTTGACCTACAAGATTGTGAGTTAACTTGGTATAAAGAGACTTATCAATCTTTGGGATGGGATTAAGGACTCAAGTGGGAGCAGGGAGGAGATGGAATGGTTCTAAATTTTTATCTTTTCTCGAGGCTAAACATTATCCTTATCTAGACAAAACAATTTGACAAGCTTTCAACTTGGATAAGTAACAAATTTTATTGGTGTTCGCTAGACTTAGATCATAGACGGAAAGCAAGGTAGACCTAGGGTAAAGGAAATGGTAGAAAAATAAAGGTCCCAAGATAGAAAATGGTTCTAAATACTATTAGGTTGTTGGTTTTGCTTAGCTAGTGTATGTGTGTGTGCTTTATACCTTTCTCTTTCATTTCCTCTGATAGAATGTCACCCTTGAAAATTTGAGCTTAGATTTATCTCCACCCAAGGGTATGGACATTCAAAAATCTTATCTCTATCACTATTTTTTTGTAACTCTCTTTCTCTCTCTCTTTTATTCTTTTTCTCTCTTTTTCTATATTTTTGGAATGCCTCACTTGATTTTCTTATTTTTCTGATATTTTTATTTTTAGGGAAATGAATGATTTTGAAGTTTCTAAGTATTTTGGATATGTAACATCTTGGTCTCTCTATTCTCACTTTTCTCATCACTCTTATTTTATTTATCACTCATTTTTTATTCACTCATATTGTAGATTGCTTCCTTCAGATTTTTTATCCTCTTAACATGTATGGCCAAGAATGATAAGGGGGTGAGTGCCACCAAAAGTTTTCATAGCCCAGTCAGACTTCCTTTCTACTATGGAAGAATAGGGAAGGTCTACTTTCAAGCTTCCTTTGAACACTATGGGTTTGAATAATGACTTTTCTTAGAGTTAAGAACATGAATCATTAAAACCAGGATCAGTGTAGAGCTAAAAGCTAGGCTTTGACTAGAATCATTGGGAAGATGTGAATAGGGGAATGATAAATAGGAAACATGATGTATTATGGGATCTCAAAGGCTCAAAAGGTCAACCTATACCTAAGCAACCTTAGACTCCTTACTAGGACAAAAATCAAATAAGAGCATGACACTCACAAAATGCATGACGGAATAGAATGAAGAATCCAAAGTTTTGATTTTTCATGCTTTTATGGATTTTTGAATTATTTATTTTTTTGAATTTTATAGGTTTTTACAATGTTTTGAGATGTTGAACTCTTCTCCTTCCATAATGCATAAGAGGCAAGTGTCATTTCGGATGTCTTAACTACGATATGGACCTATCTAATTTGGTCTAAACTTACTTGAAAGTCTTTGCAAGGACACTCAAAGACTTGGTGTAAAAATATCTTTATATTTATTGAGGAGTTTTGTGTACTCACATGTTTCATTTTTTGATGATTTTCCCCCTAACTTTATCATTTTCTATTCTTGTTGAGTTCCCAAGTTTGTTTTAAATATTGAGGGGCAATTGGAGTTGGTGTTAACTCTCCTTGTTTCTGTGTAGGTTTTGGTTCTCCTTTTTGCTTAGTGGTGATCTCGACTGTATGGATGCTCATAGAAGACTTGATAGGAATGGCCATTAATTTGAATGGAGAGTAAGAATTTGTTGAGTGGGGATTGAAGGGGAATTTTCTTGTTTCTCCCTTTCCTATACATTTTTAGATCATGGCTACATTTGCAATTGTTTTGAAGTCTCTCCTTTTTCAAAAGTGTTGATTTTTGGGTCACTAGTGGTTTCCATGGTCTTTCCCTTATTTTTGACTTGTTCAACTCTATAAAGGCTGAAAGGATCAAGATCTCCTTTGATTATGTGGGTTTGTCCCATGTACGAGAAGTGTATTTCTTGAAATAGTGTGGAGGGAGAAACCCTCATCCTATGGATCCTAGGCCTTCCTAGGATCATGTTGTAAGTGTTTTGTTCATTGATGACATAAAATTCAGTTGTGAGAGTTTTGGGACCTAACTTGATTTAAAGATTGACCTTACCCATGGTTCAAATGTTTGGGTTATCATGAATTCTAAGGATGGAATTTTCTTTTGTGATTTGAGTTTCATCATAACCCATTCTTTAAAGAAGAGAGAAAGAGACTATGTTGATTGTAGACCCATCATCGATCATTACACATTTAATGGAATAGTCTTGAATTTGGACTATCTGATGGAGGGGAAGATCACTCCATTTATCTGTCATTGTTTGAGGGTAGATTTTCAAAATCAAATGTTGAAGAACACTTTTCACTTGGGGTGTTTTGAAGTAGATGGCCCAAATCTAAGGATTTGAGGAGAGTGTTCTTGTGTGCAGGAGAACTTTTAAGAAGTTCTAAGATGTGATAAAAATTTGAATTGTTGGAAGTGTCATCTGGTCATTCTGGTCCTTGGGTGACACAAATTTCTCTATCTTTGTCTAAATCCATAAGGCCTAAGGAGTTTTGATCAAAGGCATTTTGATGGCTTTTGGGACTAAGTTCTTCATCTTGTGAGAATGTGTCCATAAATGCTCTTTGTTGACATTTTGGGAAGTTTGATGTGAAGTGATGGTACCCCTGAAATGAATTGATCTCATGCCTCCTTTTCTTGTGAAATGAGCAATATTTATCATGATTGTGATCTTGAGGTTTATAATGATTGTTGTATGACTGCTTGTTGATTCTCAAGGGATAGTTGTTGATATTTTGGTTCGCCAAATTTCTATGACTGTCATAGTCACAGTTATTGTTGTTTTAAGTGTTTGTTGACCCATTTATGTCTTGATCATTTGTCAAGGATTTGTTATTTATATCATGGTTTATTAACCTTCCATTTGCATCATACTCCATTCTTCCACTATTAGTAGTGAATTGGTCAATTCTAAGGGCACCTTCGAGTGCTTCTTCATATGATTTGTAAGGGAAATTTTGAACTCCTTCTCATATGTCATTCTTGAGAGCATGTAAGAAGAGATCACAAAGTTACTTATGATCCATGTTTGGTGCACTAGTTGAAGAATAGAGAACTTTCCTCCATCGTGTGATAAAATGTGTGATTGACTCATTGTCTTATTGTTTGATTGTTGAAAATTCTCATATTCCTATCTTGAATAGTTTATTTATGTCGAAGGAAACCACAAATTGATCGATGAGTTGCCTAAAAGAGTGGATCAATGCTTATGGAAGTTGATAGTACCAATCTAGAGTGATACCCTCCAAAGTCTTTGGAAAAATATTTTCTACCACCCCATCCCAAGGAAGGAGTTCTTGCACTACCATGATGTAAGCCTTGATATGAGAGTCAGGATCACAATCTCCTTTAAATTTTGGAAGCTCAAGGAGAGGATGTGTTAGTATGACTTGACAAATGTTGTAGTCAAGAGGCTCATTTAAATACTCAAGGTATGTTCCCAAGAGGAGGTTATCTATAGAGGGTTTTTTTGTCCAAACATTAGCCCTTTAGGTAGACCTTGTCACATTTGTTGAAAGGGTATGCTAGATTGTTGATATTCTAAAAAAGTTGGAAGACTAAATGGTATCAAATTTGTGTTTTGAAAATTAGGTGGGATTGTTTGTGGTTGATTTTGCATTATAGGAATCCCACCTAATTGATTGAAACTTGTCATGATGGATGATGAGGAAAAGAGAAGCATGAATGCTTCATTATGTGTGTCATGAGAATGGAAGTTTAGATGAGGGGTATTTTGTGTTGCCCCTTGGTTTGAATTGATCTTGTCAATGAAATGATTTCCTTGTGTCCTAGGTTTTTTCCTTAATTTTGTTTTGGTAATTTTATTCAACACTCCTCGCTTGAAGGGTCTCAATTTGTTGGACCAAACTTTATATAAGGTCTATGGGTGAGGCTTTGTCTATTCTTTGAGTTTTTCCATCTTGCGATGGATTGCTTTACATTGGGGTTTGAGTGACCCTATTTGTTCTTTCTGATGACACTTCAAATGTTGTGGACTTTTTATCTTGATGTACCATGTGGAGTGATTTTTGTACCTCCTGAGCTTCTTGTAAGTTCTTCTCTTGACAACATACTTCATTGTCCATTTCGGTGGCCATTTTTCTATGGCTTGTTATGGGTTGATCATATTGATGGATCTTAGATTAAATGTTCATATGTTGTGTTTTGACTTGGTCAAAGTTGTGGGGATTTTGTTGGATCCCTTTTGGATTTGTAATTTTACTTGAGGGGACAATCAATTTGAATTTTTACATGAAACATCATGAAATGTGCAAAAACTTAAAATAATCCATCCTAAAAGGATTTTATCTTCACGTCAAGTTAACAAAAATATATAGCATCAGATGTGAAAGTGATGATGAAATGGGATCAAAGTAATGAAAACACAAAAAGCTTCAATCATGAGGTTTTTGTTGTTCATGTCGAGTTCACCAAATGTGGTGAATCTAATGTCAGGTGTGACAATGATGATGAAAGTGGTATCTTGCAATGAAATGTAAAAATCTTAATCAAAAGGTTTTACTCTTCATGTTGGGTTCACAAACATATGTATACTCAAAAACACAACTGATTTGCATGAGGTATTCAAGTCAGCTTTGATGGAGCACACAAGACCCTCTCATTGCCACAGGGTGAACCTCCACATCACTCTCACTCTCGTGGTAGAAGGTAGTCAAGAGGAGGTGAGACATAGGGGTAGTACTACTCACTTGAGAGATAGATTTCACAAAGAGTAGTCAGTTGGTCCTAGGGCCTTTCTTGGATATTGTTCCTTATGTGGTGTTCAGTGACCATTTTGGTTGAGATAATTATGTTAGGGTTTAGGTGGATCAAAGCAATAAAAACTAACAATTATATACAGATTAAATAACCCAAATATAGCAATGAGAAATAACACAAAAGAGATAAACCTAGAAATTTAATGTGGTTCACCCAATATGGGCTACATCCAAAGAAACTCATCCATCCAATGATTTTATTATCCAGTGAAATATATATTACAATCTCACGAATACATCACCGTAACATACATCCCAACCACTTATAACAAGCTTTTTGGAAGCTTCTAGAATTAGGGTTTTGCAATGTCATTTTTCTTTTGTTGATTAACAAAAAATTAACAACCGGCTCTGATCATGCAAAAAAGAGGGAAATTTTTTTTTAGGGGCCTATGCCCCCAAACCCCTGCTTTTCGGAGGCTACCGCCCCCAAACCCCCGCTCGGGGCCTAACCCAACCTCGAACCCCAATGAGGATACATAACTAGTGTACATGACTTGCATGATCAGTCACCACATACCAACAATCTCCCACTTGGAGACTGATCAGGCTCCACACAAAACAATCTCCCACTTAGAGACTGATCCTAGATGACACCGCTGCACTTGCAGCTCCCACTAGATTACAGGCCTAGCTAGTTTCTATGTCCACCATTATCAGTCATGAAGGCCAATGGAAATAGATGAGGAAATCATTTTCTCACTTGTAACTTCCTTTGTGAACATATCTACAGGATTTTGACTTGTGTGAATTTTCTCTAGCTTCAACTGCCCATCCTCCAAACTGACCGAATGAAGTGGTATCTGAGCTATATGTGCTTAGTTTTTGAATGCAAAGATAAATTCTTAGCAAGATGAATGGTACTCTAGCTATTAGTGTACAAAGGGCTATCTTCTTGTTGTTTCCCCAATTCCTCCAGAAAATGTTGTAACCAAATCATCTCCTTGCTAGCTTCCGTAGCAGCAACATACTCAGCTTCAGTGGTTGAAAGTGCAACAACCTTTTGCAATCTTGAAATCCATCTGACTGTAGTACCTCCTATAGTAAAAACATACCCTATAGTACTCCTCCTACTATCAATATCACCCACCATATCAGAGTCAACATATCCTTTTAGAGCAGAATTTGTTCCTCCAAAACAAAGTTTGTTTGAAGTAGTACCTCTCAAATATCGGAGAATCCATTTTACAACATTCCAATGTTCCATTCTTGGATTGCTCATATACCTGCTCACAACTCCCACTGCACATGCAATATCTGGCCTTATGCATACCATTGCATACATCAAGCTGCCAACTGCTGATGCATATGGTATCTTAGACATTTTGTCTTCCTCCTCTTGTGTCTTTCGACACATCTCCTTAGTCAACTTAAAATGACTAGGCAAAGGTGTACTAACTGCTTTTGCATTCTGCATGTTAAACCTTTTCAACACCTTCTCTACATACTCACTTTGAGACAAAAATAATTTTCTATTTGTCTTGTCCCATGTGATCCTCATACCAAGGATTTATTTTGCTACACCCAAATCCTTCATAGCAAATGAATTTGCTAATTTCTACTTAAGTTTATTAATATGCTGCATGTTAGACCTGACAACAAGCATGTCATCAACATAAAGCAAAAAGATAACATAGCTGCCATTACCTAATTTCTTAAAATAAACACAATAATTAGAATGACATCTTTTGTATCGTTGTTCAACCATAAAACTATCAAATTTCAAATACCATTGCCGAGGTGCTTGCTTCAAGCCATACAAACTCTTCTGTAACCTACACACAAATTCATCCTTACCCTTGACCTCATATCGCTATGGTTGCTACATGTATATTTCCTCTTCCAAATCCCCATGGAGAAATGTTGTTTTCACATCTAGCTGTTCAAGATGCAAGTCTTTCATAGCCACAAGACTTAGAATAGTTCTAATAGAAGTCATCTTTACAATTGGAGAAAATATTTCATTAAAATCTGTACCTTTTTTTGTGCAAAACCTTTTACCACAAGTCTGGCCATATATCTTTTCTTGCCTCCATCTTCTTCCTTCAGCCTGTAAACCCATTTATTTGGCAATGTTCTTTTACCTGCAGGCAATTCAACTAATTCCCAAGTCTAATTTTGCAGCAAGGAATCCATTTCTTCTTTCATGCCTAGCTCCCACTGCTTTTTGGTATCTACCTAAATTGCTTCTTCATAACTTTTAGGTTCACCAGAATTAGTTAATAATATAGAATATAATGATGGAGAAAATCTTTCTGGAGGTCTAGATATCCTTGTAGAACGTCTAACACTTGCAGAAGTCTATGGGATAACTTGTTGTTGCTAAGCATCAGGTACCACATATTCCTTTTTGGCCTATTCATGCTTCTTTTCCTGCAGCTGATCATTATACATGATCTTCTCATTGAATATAACATCTCTACTCCTAATGATTTTATGATTTTCATAATCCCATAACTGATAACCAAACTCATCTACTCCATATCCAATGAAGGTACATTTTTTAGACTTAGCCCTAAGCTTGGTTCTATTTTCAATATCAACATGGACAAAAGATTCACAACCAAAGGTTTTTAGAAATAAATAGTTTAACTTTTTACCCGTCCATGCCTCCTCTAGAATGCCACCATCTGAAGGATTTGAAGGTCCCCTGTTTAATAAATAAATAACAGTATGTACAACATCTGCCCAAAAGTGTAAGGGTAGTCTAGCATGCAATCTCATGCTCCTTGCATGCTCCATAATGGTCCTATTCATCCTCTTAGACACACCATTTTCTTGTGGGGTTCCAGTAACCATTTTCTACCTACGGATTCCATTGTATGAATAGTATTCTCAAATTGTCTGCTACAATAGTCACCTCCATTATTGGATCTGAGACACTTCTACTTTTTCCTTGTCTCATTCTCAACCAAAGCTTTCCACTTTTAAAAGTTTCAAATACTTCTAATTTTTGTTTTAGGAAATACACCCATGTTTTCCTAGTTGCATCATCAATAAAAGTAACATAATAGAAAGAGCCACCAAGAGAAGATACTTGAGCTAGTCCCCATACATCTGAATGCACAAGCTCTAATTTCTCACTATTCTTCTCTTTCCCAACTTTGAGAAATCAAATTCTTTTATGTTTTCCAAAAACACAATTTTCACAGAACTCCAAGTTAATCTTCTTCAGACCTGGTAGAAACTTTATGGAGTGAAGGATGTTCATCCCTTTCTCACTAATGTGCCCAAGTCTATGGTGCCACAATTTTGTTTCTGTCCCTATAGCAAGTGTTATAACTATCTCAGTAGCAAATATTTTTAGCGGCTAAGGTAGAATAAGTATTTCCAATACACAAATATAATGTGCCTACCTTTTCACCTTTAGCTACTACTAATGCACCTTTAGTGACCTTCTAGATTTTTCTGAAAAGGTAACTATGCAACTTTCACTACCCAGTTGTCTTGCAAAAATTAAATTCCTTCTCAAATTTGGAACATGCCTTACCTCCTATAGAAACCATTCATTTCCATTCTGCAACTTGATTTTTATCTTTCTTTTCCAACAATCTGACAAGGTTCATCATCACCCACATATACCTGTCAAAAATCACCTTGAACATAATCTACAAAATATTTCCTATGGGGCGTGGCATGAAATGAAGCCCCTGAATCTATTATCCAGGAATCATTAGCATTATCTAAAAATAAAATTAAAGCATCCTATAATTTATTACTTGCAACATTAGCTTCCTTACTGTCATCATGTTGTTCGTCTCCTTGTTTACCCTTTCAAGACCAGCAATCCTTCTTCAAGTGTCCTGGCTTTTCACAGTGCCAGCAATCCATTCTTCCTCTGGATTTAGATCTACCTTTCTTTGACTTGCCTTTTGACTTCTCATGATTTGTTAGGCTTTTTCCTCTCCTTTGTTCTTCCCCTGCTCTCTACAGTCAAAGCATTACTAGATGTTGAAGTCTCACCTATGCATTTCCATTGCATTTCCTCGCTAAGGATAACACCAACAACATCATCAAATTTAAATGTATTTAAACCAGAGATAGAGTTAATTACAACCATTACCAAGCTATTCCAGCTTTCTGGCAAAGAACATAAAACCAAGAGAGCCCTCACCTCTTCATCAAATTTCACTTTTACAGAAGTTAATTGACTGGTAATCGTATTAAACTCATTTAAATGATCTGACATAGATCCACCTTCAATTATTTTTAGATTAAACAAATGTTTCATGAGAAATACCTTATTAGAGGTTGAGGGTTTTTCATAAAATTTGGCCAAAGCTTTCATCAGTTCACTTGTTTTCTTCGTTTCTATTATATTGAATGCCATAGATGGTGTTAGGCACATCCGAATGGTTCCCAGTGCCTTTCTGTCTAGAAGTTCCCAATCCTCATCAGTCATTGCTGCCAGTTTTTTGTCTATTCCTTCCAATGGCCTCCATAAATCCTTCTGATAGAGATAATCCTCCATCTGCATCTTCCATAATTGATAGTTCTTCCCATTTAATTTATCTATGTTTAATTTACCCTCGTCCACCATTGCTCCCAGTTAATTGTGAGACTCCCACTCAATTGTGAGACCTTCTTGTAGATGATAATCAAACACAACCTGCTCTGATACTAGTTCTTAGGGTTCAGGAAGATCAAAGCAATAAACACTAACAATTCTATGCAGATTAAATAACCCAAATATAACAATGGGGAATAACACAAAAGAGATCAACATAGAAATTTAACATGGTTCACCCAATATGGGCTACATCAATAGAAACTCAACCATCCAATGATTTTATTATCTAGTGTAAAATAGATTACAATCTCGCGAAGACATCACCGTAACATACATCCCAGCTGCTTAGAACAAGATTTTTGGAAGCTTCTAGAATTAGGGTTTTGCAATGTCATTTTTCTTTTGTCAGTTAACAAAAATTAACAACCGACTCCAATCATGCAAAAAAGAGGAAAAAAAATTTCTGGCAAGGATACATAACTAGTGTATGATTCCAATGTTGAGTGGGTTGTCAATTGTTTTCATTTATGTCTCTTTGAAGTTGGAGTCTTTCTTCAAATCATTGTATGATGATTCGTGTTTGAAGTAACCTTAGCCTATGTTGTTGTTATTAGATTGTTAATTGATCATGCTGAGGCCTAGGGTGTAACTCCTTGACCTCCTCTTTGATCACCCTCACCCACTCACCCCTAAGCCAAGGAAACATTCATGAACCTTAATCGAGAGAGTTGGCTAGAGTTAACCTCAAGTTGACTTAAGTTTGACTTAGGGTGATGACCTAAGTTTTGCTTTGCTCTATTTTGAGTTGATTAATCTTGTGTTGAATTTGGTCGACTAGTGTTGACCTCATGATGAAATTGAGGGTTTACTTGAGTTTTCACATTGTTTTGACCTTAGTTGACCTCATGATGAAACAGGGGTTTATGAACTTCATGTAATGCTTGTGTTTTCGTTGTTTTCTATTTTTGTATGTATGCAATATATATGTATGCAAGATAGTGTTTTTTTATTCTTTTTATGGATTTTTTGAAAGGAAAATGCTTTCAATTAATCTAAATGTGAATGCAATTCTAAAATGAGTTTACCTAATGTAATCTTAATCTATGTTTTTGGTATTTTCTTGTTAAATTCAATTACTCTAGGAAATGAAAGAACATGGAAATGAGCTAATCTAATAATGCAAAAGAACTTGGAGATAAATTAATTTATCAATAGAAATTCTATTTATCCTATCAAGGAATTTGCAATATGAAATTACGATCCCCAATAGAAATTTTGAGATCAACTAATTAATACCACAATGAAAAAAAGCATGAAAGAACCTAGAATGTGTCTATGCATGAGCCTCCACTCCCCTTAGGAATCCTTGTATCAGCAACCTTTTTGTCCTCTTGCAGTAGGAGGGATCTCCTCTTGGCAACAATAGGGAAGGGTTGCAAAATAGCTTGAGATAGCTTCAAAATATGAGTTCAATGTGAGCTAAAGAGCAATATGGCTTTTAGCAGCATAACGATGCAAAGAGAAGCTTTTAGCAAAGATTTGACATAAAATAAGAAAATAAAAGCCTCATAAGTCTTGAGTGAGCATAAGAATGCTATGTGGAGAGCAAAAACCTACAAAGCTTGGTTGCACAAATGAAATTGCCTCCTATGGAAATGCTTTGAAGATTTGAAATAATTAAACTAATGAAATGATAGCTTTGAAACTTAGAAAAACTAAAGAAAGAAATGAAGAAAAGGGATCAAAGGCTTGTGAATAAGCTTGAAAAAGATTGTGAAGAAGAGAAAAGCATTCTCCAACTTGAGAAATAATGAAAAAGGGAGGGATATTTATAGTTTTGAAAGCACACAAGAGGAGGAAATTGATTGAAGAGTTAACTCATTATATTGGATAGTGAATTGGCCTAATTAGGGAGTGATGAAGAAAATATAGCTTATCACAAAGTAAAAATGGAGTCATCAAGAGTCCAATAGGTGACAAGTAGAGATCAATTGGAACTAATTATGCATACTTGAAGGCTTGGAATAGTTCACTCTATGTTTAGGCCAAAAACTCATGCAAACAAAAAGGAAAAAAAATCCAAATAGAGATTTTTCATGTACAAACTCAAATATTTTTCATGGCTAGAAAAGATGGCATGGGTCGCCCCTTTTACTAGTCCAAGTCACCCATGGGTGACCCATGGGAAACCCATAAAGGAGAGGGTCTGGGTTGAAATGTGGGGTTGGAGAAATTTAGTTAGGGGATGCAGAAGTGAACTGTCTCTGGAACTAGGTCAAAAGGTACTCAAAAACCAAATCTCCACCAAATCTCCTAGGAGATATCCTAAAATAATAGGGGGAGATTTGTATTGGTTAAACATAACTAAAAACTGAAAGTTGGATATGGCTTGGGAGGTCCCTTGAAGGGATCCTAGGGGTGGTGTTAGATGAAAAACACATGGAAAAGGTCAATTTATGAAAAATAGATCAATCAAAGGCTTAGGGATGAAGTTGCAAGCATAGAAAATGAAAATTGACAAATACTGACAACTGTCGAAAGTGAAGGAAAAGTTAGTACAATGAAGGGGAAACTAAGGAAGAAACAAAGACCCACGTGTTGCCAAGAGAAGTACTACTGAGGGGATGTTATTTTCACGTTTACATGTACATGACAAGGATTACATGTCATCATGGGGTCATCGTGGAGGTTGTGCATGTTTTTATTTCTCACAGTCATGAAAGTTCTCTTAGAAACAAGAGTGAAGATTCCTTGTCACCTTGATTTAGTAAAACTTAAAGATCCCATCCATCCTAGTTCTTGATCACTCTAATACCCATCAACAAATAGGTGACATGACCTTATTACCTCCACCTCCCCATGATTCTAATTTGAATCTTTCTTATCAACTAGGTCAATCCTCATCACTCATGCCACAAATCTCCAAGCCATCTAGAACAACTCATCAACACATTCCTACACTTTCCACTTCACCACAAACCTCACTTCCACCTCTTTCTATTCCTCTACATACACTTCCAATTCATTCCACATTGCCATCTCATATCCTATTACAATCAACTTCTTATCAACCCAGTTCCCATCATGTGGTCATGTCATCACCTCCTTTTCATGAATCATATCAATATAACATGTCTAGCCCTCAAAATCATCTACCATCCATCTATTCAAACGCTTCACCTCAACCCATTACATCTCCATTTATCTCATCACTTGATATCCACCAACCCAATCCTTTGACCACTCATCATATGACTTCATACCAATCCACCATACCTTCATACATTACTTACCCAAAAATATATCAACAAGCCATACCCAATCCCATGATATCACAACCTTTGTCATCATCCACCCCTCTTGGGCCTTCCATTCAAACAATTCAAGACCAAATAAGGGATGTCCTCAAATGATTAGAAGTTGGGACATAATGTAAACGTTACGAATTTGAGGATTTTTTTTCATTACCCTCTTGATCAATCAATCATGATGAGTCCTTTTCCTCCTAACTTTGAAGTCCCTAAATTTGACAAATATAAGGGAAAAGGAGATCCTCGAGACCCTGTCAACCAATTTTACATGGCTTGTCAAGAAGTCTATAGTGATGTATATCTAATGAAACTCTTTCCCCAAAGTTTGGAGGGTCAAGCATTGGATTGGTTTCAACATCTTACTCTTGGGTCCATCAAAACATTTTCTCAACTAATTGAAACATTTGTCACACATTTATCCTATAATGTTGAGGATGAGACTACAATACTAGATCTTTGTAACACCAAGCAAAATAATGGAGAAAGCTTTGCCACTTACCTACAAAGGTAGACAAGTCTTGCAAGTCTAATCCCATGGCCAATCCCTAAAAAACAATTGGTTAATGTTTTAATTCAAAATCTTCATTTAAAAATGACCTTTCATCTCCAAGTCCATTGTCTATCTACTTTTTGTGAGGCCAACTATTTTACCTCCTACATTTTGATCATTGTGCTATTCAGTAGTGACTATGTTTCATATTTTAGACTTGATGTTTTATCTCACTAATTTGATATATGTGATTTGATTCGGTCATATTGATGATATGCTTTGGTTTGATATTTAGATTCATATTAGATGTTATTTTGTTATGAGATTCTGGTTGATTAGGTGATTGGAATTAATTGACATGTGATGGATATGCAGTTAATTTGGATTTATGTATTAATGGACATTGTTGTATTGATTGCATGAATTTAATTCCAGTTGCTTCGGCTATCATTTTCCTAACAGAACTGACACTTGATCGAGATGTGCAGGTTTTACTTTCCCTAACCATGGGAAATCGGAGGTAGAGGATTCACACCCTGTTATTCCTGGTTAAGCCGATCCGTTCCCAAGAGGGATAAGGATCATGTGTGAAATTTGCATGATGATTTATTGTGTTTTGTTTAAATTTTAATTATTTTTGAGCCTTAGTACCCCCTCTCTTTCTTTTTTTGATTAATGTTAAGTGTTGTAAAATTTTAAATGATTATTGTCAATTGGTATTTTTATTATTCCTTTTGGGCCATAATATGTGGATTTTTGACCCCTTTCATGACCCCTAGGGTCTTAAAAGCTACCCTAGGTGGTCAACCATGAGCCTAGGGCCAACTTGGACCACTTAACCATAGTTTAGACTCACATTGGGTCAGCCTAACCCATGGTTGAGTCAAAGTGACGAAAATGGGAAAAGGGAAGATGAGGGATGGGCCTTGCCCTGGGAAGAGCACCTCTCCCATCCCTATGTTTTGGGAAGTATTCCCAAGGAGGACTTGGGAGGTCTCCAAGAGTCCTCCCAAGCTCCCAAGTGAGTGGGAGCTCCACTCAAGGCCATTGTCTTATGGAAGGGTGAGTGGGAATCCAACTCACCATTTGTTCCCTCCCACTTGTGTGGAAGCACAAGTGGAAGAGGTGGAGAAGGAGGTGAAGGGAGAGGAGGACACTTGTCATCCTCTTACCTTTCTCTCTTTTCCAAGTGGCTTTGGTGGAGGGAAGAGATGGTGACAAATGTCACCACCTCATTCTCTCAAGGCCAAATATAGGGCCTATAATAGCTCCTCTTGTAGAGGAGTGGGGGTTCTTCTCTGCTAGGCTATTTTTCTTGCAATTGGAAACTTCTTGCAAATTGGGAGTTTACTTGCTAAGTTTGGTGGAGTTAGAGAAGGTTGGGGAAGAAAAACTGAAAGGTTGGAAAGCTTGGGAAGGCTAGGAGCTCTTCACCAAAATTCCACTTCCACTGCCAAGGTTTTGAAGGTAGGCTTCTCATCTTGTTGCTTGCTATGCTATATGATGTTTTCATGTTTGAATTTTGATTGTAAATCTATTTGCATTGTGATGTTTCTTTTTGTATTTGATGTTGGGTTGGGTTGTCATGGTGAGAGCACCTCCAATAGAGGAAATGCTCAACTAGTATGGGTAGGGGAGAGGAACAATCCTTGGGGGCTCTCCCACAATCTGTGTTTATGTGTTTATGCCATTGAGGGCCTATTATCATTTGAGAGGAGATGTATATATGGCAAGAGTGCCAAGCATATTGGTGTGTGATTTTTGGTGCATTGGGTTGTTTTAGAGATTTTGGCTAGAGGCCATGTGATGAGTTTTTCCTTACCATTGGGAGCCCCTTTAAGTTGAGAGGTCTATTCCCTACTCTCACCAAACTCATTTTTATGAGTTGATGTAATGTGTTCAGCCTTTGGGGTTGTTTGTGTGGATGTATATGTTTCTATTGTGGAATGAAACCTGTGTGAAAACCCATACCTCCCTAGCTCAGCAGTGACCCACTTGCGGGTCTATGGTAGGGAGGAGAGCTTTACCCTTCCTTGTGGCTGGTTTTTCTATTGTCTTGTTGAAGTGTTTGTTGCAGGTTGTTTAGTGGCAGCTTGGAGCTGTTTAGAAGCTCATTATGATGTTAAAATGGACCCCCATGTAGTATTGAAGTGGCTGGATTAGCCTTGGTCCTTGTGGTCAACTTGCCTTGTAAATTCTTGTTAATATTGCACAGAAATTTGCCATAGATGCTGGCTGTGATAGCATTGTAATTTTGAACATTTTGTACTAAGAAAATGCATGGAAAATAAACTTAGATGCTTTCTACCCTTGTCCTTCAGATTGTTATAAGAAAGGTTTTAAGTATGTGATAGAAGTAATTGATTAGAGTTGGATGTAAATGGAAGAAAAGAATTGGAAAATTCTTGGTTAGCTTATGTTGTCACTTTCTATTGTGTGGAGATTGTGGGGTTGTAAAATTTATGTGAAAATTTATATATATATATAGAATTTTCTTCTATATCAAACAGAGATTTAGAGGGTTGGAAATTTAATTTAGGTAAGTGAAACAGAATGTAATTAGCTATTGTTTATCACTATTTTGTTAAACTTGTAAGTTGCATTTTGTAAATAAAAAAAAGGAAACATAGATATAGAACATGTTGTTATAGAAAGGAGTAAATGAGTATCTGTATGAAATTAAAGTGATTCAAAACAAATACTTGCATTCTGGTTGAAACCTAGCTGTAGTTTATCATTTTCTTTCCTCTGTGAGTATGCTGTTATTAAAGGGCCATCAGAAACTATGTAGAATTACTACACATAAATATTTAGACAAAGAAAATGAGTTTAAATCTGAAAGTTACCCTTTCTCTAGTTAACACTTTTTTTAAAAAAAAAAAATAGTGTGTCTAGACATTTAATTTGCTGCAAATAATAAATCACATACACCTTTATTATTTTGTGATTTAAACAAAAATAATAATTAAATATTAAAAGATACTGTTAAAATTTCAAGTTGATGTTTTTCCATTTTCAGTTTCATTTTGTGATAATAGGTAAATAAAAGAAAAAAATAATAATAATAAAAAATATATATAAGCACTTTACAAGCATATTTATGTGCCCACAGAAATGCTTATGTATCTATATACGAATCTATATATATATAAATCTATATATATATAAATATATATATATATCAAATGGTACATGCTCAAATAAAATATACAACAGTTTTACATTTTAAACCATTAGCAAAAATTATAGTGAACAAAATATAGATTCAAAGTTTTGTTTGTGTTTAAAAAAAATTTAAATAAAAATAAAAAGGGGGAAAGGGGCATCGGGACGGTGGCCATGACAGCGGCCGCCACCATACTCCCGCCGCGGGTAGTAGTAGGGGGTGTGGGGAGGGTGCCGAGCTCCCACCCACACCCTCTGCCACCATACTCCCACCGCGGGTAGTAGTAGGGGGTGTGGGGAGGGGGCCGAGCCCCCACCCACACCCTTGGGTGTGGGTGGGAGCTCGACACCCTCCCCACACCCCAAACACTTCAGCAAACCACTGCGCCAGCCCTGAACCTCCCCTCGCGAGCCTCCCACTACCTCCGCATGCATAGCTCCTTTAGCATTCCTGTCGCCTGTTGCGGCTTCCTCTCCTCTGCACCTCTGTGTGCGCCCACACCCCCATACCTTCCCTTTACACTGCCGCCGCCTACAGCGGCACACCACACACCGCCCTCTTGCACTGCCTCCGCCGTCCGCAGCCACAGTCTCTTCCACCATCGGCACCTATAAGCCGCGCTTCCCTTGTCAACAGTGCCACCCTTCCTCATCCCCATCGAACCCCGTTTGCCATGGAACCCTTATCTCCATCTCTGGTATCCCCACCACCGTCACCATTGACTTCACCCCTCTGCATTACCTCACACAAAAAAAAAAAAAAGGTTAGGGTCTGATGATATTTACAATGAAAGAGTTAGGTTTTCTATTAGCAATACACTCTTTTGATGAGAACTCATAGTTTAATTTGTCTTATAAAATAAAAAACTTTGTGTTTTTTTTATATATAAAGGTAACCCTAACTTTTAGATACTCTAATATGCTTATATTTAGCATTGTTTCAAATTAATATGGGGGTCATGAATTTAAAATCAAATAAAAATAACACTTATTAATATATATATATATATTTATAGAGAGAGAGAGAGAGATTAGGGAACAAAATAATAATAATAATAATATATATTTATACATATTATTAACGAGTAGAAAGCATATTATATATATATATATGTATAATTAAAAATGAATGGTCCAATTTTCCTATTTTACTTCATATAATTTTTTATAATATTGGATCAATGGGGATATTCAAGTTGCATAAAAATGTATATATATGTATATTGTATTAACAAATTGGCATGTTAGGGCAAAATTTAAGCAAGGGGATTATAATATCCCCTCAACATTTCTCAATAACATCTACAATAATAAGGGTGAGCTTGTATTTTTTTTTGACTATGACGTTTGAAATTTTGAAACGAGGTTAGATCACTTACCGCAGGATATGTATACCAATCTACTTGTAGTGACAAACTCATTATCTCATTTGAATTTAATCAACAGCTTGATGTTTGAGATTTAAATAAATCACCATTAAAAAAAAAAAAGTCAATAAAATGAATCCAACAATTATTAAATAACTTAGGAAGTTGTCAACGATAAAAGTTGATTGTTGTTTTTTCACCTCACCTAGGAAACTAGGGTTCAGACTAACCCTAAGCACGACACACCTCGTGTCGCATACCCCTTAGGAGACCTCCACCCTCATGATTATGTAGACATGTTATGCCTTAGGCGTAGTGCCACCAAGCACGCAAGTGCGTGCGAGGTGGCTCTCTAGGGTAAGGAGAAATTTTTTTTGCAATTCGTGTCATGACCACATGGCGAATGTGGGCATGACACGTGTGTTTGTGTGTTGTGTCCACATGGGAGATGCGGCATGACATTTGGTATCAGAGCCAGGTTTTTCAAACACTGGGCTTGTTTTAGGCACATTATTGTTTCCGCAACTATGTTTGACTTGTGGTTACCCCATTTTGTAGGATGCCTCCCAGACGAGTTCGGCGAGCGCAGACCCGCCGCACTCCACCCCCAGAGGTATGCACTAATTCATCAGCTGCGGGACTAGGTCAGCCGGATCCACTGGTGCAGCCAGATCCACAGGTTCAGCCACTCTTGCAGCCTCAGGCAGTTCCTCAGGCATCACAGGCACCACCGGCCCCACTGGATATGGGACCACAGATTTTACAGGCATTACAAGCTATTTTGGATAGGCTCCCACCAGCAGTAGCAGAGCCACGTGTTGAGCCTCATGAGGATCCACAAGAGGAGTCCCGTGTAGAGCCGCATGAGGCACCACATGAGGAGCCTTATGTCGAGCTACTAGAGATAGAGGAGGTTGGTTCGGCCAACAGGGCCTGTAGCAGGAGCCCCCCACATTGGGCTAGACAGGTTGAGAAAGTGCGTGTAGAGCACTTAGGTCACAGGCCTTGTGAGTATCATGCAGAGGAGACGATTAGAGAGCACAGAGATAGAGGGGATCGCATCAGGGACATTTTGAGGCTGAACCCTCCTACATTCATCGGGACCACGGAGGGAGCCGAGGCAGAGGCCTGGTTGATCAGTTTAGACAGGTGCTTCACATTGCGTCCTTACGAGGGCAACACAAAGGCTCGGGTGGCAGTACACTTACTACAGGATGCAGCAGCTACCTAGTGGCACACTGAGGAGTGCAAGCGCCACCTATCTTTAGACACCCTCACCTGGGAGACCTTTATTGAGTGCTTTAATGTGCATTATTTATCAGACCACTACAAGCAACGTCGTCTGGATGAGTTCCATGACCTTCAGCAGAGGGGACTTTCAGTGGCTCAGTATGAGGCTAGGTTCACTGAGCTATCTAGATATGTGGAGTATCTCCATGATGAGAAATTCTTGGTGCACAAGTTTATCAGAGGGCTTAATCACAGTATAGCAGGGCCTGTGTGGATGGCAGACCCCCAGACTTTGAGTGATGCTGCCAAGAAGGCATACATCGCTGAGGAGATCCAGGGACGAGGGCAGAGTTCTTGCCCTCAGTTTCAGGATCGAGGATAGCAGTAGCATCAGCAAAGCTTTCATAGGCCGTCACAGCCACCTCACAGAGGAGGATTCAGTTCGGCATCTTTACCTCCTAGACCCTCACAGCGGCAGCAGCCACAGCAGCACCAGAGAGCTAGGACTCCGCAGAGGACACAGGGGGGACCTAGTAGAGGTTGGCAGTAGTAGGGCCCACGTAGAGATCAGAGACTGCAGGGACCACCTGTGGGACCCGCAAGGACACAGCAGTCTTATAGGGGTTCACAGGGGTCTACTAGTAGACCAGGACAACAGCAGTCGGGTAGGACCCAGACGGTACAGGTTTAGGTTAGAGGCCCTTGTTATGTTTGTGGTGGAGTAGGACACCTAGCTAGGGAGTGTCCACATGGTTACACAATAGGGGGACAGCCTCGCGCTGGAGGTTCAGAGTAGATAGTGGGTGATGTGGGCAGATCCCACCATATGTTTGCAGTGATAGATAACCGCCAGGCAGATTTTCAAGCGTCTGTGATTGAGACGGCAGGTATGATTGGGGGAAACCCCATTTCTGTCCTATTTGATTCTGGTGCTACGGATTCATTTATATCTCCATCGTCAGTGGAGCATTACAGGCTGGTGGCCTCTAGGCAGGGGGATAAGTGGGTGGTTGAGTTGGCTTCAGGAGCCAAATTGTCAGTAGATACCTTAGTCCACGATTGTGAGATTTCTTTTGGACTCTTATTACAGTATGTGACCTTAGAGTCATGACATTAGGATCTTATGATGTGGTGTTGGGTATGGATTGGCTTGCGGCTCATCGCGCCAAGCTAGATTGTCGTCGAAAGGCAATCAGCTGTTTGGATGATCATGTTGCATCAGTTGAGATTGTGGGCATGCAAAAGCCCACCGCAGTATGTATGATATCCGCTCAGTAGCTCAAGCGCTGCATGCGGAAGGGATGTCAGATGTTTGCCATCACAGTGAGCGACAGATCAGATGACGAGCCAGAGGCATCTGTGGATGATCATCCCATCCTTAGAGAGTTTGCCGATGTATTCCCAGCAGAGTTACCAGGGATGCCTCCCCGACATGAGGTAGACTTTCATATAGACTTAGTGCCAGGTGCCAAGCCAGTGTCTTGTGCACCCTACAGGATGACCACACACGAGCTTACTGAGCTCAAGCTTCAGTTGGAGGACTTGCTGGAGAAGAGGCACATCCAACTGAGCGTTTCACCTTGGGGCACTCCTGTCATCTTCGTGAAGAAGAAGGATGGGTCTCTTCATTTGTGTATGGATTACAGGCAGTTGAATAAGGTGACGGTGAAGAACTGTTACCCTCTGCCCAGGATTAATGATCTTTTTGACCAGATGCAGGGAGCCAGGGTGTTCTCTAAGATAGACCTGAAGTCTAGGTACCATTAGTTACGCATCGCAGAGGCAGATATCCATAAGACCGCATTCCAGACTCGTTATGGGCATTATGAGTTCACAGTGGTTCCCTTCAGCTTGACAAACGCCCCTACAGTGTTCATGAGTCTCATGAACGGGGTGTTCCGTACATATTTAGATCGGTTCATGATCATTTTCCTTGATGACATTTTGATCTACTCACGGACTGAGGAGGAACATGAGGAGCACATTCGTCAGGTTCTACAGTGCTTGCGAGAGCAGAAACTTATGGGAATTTGGCGAAGTGTGCATTTTTCAGGACAGAGGTTCAGTACCTAGGGCACATCCTTTCCGGTGATGGAATCTCAGTAGATCCATCAAAGATCAGAGCTATCAAGGATTGGCCAGCACCCACTAGTGTGACAGAGGTCAGGAGTTTCATGGGGTTAGCTAGTTATTACCGCCATTTTGTTGAGGGTTTTTCTTGGATAGCACACCCCATCACTTCCCTTCAGCAGAAAGGGAAGAGTTTTCTTGGATTGAGTAGTGCGAGAGGGCCTTCGGGGTCCTCAAGGAGCGTCTTACCAGCACTCCTATTTTGTCAATTCTTGATCCTACAGCAAATTTTGTGGTTTGCACGGATGCATCACTTGAGGGATTGGGAGCAGTACTTATGCAGGGTGGCAGAGTGATCATGTATGAGTCACGAAAGCTCAAAGCCCATGAGCTGAACTACCCCACTCACGACTTGGAGCTAGCAGCGGTGGTTCATGCTTTAGTCCGTTGGAGACACTTCTTGTTGGGCTGTCGTTTTGAGCTCCATTCTGACCATCATAGCCTTCAGTATATATTCACACAGCCGAATTTGAATGCCCGTCAGCAGCGTTGGATGGAGTTCCTCTGTGAGTATGATTTTGATGTCCACCTCATCAAAGGGAAGGAGAACATGGTTGCTGACGCATTGAGTCGGAGGCGCCACGAGCCCTTGACCTTGACTTTACAAGTGGACTTGAGGAATCGCATTATTCAGCATCTGCTAGAGGATGAGTGGTATCTAGAGGTGCAGCAGGAGATTAGATCACAGAGGGCCCTTGTGGGCAAGTTTGCAGGGTATACACTAGATACAGATGGTTTGCTTCGACATCGATAGCGCATCTATGTACCCCGTGCAGGTGACCTGCGCACTATAGTGCTATCAGAGGCTCATAGAGCACCATATGCGACACATCCAGGGGTGAAGAAGATGCATGCCAATCTTTGACAGTTGTACTTTTGGGCAGGTATGAGATGTGATATAGCAGAGTTTGTGGCTCATTGCCTTGAGTGCCAGAGGGTCAAGGCCAAGCATCAGCATCCAACAGGTCTCTTATACCCTCATGATATACCTGAGTGGAAATGGAACACCATTTCCATGGATTTTATTGTTGGTCTTCCTATGTCTTTATGTCGCCATGATGCCATCATGGTGACAGTCGACAAGTTGACTAAGGTGGCTCATTTTTCTCCTATGTGCACCACGTACAATGCGCCAGTTGTGGCGAAGGTATTCTTGGATGACATTGTGAGACTACATGGGGTACCTCACCGCATTATTTTTGATAGAGATCTAGTGTTCACTTCAGCATTCTAGAGAGCCTTACAGCAGGCATTAGGCACACAGCTCAATTTTAGCTTCGCTTATCATCCAGAGATGGATGGGCAGACAGAGCGGGTAAATCAGATATTGGAGGACATGCTTTGGATGTATGTTATGGACCATCAGTCAAGATGGGAGGAGTATCTTTATCTAGTTGAGTTTGCCTACAATAATGGGCATCACAGCTCATTAGGTATGCCTCCCTTTCAGGCTTTATATGGCAGACCTTGCAGGACACCATTGAGTTGGGATCGGATTGAGGACAGAGTCGCCATTGGTCCAAAGCTTGTGCAGGATATGGAGCAGTAGGTCACACTGATTCGACAGAGGTTACAGGAGGCTCAGGATAGGTAGAAAAAGTATGCCGATACTAAGAGGATAGATCAGACTTTTTCAGTGGGAGACAGGGTATTCCTCAGAGTGCGGCCACATAAGAGTCCAATCCGTTATGGAAAGGGCTCTAAGTTTGCACCACGGTTCGTAGGTCCCTTTGAGATTTTGGAGCTGATAGGACCAGTTGCCTATCGTCTAGCCTTGCCACCTAGCTTGTCGCGTATCCACGATTTTCTGTTTTGAGATGGTATACATCTGATGTATCTCACGTACTAGACTAGAGTGCTTTACAAGTAGAGGCAAGTGGGCAGTTGGTACTGGAGCCAATTCCCATAGTGGCTCGTCGGACACTGGGCCTTTGAGGTCAAGAGCTGGACCAGGTTAGGGTCCGGTGGGATTGCTACGATGAGGTCACAGCGACATGGGAGGATGTAGCTAGTTTGAGGGCACTCTATCCTCACCTTTTTGATGACTTCCAGAAGGAAGTTCAGTCATAGGGGGGAGGATGTGAGGCCGACTATTTTTACCTCCTACATTTTGATCATTGTGCTATTCAGTAGTGACTATGTTTCATATTTTAGACTTGATGTTTTATCTCACTAATTTGATATATGTGATTTGATTCGGTCATATTGATGATATGCTTTGGTTCGATATTTGGATTCATATTAGATGTTATTTTGTTATGAGATTCTGGTTGATTAGGTGATTGGAATTAATTGAC
Organism: Cunninghamia lanceolata; assembly: GCA_027924645.1. Lineage (NCBI taxonomy): Eukaryota > Viridiplantae > Streptophyta > Pinopsida > Cupressales > Cupressaceae > Cunninghamia > Cunninghamia lanceolata. The sequence continues at coordinate 22,977,573 of BSBN01000377.1, read as the reverse complement.
ATGTGATGGATATGTAGTTAATTTAGATTTATGTATTGATGGACATTGTTGTATTGATTGCATGAATTTAATTCCAGTTGCTTCGGCTATCATTTTCCTGATAGAACTGACACTTGATCGAGATGTGCAAGTTTTACTTTCCCTAGCCACAGGAAATAGGAGGTAGAGGATTCACACCCTGTTATTCCCAGTTAAGCCGATCCGTTCCCAAGAGGGATAAGGATCATGTGTGAAATTTGCATGATGATTTATTGTGTTTTGTTTAAATTTTAATTATTTTTGAGCCTTAGTACCCCCTCTCCTTATTTTGATTAATGTTAAGTGTTGTAAAATTTTAAATGATTATTGTAAATTGGTATTTTTATTATTCCTTTTGGGCCATAATATGTGGATTTTTGACCCCTTTCGTGACCCCTAGGGTCCCAAAAGTTACCCTAGGTGGTCAACCATGAGCCTAGGGCCAACTTGGACCACTTAACCATAGTTTAGACTCACATTGGGTCAGCCTAACCCATGGTTGAGTCAAAGTGACGAAAATGGGAAAAGGGAAGATGAGGGATGGGCCTTGCCTTAGGAAGAGCACCTCTCCCATCCCTATGTTTTGGGAAGTATTCCCAAGGAGGACTTGGGAGGTCTCCAAGAGTCCTCCCAAGCTCCCAAGTGAGTGGGAGCTCCACTCAAGGCCATTGTCTTGTGGAAGGGCGAGTGGGAATCCAACTCACCATTTGTTCCCTCCCACTTGTGTGGAAGCACAAGTGGAAGAGGTGCAGAAGGAGGTGAAGGGAGAGGAGGACACTTGTCATCCTCTTACCTTTCTCTCTTTTCCAAGTGGCTTTGGTGGAGGGAAGAGATGGTGACAAATGCCACCACCTCATTCTCTCAAGGCCAAATAGAGGGCCTATAATAGCTCCTCTTGTAGAGGAGTGGGGGTTCTTCTCTGCTAGGCTATTTTTCTTGCAATTGGAAACTTCTTGCAAATTGGGAGTTTACTTGCTAAGTTTGGTGGAGTTAGAGAAGGTTGGGAAGAGAAACTGAAAGGTTGGAAAGCTTGGGAAGGCTAGGAGCTCTTCACCAAAATTCCGCTTCCACTCCCAAGGTTTTGAAGGTAGGCTTCTCATCTTGTTGCTCGCTATGCTATATGATGTTTTCATGTTTGAATTTTGATTGTAAATATGTTTGCATTGTGATGTTTCTTTTTGTATTTGATGTTGGGTTGGGTTGTCATGGTGAGAGCACCTCCAATGGAGGAAATGCTCAACTAGTATGGGTAGGGGACAGGAACAATCCTTGGGGGCTCTCCCACAATTTGTGTTTATGTGTTTATGCCATTAAGGGCCTATTATCATTTGAGGAGGAGATGTATATATGGTAAGAGTGCCAAGCATATTGGTGTGTGATTTTTGGTGCATTGGGTTGTTTCAGAGATTTTGGCTAGAGGCCATGTGATGAGTTTTTCCTTACCATTGGGAGCCCCTTTAAGTTGAGAGGTCTATTCCCTACCCTCACCAAACTCATTTTTATGAGTTGATGTAATGTGTTCAGCCTTTGGGGTTGTTTGTGTGGATGTATATGTTTCTATTGTGGAATGAAACCTATGTGAAAACCCCTACCTCCCTAGCTCAGGGGTGACCCACTTGCGGATCTATGGTAGGGAGGAGAGCTTTACCCTTCCTTGTGGCTGGTTTTTCTGTTGTCCTGTTGAAGTGTTTGTTGCAGGTTGTTTAGTAGCAGCTTGGAGCTGTTTAGAAGCTCATTATGATGTTAATATGGACCCCCATGTAGTATTGAAGTGGCTAGATTAGCCTTGGTCCTTGGGTCAACTTGCCTTGTAAATTCTTGTTAATATTGCACAGAAATTTGCCATAGATGCTGGCTGTGATAGCATTGTAATTTTGAACATTTTGTACTAAGAAAATGCATGGAAAATAAACTTAGATGCTTTCTACCTTTGTCCTTCAGATTGTTATAAGAAAAGTTTTAAGTATGTGATAGAAGTAATTGATTAGAGTTGGATGTAAATGGAAGAAAAGAATTGGAAAATTCCTGGTTAGCTTATGTTGTCACTTTCTATTGTGTGGAGATTGTGGGGTTGTAAAATTTATGTAAAAATTTATATATATATATAGAATTTTCTTCTATATCAAATAGAGATTTAGAGGGTTGGAAATTTAATTTAGGTAAGTGAAACAGAATGTAATTAGCTGTTGTTTATCACTATTTTGTTAAACTTGTAAGTTGTAGTTTGTAAATTAAAAAAAAAGGAAACATAGATATAGAACATGCTGTTATAGAAAGGAGTAAATGAGTATCTGTATGAAATTAAAGTGATTCAAAACAAATACTTGCATTTTGGTTGAAACCTAGCTGTAGTTTATCATTTTCTTTCCTCTGTGAGTATGCTGTTATTAAAGGGCCATCAGAAACTATGTAGAATTACTACACATAAATATTTAGACAAAGAAAATGAGTTTAAATCTGAAAGTTACCCTTTCTCTGGTTAACACTTATTTAAAAAAAAAAAAAAAACAGCGTGTCTGGACATTTAATAGTAAGAGATACTGTTAAAATTTCAAGTTAATATTTTTCCATTTTCAGTTTCATTTTGTGATAATAGGTAAATAAAAGAAAAAAATATATAATAATAAAAAAATATATAAGCACTTTACAAGCATATTTTTATGCCCACAGAAATGCTTATGTATCTATATACGAATCTATATATATATATATAAATCTATATATATATATCAAATGGTACATGCTCAAATAAAATATACAACAGTTTTACATTTTAAACCATTAGCAAAAATTATAGTGAACAAAATATAGATTCAAAGTTTTGTTTGTGTTTAAAAAAAAATTTAAATAAAATAAAAAGGGGGAAAGGGGCATGGGGACGGCGGCCATGACAGCCGCCGCCAGCATACTCCTGCTGCGGGTAGTAGTAGGGGGTGTGGGGAGGGGCTGAGCCCCCACCCACACCCTTGGGTGTGGGTGGGATCTTGGCACTTTCCCCACACCCCAAACACTTCAGCAGACCGCCGCGCCAGCCTCGAACCTCCCCTCGCGAGCCTCCCACTACCTCCGCACGCATAGCTCCCTCAGCATTCCTGCCACCTGTTACTGCTTCCTCTCCTCTGCACCTCTGTGTGCGCCCACACCCCCATACCTTCCCTTTACACCATCGCCGCTGCCTGCAGTGGCACACCACACACCGGCCTCTTGCATCGCCTCCGCCATCCGCAACCACGGTCTCTTCCACCAGTGGCACCTATAAGCTACGCTTCCCCTATCAACAGCGCCACCTTTCCTCATCCCCATCGACCCCCATCCACCATGGAACCCTTATCTCCATCTCTGGTATCCCCACCGCCGTCGCCGTTGACTTCACCCCTCTGCATTACCTCACACAAAAAAAAAAAAAAATTGGGTTAGGGTTTGATGATATTTACAATGATAGAGTTAGGTTTTCTATTAGCTATACACTCTTTTGATGAGAACTCATAGTTTAATTTGTCTTATAAAATAAAAAGCTTTGTGTTTTTTTTTAATATATAAAGGTAACCCTAACTTTTAGAACTCTAATATGCTTATATTTAGCATTGTTTCAAATTAATATGGGGGTCATGAATTTAAAATCAAATAAAAATAACACTTATTAATATATATATATATATATATATATATATATATATATATATATATATATATTTATATATTTATAGAGAGAGAGAGAGATTAGGGAACAAAATAATAATAATAATAATAATAATAATAATAATATATATTTATACATATTATTAATGAGTAGAAAGCATATTATATATATATGTATAATTAAAAATGAATGGTCCAATTTTCCTATTTTACTTCATATATTTTTTTGTAATATTGGATCAATGGGGATATTCAAGTTGCATAAAAATGTATATATATGTATGTATGTATGTATGTATATTGTATTAACAAATTTGCATGTTAGGGCAAAATTTAAGCAAGGGGATTATAATATCCCCTCAACATTTCTCAATAATAGCTACAATAATAAGGGTGAGCTTGTATTTTTTTTTGAATATGACGTTTGAAATTTTGAAACGAGGTTGGATCACTTACCGCAGGATATGTCTACCAATCTACTTGTAGCGACGAACTCATTATCTCGTTCGAATTTAATCAACAACTTGACATTTGAGATTTAAATAAATCACCATTAAAAAAAAAAGTAAATAAAACAAATCCAACAATTATTAAATAACTTAGGAAGTTGTCAATGATAAAAGTTGATTGTTGTTTTTTCACCTCACCTAGGAAACTAGGGTTCAGACTAACCCTAAGCGCGACACACCTCATGTCACATACCCCTTAGGAGACCTCCACCCTCACGATTACGTAGACATGTTATGCCTTAGGTGTAGTGCCACCAAGCACACAAGCGCGTGCGAGGTGGCTCTCTAGGGTAAGGAGAAAATTTTTTCGCAGTTTGTGTCATGACCACATTGTGAATGTGAGCATGACACACGTGTTTGTGTGTTGTGTCCGCATGGGAGATGCAGCATGACACTTTTGACAAGGTCATTGAAAAAGGGGTCCTTATTGAAAAGCCCTTATTGCTGAAGGTTTACTCAAGACCTATACCAAGGACAATAATCACTCAAATGACAAATTTAAACCTTGGTCTAAGAATAAACATGTGGTTAGTGATGGATTCACTAATACAAATCACATCCAAACAATTCAACCTTCCCAACACAATATGCAAACCATCCTTAAGACTAATACCATTTCCCTTCCTAAGAGATAATTTAGGCCACCCTTCAATCCAAGACATCACTTTACTGACTTAGGGGAACCTATTGAACAAGTACTTTTAAATTTGGTGCAAGCTAATATGGTAAATTTTCCCATCACGAAACCTTATGATGATAATCAACCTAAGCCTATATAATACAATGAGCTAGACATCCTACAAACAAGTGTATGAGTCTCAAGCATTTTATCCAAGATCTTATTGATGAGGTTAACCAAAGGTAAATGACACTTCTTCATCTAATGCACAATTGGTTATTTATCAAGATCCCTTTTCCAACCACAAACAATCCACTTCATCTTCCCCTTCCACTTCAAACCAATCCCAAAATAATCATGCCAATAATATCTACTGTAATAAGATCCCTTACAACTATGACTCTGTTGTAGGGTGTATTGATAATGATCCTTCACAAGTTGCCACTATCACCATAAAAGCCACATCTCCTGACCATCTTTCTTTTATCCAACATGACATGCCTCCTATTGATCCATCTCATAATAAATCACTTCATATAGAGGTCCTAATTTATAAATATAAAGTTAACCATGTACTTTTGAATAATGGATCTAGCTTGAATTTATGTATGTTGAGGTTAATAAAACAATTGGGATATTCAATGGATGACTTGGAACCATGTAATTTTACTATCAAAGCCATGATGTTTGTTAGTGAATAGACTTGTCACCAACCTCTCTGTATGATTTGACCAATTAAATGATGACAAATACACTAAGAGTTGGACAAATTAGAAATGGAGGTTTGTAATCATTCTCTGCATTTGAAAAGGGGCAGCTCCCTTTTTAAAATAAAATTTGATTTTATGGGTATGCTTTTAACCCTAAAGAGGGAAAGGTACTTTTTCTATGAATATAAAAATTGAAATAAACCCCAATGCCCAACACATTTTAGGCAAACAAAATGCAACCTATGATTACAAAGCTGGCAGAACACACCCAAACATAAGAATGGAACAACTCTAACCAGTGCCTAATAATTTATCCCACTATCACCTTTGCATCAAATTTAGACTTGAGAATGAAGAAACATAGATGATAATATAAGTATAGTGAAGGCAAGTTATCAGAATTCCATAAAAAAGAACTATAAATTTATGTACTCAAAATCTATACATTTGACACAAGAGGAATAAATAGAAACACAAAAGATGATGACCTAATAACAACTTTCTCCTATATTGATGAGTAAAAATAAAACACAATACTTTCTCCCAAAGATATTACAGACTTTGTATATCAATGTCCCCCTTTCCTTTGAAAATCTTAAAACAAACAAGTATCTAATGATCTGTTCATGAAAATTAATTTCATCAAAAGACCCCATCTCTCTTTTACTCCTTCATTTTATAGTAAAAGAGAGATCAGAACTAACTTTCCCATATAACTATATTTTACAACCAACATTAAATACAATAAAGTGTTTTAATAATAAAAGTAGTGCTTGAAGCATATAAATGTTGGGAATTAAGGTGTCTCAACCTTTGCAAGTTTCTAGCATTTATTATTTAATTGTATTTATTTTTTTGCCTATTATTGTAATTTGGATGCAAATCCTATTTCATCACTTTGTGGGAGTTCGCATGGTGATGTGTCATCCTACATGGAAGGTGACCACATGTATTTTTTGTCCTCATATGAGGAGATAGGAGTTCCACCTTGTAGTAGAAGAGTTTTGCCATGTGTCACCATCTTTCAGGTGTTGTAAGAGGTTTATGACATGTAAGAGCTATGACAGAATCTATGACATGTAAGGGCTAGAAATGGAAGATTATATGACATGTGAAGACAAGTGTCCAAAAGCATCTTGCATGGGGAAGTAGGCATCCAAGTTTGACTATGAAAAGTTTGTAAGACAATCTGCTATTAATAGACAGTTATGATAGATTCTCTTACAACTGTAAGAGTTGTCATATATGACAGATTTTATGACATTGTAAGAGCATCTGTCATACCTTAATTGGGTAAATTTGGGGTGCCCAAGTTGGGGGGTTGTAAGGGATGAAAGAGAATCACTTACAAGTGTCATACACATGTTTTATGGCCTTGGAAATTGGGCCACATGGATTTGGACGAGTTCCTTGTGTGACTTGCTCTAGAAGCTACCTCCATTCGTACTACTTCTCTTTATATATGGGTACTTGGAGAGGAGATGTAAGAGGTGATTAACAGGTGTTGTTATGCTACCATTTTATCTCTAGATACGAGTGTTAAAGACTCCTGAGAAGACTTGCACTACAAGTGTGTTGTAAACATTGTTGTTTTGATAATACATTGTGCAGGTTTTAGAGTGTGGGATTTTTTACCCGAAAGGGTTTTCCCCATGTTATATCTTGTCTCTCTCTTTTCTGTCTACATTCTATGTGTATGTGCATTGCTACAATATCTCTGTTGTTGTATTAAACATTTTGTAATTGTAAAGGCTAAAATGAATTTGTACCCATCTCTCCTCATTAGATTAGTGTAGGAAGCGATTTCCACACACCTTGCTTCCTTTTCAGTTGGTATCAGAGCTATTCTCCTTGGTCCTAGTTTTTGGATAGGGGTTTTGTGTACTAATCTTAAGTTGAGTGGGAGTCCGTACAGAGTATTATGAAATCTTGTTGCAGGAATGAGATGGCAGGCACATCTGGAAGAATGGAGATGGGGATGTTTAACGACACAAATTTTGAGTTATAGAAACTTAAGATGAAGTGTTATGGAGTTGATCATGTGGTTACATTTAGTATGATATTGATCTGGAGCTCCTGTTTGACAGTATGCAATAACCTCATGCATGGTGGTTATGTTCTATCATTCTATGGTTGTTTGCAACAAAGTATTCATGTTGGGTGTTTGTTCTTAACTCCCTAATCACATGGAGAAACTTGGGTTGTTATGACCATGGTTTGATGTGCTTATGTTGGGTGCTTGGTTTTAGTCCTTAGCATTGGAAGACATTATCTTGTTAACCTTGAATGCATGTAGGTTGTGGAGCTGATCATTGAATGATCTGAAAGCTTATGGAACAACCTAGCTTCTCCGTATGCTTGTACATGGTGATGGTTGTGGAGTTGGCCTACAAGTGGGCCTGATGTTCCTAGACCTCTATTTCATTTAGTTGGTTGTACTCACATGTCTCAATTTCATATTGATTTGTTCTGAGGGTTTTGTAGATGTTCCATTTCAAAAATCTATGGTTATGCTTATCTATGTTATTCCATTATTCTAGTTTAACTATATTGGTGATTTTCAAACCTGTGTGTTTTTAGATGATAAGTGGATATGGATTTGTATGTATGTCAGTGACATGGTAGTTTTACAGGTTTTACATGGTTAATCAAAACTTGTGGTTTTGTAAATCTGCAGACAAACTATTTTTAAATTATGATTCCTTGAGAGTGTTTCTGGATGTAAGATAGTTGCAGATTTGTATGTATGCTTCGTGTACAATGTGAGGAGGTTTGTATCTTTCTCAGTGTGGAGATGTTGGTATGTGATTTATCACTCATCATTTTCTATAGCATATGCTTGATTAGTTCCTTGACTATGATCACTCATTTGTGGCCTTGTTGGCAAATTAAATCTAGAATTGATTTGATGGTTGAGTCTTGAAGTCTATAGATTGTCTTCTTTGGTATCTCAGTTTGCAAGTCACTAATGTGATGATGAGTTTGCATGTTTCATGTTTGGGATCTATGAGTTATGCAATGAGATGACTTAGATGTGGATTGTCTATATCCATAAGATTGATTCAGTGTTTATGCAGACTTTGTTAGTTGGCCTTGTCTATGGTCATTTGTGTATTTGGTATGTTTCTTTGGGATAAGAGGATGGATAATTTGAGTACATGGATAGTTAGATATTGGGACTTATAGCATGTTTATCTTGATGTCATGGATAGCTTGGTTACACAGTTTAGTGTAATCTTTTGACAATGATAGTTTTATCTTCTTGACTTGGACATCTTGGTTCTACTTTATTCTTTTGTGTTACTGATATTGCACAAGACAATTATTTGATTGTGTTAGAGCCATGGATGATCTTCATTGAGAGGATGGTTATCATGATGCCTTGATAAGCTTGATATCACAGTTTTAGTGGGACCTTCAATAGTGATGTTGGATTCATATAAGTGATGGATGATCTTCTGTAGTGGATATTGGCGTTATGGAGGAGCTCTTGGTTTTGAGAGTTCTTTGACATTTTTAGTTTTATTGTCAGGAAATGGTTATCTTCAAATGTTTGGAGATGTTGACATCTTGATTGAGGTGTCAGTTTTATGATTTGTCAGTATGAAATGTTTATCCTTTGTTTAGAGATGTTATTGTGTCATGGTTTACTCTTGATGCTAGCTTAAAGTTTTGGCATGATACATGTTCTCTTGAGACAGGTTGTATACATCATTGTATGCTTTGTTGTATGTGATCTTCTTATGAGGAGATGGTTAGATCATGATGTCATGATGAGCTTCTTGATCATGCAGATGTGTAGTGGGAGTTTTAACATTGTTCTTGTTTGTTCTCTTTAGTTTTGAGTATTAATCATTTGCTTGAAGCTTCATGGTTTTGCAGGATGAATTTGAAGTTGGCATGTATTGGTTGATGGATGCTCATGGATACTAGAGAGACTTGAGGTGAGGCTTGAGATCTCTTGTTGAAGGGATCATGTGTTGGAATGGTGAAATTTTTCAACAGAAAGACCAAGGAGCCTTCACTTGTTATGGACATGAGTTCATATTTGAACTTGAGAGGAGATTGTTCTTGGGGAGAGTTTATGAGACTCAGTGTATCTCAGTGGATCATTCTCATTCCCCACTCTCAGTTCACTTGGTAGAAAATGATCTGATAAGTATTGCCCATGTTATTTTAGATTCATTTTGTTTTATGCTTTGATTTCTCATGGATATGAATCTTGAGCTACAATTATTGGTTCTAGAGGTTTCATTTGAGGGATGTTAGCATGGTTATCTTCTAGATTCATATGGTTTAGTTTATGATGTTCATTTATGAGAAGTTTAGGAGATGTGATTGGGCTTATTCCTTGTCATGGAATGATTATGAGTTTGATCTACCTTGATTAGAGAGGCTTACATCCATGATGATGTTTATTTGATCTTATGAGATTGAATCGTTGGGTGTTGTTAAGGCTTTTCAGTTGGGGTTTTGTAAAGGAGATCATACTTGGCACAACTTAGCACTTGGTGGTGTTGGAAGAAGGACATGATATGGTTTGCAGTTTCTCTTTATGGTCTCATATTTCTTCCTAGAGGTTCTTATTCATCTAGTTTGATCATTGGGTTTTGTGGTCATCTACTGTTGTTGTACTTATTTATTTTTTAACAATAGTATGTGTTCTTTTAATGTATATCATTTGATATGTGGAGGACTTGGGAGAAGTGGAGGCGATTAGAGGTGAAAAAGTGAGCAGAAAACTATTTGTTGAAGTATGCTCTATTTTGTAACAGTTGGTTGTAGTTTACAGATCATTGTGATTGTTTTTTGTATTATGTGTTTTGATTATAAGCCACACTTTTATGTAAGTGCTGATTGGTAGAATTTGAGTTACTTCGGTTGGCATTGCTCATGCAGTTTGATTCCTAAGATGTATGTATATCTTTGGTAGATGGTTTTTCATTAGACTGTAGTATCAAAGGTCTTCAGATTTTTTGCACATCAATGGTTATTGGTATGTTTGTTATCACGGGAGACATTAACTTTGTGTAGGACAGTGGATTATACAGGGATGAGAATTGCAATATGGGCTGAATATGTCATGTGTAAAATCCTTATCAATGATGGTTATTTAGTTGGATGTAAACAACTAGTTGGGGTTGTTGTTCTAACTATTTTGGAGCTTACATGCTCGATCTTGTTTTGAAGATGTTTGGACTTCAAAGTCATGTTCTATCAACCAGTTTGATGTTGGATACATCGGTGTGTCTATGTGGCATTTAGTGTTTCATCATATTTTTGGTATTCTAATCTTTTTTTCATGTTGGTGATCACTTGGAAGATGTTACAGGTGCTTTTGTAAAGCTAGTGGGCATAGTGTTCATTTGAGCTGAGTATTTGGTAGCTACTCATGCTTGCAAGGAAGCCATTTGGATTAAGATATTGTGTTCAGATATTGGTGTTCGTGCAAGGCAGTTTACTATCTGTTGTGACAGTCAAAGTGCAATGTTGCATATGCATTAACAAAACCAGTAAGCACAGAGAAGTTCAGATGGTGTTCAGAGTCTATGGGCCTCTTGGCCTATAGCAGTTAAACCCTGTTATTTCCATTGGCTCTTGAAAGGTGTTTGACAAGTGGGAGAATGTTGGGAATTAAGGTGTCTCAACCTTTGCAAGTTTCTAGCATTTATTATTTAATTATATTTATTTTTTGCCTATTATTGTAATTTGGATGCAAATCCTATTTCATCACTTTGTGGGAGTTGGCATGGTGATGTGTCATCCTACATGGAAGTTGACCACATGCATTTTTGTCCTCATATGAGGAGATAGGCATTCCATGTTGTGGTAGAAGAGTTTTGCCATGTGTCACCATATTTCAGGTGTTGTAAGAGGTTTATGACATGTAAGAGCTATGATAGAATCTATGACATGTAAGGGCCAGAAATGGAAGATTATATGACAGGTGAAGACAAGTGTCTGAAAGCATCTTCCATGGGGAAGTAGGCACCCAAGTTTGACTATGACAAGGTTGTAAGAGAATCTGCTATTAATAGATAGTTATGACAGATTCTCTTACAACTGTAAGAGTTGTCATATATGACGGATTTTATGACATTGTAAGAGCATTTATCATACCTTAATTAGGTAAATTTGGGGTGCCCAAGTTGGGGGCTTGTAAGGGATGAAAGAGAATCACTTACAAGTCTCATACACAAGTTTTATGGCCTTGGAAATTGGGCCACATGGATTTGGACAAGTTCCTTGTGTGACTTGCTCTAGAAGCTACCTCCATTTGTACTACTTCTCTTTATATATGGGTGCTTGGAGAGGAGATGTAAGAGGTGATTAACAGGTGTTGTTATGCTACCAGTTTATCTCTAGATATGAGTGTCAAAGACTCCTGAGAAGACTTGCATTGCAAGTGTGTTGTAAACATTGTTGTTTTGATAATACATTGTGCAGGTTTGGAGTGTGGGGTTTTTTACCCGAAAGGGTTTTCCCCATGTTATATCTTGTCTCTCTCTTTTCTGTCTACATTCTATGTGTGTGTGCATTGCTACAATATTTCTGTTGTTGTATTAAACATTTTGTAATTGTAAAGGTTAAAATAAATTTGCACCCATCTCTCCTCATTAGATTAGTGTAGGAAGTGATTTCCTCACTCCTTGCTTCCTTTTCAATAAGAGCTAAATCAATATTAAACATAAATCTCCTTGCCTTCATCTTCTCTAGCATACTGACCTATCTTCTCTTCTGATAGTATTGTTGGCAATATGTGTTGTCATTGATGTCAACATAGTATATGGAAACATAAGGACAAACTTGTATAGAGGTAGAGTCAGCATGGTCAAGGAAAGTCAGTTTGGGAGAAGAGAAAATAGTCTAAGTATGGTGAGGCGATCACTTTTTTGTTTGAGCATGATTCAGAGGTAAATACTCATGTCCTTGCATGTTTCTAGTATCCCTACATGTATATCTCATTAGTTTGGAGTGCCACACTTAATAATAAATACCAGAAATCTGTCAAAGGAATTCACAGTGCATATCCCAAGGCAGAGTAACATTGTTTAGGTCCGCATTTCTCTGTAGAGAAAGATTTGATCTTGCAGTTCCCAAGATAAATTTATCTACGTATTGAAATGATATATCCAAGTTTTTAGGTCTTCACATCTTCAGCAGAAAAAGTTACAAGGGTAGAGTACTGGTTACTACTTAGACAAGACAAAGAAATGATGGAGACTTGATGGAATGGTCTGCATTCCTCCAGAAGATATTATTTTGTCATGTGGTTCTGAGGATAGGCTTAGAGATGTATAAGGCATGCTATGATAAAGTATCAAGTGGTCTAGTGGTCCACAAAGTTAGCAATCAAATGACAGAGTCAATACAGACTATTTTGGAGCCTAAATACACATGTTTGAGCTTTTACGGAAGATGAAATATATACAGATCAATCATAAAAGTTTATGTAGAGGTCTTACATGTTACAATATATATCAAGTTTAATTGGCATGTAAATACTCCTTAATTTCATATACCACAATGCTATATCTTGAGTTATGAAGTGTTACATGTGGTCTGGAATGTGTTGTTTCCTGCAGTTCATCATATTTCTTACTGTGTGGTTTTATAGATTAATCTAATACTTCAATAGAAAGGTGAATGGATGATGTTGAGATTATACATGATTGATTTCTTGGTCTGCACGAATATTTTGGGTTCTCCCTAATAGTATGAAGATGAATAGTTAGCAGTTTTGAGTAGTTTGAGCTGACAGGTTAAGTCTCTGGTATGTGTGGCAGATCTTGACCTATTGCTTTGACTTTGGAAGATGTAAGGAGATATGTTTTGAATACCTTCATGAAGTCCTGAGGTCTACAGCAAGTTTTCTTATCATGTTTTATGTATTGAGGTTGACCCTTGAAGAGGTACACGTTTCATCCAATAATATTTATGATGCTGAGCTAATCAGTGTTGAGAAGGATATTTATAGAGGATCAAATTCATTTGTGAGAATAAGATGTGAGTATGAATATGATACATCAGAGGGCAAGGTATGAAGTGTGTGGAATCAGTTTGAAGGCATATTTTGAGTAGAAAAAGAAGACCGTAGTTGTAATGGCCACATTTGCCATGTGGTCATGACACACAAAACTCCATGTCATGCCCATATTAGCCATGTGGTCATGACATGAAGAACCAAAAAAATTTCCAGCTGTCTCTAAAAGCCCATCGAACCAAGGTAGGGAAGGCAAGCAAGGTGTGGGATAAGACAACATCGACACCTTGCCAAGGGAAAACAAACCTAGGGATACCATGAAGAAGCATAAAAAAAACATACTCAATTCATAAGAAGTAAAAGGAAACAACCTTTCATCTATAGTTAAGTTAAACCATTCATAAGAACATGATAAACACTTTTAATCATTCCAACATGCAAGAGTATTGAAAAAAATCTAGACATAAAGATTAGATTCTAGCTCTAAAACATAGCATAGCATCAGTAATGAAAGTATGAGGACTTCGACATATAGATTAAACAATAATGCATAATTAATGTCATACATAAGAAGTGATTTTCCATATAAAGAAAGAGTCAATATTTAAATCTAATGATAATGTAATACAATTACATTGTTGAGACTATCTTCTCACATGGAAGCATCATACTCTGATTATAAAATTACAATGGATAAAAGTACAATAATATCAAATAACCTACAAGGTGCTCCATCAGCAACTGGAATGACAAGAATACATCAGAATGACACAGAACAAGATTTCACCAAGTCTTCAAGAGATCATCTGAATGGAGACCAATGGGGGATGTTGCCCACCTCCCAACCATATTGCCATCATCGAGTGCAATAGGTGTCTATTGGCACTCTAGGAAATCCCCTGAGCTACGGAGAGAGGAAATCAAGGAACCACTACTAGCAAGGCCAACTCACACATAACAAAGGTCTCAAGGGGAACATCAAGTTCATCCACACAATTATAACACATGAGTCTCACGCTCCCAACACATCAATAAGGAGGACACAAAGGACAAGAGAACTCAATGCACAACATACACACAAGCACAATTAAAATGCAAGATTTATCATAAGGGAACTCATGACTCAATGAAAGGGACGAGGAAAGGAATGAAAAACACAAGAGGGATATCAATAATAAATTCCATACATATACCTTTCTATTTAGAGACACTAATCATTATGTTTCAATGCAGTTTAGAAGAGGGAAGAAGACACTTGAGCCATAAAATACTTCTCTCAATGCATGCTAATCTAATTACACTAATATGAGGTAATCATAGAAAGAAAGGTATAAAGTCATCTTGTTGGCTATCACACCTAGGACACAACATGTTATAAGGAATAAGTAATAAAGAGTTGTTTATATTTAGATTAGAAGATAGTAATAGGGGTGCAACTTTTTATCATGTGCCAATATTGAACCCTTATAATCCTCTATGTACATTGAGAGAGACAGATTAGATTTGGTAAAACTATGCAGCCATATCTAGGGTTGCTACCAGTAATAGATTTATCACATTTAACCTCTATAAAACATATGAAATGATTGCTGATAGGATGAATGCTGACTTGAGTAAATACATTATATATATATATATATATTATAGTCAATAATCTTCCAACACATTTTGAGCTCAGTAAATAGATCCATTCTAAAAAGTCTGATTGTAGTGTAATTCTAGAAATTGAAAATCAAATTTCATCAAACAAAAAAAAGGATGTTTTAATGGACATGTGAATCTTTGTTGTTTTATGTAAAATATAGTCAAATGAGAGTAAATTCACATGGCACACCCTTTCATTATAAGGCAAATGCATAAACTAGATCCATGTGCATCCAAAGGACTAATCTGGGTTTTAGAGGGTTTCATGGTCATAACCATGGGTCACTGCCATTATAGAAATTATATTGAAGCATATCTAAATTAATTATTTAGCTCCACATGATTTCAAGTAGCTTTGGATACCTTTGAACACAAACTCCTTTGACTAAATAAAATTTAAGTACTAGAATTGTTTGCTTGGGGTCCCTTAAACCTGCTTAGTCTTAGCCAGTATATGGTGTGGTACCTGAGCAGTAAGCAGATATTTATTAAGCATGCATCTACCCTAAGTGTTCCAACAAGCCCACAATAATGGTTTTTTTTTTCAAGCCATCAAAGATTTAAGTGCTCAATATCATGAAAGCATCATAGGGGAGATGTTATATATTCATAGCAAGCACGAAGATACTCAAGTGGGCATTACAAGAAATTCCACAAACTACAACCATTACTTACATACAACATTCATCCCTCTACTCTTATTTTTTTGTTGCACCCCATAATACTCTTGTGGCGCCTCTCTCTCTAAGTCGAAGTTCTATGTTTGATCAGATTTCTTATATTTTACATCAACTACACCTAGAAAAGAAGCTACAGTATAAAGTTTATACCATTTGTATTCTTGCCTCCACCAATAGAGGATACCCAAAATAGAGGTTTTCTAAAGATCAACAAAAGAAGAAATAGGAGAATACCTCCTGTTGATGAGTGTTTTAGCACACAACAACGCAGGTATGATTACTAGTATCACACCTCTCTTGAAAAGTATCCTACCCTAGGTAAGACTACTCCAAGGTTTCTACAGCTAGGTCTTAGCTTGCATGGAATTTCTCAATTGGAATGTTCTATCTATGCCTACAAGGGGTCTTACATGCAATCTACAGATCTTAAGGTTGGAATAGAAAATACATATAAACCCTTTATGATTCCAGCTGATAAAACAATATAAAATGTTGCTGAAATTCCTAATCTAACAATGGTTTTAAAAGAAAATGCAAAAGGAGTTAGAGTTTTAGAAAAATCCTAAGTGACATTCACAATGTATGGATTACTGTAAGTAGACAACCACTCTGAAATTTAACCAATTTTCTGAGTTACCAAACTAAAAATTGATGTTACAGCACTGCAGAAAATGATGCTATCTCCAATGGAAATCGAAAGGTTTTCAGATTGCATTCATTCATTAAACACGCAATAGACGATGCAATTTAACATGTGAAATACAATTGAAATTAAGCACAATTGATTAGCCCAAACTAACTTTGCACAGTTATCTACCATTAGCAAATAACTAAAAGTATGGACTTAGAGCATTCATCAGATACTTTCAGTAAACCATGAAAATTATAAAAGCACAACTAGCCAACTATGGGAGAGTAAGAAGCAAACCATGAAAACCAAGTAAGAAACACAATACACAAATTCTTAGAAAAACTATAGAAACTTGCTTTATATTACTTCAAATGGCAGAATGTCAACAATTCGCATCAATAATTCTCTCTCACAAGTAATGGAACAGGAAGACCTTTATATAGGAAAGAGGCATACTGAGTTTTTCAATAAACGGTGGGGATTATCTCAACAACGATGGTCCAGATTAGATCAATAAATACATTTCTTTAAAGTTCAAAGCAAATCTTGGATTACATTTTGTCCCTTATGAAAAGGACAAAAACAACCCCTAGATACATTGAATCTAGACATTTTGACTACCCAACTTAATATATATATATATAAAAGATCATTTTTGAGGCATAATAAAGACAAAATAGTGTCACATGTCGCTCTAAATATAGCAATTTACATCAATGACGGGATTACACTTCAAAATAACCAAATAGAACATATTAAGGTTCTTCATCCAAATCAATTTTGTCTTCTTCTGGCAAATTGTTGTGGTAGTTGACCCATGCTTCAAGTGCTGGATTGATTTCCAAAGGATCTGGATTCTTGAGATGGTTGACTCAGTATTTGAACATTTCTAGTTCTCGACTATACCGGCTATATATCCTTTTTGTTTTTGCCCTTGCTTTATGGAATGCATTGAATTCAGCTTTGAGGTTGCTAATCTTATCCAACCTATCCTCCATATCCAGCTTAGTATTCTCAAAAATTATCTTATGTAGCTTGTTCTTGCATTTTTCAACATCATAAGGTGTATAATCTGTTGCAAGTATGAGGTAAACCAGTGTTGTCATTGATGTCAACATACTCATATTGCTTTGACAAGAAGGATTCAATGAGCAGTGTGCTGAGGATATTGAGAAAATTAGCCTCAGTCAGGAACAGTAAAGAATAGTGATGAGAAGAAGGCAAATGTACTGTATAGGATGCGAACCGGAGGATGCGGATTATAGGGTTTGTAGATATGAGTCTTGAGATGCTTTAGTTAAGATTTCAGAGGTCCGCATGAAGATCTGAAGGAGTTGTGGCTGTCGGTGTAGAACTGGTTCCGGCAAGTATTCAAAGGTGACAGAGGATCACAAAAAGGTCCGGTGAGGTCTGGAACTGTATAATCCTAATCTGTGGATTGGAAGGAGTCTTTGGGATGTCCTTGTGATGTGCCATCTCGAGTTGTGTATAATTTGGAGGTCCAGAAGTACCTCCTGCATTATGACAGTGGCGACAGACAATGTTCTTGAAGTTCCGGATGAGGAGGATAAGAGATTTCAGTAAGTAAAGGAAATGCGGACGTACCTGGTCATTCAGGAAGGCTTGTGAAGGTTCTTGGATCATGTTGAGGTTGTGTTGTTGGTCCACATTGATAGTAGAGCCCAGAATTGAAGATATTCTTCCGGATGAAGTTCTTGCTCTGTTTAGCCGACCGGATGAGTTGTTCATCCTGCGAATGTTCTTGTGGTGGCCAACCGGATGTGTTATTCATCTTGCGGATACTCTTATGGTTGTTTGCCGACTTAGATGTTTGTTCCTAAGTCGATGTCTTGTATAAATAATGGTTTGTGAGTTCATTTCGAAGTGTGGATTGTGTGGATGAGTGTGGCATAGCGAAGAGAAGTGCGAAAGGTAGAGCAGAGGTTTTTGGGCTTAAATGGAACTGATCCGGACATGGTAGAGATGTCATTCTCCAGTTCAAGATTGTGATTCTTATCACTTTGTAGATAGTGTGTCTCCTTGTAGGCAGTGGGCCTCTTTGTGAGCAGTGTGCTCGGGCAGTGAGCCCTAATTGGCAAGTGCCATTCTTTTTCTTATTCTTCTAACAGAGAATAATCCTTGGGTTAATCACCCCGTGGTTTTTCCCTTAACCGGGTTTTCCACGTCAAAATCTTGGTGTTCAATGTGTTGATGTTTATCTACTCTTGTGTTTATGTATTATGCTTTCATGGATGATTAATTGATATGCTGTTAACTAACAATGAAGAATCAAGTGTTTGAAAGAACAAGAAGTTTTATACAACTGATTCACCCCCCCCTCTCAGTTGTATGCCTTAAATCCAACAATTGGTATCAGAACCAAGTTCCTCTGAAAGAAGCTTAACCGCTTGAGGAGATCTAGGATGTCGTCATACAAAAAGGATAGTCCAAAGTTCGATGGAACCAATTTTACTCTCTGGAAGGGTCGCATGAAATGTCACCTGGAATGTATGGGAAAAGCATACTTGGCCATGGTTTCAAAACCATATGTACCTCCACAAGGTGGTCCGACAACTCTGAATGAAATCACAGAAGCTGAAAACAATCTGCGGACCAAGGAAGCTCTTCTAAGCGCATTGAATGACTCAGATCTCTCAAATGTTATTGACCTACCAACTGCATATGAGATCTTGACTAAACTGGAACTTCTGTATGAAGGAGATGAGTTTGTCAAAAGTGCAAGGTTGCAAAGTCTGAAAGGGAAATTCGAAAGATTGAAGATGAGGGATGATGAAAACATCACTACTTTTATGCCAAGAGTGAATGAACTAGTGTGTGGAATTAGAAATGTTGGTGGAACTCTAGATGAAAATGAGATCGTTTGCAAAATCCTTAGATCCCTTCCTGCTGCCTACAAAATCAAGGTTGCTGCAATTGATGAATTCAGAGCCCACACAACTGTCACAAGAGAACAACTGGCTGGCAAACTAGCTGCATTTGAAATGACCAAGTTTGGAGATGATCCTCCCAAGACTGAATCTGCTTTCAAAGCCAGTACCTATGTGAAAGGCAAACAGAGATTTGATCCGGGAGAAAACTCATCAAGGAAGATGTCATGGTATGATCAAGCAAGAAGAGACATGGAAGAAGAAGAAGCAGAAACAGCTCAACTTGAAGCCCTCATTACAAAGAGACTGCCAAGAGGATCCGGTAAGTATGAAGGAAAACTACCCTTTAAGTGTTTCAACTGCAATAAGATTGGTCATTTTGCTTCAAGATGTCCAGAAAGATCTGCAAGGTCTAATACTAACAGACAAAGGTTTCAAAAGAACTGCTATTATGTTCATGAAGAAGATGACAATGAAGGAGTAACAGATGATGATTCCAAACTAGGAAGCGAATCCGGAAATGAATGGGTGTTTATTGCCATCAAGGAAGAAGATTCAATATCCTCTGAATCTGCCAATCACAAGGTTGTGGAAAGAGCTTTGGCTGCTCGAGTGGAAGAAAAGGATGATTGGGTTATTGATAGTGGGTGTTCTCACCATATGACTGGTGACAAGAATAAGTTCTTAGATTTGGAAAGGTATGAAGGAGGAATGGTAAAGTTTGGTGACAATTCTGCTGGCAGAATCAGAGGTAGGGGAACTATTTCCTTTGATGGAAAGAGCAAAACAGGTAATGTACTATATGTTGAAGGATTGAAGCACAATCTTCTCAGTGTTGGTCAATTAGTGGACAAAGGCTATGATCTCCGGTTCAAGAATAGAAAATGCAGAATCTTTACAAGCTCCGGAACTGAAATTGCATCCGATGCTCAAACAAAAGGTAATATCTTTCATCTGGTTGGTTCAAACAAAAGTTGTCTGTTTGCTCAAGTTGATCAGAGTTGGTTATGGCATAGAAGAATGTGTCATGTGAATTTTGATAACATCATCAAGATAAGCAATATTCAGGCTGTAAGAGACCTTCCAAAATTGGTGAAACCTACAAATAGTTTGTGCAACAAATGTCAGCTAGGTAAACAAAGTAGAGTCTCTTTCAAAAGCAAAGATCAGTCCTCTACCGGATTGTTGGAATTAGTACATACTGATCTCTGTGGTCCGACAAGAATCAAGAGTCTGCAAGGTGATAGATATTTCATGTTGTTAATTGATGACCATTCCCAGATGATGTGGGTTACCTTCCTAAAAGAGAAATCAGAAGCCCTTGAAAAGTTCAAAATCTTCAAAGCTATGGTAGAGAATCAAACCGGATTGAAACTTAAATGTCTAAGGTCTAATAGAGGTGGTGAATTTACATCTGGTGAGTTCATTGACTTTTGTGAGAAGCAGGGTATAAGGAGACAATTGTCTGCTCCTAGGACTCCACAGCAGAATGGAGTAGTTGAAAGAAAGAACCAGACCATCCAGGAAGCTGCCAGGACAATGATGTTGGAAGCAAATGTTCCTCAGATGTTCTGGAAAGAAGCTATCAGCACTGCAGTCTACACTCTAAATCGAGTTCAAATCAGAAACAATACCAGTAAGATCCCCTACGAACTCTGGTTTGGCATCACTCCTACTGTGAAATATTTCAGAGTATTTGGTAGCAAGTGTTATATCAAAAAAGATGAAGATCTAGGAAAGTTTGATGCTAGAAGTGATGAAGGAATTTTCTTGGGTTACTCCACTCAAAGCAAAGCATACCGGTGTTACAATAAGAGACTGAGGAAGATGATAGAAAGCACTAATGTGAAAGTTGATGAAGGAATTGAGAAGCCCTCAAGATTTTATGAATTTGATGAAGATGACCAAGACGGTGTTCAGATTCAAGGAACTCAATCCTCTCTGGTAAGACAGAGTCAGCCTGATCCGGTAAATCAAGAAGAAGAGATAGGTTTGAATGAGCTTGATCAAGAAGCAGCAGTGCAAGATACTCCCAAAATTCCTAGGTATGTAACACTAAACCACTCTCAAGATCAGATCATAGGTGACAGAAGCAAAGGTGTGCAAACTAGAAGGAATGTTGCTCAAAATCAGGATGAATGTTGTCTGATTTCAAAGATTGAACCTAAAACAGTAAATGAAGCCTGCAATGATGAAAACTGGACTAAAGAAATGAAAGATGAATTAATGCAAATTGAGAAAAATCATACTTGGGATCTTGTTCCCAGACCTAGAGACAGGAATGTGATTGGAACCAAATGGGTCTTCCGGAACAAACTGAATGAAGCTGGTGAAGTTATCAAAAACAAAGCTAGATTGGTCTGCAAAGGCTACTCTCAAATAGAAGGAATTGATTTTGAAGAGACCTTTGCTCTGGTGGCAAGAATTGAAGCAGTCAGATTATTTCTTGCATTTGCTGCCTTCAAAGACTTCAAGGTATATCAGATGGATGTCAAGTCTGCTTTCCTAAATGGTGATCTGGAAGAAGAAGTTTACATTGAACAACCGGATGGATTTCAATTGTCTGATAATGATGATATGGTCTGCAAGTTGAAGAAAGCATTGTATGGACTAAAGCAAGCCCCAAGAGCATGGTATGAAAGGTTGGATAAGCATCTTGTGCAGATTGGATTCAACAAAGGTACTGCTGACAGTAACTTATATTTCAAAATTGTTCATGAAAACATTTTGATTGTTGAAGTGTTTGTGGATGATATCATTTTTGGAGGAAGAGATAGTATGTGCAAAACTTTTGCAAATCAGATGAAAAGTGAGTTTGAAATGTCCATGCTTGGTGAAATGAATTTCTTCTTGGGTCTGCAAATTACTCAAACAAAGAAAGGAATCTTCATCTCTCAGACCAAATATGTGAAAGAATTGTTGAGGAAATTTGGTATGGAAGATGCAAAGCCAATGAACACTCCCATGGCAACCGGATGTAAGTTGAGCAAAGATGATGACTCCCCAAAGGCAGATCAGACAAAGTATAGATCAATGATTGGTGGATTGTTGTATCTCACTCAGACTAGACCAGATATAATGCAGGCTGTTGGTCTTGTGGCAAGATTCCAGGCTGATCCTAGAGAATCTCATGTTATGGCAATCAAAAGAATTTTTAGGTACCTGAAAGGAATAGTTGAGTATGGTCTATGGTACCCTAGAGATCCGGATTTCTCTCTTCATGCTTACACAGATGCAGATTGGGCAGGAGATGTGGATGACCGGAAGAGCACTAGTGGTGGAGCATTCTTTTTGGGGAAGAGATTGGTTTCTTGGCTAAGCAAGAAACAAGATGCAATATCTCTGTCTACAACTGAAGCAAAATACATTGCAGCAGCAGGTAGTTGCACTCAAATCTTATGGATGAAGCAGATGCTAAGAGACATTAAAGTTGAATATGAGGAGCCTATCACAATTTTCTGTGATAATTCAAGTGCAATTAATATTTCTAAGAATCCGGTATTGCATTCTAAGACTAAGCACATATCTATCAAGTTTCACTTTTTGAGAGAACAAGTGAACAAGGAAGAAGTCAGATTGGAGTATGTTCCCTCAAAGGATCAGATTGTAGATATCTTTACTAAACCTCTTCCCAAGGACTCTTTTGAATATCTCCGGGAGAAGTTAGGGGTCATGGCCCCTCCGGTGATGAACTAGGATGCACTGATGTGCATTAGTCCGGTGGATATCACAGTCATATCTTGTGATCCAGATTGATGATGGGGAGCTGCTACTAAGGGGGAGCAGCTGGTATGATTCTAATGTGTTAAAATTGCAAGTATGAGCCCTTTGCCATTGATGTCAAAGGGGGAGAGAAGACATGTGAAAAACAAGTAGCTGATGATCAAAAGGGGAGCAGTAAATGAGGAGAAGACATGTTGCTGATAGGGGGAGAAGTGACAGAAAGGAGAAGTTTCTTGTCTTGATGGTTTTTCACATCATATGTTGCCATCAATGACAAAGGGGGAGATTGTTGCAAGTATGAGGTAAACCAGTGTTGTCATTGATGTCAACATACTCATATTGCTTTGACAAGAAGGATTCAATGAGCAGTGTGCTGAGGATATTGAGAAAATTAGCCTCAGTCAGGAACAGTAAAGAACAGTGATGAGAAGAAGGCAAATGTACTATATAGGATGCGAACCGGAGGATGCGGATTAAAGGGTTTGTAGATATGAGTCTTGAGATGCTTCAGTTAAGATTTCAGAGGTTCGCATGAAGATCTGAAGGAGTTGTGGCTGTCGGTGTAGAATTGGTTCCGGCAAGTATTCAGAGGTGACAGAGGATCACAAAAAGGTCTGGTGAGGTCTAGAACTGTATAATCCTAATCTACGGATTGGAAGGAGTCTTTAGGATGTCCTTGTGATGTGCCATCTCGAGTTGTGTATAATTTGGAGGTCCGGAAGTACCTCCTGCATTATGACAGTGGCGACAGACAGTGTTCTTGAAGTTCCAGATGAGGAGGATAAGAGATTTCAGTAAGTAAAGGAAATGCGGACGTACCTGGTCATTCAGGAAGGCTTGTGAAGGTTCTTGGATCATGTTGAGGTTGTGTTGTTGGTCCGCATTGATAGTAGAGCCCGGAATTGAAGATATTCTTCCGGATGAAGTTCTTGCTCTGTTTAGCCGACCGAATGAGTTGTTCATCCTGCGAATGTTCTTGTGGTGGCCGATCGGATGTGTTATTCATCTTGCGGATACTCTTATGGTTGTTTGCCGACTTAGATGTTTGTTCCTAAGTCGATGTCTTGTATAAATAACGGTTTGTGAGTTCATTTCAAAGTGTGGATTGTGTGGATGAGTGTGGCATAGCGAAGAGAAGTGCGAAAGGTAGAGCAGAGGTTTTTGGGCTTAAATGGAACTGATCCAGACATGGTAGAGATGTCATTCTCCATTTCAAGATTGTGATTCTTATCACTTTGTAGACAGTGTGTCTCCTTGTAGGTAGTGGGCCTCTTTGTGAGCAGTGTGCTCGGGCAGTGAGCCCTAATTGGCAAGTGCCATTCTTTTTCTTATTCTTCTAACAGAGAATAATCCTTGGGTTAATCACCCTGTGGTTTTTCCCTTAACCGGGTTTTCCACGTCAAAATCTTGGTGTTCAATGTGTTGATGTTTATCTACTCTTGTGTTTATGTATTATGCTTTCATGGATGATTAATTGATATGCTGTTAACTAACAACGAAAAATCAAGTGTTTGAAAGAACAAGAAGTTTTATACAACTGATTCACCCCCCCCTCTCAGTTGTATGCCTTAAATCCAACATAATCATTGTAAGCTTCTTCTAGGCAATCCTTTAAAGTATCATTAATATCATAGATCAAGGCCCAAACTTCTTCATCTGCTAGCTTATAAGCTTCTTTTATGTTCTCAAAGATTTCCTTTCTCAACCTCAGCTGTTGGTACCACTTAGTACCCTTTGATAACTTGTCACCAGTTAGAATATTTTCAACCAATAAAGTTTGTGTAGGAAAATCTCTGATACTCTTGACTCTGGAAAAAATGTGAGAATAATATTCCTCAAAAGAGTCACACTCCTCTCACAGATCTTTCCACTTCTCATGAAGCTCAACTAACCTCTTATGTGACTAGGCCGCAACATCAATCGTTTCGCATCCCTTTTCACATAATTTAATCGGCCACTTTTGGGTGCCTTGTGACATGGTCCTTACTTCTGTGAGATTTACCATTTCATCTATTGATAGGAAAGTTGGCACTATCCTTATATCTCCACCAACATCAACTAGTTTGATTAGAAACTGGAGGCAAGTCTGGAGTTCCTCATTTAGCTGTTTCAATTCCTTCTTTGATAGCTCATCTCTATTCAACTGTTCCAGAATTGAAGTGACAGACCCTTTAAATTCATCAACTCTTTGAGCATGTGTGGTTGGTCCCAGATTAACCATTGAGATGACATAATCCTTTGCTCTGACTTGTTCTCTATTTGTGTCGACCGGTGGGACAACTATTTCAACAATCCTAGATCCCATCTCATCCTTGTAGATTCTCGATTGTACCTTCACTTTCTTTTGTTTCTTTAGCTTCTGATATTGTGACAAGATTGTGTTCAAATCCAATTACATTATTTCAACATGTGGCTCTAGGTATGCCACTCTATCTTGGAGCCATTCAGGTGCCGAGGAAAGAGATTTACTTAATTCATTAGGATTTCAACTATCAGTTTTGGGAGGACCTTCAAGTAATCCCTGTTCTTTCTCTGGCCCTTTGTCTTTATCCAAATCTTTATCTCCTTCATCAAGAAGGTTTCTCCAACTTACCATCATGTTCTCTTGAGCTGATTTGAAGATTTCTTCTATTTGACTTTTCTCTGGGGGACTCTCAGATATGTCAATAACTTCAACACTGACTATTTCAGTCGAAGGTTTGTTTGGAATTTCATTATTTACCTCAACAAATGTATCTTTCTCTAGCTTAGGCTCTTGTAGACCCAATTCAATGTATAGCTTATCAATTCCAGGTAGCAGTGGTATAACTAGAGGAGTTGAGTCTTGGTCTACGGGTACCTATAAGATAGGTGTAATAGAGGACAAAGGCACTGTAGCTGAGGACAAATCTAGTTGTGTTAAATTGGCCAATACAGCTGATAGAGTGGAAGAGATGACCATGGGTGAAGGAATGGAGAAAGAAGGTAGAGAAGGTGAGAGAATAGTAGAAATGGGAGGTAATGGAATGGAAGTGCAAAGTGGAGTAGAAGATATGACAAGTAAGGATGTGGAAGTAGTAGGGGAGCATGGTAGTGCAGAAATAGAAGAAGTGGAACTGTCAGAAGTAGTGGATGCTATTACTAGTGGAGAAGAGATAGTTGAGGCAGCATTTTCAAGTGGAAGGATCAGTGGAAACATTCTCTTGAACAATAGTGACAGCAGCACCAACACTCGGAGTAGCAGGAGGTGAAGTTGCAGGCAGGCTATTATCATCATTAGTTGTAGCAGCAATTCCCACAGCCTTACTAACATTCTTCACTTTGACTTTCTTGGTCTTGAAACCTTCTCTAGAGCCACTGGGCATATCCCTTTTTATCGAAGCTCTTGTCCTGGTAGAAGGAGGTAGATCCTTCTTAGGGGGCTTTGTAGAAGTTTTCTTACTCTTTTGGGCCTTAGCCCTTTCTACAAATGGTGTGTGTTCCTCACTATCTGATTCTTTCCCTTGGGTAGGTTTTGCATCATCAATGATGTCTATTGGCTCATCCTCTTCTCCTCCATACTCTTTATCTGATTCAAGTGCAATATAGGTGAGATGAACTCTTTGCATCTAAAAAGTAGCAATCCTACCTCTTACCCATGCCTTACTCAACCTAATAGGCTCTTTCATTATAGAATCTAGAGAACTTTCCTCAACATTAACCCAAATTGGGCAATGGAATTGGGTGGTGATATTGAGCTTCCCAAGCTCCTCTGTTCATTAAATTTTCATCATCTTCTAGATGGTCAGGGATTGCAATAATGTGGAAATTCCTTATGAATGCTAGAGATAACCTTGAATGAGCTTTCTTCATAACCTCGTAGTCATCCATACAGTTGGCCCAAAAGTCTTCTATATGCATCTTGTGGAATAGTTTTTTGCTTACAAACCTGTCCATCACCTTATTTGGATCAAAGTGATCTCTTACATTGTAGTAATGGAGGCTGAGAAGTTGAATTTCTTTGTCTGAATGCTCAGCTAATGTTAATAAAGGACATGCATAATTTCCTTTGCCTAATAGTATGGGAAATTGTACATTGGTTATGTGCAAGTGCTTGAGTTTCTCATCACAAGTGATCAATTGCCTAGACAACTCCAAGAGTACTATCTTATCCATAGGATATCTAGGAAGTCTGTTTGCTACCCCGGTGAAACCTTGTATCCTTAGATATGTAAACTTTTCAAATTGGATGTACCACCTTCCATATTTGGTTATCTCGTTCATAGCTTCTGTAGAAATCCTCAAGGCTGTGTTGCCTTGCAACAATCTTGTTATATACATCGTGAAAGCATCATTGACTCTCTTAAAGTGCATTAGAGATTGAGGCATTGTGAGTTGGGTGTAGCACTCATATACTTTGACTTGGGTCTACTCATCATTTCCTATCTCACCTACCTTAGACAATCCAACATAATGGTTTCTTCTTGCTAATGCATAGACAACATAGGATGTCCATCTGAAAAACTATTTTTCCTTGAAGTTACTAAATGCCTCGTGAATGTTGTCACTTAAAACATGTTCCCAACAAAACTTAGTGCCCTTCAATATTTCACCAATTATGACAAACATCCATTCTTCAAAAGTGGAGGGTGTAGGCAATCCATATATTCTAGTTAATAAGGTCACAAGGTCACCTATTTCATCATGAAAATCACTCCTGTAGAGTACTTGAGGGAACTTGATTAGGGCTGACCTTCTACTCTTTTCCCATTGATCATTCATATGCTTTCTACATCCATTTACATCTTTCTTGTAAGTTACCTCTGATCTAGCATTATTTGCATAGTCATCACATAATGCCATGGGATGTCAAAAGTCTCAGCCAAGGAAAGTGGACTTAAATCAGCTAAGATGTCTCCATTAGCAGTCTGGATTGTTCTGGTCATGATATCATACCTATCTACATAGGCCACGATTAACTCAACACATTGTACTAATGTGGGGAAGGCAGTTACTTGTGCTATCCCACTATCTTTTACTATTTTGGCTCTAGGGGTTGGATTTGGGCCAAATATCCCAAGTCTGAATTCTTCAAGGTCAATGTGACCAAGACCTATATCTCCAATGTCTTTCCATCCAGTAGAAATCTTCATCTCTAGGGGAATACCTTTGAACTCGTACTTCATGGCATGCAGTCATTTAACCTGCATGACTGGACCTTATAAGCTTGATACCTTGAGAGATTTTCAATAACTCCTAAGTTTAAGCTTTATGATTATCAAATGGACTATTAGACTCTCAACCATGTTATAACCAATGAACCTATAATGGAACTACTAACTTACAAACATGCTTTTAAATGAATAGAAATCTAAATTTCACCATCCATTATATCCATTACAGAATCAAACAATAAGCAATTCAATACCAATGCATGTTATTAAATACCCAAATGCTGCAAAAATTTCATTGAAAACATGTAGAACATTATCGTTCACCATTTACAGTCATCATTGCATCCTATCAGACACTTCTCCTTTTGAAAATTTCTCAAAAAAAATCATTTTACTCAAGTTGTGCTAATTTCAGGGTCAACTGACTTACAGATAAGAAAGTGCTATTTTTGAGGTCAACCGACCTCAGTGGGGAAATTGGATCCAATTGACCACCAAGTCTTTCAATGTTCATGCATTCACAAGGTTTTGCGTGATTTTCATTGTCAACTGACCTTACACGGGTTTGAGGAGGGACCAACTCAAGTTAGTCATTCAAGTTAGTTGGTCGTAGATTCATCGCAAGGAGATTGGAACAGACTTTATTACCTTTGCGCGGGATGGAATGCTGCCCGCCCTAGTAGACATTTTGAAGTCAACCAACTAAGTTGGTGATGGCAGGTTTTAGCACAAGATTAGATGAGATTGATTTTAGCACAAAGTCATTCTTTTGTTTCCAGCAGAGGTTTTAGTTGTCACCAACTTGCGTGACTTTTATAGGCATCTGACCAAAGTTAGAGAGAAGGTTTTTTGGCACAAAGTTCAGAGCGAGTGAAAACTAGCATAAAGCATGTTCAAGGCTATGCGGAGCTTCTAGGACCTACTAACTAAGTCATTTATAGCAACAAATAGCCTGAAGTCAATGCATTAGGTTTCTGGAGTCCAATCCATTTTAGCATCTTTCTTCAACATGGCATTAAGAGGCTGAACTATTTCAGCAAAACCCATAATGAGCTTGCGTACAAAGTTGATCTTACCAAAATATGACTTGAGTTCCTTTTTGCTAGATGGGGACAGTATTTTGAGTACTGCTTGTATTTAGTCTAGATCAATAGATATATCTTGCTTGGATATCACATGCCCCAGCAACTTCCCTTCAGTCACTCCAAAGATACATTTCTTAGGATTGAGTGATATACCGTAATCTTTGTATCACTATAATACTTTCCTCAAGTCTTCCACATGGTCTTCTCGCCTCTTCAAAAAAATCATGAGATCATCCATGTAGATAATAATACATTTTCCAACTAGCCCCTTGAAGGAAACATCCATCGCTCTTTGGAATGTCACACCAACATTTATCAATCCAAATGACATTCTGTGATATGCATAGATTCCCCATTTACATGTGAAAGATGTCTTCAATCTGTCTTCGTAATCAACCATTACCTAGTTATATCCTGAATATCCATCCAAGAAAGACATCATCTGGGATCCATTAACAATCTGTAATACTTCATCTAACAAAGGCAATGGATAGTTATCCTTCTCTTATGCCCGATTCAAGTTCTTGAAGTCGATGCAAAGTCTAATTTCTCCATTTTTCTTCTAAACAGGAACTAAATTTGCCACCCACATGGAATGTCTAACAAGAAATATGATTCTTGCTGATAGTAGTTTCTGTACCTCTTTAAAAATTAGAGGTTCTAGTAGGGCATTAACTGGCCACTATCTTTGTCTGAATGGCTTTGCTCCTGGCTTTAGCAGAATGGTGTGAGTAATGATTGATGTGTCATACGTTTTGAGGTCTTCATAACTCCATGCTATAACTTCATGATAGTCTCTTAATGCATGAATGATGCTTGTCTTCTCTTTTTTAGTACTAGCCTTCCCAATGAATACATTCTTAATATCTTCTTCTATCCCTAGATTAAATGGATCACACTGCCCTCCAAGAGATTCTCCTTCTTTCTTCTGAGTTCCTAGATTTTCTGAGTCGAACAGTCTTTCTAACTCCACAATCACTTATGGGATTGTATTTGTTTTCAGATTAAGAACCTCTTCTAAATCCATTTCAGCAAGTTCCATCTCCTCTTCATCTATTATTTGAGTGGTGAAAACATCGGACGAAGTAAGAAAGTTGATTATATGCTAGTTGTCCTCAAAGACTTGAAAATTCATGATGTTATGTGGTACTAATGGAGTGGCAACAAATTCAACAGTGAACTTTTTTAGTCCTGCCATGGATGTTGGTTCTAACATACTTGTTGTTTGAGCTAGAGTATCTACAACATGATTCTACCTACAGGGAATCAACTAGATATTAAAACCATCAAAGCATTCTATCAAATCCCAGACTCTATTTCTGTACATGTTCAACCTCTTATCATTACATGAGTATTGCTTCCTTACTTGTTTCACAACTAATTCTGAATCTCCAAACACCTGAAGAATTTTGACTTTCTTTTGGAGTGCCATTAGCAATCCCTGCACTAGAGCCTCATACTCAGTTACGTTGTTTATGAATGGAAATTGTAGTCTATGTGATGCTAGATATGAGCTTCCAGTGGGACTTATCAACTCAACACCTACCCCCGACCCTTGTTTGCATCTTGATCCATTGAGCCTCAGAGTCCAAAGGTGGAAACCTTTACTACTGTCATCTTTTTTTACTGATTTCCTCTTGCCAGGCTGAGGCTGAGGCTCTTCCTTCTTTTCATCAGCTGGTGCTGCCTCTAGGACGATGGCAATTTTTAGTTGTTTTTGTACTTGTTCCACTGCTTCTTGACAAAGTTGGCATGTAAACTCAGAATGTGATGTATTGTGTATACGGTACCAATTTGGCAGTAATAACTCCTCCATTTGAATCTGCTTTCCAACAATATTTTGATCTCTTACAAATTTGGTTAGAAAATCCCAGAATCCTTCAAATATCCCTGGTTCATCTTCTTATGAGGAGTTTATGGAATCTATTCAAACATATGCTTCTATACTTTCTGGTTTTTCTATAAGTGGAGGGTCAGGAAATCTGTTGCAGCTTAGCATAAGAACCTCCTCTATTTGATTCACATGAGGTAGATAGACTCCCAAATCAACCTCTTAAAAAAAAATTCTGTTGGGTTGGTTATACTTCGTAATCATATGTTTCATCTTTGGTTCTCTTTCAATGCATATATGGTTTGCCAATCCCTTCCATGGCAACCACATGTGAGAAAAATCAGTTGCCATGTAACCATTCAACGTTTTAGACCAGTCCCTACTAAGGAGCATACCATACTGATCTGCAATATCTACCACTTGAATATCTATATATTACTGCACTCTTGGATCAGAAGTAAGCTGCATATGTATCCTATTCAGCTTACCTACTACATTCACTTTAGTCTTATCTAGATGTGTTACTTTTCTAGAATACTTGGCCAGAGTAAGACCCAATGACTTACATACTAATAATGGCATTATGTCAGTGGAGGAACCAGAATCTACCAGGCAATTGTGGAGATCTCTGTTGAATATCCTAAGTGTCAAGAGGATAGGGGACTCTCCCTTTTATCTTTGTATAATGTCATCTTTTTCTCAACATCAGTCACATGCACTCTTTCTTTCCCTTTATCAATTTTATCCTTGGTGATAGTTTCTTTTTGTGTACAATTGATTTTGACCCCAGCATTCATATCTTGGAAGAAAGACATCCTAACCTCGAGTATTTTAAACAACTCATAAAAAGAAAGGCTAACCTTCATTTTCTTAAGCTCTTTGGCAACATACTGCCCCATTTTTGCTATGTTAGAACATTCAGAACTTTCAACAGCAGCTCCTTGATATATTGGCTGATGTGTGACTTTTGGGGGTTCGGGATTATTAGAAGCTTTTGGGTCTAGTGGAGTTTGGTAGCTATTCAGAGGAATGGAGGTGGTAAAAGGACCTTTGGGTTTACTACTTCTCAGGTTGTATGGAGTTTTATTATATTGCTGATAAGCATTGACTTCTTTAGACTCTTCTTCCTCAAGATGATTGTCATTTTGAAATGGAAATGTATAACTATCAAGTACTAGAGTAGTATCATACCTTTGTGAAGGAACAAGTTTGTAACCCGTTGGTAGATTCTCTTGAGTTTCAGCATTTTGAATCTCCATCTAGAAGATACTAGATGCTATTTGAAATTCTGGATAGTCTAGCTCTGAATGAGCATTTGTATTGTACAGTCTGCACCAAGTAGACAAAGTTGCCTCAGCTAACATGACGCGGCCAAGAGGTCGGGTATCATTGTTTTGATTTTTGAACGGCGATAGCACTCCTCCATTATTAGGCCTTGTGTTCGAAGACCAATTTGATCACTGGTAAAAATTTGATTTTGATACTGACTCTGGTTCTAATGCTAAAATTGGTTTTAATTTTGAAACTGTTACTGCTTTTGATTTCTCTATTGCAGATAAGCATTTTGATTCCTTAGGTGAGTGACTTCTATAGTGAGATTCTTCATCTGTTTAGCTAACTCCCTAATGTCATCTCTATCATTCTTCGCCTTTGTTGCTTCTCAAGATTGGAGAAAAGGCATTTGAATAGGAGGCATTTCAGCTACTAGGTTCCCTGGGTGAACTACTTAAGCTTGTGTTGTAGCTGGGTTAGGAATTGGGTTCATTACATTGGTATGATTGGCCAAAGCTTGGTTAATCATGGATCTGATTTGGCATGGCTGCAGTGCCCATGTGGTTCAATGGACTGGTGGCTATTTGTCCTAACTAAGCATTCAAAGTGATAGCCTTAGTGTATGCTTGGGCAAGAGTATTTGGAGGTGTATTAGCTCTTCTTACAACCATAGAGGTAAGTCTATCTAGTGCTGCATAATAAATCAATAGTGTTACATCCTGACCTATGGCATAAGGGGCCTGCAAATGGTTATAGGCCTTTTGAATCCTATTGTTAAAGGAACTTATTAGCTCACCTTCTCCCTGGACAATTTCCACAAAAGACCTGTACAGATTAGCTGGAGTAGTGGGCATTCGAAAATGATCCAAGAACATTGTCTTCAAAGCTTGCCATGAACATAAGGAAGCTGATGAGAGATTTGCAAACTAATAGTAAACCTCATCCTACAAAGAGTAAGGGAACAATCAACAAACCACATCTTCAGACTGTACATGTAACATAAACATGTTGCTTTCAAAAATCTTGATGTGTTCATCTGTAGTCCCATCCAGATCATTTACCCTAAACTTGGAGCAAAACTTGTCAAGGTTCTTGGGCATATCATGGTAATCATTGAACTAAAATAGAGACTGATTATTTCCCAAGAAGAAGGCCATGGTTGGAGGATTGAGAGGTGCTATAGATGTGTTCCTTGGGGCTGATTGAGCTCTTGGTGCCCTAGGTACTCCCTGATCTCTCCTTGTTCTTCTAAATTCAGTCAAAGTTAGCAGCTCTTCTCTAGCTGAGCTGGATCTGGTATGTCTCTGTCTAGTCCCCAGACTTGGTAATTTTTTTGGAGGGGGGATAATTCCTTGTTCATCCTCTTTCTAGCGCCAATTCTGTTGATGAGTGTTTTAGCACACAACAACGCAGGTATGATTGTTGGTATCACACCTCTCTTGAAAAGTATCCTACCCTACGTAAGACTACTCCAAGGTTTCTACAGCCAGGTTTTAGCTTGCTTGGAATCTCTCAATTGGAATGTTCTAGCTATGCCTACAAGGGGTCTTACATGCAATCTATAGATCTTAAGGTTGGAACAACAAATACATATAAACCTTTTATGATTTCAGCTGATAAAACAATACAAAATGTTGTTGAAATTCCTAATCTAATAATAGTTTTAAAATAAAATACAAAAGGAGTTAAGGTTTTATAAAAATCCTAAGTGACATTCACAATATATGGATTATTGTAAGTAGACAAACACTTTAAAATTTAACCAGTTTTCTGAGTTACCAAACTGAAAATTGATGTTACAACACTACAGAAAATGATGCTATCTCCAATGGAAATCGAAAGGTTTTCAGATTGCATTCATTCATTAAACACCCAATAGACGGTGCAATTTAACTTGTGAAATACAATTGAACTTAAGCACAACTGATTAGCCCAGACTAACTTTGCACAGTTATCTACCATCAGTAAATAGCTAAAAGTATGGACTTAGAGCATTCATCAAATACTTTCAGTAAACCATGAACATTATAAAAGCACAACTAGCTAACTATGGGAGAGCAAGAAGAGAAAAATGAAAACCAAGTAAGAAACACAATACACAAATTTTTAGAACAACTGTAGAAACTTTCTTTGTATTACTTGAAATGGTGGAATGTCAACAATTCGTCATCAAGAATTCTCTCTCACAAATAATGGAATAGGCAGCCCTTTATATAGGAAAGAGGCATACCAAGTTTTTCAAGACGGTGGGGATTAACTCAACACCGACGGTCCAGATTACATCAATAAATTCATTTCTTTAAAACTCATAGAAAATCCCAGATTACATTTTGTCCCTTACAAAAAGGACTAAAAACAGCCCCTAGATACATTGAATCTAGACATTTTGACTACCCAACTTAATATATATATAGAAAAGCTCATTTTTGAGGCATAATAAAGGCAAAATAGTGTCACATGTCGCTCTAAATATAGCAATTTACATCAATGATGGGATTACACTTCAAAATAACCAAAAAGAACATATTAAGGTCCTTCATCCAAATCAATTTTATCTTCTTCTGCTAATTTGTTGCGGTAGTTGACTCATGCTTCAAGTGCTAGATTGATTTCCAAAGGATCTGGATTCTTGAGATGGTTGACTCGGTATTTGAACATTTCCAGTTCTCGGCTATACCAGTTGTATATCATTCTATTTATGCCCCTACTTTATGGAATGCATTGAATTCAGCTTTGAGGTTGCTAACCTTATCCAACCTGGCCTCCACATCCAACTCAGTATTCTAAAAAATTATCCTATGCAGCTTGTTCTTGCATTTTTCAACATCATAAGGTGTATAATCATTGTAAGATTCTTCAAGGCAATCCTTTAGAGTATCATTAATATCATAGATCAAGGCCTGAACTTCTTCATCTGTTAGCTTCTAAGCTTCTTTTATGTTCTCAAATATTTCCTTTCTCGACCTCAGCTGTTGGTACCACTCAGTAGCCTTTTATAACTTGTCACCAGTTAGAATATTTTCAACCAATAAAGTCTGTGCAGGGAAAGCTCCTATACTCTTGACTCTAGGAAACATGTGAGAATAATATTCCTTGAAAGAGTCACACTCCTCTTGCAAGTCTTTCCACTTCTCATGAGGCTCAACTAACCTCTTATATGACTGGGCCGCGACATCAATTGTTTCACATCCCTTTTCACATACTTTAATTAGCCACTTCTAGGTGCCTTGTAACATGGTCCTTACTTCGCCAAGCTTTGCCATTTCATCTATTGATAGGAAATTTGGTACTGTCCTTATATCTCCACTAGCATCAACTTGTTTAATTAGAAACTGGAGGCAAGTCTGGAGTTCCTCATTCTGCTATTTCAATTCCTTCTTTGATAGCTCATCTCTATTCAACTGTTCCAGAATTGAAGTGACAAACCCTTTAAATTCAACAACTCTTTGAGCATGTGTGGTCAGTCCTAGATTAACCATTGAGATGACATAATCCATGGCTCTGACTTGTTCTCTATTTGTGTCAGCCGGTGGGACAACTATTTCGGCAATCTTGGATCCTATCTCATCCTTGTAGATTCTCGATTGTACCTTGACTTTCTTTTGTTTCTTTGGCTTCTGAGCCTATGAAAAGATTGTACTAAAATCCAATTGCATTATTTCAACTTGTGGCTTTGGGTATGCCACTCTGCCTTGGAGCCATTCAGGTGCTGAGGAAAGAGATTTACTTAATTCATCAAGATTTCCACTATCAGTTTTGGGAGGACCTTCAAGTAATGCATGTTCTTTCTCTGGCCCTTTATCTTTATCCAAATCTTTATCTCCTTCTTTAGCAAGGTTTCTCTAACTTCCCATCATGTTCTCCTGAGCTGATTTGAAGTTTATTCTGTTTGACCTTTCTCTAGGGGACTGTCAGATATGTCAATAACTTCAACACTGACTATTTCAGCCAAAGGTTCATTTAGAATTTCATTATTTACCTCAACAAATGTATCTTTCTCTGCCTTAGGCTCTTGCAAACCCAATTTAGTGCATACCTTATCAATTCTAGGTAGCAATAGTACAGCTAGAATAGTTGAGTCTTGGTCTACGGGTGCCCTTAAGATAGGTGCAATAGAGGAGAAAGGCACTGCAGCTAAGGACAAATCTACTTGTGTTAAATTGGCCAATATAGCTAATAGAGTGGAAGAGATGACCATAGGTGAAGGAATGGAGAAAGAAGGTAGAGAAGGCGAGAGAATAGTAGAAATGGGAGGTAATGGAATGGAAGTGGAAAGTGGAGTAGAAGATATGGCAGGTAGGGATGTAGAAGTAGTAGTGGAGTATGGTAGTGTAGTAATAGAAGAAGTAGAACTGTCAGAAGTAGTGGATGTTGTTACTAGTGGAGAAGAGACAGTTGAGGTAGTATTTTAAGGTGGAAGATCAATGGAAACATTCTCTTGAACAATAGTGATAGCAGCACCAACACTCGGAGCAGTAGGAGGTGAAGAAGCAGGTAGGCTAGTATCATCATTAGTTGTAGCAGCAATTCCCACAGCCTTACTAACATTCTTCACTTTGACTTTCTTGGTCTTGGAACCTTCTCCAGAGCCACTGGGAATATCCCTTTTTCTTAAAGCTCTTGTCCTAGTAGAAGGAGGCAAATCCTTCTTAGGGGGCTTTGTAGAATTGTTCTTACTCTTTTGGGCCTTATCCCTTTCTACTAATGGTGTGTGTTCCTCACTATCTAATTTTTGCCCTTGGGTAGGTTCTGCATCATCAACGATGTCTATTGGCTCATCCTCTTCTCCTCCAGACTCTTTATTTCATTCAAGTGTAGTATAGGTGAGCTGCACTCCCTGCATCTGCAAAGAAGCAATCTTGCCTCTTACCCATGCCTTACTCAACGTAATAGGCTCTTTCATTACAACATCTAGAGAACTTTCCTCAGTGTTAGCCCTATTGGGCAATGGAATTGGGTGGTGATATTGTGCTTCCCAAGCTCCTCTATTCATTACATTCTCATCATCTTCTAGTTGGTCAGGGATTGCACTAATGTGGAACTTCCTTATGAATGCTAGAGATAGCCTTGAATGAGCTTTCTTCATAACCTCGTAATCATCCATACAGTTGGCCCAAAAGTATTCTATATGCATCTTGTTGAATATTTTTTTTCTTACAAACTTGTCCATCACCTTATTTGGATCAAAGTGATCACTTGCATTGTAGTAATGGAGGTTGAGAAGTTGAAGTTCTTTGTCTGAATACTCAACTGATGCTAATAAAGGACATGCATAATTTCCTTTCCCTAATAGCATGGAAAATTGTACATTGGTTCTATGCAAGTGCTTGAGTTTCTCAGCACAAGTGATTAATTTCCTAGACAACTTCAAGAGTACTATCTTAGCCATGGGATATCTAGGGAGTCTGTATGCTACCCTGGTGAAACCTTGTATCCTTAGATATGTAAACTTTTCAAATTGGATGTACCACCTTCCATATTTGGTTATCTCGTTCATATCTTCTGTGGAAATCCTAAAGGTTGTGTTGCCTTGCAACAATCTTGTTATATACATTGTGAAAGCATCATCGACTCTCTTAAAGTGCATTAGAGATTGAGGCATTGTGAGTTGGGTGTAGCACTCATACTTTGACTTGGGTTTGCTCATCATTTCCTACCTCATCTACCTTAGACAATCCAACATAATGGTTTCTTCTTACCAATGCATAGATAACATAGGATGCCCATCTGAAAAACTATTTTTCCTTGAAGTTACTAAATGCCTCGCAAATGTTGTCACTCAAAAATTGTGCCCAATGAAACTTAGTGCCCTTCAATATTTCACCAATTATGACAAACATCCATTCTTCAAAAGTGGAGGCTTTAGACAATCCATATATTCTACTTAATAAGGTCACAAGGTCACCTATTTCATAATGAAAATCACTCCTGTAGAGTACTTGAGGGAACTTGATTAGAGCTGACCTTCTACTCTTTGCCCATTGATCATTCATATGCTTTCTACATCCATTTACATCTTTCTTGTAAGTTGCCTTTGATCCAGCCTTATCTGGCATAGTCATCACAGAACACCATGGAATGTCAAAAGTCTCAGCCAAGAAAGGTGGACTTAAATCAGATAAGATGTCCCCATTAGTAGTCTGGATTGTTTTGGTCATGATATCATACTTGTCTGCACAAGCCATGATCAACTATACACATTGTACTAATGTGAGGAAGGCAACTGCTTGTGCTATCCCACTGTCTTTTACTATTTTTGCTCTAGGGGTTGGATTTGGGCCAAATACCCTGAGTCTAAAGTCATCAAGGTCAATGTGACAAAGATCTGTATCGCCAATGTCTTTCCATCCTATAGCAATCTTCGTCTCCAAGGGAGTACCTTTGAACTCGTACTTCATGGCATGAGCTCATGCAGTCATTTAACCTGCATGACTAGACCTTATAAGCTTGATACCTTGAGAGATTTTCACTAACTCCTAATTTTAAGCTTTATGATTATTAAATGGACTATTAGACTCTCAACCATGTTATAACCAATGAACCTATAATGGATCTGCTAAGTTACAAACATGCTTTTAAAAGAATAGAAATCTAAATTTCACCATCCATTGTATCCATACACAATCAAACAATAAGCAATTCAATACCAATGCATGTTATAAAATACCCAAATGTTGCAAAAATTTCATTGAAAAAATGTAGAACATTATCATTCACCATTTACAGTCATCATTGCATCCTATCAGACACTTCTCCTTTCAAAAATTCCTCAAAAAATAATCATTTTGCTCAAGTTGCGCTAATTTCAAGGTCAACTAACTTATCTATAGGAAAGCGCTATTTTTGAGGTCAACCAACCTTAGCGGGGAAATCAGATCCTGTAGTGCTCCTCCGTTCCCACCTTGGATGTACAGGTGAATTGATCAAGGTGCATGAAGATGAAGGTAAAATAACAGGAATGATTAAGGTAAGGTAAACGATTGATGTCATACAATATAGATAGATGTTTCATCCATGTGTGGTTTCTTATGATAGTTAATATGTTTTATTGATAATCTCTATTACAACACTGATAATGCAGGCTTTGACATTGTTTTGCATTCCAATGATTAAGATGTTGATCTTACTACAATTGTTATATGCTAGAATGGATCTCATGGACTAATTCTATTAGATTTATTTGTTATGATGGTACTTCTCAGACTTATTCAATTTCATGCACCTAAATGTTCAATGTATGGTTCTGTTTAGATAATGAGGTAGATTTGATTTGGTTACAGTTATGTGTTATCTAATCTAGATTGATATAATGTGGAAAGGACAATGTCATATCACTCGCTTGCAAGTGCCTTGCAATATTGTGATTCCTTTTTTCACCTAGTGTCAGCTTGTGTGTCTATATATGCTTGACTGTGTCATTGTTGTAGGATGCAGGTATCTGGCATCGACTCCACCTGAATTAACAGGTCTCAGCATGCCCTAAACCCAATGGATAAGTTGTTCTGGAGATAACTTAAGGTCCCACATCCCAAGTCATCATCCTCGATTAGGATGCATGACATGTCTAGTTCAACCAGTTAGTTCTGTCAGTATGTCAGGTCTTGCAACTAATTGATATTTGATGGAGCCTGTTGGTTAAGTGCGAGTTTGGCCCTGGCTTGTGAACTTGTGTTGATTTAGCATTTGAGATTTTTCTTGCTCAGTGGGTTAATGATATGTGCCTAGATTTTGTTGTGGTGTAATAGAAATTATTATAGTATATAGTATACTATTATTTAACCCACTATAATATTTAACAAGGTTATATCATATTATTATTATTGTTAAGATTTAATAAGTTGTTTGTATAAATAAATTATTGTTAATGTGTAGTGTAATATTATTTTAATAATAATAATTATTAATGATAATAATAATATGTTGTATAAACATAATGTAATTGGGTAAACAATTAATTGTTTGCATGTGTAAATGTGGGGGTAAATAAATTACCCGTTTACGTGAATAAATTTAGAATGGAGTAATTGCTAATTATTTTATAACTATGAGCTTAATAAATTTAATATTTTGTAACTGGTTGAGTTAGTTGGTTTTCCTGTTTTGTGGTTGCACTCTTGCAAATATAAAAGAAAGATTTTTGCTGTGAAAGGGGGGATTTTGGCTTGGAGAAATTACATGGGAGTTATGCCAAAATTTTGAGCAACCACAATTCGATACATTTTGGTAACATCTATTATTGCAATAGTTTTGTTTTTGATCTTTAATTGGTGCATTTAATATAAATTTAGGGTTTTGTCATGTTGTCAAATCTTTTATTCAATCATTTTCAATACAATAGAATCAATGTTTTCACGGTGATTCCAATTTTGTTCTTTGGATAGAAACCCTGTGTCATGTTTTCAATTTGTTGCAGTGTTATTATTCATAAGTTTCTTGTTGTCGGTTATTAACTAACTAGTCAATCTACCTGCCTTGCAATTCTATTAATTGTTTCTTCTAATATTTTTAGTAACTGTTTCTTAAGCTATGAAGCTCTCAACATTCATCATCTAGTTGATTATGTCTAAACTAGAATGCTCTTGATTCCGTAAGCCAGACAAAGAAATTAATATAAACTTATGTACTTTTGAATCAAAACATTGATGTCTTTGTGGTCAAACAGGTTTGAGTTCTTGAGGTGACCTTATGTTTTTGAAACATTCATGGATAATGGTTGATTTCTAGTTGTCCTTCACATGGTGATTCTATCGAAGTAGGTTTGTGAGAGAAAAAGAGATACAGTTGGTCAATAGCATGTAATTTAGTTGTCATAGTTGCCAATAAAGATCACGGATCAGTTTTCTATATTCATCTATTATTCCTATTTGCAATTCATTCTAGAGTATTCTTCTAAACTCATTGATTGTCCCTATCAGCCATATTCCTTGAACTGCCTATCATAAACAAATTCAAACTAAAAATTTTCTAAACTCATCAGCTATCCTATTGGCGTATTCCTTGAATCTCCAATGGGTGCAAGTGGTAGTTTTAAACCTTAACCATCGGCATTGGGGAATTTGAAAACATTGTTGACTGTAAGCTATAAATTTTCACATTCACGATTAGCTTCAAATTGTTCACTGTGACTTCCTTTTTAAAAACCATAGACTCTCATAATGTTAACTATTGACCATGACCGTTATCTTCACCATGATATTTAATCTCTAAATTGCGGCCTTTAAGCTTTAACCAGCAGTATTTTCTTCTAATTGTGGCAGAAACCTTAAATCGTAGCATTTCCAACTATTGTATCTACCAAAAAAAAAACCCTTTCGTTTATGCTTTGATGGACGTCCATATCCGCTCCAAAACTCCCAATTGGCATAGGCTGGCAGAATGCTAGAAAAAGTTGAGGAATTTGGTTTTTCTGGTACGCTACAATTGCATTTACTTAAAATTTTCTAAAGCCTTTTCAACAAGTCCAGTTCATGCATATCCTGCAACTATGGCACACCATTAGACCACATTTCTTCGAGGTATTCGGTCAAATAGTTCACACACCTTGTCTATGCTTCCACATTTTGCATACATGTACAAGTGCTCTACACCATTTATCATTCGCAAGGCATTCTGTCAATCAGTTCACGTGCTTCGTCTATGCTCCCACATTTTGCAAGCTCGTCTACTAGTGCACTCTAACTTTAACATCTGGCAATGACCTTTGTTTAGGTTTTTATGGATATCCATACACTGTCATAAAGTTCCATGATCTGTGGCAGATATGCATGAGTTGAACCTTATTCATATGGTTTTTAAAGCCCGAAAATATACTTTTTGTTTCATCAGAATTTGTCAAGGTTCCTGAATACAAGGTAGACATTTTGGTGATTACAGTTTTAGTGATATTATAGAAAGGAGTTCAGGTTTTTTTTGTGTACACCATCTGTTGTATGTGAATGCAGTTTAATTACCAAGTGATCTGTTAGTTTTTCATGAGGTGGTTTTTCAGCGTTTGACTGTAATTCTTTGCATCTGCACATTTTGTGCATATAACCAAACTATGACTTGCTATCATTACCCTTTCAGTTGGATGATCATGAATTTGTATTCTGACCTCCATGTCTGCAAGGGATTGTATACTAAATTGTTTTTCCTTTCTTCAGAGAGTTATTACAATTGATAGAAAATTCTTGTAGTATTAGTTAATTTTGTAATTTAGAATGTAAATAATAGTTCATATTTACTTGTCATTGGATGAAAAATATTTACTATCCAATGATCCATGGTATTTATTATTATTATTATTATTGTTATTATTTTCAACATTATAGTTGTCATCCCCGAGCCATTCAGAAAATGTAGGGATGAGAGTCTAACCCTAGGTTACATAACTCAACTAATTTTTAATATATCTATTGAAGGACCATTATTCATGCTCTAAGTAGCATTAAGTGTAATATATATAGAGAATTGTATTAATTTATTTCAGATAGAATTGTCCTTGTCTTTATGCTTGTATCTTTCTCTTAGGATAAAATTTAGATGTGAGATCTTGTGAGATAGTTATACCCTAGACCTGGGTTCCTTTTATGATGTTGTAAGTTGGTTAAGAAATTCAAATAGATATTTTTTTTACTCTTGTTAGTTGATTAAGTCATGAATTCGTGCTTATAAGTATATCCTATTTACATAATTATTTTAGTCAATCAATGAGCTATGTTTATATAGTAATTGGAATTTAAAATTGTAATTCTTCTTTATTGCAAACAAGAAATATTATAGATAGAGAAATAAAATGAATCTAGGTTTCATATAGTGAATTAGAGATGATATAAATAGTATCTAGGGGTAAGCATATACTCTTAAATGTTAATTTAATATTAAATGGAAATGGTTTACCAATCTTGATGGAGTCTGTGAATTAATAGAAAACAAGTTTGAAG
This sequence comes from Cunninghamia lanceolata, assembly GCA_027924645.1. NCBI lineage: Eukaryota > Viridiplantae > Streptophyta > Pinopsida > Cupressales > Cupressaceae > Cunninghamia > Cunninghamia lanceolata. The sequence continues at coordinate 22,934,286 of BSBN01000377.1, read as the reverse complement.
GTATAGGTTTTAGTATTGAACTTCTTAAGTTTTAGAGATTTAATGATTTTACTCTATGATGTCGCTTCATGGTCATTATGCTAATGTTTTACATTGAGGCTATATGATGCAAAATGGATCCTTTGACTTCTATTATGATTATTGCCTAGTGTACATGATCCTTATTGATCAATAGTTAATTATTGTTTAGCTTTGTTGGTTTATGCATGCACACAGTTGGTTTCTAGTTTTCTTCCATAATATTGTTGTATCAAATTGGTCATGCGTGTGTGTTGTGTTGGGTAGTAGGTGTAGACTCTTGTGATCTATTTAGTTCAAAATTAGAGACATTGTTAGATCTTTTACTAACTTTTATAGGAGATGCACTAAGAGATTCAATTATTCATATTTGTAAATTATGCATTTATTGGTTATTGAATGATGGTTCTTAAACATAATTATAATGTTTTTGTTAGTAGAAATATGATATATGGATTTGGATTATAAATGTTGTAATTAGCTTTTAATTTATAAGTATTTGTAATTAATATTATCTATGCATTGTTTAGCTTGATGGTTATAATATAATAGATAGAATTAATATTAATTAAACTAGACCTAGATTTTATGAAATTCTTGGTGGAGATATAACTTGAATCCAGTTGCTCTAGTAAGAAGAATTTATGTTGTCAATGAGTTGATTAGTTGAAATTGGTTATTGCAAGCAAAATGTTTACGTGAGTTGGTCTAAGTGTAAATTGTCTAGTTTTGGTTCTAGAGGCATAAGAGAATATGATTTGATGGCATGTATTCTGTTCATAGGTGTCTTGAAATTGAAGATGTTGCAAGAACATGATGTCTCTTGTCTATGTATGTGGGTCTTGGTAAACAATAATGTGAGACGACATACATACTGTGTTGTGAATATATTATGATGGGGTTAAACCTCCTTCATGTATGTGTTGATATCGAGCTTGTGTTTAGTATTGTAATGGGGAGATCTTGGTAATCGTAATGAGAAAACTATTTTGTTCATGGTTGAGACTTGCGAGCAAGATGACCCATACCTTGCTTGGGATATGTGTTGTTATGGTTATTACGATTGATCGACAGAAAGTTTTGGGTCAGTGATGTATAGGTTGGTCATTGTGATTATGTTTTGTATGCAAGAAGGTAAATGCCTTGCATTGTTTATATACACTTATCAGTATGATAGTCATTGTCTTGCTTGATGTTAGGGTTTCTAGATGCAGGTAGGGGAGTGGCTTTCAATGTGGGGCCGGCGCCCAAAGTGGCTATCAGGATAAACCATTGAAAGTTGTTAATTAAGTGAAAACCTAAAAATGAACTGGGGGGAAAAGGGTAAATTACACATTAACAAGATAATTAGAATTCCTCTCCCATGCCTGTAGTGCTCGTTTAGACTAAGGATGGGTAGAGAAGGCTTGGTTGGCAAGATCAACTTCCTTGTCCTCACGAAAGGAAGGTTGATTCTGCATGTGTCACCCTATGGGGCCGGCACCTAGTGAGAGGCTGTCAGGATAACCATAGATGGGGGTCGGCGCCTAGCGAGAGACTATCAGGGTAACCCAAGGATGGGGGCCGACGTCTAGCTAGAGGCTATCAGGGTAACCCATGTTAGGGCCATGTGATGACACTCCTCCTACTATAGCCTAGCATTCCCTAGTTGTACTCTCCCCATTTGTCTTGTGTTGCCTCTAGAAGTGATATTGAGTTGCTTGTGATGTTGTCATGTGTTGTGATGGAGTCATGTTCAGTCCTTGTACATGTTAGTTAATTGTCTACCTGACTGGTTGATGTTTGGGACCTTATGTTATCTCCTAGCACGGGGGGTGGACCTTAGGGTTCCACATGGTTGGGTGGATGTGCTTTATCTCCATTGGTTTTTCCTTGCCTTTGTTTGTGTGCAAGAATGTTGTAATTCCTGTAGCAGATTCAGATCGTGTACCTGTTTATGGAGACAGTTATTATGCTCATGTGCTATCTTGTGTATTAGATTATTCATAATGTATGTATTCATATGTATTCAGAAGATTGATAATGTAACAACGTAATGTTGTATTTATATGTCAAGAGAAATTGCAACTATGTACCAGATCCTGATGAATACTTATATGATGTTATATAGATGTAAATGTTTATTGATTTAGTGCATTAGGTTTACAATGAGTTACTGATGTTAATTCATGATGTGTGTTAGATTATGTTAATTGTTTGGTCAAGTAATGCAGCCATGTTACCTTAGAGGACAAGTCATTAGTTTAAATGATGTGTTAATAATACTTTGTTATTTCTATCCTTTTAAAAAAAAAATTCCTGTTGCATATAGCATAAATGTGTTGTTCTCTAGAGTTTCATGGCGGGGCATTACAGATCCAACTGACCACCAAGCCTTTCAATGTTCATGCATTCACAAGGTTTTGTGTAGTTTTCATGGTCAACTGACCTTGCGTCGGTTTGAGGAGGGACCGACTCAAGTTAGTCGGTTGTAAATTTAGCGCAAGGAGATTGGAACAAATTTTATTACCTTTGCGCAGGATCAAATGTTGCCTAACGTAGTAGAGTTTTTGAAGTCAACCAACTAAGTCGGTGATGGTGCATTTTAGTGCAAGATCAGATGAGATCAGTTTTAGCGCAAAGTCATTCTTTTGTTTCCAGTGGAGGTTTTGGTTGTCACTGACTTGCGTGACTTTTACAGGCATCCAACCAAAGTCGGAGAGAAGGTCTTTTGACGCATAGTTTGGAGCATGTGAAAACTAGCACAAAGCATGTTCAAGGCTATGTGGAGCTTCTAGGACCCACCGACTAAGTCATTTATATCAATAAATAGCGTGAATTTGATGCGTTAGGTTTCTGGCACAAAATGAGTTTCAAGTGCTAGCACAGATTTTTGTGGTCATTGACTAACTAATTAGATGGGTCACAAGTTCTTAAAGAGTCAATCAGATGGTATTTCAATGCAAATCTATTCTTCATGTTTTCCAATCGGTCAATTTGTTTAAGTTCATTTCATCCTACTAGGGTTTTGACAGGTTTGTCTCGTTTAGCCTATAGGAGGAACTCTAAACGGGCCTAAAAAATGTATTTTCTAAGGGTTTCAAAACTAGGGTTTAAGAAAAATGAACAATTCAGACACAACCCTAACTAATGTACCCTAATTCATATAATGTGCTAACCATGTGTTCAAAAGAAATGCAGTAAAAACCCTAATTGAGGAAATAGCCTCCTACCTAGTTCATGCGAGTGAAAAGTTGAAGCTTGCAAGTGCGCGGGAGTTCGTTGGGTCGAATCTACGGGCTGCACAAGGAAATCACTTGAAAAATCACCAAAATCTCTCCAAATACTTTTTCAAATGCGAAAATGGGCTTTGAAATGACAAAAATCCTCTTTTATACCTCTGACTAAATTTTCATAAATGCAGAATGTACGTAGTGTCAGTCGATATATTCGGCATAATTTTAGGGTTTTGCATGACTTTTAGTCCCATCTGACTCGATGGGGATTAGGGGTGTGATGGACTTGGTCAGTGGACAACACTTTTAGCGCAAGGTGATTGGTTCAATTGCATGGCGCTTTGCGGAAGTTTGAGGTCCCTCAGATTGGCAGGGTTTTTGTCATCGTCTGACTTAGTCGGTAGACAGGCAATGCAACACAAAGTCAGAGATGCTTGAATTTAGTGCAGAAGTCCATGCAAGTGAAAAGTGGTGCTAAATTTAGTCATGTAGCAATGCAATGCCAGAGTCAGATGGAAAGGCTTTTAGCGCAAAGGTCGGATGAGGGGTATTTTAGCGCCAAGGTCAGTTCCAAGCAGTTTTAGTGCAAAGGTCAGCTAGGGTCAATTTTAGCGTAAAAGGACTATCAGACTCACTGAGTGAAATGTAAAGACCTTGACTTAGTATATTTTGGAATAATTTCTTAATTTCAAACTTTCAACATGGTAAAAAGTACACTTTGTTGACTTGACTACCTAGGAGATGGGATAAACTCACTCAACATTCTAACGCAAATTTGAGAGAGGGGGTCCCTATTTTTTGAAAATGGGCATGTGTACGAGGCACAACACCTACCCATCTTTGGCAAGCAACAAATAAAGACAACTAAAATGGTGCATCTCTTTTGAGAACACCCCATGCCAGCATTTCATCTATCCTCTTTTTTTATTTTTCTTGCCAACCACCGCCGATCCTCCTTCTCTGAAACCCTAGGAAGACATTCCTTTGTTTCATCACCTCTTCCCTAGAGAGGCATCTCTGTCTGCTCCCAAAGAGGTCATGCCTCCTCCCTAGAATGAGGCATTCACTCCCCTCTCAGTGAGGTCATGCCCTGCAAAGATGAACCCTAATCCCTTGTCATTTTCTTCCCCCTTTTCTCCTCCTTTCTTTTTTTAAAACATTTCTACCTTTTTGATAAAGATCCTCCTCCATCTAAACTCTCTCTGCCCTAAAGTATTTTAGAAAACCTTAAAATTTTTAATTAAAACCATCTTTTTAAAACAAAACTCTTAATCAAAGTCCTGAAATAGAGAAAAGCGTCCCTTTTTAAAATACCATCCAAAATTTTCTTAAAGGGTCTGTATCATATGAAAGGAGAGATTTGTACAAACCACCAAAATTTATATAGGATTAAGATGATATATATATATATATATATATATATATATATATGTCTTACATATATTTTACTTATACTAAGGTGTGTTATAGTATTTTAAAGGCACTATTGAATAGATAACTGTCATAGATGAAAAACTTGACAAGCAAGCTCGACTAACCATTTGAGCTTGATATGCTCTTCATTGCCAGAATTAAAGTAAACAAATATCTATGATCAAAATTAATTTGACATTGAAATTAACAATTTTAATTATTTTATTAATTCCCAAACTAAAATTTTCTTCTTCAAAGAAACTAGAGAAAAACATACATTATCTTGCAATGAAATCTCTACGAAGGTATTTGAACTATATCAAGTTCACTTTTAAAGCACAAGGGATAAATACAAGCACTCCATAGATGTTTATTTGAATTCTAAGAAGGGGCACGATTACTCCCATGAGTTAATTTTAAGGAAACAAGATTGTTATGCTTTCATACATTTACACAAAATAAAGCAAACCGACTATCATACCAAACTAAATTAATACATACGTGGATTTAAACAAATCTAATTATTTACTTACTTCCCAAACTATAGTTTACATCAAAAGGCAATTGGAGAAAACAACCAGTAAAATGCAAAGAACCCTACTACAAAGGTAGATGCACTATTTTGACCTCACATTAAAAAACACAATGAATAAAAGCAACACACCTTCACAATCATTATGACAAGTCATAACATGACATTAAAAGTAAGGGACCTACCCATGATAGTTGTTAAACTATATCAAGTTTGCATTAAAAGCAATAAGGTTATTTGCAAGCACACCGCAACCAAACTCAAAGGAAACCAATAAGGTGAAAGAACATTTTAGTCTACTAACAATCACACAAGAAGCACAAGCACTTGATGGGATTATATACAACACAAGGACCCAACTCAATAGGGATTTTAGTTAAGGTGAATGGGCAACCATTGGAGACTAGTCCATTGGTCACAAATGAACCATATGCATTTAACAATTGACATACCATAAGAACACAAGGTCAAACACTTTATCAATGGACTAGGTAAGGTGAGGTGACCAAGTGGTTCCCTATCTCCTCCACATCCATCCATTGGTTGAACACCTATAAGTATATCCTAGACACTTCTGGTGAAGCATCAAATCTGACAATATAAATCATAGCTGAAGAAATACTAAAAGACCAATGAGGATGTGTAATCTAACATGACATATATCCATCTTGCAACTATATTATAGAATAATCAAATAATTTTATCATTTAATCTAGAACCATAAGAATAATAGGGTATGAACTGGTTATACAAGGGTAGGCACTACAACATTATCAGCATAAGTCAGATGTCTACTTTGTAGCAATCCATATATCTATCTTTGTAAATCCTAAATGTAGTGAGTAGAATATTCAAGAAGTAGTAGCTTCCTTGGGTTCTACCCTAAATCAAATTTGTAATTGTTGTAAGCACAAATACAGGGAGTAGTAGCTTCCTTGGGTTGTAGACCAAAACAAAGTTGTAATATTTTTATAGTGAGCATAATATATTGTGAGCTAACACTCACCGTTGTTTTTCCCTATTTTTGGGTTTTCCATGTAAAAATCTTGGTGTTCTTGTGTTGATTCTTATGTTGCATTCTACTCTTTAAGTTATTTAGTTTTATCTACAAATATCTGTTTAATTTTTAGTGTGTGCTAGTTCACCCCCCTCTCAGCACCTCATTGTGTTCAATAATTGGTATCAGAGCCAAGTACCTTTGAGAGGCCTAAGAACTAAGGCAGATCTTGCACTTGAACACATGGAATCTGAAGTTGTGGACAATGATGTATTTGTCTAGAACTAGATCTAGAAGCAATAGAACCTAAAGGTTGGGACCTTTATCTAAATGAGTGTGAAGTAAACCTTGAAGGAGAACTCAAGTTAGCCCTTGATGAACTAGATGAAGCAAGAGAACTAAATATAGAATATGAATACATGCTTGAGAAAGCAAACGAGACAATTGACAAATTGAAGACAAAGGCTAACGAATCAAAAGAAGAAATTGCCAAACTAAAAACTCTAATAGAAGGAGATAAAGGGGGTGACATAAGGCTCAAGGAAGTAGAAGAAATGATCTCAAATTTGAAAGTCATGGTTGAAGAAGAAAAAAAGATTGAAGATTGCTTAAATATCAATCTCTATGAGAAATCAACTGAATCTTCAAAACTTGAGGAAGAAGTTGTCACTCTATGGAAAGAACTGGAAAAGGCAAAATAATAGATTGACAAAGAACTAAAAATGAAAGGAGGATATGAAATCCTTCATGAGATAATTAACTCTAAAAAGCCAACAAAAGAAAAATCAGGCCTTGGTTTTGAAAAGGAAAAGACTCCTATGATTAGTACTTTTGCAAATTTATATGATAACTTCCATTTAGAAGGAATGTTTGAAATAAAGAAGAAAGAGGCCTACACAAGGATAAAAAAGAAGATGAATTCAATCTTGTCTGAAGACAAATGAAGAATATGAAAAGAATTTTAGGAAGCCTACACCTAAACTGTCATGCACACATTCACCATGTGGTTATGATAGGATAACCACATGTTATTTCCACATTTTCCATGTGGTCATGACATGAATTATCAGAAAATTTTCCACCCGACCCTACAAACCCCCTCACGTGCAACATGCGTGCTTGGTGACACACACACATCACATAGTTGTCTCAACAACTTGCGTCGTGCACATCACCCAAAGGTGGGGAAGGTCAATCACAATGGGATGATATGACACACACTTCACCATCCCTACGATGCATAAGCCACTAAGGGGGTGTATGTCACAAGAAGCGACACTGAGAGGGTTAGATTCTGTTTTGGATTCTAACCCTAGGGTTACTAAATGAAGTGAGTCAATTTTGATACAAATCAAAATCTATCCTTAGGTCCACTAAAGACCTAAGGATCTAAACATCTAAATAAGATTAATATAAATTTCTAACTTATACATTAATCTAACATTTATTTCAAAAAAGAATAAATTAAACGATCTAATAAAAGTAATTAACTCCATTAAATCTAGAATAATTTTGGCAGCATAATGGGGCAAAATGGAACTAATTAGGGTAAATCCTATAGTGATTTTGGTAGCATAATGCCACCTCATCAACAATAGGAGGATGCAAAAATTAAATTAAATTAAACCCCTAACTTAACCCCTTTCAAAATTAAATAAATTAAAAGCAAAATTTAGACTAGGATCCTTTCTCAACAATTTTTGAAATAAATTAATCTAACTATAACTATAGTTTAAATACAATTAATTAAAAATCCCACACTATAGTTTCAATAACATCATGTAATATAAATGCAAGGGACAATTTTAAATACTTTCATAGCAAGGGAGAAATCTAATCAATAATTTAATTGCACAATACAAATAAAAATTTAACTAAATAAATTTATAAATCCACACACTAAAAGACAAAATAGCCTACCACATACTAAATGGGATTTGCACAACAAAATGAGTTTAATTAAGTTTAAACAACTTCTAAAATTAGGGCACCAAACCCTAGGCCAGCCTTATAAAATACCCAAATGTTTCATTTGTTCTCATTCACCACTTGGTTAAGTTTTAGTTGGGTGCAGGTTGCATGAAGGACATGGAGGAGAAAATGGGATGGTACCTTCCCAAGTGGAAGGTATCTTCCCAATAGGAAAAGCTCAAAATTTGTTTAATTGCTTAAAAGTTTTCTAACATGTCTACCTACAGGTTGAAAGAATTATTCTCTAACTTTTATTTTTGTTTTCTAATTTCTTTTTCCTAGGTTTACATTTTCCAATGCATAGGAAAGGGGTTTACTTAAAAAATGATTTTCTACAATCTTTCATTTTAATCTAATCTAAGTTTTCAAATATAGTCTCAAATATGTTTATTCTAAGTTCTCTAAATTTAATAAGTTTACTCTTTGGATAATAATATTATTAATTTTTTTTAGAACTAGAGATATGATATTTTACACAGAGAGGATTTAATACCATTCAAGCTTACAATAAAATAAATAAATAAATAAATATATATATATATATATATATATATATATATATATATATATAATGTACATATATATATTATATATATATACACCTATATATATTTTAATATGTATATTTTGAACTTATAGATTTGAAAAAACTATAGGCAGTATACTCAAGAGTTTTATATATATATACACACTTTTATATATAATATTCATGGCATACAGATTTTATAATATTAAATTTGCTAGGGCCAAACATAGACGACGGTGCGTTATTCACAAGACTGTGTATTGTTTTTAAAGGATGAATGACTGGTAATAGATGCGGCTTCTGCCGCACAAGGAGAATATACAAAGAGGGGGCGGGGTCCCCTCCCCCCACTCATTGCAACCACAAAAATTTACGGTGGCTGCAGGGCTTCGGCCCTACGACCACCCCATTCCTTCTTTCGCTTAATTAAAACTCTAACGTGAAAAGTAAGTGAAACATTTAACTAACATTCATTTGATCTAAAGACTTTCCTCTAATGATAACTTTAACAACTTTAAAAACTATATATATATATATATATATATATATATATATATATATATATATGTATGTATATATGGTAGAAAATATGTCTACTATCAAAAAAATACAGAGACAACAAAAAAAAACCAGTGAGTTAATTTATTCACAAGTAAGATATATATATATATATATATTCTAATAGCTTAAACTCTCTTTTTTCTTTAGCAACTACTAGATAAAATAAATATATACAAGCATGATTATAAAACAAAATATATTACTAAACCAAAGAATACTATTTACTAAAGGAGCATATATTTTTCTTTTAAAAGCAAACAAGGAATTTTATTTCTTTCCAAGCCCATACATGCACTACTATATTTTCTTTCCATAAACAAAATAACAATTAAAATGAAGTAGATTAGAGAGAGAAAAGTATATTTCTTTAAAAAATAATGAATAAATATTATTTCCATAACTTTTCAAAATAAATTCCAAGGTTTACAAGTAGTAGGTGAACTACAACACAAGAGGTATCAAAATCTCCACTAAGAGAACTACATTATTACAAGCCCAAATTTTAGGCATGACGCAACTCATTGCCCTCATTTACATCACAACAAAACCCAAAAGGATACCCAAGTATCCAACTCCTTCCAAGCCACCAATATACCTACAAACACACAAAATAGATAGTCATGCCCATGGGATGCTCTCCTCCCAACCTAGGCCTAAATATAGACCACCCTCAATCTAGGAGGTCTTCTAAACAACCAAGGATCAAGCCACAAAGTAAGCAACACTCACATCAATCACATTAACACCCATCCCAAGGCATAACACAAAACTAACCCATCTTAAAAATGGATTTGAAGGGTGAGAGAGTGGACTACACTCTACTCAAGGCAACCCACACTCTTAATACTCAAAAATACTATAAACCCTTGGCCTCTTGCGATAACTTTTCATTTCTCAAAGCAAGGCACTCATGTCATAATATCATACTTCCCAAAACTCTAAATAAAAGGCCCTTGGCCATAAAACTTATACCAAAACCAAGAGGGAGAACCGAGGAGGTTCACATCCTCTCTCACCCAATACAAAGGTGAGCTCTCTCACAAGGAGAGCTCACCCAAACAACCCTTTAAACCCACAACACATAAAAAAAACTAAATAACATAAGCATAAAAACATGGATTTACACATTGCATAAGTAAAAAAAAGTAAGCAAATGGCTTGAAGCCTTGAGAAATACCTCTCAAGATTCAAGGATGGAGGATGTTGGTGAAGAGCTTCCACAAGTCCTCCCAAAATCCCCAAGTCCTTCACTCTCCCAACACAAGTCTAACATTTCCTAAAAGAAGTGAACAAAAGAACCCCCATCTCATCAAAATGAGAGAGATAAATAGACAAGGCTCTCAAACCCTAATGGATGAGAAGGTGACACTTGTCACCCTCTCCTCCATCCACATAACCCTCCTCACAACCCCACAAGAATGAGAAGATGACACTTGTCATCTCCCCATTCCATAAATCTACACACTCTCCCACAAATTCTCTCACACATGTGTGAGAGCATAGGGAGATGTGAGTACACAAGGGAAGCTTCTATTGAATGAGGATGTGACACATGTCACCTTCTCATTCAACTAAACTACACTCTTCCCCACAAGTACTCTCACACATGTGTGAGAGGATAGGGAAGAGGTCTCACACATGTGAGAAGCTTCAAGAAGATTCCAAAGCATGTGAAGTGAGGGTAACCTTACCCAAGTGGGTGATGTAAGGTTAAGTGAGATGGTGACCTTCCAACCATCTCTCACACTTCCCAAACTCGTCACTTGACTCAAGGGTCAAGTTTGGGTGACCATACAAGGTCCAAATCAAGTTTAAACATGGTAGGAATGGTCCTAGACCCTAGGGGTATGACCTAGGGTCAATATTTGACCATTAACAACACATAGAAGCACATAAAATCACTTGAAAATGGCTTCAAACATTAAGCACTAAAATTGTGCAAACCCAACATTACACTTTTTACAACACATCAAAAGATAAATTAAAAAAGGGGTAAACCTTACAAAATGTCATAAATCAAATACAACATAATCAAATTTCTCAAACACATATGACCTTAGTCCTACTTAGGACTAGGTCGGCTGAACGGGGGTATGACATATGGTTATTGTCTAACCTCTGATTTTCCATGGGCATGGAAAGTAACCTGCACACTTCCACAATCCCATTAATAGCACATGGTAAAATAGCCAAAGAAAAGTGAACAACATACATCACACATCGCATAATCGCATATAGCAACAATAATAACCACATGCTAATATATATATATGTCTCTCAAGTCATTCTCTTTCAAAAGTATAATCAGGATCTCATAATGCAAGATAACTCATCAAATTCACCATCAATACACATACTAATAATCATCAATGAAATCATAGCATCTAAACATCATATCATCGAATGAAATCTAACAAGAGATATAATCATCCACAAAGCATAAACCATCTATTTAACCAACATAAGATAAAGTAATAAAGGTCTATGAATAGGATCAATAGTCCCCAATATCCACATGTCCATAGTAAAATCCATCACAAATGTATCATAAGAAAAAGTATAAGGTGAGGTAAAAGTAGGCCTCACACCGCAACATCACTACACTAACCCAAGATAGGGCCTCAATACCATAGATCGAATCCTTAGCTAGGGTGAAGCAAAACATCATGATCTAAGAGGGCAACTAATTCTAGTCACACAAGGGTGGGCCTCACATAAACAAACTACTCCTATCAGGTATCCTCAAGGTTTCAATGGTAATTGCTATACTTGTAATAAATTTGGTCACAAAGCTACTGATTATAGAAGTAAGATGAATCCAAATGTTGTAAGGTGTTATACTTACAATAAGGTTGGTCATAAAACTATTGAATGTTGAAGTATGTTAAATTAGAACTCCATAATGTGTTATACTTGCAACAAGATGGGACATAAGGCTAATGAATGCAGAGGTAAAATTTCAAGGAATAATAGGGATAATGCTTAGCCCTTTCATGGATACTGTTACACTTGTAACAAGTTTTGCCACAAGGCAACTAATTGCAGATCTAAGGTGAGGAGAAATGGTAATGTTCATCAATCAAACTTCACCTATCATAAGTGCAATCAAACAGGGCACTCTAGAAAGAATGTAAGGTCTGCTCCTCAAAAGAAGGTTGATATTGCTTAGCAAAAGAAGGAAATGAGAAAAGTATGGAAGAAGAAGGAAGAATGTGAAATTTTTGGACCTCTGCATAGTGCAGATGGATCCTTCGGTAACTAAAAGGATAAGGTACTAATTCAAGGGGAATTACAACTACAAGTTTCTTCAAAACCCTTGAATGAATGAGATGCTGAAGTCCTTAGAATTCTACCTAAAATTCATATGAACACATTAAGATAATGATATAAAGAAATTTGGTCAAATTTCTAGAGCGATTGGTTAATTTACGGAGTGATTGAAGGTGACTATGTCAAGACATTGAGGGTTTGCTAGCTTTTTGACCTAACTTTATTCACTATAATTAATGCTCGTTAGGTCTTCAGAAAAGTGTTTATATGTGATTTCACATATGATTAAGTTATTTATGATTGAACATTTGAAGAGTGAAGAGTAGAGTAAAAGCAATTTGAAGAAATTCCAAGCTATTGTGCAAGACCCTACCAACAAAGAAATTCAAAGGTATTTATCATTTCCTACTAAAACCCTAGTTTCAAAAGTGATTCATGATGTTTACCCCTCAAGTGATTAATGTCTTGGAATGGCCAAGACCTAAGTTTAAGAAGCACCGGAGACAGATCTAGAAGGCATGTTTTCAAAAGTTCTTTATGGTGTTATGCATATAGAGGATGTGTGAATCTACATCCACATGAAATTGGATGAATTTGATCACACAAAGATAAAGGAGATCTAGCTTAATAAGCTAACTGGAGATGATTTTGACCTAAAACCTGAATTTGAGGATTTGACAAAGAAGAAGCTGGAAGTGTGGAATAACTTCCCAAATTTTTGTTATGAGAATGATTAGATTAAGTATGTGTTGAGTAGTGTTCATGATAAGTTTATGTGGTTGGACATGCCGCATATGATCAATAAGCAAGCTATTGAAGCAGTTACTAGTTTATGTTTTGTAGGACCCATTCTAACAATGAAGGTTGTCAAAAATGAGATGGTTATGAATCTCACTGGTGCAAAATTTGACAAATGTGCCCTAAGAGTGAATGACATAAATGATCCAGCTGTGAAGTATGCATCAATGATGATCAGTTACAAGATATATTACACAAATATAGAGAATTATGTGTTGGCAACAGCTATACACACTACTCACTAGATGGTGAAAGAGGGTTTAGACATTGATTTATGTGAGCTCCTAAGACAATAGTTGATGGAGAATCTACAGAAGACCAAGGATTCTCAATACCCATTCTGGTCTGGAATGGTACCCATTCTTAGTACCAGCAAAGGTTGTTGACAAATATATGAATGAAATAACCTTTATGGTTACCAGAGATTAATGTATCATGGAAGTAGTGGAACCCAGAATAGTTTGGGTTCTGGAAATGGGATATGAAGTAGCAGAAGATGTAATCACAAGATTCACAAAACTGATGCTAAGTAAACCAAGAGATGCAGTAGTAGATAGGTTTGGAACATATGAACAAAAATCCAGTGAAGTGCACCTAAAACAAAAGGAAAAGGAGACAATGAAATTTTTTGAAAAGATGAAAACTAAGTTAGAAGAGTTTGTTGCACCAAAGAGCCCTGCGGAGAAATCCATTGGCATACATGCTTCTCTAGAGAGTACTCCCAACACAATAAGGTCAGCTAGGACCTCTACCTCCTCTCCTACTATTCTAAAATCCTCTGGAGCCATGCCTACAAAGAATAGAGTAGCATCCAATGCCTCAATACAACAAGAGCCTCCTAAGAGGAAAATAGTAAAAGAAAAGGCCAAAAGAAAAAAGTATATCAGTTGTGAGGATGAAGAAGAAGAAATAGAGGAAGGACCTTAGTTGGCTAGAAGAAGAAGAAGATGTCTCATGCCTCAGAAGAAGAGACAAGTGCAAAGAAAACAAAAGTCGCCACTGTTGAGACAGATAGTGAAGAGGAAGTTGAGAAGGAAAAGAAAGAAGAAGAATTAGTTAAAAGAAAAGGAAAAGGCAAGGGGAAGAAGAAGGACAAATCCCCTCTAGTAAGGGAACACAACCCCTTAAAATTTGATGCATTATTCAATAGTATCTCATAATTTGGCATCTTAGAAGAGACAACAAAAATGTACTCCGAGTCCAATAAGGAAGATAAGGCCACCATTGAAGAAGCTATAGTCAAGTATATGGTTACATTTGACACTGGCCTAGACAAGATTGAGGATCAATTACCCAATTATTTGAAAAAAAATTTAATTGCAAGAAGGCAAGAAGCTATAGAAGAGGATGGAAAGACAAGGGTATTTGCCTTGGAGAAGACTGACTCCTCATTTTCTGATGAAGATAGAGGAAAATTGGCTCAACTATATAACAAAGAATTTAGAACAAAACAAAGAGTAATCATTTTGATGAGCAGAGACAAAGAGGATATTGAGAGATTGAGAAATGAGACTCTATAGAAAGTAGAACTTGCTAAAGGACTGAGTCCCTCCAAACAATGAAGAGCAATTGCACCATGATAAAATTGTTCTTGAGAGTAATGATCCTAATAATGTACAACATGTGAATATGTTTGAAGATGAGAATGTGAAAGAAGACATGGTTATAGATAATGCCCCTCTGGTAGTGGAGAATATTGTTGATGATAAGAAAAAAGAAGAAAATATCTTAGAGAAAATAGAAGCACTAAATACTGAAAGGTTACCTCCTCTAAAATCTGTTGAAGAAGAGAAAAATGAGGATAAATATAGTGATGGTGAAAGGAAGGAAGAAGAAAATGCAAAGATTGATGGTGAATCCTTTGGAGATTCATTAAAGAGCTTATTGGACATGCAGTTGCAATTTGAACCATTATTATTTGCACAACTACTACAACTTCCAATGCAACAGGGACAAGTTAGTGTTGCAAAAATCTCTCCCCTGTAGAAGTTTCATCTTGGTGATGTATTCCATGCCTCTCCACGAAAGGAGATACTTCCAACACATCAAAAGAGCCCAGAATTGATAGAAGAAGTCATCCCCAAAGCAACCAATGATGATTCTTTATTTGGTGTAGAAAAGTTAAAGCTTCTGTTAGATTCTTTCAAAGATTATTCTTTCAGTCTAGAAGAAAAATTAACAAAGGAAATAACAAAGAAGGTCTATGATAAGAGATTAACCAAAATATCTGACAAGTATAGTGTTGCACATGGGAAACTGCAAGAAAAACTGAGAGATGTATAGAAATGCTTAGAAGAAGCTAGAGTTTTGTTTAAAATGACCTAATTATGCAAAGAGCATTAAGGACCAAATGAAACAAATAGAGTCACAAATTGCTTAGGCCTCTAGTATTTATGATCCAGTCAGTGATGCAGATGGTACAACAAGGATAGCAATTGAGAATCTACATGGATAATTTTTCCAGCTGGAAGAACAAAAATAAAAGATCATTAAATAGTATTGTCAACTTAGAGATCTAGTAAGTACAAGGCTTACTTCCTTGACCGGTGTATTAGAAAATGTAGAAAAGATGGCACAGAAGTATCTAGTACATAGTTCTCCAAATGAAGGAGAAGATCTCCTTGCTCAGATTGAGCGTCAGTGCAGTTTGCTTACCTTTGCTAAGAAGGATTGGGAAGTTGGGAAGAAGGATTGGGAGGCATAGCTTGCAAAATTAAAGGTGTCTTACAAGAGTATTTGACCATCTTCTAGTAAAAAATGTACATTTCTATTTTAGTTATACAATTCTAATTTTTTGTACATATTGAAAAGTATTAGAAAGTGTTGTAGTGCATTTTTGTCTAGTTTTGTTGGATAACATTGTTAGGGGGAGTCTCCCTAATATAAGTTATTGAGGAAGTATTGAGTATAGGAGTGAAGCAGTAAGGGGGAGTAGTTAGAACAATTGAAGTAATTTGAAATGTTTGGCAGTGAGAGCCCTTTGTCCTTGATGTCAAAGGGGAGAGAGAATTATATATCTAAGGGGGACTATATGTTGCCATCAATGACAAAAGGAGAGATTGTTGGCAATATGTCTTTTCATTGATGTCAACATAGTATATAGAAATATATGGACAAACTTATATAGAGGTAGAGTCAGCATGGTCAAGGCAAACCAATCTGGGAGAAGAGAAAATAGTCTAAGTATGGTGAGGTGATCAATTTTGTGTATAAGCATGATGCAGAGGTAAATAGCATGTCCTTGCATGTTTCCAGTATCCCTACATGTATATCTCATCAGTTTGGAGTACCACACTTAATAATAAATAACAAAAAATTGTCTAAGGCATTCACAGTGCATATCCTAAGGAAGAGTAACATTATATTGGTCTGCATTTATCCACAGAGAAAGATTTGATCTTGCAGTTCTAAAGGTAAGTTTATCTAGGTATTGAAATGATATATCCAAGTTTCAGGTCTTCACATCTTCAGCAGAAAAAGTTACAAGGGACAGAGTACTAGTTACTACTTAGACAGGGCAAAGCAATGATGAAGACTCAATGGACTGCTCCACATTCCTTTGGAAGACATTATTTTATCATGCAATTCTAAGGACATGCTTAGAGATTTATAAGGCATGTTATGATAAAGTATCAAGTGGTCTAGTGGTCCACAAAGTCAACAATCAAGTGACAAACACAATACAAATTGTTCCAAAGCCTAAATACACATGTTTAAGCTTTTGCGAAAGATGAAATATATACAGATCAATCATAAAAGTTTATGCAAATGTCTTACATGTTCCAATATATCTTAGGTTTAATCCACATGCAGATATTCCTTATTTTCATATACCGCAATGCTATATCTTGAGTTATGGAGTGTCACATGTGGTTCAGAATGCTCTATTTCTTGCAGTTCATCATATTTCTTACTGTGTCGTTGTATAGATTGATCTGATACTTCATTATAAAGGTGAATGGATTATTTTAATATTATACATGGTTGAATTCTTGGTCCGCATGAAGATTTTAGCTTCTCCCCGGTAGTATGAAGATGAACAATTAGTATTTTTGAGTAGTTTGAGCTGATAGGTTAAGTCTCTAGTATGTGCGGTAGGACCTAACCTATTGCTTTGACTTTGGAAGATGTGAGGAGATATGTTTTAAATACATTCATGAAGTCTTGAGGTCCATGTATTGAGGCTGACCCTTGAAGAGATACACGCTTCATCCAATGATATTTATGATGTCAACCTAATCAGTGTTTTGAAGTGTTACAGAGGATATTTATAGAAGATCAAATTCATTTGTGAGAATAAGATGTGAGTGAGAATATGATATAGTAGAGGGCAAGGTATGAAGTTTATAGAATTAGTTTGAAGGCATGTTTTGAGCAAAAAAATAAGACTGCATTATCAACATAAGTCAGATGTCTACTTTGTAGTAGTCCATCTATCTATCTTTGTAAATTCTAAATGCAGTGAGTAGAATATTCAGGGAGTAGTAACTTGGGTTCTACCCTAAATCAAAGTTGTAATTTCTATAAGAATAAATACAAAAAGTAGTAGCTTCCTTGGGTTGCATCCCAAAAAAAGTTGTAATATTTTTGCAGTGACCATAATGTATTGTGAGCTAACACTCACCGTAGTTTTTCCTTATTTTAGTGTTTTCCACATATAAATCCTAGTGTTATTGTGTTGATTCTTGTGTTACATTCTTCTCTTTAAGCTATTCAGTTTTATCTGCAAATATTTGTTTAACTTTTAGTGTATGCTAATTCACCCCCCTCTCAACATCTCATTGTGTTCAACAAGTACTTGTTCACCTATTCCATCCTTGTCCATCTGATCTCCAAAACCCTGTGAAGCACCAAACTTGGCCTTAAGGATTTTGAATCTATTCAAGATTGGTGTAATTCCCTTCCCATTAGGAATGTTGGTCATGTTCAGTCTAGTCCTCCACATATGTAAGGCATTATTGACCTCTTCATATCTTTTATGCATCTTTGTCATGTCCTTGAAATTCAGAAGGTAGGCTGATACATTATTCAACTTCTCTATAGGGTTACTAGAAGAGTCTTCCTTGGCATTCAACTCTTCAACCAACAGATCTTTGAAAAGATGTTTGACTATAGCAGCATCTAACAAATTTTTCTCAGTCTCATAAAAAATATCAACTCCCAAGGAAATAAAAGAACTCCCTGGAGATCCATCAAATGTAACTTATTATTCTTGGCAATGGTCTTTAGATCTGTGAGACATTGCTTGGTCATTACAAACTTCTAGTCAATTTCATTTAGCCATTTAGTAGACTCATTTTCCTTTGGACTATTGTTAACTTGTTCTGCAACCAAAATGCTAAAATCAATTTTAACCATATTAAAAATCCCACTTCTGGCTACATTCAACATTGCTTCTTCTTAATTGTTTTCAGGTCATCTAGGATTTTGGTCTATTCATTTAACATTTTGTTAAATAAAAGAATAACCTCATGAATGAAAAGTAAACCATCCATTGCGAACTTTTCAAGCCATTCTTCTGCTGCCTTGCCCAAAAATTTATACTTACTAATTTGATCAATCACTTCTGCACTTACACCTTTTAGAGGAGTTTTCACAGAAGTATCCATGGTAGCATCTAGGGGTTGAGATGTGGTGTCTATAATAGACCCGATGTATGAGATGAGGATGTTAACATATTCTTCTAACAACTCATTCTCCATCTCCTTTTCCTCCAACCTAGTGGCTAGGATTTCCACCCATAGCTTACCATTATGAATGGCACCCTATACAAAAGGGGGTCCCAAGTCTACCATGCTAATAGGAAAATCATCTATAGAGATGTCTTTATCCTCTCTTTCAACCATGGGCTTTGCAATCTCTACATATTGATGCTTAGTCATAGGGTCTACCATGAGTCTAGACATCCTTTTCTCTTTCCTAGGAGTTGACTCTAACTTTAGAAGCCTTGCAACTACATTGAACTTAGTGTCAATGATTTGAGAATATATCCTTTTGTTATTAACCTCTATTCTCAACCAGGTAGGAGTTGGTAGAATAGGATAACCATTTGTAGTGACATGAGGCATACTATCTCACACAAGGGTATTAGTCACTCCTGCTTTTGTTGAGAAGATGAGGGGGTATGAGGCACTCCATCATGAGAAATAGATGGAGGGGTTTGTGTAAAGGGTGGAAGGGTAGTGCCCTTAGTTGGAGAAGGTGTAGTCTCCCTATCTTCATCATCTTGTTGCATTTGTTCGTGTTCTATCATTTTCCTTACACGAGGATCTAAGCACCTTTTGGTCTCAAGCTTCTTCTTAGGGGGTTTACTATCCCCTTCATATTGCCATTTTAGAGTAGTATTTTTCTTAGTGTCCTCCTCACCATCATTCCCGTACCTGGCTGGAGACTGTGATCCTGAAGTGTGGGTAGTAATGGGTATATTTTATCTAGAAATTCCTGTAGAGTCCTATTGATCTACCATGATTTTCTCCTTGTGTGAAGGAGAACCTTAAATTGCAATGCCTACACTGAGGAAGCTAGATAACCATAGTTGGGACCCAAAATGAATGCTGCAAATCGTAATGAATTATGCCTTCGGACACATTTTACTTTATAAAGAAAATAAATGGAATGGAGGGTTTCATTAAATGTTATAGTAATAAATACCTTCCCATCCCACTACATGGGGTACTTAATTGGCCACTTTACCATTTCAAGAACAAACACTCCTCCGGGATACTTTATTAGCAAAAGAGGCTATCACCAAACTTCAACATTGGCAAACTTTCCACTCTATGAACCAAAACTTTGACATTTATCTCTGTATTAGCAAATTTTTAATTTTATGAAATAAGTCTTATTTCTACCATCTTTGTCAATCATTTTATCAGAAAACTTGTGAGTTTGTGAACCAAGTGATTCTCCGATACTCCTTGTGAAAGGTTCCATCACTGTCATAAGGGTCGAAAAATTCATTCCTCCAAGAACTTTTTGTAGTGGCCACAACAAATATAACTTTTCCTTTATCAGCAATAGGAACACAAAACAAAACAATATGCACAAGACATTGCATGATTAGGGAAAACACAAACTCAAGAAATAAGTGGTAAACAATGATGCATAGGTTAAGTTTGTGAAAGGAAAGAAATGCTAATAAAGAAGGCTTGCTTGACAAAAGAATATGCTTATCAGAAAATTAGGAAGTTCGTGAACCTAAGACTTCAGCTATAAGGTTCACTAATTCACAACTTCACCGATAACAAAGGGAGGAAGACTAAGTTCATGAGGATACATAAAATCTGATAAAAAAGAAAAATTAAAGTAAAATTCACCAAAGCGTAACGTTTGTGGGATTACAATTTTGTTGATAAAGGAAAAAAGACTTACACCTTTGAGACATGACTCAAAAACAAGGAATTAAAGACAAAATAGACTAAAGACAAAATAGACTAAGTTTGAATTGTATGAGGACAAAGACCAAAATTGGGGCAATAGTTGGCTTTATTTGGGGACAAAGACTTCACAGGATGAAGAGAACGTAGAGTCTCTAGCTAGCCAGAGCCTTATTCATTGGGCAATATAGCCACACCAAAATAAAGAAACAAAAAGAACAACTTAAAAAAGGGAAAATATGATACATACAGGGGACAACCCATTTTACATGTTGCATTGCTTCAAATTCTGACCATTATAAGGAAGGGGTATGGGAACTACCATCTAGATAAGATGACATAAAGGCATTATTTCCACACACTTGTGTTATAACAAAAGGTCCCTTCCATAAGAAATCAAATTTTCTATGAATTCTTCTTGGCTCCCTTTGTTTGTCCCAAAGTAATACTGAATTTCCTACTAAAATCTCTTCTTCTAGCCTTTTTATCAAAGATTCTCTTTACCTATAATTGGTGTTATGATATCCTATCAACCACCTCTTCACTTTGTTTATCAACTTTACTCAGAAACATAATCCTCTTATCCAGCGCATTATGAAATTGCTCATCGTCAATGGTTGATAGATCTAATGGAATAGGTAATGTACTATTCATACCATAAATGAGTTCCAAAGGGGACTTAACTATGGCACTCTTAGGAGTAATCCTATCAGCACACAGAGCATCATAGAGTTTCATGTGCCAATTCTTCTTATTCTCATCCACCAGTTTCTGTATAATGGATATCAAATTTTCATTGCTTGATTTTGCTTGACCATTACCTTGTGGAAAATAGTTAGAGGAATGAGCCAGAGAAATGCTATAATCATAACAAAACAAAGTAACTTCATATGAGGAGAAATTAGGAGAATTATCAGTGACAATTTTCATAGGGACTCCAAACCTAACCAAAATGTTCTACTTAATAAAATCACACACTACCTCAGATGTGGTCTGCTTAACTAGAATTGCTTCTACCCACTTGGTGAAATAATTAGTTGTAATAAAAATGTGGGAGTGACCAACACTGGAGTTGGGATTAATGGGCCCAATAAATTCAAGTCCCCATTTCTGAAAAGGTTCATCAATAATAACTGGTCTTAAAGGCAACACTGCCAATTGAGGGTTACTAATGAACTAAATACACTTCTCACATTTAGATACCCAATTATAGACATCCTTGAACATACATGACCAATAATACCCATGCCTTATAATTTTATAAGCTGTTACAAAGGATGAGAAGTGACCTCCGCAAGCTTCACTATGAAAGAGTTTAAGAAGTCTTACTTGTTGCTATTTATCAACACATTTAAGAAAAGAACCATCAACACTCCTTTTGTACAAAGAATTATTCCATAGTACATGTTTAGCTTCCTTGAGTTTTATATTCCATTTCTCTTTTGCAAATAAATGAGAAGGGAAATCTCCATTAGTTAGGTAATAGATCATTTGGGAAAACCAATCATCTTTGATCCCAGCAAACAAAACAAGAGGTAAGTCGTCTGAATTAGATTTATTTTCAACAATTGTTTGACACAACCTCCTACCTCTGATGACCTTGGTAGGTTTAATTTCTATGTCATACTCCTATACTCTAGCCACCCATGCTCCTATCCTATTACAACTAAGGTCCTAATGAGGTAAAATGATTTTAACAGTAGGGTCAAGGATAAACATAATAGTATGAGAGTGTAGTATATAAAATCTAAACTGCTTCATTGCTTTAACCACCACGTAGGCATATTTCTTAACCTGTGAATAGCTGTTGTGTGGTTACACAACACGCCACATTTTGACTTGACAAAATAGGGACCCAACTTTTTGCTGCTTTGGCTTGTGTTGTTTTTTTTGCTCTTCGGCGGTCTGGTAAAAGTAAGTCATGCAGATGACCCTGCATAAGGGAGTTGGGTAAGTCATCATGATGAGGTCAGTTCCTCAAAGTTAATATTTCATATCAATAACCTCATGATTGGAAAGAGTACAAAATTTCATGCAGGTTTGCCTTTTGGATCACCCTGATATTCCTTAGGGAACAAAAGTTACAGTGAGTCAAAGTCCTGGTCAAACCTGATATTCCTAGGGGGATCATGTTCCTTAACATCAGTCACCTTACGTTAGATCACCCTGATGTCAATTTTATCACTTGATAATCATTTGGTCTGAAACTCTAGACGTCCATCTTATGTGATAGTGGTATTTACCCGTCAGACAGCTTCATATATTTTGCGAGGGTCATATTTCAAATATCACCCGATCTTTTGAATATCACCCAATCTTTCGAATATCACCCTACCGCAGAATATCAGCCCAGAGCCAATATGCTAATGATGTCATCCAATCCTGATGAACAAAGAAAATCACCCTGACAGTAACATCGTCATCCTTTTTACCTCGTGGAGGTATTTTTTTTTCCAACGATCACCCTTTTAAATAACATGACGGTGACGTCATCCTGATCTTTCGAAAGGGGGTCACATTTGTTAATATGGCTCATCTTCGTTAACATGATGATGACATTAGCTTATCCCATTTCACAAAGGACCCAATATGATGGTGACATCATCAATAGGCTTGAACTCTGAAGTGATGGTGACATCATTCTGACCTGATATTTAAAAAACTCGACATGACCGTGACGTCATCCTATTCGGAGGGTGATATTCCTCAATATCAAGATCATATTTCTTAACATCACCTAATTTCCTTCAATATGACCATGACGTCAACCTTTCACATTTTAACAAAGCCCGTCCATGATGATGACATCATCATCATATCCCGATCTATGAAGAGAGTCATATTAGTTAATATCCCTCATATTAACTAATGTGCATACCTAGACCCAATAGTTTCATTCAATGGAATTTAGTCAACAAAAGCGCATGTATTGCATATGCATGATCTTATGCATGCGATAACTGAAAATGTAAGTCTTGCATATCATATGAAGGGTCACATCACCCTTGGAATACAAAAAAAGCTACTACAAGGTGAAACCATTTGCAAAAAATTTAAAGAAATTCAAAAAATTAGGAAATTTGTGATCTTCTCCTTGGCAGGGTCATAACTCCTAGCTATTGTGTCAAAATTTAAACTTTTTGGACTCATTGGAAAGATAAACTAGTTATCTTGTTTGAGTTCCTTGGTTATTAAGGATTAATGCCTAGTAACCGACGCAGTCTTGAGGCCCTAATTTCACTCCTAAGGCCTTCGAAAATACAATTTACTAAGATGTAGAAAATACCAAAAATCATATTTTAAATATTTTTATCAAAAAATCACTCAAATGACCCTAGACCTGATCAAATATTGAGCCATTTTAGGGCCTGATAGCATGTTTTCCAATAAACGATAGTCACCTGGACCCTCTTGACCACCTATGGGCATTTAATTACACGAATTTTCATAGATGCTCAATATTCATAACCCGATATGTATAGGTTTGCACATTCACAGCCTGATAAAATATAAATGTTTATTTTCCTACTAGTTATTAAATGAAGCTGATGCTTGATTCTTATCTTTTTATTGTAGGATGTTGAAGTTGTTTTGGAGTATGGCTGAAAACTATGGAGTTACTAACACGGAAGAAACCTAAACCAGAGATGAGGAGGATATTGTCAAATATACTATTTGCTAGCTAGAGGATGGACTAGGTCAAAGATGCTGGAATATTCTTTGCCAACTGTGTAGTTGCCAACTGGCAAACACGTGCTATTCATCTGGACTGTTGATCTTAATAGATAAATCCTGACCGTAGGTCATCTGTAACCATTCCCTCACCTTATTCTATAAAAGGTGCAGGGATGTGATAATTGGATTTTAGAAGCTTAATTGAAAATATCAGGGCCTATTTCAAAGTTATTGTAAGCATACATATCATTGCATACTTCATGAAAGAGAAGACCGTTTGATTACAAATCATCATAAATCCTGAGTAATCAGTGTTTGAATTCTTAATACATGCTTTGATTTGCTACATCCCTTGGAGTGCTTATCAGTCTGTATGTGTTGTCTTCATTCCTTTTCCTTCAAAGTTAGCATCATCTGTATCTAGCTGTGGAACATCCTGGTGAAAATATGGTTTGATTTCTTCTCCTCATGACTGTATCTGGTATGTATGTGGTTCAATAGCTAAGATTCACCAAATTTGAAGTATTCTTTTAATTTTCTTTGAATTTTAGAGTAATTCCCCATCATAATTGTAAATAACAGATAATCAGAAGAAAATAACATGAAATATGCTGGCATCTCATAGATAGCTGAATATCATTAGCATATTTGAGCTAAATGCATGTAGTGTTGAAAATATCATGCAAAGAATTGCAAATAATGGTAAAATTCATGCAAATATCAACCTGTAGGCACATTATTTGAGTGAATTCATAGTGCAGAGGTAAAATAATTTGGATATTTAGGCAGGGTAGATATAAAGAACAGGATATTTGGCGAAATATTGATGAACTTTACAGAAATTAATGAAGAATGTAAGGCCCCTAAATGATTAATAGCAACACACATCAACCACTGAGTAACGTCAGTAGATTGTGAACTAATCAACGAAGACTTGGGATCATGAATTCTATGAATTCATCGTATCTTTCAAGATGAGTAAAGGTTGTTGTGTAACTTTTATTCTATGTTTGTTTATGACTAACATCATCATCAACATAAATTAGCACTAGAAGGAGGGCCCGAACAAAGAATCTATGGATTTTTTGCAAATATTTCATCATTTGAGGTTAATGTCTGCAAATATCTCTTATCTGGGAGGTTTTGACAATATCTTTGCAAAGATCTAGCTCAAATCTTCAAAGATTTGGCCAACATTTTCTGAACCTTCAAGTTTTATTCTGAGATATGATAGATCTCATTAAAATTTCAAAATCCTAAAAAAAAATTGAAAATAGAGTCTCATTTTGATGGATGCATATGAAAATAATTGTCAGGTCAACATTCCTTTATTTCAGGAAATTTTGAATAGGCAGCTTTATCCTCAGAATTTATTTGACTTTGGTTTATCCAGTTGTTGCAGGATACACCAGACTATGGAACATAGTGAAATTAATTGTCTAACTTTTCTTATAAGGTTGGATCTATATTTGAAAGGAATAATATTTTTTATAGATGTGTTTAGGGATGAAGTCTTGCAGGAAAATGAAGAAATTCTAGAGCAACAAGCAGATGCAGCACCAGAAGTTATTAGTTGTTTAGACACTAAAGTGGACCACTCTAAAAATTTTGAATTATACTTGTCTAGAAATATACAGTGTAGTCAAATATTAGGTTTATCCACTGATGATGTCCTGATTGAAAGTTGGTGCAGATTACATGACGAAGAGCATTCAGAAAGGGATTGTTACGCTTGTTTGGTCATGTTGAAGAAGACTTTAAAAAATACAATAGCTAAATCGGTTCTAGAAGGTAAAGAAGAGGAAACATCCTTCCTTGAGTCATTTTATGGTGAGAACTGGAGTTCTCTACTTCCTAATATAGGTAAGGGTGAGGCAGAGTGCAGGTATGAATCTTTTGAAAATTGTGAAGAAGAAACCATTTGTCAGGATAAAGTATTTGATTCTGATCCTATTGCTTTTGATAAGGATAGTGAAACATCTTTCCTTGAGTCATTTTATGGTAAAAAGGAATGGAGACAGGTGGAAGAATTTAAATGCACTACTGCTGATGAAGTTCCTATGATAGTAACCCAGGGAGTTGTAGAAAAGAGAATAAATGCTGATTTACTGTCTAACTTGTTTAAGTTGAATGATCAAATGCAAGAATGTTGCAGGTCAATGGAACCAAATACCTTACTGGATGGACAATGTCAATTATTTGATGAACAACTCATGAAAGTTGAAGATGCAAAAAGCTTTGGAATTGTTGTGCATAATCAGATTCCAATCCAATGTCATTTTGAAAATGAAATGGGGGAGTATTCCTATCAATTGAAAGTTGTTTCACCTTTACAGTCAAATGATTTAGAAGGGATAAATTTCTGTATATTAGGTTATGAAAATAAAGATACTCATTTAGATGTTGTTGTGCAGGGATTTAATGAAAACGGTGAGGTGCTTCCTGAAGTCAAGAATCAGACATACATCCAGAATGAGGAGACAAAGTTGGATAAAGATGAAGGATTAATACTTCAAGAGTCATACATTCTTCAATTTGAAGTGAGATTAGACACTGAGATGAACAATGAGAATGCAAAGTTAAATAGAAGACCAGCTGTCAATGAAGAAGCATGTCCAATAGAGCTAGAAATACATTAGGTTGTATTTCTCCTTTCCACAGTAAATGATGTTGAATACTATTTTGATTATGGAAATTCAGGAGATAAGACATGCATATGGATTAATCATGAACATGATGAGCTTCCTCAGTTGTTGATCGTTAAGAGTTATTTTGTTAAACACAGTGAATTTAGAATACAAGAATATTTTTTAGAATACAAGGATGAATTTGCTAAGATGAGAACCATAACTAATGCCCTGATGCTCCTACACAATTTAAGGAAGTATGCAAATACAGGTGTCTTTGGGTCTTCTCCTAGGTTTTATTTGCCTTGTGGGGTTTGTATATAGTTTGGTAGAGTAGTTGTCTTGTTTCTTTCCTTGCTTTCTTGTTTTGTTTTCTGTTGTTTCCTTTTGTAGTTAGTTGTTTGTACAGTTTGCTTAGTGTGTTTTCTTTTGTTTGTTTGCTTGTTGAGTTTTGTTTTGGTTAGTCAAGATGATGCAGCTCATTATCCTAAGAAAATAACTGAATTGTTAAGATTCAAGTGATGAGAACAAATTCATATATAGGTTATGATTCATTCTGAGAGGTACTTGTGATCAGGTCTGTGATATCTTTTCATTAGGGTGCCTTTTCTTGACCAAAGTAATTCTTTCACAATGACTCAACTAACAGCCTTGGGTTTGTTGAACACACAAGTATAGGTGTTAAGTGAAAAATCTAAAGGGACTCCCTTGCTACCAATACAATCTCCAACCTAAATCAACAAGTGACCATACCTTGCATACTAAGCTTACATGATGACATCAGATGAATAGAGTATAAATTTTGAAAATCCAAAATATAATAAAATTAGGCCATCTAAGTAACTCTACCGGGGCTATAGATGCCTGCTGGCAGTGGGGCTCTACTTAGGGGGATTGTATAGATAACCTTGTCGGGGCTATGGACACCTGCTGGCAGCAAGGCTCTATCCAGGTTAGCTATGAGGGATGCTCCCAAACTATGTAGCTTAACATCAGTGACTCATGTTTTCAACTTGCTTTCAAGATGAGGATAATTAATCATTTGCACACACCTGATCCTTTGTTAGCATTGTTGCCATGATGAAAACTTTGTCATACAGAAAGATTATGATGTTTATACTTAGAAAGAGTTAGAATACTATATATGAATGTGATCACCTCACTTGAATCATTGGAATTTGGTTGTTTTCTCTGGTGGCAAGTAGTTGTTGTGTGGTTACACAACATGCCCCATTTTGACTTGACAAAACAGGGACCCAACTTTTTGCTGCTTTGGCTTGCATTGTTTTTTTTGCTCTTCGACAGTCTGGTAAAAGTAAGTCATGCAAAGGACCTTGCATAAGGGAGCTAGGTAAGTCATCATGATGAGGTCAGTTCATCAAAGTTAATATTTCATATCAATAACCTCATGATTGGAAAGAGTACAAAATTTCATGCAGGTTTGCCTTTTTGATCACCCTGATTTTCCTTAGGGAATGAAAGTTACGGTGAGTCAAAGTCTTGGTCAAACCTGATATTCCTAGGGGGGTCATGTTCCTTAACATCAGTCACCTTACGTTAGATCACCCTGATGCCAATTTTATCACCCGATAATCATTTGGTCTGAAGCTCCAGACGTCCATCTTACGTGATAGTGGTATTTACCCATTAGACAGTTTCATATATTTTATGAGGGTCATATTTTGAATATCACCTGATCTTTTGAATATCACCCGATCTTTCAAATATCACCCTGCCACAGAATATCACCCCAGAGCCAATATGTTGATGATGTCATCCAATCCCGATGAACAAAGAAAATCACCTTGATGGTGACGTCGTCATCCTTTTTACCTCGCGGAGGTATTTTTTTTCCAACGATCACCCTTTTAAATAACATGACAGTGACGTCATCCTGATCTTTCGAAAGGGGGTCACATTTGTTAATATGGCTCATCTTTGTTAACATGATGATGACCTCAGCTTATCCCATTTCACAAAGGACCCAATATGACGGTGACATCATTAATAGGCTTGAACTCTGAAGGTCATCTAATTTCTAACATTCCTCATCTTTTCTAATATGACTGATCTTTCCTAACATGACGGTGATGTCATTCTGACCCAATATATAAAAAACTTGACATGACTGTGACGTCATCCTATTCGGAGGGTGATATTCCTCAATATCAAGGTCATATTTCTTAACATCACCTGATTTCCTTCAGTATGACCATGATGTCATCCTTTCACATTTTAACGAAGCCCGTCCATGATGATGACATCATCATCATATCCCAATCTATGAAGAGAGTCATATTAGTTAATATCCCTCATATTAACTAATGTGCATACCTGGACCTGATAGTTTCATTCAATGGAATTTAGTGAACAAAAGCACATGTATTGCATATGCATGATCTTATGCATGCGATAACTAAAAATGTAAGGCTTGTATATCATATGAAGGGTCACATCACCCTTGGAATACAAAAAGAGCTACTGCAAGGTGAAACCATTTGCAAAAAATTCAAAGAAATTCAAAAAATTACGAAATTTGTGATCTTCTCCTTGGTAGGGTCATAACTCCTAGCTACTGTGTCAGAATTTAAACTTTTTGGACTCATTGGAAAGATAAACTAGTTATCTAGTTTGAGTTCCTTAGTTATTAAGGCTGAATGCCTAGTAACCGACGCAGTCTTGAGGCCCTAATTTCACTCCTAAGGCCTCCAAAAATGCAATTTACTAAGATGTAGAAAATACCAAAAATCATATTTTCAATATTTTTATCAAAAAATCACCCAAATGACCCTGGACCTGATCAGATATTGAGCCATTTTAGGGCCTGATAGCATGTTTTCCAGTCAACGATAGTCACCCGGACCCTCTTGACCACCTATGGACTTTTAATTACGCGAATTGTCATAGATGCTCAATATTCATAACCTGATATGTATAGGTTTGCACATTCACAGCCTAATAAAATATAAATGTTTATTTTCCTACTAGTTATTAAATGAAGTTGATGCTTGATTCTTGTCTTTTTATTGCAAGATGTTGAAGCTATTTTGGAGTACGGCTGAAAACTGCGGAGTTGCTGACACAGAGGCAACCTAAACTAGAGATGAGGAGGATATTGTCAAATATACTATTTGCTAGCTAGAGGATGGACTAGGTCAAAGATGCTGGAATATTTTGTGCCAATTGTGTAGTTGCCAACTAGCAAACACGTGCTATTCATCTGGACTGTTGATCTTAATAGATAAATCCTGATCGTACGTCATATGTAACCATTCCCTCACCTTATTCTATAAAAGGTGCAGGGATGTGATAATTGGATTATTTAGAAGTTTAATTGAAATTTGACTGCTGAAATATCAGGGCCTATTTCAATGTTATTGTAAGCATACATATCACTGCATACTTAATGAAAGAGAAGACCGTTTGATTACAAATTATCATAAATCCTAAGTAATCAGTGTTTGAATTCTTGATACATGCTTTGATTTGCTATGTCCCTTAGAGTACTTATCAGTCTGTATGTGTTGTCTTCATTCCTTTTCCTTCGAAGTTAGCATCATCTATATCTAGCTGTGGAACATCCTGGTGAAAATATGGTTTGATTTCTTCTCCTCATGACTGTATCTAGTATGTATGTGGTTCAATAGCTAAGATTCACCAAATTTGAAGTATTCTTTTAATTTTCTTTGAATTTCAGAGTAATTCCCCATCATAATTGTAAATAACAGATAATCAGAAGCAAATAACATGAAATATGCTGCCATCTTGTAGATAACTGAATATCATTAGCATATTTGAGCTAAATTCATGTAGTGTTGAAAATATCATGCAAAGAATTGCAAATAATGGTAAAATTCATGCAAATATCAACCTGTAGGCACATTATTTGAGTGAATTCATAGTGCAAAGGTAAAATAATTTGGAGATTTATGCAGGGCGGATATAAAGAATAGGATATTTGGAGAAATATTGATGAACTTTACAGAAATTAATGAAGAACGTAAGGCCCCTGAATGATTAACAGCAACACACATCAACCACTGAGTAACGTCAGTAGATTATGAACTAATCAACAGAGACTTGGGATCATGAATTCTCTAAATTCATCATATCTTTCAAGATGAGTAAAGGTTGTTGTGTAACTTTTATTCTATGTTTGTTTATGACTAACATCATCATCAACAATAGCTTAGTTCATATTTTCTTTAGTGGAATGCTCATAAAAGTGATGGGAGACTCCATCCCTTGTTTATATTTTTGAACTAGTATAGCAGATAGGGTGTGTTCTGAAGCATTATCAAATTTAGGGTGAACAAATGTAGGAGCATTGGCAATTATAGACTTAATATCAGAGAAAGCTTGCTTACTTGACTCTATCCATTCAACTATCTAATTTCCCTTCATCATTTCAGAAATATGCCTTGTGAGTTCAAAAAACTTAGGATCAAATCTTCTCAGAAAGTTGAACTGCCCAAAGAAAGACCTTACACCCTTCACATTAATAGGAGTCAGTTTCAAGATAGCTTCTATTCTTTCTAGGTCAATTCTTATTCCTTCCTTAGAAACTATATGTCCCAAAATTTTTCCCTAAGTAATTGTAAAATTAGATTTCTTTGGGTTGAGAGAAATACCATGTTGTCTACAATGTTCTAACACAGTCTCAAGATCCTTGTAGTGATTCTCCCTCTTCTTTGAAAAGATGGTCAAATCATTTAATACATAACAATAATCTTGTTTCTCAAATCAACAAAAGATAATTTCGTTGCTCTCTGAAAAGTGGCCCCAACATTGATTAAACCAAAAGGCATACAGTTATAAGAAAAAGTCCCAATGAGAGTACTAAATGCTATCTTATGCTGGTCTTCATTTTCCACGCTGATCTGAATGTACCCTGAGAATCCATCCAACATGGACATCATCTCTGACCCCAATACTGCTTGTAGTGTATTATCCATTACCATAAGAGATAGTTATCTTTAAGAGAAGACTAATTTAGGTTCCTAAAATCCATGCAAATCCTAATTTCTCCATTTTTCTGATGGACTAGTACTATATTTGCAACCCATGTGGAGTGATGTATTGGGTATATAATCTTAGATTTCAACATTTTATCAATTTCTTGAAAAATAGCTTATGCCACCTTTGGGTTATAAGGTCTATGTTTTTGTCTAATAGGTGACACACCAGGTTTAAGGGAATATGATGTCATAGCTTACCATCCATGAAATTCTTCAAGTCCTCATAACTCTAGGAAAAAAAAATCTTTATACCTAGTCAAAAGTTGAGTTAATCTCCTCTTTTCTGGAGTACAACACTTCCCAATACAAACTAGCTTTGAAACTTCTTTAGTTCCTATATTCACCTCATCATATTCAGTAGAATAATTTTTGATTTCTTTAATTTTATTCTTGACACATCTGTCGTGTCTATGAAAAAGATCTTCTATAGAGACCAGACCTT
Source organism: Cunninghamia lanceolata (assembly GCA_027924645.1). Classification (NCBI taxonomy): domain Eukaryota; kingdom Viridiplantae; phylum Streptophyta; class Pinopsida; order Cupressales; family Cupressaceae; genus Cunninghamia; species Cunninghamia lanceolata. The sequence continues at coordinate 22,901,847 of BSBN01000377.1, read as the reverse complement.
TAGGACTTATATTCCCTTTAAGTTGTATGATCCCATCTTCTTCATTTCCTCCAGAACCTAGGCACTTCTCTTTGCAATCGAAAGAACTACCTTCAAAATAAAGGTCAATGAATTTGTCTGTTGTTTCAAGGAAACTGATAATTTGTTTACCATCTTCAAATACCTGCCAATGATAGGCATTATCTGGGACAATAGGGTGATAGATAAGCTCAACTTTGTATTCTTTGCTCTTGAAATGAGGATGAGGTAACAACAAAGAAGCCAACACTACTAGAGAATCATCTCTAGAATTATGTTCTTGTGGAACAACTTCACTATTAGAAGTGTCAAAATATTCGAGGCTATCCCAAACTTAGTTTCTATAATGCCTTAACCTGTCATTTTTAATAGTGAAAACCTTCCTCACCTATTTGACAATCATCTCTGCATCTCCTATTGCTCTTAACTTTTTAATTCCCTTTTCCTTGGTTGCCTCAAGTCTTAATAACAAAGATTCATATTCTGCAGTGTTGTTGGTGTTCTCAAACTCTAATTTATAGGAAAAAGGAAATATTTCTATAGTAGGTGAGGTTAGAACAACACTTTCCCTTGAGCCTAAGTTTGAACAATTGCCATCAAATTCTAAAACCCACAACCTGGTAAAAGCCTTGTCTTCTATTAGATTAGGTGTTTCACTCCCAAGTATGGAAGACAACATATAAGTTCTGAAGATAGTTTCTTCATATTGAATCTGGGCCTTTAGGTCATCTAATTTCAAGACTATGAATTTGTCTTTAGGTTATGGATCTAACTTGACCCTCTTCCCTCCAACAAGAATTAAAGCATGAGACCAATCCAATTGTATCCTGCCTCCTAAATCTCTACAAAAACCATGACTTAAGGGTATTCTGTAACTAGTAGGTACATCAACAATTTGTATGGCTAACTTCATTCTTTTATTCAAGGGGTAAGTAGCCAAGGCCACTTGCGCATCTTTGATTTGTCTGATCAAAGTGACCTATTTTGATTCCATAGAGAAGAATTTCCCATGAGTCTTGGTCATAGTGAGGCCTAATGCTCTGGCTGCTTTTGTTGGAATAACATTATCAGAAGCACCAGCATCAATGATACAGTTGCTAAGCTTGTATATGGCTATATACAGGGACACATAGAAAGCATTGGCTTTCTTAAGGGATACTAAAGGATCAAACTCTTTAGCTCTCACTGAGGAAGTATTGCAATATGAACTTTCAACATGGGGTTTTGATGACTAGGAATTTACACAGGCTGGCACATTTTTAGACTTCACATAATTTACAAGACATTCCAATTCCACTAGATTCAATTTTAAGTATTCAACCTGAGATATTTGACTTTTTATATTTTTACAAACTTCTACAATATCAAAAGGATTGAAATTTTTATCAACATAAGGTATTACCAAGGTTTAAGAAGAAACCTTCTCTTGTGTCAAGGGAGCCTATCTATAAGCAACATTATGTGATAAAATATATTTAGGTGTGAAAGATCCATCATCTCTTGGCTACATTCTACTTTGTTGCTTCTCTTTTGGAGACTAGTTAATCTAGCTTCTTGTATGGACAAAAAAACTTGCCCACCTAATTATGTGAGGACATCCTCTCCTCTATCTAAATTAGATTCATATTCCAAATAAAATAGAGTCACCAGAGGGTACATGCCCCTCATCTTCAAAAGTCTCTTCAACTGTGACTTTGTACATTGCAGACATTTGCATGAATCAGTTCATTTCAGGACATGAAGTACCATCGTGGTCTAAAGTTAGGTGGAAACTAAACATGACATTCCCCTTACTATTTGTAGGGTGCCCTTCTATGGCTAACTGTTGTATTGCTAGGGTTAATTCTACTATTTTTCCTTTATTGTTGTTTAGGGGCACATACCCTTTCCTTGGTGTACCTTGGTAAAACAAATGCTGAGGTTGTTGAACCTTAAGTAGCTGTCTCTTAAGAGAAACTATTTCATTGGCTAGCTTTTGAATCATAGGATCAGTAGAAGTAGTAGCAAGGCTTTTCTAATTTTGAAATTCTCTCTTGTACTTCCCTACTAACAATAAATCATCTTCAATTCCTATGGTGGAATCTTGCACTACTTCTAGAGTGGCCACTCCATCTCTCTTCAACTGATAACTAACATCTAAAGGCTATGCATTGATAAGAAAACTTTTATTCATTTTGTTGGAAGGCCTCTTAGCTATTGGAATTTTCTTCACCATCTTGTTAAATCTGGAAACAAATTCCCTCATTGGTTCCTAAATCCCCTTTCTCATATGGGTTAGTTCAGCTATTAGAGAATGTTCGTCCTCTAGACTTTTAAATCTATTTTCAAATTTTTGGACCATGGAGGCCCAAGAGTCAATGGATGTTGATGGAAGGTGATACAACCAACAAACAACAACATCAGTAAGGGACTCAACAAACAGTCAAACTAAAACATCTTCATGTTGAATGTCTATAATAGAGTAAGTTGTGAAGAAGGCATGAATATGTTCATTCGTAGACACTCTGCCATCTCCTTTTAATTTAGGGATGATTTTCCTAGACCCATGATGGAGGTCATCTAACTAGTTTTCCAAAGATAATGGACCTATAGTAGCCCCCCAAGATACTGGTGGTGGTGTAGGTTGTTGGTGCCCCATGATATTCTAGAAATTTATAATCAAAAGAAGAACCATATTGTGTAGGACCAAAGCCTAACACACATGTGAGCTTCTTAAGGTTTAAGTAGTAGAAGGTGGTCTACTAGTTGTCTTTGACAGTTTCTAAGAAAAAGGGAAATCAACAACAAAGTTGGATTTCTTTAATGTTTCAAAATTTGGATCAATAATTCCTCTTCTATGATCACCTCTTGTATACCTTTTCCCAACCAATTCTAACACTCACCATTAATTATTTTGCAGATTATTTGGCTAGAGATTTTGAGTAGGTTGTTGCTGGTTATGATTATTATGTTGTTGATTATTGAGCACAATGTGAATATGGAAGGTTCTTTCCCTTCAAGGAACAACAACCACTCCTTCAATAATAATTTTTTTTGTCTGATGCCAAATTACCTTGCTTGTTGAATCAAATCTTGTCCCAAATCCTCTTCAAAGTCCAAAATCTAGTTTACCTGATGGAATTCCTGATTATCTCTTCATTGTCTCCAAGACAAATTTTGCAGGTCCGTCAAAATGTCTTCTTGCTCAACGTTGACCCAATTAAGATTTGACTATAGGATTGGGCCAAACCTTCTTTGTAGAACCATATGTATTATTTATTTAAATGATGGAGCTTTCAAAATATTCAAGAAAGATTATACTAAATAGGTCTCTCTGTCTCTACTTTAATTGGGAATATTAACTCTTAAGTCTTTCTTATGTCTCATGTTTCGATAGATTTCAAAAATTATTATTTCTTCCATACAATTATTTTTGAAAACTATTATAATAAGTTTTAAGTCCCCTTGAAGTCAGTTACAATGACACAAGATCTAAAATATATTACAATATTAGACTCAGACAATATATGAGGTGGAAAATAGACAACTTTAATGGCAAAAGATCTTTCCTATCCATATTTCCCTAGTAGAGTCACCAAAATTTGTTAGTGAACAGATTTCTCACCAACCTCTCTATATGATTTGCCCAATTAAATGATGAAAAATACACTAACAGTTGAACAAATTACAAAGGGAGATTTGTAATCATTCTCTTTATTTGAAAAGGGGCAGCTCCCTTTTTAAGATAAAATTTTATTTTATGGTTATTCTTTTAACTTGAAAGCGGGAAAGTTACTATTTCTACTAATATAAAAAATGAAATAAACCCCATGCCCAATGCCTATAGGCGAACAAAATGTAACCTATGATTACAAAGGTGGTAGAACACACCCAAACATAAGAATGTAACAACTCTAACTAGTGCCTAATAGTTTATCCCACTATCACCTTTGCATTGAATTTAAACATAAGAATGAAGACACGTAGATGATAATACAAGTATAGTGAAGGCCAGTTATCAACATTCCATAACAAAAGAACTATAAATTTTTGTACTCAAAATCTATGCATTTAACATAAGAGGAACAAATAGCAATACAAAATATGATGAACCAATATCAACTTTCTCCTGTATTGATGAGTAAAAACATAGCACAATACTTTCTCTGAAAAATATTATAGACTTTGTATATCAATGTCCCCCTTTCCTTCAAAAATATTAAAACAAACAAGTATCTAATGATCTGTTCATGAAAAGTAATTTCATCAAAATACCTCATCTCTCTTTTACTCCTTCATTTTATAGTAAAAGATAGATGGGAATTAACTTTCTCATATAACTATCTTTTACAACCAACATTAAATACAATAAAGTCTTTTAATAATAGACGAAGTAGTACTTCAATAATATCAATTATAACCTAAAGTCTTTGAAGAGTATAAAGAGATAATGCAATATTAAACAAAAATATCCTTGTCTTCATCTTCTCCAGCATCCCAACCTATTTTATCTTTTGATAGTACCTATTCGCCTCTACCATCCTTGTCCATCTGATCTCTAGAACCCTATGAAGCGTCCAACTTGGTATTAAGGAATTTGAATCTATTCAAAGTTGGGATAATGGCCTTACCATTAGGAACGTTGGTGATGTTTAGTCTAGTCCTCCACATCTGTAAGGCATTACTGGCCTCTTTATATCTTTTATGCATCTCTATCATGTCCTTGAAATTTAGGAGGTAGGTTGTTGCATTATTCAACTTCTCTATGGGGTTACCAGAAGAGTCTTCCTTGGATTAAAACTCTTTACCTAATAGGTCTTTGAAAGCTTCTTTGACTATAGCAGCATCTAACAAATTTGTCTCAGTCTCATCAAAAATATCAACTCCCAAGAAAACACAAGAACTCGTAAATCCATCAAATGTGACTTATTATTCTTGGCAATGGTCTTCAGATTTGTGAGACATTGCTTGGTCATTATTAACTTCCAGTCAATTGCATTTAGCCATCTAGTAGACTCATTTTCGTCTAGTTTATTGATAACTTGTTCTGCTACCAAAATGCTAGAATCAATTTTAACCATATTACAAAGCCCACTTTTGGCTACATTCAACATTGCTTCTTTCTTAATTGTTTTTCAGGTCAGCTAGGTCTTTAGTCTATTTATTTAACATTTTGGTATATAAAAGAATAACCTCATGAATTAAAAGTAAACCTTCTCAATCTATTCTTCTGCTGCCTTGCCCAGAAATGTATACTTATTAATTTGATCAATTACTTCTCCATTTACACCTTTAAGAGGAGTTTTTATAGGAGTATCCATGGTAGCATCCAAGGGCTAAGATGTGGTGTCTACAATAGACCTAATGTATTAGGTGAGGATTTTAACTTGTTCTTCTAGAAACTCATTCTCCTTCTGCCTTTCCTCTAACCTAGTGGCTAGGATTTCCACTCACATCTTATCATTATGAATGTCACCCTATATAGAAGGGGGTCCCAAGTCTACCTTGATAATATGAAAATCATCTGTAGAGACATATTTCTCCTCTCTTTCAACCATATTGGTCTCTACAATCTCTATGTATTGATGCTTATTGATAGGGTCTACCATGAGTCTGGACATCCCCTTTTCTTTCCTATGAGTTGAATCTAACTTCAGAAGCCTTGCAACTACATTGAACTCAGTGCAAATGATTTGAGAATATGTCCTTTTGTTATTAACCTCTGTTCTCAACTAGGCAAGAGTTGGTAGAATAGGACAACCATTTGTAGTGACATGAGGCATACTATTTGACAAATGGGTATTAGGCACTCCCTTCTTTTGCTAAGAAGATGAGGGGGTATGAGGCACTCCATCATGAGAAATAGATGGAGGGGTTTGTGTAAAGGGGGGAAGGGTAGTGCCCTTGGTTGGAGAAGGTGTAGTCTCCCTATCTTCATAATCCTATTGCATTTATTCATGTTCTGTCATTTTATTTACAAGAGGCTCTAAGCACCTTTTGGTCTTGAGCTTCTTCTTAGGGGGTTCATTGTCCCCTTCACATTGACCTTTCAGAGCAGTATTTTTCTTAGGTTCCTCCTCACCATCATTTTTGTCTCTAGCTAGAGACTGTGATCCTGAAGTGTGGGTATTGATGGGTATATTTTGGCTATAAATACCTATAGAGTCCTACTGATCTCCCATTATTTGCTCCTTGTGTGAAGGAGAACCTTAAATTGAAATCTCTACAATGAGTAAGCTATATAATCGTAGCTAGGACGGAAAACAAATGCTCCAAACCATAATGAATTATGCCTTAGGAATCATTTTACTTTATAAAGAAAATAAATGGAATGGAGGGTTTCATTAAATGTTCTAGTAATAAATACCTTCCCATCCCATTACATGGGGTACTTAATCGGCCACTTTACCATTTCAAGAACCAACACTCCTTCCTCGGATACTTTATCGGCAAAAGAGGTTATCGCCAAAATTAAAGATCGACACACTTTCCACTCTATGAACCAAAACTTCAGCCTTTATATCTATATTGAGAAAGTCTTAATTTTACGAAATAAGTCTTATTTAAACTATCTTTTTCAATAACTTTGTCAATAAACTTGTGAGTTTGTGAACCAAGTGATTCTCCGATAGTCCTTGTAAAAAGTTCCTGCACTGTCATAAGGGTCAACAAATTCTTTCCTCCACAAACCTTTCATAGTGGCCACAAAAAACATAAGTTTCCCTTTATCAACAATAGGAGCACAACACACAAAAATTTGTACAATACATCACATGATCGGGGAAAACATGAACTCAAGAAATAAGTGGTAAACAATGACGCATAGGTTAAGTTCATGAAAGGCAAGAAACATCGATAAAGAAGGGTTGCTTGAAAAAATAATATGCTTATCAAAAAATTGGGAAGTTCACAAACCTGAGACTTCACCAATAAGGTTTAATGATTCAGAACTTCACCGATTAAAAAGGGAGAAAGACTAAGTTTATAGGGATACATAAAAGATGATAACAAAGAAAACTTAAAGTGAAACTCACCAAAGTGTAAGGTTTGTGGGATTATGATTTTTCTGATAAAGGGAAAAAGACTTACACCTTTGAGACATGACTCAAAAATAAGGAAGGAAAGATAAAATAGACTAAGTTTGAATTGTATGAGGACAAAGACCAAAATTGATGCAACAATGATGTTGAGAGAGAATTTAAAGGCACTATATGTATTCCTATACAAGTGAGCCCTATTCTACATCAAACTACATGTCATTTCCTTGATCTTGACCTTCCATACAACATCTTACTTGGTCACCCATGGATCCATGCTATGCAAACTATTCCTTCCACTTACCATCAATGCTTGAAGTTCCCTCATAATGGTGAAGAAGTCACTATCCATGTAGATCCTCAACCCTTTGAATATTGTCATGCCATAGATGTTCCTTCTCATAAACAAAACCTTTGTCCTATTAATGATAGCTCCACTAGAGATAAGGTTACCTCTTCTGCAACTTATGTCCATCTTAATGACCTCATTTCCTCTCCATCATCTTCCCAAGATCCAAAAATTACAAAGGTCAAAATCATCGACAAAGGTTGTGGAGAATATGAGCTACATAATGCTTTTCACATTGAACAACTCTACAATGCTTCTTATGGATTAAGATACATACCTCTTAGTTTTGAAATCAAGGATCATCATGTTTCCTCTACAAGTTAAGATGAACCCTCTACTATCATTGAAAGTACCATTGATGAGACCATCAATGACTATTCTGAAGACCTTGAGAGTTCATGCCTATTCCATAAAAAGTCCATTCTCATGATTGAAACCTCATCGTCATATCCTAATTCCATTACCTAGAATAAAATAATCTAGTATCTTTCGATACATGTCAAAAGGATGAAGCTAAATTTGAGTTGCTTAGTCCTCCAATTATCAAAGAAAAGAAGTAGAAACATCATAAAAGCATTGGCCTTAAAAGAGAAACATAAGGGGGCATCTAAAGTCAAAGAAAATCCATCTTTCCCCTAGAATCACACGAGTATTTCCTTGAAGCAAAGAAAATCAATCTGAGCATAAAAGAAAATAAACAAAATAGCTCCATAAAAGTAAGATTGTTGGTCTGATATCCTCTTCCTTCCATGACACTTCCACCACCTTCCATGATCAAATACTTTCACCCCACTTATCTCACAATTTCCACAAGTCCATTTTCCACCATACCTCTCACTCCACTATCACCACTTCTTCATCCATCAAATTCCTTCATTCAACCATCCCATAACAAAAACATGTCAAAAACACAAAAAACCAAAACATGTAAAAAATCCAAAAAAAAATTATATATAAAAATCCAAGAAATAAATCAAATGCAAGCCATCATTAATCCATACCAATTTACTCAAGAAATATAACCAAATCATCCAAAAAACATACCTGGGTTTTGTTTCCTACCTTGTTGTCAACCTAATCAACTCAATCCACCATCATAAATTATAATATTTGGGATATATCATTCCCTATCCTTGTGTTCTTGGGATAGATCATTCCCAAAACACTATCCTTATCAAATCCATCAATCGTCAGTTTTCAGCTTGCCAGGGGCAATGACCTTGTTTATTTTTATAATTTGTTCATGCTTGCTTTCTTTCTTGTGTGTGTTATCATTTTACTTTCATTTGTATCAAGACCCTTACAACATATTATCACAATGACATCATGGTATTCCATACCATTGTGCCCAAAAACGTATGTTTTCTTGTTTGTGTTATCATTTTATCTTGCATCCACATTATCATTTTATCTTGCATCTATATCATCATTTTATCTTGCATCTACATCATCATTTTATCTTGCATCCACATTATCATTTTATATTGCATATGTATCATCATTTTATCTTGCATCTACATCAGTCCTTGTAACCTACCTCCAACAATGGTATCATAGTCTTCCATGTCATGGTGCTATAGAATATAGGGTTGTGTGTGACCTTATCGGTTGTCTCATCACAGAACTCACTAAGGTTTTCAAACACCTTGTGATGTTTTTGGGGCATCCTTTATGCATGAGACACATCATCACCATGGTCTTTATACCTTAGTGCATAATGTCTAGTGCTATATTAAAATCATGATTACTCACCTAATGTAACATAACTTTTCTTTCACCATCTTTTTTATTTTTTCCTTTTTCCCTCATCCAATTAGTGTCATACATTTTGAGAGCCTACCCGTGTTATTCTAACCCACCTATCCTCTTGAGGAGGCATCCCAATCCCATTATCCCACCTTTTCATTGTTCCTCCATGTCACTCATCTAAGTGGCTGGGACATCCATCCCCTTTTCATCCATATCCTATCTTCTTTAAAATGATATTATGTCTTTTAATCGCAATATTATCTCAAAGAGGGGCAAAATGTAGACACCTAAAATTGACCTTGTCTTTATGACATCACCTAAACACTCACCTTGCGACACCTTACGTCCTAGGAACTTTTCATTCTCCTTTCATTAGATAATTAATTAAATAAATTATATTTATTTATTTACTTAATTTTCGTCCATTTTATCCGTTTCCTATATTAATTAAAAAATTTATATTTATTTAATTAATTTAGTCCATGCTTCCTTTTTGCCATATTAATTAAATAAATTTTATTTATTTAATTAATTTATTTCTCCCACCTTGTCCTATAATTAATTATATAATTTTATTATTCAATTATTATTTTTCAGGTATCCTAATCCTTATACACTTTTACCTATTAGTCTTAGTCGACCTCATAAGAATAGGTCATATCCTTTTCATATCTAAGATCATATAAATATCACTATCAATCAAGTCATTTTCTACTAGAGCATTTTGAGAATCCATCTATCTTTCAAGTACTGTTATGCTGCTAGTGTGAGTAATCAACATTATCAATATCAAATATCATTATCAAGCATCATTGGAGCACATCTACCATTTGTCATGGTGCAACAAGGGCTATTGTGGTAACATTGTTTTGTTATTTTCATTTGATTTCTTTAGTCCTTTGCTCGATTTGAGCAGGGATACTTTAAGGAACTCCCCCTAAAAATATATATAAAATCTTGGTGAATCCTAGCTTGAGGCAAAAAAAATGTTAGCGAATCTATGGCAAATTGTATATAGATTTGAAAAAAAAAAATTTCATTGGTGAATTATAGTTGTATTCCAAAAAATAAATAAATTAGGTGGTGAATTAGATAGATATTGAAAAATATAAAATAAATTATTTGGCGAATGTGTTGGCAATTTTTTGAAAAATCATAATGTGGCTAGCAAAAATATCAAATGCTAAATTATAATGCTTAATTTACTTGGAGAAATTATAGCTTAAAAAATATTTACATTTAGATCGATGGATATTAAATATCAGAGATCAATGACACCAATTCTATTCCAAGTTGTAGTTCTAACACACCCATCTTTCTACATAAAGTCTCTAGAATAGAGATAAGTTTCAACGAAAGAACGATTCATATTAAGGAAAATTAATAGATAATAATTTAATAAAACAAAATTCAAAAGGATGACTAGGATTACAATTTACATCGATGTACAATTTATAATATTCTAATAATTTTTTATCATCAAATAAAGGCAAATCAATGGCATAATTCTATTTCGAGACAAAGTACTGACACACCAAAAATTCTACATAAAGTCTCCAGAATAGAGACAAGTGGACCATGTTGTATGCCATGTGGCTCATCATGATTGCATCATGATGTTTCATGTACATCCAAAAATTAATAGGTGTGCCCATCTTCACAGTTGAGGGCTTGCACTCTGCCGCCACCTTGACCTTTATTTTATATTAAATAATTTATATTATATACAATATAAATATATTATATATTTTATATATATCTCAACCGTTGATCTAATAATATCTAATGGCTCCTGGTTGATTCCAAAGGCTTTTTTTTTGGCAATGTGTAGCATTGGAGATCTACCTTGCGGAATTGAACTACAACTTTTCATCATTTGTTCATCAAACGATGGAACAATTTATAAGTGGAACAATTTTCTCTGATGGCTGATGTTTTATTGGTCACATCAGTCACCCAAGGCAGTCAAGTGGATGCAAAATTCAAGCTTTGTAAAGGGAGCCAAGGTACTTTTTGATTTGAGATGTCAAGTCCATACGAGGATTTCTTGAATTGGATGGCCAAACGGTCTCAAAGCATGATATGAAGTGACATTTTGGCATATGGAGAATTATTTTCAAGGTTAGTAAGATATACTGAGGGACAGGTAATGATTTTTTGAATTCCTAGTAGTCATGGCTATAAAGGGATGGAGAAAGTTGCTTCCAACAATCAATTTCAACTTTTGGTTATTCGTTGTTAGCTAATTTGAAGGGAATCATTTAGTTAGAATGCATTCTTTTTTAGAAGAGGAAGCAGTTAGAATGGTTACACAGTTGGGTTGTTATCCTTACCTTGAAGGACCTAGTTCTTGTAAGATGAAAAAAGTAAGTCAAGGGAACTCCATGTATGACATGGGAGAATCTAGTAAGATAACAACCAACTAATTGGGAAATAAAGTGGAAGGAGAATGGTCCTTTCTAGAAACACTCTTCTTTCAGTGTGCTTGGAAAGTTCATTGGCTACGCTCACAAATGCATCTGGTAGCATTATATTATAGATGTCTGTCTTGCATCTATTTGATGGGTTGTGGTTAGTGTTCTCTCCCAATCCATTTTGGCACCTTTCTAGCAGCCTAGTGATGGATCGTGGATAGTGGTCTCTCTAAATCCATTGGTTCATGTGTCTAGCAGCTAGCTTAGTACGATGAGTCTTTTGGCTTCCTTCTAGATAGTCTAGACTACATAAGGCTTCTTCTTTCACCATGTTATCCTTTCTTCTTAAATTTTGGCAAAAGCCATAGCTTTATTCCTAATTTCATTCACATATTATTCCCGCTCCAGCGGCTAGGGCTCAAGCGAAGGCCTCTTCTTCATTGTATTATAAGAAAATACAAGGGAAATCCACAATGTTCAGTTCTCTATCAATTGGAAATATTCATCCAACAAGAGTCTAAGGGCTTCTTCTTTTGCCATGTAACCTTTTATTATAAAGAGATTTCATCTTTGTTTTGTCATCTTTCTTTAACAATTGTTTAAGTTTTTTTACTCAATAAAATGAGAGATGATTCTAATTCTAATTTGTTAATTTCATTAATTACATACATTTTTAATCTCTTTTTCAAAGGATTAAGTGAATAAGGGTTAAAACTTAATATGAGGGTTACTACAACCTATTGGTCTAATATTAATATACATTCCGGAAACTTTAAATTAGCAATGTGACTATAATATATTCTATAATTATAGAGATAAGTGTCAATGAAGGACTCAAGGAATGATTTAGATTAATTTTTTTTTATATATATTCTAAATTATAACACTTCCATATTCAACCAATGGATCTAACCATAAATAATAAAAGTTATAGAATTATGTTATTAATGAAAAATAATAGATAATAAGACAAAAAATTAAAATGTTGACAAGTGTAATCTACATTGATAACCCATATTATATTATTATATTAAACAAAAGATTTTACAACCTACAGAGGATTTTTTACATATCCCTAATCCAAGGTGCCCTAACACAAACCTTAGATAAACTGAAAATTCAAAAACTAAAAACTATAAATTCAATCCTTACACAAAAAATGGAAAATTCAAAATAGTTTAAATTTTCAAAAACTGAAAATAAGTTTGCTAGTGGCCACCTTTGATTTGTCTTCCAACAACTTCCACTTGAAGAAGAAAATTTGTAGCATAGACAATAGACCTTTCCCTTCTTAAGTAATAGTCAGATAAATCATTATGTATAATATGGGTCATGTTAAAATTCTCCAACGAGCCTGTAACAATTGCCCTCCTTGCCTCCTTAAGAACGTATTTAGTTGCAACCGAGCGGGTCTAAAAAATGTAAATGGAAAATTCTAGCCTTATCCCATGGTCTGACATCACAATCACAATCATTTAAAGCCAAATCAATCTTATTCCCATGGGTAAGTGATTCTTGAATAATTGCCTTATCGATCATCTTCACTAGAATTGGGTCATCAAGTAGGTCCATTAAATTTGATAGAAATGCACAGACAATGTCACTAAATAGATTTTTTTGAGGATATTCTAAGAGAATAACATGACCAATAATATCTCGGATATAACATTATCAACTAGGGGGGAGTCAATCAGAAACACCTTCCCTAGTTTTAGCTCATCAAATCTATCTAAATCTTCCATTTCTCATTTGAAAGGCAAGAGAGAAACACAATGAGAGATCAAATGACTCATTTTGAATATCAATGATAGCAATTCGCCACTCGCTAGGAAATTATAAAAATAGAAACAACCAAAAAATGAAGCAAGATGCCTAATAAACCTATAGAAGAGGCTTAGGCTAGCTATATAATTATATTTATTGTGTCAAGTGTGAAAATGCACAATAACCACGTAGCATGCCAAATAGCAATCACACTTGGTGTCAACATTTATTTCCATTTACGGTGGGTTAATTGATAGGACTAATTGTACTTGTAGTACCTTTATCATTAATTATCTTTAATTTTATCTTTAATTAGACTTGTACAATTGATAATTTGATAGGACTAACTACTCTTTGATTATTGAAGTGACAAACTAGCTGCTAGATTAGCCAATGCCAATTCATTTAGTTAGTGGCAAGTAGCACAAATAATAATTTTTAATTCTTTAGTGATGATCGATGAAATGTCAGAACAACATTTGGTAGCTTAGCATGTGCCTGTAAGCTTTAGAGACTTGTACTTTGTCAGGGTTGCACTATTGCAAAATGATGCCAATTGAGTTAATTAATGGAAAGTAGCATGAATAATATTTTTTCAACTCACCATTATTACCTTTCTGACAATCCTCCCTGTTAAATTCATGTCCCCTATTCTTAGTTTTATTCATTTTTATTTGTTTTGCTTGCCTAAATCTTTCTCCCAGTGCTAGTCATTTTGGTTAGTTTTTTTAGTTAAAATGGAACAACACAACAGGCGCATGCTTCTAGGCATTCGTAAATGGGAATACTCCATCTTAGGTCGATTTGATACTAATATGATGGCCAAAGTCTTTAAATTTAGATCACAAGCAAAAGAAGAATCCATTTAGGTTATAAGTTGGAGGTGCATTCTTGACAAAGTACCGCATATGATCTATTATTCGTAGGTAACTTCATGTTTCCTTTCAAACCTTATGGACCTCATTCAAGATGCAGACATGGTAAAGAGGGTAGCCTTTACTTTCATTCAAGATTATTTTATATTAAAGGAGGGCTTTGATAATGTCATTTCAAACTATGATCTTTTTAACTGTTGACATGCCAAGGTGGGAGGGTTATTTAAATTTTATAAGATTCAAAATGTCCCAATAGTTCATTGTGTTTATAGTTCGGTCAAAAATGGTTTATACAACTCATGCCCTGCCACGGTTCACAATCCATTGCATGCACACCATGAGGAAATTGGTGAGGAAGCTGTTAACCTTATTCAAGATGTCTTCGACATGGTGATGCTTATCCTACAACCTCATAACCCTCCATAGAATGATGAAGATAGTGATGAAGATATTGTAGAGGATGAAACTAATGGCCATTATGGGATTTATATCAATGAACAACTAGTTTAAAGATGCAACCTTCATTCTATTTTTTTCCAACTCAATCTCTATATGGTTATGGTTTTTGTTGTTGTGCTCTATAATGTTCTCATAAGGGAATTTTTAGCCCTTGTTTTTGTTGGACAATTTGGTCATATCTAGGGATTCAATGGCCTTGGTTTTGTATCTTTCTATCAACTCAAGTATAGTTAAGAGTTCTCTTTATGTCATCCTATACTTTATATTAAATATATATAAATCAGGTGCTATGACCTTTGGTTTAAAACAAATATATATGTTTTTTAAGTCTATCGTCATGATCGGTATCAATTTAGTTAATTAATGGCAAGTAGTACAAATGATATTTTTTAAGTCTGTGGTCATGATCGATGAAATGTGAGAATGACACTTGGCATATTAGTACGCACCTGCAAGCTTCAGAGACTTGTACTTTGTCAGGGTTGTGCTACTGTGAAATGATGCCATTTGTTAGGTGGGCCCAAAATATATTTCTATTTTTTAAGTCTATGGTCATGATCAGTGTCAATTCAGTTAATTAATGGCAAGTAGCATGAATAAGATTTTTTAAATTTGTGGTCATGATCGGTGAAATGTGAGAATGACACTTGGCAGCTTAGTGTGCACCTGCAAGCTTTAGAGACTTGATCTTTATCAGGGTTGTACTGATGCCAAATGATGCCATTTGTTAGGTGGGCCCATAATATTTTTCTATTTTTTAAGTCTGTGGTCATAATCGATGCTAATTCAGTCAATTAATGCCAAGTAGCATGAATAATATTTTTTAAGTTTGTGGTCATGATCGGTGAAATCTGAGAATGATACTTAGCAGCTTAGCACGCACTCACAAGCTTCAAAGACTTAAACTTTGCTAGGGTTGCATTGCTTCAAAATGATGTCATTTTTGGGTGGGCCCATAATATTTTTCTATGTTTTACGTTTTTGGTCATGATCAGTGCCAATTTAGTTAATTAATGCCAAGTAGGATGAATAATCTATTTTAAGTATGTGGTCATGATCGGTGAAATTTGAGAACGACACTTGGCAGCTTAGCTCGCACTTGCAAGCTTCAGAGGCTTGTACTTTGTTAGGGCTGCACTGTTGCGAAATGATGCCATTTGTTAGGGGGGCCCATAATACTTTTCTATTTTTTAAGTCTATGGTCATGATTGGTGCCAATTTAGTTAACTAATGCCAAGCAACACGAATAATAATTTTTAAGTTTGTTGTCATGATCAATGAAATCTAAGAACAACACTTTGTAGCTTAGTGTGCACCCACAAGCTTCAGGCACTTGTACTTTGTCAAGGTTGCGATGCTAAAAAATGATGCCATTTGTTAGGTGGACCCATAATATTTTTAAAGTGCAAACCTGTAATGTTAGAAATATGGGATGCACTAAAGGGCATGGTATGAGTTATTACTAAATACTAAAGAGAAAAGTTCTCTTTTGGCGCAATATGATTCAACGAAGACTATTTAATGTATAGGGTAGATTTTTTAAACCTTCCCAGGACATCTTAAGCCATTAATCTTGTTGTGGTGAATTTGAAATCAATGGACTATTGGAATTAGTCCAGACAACTGAGAGGGGGGGTGAATCAGTTGTCACACAAATTTAATCCTTTCTACCTTTAATCTTCTTTCACAACTTATAATTAGATTAATGATATAAACATTAAAGCATGCATCAACAATACATGAGCAGAAATGAATTGAACACACATAACACCAAAATTTTTACATGGAAACCCAGTTAAGGGAAAACCACGGTGGGGGTTAACCCAAAAGATTCATACCTTCTTAAAAGTAATTAAAAGAAAATGGGAAGACACTTGGTATTGGGCACACTGTCCAGAGCTCGCTACTCGAAGAGGCTTACTACCTATAGAATTTATGTTTAACAAAAGGAATTTAACTGATAAATATCATCTTCTTCATGCCTAGTTCAGTCTCATTGAATGCTCACAAAACTTATGTTCTACCCCCAAACTCTTCTTTACTAACTCTTCATTCTATACTACTCTTGTTCTTTTGTTCCTCCTCTTCTCTGCTCTACTTCTGATCCTTTCTTTGGATTTTATTATTTTCGCATAAGGATGATTTTCCATGTCTCAACTATACTCCTTTATATGCTTGATCAACCTTGGAATAAACATCAAGATCAGCACTCCAAACATCTAACTTAATGTGAATCACAAAGCTATCAGTCAAACATGACTGGGACTCAAATCTTCCTTGATCAACATGCCACACTCCATAGAATTGTTCTTAGATCATCCCCAACATGCTTGAATCATCCAGTCGGCCAAGACTGGGAAGAACAACAACATCAAGGAAGAATTCTTCAACAACGAGCTCAATCTTCAATGTGGACGTAGAACACAACAGACACATGATCCAAAGACTTCCACAAGCACATTGAATTCAACAATAACATCCACACTACTCTAAATTATCAGAATCACTTGCATCTTCATCCGGTACCTCAAGAACATTGTCTGTCATGACTTTCACACTAGAAAGATTGCTTGCAGACCTCAAAACCATGAACCACTTGAGTTGAGGATACACACTGACTTCTAAAACATGCCTCTTAATCCGCAGATCATCATTTTACATTTCTGGAATAATTCAAACCACTTTCCTGTCACTCTGTCTCTTCTGAATACTGCAAAACTAGTTCTACTTAGATGGACATACAATTTTCAAATCTTCATGCGGACCTCTCAAATCTTAATTGGAGCTTCTTCAAACAATCCTCTATACAACCATATGGTCTGTATACATTGATCTTCATTAATTTTCTCAATATTTTCAACATTCTAGTCTCCTCAATCAGGCAACAAAATAGTCTACAGTTGACACCAATGACAACAAGGATATGTTGACATCAATGACAACACATAGGCACATATTTACAACATGGACTACATTTGAAATCCAAATTTGTTCATTGCAAATGACTTGTTCGAGAAAGAGAGCAGTAATGGTGAACATGACTAATATCAATCAAATCCATTAGAGGCTAATAAATAGTGAATTTGGTCGTTACAATAATCACTTTCTATTGTATGAATAATTTCCAGACCATTTGAGCTCTCTGCTGTGTTTTGGTGAAAACTAGGGTTTATTAACATAATCCAAGTAAGTACTTTGAACTTTCTCTGAGTAGGAATTGGTGTGATTATTTTAAGATGAATGTTGTTACTATTAGGTGATTTGTGCATACAATTATCTTTTCAACTGAACATTGTTAGGTGTTTTGTGCATACAATTGTCTAAATTGTGAAGGAACCGATGTCATTTTTAAGGTATTTGCTAGAAATGCTAGTTCTTAGACTCTATAATTTGAGAAGATGAGCCATTCAATTGGTTAGTGATCTACTTCTAAGAGGGTCATAGATGAGGATTTATTCATGCAACTGTCTGGATCATCTAGGTGACCTGTTAATCTCTACGACCCAGGTGGTGTTGGAGATAGGTTGTTGGATAATTGTAGGGGGTGTAGGGATGCTGATATCCCTATAACAGAATGGTCATTTTTTTAGCACTGGTAGAAAAGAGATATTCTAGGGATCCTATGTCACATGCCAAGGGCCTTGATTTGGCAAAACTAATGGTGCCAAATGTATTCATCAATGCTGATTTTATTAGAGTTGTTTCTAGAAGTACGACCCATAAATGAAGATGGTTTTGGTAGGAAATGGTGTTGAAATGATTTGTATATCAAAGGAGTTTATTTCAAAGGTTGTTGTTTTGAATCCTACTTAAAATAAAGCCATTGATTTTAATGCTTTCAAGAACACATACAAGAAAAATGAGAGTAGATATACAATTGTGCTTCTCTCTAGGCACATATCAAAAGGGATAGATGGGAGACCCATTAGGATTTCTCACATAGAGTAGGAGCCTCTAGCTACTGACCCCTTTTATGACTAATTCATCATGACTTATCACACTTTATGTCAAGTCTTGGGGTAGAATGCAAGGAAGAAGATACACGTCACCCTCATACTTATGGTAGCAGATATTTAGGACCTGATGGTAAACACTAAGTATGATTATGCTTCTTACATTTTAGAGAAGATCCATAATCAGCTAGTGGCTATCAAAGCTTCAGCTAATGAAGACAAGATAGAATTTAGGTGGTACTCTTTGATGTGCTATATGTTTTTACATGCTGGGAACTTGGAGAATATATGGCACATGGCATTAAAGGTAAAAGAGAAGGATGATGCAGGATATATTATATATGTTCAATGTTGGACTCACATGATGGATATACATTGTGATAATGCTAGTTATGTAATTTTTAGGAACATTTTATGAGGAGACTTTTGAATTTCATGGGACCTAAGGAGGAGAGGTTACCAAAAGAAATTATGGATTTCTTGAGGCCTAAGGATAGGACTCCTGAGCTAGGAATTCAACATAACTAGGGTGATTAGTTTCTTCACACCTACACCACTACAATGAGAGTATATGTATGTAGGGTAAGCCCCATGTGTTACCCAAACATCTTCCAAAGAGAATAGATTATTTGGAAATAATGTGGCAATTGAATGAGTCCAATAAAACTCATTTAAGGGGACATAAGAAGGGTTAGTTTTTCCCCACCTCTACAAAATTTAATGATTTTTTGGTCACACATAAAGATGGATTAGATCAAATCTATCCAATTTTGTAGTCATATAGGATGGAGTTAGAACCCATAATGATGTTTGATCTTGAGGGATTCATAAACCAAGTGAGATTAAGTATCAAGAGGCTAGCATTCATACATGAAATAATTTTTGATGAGGATGTAACTAGAAACTACTTTTCCATGGAAGAGGTGAAAGAGAAAAGAGTCAAATGGAAGAACATCATGGAGGTAGATGGGAAAAGAATAAAAATGAATGCAAACTACCTTGGTGTTTTTGCAGAGGAAAATGATCCAATTATGAGAATACAAAAAATATTGGCAAATGATGAAACTTTAATTGGCAATATTGACAAAGAGGCTACAAATAGAGGAAGAATACTTGAAAAATCTTGGCTTGCCAGTGGCTTTTGACACATCATACCGATACATTGGAAAGGCTACTTTCAAAAAGAAGATGGAGGATAAAATGAAGTTGGATAAAGATCAGTTTCCTCAAAATCTTGATGAGGCAAAATTTTTGGATTCTATAAAACCACTGATAACCTTGAATGCAATGTTGATTGATACATTCAAGCCAAGTACCAGTATTAATTATAAATTGTTAACACACTTGCAAATCAGTTACCATGAGTTAAGACATATTGCACTTCCAGTAGATGAAGAGTGGAGCATGCTACAACAATTGATAAAATGATTTAGTAATATGTGTTTCCAATAAAACATTGTACAGAGTTGGATTTGAACAAGTTATTGTAAATTCTAAATGTAATACTTCTATGTATTCTATCATTTGAAAATCAATATAAGACTAAAATCATTTATGTGTTCAAATTATCTCTATTATTGAATTGCCTACATTAGGAAAAATATGGTTTCTACATACACATTAAATATTTGCTAATGTTGTATATTAATATGCTATTGTTGTTGATTACTATACATTTAGTTGAATGCTTGTAAAACTTATTAGTATCATACAATAATAATATGAAAATATTAATTTTTTAAATTGAAAATGAAAAATGTACATCAGTGATAGAAAAATAAAATATCATCAACAACATTTTGGAACATGAAATATAGTATAAATACCTAGTAACTGCTAAATCCCTTCAAATTGCCAAATCATCTCATCATCCTGATTCTCCTCCCTCTAACCATGATATCTAGTGTCATCCTAATCATGTTCTTCATTTTCTTCTATCTCCGTATTTCCACTTAAGAGCGTCTCATCAACACCACTACCACTACATGTGGTATTCGTTGTGTCACTATCATGTGTACTATTAATGTTTGAAGTGTTGCACAACCCTCTTCTTTCACATAAGGACCTCCAGATTGTGAGTGCCCTTTCAAAAGGAAAAATCTAGATATCATGTCTAGTTGTATACATTCTCAAGCAATATTCCAAATTCTTGTCAAGTTTGTTTCTTATGTTTGATTTCAAGAACCCCAATGCATTGAAAACTCTCTCATCCTCCACTGACCCCAATATAATAGTTTGACATAAATTAGCAAGTTTGAAATATTTTGATAATGAAGCACACAATATTTTGCTTTGACTTAAGGTTTCCCAAAGCTTCGTTATCGATCCATCTTGGTAGGGAGCCTCCATGAGTTTAAACTGTTCCTTCATTAATGTTGCAAATCAAACTGATTGCTTTGTAAGCTTAGATTTATTTATAATCCCTTCTATTTGTTGTCCATCAAATTCTATGCTTTTACAAAAATGATCCATTAAGTTTTGTATCTTGTTGTGAAAATCACTTGGATGATAGTTGACCCAATATTGAGGATACACTACAGACATGGGTTTGTTGATCATGATGTTAGTCATAAACAAACATAGAATAAAAGTTACACAACCTTTACTCATCTTGAAAGATACAATGAATTCAAAGAATTCATGATCCCAAGTCTCCGTGCATTAGTTCATAATCTACTGACGTTACTCAGTAGTTGATGTGTGTTGTTGTTTTCCATTCAGGGGCCTTACATTGATTGATCAGATTTCGCTTCCTGTAAAGATGCTACATAGAAAGGTCATTCTACACAGTATATTGCTTCAAATAATGTGTCTGCACTTGAATCTTTGCATGATATTTGTCGATTGAACATGCTTTAACTTCAAATATGCTATAAATATTTAGTTATCTATGAGATATCAGCATATTTCATGTTACTTGATTTTGATTATCTATTATTTGCAATTGTGATGGTGAATTTATGAAATTAAAAGAAATTGAAAAGAATACTTCAAATTATGATGAATCTTCAACTATTGATTCACATACACACTTCATATAGTCATGAGGAGAAGAAATCAAACCATATTTTCACCAAGATGTTCCATAGCTAGATACAGATGATGCAAACTTCAAAGGATAATGAATGAAGACAATACATGCAGACTGATGAGCACTCCAAGGGATGCAACAAATCAAAGCAGGTATCAAGAATTCAAACATAGACTACTCAAGATTTATGATGATTTGTAATCAAAATGGTCTTCTCTTTAATTAAGTATGCAAAACACATGTATGTTTACAATAACTTTAAAATAGGCCCTGATATTTCAGCAATCAAATTTCAATTAAGCTTCTGAATGTTAAAAATAAAGCATCCCTACACCTTTTATAGAATAAGGTGAGGGAGCAGTTACAAATGACCTGCGGTCAAGATTTATCGATTGAAGATCAAAGGTGGATATTCCTTTTGACTTGGTCAACTATCTCTCATGGCACAGGTTGCCAATTGGCAACCGTCTAGGTAACTTATTTTCTTCTAAGTACTTGATACATATGTTTTCCTTGTGGCGCATCTTCATTTACTCCTCAGGTTCTCCTTCTTCATCATTGTGATCATCATGATCATCACTTTCTATGTCATCATCACCCTGATGAATATTGCCTTATATATGGACCTGCATTATCGTCTGGATATTTTCATATGCTTCTACTATCTTATCAATTTCCCCGCCATCTTGAGTTTTGGCTTTACTGATGGCGTGCTTGTGAGCTTGAAATTTATCTCTGAGGGTCTCCAATTTACCCTTCCTATTGCTTAATGTTTCATTATAGTTCTCCACCCTAACTTTGATCCTCATGATCTTGTTCATTTCTTCTTCTATCAGGTGGGAGAGAGGATCATCAACCATCGGCTGAAAGTTATCATACAGAGCTTTTATGGCAAAGTCTGTGTCTTGGTTTTCAATTTTCCCCTCTACTTTTCCCTCCAGTGCTTCTAGGACTTCTGCTTCATAGGACATCATGCTGTACAGTTTCACACTGATATCTCTTAACTTACTACTGCATTTCTTCAGTACATCACATTCAAACCTAATGTCCCTATACCAAATATCCACTACCATAGAAGTGTTATTATTTAGCACCTGATAATTTATCAGGACTTGAGGATTAATCCTCTTTATTTCACTCAGAGTACCTAAGGCTTTCTCTAACTAGAATGACCTTCTTCCGGCCTCATTCTATACTTTATCAACCTTCTTCCTTGAGATACTCAAAGAATTCCACCCCTACAAAGAGGCTCTCACTACTTCCTCAACTCCTGTGAGTGCTGACAGCATCCATTTTCTCATGATCACTGACTCATGCTTCATAAGGTCTAATTTATTAACCTCCTCTTGAGAGATTGCAGTCAATGGTACTACCTGATCTGATGATGTATTGTCAGGGTTAATCAACCCTTTTATGTATGAGTGCAGCTAGGCAATGTGCTCCTTATGCTGCTTAT
This sequence comes from Cunninghamia lanceolata, assembly GCA_027924645.1. Lineage (NCBI taxonomy): Eukaryota > Viridiplantae > Streptophyta > Pinopsida > Cupressales > Cupressaceae > Cunninghamia > Cunninghamia lanceolata. Next base: position 22,878,763 of record BSBN01000377.1, on the reverse strand, counting down.
TCTTCTCCTTTTCTTTCTTCACCCTTTGGGTTAAAGAATCAATTATATCCTTCCCTTCCTGACCTTCTTGGTCTTTATTGGCAAACCACAAGTCAACTGTGGTGATCTAGAATTCTTCTAGGGTGATTTTGCCTTTTTATTTCTCAACAATGGGAAGTGCTACTTGGGCGGTCCTTCTGTCTGTAGCAGGATCTCTTCTAATTGTAGATGTTAATCTGGCTTTCCTCTTAGGCTTCATGATGGTTTCTGAAAACAATGTTGAAACTTAAATTCTTGAATCTAAAAGCCTGATTCCATACCTATTTCTTTCTCAAGCCATTGAGGTACTTGATCTCTGGATCCTTGGTGTCTGTCATCATCATCATGTCCACCCTGATCTCTAGTATTTTTCTCAGTTCTCGATGGAGAGGGTGATTTACTTATTTCTTCCTCATGATATTCATCATGAGGGGGATCTTGTTGTATTTCTTCTTCTTGAGGAACTTCCTCTTGCGGGCGACGATCATGCTATGTATCTACATGCTGGTCCTTGACCTGATCTTGTACTCCTTCCTTTTGTGTTTCATCCACTTTGGGAATTTCCTCATCCTAAGGTATATATGTATTCGTGGATATCATTGTGTTTGTACTAAGTGCATCAACCTGATCTTGGATCATATTCTACTCCACACCTGATATATCTACCTCCTACGTCTTAAGGTCATCATGACCTGATGTTTCTTTATCACTTGAGGTTTCTTGAGTCTAGAGGACATCATCACCTGATGTGTCTTTATCATTCCCACCCTTTTGTTGGACTTCTACTATTTTGGGTTCAGCTGGTATCTCCTGTTGTTGCTGACCCATATATGGAGTATGTCTTTCCACTTCTGTCTATTTGACTACATCAATATTTTTTGCTCTATCTGGTGCACCTACTTGATGTTTAGGATTTACATCCTCCTTGTATGTTAGGTCTATCACTACAGGGCTAGTTACCTGATCAACTAACTTATCAAGCCTAATTTGTTGGGCTGCCCTCTCTGGGCTACTTTCTTTCTCTTGCTCTATTTGCTTCAACTCTTCTAATACCACCATCTGTGCTGATGGGGTTCCAAGTGGGATCACGCGAGTGTTAGAAGCAAGGGTCTCCATCTATTGAGAAGCTACATTTTGTACCACCTCATCATCTGATAAGTCCATAGTTTCCTCCAATGAGGAAGGACCACCCTGGCCTACTCTAGTACCTTCTTTTGCTTGCTCTTCAGCCTTCTCAGTCTTAAACTGAATGATGGTAGGAAGTGGCACATCATGTTACAATTCTTTCCTGAACACTTCACTACCAGCTCTCCTCAATACTATGGGGTCATGTCTTATCTCACCCCTCATAGATGTTCTATGTTTTTTATGTGTTGACGCCACCAGGGGTGCCTTTCTCATTCTTGTGACCATCATGGGGTCATCTCCTGTAGTCTCTTTATTCACTAGCTCTTCTTCAAGAGTGATATCATCTTCCACATTCTAGCCTTAGGATTCTTTTTGCTCTTGGTTCATCTACCAAAGGTTGTGCAGATGAGGTTGATGCCTGTCCTAATGCAGATGCATCTTCAGCTGATATATCAATTCTTTCAATTATCACCCCCTTTGGTTCACTATCAGTCTTCCTTCCTCTGGGGGGCTTTTGCTTTGTTTCTGAGGTGGCAGCTTTTCTCCATTAGATTTTCTCTTCTCAACAAGAAAGTCATCATATTCTTCATCTGGAATCTCCTGCCTTTTCCTCTTATTATCTACTGTGACAGCCACACCCTTCTTCTTTAGTGTATTGATTTGTTCATTTAACCATGATTGGGTCAACTGCAACACCCCACCTGTAAACTGATCTAATGAAATGTCTTCAGGTTGCGTTAGGTCAGGAGCTGAAATGGTGTCATTATACACCTTTTTATCTTCATACTCATTGGACATGGTCTTGCCATCATCTTTCTTTAATTGTGTAAGCACTGGAATGCAATCAAATGTCTTAATCGGATTGAGGGTGAGCCTTTGATATTTTCTTCTTCTGACCTCAGCCTCATCCTCACAGTCAGTCCAGAAATCTTCTAAGTGCTTCTTATGTATAGGTTGGCCTATAATCTTTTTCATTCTTCCATAGGGATCATATGATCTGGCCAATGGAAATGGTTGTAAGTTCATCAGGTTCAGACCACCTATGGCCTTCTTTATGCCTTTTGAATCAAGGCATATATACCACCCTATACTTACTAGAAACAATACTGGAGGTATTTTCTTGTTTACTTTGTATGCATCCAGTATAATAAATATCTGTCTTAAAAACTCCATCAGGACTACCCCATCAGTAGGGTACCTAGGTAGCATTAATGGCTATCCTTCAAAACCTTTTATCGTGATGTAAGAAAATGTGGCAAACTGGATGAACCAGGCACCATGCTTGTATATAACTTCCTGAGCTTCCATGCTCAGTCTTTTGGTTCTATCCTCCTCCATTGTTCTAACCAGATGCATAGAGAATGCATCATTCACCAATTTATAGTCAAGGAGATAGTCTTTTCTCTACAACTGAGGGTAATGATCCCATATATGGGCATCATTAATACTGCCACCAATCTTTCCAACTATGGTCAGTGCATCAAATGTTCCTTTGTAGGCACATGAATATACAACATATGAAGTCATGTAAAATGAACACTCCAGGCCTCCTAAGTTCATCATTTGTTCATCTAAAGCATCACTAATGATCTTAGCCCATAATGGCTTATTATCTATATAAAGACACATCATGATGACTCCATACATCTAATCCTTGCAACTCCCAATAGTAGGCTGGCTTGTCATCCTACTGAGTAGGGCAATCATATATTGATATTCATCATCAAAATCAAATTTGTACAGATGCAGTGTAAGTGTTGTTCTTAGATCTCCACTGATATATCCTCTTTCTTGCAGTCTTTTTATTATTTTCATATTCAATCTCCAGTTTGCACAGATCCATACTGACTACTTTCTTTCCAAGTAGGATATTGAAAGTAGACGTAATCCCTTTTATTGACAAATCTGCATAAACCCTTCCATGTTTTTCCACCTGCCTCATCTAAGGGTTGTAATTTCTTGCACATTCTATTATCAATTCTGGAGTTTCCATGGAATAGGGAAATCCAGCCATGTACCACATTCCTGATGTAAAGATGGCATCTAGTAGGGTACTATCTTTATCATCATGCATCTTGGACGACCATGCTACTAAATCTGTGTTTCCCTTATGAGTATCTCTGATGACACCATACTTGAACTATACTCCCTCAGGTTGAGAAAACATAGGCTTAAGAAATTCAGACTCTGACCTATTCCTCCTGATGTTCGCCATGGATTCCTGCAGTGAACACAACTGGTCTTACCATAATATTCACATGCATGCATACAACATTATACATTTATAGCATCATGCATATTATACTGATTAATTTCTATTTCATCATGATATGCATACTTACAGTTTGAAACCACCAGAAAAGCACACTACCTGGACATGCAGAAAATGACACAGGAGGGTTTTTAATTACTTACCTGATAATTCTTATCTCCTGGATTAAGTTGATGATTATGGAAAAGAGACTCAAATGATGATGATCATGTGCTCCGTTATGCTGTACGCTATATGTCTCCTTACAGGTAGCTTGTATGAGGGTTTGAATGTTCACTCTGTAAATTCTCATTTCTTCACAAGGTAAATCCAAAATGACCTTGTAAATTCACTTTTAACCTCATTCATATGGCAAATTAGGGAAAAATCAGGTTAAATTGATTAAAACCATTTATTTTCTATCATGAATCTATGGTTGCTGCCAGGTGTTTGCATCGTGTTCACAATCGGCAGGAATCCACCTACTACATTTATGTGCATTAAATGTTACGAGGCAAGAAGAGCAGGGTAATCTTCAGAAGAGCAGGTGATATTCGTAATATGACCCCCTCTATGTAATATGACCTTCCACCTTTAAGCAGGAAAATTGATGTCAAGGAATCAGGTGATATTGAGAATATCGGGTCATGTTTTGAAGATCAGGGGATGTTTAAAATGTGACCGCTCAAAACTAAAGTGACCCCCTTTTGAAAGATTGGGATGACATCACCGTCATGTTATTGAAAAAGGGTGATCATTGGAAATATACCTCTACGAGGTAAAGAGAATGATGACGTCACCATCATATTGACACTTGGGTGATATTTTGTGATAGGGCGATATTTGCAAGATCGGGTGATATTCGCAATATCAGGTCCTGTTTTGAAGATCAAGGGATGTTTAAAATGTGATCACTCAAAACTAAAGTGACCCCCTTTCGAAAGATCGAGATGACATCACCGTCATGTTATTGAAAAAGGGTGATCGTTGGAAATATACCTCCGCGAGGTAAAAAGGATGATGGCGTCACTGTCATATTGACACTAGGGTGATATTTTACGATAGGGCAATATTTGCAAGATTGGGTGATATTGATATTCAAAATATGACCCCCACAAAATATATGAAGCTATTTGACGGGTAAATACCACTATCACGTAAGATTGACGTCTAGAGCTCCGGACCAAATGATTATCGAGTGATAAAATTGGATCAGGGTGATCCTACATAAGATGACTGATGTTAAGAAATATGACCCCCCCTCGGAATATCAAGTTTGACCAGGACTTTGACTAGTCATAACTTCCATTCCCTAAGGAATATCAGGGTGATCCAAAAGGCAAACCGGCATGAAACTTTGTACTCTTTTCAACCATGAGGTTATTGATATGAAATATCAACTTTGACAAACTAACCTCATCATGATGACCTACCCAGCTCCCTTATGCAGGGTCACCTGCATGACTTACTTTTACCAGACCGTCGAAAAGTAGAAAAACCAAGAACAAGCCAAGCAAAAAGGTTGGGTCCCTATTTTGTCAAGTCAAAATGGGGCATGTTGTGTAACCACACAACAACTTATCACCAAAGAAAACAACTAAATCCCAATGATTCAAGTGAGGTGATCACATTCATATATAGTATTCTAACTCTTTCTAAGTATAAGCATCATAATCTTTCTGTATGATAAAGTTTTCATCATGGCAACAATGCTAACAAAGGATCAGGTGTGTGCAAATGATTAATTATCGTCATCTTGAAAGCAAGTTGAAAACATGAGTAATTGATGTTAAGCTACATAGTTTTGGAGCATCCCTCATAGCCAACCTGGATAGAGCCTTGCTGCCAGCAGGCATCCATAGCCCTGACAAGGTTATCTATACAATCCCCCTAAGTAGAGCCCCACTACCAGCAGGCATCTATAGCCCTGGTAGAGTTACTTAGATGGCCTAATTTATTTCTTTTCTAGTTTTTCAATACTTTATATTCTATAAATCTGATGTCATCATGTAAGCTCAGTGTGCAAGGTATGGTCACTTGCTGATTTAGGTTGGAGATTGCATTGGTAGCAAGGGAGTCCCTTTAGATTTTTCACTTAACACCTATACTTGTGTGTTCAACAAAACCAAGGCTATTAGGTGAGTCATTGTGAAAGAGTCACTTTGGTCAAGAAAAGGCACCCTGATCAAAAAATATCATAGACCTGATCATAAGTACTTCTCAGAATAAGTCATAACCTATATATGAATTTGTTCTTATCACTTGAATCCTAACAATTTAGTTATCTTATAGGGTGATGAGCTGCATCATCTTGACTAACCAAAACAAAACTCAACACGCAAACAAAACAAAAACCAAAACAAAACTATACAAACAACTATACAAATATACACTATGATACACATGACTGTCATGAAGCTAACTTAGGCTTGGAAATATTGTTGAAGGAAGTGTCCATTAATTGGTAATGGAACATCCTCACCTGTCAAGTTTTTAAGCCTGTAAGAGTTGTCTCCTAAAATTTTAGAAATTTCGAAGGGACCTATCTAGAGTTTATCAAACTTACCATGATCTCCCTTCCTCTCATGTGCTTTGTCCCACATCAAGACTAAATCTGAGATCCTAAAGGCCTTAACCTTGGTTCTTTTGTCAAACCAGCATTTGACAATAGCCTGATGTTTGGCAAATTGATCAATTGCCTGACTTCTTTTCTCTTCCAGGTACATCAATTGAAGCAACCTGACTTCTTGCTTATTGTCTATGCCCAGGTACTCTTGTGCAAACTGCAGTGTAGGAATCTTTAGGTTAACAGGGAGGATGGGATCCACCCCATATACTAAGTGAAAATGTGAGTTTCCTAATGCAGCCTTATTCCTAGTTTTGTCTACCCACAAGGCATACTTCAGGTGGGTGTTCCACTCCCTAGGGTTCTTTTCTATGAACTTTTTTATGATGTTCAGTAAATTTTTATTTGTGGATTCTACTAATCCATTCCCTTGCAGATAGTAGTTTGAGGATAACTTCAATATGATCCCATAATCAAAAGCCTAGCTTGACAGTCTTGTTGAAGCAAAAGCAGACCCATTGTCACATACCAGAGCATAGGGAACTCCATACCTAGTGACTATATTACTTTCCAGAAATCTGATGACATCTTCAGCATTGCAGGTCTTGCTGCTGATAGCTTCAGTCCACTTGGTACAGTAGTCAGTAATAGTTAAGACATACCTGTGGCCTGATGATGATGGAGGACTAATTGGTCCTATGAAGTCCATGCCCCATTGAGCAAATGGGCGCATCTCCATCACTGGCTACAAAGGTTGAGTAGCATATCCCTCTCTGTTAGCAGCAACCTGACACACATGATAGTATTTAATATGTTCAGTACTATCCTTAAAATGTGAGGCCTACATTTTTCATTCTGTTCATGTGACTATTTACCTTACTGTTGTTGATACTTTTATATTTGTGGGATTGTTGATCCTGGATTCCCGAACTTATAGACCTTATTATGTTAAAGGAAAATTAATTGGGTGATGTTAGATAGATGTTTATTTTATAGGAAAACTAATTGGGTGATGTTAGATAGATGTTTACATTACAGGAAAACTAATTGGGTGATGTTAGAGAGAAAATTGTAATGTGATTTCATTTATGCTTATGAGAACTATGGTATGTTATGGTAATGCATGTTTTGAATTGCTTCGGCTATGATATTTATATGTGAAATTAACTTAACAATTGAGTGCACAGGTTTTTCTAACAAACCACAGATATTGGAGATCATTCCACACCTTATGTTGTAATCCCTTGTGAAGCCGGTCTGGTTCCACGAGGAACCAAGATCAATTTTGTGTATGATGTAATGTTGTAATGTTAATTTGCATGAGGTTGAATGGGTTAGGTCTACCCTCTTGTAAATTTGAATTATGATTTGTGTTGTAAGAATTATTTTTGAGTTTCATTTTTAAATTTTAAAATTTTTTTGAGACCCTTTTCTTGTGTCTTAACTTGACCCTGGGTGTCCTTACTAGGTTAAAGTTGACCCTAGGTTATACCCCATGGGTCTAGGGTCCCTTTTGACTTGGGTAACCCTTGATTAACCTCCGTATGGTCATGTTAACTTCACAGTGAAGTTAAGTGACGAATTTGGAGGCATGGGAGGGATAGGATGAGTGGTACCAACAGTCAAGCCCATCCCTTTTCAATTCCCAAGGCTAGAGATGACTCCAAGATCCACCAATTGTGGAGGACTTGACTTCAAGTCTCCCTCACAATTGGTGAGACTCCCCATGGAGTTGTGTGGTCCTTCATGAGAGGGAAGGAGGGGAAGACGTGTCACCCTTTCCCTCTTCAACTCCCCTTTTCTCTCCCATGTGTTGGAGAGAAGACATGTGGTATGGGTAAGGAAGACTTTGGGGATGGGTGAGTGACATGTGTCAACACCCATCCCTTGGGACACAATAGTAGTTAGGAGGAAGAGTGAGGAGGTGACAAGTGTCACCTCCCCATTCCTCTAAGCTCATGGAATTGGGTTATTTTAATCCCACTTGGGATAGGGAGAAAGGTTGTTGAATTTTTGAGAATTTTGAATTATTGGATATTGTTTTGGAGAAAGAGGATAGAGGGAGTTTGGTGGCTTAGGTTGGAGGAGACTTTATAGGAGCTCTACATCAACTACTTCCATTATTAGGGCTTTAAAGGTTGGTTTTCAAGGCTAAGGCCTTCCCCTTGTAATTTTAATTTTTACTTGCATGATGGATGTGTGAGAAGTATTTTTGCTTGTGTGTATTTTGTTATTTTGGGAATTTTTATTAGGGTATTGAAAGAGCTTCTTCCACTTGGGAGAAATTCTCATCAAGTGTCAGGTAGGGGAGGAGTGATCCTCCTCGAGTCCATTCCTTGTTTTGGGATGTTGAAAGCCTTGAGGGCATTTGGGTAATTTTGAGTAAATTTGTCACATAGCTTGAGAGCCAAAATATGATCCCTTTGGAATTTTTTGTTAACTTGTTTGGCTTGAGGCCATGAGGATAAGTGTATTGACATATTTTGAAGAGTGGCACTCTAGAGTTGAGTGTGTCCACTCTCCTACCCCTTTTTCAACTCACCTGGTTGAGTTTGTGTTCATGTAAATATCCATGGGTGTATTTTGTATCTTAGAATGTTGTTTGCATTGTTGTGAAGTGGATTTGGAATACCCTAGGTGTGTGGATGATCTTCCTAGCTCGGGGGTGACCCTCTTGGGGGTCTACGGTAGGGAGGAGAGCATGTTGTGTGATGTTTTCTTCCCTTGTGTGTTATGCAGGTTTCATGGAGCTTAGAGTGAAGTTGAAGAGTTTACTTACTTTGGAAAATATTTTATTTTCCTTTACTCTTAAGGCTTTATAAGAGAGCTTGGTCTTATTATTGACTACATCCTTGTTGATTTTAAGAGGAGAATTTCTCTCTCCCTTGTTGTAATATTTGGTCTTCTTGAGTTGTGAGAAAACCCTCTTTCAATGTATTAATAATTCTAATTGTAGTGTTTATTAGATTTTACTATTTATGTGAGGAAGAAGGAAAGAATTTTTTTTTTAAAATGATATTAAAATTGTTTATTTCCTCATACTTTTATTAGTGAAGCTATGAGTTAGTTGTGTGGTAAACAAAGTTTGTTAAAATTCATTGCATTATATGGTATATTGAATGGGAAATCTTGTAAAGTTATGAAGTTGTAATTGAAACAACATGAAAATTTAAAATTGTTATTTGAAGGAAATGTAAGTAAGTTGTAGATAAGCATTAGACTTGTCCCCTTCATTTTAATTGCATGTATATATAGTATTCTTTCCTCTTTTTTTTTTTTTCTTGTTATGAGTTTCTTAACTCAGAAAATTGAGAAAGGCAAAATTATTGTTATATATAATCTGGTGTATTTGTGTTAAAAAATAGAAATTACTATAAAGGTTAGAAGGAGAATTATTATTGAAGTTATATATATCTAATTTGTATGTTTTGAAGAAATTGAATAATTGTATTTTTTTTACATATAATTAGAATTAATTATTCCCTAGATTCTGTCCAACAAATGGACTGTATGGCATATATTCATTATATATATATATATATATTTAAAAATGCTCTAACTGTGAATATAAAAAAATTAATATTCTGTGAATTTGAATAATTTAAATTTCTGGAATGATGTGTATACACACACACACACACACACACATATATATATATATTCTATAGATTACATTTTTTAAAGGTTTACTGTGTTTTTTTAAAACCCACAGTTTCTATGTAAAGAAAAAAAAAAAGAGAAAAATTTATATACAGTTTGGTGGGGGTTCTATCCCCCACTATTTTACTATTTCAATGGGTTTGGGGAGGGGGCGGAGCCCCCACCCACACCCCACGCTGTGTGGAGTGTGGGTGGGGTCTCCGCCCCCTCCCCAACCCCCGCCATCTTTGCTATCCCCCTCCGTCGTGCCTCTGCGACCACATCTCCACCGTGCCCTCTATGGCCACATCTCCGCTATGCCCTCTGCGGCCATAACTCCACCGTGACCTCCTTCTCCCACCGAATCTCCCATCCGCTGCCTGATCTCTACCCCTACAGTTTTTCCACCCCCACGTCCCTTCTACCTGCGACCTCTGTCGCTGCCACTCTCCTTGACCTGCAATCTCAACTCAAAGCAAAACAAAAAAAAAGGGGGGTTAGGGTTTCCTTTTCATATTTGGTTCAAATGAAATAAGAACCAAACTCTAAATTCAATGGTATTATAAAGAAAAAGAAATACAATATAATATAATAAAATAGATTATTAATATATGTGTATATATATATATATATTAATTTATCTATTAATAAATTTGTAACTTTATGAAATAATATATGTGTGTGTGTGTGTGTTATTTATTGATAAATTTGTAAAAAAAGAAGTTTTGTAAAAAAAAATATAATAAATAAAATAGGGTCTATATTTTGACAATAATATATATATATATATATATATATATATATATATATATATATATAAATTTTAACTATAGGTAAAATGAGTTTCGGGTTTAGACAATTTTCACAATTAAATACTAAGAAAATGAAAGGAAAAATATACCTATAATTATAAATGCAAATAAGCATGTATATATATATATATATGCTTATTTGCATTTATATAGATATGCGTATCTTTATAAATGTAATTAAGCCATCATATGCATTTCATATGTGGTCATTGAAAACTCAAACTGTAGATTTAGTAAATGTCCAATTGAGAAAAATGACAGTGAAAACAAAGAGGAGAAAATGCGAGGCATTTCTGAAATAGGCTAAGAGAACTAAGTAAGATTTTACTCTCCGTTAATCCTGATTAGGGACAAATTAATTATCAAAATTAATTCAAACGTTGAAATTAAACTAGACCGGAAACCTAGAGGATTCATCAATCGAAGTTAGTAAGTCCTGTTTAACTGATCTGGTTACCAAGAAATTAGGAATAATGTAAAGAATGCAGTGATAACTCTGATTGATAGAGTACTAAACTGGTTTACCAAGAAATTAGGAATAATGTAAAGGATGCAGTGATAACTCTGATTGATAGAAAATGTGAAGAAAAGTAGGATAAACATAAAGAAATACAATCAAAATTAAATTTTAGAGAAATGGAAAGGAGAACAAAAGAATAGGTTTTGTTGAAAATGTTAAAATTAGGAGGAGAAATTAATATTAAATTTTAGAAAACGTGAAAGAGAACAGATGATCAAGCTTTGTTGAAAAATGTTCCATTAAAGAGATCAAAGGTAGATTCATTGTAATTAGGGAGTTGTAAGAAATTTGTTAACCCTATCAAGAAACCTTGTTTCAAGATTAGTGTTAGTGTAATAAATTCCACTCACGCCTATGAGGCGTTATGCTGCCAGATTTTCCCAGAATCTAGGGTTTAGCAGTTTGGTAAGTTTAACCCTTGTAGCGATGTTAACTACGTCGCGATGACCCCCTTGTTGGCCTTCTTGTGTTTGGGAGTGCGCATGTGTGCGTAATACCCCGCTAACAACTGTATTGTTTACGCCTTAAGTGTACGCCACCGAGCATGCCCTACACGTGCGAGGGGGTTTCTAGGGAAGCATGGGAAATTTTTTTGATATTTCGTGTCATGACCACATGACATGTGTGATGCATGTTGTGACCGCATGGGAAATGTGGGCATGATATTTAAATGTGGGCATGACATTTGGTATCAGAGCCCAAGTTTAAACACTGGGCATATTTGGGCACGTTATTTATTTCACAACTTTGATTAATTAGTGTCTACCTTGTTTTCTAGGATGCCTCCCCGACATGTTCGACGAGCATGATCGCACAACACGGTATCCGCTGAGGTGCATAGTGAGTCCTCAGCTAAGGGACAGGGATCCATAGTCATAGCATACCCACCAGTACCACAGGTACCACCAGTGCCATAGGCACCACCAGTATTTCACATAGGTCCACAGATTCTACAGACACTGCAAGCCATGTTAGAGAGGTTACCGCCAGTGAGTCCAGAGCCATGTGATGAGCCTCACGTTGATCCGTGAGAGGAGCCATGTAAGGAGCCGCATGTTGAGTCATGTACTGAGCCATATGTGGAGCCCCGTGTCAATCTGCGAGAGGTGCCACACATGGAGCCTTTTGTAGAGATCCCAGATACTATAGTAGAGGAGGTAGGGTCAACCTACCGTGCATGGAGTAGGAGTCCTCCAAGACTTTAGAGACGAGATGAGACCATGAGAGTAGAGCAGATATATCATGGACTGTACAAGTATGGGTTGGATGAGCCGGTTGTAGGACTTAGAGATAGAGGAGACCCCATCAGAGACCTGCTTAGGGTCAACCCACCTACCTTTGCAGGAGCTATAGAGGGAGATGTGGCTGAGGCTTGGCTGATCAGTTTAGATAGGTGCTTCGAGTTGTGACCTTATGGGAGCAACATGAAAGTATGAGTGGCAGTACATCTTCTAAGAGATGCAACAGCTACCTGGTGGCGCACTGAGGAGTGCAAGCGCCGACTATCCTTAGATACACTCACATGGGACACATTCATAGAGTGCTTTAATGCTCAATATTTGTTAGATCATTATAGACAGTGTTGGATAGATGAGTTCCATGATTTACAATAGAGAGGACTCACGGTTGCTTAGTATGAGAGCTGGTTCATTGAGCTTTCTCGTTACGCAGAGTATCTCCATGACGAGAAACTCCTATTGCAAAAATTCATCAAAGGACTAAATCACGGGATAGCAGGACCAGTACATATGGCAGATCCCTAGACTATGAGTGAGGTTGTCAAAAAGGCTCTTATTGCAGAGGAAATTTAGGGACGAGGGCAAAATTCACGCCCATAGTTTCAGGACCGCAATCACCAACAACAATAGAACTTCTGAAGACCACAATCCACACCACAAACAAGAGGATTTAATTCATCATCATTACCTCCTAGGCCTCCACAATAGTAGCAGCATTAGTAGAGATCTAGACCCTAGCAGAGGGTTCAGGCAGGATAGAACCGTGGTTGGCAACAGCAGGGTCCGCGCAGAGATCAGAGACAGTAGGGATCATCTGCAGGACCCACGAGGTCCCAGCAGTCTTACAAAGGTTCACAGGGGTCCACTGGATGGACTAGACAGCAGCAGACGGGTAGAACACAGTCAGGATAGTTACATGCTAGGGGCTCATGTTATGTATGTGGTGGGGCAGGGCATTTGGCTAGAGAGTGTCCACATAGATTTACAGCAGGGGGACAGACCTGTTCAGGAGGATCTAAGCAGACTGTAGGTGATGTGGGTAGGTCCCACCGCATGTTTGCAGCGGTTGACAAGTGCTGGGCTGATTTCCAGGCTTCAGTCATTGAGACAACAGGTATGATTGGGAATTTTCCCATCTCTATTCTTTTTGACTGTGGAGCTACCGACTCTTTTCTGTCTACATCGTTAGTGGAACGTTGCAGGCTGGTGGCTTCTAGGCATGACATTAGGTGGGAGGTTGAGTTGGCCTCTGGGGCCAGGATGTTAGTAGATACCTTGGTTAGAGATTGCGAGATCACCTTGGGTTCCTTCACTACATCATGTGACCTTAGGGTTATGCTATTAGGATCCTATGGTGTAGTTCTGGGTATGGATTGGCTTGCAGCTCATAGAGCCAAGCTAGATTGTCGCCAAAGGAAGATTAGTTGTTTAGATGATCATGGCTCACATGTTGAGATAGTGGGCATTCAAAAGCCCACGGTTGTTCATATGATATCCGCTCAGCAGCTTAAGCACTGCATGAGGAAGGGTTGTCAGATGTTTTCTATCACGGTTAGTGATAGATCTGAGGATGAGCCTGAGGCTTCTTTAGATGATCACCCTATCCTGAGAGATTTCACCGACATATTTCTGCTGGAGTTACCAGGTATGCCTCCACGCAAAGAGGTTGATTTCCACATCAACTTAGTGTTGGGTGTAGAGCCATTGTCTCGTGCACCCTACAGGATGACTACACATGAGCTTACAGAGCTAAATCTATAGTTAGAGGAGTTACTTGAGAAGGGACACATCTGACCTAGCGTTTCACCATGGGGCACACTGGTTATCTTCATGAAGAAGAAGGATGGGTCTCTTCGATTATGCATGGATTACAGGTAGTTGAATAAGGTGACGATGAAGAACCATTATCCTCTGCCTAAGATTGATGACCTCTTTGATCAGATGCAGGGAGCCAGAGTGTTCTTGAAAATTGATCTAAAATCTGGGTATCACCAGTTGCGCATCACAAAGGCACACATTCATAAGACTGCTTTTCGAACCAAATATGGCCATTATAAGTTTACAGTGGTACCCTTTGATTTGATGAATGCCCCTACAGTGTTCATGAGTCTCATGAACAGGGTGTTCCGCACTTACTTGGATCGGTTCGTAATCATATTTCTTGATGGTATTTTGATCTATTCATGAACCGAGGAGGAACATGTAGATCATCTACGTTAGGTGTTGTAGTGCTTACAAGAGCAGCAGCATTATGGCAACCTAGTGAAGTGTGCCCTCTTCAGGACAGAGGTGCAGTAGTTGGGGTACATCTTATTAGGCGATGGCATCTCCATAGATCCATCGAAGATCAGAGTGATTCAGGACTGGCCAGCACCCACCAGTGTGACAGAGGTCAGGAGCTTTATGGGATTAGCTAGTTATTACCATAGGTTTGTTGAGGACTTTTCCAGATTGGCACATCCCATCACTTCCCTTCAGCAGAAAAGGGAAAGGTTTCACTTGGACCGAGCAATGTGAGAGGGCTTTTGGGGTCCTCAAGGAGCATCTTACTAGTGCTCCCATTTTAGCAGTTCCAAATCCTGAAGAGGATTTTGTTGTTTGCACAGATGCATCACTAGAGGGTTTGGGGGCTGTACTTATGCAGGGTGGTAGAGTGATTGCATACGAATCACGTAAACTTAAGACACATGAGCTAAACTACCGTACTCATGATTTAGAGCTCACAACAGTTATTCATGCTCTTGTTCGTTGGAGACATTTCCTCTTAGGTTGACACTTTGAGCTCCATTTGGATCACCATAGCTTACAGTACATTTTCACATAGCCCAACTTGAATGCCCGCCAGTGGCGTTGGATGGAGTTCTTATGCGAGTACGACTTTGATGTCCACTATATCAATGGGAAGGAGAACGTGGTCGTTGACACTTTGAGTCAAAGGCACCATGAGATCCTGACCTTGACATTGAGGGTGTACTTGAGAGAGCGTATCCTACAGCATCTTCCTGAGGATGAGTGGTTTCTTGAGATGCAGCAGGAAATTCAGAATCAGAGGACCCTTAAGAGCAAATTTGCAGGATATTCCCTTGAGTCTGATAGTTTGCTTAGACATCGGCAGCGCATCTATGTACCCTGTGTGGGTGATCTACGTGTAGTGATTCTTTCAGACAATCATAGAGCACCCTATACAGTACATCCAGGAGTGAAGAAGATGCATGTTGATTTGTGATAGTTATATCATTGGGCTAGGATGAGACATGACATTATGGAATATGTTGCTCATTTCCTGGAATGTCAGAGGGTCAAGGCTGAGCATCAGCATCCAGTAGGATTGTTGTACCCTCATGAAATACCTAAGTGGAAATGGGACACCATTTCCATGGACTTTATCGTTGGTCTACCTATCTCATCACATCGCCATGATGCCATCATGGTGACAATTGACAAGTTGACCAAGGTGGCACATTTCTCACCTGTATGCACGACGTACAATGCACCATCAGTGGTGAGAGTTTTTTTAGATCAGATTGTTAGACTTCATGGGGTACCTTGCCGCATCATTTCCAACAGAGACTCAGTTTTCACTTCAACTTTTTGGAGAGCCTTATAGTAGGCATTGGGCACTCAACTCAACTTCAGTTCAACTTACCATCCTGAGACCGACGGACAGATAGAGAGAGTTAATCAAGTGTTAGAAGACATGCTTCGTATGTATGTTATGGACCATCAGTCTAGATGGGAGGAGTATCTGTATCTAGCTAAGTGTACCTACAATAATGGGCATCACAGCTCATTGGGTATGCCTCCTTTCTAGGCTTTAGACGGAAGACCATGTAGGACACCATTGAGTTGGAATTAGATAGAGGATAGGGTTGTCATTGGTCTAGAGATAGTTCAGCATATGGAGCAGTAGGTCACACTGATTAGATAGAGACTTTAGGAGGCACAGGATAGACATAAGAAGTATGCCGATGCTAAGAGAACTGATCAGAGCTTCTCACTCGGTGATAGGGTATTTTTGAGAGTGCGACCACACAAGAGTCCAATCCGTTATGGAAAGGGCTCTAAGCTCACACCTTAGTTTGTAGGACCTTTTGAGATTTTGGAGAGGATAGGACATGTAGCCTATCATCTAGCCTTGCCACCTAGCCTGTCGCGTATCCACGATGTCTTTCATGTTTCAGTTTTACTTCATTACATCTCTGACTTATCTCACGTATTGGATTGGAGTGCTCTTCAGGTAGAGGAAGACGGATAGTTGGCTTTGGAGCCAATTCGCATATTGGCTTGTCGGATGCTGGGCCTTCGAGGTTGAGAGCTAGACCAGGTTAGGGTCCAGTGGTTCAAGTATGAAGAGGTCACTGCGACATGGGAGGATGCAGCAAGACTGAGGACTCTTTATCCTCACCTCTTTGACGACTTCCAGGAAGCAGTACAGTCTTAGGAGGGGAGGATGTGAGGCCTACATTTTTCATTCTATTCATGTGACTATTTACCTTACTATTGCTGATACTTTTACATTTGTGGGAGTGTTGATCCCAGATTCCCAAACTTTTCGACCTTATTATGTTAAAGGAAAACTAATTGGGTGATATTAGATAGATGTTTATTTTATAGGAAAACTAATTAGGTGATGTTAGATAGATGTTTACATTATAGGAAAACTAATTGGGTGATGTTAGAGAGAAAACTATAATGTGATTTCATTTATGCTTATGAGAACTGTGGTATGTTACGGTAATGCATGTTTTGAACTGCTTCGACTATCATATTTATATGTAAAATTAACTTTCCAATTGAGTGCGCAAGTTTTACTAACAAACCATAGATACAAGAGATCATTCCACACATTATGTTGTAATAATTTGTGAAGCCAATCTGGTTCCACGAGGAACCAAGATCAATTTTGTGTATGATGTAATGTTGTAATGTTAATTTGCATGAGGTTGAATGGGTTAGGTCTACCCTCTTGTAAATTTGAATTATGATTTGTGTTGTAAGAATTGTTTTTGAGTTTCATTTTTAAATTTTAATTTTTTTTTAAACCCTTTTCTTGTGTCTTAACTTGACCCTGGGTGTCCTTACTAGGTTAAAGTTGACCCTAGGTTATACCCCATGGGTCTAGGGTCCCTTTTGACTTGGGTAACCCTTGATTAACCTCCGTATGGTCATGTTAACTTCACAGTGAAGTTAAGTGACGAATTTGGAGGCATAGGAGGGATAGGATGAGTGGTACCAACACTCAAGCCCATCCCTTTTCAATTCTCAAGGCTAGAGATGACTCCAAGATCCACCAATTGTGGAGGACTTGACTTCAAGTTGCCCTCACAATTGGTGAGACTCCCCATGGAGTTGTGTGGTCCTTCATGAGAGGGAAGGAGGGGAAGACATGTCACCCTTTCCCTCTTCAACTCCCCTTTTCTCTCCCATGTGTTGGAGAGAAGACATGTGGTATGGGTAAGGAAGACTTTGGGGGTGACCCTCTTGGGGGTCTACGGTAGGGAGGAGAGCATGTTGTGTGATGTTTTCTTCCCTTGTGTGTTATGCAGGTTTCATGGAGCTTAGAGTGAAGTTGAAGAGTTTACTTACTTTGGAAAATATTTTATTTTCCTTTACTCTTAAGGCTCTATAAGAGAGCTTGGTCTTATTATTGACTACATCCTTGTTGATTTTAAGAGGAGAATTTCTCTCTCCCTTGTTGTAATATTTGGTCTTCTTGAGTTGTGAGAAAACCCTCTTTCAATGTATTAATAATTCTAATTGTAGTGTTTATTAGATTTTACTATTTATGTGAGGAAGAAGGAAAGAATTTTTTTTTAAAAAACGATATTAAAATTATTTATTTCCTCATACTTTTATTAGTGAAGCTGTGAGTTAGTTGTGTGGTAAACAAAGTTTGTTAAAATTCATTGCATTATATGGCATATTGAATGGGAAATCTTTTAAACTTATGAAGTTGTAATTGAAACAACAAGAAAATTTTAAATTGTTATTTGAAGGAAATGTAAGTAAGTTGTAGATAAGCATTAGACTTGTCCCATTCATTTTAATTGCATGTATATATAGTATTCTTTCCTTTTTTTTTTCTTGTTATGAGTTTCTTAACTCTTAGAAAATTGAGAAAGGCAAAATTATTGTTATATATAATCTAGTGTATTTGTGTTAAAAAATAGAAATTACTATAAAGGTTAGAAAGAGAATTATTATTGAAGTTATATATATCTAATTTGTATGTTTTGAAGAAATTGAATAATTGTATTTTTTTTACATATAATTGGAATTAATTATTCCCTAGATTCTGTCCAACAAATGGACTGTATGGAATATATTCATTATATATATATATATATATATATATAATCAATGAAATCAAAATGAAGGTAATAAGTAAATCAAATGCAAAACAAAATGATTATACCTTCCTTCTGACTGAGAGATCTAGGAGAGAAGGAGTTTGTGCCTACGTAGCCCCTCAGATGTTTCCCAAATGATGCAAGATGTGGATTGCTCAATGCATACAACACAATGTGGATGAGAGACAAGTCGTTTGATGCTTGATTGAGATGGAGATGGGGAATGGCTAGAGTGATTTTGGCAGAGGTTTGATGAGATGAGGAGATTCTGGAGTGATTTGGGCAGAGGTCTGATGAGATGAGGAGATCCTGGAGTGATTTTGGCAGAGGTCTGATGCATCAAGAAGTCTCTCCCAATGGCCTAGAGAGGGGTCCAATTTATAGAATTTTGAAGATGAGGATGGTGTTGGCAAGAGACACTATATGGATTCATGGTTGTTGTCATTGATGGCAACAAAGGTCATCCCACATATCCGCAAGTCATGGTGTGTATCTACCGGAAGTCAGAATGAAGATTGTTGTGGTCCTGGGAACAAGAACAGAGCATGTGGCAAGGTCTGACAGATTAAGTATCTTGGTGTAGTGTGGATTTGGGGAAGTCAAGAGGACTACCTTGAGTGGCATATTCCAAGGATTTAGCCTCCGGTGATGGACAAGGAAAAAGATATGAATAGTTGAGTACCAGATTCCTGAGTGACAGTGAGAACAGAGGAAGAACTGACTGACAGAACATCAGACTATTTTCTAGATGTGTTACTGTTGATGGTAAAGGTTGTGAAGGCATGAATCATGTTTGGCCGATATGATTAATGATATCTACAAGTATATGCTTGATCCGCATTAGTTGATGTGCAAGGATTCAGCCGACAGAACAGAGTTTGTGAGAAAATAGACTGTTCCGGATGCCGACTAGAAAGGTGATGAAATTACTTGTGCAGATATATATGCATGATGGATTTAGTTGTGAGAGTTGTAGTAACGATGATGATATATGTGAATAAGTGCAGAGCAGAGCAGAAGTAGTAGGAAAGATCCAGTATGTGAAAGGTAAGCAGAATAAAGAGAAGAGAAAAGATGAAGTGCAGCAGATCAGTGTACTAAGCCTAACCGAAACTAAACTCCAGCATATGTGGATGCTTCCAATTAGTTCAAGTATTGTATAACATTCTTTTGTAGACAGTGTGTCTCCTTGTAGGCAGTGTGCCTCTTTGTGAGCAGTGTGCTCGGGCAGTGAGCCCTAATTGGCAAGTGCCATTTTGTAATTCCTTATTCTTCTAACAAAGAATAATCTTTGGGTTAATCACCCCGTGGTTTTCTCCCTTAACAGGGTTTCCATGTCAAAAATACTGTGTCATGTGTTTCTCATTTCATGGTAATGTTTGTTTATTTGATTCAATGCTGCATTGATTAATAAGAAAGTTCAAAAGAAGAAATAATTAGGATAATTGATTCACCCCCCCTCTCAGTTATCAACAATTGGTATCAGAGCTAAGTTCCTCCTAATAGAGCCTAATAGCTTGAGGAAGATCTGGGAGTTCAAATGGATGCATATGGTTTAAGGGAGCAACTCAAGACTGCCCTTGAGGATCTTGAACAGTCAAACTCTGAAGTCAATGAATTAAAGGAAAGACTCAAACAGGCTGATGAATTCATGAAAGAACTAAAGGACAAATTAAGTCTCTCTATGAAAAAGAGAAAGGAGCTGCTCCAACAATTGGCAAGACAAAGTGAAGAAAGTAATACAAATGAAGAATTGACTGAGAAAACCAAGTTATGTGAAAAATTATCAAAAGAAGTCATTATGGTAAGACATGAAATGGAATCAGGAGTTATAAAGTTTACTCAAGAGATTGAAGAGAAAAGAAAAGCTGAAGACAATCTAAGACAATCTCTTAAAGAGAAATCAGAAGATTGCCACCAGATGGACAGGATTATCAGACATCTTGAATTTGATCTTGAAGATGCCAAAGATAATGAAGAAAAACTTGAGGATCAAATTGTCTCTCTCAAAAGAGATCTTCAAACAACAAATGAATATAAAGAGAAATTCAAGATAAGTTCTGCTCAACTTGAAGTTCTTCTTGGAAGTCAAAAGAGGGCAGATGACAAGTATGGTTTGGGATATGAGAAAGGAGAAAGCTCTGGATCCGGTCAAAAGAATTTTGGATCAGAAAATCCAAAGAATAGGCCTAGAAGACCTCCAATAAGATAGCCCAATGCTCAAAGATATCCATCCTTCAATGGATACTGCCACAGCTGCAATCACTTTGGTCATAAAGCTAATCAGTGCAGAAAGAGAATGAATCAGACTAATTCATCCTTCTCTGGACAATGCTTTAACTGCAAAAGGTATGGACACAAGTCTCATGAATGCAGAAATATGCAAATAAACAAATCATTCAATGGTAGATGCTTTGCATGCAATAGAGTAGGTCATATGGCTAATCAATGCAGATCAAGAGGTTATCAGTCAAATATGCAAGGAAATGTTATTTGCCAAATCTTTAATAGGTCCGGTCATAATGCAAAAGTCTGCAGAAGCAAGAATCAGGACAAAAGAGGTCTGGTGTATAATCAGAATCAAGACAAGGGTAAACAAAAGATGAATGCGGATGAAGTTAGGAATCAGATGAACAAGATTTGGGTGAAGAAAAGTTCAGAGAATGTAGAGGTTGGATCCGCACCAGACTCTGGTGTTGATATTCCTTCCAGAAATTAAAAGGTGAGCTCTGGCTCAGGGGGAGACTCAAAGAAAATCCTATTCCCCCAGCCAATCAAGTGGTGCCAGATGTGGCACAAGATGCAGAGTAAAGGGTTTGTAGATATAAGTCTTGAGATGATTCAAATAAGATTTCAGAGGTCCGCATGAAGATGTGAAGAAGTTGTGATCGATCAAGTAAGCCCTGTTCTGGGAGATGCTTCGGAATGACAGAGGATTACAAAAAGGTCTGGAGAGATCCGGAAGTGCATTGTCTTATTCTGCGGATTGGACAGAGTGTTTGGGATGTCCTTGTGATGTGTCATCTTGATTTGTTCATGGTTGGAAGATCCACATGATGTTCATAGATCAGGACTAATCCGGTTCTTCAAGTTATCCGAATAAGGCAAACTGGAATAATGTAGGTCGAGCATTTATTGCCATTAGATATTAGGGTTTGCGAAGCAATATAAGGGATTTCTCATAAATCACTTGCTCATTCTGCACTCAAGAAGAAGCGAAAAGTGGAGCTCTGCAACAAGATTCAGCAAGTTCACCAAAGATCTCTTGCCGAAGTCATTACATACAGAAATCAATCCAACCACTCCATGTAACCGAAGGCGCATAAGGTATTTTCTGTTTTCGATATCTTACTACAAATCTTTTGAGAAATGGCTACTCCAAATATAGTAAAGATCTCAGATAGGCCCCGACCTGAATTTAAGAAACACCCATACAAGTCATTGGAGGTAGATCCCTTAGGAGCATTCTCTAGTGTTCCTCATGGTGTTTTACACATAGAAGACATTAGGGTTTACATACATGCAAGTATTGAGGAATTTGGGGAATTCAAATTGAGAGATTTCTATCACAAACAACTGATAAACAATGCTTTTGAGCTTAAACCAGAGTATAAGGGTATCCAGAAGAAATAGTTTGATCAATTCATTCATTTCCCCTGCTTTGAAGAAGATGAATGGGTCCGGTATGTATTGAATAGGATGCATGACAACTTCCTATGGCTGGCTAGACCCTGCAAGATCACAAAAGAGGCAATTAGGGCAGTGACTAGTCTATACTCTTCCGGAGGGATACCTATCCTCAAATCCATAAAAAATAACATTGTAACTGAGGCCACCAGATCAAAATTTGATAAGAGGGCAATGACCATTGAAGATATCTCTGACCCGAATATCAAGTTTGCATCCATGATAATAGGATACAAGATTTATCACTCCAGTAGGGAGAATTCTGTATCTAGAACTGCAGTATATACTGCCTATGAAATGCTGAGGAAGAATGCAGATTATGATCTCTATGAACTTCTCTTAAGCCAATTAATGGAAAATATATAGAAGATCAAAAAGGACAAAAATAATTCTTTTAAGTATGGTACTCTTATATTATGTCTATTTTTCAACTTCATGAATGAGCTGCCCAGATCAAGTGGAAGGGTATGGCAGAATGACAAACTTGTTGCAGTCCAGATCAGAGATTATTTACATGGGCTTGGGGATGCCAAAGCAAGAAATACAGCCCTGTGGGGATACTTCAAAAACTTCCAGAGCATGATGCAAGCAAGAGAAAGAATTCCCCAGTCCGTTGTTGAAAAATACAAAGACTTAGTTTGCTTTATGGTGGATACTGATCAGTGCCTAATGGAGGTAGTGGAGCCAAGGACAGTCTGTATCATGCCCATGGGGTATGAGGTTGATGAATAGATTGTGGAACTGCATGTTCAACACATGCTTAGTCAGCCCAAAGATCCAAAGGTAGAAAGGTTTGGAACCTTTGAGGAGCTGAGTGTGAAGATCCATGTGGAACTCAGAGAACCTGAGATAAAGAGGAAGGTGAGAAAAGAAGTAGAGCATATTGCTCAAGGCTAGGCATCCCAAAGGAAGCACTTGATGCCAACCGGGAAAAGAGGAGAAAGGCTGAGGAAGAAAAGAAAGAGGTAGAAAAGAAAAGCAAGAAAAGTGCTCCGGTGGAAACCTCAACCTAGACCAGATCATCAAAAGGATCTACACTTGTTAGAACCAAAAGCTCAAAAATATCTAAATTGGAAGGTCAGACATCTAGTAAAGGAGAGAAAAGGTCTAAAATAAAAGCCACAAGGGCTTATACAAGTCAGAAAGATGAAGAGGAAATGGAATCAGATGAGGGGGTAAATGAAATAAAGAAGCAGAAGAAGAAAGGATCTGGTAAACCCTCCACAGGCCAAGACAAGGAAGAAATGGTAGAGGAATTTGTTGAAAAGCCCACCCTGTCTCTAGAAAGTGTAATCAAGTCAGTCACTGTGGATGGAAACCTTCAACCAATGACCGAATTCTATGATGACTACAATGAGGCTGACCAAAAGATCCTACAGGAAGCCACAATCAAGTATCTGAACATATACAATAAGGCTTTCATTGAGATTATATCTCTAATTCCTAAAAGCCTAGAAAAGGAATTAGAAATAAGAAAGAACAATGCCCAGGCAAAAGATCTTGAGATCCGGGAGCAGATAGCTATTCAGCTATATCCTCAAATTGATCCCAAGACAATGAACATAATATTCAAAGACTGCGAAGATGAGTTCAGAAGTAAAGCAAGGATGAATCAACTCATGCTTGGTGAGACTGACAAGGTGGCCATAGATACACAAGAGATCCTCCGGAAGGCCTTCAAAAGGTTTAATCTTCCTATTGTAGAGGACTTGGGTACTGATCCCTCATCCACAAGTGCTGCAGAAGAAACTTCTAAGAAAGCAACAAAAGAGATGGGCCCTGAACAAACCAACATTTCTCCTCCAGTTTCCCCTACAGTCTCTGGATCCAAAGAAGAAGAGAAACTACAGGAGAAAGAAGTAGCGGTAAAAGAAAAAGAAGCTGACAGTACCAAGGGTGCAGAGAAAGAGAAGACTCCAACAGAGAAAACCACAACTGATAGTGGTAAGAATGTGGAAGGAAAGAAAATTCCAAAGGACAGTTCCAAGACTGTAAAAGAGAAGAAACATCTGTCTCCGGCAAGAGACACTGCACAAACTGTTCAAAATTTTTTGAGCAAAGAAACAATAGAGATTGATGAACCGGAGCTTCTATAAGGTCCATTCAACTTTGATTCCCTCTCTCCGGTACAAACAATGAAGATAGCTTCATTTGCAAATGCTAAGGCAAATGAAAAACTCCTAAAGTCTCATATGGAAGACTGTGAGTTGATAGAGGCTGCTTCCGGAGTCCTTGAAAAGATTATGCCATCGGTCCAAAAAGATCCGACAGCCTCCTCTTCCGATAATCTCAAAACCTTAGTCAGCAGTGTTGGTACACATTTTGACTCTCTAGAAAAATCAGCTGAAGAAAAGGTCCGGAAGGAGTTTTTGGATAAGAGATTCTTAGAAGTACTAGGATTAATCTCTAATGATAGGAGAAATATGAGTATTGGAATAAAGAGCTTAGAAAATGCTCTTAAGGATGGCGGTGACATTTACAAATTTTGTATTTCCTGGTCAAAGGCAACAGTAGAAATTGATAAGAAAATAAAAGAGGAACAGGACAAACTACTAAGTTTGTCTCAAAGTTTTGATCCTCTCTCTTCCTCCATAATAAATCAAGAATGTAAAACTATTGCAATCACAAATGCAATCAAGAATTTTGAAAAGGAAAGGAAGAATATAATTAACCGGATGGGAGAACTTAGAAGGATTATAATCCCTAAGTTAGAAACTATGCATGAGGCCATAAGTGATGCTCAGACTACCACCCAAACCAATGATCTGATAGATCTCAAGAGGGCAGAAGCTTTTGCATTTTTGTTGAGTGGTCACATTTCAATTTTGGATAGAATGAAGCAAAGTTGGGCTACAGAACTGGTCCAATTGAAGACATCCTTTGTAAACATTCTTCAGTTTATGTAAGTATGTAATATCTGGCTAAGTATCGTAAAATTTTTGAAAATTTTGGTGTACGGACCCTACCCTTTGCCATTGATGTCAAAGGGGGAGTTCCAAAAATTGTATATAAAGATAGAGCATCAGCCAAGGGGGAGCATAGTGTAAACACTTAGTCATTTTTCACTAAGTGTTGCCATCAATGCCAAAGGGGGAGATTGTTGGCAAGAGACACTAAATGGATTCATGGTTGTTGTCATTGATGGCAACAAAGGTCATCCCACATATCCGCAAGTCATAGTGTGTCTCTACTGGAAGTTAGAATGAAGATTGTTGTGGTCTGGGGAACAAGAACAGAGCATGTGGCAAGGTCTGATAGATTAAGTATCTTGGTGCAGTGCGGATTTGGGGAAGTCAAGAGGACTACCTTGAGTGGTATATTCCAAGGATTTAGCCTCCGGTGATGGACAAGGAAAAAGATATGAATAGTTGAGTACTGGATTCCTGAGTGACAGTGAGAACAGAGGAAGAACTGACTGACAGAACATCAGACTGTTTTCCGGATGTGTTACTATTGATGGTCAAGGTTGTGAAGGTATGAATCATGTTTGGCCGACATGATTAATGATATCTACAAGTATATGCTTGATCCGCATTACTTGATGTGCAAGGATTCAGCCGACAGAACAGAGTTTGTGAGAAAATAGACTGTTTCGGATGCCGACTAGAAAGGTGATGAAATCACTTGTGCGGATATATATGCACGATGGATTTAGTTGTGAGAGTTGTAGTAGCGATGATGATATATGTGAATAAGTGCAGAGCAGAGCAGAAGTAGTAGGAAAGATCCGGTATGTGAAAGGAAAGCAGAATAAAGAGAAGAGAAAAGATGAAGTGCAACAGATCAATGTACTGAGCCTAACTAGAACTGAACTCCAGCATATGTGGATGCTTCCAATCAGTTCAAGTATTGTATAACATTCTTTTGTAGACAGTGTGTCTCCTTGTAGGCAGTGTGCCTCTTTGTGAGCAGTGTGCTCGGGCAGTGAGCCCTAATTGGCAAGTGCCATTTTGTAATTCCTTATTCTTCTAACAGAGAATAATCTTTGGGTTAATCACCCCGTGGTTTTCTCCCTTAACAAGGTTTCCACGTCAAAAATACTGTGTCATGTGTTTCTCATTTCATGGTAATGTTTGTTTGTTTGATTCAATGCTGCATTGATTAATAAGAAAGTTCAAAAGAAGAAATAATTAGGATAACTGATTCACCCCCCCTCTCAGTTATCAATAGATGGAGGGTGAGGATTCAGTTGATGGAATCAAGGGCTAGGAATAAAAGTGAATCTTTTATTCCTAGTGGATGAATTAATAATTCTCATTTTGGGAAGAGTGGAGGATAGTGGATGAATTAATAATTCATTTTTGGGAAGAGTGGAAGATAATGGGGGACAACTAAATTTTAAATTCAGTGAGTGGAGGATAGTGGGGGACAACTGAATTCTAAATTCAGTGAGTGGAGGATAGTGGGGGACAACTGAATTTTAAATTCAGTGAGTGGATGATGAGGTAAGCAAGGTTAATTAAGTATTATCTTAATTAACTTAAGCCTAGGTTAATCAGACAAGCATGATTTATCTAATTAACAGGGATTAGGGAAATGGATAAATCAACTAAATAAATATTAGGAATATTCATTCAATTAATAGGATAGGGTTGTAAGATTAAATGGATTAATTAGGTGAATTAATTGATCACCAGGAATATGCAGATGGGGAGAGTGGATTAGTGTAGAGGTACGGGAAATTGGTTTGCAGAGCAATCCAATTTTTTATGTCTATATTTGCCCCTCTTTGAGATGGTGTTGCAGCTAAGTAACATCATTTCAAGGAAGTTAGAACATAGAGATGGATTGGATAGAAAAAAGATTTTGGTTTGGAAGAATAGGGTAAGGTTTGGGGATAATTGGTAAGGGTGATGCCCCCTCAAGAGGATAGGCGGGTTGCGAGAACGCGGTTGTGCTCTCGAAATGGATGGAACATATTGGTTGAACTAGTTAGAGGATAAGTGGTGGGATGAAAGGATGATGATGTTCGGAGATGATTGGTGGATGATCATTGTGCTAAAACTGATTTAGAGCAATCCTAGGTTTGATATAGCAAAGTGGATATGTTCACCAAGGTCTAGAAGACCAGGGTGATGATGTTTATCCAACGTTTGCATGGACGAGACATGCAGACAAAGGGATGATCCCATGCATGCCCAAGGTAGTACAACCTTGTCTAGATGAGGGAAGGGGACTCATAGCATAAGCCCTTAGTACACAAAAGGTATGATGAACCTTAGATGCATAAGGAGATCAATATGCTAGAACTGACCCTATGATCAACAAGATATGAATACTCGCTTGGAGTAATGAGAACAACCCACAAGCATAGCATACAAAAGCAAGACTATGCCCCATTCTAGATGTTTTCACCACATACCGCGATATAGTAAGATCAAGGTAGCTTTGATGTGATCTTCAAATAGGACAAAAGATAAAAATAAAAAACCAAAAGACCAACGAACCAAACAAGTAACCATTGTATCTTTTGCCAAAATGGATGATGATGTGATAGATGCTACCTATCATAGGAAAGATATATCCTAAGGCAGGGATTGATAGATGATTTGATGATGTTGTGATGATTGGATAGATTCTTCCTATCGTAGGAATGACATATCCTAAGGAAAGAATCGATTGATGATTGGATCATGTTTTGTTGATGTAAGATTGGCTCAAGATATGATGGTGACAAGTTATGGTTGATGCTGATTTGATAGTTGATGATTTTTTATAAGGGATGATGCTTTGATAGGTGATGCAATGCTTGGATCTAGTGTAAGCTTATTGAGGATAGATGTGATGATGATGTGGGATGATGATAAATGTGATGATGATGAGAGTGTGATGGAGCAAGTTTGACGTTTTGTGATGGATAGATTGTTTTGGTATTTTGTGTGTTTTCTATTGTTTTTGTATTTTTTTGATTTTGTGATATTTTTGTATTTTTTGATTTTTGAAAAGGAATGGTTTATTATGAGATGGTTGCATTGGATTTCATGTGGATAACCTTTGTGCTAGATACCAATGACAAGGGAACACCAAGTCTAGAGGTGAAAGTGATGGGGTTGGATAGGGGGATTGGATAGCTGATTCATGATAGATGAATGGACAAGTGATAGGGATGCGTGTTAGATAGATGGAAGATAAGGATGAGGGGTAGGATAGGTATGCATGATATATGGATGGGGGATTGTAGGATTTTATCCAAGGGCTAGGTTGCAAGGAATCATATGCCCCAATGTCTAAAGAATTTTGCATGATGGGCTCATGTGTGAATGGATGGTCTTTGCAATAGATGAATGGAGGATATGCTTGGAAAGGAAGTATACCAAGAGGTCTCCAAAGCATGTTGTTGATATTTTGCCCCTTGTCTTTATCAAGATCTAAGGTGGGAGATATAGTGGATAAGAATATGATAGGATAAGGATAAGACAGTGGATAAGATGTGCAAGGATATTATGGATGTGGATGAAGGATACAGTTTTGCCCCCAAGTGTAGGGGTACAAAATGGATGGAGAAGGGGTTACACATGACGCCCACAAGGGGTTTTCATCATGGTACTTGCCCAAGGTGCCACAGGGAGTGGTTTTCACCATTGGACGAATTTTTTCTCTTTACTATTTTCTTAATTTTTTTATTTTTTTGTGTTTTTGATGGAATGGGGACTCTAGCGTCTATTTCCATAGCAAGGAGAAGATGGTCCCATGTTGGATAGCATTATGGATGATAATTACATGGATGTGGGTAGATAGGAGAAGATGGAATGGATTATGGATAATGGATTATGGTGTGGATTATGTGGATTATGCAAAAGCATGGACCATAGGGATGTGACGGGGAAGATATGTAGGATAGTGAACAAAAGATGGAGAGATGGAGATATGTGGGAATTACAAGTGATGGAGGGGAACCAAGACCAACGGTTGCACACATCGTGATGTATTTGGAAGCTTGTACTTGGGATGTGGAGTTGGGAGCAATGGGGATTGGGATGGGGGATATGTGGATGGTCGATTTGGGGTTTTAGGGACCCAAATAGACTTAGACTTTGGGGGATTTTTAAATGGGGAATGGGGTGTTTGGGATTTTGGGGTGGATTGGGATGTGGATGCCTCATTAGAGTTTGGTGCTTTTCATGTAGGGACCCACACTATTTTTGTTTTTGCTTTTTCTTGTGATGGTGTGGGATTGGATAGCCTTTTTGATTTTTCATTTTGATTGGAAGGGATAATATCCTTAGGCTTTTGTGCTTTATGAGTTGAGGCACTCAAATTTTTGAATCCCATGGATTTGGGGGAAGCTTCATGTTTGAAAGATGTGTGCTTTTGTTGGTCTTGATTGGGAATTTTAGTGGTTTTATGGATGGAGGGGTAAAAAGTAGATTTTTGGATAGATGGGTGAAGTGATTTGAGGATAGGGATATTAGGAGTTGGTAGGATAGGAGGTAAAGTGGATTTGTGGATAGGGATGTTGGGAGTTGGTAGGATAGGAGGTAGAGTGGATTTGATAGGGATCTTTGGAGTTGGAAGTAGTGGAGGTAAATTTGATGGAGGGAGATGGATGGTCACATGCTTTTGCAAATGATAGGATGATGGAGGTAGGATGGTGACATATGTTTTGGGAGTGTGATGAGATGCACCATGTTTGGGATTGGATGAATGGATTTTGGGAGGTGGGTGGATGGTACCAACATGTTTAGGTTGTTTGCCTTGAGATGGATAGCCAAGACCATGCGAGGATGGATGGAATGTGGTGTGAATGGGCTCCAAGATGCCTTGTTCATGAAGGCCTAAGCCTTTGCCTTGATAGTTCATAAGTTGGAGCATGCGACATGCAATGGGATGTTTGTTGCTTTGGAAACAAAATGCGAGTCCATTATTTGTTGGAGATAGATAGGTGGTGGAAGGAAGTTGTTTGCCTCCTACAAGGGGTTTACCATGGATGAAGGTGCTTTTTCCAAGTGGATAAGGGGATGGATTTGGGATGGGATTGGTAGATGGAGGTAAAGGATTCATGTAGGGTGGTAAAGGGGTGGTAGAGGTTGATGTGGGATTAATAAGGGGATCCATAGATGGGACAAGATTGGGGATGGGATTAGATGGGATGGTTAGATCTTGATTAGGAGAAGAGGTTGATGTTTCAACATGCTTTGGATTTGATTCTTGACATAGGTCATGTGTTTGAATGGAAGTGGGATTGACTTGGATAGATGTGGTGGGTGCTTGGATGGATATGATAGGTGTTTGGATGGATGTGATAGGTGTTTGACTTATGTGTTCTTGAACATGGCTACATGGTGGTTCTTGACTTATGATAGGGGGTTGTTCAAGAGGTTTGGTGGATGTTGGAATGCATGAGGGTGTTTGATTCCTTGCTAATAGCCAATGGATGGTATCCTTCATGAGTTTATGGGTTGAAGAGCAATATAATGGATGGATAATGATGGTGGATGGTGTAGAAATAGGATTGGGATTGGATAGGTGGGTGATAGGATTAGGTAGTGATGGTTCTTGGGTGGGTTCAAGGATAGGTGTGGGATTAGATGGTGGACGCCACTCTAGATTGGTATCTCCCTTGTCAAAGGTTATTAGATCTTGCCTAGGATAACTTGGACTCATTTGATTTATGTATAAGGGACCACTTGGACTTGCATGTGCTTCTTGTTGCAAAGGTGGATTTGGGCTTACATGTTCTTGTTGTGATGACACTTGGTTGCCTCGTGGATGGGCTTGGTGGTATGTTGGAATGTTAGAATGAGAAATTGGATAATGTTGGGGTGAAGGTTGATTTGTTGATGTGGCATTGACATGATAGGTGGATGAATTAGGTTGGTATGAAATTGAAGATGATGACATGTAAGGTTGTTGTGGAATTTGTTGAGGTTGGGATAGTGTTTGGACTTCTTGTTGTGATATGATTTGTTGTTGATGTTGGTAAATGTGTTGATGTGATGATGATGGAGGGGTTGCATAGGATAATGATTGTTGTGATATGGATTGATATAGATAAGGGTTGTGATAAGTTGATAAAGGTTGATATGACGTGGATGAATTTGGTTGATATGAAGTGGGATAAGTTGATGCAGAATTGGTTTGATGTGTAGATGGATATGATGGGATAGGTGCTAGATAGGATGGTCGTTGGACTTTGCAAGTGGCCAAGAGGTGTTGGATTTCTTCCAAGAGGTATTGTATGTGTGAGGATTGGCTTGCATGCATGTGGTGAAGCATATGAAGGAGCTTTTGGAAGTCCTCTAAGGTTAACATGATGTCACACAAGTGGTTAAATCTTAAGTCCTTTTTGGCAAGTGCTTGGTTATGATTCGATGATGATGTGGATTGTTTGGATGAAGTTGATTAGGATGAAGGTGACTAGGATGAAAGTTTATATTGATTTGTTTATGTGTTTGGTGTTTATAGCTTGATTTGGCAATGTTTAGATAAATGATTATGCATATACACACAAGAATCACTCACACAAGACAAGCAATTTTGAATTTTGAATTAGAAGAATATGATGATGAAAACAAGCACATGTGCAAGACAAATCAACATGCCCTAATGCCTAGTTTGATGGGGTATGGCCAATTAGGTTTGGTCAATGTTTAGATGAGGTTGACTAATGATTTGAAAGTGAAATCTTGTCACACAGCTGGGAGAAGGAGGTAACCCACCCTTCACCTTCACTTCCCAAAGGTAGAAAGTTCTTTAGGGCTTAGCCAAGAGTGACAAGATTCTAATTTCAAAGAGGGTGTCTTTCAATTTAGCCTCGGATGAGGTCATCCCTAGGGGTGATGAAATCCCCTAGCAAGCCTCCTAGGATAGGGTAAACAAAAGTGAATCAAGTGAGGTGTTTTTAATCTCCAAGATCGCCTTGCGGTGCGAGGAGAGGATACACACACCCACTTGATTCACACTCACAGTTGATTAATTAACCCTTAGAAAAATGAAATGTGTGAAAGACACATCAATCAATGGTTCTTTTTAGCCCAATTTCAAGGTGTGATTGAAGACACTGGTTGATTTTATGCCCAATTTCAATGTGTGATGATCAAACAATGTTCATTTTATGCCCAAACCGAAGTGTGTTTGCAATCAATGATTGAGAGATAAAGGATGAAAATGGATGCACCTGATTAAATTGCTATCCAAATTGATGTAGATGCTGCTCTGGATATTGCTCCAGCCCCGAATGAGCACCTGCAAGTCACAAGAATGAAAACGGAGCAAGTAGACTAGCCAAAGAGATTATTATTTGAAAATTGATAATCTGATAAAATCTACTGAAAAATGAATTAATATAGCAAAATGGATTGCATGAACAGAAAATTCAAGAAATTCTATGTGATTTGAAAAAAAAATTCGTTGAAAACTGATCAAATTTGCACAAGTTATGATGATTTGAAGATTTTAAGCATGTTTGACTTTGACTGATGAAAAAGGTGGAAAAAAGGTATAGTTTCCTAAAAATTTCCTCACAACTATGTAGTTGGCAAAGTGCTCTTTCCGATGAGCATTCGTTTGCTTGATTTTGCCATCGTATGCAAAAGTTGTGCTAGTTTGAAAAAAATAGCCTATTTTGGTATGTAGGAGGCACTAGAGGTCAATTTGACTGTTTGCAAAAGAAGTTAACGATTGGAAAATGCGTGGTCACATGTGCTAAGTTAACCGTTATGGTTAGCACTGGTGGCCAAATGTTAAAGTTGGCAGTTTATCTGAAGCAAAGCCCTCAGTTCACCATATGACCGAGGGTTGTCAAGAGGCAAAAATAAAATTAAAAAACAAAGGGGGTTGTTAAAAGTCTCTCCCTGCCCTGTCTTTGGTCATAGATGTGACCAAGTGCCAGTCACCCGAGGTTATGTTGACTGTTGCTTGGGAGCTCGTCCATTGTAGGCTTTTGATATGCTAGGGGTTAAGGTTAAGAGGTTGACGGTCCCCGATTGCGGTCGAACAATGGATGGTTTAGATGGAGCCCGGATGGCAGCTTAGGGTTGATTTCACAGAGGAAAGTAGTGATGCCGACTGTGAGCAGGGGCGGTGACTGTGGAATGTGAATGGGCTAAGCTAAGGCTAAGGATGGTTTAGGGGAGCATTTGATAGTGAAGAGGGTTTTTAGAGCCAGGTCAATAGTGTTGGTGGACGAAGCATTGGCCGGATAAGACTTGCAGTTCAAACTTGTGGTCGACAGTCAATGCCACGCGGGAGGGAAGGGGTTTGGAAGGGTGGTGGTAGGAGGAAGGGGTTTGGGTGGCACGAGGGTCTGTGGGGGCGGTGCATGGAGGACCTGTGGGGGCGGCGGGTAAGATTTCACCAGAGGCGCGGGAGAGGAGGAACGCGCAGGCGGGTGGCGGACAGCAGGCTGGTGGCGTGCGGGGGGGAACGGTGGTCGAGGGAGGCCGCGGGGAAGGGATGGATGGTAGGGAGATATATAAGGGTTTCAGGTGACAATGTGGTGGTGGGAGAGAAAATGGTGGCGGTGCGGCGGCGACTGAGTGGCGGACAGGGGGTTTCCAACGGGTGGCGAATGTGAAACGTATTTCCTACAAAACAAAACCTATTAACCGTACAAGAAAAATGCCCGTCCTACAAAAACCAGTCAATGAGAACAAACAAACAATGCATAGATCAGTACGACAAGGGGTACGGTTCTGTATGGTACGGACTGTACCCTAAAAAAATTTCAAATTTTTTCAAAAATTTTTGTCACCAAACATAGTCAAGTTTACTATCAGAATTCACAAAAACAATGACCTGATCACTATAATGGCATCCGTTTTTGCCCAGAATGGAACCTGCAACACTTAATCACCAAAAATTCACAAAATTTGGTAGAAAATGAAGATTTTGACACCAAAACCTGCACAAACTGATGATTAGATTCAAGACCGGGCATGCCAATGTAATCAATGAAATCAAAATGAAGGTAATGATGCAAATCAAATGCAAGACAGAATGATTATACCTTCCTTCTGACTCACGGATCCAGGAGGGAAGTAGTTTGTGCCTACGTAGCTCCTCAAATGTTTCCCAAATGATGCAAGATGTGGATTACTCAATGCATACAACACAATTTAGATGACAGACAAGTGGTTTGATGCCTGTTTGAGATGGAGATGGGGAATGGCTAGAGTGATTTTGGCAGAGGTTTGATGAGATGAGGAGATTCTGGAGTGATTTGGGCAGAGGTCTGATGAGATGAGGAGATTGTGGAGTGATTTTGGCAGAGGTCTGATTGATGCAGAAACATCCACACTATAACCTTCGCAGATAGCATGAATGTCTGCAGACCAACCTCATCATCATCATCTTCGCCATCATCATCATATTTCGGCTTTATTCTGTCAGCATCATGTTTCTGAAAACTAACAGCATCATCATATCCGACCAGCGCGAACATCCTCCTGACGTCCACTGTTCACCTCTCCGACAATTTCCGTCTTCACTACCTTCAACATCATCATGATGTTCAACAGGCGCAAACATCCTCCGGTTGCACTGTTCATCGGGCGCCAAGCACTAGCGGCCTCATCATGATATTTAACATCACCTTCGTCAGCAGGATATTCAACATCCGGTTGCTCCAAATATCCTGATGACGACCTTCAACACCTTCCCTTCGATGCTCCGATAGCCGACGACACAAGCTTCAGCATCATGATATTCAACAGGATAACGAACATCCGGTTCTTCCCATTTATCCTGATGATGACAAACCTTAACTCCTCGCACCGTTCACTCGATGCTGACATCACCCGATATCCTGATGACGTAGATCCTGATGACGATGACGTCACCCGCAGTTTCACAATATCCTGCTGCTCCGAAATGTCCTGATGACGTATATCATGATGATGATGACGTCATATCCTGCTGTTTGCCTAACTTAGTTTTTTCTTCGGCCCGCGATCAACCCGATCTTCAGCCTGATGCCGATGCGCTCCTCCTCAGCCTCCTGATGATGATCCTGATGCCGATACACTCCTCGGCTCCTCCTGCTGATGATCACCCCAACGAACTCGCTCTTCATGAAATCGACATCATCATGCCGATCTCCTTTACTTATCCGGATGATGATGTCCGAACTGTCTGCAGGATATTTGCAGAAATATCCTGATGATGCCGTCTCGGCGAACTTCTTCACTTAGCGAAATCTCTCTTCGCCGATCCTCCAGGGATGACCCGATCCAACTCAGTCAGCTTATCCACTCGACCTAGCACATGAGGATGCTAGGGTCTTCAACATCTCTTGACCACGATCCTGCACACCTGCATGCAAACAGAAAACAACCTAACATCTAACCTACTGTACATTGCCATTCCACCGATCAGATGAGTCAACCGGTGGAATGGATCAGGAAATCCATACAACCACTCAAACCAGCAATTGTTTACAGGAAGGAGATCAAACAGAAAACAAAACAGGATCTTTATTGATTCACAGATGCAATACAATATGATGTTCCTCACACAGAACACTCAACCTCCTCTGCGCAACACAATACTAGACTGCCGATCGATGATCTACAATCAACCGATCTCATGCTTATAAAGACTTTCCTACGAGTACTACTGACCCGACTCCAAGCGGCTGGGAACTCTCCAGGCGGCTGGGAGATCCCACCGAACACGCATCATGACAGCTGTTATAACTAACTAGCTAAAAATAGCAAAAGCCTGGTCAGCATGATCTTATCCTGATTAGCATGACCTTATTACATGCAAATGGTCTAACAGACCTTCTTGGAAACACAAACATGACCTAAACTACTAACTGCCTTAACATGACCAGCTGTCAGGTAGGTGCTCCTGCACCATACTCCCCAACAGACAAGAACTCATGTCCCATGAGTTTAGCATGTGGAAGTCTTCCACCTTTACACTTTGCTTTGTCAATCTGCTGACCTGCTCCAGCTTTGTCTGCTGCGGTCTCTTGGCTACTCCAAGACTTCTGCACTGGAACTTGCTTTCTGGCAAGTAAATCATCATGCCTGTTGATGTAGGCCTTCTTCTCACATACCCTGTGTTTGTCAGGTTGTCTAACCAGAACCTCTGGCTGTACTACCGCTGTAGGCTTAACCTGTAGCTTCCTGTCAATCTTCATAGGACAAGCAATAGTCCCAACTATGACAACATCCTTGTCAATCCTCTGAACTGATGGTTGGTTGCACCCCTGTTCCTGAACCTGCTGCTGACCTCTGTCAGTCACAACTGAAACTGTCTTCAGCTTGTTGTCTGTAACAACTCCTTTCCCTGCAGTGTCCTGAACTGCCTTCATGCCTGCTTCTCTAGGCATCTGCACATACTCCTTCTTTCCCATTAAAATGATTTGAGCTGCCTTCTGTACTGCAGCTTTTGCCTGCAATGGCATCAACTTAATAGTCTTCCCATCCTTCTGGATGGTGTAGGTATTAGCATACCCATCATACAGTACCCTTCTGTCAAATTGCCATGGTCTACCTAGCAGTAGGTGACAACATTCCATAGGCAATATATCACACAAAATTCTATCATGATATGGTCCAATCTGAAAATCCACATATGCCTGTTCAGAGACAAAAAGTGATTGCCTATCACTCACCCAAGATGCCTTGTAAGGGTGTGGATGTGGAATCCTTTCCAGCTTCAATTTATCCACCATTTCCTGAGATACCATGTTGTCTGTTGAACCAGTATCAATGACAACCTTACATACCTTACCTTTGCTCTTACATGTGGTCTTGAAAAGAGCTCTTCTTTGCATCAGATCCTGTGATGCCTGCAAACTAATTCTCCTTAACATCAATGATTCTCCACTCTCTGGATATCCATAATTCTCAGGACCTTTGTTTGAACTCTGTGCACCTTCTTCTTTCTCTTCTTGCACAAGTTGTATTCTCTTGTCACTTGTTCTATCATTTCTGGATGATGAACCCTTGTTTTCTGGACATTTGAAAGATGGATGACCAAACTCTCCACAGGTGTAACACTTTCCTGAAAATGTAGTAGAACCTCTACCACCTCCAAATCTTCCTCTATTACCTTTCCATCCACCTCTGAAATCAGACTGTCCCTGTCCTTTGCCAGTATCTTCTTGAACCTCATTGGTTTGCTTTTGTGCAGGGGCTGCTCCTCTTCCCCTATTGCTTCCTCTTCCTCTCATGGACTTATCATGTCCTCTATTCAACTTTTCTTCAATCCTGATTGCCATTTGATAACAATCCTCCACATTCTTAGGGTTAGCTAACACTAACTCATCCTGTATGTTAAACCTCAAACCTGCCAAGTACCTAGCCACCTTTTCTACCTCATTCTCATGATGACCAGATCTCATACTCAACAGATAAAATTCCTCAGTATATGCTTTCACATCCCTGTCTTTCTGCTTTAAAAATTGCAGCTTCTTAAACATCTGGATTTCATAATCCCTTGGCAAGAATTTACCCTTGATCCTTGCTACCATCTTATCCCATGAAGTGATCTTAGACTTCCCTTGCTTCCTTCTCTCAGATTGTACATAATCCCACCATACCAAAGCATGACCTCCTAACTTGGTCTTTGCAATCTTTACTTTCTGATCCTCAGTTACATCTTCACATTCAAAGTGATTATCCAGTGCAGCAATCCAGTCTAACAATTCATCTTCATTCAAGCTTCCAGTATACTTGGAAACATCAACCTTTACCTTAGGTTTTTCACTCTGCACTGCCTTTAACAGTTTTGCCAGTCTCTGGTCTTCAGCATCCAGATCTTCAGCTACCTCTTCATA
This sequence comes from Cunninghamia lanceolata, assembly GCA_027924645.1. NCBI lineage: Eukaryota > Viridiplantae > Streptophyta > Pinopsida > Cupressales > Cupressaceae > Cunninghamia > Cunninghamia lanceolata. The sequence goes on along the minus strand of BSBN01000377.1, from coordinate 22,840,824 downwards.
CTCTTCAACAGTATCTGCTTCTTCTTCAGACTCACTGTCTTCTACCTCCCTCTTTTTGTTCTTTTCCAGGGCTGTCAGCCTGGCTTGAAGTGCTTCAGCAAGCTCCTTCATCTTCCTCATCTCTCTAGCATGTTTCTCCTTCATTTCCTGCAATTCCCTTGCAGTACCATTACCTTTTGGAGGCATTTTGTCAACCTCTCAATCAACACACAACACACACAATTCAACTTCTACCTCTGCCCTTTCAGTGACAGAATCAACACACAACAGCCCAGACCTTTTGCTGAGCTCTGATACCACTATGATGCAGAAACATCCACACTATAACCTTCGCAGATAGCATGAATGTCTGCAGACCAACCTCATCATCATCATCTTCGCCATCATCATCATATTTCGGCTTTATTCTGTCAGCATCATGTTTCCGAAAACTAACAGCATCATCATATCCGACCAGCGCGAACATCCTCCTGACGTCCACTGTTCACCTCTCCAACAATTTCCGTCTTCACTACCTTCAACATCATCATGATGTTCAACAGGCGCAAACATCCTCCGGTTGCACTGTTCATCGGGCGCCAAGCACTAGCGGACTCATCATGATATTTAACATCACCTTCGTCAGCAAGATATTCAACATCCGGTTGCTCCAAATATCCTGATGACGACCTTCAACACCTTCCCTTCGATGCTCCGATAGCCGACGACACAAGCTTCAGCATCATGATATTCAACAGGATAACGAACATCCGGTTCTTCCCATTTATCCTGATGATGACAAACCTTAACTCCTCGCACCGTTCACTCGATGCTGACGTCACCCGATATCCTGATGACGTAGATCCTGATGACGATGACGTCACCCGCAGTTTCACAATATCCTACTGCTCCGAAATGTCCTGATGACGTATATCATGATGATGATGACGTCATATCCTGCTGTTTGCCTAACTTAGTTTTTTCTTCGGCCCGCGATCAACCCGATCTTCAGCCTGATGCCGATGCGCTCCTCCTCGGCCTCCTGATGATGATCCTGATGCCGATACACTCCTCGGCTCCTCCTGCTGATGATCACCCCAACGAACTCGCTCTTCATGAAATCGACATCATCATGCCGATCTCCTTTACTTATCCGGATGATGATGTCCGAACTGTCTGCAGGATATTTGCAGAAATATCCTGATGATGCCGTCTCGGCGAACTTCTTCACTTAGCGAAATCTCTCTTCGCCGATCCTCCAGGGATGACCCGATCCAACTCAGTCAGCTTATCCACTCGACCTAGCACATGAGGATGCTAGGGTCTTCAACATCTCTTGACCACGATCCTGCACACCTGCATGCAAACAGAAAACAACCTAACATCTAACCTACTGTACATTGCCATTCCACCGATCAGATGAGTCAACCGGTGGAATGGATCAGGAAATCCATACAACCACTCAAACCAGCAATCGTTTACAGGAAGGAGATCAAACAGAAAACAAAACAGGATCTTTATTGATTCACAGATGCAATACAATATGATGTTCCTCACACAGAACACTCAACCTCCTCTGCGCAACACAATACTAGACTGCCGATCGATGATCTACAATCAACCGATCTCATGCTTATAAAGACTTTCCTACGAGTACTACTGACTTGACTCCAAGTGGCTGGGAACTCTCCAGGCGGCTGGGAGATCCCACCGAACACGCATCATGACAGCTGTTATAACTAACTAGCTAAAAATAGCAAAAGCCTGGTCAGCATGATCTTATCCTGATCAGCATGACCTTATTACATGCAAATGGTCTAACAGACCTTCTTGGAAACACAAACATGACCTAAACTACTAACTGCCTTAACATGACCAGCTGTCAGGTAGGTGCTCCTGCACCACTGATGCATCAAGAAGTCTCTCCCAATGGCCTAGAGAGGGGTCCAATTTATATAATTTTGAAGATGAGGATGGACGGTGAGGATTCAGTTGATGGGATCAAGGGCTAGGAATAAAAGTGAATCTTTTATTCCTAGTGGATGAATTAATAATTCTCATTTTGGGAAGAGTGGAGGATAGTGGATGAATTAATAATTCATTTTTGGGAAGAGTGGAGGATAATGGGGGACAACTGAATTTTAAATTTAGTGAGTGGAGGATAGTGGGGGACAACTAAATTTTAAATTTAGTGAGTGGAGGATAGTGGGGGACAACTGAATTTTAAATTCAGTGAGTGGATGATGAGGTAAGCAAGGTTAATTAAGTATTATCTTAATTAACTTAAACCTAGGTTAATCAGATAAGCATGATTTATCTAATTAACAGGGATTAGGGAAATGGATAAATCAACTAAATAAATATTAGGAATATTCATTCAATTAATAGGATAGGGTTGTAAGATTAAATGGATTAATTAGGTGAATTAATTGATCACTAGGGATATGCAGATGGGGAGAGTGGATTAGTGTAGAGGTACGAGAAATTGGTTTGCAGAGCAATCCAATTTTTTGGTGTCTATAATATATATATATATGCTCTAACTATGAATATAAACAAAGAAATATTCTGTGAATTTAATAATTCAAATTTTTGGAATGTTGTGTATACACACACACATATATATTCTATAGATTACATTTTTTAAAGGTTTACTGTGTTTTTTTTAAAACCCAGATCGCAGTTTGTATGCAAAGAAAAAAATAAGACAGAGAAAAAATTATATATAGTTTGGTGGGGGTTCGAACCCCCACCGTTTTAGGTTTCAATGGGTGTGGGGAGGGGGTGGAGCCCCCACCGACACCCCACACTATGTGGAGTGTAAGTGGGGGCTCCACCCCCTCCCCACACCCCCGCCATCTTTGCTATCCCCCTCAGTCGTGCCTCTACGGCCACATCTCCACCGTGCCCTTTGTGGCCACATCTCCACCCCCACATTTCCACCCCCACATCCCTTCTACCTGCGACCTCTGTCGCCGCCGCCCTCCTCAACCTGCAATCTCAATTCAAAGCAAAACAAAAAAGGGGGTTAGGGTTTCCTTTTCATATTTGGTTCAAATGAAATAGGAACCAAACTCTAAATTCAATGGTATTATAAAGAAAAAGGAATACAATATAATATAATAAAATAGATTATTAATATATGTGTATATATATATATTAATTTATCTATTAATAAATTTGTAACTTGAAATATATATGTGTGTGTGTTATTTATTGATAAATTTGTAAAAAAAGAAGTTTTGTAAAAAAAAAATATAATAAATAAAATAGGGTTTATATTTTGACAATAATATATATATATATATATATATATTAATTTTAACTATAGGTAAAATGAGTTTCGGGTTTAGATAATTTTCACAATTAAATACTAAGAAAACGAAAAGAAAAATATACCTATAATTATAAATGCAAATAAGCATATATATATATTATATATGCTTATTTGCATTTATATAGATATGTGTATCTTTATAAATGCAATTAAGCCATCATATGCATTTCATATGTGGTCATTGAAAACTCGAACTATAGATTTAGTAAACGTCCAATTGAGAAAAATGAGAGACAGAGAAAGAAAAGATAACAGTGAAAACAAAGAGGAGAAAATGCGAGGCATTTCTAAAATAGGCTAAGAGAACTAAGTAAGATTTTACTCTCCATTAATCCTGATTAGAGACAAATTAATTATCAAAATTAATTCAAACGTTGAAATTAAACTAGAGCGGAAACCTAGGGGATTCAGCAAGCGAAGTTAGTAAGTCCTATTTAACTGATCTAGTTTACCAAGAAATTAGGAATAATGTAAAGGATGTAGTGATAACTCTGATCGATAGAGAACTGAACTAGTTTACCAAGAAATTAGGAATAATGTAAAGGATGCAGTGATAACTTTGATTGATAGAAAACGTGAAGAAAAGCAAGATAAACATAAATAAATATAATCAAAATTAAATTTGAGAGAAATGGAAAGGAGAATAAAAGAACAGGTTTTGTTGAAAATGCTAAAATCAGAAGGAGGAGAAATTATTATTAAATTTCAGAAAACGTGAAAGAGAACAAATGATCAGGCTTTGTTGAAAAATGTTCCATTAAAGAGATCAACGGTAGATTCATTGTAATTAGGGAGTTGTAAGAAATTTGTTAACCCTATCAGGAAACCTCATTTCAAGATTAGTGTTAGTGTAATAATTTCACTCACGCCTGTGAGGCGTTATGCTGCCAGATTTTCCTAGAATCTAGGGTTTAGCAGTTTGGTAAGTTTAACCCTTGTAGCGACGTTAACCACATCGCAATGACCCCCTTGTTGGCCTTCTTGCGTTTGGGAGTACGTACATGTGTGTAATACCCCGTTGACAATTGTATTGTTTACTCCTTAAACGTACGCCACCGAGCATGCTTACGCGTGCGAGGGGGTTTCTAAGGAAGCGTGGAAAAAAAATTATATTTCGTGTCATGACCACATGATACATGTGGACATGACATGTGTGATGCGTGTTGTGACCACATGGGAAATGTGGGCATGACATAAAAATTGTGGGCCAGTAGTATCCTACCCTGAGGATAGCATGAGTAGCAGCCAAGGATGACCCATGTGCTATTCCAAACTTGTCATGTAACTCTGATAGGGCCTTGTCTACTTCTAGCCTTTCTAGGCATCTTAGGTATATCCCTTCATAATTTTTCTTGAAAAGGACTCCCCCTTTCATCATATACTTCTGTGACCTTATTTTTAGGGCTCTCCTTTGTGAGGCTTGCAGTCTTGGAGGACATCTTCCAGTAATCAGGATGTGCCTGATGTCTGAGTACCATTCCCCATTGTCCTTGGCATTAATAACATAATGATGACTCATGATATTGGGGTCAATCTCTGATATCATCTAGCTTAATGCCTGTCCTCTTACTAGCTTCATGGGTGTAATTTCCATGTCATATTCTTGTAGGAAAGTGATCCATTTAGTCCTTTTCTCTCCTGGTTTGCTCTACATTAATAACATCTTGACTGTTGCATCAGTTACTACATCAATCACTTTACTTCTCAGGATATAATGCCTAAAATTCTTTACTACTTGAACTAGGGCAAGTGCATGCCTTTCAACATCCATGTATCTCAATTCTGCATCTTTGAAAGGGCAGCTCATGAAGGCTATGGGCTTTTTTTCTTTTTCTTCATTTCTTTGTGTTTGGATTGATTAGAACTAGAGCATCAGATATAGCTTTTTTAATATCTTCAAAAATTGCTCTAGCTTCTAGTGTCCACTCAATTTTAGCATCCTTCTTGAGCATGGCATTTAAAGGTCTAACGATTTCTGCAAAGCTAATGATAAACTTCCTAACAAAATTAATCTTACCAAAGTAAGATTTGAGCTCCTTTTTGCTTCCAGGAAGCTGTATTTTCATGATGGATTCCACCTTGTCAGGATCAATGATAATCCCATTTTTAGTTATCAGGTGGCCCAGTAATTTTCTTGTGGTTACCCTAAATATGCATTTCTTGGGGTTCAGGGATATCCCATATTGTTCACATTTTTTAAGCACATTTTTTAGATCTTCTACATGGTTTCGTCTATCTTTAGAGAACATTGTTAAGTCATCCATGTATATGACTATGCATTTTCCAATTAAGCCTCTGAAGGCTATGTCCATTGCTCGTTGGAATGTTGCTCCAGCGTTGATTAACCCAAACGACATGCGCCTATAAGCAAATATCCCCCACTTGGTGGTGAATGCAGTTTTCAATCTATCAATTTTATCCACCATCACCTAGTTATAGCCTGAGAAACCATCCAGAAATGGCATCATTTTGGCACCATTCACAATTTAGAGGACCTCATCTAGGGAAGGTAAAGGATAATTATCCTTCTTGGATGCTCTGTTTAAATTCCTGAAGTCCACGCATAATCTGATTTCTCAATTTTTCTTCCTCACTAGGACCAGGTTTGCTACCCAAGTGGAGTGCCTCATAGGAAATATGATCCTAGCATTTAATAGTTTCTTAACCCCCTCAAAAACAATGGGTTCTAGAAAAGCATTGACAGGCCTTTGCTTTTGTCTGAAAGGCTTGGCATCTGGCTTGAGGGATATGGTGTGAGTGATGACTGATGTGTCATACGTTTTTAACTCATCATAAGTCTAGGCAATGACATGGATGTAATCCTTGAGAGCTTGGGTTATTTCTTCCAACTCTTCTTCTGTATAGACCTTCCCAATCAAGACATTTTTATTTTCATCATTCTGTCCAATATTAACCTGTGAATATTGTCCTCCATCAGCTTTTGGAATATCCTTCTGTTTCAGCATGTTGTCCAGATCAAATGCTCTTTCTAGTTCTATCATTCCCTTAGGAATCTTATTGCTGGGCAACTCTAAGATTTCTTCTTCTTCCCAAATATGATCTTCTACATTGTTCTCATCTATGATCTATGCATCAAATATATCTTTGTTGGAGATGAAGTCCAGAATATGCTAATCATTGTCAAATACTTGGAGGTTGGTTACATTGTCAGGCACTGAAGGTACTGATACCAATTCTACTGAAAATATTTTCAATCCAAAAATAGACAGTGGCTCCAAAGTGCTGGCAACTTGGGCTAAAGCATCTGCCCTATGATTCTATTATATGGCTATGTGGGTGATATTGAATACATCAAAGTCTTCAATTAGGTCCCACATCCTATGTCTGTAATTAGACAATTTTTTATAATTGCAAGAGTAAATTCCTCTTACCTATCTCATGACTAATTCTGAGTCTCCATAGACATGCAGAATTTTCACTTTCTTCTTAAGGGCAAACAATACCCCATGAATTAGAGATTCATACTCTGTTACATTGTTAGTGTAGGGGAACTGCAGTATGTATGCTGCTAAGTAGGATTTTCTAGATGGATCAACAAGATCTATCCCTACTCCAGCTCCTTGTTTTGACTTGAATCCATCAAATCTAAGGATCCATGGCTTATCTTCAGCCAAAGGCTTACCTAAGCCTTCCTTTTTCTTTGCAGCTCTGGCAGCTACACCATCTGATATCTATTTTACCTTTGGTATCTTAGCTTTCTCAGACTTCACCTTTTCTATCTTATGTGAAGCTGAGGGTTCTTTTTATCACCAGAAGGTAAATCCTCTGGACTAGGCAATGTCTATCTTTTTAAAAGATGCAGACACAATGAGCAAGTAGTCTCTGAATGAGGTGCTTCATGTAACCTGCACCAGCCTTCAATCAAGGCATCCTATGGAAATTTCTGCTGCTGTGTCATCTTCTAAATCTCTTTTGCTAAAAACTCTTCAAATTTAGACAGATTGTTGCCTCCATCTTCATCAAATGACTCACCATCTAATTCTACAAAATAACCACTCCCTGGGGTGATATTCTTGTTGCTTATAACATTATTCTAGTCACATGCTAGCATCTCCTCTATCATCTGAATATGGCATCCATCACGGCATGTGGATTCTCCTCTTCCTACAGAAAATAAACAACAATCAACGTCACTATCATTATCACTATCTGAGCAACTTACCTCTGAGGATGATGAAGATGTTGATGCATCACTGCATGCTTGTTCCAGCTCCAGCATGTCTATGCAGACATCATAGGCTTTTTTAGAATGTGCCTCATTACGCAACCTGCACCATCCATCAATTAGAATATCATGAACAGGTATTTCTAACAACTAACATCATTTTACCTCTCTAGACAAGTGCATCTCAAAATTCTTGTAATGGTCAACCTCATTTCCATTCTCAGGGTTACCATTAGATTCTACAATTATTTTGTCATCCTAAGGATCATCATGGTGATGATGAACATCATACATTAGAATTTCTTCTATCTTGACAGTCCGTGGCCTGATGGAGTAAACTCCGGGTTCTACATCCACATACATGATCTCATTGGTTTTATTATATTCAGTGATCATGGACTTCATATGAGGCTTAGCATCAATTCTTATTTGATTTGGTATCCCTTTCTAGGGCAACCACATATGACTGAAATCAATTGACATGTATCCGTTAAGGATTTTTGACCAGTCTCTATTGAGTAACATCCCATAGGTATCAGGTATATCAACTACCTAAATGTCAATATAATATTAGATTCTGGGATCTGATGCTAGCTGCATGTGAATGTGTGTTAGTTCTCCTACCACACTCACCTCTATTTTGTCTAATTATGTCACCTTCTTTAACAATTTAGTAGGATGCAGCCCTAAAGCATTGCATATGGACAGGGGCATTACATTGGTAGATGCTCCTGAATCTACTAAACGGTTGTGCAAATTTTTACTAAACATCCTTATTGTAAGGAGGAAAGGAGGTGACTCACTCTTGTCTTTGTACAAGGTCATGTGGGAGGTCTCTGCAACTTGAACAGTAGCTGGGACTTTGTGTTTGACATTAGGATCCCTAGCAGCACGATCCTTGCTACCAAACTGACCTGAGGTATGACTATCCTCTTTAGGAGCAGGATCATCTAGTGATTTCATAAATGCTTTCTTGATGGCAGGAGTTTTGAGCAACTCTGATAGTGACAGATTGATTTTAACCATTTTCATTTCATCTACTAGATAAGTGACCAACTTATTAGATTCATGAGGTAGATTAGTAGCTTTTGGTACATTATTCCGTGGTGCTAAATATTGAGCATTAACCTTGGGAAATCCAGGGTTATTACTTGCCTTGGGATCAAGAGGTGTGTTGAAATTGTTTGGAGGTGAGGATGAGGGCAAAGGACCATCAGGTCTATTTGAATTATTCCTCAGGGTATAATTATGTTTGGTATGATATTGTTGTTGATAGGCATGTACCTCCTCATGTTCATTTGAGGGCTCATTTTCATTCTCAAAGGGAAAAACATAGTTAGACTCAAAGGCCATGGCTAATTCCTCACATGCCAGAGTGTAATCTTGGTGAGTAGGCATCATCTACTGATGAGGATGATGAGTGTAACTTTCTAGCACTAAAGTAGAATCATATCCACAAGGGACAATTTCATTTCCTTCTACATGAGGTGGATTTCCTGAAGTATTGGACACTTCAGTCTGAAAAATACTAGCATCAATCTAGAACTGAGGACAGTTAAGCTCTGCATGAGCACTGGTGTTGTGTATCCTACACCAATTAGTAAGGGTTGCTTCTGCAAGGTTAACTCTAGTGGTCTGTTTTGGTTCACTAGGAGGTAAATTGTCTAGGGGTGATGGCAAAGAACCATTATTTAGCCTAGTGTTCCACACTCTAGGCTATCTAGGAGGATTATTATTACCATTATTGTTGTAGTTATTGTTGTACCCCCTATCATGATAATTAGGTCTATCATTAGCATAGCCTCTATTCTGATTAGGCTAGGAATAGAAGTTTTGACTCCTCAAGTGAGTGATCTTAGTAGTAAGTTTTCTTAATTGAGATGATATTTCTTTAATCTCTTCTTTCTCTTCCTGAACCTTAGCCACTACGTTCTCTGTTAGGGGCTTGAAAAAGGAAGATCCATGGTTGTTATTGGACTGATCTACAACCTGAGGTGCCTGAGTTTGTCCTGGATATTGTATCATCTAGCCATTTCCATTTAGAGGTGGCATGATACTCAGTGGAGGTATCTGCAAAGGACTTGGCATGATAGCTGGAGGAATCATGGCTCCATTAGGCTGTTGCTGGACAAGATATGTTGGATAACTAGGAAGTGTGGGAAAGGCAATGTTTGGTGTTGGAGTAGGAACTAGTTGCTGGCTGACTTTGATTGCTTCTTGGAAAGCTTGTGTCAAAGTTGTGACATTAGGATGTGCTCTCCTGATAAACATGGAAGTTAAAGGATCCAAGGCTGAATAATATATGCTCCTAGTAGCTTCATCTACTACAACATAAGGTGCAACTAAGTTAGATATCATCTTCTAGAACCTAGCATTGAAGTTAGCAATAGGTTCTCCTTCAAATCGTTTGATTGTGGCAAACAAATGATAGTTCATTAATGGATCTATTGGTATTTTGAACTTGTCCATAAAAGCCTTCTCCAAGATAGCCCATGAACTGACTAAACCTTGACCAAGACTAATATACAAATTATAAGCCTCTTCCCCTAAGGAAAATGGAAATAACCTGCATACACCGTCCTGATGCTCAATTCTAGCCCTACAACAGGCCTCCTTGAAAGTTCTGATATGATCATCAACATCTTGATATAGATGATACTTGGGACAAATTTTATCAGGATTCTTTGGCAAATGATGATATGCATTAAAAGTCAAAGGCGATTCTACTACAAAGAAAGACATTGCAACCGGTGGAGGTTGAGCCTGAGGTATGACAGGTTGAGTTTGAACCTGAGGTGTGACAAGTGATCCTATAGGTGTTTGTAAGCCAATAGGAGTTATAGGAGGATGTTCAGGTGAAGCTCCTAATGAACTAGAACCGAGAATGTGATGAATGTCTATAGTTCTAGGTCTAAATCCTCTAACAGGTAATTCTTCAAAGATTCCACTGGATCGAGACCTGGTATTTGGCCTGAAAGCTAGGATTTCTTAAAATTTAGGAAAATTGGCTAGTTGACTGTAAAGATTGGTTGAGACTTTCTAGCAAAAGCTGTATTTATGGTCAGAAATGGTTACTGACTGGATATTTATAGAATATTTGCATGAACAATACAAATATGGGGTGATATTGAGACTCAGTGACACTTGCAACTGGATATCAGGTTTCTAAAGAAAATTACCTCAGAGCTTTGACAAATTTACCTGAAATAGAGTTTTGCAACTTCGCAATGATCGGCCACAAAGCTTGCAATATTTATTATCAATTTTGAAAACTTCGCAAAGGATTAGCATGCACAAGCTTAAAACAACAAATCTCTGAATCTAACTAGAAATACAGAGGATCATGAGTGTTACCTTACTGTAAAATTAGACAAAACCTACTGATGATGATTATGCCCTCCTTCTAGCACCAAATTATGTTGATCATGATGTTGGTCATAAACAAACATAGAATAAAAGTTACACAACAACCTTTACTCATCTTGAAAGATACGATGAATTCAAATAATTCATGATCCCAATCTCCGTGGATTAGTTCATAATCTACTGACGTTACTCAGTGGTTGATGTGTGTTGATGTTTTCCATTCAGGGGCCTTACATTGATTGATTAGATTTTGTTTCCTATAAAGATGCTACACAGAAAGGTCATTCTACACAGTATATTGCTTCAAATAATGTGTCTGCACTTGGATCTTTGCATGATATTTGTCGATTGAACATGTTTTAACTTCAAATATGCTATGAATTTTTAGTTATCTATGAGATATCAGCATTTTTCATGTTACTTGCTTCTGATTATCTGTTATTTGTAATTATGATGGTGAATTTATGAAATTAAAAGAAATTGAAAAGAATATTTCAAATTATGATGAATCTTCAACTATTGAGTCACATACACACTTGATACAGTCATGAGGAGAAGAAATCAAACCATATTTTCACCAGGATGTTCCATAGCTAGATATAGATGATGCAAACTTCAAAGGATAATGAATGAAGACAATACATGTAGACTGATGAACACTCCAAGGGACACAGGAAATCAAACCATGTATCAAGAATTCAAACACAGACTACTCAAGATTTACAATGATTTCCAATCAAAATGGTCTTCTCTTTCATTAAGTATGCAAAAAACATGTATGTTTACAATAACTTTGAAATAGGCCCTAATATTTCAGCAATCAAATTTCAATTAAGCTTCTGAATGTTCAAAATAAAGCATCCCTGCACCTTTTATAGAATAAGGTGAGGGAGCAGTTACAAATGACCTACAGTCAAGATTTATCAATTTAAGATCAACGGTGGATATTCCTTTTGACTTGGTCAACTATTTATCGTGGCACAGGTTGCCAACTGGCAACCATCTAGGTAACTTATTTTCTTCTAAGTACCTAATACATAGGTTTCCCTTGTGGCGCATCTTCATTTACTCCTCAGGTTCTCCTTCTTCATCATCATGATCATAACTTTCTATGTCGCCATCACCCTGATGAATATCGCCTTGTATATGGACTTGCATTATCGTCTAGATATTTTCATATGCTTCTACCATCTTATCAATTTCCCCGCCATCCTAAGTTTTGGCTTTACTGATGGTGTGCTTGTGAGCTTGAAATGTATCTCTGAGGGTCTCTAATTTACCCTTCCTGTTGCTCAATGTTTCATTATAGTTCTCCACCCTGACTTTGATCCTCATAATCTTGTTCATTGCTTCTTCTGTCAGGTGGTTGAGAGGATTATCAGCCATCGGCTGAAAGTTATCATGCAGAGCTTTTATGGCAAAGTCTATGTCTTGGTTTTCAATTTTCCCCTCTACTTTTCCCTCTAGGGCTATAAGGACTTTTGCTTCATAGGACATCATGCTGTGCAGTTTCACATTGATATCTCTTAACTTACTACTGCACTTCTTCAGTACATCACATTCAAACCTGATGTCCCTATACCAAATATCCACTAGCATGGCAGTGTTATTATTTAGCACTTGATAATTTATCAGGACCTAAGGATTAATCCTCTTTATTTCACTTAGAGTACCTAAGGCTTTCTCTAACTGGAATGACCTTCTTCCGAACTCATTCTGTACTTTATCAACCTTCTTCCTTGAGATACTCAAATAATTCCACCTCTGCGAAGAGGCTCTCACTACTTCCTCAGCTCCCGTGACTGCCGATAGCATCCATTTTCTCATGATCACTAACTCATTCTTCATAAGGTCTAATTTATTAACCTCCTCTTGAAAGATTGCAGTTAATGGGACTTCCTGATCTGATGATGTATTGTCAGGGTTAATCAACCCTTTTATGCATGAGTGTAGCTGGGTAATGTGCTCCTTATGTTGCTTATTCTTCTCCTTTTCTTTCTTCACCCTTTGGGTTAAAGAATCAATTATATCCTTCCCTTCCTGACCTTCTTGGTCTTCATTGGCAAACCCCAAGTCAACTGTGGTGATCTGGAATTCTTCTAGGGTGATTTTGCCTTTTTCTTTCTCAACAATGGGAAGTGTACCTGGGCAGTCCTTTTGCTTGTAGTAGGATCTCTTCTAATTACAGATGTTAATCTAGCTTTCCTCTTAGGCTTCATGATGGTTTCTGAAAACAATGTTGAAACATCAAATTCTTGAATCTCAAAACCTAATTCCGTACCTATTTCTTTCTCAAGCCATTGAGGTACTTAATCTCTGGATCCTTGGTGTCTGTCATCATCATCAAGTCCACCTTGATCTCTAGCATTTGTCTCGATTCTCAATGGAGAGGGTGATTTACTTATTTCTTCGACATGATATTCATCATGAGGGGGATCATGTTGTATTTCTTCTTCTTGAAGAACTTCCTCTTATGGGGGAGGATCATGATGTGTATCTACATGCTGGTCCTTGACCTGATCTTGTACTCCCTCCTTTTGTGTTTCATCCACTTTGGGAATTTCCTCATCCTGAGGTATATTTGTATCCATGGATATCATTGTGTTTGTACTAAGTGCATTAACCTGATCCTGGATCATATTCTGCTCCGCACCTGATATATCTACCTCCTAGGTCTTAAGGTCATCATGACCTGATGCTTCTTTATCACCTGAGGTTTCTTGAGTCCAAGGGGCATCATCACCTGATGTGTCTTTATCATTCCCACCCTTTTGTTGGAATTCTACTATTTTCGGCTCATCTAGTAGCTCCTATTGTTGCTGACCCGTATATGGAGTATGTCTTTCCACTTCTGTCTGTTTGAATACCTAAATATTTTCTTCTCTATCAGGGGCACCTACTTGATGTTTAGGATTTACATACTCCCTATATGTTACATCTATCACTGTAGGGCTAGCTACCTAATCAACTAACTTATCAAGCCTGATTTGTTGGGCTGCTCTCTCTGGGCTACTTTCTTTCTCTTGCTCTGTTTACTTCAACTCTTCTAATACCACCATCTATGTTGATGGGGTTCCATGTGGGGTCACACGAGTGTTAGAATCAAGGGTCTCCATCTTCTGAGAAGCTACATTTCATACCACCTCATCATCTGATAAGTCCACAGTTTCCTCTAGTGAGAAAGGACCACCCTGGCCTGCTCTAGTGGCTTCTTTAACTTGCTCTTTAGCCTTCTCAGTCTTAAACTGAATGATGGTAGGAAGCAGCACATCATGTTGCAATTCTTTCCTGAACACTTCACTACCAGCTCCCCTTAATACTATGGGGTCATGTCTTATCTCACCCCTCATAGATGTTCTCTATTTTTTAGGTGTTGACGCCACCAGGGGTACCTTCCTCTTTCTTGTGACCATCATGGGGTCATCTCCTGCAATCTCTTTATTCATTAGCTCCTCTTCAAGAGTGATATCATCTTCCACATTTTGCTGTGAGGTTTGGCCCTTATCTAGTACTCTAGCAATCTCCACAGTTGGCCTTAGGATTCTTTTTTCTCTTGGTTCATCTACCAAAGGTTGTGTAGATGAGGTTGATGCCTATCCTAATGCAGATGTATCTTTAGCTGGTATATCAATTCTTTCAATTATCACCCCCTTTGGTTCACTATCAGTCTTCCTTCCTCTGGGGGGTCTTTTTCTTTGTTTCTGAGGTGGTAGCCTTGTTAGACTTAGGGCATACAACTGAGAGGGGGGGTGAATCAGTTGTGCGAAATTTTCTCTTTTTAAACACTTGAATCTTCTTTAGTGATTAGCATAATATTAATCATGAACCATAATGCATTCAAATCAAAAGCAAAAACATATCAACACACATGACACCAAGATTTTGACGTGGAAAACCCAGTTAAGGGAAAAACCATAGGGTGATTAACCCAAGAATGTATTCTCTATTAGAAGAATAGAAAGAACAAAATGGCACATGCCAATTAGGGCTCACTACCTGAGCACACTGCTCACAAGAGGCTCACTGCCTACAAGAGACACACTGTCTACAAAGGAATAAGTATCACCCTTATGAATTGGAGAATATCATCTTTAGCATGCTTGAATCAGTTCCATTTAAGCCCAATACTTCTGCTCTACCTTTCGCACTTCTCTTCGCTACCACACACTCATCACCGCAAGACACACTTCAAAATGAATTCACAATCCCTTATTTATACAAGGCATCAACTTAGGAATAATCATCTAAGTCAGCAAACACCTACAAGAACATCCGCAAGACGTGTAATACATCTGGTCGGCCAGTCTCAAGAAGAACACCAATATCTATGGTTATTCTTCAAATGCAAACTCTAACTTAAATGCGGACCACCAAAATTAACTAGACATGATCCAATGATCATCATAACCTTCCCTGAATCACCAAAAACATCTGCACTTCATCATTCTACTAGAATTCTTCTCTCCTTCATCTGGAGCTACAAGAACACAGTCTATCATCACTGTCACAAATGAATAGGCACTTCCAGACCTTCAACCCACGAACTAATCTAGTTGATACTTCATAGGGACATCCTCAACACTCCCTCAGATCTGCAGAATGGGATAATGAAATACCGGATCTCACCGGACCTATCTGTGGCCCTCTGTCACCTCTGAACACCTGTCAGAACTGGTTCTACTTGAGCGACCATAACTTCTTCAGATCTTCATGTGGACCTCTAAAATCTTGACTAGAGCATCTCAAGACTTATATCTACAAACCCTTTAAAGTGTATCCTCTAATCCTCAACCTATTGAGGACTTTTACCTTCTTCTCGTCACTGTTCTTCACTGTTCCTGATTGAGACTTATTTTCTCAATATCCTCAACACATAGCTCATCTAATCCTTCTCATTAATGCAACATGAGTATGTTGACATCAATGACAACACTGGTTAGGCCCATACTTGCAACAATCTCCCCCTTTGTCATTGATGGCAACATATGATGTGAAAAACCATCAAGACAAGAACTTCTCCTTGCTGTTACAACTCCCCCTAACAGCAACAACTATTCACATGTTTTCTCTTCCTTTATTGCTCCCCCTTTGATCAGCAACCACTTGTTTTTCACATGTCTTCTCTCCTCCTTTGACATCAATGGCAAAGGGCTCATACTTGTAACTTCACTACTTCATAACATACCAACTACTCCCCCTGAGTAGCATCTCCCTTATCATCAATCCGGATCACAAGATATGACTGTGATATCCACTGGATTGATGCACATCAATGCATCCTAGTTCATCATTGGAGGGGCAATAACCCCTAACTTCTCCCTAAGATACTCAAAAGAGTCCTTGGGAAGAGGTTTAGTAAAAATATCTGCAAGTTGATCCTTGGAGGGCACATACTCCAATCTGACTTCACCCTTGTTCACTTGCTCTCTCAGAAAGTGAAACTTGATAGATATATGCTTAGTCTTAGAATGCAACACCAGATTCTTAGAAACATTTATTGCACTTGAATTATCACAAAAAATTGTGATAGGCTCCTCATATTCTACTTGAATATCTCTTAGCATCTGCTTCATCCACAAAACTTGAGTGCAACTTCCTGCTGCTGCAATGTATTCTGCTTCAGTTGTAGACAGGGATATTGCCTCTTGTTTCTTGCTTAGCCAAGAAACCAACCTTTTTCCCAAAAAGAATGCTCCTCCACTTGTACTCTTCCTATCATCCACATCTCCTGCCCAATCTGCATCTGTATATGCATGAAGAGAAAAATTATGATCTCTAGGATACCATAGACCATACTCAACTGTTCCTTTTAAGTACCTAAAAATTATTTTGATTGCCATGACATGAGATTCTCTGGGATCAGCCTAGAATCTCACCACAAGACCAATAGTCTACATTATATCTGGTCTAGTTTGAGTGAGATACAATAATCCTCCAACCATTGATCTGTACTTTGTCTGATTTGTCTTAGGAGAGTCGTCATCTTTGCTCAACTTACATCTGGTTGCCATGGGAGTGTTCATTGGCTTTGAATCTTCCATTCAAAATTTCCTCAACAATTCTTTCACATATTTGGTCTAAGAGATAAAGATTCCTTTCTTTGTCTGAGTAATTTGTAGACCTAAGAAGAAATTCATTTCACTGAGCATTGACATTTCAAACTCACTTTTCATTTGATTTGCAAAGGTTTTACACATACTATCTCTTCCTCTAAAGATGATAGCATCAACAAATACTTCAACAATCAAGATGTTTTCATGATCAATTTTGAAATATAGGTTACTATCAGTAGTACCTTTGTTGAAACCAATCTTCAAAAGATGTTTGTCCAGTCTTTCATACCATGCTCTTGGGGCTTGCTTTAGACCATACAGTGCCTTCTTTAATTTGTAGACCATATCACCATGCTCAGATAACTGAAATCCATCCGGTTGTTCAATGTACACTTCTTCTAAGTCAACATTCAAGAAAGCAGATTTGACATCCATCTGATACACCTTGAAATCCTTGAAGGTAGAAAATGCAAGAAATAATCTGACTGCTTCAATTCTTACCACCAGAGCAAAGGTTTCTTCAAAATCAATTCCTTCTATTTGAGAGTAGCCTTTGCAGACCAATCTGGCTTTATTTCTGATTACTTCACCAACTTCATTTAGTTTGTTCCAGAAGACCCATTTGGTTCCAATCACATTCTTGTTTCTAGGTCTGGGAACAAGATCCCAAGTGTGATTTTTCTCAATTTGCATCAACTCTTCCTCCATTGCTTTGGTCCAATTTTCATCATTGCAGGCTTCATTTATTTTCTTAGGTTCAATCTTTGAAATCAGACAATATTCATCTAAATTTTGAGAAATTTTCCTTCTACTTTGCACACCTTTGCTTTTGTCACCTATGATCTAATCTTCAAAGTGGTTCAGTCTTACATACCTTGGAACTTTGGGAGTTTCTTGCACTTCTGCTTCTTGATCAAGCTCATTCAGACCTATCTCTTCTTCCTGATTTACCGGATCAGTCTGAATCTAACTTTTAGGAGAGGATTGAGCTCCTTAAACCAGAACACCATTCTGATGATCTTCATCATACTCATAAAACCTTGAGGGTTTCTCTATTCCCTCATTGACCTTCACATTTGTACTTTCTATCATCTTTCTTAGTCTCTTGTTATAACACCGGTATGCTTTGCTTTGAGTAGAGTAACCCAAGAATATTCCTTCATCACTTCTAGCATCAAACTTGCCTAAATCTTCATCTCTTTTGATGTAACACTTGCTACCAAAAACTCTGAAATATCTTACAGTGGGAGTAATGCCAAACTAGAGTTCATAAGGGGTCTTACCGATATTGCTTCTGATTTGAACTCGATTAAGAGTATAGACTGCAGTGCTGACAACTTCTCTCCAATAGATCTGAGGAACATTTGCTTCCATCATCATAGTCCTAGATGCTTCTTGGATGGTCTGGTTCTTTCTCTCCACTACTCCATTCTGCTGTGGAGTCCTCGGAGCAGACAACTGTCTCTTAATTCCATGTTTCTCACAGAATTCTATGAACTCACCGGATGTGAATCCTCCACCTCTATCAGACCTTAGACATTTCAACTTTATTCCTATTTCATTCTCTACCATAGCCTTGAATATTTTGAATTTCTCAAGAGCTTTTGATTTCTCCTTTAGAAAGGTTACCCACATCATCCGGGAATAGTCATCTATTAGCAACATGAAGTATCTATCACCTTGAATACTTTTGGTTCTTTCCAGACCACAAAGATCAGTGTGAACTAAGTCCAATAGTCTGGTAGAAGACAGTTCCTTGCTTTTGAATGTGACTCTACTCATCTTACCCAACTGACATTCCTTGCATAAGCTGTTAGTAGGTTTCACCAATTTTGGAAGATCTCTTACAGCCTGAGTATTGCTTATCTTGATGATATTATCAAAATTCACATGACACATCCTTCTATGCCATAACCAACTCTGATCAACTTGAACAAATAAGAAGCTTTTACTAGTACCAACCAAGTGCAAGATATTACCTTTAGTTTGAGTATCGTATGCAATCTATGTTCTGGATCTTTCAAAGATTTTGCATTTTCCATCCTTGAATCGGAGATCATAGCCTTTGTCCACCAACTGTCCAACACTGAGAAGATTGTTCTTCAAACCTTCAACATACAGTACATTACTAGTTTTATTTCTTCCATTAAAAGAAATAGTTCCTCTTCCTCTGATTCTACTAGCAGAATTATCACCAAACTTCACCACTCCTCCTTCATACCTTTCCAAATCTATGAACTTATTCTTGTCACCTATCATGTGGTGAGAGCAACCACTGTCAATGACCCAATCATTCTTTTCTTCCACTTGGGAAACCAGAGCTCTTTCTACAACTTTATGATTGATAGATATAGAGGATATTGGTTCTTCTTCCTTGATGGCAATAAACACCCATTCACTTCTGAATTTGTTTCCTGTCTCTGATTCATCATCTGTTACTCCTTCATTATCATCTTCTTCATGAACATAGTAACAAATCTGTTGGAACCTTGATCTGTTAGGATTTGTCTTTGAAAATCTTTCCAGACATTTTGAGGCAAAATGACCAATCTTATTGTAGTTAAAACACTTAAAAGGCAATTTTCCTTAATACTAACTAGATCCTCTTGGCAGTCTCTTTACAATGAGGGCTTCAAGTTGAGCAGTTTCTACTTCTTCTTCTTTCAGTTCTTTTCTTGCTATTCCATACCATGACAAATTCCTTGATGAGTTCTCTCCCGGATCAAATTCTTGTTTACCTTTCACAGAGGCACTGAATTTGAATGCAGATTCAGTTTTAGGGGGATCATCTCCAAATTCGGTCATTTCAAAAGCAGCCAGTTTGCCAGCCAATTGGTCTCTTGTGACAATTGTATGGCCTCTGAATTCATCAATGGCAGCAACCTTGATTTTGTAAGAGGCAGGAAGGGATATGAGAATCTTACCAACAATCTCATTTTCATCCAAGACTCCACCAAAATTTCTAACTCCACAAACTAGGTCATTCACTCTTGGCATAAAAGTGGTAATATTTTCATCATCTCTCATCTTCAATTTTTCAAATTTCCCTTTTAGACTCTGTAACCTTGCACATTTAACATACTCATCTCCTTCATGCAGAAGTTCTAGTTTAATCTAGATCTCATAGGCAGTTGGTAGGTCAATAACATTTGACAGCTCTAAGTCAGTTAATGCGCTTAGAAGAGCCTCTTTGGTCCGCAGATTATTTTTAGCATCTGTGATTTCATTTAGGGTTGTCGGACCACCCTGTGGAGGTGCATATGCTTTTGTGACCATGGACTAGTACGCCTTTCCCATACACTACAAGTGACATTTCATGCGACCTTTCCAAAGAGAAAAATTAGTTCCATCGAACTTCGGACTATCCTTCTTGTATGACGACATCCTGGATCTCCTCAAGCGGTTAAGCTCCTTTTAGAGGAACTTAGCTTTGATACCAATTGTTAGACTTAGGGCATACAACTGAGAGGGGGGTGAATCAGTTGTGCGAAACTTTCTCTTTTTAAACACTTAAATCTTCTTTAGTGATTAGCATAATATTAATCATGAACCATAATGCATTCAAATCAAAAGTAGAAACATATCAACACACATGACACCAAGATTTTGATGTGGAAAACCTGGTTAAGGGAAAAACCATGGGGTGATTAACCCAAGAATGTATTCTCTGTTAGATGAATAGAAAGAACAAAATGACACTAGCCAATTAGGGCTCACTACTCGAGCACACTGCTCACAAGAGGCTCACTACCTACAAGAGACACACTGTCTACAAAGGAATAAGTATCACCTTTATGAACTGGAGAATAGCATCTTCAGCATGCTTGAATCAGTTCCATTTAAGCCTAATACTTCTGCTCTACCTTTTACACTTCTCTTCGCTACCACACACTCATCACCGTAAGACACACTTTAAAATGAATTCACAATCCCTTATTTATACAAGGCATCAACTTAGGAATAATCATCTAAGTCAGAAAACACCTACAAGAACATCTGCAAGACATGTAATACATCCGGTCAGCCAGTCTCAAGAAGAACACCAATATCCATGGTTATTCTTCAAATGCAAACTCTAACTTAAATACAGACCATCAACATTAACTGGACATGATCCAATGATCATCATAACCTTCCCTGAATCACCAAAAACATCTGCACTTCATCATCCTACTGGAATTCTTCTCTCCTTCATTCAGAGCTACAAGAACATAGTATGTTATCACTGTCACAAATGAATAGGCACTTCTAGACCTTCAACCCATGAACTAATCTAGTTGATACTTCACAGGGACATCCTCAACACTCCCTCAAATTTGCAGAATGGGATAATGAAATACCAGATCTCACCGGACCTATCTGTGGCCCTCTATCACCTTTGAACACCTGTAGGAACCGGTTCTACTTGAGTGACCATAACTACTTCAGATCTTCATGCAGACCTCTGAAATCTTGACTGGAGCATCTCAAGACTTATATCTACAAACCCTTTAAACTGCATCCTCTGATCCTCAACCTATTGAGGACTTTTACCTTCTTGTCATCATTGTTCTTCACTATTCCTGATTGAGACTTATTTTCTCAATATCCTCAGCACACAGCTCATCTAATCCTTCTCATTAATGCAACATGAGTATGTTGACATCAATGACAACACCTGTTAGGCCCATACTTACAACAAGCCTTTCTCCATTAGATTTTCTCTTCTCAACAAGTAAGTCATCAAATTCTTCATGTGGAATCTCCTGCCTTTTCCTCTTATTATCTACTATGACGGCCACACCCTTCTTCTTCAGTGTATTGATTTGTTCATTTATCCATGGTTGGGTCAACTACAGCACCCCACCTGTAAACTGATCTAATGAAATGTCTACAGGTTGCGTTAGGTCAGGAGCTGAAATGGTGTCATTATACACCTTTTTATCTTCATACTCATTGGACATGGTCTTGCCATCATCTTTCTTTAATTGTGCAGGGACTGGAATGCAATCAAATGTCTTAATCTGATTGAGGGTGAGCCTTTGATATTTTCTTCTTTTGACCTCGGCCTCATCCTCACAGTCAGTCGAAAAATCTTCTAAGTGCTTCTTATGTATAGGTTGGCCTATAATCTTTTGCATTCTTCCATAGGGATCATATGATCTAGCCAATGGAAATGGCTGTAAGTTCATTGGGTTTAGACCACCTATGGCCTTCTTTGTGCCTTCTGAATCAGGCCATATATACCACCCTATAGTTACTAGAAACAATACTGGAGGTATTTTCTTGTTTGCTTTGTATGCATCCAGTATAGTAAATATCTATCTTAAAAACTTCATTAGGACTACCCCATCAGTAGGGTACCTAGGTAGCATTAATGGCTGTCCTTCAAAACCTTTTATCCTTATGTAAGAAAATATGGCAAACTGGATGAACCAGGCACCATGCTTGTATATAACTTCTTGAGCTTCCATGCTCAATCTTTTGGTTCTATCCTCCTCCATTGTTCTAACTAGATGCATAGAGAATGCATCATTCACCAATTTATAGTCAAGGAGATAGTCTTTTCTCTACAACTGAGGGTAATGGTCCCATATATGGGCATCATTAATACTGCCACCTATCTTTCCAACTATGGTCAGTGCATCAAATGTTCCTTTGTAAGCACATGAATATACAACATATGAAGTCATGTAAAATGAACACTCCAAGCCTCCTAAGTTCATCATTTGTTCATCTAAAGCATCACTAATGATCTTAGCCCATAATGGCTTATTATCTATATAAAGACACATCATGATGACTCCATACATCCAATCCTTGAAACTCCTAGCAGTAGGCTGGCCTGTCATCCTGCTGAGCAGGGCAATCATATACTGATATTCATCATCAAAATCAAATTTGTACAGATACACTGACAATTTGGTAGATGCAGTGTAAGTGCTATTCTTAGATCTCCACTGATATACCCTCTTTCTTGTTGTCTTTTTATTGTTTTCATATTCAATCTCCAGTTTGCGCAGATCCATACTGACTACTTTCTTTCCAACTTGGAGATTGAAAGTAGACATAATCCCTTTTATTGACAAATCAGCATAAACCCTTCCATGTTTTTCCACCTGCCTCATCTGAGGGTTGTAATTTCTGGCACATTCTATTATCAATTCTGGAGTTTCCATGGAATAGGGGAATCCAGCTACGTACCACATTCCTGATGTAAATATGGCATCTAGTAGGGTACTATCTTTATCATCATGCATCTTGGACGACCATGCTACTAAATCTGTGTTTCCCTGATGAGTATATCTGATTACACCATACTTGATCCGCACTCCCTCAGGTTGAGCAAACATAGGCTTAAGAAATTCAGACTTTGACCTGTTCCTCCTGATGTCTGCCATGGATTCCTATAATGAACATGACTGGTCTTACCATAATATTCACATGCATGCATACAACATTATACGTTTATAGCATCATTTATATTATACATATTAATTTCTATTTCATCATGATATGCATACTTACAGTTTCAAACCACCGGAAAAGCACACTACCTGGACACACAAAAAATGACACAAGAGGGTTTTTAATTACTTACCTGATAATGCTTATCTCCTAGATTAAGCCGATGATTACGGAAAAGGGACTCAAATGATGATGATCACATGCTCCGTTATGATGTACGTTGTATGTCTTCTTACAGGTAGCTCGTATGAGGGTTTGAATGTTCGCTCTATAAATTCTTGTTTCTTCGCAACGTAAATGCAAAATGATCTTGTAAATTCACTTTTAACCTCATTCATATGGAAAATTAGGGCAAAACTAGGTTAAATTGATTAAAACCATTGATCTTCTGTCATGAATCTACGGATGCTGCCAGGTGTTTGCATCGTGTTCGTAATCAGCGGGTATCCACCTACTGCATTTATGTGCATTAAATGTTACAAGGCAAGAAGAGGGGGGTGATCTTCATAAGATCAGGTGATATTCGTAATATGACCCCCTGTGTGTAATATGACCTTCCTCCATTAAGCGGGAAAATTGATGTCAAGGAATCGGGTAATATTGAGAATATCGGGTCATGTTTTGAAGATCAAGGGATGTTTAAAATGTGACCACTCAAAACTAAAGTGACCCCCTTTCGAAAGATCGAGATGACGTCACCGTCATGTTATTGAAAAAGGGTGATCATTGGAAATATACCTTTGTGAGGTAAAAAGGATGATGACGTCACCGTCATATTGACACTAGGGTGATATTTGCAAGATTGGGTGATATTCGCAATATCGGGTGATATTGAAAATATGACCCCTGCAAAATATATGAAGCTGTTTGACGGGTAAATACCACTATCACGTAAGATTGACATCCGGAGCTCAGGACCAACTGATTATCAAGTGATAAAATTGGATTGGGGTGATCCTACATAAGATGACTGATGTTAAGAAATATGACCCCCCCTCAGAATATCAAGTTTGACCAGGAATTTGACTTGTCATAACTTTCATTCCCTAAGGAATATTAGGGTGATCCAAAAGGCAAACCTCCATGAAATTTTGTACTCTTTTCAACCATGAGATTATTTTTATGAAATATCAACTTTGACGAACTAACCTCATCATGATGACCTATCCAGCTCCCTTATGCAGGGTCACCTACATGACTTACTTTTACCAGACCGCTGAAAAGTAGAAAAACCAAGAACAAGCCAAGCAAAAAGGTTGGGTCCCTATTTTGTCAAGTCAAAAAAGGGCCTATTGTGTAACCACACAATAGGGTTCAAGCAATTCATCATGACTAAATTTATCTCTAATCTCTGAGGAAAGAGATTTCACAATATTCTTTAAATTGGTACTTACATAATGAACAATCTTGTCAAAAGCTTCCGTTTTAATAGGTTCTTCTTTGATAGTGTGGATGACCTTGTTAAAATAGTACATTGGTATCTAAAATCTTTGCTATTATTAAATTATAAAAAAAATAGCAGGATTAGTCACATTTGTTATCAAGTGTTAGCTACTAAATTTTGGATTTATGGACTGGTCAGTTAGATATAGATTATTGAGGGTCATGCATATCATTCTACGTAGTCTAGTATATTCTAAAATATACATAGTTCTTTCTTGGGCTTTTTTCACAAGCATGTTCATTTCCTCTAGCATGGGAAGAATACCAACTAAAATCAGAAGTGTCTGTATGTAACTTAACCTATGTAAGAGGTCAGGATCCCTGTCAACTGTGAAGCGATGGTCATACATTACACCAATCAAGGATTGATATTCTGGTAAAACACTTTTTGCTAATTCATGCAAGGAGATCCATCTGGAATCAACATCCTTAAGAAGCTTGTTTCCTGCAGTTATTCCCTCAGCAAAATTTTGAAATTACAAAAACCATTTGGGACTTTGGGAGAAGTATGAGTAGAGCTCACTGACTAGATCTTCAACTTTTGATATTGTAGGAAACTTGCTCACCATTTTAAATTCTAAATTCATTGTGGGCCATACAGTGAATACTAATCATGTGTGGTGAAATAGAAGTTTGTAAGTTTACACACAGACCATTCCTATGACCTTGCATTACTGAAGCTCCATCCACCCCTACACACACCAACTTTTGGGCAATTGTGTAGTCATCCATACCTCCAATTTCATTCAAAGATTTCTTAACTAGCTCAAATAGATTTTATGATGTTGCATTCTCCTTCATTTTATAAATAGAGAGTAGATGAGGTTGGAGGACATGATTTTCCACAATATACACATGCATACATACCCAAGAAGTATTATCTATTATTGTAACTTCATCTAGAGATAATGCAATAAAATTTGACTCTATTATTTTTCATGTAAATCATGTTTTCCACCTCAGCAAGACAGCTTGACCATTCCCATCATCTGTTTATTGACCAATGTGTGTTAGGAAAATTAGGGACGACCATAAACATAATAAACTATTATATTCTGGGTAATCTGTCATAGGACAACCTCTAGTAAAAATATGAAAAACAACACCCAACTGAACTATTTTTGCCATTTGTAATTCTCCCATCATCTTTCCAAATTGAGCTTCAATTGAACCTCCACCTGCATGAATCTTCACCTTTCTTTGCATATGCACATGATATTCAAGGGATTTTTTGACATGAAGACATTCTTCCTTTGTTTTCTATCTTATCACTTATTTTTCCTATCCATCTATGATTTGTTTTTCATAAACTTTGCCAATATGTTTTTCTATGGTGTCAAGTTTTAACTGAAACCTCGTGTCCCTACAATATTTCCAACTACAAATCATACACTTACATTCTGTGGGAGGTTAATCTTTGTTTGTATTCTCCACCAATTAAATGAATGGGTACTTTAAAACCTAATCAATCTGAAAATTCCATGACATATCTCACTCACACCCCATTTTTATTTGTCTTTTCTTTAAAACCCTTGCATGCACTTGCAGGATCTTCATCTTCATTGACTTATATAATTTCATTAACTTCATTATCATTTTTTGAGTTTGATTTATTCATATTATCATTCTTGCTACCTTGGATTTTCCCTAGAACATCATCTATGGCATTTTCATCATTCACGCTAGCTTGGGTATTCCCTGGAACATCATCTGTGGCATTGTCATCATTCCCATTACCTCGGGTATTCCCTAGAACATCATCTATGGTATTTTTGTAATTCTTGTTACCTTGGATATTCCCTGGAATATCATCCATGGCATTGTGATCCAAGTCAATAGATGGTACAGTTTCTAATGTTGTAGCTCCATTAGATGGACCACCAACATTGCCAAAGTATGAATTTATGTTTCTCCATTTTGATGACCTTCCTTCACCACCCTCAGCCAACTTCTTCTTGCTTAACATCTCTCATGAATTAAAAGCTATAGAAAAATGTCATTTTGTTTAATAATGGATCATAGATGATTGAATATAGATCCCTAGGTCTTAGATTAAGATATCTCCCTAGTCTTAACTCCTACTCAATATCATTTGTAACAATGAAATGAAACAAAGACATAAATAATAATATGAATCTTATATTATTACACAATAAAGAAATAATCACTTACCTTTCAATGACTTGCCAATGCCTGTAGCTATAACTTCTCTATGATTTGAAATGAATCAAGGATTTGAGAGCTCAAGGTTGAACACAATGTGTAAAGGATTAATTAGAGTTTCAAATGCATTTATATCAATCCATATTTGGTGAATACCATGGTATTTTCAAATGGTAGTGTAATAATTTGGTGAATCCCATGTACTATTAATAGAATGCCTATAAATGTTAGGTGAAATGGACCTTCAAACACATATGTTGTAATCTTGTAGGCGAATATGGCCATGGGATTACCATGGAGTTATAATGGTATTGATGAAATTGGTCCTCATATACATCAATTGTTTAATGATATTAGTGAATAAGTGGGTGAATTAAAACATGCCTCTAAAATTCTAGGTGAATCACCAATAGAACTTCATAGTATACCGTGGAAAAAATACTAATTATAAATGACTCATAAATTAATTGGGTGGAAAATTGAAACACATTTGACCGAAAATCTAAAAAATCTTGGCGAATTGGTCCCTCGCCAGTTGCAATGTATTCATGAATTTGCAATTGGCAAATATGAACTATTCACCAATTGGCAAAGATTGGCCACTAAAAAAATCCATATGGTGGACATTCCCCCTCAGTATGGACAGTTGGGGGAATATTCAAATTGATTCATTGTATGTGATGATCCCAATGGATGGGAAGGAAATTATGTTAGATAGAGAGAAGAGTGCCCTTTCAATCATTCATGGTCTTGAAGAAGGGAATGATCAAGTCTGCTTTTTGGATATTGACATGCAAAATTTTAGAGTAGAGATAGTGAATGATGATCAACAGGAACATATAGAAGTCAATGAGGAAATTTATATTGCTTCTAAGGGTGATGGACTATGGTCGATTCAATTTGATGGTGCCTTCTCAAAAGAAGGATCTACAGCAGGTGTTTTACTTATTTCTCCTACTAAAAAGACATTGACATCATCTTTCAAATTGGGTTTTGAGTGCACAAACAATGTTGTTGAATATGAGGCACTACTCTTGGGACTAAAAGTTGCAATCAAATATGGAATTAAGAAGCTCAAAGTTTTGGGAGATTTGGAACTTGTAGTCTCATTGATTAGATCTAAATATGCTTCTAAAAATGAGAGGCTTAAGTAATATAGGAATGCAATTTGGGATACTATTGAGGCTTTTGATGCATTTTCCATTGACTGGGTAGAAAGAAGCAAGAATGTTATGGCTGATTTTCTATCTAATGGCTGGAATTTCAAAGGTAGAGGTATCAACCAGTCCGTCTATCCCGGACAAGATATGTCACTAGAAAGTTTTCAATGATGACCAAGATTTGTATAAGTTTATGAATTGCATAGGTGAATATCATGGTCAAGAGATAGACTTCCAAAATTTTGTTGAAACTATTGATGGAAAGGATACTATCTTTGGAAATAAAGTTATTCAATTAAAGAAATAAAATTCCAAGGGGGTTGGTTGCTTTAGAAAGAGTGTTGGATATAACTAATAGCCATGCTGCTAAGCCTACTCCAGTACATGAGAGTGATCTAGAAGAGATTAACCTAGGGATTGAACCCAACCAAGAAATTTTTTCATAGGTAAGAATTTAATTCCTAAAATCAAGATTATGATTATCTCTTTGTTACGAAAATTTAAAAGAGTATTTGCCTAGTCCTATACCAAAGATGCTAAATCCCACTCTTGTACCAAAGATGCAATAGGATTTAGCCAAGCTTAGTGAGGGAGGAATTATCAAACCAATTAGGCATTCTACCTAGGTATCCAATCTAGTTCTTGTCAAGAAGAAAAATGGTGATATAAGACTCTATGTTGATTTCAAGAACCTTAACATCTCATCATTGAAAGACAATTATCCTTTGCCAAATATGGAGGCCATACTGCAGAAGGTGATTGGGTGTGAACTATTGTCTATGATGGATGGTTTTTTTGGCTATTACCAAGTGAAGGTGAAAGAGTCAGAGCAGTACAAAACAACTTTCACCACTCCTTGGGGCACATATGTCTACATCATAATTCCTTTTGTCCTAACAAATGTAGGGGCTACATTTTAGAGAGCCATGGATGTTGCTTTCTCTGATTTAATCAATGTGGTTAAGGTTGTGTATCAAGATGTTTTAACTACTTTCTCTAAGAAGGGTGAGTATCATTGCAATCATTTAGAGAAATTTTTTAGAATTCTAGAATATGGAATCTCACTCAATCCAAAGAAATGCATGTTTTGGGTGACTGAAGGAAAGTTGCTAGGACATATTATGTCTAAAGAGGGGGTTAGAATTGATCTAGAGAGAGTAGAAGCAATACACACGATACCTTAGCCCAAAACAATTAAGGGAATTCAATCCTTCTTTGGTCAGATATATTTTGTAAGAAGGTTTGTAACCGACTTTTCTAAAATGACTAAAGATATCTCAAAGATTCTAAAGAAGGGGGAGAACATAAATTGGGATGATGAGCTTACAAAATCATTCATGAATATTAAAGAGGCAATTAAACAAGTCCCACTACTTGCATCACCAAATTTCTCAAAGCCTTTCAATCTGTTCTATTTTACATCATTCCATACAATTGCTATGGTTCTATTACAGATAAATGAAGATGGATATGAAAGCCCATTTCTTTATTTACCAAATCTCTCCAAGAAGTAGAGCTAAAATATGAAACTATGGAGAAATAAACTTATGCCTTGGTAAAGGTAGTGAGGAACTTTAGACCATACCTAGTTGAGGCAAAAATTGTGGCCTACATCCCACATGCTGCAGTTAAGGATATTTTTGTGCAGCAAGAAATTACAAGTAGGAGGTGCATGTGGATCAATAAAATCCAGGAGTTCAATATTGACATCCAAGTCACCAAGTTGGTGAGAGGAGAGGGACTAGCTAGACTCATGCAGAGTCCAACTTAGAAGTACCATAGATAAAATTTTTGTAGGAAGGAGTCTCAGAGCAGAAATGTAGCCTTGAAGATTCTCCTTAGTATAGGGACATTGTCTATTACTTATGTTAGGTGAAATGTCCAAACCAAATGGGTGAAAATCAAAAAACAACTCTAAATCTGTAGGCATTGAAATACACCATAGTAAATCATGAGTTGTAACAGAGAAGTAGAGATGACATTCTTCTAAAATGTGTAAATGAAGATGAGGCCAACAAGGAATTAAATGAGATGCACCATGGAGATTGTGGAGGTCACTTCATGGCTAAGACATATGCTCATAGAATTGTTGTCTCTTAGATTTGCACCCTTGCTGCAGTTGTAAAACTTTAGCAATCTACAGAAACATGGGAATGATCTCAAAGTGTGGGACCTTGTGAAATGAGATCAGACCTCTGGAGAAGGCTGGCTTCCTTAACTAGTTATCACCTAAAATCTACTAAATTTGTAGAGGAAAAGGGAGAAGGAATGCTTTAAAAATGAAAGATAAAATAGAAAACTTGAAAAGTAAAGGGGTGATTCACCAAGTTGAATGAAAGAACCCTCACAGTACTGAGAAAATACACAACATAACCAAATACAACAAGTAGACATACACAGATTCAAATGATTCTAGCAGAGGTGAGAAACAAGATGGTTGAGAGGAATAGAATGTTCACAGACAACCATATGCAAGTTCACACTAAACTAAAACTCAGTAAAAGAGGTAAAATATCTTGTATATATTCAATGGGAAGGCATAGTTATAGTAGTAGAAAGCTCTGTTTGGAAATAGAAAGCCTAAATGCTAAAAAATTTTCAACCTTATTTACATCTCATCCAATGCATATATATAGCATTTCGAATGACCTAAGTCGGTTACAAAAATTCACTCTATTCGCTGTAATAGGAAAATATCTACCTTTGAAAGGATGTCCATCTGCGAGAAGTTATGGCGTGAAATATCTGGAACAGGGCAGATGGAAGATATTTTCTGGGGATAAGAATGTCAACAGCTCTAAACATCCATCCTCAACAACGAATACATAAAATATTTGAAGCAAGGCAGTTGAGAGATATTTCTAGTTATCAATGCAAGCTACTGAACATCGACCTGCATCCATAAATGCAACAAATATCTGCATCTTGCCCAAAAATGGTCGTTGAAACATCCAGTCGCCAAAACATGCAAATCTAGATCCAAAAATGAAAGTGGAAAAAATCCTATATAAACCCTGCCAAATGAAAGAGGATGCAAAAACAAGCATATTTTCCTTTTGAAGCATGTCAAAATTCGCTAGGACGTAGAAGATACAGGCGGTCAAAGTTGCGGTCAAACTGCACTTGTATATCGCCTTACATATATGTGCTTGTATATCGCTATATTTTGCAATTGCATATACAAGCGCTCATGCATTTAACTGTTGGATCCACTATGCATTTATGCGATTTCTTTCCTTTTGCATATTCAAATCGCCTTGCATATACAAATGTATGTGCCCTTTGAATCGACATTAAATCTCCCTTTGTATATACCTTTGCCCTGTGTATATGCCTTTTTGCATCTGCCGCCCTTGCCACTTGGCACCACTTGATTCACCGCTGAGATGTCCTGAGACCTATCGCTGAGCAATCACATCCTCCATCGGTCGTCAAAATGACCAAAAATAGGGCGGCCGATGCATATTGTCTTGCCGACAGTCATTGTACATTCTCCTTGTATATCCAATTGTATATGCCAACATACAATCACTTCAGCATGCAAACTGCAAACTCAACGCTGAATATGCCAAATTTGATTTTCAAGTCCGGTCTGCCTTGTATACTGCCATTATATCCAACCTTTGTATAACGCATATACAATGCGAAATATACAAAGGAAAAACTGCATACAAACACTTCATTTCAGTGTCTACAAAAACCTTTGTATATCTGATTGTATATGCAAACATACAATCGCAAATATACATACAATGCATGGACCTCAAAAGATCATCAACCATATTGTAACTTTCAAGCAGGTCCGGCTTGTATCACTTCTTTGTATTTCAGCATATACAATGCACTTATACATACAGCTCACGGACCCCAAAATGACAATTTGCTACATTTGATTCCCCAATCGGATCCGCCTTGTATGTCTTACCTTTGTATATTTCCTTTGTCTATTGCAATATACAATGCACTCAATATACAAGCTACGGACTTCACCTTTGAATTTGCCAAAATTGACTTCTGGATCAGGTCTGACTTGTATATTGCCTTTGTATATTTCCTTTGTATATTGCAATATACAATGCGAAATATACAAAGGAAAATGTGCATACAAACCCTGCACACAAACATGCATTTGAACTTGTACCTGCCCCTTATAAGTGCACTTGGTGGGCCCCAGGCCTTGTATCTCTTCCTTGTATTTGTTCTTTGCATCTCGCATATACAATGCGACTTATATATAGGATGCAATCGCATTGTGCATTCAACAGACCCCATCAATTGCATCTTACCTTTGTATATGCGCTTTTTATATTGTCGATTGTATGTAAGATACAACTACCCAATATACAATCACCCTTGTATCAAAGCAGACCCTACATTCCTTTATATATTCGGCCTTGTATGTCGATTTTACATGTGCACCGATATACATTCTCCTTTGTACATTGTCCCTTACATGTTTTCCTCCAAATGCCTTGTATGTCTGATTTGTGCCTCCACTTGTATGTCGGCCTTGCATGTCTTTGCCTTTGTATCTTTTCTTTTGTATGTGTGATTGTATGTTTGAACATAC
Source organism: Cunninghamia lanceolata (assembly GCA_027924645.1). Classification (NCBI taxonomy): domain Eukaryota; kingdom Viridiplantae; phylum Streptophyta; class Pinopsida; order Cupressales; family Cupressaceae; genus Cunninghamia; species Cunninghamia lanceolata. Next base: position 22,808,120 of record BSBN01000377.1, on the reverse strand, counting down.
AATGCGAACATACATTCAAACCTGTGTTCCACCCCTTGCATATGCCCTTTGTATATGTTGCCTTGTATCTCGCCGATGTACATTTCCTTTGCATATGTGAACATACAAAGGCAAATGTACATGCGAACATACATTCAAAAATGCATATATAAATACTAAGTATGAAATTGAGATTTATCTGCGATGGAAAGCACTTGAAGACAAAGAGTTTCTGGGTTTTTCTGGGTTTTCAGCAAAGATTCTCAAGGTGAGATTTTTGGGATTTTTTGACAAGGTATAGCATAAATATTTGAAGGATTTAAGCCTTGTAGGGTCACTTTCTAAAGGATTTTCAAGGAATTTATACAAGGTGAACTATTTAACTCTGCATAGAGGAAAAATAGGTTAATAAGAATTCTTAGAGTAGGATATTGGCGGCCCACTTTGTTTGCTGACTCACATAAACTGGTAAAGAATTGTGACCCATGCCAAAGGTTTTCTAGTAGATTAAAAGGATCAGGCCCTTTACCTCTGAGGCCATAAACTATGGAGGCTCCATTTTAGCTCTGGGAAATAGATTTTATTGGTGAAATGATAGAGAAATCTAGTGGAGGTTTCAAATGGATAGTAGTGGCTTTTGATTATTTTACTAAATAGATTGAAGAAATCCCCACTAAACAAGCCACTAGTAAAGTTGTCATAAATTTTGTCATGGAACACATAGTTACAAGATTTGGTGTACCTAATAATTTAATTACTAATAATGCTATGTGTTTTAGATCTGTACAATTTTTGAATCTACGTACCAATTAGGCAAAAATAAAATATATTGGGATTCAAAATTGAAATTGGCTCTATAGGCACATATGAGCTTGTTTATGGCATGAATGTGAATATACCAATTAACAACCATATTCCAATCTACAAATTCATTCAGAAATATTCTAAGGACACTGATGATGCAATGGCTTGCAGAATAAACTACCTAGTAGAGCTGGATGAGACTAGGAGAAAACCCCAGGCTGTTAACATTAAAACACAACATGTAAAATATTTATTTGATAAGAGGGCTAAGTCCATAAAATTTTAATGTGGGGATTTGGTGTTGGTATAGAATACAAGTTTGATTCCATGTGGTTTGGACCATCTACAATATTAAACACCCATGGAGAAGATTCTTATTTTCTTGAGAGTTTGAATGGAGAGTATCAAGAATTGTCTATGCATGGAAATTTCTTGAAGCATTAATTCTCTTGAGCTTATGCTCATTTTTTCCATGCTCAGTAGTTAGGTTTTTCTCTATGTTTTTGTTCTATGTATCTATGGTTGCACATGACCCATAGTGAAGAGTATTGTTTTTGTTTTTGTTTGTGCATGTGTTGGTATGTATCCTGGAGTTTTATGAATCCTCGCCACCTCCCACCTGAATGTGCATCCCCAAGCAAGAACCACTGTTAGGACTTGATAAATTTTTAGGGTTTTCAGTAATGGTTCTTAGTAAGGTTTTATAAACCCTAGAACTTTTAGGTCTGATTTGTGCTTTATCATTATATTTCTCTATTGACCATATCGACATGTTCTTGAGCTTTTAAGTTGTATCTTTATGTCGCTATGGTTGTCCATTTACCGACCCCTTTATCCTTGAAACTGAATGAACCTTTAAAGTGCATATGCTTCAATTTTATATTTTATTTCCATTCCTTGCCTATATTTGTGGTTCCCACAGTTGTCCTCGTCACTACTACATGGCAAATTGTTATTGTATCATGTTCATCCTTTGTTTCACATCCTCTATGTATGTGTTCATTTTCAAATTTGTGGGTGTGTGATGCATCCATGTGGACCCTATGCACTTGTAAAGGGGTTCCTTCTAGTGTGGCGATATTTCATTGGTGTCAAAGGTTTTCTTGCATTGCAATTTAAAAGTGTTCCCGATTATCCAAAATGCATGTGTGCGATTTTCTGTCAAGTGGCATCATTGGGAATCTACACTCCTTCACAAAGAGGAAGCCTGGTTGTCTACGTGGAATTTTCTCATTTACCACACAAGGTTTCTTTTGTGTCATGGTTTACAAAAGCATCTATAACATGAAACGATGTCAATGTGCCCTACTGCTATGTGTCATCATTGTATGAAAATTTAACACTATGGTCTCTCCGTCCGAAAGGCTCAATAATGAATGGGACCCCCATATGACCCATTTGCACTTCACAGGTGGTAGCTCCTCATTGGCCCAGATAATAATCTTTGTGGCATAGTCACTTTTTGGTTTCAAATGATTTTTGTGATGATGTGTCAGCTATCGATCAACTTTATTCCTAGCAGGAACAATGGTCTACATTCAAAAACAAAGAACGACTAGTAGATGACTCACATGTTTCAATCGTTTGAGTGTTTTGTGTAGAAGTGACATTTTTCTACCATACGAATAGAGTATATAATCAATTTCATTGAAATTCTTCATTTGTGAGTAGAAATATTATGGAGATAGAGAAAGTTTGAGCTGCCAGAATAATTTCGAAGGAGTGCAACTTATAAAAACCAGGGTTTTCAGAGGTAGATAACGGGTAAGTGAATTCTTGTTTTCTTATCTCTGAAAGTGTTTTTTCTTTGCATTTGAGGCTATTATGTCATAAAATGTCCCCTAGGAATTTTTACCTCCTAGTTTACATCCTAGGTCCCCTTAGTTTAATCATGCATGTGTAAAACTTGTCCCGGAGCAAATTCCCCCAAAACCCATGTCAAATGGGGCTTAGGGGTCCACTCTAATGCTTAATCAAGACTAAAAATAGGCCTCTAGAGTTGGGCACCCACACCCTAGTCTAGAGCAATTTTTCCAGTACCTAAATTTAAAAGTGTTGGTTTATGACCATTAAAAGGTTTCCATTTGTCGGCCTTTTCAATTTGAATTACAATTGTCAGCAGGAATGCATATATAAACATGTTTAGGACTTCATTTTACACCTAGATGGATAATGTGAACTTGTAATATTGAGCTAAGGGATTCTAAAGAATTCATTGTGTTGCAAACCAGACTTGTGTTGTTATTGTGCTTGTTTGTTGTAGATTTGGCTTCATCAATCCATCTCCTCATGGCATGAAAGAGCTTCATTCTTTCGTGAGGGTTTCACCTCCAAGGTTACATCTATTTGTGTTTCAATCAATATATCTTATCATTTGATTTTTTCTCTATCCACAAAGGACACACACTCTATCTAACAATAGTGTTGGAAGGCTTGAATGCCATTCTAGGGCTTGACCGAGGCAAGCTCCTAAACAACACAACCCCCAACCCCTCTCTTGTGATTGCAAGTTACAGGTACAGAATCTTGTGGAGAGGAGTTGCAGGAGATCAGAGTAGAGGATAAAGATTTGGGATCTAAAGAAAAGAGTAGAAAATATTCCCTTCTGGATAAGGGTGTCTACCCTAGTGTCCTCCCTATTGTTAGTGCTAGAAACTTTGATGTAGGTTGTTGTCTACATCACCTCACTATTCTAGATTTACAAAAAAAGTTGCCTATTGGACTAGGGCGCCCACCCCAATGTCCCCAAAGTTTCCACTTCCTAGAATCCAAATACTCATATGTTACTAATCTACATTTAGTGCCTTCCCATGCGACCATTTGTTGTGTTTCATTCATCTTTATCCAGAATCATATAATTAGGGTTTAAGGCTTAATTGAACTAGGGTTTGACATATCTACCAATATAATCTATCTTTCCATATCATTCCTAAGTGACATCAACCTGTATCAGAGTCCTCTCCATCTGCAGTGACTTAGCTTGATATTTGTCCTTTGAATGTTATTGGTGAAAGGCAAATTTGATTGAATTTACCTTAACTACACTTCAACCTCATCCCCCTTTTTCAACTTAACATTTTGGTGAACCTTTTTTTTTACTAAACTTGCATATTTATGAGTGTTCTAATCAGATTTGCATTTATTCATATCATATTCATCATCATACATTCAAAAATCTTGCTTAAATTTGAAAATTTTAAACAAAATAAGCATTTTTGGCTTGCATTAGGGCATAGTTTGCACTATTTTTCTTGCATATCATTGAAAACATTTAATTTTCTGATATTTAATCAGATCTGAGATAAATTACAGAATTTCATATTTTCATGATCATTTACCTTGCATTTGCAAATCTCATTTGCTAGGGTTTTACTTGAAATTTTGCATTTTTCATATAACCTAGTAATTTCAAAAGCTAAGGTTTGTAATTAAAATCTTGTTTCAGATTTTATTACTCATTTAAACAGTCTTTCAAATTTTATTTTTGACTGTAGTGTATCTGCATTGTGTGTCTTTGCATTTGCATTTGCATTATTAGCACATTTTCATTGAAAACAATGAAAAAATTGAACATTGTAGGTGCATAAGCAAGCATAGTTTTTCTTTGTTTCATTGCATTTGTCATAAATATTTTTCATTTCAGATATCACATTCATCTTAAACATATTTTCATTGCTCATTTAAAAAATTTGGCATCATTCCACACTCTTTCTTGAAAAGTTACATGTTTTTAATTACACATTGTGTATTTTAACACTACGTGTTTACACACCTCATTCATATATTTTTGATCAAAAAATTTAAAATCACTTACTTTGCCTTGTTGTGTAGTACTCTTTCCTCCTACCCACTTTGTTTTTTGTGAACTCCATGCATCTTTTAGAACCAATTTTCCTCAAACAAGTGCTTTGGTGTGAAATAGTCTCTCTTATCTTGCCTTGTTGTGTAGTATTATTTCAATCCTATTTACTTGGTTGGTTGTGAAATTTGTGTGTCTTACTATTTAAAAACCTGATTTCTATTCATCATGGATGCATCTTGTTATTCATCTTTGGAAGCTTTATTTGCATACATCATAGATGTTGACAATTTCTATAAATTCACTAACAAGTATCCTCAAGTCCTACAACAAATAGCACATATCTATGATATTGACATTTACATGAGCTATACATATGAAATTCTATGTTACATATCTGATTTTAAAAGTTTCACCACTCTCATGGGTATCTACCCTTTGATCTTGGAAAATCACGAAAGATAATGAAGAAGGTAATGATGAAGACATTTCTCCTTCTCTTCCTACATTTCACGATGATATAGTGGACATCATTTCTAAGACAAATGAGGCTGACATAGCCCTAGGTGATTGATGCAATAATTTGAAGTCTTCTCCCAACATAACCTCACCTAGTGAGGATATTTTGGCATAAGAAGAAGAAATCATTAAGACATTCCTTAACACTACTCTTCCATCTCTTCATGCTCTCCCTAGTTAGGATGAAGCATTGGATGATGCAGACTCTCTTTGTGAACAACTTCTTCAACCTATTGACACTAAAAATTCATCAACTAATCTTCAAACACTTCTTAACTACATCTTAAACAAAGAAACAGTTCACACACCTTTACCTGAAGACTTACATACCTTGGAAACTACTAACAATTCAGAGAACATAAATAAACATGTTCCTAACAACCAAGATATTCCAACACCCTACAAACTAGTTAAAATGGGCATTTTCCTGGCTCCTTCATTACCTCACTCGACTGAAATGGGAATCTGTGAGGCTCCTTCTCTACTGCCCTTGAATATTGCAAGAGAAAACCTTCAAAACAATGTGGATAACATAATTCATCATTGAGACATTCCTTAACACTACTCTGTCATCTCTTCATGCTCTCCTTGGTTAGGATGAAGCATTGGATGATGCACTCTCTTTGTGAACAACTTCTTCAACCTATTGACACTAAAAATTCATCAACTGATCTTCAAACACTTCTTAACTACATCTTAAACAAAGAAATTGATCACACACCCTTACCCACGGACTTACATACCTTGGAAACTGCTAACAATTCAGAGAACATAAATAAACATGTTGTTCCTAATAACCAAGATATTCCAACACCCTACAAACTAGTTGAAATGGGCATTTTCTTGGCTCCTTCATTACCTCACTTGACTAAAATGGGAATTTGTGAGGCTCCTTCTCTACCATCCTTGAATATTGCAAGAGAAAACCTTTAGGACAATGTGGATAACATAATTCAGTGAGAAGGAAGAACAAGGGACAAAGCTTTGACAATAAATGTAAAGATCGAAATTAAAGATAATAGGTAAGTATTTCTAACCCTATTGGCCACCTTTGTAGTAACATGCCTTTGCTCAGTTACATGGCCTCCTCTTATGTGTTGTGTTCCCCTATGATGTGTTATGTGTTGTTTAGGCCTCCTTAGATGACCCTTGATACTCTTGTAAGGTCAAGGATATCAGGAGACCACCTCTGTTGTGATCATTCTTCTATCTTGAATCTCCTCTATTTTATTGTTGTGTGTCATGCCTTAGGGGCATAGTGTTGCAGAGAGTGTTTTGGTTTCTTGAATGTGATCTAATACATGCATAGATTTTATAATGTGAATTTCTAATCTTAGCATATCTTATCAATGTGTTTGTGGAAACATTCGATGATCATAAGCACATGTGACCTTGGAGGCATATGGACTTTGCAAGAGCTCTTGTTCCCTTGCATGTTTTCTTTCTACCTTAATGTTCTTGGTATCGGTAAGCGACATTAACCACCTTAAGGTGGGGGCATATATAATGGTATCTATCTGATAATTTTGACACTAATGAAGCATGTTTATAAGCCCTCTCCATGAGGTGGGATGTCGTATCTCTTGAGCTAGTGCACATCCTTATTAAAATTGCAAGAAAGGAACCCCTCTCCATGAGGTGGGATAACGTATCTCTTGAGCTAGTGTGTATCCTTTTATACAAAGCCCTTATGTGGAAGGCGGGATGGTGTATCTCTTGAGCTAGTGCACAACCTTTTATACAAAGTCCTCATTGGGAGGTGGGGTTGGATCTTGAGCTATCCTCCCTTAAGCATGTCTTTGGCAATTGTTGTAGCATAAGATCAACCATCAGGTGTGTCTGCAATGTGTCTTAGATGGCAAGACTTACAAATAAGCTCCTTCCATCACTTTTGTTTGTTGTGTATAAGACATATAGTATGTCTATGGAATGCTATACGGTGCTTGTGTATTCCGTGTGTCTTCCCTTGTGTGTGGTTTCAAGGGTGTTACGATGAGCTCCCCCCATGCTCAGGTTTTATTTGGCATGTCTTCCTCCTTGTGTGGTATCATGGGTGTAGTGATGAGCCCCTGTACACTCAAGTTTTGTTCAGTGTGTCTTCCCCCTGGTGTAGTATCAAGGGCATAGTGATGAGCTCCCCCTACATTTTGGGTTTTGTATTGCATGTTTTTGGTAGTTTCAAGGGCGTAGCAATGAGCTATGTCTGCCCCTTAGTTAAGAATTTATTGCATATATGAAAATGATATATCAATGTATTCATCGTGTTTTGTGTGACTTCTCTCATGTCTTCATCGTGTTTTATGTGCTTCCTATTATATTCTTCATGTTTTGCGTGCTTCTTACTATCTTCATTATGTCTTGTGTGTCTTCAACATGTCTTCTAGTGCTTACCTTAGATTAGGGGCTAGAAATAGTTCCTCAATCTTTGTGTATGCCTTAGCTTCATGTGCTTGGCGTATTTGATGTATTTTTTACCATACTTTAATTCATGTATGGGTCATAAGATCATACATACATTAAAGTGGGGGCTAAATGTTATGTCGTAAAATGTCCCCTAGGACTTTTTACCTCCTAGTTTAGCTCCTAGGTCACCTTAGTTTAATCATGCATGTGTAAAACTTGTCCTGGAGCAAATTCCCTTGAAACCCATGTCAAATGGGGCTTAAGGGTCCACAGTAATGCTTAATCAAGACTAAAAATAGGCCTTTGGACTTGGGCACCCATGCCCTAGTCCAAACTTATTTTGCAAGGACCTAAATTTAAAAGTGTCAGTTTGTGACCATTAAAAGGTTTCCCTTTGTTGGCCTTTTCAATTTGAATTACAAATTTGTTAGCAAGAATGCATATATAAACATGTTTAGGACTTCATTTTACACCTAGATGGATAATGTAAACTTGTGATATTGAGATAATGTAAAGGACTTCATTGTGTTGTAGAGCAAACTTGTGTTGTTATTGTGTTTGTTTGTTACAGATTTGGCTTCATCAATCCATCTCCTCATGGCAAGAAAGAGCTTCATTCTTCCATGAGGGTTTCACCTCCAAGGTGACATCTATTTGTGTTTCAATCAATCTATCTTATCATTTGATTTTTCCTCTGTCCACTAAGGACACACACTCTATCTAACAATGATGTTGGAAGGCTTGAATGCCATTCTGGGGCTTGACCAAGGCAAGCTCCTAAACACCATAGCCCCCAACCCCTCTCTTGTGATTGTAGGTTACAGGTGTGGAATCTTGCGGAGAAGAGTTGTAGGAGATCAAAGCAGAGGATAAAAATTTAGGATCTAAAGAAAAGACTAGAGAATATGCACTTCTAGACAAGGGTGCTCACCCCAGTGTCCTCTTGATTGTTAGTGTCAGAAACTCTAAAGTAGGTTTCTATCTACATCACCTCACTATTATAGATCTACAGAAAAAGTTTCTTGTTGGACTAGGGCACCCGCCCCAGTGTCCCCAAAGTTTCCTCTTTCTAGAATCTAAATCATTGTATGTTTCTAATATGCATTTAGTGCCTTCCTGTGTGATCATTTGTCATGTTCCATTCGTCTGTATCCATAATCATATAATTAAGGTTTAAGGCTTAATTGAACTAAGGTTTGACATATCTAGAAATCTAATCTATCTTTCCATATCATTCCTAAGTGACATCAACCTGTAGCTAAGTCCTCTCCATCTATAGTGACTTATCTCAATTGTTGTCCTTTGAATGTCATTGGTGAAAGGCGGATTTGATTGAACTTACCTTAACTACACTTCAACCTCATCCCCATTTTTCTACTTAATAGAGGCATAAATTGGGGTTTGTAGAACTATCTTTAGAAGAATTCTTGGTTGAGTTTAAACCCTAGTTGTAATAATTCTATAAGCCCTAACTCTATCAAAAACCCTAAAATGAGCCAACCATGGTCCCAACTTGGAAAGAGAAAGAGGGATTTAGACAAAGACATAGTACATCAACTTCCAAGCTCCTCTAAGAGGGCTAAAATAAGCCCAAGAAGAAGAGAGAGAAACTAAGGAGGAGGGAGGAAATAAATTGGTGAATTTTTTTGATAATATATTGGGACATAGGTTGACAAGAGTTTTCAGGAAATTGGAAGATGCATGGGTAGGATATAATAATTTGAAAAATTCATTTGCCAACTACTTGCAAAATGAATGGAGATTGAAAGAGACATCAAGCACATGGGCCTCTAGGTTTGCAACACTTGGAGAAATAATTGAACAGGTGAGGGTTGACCCTGATGCACTTGCAAAATTGGTGATCATCATAGAATTAATGGGGTTGTTGGTTGATGTTTCTAGTCACCAATCAAAGTTTGAAGTTCTCCTTAAGAATAAGTTGAATTCATTTAAGGCATTGCAGGAAGTCTTCATGCCTAGAATCCTTTATGATGAAGGGGAAATTAATCCATTTGATAAATGGAAGGAAGATTTCAATAATGTTTTGGCATCTTTGGGTTCTTCAATTTTGGCAGAGAATGAAACAAACTTAATACTCATGAATGATAGTACAGATAAGTTGATAAAATTGGAGTATAGTTTTGATGGTTTTGTGAAAGATACCAAAATAGCTTTGGATGCAAGGTATAATGCTCATACGAATAAATTGTCAAGTATTTTTGAATTCAAATGGCCTTTAGAGGATGTTTTTGATTCATGTATTATAAAGTATCAAGGGTGAGTCATCTTGTCTAGTCATAGGCTTTGCTAATGTTTTGTACTTGTTGGAAAGTCAAAATTGTGTTGTCACAACATCTTATACTACCAAAGGGGAGAAATTAAATATCTATTTTGAAGTATATTGGGATGATGTCATCAAACTTTTGGGTAGCTTTTTAGTGCTTTAGCAAATATTTTGATGGGATCTTATAGAGGGATAATTTCTTCCAAATCTTTCAAAAGGTAAGTTTTGCTTCCATTCAGGTCACTAGTGATGATCCAAAGACATATGACATATATGTTAGGATTAGAGAACATAAGTTTGATGCAGAAAGTACTTGATTGGTAATGAAGACTCTTGCCTTATTTTCCATTTTTGGCTATACTATAGTTTTCAAGAGGGTGTTTGGATAAGGCTAATTGTGCAGGTTCTCAAGTGACATAAAAGGTAATAATTGCAGTTGTTAAGAGGAAGTCAACTCTAGAAATCTAGCCACGATTCTCTTTTCAGTTATAAAGGAAATGAATGCTTTTACAAATAATATTACATTTCTTTCCTTTTGTAGTTTAGAGTGAGTTTTTTCTTCTATCATGCCTATTGTATTTTCCATTCTCAAAGAGGGTCTATCATTGTTCTTTTGGTTACGAATTTTTGTTTTCAAGAATAAGAGAGTAGTGATTATCTTCTTTAGAATGGGAGGTTTAGGGGAAAGGATAGAACAATTATTGTGGTAGCATTCACGTCTCGTCAACTTCACCTTCCATTGGCTAGAAACTGAGGAGGAATGGCCATTACTACTAAACCACTCCAACTGCATGCAGCTGCCTAGTTTGGGATGAAGGATACTCCTACTTTCCAATGGCCAATGGTCATTGGCCTAACTTGATGTGTAGGTAGGGCCACACCTTTCCATCTCCTCCTCCCCACCACATCAGTAAGCATCAAGTATTGGCTAATCTTTGAGAAATGGAGGATATTACATTTGGTTGGTCTAAAAGTAGATAATTGTTTGGGCTTCTATTGACAGAGTCAAAGGCTTATGTGGATATAAACTCACATCTTCTTCATCATATCCAATTTGTGTAGGTGTTTCCAGCTCAACTTTGGTGAGTAAAGAAAAGGGTGTGGGTCCACTTGGTATCCTTCCACCTTGTTTCAGCATTTGATTCAAGACTCTATAACCATTCAAGTAATAACAATGAGTGGGTTACAAATTTGCATAACTATCTTAGGAATATTGTAACTATTCACATTCTCTACAATAGATGAACAAAATATTATTTGAAGTATGTGTTAGTTATCTATGGGATATAAGAGGTGTCCTTATTTTATAAAAGGGATGCACTCAATGTTTCATAGGGTGGGAAAATGAATGGGATGCTTTTAGAGTTGTAATTGTCATAGGAACATAAATCTTTATGTAAGGCATATGTCTCTTTCATGATCATGTATTCTCTGGTTTGAGATTATATGAAAAATATGCAAATTCATATGTCACTTGTCTCTATTTTATACTGTATGCAAACATTTGAAAATAATAATCAAGGGTTATTGTTTCTATGTGTTAGTTTCCTTTCAAGTAATGGAGTAAATCTTTCTAGAAGACAATAATGTTGTTTACAGAATAATTGGAATAGTAAGTATGAGATCATGTGAATGAAGCCTTTACTGGGTTGATATTATTGTTAACATAATAGTATTTCAACAAAGCTTGTTGCAACCACTAGATGCATATAATGTTGAGACAGGATAGTGCAACATAAGACTCTATATTCCCTGATAAGAACTGATCCAAGATTGTTCCACTTCCCAACTAAATACACTTTGAAAAGATACATTATAGTGTAACTTATTCATATGTTTTTCTACTTTCACATGTGCTAGTTAAAGGATATAAGAGATACATCCTTCATAAATGTATAGATCAGTTAGTCTCTCACATATTTTCTGTGAAAGTATGTACTACCCGACACTGTGATTAATTATAAGCTATTACTCCAAAACCAGTGTCTAAAAAGGGAACCCATCTAGGCTTTGTAGAGCCTAAAGTGTAGAGGAGATTGTCTTTAGACAACTTCTCTTGTTCATTGGCCATTTTCCATTAGTCTGTCAAAACATGGTAAGATATTCAATATTATTGGGGTACAATTTCGAGAACCAACATATGATATCCTTCATCTTGAGCTTCCACAACTCATAGTTAGATCCATTGAATTTCTCAACATCTATTTGGGATGTAGATGTAGCCTTGGCTTCCACACACAAATTTGCAAGATGAAAGATAACTAGAACTCCCACTATATCTCAAAAAACCCTTCAACAATATGAACAAAAGTTGATCAAGCTCTAATACCAAATATTGAAAATAAAGTTAAACTAATACAAAAATGGAAGTTTAAAATTTATATGCTAAGATGAAATTAATACCTCTTGTTCTTTGAAAAACCATTCAACCAAAAGTGCTTAATTATAGAATGCCAAAATCAGATTTAGGACACAAAAATCAGCAATATAAGAAATCAAAAAACCACATGAGATCATCACATAACATAGGATTTACATGGAGAAAACCTTTCAAGAAAAAACTCCACCATAGGACAAGTATGTATTATTCTTTAATGTACATAATACAATATCATCACACTACCACTCTAAACTTTGAAAACATTCTGGCAATGCTTGTGTGCTTGTGAAGACAATACTCTCAAATCCACTATCTCATACTCTCAATATATGAGAAAGGAAGAGGCCAAAACCACAAATGGTTATACCAAAACAATAAGTACCAAAATCATGGTATGCTACAAAAAATCCCATGCCCAACTCACAAAGTATCTTTCGAGAATAGTAAATAATATAATAACTTCACATTGACTGAACACAAGAACTCAAAGCATGAGTCTCTTAACTATAAATTGTAACCATTATAACATCTATGACAAAGTAAAAGGTAACACTACAAAATCGAGTTTCCAACTCATGATTCATAACAATATTCCCTTCCTCAATTATAGCACCTAGAATTGGGAAAGTGCCATAATGAGTCCAAAGTCAAAAGGTAGAAGGACAAAATAGAGATCTAAACTGTAGATTTATTATTTGCAACAAAGAGGGGCCCTGGTAGAAGGATAAAAGATTGGTTTAAAATTAAGAAATAGATCATTCAAAATAGATAAAAATCATGAAGAAAGATTAGCATTAAGAAGGAATAACTTACTTCATGATTTGCAGTAGAAAACTCTAGGTTCTAGCTTTGTGAGAGAAGGTTAGGCACCTAGGGGATGAAAAATGGAAAGGAGGGATCCTGAAGGGATCTCTGAAGGGATTAAACCTCTAGAATAAGAATAAGACTAAGACAGTAAGGAATGTAAAAAGGGATTAATGGAATTCCAAATCAAAAACACCCATAACAAAGGAGAAAGAAAGAAGAAGAAAGAGATTAGGGAAGAAATTAATTTGGAAATGGAATTAAACATGGAAGAGTGGAAATTCAAAAAAATTCAGGAAGGATAAGAAAGATTCCATAAAAGAATGAAGAAGGATAGAGAAGTTCAGATAGAGTGTGCCAAGGATTTGATGTTGAGGAAGACTTAGAGTTCACTAAGAGGGTTGCTATTGATAATGATATTGAAGGAGAATTTGAGCATGTCAGGGATGTTTCTAATGAGAATGTTGAAGGAAAATAAGATCCACCACTTGAAAAATTAAGCTTGAATGAGTGTACTAGAGGGGTTGTAATTGAACATAAGAATTTCATAAAGACTAATATGACTTTTTAAATAGAAGAATCAAGGTTAATTGCAACAATCTATAACAAAGATACATATGAGAAACTCAATATCCATTATGATAAAATTAAAATTTTACAAGGGTTAACAAGATAGATTGAAGAATGTGTGGTATCTAATGAGTCATTAGAAGATGGGTGTAGAAGTAGAAGTACTTTTCCATTCAAAATATTAACTCAAAACCCTCATTTGGAACATGATCTATCTAACCTAAAGGTTACAATTAACAAATGATTTGAGAAACTATTAAAACCTTTTATGAAACTAAAATTGCTAGATTAAAGTGTGGATTATCTAGATAAGGTGGTAAAGAAGAGTGTGAGTTTACAAAAAAGGAGAAAATAATGAGAGTGGAATTTATAATAAAATAAGGAGAATGTGATAGAGAAATATATAAATGATTTGTTCAAGAACCTTGCCATCAACACTATTTAAATGATTAACAAAGGTTGGGAAGACCCTATATTAACAAATGAAATGTCTTTAACTAATGAAAGGGTGTCTCCCAAATTGAAATGGTTGCATGAAGAAGTGTACCCCCTAGACCAAGGGCAATCCCCCATGTCAAATAAGAAAAGAAGAGTTATCATGGAGGGACTATATAGTGATTCAACTTGAACCAACCATAAGAATTTGTAAGAAATTGTGGAGAAATATTAGGGACTAAGTTCTTTGAGCTTGAGTAAGCAAGGGATAAGGAAGAAATAGGAAATTAGTGAAACAAAGGAATTATGTCAAGAAATTAGTGAAGAAGAAAACATACCAAGAGTCAAGGCTCAAGGGAAGTAGTCCATTACAAAGAAGAGAACCCTCACCTAGTTAACAAATAAATATAGAGAGCAAAATCTAGGTATGGATCTAAATATGAAATTACCAATCTTTGTAAAAGATACTGCTAAAGCTTCCAAACACATTTTTTATGCTAGAATATATTTAGACAAGACATGTAACTAGGAGTAACCAATCTAAACTTTATGATTTTGTAGGGACACTAAAGAATGAATCCCTTAAATGGTATATGATAAAGTACCTATAAGGAATGGCAGGAAGTGAGGGATGAATTTATATCTAACTTTGGATATCTTAAGGTTCCATTAGAAACATCAAACAGATGAGAGAAATGGTATATGAAAAAGGATAAATAGTGAAATAATTTGACTGCAAATTTAAGGAAGTATTAATGAAAATGGAAGAGCAACTAATAAACAAATAAAGAGCTGTATGGTTTATGTCTGGGCTACTACCAAAAATTAGAACTATGTTGGATGGAAGAACCTTTGAGACGTACTCAAGTGTAGTAGAGTTAGCATGCATAATAGAAGCACAACCTTGGAGAAGAAAGAATAAGAAGATAGAGAGTAAGGAATTAGATAAGATGAGATTAGAGTTAGAATACTTTAAAATCAAACAAGATAATCTGGCTAAAGGAGAAAATAACCTAATATAACCATCAACCTAGAAGAAGAAGATATCGTGTACTTATTGTACAAAATAATTCCATCTAATAAATGAATTTCCAATGATGAAAGGAGAGAGAAAAGAGGTACAAAACTCAAATTTGATCTACAATCATCCCCTAGGAAGTAAAGAAATGTCTATTGTGGAATTTGTGGTGAATGAGACAACCATGAAACAAATGATTGTGCACATCTCTTTTATTCAAACTATGGGAAGATGAGGAACATGGACCTTGGTGCAACCACCAATTTGAGGATAATGAGGCAATGCACAAAGGAATGGCCAAATCTAAAGGACTAGCTAAAAAATTTCTTTGACCATAGTTACAAAAACTAGCATGAAGGAATCAACATACTTCCCATGCAATACGATTTCCTCCACCATAGATTACAACCAAGAAACTTCCTATTATCTATTCTATGAATGATAACAAAGGATATTATAATAACTACAAAGGAGGATATGGGAAAGGAAGGTGCCATGGAAAAATGAGAAGAGAAGACACCACTTGTTTTAGATGTGGTAAGATGGGTCATTATGTCAATGAATGTCAAGAACAAAAGAAGAAGAGCTACAAATTTTGTGGTGATACTAGTCATCATCTCTTCACATGCACCATAGCATAATAATATTTTAAAAATGTACCACCATAAAAAAAGAGTGAAGAGATATCAAGGCCTAGTACACCAAAGGGAGTAAAAGTTATAAGGAAGATTCCCAAAAAGAATATTCAAGGAGCAAAGATATGTATAAGAACTAAATTTGGTGAGGATGATACAAGAAGCCAACTATCACTTATAGAAGAGGACCAATTGGAAAGAGGAACTTAAAAATAAATATATTATGAAATATGGAAATAAAAATAAAGCTATGATAATAACAAGAGGAGGAATTGACATCAAAAAAACAACACTAAGAAATAAACTAGAGGACAAAGAAGAGAAAGAAGATGAAGAAGAAGGAGACTCTTTTTTGACAAAATCAAAACATAATTAAACAATCCAAGGACATTACAAGAATTATCCTAGAAGAAAAGAGGAAAGAAGACTGCTACAAGGCATGATTTTCAAAAAGAGAAGCACAACTACTAAAAGAGATAGAAAATTTTGTAGAAGAAGAAAATATTCTTAAAAAATTTAAATAATTTTCAAGATACTAGAACAAGATTAAAAACACAAATTCAAGAGTTCAAATAAAAAGTGTGGCAAAAACCCCAAGGATATGGAAGAAAATACTAATTGTGATAGAACTCCAAGTAAATAATAGAAATTTTTAGATGGTACTAGCTGATTTAAGAGAAGATATTATCATTATACTCAAAAGAATTTGGGAAGAACTCGAAAGACCAACATTCTATGACACACCTTATAATATTGCCCTTATGGATGGTACTTCTATTAGTATAGTTAGAACTTGGAGGGATGTAGAGGTCAACTTGCTAGGAGTCCAAAGTAAGGTTGATTTTGAAGTGATAGAGATGAAGGATCCCTTCAACACATTCAACATCCTACTAAACCTAGAATGGTTCATTAACTGTAACGAGATGATAGGTCTTTGTAAGGAAGAAATGCCTTTCTTTGACAAAGAGAAAACAATCTGTATCCCCTTATACACTGATATGAGTAATGCCTACATAGAAGAAATAGATAAGAAGGGTATGCATTCTCAAATAATTCTTGCAAAAGACACCATGCATGAACCTAATTTAAAGGGGGAAATTATTTTAGATAGCAGCAACTATAACACTGATAGTGAGGAGGCAATGGAAGCTTGGGTTTGGGATACGCTAGAAATAAGATCTAGAAAGGGTCGAGAAAACCCATAAACCATGTTAACACAATTAAGAAATACCCACCATAGAATTCAGGGCACAACAACAAGAATTAAGATGTACAACATACTAAAGTTTCATGACATTTGAACCATATATCACATGGTATCACACATTAGGCTTCCTGCTTACTCTAGAGTTGGAGTCCTAGAAACTTACCAAGAAAATATGGAAAAGATATTTGAGAGAGAAGATTTGAGACTAGAGGCACTACATGATACATTAGTATGTAATGTGGCTAGATGGTGGTATAACTATAAACCAAATATTCTAACTTAGAAAGCATTTGCAGTCCTGGTAAAGACCATGTATTTACCAAAAGGAGGCTGGAATCTTACTCTAGAATATTGTGGCACAATTAAACATAAAGAACATTTACAAAACTACATTAAGGAATGGACTAATAAGAGGGAATTTGATAAAAAAATTTACACTTAACTTTTCTATTGGATGTTATTGCCTATTACAAAAACTTGGTATATTAACCAAGAAAAGAGAGGAGAAACTAGGAACTAGTCCACAATACAAGATAACTTCTATAAGACATTATCATTCCATAGCCCTAACTAACTCATTCACATAGCACTCCAAAAGATGAAGGATAAAATTATTGGTGTAAATAGGATTGTTTCCTATTTGGTTTCTGCCTTTGTAGTGTGAACAAGGTACTTTATCTAACTAGTTCTTGGTTAGGACCTATTCACACATGTTCACATTTTAAGTTGAGTTAGGTAGTTAGGACATTTAATATATGTGTAATCTAGAAAGCATCTTATCCACTAGTTGTCATTTAATATTTGTGACACTTTAATGTTTGTGTCTCATGCCATGGGATTAAGACACTTGTCAACATCGTAGTTTGTCACATTTATTATTTGTGTCTATGTCGTATTTGTCCTACCTCACAATCTTCCCTATATAAGGAAGTTATCTCATTGTACATTTCAAGCAATGCAATGGTAGACAATGTAGTGTGTATCAAGTCAAGCTTTGCATCTTGTATATTTTATGCATAATTATTCTTGATAATATAAAGCATTGTTATTTCTTTTCTCTCTTGTTGTGGAAGTGTAACGCCCCACCATGAATACCTCAGAGAACATCACATTTATGCTATATGCAACAAGATAAATTTTTTTTTTTAAAAGATAGAAATAACAAAGTAATATTAACACATCATTTAAACTAATGACTTGTCCTCTAAGATAACATGGTTGCATTACTTGATAAAACAATTAACATAATCTAACACACATCATGAATTAACATCAGTAACTCATTGTAAACCTAATGCACTAAAACAATAAACATTTACATCTACATAACATCATATAAGTATTCATCAGGATCTAGTACATAGTTACAATTTCTCCCGACATATGAATACAACATTACATCGTTACATTATCATCTTCTGAATACATATGAATACATACATAATGAATCATCTGATACACAAGCTAGTACATGAGCATAATAACTGTCTCCATAAATAGGTACACGATCTGAATCTGCTACAGGAGTTACAACCTTCTTGCACATGAACAAATGCAAGGAAAAACCAATGGAGATAAAGCACATCCACCTGACCACGTGGAACCCTGAGGTCCACCCCCCATGCTAGGAGATAACATAAGGTCCCAAAACATCATACAGTCAGGTAGACAATTACCTAACAGGAACAAAGACCAAACAAGACTCCATTACAACACATGACAACACCACAAGCAACTCAAAATCACTTCCAGAGGCAACACACGATGAATGGGGAGAGTACATCTAGGGAATGCTAGGCTGCAGTAGGAAGAGTGTCATCGCATGGTCCTGACAGCCTCTCACTAGGTGCCAGCCCCCATCTACGGTTATCCTGATAGCCTCTCACTAGGCGCCGGCCCCATAGGGTGACACATGCGGAATCAACTTTCCTTTCGTGAGGACAAGGAAGTCAATTATGCTGACCAGGCCTTCTCAACCCATCCTTAGCCTAAATGAGCACTATAGGCATGGGAGAGGAAATCCAATTATCTTGTTAATGTGTAATTTACCCTTTTCCCCCTATTCATTTTTAGGTTTTCATTTAATTAACAACTTTCAATGGGTTATCCTGACAGCCACTTTGGGCGCTAGCCCCACACTGAAAGCCACTCCCCTACCTTCATCTAGAAACCCTAACCATCAAGCAAGACAATCACTATCATACTAATAAGTATACATAACAATGCAATACATTACCTTCTTGCTTATTAAACATAATTACAACGACCAACCTTTACTTCATTGTCCCAAAACTTTCAGTTGATAAATCACAATAACCATAACAACACATATCCCAATCAAGGTATGGGTCATCTTGCTCGCAAATCTCCACCATGAACAAAATAGTTTCTCATTACGATTTCCAAGATCTCCCCATTACAATACTAAACACAAGCTCGATATCAACACATACGTGAAGGAGGTTTAACCCCATCATAATATATTCACAACACAGTATGTACATCATCTCACATTATTGTTTACCAAGACCCACATACATAGACAAAAGACATCATGTTCTTGCAACATCTTCATTTCAGGACACCTATGAACATAATACATGCCATCGAATCATATTACCTTATGCCTCTGGAACCTAAACTTGACAATTTACACATAGACCAACTCACATGAAAATTTTGCTTGCAATAAGCAATTTCAACTAATCAACTCATTGACAACATAAATTTTTTTCTTACAAGAGCAATTCAATCTCTTAGTTATCCTATTACCTATAAGTTTTACTTATAAGGTTAAATTTTCGAGTACATTGTTGTTTAACATAATTCCAAACTTTAATCTAATTTCAACTTAACAAAATCATTATAAAAACATCTTTGTAAAATCAAACCAAACTAGATTAAATTTCATCTACACTGATTATTTTGTCATATCCAATTCCATTTAATCAAATTAGCAACTGGATTCAAGTTATATCTCCACCAAGAATTTCATAAAACCTAGGTCTAGTTTAATTAATATTAATTCTATCTATTATATTAATCACTCATCAATTACATATAACCGTCAAGCTAAACAATGCATAGATAATATTAATTACAAATACGTATAACTTAAATGCTAATTTCAACATTTATAATCCAAACCCATATATCATATTTCTACTAACAAAACCATTAAAATAGAATCAATGCCATATTACAGTAAATATGCGATCATATTGATTAGTTTAACAAACATTCATATTAAACTATAACAACTACGTTTCTTTTGTTTCATACGTTAATATCTATATCATATATATATACTCCAACAAACTCATCTACTAAATCATGGATCTTAACTATGCATGGATTCATATTTAATTTATAATTAATAATTGATACCTATACAAATATCCATATGACATAAATGTTTATATACATGTTCATGCACTTGTGTAGGTTATTCCTATCCTCAAGGTAAGATTTGGTCAATCAACCTTCAAATTTTGGACGGTTTAAAAACAACACCACTCTGCCTTTGAGTAGCAGCCACACCATTTCCATTTCTTCAAGCGATGACTTCATACACCACCACACCCAATTTGAAACACCTTTGTTATACAAGGCTGGAGTCTCACCTAGAGGATGGAGTTTGATAGACTTAAGGAGTATGCACACCGTATTAAATGGGTTATCTAGATTTGGATTATGGTCGATCAAGAATATTGTGAAGATTTGAACAACCAAGAACAAGACACCCAAAATATAAATTGACTAAATGAAGAGCTAATAAGATGTTTAATACAATCTACTATAAGAATTGGATCCTGAAGAATCTATGCAAAAGTGGGCAGTTTTATATGATCCAAAGTCCATATTTATTTGAGACCTTAATGCACATAAGAAAAAACATTTCCATCTAGATCTAATAGAAGGCAGAAGTAAGGAATACTCTAATGGACAAGGTACTTGAACTGTTTGACAAGGTTCAGAGATACTTACGTACACAAAGAACATCATTAGTTTATCTATTAGAGGATATGAATAAACTAACAGATCCTTAGCAAGATGACTTCGTAACCCCTTTTAAAAACAGATAAAAACCATCGTTTCTAAGATCCAACACCAACATTTAGCAATTATAAGATTATATAGAAATCTTAATACTAATATATATATAACATATGATTATATGCAAACCTTAATGCCAATATATATGGCGATTACTATCTTATAATTATAGGAAGATCTAATGTAAAAATAAAAAATATAATTCATGCTATGATGATCTAGGTTTATGACATGCAAATAAGGCAACAAATATGCTTCTTTCAAGATTTACATTGAAATGTTTGCTTTTCCAATTTCACAAGCAACAACCCTTAGAAAAACAACCTTTACATTTAATAAATAAAGGATACATATAATATTTAGAACATACAATATTTACATTTAACCAATAAAGAAAAACATATAATATTTATATTTAATCAATAAAGAAAAACATATAAAATTTGCATTTAGTCAATAAAGAAAAACATATAATATTTATATTTAATTAATAAAGAAAACATGATACCTCAATCGCAATATCCCACTAATGGTAGAAGCCTTGAATGAAAATAAAAAAATGAGCCATTCACCCCCACTCCATGAAGAGTTTTTAAAGAGAAGGAAAGAGCAACTTCCTACCCAAAACTAACTCAACCACCCAACTAATTCAACCAACCACCTTCCCATTTTCGTCACTTTTGTAAGTGGGGCTTAAAGGAGGGTCTAAAAACCTTTTAAAATATTATAAATGACAAAAATAAACTTCTTACCTATGCACCTTGGACATAAGACAATTTTTCAAACATAAAATACAACTTAGACCTCTTAAAAACACTTAAAAATCATTTTAAAAGTTACAAGGTTAAATCCCACACAAGAACATAATCATTTTATCACATAAAACTAAAAATAATATTTCTTAACATCATGGCCAATAGACCTTAGGGCCCCATGCCTAGGTCAGACATCACATAGAAAGACATAAAGTGGCTAAATGACTACCATCATCCATTGACATAATAATTCTACATGTACACTCAACAAGAAGTGTTAGTACAATATATAGCCAAAATATATCCATCATAAATAACATATTATCACAAATCTATTAGTAACCATAGTGTAACACTGAATCAATACACTCTTGATCCAATTGTTAGGCTTCGTCCATTGGATGATAGGACTGTCTCCTCTCTAGTCTAGGGTCTGGTTAGTACGTTTACTAGTGTTCAGCGACATTCCCTTAATTAAATCAATTTAATAGTAGTAATAAAATAATTTATATTCAAACAACTTTAAATAATTATTTGAACTAGGTAATTATCCATTACCAATTTAATCTTATTAAATATTAATAATAATAATAAGAATATTATATGACCTTATTAAATATTAAAGTGGGTCAAATATTAGTATGAGTATATAATGAAATATAGGCATACAACATAACCCACTGAGAAGGATAGCCGTTAAAAGCCAAATCAAACATGTTCACAAGCCAAGGCCAAACACGCACTTAACCAACAGGCTCCATCAAATATCAATTAGTTGCAAGACCTGACATACTAACAGAACTGACAGGTTGAACTAGACATGTCGTGCATCCTGATCGAGGATGATGACTTGGGATGTGGGACCTTAAGTTATCTCCAGAACAACTTATCCTTTGGGTTCAGGGCACGCTCAGACCTGTTAATTCAGGTGGAGTCGATGCCAGATACCTGCATCCTGCAACAAATGACACAGTCAAGCATGTATAGATGCATATAAGCTGACACTAGGTGAAAAAGGAATCACAACATCGGAGGGCACTCGCAAGCGAGTGATGCGACATCGTCCTTTCCACATCATATCAATCTAGATTAGATAACACATAATCATAACCAAATCGAATCTAACTCATTATCTGAACAGAACCATACACTGAACATATAGGTGCATGAAATTGAATAAGTCTTAGAAGTACCATCATAACAATTAAATCTAACATAATCGGTCCATGAGATCCATTCTAACATATAACAATTGTAGTAAGATCGGCATCTTAATCATTAGAATGCAAAACAATGTCAAAGCCTGCATTATTAGTGTCGCAATAGAGATTATCAATAAAACACATTAACTATCATATGAAACCACACATGGATGAAACATCTATCTATATTGTACAACATCAATTATTTACCTTACCTTAGTTATTCCTGTTATTATACCTTCATATTCATGCGCCTTGATCGGTTCACCTGTACATCCAAGGTGGGAACAGAGGGGCACTACAGGAAGGTTGTTTTGGTTGCAAGTGATCCTAGGTTGTCCTGAGTCTATTGATGACTCTTACATGGTATCAGAGCTTTAGGTTTGCGACCTCCTTCCCTCTTTTTCAGAAATTTCTACAATGAAATATTTTCTAGTGCATCCTGGTGCAATATTTCAGGTTTTCATGCATTGGCTTCACTTAGGTGGCTGATTCAACTTCTACATGTCATTTTTGGTTGTTGGAGGCATTTTTGCATTAGATTTACATCTTTTGCATGTCGGAAAGAAAAACACTTTCTGGGTTTTGTTTTCCACATTGAAAAACTTTCTAGATATTTATTAGTTTTTTATGCAACAAATAGATTTTGTGGAATCTTAATCACAAAATTTTTATAGGTCCCCTCTCTATTGGTAGTTTTGTTTTTACACTCTAACTTTGTAGGATTATATATTAGTCATTCGAGCTCCTTTTTGCAAGAATTTGTTTTATTTGGAGTAGAATATAGAAAGATTTTCAATGGTACAATCAAATTTTGGTTTTGGTGTCTGGTTGTTCTACAAATTGTATTCTTTCATTGTTGTTGTTGTGTAGTTCTCATTTTCAAAACTTTTGGGGCTCTATTTGGGCTCATACGGTAACAATTTTTAGTGAAATATTTTTTGAAAGTGCATAATTTTTTTAGTACTTCTCATATCTGTCATTAGTTTGATCTAGTTTTGCACAAAAAATGTACTTTCAATTATAGCCTTATTTTTGTATTTTCATGCACTAAGATGAAAAGACCACTTTTCTATTTTGGCTTGGGGTGCTTGAATTTTAGTATTGATTCAGATTTGGGAGGTTTCATGTCAGATTATTGTAGCATATTGTCTATTTTTCTCTATTGGTGTTTTCTTCTCTAATGGTTGATTCAAATTCATTTGAGCTACTCACACCTCATAACTATCATTTATGGAAACAAAAAATGCATAGATTACTCAGATCTAAGGGTTTGTCATCTTCATTTAATGAGGAACAACCTGAATTTACCAAGGAATATGATAAATTTGATTATAGTAATAAACATGATCAAGCTACATGGGTTTAATTGCTCTACATGTTTTTGATAGTTTGTTTTTTCATATTGAGGCTTGTGAGACACCTAATCAAGTATGGGATAAGTACAATGACCTATTTGGTAAAGTTAGTGAATTTCATGCTTTGAAAATAGAGGTAGAATTGACTTCTCTTTCTATTGATACATTTCCTTCCATTGAGGATTATTTGATTAAGTTCAAATCCTTGAGAACTTAATTGGCAAGTTGTGGGAAAGATAAAACTGATAAGGAATGCATATTCTTGATTTTGTCTAGGTTAAAAGGGCCATATGCAATTTTTTCTTCTACCTTTTATTTGACTATGGTTGCCTTAGGTGATGCATTCACTATGCCTTCTCTTGAGTTGTTTTGTGATCGTTTGATTAGAGAGCATGCTAAGCTTATTGAATTTAATGCACTTCCTAAGAATCAAGCATTACTAGTTCAATCATCAATAGGAAAAGGTAAGAAGAAAAATCAACCTAAGATAGAACCAAAATTAGATAATGCGCCTTCCACCTCTTCCAAAGAGGGTAAACCTAAGAATGAGAAACATATTTGT
Source organism: Cunninghamia lanceolata (assembly GCA_027924645.1). Classification (NCBI taxonomy): domain Eukaryota; kingdom Viridiplantae; phylum Streptophyta; class Pinopsida; order Cupressales; family Cupressaceae; genus Cunninghamia; species Cunninghamia lanceolata. Next base: position 22,783,350 of record BSBN01000377.1, on the reverse strand, counting down.
GCTTATTGTAAGAAATCAAGGCATGATGAAAATAATTGTTATAAGAAACAATTTGATGAGATGAAGCATCTTTTGCAACAACATGATATTCAAATGCCTAGTTCTTCTTCTCCTTCTTCTTCATCTAATCAGTCAGGATCTTCTGAGATAGGACATGGAGGCAAAGCTAATAAGGAACACAAATATAAAGGTAAATCCCCTTGTGCAAGTACAAGTTTGGACTACGTAAATGGATTCTTGATTTAGGAGCCTCTCATCATATGGCTTCTTCATAGGATATGTTCTCTTCATTTGAGCCTTGTACTATGCCATCTATATTGATGGGTAAAAACACATATGTGAATGTAATTGGGAAGGGAAATATTGATATTGGTGAAGGTACTTTCAATGATGTACTTTGTGTGCCTTCTTTAACCAATAATCTTCTTTCCATATATCATATTACTCACAGTGGTGCAGGGAAGACTGTGGAGTTCACACCTGATTTAGTTATTGTTAAAGAGTTGGAGAGAAGAGAAATTATTGCTATAGGGGTGGTTGATCATGCATCTCAATTATACACCTTTTTATGGTTTCTCTCTTGAAGATGATTTAGATCCTTTGGCTGATATTCACACTCCTTGTGTGAATTATATTTCTAAGGAGAAGTTTGGTCACTTGAACCTTGATATTCTTGCCTCCTCATCAGTTCTTGAGACTTGTGCTACACTTCCATCTTCTCCACCTCCTGCTTCTTTAGAATTATGTAATTTCAGTTTAGTAGGATGTTTATTAGGGATAACTTTAAGGACCCCCCTAAAAAAACCTATAAAATCCTGGCAAATCCTAGACCAAGGCAAAAAGAAAGTTGGCAAATCTATGCCTATTTTTGAAAAAAAAATTCATTGGTAAATTATAGTTGTATTCCAAAAAATAAAATAAATTAGGTGGCAAATTATATAGATATTAAAAAATATAAAATAACTTATTTGGCAAATGTGTTGGTAATTTTTTGAAAAATCTTAATGTGGGTGGTGAAAATATCAAATGCTAAATTATAATGATTAATTTACTTAGTGAATTTATAGCTTAAAAATATTTACATTTAGATTGATGGATATTAAATATCAGAGATCAATGACACCAATTCTATTCCAAGCTGTGGTTCTAACACACCCATGTTTCTACATTAAGTCTTCGAAATAGAGACAAGTGTCAATGAAGGAATGATTTAGATTAACAAAGATTAATAGATAATAATTTAATAAAACAAAATTCAAAAGGATGACTAGGCTTATAATTTACATCGATGTACTTATAATATTCTAATATTTTTTTATCATCAGATGATTGCAGATCGACGGCATAAGTTCTATTTCGGGCCAAAGTATTGACACACCCAAATTTTTACATAAAGTCTCTGGAATAGAGACAAGTGGACTATGTTGTATGCCATGTGGCTCATCATGATTGCATCATGATGTTTCATGTACATCACAAAATTAACAAGTGATCCCATCTTCACAGTTGAGGGCTTCCATTTTGTTGCCACCTTGACCTTTACTTTATATTAAATAATTCACATTTTATACAATATAGTATACAATAATCAATATAAATATATTATATATATCTCAATCATTGATCTAATAATATGTAATGGCTCATGGTTGATTCCGGAGGCTTTTGTTGGCAATGTGTAGTGTTGGAGATCTACCTTTTGGAATTAAACTACAACCATTCATCATTTGTTCATCAAACAATGGAATAATTTACAAGTGGAACAATTTGCTTTGATGGCTGACATTTTAGTGGTCACATCAGTCAACCAAGGTGATCAAGTGGATGCAAAATTCAAGCTTTGTAAAGGGAGCCAAGGTACTTTTCTATGAGAGATGTCAAGTCCATACAAGTAAGATGTCAAGTCCACATGAGGATTTCTTGAATTGGATGCCCAAACACTCTTAGTGCATGACATGAAGTGACATTTTGGCATTTGGAGAATTATTTGTAGGGCTAGTAAGATATATTGATGGATAGGTAATGATTTTTTGAATTCCCAACAATCATGGCTATAAATGGATGGAGAAAGTTGCTTCCAACAATCAATTTCAACTTTTGGTTGTTCCTTGTTAGCTAATTTGAAGGGAATTATTCAATTAGAATGCATTCTTTTTTAGTAGAGAAAGTAGTTAGAATGGTTACACAGTTGGGTTGCTATCCTTACCTTGAAGGACCTAGTTCTTGTAAGATGAAAAAAATGAGTCATGGGAACTCCATGTATGACATGGGAGGATCTAGTAAGATAACAACCAACTACTTGGGAAATAAAGTGGAAGGAGAATGCTGCCTTCTGGAAACACTCTTCTTTCAATGTGGTTGGAAAGTGCCTTGGCTAGACAAATGCATCTAGTAGCATTATATGATAGATGGTCCTGCATCTATCTGATGGGTTGTGGTTAGTGTTCTCTCCCAATCCATTGTCGCATCTTTCTGGAAGCCTAGTGATAGATTATGGATAGTGGTCTCTCCCAATCCATTGGTTCATGTGTCTATCAACTAGCTTAGTATGATGATTCTTCTGGCTTTGTTCCAAATAGTCCAAACTGTAGAAGGCTTCTTCTTTTGTCATGTTAGCCTTTCTTCTTAAATTTGGGCAAAAGCTACATCTTTATTTCCATTTTCATTCACATATTCTTCTGGCTCTAGCAGCCAAGGCTCAAGCTAAGGTTTCTTCTTCATTGTATTGTAAGGAAAATACGAGGGAAATACATAGTGTTCAGTTATGTGTCAATTGGAAATATTCATCTAGTGAGGGGCCGAGAGCTTCTTCTTTTTCCATGTAACCTTTATTATAAAGGGATTTCATCTTTGTGTTGTTATCTTTCTGTAATAGTTGTTTAAGTTTTTTGACTTAATAAAATGAGAGATGATTCTAATTCTAATTTATTAATTTCATTAACTACACACATTGTTAATCTCTTTTCCAATGGATTAAGTGAATAAGGGTTAAAATTTAATGAGGGTTACTATAGCCTATTGGTCCAATATTAATATACATTTGTAATCAAAAAGAAGTTCTTAATATCAATAGACATTCTGGAAACTACAAATTAGCAATGTAACTATAATATATTCTATAATTATAGAGATAAGTGTCAACAAAGGACTCAAGGAATGATTTAGATTAAACTTATTTTTTACATATATTATGAATTATAATACTTCCAAAATCAACCAATGGATCTAACCATAAATAATAAAAGTTCAATAATTATGTTATTAATGAAAAATAATAGATAATAAGACAAAAAATTAAAATGTTGACAACAATTGTAATTTACATCGATAACCCATATTATATTATTATATTAAACAAAAGAGTTTACAGCCTACAGAGGATTTTTTACATATCCCTAATCCAAGGTGCCCTAACATGAACCTTGGATAAATTCAAAATTCAAAAATTGAAAATGGAAAATTCAATCATTACGCAGAAAATGAAAAATGAAAAATAGTTTAAATTTTCAAAAACTGAAAATAAAGTTGTTACTGGCCACCGTTGATTTGTCTTCTAACAACTCCCACCTAAAGAAGAAAATTTGTAGCATAGACAATAGACCTTGCCCTTCTTAACTTGTAAAAGTCAGATAAATCATTATGTATAATAAGGGCCATGTTAAAGTGCTCTAATGAGCCTCTAACAATTGCCCTCCTAGCCTCCTTAAGAATGTCTTTAGTTGTAACCAAGCAGTCTAACAAATGTAAAGGGAAAATTCCAACCTCATCCCATGGTTCAGCATCACAATCGTAATCATTTAAAGCTAAATCAATCTTATCCCTAGGGATAAGTGATTCTTGAATAATTGCCTTCCCGATCATCTTCACCAGACCTGGGTCATCGAGAAAGTCTATTAAATTTAACATAAATGCATAGACGATGTCGCTAAATAGATTTTTTTGAGGATATTCTAAAAGAATACCATGGCCAACAATGTCTCAGATAGCATCATCAATCAGGGGGGTTAATTAGAAACACATTCCCAAGTTTTAGCTCATCAAATCTATCTAAATCAACCATTTCGTGTTTGTAAGGCAAGATAGAAACATGGCGAGAGATCAAATAACTCATATTGAATCTCAATCATAGCAATTTTTCACTCACCAAGAAATTATGAAAATAGAAATAACCAAAAAATGAAGCAATATTCCTAATAAACTTATAGAAGAGGCTTAGGGTTGGCTATATAATTATATTTATTTTGTCACATGTGAAAATGTACAATAACCATGTGACATGCTAAATAACAATCACACTTGGCACCAACATTTATTTCCATTTACAATCGGTTAATTGATAGGATTGACTGCAATTGTAGTAGCTTTATCATTACTTACCTTTAATTTTATCATTAGTTAGAGTCGTAAAATTGATAATTTGATAGGACTAACTACACTTACTTTTATTCTTGAAGTGACAAACTAGACACTAGATTAGCCAATGCCAGTTCAGTTAATTAATGGTAAGTAGCACGAATAATATTTTTTCAACTCACCATTATTACCTTACTGGTGATCCTCCCTATTAAATTCATCTCCCCTACTCTTGATGTTATTTATTCTACTTTGTTTTGCTTGCATACATCCTGCTCCCAGTGTTAGTCATTTTGGTTGGTTTTGTTAGTTAACATGGACCAACAACTCAACAGGCGCATGCTTCTAGGAATTCACAAATGGGAATACTCGATCTCGGGTGGATTTGATACTGATATGCTGGCCAAAGTCTTTAAATTCAGATCGCAAGCGGAAGAAGAAGCCATTTGGGTTATAACTGGGAGGCACATTCTTGACAAAGTACCATGTATGATCTATTATTCACAAGTAACTTCATGTTTCCTTTCAAACCTTATGGACCTCATTCAAGATCTAGACATGGTAAAGAGGGTATCCTTTACTTTCATTCAAGATTATCTGATATTAGAGGAGGACTTTGATAATGTCGTTTCAAACTATGATCTTTTTAACTATCAACATGCTAAGGTGGGAGGGTTATTTAAATTGTCTAAGATTCAGAATGTCCTACCAATACATTGTGTTTACAATTCAGTGAAACATGGTCTATAAAACTCATGCCCTATCACGGTTCACAATTTGTTGCATGCACACTGTTGGTAAATTGGTGAGGAAGCTACCAACCTTATTCAGGATGTCTTTGATGCAGTGATGCTTCTTTTGTAGCCTCGCAACCATCCACAAAATGATGAAGATAGAGGATGAAACTGATGGCTGTCATGAGATTGATATCAATGAACAACTAGTTTAAAGATGTAACCTTCGTTCTATTTTTTTCTAGCTCAATCTCTATATGATTATGGGTTTTGTTGTTGTGCTTTGTAATGTTCTCATAAGGGAATTTTTAGCCCTTATTTTTATTACAAAATTTGGTCATATCTAGGGATTCAATAGCCCTAGTTTTGTGTCTTTGTATAAAATCTTATAGTTAAGAGTTCTCTATATGTAGTCCTATACTTTATATTAAATATATCTAGTTCAGGTGCTATGAACCTTGGTTTAAAAATATATATTTTTGAAGTCCTAGGTCATTATTGGTGAAATGTGAGAATGACACTTGGTATCTTAGCACACACTTGCAAGCTTCAGAGACTTGTACTTTTTCAGGGTTGCATTGTTGCAAAATGATACCATTTGTCAAGTGGATCCATAATATTTTTCTATTTTTTAAGTCTGTGGTCATGATCGATGTCAATTCAGTTAATTAACAATAGTACAAAAACAACAATATATTACTAAAAACACTACTAAAAACTGCTTATAAATGACCAAACATGGTCACGTGACCATTAGTAGTTTATTACCAGTCATTTATAATGCCACCAAATTGATGACTAAACCATTTTTAGTCATTTATTGGTTGTTTTGATTGATCAATTTGGTAGTATATTTAGTCATTGATTTAGTCATTGATTGTTGTAATCTGGTCACTTATTTAGTCATTTTTTTTACTGATATATTTAGTCATTGATTGTTGTGAATTGGTCACTTATTTAGTTATTTTTATTCACTAATTTCTATCCATTGGTAGTGTATTTAGTCATTAATTTTAATCATCATTTTGATCAATTTGGTAGTATATTTAGTCATTTTTATTCACTGATTTAACACTGGTCATATATTTAGTCATATTTATTCATTGTTCATTGATTTACGTCAATTGGTAGTATATTTAGTCATATTTATTCATATTTATTCATTGTTCACTTATTTCTATCAATTGGTAGTATATTTAGTCATATTTATTCATTGTTAATGATTTCTGTCAATTGGTAGTAGATTTGGTCAATTTAATTATTAATTGATGTCAATTAGTAGTATATTTAGTCATTTTAATTGACTGATATTTGAGGATTTAACATAAAACACAGAAATACACATCAATCATCAATTAATTGAACACAATATAAAGACAACCATTGAGAAGGCAAAATCACTAAACCAGTGGAAACGTGCCAAGTGTCCCAGCTCCATCATGAAAGGTGGGATGTGACAAAACTGGTTGGAGAGTTAACTCCATTGACTGAACAGTTAACAGACTTGATTGATCAGTTAGAAGAGTGGATGGTGGAACTGACTGGATTGATTGAGGATTTGACTCAACTGACAGGTTAGTTAACAGATTTGATTGATTGGTTAACTGACCTCTGATTGGAGAAGAAATAGGCCATGTGGGTGAGGGAAAATAAGGCAATTAAATATTAAATATATTTAATTACATGTGCAACCTGATGAGGTGGACAGGGTGAGGTGGAATTTTGAATTTAGAACTTTAGGATAGAGGAATTAGGCTTAATTAAATAATTTATAATTATTTAATTGTGAAGGACAAATAGAAGAATTTTAATTAAATAAATAGAATTTATTTAATTATGGGATAGTGAATTGATTAAATAAATTTAGAATATTTATTTAATTGGTAGAAGAATGGAATAAATATTTAGAATATTTATTTAGGATGATTTGTGTCATTTTTAGGCATATACATTTTGCCCCTCTTTGATGCAATGCAGTTTACAGCATTGCTTCAAAGAAGTCGATAGTCTGATAGTGATACATGCCCCAGTTTGCCCCTGGTACAAGTTTAACGATAGGATGCCCCCTCGGGAGATTGGACGAGAAGAAGGCAGAAGGTGTGAGACGGACAATCTCACGATGAAGAAGGTTAAATTTGAAGAAAATGGGTGAAGAAAGAGTCGAATGATACGCGATGCAAGATGGAATGATGACACACACAAGCAAGCAAGCAAGTATGCACAAATGACACAAGAACAAACAAGGTATTGCCCCTGTCAAGCGGTAAACCAATGATATACTGATAATGATATACGACAGTGTTGTCATGGCGGGGAACAATATATCCCTAGACCAACACGGCAGGCGTGTTGTCATGGCGGGGAATGATAGATCCCTAGAGCAACATGAAGGATAGTGTCTGGTTTCAGGAAATGAAGCATGTCGTGCAAGACGTGTGTATTGGTCTGATTTCGACAATGCAACATCCTGTATAAGACAATTGATTGATTAACTGATCGAGTTGGTTTACGACCAGACAAGGATCAAGATCACTGATTGTGATTGGATCATTTGTGCAAGATTGACTTGACATGATTGATATGGATTAAGGATGGACCTGCATTTGGATCATTGCACAGACTGACTGGACAAGGATGAAAGATCTGATGATAGATAGAAATCTGATTGATAGAAGAAAGACTCGATAGAAGGACTCACAAGCTTTTATTTGTATTGATACTCTGCATTGTTGGATCTTTATTGCATGGGGTATGGTATGGATGTATAAATGGATATAGGATGGATGCTTTGCTTTTAGAGTGCTTTATTTCATCATTGGGCATTTTATTTTTGGTACATTTTCTGAAATGTTGTAAGTGAATACAAGCATCTAGGTATAATTGAACCGAGATGACCTGAGTATCGCTTACATGGATTGTGATTTAGCAAGTTAATACAAGCATCTAGTCAAAATTGAATCTAGATGACCTGAGTACTTCTTGCGTTTCAACAAACAAGGATTGCCCCCGTTCATGTTATACCTTTGATGTCCTCGATGATCTTTTGCTGATCATGTCCTTAGACAAGGCTTCACATTACTAAAGTTTAATCCACAAACAACAAACAAAGAAAATAATCATGCTCCCATCATAGCATCTCTAGCTTTTGGCATCCTTGAGTAGCATAGAAAGGCATGATAGCATAAATCAAGACTCAATGTTTTTAACCATGTTTCCAATTCATAAAACATTTTTGCATTTAGATGTGTTTGTTTCTTGCCATAATTTTGAGTAAAAATCATTTAGAAGGCCTTAGGAGTTTGTTCTTTGCTTTGGATAGGTTAAAGCTTTGCATTAGGATTTCTGCTTGAAAGCAGGCTTTTGCTTGCACTTGCTTGTCTGGTGAGAAGATTCCACAATCTTTATTGGTGAGACGGACCCTAAGGGACTGACCTAGTGCCTCGGGGGCTCATTGCTAAATGGCCTTGCCTACGTGACAACGCAGAGGCAACGTAGTTCGGGGTAAACCCTAATGGACCATGGATGGACTAGAAGAAAGACGACAAGAATGAAGATAAGAAAGGGGATGAATGGGACCATGGAAGAAATGGAAGCCTCGGGGGCGCATTAGAATAATGGCCTTGCCTACGTGACGGCGCAGAGGCAACGTAGTTCACGGACTTGGACCATGGACCTAAGATATGGATCAGATGAGACGATATGGATCAAACAAGACATGAAATGGAACAGACATGGATCAGATATGGAATAGATATGGATCAGATATGGAACAGATATGGATAGGCAAGACACGATATGGAACAGATGATACCGATGACAAGGAAACACCATGGATAGGTAGATGTACGGGTGATAAAGAATGGAACGGGTAGGTATGAGGATGGGCAATAGTGGATAGAAGGAAACAAGGATGTGATCTCCAAGGACTATGTCGCATAAGTATAACATGCCCCATTATAGGTAGAGTACATAGGATTTTTCATGACAATGCTTAAGACGAAGGAGGAGGATCAGAGGATAATGAAGGATTTGTGTGGTTTTAGAGGGATAAGGTATGCCAAGAGATATCTAAAACATTTGTCAACATTGTGCCCCCAATCTTTATCAAGATCAAGAAAAATAGAGAAATGGAGGATTAGGATGGATGGATGGGACAGTATAGGTATGTAATGGATAGAGGATAGGATAGGAAATGGTATGAAAAGAAATTGGTAGGAGAAAAGTGATATGCCGATGAGACAAAGTGCCCCGAAGTGTAGGTGACATAGAAGATTAACTTACACATGACGCCTGTTTTCCAAGTTTTCATCATGGTACTTATCCAAGGCGCCTGTTTGCCAGATTCTCACCATTGGATGAAGGGATTTTTCTTTACTTTTTTCATTCTTTTTTTTTTTTTTTTTGAAAAGGATAAGACGAACGCAGAAGGGAGAGACTCAAGTATCTAGTTCCTTGAAAGGTGATAGTCCTGCTAGAAGGATGTTGTCGCATGGACTATGTCAAGTGTGCTCATAGATGTTGGTAAGGGAGTGCAGGAAAGTGAGATATGAGTATGTAGATAGCGGATTATGGAAGGTGCGATAGTGGATGATGATGCAAAATACAGAAGGACTTATGCAAGGATGGAAGGAAGCTTTATGCAAAAGCATGGACCATAGGATGAGGGAGATATGTAGGATAGTAGTGGAGGGGCGAGGAGATGGAGTTATATGGAAGTGTTGTGGAATGGAAGGGAACCATGACCAACAGTTGCACATACTGTGATAAACATTGAAGCTGATGATGGGAAGGTGGTGTAGGAAGCAATGGAGAGTTTTTCTTGGTGGATGAATGATATAGGCCTTTAGGGACCCACATAGACTTTGCATTGTTTTGATTTTTGTTTGTCATGTGGGATGGAAGGATTCGATACTTTTGGATGGAATTGGAGAAAGTGAATGGTTGAAATTCTTGAGAGGTGGATGCCTCATGTAACTTGAGGCTTTTTGAGGTACCCAAACCATTTTGTTTTTAGATAGTACCTGTGAAGGTATGGGTTTGGGTGTATGCAACTTTTGTGTAGCTTTCGGAGTAATCATTTGTTGCTTGGGGACCCACACTTTTTTCAATTTGGCATTGAGGTGTGTGGGTGTATGCAGCTTTTGATATGGATAATTCTTTGATTCTTGGCTTTTATATCCTAGGTCATGAGGACTCTTAGGATTTGTGACTTTATAGGTAGAGGCATCCACATATTTGTCATGGAATCCCCGTGGGATGGTGGAAGTGAGGTTGGTGAAAGCTCCTTGTTTAGACAATATGTGCATTTGTCGGCCATGATTGGGATATTTAGAGGATTCATAGATGGATGGATAAGGTGTTGGAAGAAGTGGTGGTAGGATGCGTAGAGGGCTATTAGGAGTTGGAAGTAGCGGAGGTAGATTGGGTGGTGGAAGGTGTATGGTCACATGCTTTTGACAAATGTAGGATGATGGAGGTGGAATGGCGACATATGTTTTGGGGATACGATAGGGTTTGCGATGGAAAGTGGGAGACTTAGGAGGAGTGGAGGAAGTACCAACATCTTGAGATTGCTCACCTTGGGGTATGTAGCCAAGGCCGTATGAAGGTGGAGGAACATTGACATGGATAGGTTCCAAAATACCTTGTTCATGAAGGCCTAAGCCTTTACCTTGATAGTTCATATTCTGGAGTATGCGGTGCATTAGCAGTGAGTTCCTTATTGGATGAGGAAGATGAGATAGCGGATAATGGTTGTTGGTGTTCTAAGGAAGAACATTCATGCATGAAGGTAGTAAGCCCAAGGATATAAGACGACGGATTTGTAGCTTGGTCAATAATGGATGGTGAAGGATTGTTAGAATCTTGATCATCATTATGCTCTTTAGGATCTAAGTTATTGGGTTGATCATTCATGTGCACTTGGGAGGCAAGTGTCTCATCAGAGGAAGCGAAAGTTGTTGGATCATGGATGGGATTAGATGGAAGAGGGATAAAAGAAATGGAGGCTTCTTGCTCATGAATGGGTATGGGATCAAGTTGCTCAAGGACATCTTCTTCATAGGGAATATCTTGATCATAGAACAAATAAAGGTTATGGATGGGTTGGAGTTGGGTTTCCATCTCATGTATAGGATCAAGTTGCTCATGGATAGCTTCTTCCTCAAAGATAGTGTCTTGATCATAGAAAAGATAAAGGTTATGCATGGGTTGGAATTGGATTTCCTTCTCTTGTATAGGTGTTGGGAGATGGATAGGATCAATTGGCTCATGGAGAGGTTCGTTATTATGGATATCATCTTGATCATGGAAAAGATACATGTTATGGATAGGTTGCAAGAAAGTGATTTGATCTTGACTTAGACTAGGGATTAATGTTTCCTCATGCTTAGGATTAGACACTTGACATACCTCTTGGGTTACTGGAATGGAAGTGGATAGCTCTTGGATAGCTTCTTGGTTGACAACATAGGTGTTTGATGGACCTTGACTTTCATTTATGGTAGGAGGTTCTTCAATAAGCTCAAGGGGTTGCAAATGACATGAAGGATTTTTGGTAAGGTCAAGGACTGGAATTTGGGGACATGGTTGACTCTCTACTAGTAGCCCTTGGATCACATCATTGGTAGGTGTATGGATAGGTGAATGAGGGGATTTAGCTTTCTCTCTAGCTTTTCTCCAGTGGTATAAATTTGGAAAAACTCTTTCCCACCACTCATCTGATTCTTTTTGGGTCATCCATTTAGAGTTTGAGGAACTAGATGGTGGTGTTGGTGTAGAACTGGTATGCTTTGGGATATGGGTCTTAGAAGGTGGCGAAGGAAGACTAGTAGATGGGGTGGTATAGGATTTCCAACTTAAGGTGGTGCTTGCCTTGTCATGAGCATCATTAAGACGGGAAACAGATGTATGAGTTCGAGGAGAGGCATAGCTAGTACTGGCATGTTTGGCTTTCAAGATTGCCATTTCTTGTTGTAAGACTTGGATTTGTTGAGAAATTGCTATATACTCTTGGGGCGAGGGACTTGAGTTTATTTGTAATTCTAGATATTGGACTTTTTGAGAAAATGCATCTAATTGGTTTGTCATCTTGACAGAAACTGGCAGAAGGCTGAAAAAGCCTACTGTTTTGGATACGTAGCTTCAGAGGCACAATTTCAGAAGGTAAATGCACAACAAGTTGAGGTAAATGCACAATTCTAGCAGAGGATAAATGTGCAACTCTGGTTTCTTCAAATGATTTTACAAAGTTTTGGACATGTTTTTCAGTGCTTTTTGGTTTCTTGGTTGCAAGGCAGTCTTTTGATCTGATTTTTCTCAATTATGGCAAGAAGACACAGCAAACACAGATATTTTTATGGTTTTTTTTTCTTTTTTTTGACACTATTTTGGATTAAACTGAACAAAAGCAAGCACAAAGATCCTAGGTTAGAAATGGATTACAAGGGATTTTGGCCACTAGAACAAGAGGTGTTTAATGAGGGCAACCGTTCGAGTGGTTACACATGCGGCGGCACTACTCTCCGTTATGGAGTCTCCCAACCTCAAAGGGTTACGCCTTAGAGGGTTTTGGGGGAGGTTGGCCGTCGGTGTAACATAGCAGCACTCGTTGCAGGAGGTTTTCACCTCAAGCACAATTTATTTTAAGTGGCTTGGAAGGGCTTGGCTTTAGCCTGTTACCACTCAGGGTCGTTCCCACTTGGACAAGCGTGCATCCAAGGGCAGGCCCCTCCTAAAGGTTAAACAAATAGAATGACAAGTCTGGCACTCTGATCACCCAGAAAAGGGGAGAGCATAAGCCTATTGTCATTCGCAAGCACAGAAAGCACTGGTTAATCCAACCTAGTTAAAATTTAGAAAAACTAAATGGGCTACTCTACTTGTGCACTCACGCGATTGTTAACTTTGAAGTGGTTAAAAAGATAGCATTGTTCATTACCGTTTGTAAGATAGCAATAATCTAACTATGGAAGATAGCATTATACAGATATTGCAATGGTTTAATTACTCTCTTCCTAGTTAAGGCTATGTGGAATTTGAATGAACGTTCGTTTTACTGTCCTTTTATAAATTGAAGTGTGAGTTTAGTAAATGTAACTAGATGAGTCTAAACCAGTGCCCTAACCTGCAAAACAGATCCAGAGTATTCTTACAAAGATGTTAGCATTAGCAAAAATCTTCTAAGAAATCCTAAAATCACTACCTACTACAGAAGCACCACTTCAGAGACTGAATGCACAGAAACAGTCAACAGAAATTTGCATTTTCTAACCCTAGTTTGTAAAGATTTGGATAAAACCATATGTATATGATCTCTTAGCTCAAATCTAACCTCACCATTGCATCCGGGGGGGCGTTTCCATAAATTTTGAGTACAAATTTGCCTAGATTTCATGAAAAATAAAGCGTTTGGTGAAGAAAACAATGTTTCTAAAATTCATTGCCAAACAGATGCGCTGCAGAAATGAACATATGCGTTGCAGAAATGAACATATGCGCTGCAGAAATGAACATATGCACTGCAGGATAACAAATGCACTGTAGAATGAAACAAATGCGCTAAAACAGAGCGTATATGCACAGAAAGAACATATGCGCCGTAAAATAACGTATATGCGCCGTTAAAATGAATAAATGCGCAGTTTTAATGGATGCGCAGCAACAGTCTGTAAAAGTGCAGTAAGAATACATAGATGCGCAGGATTTTCAGAAGCGCCGTAATAGTCTGTAAAAGCACAGTAAGAATACACAGATGCACAGGATTTTCAGAAGCGCCGTAACAGTCTGTAAAAGCGCAGTAAGAATACACAGATGCGCAGGATTTTTAGAAGTGCCGTAACAGTCTTCAAAAGCACCGTGAAAATGAACAGATGCACCGAACTAATCTGTGCGTGACTCTGCGGGACCTGTACGGAACCTGCCTTCAAAAAAGCTCAAAAATGGTGAAATAAAGGGGCAACTGCCCCACGGTGGGTGCCAAAAATGTGAGGGTAAAATAGTGATCAATCAAATGAATAATAGATGACCCAAACATCAACAGAATGGAGAAACAAAGAAGATCCAAATAAACAAAGCAATGAACAAACACAGCAAAAACTCTTCCGTTTCGAAACTTCTGTTGTTCGCCTATCACGAATCGTCCTTTCGCAGATGAGATGAGCCCTCAGAGAGTGCAATCTTTTAAAGCTGTTTGAGGAAGTCGATGGTGAACGGCTATAGTGTGATATGCAATGAAGGTGAGCTCCAATGCAACAATGGTGATCTCAAGCTTGTGGATGACAAATGGGTGCCAAAGGCGCGCTGGTGATATTTCTGCAGAGTAACGATGTCAAAAGCCTGGATGATTAAAATGGAGGGATGAAGCTTCATTTATAGACTCGGAGGAATAGGAATCAATGGTTGAGAGAAGATATGAAGATCAACGGTTGAGGATGGTTGAGGAATGTGCAACCAGTGGAAACGTGCCAAGTGTCCCAGCTCCATCATGAAAGGTGGGATGTGACAAAACTGGTTGGAGAGTTAACTCCATTGACTGAACAGTTAACAGACTTGATTGATCAGTTAGAAGAGTGGATGGTGGAACTGACTGGATTGATTAAGGATTTGACTCAACTGACAGGTTAGTTAACAGATTTGATTGATTGGTTAACTGACCTCTGATTGGAGAAGAAATAGGCCATGTGGGTGAGGGAAAATAAGGCAATTAAATATTAAATATATTTAATTACATGTGCAACCTGATGAGGTGGACAGGGTGAGGTGGAATTTTGAATTTAGAACTTTAGGATAGAGGAATTAGGCTTAATTAAATAATTTATAATTATTTAATTGTGAAGGACAAATAGAAGAATTTTAATTAAATAAATAGAATTTATTTAATTATGGGATAGTGAATTGATTAAATAAATTTAGAATATTTATTTAATTGGTAGAAGAATGGAATAAATATTTAGAATATTTATTTAGGATGATTTGTGTCATTTTTAGGCGTATACAGCTAACATCATCACCTTATGATTGTAATCTTCCTCATTGATCTTTGTGCATTGCCAACTACCCTTCCTTTCTCAAAAACTAACACACCACCCTTGATCATAGCAGCTTAAGACTCATCTCAGTTTGTCTATTGCATGAATTGTGTACTTTATCTCTTGCTCACTGTCATTTATGCTCCTTGTGTCTTCATGGCATCTCATTTATGAAGCTCTCTCATTTATGCTCCTTGATTCTTCATGACTATCTTCATGACTAAGTGTTAATCATGTCCCATATATGAAGCTCTCTCCTTGAATGCAGCCAACAATAATCCTAGAATCTTTTCATAAAGGCATATAAGGCAGTGATGTTGAATGTTTAGAGAGGAAAAGCAACATAAAATCAAGTCCAAAAATTCCATAAGACTTAAATATGTGTCTTTGCTTTGAAAAATGTGTTACAAAGTGTGTTTCTCAGTGTTGTGACTGAGAAACTGAGTTACAATGGCTTTTTTTCTTATATAGCTCCAAAACAGACAAAAAACACTAAGATCTCTAAACAACACATTCAAACTATTGCATAAAGTAGTGGGCCAAGCTATCTAGCAGCTAGTACATGATAAACATCAACTATGTCATTTTTTTCAAATATTTTAGTGGCCACTATGTGAAGGTCCCTTCTTTCTCTTTCAGATGGACAGCTCCATCTATTTTGTTTTCATAAGCCAGGGGTATGTTACTTGTGACCTTTAAAATATTTACATTTGCATCTCATGTTTCTTTCAATTTGACTCCATGTACAATAGATAGTGAGTGAATCAGCCCAATACCCATAGACATAGCACCATCAAATGGATCCAACACCCAAACTTTATCCCCTTATTGGAGTTTATCAATATTAAATGTTTGCAAAAATAAAGAAAATACACATTATATTGAGATATAAAACACATATTATATTGTTTTTGACACATGTATGTAATATCTTATGTCTTGGAACAAATCAATTTTTGTATGTGCTTTTTTGATTCTGTTGAATAACAAAGAAGTAATTTTTTACTCTGAAAAAAAAAAAAACTAACCCATTTTGAGGTATAACCAAATGGAGGGCAAGACTACAATAGTGCTAGACTATACAAGTACTCTAGAAAGAGACATGGATTGGCAATGAAGTCCCCCAAACTGAGGACCATGACATACCCGAACACAATGCACTAATGCATAGTCAAAATCTATGTATGCACTCTATTACAACTAAGCTCTAAGCTTCCATATGTAAGTTATATGTTTTCCCTTATTTCCATAATCTATGTATACTAGCTAATTACACTTCACTACTATTCTAACTAGCTTCTATCAGATAGGTAATGATTACCATTATTTACATAATAAAACAACCATTACTTACTTGAATAGTACTTACTTGCATGTGGTTTCATAGCACTCACCTCAAGTTCAGCACAACTACTACTATGAATACCATGTGCATGCTCGTCGAGTTCATCATCGTAATTATCACTATCAACATTGACATGAAGTTGTACAGTTTTGTAGAGAGCTCTACTGACAGGGCCTTTTTCTTAGCATTATGCTTTCATATAATTTCTCTGCATGTGGCTTAACCATCATGCAAAAATTAATATAAGTCAAGTAAAGAATGCAAAAGCTATAAATTTTTTCCCAAAATAACATTCTAAGTATGAAGAATCAATGACAAAGCATTGGGACAGATTAAGTTACAACTTAAAGAATACAAAAGCTATAATTTTTTGTCCAAAAGAACATTTTAAGCATGAAGAATGACAAAACATTGGGATATATAACTAACAACTATTATATTACCTCAACTTTAGCATAACTATGATGACTGTGCTACACATTCTTGTCCAGTTCATCATGATCATCACTATCAATATCGGCAGCTCTGTTGACATCATGAAGGCATTTTTGCTTTCCTGCTGCTTTGAAAAATTGCTCTGCATGCAAAAAAATACACTAAACATTCAATAGTAAAGTAAAGATACAAGCTATAAATTTGTCAAAAAGAATATTTTCTGGATCACTCCAACAATAAAGAAACTGGGTTGGATTCTCCTACGCTCAGATTTCAATAATCTACATATTAAAAGGCATTTGTATACAGAAATACCAAACAAGAAGAAATGAGATCAATACATCCTCTTACCTCATCTGAATCCATGGATTTATGCTCATTCCATGCAGAAACTATAGGGATAATGGAGGCAAACAACTATGAAACTTGTTGACTGAGACCGTATATGCAATTTAGTACATGTTGGTACCCTTCATTTGAGTTGACATGATCTGGAGAGGCTAATCCTACTGGGCATGTAACAAATGGCTATGAAATCTTTATTGATGAACTATATTTCCACTTCATCCTACTCTTAGATTTACTAGGATCTAGTGCTGCCATATAATTGACAATATCTTTTGCACCTACTTCTCTATTACTATTTTCCACCTAAAATACAATGTCAATTTCAACATATAGTCAATTCAATAAAAAATTGAAATAAATAACACAATGTATATTGAACGAAAAAGCCATACACTTACTCCAAATTTGTCCATTTTGGTCTACAACCTGCCTCGGCCAAATGTATATCTAGCCCTCACATTATCTCTTGCTCTCTTGCCTTTGTTACTCCTTACCAAATATTCTTCGAAATGCATACTTTCTTTCAATGCCTCCCACTGCTTGGGACAAAGAGTCGATTCTAACCTCTCTTTTCCCTCCATGATTGCTTTTCTATAATTGTATCTAAAATAGTTCATTAAAATTCTCATCTTTTGCTTGTAATATTTTCTAGAGATTTGTCCACCAGTAGTATCAAAAGCATTTTCCATTTTTTGTATAACATTTTCCATAGATTGTGGATCTTACTCTATAAAACTTGATTTGTAAATATCCAAATGGGTCCTACATCTTACACCCAACTTGGAGGCCCATTTTGCAGCATTTGGCCCAATGGGCTCACCATCTCTCGATACCTCAAGCAAGAATAGCCTCTTTCCTTCTAATTTTCTTAGTTTTTCATTACTCTTTGTAGATCTGTACAAATCTTGACTCAATCTTTGTCTTTTGACAAAAGCATCCACATCTTCTATTAAACCACTACCAATATTTATAGTTGATCCACTAGTTCCATAAAAAATTCTAGATGCAATAGGTACACTCTCAGGCACAGCAGATGCAAATGGTCTCTCTTCATGACTTTCATTAACCACAACTTCATGCTCCTTGGCCACATCAGGTGTGGCATCAATAGGTAGATTATAAGTACCAGTCTCTATAGATTTCACTTCAAACACATCCTTTAATCTTGAATAAATCATCTCCAGACTTGTTGTTCCTTTAATGCTTTGATTTTTTTCAATATTCTCTCTTAGACTTTGTTCTAAGAGATCATCACAACGTTGCAAATCAACATGTCCTATATCAGGCTGCACATGATCACCATGTGCTATATCATGTTGCACATTATCACCATGTGCTATATTAGGCTGCACATCACCATGTACTATATTAGGATGCACATCAGCATATGCTATATCAGGCTACACATGATCATCATTGCAACTATTGTTTTCACCAACTGCATTTGTTGAATCACAAAAGTGATGGCTTCTATGAGATGGTGGCATTGTATCTTTTCTTTCCGTTTGTTTTTTTCTCTACATTTTCTTTGCACTCTTTTTGTTGCATATAAAACAAAAAAAATCATATTCTGTCTTATATACATAAAGCTCTTGCCTATAAAATTTCATTAAACACTATTAAACAAATAATATACTACTTAGCATATTTACAACTTGCCTGTTTGTCAAACCAAGTCTCCATAAATATTCATTATTCTCGGCCACTTTTTCTCTATGAAGGTTCTCATAATCTGTTAATGAAGTTTTAGCATTATGATCACTATCATCTAATTTGTGCCTTACAGCCCTTCTCTTCATTTCTTGAAGTCCAAATAAACAATAATGTATAAATCAACAACTTAAATCAATAAAACTTTATTGAATTCATTAGTTGATAACTGTTGAGTTTCTAATCTGCTGATAACTGCAAATGAAAACTTAAAATAGAATTCAGTTTACAAATTAAAAAGAATTTGCAGTCAAAAACCAAGATGTTTACAATTATAGGTATCAGACAAATTTTCCTTAGGGAAATATGCACAAGAAAAGAACTCATAAAAACATAACACAAGCCAGATTGTCATGCCCACATTCCCCATGTAGTCACAACATGCAAACACGCGTGTTGTGTCCACATGCGACATGTGGTCATGATACGAACTGTCAAAAAATTTTCCTTACTAATCTGTATTTCCTCCTCGCACGCGTAAGCGTGCTTGGAAGCATACGTTTAAGTCGTCTTTGTTACCCTTATTAACGGAAAGATTTCTCATATGTGTACATTGACTACACTGGACTTCCTATTCATGTTAAGACGTCGTTGCTGATTATCAATCAGTTTGATTTGAAACGTTGAGTTTTACGGATTACATATTGGCCCCTAAATTAGTTACCTCAGGTAACTTCAACTTGCCTTATTTTTTTTTAAATTAAACATTTAAAGTACGGTTACAATGTTCTTATAATATATTTATGTCAAATTCAGTATTCTCTTTAGAGATCTATATATTTTCTATTATTCTAACATTTTGAGGGTATATAGATATATATATTTGTATATATATATATGTATATATATATATAATTGATAAAATTACATTTCAAAAGTACAACCAAGATAAGTTTTTATCTGCTTTGATATACATATATTCGTCGACCAACATTATTGTATTCCGTAATTACAAAACGTAATTATATGTCTTTGATATATATATATAGTCGATAAAACCCATCTCAAAAGTATACCTATATATATATACATATATATAAGTTTATATACTCATATATATATAACCAGAGTGAAAATAAATATACATTATAATATATATATGTAGATATATATAACTTTATATATATATATATATATATATATATACATATATATAATAATTATTACTCTTAATCATACATTTTCAATATGTTTGGTTTGAATAAAAACATGGATTACAACTATACTCCACTTACATTTCTTTCTTATAGTTTCATTAGAGAAACCCTAATTCGAAATTAAATAAACATTATTATATATATATATATATATATATGTATATATAGATATATAACTCTATATATATATATACATATATATAATATTATTAATCTTAATCATACATTTTTAATATATGTTTGATTTAAATAAGACATGGGTTACAACTATACTTCACTTACACTCCTTTCTTATAGAATTATTTGAGAAACACTAATTCAAAATTCTTTTGTTGTTGATTTTTTTTTGGTGTGCAGGGCTACCAAGATGGCAGCAGTGTGGACGTCGGTCGCAGGGAGGCCGAAGAGGAAGGGCGGAGTGGAGTGGCAGACTAGAGGTGGTGGTGCGGGCGTTGGTCACAAGTAGGCTGAAGAGGGATGAACGCGGCGGCAGAAGAGGGAACCAGCGGTGGAAACGACCGAAGCGCAGGCCGTGAGGGGAGGAAACCGCAGGGGTGGCATGATGGAGTTCCGTGGGTGGGGTGTGGGTGTTAGGTCACAACGGGGGTGTGGGGAGGGGCGGAGCCCCACCCACAACCCACTCTGTGGGGTGTGGGTGGGGCTCCGCCCCTCCCCACACCCTTTTACTTAAGACTTTCGGTGGGGGTTTAACCCCCACCCTGTAACATGTAACATTTCGACTATGTAAACAACAAACTCTCTTTTCTCATTCATTTGCTAATTCATAAGTTTTAATTAATACTAATTAAATATATATATATATATACAAGTGTAGCACATTTTCACAAATTCATTTAAATTAAACTATTTAAATATATAAATATATATATATGTTTAATTCATAACGAAGTTTCATATTTCCTACAACCTTTCAGTTCACAAATTAACAAATTCATTTCACATTTTCTCTAACATTTTAATTTACAATTTAACAAATACTTGAGTGAAACAGAAAGTAAATAACCATTTAAATCCGTATATTTCAACTAAATTTTAATCTATCAAGTATACATTCCATTTCAAATAAAATTAAAGTTTAAGAGTAAATACAGGGATCTAAAAAATCTTCTATTTCAATAACCAAATAAACAGACATGTAAATTGGTTTAGATTAAATTCCATTGTATACTTAAATCAAGTTTTAATTTGTTTCCAAAAGGAAAATTTACAACTTCTATAATCTAGTAAATGTAACTTTTTCACTAAATAAAACCAGAAATAAACTTAACAACTTGTCTAGATCAAAACTTAATTTTCACAACTTACAATTTGATAAACAAGAATAAACAACTGTAAGATTTCACATCTCACAATCACTCTAAGGAGATAATTGCTATCTTCTCCCAATACAATATTTACAATATCAGAGGGAGAAATCTCTCCTCTTTAAAAGGAACTTATCCAGGAAGAAACTTAAGAACCAAACTGTCCTTGCCTGTAAGGATGAGATACATTTTCCCCAAACAATAAAACTTTCCCAATTCTCTCAATAAGCTCTAAGAGAAACCTGCATGACAGCAAGGAAGAAATACACCAACCAACTAGCTCTCCTCCCTACCATAGACCCACAAGAGGGTCTCCCCCGAGCTAGGGAGATCATTCACACACCCAGGGTAGAATAGACCAAAAACACTTCACAACAATAGAAACAAACAACACACAACACCCATGGTTTTACTCACAATACAAAAACTCAGCTGAGGTGAGTTTAAAGAGGGTAGGGAAGTAGACTCACTCAACTCTAAGGTGTCATTCTTCTCAACATTTTTATCATAGCTTTTCTCATGGCCTCAAGCCAACAAAATTAATTTTTCCTCATGGCCTCAAGCCATCCAAGTAATCAAAATCCCAAGGATATCACAAATAGGCTCTCAAGCCTTATAGCCCTCTTGGCTCAAAATTACCAACATGCCCTCAAGGCTTCCATATACCAAGAACAAGAATGCACCCGAGGAGGTTCACACCTTCCCTTCCCCACATATGATGAGCATTGTCTTCCAACTGGAAGAAGCTCTTTCAAAAACCCATCACAAACCCAAAATAACAGAAATACCACATAGACAACCTTTGCAAAACAACATTCATCAAACAAGTAACAGAACATACAAGGTGAGTAAACTTTCTCACTAACCTTTACAAGCCCTATTATGGATGTAGTTGAAGAAGAGCTCCACCCTTAGTCTCCTCCTCCAAGTTCTCCTTCTTTCCACAATAATCCAACCCCTTCCCCTCTCCCTCCTCTCTTCTTTAAAACTAATTCCCTCCCTTTTCCCTTATTCCCAAGTGGCATTAAAATACTAAACCCACTCTTTATCCATTATCCCTAGTGGACTTAAAACAATTAACCCCACTCAAGAGGTCCCCCACTATAGCCCTTTTCTAACACATGGAGGAATAAAATATAATAAGTAAAATAGAAATAAAAAAGGGAGTGGATGACACACCACCCTTTTTATGGGGAACTCCCACCAAAAGAGAGGCACAAAGAGACAAAGCACTCCATTATTTGGGGGATCATAGAGTCATTCATGACTTGGAAGTGGGTCTGAGTGTGGATTCCACTCACCCCATTATCCCCATGCTCCCAAATTCGTCACTTAACTTCACTGTGAAGTTAAAGTGACCATATGGAGGTTATCCCAAGGTTATCCTGGTCAAAAGGGTCCCTAGACCCATGGGGTATAACCCACGGTTGATTTTTACCTAGTTAGGACTCCTAGAGTCAAGTAAAAACACAAGAAGAGGGTTTAAAAGAAATAAACTTAAACAAGACTCATAACAACATTTCTTACAACACATATCACAATACAAGTAATTTAGAGGGTAGACCTAATTCCCTTGACCCCATGCAACATTACAACATTACAACATTACAACATTTCCACCATACACAGAGTTGATCTTAGTTCCTCGTGGAACTAGATCGGCTCACAAGAGATACAACATAGGGTGTGGAATGATCTCCTGTATTTGTGGTTTCGTTAGCAATACCTGCACACTCAATCTCGAAGTTAATAACACATAAAGATATCATAGCCAAAGCAATTTAAATACAAGCATACCTAAATATTCTACCATATAATCATACTGAAATCACATTAAATTTCCATTTCTAATATTATCCATTCATCATTCTCTTAAAAGCAACATCTAACTATCATTGCACGATTTGTTTTCTTAAAATTCAATTAGGTTTAATAAACAAAATTCCAAGATCAATAGTCCTTCAACATAAAAGTAATAGCAATAGCACTGCAAATAGTCTCATGAACAGAAGTGAAAAAGGTAGGCCTCACACGGATGAAGGAAAAACATAGTCTAGTTCATCATGAGGTGTGTTAGAACCATTAAAAATTTCATAGTCCCACTCTATTTCATACATTTTCCTTCCATAAATTCATAATTAGGGATTCATATTCCTTTTAGAATTATTCTAGGAGTCATTTATGAGCATCTCATATCAGGTCTATGTGAAAGAAACTTATATTTTTGACCATTGATGTGTTTTTGTCTCTTATCGTAGCCTCGCAGTACATGCAAGCAACCTTGGTAGGTGTGTAGGAATTAGAGGATGTGAATACATAGTTACCGCTTCCCCATAGCATGTAGAAAATTTAGTTGCAGTGTTGTGATATAAGCTCAAGCGGCACATAATATGTTACCGCACCCCCATGGCAGGTAAGGAGATGTCTGGTGGCAATACGGTAGGAAGGAGTTGGGATATAAAGTGTTCACCATGCCCTCGCGATGGTTGCAAGTTGAGCCTACGGTGTGTGATATAAGGAGTTCAAGTGACTAGTAATGCTACATACCATGGCCCCATGATGCTGATAACTTCAACTGGCAGTAATGCAGTAAACAATGAATGGGAGACCAAAGGCTCCTATGGCCCCGCAATGGTCAAGCTAAAGCTTGGTAGTGGCGTGGTAAAAGACATAAGGGATAACATGTATCCCTTCATCCCCCAGTTGTGTGCAACAAGGCTTGTGAGGTGGCAGTAAATGGTTAAGATGAACGTAACTATCCAAGAGGTCCCACGATCCTTTGATTGCCCTAAGTTGGTCTTACGGTGATGCGGTAAGTAATTAAATGTCGAAATGACTTCAGTGCTGCCCCAAAATGGTTATCATTAATGCCTGCAGGATTCCAATGTTTGAGCAAAGGACTGCAAATATTGGAATACTTGCCCAGCCATTGGATTGGATCAAATCAACGGTCTGTGTTTGAAAAGAATTGAATGCTGATGTTTGTTGATTTTGTGGCATGAACTAGAGTTAATGGAGAAATTACCAGCTTCATGGCATGATAAAACTTGAGATTTCTTTGTATTTCTTCATTCCAACGAATTTAGTGTTGATTGCAGAAGGTGAATTCAAGTTTTGTGTTCTCTCCTTAGGCATTTTCTAACCGAATAAGTCTGCCCCATCACTCTTTGCATAAAAGTTGGTGTTTGGTTTGTGCTTTATTTTCAACTAGTTTGGTAAAGCAAGTAAAATATCAAAACCCTAGTTCATAGAGGCACTAAAATATGGCACCTAAAAATTTAGAGTGTGTGAGTAAGAGCACTAACCCCCCTGCTCCCAAGAAGTGATCACTTCAACAATCATTGTTGGACATCCTACCAAATTTAGTTGACAAGGGGTCTAAGAAATTGTTCCAGGATGTTGCGGAAGGATGTCAGGATGTTGCAATCCCTATCTCTAGATGGAACCTTTTTTGGTATTTTTGTGAAAAGAAAGATGGACAAGGACCAGTTGGAAACCCATGGAATTTGGATTTGGCAAAGCTTGTAGTGCCAAATGTATTTGTTGATGTGGATTTGATTAGAACATTGGCACAACACTATCACTCAGTCACCAAAATAGTCAAACTACCAAATGGGTCACCATTAGTGGTTGTGGACAGGAATGCAATCATAGACTGCTTCATGTTGAGCAAGCAAACCCTCACACAAGTAGAACTGTAAAAGAGTGAGTACAAGTACAATAGTTTGAGAAAAACATAAAAGGGATGATGTGCCCATGCACATGAGGAAAGGGGCAAATAATAGAATAATTGAAATCCCATCCACTGCAATTGAACCTTTCTCTGTTGAAGATTTTGTTGTCTATTTCAAAATAACATATTTTTCTTTGTGTCAGGTGTTGGGTATTGATTCCCAAGGTAGAATGTATGTCAGCCTAATGATGGTGGCTATGAGAATTCAAAATCCAGAAGCTAATGTTGAATATGATTTTGCAACATTCATTGAAAAGAAACTGCATGATGGGTTTTTGGAAATAAGAGAAAACAAAAAGCCCATAGATTTCAAATACTACTCTTTGTTATGTCATTTGATTTTGTATCAACATAGAAGGAAGTGGGCCAGTAGAATGGATCTGAACATGATTGATGAAAAGGGACAAAGATTGCCAACACAGTGTTGGTGTTACAAATGGGATAGCCATTGCAAGAATTGTGACTATGTTGTGTTTCATGATGAATTTTCATTTAGAATAATGAATTCTCCTGGTAGCTTTTCTCTCAGATTGACAAAAGAGATCAGGGAAATGTTGAAGCCTCTTGCGCATAGGCTAGA
Source organism: Cunninghamia lanceolata (assembly GCA_027924645.1). NCBI lineage: Eukaryota > Viridiplantae > Streptophyta > Pinopsida > Cupressales > Cupressaceae > Cunninghamia > Cunninghamia lanceolata. The sequence goes on along the minus strand of BSBN01000377.1, from coordinate 22,757,602 downwards.
ACAGGGTCATAAGAATAACTATACTGATTGGTATTTCTTGCCAGATCATACTATAATTAGGGTATATGGGTGTACTCATCCACACCATGTGTTGCCCAAATTTGTGCCAAAAAGAATTGTATTCCTTGAATTCATGTGGCAAATGATGTGGATGGAGAAGGATGTAATGAAGAAATAGAAGAAAGGCACATTTCTTCTTGATTTCACAATGTTTGGTGATTGGTCCATTAGTTCTGATACTTTAGAGGATTTACAAGCCTATTTGAAGGCTAATTGTTCTTTGAAATCAGATGTAGAGAGGGTTTGTGATCCTGAGGGTCACATGAAATTTGTCAGACAAATCATCCTCACAAGAATGGGAATATCCCATCAAATCAATTTTGATGAGGATGTGATCAAAAATCTTGTCACCTTTCAAGAAGTGTATGATAGGCACAGAAAATGGTAGATTTTGAAAAGGAATGAGGATGATAGGAGAAAACAAAATCCTAATTTTCCTAGATTCTTTGTTGAAGAGAGGGACCCTTTGAGAAGAATAGATCTGATAATTGATAATTTTGAAAGAATATATAGAAAGTCTGAGAAGTAGCCTTCAAAGGCTACCAAGCTTAGTGTCAAAAGACCACTAGGAGTTGTGATTCAAGAGCCTACACCAGATACAATGTCAGTATAGGATCCAGCTCATGTCCCTGATTCACCACCTGCCAAAAGGCAAATGATTGATGATGTTTCTCCATTGGTTCCATATGAATTGAGAAAAGGAGGGGGTGACACTAATGAAGTGGCTAGTATCCTAAGAAATATGGGAGATGAAGGAGAAACAGATCAGCCACTTATTGGCCAAGAAACAGAAGCACACAAACTAGAGGCCAGAATGGCCAAACAGTCACAAGGGGAACCTAAATTAGAAGAAGATGAAATAATTGTGGCTTCTATGAGATTTATGGAGGATGATGATTTCATTAATTCTCCTAAATTCAAAGATTTTTGGATTAAGATGAAGATGAAAGAATTTCAAGAACAAGTGGAAATAAATAAAATGGGTGTTGATGGGCACATTTATAGAAACATATATGAGGAGACTTCTGTTATATTGTAATATCTATTTGAACTAATCAATGGAGAAGAATATTAAATCTGGCACTCGAATTCTAGTTAAGATATCTAAGAGATCATTTCTTTGTTTTCAATGAGGAGGCTTAGTTCACCTAATGTTAAGATATCTATATGTATTATTAAATCATAGATGTTCATTATTGTTTCCTTCACACAAGCACATTCAATGCATGTGGAGGCTAGAATCTATATTACAAACTAAAACTATCATCTAGGACATACAAGAAAAGTCTAGCATCTAGACAACATATAGGACATACAAGAAATTATATTCTAACTAAACAAAATTAATTTCAGCCAAAGTAAGAAAACTAAGAAGAATGATTGAACCTAACTTTAAATGCACTTCAAATTACTAGTGAACATATCATGTCTTATATACAATGTACTAGCAGAATAATGATGATTACATTCATAAATGTATCAGTAAAACAATAGTGAATAAGTATACCTATACTTAGATCTTTATTACATTCAATAATAAATTATACCATACATATAACCAAAGTTTAGGTGACAAGCTAACCTCTAAGGTGACAGGCTAGTTAAGGTGACAAAACATCATCATGATCATCTGCATTGCCAATTGCATTAGAATCAAAATCAAAATCTCTTCTTCAAATACTCCATCATCATCTTCATCCACTTCTTTGAATGTTTCTTGTAAATTAACATATTACCCATCAGGCATTATATCAACAACTTCCATGAATTTTTGTTTGGAACAAGGATTTGTTTGAATGACATATGACCATCTTGGGCTTCTTACATCATCAATTAGAAATGATTGGTTAATTTGAAGAGGGGAAATATATGGCTCATCCATCTGGGAAACATACTATGCAATGGCATTGAATCACTTAGCAAACCATTTTTTCTTCATAGGGCAGCATTTTCTTATGGAACAATTGATTGAGATATCTCTTGTTTCAATTGACAACCCTCTCATGAAATTTCATTCATATTATAATCTTGCACGATCTTATCATACTAAAGGTGATTATGACACCACTGACCGCTACTACATGGCATCAATCAAGGAAAGCTAGAGGCCATAGGATTTTGTGGACAGGTTCAATTGAAGCTAGGAGATCTTAAGAGTTCTCTCTTAAATTTTGAAAAGGTTCTAGAGGTCCACCCTGAGAACTATGAGAGCTTAAAAGTTGTAGGCCATATATATGCTCAACTAGGGCAGGCAAAGAAGGCTTTGGAAATTTTAAGAAAGTCAACTCACATAGATCCACATGATGCCCATGCATTTATCAAGATGGGTGAGTTATTAATATCATCAGACCCCAGTGCAGCTTTAGATTCTCTTAAGGTGGGAAAGTCTCTTCTAAAGAAGAGCAGAGAACAAGTACCCATTAAATTGTTAAACAACATTGGGGTTCTTCATTTTGAGTGTGATGAACTAGAGTTAGCTCAACAAACTTTTATGGAGGCATTAGGAAATGGCATTTGGGTTGAATTCACAAATAAAATCCCCAGTGCCAATTCTACAGTTTTTCCTATGCTCTTTAAGGATATGGAATTCTTCTATCGACTAGAAGAAGGCGGTGTTTCACTTGAGATAGCATGGGATAAAGTCACAACACTATTTAATCTTGCTACGTTGTTTGAACAACTACATGATACTGAAAAAGAAAATATTTTATACAGGCTAATATTGTTCAAGTTTCTTGATTATGTGGATGCATATCTACATCTTGCAGCCATGTCTCAAGCTCGGAATGAGATCCAACTAAGCCTAGAATTGATTGGGGATGTACTTAAGGTGGATTAAAACTCATCAAATGCTTTATCTATGCTTGGAAAAATGGAACTGAAAATAGATGACTGGCTCAAAGCAAAAGAAACAATTAAAGCTATACAAAGTGAACCAAATGCAAAGAATTTTTATGTTGACATATCACTTGGAAATTGAAATTATTTTGTAGCTTTTTGCAATGTGAGGAGGAATCCAAAGGTGGAGGCACAACATCTTGAGAAGGTTAGAGAACTGTATTGTAAAGTGTTGGCACAAAGACTAGGAAATGTTTATGCTGCAAATGGGGCAGCCATTGTGCTAGCTGAAAGGGGGCAATTTGATATTGCAAAGGAAAATTTTACATAGGTACAAGAAGCTGCAGCAGGAAACATCTTTGTTCAGATGCCTGATGTGTGGGTAAATCTAGCACATGTTTACTTTGCACAAGGACAGTTTGAGCTTGCAGTGAAAATGTATCAAAATTGTTTGAGGAAATTCTATTTTGGCACTGGCACCCAAATATTATTATATTTAGGTCAAATACATTATGAAGCAAAATAGTGGTAAGCTTAAAAAAGAACATTATTAAGAGTAGTAGATTGTAACTACTATAAGTTGCCAATCAGAAAGCTATAGATTTTGTGTTTATAAATGTAATGAGGCTTTCAAATTACCTCTGAATTCGCTACAGAGGGTGTCCCCAAATCTAACTTCACTATAGAATGCCTCGCCGACTTCAAATTTGTTGCAACAAACTCTAAATTCATTGCCTACCTTTTCAAAAGTCTCTAGGTCCTCTCCTCTTTATCACCCATGCAAGTAGCTGCTATAACTCAAAATGCCTCAATGTGAAGTAGCTTTGGGAAAGTACTTTGATCTCTACATTCCCGACCTTTTATTTTTGGTGAGTCCACAACAAGCAGCTCTAAATGGTTGTGGATATTCCAAGCTGAGTGCGTGAAGAGAATGTTAGAGTGCCTGCAATTGAAGAGTTTGATGGTGATGGGCCATAGCTATGGTGGGCTTGTGGGCTTCTTGATGGCCAATGTCCATTGCCATCTTGTAATTGTGATCTCTGGTGTTTGCAACGATGGTCTACTCAATGAGCTCGACACCACTGATATCAGGGATGTTCTACTTCCCAACTAACGAACGAGGAATTCTACAATGAACTTAAAAAATGAATTGTGTCATTACATCCTGCCAATAATTTCCCAATTTTTTTTTAAACAATTTTGTCTAATTTATATTTGGTGACTAACTATTTAGTCATTTTTATTTTTGTGACTAAATAATTTTTTAGTCAATGACCAAATTAGTCATTTATTTACTCATTTATAGCTGAGTTGCAAAAAATTAGTAGAATTTAGTCTTTTTTAGTTGTTGTGACCAAAAGTTTTAGTCACTTAGTCATTTATTTGCTGAAATTCTACTAGTGTAATGGCAAGTAGCACGAATAATATTTTTTAAGTATAAGGTCATGATCAGGGAAATGTGAGAATGACACTTGGCAGCTTAGCGTGCACCCACAAGCTTCAGAGACTTGAATTTTGTTAGGGCTGCACTATTGTGAAATCTTCTCATTTGTCAGATGGGCCCATAATATTTTTCTATTTTTTTAGTTTGTTAGCATAATTGGTGCCAATTCAATTAATGCCAAGTAGCACGAAAAATATTCTTTTAAGTCTTTGGTCATGATCGAGCTTAGCCTGCACTCATAAGATTCAAGGACTTGTACTTTGTTAGGCTTACGATACTATGAAATGATGCCATTTGTAGGTGGGCCCATAATATTTTCTTCAAGCGCAAGACCGCAGTATTAGAAATATGGGACCCACCAAAGGGCACGACATGAGTTATTACTAAATACTAAAGAGAAAAGTTTACTCTTTTGGCACAATATGATTTAATGAAGACTTTTTAACATACAGGGTAGATTTTTTAAATCTTCCCAAGACATGTTAAGACATTGATCTTGTTGCAGTGAATTTGAAATCAAAAGACTACATTTGAAATCTGAATTTTCTCGTTGCAAATGACTTGTTTGAGAAAGCAAGCAGTAATGGCGAACATGAATAATATCAATCAAATTCATCATAGGATAATAAATAGTGAATTAGCTAATAAATAGTGAATTGGGTCATTGCAATAATAAGTTTCTATTGCACAAAGAATTTCTAGGCCATTTGAGCTCTCTGTTGTGTTTTGGTGAAAACTAGGGTTTACAGACAGGATCCAAGTAAGTACTTTGAAGTTTCTCTGAGTAGAAACTGGTGTGATTATTTTTAGTTGAATGCTATTAGTCTTAGGTGTTTTGTGCATACAATTATCTTTTTAACTGAACGTTCTTAGGTGTTTTGTGCATACAATTGTCTAAATTGTGAAGGAAAGGACGTTATTTTAAAGGTATTTGTTAGAAACCCTAGTTCTTAGACTCTATAATTTGAGAAGATGAGCCATTCAATTGATCAACAGTCTACTTCTAAGAGGGCCTTAGATGAGGATTTCCTTATGCAAGTACCTAGATCATCTAGGTGACTTGTTAATCTCTATGGCCTAGGTGGTGTTGGAGATAGGTTGTTGGATAATTGCAAGAGGTGTAGGGATGCTGATATCCCTATAATAGGATGGTCATTGTTTGAGCATTGGTACAAAAAGAGATATTCTAGGGCTCCTATGCCGAATGCCTAGGGCCTTGATTTAGCAAAACTAATGGTGCCAAATGTATTCATCAATGCTGATTTTTTTAGAGTTGTTGCTAGAAGGTACAATCAACAAACGAAGATGGTTTTGGCATGAAATGGTGTTGAAATGGTTTGTATATCAAAGGAGTTTATTTCAAAGGTTTTTGGTTTGAATCCTACTGCAAATAAAGTTATCGATTTTGATGCTTTCAAGAACACATACTAGAAAAAGAAGAGTAGCTATAAAACTGTACTTCTCCCTAGGCACAAAACAAAAGAGATAGATGGGAGACCCATCAGGATTTCTCACACAAAGTAGGAGCCTCTGGCTATTGACCCTTTTTATGACTATTTCATCAAGACTTATCACACTTTATGTCAAGTCTTGGGGCAAAATACAAGGAAGAAGATGCCTGACCCCCTCATGCTTATGGCAACAGATATTTAGGACCTGATGGTAAACACTAGGTATGACGATGCTTCTTACATTGCAGAAAAGATGCATAATCAGCCAGTGGTTATCAAAGCTTCATCTAATGAAGACAAGATAGAATTTAGATGGTACTCTTTGATGTGCCATATGTCTTTACAAGTTAGGAATAGGGAGAATATATGGCACATGGAATTAAAGATAAAAGAGAACGATGATGTAGGATATATTCTCCATGTTCAATGTTGGACTCACATGATGGATATGCATTGTGATAATGCTAGTTATGTAATATTTGAGGAATATTTTGTGAGGAGACTTTTGAATTTCATGGGGCCTAAGGAGGAGAGGTTACCAAAAGAAATAATGGATTTCTTGATGCCTAAGGATAGGACTCATGTGCTAGGTATTCAAAATAATTGGGGTGATTGGTTTCTTCACACCTACACCACTACAATCAAAGTATATGGATGCAAGGTAAGCCCCCATGTGTTACCCAAACATGTTCCAAAGAGAATAGCTTGTTTGGAAATTATGTGGCAATTGAATGAATCTGATAAAACTCATTTAAGGGGACAAAAGAAGGGTTTGTTTTTCCCCACCTCTACAAAATTTAATGATTTTTTTGCCACAAATAAAGATGGATTGGATCAAATCTATCCAATTTTACAGTAATACAGGATGGGGTTAGAACCCATAAGGATGTTTGATCTAGAGGGATTCATAAACCAAGTGAGATTAAGTATCAAGATTCTAGCATTCATGCATGAAATCAATTTTGATGATGATGTAACTAGAAACTACTTTTCCATGGAAGAGGTGAAAGAGAAAAGAGTCAAATGGAAGAATATCATGGAGGTAGATGAGAAAAGGATAAAAATGAATGCAAACTACCTTGGAGCTTTTGCAGAGGAAAAGGATCCAATTCTAAGAACACAAAAAATATTGGCAAATGTTAAAACTTTAATTGGCAAAGCTCCAATAGTTGAAGGAAAGCCTGAGAAATCTCATGATATTGGTCATTCCCAAGTTGGAGGAAAGCCTAAGCAATCTCATGACATTAGTAATTCCTAGTGACCACTTGTAAAAAAGAAAAAGATCATTAATCAAGCTGAGGCAGAGATTGAAGTAGTCGACTTGGAGAAGGATACAATAGAGAATGTGCTTGCAAAGGAAGAAGATGTGGATCAGCCTATGGCTTCACCCAAAAGGATTATGGAAATATCTATGCCTAAGAATAAAATGGAGGTAAATCTCAGACATGGTAATGATGAGACTAATGATATACGATCTCTGGCTTGTTCACAATTCCTGTCTGATGATGAATTTTTTAAAACCAAGGAATTTAGGGGTTTTATTTTGAGATTACGAAGTGCCAACTTTCAAAATAAGGTTGATGAGGAAAAAACTAGTGCAAACCCAGAACAATACGAAGAAGTCACTCAGAGGGTGTTGCATGAGATGAGCCAAAATATCAATAGGATCACCCCTGAGGAGGGAAGAAAAATGGTGAAGAACAATGGTCTATTTCTACTGCCACATTGGGATATTTTGACTGCTTTAGCTTTGGATACAATAAGGAGACAAGATTAGGAAGTGTTTACAACTGAGGAACAAACTAAGCAAGCATTCTTTGGCTCTAGATTTATCCCTAAGTTTGAAACCTTGGCAATATGAGCAATAGCAATGAACACAAATAAGCTTAAGGTGGTTGAGAATGTTCATGATTTAATAGGGAATGTGGTTATTAAAAGAGTATCAGATACACCCACCCACAAATTACATCCTTGAATGTAAATATTTCTCTCTTCACTGAAGCAGTAGTGTAGAAGTTGTAGTCAAAATATGATTTGTTGAATATTAAATCTACACAAGCTATGGTGGAGTTGAATCAGTATAGGTCTTAGAAACTCTTGTATTCAAGCCCTCTAGTTCTATTTGTTTCTATTCCTCCCACTTCTGCAAGTGTAAACCAATTTCCATCTGATAGAGATTCTTTGATTGGAGAAATAAAAGATTTGAAGGATAAATTAAAAGATGCTAGTGAGTATAAAATGCAAATAACTGTCAAATTGGTCAATGATTTGATAAATCATAGGATTGCCAAGATACTAAAAAAAGTTGATGAACTTGGAAGTGTTATCTAGACTTGAATGTAGCATTTGATAAGCATGTACAGGAAAGGGCCAATCTAAAAGGAATAATGGATAGATGGTTTCCAAAAACTTGAGTAATAAGGTAACTCTACAAATGTCCCAGATTTGATCCTAAAGCCCCTGCTAAAATTGTGCCAACATATGAGATGATGATGATGTTGGAAGATATTTCTTCATTTATGTTGATATTTGTCAAGCAGGTCAGTGATAAATTGCAATTGTTGGAGAAAATTGATAAGAGAATCATGCCAGAAATTTTAGATAATGGTAAATGGGTGAATCCTTTGGATCAGTGGAAGGAACAATTCAACACATTGGCTTCTGTTCTTTTATTTTCTAAATGTGTAAACAATGAGCTTAACATGAATCTATTGAATACCACATTGGATGATTTGTTTACCCTAGAGTTAGGTTTTGAAATTTTCACCAAAGATACAAGGGTACTTCTTGATGCAAAATATGTTACAAATAATGAAAAAATAACAAAAGTACTCCTTTTCCAATGGCCTTCAAAGAAGATGTGTGCTACATGGATTGAGAAGTATAATCCTTAAAACATATTTAAATTAAAATTGGTTTTTGAGCCTAGGAACTAGGTAGTTAGAATCAAGGTCAATAGGAGATTTGATTTTTGTGAGAATAGATTCAAAAGGATTCATCAACAAACAACATCATGATTGGTCTTCTCTAGCAGTTACTATTACAAGGATCTATTTTTAGTAAATACATTTTCATTGTAATGGGTGCATGTCTCAATGAGCTAATCATTAAATGTAAAATACAAAATTGTAATCATATGAAAAATGCTTATTGCATGTATCTTTTGCAGTTGTCTCCTTGAATGTATGCTTGTTTTCTTAGAGAAGAAAAATATTAGATAGGATTCTGGTGTGATGTATTTTCTATGACTGAATATAATAACAAGAATGCAAGTTTTGTGTATCTCATCTCCAATTTATCTTGTAAATTACATTTGAGAATTAATAAAAAAGAATTCCTTATTTCTCTGATGGCACATTTATTATTATGCAGTATGTATTATTGTTGTGTATTATTTTATGATCAAGGAATAGAATAATTCTTATACACATAATAGTAAATTGTAATGTTACTTACAAATGAATGGATAACTAAGTACTAGGTGCTTATTATTTGTCATTACAATTTATTAGGTCAATGTTAAATTGTGAATGTTGAGACAAATTCACACAAACTTTGCATCTTTTTCATATAGACTCAAAACAAAGAGTTACATGTTCTTGACAGACACATATCAAATTCCTAGACTTCTACTCCTATGACAGACATCAAAACTGCATACATCCCATTTGGTTTTCCAACCCTTGTTCTAACTAAGCACATCCCTTTTATAGAATTAAGGGTGTCTCTTACAAACATTCACCTAGCAGTTTTACACCAACTACATCTGACATCTTGTTTCACATAATGACCGAGAGTGGGCACTTTGGTTGTTTGTGGGGACACTTCATTAAAATAACCTTTAATTATTGGCCTTCAACAATGCATCTGAGTTGTTATGGGAAAAGCCCATTAATTGTTCTAAAGATGTGTTGGTCATGATGTTAGTCATTCGCAAACATAGAATAAAAGTTACACAACAACCTTTACTCATCTTGAAAGATACGATGAATTCAAAGAATTCATGATCCCAAGTCTCCGTTGATTAGGTCTTAATCTACTGACGTTACTCAGTGGTTGATGTGTCTTGCTGTTTTCCATTCAGGGGCCTTACGTGTTTCTGCACTGTTCATCATCATCATCTTCAAATATCCTGCTCTGGATGTTCGCTCTGCATAAGTCTCCAACAATTCTACCTCTGCACTGTAAATTTAGTCAAATAATGTGCATATAGGCTGATATTTGCATGATTTCTACCATTATTTATGATTCCTTGCATGATATTTTCAATAAGACATGCATTTAACCAAATATGCTAATGATCTTCAGTTACCTACGGGATTTCAGCATATTTTACTATTTCTGCTTGTTATTTATCATGATTTGCAGTTATAGTGATGAATTAATGAAATTGAAAAAAGGAAAAGGGTTAGAGAGTGAGATTCCCAAAATTACTGGACTTAGATCACTGATTCACATACAAGCTCCCATACTTGCAATGAAAAGAAGGAAAACTAGAAATCATACTTCACCAGGACATTCCACAAATCCGCATGATCTAGTGCAAATCTTCAAAGGAACAGTTGACAACAACATGTAATGAAATGAAAGCGCTTCCAGTTGAACACAGCATTCACCAGTACATATCCAGAAATCAACAGAAAGATTACGTAAAATTTACAATCAGGATGTAATCTGGAACTTCATATTCATTCAGTATGCTCAAGAACAGGTACATTTACAGTGATTTGAAGAAAGAACCTTGACATTTCAACAATTCTATCCTCATTAGTCTCAGTAATCCGATCTCCTAATTGATTCTACAGTAATTGACTTTTGGCGCCAGATGCGTCTGTGTATTCTAATGTATCTCCCCCTTAAAATGACAAGCTCTGGCTCTTATATAGAGCAACTGCCAGAAAACGGTTACAATGATCCAAGGATCAGGATCCTCTCATAACAAACAACGGTCCAGATGAAAAGCACATGCTTCGCCAGTTAGCAAATGTACAGCTGGCACAGAATATTCCAGCATCTTCAACTTGATTCGGTCTCCAGCTGGCGAACAGCATATTTGACAATATCCTCCTCACTTCTGACTCATGTTGCCTCCATGCGCAACTTTGTAATGCCCAGCTTCAGCAGCATCATGACTTCAATGTCCAGCTTCAGCAGCATCATGACTTCAATGTTCATCTTCAGCAGCATCATGACTTCAATGTTCATCTTCAGCAGCATCATCACGACTTCCTGCAAGTAAACAGACAAACATTAAGTTCATCATCACGTGGATAAACAACAGGAAGTAAACATTTTACTAAACATACCTCCCAATGTGCAGCTACAGGCAATCAGGCTTTACCTGTGGAAAATATGCACTAAATGCATAAACAGCATAAAAACAACCAAGTCAACCCTCGTTGACCAAAAATCAGGCAGTCGGGCCTTCAAATTTCCATCGCTTCATGTTTTTTGCCCATTTTCTTGTATATCGGATTCAAAATATGATCATGATGATCTCAAATACAAGGAAATAATCGTCCCTCGAATCCGGCCTTGCATCATCATCATATTTGCATCGGCGTGACTACATATGATTAGGGTGACAATTTTACCTTAGGCCGACGGCAACAGCTATACCGACGCCGAAAATCATGATGATGACCAGGATATTGTGAAAAATGATGCTCCTCCCCTCCGAATGCTCTGAGGAAAAGCACATCAGGATGTTTTGTTTTTGCATATTCGGGAAAGAAAGACATCGTCATCATCATCATGATGAAGACAAACAGGAGGACTTGGAAAATGATCCTGCCGCCGAGGAAAATCATGATGACGTCATCGTCATCATCAGGCCTCAATAAGATGCAAAGGAGATGACGTCATCGTCACATTCGTTAAGATCAGGGGATAACCGGAATATCGGGTTCCCCCCAAGGAAGATGATCGCGTGGATAAATGCAATATGACCCTTTTCGGCCAAGGCTATCCGCTCGAAAGATCAGGATGATGAACATCATCATCATCATATCCGCATTGGGTGATTTAAAAATGATCCTGCTGAAGGTCCTGATGATGTCATCAGGATATCCCGGCCTTGTGTTAATCCTAAAACATGACGTCATCGTCATCATCATATTGGCGAAATGGATCCCGCCCTGGAAAATATCCTGCCGAAGGAGAAAGGTGATGGTGACGTCATCGTCATCATCATATTTGCAAAAGGTTATACTTGTCGGCAGGATGATACCAAGAACTGTCGGGAAAGACTAACAAGATCATGATGATCTTGTTCAACAAGGTTTGGGAAAGGAAAATCATCCTCCATTTTGAAAAATAAGGTGATCATCATGATCACGCAAAAGGAGATCAGGAGGATATTAGGAAATGTCTGGTCCTGAAATATCATGATGATGTTGATCACCAAGACTGTCGTGCGCGCGCAAATTATGCAGATGGCAGATTTCTCTAAGTAAGGTGATATTATAATATCAGCATGATATTATAATATCGGGTGATGTTGGAATATCATGATGCTCGCAATGTTCCCAAGGTTACTCGACGGGTAAAACACACTAGCACTTAAGATTGACGTCCGGATGTTTCGAGACTGCATGATTTTTTATCAGGTGATAGAGTAAGATCATGATGATGACCTTTGGCGATACAAAAGACCGCCCGACGGGAAAGGATTATTACGACTTAAACTTGACGTCCGGATGTTTCGACCTCAGGATATTATCGGGGGGCTTTTCAAATATCATGATGATGATGACGTACAGCAATTATCAGGTTTGACCAAAACTTTGACTGCTTACAACTCCTTCATATGGGCGAATTTTCAAGTGATGCAAAAGGCAAACCTGCATGGAATTTCAAGCTCTTTCTAACCATGAAGTCATAGAAACAAAATATGAACTTTGACAAACTAACCTCATGATGATGACCTACCTCATCCTGACCTTCATGATGATGATGCACCTGACTTAATTTTACCAAACCGCCAGAAACAGACAACACAAGCCAAAACAAAAGTTGGGTCCCTGTTTTGCCAAGTCAAAATGGGGCGTGTTGTGTAACCACACAACAACTTGCCACCAAAGAAAACAACAAAATTCAAATGATTCAAGTAATGTGATCACATTCATCTATAGTGTTCTAATTCTGTCTAAGTAAAATCATCATGATCTTTGAATGATAAAATTTCATTATGGTGATAAAGCTAACAAAGGATCAGGTGTGTGCAGATGATTAATTATCCTCATCTTGAAAGCAAGTTGAAAACATAAGTAACTGGTGTTAAACTACATAGTTGGAGATCATCCCTCATAGCCAACCTGGATAGAGCCTTGCTGCCAGCAGGTGTCTATAACCCCGGCAAGGTTATCTATACAATCTCCCTAAGTAGAGCCCCACTGCCAGCAGGCGTCCATAGCCCCGGTAGAGTTACTTAGATGGCCTAATTTTATTTCGTTTCTGATTTTCCTTTAAAAATTTAAATTTGATATCATCATGTCTGCTCATTTGTACAAGGTGTAGTCACTTGCAGCTTTAGGTTGGAGATTGTATTGGTAGCAAGGGAGTCCCTTTAGATTTTTCACTTAACACCTATACTCATATCTTCAACAAACCCAAGGCTGTTAGGTGTTTCATTGTGTTTGATTCACTTTGGACAAGAAAAAGTACCCTGATGAAAAGACATCATAAACCTGATCATGAGTATTTATCAGAATGAATTACAATCTATATCTAAATCTGATCTCATCACTTGAATCCTAACAATTTAGTTATTTTCTTAGGTGATGAAGTGCATCATCCTGACTTACCAGAACAAGGTCCCAACCAACAAACAACAACAACAACAAGCAAACTGTACAAACAACTACACAAATATACAATATGATACACAAGACTGTCATGAAGTCACTCAGGCCTGGAAATAATGTTTGAGGAATTGTCCATTGACTGGCAACAGGACATCCTCACCTGTCAGGTTCTTAAGCTTATAAGTGCTGTCTCCTAAAATTTCAGAAATCTGAAAGGGACCTATCCATAGTCTATCGAACTTACCATGATCACCTTTCCTTTCATGGGCTTTATCCCACATCAGGACTAAATCTGATATCCTGAAAGCTTTAATTCTGGCTCTCTTGTCAAACCAGCGTTTGACAACAGCCTGATGTTTTGCAAATTGGTCAATCGCTTGACTTCATTTTTCCTCCAGATGCATCAACTGAAGCAACCTGACTTCCTGTTTATTATCTATGCCTAGATAGTCTTGGGCAAACTGCAGAGTAGGAATTTTCAAGTTTACAGGGAGGATAGGATCTACCCCATATACTAGCTGGAAGGGTGAGTTTCCCAATGCAATTTTCATTCTAGTTCTGTCTACCCATAAGGCATACTTCAGAAATGAGTTCCATTCCCTGGGATTTTTCTCTATCAATTTTCTTATGATACTCAGTAAATTCTTATTGGTGGATTCTGCTAATCCATTTCCCTGGGGATAGTAATTGGATGAGAACTTAAGTATAATCCCATGATCAAAAGCCCAACTTGACAATTTAGTGGAAATGAAGGCAGAACCATTATCACTTACCAATGCATAAGGAATTCCATACCTGGTGACAATGTTGCTTTCCAGAAATTTAATGACATCATCAGCAGTACAAGTTTTGCTGCTGATAGCCTCAGTCCATCTGGTACAATAATCAGTAATTGTTAGGACATACCTCTGGCCTGAAGAAGACGGAGGATTGATTGGTCCTATGAAATCCATGCCCCATTGTGCAAATGGGCGCTCCTCCATCACTGGCTGCAATGTTTGTGCAGCATATTTTTCTCTGTTGGCAGCAACCTGGCAAACATGACAATATTTAACATGATCAGCTGTGTCTTTAAAAATTGTAGGCCAGTAATATCCTGCTCTGAGGATTGCATGTGTGGTGGCCAACGCTGATCCGTGGGCAGTTCCAAACTTGTCATGTAACTCTGTCAAGACTTTATTGGCTTCTGGTTTCTCTAAGCATCTCAGGTATATCCCTTCATAATTCTTTTTAAACAGGGCTCCTCCCTTCATCATACATTTCTGGGATCTTATCTTTAAGGCTCTTCTCTATGAAGCCTGCATCCTCGAAGGACATCTTCCAGTGATCAGGATGTGCCTGATGTCTGAATACCATTCTTTATTGTCTTTCTCATCGATTACATACTGCTGACTGATGATGTTTGGATCAGTTTCAGATATCATCTGGCTCAGAGCCTGTCCTCTTACTAGCTTCATGGATGTGATCTCCATGTCATATTCTTGTAGTACCGTAATCCATTTGGCCCTTTTTTCACCAGGTTCACTCTGCATCAGCAGCATCTTTACTGCTGCATCTGGCACCACAGCAATCACTTTGCTTCTCAGTATATAATGTCTGAACTTTTTTACTGCTCTGACTAATGCAAGTGCCTGTCTTTCAACATCTACATATCTCAACTCAGCATCCCTGAAAGGACAGCTCATGAAGGCAATTGGTTTCTCTTCTTTATCTTTATTTCTTTGAGTTAACACTGCTGCAGAAGTGTGTTCTGAAGCAAATGAGTAGATGTAGAAATCATTTGTATAATCTGGACTAATGAGGACAGGAGCATCTGAAATGGCCTTCTTTATATCTTCAAAAGCAGCTCTAGCTTCTGGTGTCCAGTCAATTTGTGCATCTTTTTTCAACATGGCATTCAGTGGTCTGACAATCTCAGCAAAGCCAGTGATGAACTTCCTCACAAAATTTATCTTACCAAAATAAGATTTAAGCTCCTTTTTGCTTCCTGGAAGTGGTAATTTCATAATAGATTCCACCCTGTCAGGATCAATGATAATCCCATCTTCTGTGATCAGGTGGCCTAGTAACTTTCCTGTTGTGACCCCGAATATGCACTTCTTGGGATTCAAAGATATTCCATATTCTTCACACTTCTTCAGCACACTTCTAAGATCAGCAACATGATTTCCCCTTTCTTTGGAGAACACTGTCAGGTCATCCATGTAGATGACTATACATTTTCCTATTAAGCCTCTGAAGGCTATATCCATTGCTCGCTGGAATGTAGCTCCAGCATTTATCAGTCCAAACGGCATACGTCTATATGCAAATATCCCCCACTTTGTGGTGAAGGCAGTCTTTAATCTGTCAATTTTATCAACCATCACTTGGTTGTACCCTGAAAAACCATCCAAGAAGGACATCATCTTGGCTCCATTTACCATCTGCAGAACCTCATCTAAAGAGGGCAAAGGATAATTATCCTTTTCTGATGCTCTGTTCAGGTTCCTGAAATCCACACACAATCTGATGTCTCCATTCTTCTTCCTGACTGGTACCAGATTTGCCACCCAAGTGGAGTGCCTTACCGGAAATATTATCCGGGCATTTAACAATTTCTTGACCTCTTCAAGGATGATGGGCTCAAGCAGAGCATTGACTGGCCTCTGCTTCTGTCTGAAAGGTTTTGCATCTGGCTTGAGGGGTATAGTATGAGTTATGACAGAAGTGTCATACGTCTTCAGCTCGTCATAAGTCCATGCAATTACATGTATATAATCCTTAAGGGCCTGAGTTATTCCTTCTAACTCTTCAGGTGTACAAACCTTACCCAACAAGACATTCTTCTTGTCATCAGCTTGTCCAATATTCACCTGTGAATATTGACCTCCATCTGCCTTAGGCAGATCCTTATGTTTGAGCATATTATCTAGATCAAAGGTTCTTTCTAATTCAATCATACCTTTGGGAATTGTGTTGCTAGGCAACTCTAATATCTCATCTTCTTCCCAGACATGATCTTCCATACCATTTTCATCTATGATCTGAGCTTCAAATACATCTCTGTTTGATATGAAGTCCAGGATGTGCTGATCATCATCAAACACTTGGAGATTAGTCACATTGTCAGGTACCGAAGGTACTGACACCAATTCTACTGCAAATCTCTTCAGACCAGATATAGACAGTGGTTCCAGTGTACTGGCGGCCTGAGCAAGTGCATCTGCCCTTTGGTTCTGTTCTCTTGGCACGTGAACGATGTTGAAGGCATCAAAGTCCTCAATCAGGTCCCACACACGATGTCTGTAATTTGACAGCTTTCTGTAGTTACAAGAGTAAATTCCTCTTACTTGTCTCACAACTAGTTCTGAATCTCCAAAGACATGCAGGATTTTCACCTTCTTCTTATGGGCAAACAATAGTCCATGAATCAGAGCTTCATACTCTGTGACATTATTAGTGCAGGGGAACTGTAATCTGTAAGCTGCTAAATGGGATTTCCCTGATGGATCAGTAAGGTCAATCCCTACTCCAGAACCTTGCCTGGATTTGGATCCATCAAACCTCAGGATCCAAGGCTTATCTTCAGCAGGACATTTATTTGAACTTTCCTTTTTCTTTGCAGCTCTGGCTGCTGCTCCGCCTGATATCCACCTTAACTTAGGTGTGTCATCTTCAAGCTTCCTCTTTCCTTTATCTGATGAGCCTGATGGCTTTTCTGTTTTCTCTTCCATCCTAGCAGGAGGATGATGTTCAGCACATACAGCTGCATGCTTCTTCAAAATGTGTAAGCACAGTGAGCAAGTGGTTTCTGAGTGAGGCGCCTCATGCAGCCTACACCATCCTTTGATTAAAACCTCCTGGGGAGATCTACACTGTTGTGTCATTTTTTTCATTTCTTTGACCAGAAATTCTTCGAACTTCGTCAGGTCACTGCCTTTATCCTCATCAGACAACTCGTAATCTGGTTCCATGAAGCAATCACTACCACGAGTGATCTTTTCCTTTCTCGCATCATTCGTCTGATTGGACACCAGGATCTCTTCTGTTTTTCGGATATGATCCTCATCAGGATCCGTCGACTCTTCTGTTCCTGCAGAAGACAAATAAAAATTAGTATCATCATCATCATCAGATGTAGCACTCACCTCGGAATATGATGATGATGCTTCACTATACGTCTGCTCCAGTATGATCATGTCTAAGCATGATTCACAAGTCTTTTCCGAGTGTGCTTCGCCATGCAATCTGCACCATCCGTCAATCAAGATATCATTAGAAGGTATATTTAATAATTGACAACGTTTTATCTGAGTAGATAAATGCATCTGAAAATCCCTGAAGCGATCTATTTCATTCTCATTATCAGGATCATTATTAAGTTCTACGACTGGCATATCCTCATGATAATCATCATCATCATGATGATGAGCATCAAGCATCAGGACCTCTTCTATTTGGATAGTTTGCGGCCTGATGTGATAAACTCCAGGTTCTACGTTTACATACATGATCTCATTTGTTCCGTTATATTCCGTGATCATATGTTTCATCCTAGGCTCAGCATCAATCCTGATCTGATTGGGTATACCTTTCCATGGCAACCACATGTGACTGAAGTCGGTGGACATGTATCCATTAAGCGTTTTAGACTAGTCCCGGCTAAGCAACATCCCGTATGTATCAGGTATGTCAACTACCTGAATGTCAATGTAATACTGGATCCTAGGATCAGACGCTAGCTGCATGTGAATGTGAGTGAGTTCTCCCACGACACTTACTTCTGTCTTGTCCAGTTGAGTGACCTTCTTTAAGGATTTAGCAGGATGCAGTCCTAATGCGTTGCATATTGACAAAGGCATAACATTAGTTGAGGCTCCTGAATCAACTAAACAGTTGTGCAAATTCTTACTGAACATTCTTATGGTGAGGAGAAACGGAGGTGATTCAGTTCTATCTCTGTACAAGGTCATGTGAGAGGTTTCAACAGCTTGGACTGTGGTTGACACTTTGGGCTTGACAGTGTTATCTTTAGCAGTATGGTCTCTGCTATTGGATTGACTCGAAAGGTGATTATCCTCTTTAGAAGCAGGATCATCCAGCGACTTCATGAATGCCCTTTTGATGGCAGGAGTTTTCAGTAACTCAGATAGGGACAGGCCGATCTTGATTTTCTTCATTTCATCAGCCAAATAGCTGACTAACCTGTCAGACTCATGAGGTGCATTTGCGACTTTTGTTACTGTGTTTTGAGGAGACAAGTATTGAGCATTCACCTTAGGGAACCCAGGGTTATTGCTAGCCTTAGGATCAGGAGGTGTGTTGAAGTTGTTTGGAGGTAGAGATGATGTCAATGGACCGGCAGGTCTGTTGGCATTACTCCTCAGGTTATAACTATGCTTACCAGGGTATTGCTGCTGGTATGCATGTACTTCCTCATGCTCTCTTGTAGGTTCGTTTTCATCCTCAAAAGGGAAGACATAGTTTGCTTCAAAGGTTAAGGCAGATTCTTCACAGGTCTGATTATATTCCTGATGAGGCTGATTAGTGTATGTTTCCAGCACAAAAGCTGAGTCATATCCACAAGGAACTATTTCATTTCCTTCTGCCTGAGGTGGATTTCCAGAAGTATTAGACACTTCAGTCTGAAAGATGCTGGCAGCAATCCTAAATTGTGGACAATCTAATTCTACATGTGCATTGGTATTGTGAATCCTGCACCAATTGGTAAGGGCTGCCTCAGCAAGATTGACTCTAGTAGTCTGTTTGGTTTCACCAGGAGGCTGATTGTCTAAGGGTGATGGTAATGAACCATTATTTGGCCTGGAGTTCCACACTCTGGGCTGCCTAGGAGGATTATTGTTATTTGCAGCACTACTGTTGAAGTTATTGTTGTATCCTCTGTCAGGGTAATTTGGTCTGTCATTGGAATAACTCCTATTCTGACCTGACTGTGAATAAAACCCTTGATTTCTCAAGTGTGTTACTTCTGTGGTGAGTTTTCTCAACTGAGCAGCAATTTCTTTGATTTCCTCTTTCTCCTCTTGAGCTTTGGCCACTACATTTTCAGGCTGAGGATGGAAAAAGGAAGATCCATGGTTATTGTGGGATAGATCTGTACCCTGAGGTGTCTGAGCATGTGCAGGATATTGTGGCAATTGGCCATTTCCATTAGGAGGAGGCATGATACTCAATGGAGGTACTTGCAAAGGTGCAGGCATGATTGCTGGGGGCATCACTGCTCCATTTGGATATTGTGCAGGATATTGCGAAGGATAAGCTGCAGGATACTGTGCTGGATATTGTGACTGCATGCCAGGCAAAGCAGGGAATGCTATATTTGGAGTAGGAGCAGGTATCAGCTGTTGATTTACCTTGATAGCTTCTTGAAAAGCTCCTGTCAATGTGGTGATCGCAGGATGTGTTCTCCTGATGAACATGGCGGTTAATGGATCCAGGGCTGAATAATAAATACTTCTGGCAGCATCATCAGCCACCACATATGGGGTAACTAGCTTGGACAACATTTTCTGGAACCTAGCATTGAAATTTGCAATAGGTTCATGCTCAAATCTCTTGATTGTGGCAAACAGGTGGTAATTCATGGATGGATCAATAGGGACCTTGAATCTGTCAAGAAAGGCCTTCTCTAAGACAGCCCACGAACCTACAGAAGATTGACCAAGACTGATGAACCAATTATAAGCCTCTTCCCCTAAAGAAAAAGGGAATAATCTGCACACCACATCCTGATGCTCTATTCTGGCTCTGCAGCAAGCTTCTTTAAACGTCCTGATATGATCATCCGCATCCTGATAAGGATGGTATTTTGGACAAAGCTTGTACGGATACTTTGGTAACTCATGATACGCAGTAAAGGTCAATGGTGATTCTGCTGCAAAGAACGACATTGCAACCTGAGGGAGCTGAACTGGTGGTGCAGTTGGCTGAGGTTGGACTAAAGGTATACCCTGAGGTTGAACAGGAGGTGTCACGGGTATACCGGAAGGTATTTGCAAACCAACAGGGGTTACAGGGGGAGGTCCTGGTGAAGCTCTGGACGCACTAGACTCTGGAGTATGGTGAACATCTACAGTCCTAGGTCTAAAACCTCTAACAGGCAATTCTTCAAAAATTTCACTATGTCTAGACCTGGTATTTATCCTGTGAGCCAGGATTTCTCGATTTTGAGGCCAATTAGCTGAAACTTCGCAAATATTGGCTGGATTCCACCGGACGAGGTGATATTTGCGGTCAACTTGCAAATCAGACTGAATGTTTACGCGATATTTGTGAAGATACTGCAAATATGACAGGATATTGGGATATTTCGACCGGTAGCACCAGATCTCACGTGTTTAAGGCTCAAATTCTCAAAGCTTGAACAAACTTATGCATCTTTGGCCAATATTTAGTGAATTTAAAGAAATCTACTGTAAAGCTTGCAATATTTATGTGAGATTTGGAAATCTTTACACAGAATGTGCAATTACAAACTTGTCGCAGCAAATATTTACGCAATATGATGAAATTCACAAATGATCTGAAGTTACCTTACTCTGAGCGTCATCAAACCTAAAAGTACTGATGATGAATGTGATCTTCCGGACTCAGGCCCTCCTTCTAGCGCCAATTTATGTTGGTCATGATGTTAGTCATTCGCAAACATAGAATAAAAGTTACACAACAACCTTTACTCATCTTGAAAGATACGATGAATTCAAAGAATTCATGATCCCAAGTCTCCGTTGATTAGGTCTTAATCTACTGACGTTACTCAGTGGTTGATGTGTGTTGCTATTTTCCATTCAGGGGCCTTACGTGTTTCTACACTATTCATCATCATCATCTTCAAATATCCTGCTCTGGATGTTCGCTCTGCATAAGTCTCCAACAATTCTACCTCTGCACTGTAAATTTAGTCAAATAATGTGCATATAGGCTGATATTTGCATGATTTCTACCATTATTTATGATTCCTTGCATGATATTTTCAATAAGACATGCATTTAACCAAATATGCTAATGATCTTCAGTTACCTACGGGATTTCAGCATATTTTACTGTTTCTGCTTGTTATTTATCATGATTTGCAGTTATAGTGATGAATTAATGAAATTGAAAAAAGGAAAAGGGTTAGAGAGTGAGATTCCCAAAATTACTGGACTTAGATCACTGATTCACATACAAGCTCCCATACTTGCAATGAAAAGAAGGAAAACTAGAGATCATACTTCACCAGGACATTCCACAAATCCGCATGATCTAGTGCAAATCTTCAAAGGAACAGTTGACAACAACATGTAATGAAATGAAAGCGCTTCCAGTTGAACACAGCATTCACCAGTACATATCCAGAAATCAACAGAAAGATTACGTAAAATTTACAATCAGGATGTAATCTGGAACTTCATATTCATTCAATATGCTCAAGAACAGGTACATTTACAGTGATCTGAAGAAAGAACCTTGACATTTCAACAATTCTATCCTCATTAGTCTCAGTAATCTGATCTCCTAATTGATTCTACAGTAATTGACTTTTGGCGCCAGATGCGTCTGTGTATTCTAATGTATCTCCCCCTTAAAATGACAAGCTCTGGCTCTTATATAGAGCAACTGCCAGAAAACGGTTACAATGATCCAAGGATCAGGATCCTCTCATAACAAACAACGGTCCAGATGAAAAGCACATGCTTCGCCAGTTAGCAAATGTACAGCTGGCATAGAATATTCCAGCATCTTCAACTTGATTCGGTCTCCAGCTGGCGAACATCATATTTGACAATATCCTCCTCACTTCTGACTCATGTTGCCTCCATGCGCAACTTTGTAATGCCCAGCTTCAGCAGCATCATGACTTCAATGTCCAGCTTCAGCAGCATCATGACTTCAATGTTCATCTTCAGCAGCATCATGACTTCAATGTTCATCTTCAGCAGCATCATCACGACTTCCCGCAAGTAAACAGACAAACATTAAGTTCATCATCATGTGGATAAACAACAGGAAGTAAACATTTTACTAAACATACCTCCCAATGTGCAGCTACAGGCAATCAGGCTTTACCTGTGGAAAATATGCACTAAATGCATAAACAGCATAAAAACAACCAAGTCAACCCTCGTTGACCAAAAATCAGGCAGTCGGGCCTTCAAATTTCCATCGCTTCATGTTTTTTGCCCATTTTCTTGTATATCGGGTTCAAAATATGATCATGATGATCTCAAATACAAGGAAATAATCGTCCCTCGAATCCGGCCTTGCATCATAATCATATTTGCATCGGCGTGACTACATATGATCAGGGTGACAATTTTACCTTAGGCCAACGGCAACAGCTATACCGACGTCGAAAATCATGATGATGACCAACTCTATGTCTTGTATCTAGCCGCAGGATATTGTGAAAAATGATGCTCCTCCCCTCCGAATGCTCTGAGGAAAAGCACATCAGGATGTTTTGTTTTTGCATATTCGGGAAAGAAAGACATCGTCATCATCATCATGATGAAGACAAACAGGAGGACTTGGAAAATGATCCTGCCGCCGAGGAAAATCATGATGACGTCATCGTCATCATCAGGCCTCAATAAGATGCAAAGGAGATGACGTCATCGTCACATTCGTTAAGATCAGGGGATAACCGGAATATCGGGTTCCCCCAAGGAAGATGATCGCGTGGATAAATGCAATATGACCCTTTTCGGCCAAGGCTATCCGCTCGAAAGATCAGGATGATGAACATCATCATCATCATATCCGCATTGGGTGATTTAAAAATGATCCTGCTGAAGGTCCTGATGATGTCATCAGGATACCCCGGCCTTGTGTTAATCCTAAAACATGACGTCATCGTCATCATCATATTGGCGAAATGGATCCCGCCCTGGAAAATATCCTACCGAAGGAGAAAGTTGATGGTGACGTCATCGTCATCATCATATTTGCAAAAGGTTATACTTGTCGGCAGGATGATACCAAGAACTGTCGGGAAAGACTAACAAGATCATGATGATCTTGTTCAACAAGGTTTGGGAAAGGAAAATCATCCTCCGTTTCAAAAAATAAGGTGATCATCATGATCACGCAAAAGGAGATCAGGAGGATATTAGGAAATGTCGGGTCCTGAAATATCATGATGATGTTGATCACCAAGACTGTCGTGCGCGCGCAAATTATGCAGATGGCAGATTTCTCTAAGTAAGGTGATATTATAATATCAGCATGATATTATAATATCGGGTGATGTTGGAATATCATGATGCTCGCAATGTTCCCAAGGTTACTCGACGGGTAAAACACACTAGCACTTAAGATTGACGTCCGGATGTTTCGAGACTGCATGATTTTTTATCAGGTGATAGAGTAAGATCATGATGATGACCTTTGGCGATACAAAAGACCGCCCGACGGGAAAGGATTATTACGACTTAAACTTGACGTCCGGATGTTTCGACCTCAGGATATTATCGGGGGGCTTTTCAAATATCATGATGATGATGACGTACAACAATTATCAGGTTTGACCAAAACTTTGACTGCTTACAACTCCTTCATATGGGCGAATTTTCAAGTGATGCAAAAGGCAAACCTGCATGGAATTTCAAGCTCTTTCTAACCATGAAGTCATAGAAACAAAATATGAACTTTGACAAACTAACCCCATGATGATGACCTACCTCATCCTGACCTTCATGATGATGATGCACCTGACTTAATTTTACCAAACCGCCAGAAACAGACAACACAAGCCAAAACAAAAGTTGGGTCCCTGTTTTGCCAAGTCAAAATGGGGCGTGTTGTGTAACCACACAACAAGATGCTGCTCTGCCTACAGACCAAGTTAAGATACTGAACATTGGCCATTGGAAACTAAAAATTTCCACCAACTCAAACTCAATAGTAACAAACCCTAGAACAAATTGAGAAACAACATTCATACCTTACCAGATTCCTATTATGTGGAGATGGAGCTGTGTGAATGAGAAAGTTGTTGGAGTTAAAGATAAACTTTCTCTACAAAACCTAGGATGCCATTACACAACCTGACACGGATGAAAGCAAATAGGAACCTCGTTGCCAATTCCATTCATTCCTAGAGAAAGCATTATGCATTCTTTTATTTTCTTTGAAGGCACACAACTATAACCAAGAATATATTGATAAGCTTTCTCTGAGAATGGGTATTACCATGGCCATGATAAGGAGAAAAGACAAGATCCAATCAATTAAAGGAGAAAAAAATTGATATGCTGCATGATAACACTTGTTTCATTTATAGAATTATGAAAAGGCAACTAGATTTCTCAAACATTGTACTTATCATCCCTTATGAGACCTGAAGACTTGCACACTTCATTTTTATCCAATCACTCCTAGAAAATTGTAACACAACCAAAAGAAGAAATGGATGTAGAAGACTTCAACACCAATCACGTACGTGGTATATTCTACATAAGATGAGTGTACACTATACTACAGTTGTATTAACTTATTATTATTAATTTTGCAAGGGTACTTCTTGAATATGAGACATCAAAGTGGGCTTGAATTCATCTAAAGAGAGCTTCTGAATTCAGCATGATGTTTCACCATTTGATGAATGTTTCGATCCACGGCTTTAGTTGAATTCCAAAATGAAATGTCTCGAGTACTAGACTTGTGAACTCAAACATCCATAATCAATCTAGAGCCATTAGATTTACAAAGATCAATGGTTGAGATTATACAATAGTTTTCAATTCTACCACTTGATGTACGTGTTGTATTAAATTATTAATTGAATTTGCAGACTTATAGGCCATCCTTAAATTTCATTTGAAGTGGGAGTACAACTACAAACTTATACTGAAGAATAGAATAGAATATAATAAATTTTAAAAAATTAACTTCCATGAGAATAGAATAAAAATTATAAGTATAGAATGTAACACGTTTCACTCACTTTGCTTCACAGTTGGCACTTATCAATTTTAATTGATACTATTTGGAAGCAAGAGGGTCAAGGATTCAAGGAGATTGTAGTGCACCAGAAATTTTAATATCAATTGTGCGATGCCACAGAGTCACTCAGTGCTAGTCTTTGTATTCATCTTGTCTAGATAAGTGAAATACATAAATACTTCATTCCTATTTCTATTGCTATTACTATTGTCCTTGAGACTTTAGTTTTTTCAATTGTGGGGTTTAGGGTTGAGTGTTTATAATCATGTCTACCAACACTACCAGACCAAATATGGGGAAAGGCAAAGAAAGGGATAAAATAGACTACGTCAGACTGCTTAAAACCCTAGGTTTTATAGATTAATACCATGATATTTATGACCCCATAATCTTTGGTAGGTTTACCTCAACACTTAGATTTTCATTGGAGAATAAGGTACTTCAAGTGCAACTTGACCCAGAAAAACTAATACCAAATAAAGGTATCATTGCACCATGGGTGGTTGGATTGGGATGCCTGATGTTCCCTAAGGGTTTCCCTTGCCCTGAATTTATCATGGTCTTTGCCCAGAATTATGATGAAAATAAAAGATCAATTGTTAAAAAAGATAGCCAAGAAGTAATGGTACCCATTAATGTGGAATATTTTGGAAAATTGTTGGGTTTTACCATTGAAGATTGCAGAAACATCCACATAAACCTAGAAAAACTTGCTAGAACTTATGAAGCAATTAGTGAAAATGATAAAAATAATTTTCTCAAATCTATAACATTGGATGTTGTCCTACCTAATTAGAATCACAAGCCTCCTTACAAAATTGATATTTTTAAAACATGGGTTCAGGATACTATTTCCATGCTAGTGTTTTTCCTTGGATTGGATAATAATAGTCAAGTGGATGCAAGCCTCCTTGAAATGATATACAATATCCATAAATGCACTCCACCTGCTAAATACAGATTTCTTGAGCACATTACAGAATCCATGCATGATCAGGTTTTAATGATTAAATGAGGTCAAAGTGAAGCTCCCACTTCCAATTTCAATAGAAAGACATTTAGGTTGACAACCTACTTGTGCTATTTATTTCTGGTGCATTTTGTTGGGATGTTTCAGGACAACAAGCTTCATATCAGCAAGATAACAATGGAATACATGATTGGACCCATAAGATAAAGATGCATCATAATCAAAAGACCTACAATCATTTTGTGGACTACTTTTTGGCTCCATTGTATCAAGCCATTACAAATACTCCAATGCCTAGATTAGCCAAAGAAATTACATTCAACTGGGAAAAGAAATGCAATTGGCTGACTGGTACTTCATGGAGGAATATATTGTCCTAAGATTTTATGGATTAGGAGTAGAGTCCCACAAACTTTCAATACATGTGACAGAGAGGGTTTTTTCATTGGAATACATATGAAAAATGGACAGTATAGATCAACTACAATTTGTTAGTCAGAAAAAGAAGAGCATATTTCCTTCCTAACCTTTTTTCATGTAGAGAAAACCATTCACTGTGGCACATCAAATTTTACAAAGTTTTAAATTTGATGTTGACTCTCACTGGCAGTATGATCCATGTGACATGATTAAAGCAAGGCTTGTGGCTAATAAGAATGCTCAAACTAGAATCAACATGAAAGTAAACCCTTACTAGAAATGTTGAGAAACAAGAATTCTTGGGATGGAGTCAGAAAAGTCATGGAAGAAACTGCTACTCAAAGAGGTATTACTTTTGAAATATTTTCATTAGAAATAATGGGATTGCATCCAATTCCACAAACAAAGAGAGAGGAAGAGGTGGAAAGCAAGAGATAAAATAATTTCTATACAAGACTGCTCAATCATCTACAGATACAAAAATTCCAAAGACTCTAAGAGATGCTTGTACAGAGGAACAATGGTCACAATAAAAAATTAATGCCTTTTGGTCTATGAGGAAGGATCTCAGTGATCCAAAAGCTACTATAGACCTTGAAGAAATCTTAGAAGATAAAGAGTTTAGCAAATTGTGGGATATAGAGCATCCCTCTAAAGCTTAAGCAACTAATGTTGAAATTGATGATGAGGAGGAAGACCAACCCAGAGACATAGTGCCTATGTATTCAAACCTCATATGAGTGAGAACACAAGAGAAAAATATACTACAAGAGCATCAATAGCCCAAAAATTGGGTTATGAAGGTGGTGGTTTCGGGCCCATAGGACAAGGCATTTGGATGGTACTAGAGGTAAACCCTAGAAATCCTAATGATCTTTGAGGCATTGGAGCTGATGAGCAAGCGAAAGGGCATACACATACAGATAAGGAGATTAGTTTTATTCCAACTTTAAATCCTTAGATAGATAAATCACAAACAGTACAAGGGTCTTCTGATCTACATGTTTCTCATTCTTTTCCTATAGGAGATGGTGGACATTCTAGTGCTAATAGTGGCAAATATGGCGATGGTATAGGTAAAAGTAGTCCTGATTAGAAAGAGCCACAACAACAAACTTAAAAGAGGCCAACAATAACATTAGATGATACTATAGACAAACTTAGAGAACAAGGCCTTGTGAAGACTAAGAGGAAAAAGATTATGACAGGTTTTGATTCCACATCCACATCCACATCAAAGGAATTGTTTCTAGAAGGCACACCCTCCTATCATTAGTGTGACTAGGACATGAATGGCTAATCCTCAACATCAATTATTTAGAAAGGCCTCCAACACTACAACTAATCCTTTGCCATTCAAAGTTATGTCAATAGTCACAGGTTCTAATTACAAAGTTGAGTTTGAAAAGAAAGCAAATATATATAAATGACACAAGAAGCAAGTGTTAGAGATAGAGACTACTACAACTTCAGAGCCTACAAAAAACTAGGGTATTGCCTACATTTGACCTAGAAACCAAAAAAATGGATTACATGATTTTTTTGCCCAAAGTTATGTTGATTGTTAGAAACACTTAGAGGGGGCATGAATCAGTGTTCTATAAATCTTTTCTTGCACTTTTTCTTTTAACCATTTCAAAAGAATAATCTAATATAAACAAATTATACAACTGAACAACATCCACAAAAGCATGACACATAACACCAAGATTTATGTGGAAAACCCAAAGAGGGAAAAACCATGGAGAGGATTAGCTCTCAAATATATATTGCAATATTTACAAAAATGATGTTCAAGCTTGGTCACTCCATGTGCCTAGAACATGCTGGCTTACTGCCATGAAGTACAACTAGATTTAGCAGGCTCACTGCCTCAACCCTAAACCTAGCAAGATTACAATGAGGGCTGTTAAACCCTATTGAAGGCTAACTGTTGTCTTACTACCTTGATGTCAAAATCTTGCTTCCAATCAGATCACACATGATAACTAAATATTTCTTGAGCATTTTCCACTATGCTAGGGTGCAGTCATATAGCAAATGAATTCTGAATCCCAAGTCTTCGTCGTTACTTCTCTTCTAACTCTGCTATTATATTGCTCATACCACACACACACACCTTTTTTATCCTTTCACTTAATCTAATATCATCTCTCTTATATATCCACATCATGATTTGATCCATAATCAGGGTAGCATCCAAGAAGAGAAACATGTACATTGAAAGATGTACCTTGTCGCTCAATCCAATGCACTATGTGTTGCATGGACCCAAATATTTTCCCAAATGTGTTCATATAGGTTGGCTCTAATCATTCAATCACTTACATAGATCCCCAAACATTAACTCTTCTCTGCACAATGATTAATATACTTGTCGACCTCTTCCTTAAGCATATGCTTAACAACTTCATCTGGTGACTTACAACTTTTTCTAAGGATCTCAAAAAACCTTCCAAATAATATCAAGGACTCTTTACATAGTCCTAATCTTACCCTTAGAACCACAAGGCATGATATCATCTTGCGGAGAAATGCAGACCATCAGATCTCAAACTCTATCTCTGTCAAACTCTGTCAAACACTATGTCGATAATTAGTAGCTTGTAGCTATCCTTCTGGTGAACTCCAAATCTCCTAACTCTGGAATAAGACACATCATATAAGTGTTTACAACACCTCAAAACTATATAACAAAATACTTGTCTGTGGAGGAATGTGGACCTCGGCACTAGACCATGTTCACTATTCCTTCTATACCTTTACTTACCCAGACTTAGACATTTCTTCATGATGACTTCTAGAGAAGATTAGGACTTAATCTCTGAAGCATAACACTATCAAAAAGAAACTGACATCATACCTAAACTACATCTACAAGTCTTCAATTGTGGAGGCATACTATCCAACTTACTATTCTCTACTCTGTGCACATCCATAGCCATTTCTGTCAACTGGACTTGGAATCCAACTTGTTCTTCTGGAGATATCTATTCCTGTCATGGTGATAGGTTCTTTGAGCCTTGTTTCCATCAATGACAACATATAGGTCCATACCGGAGTAGTGTCTCTTGCCAACAATCTCTCCCTTTGGCATTGATTGCTACACTTAGTGAAAAATGCTTGACTACTCCCCCTTACTGTACACACTTTATTTTCCTTCTTCCCTTGAGATGATTATTCATTTTTCACCTAATATACTTCTCCCCCTTTGAGATCAATGGCAAAGGGCACATGCTTGTACTTTTCTATTCTAATTCAATCTCTATTCTAAAATTCTCTTTTTCATTCCAACTTTTAGTGTCCCAATCATCTTCCTCCTCCTTTTTGATTTCCATATTCTCCTGCTTCACATCCATGTGAGCTTCTTCCTTCTGCTTGCCGGTTGATGATTTTCCTTCTGCCTTGTTCCTCTGAAGCTTCCTTTTCTCCTCCTCTTCTTTCAATATTGTTAAGCTTTCCTACAGTTCTCTCACCAGTTTTGAGACCTTTTTGCCTAAGACCTTTCCTTTAATCTCCTTGGGTTTTTCTTCTTTGGTATCTATCCTTTTCTTTAGAAACTTCTACAACTACCTTCTTTTCTTTTTCTTTTTCCTTCTTTGCTACTACAGATTCCCTGGGTCCTTCAGGTTCAGTGCTAGCTTCATTTGGTAGTATTTTCTTCCTTTGTAGGTTCAGATTCAGTGGTCTTTGATTTAGGTGCTTCATCTACCATAGTCTTGGACAGTTCTAGACCTTGTCCTAGTTCAGCTGGGTCCTTGAAGAAGTTTGGACTCATCTGTAGCTTATTCCCTTCTAGCACCAACTAAGACATCTGCAATGTCTCTTTCTCTCTCAGATATTTCTTCTCAACTTCATTCCAGAGGATTTAGGTCCATATTTTCTTGTTGTTCTGTGTTTTGTTCCAGTGAGAGCTCCTTAACTGTTCACTATCTTCTACATCCTCAGTTTGATACTCAGGAGACAGATTTATTTCAGTCCTAAATTACCTCTATGTTTGCTTCTATAGCATCACTCTTTGCACTATAATAATTTTGTGATCTAGTCTAGCGACAAGAGAAAGGATAATAAAGTTAGCAGGCTTGATAATTTATGCATTCGTAAAATTTTCAAATTTATTTTTCTTATTCATCTCTGCAAGCATTATGGATTTTGCATCCTTCCTTTTTCTCTGAAGTGAAAGGACTTCTAAATCTTTCAACCTTATTTGATTTTGCCTTCTTCTAAATGACCCTATCCTTCTCAGTAGCCAAATTTGATGGCCTTGAAGAAGCCATCTTTTTCTCCTGTAGCATCTTCTTTATAGTTTCTGTAGAATAGACAAAATTATTTATTTCCTTCAGTGCCTTTTTCTTCTCTTCCACATCATCTCTTCCTAAAATTTGGCCCTCAGTGCACTCTACTTCCCATTCTCATTTCTCAAACTCTTTCTCAAGAGGAAAAAAATTAGAGACCCTCTCCATCTGCCATCTAGCTACACTATCATCACTACCTCAAACACAATCCAAGCGCTTGTGGATAATCCCATTCTCAAATTTGTAATTATTGTCATCCTTGGTTGCATCTAGATTTCTAACCATGTAAAGATAGTAAATACGTTGTCCTGACCTTGAAATACCAATTCTAATTCTTACAAAACAACCCACAATGATCTTTTCAAGGAATGGCTTCATGAACCACTTGGCAAGATTTGATCCCCGGATTGTTATATTCTTAATATCTTCAAATGAAGGAATATTAGAATTTGTGCCTTCTCCATCACTATCATCTAGACCTCCATGACTACTTGGACTCTAATCTCTGTTACTAGAAGATGATGGACTAACAATAGAACAAGCATGAGACTTTCATCTGCCAGGTGAAAAATCCCTAGATGACCCAATAGTGTTCCTTCACTTTCTCTGCACATCTGAATCCTGTGCCTTCTGTCTCCTTGCAACTAATTCATTTAAGGCATTTTCTTTCACTATCCTAGTAGATTTCACAGAAGAGCACATCTATGGAGATGGTGGTCCTACATCTTTTCTGTTCTGATTCCTAGTCTCATTTTGTTGAACTTCAGCCCTCTTCCCTACCAAAAATATTTATCCCATGACTCTACTTTCTCTGCCAAAATCATCTCCCTGTCTAGTTCAGATGCCTTTTGAAGCCACTCCCTATCTTTATCATCTTTGTACAATTCATTCCCAAATGATAATCCATCACTAGCTGAATCATCTTTCTGGCCCCCATCATCATTATCTTTTTCACCAAAATCAAATCTCTTCTTCAAAGACATCCTTAACATAGATGTCTTTCTATTTGTTGTTCTAGCATTATCAAAATCATCCCATTATCAGAATTGGAATCATTTTCATCATTTGAAAAGGAATTAGATTGTTTCCTCTTTGTTGGAACTCGATTCCTATGCTTTCCATTATGAGCGTTAGTTGGACCAGTTGCTTCCAGTAGCAAGTTCTCAAAATCTACCATAGTCCTTGCTTGATTTACAACTACTACAAATACAACCTTCCAGGGGCTTCTAAATGTGCACGACCAAGTAGAATCATTTATCCTCAGTAAAAAAGGAGAACCTCCACACTGTTGTGCCAAATTCAAAGTGGTTAGAAATCAAGTAGGTTCCTTTTTATCCTCCACGCGGCTTGACCTAGTCGTCATTAAATGCTCATTCAAAAAGTTGTTAAGACCCTTCAATGTAGAATCCAGTCAATTTGGATTGCTCTGCAATATGTCGTATTGATCCTTTTTTTCTTACAGTTTCTCTTCGAAGAGTTGTGTCATATCATATTTTCATCCTACACCTTCGTGCTAGATTCTGGTACCCACTTTCTGGCTGGGGGATTTGGATTTTCTACACTACTCCCCCTGAGCTAGAGTTCTCAATTTACTTCCCAGAGGAAGTATCTGCACTAGATACTAGCGCATATTGATCCCTGACTTCAATTACTCCTTTCTTGATCCATACCTTGTTCATTTCTTTCTTAGTTTCAACCAGATCAACTTTCTCTTTTCCCTTATCATTTCTCTGCTTTATTTTCCTTTCTTTAGAATAGTGATTCCTCTTCTTATTTCTACTTCTGCAAAACCTTGCAATATGTCCAAATTTGTTGCAATTGAAGTACATCACATTATTTTGACCTCGATTCCTTTCATTGATTGAGTTTGATCTGCATTGATTAGCCATATGTCCAAACCTATTGCATGCAAAACATTTTCCATTGAATGACTGATTATTCCTTGTATTTTGAAAGTTATCTCTTACTGAGCTTCTATATTCATTTGATCTGTGTCCCATTTTATAGCATGCATTGAACTTAATAGAATTTTGACTCACTTTACTTCTGCATACAATTGCTTTATGACCAATTTTGTTGCAAGTAAAACATTTTCCTTTGAATGTTTGTTCATTTCTTCCATTGTTGAGACTTCTCCTAATTTGATTTCTACATTCATTTTCTCTATGACCAATTTTCTTGCAATTGAAACACTAACCAGAGAATGATGTAATCTTTTGATTTATTTTTCTTCTACACTGAGTAGCCTTATGACCAAACTTATTGCATGAATTACAATAGCCATTGAAAGATGGGTACCTTTGAGCATTTGGTTGTCTAAACAGAGGTCTTCTAGATCTTCTTCTTTGATTTTTGAACTGGTATCGTTTGTTTTCCCTTGACTTAGTGCTCATTTGATTAGAGTTTGAACTTTCTCCTTTCTCAAATCCTAAACCATGTTTGTCATTAGCATTCCTCTAGCTAGCTATCATTTCATCAAGCTTCACAGTACTTATATTGAATTTTTCTTCAAAGCTTCTGGCCTTTTCAAGATCTATTTTTAGACTCATAATTTATTTTTCAAGTTTTGCACAATCTTCTAATCTATTCTTCATAATCAAATTTAGATCATCTTCTTCTCTTGTTCTTTTTCTAACTTCTACTTTCAAATTATTTAGGGCTTCATTTGCTAATGACAATTGGTCACTGACTTCTTTGTATTTGTCCTTGAATTTCTTGACTTGCTCTTTCAGCTTTAAGATGCATTCATCGGCTTGTTGCAAGTTATCTTTCGGAGCCCTGACCTCTGCTTCAGAATTTTCAAGATCCATTAGAGCTGCTTCTAGTTGGTTGTATCCTTCATAATTTCCATACCTTCTTGCTACCATGATCATACTATCCTAGATCTTCCTCAAGCTGTTAAACTTCTTCCAAGGAACCTTGCTCTGATACCAATTGTTGATTGTCAGGAACACTGAGAGGGGGGTGAATAAGTGTTCTATAAATCTTTTCTTGCACTTTTTCTTTTAATCATTTCAAAAGAATAATCCAATAGAAACAAAATATACAACTGAACAGCATCCACAAAAGCATGACACATAACACCAAGATTTATGTGGAAAACCCAAAGAGGGAAAAACCATGGAGAGGATTAGCTCTCAAATATATATTGCAATCTTTACAAAAATTATGTTCAAGATTGGTCACTCCATGGGCCTAGGACATGTTGGCTTACTGTCATGAAGCATAACTAGATTTAGCAGGCTCACTGCCTCAACCCTAAACCTAGCAAGATTACAATGAGGGCTATTAAACTCTATTGAAGGATTACTGCCGACTTACTATCTTGATGTCAAAAGCTTGCTTCCAATTAGATAACACATGATAACTAAATACTGCTTCAGCATCTACCACTATGCTAGGGTGCAGTCATTTAGCAACTGAATTCTAAATCCCAAGTCTTCATCGTTGCTTCTCTTCTAACTCTTCTCTTCTATTTGCATGCTCACACCACACACACACACCTTTTTCTATCCTTTCACTTAACCAAAGATCATCACTCTGATATATCCGCATCATGATTTGATCCATAATTAGGTTGGCATCCAAGAAGTGAAATGTGTACATAGAAAGATGTACCTTGTCGCTCAATCCAATACACTATGTGTCTCTAAGACCCAAATATTTTCCCAAATGTGTTCATATAGGTTGGATCCAATCATTCAATCACTTACATAGATCCTCAAAAATTCTCCACACAATGATTTATATACTTGTCGGCCTCTTCCTTAAGTGTATACTTAACAACTTCATCTGGTGACTTACAACTTTTGCTAAGGATCTCAAAACACCTTCCAAATCATATCAAAGACTCTTTACATATCCCCAATCTTACCCTTAGAACTACAAGGCATGATATCATCTTTTAGAGAAATGCAGACCATCAGATCTCAGACTCTTGTCTCTGTCAAATTATCAAACACTATGCCGATACTTAGCATCTTTTAGCTATCCTTCTAGTGAACTTCAGATCTCCTAACTCTGGAATAAGACACATCATATAAGTGTTTACAAAACCTCAAAAACACATAACCAAATACTTTTCTTTGGAGGAATGCGGACCTCTGCACTAGACCCTATACATTGTTCCTGCAATACCTTTACTTACCTAAACTTAGACATTTCTTCACGATGATTTCCAGAGAAGATCAGGACTTAATCTCTAAAGCATAACATATCAAACACAAATTGACATCATACCTAAACTGCATCTACAAGTCTTCAATTGCGGAGGCATATTGTCCAACTTACTATTCTCTACTCTGTGCACATCCATACTTAGCCATTTCTGTCAATCAGACCTGGAATCCAACTTGTTCTTCCAGAGATATCTCTTCCTGTCATGGTGATAGGTTCTTTGAGCCTTGTTTCCATCAATGACAACATACAGGTCCATACCAGAACAGTGTCTCTTGCCAACACATTCAAGATAAAGCAGAGGATTAGATGCAACACTCTAACTATGTGGTGAGCACCCTCCAAGTGGATTTTTCTGGAATGAAATTTTTTGACAAAATTAATGTATCAAAAAGGAACAACGAAGTGGTGTACACATCATTACTAAATCAAGAGAGAGAAAAAAAGGTATGTTTTTTTAATTTCCTGGTAACCTTGTTTAATATATTGTCTAAAAATCAAAGTTGTAATATAGTCAAGTTCTAATAATTGAGTTACAATAGAAGGAAACTATATTCGGTGATGTTATTTCCATCATATTGATCATTTTCATTTAACTTTGTGATTTACATAATAGGTTACAAAATCAACTAAAAAAGTTACAGGCAGACATAGCAAATGAAAAAGCAAAGAGGAACATAGCAGAGAGCATGACCAAAGAATTAGAGGATAAAAAACTCTATCTCTACATCTTCAAGTGAAGTGAACAAAGAGACAGAGGTGGAAGTGAAAGAACTGAAGAAAAGGTTAAGTGAAATGATAAACAATTATGATAATGAAAAATCCAATTTAGGAAAATTACAACAATCCTTGAATTAAGCCATTGTCCAACTATATGAAGCAACAAAATAATGATAGTTGTGGGAAGAAAATGCGGAGAAAGAGAGAAAAACTTTGAAAATTTACAGATAAAACTAAGGAATGCAAAAAATGAAATAAAATCCTCCCAAAACAAAGTATATGAATTTTATAGAAACACAATGGTTTATATAAAACATAAAATTTGGGAGAAAATAATGAAGAGGATTGATGATTTGTCTAAATTTTTTGAATACACTGATGATCTACTATTTTGTAGTAATTCAATGAAACAATACATTGCTAAAACTGGAGAGAAGGCAACTTCAAGATAGTCAGATGCAAGCAAAATTTTGTAATCAATCTACAAAACTAGTGACAAAGAATTGGAATCCAAAGGAATTTAGAACTATATTAATACCATAATAAATGCCTCATCTATCATTCAAAAATGTAAGAAGCTAGAAGATGTACAAGTACTTTTGGACCAAGTTGCAATATTGACTAAGAGGCTACAAACAAATGAAGAATACTTGAAAAAGCTTGGTTTGCCAGGGGCTTTTGACCCATCATATTGATACACTGGAAAGTATACTTTCAAAAAGAAGATGGAGGATAAAATGAAGTTGGATAAGGACCAGTTTCCTCAAAAGCTTGATGAGGAAAAGTTTTTGGATTCTATTAAACCATTGATAACCTTGAATGCAACTTTGATTGATACATTCAAGTCAAGTACCATTATCAATTATAAATTGTTAACACACTTGTAACTTGGTTGCCATGAGTTAAGACATATTGCACTTCCATTATATGAAGAGTGGAGTATGCTACAAGAGCTGATAAAATGATTTAGTAATATGTGTTTCCAACAGAGCATTGTGTAGAGTTGGTTTTCAGCAAGTTATTGTAAATTCTAAATGTAATACTTCTATGTATTCCTTGATTTGAAAATAAATATAAGATTGAAACCTATTTGTGTTCAGATTATCTCTATTATTTAATTGTCTACTTTAGGAAAACTTTGGTTTCTACATACACATTAAATATTTGCTAATGTTGTATATTAATGTTTAGGGTAAAATTGGGATTTGTTTTAGTTTAGTGTTTGAATCCTCCTTTCACCCTATTACATTCAAGGACCTTCGGATCGAGTGGCAGAGCACTATCAAGTCCTTGGTCACTTACATATGTAGGGAAATTTTGATTAGGGTATTTGATTATCAATTTTCCTTCTCTTATGCTTAATTATCCATCAAAACCCAAATTATACAAATACGACAATAAACTGACGAATAACAGAAAATGCTTCTATAGAAAGATATAAAATTACAAAATACTATGCACCTATTTTCAGGGTTCTGAAGTAGAAAAGTCAGGGACATAGGAGTGGATGCCCAAGTCCAAGGCTCTGCTTTTTGTCAGGATCTGGAAACTCAGTCTACAACATATTTCTGCTACTTCAGAGATTTTCTTATCACGAAACTTTGGGGACTAGGGAGAAAGCACCCAAGTCTAGGGTGTCCTTTTCTTCACTGATCTACAATTTCAACACTCCAATATGCCCTCCTGCAACTTCACTTTGTCTGCATCATCAACCTATAACCTGCAATCATAAAACTTTGGGAGGGGGCTGTGGTGTTTAGGAGCTTACCATAGTTAAGCTCCGGAAGGACACTTAAGTCTTCCAAACACCTTTGTCAGATAGAGAGTGTGTGCCCTTGTGAGGTAGAGGAAAAAACCAAATGAATAATGATCACAAACACAATATAAAGTCACCTTGTAATGAAGATCTCATGGGAGGAAGATGCTCTTCATTCCATGAGGAAATGGATGCTCAAATCTGCAAACACAAACACATAAACAACACCAATCTACTCTTGCAACACAATGTAAGCCTTGAATCACCTTGAGAATGCACAAACATCACAATAACCATCTAGTTTCTAAATAAATGCCTAAACATGCTTTTATATTCAACTACAAACACTCCTGCCAAGATTTCGTAAATTCAAACTTACCGTGTTGGCATAGGGACCAAATAACAGTCATAAACTAACACTTCAAATTTGGGACTGCCCCAAAATAGGGCAGGACTAGGGTGTGGGCGCCCAAGTCTTCCCCCCTATTTTGGGTAGGGTTAAGCTCAAGGGGTCCCCCTAGGCCCCATTTGTCATCATACCTAGGGTTCATTCCATCGGGATGCCAAATTAGGATGTAAGATGTCATAAATGCACACTAAAGACTTGGGAGCTAAACCTTATGAGAGAAAAGCCCCCAAGGGGACATTTTCTAATGTTAGATTTAGCCCCCACTTTAATGTATGTATAAACGCAAAGCCAATACATGCATTAAAGTACAGTCAACAAGTACAACAAACACACCAAGCACAGAGAAGACACACCAATCACATAGAAGATAGTAACAGGCACGTAAAATATGGAGAAGACAGTTACAGTCACACAAAACATGGAGAAAATAGTAAATGCATAGAAGACACATTAATGCATAGACGACAGGCATTATTCTTTTCTTTTCTTTTTCTCATATATATGAAATGCAAATGTAGGTACTGGAAAGTAAATAAACCTCCCATAATATAGGATGCACTCATCGAGCAAGTCTTTATACTATATATGGGGCAACACACACGTAAGACATGCAAAACCTCCCAAAATGCAAGATGCACTCATCATGCAGGTCTTTAAACTGCATATGGGGCAACAAACACGCCACACAAAGAAAGCATGCCAAAACACACACACTTGAAGACACAGAGAAAACATGGTAGACAAGCGATGGAGTGTTCCTATTTCTAGGTCCAACACCATCTTAGGCACATTACAGGTACACACTGATGATTGGGATTTGCCACAACAATCATTGAAGACACACTTAAGGGTTGAGTTAGTCACAGAACCGCTCCTCGCCTCCGTAGAGGACTTTTTGAAAATGACAAGATGATGCAATATGCTCCGAGAAATACACCATCCCCACCTCCACATAGGGCTTAAGAAAAAGGATATGATCGATATCCCGCCTCTGTAGAGGGCTTACATGATTTATTGATTGATTGCAAACAAACTCAGGATACAGGATGCACTCATCGCGTAGGTCTTTAAACTGCACCTGAGGACAAACACATTGCTAACATCTACAACAAACAGCTCAACTTATATGCCCCCACCTTAAGGTGTTTGATATTATGCATTGATATCAAGCACGTTAAGGTAGGAAGAAAACACACAAGGGAACACAGACCTTTACAAAGCCCATGTCCCCTAGAGGTGACATGTACTTCACGATCGTCAAATGTTCCCATAAACACATCCCTACAAGAAACATGTTAGTGTCTACAACATCAATGCATATGATTAACCACACAAAGAGCCAAGGTTATACAATGAATTTAGAGTTTGAGGATAACTGTGGGGCTATATCATGAAGCTCTCTGAATCAAGTACCACCAAGGCCAGATTCAAAGACAAACAAAGGTGCATAGAGCAGCAGTATTGTTAAGGTTTGTAAATGAGATAAAAAAACATCATCAAATTCACTACGTGGAAAGCACGAGTGCTTCCACTAGCCAAGCATCGGATAAGATATATAACCCCATCATCATATTAGGAAATAAGTCCATTCTTTTATTGCTCTTGAAAGGGACACTAGGTCCACATCAGTATAAATGTTTGTCATCATCTTCCCACTAGATAGAAACACTATAGGAAGGGAAACAATAAATAAGAGAGGAGAAACAAGTGTCTTAGGGACAGTCATGTAGGAGGGTGCCCCCAAGTCACCAACCGCAATGCTATGTCCATAAGACACAACACACAACAATGAAATTAGAGAGAGAGGCAATATAGAAGAATGATGATACAAATAGAAGAAGGTCATAATATAGGCAGTCTCCTGGTATCCCCGACCTTACAAGAGAATCAGGGATCATCCTAGGAGGCCTAAACAACACATAACACATCATGAGGGAAGCACATCATGAGAGAGAGATAAAGGGTTAGAGATACTTACCTATAGGGCCCTATCGGGCTAGCAGGTATCATCAAGCAAATCATCATCATCCTCCCACTCCCTAATGTTAGAGGAAAGTGGGACATAAGGTACCATAGCCCAATTCATGTCTTTCTCATCATGTTGTTCATTGTTAGGATCATCTTTGTCTGGTTAGATGTTAGGATCAATATTTTCTTGTTGAGATGCCAGGTTTATAGCATAAGCTTGTCTCCTTCTTTCTCTTGCTTTTCTATTTTATTTTCTTTTACCACTTATCTCTTGTAAGATAGGGCTTTTCTCTTTCATAGGTTTGTGCAATTTAGAAGATGAAGTACCGGGATCAAACCTCATTTGTCACAGTGGAATATTTTGTTGTTGACAATGACCTCCTAATCCTTGTAAGGATTGCGGGGGAGAAACCTCAGTACAGGGACCTTGTGCTTTCAGTCTAATGTTCTCTTCATATGCGGGTTGTTTATCTTTTGCCCTTTCTTGCATAGGAGGACTAGGTATTGGGTGTAAAAGTTTTTCTTTGTAATTTCTATAGCTCAAAAAAGTTAAAGTCTGTTTGTAGCTCTAGTTCTTGTTCAGATTTATCCCAAAAGTAATCCAATATGTAATGTTTTTTCTCAACCAAAGTTTTATACTTATTACGAGGGACGGTAATCACACGTCCGTCAAAAGGGAATTTTAAACAATGGTGTATTGTTGAGGGGATAGCTTTCATTTATTTTAACCAAGGGTGTCCCAATTTAATATGGAAGAGGTCAAAAACAAGGAAAACATCAAACCATTGTTCAACATGTTTTCTAGACAGCGTTACCAATAATGATATCTTACCCAAAGGTTTTTCAAAGGTCTGCTTATGTGTCTTGATCATCATGTTCGAAGGGTCATAAGAACCTTGCATTGATTGATGTGAAAAAAGGAACTCTTTAGTGACAACATTAGTCATTCAATTAGGATCAATAAGAGTTCCATCCACATGGTTTCCCATTATTTTCACAGTTATATAAAGAGGCCCTTCAGAGTCTCCAATTGTTCTATCATGAGGTGTAAACACAATTTTAGGTTTAGGAGCCTTTCTTTTCATATAAGGCCTAGGATGGAACCTATTGTTGTTGTTGTGATTAGAGGCCATGTTTATATGTTTAAATTAATGCAAAATCATATTTAAAGATTTTTCCACAAGTATGTCAAGGACAAGCGCAAGACTATATGCAAAAATAGCCTAAAATGCTTGGTTTTTTGTGCTTTTTCTAATGCAAGTGAATGAAACAAAGGGTGTTGTAAGGATTTTGATCAGGGGAAGAAAATTACATGTTTTATTTCATTCCAAAACAACAATAATATCCTTCACAACACACTCTTGATGCAAATCTAAGATGACGATAGGTCAAAATATAGTGAAAATATGTCAAAATATGTAATTTTTTTACCAAATCTCGATGCAAAAGAGCATGACAAAGGGTTTTGTGATGAAAATTATGATGGAAAGAAAAATATATCAGTAATAACAGCCAATTGATGTCAAAATATCTATCACAACATGCTTTTAGTGCCACTTAAGGTCAAACCCTAGTGAAAATATAGCAAAAATAGGCTATTTTTCATGGTTTTTCAATTCCAAGACCTAGAAAAAGGGGTGTTGTAATGAATTTTGGGAGGTGAAGAAAATAAAAGTAATGATATCGTCACCTCAATCCATAAAATTTTTCACAACACACTTGGAGTGCTAACTAGGTCAAACCCTAGGGCAAAAATAGCAAAAATGTGTAGTTTTTCATCAAATTTTCAATCCAAGAGCCTGATAAAAGGGTGTTGTGAAGTTTTTTAGGAGGAGAAGAAAATAATTACCCTAATAACAGATAATTAGTGCAAAAATACCCTTCACAACATGCCTATGGTGCAAATTTAGAGAGTTGATAAGGCCAAATCTAGTGAAAATCGATGTTTTTCAAGCCCTAGGTTTGAGATCATGACACAAAGTGCTATATGAATTTTTTGAAGTCTGATTTATTATGAAAATAAAGTGTAATCAGATATTAAAATTAATTCCAAGCTCTAAGATGCAAAATACAAGTGCAAATTTAATGAAAATGCATGAAAATTGCTAGTTTTATATTGAAATTTTCTATGCAAAAATGCAAATATTTGAAATCTAAATGCAAATTTACACTAAAATAAAATACTACAGCCAAATGTAAGTTTGAATGAGTCTTCTAAAATTAGTAGAAAAATCTGAAAGAAGATTTTTCCTACTAACCCTAGATTTTGGGATTACTAGGCTATATGAAAATTGTCAAAATTTCTACGAAACCCTAGCAATTATATGATGAAAATGCAATACAAATTATTTATTTTTTGTAATTTACTGTAGTTTATATCAGATATGATGCAAAAATCATGAATTAGGAAAAATTAGAATGAATTGATGCAAATTAGTAACCCTAACAATGCATTTTTTTGAATTTTTCAAAATTTTCAAATTTTTTGAAATTTTCTCAATGCAATGAGATGACTATATGAATGAATGAAATCAACCCAAATCTGAAGAAAAACACTTAGAAAGTTGCAATTACATCCAAAAACATGGGTTTACCAAAATGTTTAGGGTAAAATTGAGATTTGTTTTAGTTTAGTGTTTGAATCCTCCTTTCACCCTATTGCATTCAAGGACCTTTGGATCGAGTGGTAGAGCACTATTAGGTCCTTGGTCACTTACAAATGTAGGGAAATTTGGATTAGGGTATTTGATTATCAATTTTCCTTCTCTTATGCTTAATTATCCATCAAAACCCTAATTATACAAATACGACAATAAACTGACGAATAACAGAAAATGCTTCTATAGAAAGATATAAAATTACAAATTACTATGCACCTGTTTTCAGGGTTCTAAAGCAGAAAAGTTAGGGACATAGGAGTGGACGCCCAAGTCCAAGGCTTTGCTTTTTGTCAGAATCTGGAAACTCAGTCTACAACATGTTTCTGCTGCTTCAGAGATTTTCTTGTCACGAAACTTCGAGGACTAGGGAGCAGGTGT
Organism: Cunninghamia lanceolata; assembly: GCA_027924645.1. Taxonomy (NCBI): domain Eukaryota; kingdom Viridiplantae; phylum Streptophyta; class Pinopsida; order Cupressales; family Cupressaceae; genus Cunninghamia; species Cunninghamia lanceolata. The sequence continues at coordinate 22,714,324 of BSBN01000377.1, read as the reverse complement.
CCAATATACCCTCCTACAAATTCACTTTGTCTGCATCATCAACATGTAACCTGCAATCATAAAACTTTGGGAGGGGGTTGTGGTGTTTAGGAGCTTGCCTTAGTCAAGCCCCAGAAGGACACTTAAGTCTTCCAAACACCTTTGTTAGATAGAGAGTGCATGCCCTTGTGAGGTAGAAGAAAAAACTAAATGAATAATGGTCACAAACACAATATAATGTAACCGTGTAGTGAAGATCTCATGGGAGGAAGATACTCTTCATTCCATGAAGAAATGGATGCTCAAATCTACAAACACAAACACATAGACAACACCAATCTACTGTTGCAACACAATGAAAGCCTTGAATCACCTTAAGAATGCATAAACATCACAATAACCATCTAGTTTCTAAATGAATGCCTAAACATGCTTTTATATGCAACTACAAACACTTTTGCCAAGATTTCGTAAATTCAAACTTACCGTGTTGGTATAGGGACCAAATAATGGTCATAAACTGACACTTCAAATTTGGGACTGCCCCAAAATAGGGTAGGACTACCTGGGCATAGGTGCCCAAGTCCTCCCCCCTATTTTGAGTAGGGTTAAGCTCAAGGGGTCCCCCTAGGCCCCATTTGTCATGATACCTAGGGTTCATTCCATCGGGATGCCAAATTATGATGTAAGATGTCCTAAATGCACACTAAAGACTTGGGAGCTAAACCTTATGAGGGAAAAGCCCCCAAGGGGACATTTTCTGACGTTACAATTAATATGCTACTATTGTTGATTACTATACATTTAGTTGAATGCTTGTAAAACTTATCAGTATCACACAATAATAATATGAAAATATTAATTTGTTAAATTGAAAATGAAAACTGTACATTAGTGATAGAAAAATAAAATGTCATCAACAACATTTTGGGGTTTGGAACATGAATTACAGTATAAATACCTAGTAACTGCTAAATCCCTTCAACTTGCCAAATCATCTCGTCATCTTGATTTTCCTCCCTCTAACCATGATATCTAGTGTCATCCTAATCATGTTCTTCATTTTATTCTATCTTGATATCTCCACTTAAGAGCATCTCATCAACACCACTAACACTACATGTGGTAATCATTTGTCACTGTCATGTGTGCTATTATTGTTTGAAGTGTTGCACACTGCACACCCTCTTCTTTCACATAAGGACCTCCAGATTGTGAGGGCCTTTTCAAAAGGAAAACTTTGGATGTCTGTTGAAAAGTGCAAGACAACTGAGAGTGGGGATGAATTAGTTGTAACCAAAACTTCAAAACCATTAACATATCAACCACTTAATCACTGTTATTGTATTTTAACCATGAAAGCATAAAATTAAAAAATTAAACACATTCAACACATGAGACACCAGATTTTTATGTGGAAAACCCAATAAGGGAAAAACCATGGTGAGTGTTAGCTCAAAATATAATATGTAATAACAATACTAAAAATTAGAGGCTCACTGCCTTAGGGCTCAATGCCCAGAATACTCACTGCAAAAGAAGAGGCTCACTTCCAATGGGGTGGCTCACTTCTAGAGTTGGTAAACTAAGATAGTAACATCTACACTATGCCAAGGTTCAGTTCCATTGAAGTGCAATGAATACCTTCTAATCTGCTCTACTTTTTCACTTTGCAATTATCTTTTCATTTTTGCATCATCCATCTAATTCATGACTTCATTTCATATTTTTATACAGTTCATCAAGCTTGGAATTAAAATCAAGCTTGACATTACAATCATCAACCATTGGAACAATCTCCAAGGTCGGCAAACATATATACATTAATATAGGTCTGGACCTAAATAGATTTGAGAGAGAAAAGAATAAATGTGGATGATGCCACACCTTAGCTGGGACTTAATTGCAATCTTCCATGTAGCAACACTCTTCCATGATCTTCAAAACATAACCACAAGTAGTGAGAACAACCAGGTCAGCCAAGACTGGAGTTAACACTAAGACTTTTAGGAACACACTTCATGCATGATCCGTATTATACTTTGTGGACCAATCAAAAGGAAGGAACATGATCTAGAGACATCCACAAACATGTTATAATCACCAAGAACATCCGTACTACCTCTAAACACTTTATCCATAAGATTATTCAAACCAGAGCACTTGAACATTACTCTTGGCCACTATCATAAAGGAAAGATCGCTTGCAATACACTAAATCACAAACCATTTCAAATGAAGGTACATAACATCATTACAAACTTAAATCTAGAAACACAGACTAAAAGTCTTGAATGTGGAGAAATGCGGAGCATAATACATTCTCCCTATCACCATTAAACACACAAAAAAATAGTTTTTAATCTGGTGAACAAAACTTGCTCAAATATTCACACATGAGGCTCAAACTTGAAACATAGCATCTATAGGCATTCCTTAATATTACTTCCAATCCACAGACAAGGATATTCAATCTACAAGATATGCAAAGTAAAACACTACATTGTTCTAGTAGATAAAGCAATTTTGCACTTGTACTAATTCCTCAAATACTTATTCAGACTTATTCAAATAACTTCCTTAGGTGTTGACATCAATGACAACACTTACTACTCATACTTGCAACAATCTCCCCCTTTTTCATTGATGGAAACACATGATGTGAAAAACCATCAAGACATACAATCTTCTTGCTTTTCTTCTTTGCTCCCCCTTACTTGATGTTTTCTTTGACTGCAACTTTCTTCTTAGGTTTTTCACATGAACTTCTCTCCCCCTTTGACATCAATGGAAAAGGGTACCAAACCTTTCCTTTCTATTTACATCTCAACTCCCCCTGTCATCAATACTGCAACACTTACTACTCTTGATTAGAAACTTATACCAGCAATATATACTAGCTCCCCCTAAGAGGTAGCCTTCAAAGCATCAATCCAGATCAAAGAGTGGGACTTTGAGCACCACTGGAATGATGCATTTCCTATGCATCATAGTTTAGAGCAAGAGGGGTAATAACCCCTAACTTTTCCCTGAGATACTCAAAAGTATCCTTACGCAAAGGCTTTGTAAAAATATCTGCAATCTGATCCTTAGTAGATACATATTCCATCTTCACTTTATTCTCTGTTACCTTTTCTCTTAGAAAGTGATACCTTATTAATATATGCTCTATTCTTGAGTGCATCACTAGATTCATAGAAATGTTTATAGCACTTGTATTGTCACAGAAGATTGAGATTGGTTCTTCATACACAACTCTGATGTCCTTCAATGTTTACTTCATCCAAAGCTCTTAAGTGCAACAATATGTTGCAGTAATATATTATGCCTCTGTAGTAGACAAAGAAACTAACTCTTGCTTCTTCTTTAGCCATGAAACCAATCCATTACCCAAGAGGAAAGCACGTCCACTTGTACTCTTTTTGTCATTAGCATCTCCAACCCAATTTGCATCTGTATAAGCACTAAGAGTGAAATCAGTATATTTGGGATACCACAATCCATAGTCTGAAGTGCCTTTTAAATACCTCATGATCCTCTTGATTGCCATCACATGTGATTCTCTGGGATCTTTTTGAAATCTTTCCACAAGACAGACTACATGCATTATGTCAAGTATGGTATGGGTTAGATAAAGTAGTCCTCCAATCATAGACCTATACTTTTTCTGATCAGTCTTAAGTGATTCATCATTCTTTCTCAGCTTGCAACTAGTTACCATAGGAGTACATACTGGATTAGAATCCTCCATTCCAAACTTCTTCAACAATTCTTTCACATACTTGGACTGAGAAATGAAAATTCCTTTTTCTGATTGAGTAATTTGCAGTCCTAGAAAGAAATTAATTTCACCAAACATAGACATTTCAAACTCCTTTTGCGTTTCCTCTACAAATTTCTTACACATACCTTCATTGACTCCAAAGATAATATCATCAACAAAGACTACAACAATCAGTATTTGATCATTATTAATTTTGAAATAGAGATTACTATCTGCAGTACCTTTATTGAACCCTAATTGCAACAAATACTTATCTAGCCTTGCATACCAACCTCTAGGAGCTTGTTTGATTCCATACAGGACCTTCTTTAATCTACATACCATGTCACCTTGGTTTGATGACTAAAATCCTTCCTATTGTTCAATGTAAACCTCTTCTTCCAGCTCTCCATTCAAGAATGCAGACTTTACATCCATATGATACACCTTGAAATCTTTGTGTGCTGTAAATGCTAGAAACATTCTTATTGCTTCAATCCTTACCACAAGAGCATAATTCTCCCCAAAGTCTATACCTTCAACCTGAGAATATCCTTTGCATACCAATCTTTCTTTGTTTCTTACAACTTCTCCATTTTCATTCATCTTGTTTCTAAAAACCCATTTGGTTCCAATCACATTCTTATCAGCAAGTCTAGGGACCAATTCCCAAGTTTGATTCTTCTCTATTTGCATCAGCTCTTCTTCCATGTCTTTTACCCAACTTTCATCTTAGTGGGCTTCATTTAAAGTTTTAGGTTCAATCTGTGAAAACAAACAGTAGTTCACCTATTCCTTTGTAGCTCTTTTCCTTGTCAATACCCCTTTGCTTTTGTCACCAATTATATAATCTTCAGAATGATTAATCCTTACATACCTGGGAGTCTTAATAGCACTTTATAGATCATTTTCTTCTTCAACTTGATTGTCCTTTTGTTCCACCTTTTTTTTATTGACTGTAATAGCAGGTTCATCTGATTCATAACCCTTCAGATATGATATTGTTTCCTTGTCTTCATCAACCTTCACATTAGCACTCTCAATGACCTTTCTCAATCTCTTATTGTAGCACCAGTAGGCCTTGCTCTTAGTAGAGTATCCAAGGAAAATTCATTCATCACATCTAGCATCAAACTTACCTAGCTCTTCATCTCTTCTAATATAACACTTGCTTCTAAAAACTTTGAAATTTTTCACTTTGGGAACTCTTCCATACCACAATTCATAAGGAGTTTTAGTTCCATTGCCTTTGACTTGGACCCTATTTCGATTGTAGATAGCAGTGTGTATGGCTTCTCTCCAATACACTTTTGGTAGGTTAGCCTCCATCATCATTGACCTAACAACCTCTTGAACTGTCATGTTCTTTCTTTCAACAACTCCATTTTGCTCAGGACTCCCAGGAGTAGACAACTGTCTCTTTATCTCATGCTCTTCATAGAAAATGTTGAATTCATTTGGTGTAAACTCTCCTCCTCTATCAGACCTTAAGCATTTGATTCTAAATTCTAACTCATTCTGAACCATTGCCTTAAAAGATTTAAACTTGTCTAGGGATTCATATTTCTCTTTTAGAAAAGTAACCCATGTCATTCAAGAGTTATCATCAATAAGAAACATAAAGTACCTGTCTCCTTGCAGACTTCTTGTTCTTGTAGGACCACACAAATCTGTATGCACCAGCTCAAGCAATCTAGTAGAGAATTGTTCTTTACTCTTGAAACTTGTCCTTGTTTGTTTTCCCAATTGACATTCCTTGCAAATAGTATTAACAAGCTTCACAAGCTTAGGTAGATCTTTTATAGCTTGTACAAGCTTATCTTCAGCAAGTTGTCAAAATTGATATGACACATCCTCCTATGCCACAACTAACTCTCATTTGTCTGAGCCAACAAGCAACAATCATTGGTGCAGGAGCACCTACCTTACAGTGGCCTCCATGAGGCAGTTAGTTTTAATCTTGTTGATGTTTCCAAGAAGGTGTTGTAAGACCAATGCATTGTAATAAGGTCAGCTTGGACTAATACTTAGTTTGTATCTAGGTTAATGTGCAAGGTTGTTAGTTAGTTACAGTTCGTTAGTTTGGTTGTGACTCCCAGCCACTTGGAAGCAAGTCTGTACTACTGTGGGTAAGTGTATAAATACCCTAGTACAGATCAACTATGGGGGATTATGTTGTGAGAAGTTGTATTAGGCTGTTGGAAAACAGAGTACTGTAATTGCATTTCTGAAAGCAAATAAAGATTCTATTTGTGTTTTGATCATTTGATTTGTGTAATCGACTAGTTGTCTTGTGGTCAGATGGATTTGATTATCCATTCCCCTGGTTGATTCTGTGAATCGGAGGAATGGCTATGTACAGTAGTCTAGGGTTTAGTTTGCATTTTCTGTTTGTCTGCATGCATGTTTACAGGTTCATGGTTGAGAGGTGTTGAAAACCCTAGCATGGGTATGTGCTAGGTCGTGCAAATCGAAAAGGGTCTGAGAAGCCGCCCAGGAAACGGATTGGGCCATCGCTGGAGTTTGCGTGGATCAAACTATGAAAATCTGTGAAGTTCTCAAAAATATACAATTTGTGTATATATCGCTTTTGTATGCAAGATATACAATCCATGTGTATATCGCATTTGCATGTTATGTGTATGTCGCATTTGTCCATCGCTGGTGTATCAGGTGAGAAAACAGGTCGAGAATGCATGTTATGAAGATGCAAAGTTAAAAATCATATTGGATATACAATTCCTGTGTATATCACTTTTGTATGTCAGTTTCAATTTGTGTGTATCCGTCAATTGTATCTGGCGGGTTTGTATGTGTTGAATGTACATCGCAAATGTACATCGGGTTATACAATTTATGAGTATATGTCTTTTGTATGTCAAAGATAGTTCATGTGTATACACTAATTACATGTGAAGATAGTTACTGTGTATCCATCAGTTGTATGTTTGGTTTGCATGTGATAAATGTACATCGGACATGTACATAGGGTTGATACAAAGGCAGTCAACGGGTCAAACATACATCGAAGGCATATTTGAAGGAATATTCGGTGAATGTATATTTTGGTTTGTATGCGGTAAAGATACAACGAAATAGATGCATCAGGTTGATGCAAAAGGTGACTAGTCAGGATGGTAGCCCGAACGTATGTTGGAAGGTTCTTTTGTCTGCAGATACAATACACCATCGGTGGTAGGAGGTAAGGGGAACCGGAAGGGCAGGTTGCAAGTTGTATGTATATTGTGAATGTTTATTGGAATATACATTCCGCAATACAAAGGGTATGTGCAAGTGGCGACCGACAGATCAGGTGAAGGTAACCGGCGCCGACAGGTCATGTGTTGTATGTTCAATGTAGAGGAAGCAAAAGATGCAAGAGGATTTGCGGGTGCAGCAGGTAAGCGTTTGTATGTGCAAATGCTACAGTGACTGGGTTTAGGTATTTTGTGAAGCCAATGGTTTTATGTGTGGCCGATAGGCGAGAGGAGGGAATTTTTATACAATGAAGTTTGTGTGCATATTTAATTAATGCACGAACATACAATTGAGAATGTATGTTAGGGTTTTAGTGTTGGATACTCTGCATTCACAAGCTTAGGTAGATCTTTTACAGCTTGTACGAGCTTATCTTCACCAAGTTGTGAAAATTGATATGACACATCCTCCTATGCCACAACTAACTCTCATCTGTCTGAGCCAACAAGCAACAATCATTAGTTCCTCTCAAATGATAAACATTACCTTTAGTCTTCTTACTAGTTACAATCATTGTTCCAAAGGTTTCCATGATCTTGCATCCATTATCCTTGAAACTTAGATCATACCCTTTTTCACACATCTAGCCAACACTTAAAAGATTATGCTTTAAACCCTTCACACATAAAACATCATGTGTTATGCTTACCATCAAAAGAAATAGATCCTCTTCCACAAATCTTACTAGCTGCATTATCTCCAAACTTAACCAGTCCCCCATCATACTTTTCAAAGATTACAAACTTACTTTTATCACTCATCATGTGATGTGAGCATCCACTATCAATTATCCATTCATCCTTATCTTTCTTAACCTAGATAGACAAATCACTTTCTTCCACTAGTTTTTCTTCCTTCACATAGCTAGCAGGATTAGTAGACTTAGGTTCTTATTTAATAGAAATAAACAAGCATTCATTTGCACTGGTACTGTTATCATCAAACTCATCATTTGTTACACCATCATCAGCAAGATATCTAACATAATAGCATTTCTTTATAATCCTAGGTCTACTTTCAAATTTCTTCTTACCTCTCTCAATTCTCTCCAGACACTTGGAGGCATAGTGACCAATCTTACCACAAGAAAAGCATTTGAATGGTAATTTTCCTTTGAACTTACCAATACCACTTTGTATTCTATCCACAAAGTTGGCTTCAACCTCATCAAGGTCACCATATGATTCCATGACATACTTTTGGGCTCTTAAAATCTTTTCTGAAGTGTTGGCTTTGAAAGCAATCTCAGTCTTCGACAGAGCATCACTGAACTCCCTCATCTCAAAAACTGTAAGCTTCCCGAGCAACTGATCCTTTGAAATATTTTTCACACTCATAACCTTTCAATTCCTGTAACCTTGTGATTATAGGATTTAGGAAATGACCTAAGAATCTTTAGTACAACCTCATCCCCATTAATAGTTCCTCTAAGACCTTTGATTCCATTGACAATTTCATCAATTTTTTGCATGTAGATTGTTATGTTCTCATCTTCACTCATCTTCAGGGCTTCATACCTTGCTTTCAGGTTTTGTAATTTGTACTCTTTACAAAATCATCTCCTTCATATAAATTTTTCAACTTATCCCAGATCTCATGAGCAGTCTCCAAATCCATAACTTTCACTAACTCAATGTTATATAAGGCATTTTATAGAGCATCTCTAGATTTTTCATTTAATTCATACTGTTTGACTTCACCTTCATTTGAAGGATCAATAACCAAGAGAAATGAGATGACTTTTCATTCATACCTTCCATAGAGAATAATTCATTCCATCAAGCTACAATGACTCTTTCCTATGCACCATCCCAAATCTACCTCGATCTGTTAGGTTCTTTATCGAGTAACCCTTGCTCTGATACCAATTTTTAAAAAGTGCAAGACAATTGAGAGGGGGGGTGAATCAGTTGTAATTGAAACTTCAAAACCATTAACACATCAACCACTTCATCATAGTTATTGTATTTTAACCATGAAAGCATGAAATCGAAAACTTAAACACATTCACACATTCATCACATGAGACCTTAGATTTTTACATGGTAAACCCAATAAGGGAAAAACCACGGTGAGTGTTAGCTCACAATATAATATGTAATAACAATACCAAAAATCAGAGGCTCACTACCTAGAATGCTCACTGCAAAAGAAGAGGCTCACTGCCAATGGGGTGGCTCACTGCCGTTGGGTGGCTCACTGCTAGAGTTGGTGAACTGAGATAGTAGCATCTACACTATGCCAAGGTTCAGTTCCATTGAAGCGCAATGAATACCTTCTGCTCTACTCTACTTTTTCACTTCCCAATTATCTTTTCATTTTCACATCATCCATCTAATTCATGACTTCATTTCATGTTTTTATACAATTCATCAACCTTGGAATTAACATCAAGGTTAGCATTACAATCAACAACCATTAGAACAATCTCCAAGGTTGACAAACATACATACATTAAGATAGGTTTGGACCTAAATAGATTTGAGAGAGAAAATAATGACTGTGGACAACTCCACGCCTTAGCTGGGACTTAATTGTAATCTTCCACACAACAACATGCTTCCATGATCTTCGAAACATAACTACAAGCTGTGAGAACAACCAGGTCAGCCAAGACTGGAGTTAACAATAAGAATTTTAGGAACACGCTTCATGCACGATCTGGATTATACATTGCAGACCAATCAAAAGGTAGGAACATGATCTAGAGACATTCACAAGTACGTTATAATAACCAAGAACATTTGCACAACCTCTAAACACTTTATCCATAAGATTCTTCAAATTGGAGCACTTGAACATTATTGTTGGCCACTATCATAAAGGAAAGACCACTTGCAGAGTACTAAATCATGAACCATTTCAAATGAAGGTACATAACATCATTACAAACTTAATTCCAAAACCACAGACTGTGAGACTTGAATGTGGAGAAATGTGGAAAAGAATACATTCTCCTTGTCACCATTAAATACACAGAAAAATAGTTTTTACTCTAGTGAACAAAACTTGCTCAAATCTTCACACCGGAGGCTTAGACTTGAAACATAGCATCTATGGACATCCCTTAATATTTCTTCCAATCTACAGATAGGGATATTCAATTTATAGGATATGCAGAGTAAAACACTCCATTATTCTGGTAAATAAAGCAATTCTGCACTTGTACTAATTCCTCAAATACTTGTTCATACTTATTCAAACAACTTCCTTAGGTGTTGACATCAATGACAACACTTACTGCTCATACTTTCAACAATTTCATGTCTAGTTATATACATTCTCAAAGCAATTTTCCAAATTCTTGTCAAGTTTGTTTCTTAACTTTGATTTCAAGAACCCCGATGCACTAAAAACTCTCTCATCCTCTACTGACCCCAATATCATGGTTTGACATAAATCAACAAGTTTGAAATATTGTGCTACTGAATCATGCAATATTTCAATTTTACTTAAGGTTTCCCAAAGCTTTGTTATCGATCCATCTTGGTATGGAGCCTCAATGAGTTTAAACTATTCCTTCATTGATGTTGCAAATCAAGATGATTTCTTTGTAAGCTTAGATTTATTTTTGATTCCTTCTATTTGTTGTCCATCGAATTCTATACTTTCACAAAAATGATTCATTAAGGTCTTCATCTTGTTGTGTAAATCATTTGGCTGACAATGGACCCAATATTGAAGATACACTACAGACATGGCTTCAAGTAGTTCATTTCTAGGGAATCAATCTCTAATCTCCAAGGAAAGAGATTTCATAATATTCTTTAAAGTAGTACTTGCAAATTAACAATCTTGTTAAAAGACTCCCTTGTAACAGGTTCTTCTCTGATAGTACACCTAACCTTGTTAAAATAGTGCATTGGTATCTCAAATCCCTTTCTAGAGACACATAAATCCCTGCTATCATTAAACTATAAAAAATTAGTAGGATTGGTCACATTTTTTATCAAGTGCTAGCTACTAAATTTTGGACTTATGAAGGACTGGTCTGATAGATATAGATTATCGAGGGTCATGCATATCATTCTATGTAGTCTAGTATATTTTGAAATATATATAGTTCTTTCTTGGGATTTTTTCACAAGCATGTTCATTTCCCCCAGCATGGGAAGAATACCAGCTAAAATGAGGAGTGTCTCTATGTCACTTAACCTATGTAAGAGGTCAGGAGCCCTATCAACTATGAAGCAATGGTCATACATTACACAATTCAAGGATTGATATTCTGCTAAAACTCTTTTCATTGGTTTATGCAAGGAGATTCATCTAGTATCAGCATCCTTAAGAAGCTTGTTTCCTATCATTATTCCCTCATCAAAATTTTGAAATTCCAAATTGGGACTTCAACAGAACTATGAGTAGAGCTTGTAGACTAGATCTTCAACTTTTGATACTGCAAGAAACTTGTTCACCATTTTAAATGCTAAATTCATTTTGTGGACCATGCAGTGAATACCAATCATGTGTGGTGAAATAGAAGTTTTTAGCTTTACACACAGACCGTTCCTATGACCTTGCATTACTGAATCTCCATCCACCCCTACAAAAACCAATTTTCTGGCAATTATGTAGTCATCCATACCTCTAATTTCATTCAAAGATTTCTTACCTAGCTCAAATAGATTTTTTGATGTTGCATTCTCCTACATTTTATAAATAGAGAGTAGATGAGGTTGGTGGACATGATTTGCCACATTATACACATGCATACATACCCAAGAAGTATTATCTATTGTTGTAACTTCATCTAGAGATAATGCAATAAAATTTGACTCTTTTATTTTTTCCTGTAAATCATGTTTTTCCACCTCAACAAGACAACTTTCCCATTCCCATCCATTGTTTATTGACTAATGTGTGTTAGGAAAAAAAAGGAATTCCCATAAAAGATAATAAAATATTATATTCTGAGTAGTCTTTCATAGGATGCCCTCTAATCAAAATATGAAAAACAACACCCAACTGAACAATTTTTGCCATTTGTAATTCTCCCATCATCTTTCCAAATTGAGCTTCAATTGAACCTCCACCTGCATGAATATTTACCTTTATTTGCATATGTGCATCATATTCGAGGGCATTCTTTACATGAATACATTCTTCCATTTTATTTCATCTTATCACTGATTTTTCCTATCCATCTATGATTTGTTTTTCATAAACTTTACCAATATGTTTTTCTATGGTGTCAAGTCTTAGCTGAAACTTCTAGTCCCTACGATATTTCCAACTATAAATTGTTCACTTGCATTCTTTCAGAGGTTCATCTTTGTTTGCATTCTCCACCAGTTCAATGAATGTGTACTTTGACACCTAATCAATCTAAAAATTCCTTGACATATCCCACTCATGCCCCTTTTTGATTTGGCTTTTCTTTTCCCCTTGCATACACTTGTAGGATCTTCATCTTCATTGACTTCTATAACTTCATTATCTTCATTATCATTGGTTGAGTTTGATTTATTTATATTATCATTCCTGCTACCTTGGGTATTCCCTAGAACATCATATGTGACATTGTCATCATTCCTGCTACCTTGGGTATTCCTTAGAACATCATCTATGGCATTGTCATCATTCCCGCTACCTTGGGTATTCCCTGGAACATCATCTCTGGCATTATCATCATTCCTGCTACCTTGGGTATTCCCTAGAATATCATCCATAGCATTGTGATCCAAGTCAATAGATGGTACAAGTTCTGATGTTGTAGCTCCATCAGATGGACCACCAACATTACCAAAGTATAACTTTATGTTTCTCTATTTTGATGACCTCCCTTCACCACCCTCGACCAAATTTTTTTTTCTTGACATCTCTCATGAATTAAAAGCTATAGAAAAAATATCATTTTGTTCAAGAAGGAATCATAGATGATAGAATATAGATCCCTAGGTCCTAGATTAAGATATCTCCCTAGTCCTAACTCCTACTCAATATCATCTGTAACAATGAAACCAAACAAAGACATAAATAATCAACATGAATCCTCTATTATTACATAGTAAAGAAATGATCACTTACCTTTCAATGGCTTGCTAATGCTTGTAGTTGTAACTTCTCTATTATCTGAAATGAATAAGGATTCGCGAGCTCAGAGCTGAACAAAATATGTAAAGGATTAATTAGAGTTTCAAATGCATTTATATCAATCCATATTTGGTGAATACTATAGGATTTTCAAATGGTAGTGTAATAATTTGGTGAATCTTGTGTACTATTAATAGAACGCCTATAAATGTTAGGTGGAATGGACCTCCATCAAACACATATGTTGTAATTTTCTAGGTGAATATGGCCCTGGGATTAGCATGGAGTTATAATGGTATTGCTAAAATTGGTCCTCATACATGTTAACCATTTAATGATATTGGTGAAATTGGTTCTCATACACATCAATTGTTTAATGATATTGGCGAATAAGTGGGTAAATTAAAACATGTCTCCAAATTTCCAGCTGAATCACCATTAGAACCATGTGGTATACTGTGGAGAAAATACTAATTATAAATGACTCATAAATTAATTGGGTAGTGAATTGAAACAAATTTGACCAAAATTTTGAAAAATCTGGGTGAATTGGCCCCCACTAGTTGCAATGTATTCACCATTTTGCAATTGGAAAATATGAACTATTCACCAATTGTCTAAGATTTGCCACTAAAAAATCCCTGATGTTTATTGTCTTTCAAATTCAGCTTTGTCCCTGATGAGTATTTAAGAGGTATTTCTGCTTTATTTTGTGAGTCTCATCTTGTAGATTTGGATGACACTTTTGAGGGGTTCTCTCTCCTCTTTGATGACAGTTAAAGCATGGCTTTTGTCACATAATATTTTTCTTTGGAGATATATGATCTTGAGTTTTCCTATTGTCTTGATTTGCCACACTCTTCAATTTGGTCTTGGACGTCTAGTTTGGTTGTTGCATCTCTTGGTTGTGACATCTGGACACTTGAGCATATTTTATCATACTTCATGAGACTTCTTCCCTCATCTCTTGTTTTGGAATTGGAGTTTCTTCTACATATACCAGTGGATTTTTTTCTTCCCAAGGGGAGAAATGTTATTTGCAAGCATTGGATTGTATTTTTTCTTCAAGCATTCATTGGCATAGGAGCTACTTCTTTGTAGGGGAATCTATCACCTCATTAATTCTCTCCTATAGGGGGATAATTGATTGTATATTTGTGTTGTATGTAGTCCTAGGAGGTATTGAGTCCTTCCATCACTTCTTCCATCACTCCATAATTTGTCCATACTTAATTGTATGCATTTTCACTTTTGGGGAGGAGATTTTCCCATAAGGTTTTCTCCTTTACTCCACTTGACATCATTTGTTCATGGGTACCTAACATGGCCTTGTATCTAGGACCCATCTTTGTATATTTTCATTTGTCTACTTCTCCCTAAGTTGCACTTAATGGGGGGTTTTGGTGTGAATAGGTTTGTTTCCTATCCATTTTTTCCCTTTGTAGTGTGAACAAGGTACTTTAGCTAACTAGTTCCTAGTTAGGACCTATTCACACACGTTAAGTTGACTTAGGTAGTTAGGAAATTTAATATTTGTGTCATCTAGAAGGCATATTATCCACTAGTTGTCATTTAATATTTGTGACACTTTAATGTTTGTGTCTCATGTCATAGGATTAAGACACTTGTCAACATCCTAGTTTGTCACATTTAATATTTGTGTCTATGTTAGCTTTGTCCTACCTCTCAACCTTCCTTGTATAAGGAAGGTATCTCATTGTACATTTCAAGCAATGCAATGCTATGCAATGTAGTGTGTATCAAGTCAAGCTTTGCATCTTGATTCTTGTATATTTTATGCATCATTATTTTTGGCAATATAAAGTGTTGTTGCTTTTCTCTCTTGTTGTGGAAGGATGTTTTGGTTGTAGGTGATCCTGGGTTGTCTTGAGTCCATTGACAACTCTTATAAAAATCTTATCTCCAATAGAAGTAGTTAGAAGCATGACTAGTGGTGAGGCATGTCAAACCATACCACCAAAGGAAAAGGGTATTCAAAAATTAATATAATGGACATGGATAAGTTGGAAAACCCACCACAAAAGTTATGTTATACTTCAAGTAAGATTAGAGAACCTGAGGAAGATGAGGACCCACAAAATTTGAAAGTAGAAGTTGAGGAAGGTGAAAAAGAGATATCTACCACAAATTCACCAAAAAATAAATACTTTAATGAACCATTAAGAATAAGAGAAGAAAACATAGCCACAAAAGAAACTTCTAAGTTGGCCAAAATTGTAGAATACTGGGATGAAAGGTAGATTATGCAAATTGTGGAAGTATTGAAGGAATATGAAGACTTATTCTCATGCACTTTCACTAACATTAAATGCATCAAGGAAGAAGTGGGAATAATGAAAATATAGTTGAATGAAAGAGAAAAACCACAAAGAAAGAGGTCCTATCAAACTAATCCTAATTTCATGACAAGGGTGAAGGATAAACTAGACAAAATGTTAGTCAAAGATATTGTCAAACCTATGGAAGATGCACAATAGATAATTCCTATGGTGGTATAGAACAAGAAAACTAGTGAAATAAAAGTATGTGTCAATTTTAGAGAACTTAAGAAAGCTTTCCTACACAACCCCTTTTCGACCCCCTTTACAGAAGAAATCTTAGAGTCAAAAGTAGGAAGGGAAATCTACTCATTTACAAATGGATTCTCAGGATACCATCAAGTAAAATTTTAGGAGGAAGATCAATAAAAAAATTGCATTTTCTACTAAATGGATCTCATTTATGTATACTATAATTCCCTTTGGCTTAATGAATGCACCTATAGTATTCAACAAAATCATGATCAACACATTCAAAGATTTCATTCATAAGTTCATTGAAGTATACCTAGATGACTAGATAGTATATGGATTGATTAAAGACCTTGTCCAAGTACTCAAGTTTATGTTAGAATGTTGTAGAAGTCTACAAATTTCATTAAATTTGAATAAATGCATATTTTTGGTACCTTTTGGAACCCTTCTAGAGCACATCATTATTACCATAAAGGTAACAATGAAGGTAAATGCATATTTTTGATGGTTGATCCACTGAAGGTAACAATAATCTTAAATCTTCCAGCTCCAAAAAGATTAACAAAAGTAAATGTATTCCTTGTATACACAAGATACCATAGGAAATTCATCAAACGATATGGAACAATTGCTAGACCAATATACGAGCTCTTGAAGAAGACAAATGGAACTTTCCAATGGATATAGAGCAATGCCAAGAAGCTTTTGAAACATTGAAAAAGACGATATAAAAGCACAAATCTTAGATTTTTCTAGATTAGAACATCCATTTCCATGTACATGTGGATGTATTAGGCACTGCAATTGGAGTAGTACTAGCACAAGCAAGGGGAAATGAGGATCACCTAATTGCATATGCTAGTTGTAAATTATCACAAGCATAAAAGAATTACACTAAAATAGAAAAGGAGGCACTAGTGATGTTTAATGCATGAAAAACATTTAGACACTATATTTTAGCCACTCCATTTACATTCTTTCTAGATCATGACCCACTTAAATATCTAATGAACAAACCAATAATATAAGGAAGAATTTGTAGATGGTTACTACTATTTCAAGAATTTGATTTCTAGATCATGGTAAAACCTGAGAAAGCAAACCAATGACCAAATTATTTATCTAGGATTGATACAAGGGTAGAGCTAGGTCAAGTAGAGGAAGAATTACCTGGTACAATATTGTTTTGAATAAATGTGGTACATAAGAGCTAACTAAAGTAGCACAACTACTATCTACAAGGTAATTCCTAGAATATTATTCTAAAAATAAAAGATATAGGCTCTTTTGGAAGTCATTACCATACACATTTATTGAAGGAGAACTACATGTAATAGGTAGAGATAAAGTTATAAGAAGAGTTGTGTTAGAGAATGAAAGAAACATCTTATGAGAAGCTCATGAAGGGATATCTAGAGGGAATAATTCAAGGGAAGGCACCACAAGAAAGCTAGTGCTAGTAGGACTACGGTTCCCTACACTATTCAAAGATGCAAATAAATATGCAAGATAGTGAAATATATGTCAGAGGGTAGGAAAACCTACTACAAGAGATGAGATGCCTTTGCAACTAGTATTGGCACAAGCCCCATTTGAAAAATGGATACCTAACTTCATTAGACTTATTAATCTCTGTGCAAAGAAGTCAAAATTATATAGATTTATCATTGTAGAAATTGAATACCTCACAGAATGGGCCAAAGCTGAGGGATCAAAAGATTGCATGGCTATGACATCCTCAAAATTTATTTACTAAAATATTATAACAATATTTGGTTGCCTCCTTAGTATAACAAGTGATCAAGGGAAACCCTTTGTGAACATGACAATTGCAAAACTCCCAAATAGATTTATGATCACATAGAATAGAAGTAGCCCTTATAACCCCCAAGAAAATGGAGAAAGTGAGGCTCTAAATAATATAATGGGAACCATACTTACTAAAATGTGCAGCAATAACACTAGAGATTGGGATATCAAGATACCAACAATATTACAGACTTATAGAATAACCTACACAAGACTAACTAATTTTTTCCCATTTGAATTAGTATATGGAATTGATGTTGCATTTCCTATCCAATACATTGTACCAAATTTTAGATTAGCCAATAATTTGTGGTTGAATGAAGATGAATCTATATAGGAGAGACTAAGGTAATTAGAAAAACTAGATGAAAAAAATTGTTAGTAGCATACCATCAAAGTTCAGAGAAGAAGTGCTAGAAAGTGTGGCATGATATAATTTGTGACATAACATTTTCCAAATAGTTGACACAATTCTCCTATATGATAGCAAGTTAAGAAATAGGAAAAATTAAAAATTTAATGGTTGGGTACATATAAAGTTATGGAAATGTATAATTTAGTAGCCATCAAACTACAAACATTATAGAATGGCAGAAAAAATGGATATGTGGGTGGTGCAAGACTAAAAAATTATTATATGTAGAAAATCAAGAAATAAAAACTAAAGAGTGTAACATATGTATAATAGTAAAGTGTATGATAAAGTAGAATAACCACTAAGTAAAGTATCAACATAAGATATGATGCAAGGACAATGTGCAAGTAAGTGCAATAAAGACACAATCCCTACCAAAAATCCATAAAGCCAATGCAATCAAAATATAAACCACTTGACAAAAGTGTGAAGAGTATTACAATTGAAAAAAAAAAGTTGTGGAAATCAAGAAGGAAATAGAAGATATAGCAATGCCATTCTTGTTGATGTAGTAAACAAATCACGACTAAAATACAAGAAGTACAACTTCAAAGTAATGGAAATGGACCCAAATTGGGTATTCTCCAATGTGCCTACTAATGTAATCTATGTGAAAGGTGTAAGGAAGTACATACATCCCAACCTAACTAAAATTGACCATACAAACTTTGAGACTCTCCATAGAAAATTTCTAAAATTAGGATTCAAAGAATACCTTCTCCAGTACCAACAAATTGCTAGCTTGAAGATAGATATTTGGAAAGACTTTTCAGATTTCACCACAAAGCACAAATGGGTTTGTATAATATTATCATATCCATGAAAAGTTCTTATATCTAGAAAAACCCTACAAAATCACAAAGGATGCAATTCATGTGGTCAAAGGTTTATGGAACAAGGGTGAGTTACCCTCAAAGAATAAGCTGAGCAAATAGAAGATAAACTAACTAGAGAAATGCTAGATGGAAGGAACATGTCCATTGAAAACATAACAAATCCAATGGTTAAATATGCAACCCTAGACATCACCCACAAAGTATATTACATAAACAAAGATGGATCTACAATAGTGATGTCTATCCTTACTTCATATGAAATGGTTGTGCAAAATAGAGAATTTGACTAATGTACAGTTCTTTGATGTAGGTCAAGGTCCATGGGCTTTAACCAACTACTGAACCATGAAGCAAAATAAAAAAACACACAAAAATAAAACAAAAATCTCTTTATTCATTTGCAACTGAAGTGTATAGCAAGAGTAAAATGATATTACATTAGTACACGCCTTGGCCTAAGCCTTACAATCATTCCACTAGCCAAATTAGAGTATCCTAGCCTCCTTGTGAAAAACCCAAAACAATATGACCTTAAATCTAAAACTTGTAGAAGAAGCTAAACAGAAGTAAAAAACTGACTACCAAGAAGATTATCCCTTCAAAAGCAAGAAATTTCCCTTTTATATGTACAAAAGAGGCAGTTACCACACATCTTCACATGAAAGGACATGCATTATCCTCTTACTTGCTCCTTAGATCAGTGTCCTCTTACTAGCTCTTTAGATCAGTCATAAAGGCGGTTAAAAACCACTTTTGTCACTTTTTGGGTGCTTTAAGGTGGTTAAAAACCATTTTTATCATGTTCTAGGCATTGCTAGTCATTTTAGAATAAATTTGCAAGTCAATAGGACATGCAGGGAAATAGGACATCTAGCTAGAAAACATTTAATTGCAACATGACATTTGGTTGGAAACATCCGGTTGGAATGATTTGGTTGGAAACATCTAGTTGGAATCATCTGGTTGGAAACAAACTGCATCTGGGCATCCTGTTGGATGCAAAGCACATCTGGACATCCTATTGGAGGCAAAGCACATCTGGACATCCTGTTGGAGGTAAAGTGCATCTAGACATCCTGTTGGAGGCAAAATGCATTTGGACATCTTGTTGGAGGCAAAGCACATCTAGACATCCTATTGGAGGTAAAGTGCATTTGGACATTGTGTTGGAGGCAAAAACATCTGCACAAGAAAAACTCACTCAATTTTGATCAGATCTTCTCCCAACTTGAACCGTAGACACCTATTTGGCTCTTCTTCAAGGTGAAATCATCACTTGGTCTTGAACCAATTGAAATTACCAGAAATTTGATCACCAATTCCTACAAGAAAAAAAAAGAAGAAAAACAAAAAACAAAGCAAATAAATATTTTTGGTTGATGAGGATTGTTCATGGACCCAAGATACTCTTACATCAAACACACCAGGTAAATAAAATGTTCCATGATTTAGAAACTCATGAACATTGAGTTAAGTTTGGAATAGGTATCCCATACTCAATCAATTCTAAAAATTGCATCCAAGAGGCTTCATCTACTGGTCTATCCTTCCAACGGACAAGATACTCCATATATTCCTTCCCCTTGTTCTTTTAGCCACTCGAGAATCAATTACCTTGTCAACCTACTCAAACTTCTGCTTAGGCAACTGAAGTATCCATTCATGCATCCTGAAAATCTAAAATTGAACTCTCTTGTGTACTTTTTTCTCCTTCATAATATTTATACAAATCAACCATATTGAAGATGGGATAAATATCAATACCTACTAGAAGCTCAATTTCATAAGCATTGGATGAAAATTTCCTAAAGATTTTACAAGGTCCAATCTTTTCCAATTTAGTTTATTATATGTTCCCTATGGGAACCTCTCCTTTCACAAATGTGCCAATACCAAAT
Source organism: Cunninghamia lanceolata (assembly GCA_027924645.1). Taxonomy (NCBI): domain Eukaryota; kingdom Viridiplantae; phylum Streptophyta; class Pinopsida; order Cupressales; family Cupressaceae; genus Cunninghamia; species Cunninghamia lanceolata. The sequence goes on along the minus strand of BSBN01000377.1, from coordinate 22,693,799 downwards.
CACCAACATGAAACTTTTTCTCTCTCATGTGCATATCAACATGCTTTTTGTATTTTATGGCACTCTTCTCCAATTGTTCCTTCACCTCCTTGTGAACCTCATGAATGTATTCTACAAATTATTCTGCCACAGTACTCTTCCTATTCAAATATACACTATCTTTCAACTCATTGATGCAGAAGCATCTAGTGGTGTAAGGGCAATCTTGCATCACCCAAAAAGATGTTGCTTCAAAATCATTACAGTTGTTTTCATTTCTTTCCATAATTAGTATTTTTGGTTCCATAATCTCTCGAATAATGATGTAGGACTTTCAGTTTTTCCAAAACTGCTAAAAATAGCAAACTACCAGTTTTGGAAAGTTTACTTGCCATTTTAGGAAAGTTTGCATTTGGGCACGAACTGAAGCAAAAAATTATGAAATCTTCATAACTAAAATATAAGACCTTTGGTGAAGGAATAAGGAAAAGATCATTTGTGAGCTGAAAGATATTAAAGTTTTTCTTTTCTGTAAAGCCCCTAAAAATTTCTGAAACGAGATATGAGGCGCTAAAACATCCCATAACATCCCAAAAAGTTGACATAAATTTGTTAATAGATTTTTGTGATAGTTCACATCGTAAGCTTTCCAGTGCTTAAAACGGTTCATCAATCAGACACTCGGATCAAAAGTTATGCTTCCCGGAAGTTGACCTACTTTTGGAGGGAGTTGCAAATTTTGAAATTTAGCTAGACGCTGCCAAAAACTACTATTTATGACTATTTTGGTAACCTTGGGCAGTGGTAGAGTTAAGGGGGAAAGTGTAGAATCAAGAATAGGTGGGAAAATAGAAACCCTAGCTGATTTGGGGTTATAGAAGGTAGAAGATTCTAGAGCCTGGTGAGGTGTAACTGTAGTGTGATGCAACCTATGGAAAATTAATTCCTCTGATTGTATTGAGCTTTTGTAATGTAATGTGTTGTCCAAATCAATAAAATAGCATCTCTATTTTCTATGTACAATTTTTGTTGTTGTGTGTTTTATGATTTACCCCCTTCACTAAGTGGTATCGGAGCAAGGGTTCCTAAGTGTGTAGACAGATTGCCAACCATGAGGCAGTTTGCACTAGGACCTGAGGTTGTGGGTTTGTTGCAGAGATCAAGATGCCTCCATGAAGAAATCATGTTGGGAGGAATGCTTTGATGGAAGAGAGTTTTAGAGCCCTACAAAGGAAAATCAATGCATTGCAAGAGGAGCTGCAAAGAGGGTTTGATCTGAGAACAAGAGAAGAAAGCAAGGATGAAGCTAAAGAAGCGCTATCTGAGGAAGAAGAAGAAGCTGCAGGAGATTCTGCAAAAGTTAGGTTTTTGAGGGCCATTTCAAAGATCAGAAATTTCTACATATTTTGGAGATTTGAATCCGGAACAACTTATTGATTGGATCAATGACATGGAGGAGTATTTCGAGTATGAAGATGTGGAGGACCTAGATTGGGTCAAGTTTGCAAAAACAAAGTTGAAGGGCCACACCAGTATTTGGTGGAAGGAGGTCCAATTAGAGAGGAATAGAAGAGGAAAAGGAAAGATCACCAGATGGGATCATATGGTGGAGAAACTGAAGAAGTAGTTCATTCCTATGGACTATGAGATGGAGTTGTTGAAGAAGCTACAAGGACTGAAGCAAGGTAACAAGTTTGTTAAGGAGTATGCAGAAGAGTTTTATAAGATTACTATTAGGATAGGCCATGCAGATGCCAACAAGGAGAAGGTAGCATGTTACATTAATGGGTTGAGGCCAAGTATTCAAGAGGAGCTGAGCCTGGTTAGAATGACCACCATAGAAGATGCGTACCAGTTTTCCCTGAAGGTGGAAGAGAAGCTAAATAAAAGATTCGATAGCAAGCAAAGGGGAAGAGGGCAAGGTGGAAGGACTAGTGGAAGACCCTATGGAGGCTATAATGAAGATCAAAATAAAAGTGAAGAAGCTCACACTAGTTGAAATTAGAGAGGGGATAATACCTACCACCCTCATGACCAAAACAATGGTGAGCAAAGAGGAAGAGGAAGAGGCCGACCTAGGAAAGGATGAGAAAGAGGAGGTTTTAGAGGAACCTGTTTCCAATGTGGAGAAGGGCATCGAGAATACGAGTGTCCGCAACATCAAGGAAGGACAAATAGAATACTTGAAGGTAATGCACAAGTTGCACATGTAGATGAAGATGCACAGTCTGAGTGTTCTAAAGATACTGAAAAGGGAGAAACCCTAGTTGTAAGAAGAACTTTGTTGAATGAGGAGAAAGAACCCAATCAGAGGAAGAGTTTATTCCACACAAGGTGCAAATGTGAAGGTGAGTGTTGTGAGATTATTATTGATAGTGGAAGTACTGACAATCTTGTTTTAGAGGAGATGGTTGACAAGTTGAAGTTGTCAAGAAGAAAGAATCCACATCTATATCAGATTGCATGGTTGCAGAAGGACCACAGAGCTTTGGTCAATGAGCAGTATTTAGTGAAGTTCAAGATTAGGGACTACCATGATGAGGTGCTATGTGATATCATACCAATGGATGCATGTCATAAGCTATTTGGGAGGCCATGGCAGTATGATAGGAGCGTTGTCCATGATGGTCGTACAAACACATATTCCCTAACAAAGGATGGAGTTCATCATAAGTTGAAGCCCTTGAAGGAGGTGGAAGAAAAGGCATGTAGTACTGTTAGAATTCAATTTGGTACATGGTAGGAAATTTTTGGAAGGTATGAAGCATGAGTGTCATTGCTTTGCATTGATTCCTAAGATCACTCAAGAGAAATGTGAAGATGTATCAGCAGAAGTTTTAGATATGTTAGAAATGTTAATTCAGGGTAGACAACTGAGAGGGGGGGTGAATCGGTTGTCCAAAACTTTCTTCCAATTAAACACTTAAATCCACTTTATAAATCAATCATGAAACATAATGCATTAAATCAAGAGTAGAAACACATCAACACATAAGACACTAAGATTTTGACGTGGAAAACCCGGTTAAGGGAAAAACCACTAGGTGATTAACCCAAGATTGTATTCTCTGTTAGACGAATAGAAAAAACAAAATGGCACATGCCAATTAGGGCTCACTGCCTGAGCACACTGCTCACAAGAGGCCCACTGCCTACAAGAGACACACTGTCTACAAAATAGTAAGTATCACATACTTGAACTGGAAAATAGCATCTTCACCATGCTTGAGTCAATTCCATTTAAGCCCAATACTTCTGCTCTGCCTTTCACTCTCATTATCACTAGATACACTTTGAAATGACTTTACAACTTCTTATTTATACAAGACATCGACTTAGGAATGATCATCTAAATTAGAAAACATTACAGAGCAAATACATAAGTACTGAAAGGAAGCTAGGTGTGTAGAAACGCTTCCTACACTAATCTATTGAGGAGAGGGCTATGCAAATTCAACTTTATCCTAACTATTACAGTGATGTTAAACCATTAACATGAGATATAGCAGAAAAACACAAGAACCAGAAAGTAGACAGAAGAAGAGAGACAAAGATTTACGGTGGGGAAAACCCTTATCAGGTGAAAATCCCTACACTCAGAGACCTGCACAATGTATTAACAAATCTGAAAGAATGTTTACAATACACTTGCAATGCAAGCTTCAATGGTCTTTCACACTCATGTCTGGAGTCAATCCGGTAGCATAACAGTACTTGTAAACCTATGATACAAACTCCATCTCCAAGCACTTGTTTAAATAGAACATACAAGGCAATTTTGGACCTTTCTTGGAATGGGCATCCAATATGGCATCTTGGACCAAAACCTAGGCCTAGGGACACTTGGTCAACATTGTAGAATGTTTCTGACACTTGTCCACAGCTCCCATCCCAAAGAGGTCACCTATTTCCAAAATGGGCTATGACAGATGCTCTTACGACACTTACGACTGTCATAGAATCTGTCATAGCGGTTACAACTTACAACTGTAAGAGAATCTATCATACACATGCTATAAAAAGCATATTCCCTTACAACACATCATATTCCACCTTGGGGTGCCCAAATATGCCTCATTCAAAGATGCTTCGTGACACATGTCATTACCTGTCTTATAACCTTATATTCTCGACTCTTACATGTTATAGATTTGTCATAGGAATCCATCATAACCGTTTCAGTCAAACATTCCTTACACAACATAGAAGATGCTGCCACATGGTAGAATAATCCTACCACTAAGTGGGATGCCTATCTCCTCATGTGAGGACAAAATAACAAGTTGTCATAATCCATGTAGAATTGACACATCACCGTGCCACATTCCACAATATGACAAAGTGGAATTTCCAATTAATTATAACACAGGCAATTGAATAATAAATACAGACATTACAAATGTAGAGAATTACCAAGGTTGAGACACCTTAATTCCCAACATTCTCCCACTTGTCAAACACCTTGTAGGAGCCAATAGAAAAAAATGATTTAACCGCTATAGGCCAAGAGGCCCATAGACTCTGAACACCATCTGAACTTCTCTGTGCCCACTGGTTTCATTAATGCATCTGCAACATTCTTCAAAGTATCTACCTTCTCCAAATTTACCTTTCCATCCTAAACCATGTCCCTCACAAAGTGAAACTAAACACCAATGTGTTTGGTTCTAGCATGGAAAGTTGGATTCTTTGCAAGGCAAATTGCACTCTGACTGTCACAACTGATCGTGATCTGACCTACATCAACACCAATATCAGAACACAGTCTCTTAAGCCAAATGGATTCCTTACAAGTATAAGTTGCTTCCATATACTCAGCTTCTGTCATGGACAAAGAAACAATAGGTTGTCGCTTACTCATCCAACTAATAGCACCACCAAACAGTGTAAAAACATAAGCACTGATGGATCTCTTGCTGTTAATGTCACCTACCCAATCTGAATCCACAAATCCATGAATATCAACAGAATGCAAAGGTCTTGAAATATTACCATGATAGCAAATGGAATACTCAGAAGTACCCATCAAATATCTAAACACTCGCTTAACTACATCCCAATGAACCCATCTAGGACTAACCATAAATCGACTAAGGACTCCCACTGCTTGGGCAATGTCTGGTCTTGTGCAGACCATAGTATACATCAAACTGCCAACAACACTAGCATAAGGTACTCTGCTCATGTCGTCCACCTCAATAGACAACTTTGTCTCCAAAGAAATGGGAACACACAATGGTCTACAATTTGCCACGCTGAATCTGTCCAACACGGACTTCACATACTTACTTTGGCTTAACCAAAGTTTTCTGTTGGTTCTGTCTCTTCTGATTTCCATTCCTAGAATGTACCTGGTTGCCCCTAAATCTTTCACTTCAAACTGAGCTGACAACTGAGATTTAAAATCAGAAATCATATTTTTACCCTTCCCAATGAGCAACATATCATCAACATATAATGCAACAGTGAGAATACGATCACCATCAAACTTATAATAAACACAGTGGTCTGATTTTGATCTCACAAATCCAATTGACAACACAAAGGCATCAAACTTCAAGTACTATCTCCTAGGGGGTTGCTTCAAACCATACAAAGACTTTTTAAGTTTGCAAACCAAATTTTATTTACCTTTTACCATGTAATGCTCTGGCTGTGACATGTAGATCTCTTCTTCCAAGTCACCATGAAGAAAAGTTGTCTTCACATCCATCTGTTCTACCTCCAAGTCATAAACTGTTGTGAGTGACAACAGGATTCGAATCGATCTCAGCTTTGCAACGAGAGAGAAGATCTCACCATAATCTATACCCTACACTTGTGAATACCCCTTTGCAACCAATCTGGCCTTATACTTCTCAATACTACCATCCACACCAATCTTCTTCTTGAACACCCATTTGCATCCAACGGGTTTCCGTCCAGGAGGCAATGCACCAAGTCCCAAGTTTGATTCTTTTCCAAAGAAGCCATTTCTTCCTCTATGGCCTCCTTTCAGGAACCTATATCCTTCATATCCAAAGCCTCTTATACAGTTCTAGGTTCATCACTATTAGTGATTAAAGCATAAGCACAACTAGAATCAAGCAATGTAAAACCAAACCTTTCAGGTTGCTTTTTTATCCATGTAGACCTCCTCAAGAGCTGAGGTTGAGGTTTAGCTTCTTCCTCTGAGATTTCAGAGCTGCTAGAGCTCTCCTCATCATCAGGTCCAACATTGTCTTTCTGTTCAGTCTTCTCAAGAGTGAGAGGAAACTGAACAACATCCTCTTTCTTTTCTTTTTCTTCTAGCTGCAAAATAGTGGAAGAAGGTGTAAGCTCTGTGAAGATGACACTTTTGCTATACAACACTTTTTCAGCCACAGAGTCCCAAAGCTTGTATCCTTTCACACCAATAGAATAGCCGATGAAGATACACTTAACAACTTTGTTCTCCAACTTTGACCACTTCTCCCTAAGCACATGTGCATATGCCTCACAACCAAAAACATGAAGATGCCTTACTGAAGGCTTTCTACCAGACCACACCTCCATGGGTGTCTTTCCAACAAGAGCTAATGTAGGAGATCTATTTACCAGATAGAAAGCAATGGCAACAGTTTCAACACAAAACTTTTCTTCTAGACTAGCTCCACTAAGCATACTCCTAGCCTTCTCCATCAGTGTCCTGTTCATCCTCTCTGCAACTCCATTTTGATGTGGTGTGTATGGAGTTGTCTTATGTCTTTCAATCCCAAGTTCCTTGTAATACTTATCAAATTCTGTAGAATAGAACTCACCACCGTTGTCAATTCTCAAACATATAATCTTTTTACCAGTCTGATTTTCAGCAAAAGCTTTAAACTCCTTAAACTTGCTATAGACTTCAGATTTGCTTCTGAGAAAATAAATCCATGTCCTACTATAATCATCTATAAAAGATACAAAGTATACATATTTTGATAATGAAGGAACATTAACGGGACCAAACACATCAGAATGAATGAGGTCCAACACACTAGAAGACTTATGAGATCTCGAGTAAAACTGAACATAGTTTTGTTTTCCATAAATGCAATGTTCGCAAAAGTTGAACTCAAGATTACAATCATCTAACCCCTCAACGAGGTTCTTATTTTTCAGGGTACGCAGACCCTTCTTACCAATGTGGCCAAATCTCTTATGCCATAACATTGTCTTTTCTGTAGGAAGTTTAACTTCCAATGCACGATTACAACCATCAAGACTAGAAACAATAGATTTCTTCACTGTTCATCTAGATGGTGGGGATGAAGTAACTGCTACCCTCTTCCTTGAGTTAGAAGAACTATTGCATCGTGTAATGCATGCTTCCAGCTGAAATAGAGTACCTCTCCGAGTACCCTTAGCAAGCACCATAGATCCTCTAGTCATCTTGCATCCTTCTTTTGAAAAGACAACCTGCACACCTGCATCATTCAAACTACTTACAGAAAGCAGGTTCCATGCTAAGCCTGGGATGTGCATAACCCCAGAGATCCCCTTCACTTGACCATTAGGGAATTGGATAGAGACTCTTGCATGACCAATGATCTTCAGATGAGAGTTGTCACCTAGATACACCTTTCCACCATCGAACTCCTCATACTTAGTGAACCAATCTCAATGCGAGGTCATGTGAAATGATGCACCAGAGTTGATTAGCCACACATCATCAGATGCATGGGTTGCCAGGGCTGTGATGAAAGTATCATCGTCATCTTGTGATTTGTTAGAATCTGAATCAGGAGCTTTCTTCTTTTTGTTCTTCTCCTCTTTGTATTCCTTTCAGAAATGCCCAGTATTGGCATAGTTCCAACAAAGAGCCTTGGACTTTCTAGGAGATTTGGATCTCCCATAGGATTTGGATCTACCATTCTCAGCTTTCTTGTCCTTCTTCTTCCCTTTCTCCTTAGGTCTTCCATGAACTCCAAGGGCTTCTTTGGCTACCTTAGAAGACTTTGTCCACATTTCTTTAGATAATAGCAAAGAAACTACTTCTTCCATTTTGAATGTGGATGTGGTGCTTCTGATTGCCATGACAAGATGATCCCATGAGTCTAGCAAAGAACAAAGCAAGGTCATACACCGATCCTCCTCCTCCATCTTTACACCAATAGATGTTAATTGTGCAACCAGCATATTAAAGGCATTCATATGCTCAGCCACAGATCCTCTGTCCTCCATTTGAAGAGAATACAACTTCTTTGTCAGGAAAAGTTTATTGACTAGGGATTTAGCTTGATACACATCCCTCAACTTCTTCCAAAGGAGTTTTGCAGTAGCCTCCTCATGGACATTTAACAACATAGAATTGGCAAGACTAAGTCTTATGAGACCCTTAGTCTTCCAATCCTTGAGATCCCACTCATCTTGAGTCATTGCAGCTGGTTTAGTTCCATTCACACTTTCCAAAGGTCTCAATCAACTAACATGTTTTCCATCTTGAGCTTCCACAGTTTAAAATTACTACCATTGAACTTCTCCACTTCAAACCTTCCTGATGTGCTTGCCATCTCCTTGCTGCAATAAGATATAGAATGCTCTACATAGACTCCCACTCAACCTAATATTAGCTCAAAAAACCCCAACCCTACAACTAGGACCAAAGGTGATCAAGCTCTGATACCAGCTGAAAGGAAGCTAGGTGTGCGGAAATGCTTCCAACACTAATCTATTGAGGAGAGGGCTATGCAAATTCAATTTTATCCTAACTATTACAATGATGTTAAACCATTAACATGAGATATAGTAGTAAAACACAAGAACCATAAAGAAGACAGAAGAAGAGAGACAAAGATTTACGGTGGGGAAAACCCTTATCGGGTGAAAAACCCCACACTCATAAACCTGCACAATGTATTAACAAATCTAAAAGAATGTTTACAATACACTTGCAATGCAAGCTTCAATGGTCTTTGACACTCATTTTGGGAGTCAATCTAGCAGCATAACAGTACCTGTAAACCTATGATGCAAACTCCATCTCCAAGCACCTGTTTAAATAGAACATACAAGGCAATTTTGGACCTTTCTTGGAATGGGCATCCAATATGGCATCTTGGACCAAATCCCACACCTAGGGATACTTGGTCAACATTGTAGAATGTGTCTCACACTTGTCCACAACTCCCATCCCAAAGATGTCATCTATTTCGAAAATGGGCTATGACAAATGCTCTTACGACACTTACAACCATCATAGAATCTGTCATAGCGGTCACAACTTACAGCTGTAAGAGAATCTATCATACACATGCTATAAATAGCATATTCTCTTACAACACATCATAGTCCACCTTGGGGCACCAAAATATGCCTCATTCAAAGATGCTTCATGACACATGTCATTACCTGTCTTACAACCTTCTATTCTCGACTCTTACATGTCATAGATTTGTCATAGGAATCCGTCATAACCGTTTCAGTCAAACATTCCTTACACAACATAGAAGATGCTAACACATGGCAGAATAATCCTACCACTAAGTGGGATGCCTATCTCCTCATGTGAGGACAAAATAAAAAGTTGTCATAATCCATGTAGGATTAACACATCACCGTGCCACATCCCACAATATGACAAAGTGGAATTTCCAATTAATTACAAAATAGGCAATTGAATAATAAATACAAACATTACAAATGCAGAGAATTACCAAGGTTGAGACACCTTAATTCCCAACAAGTACAACATGATTTATTACAAAAAGACTTCATGCAGATTAACACACTGTCGGCCACACATATCTGAGACTTCAATCTTCATTTAGGAACATGCCAATCCTCATCAAGATCATCCGTAGGATGTGTAACTCATCCGGTCAACTAGACTTAGGAAGAACACCATCATCCAGAAGTAATCCTTCAGTTACGAGCTCAAACTTCAATGTGGACCACCAACATGAACTAGACATGATCCAAAGACCTCCATAAGTTAGCCCAAATCACCAAGAACATCCACACTACATCTGCTTACTAAAATCCTTCTCTCCTTCATCTGGAACCTCAAGAACACAATCTGTAATCACTGTCACAATGGAATAGATGCTTGTGGACCTCCAGATCATGAACCATTTGAGTTGTAACTTCACATGGACTTCCTAAACACTCCACCAAATCTGCAGAATAGGATATTGCAATTCCGGATCTCACCAAACCTATCTATGTCACTCTGTCACCTCTGAACACCCATCGGAACTAGTTTTACTTGGGCAGCCACAACTTCTTCAGATCATCATGCAGACCTTTTAAATCTTTGCTGGATCATCTTAAGACATATATCTACAAACGCTTTGAACCACATCTTCTGATCTTCATCTTAGCTAGGATTTTTAGTTCACTGTTCTTCTCTGTTCCTGATTAGAACTATTTTTTTCAATATCCTCAGCATATAGGTCATCCAATCCTTATCATCAATGCAACAGGAGTATGTTGACATCAATGACAACATTGGTTAGGCCCATACTTGCAACAATCTCCCCATTTGTCATTGATGGCAACATATGATGTGAAAAACTGTTTTAACCATCAAGACAAGAACTTTCCTTTACTGACACAACTCCCCCTATCACCAACAACCATTCACATGTCTTCTCTTCCTTTACTTCTCCTCCTTTGATCAGAAACCACTTGTTTTTCACATGTCTTCTCTCCCCCTTTGACATCAATGGCAAAGGGCACATACTTGCAACTCCACCATTTCAAAATCATACCAGCTGCTCCCCTGAGTAGTAGCTCCCCATCATCAATCCAGACCACAAGATATGACTGTGATATCCATCAGACTGATGCACATCAGTGCACCTTAGTTCATCACCGGAGGGGTAATAACCCTTAACTTCTCCTTGAGATACTCAAAAGAGTCCTTAGGTAGAGGTTTAGTAAAGATATCTACAATCTAATCCTTGGAAGACACAAACTCCAATCTAACTTCATTCTTGTTCACTTGCTCTCTTAAAAAGTGAAACTTGATGGATATATGTTTGGTCTTTGAATACAACACCAGATTTCTTGAAATATTTATTGTACTTGAATTATCATAGAAGATTGTGATAGGTTCCTCATACACCACTCTGATGTCTCTTAGCATCTGCTTCATCCACAAAACTTGAGTGCAACTACCTACTGCTGCAATATATTCTACTTCAGCTGTGGACAGAGATATTGCCTCTTGTTTCTTTCTTAGCCAAGAAACCACTCTCTTCCCTAAAAAGAATGTTTCACCATTGGTACTTTTCCGGTCATCCACATCTCCTGCCCAATCCGCATCTGTATATGCATGAAGAGAAAAATCATGATCTCTAGGATACCACAATCCATACTCAACTATCCCTTTTAGATATCTAAAAATCCTCTTGATTGTCATGACATGAGATTCTCTAGGATCATCTTGGAATCTAGCAACAAGACCAACACCATTCATAATGTTAGGTCTAGTTTGAGTGAGATACAATAATCCTCCAATCATTGACCTGTACTTTTTCTGATCATCCTTAGGAGAGTCATCATCTTTGCTCAATTTACATCCGGTTGCCATGGGAGTACTCATTAGTTTTGAATTTTCCATCCCAATTTTTTTCAACAATTCTTTCACATATTTGGTCTGAGAAATGAAGATTGCTTTCTTTGTTTGAGTGATTTGTAGACCCAGGAAGAAATTTATTTCCCCAAGCATGGACATCCCAAATTCACTTTTCATTTGATTTGCAAAAGTTTTACACATACTATCTCTTCCTCCAAAAATGATATCATCAACAAACACTTCAATAATCAAGATATTTTCATGATCAATTTTGAAATACAAATTACTGTTAGCAGTACCTTTGTTGAAACCAATCTTCAAAATATGCTTATCCAATCTTTCATACCAGGCTCTTGGGGCTTACTTCAGTCCATACAGTGCTTTCTTCAACTTGCAGACCATATCACCATGATTAGACAATTGAAATCCATCTGGTTGCTCAATGTATAATTCTTCTTCCAAGTCTCCATTCAGAAAGGCAGACTTGACATCCATATGATATACTTTGAAGTCCTTGAAGGTGGCAAAAGAAAGAAATAGTCTGACTGCTTCAATTCTTTCCATCGGAGCAAAAGTTTCTTCAAAATCAACTCCTTCTATTTGAGAGTAACCCTTGCAGAACAATCTGGCTTTATTTCTAATTACTTCACCAACTTCATTCGGTTTGTTTCGGAAGAACCATTTGGTTCCAATCAAATTCTTGTTTCTAGGTCTGGGAACAAAATCCCAAGTGTGAGTTTTCTCAATTTGCATCGGCTCTTCCTCCATTGCTTTAGTCCAGTTATCATCATTGCAAGCTTCATTCACTGTCTTAGATTCAATCTTTTGAAATCAGACAATACTCTTCTAAATCTTGAGCAATCCTTCTTCTTGTTTGTACACCTTTTCTTTTGTCACCTATGATATGATCTTCAGAGTGATTCAATCTTACATACCTGGGAACTTTGAGAGTTTCTAGTACTTCTGATTCTTCAACATGCTCATTTAAACTTATCTCTTCTTCCTAATTTACCAGATCAGTTTGAATTTAAATTTCAGAGGGGACTTGGACTCCTTGATTCAGAACATCATTCTAATCATCTTCATCATATTCATAAAACCTTGAGGGCTTTTCAATTCCTTCATCAACCTTCACATTTGTACTTTCTATAATCTTTCTCAGTCTCTTGTTATAACACCGGTATGCTTTGCTTTGAGTCAAATAACCCAAGAATATTACTTCATCACTTCTAGCATCAAATTTAACTAGACTTCATCTCTTTTAATGTAACATTTGCTACCAAAGACTCTGAAATACCTCATAGTAGGAGTGATGCCAAACCAGAGTTCATAAGGAGTCTTAACAGTATTCCTTCTCATTTGAACTTGATTAAGAGTGTAGACTACAGTACTCACAACTTCTCTCCAATAGATCTGAGGAACATTTGCTTCCATCATCATGGTCCTAGATGCTTCCTGGATGGTCCGGTTCTTTCTCTCCACTACTCCATTCTGCTGTGGAGTCCTAGGAGCAGACAATTGTCTCTTTATTCTATATTTCTCACAAAAGTCTATGAACCCACTGGATGTGAATTCTTCACCTCTATCAGACCTCAGACATTTTAATTTTAATCCGGTTTCATTCTCTACCATAGCCTTGAATATTTTGAATTTCTCAAGAGCTTCTGATTTCTCTTTTAGAAAAGTAACCCACATCATCCATGAGTAGTAATCAATTAATAGCATGAAGTATCTATCACCTTGCACACTTCTGATTCTTGTCAGACCACATAAATCAGTATGAACTAAGTCTAATAATCTGGTAGAAGATTGTTCCTTGCTTTTGAATGAGACTCTGCTTTGTTTACCCAACTGACATTCTTTGTACAAACTGTTTGTAGTTTTTACCAATTTTGGAAGATTTCTTACAGCCCAACTATTGCTTATCTTGATGATATTATCAAAATTCACATGACACATCCTCCTATGCCATAACCAACTCTAATCAATTTGCACAAATAGAAAACTTTTACCAGTACCAACTAAATGGAAGATATTACCTTTTGTTTGAGTACTGGATGCAATCTTAGTTCTGGAACTTTCAAAGATCTTGCATTTTCCATTCTTGAATCAGAGATCATAGCCTTTGTCCACCAACTGTCCAACACTAAGAAGATTGTGCTTCAATCCTTCAACATACAGTACATTACCAATTTTGTTCTTTCCATCAAAAGAAATAGTTCCTTTACCTCTGATTCTACTAGTAAAATTATCACAAAACTTTACTACTCCTCCTTCATACCTTTCCAAATCTATGAACTTACTTTTGTCACCTAGCATATGGTGAGAGCATCCACTGTTAATGACCCAATCATCCTTTTCTTCAACTTGGGCAGCTAGAGCTCTTTCTACAACTTTATGATTGATAGATTCAGATGGCATTGGATCTTCTTCTTTGATGGCAATAAACACCCAATCACTTCCAGATTTGTTTCATGTCTCTGAGTCATCATCTATTACTCCTTCATTATCATCCTCTTCATGAACATAGTAACAATTCTTTTGGAACCTTGATCTGTTAGGATTTAGCCTTGAAAATATTTCTGGACACCTTGAGGCAAAATGACCAATCTTATTGCAGTTAAAACATTTAAAAGGGAATTTCCCTTCATACTTACTGGATCCTCTTGGCAGTCTTTTTGCAATAAGGGCTTCGAGTTGAGCAGTTTCTGCTTCTTCTTCTTCCAGGTCTTTTCTTGCTTTTTCATACCATGATAGTTTCCATGAAGTGTTCTCTCCCAAATCAAACCTTTGTTTACCTTTTACAGAGCCACTAGCTTTGAATGCAGATTCAATCTTGGGGGGGGAACTCCAAATTTGGTCAATTCAAATGCAGCCAATTTACCAACCAATTGATCTCTTGTGACACTCGAATGGGCTTTGAATTCTTTAATGGCAGTAAGCTTGTATTTGTAAGAAGCGGGAAGGGATCTGAGAACTTTGCCAACAATTTCATCTTCATCCAAGACTCCACCAGCACATCTAATGCCACAAACAAGTTCATTTACTCTTGGCATAAAAGTAGTGATATTTTCATCTTCTCTCATCTTTAGATTTTTGAATTTTCCTTTCAGACTTTGTAACCTTGCACATTTAACATACTTGTCTCCTTCATGCAGAAGTTCTAACTTTTCCCAAATCTAGAAAGTGGTTTGTAGGTCAACAACATTTGCCAGCTCTGAATCACACAAGGCACTTAGAAGAGCTTCTTTAGTCTGCAAATTGTTTTTAGCATCTGTGATTTCAGTTGCAGTTTTCGGGCCATTCTATGGGGGAGTATACTTCGTTGTAGCCATGGTCTAGTACTGCATTCCCATACATTGCAAGTGACATTGCATGCAACTTTTCCAAAGATTAAAATTGGTTGCATCAAACTTTGGACTATCCTTCTTGTAGGATGACATCCTGGATCTCCTCAAGCGGTTAAGCTTCTTTTAGAGGAACTTAGCTCTGATACCAATTGTTAGATTCATGGTAGACAACTGAGAGGGGGGGTGAATCAGTTGTCCAAAACTTTCTTCCAATTAAACACTTAAATCCACTCTGTAATTCAACAGCATAATTATAAATCAATCATGAAACATAACACATTAAATCAAGAGCAGAAACACATCAACACATAAGACACTAAGATTTTGACATGGAAAACCCAGTTAAGGTAAAAACCATGAGGTGATTAACCTAAGATTGTATTCTCTGTTAGAAGAATAGAAAGAACAAAATGGCACATGCTAATTAGGGCTCATTGCCTGAGCACACTGCTCACAAGAGTCCCACTGCCTACAATAGACACACTGTCTACAAAATAGTATCACATACTTGAACTAAAAAATAGCATCTTCACCATGCTTGAGTCAGTTCCATTTAGCCCAATACTTTTGCTCTGCCTTTCACTCTCTTCCTCACTACAACACTCTCATTATCACTAGATACACTTTGAAATGACTTTACAACTCCTTATTTATACAAGACATTGACTTAGCAATGATCATCTAAGTCGACAAACATTATAAAGAAAATACATAAGTACAACATGACTTATTACAAAAAGACTTCACATGGATTAACACATTGTTGGCCACACAGATTTGAGACTTCAATCTTCATTTAGGAACACGCCAATCCTCATCAAGATCATCCGCAGGATGTGTAACTCATCCGGTCGGCCAGACTTAGGAAGAACACCATCATCCGGAAGTAATCCTTCGGTTGCGAGCTCAAACTTCAATGTGGACCACCAACACAAACTGGACACGATCCAAAGACCTCCACAAGTTAGTTTGAATCACCAAGAACATGCACACTACATCTACTTACTGAAATCCTTCTCTCCTTCATCTGGAACCTCAAGAACATAGTCTGTCATCACTGTCACAATAGAATAGATACTTGCGGACCTCCAAATCATGAACCATTTGAGTTGTAACTTGACATGGACTTCCTAAACAGTCCACCAAATCCATAGAACAGGATATTGTAATTCCAGATCTCATCAGACCTATCTGTGTCACTTTGTCACCTCTAAACACCCGCCGGAATTGGTTTTACTTGAGTAGCCACAACTTCTTTAGATCATCATGCAAACCTTTGAAATCTTTGTTGGATCATCTTAAGACATATATCTACAAACCCTTTGAACTGCATCTTCTGATCTTCATCTTATCTAGGATCTTTAGTTCACTGTCTTCATTGTTCTTCTCTGCTCCTGATTAGAACTAATTTTCTCAATATCCTCAAAATACAACTCATCCAATCCTTATCATCAATGCAATAGAATTATGTTGACATCAATGACAACAACGGTTAGGCCCATACTTACAACAGGAAGAATTTTAAGACATTGTCTCTGATAATGTACCAGAAGGTTTACCACCAATGAGGAAGATAAGTCATCAAATGGATTTGATACCAAGAGCTAGTTTGCCAAATATGGCAGCCCATAGAATGACCCCTGCAGAGAGTGAAGAACTAAATAGACAATTTCAAGAGCTGTTAAGGAAGGGGCTAATAAGAGAGATCCTAAGTCTATATGTGGTACCTATAGTACTAGCACTGAAGAAAGATGGAGAGTGGAGAATGTGTACAGATTCTCAAGCCATCAACAAGATCACAATCAAGTACAGATTTCCATTACCCAGAATGGATGACATAATGGATTGTTTGAGTGGAGCCAAGTACTTCACGAAGATTGATCTGAAGAGTGGGTATCACCAAATTTGAATCATAAAAGGGGATGAATTGAAGACAGCCTTCAAGACAAAAGAGGGTTTGTATGAGTGGTTAGTCATGCCATTTGGGCTGACCAATGCACCAAGAACATTCATGTGGCTCATGAATGAGGTACTGAAAGAATTTTTTGGAAATTTTGTTATTGTTTATTTAGATGATATTTTGATTTTTAGTAAGACTTGGGATGAACATCTGATGCATATTAGAAGAGTTTTAGAGAAGTTGAGGGAGGAGAAGTTGCTGATTAACCTGAAGAAATGTAGTTTTACAAAGAAGGAGTTGGTATACCTGGGATTTGTTGTCTTAGAGGAAGGTCTTAAGATGGACCCAGATAAGGTGAGAGCTATCGTTAATGGCCTATGCTAAAGAGTGCCACAGAGGTACGATCTTTTCATGGTTTGGCAAGTTTTAACAGAAAGTTTATTAGAAATTTTATTAGCATTTGTGTACCCCTAACTGAGACAATGAGAGGGGATAGAAAAGAGTTTAGATGGACTAAAGGAGCAAAAAAAATCTTTGATACATTAAAGTAGAAAGTCACAGAGCAACCTATTTTGGCACTTCCAGATTTCAATAAGGTATTTCATGTAGATTGTGATGCTAATGGTAGTGCAATAGGAGCTGTTTTGAGTCAAGAAGGTAAACCCATTGCCTATTTTAGTGAGAAGCTTAATGATGTGAAGAAAAAATATTATGTTTATGATTAGGAATTTTATACAATAGTTCAGGCTTTAAAGAAATGGAGACATTATTTGTTGCCAAAAGAGTTTGTTTTATATACTGATCATTAGGCCTTACAGTATTTTAATAATCAAGGAAAGTTAAACCAAAGGCATTTAAAATGGGTTGATTTTTTACAGAGCTATACTTTCGTTTTGAATCACAGGAGTGGGAAGTCCAAAAGAGTTGCAGATGCCTTGAACAGAAGGCAAAATTTGTTGATAGAAATGAAGATAGAGGTTGTTGGGTTCAATGAGCTCAAGAGTTTGTATCCAGAAGATCCATATTTTGCAGAGGCTATGAAAGCTAGTTTGGAACCTATTACTTTGGACAGGACAAAATGGTTGGATTTCATAATCCAAGATGGCCTGTTGTTTAGATGAAGCCAGTTGTGCATTCCAAGGAGTTCCATGAGAGAGAACCTGATTAAGGAGAAGAATAGTGGGGGATTAGCTGGACACTTTGGTTGAGATAAGACCATTGCTAATGTTAGTGAAAATTATTATTGGCCATAGTTGTAGCAAGATGTGAGGAAATTTGTGCAGAGTTTCAGAGTGTGTCAGATGGCAAAAGGAACAAGTCAAAATACAAGGCTATATCAGTCATTGCCTGTACCAGAGAAGCCATGGGATGATATTAGTATGGATTTTGTTCTTGGTTTACCAAGGACATAGAGAGGACATGATTCCATTTTTGTGGTGGTGGATAGATTCTCAAAGATGGAACATTTTATTCCTTGCAAGAAGACTAATGATGCTGTTCATATTGTAGAGTTATGTTTTAGGGAGGTGGTGAGGTTACATGGTCTACCTAAGAGCATAGTTTTAGATTGAGATACCAAGTTTGTTAGTTATTTCTAGGGGACATTGTGGAAGAAGTTGAAGACAAATTAGAAGTTTAGTTCTACACACCATCCACAGACTGATGGACAAATGGAAGTGGTGAATAGGAGTTTGGGTAACCTACTACGATGCTTAGTAGGAGATAAGCCCAAGGGATGGGATTTGATTTTACCATAGGTAGAATTTGCTTACAACAATTATGTCAATAGGAGTACTAGTAAATCATCTTTCTAGATTGTATATAGAAATAGTCCAAGAAATGATTCAGAGTTAAGGAAGATGGACAAAGGAGAAAAGACAAGTGCCGAGGCTGAAGACTTTGCAGAACACCTGACGAATTTGCATGAAGAGGTGAGAAAGCATATTAATAAGATGAATATTTAATACAAGCCCAAGGCATATTAGAAGAGGAGATATAAGGAGTTCTAGGTAGGAGATGAAGTCATGGTTCACTTGAGAAAAGAAAGGTTCGCAATTGGAACATACAATAAGTTGAAAATGAAGAAATTTGGACCCTGTAGAATCCTGAAGAAGCATGATTCAGGAAATGCATATGAGGTAGAGCTGCCGAGTGGGATCAATATTTCCCATGTGTTTAACATTGCTGATTTAACAAAATATCATGAAGCTGGCACAGAGGATGGACCAATAGAAGAACAGTGGAGTATTTCGGCATCTACTTTAACAGAGGAGAAAGAAGAGATCTTGGATAACCATGTGGGAAGAAGTAGTTAGAACATGTAATATGAAGAATATCTGGTGAAATGGAAAGGAAGGCCTGTTGAAGATTCTTCTTGGTTGTCTAAGGTAGAGGTTGACCATTTGGGTTTTCCTCAAACAAACACCTGAGATGTGACAGGGTCACTTCTCAAATTACCCTTGGTGTCTAATGTAGGAGCATCCAGTGGTGTAAGGGCAATCTTGCATCACCCAAAAAGATGTTGCTTCAAAATCATTACATTTATTTTCATTTCTTTTCATAATTAGTATTTATGGTTCCATAATCTCTCAAATAATGATGTAGGACTTTTAGTTTTTCCAAAACTACTAAAAATAGCAAATTGCTAGTTTTGGAAAGTTTACCTACCATTTTAGGAAAGTTTGCATTTAGGCATGGATTGAAGTGAAAACTTACAGAAAGCTTCATAACTGAAATATAAGACCTTTTGCGAAGGAATCAGGCAAAGATCATTTGTGAGCTAAAAGATATTAAAGTTTTTATTTTCTGAAAAGCCCCTGAAAATTTCCAAAATGAGATATGAGGCAATAAAACATCCCATAATGTCCCAAAAAGTTGACAAAAATCCATTAACAGATTTCTAGCGTGATAGTTCAGATCACGAGCTTTCCAGAACTTAAAAATGTTCATCAATCGGACACCCGGATCAAAAGTTATGCTTCCTAGAAGTTGACCTACTTTTGGAGGGAGTTGCAAATTTCAAAATTTAGATGGAAGCTGCCAAAAAGTTCTATTAATGACTATTTTGGGAACATTGGGAAGTGGTAGAGTTAAGGGGGAAAGTGTAGAGTCAAGAATAGAAGGGAAAATAGAAACCCTAGCTGATTTAGGGTTACAGAAGGTAGAAAATTCCAGAGCCTAGTGAGGTGTAACTATAGTGTGATGTAGCCTGTGGAGGATTGATTCCTCTGATTGTACTAAGCTTCTATAATGTAATGTGTTGTCCAAATCAATAAAATAACATCTCTATTTTCTATGTGCAATTTTTGTTGTTGTGTGTTTTATGATTTACCCCCTTCGCCACTCATCAACACCTCTTGGATTGTACCCATAAACTATTTGGAATAGGCTCCTTCTTGCACTTCTGTTCACTAAATTGTTGTAAGAAAATTCTTCTTGTGCTAAGGTAAGATCCCATTGATATGGTTTTCCTCCCACCAAACATATCAACAAGTTTCTCAAACTTCTATTCACAACCTCAGTCTGTCCATCAGTCTGGTGATGATAGGCCGAACTAAATCCTAATTCAATGCCCATCTTCTTCCATAATGTATGCCAAAAATGGCCAACAAACTTTGTGTCCCTATCTTAGACTATGCTCTTAGGTAATCCATGTAGCCTAACTACCTCTTTGAAAAATACTGTAGCTATGTGGGATGCATCACTAGTCTTCTGACATGGTATGAAATGAAACAATCTTCGAAAATTTGTCCACTATAACAAAAATAGAATCATTACCTCATCATGTTTTGGATAAACCCAAAACAAAATCCATACACAGGTGGTCCCATGATCTCTCTGGTATAGGCAATGGTTGATATAGTCTTGTGTTTTGTCTCGGTCCTTTAGCATGCTGGCAAATTTTGTAGCCCTATACCAGTCTCTTCACATCTACACTCATTCCAGGCCAAAAATAACCTTCACTCAGTTTTGCAAATATCTTATCTATTCCATGTTTTCCACTCAAGCCTCCACTATGCTTTTCTCTTCTTAGATTCTCCCTCATTGAACTTTTGGGTATACATAATATTTGTCCTTTGAACAACAAGCTATCTTGGAAGAAATATTCCAACCATTGAGTCATATCTCCCTCTAGTTAACTTCTACTAACTGTCTAAGCTTCCCTAAAATCAGGATCATAAGGGTATAAATCTTTTATTGCATCAAAGCCAACAATATTGACCCTTAACTCATTCATTAAAAAACACCTTCTGCTAAGTGCATCTGCTACCATGTTTGATTAACCACTCCTATGTTTCATGAAAAAAGAATAACTTTACAAAAACTCCACCCATTTCATATGCCTCTAGTTTAACTTAGATTGACTATTGATGTAGTGTAAGGCATGGTGATCTATGTACAATACAAACTCATTTGACAAGTAATGCCTCCACTTCTTCAAGGCCTACGTTATATCATAGAATTCTTGGTCATAAACTAAGTATTTGCTCTCTGGTTCATTTATTTTATTACTTAAGTAGGCAATGGGTTTACCTTCTTGACTTAATACCCCCAATTGCACTACCACTGGCATCACAATCCACTTGAAAAACCCAAAATAATTTTTCTCATTACACTTAGAAACCTCCTCTCATATCCATCTTCTCCTTCATCTACTTCTTCTTCACTAACTTCTTCCTCATTATTACTCACATCCCCTTTAGGTTCTCCTCTACATTTTTTTTGTTCCATTTCATCCAGCCTAGTTATGATGCCTCTCAGCATCTCTACCAATGCTGCATCTCTATCTCTTGGAACCACTCCTCTTCTACCTCTGACGCGATGTGCCATGTTTATAGTTCACAACCTTAAGGATTCTAATGCTCTGATACCACTTGATGCATGTCAAGGTTCAGGGGCTTTAACAAGCTACTAAACTAGGTAGAAAAAATAAAATAACACACAACAATAAAACAAAAGTCTTTTTATTCTTTTGCAACTGGAGTGTACAGTAGGAGTAAAATGATATTATAGTCTTACATGCCTTGGCCTAAGCCTTACAATCATTCCAATAGCCAAATTGGAGTATCTTATCCTCCCTGTGAAAAACCCAAAACAATTTGACCTTAAATGTGAAACTTGTAGAAGAAGCTATAGCAGAAGTCAAAAGCTCACTATCGAGAAGATTATCCCTTCAAAAGCAAGAAATTTCCCTTTTATATGCAAAAGAGGTGGTTACTATTATCCTATTTTGCCCAAGCTAAAATAGCCCAAAGTATTCCCCCTTCCATCATAAAAATCCAATCTGAGAAAGCGTAAATGGAAGGATGTTTCCCTTTGAAATGCAAGAGAAAACCCCAAATTGACTAAGTCCAAAAAACCTTAAGTTTTCCTTGTGTTTTCAATGTTTTCAGAGTTTCGGAGTTAGGGCTTCTCTTCATCATGCCATGACTATTGGATCCAAGCTCCACTTTGTTCTTTGCAAAATTTGGCTAAGTGTTTCAAAGTTTCAGACTTCAAACTTTTCTTCTTCCCTCTTTTCTTTTGGAAGACGAAGGAAGGAAAGCCCAAAGCCTGACCCCCAATGGGTGTTATTTTTTCTAAGGAATTCTTCCATTCCACTGAGCCTTTTGGATGTGCCCACAACTAGCTTACAGAACCGTGGAAAGAGGATAGGTGGCAAACTTCAACATCTCAACATCCAAGAACCTGAGGGAGAGGCCATGTGGCATATTCTGGTTGGTTTCTGCCATTATGTGAGGATTATTTTATTAAGGCAAAGGGTGACCTCGGAATGACAGAAAGCTTCCAAGTGGTCATGATGTCATCTAGTTTACCTCAAGAAGGAAGGGTTAGGGTTTGAGTTCCTCTTTTCCTTCAAAATGGTTCTAAGTGGTTTAGAGAGCCAGACTTTGGTCTTTCCTTCTTCCCTCTTCCTTCCTTTTGGAAGGAGGAAGGTTGAAGGCTTGAACCCTGAACTTTGTCAAACCTTTGTAAAAGCAGCTAAGTCTTCAAACTTGTAGGGATTAGACTTTCTCTCTTCTTCTTTCTCTAGGAAGGCATAGGGTGGAAGACCTGAGGTTCAATCTCTGTCGTTTTTTCAAATCAGCTAAGTGTTGTGGAGATGGAGGTTAGGTTCTTCTTCCTTCCAAAGAATGATGTAATGGTGAAGGCTCAACTCCCGAAACCTGACAATTTCTCTTCTCTCAGACTTCAGAGGTTGGGGTTTCCTCCTTCACCTTTCCAAGCCTAATCAGTGGAAGACCGATCAAAGGAAGTTTGATATGTCACGGCCTGACCTTTTTACCTTCCAGAGACATTTTCTACTATTCAAAGCATGACGAGACTTCTCAGTGACCCTCCTAGTCACCATTAATGCTTCTTCAGAGTCTAATTTCTTGTAGAAGATGGAATTCTCACCTCCCCATGCTATTGTAGCCTCATTTGCATTAAATTTTTAGACCCAAGGCATGGACGAACACTCTTCTTTAGTGGATTTCATGGGAAGAGTCATGTGGGTGCACTCCAAGGACATCAGAATGAAGTTTTTGTATTATGGGCGATGTTCTTTCTTGTTGACTTCTCTTTCTATGTCCATGACTTCTACAGTGTGACTATAAAAGCTATATAAGCATGTGTAAAAGATGTATTTATGTTGGTTAGCTATTCTTCTAGGCTATTATGTTGGGTATATTATTTGTTATTTTTAGACCTTGTAATGTACCTACAAAACCAACTCGATGTGATACATTGTGCTCTTTTTCTAAAACTTTGTTGTCTCTAGTTGATTGTTCACCAATGAATGTAGATGGTTATTCTATGTCTACTCTTCTATAACAGATTATCTTCCCTTCACTTTGTAATGGCTATTTAGCCTTCATGATTAATACAATCATTGATATTTTACCTCTCTTGTACTTTTTCTCTGTGTTTATTTGAAGCTTGTGACTCATTCTGTGGATAAAATGGTCCCTTCATTAGTTACAATCTTCTATTTGAGCCTCTATCAAAGATATAAGTTTGTGTGAGTTCTTTTATTATTTGAGATCATTATTGTGTTAGGTCGGTTGCAACTAAACACCATAAATCTTGGTGTATCATCTCCCTTTTTAAATTTAGTTTCCCTCTCTCCCTTTTCCCTGGTGATCATTAGTGTGGGTTTAGTCTATTTCTCTGAGCCTTAAGCTCAAAAAGAGGAACCAACCTTCTCTAGATGTCTAATCTCATCTACAAGGTCTCACACATTGAGATTAGTCCCATTATGTCATTGGAATGCTTGAGCAGGATTCAAGCAGGGTGCAATTTCACATGACAAAAGTTTCTAGCATGCCCGGTGGGACCAATTTGATGAGCTTCATCATCTATTGGAGGATTTGGTGTGTCCTTCTATGTATTTTACCATTCAGGGAAGTCTTATTCAACACCATGGTGACTCTGTTGAACAAATCCACTAGTGAAAACAACCCAAGTGCTTAAAGATTCATAAAAGTTCAAAGTTCGGTGATACTTTTGGTCTTTTCCAGCTTTCAAGAGCATCACAAATCTCTTGGCGAATCTCCTGGGTATGTATCCAATTTTTTGTTGATATTAGACTATTTTTCTCTAGTTCAGACATTTTCTATGATTGTCTAGCTTTTGAATGCTTTAAAATATCAAATATTTATTAGAATTATGGTTATTCCCCTCCTAATCAAAATGCAAGTTATTAGCCCCAATACCAACAATATCAGACCCAAAAGACCTCTAGTTTTATGACATATGCCCCTAATGTAATAGAATATCATCATCCTAATGACACTTACCTCCCTCCCACCCCTGCTCCGTCTTCTTGGCAGCCTAATAATGCCCATTATCAACCCCAAGCATACTACCTTAAACTGCTAGAGCTTAGGGAACATTTGGACAAAATCAAAAGAAATATGGGGTATAATCAGCTGTAGGGAACCTTTAATTTTAATATTAGAAATGAGGATGATGTGATGGAGATACTCCAAGGTTTCTAATGGGAGGGATGAAATTTAGGGAATGATGGAGTATAATAGACAACAAGAGGAGCTTGTTTATCAGTCTCATCTTCAATAGCAGCATATCGAAGCAGAGGAAAAGGTTTGCCAGGAGCAAATTAAAATGTAGCTCCCAACCTTATCTAAGGAGTAGTTAAGGCAAATGCTTGCTAACATAGAGAGGCAGGAAGCTCAAGCAGTCCCCTCCATTCCTAGTTTCAAATGACCCCTCCCTTTTACCCAGGTTCAACCTATAGTAGAAATAACCCCTAAATTTAAGATCCCAAGCTTTAGGCAAGAGAAACCCTCTGAGCCTCTGAAACCATTTTCCACAATCAAAATTCCAAGTTTTAGAGGCCCTCATCCTTCATGGAAGCTTGTTCCTACACAAATCTAGCATATTATTCCATAGGAAAGATCCTCTCAAGAAGCCCTTCCATCCCCCATTCCATGTCAGCACTCTTGTCCTAGCACTAGCCCAAAGGTGGAGGACAAGCCAGTTTTTTGGTAGGATACTAGGTTCTATGAGCCAAAACAGGAAGTGTTGGAGGTTGTTGTGAAGTAACTAGCTATTTGTGAACCCTCACATACCATTAAAATTGAAAATGCAAACATCCTGCAAGAAAAGGTTAAGCCAAATCTGATACAACAATAGTGTACTGAGCATAAGGATAGTGCTAATTCAGGAACAGGGTTGAGTCCTCTTGACTTTTTCTCATTTGTGGAGTTTTCCCATACTTTTAACAAGATGAATGAAACCAAAATGCAAAGAAAGCATAGTGAAGAAGTCTAGTTGCAAACGCATCTCAAGCAGAATAATGTGGAGTTGACGTCAAACATTGAGGACAATCTTGATTTGGGGAAGGAAGTAGCTGAAGCAAAGGAGTTGTCCAACTACAATGAAAATGAAAAAGGCATGCAGATGCCAGTATTAGCTATAGTTTTGGAGCAATGTAGGAGCAGTGAAACTGATGGAGAATTATTGTAGGTTGAGGCCAAGCATAATAATGAGTTTCCAGCTCATGAAAAGGAGAATGTAAGTAGCCCCATTCTAGAAAATGCAGAAAACCATGAAGCCAAGGTGGATCTTCTCATTCCTATGTTCTTTGAAGAGCTAGAAGACCTCTTTAGGGATGATATAGATCTTTTCTGCTCAAAATATAGCATCAAAATGACATTCCCTGAGGATGATATCTTCTTTGAGCATATTCCAAGCTCATTTTCTAATCTTATTTGTAATGGCCTCCATGAACATCATGATCACAAGGTGGAGGCAGCCACATTTCCAATTGAGTGCCAACAACTAGAGCATTCAAACTAGTAAGAAGAGAAAGAATTAGAATAGATACATGAGTTCAACTTCCTTGATTTGCATGTCATTTCAAGGGGATGTCGTATCATACATTTGGCCCAGCGAGGGACATATCATGAAGAGACACCTCTTGTCATGCTCACTCCTGAGCATGAAGTTGAGCATCAAAATAAATGGGATTAGCCCATTTATCCACTTTGTGGTAGTTGTATCAACACTTAGTTCAAGTGGGTAAGTGAGTTTGTCCTCATTCTGGGGAAATTATTTGTCAATTTGTTGTATGTCCATCCCTTCCCCACCTCCTGTTAATTGCCCATAAGCTGGGAAAACATTGTAAATTATTAAGAAAGGGAAGTTATTTTAAAGAACCAATTAATGACTTTGTTTAAGGTTAGTTCTGGTTGGTTAGTTTAGGTTTAGGTAGTTTCATTTCTATTTTAGGTTTCCCTTCCTCTAAGTGCCCTTGCACTCTACTACATTCTCATTAGGAGGATGTTGGTCTTGTTCATTTTGCCTTGTCTTGTTTCCTGAAGGCAATGTTTAGTTTTTTGTTGGTCTAGCCAATCCATATTCTAGTGCTGTGCCCTTTGAATCTATTCCCAATGGATTGCTAAGGCCTCTGGATCCCAGTATTTAGTAGCTAAACACCAAAATGTTATCCTATTTTGCCCAAGCCAAAATAGCCCAAAGGATTCCCCTTTCCATCATAAAAATTTGATCTGTGAAAGCCTAAATGGAAGGATGTTTCCATTTGAAATGTAAGATAAAACCCCAAATTGATAGTCCAAAAAACCTTAAGTTTTCCTTGTGTTTTTAGTGTTTTCAAAGTTTCAGAGTTCGAGATTCTTTTCATCATGCCATGATTGTCAGCTCTTAGCTCTGCTTTGTTCTTTGCAAAATTCGGCTAAGTGTTTCAGAGTTTCAAACTTTGGACTTTTCTTCTTCCCTCTTCCTTTTCTTTTGGAAGACAAAGGAAGGAAAGCTCGTAGCCCAATCCCTAATAGGTGTTATTTTTTCTAAGGTATTCCACCATTCCATTGAGCCTTTTGGGTGGGTCCACAGCTAGCTTGCAGAACCACGGAAAGAGGATAGGTGGCGGGTTTTGACAACTTAGCATTCAAGAACCCAATGGAGAGGTCGCATGATGTATTATGGTTGGTTTCTACCATTCTATGGGGATTATTTTATTAGGATAAAGGGTGACCATTGGATGGTGAAAAGTTGCCAAGTGGCTATGACGTCATCTAGTTTACCTCAAGAAGGAAGGCTCAGGGTCTAAGTTCTACTTCTTTTCCTTCAAAATGTTTCTAAGTGTTTCAAGGAGTCAGACTTTGGTCTTCCCTTCTTCCATCTTCCTTCCTTTTGGAAGGAGGAAGGTCGAAGGCCCGAACCCCGAGCTCCACTGAACCTTTGTAAAAATAGCTAAGTCTTCAAAGTTGTGGGGCTCAAACTTTCTCTCTTCTTCTTTCTCTGGGAAGGCATAGGGAAGAAGGCTTGTGGCCCAATCTCTGCTAATTTCTCAAATCGGCTAAGTGTAGCAGACATGGAGGTCATGTTCTTCTTCCTTCCAAAGAACGATGTAATGGTGAAGGCCCGTGGTGCAGGAGCACCCCTACAAGACAGGATATAGGTTAATTGTCCGCATGATAGGACATTAGTCTATTTTTAGTATGTTTGACTTCATAATGTAATAAGGTCCATTGGACCAATGCATATGTATTAGATCAGCCTAGGAGAGTGTGCAGGCAGTTAGAGTTCGTGATCAGGTAGTATGCGCTGTCCTCTCCCAGCCGCTTGGAAGCTCCCAGCCGCTGGGAATCGAGTTGGTAGTACTCGTAGGATATTGCTATAAATAACTCAGATCAGTTAGGGTTTGATATCTAATATCAATCGTATCATATCAGAGAGAGTAGTAGTTGTGTTATGTTGTACTGGTGATTGAGTGAGTTCCAGAGATCAGTCCAGACATTGTGAAACATTGAACAGAACATTTGTGTTTCATCTGAATAAGATCTCATCAATTACATTATCTGGTTTATCAATTGTTTTTGTTTTGATTTCTGTTCTGATCACAGGTTAATGGATACTTTCAACCCTTCCACTGGTTGATTCTGTGAATCGGTGGAATGGTCATGCATGTTAGTTTAGGTTGTATTTTAGTTTTCTGTTTATGCATTTCATTGCTTGAGAGATCAGTTGGTAGCATGCTGTAAATCAACCTAGCATCCTCATGTGCTAGGATTTAGGAAGATAAATCTTTGAGTTTTGATCAGAAGATGATCCGGCCCGATCATCATATTTTTTTTGTGAAATTGTGCGGTTCTGTGAGTTTGCATGCAGCAGATGGATATACAGGGGTCTGCATGTGCTTTTCCAGATGGAGTGAATCGCATCGTCATCTGTGAGTATATCGCTATCCGGATCGGGTTATGAAGCTGATGAAGTTTGCATGTTTCAAGTGCATCAGGATGATATAAGTTGGATATATACTCAGTGTGTATATCATCGTCAGGATCATCTTTCGTGTGTACCCATCATCCGCATATCGCTATCGCATGCAGGAGTGAAAGTTCATTTTTTTGGCTAAGTACCGAAGAGATCATCATCAGGATATTGAAAGGGTCATCAGGATATTCATTATCATGCTGCGGAAGATATAAGGATCTTATATCCGGATGACATCATCATCAGGTGCATGTGACGTCATCGTCATCAGGATAATCGTCATCAGGATATCGGGGCAGCAGGATATTGAAGGAGCTGCATATGACGTCATCGTCATCAGGATAATCGTCATCAGGATATCGGGGTGACGTAAGCATCGAAGGAAAGGTGCTTGAAGCTGTCGTCATCAGGATATATCGGAGGAACCGGATATTTTATATCCTGCTGATGAAGGTGATGTTGAACATCATGATGATGAAGATAGAGTTTGGCGCTAAGTGAATAGTGATCGTCAGGAGGATGTTTGCGCTGCCGAATGTGATGATGTTGCTGGTAGTCGAATATCATGATGCTGCTGACAGGCGAAAGGTGAAGGCGATAAGTGAATAGTAGTCAGCAGGAGGATATTTCATGCTCATCTGAAATATGATGATGCTGTTTGTGTTTGCAGGAAATATGATGATGATGCTAAGCCGATAGGATTTTAACATGCCGATTGTATCAATGACTCCTCCTTCCCATTTGTAAGCTCCTGTTGCATTTTCCCTCTGCATCATAGTGGTATCAGAGCCAAAGGAAGGATCTTCTGGAAAAGATAAGGGTATAGCAGGATGTCAGGTGACGAAGGAACATCGGAGGTTCTGGCAAGGATGACCAACATTGAGTTGGCAGTTCTGGTGAAGAAACAGATTGCAGAGAGCAAGGCCGTGAAGGCTCAGAATCAGGAATTGAAGGATGAGTTAGCGAAGTTGAGGAGCAGAGTAGGTTCTGGTAGAGAAGAAGATAGGGAAGAAGAAGAGATCCCTAGTTGGAACGAGGAGGTCGTTCCTGCAGACTAGAGACCACTGTTGAACGCCCTCAAGGCCATGGAGAGGAGAACCATGGATGTGAAACTGGATTTACCAGTGTTTACAGGAAAGATGGAACCTAATTCAGTGATGGAGTGGATAGATTGCTTGAACAATTTCTTTGAAATAGAGGAGATACCAGAACAACAGAGGGTGAAAATAGCCCAGTCAAAAATGAAAGAAGCTGCCTTGACATGGTGGAATTTCATCCAAGATGATAGAGTACAGGAAGGAAAGCGTAGAGTCGCTACATGGAAGAAGATGATGGCATTAGTAAAGGAAGCTTATGTCCCATTGGATTACAGTATCCAATTACACAAGAGGAAGCAAAACCTGAAGCAGAAGGAGCTAGATGTCAGCTCATATACAGAAGAATTCATGAAACTTTGTATGAAAACAAAGGTAAAGGAAAGTGAAGAAGAGAAGGTAGCCAGATACCTTAATGGATTGAGGTTCAACATTCAGGAAGATTTAAGTCTGCATAATCCAGATACAGTTCAGAAATGCTTTCAGTTGGCATTGAAAGTGGAAGAGAAGTTAAAGAGAAAACAAGAACAACACAATAGAGGAAGAGGAAGACAACAAAGGGGTGGAAGAGGTCCTTTTAGAGGTAGAGGACATGGACATGGATATCAAGGAGAATCCAGTCATGATAATAGTAAGGGAAACAATAGTCAGAACCAGAGGGAAAATTATAGTCAGCAAGGAAACTTCAGAGGTAGAAGACCTTTCAGAGGAAGATCCCAAGGTAGAGGATCCATTAGATGTTATAATTGTAACAAAGAAGGCCATATAGCCAGCAGATGTCCAGAAAAGGCCACAAGCTCAACGGGAGAAAGGAGAACAAATCTGGTCCAAGAACCTGATAATCAAAGTATGACAGGCTCTAATGATTTTCAGAGTGTGAATGCTCCTGATAATTATGGATACCCAGAAAGTGGAGAGTCTCTAATGATGAGAAGAATAGTGACTACCATGAAGGTACCTGACAAAGAATCCCCTCAAAGAAAGTCTCTTTTCAGGACTATTTGCAAAGCAGGAGGTAAGGCATGTAAAGTTTTGATTGATTCTGGTTCTACTGAAAATTTTGTGTCTGAAGAAATGGTGACAAAGCTTAAGCTTAGGAGATTGCCTCACCCATCCCCATATAAAGTCTCATGGCTTACCCAAGGTCAGCAGACAACTGTAGAAGAGCAGGCTTGGGTAGAATTTCAGATTGGAGCATATAAGGATAAGTTGTTGTTTGATATTACCAAGATGGATGCTTGTAATCTTTTATTTGGTAGACCATGGCAGTATGATTTGAAGGCACAACATCATGGTGTTAGGAACATCTATACAATCACTAAAGATGGTAAGGATATAAAGTTACTACCATTGACAGAGAAGGAGGAGAAATCTAAAGGAAAAGAGGTGAAGGTAATGCTGATGGAAGGTAAACAGTTCATGAAAGAAGTAGCAGCAGAAGGTACAGTTGCATATGCCCTAATCCCATGTATGAGGATGAATAAAGAACAGTAGCAAGAAGTCAAGGAAGAGAAGAAGCAAAGGTTCATAGACCCAGCTATCCAAGAGCTATTGGATAAGTACAAAGGTATCATCTCAGAGGGAATGCCAAGATCCCTACCACCTGTCAGAGATATTAGCCACTGCATAGACTTAATTCCAGGGTCAACACTTCCAAACAAAGCAGCCTATAAGCTAACTCTAGAACAGAATGCAGAAGTAGCCAGACAAATTGAAGAATTATTGGATTCAAGTCTGATTGGGAAAAGTTTAAGTCCATGTGCAGTACCAGCTGTACTAGCACCAAAGAAGGAAGGTACTTGGAGGCTTTGCACAGATTCCAGAGCCATTAACAAGATCACAATCAGGTATAGATTTCCAATCCCTAGGATAGAGGATTTACTTGACTGTTTGGGAAGTGCTAAATATTTTACAAAAATAGATTTGAAGAGTGGATATCATCAGATTAGGATTAGACCAGGAGATGAATGGAAAACAGCATTCAAAACTAATGAAGGGTTATATGAATGGAAGGTTATGCCTTTTGGTTTATCTAATGCACCTAGTACTTTTATGAGGTTGATGAATGAGGTTTTGAAAGAGTTCATTGGTAAGTTTGTCATAGTATATCTAGATGACATTCTGATTTTCAGCAACACAAAAGAAGAACATCTCAGACACATAGATTTGGTTCTTAAGAGGTTACATGAAGAGCAGCTGATGATAAATTTAGACAAGTGTTTGTTTATGCAAGAGGAGATCACATATTTGGGTTTTGTCATTTCACAAGGAAAGTTACAAATGGATAAGGAGAAGGTAAGTGCCATATTGTCTTGGCCAACCCCAAAGACTATGAATGATGTCAGAAGTTTCCATGGGTTAGCAACCTTCTACAGGAAGTTTATAAGAGGGTTTAGTCATATTTGTGCACCCATGCTTGATACCATCAAAGGAGGACAAAAGTGCAGATTTGTTTGGACTTAAGGAGCAGATGATTCTTTTGAAACATTGAAGAAGAAGGTGGCACAGCAGCCAGTCCTTGCACTTCCAGACTTTAACAAAATCTTTCAGGTAGAATGTGATGCCAGTCACATGGCCATTGGAGCAGTACTCAACCAAGAAGGTAGACCTATTGCATTTTTCAGTGAGAAGCTCAATGATGCTAAAAAGAGGTATTCCTCATATGATTTGGAAATGTATGCTTTAGTCCAGTCACTCAAGAAATGGAGGCATTACTTGATGCCAAAGGAATTCATAGTATTCACAGATAACCAAGCTCTGAGTTTCATAAACAGCCAGGAAAAGCTGAACCACAGACACATGAAATGGGTAGAAACCTTACAAGCTTTTACTTTTACATTGAAGCATAAGAAAGGAGTCAAGAATAAAGTTGCAGATGCTTTGAGCAGGAGAGTTCTAACAGTCAACCAGATTCAGTTAGAAAGTGTTGGCATTGATTCACTAAAGACCATGTATGAGTCTGATGAAGATTTTGGAGAGATATATCATGTATGTACTTCTTTTGGAGAGAAATATCAGGCTGAATTCTCTGAATTTTTGATTCAGGATGGATTGTTGTTCAAAGGTGGACAGTTATGTATTCCAAGGTGTTCTATGAGGTTAAATATAATTAAGGAGAAACATTGTGGAGCTATGGCAGGTCATTTTGGTCTAGATAAGACTCTTGATCTGGTCTGAAGACATTACTTTTGGCCTAAGTTACAATCAGATGTCAGAAAGTTTGTGGAGACATGTGTGATATGTCAGAAAGCTAAAGGCAAGTCAACTAATGCAGGTTTATATCAGCCCTTACCCATTCCTTCCAGACCATGGGAAAGCATAAGTATGGATTTTGTCTTGGGTTTACCAAGGACAAGGAAAGGATTTGACAGTGTTTTTGTTGTAGTGGATAGATTCAGCAAAATGGCACATTTCTTGCCATGCAAAACCACTGCTGATGCTTCATACATTGCAGATTTATTTTTCAGGGAGATTGTCAGAATCCATGGATTGCCATTGAGTATAGTGTCAGATAGGGATGTGAAGTTTATTGGTCACTTCTGGAGAACTCTTTGGAAGAAACTTGGAACAAATTTGTCTTTTTCCTCTGCATATCATCCTCAAACGGATGGACAGACTGAAGTAGTGAACCGTTCCTTAGGAAATTTGCTTAGATGTTTGACAAAACAACATGGAGAAAAGTGGGATAATATTCTATCTCAAGCTGAATTTTCCTATAATGATACTGTCAATAGGAGCACAGGGAAATCACCTTTTCAGATAGTTTATGGTATGCATCCAAGAGGAATTTTGGAATTGAGAGATCTACCTACAGTAGACCCTATTAGTGCAGAAGGTGAAGCTTTTGCAGAAGCCATCAAAGAGGTTCATGATCAAGTCAAGACCCAACTACAGCAAACCACCTTGAAGTATAAGGAATATGCTGATAAAAAGAAGAAGGATGTTCAGTTTGATGTTGGAGATTTGGTATGGGTTCATTTGAAGAAGGACAGACTTCCTAAGGGAAAATATACTAAGCTCATGCAGAGAAAAGTTGGACCATGTCAGATTTTGCACAAGCATGGACAGAATGCTTATGAGATACAACTCCCACCTGATCTTGGTTTGTCCCCTATATTCAATGTATGTGATTTAACTCCATACAAGTCTTATCCAGATGCAGATCAGGAACTCCTACAGGATATAGTCAATGATGACATTCCCAAGCATGATCCTCCACAGTTGCAGAAGGTTTTGGACACCAGAGTGGTCAAACAGACCCGGAACAAACAGTACTTGGAGTATCTAGTCTCTTGGAAGGGAAAACCTAATTCTGAAGCAGTCTGGATGACTGAAGAACAGATCCAGAAACATGGTGTAGATCTTCATACTCTCATCTCAAGTGGACTTGAGATTTCTTCTTCTGGGGAGTATGGTGCAGGAGCACCCCTACAAGACAGGATATAGGTTAATTGTCCGCATGATAGGACATTAGTCTATTTTTAGTATGTTTGACTTCATAATGTAATAAGGTCCATTGGACCAATGCATATGTATTAGATCAGCCTAGGAGAGTGTGTAGGCAGTTAGAGTTCGTGATCAGGTAGTATGCGTTGTCCTCTCCCAACCGCTTGGAAGCTCCCAGCCACTGGGAATCGAGTTGGTAGTACTCGTAGGATATTGCTATAAATAACTCAGATCAATTAGGGTTTGATATCTAATATCAATCGTATCATATCAGAGAGAGTAGTAGTTGTGTTATGTTGTACTGGTGATTGAGTGAGTTCCAGAGATCAGTCCAGACATTGTGAAACATTGAACAGAACATTTGTGTTTCATCTGAATAAGATCTCATCAATTACATTATCTGGTTTATCAGTTGTTTTTGTTTTGATTTCTGTTCTGATCACAGGTTAATGGATACTTTCAACCCTTCCACCGGTTGATTCTGTGAATCGCTGGAATGGTCATGCATGTTAGTTTAGGTTGTATTTTAGTTTTCTGTTTATGCATTTCATTGCTTGAGAGATCAGTTGGTAGCATGCTGTAAATCAACCTAGCATCCTCATGTGCTAGGATTTAGGAAGATAAATCTTTGAGTTTTGATCAGAAGATGATCCGGCCCGATCATCATATTTTCTGTGTGAAATTGTGCGGTTCTATGAGTTTGTATGCAGCAGATGGATATACAGGGGTCTGCATGTGCTTTTCCAGATGGAGTGAATCGCATCGTCATCTGTGAGTATATCGCTATCCGGATCGGGTTATGAAGCTGATGAAGTTTGCATGTTTCAAGTGCATCAGGATGATATAAGTTGGATATATACTCAGTGTGTATATCGTCGTCAGGATCATCTTGCGTGTGTACCCATCATCCGCATATCGCTATCGCATGCAGGAGTGAAAGTTCATTTTTTTGGCTAAGTACCAGAGAGATCATCATCAGGATATTGAAAGGGTCATCAGGATATTCATTATCATGCTGCGGAAGATATAAGGATCTTATATCCGGATGACATCATCATCAGGTGCATGTGACGTCATCGTCATCAGGATAATCGTCATCAGGATATCGGGGCAGCAGGATATTGAAGGAGCTGCATATGACGTCATCATCATCAGGATATCGGGGTGACGTAAGCATCGAAGGAAAGGTGCTTGAAGCTGTCGTCATCAGGATATATTGGAGGAACCGGATATTTTATATCCTGCTGATGAAGGTGATGTTGAACATCATGATGATGAAGATAGAGTTTGGCGCTAAGTGAATAGTGATCATCAGGAGGATGTTTGTGCTACCGAATGTGATGATGCTGCTGGTAGTCGAATATCATGATGCTGCTGACAGGCGAAAGGCAAAGGCGATAAGTGAACAGTAGTCAGCAGGAGGATATTTCATGCTCGTCTGAAATATGATGATGCTGTTTGTGTTTGTAGGAAATATGATGATGATGCTAAGCCGATAGGATTTTAACATGCCGATTGTATCAATGACTCCTCCTTCCCATTTGTAAGCTCCCGTTGCATTTTACCTCTGCATCAGCCCGACCCTCGAAGCTTGATGATTTCTCTTCTCTCAGACTTTCGAGGCTGGGGTTTCCTCCTTCACCTTTCCAAGCCTGATTAGTGGAAGACCGATCTAAGGAAGTTTGATATGTCATGGCCTGATCTTTTTGCCTTCCAGAGGCACTTTCTACTATTTAAAGCCCGACGGGACTACTCAGCGACCCTCCTGGTCGCCATTAATGCTTCTTCAAAGTCTAATTTCCTATAGAAGATGGATTTCTCACCTCCCCATGCTACTCTAGCCTCATTTACAAATTTTTGTACCTAGGACATGGGTGAACACTCTTCTTCAGTGGATTTCATGGGCAGAGCCATGTGGGTGCACTCTAAGGACATTAGAATAAAGTTATTGCAGTATGGGTGATGTTCTTTCTTGTTGACTTCTCTTTCTACGTCCATGACTGCTATAGTGCGATTGTAAAAGCTATACATGCATGTGTAAAAGATGTATTTCTGTTGGTTATCTATTCTTCTAGGCTATTATGCTAGGCAGATTATTTGTTATTTTTAGATCTTGTAATACACCTAGAGAACCAACTGAATGTGATACATTGTGCTCTTTTTCTTAGCCTTTGTTGTCTCTAGTTGATTGTTCACCAATGAATGTAGATGGTTATTTTGTGTCTACTCTTTTGTAACAAATTATCTTCCCTTGGTAATGTCTATTTACCATTCATGATCAATACAATCACTGATGGTTCACCTCTCTTATGCTTTTACTTTGTGTTTATTTAAAGCTTGTGACTCATTCTGTGGATAAAACGGTCCCTTCATTAGTTATAATCTTCTATTCAAGCATCTATCAAAGCTATAAGTCTGTGTGAGTTCTTTCAATATTTGAGATCATTGTTGTGTTAGGTCAGTTGCAGCTAAACACTCTAAATCTTTGTGTATCACCCCTCTTTTTAATTGTAGTTTCCCTCTCTCCCTTTTCCTTGGTGATCACTAGTGTAGGTTTAGTCTATTTCTTTAAGCCTTAAGCTTAGAAAGAGGAACCATCCTTCTCTAGAGGGCTAATCTCATCTACAAGGTTCTACACCTTGAGATCAGTCCCATTATGTCATTGGAATGCTTCAGCAGGCTTTAAGTAGAGTGCAATTTCAGGTGACAACAGTTACCACACATCTTCACGTGAAAGTACATGTGTCATTCTCTTACTAGCTTTTTGAGTTGGTCATAAATGTGGTTAAAAACCACTTTTGTCACTTTTTATGCATTTTAAGGTAGTTAAAAACCACTGGGCGCTACCGGGCATTTTAGCAAAAATTTGTAGGTCAACAAGACATGTAGGGAAACAAGACATCCGGTTGGAAATCATCCAATTGCAACAAGACATCTAGTTGGAAAACATATAGTTGCAATTGCAAATCTAGTTGGAAAAAATTTGGTTGTAAACATCTGGTTGGAAACATCTAGTTGGAAACATCCAATTAGAAACATCTAGTTGGAATTATCCAGTTGGAAACAAATTGCATGTGGAGATTTTGTTGGAGGCAAAATACATATGGACATCTTGCTGGAGGCAAAGCGCATCTAGACATCTTGTTGCAAGCAAAGTGCACCTAGACATCCTGTTGGAGGCAAAGTGCATCTGGACATCCTGTTGGAAGCAAAATGCATCTAGACATCATTTTGGAGGCAAAGTGCATCTAGACATCCTATTGAAGATAGAAACATCCACATACGAAAAACTCACTCAATTTTGATTAGATCTTCTCCCAACTATAGACACCCATTTGGCTCCTCTTTAAGGTGAATTCGTCACTTGGCCTTGAACCAACTAAAATTACCATAAATTTGAGGACCAACTCCTACAAGTAAAAATAAGAAGAAAAATAACGAATAAAGAAAAGAAATATTTTTGGTTCATGAGGATTGCTCATGGACCTAGGATGCTCTTGCATCATTCTTTCAAAGTAATTAGTAGAGAGCATCACTAGAACAAAGTGATCCAACTGCTACCAAGTCAGGTATGGTTTTCTTATCATATACTTAGAACTATACTTCATGAATGGACTCCCAGGGTTTCAAGGAAAAATATGGGCACAAGACACAATAGTTGGCACACTGATAAATGACCATGTCAAACACTTCAAAGGTGTCACCTCCTACAATGAAGTATATTGGGATTTTTATAAGTCTTTCCAAAAAAAGATGTAACAAATGGACTGCATATCCTATGACATGGTAAGAAAATATGCAAATGATATTATTTTTGTAGTGGACAAGGATCATGTTTTCATGGACATGGTAGATCCAAGAGAATCTTGGATGCCACAACTACCCTATGAAGTTATAAATAACTTAATAGAGGATAATTCTAAAGCACTGTTCTCTCTCTCTCTCTAAAGACCCTAAGGTGCAGAGATTTGGCACGTACACAAAAATTACAAACAAACAAGAAAAACAAAGGGTCAAAGAGCACCTAGAAAATAACAAGGTGAAATTGCACAAACAATGGGCATTATAGCCAAACCCCACCATACTAGAGGTAAAAATAATATCAAATTTTCCCACTATAGAAGCTACTAAATCATTGCAATTGCACCACTCTGAAGGCCTCAAAATAGAATCACCTAAATTCAAAATCTAGGATTCCTAGACACATAAAACATTGAGAAAAGAAGAATTGGAAAGTTACCCCCTCATTGTATCTACAAGAAGGAAACAACCAACACATTTCACATCACTACAACAATAGACAAGGGAACCTAAATCTTCCACAAGTGAAGCAATAGAGGTTCTCTTACAAATGAGTAGTGAGAAGAAGAGAGGTGAGACTTCTCACCCTAGGAAATAATAATAATCCAAAAGAAAATATACTCTAGCACAACTAGACATAGAAGATATTGAATAAGAGCATGTGCTATAAATGGAAGAAGAAATAGGTGCAAAGAAACCTCTTCTAAAGACATAAAAAAGATCCCCATGAGAGGTAGCTACTACAATGAAAAAGCAAGAGGAGACAAAGAAAAATAAAATTAAACAGGATGTAGAGAAATAAGAAAAAGGAAAATAAAAAGAAAAGGTGGAGGAAAACTAACTACCAAATGTAAAATCACTATTTAGGTCATTATTAACTCCAAGCATCCTCCTCACCATTGCACCAATGCACCTAGTAGTAAGGATAGAGAATAAAGCTATAATTGAAAAGGTTGTGAGAGATTTTATCCTACATTTACTACAAACATTTACAAATATAATTGAATATTTTCTAGAAGAATTGGTAATAGTTCTTAAAAAAAA
The DNA here is from genome assembly GCA_027924645.1 of Cunninghamia lanceolata. Classification (NCBI taxonomy): domain Eukaryota; kingdom Viridiplantae; phylum Streptophyta; class Pinopsida; order Cupressales; family Cupressaceae; genus Cunninghamia; species Cunninghamia lanceolata. Next base: position 22,654,925 of record BSBN01000377.1, on the reverse strand, counting down.
AAGAGAAGACATGATGACGACTAAAGAAAAACAAGAAACCAAACCAAAACAAAACAAAACAATTGTTGCCAAAACAAAAGACAAAATTGAGATAATTATAGAAGGAGGAGATGAGATCAAAATATAGAGTGGATATATTCCTATCTCAGGAAAAGGAAGCTATACAAAATGTATGACATGAAACTATGGAGGCTACTAAAAAATCCTACACCACTCTACTATAGATAGAGAAGGATGAGTAGATGCAAAAATAAAATGAGGAACAACAATAAAATGAGAAGTAAGAGTAACAACAGAAAGAGAAACATTTGAAAGAGCAAGAAGAACAAAAATAAGTGCCACAAGAAGAAGAATAGATAGAGAAAAAGGTGTCACAAAAACTACCTCCTTTACCTCCACCACCTTCCACATCACAAGATATAGTAAGGAAGATAAAACATTTTTTTGTAAAGTAGAAGTAGTTACAACCGCTACCATCATCCTCAATTTAACAAGTACCAATCACAAACATAGCTAAATCTCACCACTACAAAAATTTCAACTAGGCAATATGTTACAATCTACTGCAAGGGAAGAGCTACTCAAACATCAAATAGATATAGTAGAAATAGTAGAGGATGTTTTGTTGGTTCCCAAATTTGCACAGATCAAACTCTAAAGATTTGCCACTTCTTATGCTCAAGCTTAATTGGTACAGTCATGGTAGGAGGGTTCACAGAATGAACTATCTAGATCATGCAGCAAGAGTAAACACAATGGAAACAATTCCAAGATATGAAACAAGTGTAGATTCAGTCATTTGATATATCATAGAATTCAAATACAAATCAGTCGGCAATATGCAGGCTTTCAATCATGGCTCACAGGCCTGATTATAGAATACCAGTATATGCACAAGATATAGCTTTGAGGCTCCTTTGCAAGAATTCAAACTATGAACTTATGCTAATGATCCTAAATACTTTCCTAGGCATCTATTAAAACAATATATATCATCTCTAGAACATAAGATTCCTTTGGGTCAGCTAAGGAAAATCACAATCTCCAATGAAGAGTTGTAATGTGTGTACACAGAAAGGTTGGCCTTAAATGAGTAGGACTCCTCTGTAAATGAATGGAATGATGTGCAGATCTTAGGGAAGGTTGACCGCAAACCATAGATCATTGAATGATGTGTGATTAGGCTCCACAAGTTGGGAAATGCTCTGCAGGTCTTCTCCTTTAGCTGATTGTTTGAAACTGTCAGGATGCTCTGTTATGAGAAAATAGTTGATATTCTAATAGCGATATCTTTCCAGTATCTTAACCAAATGCTCTAAGATTTGGATATAATGTAGATGAGCATGTCTAGATGCTAAGTCCAGCTCTGCAAGGTTTGAAATGCAACTGCGGTAGAATGGGGACCAAAATACTAAAACTGCTTCTAACTAAACTACCTAAAGTGAACTGGGAAATGAAAAGAAACAAACTAAACTACAAAAAAATTGAAATTCAAATTTTGGTTGATGCAAGATTGCTCTTAAACCAGGGATGCTCCTGCATCAGACATCCCAGGTTATTGAAAAAACTGAGTCCCTCACTTTGCTGGGGTTAGTGGAGAACCAAGACGGTCTATCTTAGCCTGAGAAATCCATGATGAATCCTCTTTCGGTCTGCCTTTCCACTTCACAAGATATTCTTTGTATTGTCTTCCTCTGGTGTTGCGTTCGATTCTACTATCCAAAATGTCCTCAATCTGCTCTGGTATTTGTTGTGGTAACTGCTTCTTCAAGTCTTCTTCCATGTTTGTCACTGAACTCTGCTTCATGATATTGATATAGGTCTACAATGTTGAATATAAGTGATATACCCAATGTCTCTAGTAATTCCACTTCATATGCATTTCCTGAATCAAATTTTCTAAGTATCTTGTAAGGTCCAAACTTCTTCATTTTCAACTTGTTATATGTTCCAACTGGGAACCTTTCTTTTCTCAAATATACCATCACTTCATCTCTAACTACAAATTCCTTATGCCTTCTCCTCTCATCTTCCTTTTCATTATACTTACTGTTCTTTTCCTCCAAATACTTCTTAACTTGATCATGCACTGCCTTCATGTGTTCTGCAAATTCTTCTGCTTTTGTACTTCTCTTTTCTACCATGTTGATATCTCTCAATTCTGCAACTCCTTTAGGGTTTTCTCTGGTAACAATCTCAAAAGGTGTTCTTCTGGTGCTCCTATTTACTAAATTATTGTATGCAAACTCTGCTTTTGAAAGAATCAATTCCCAACTTCCTGTCTTCTCTCCAACCAAACATCTCAACAAGTTTCCCAAACTCCTATTCACTACTTATGTCTGTCTATCAATCTGTGGATGAAATATTAAACTGAACTTCAAATCTATCTTCATCTTCTTCCAAAGTGTCTTCCAAAAGCATCCAAGAAATTGGTGTCTCTATCTGAAATTATGCTCTTAGGTAATCCATGCAATGTCACAATCTCTTTGAAAAATAGGTCAGCTACATGCACTGCATTAGTTGTCTTCTTACAAAGTATGAAATGTGCCATCTTTGAAAATCTGTCCACAACTACAAATATTGAATCATGTCCTCTCTGTGTCTTAGGCAATCCCATTACAAAATCCATGCTTATGTCTTCCCAAGGTATCTCCGATACTATCAAAGGTTTATACAGTCCAGTGTTCTGACTACTTCCTTTTGCAACTTGACAAACTCTACAACTCTACACAAATTTCCTAACATCCTTATGTATCTGAGGCCAAAAGTAATTTTCACTCACCAAGGCCACTGTCTTATCAATGCCAAAATGTCTTGCCAATCCTCCACTATTTTTTTCCTTGATCAAATTATCTCTCATTGAACTTCTAGGTATGCATAACTGATTTCCTCCGAACAACATATCTTCTTGAATAAAATAATCTAACCACTTACTCCTATCTATCACAATAGGTTCCTTACATGCTTTCCAAGGTTCTACAAAATCAATGTCTCCCTCATACATGTCCTTCACTTCATCAAATCCTAGCACTTCAAGTCTCATTTCTGTCAACAAGTTCCTTCTCCTGATGATCAATGCATCAGCAACTTTGTTCGATTTACCACTCCTATACTTCAACACAAAAGTATAACTTTGCATGAACTCTACTCATCTCATATGTCTCTGATTCAACTTACCTTGATTGTTCAAATATTGAAAATCTTGATGATATGTATACAACACAAACTCCTTAGGCAACAAGTAATGTCTCCACTTCTTCAAGGCTTGAATTATGGCATAGAACTCTTGATCATAAAATGAATATCTTCTCCTTGCATCATTCAAATTCTCATTGAAATATGTTATAGGTATACCTTCTTGAGTTAATACTACTCCAATTGCATTTCCACTTGCATCATAATTTACTTGAAATACCTTTTTGAAATCTGGTAATGCCAAAATAGGTTGCTTTATCACTTTCTGCTTCAACAATTCAAAACTTTAATCTGCTCCTGATGTCCACTTGAAATGCTTTCTATCACCTCTCATTGTCTCTGTCATAGGGTTACAAACTGAACTGAAATTTCTAATGAACTTCTCGTAGAAACTAGCTAATCCATGAAATTATCTAACCTCTCCAATGCTCTTCGATGTAGGCCATTCAACAATTGCTCACTTTCTTAGGATCCATCTTCAATCCTTCCGTAGAAATCACAAATCCCAAGTATACCAATTCTTCCTTCATGAAACTACATTTCCTAATGTTTATCAACAATTTCTCCTCTCTCAATCTCTACAATACTTATCTAAGGTGTTGCAAGTGTTCTTCCTTTGTCTTACTAAAAATTAGAATGTCATCCAAATATACAATAACAAACTTACCTAAGAATTTCATCAGAACTTCATTCATCAATCTCATGAAGTAGTAGGTGCATTTGTCAATCCAAAAGGCATCACTAACCACTCATACAATCATTCATTTGTCTTGGAAGCAGTCTTCCACTTATCTCCTTGTCTAATTCTGATCTAATGTTATCCACTCTTCAAATTGATCTTTGTGAAATATGTTGCTCCACTCAAACAATCCATGATATCATCCATCCTAGGTAAAGGAAATCTATACTTCATTGTGATCTTGTTGATTGCTCTAGAGTCAGTACACATTCTCTACTCTCCATCTTTTTTTGGTGCTAACACTGTAGGTACTGCACAAGGACTCAAACTTTCTCTAATCAAACCTTTCCCCAACAACTCTTGTATTTACCTATCTAGTTCTTCATTCTCTATCGGTGTTGTTCTATGTGTTGCTTTGTCAGGAAAACTTGCTCCTGGTATAAGATCCATGTTATGACTAATACTCCTCATTGGTGGTAATCCTTCAGGTACATTATCTAATATGATGTCTTCATACTCTGTTAGAAACTCCTTTATCTCCTCTGGTTGTGATTCTTCAATCGCCTTCCTCAATGTATCAGGCTTCTTAGGAATCAAAGCACAACACATATTCTCATGTCTCAAACCATCCAAAAATTTTCTTCCATCTACCAAATAGATTCTAGCATTCCCACATACTTCACTCTTAGGATCACCTTCCAAAGGAATCAAAGTAATTCTCTTTCCATTTGTTGTTATAGTGTATGTATTCTTTCTTCCATCATGTATAGCTTTTCTATCATACTTCCAAGGTCTACCCAACAAGATATGACAAACATCCATAGGCATAATATCACACAATACTTCATCATGATATGATCTAATATGAAATTTCACCAAACATTGTTCACTCACTAGTACCTTATGATCATCCTTGTTTAGGGTAAAATTGGATTTTGTTAATCTTTGTTGTTTAGATATTTGAATCCTCCTTTCACCCTAACATTGAAGGATCTAGGGTCAAGTGGCGAGCACTATCATACCCTAGGTCACTTGCAAATGAGGGGAAGCTTGGATTAGGGAACTTAATTATTAATTTTCCTTCTCTTGTGTCTAATTAACCATTAAAACCCTAAATATGCAAATACGACAACAAATTGATGAAAGATGGACAAAGATCTTACAGACGGGAGTAAAATAACAAATTATAGAATACCTGTTTTAGGGGTTCTGAGGCTGAATAGTTGGGAACACTGGTGCGAGCGCCCAAGTCCAAGGTACCTACTTTTTTGGGGAATCTAGACCTCCTTCCAACACTAATCAGCCCTGTAACTTCAATTTTCTAAAATTTGTCTGTGAAGGACACTTTTACGAGCACCTTTGTCCTAGAAGTGCTCCTTTGTCCACCTTTTCTTCAGATCCCAGGTCCTTGATGTCTACCACTCCTTCCCGCAACTCCACTTTTCCCAAATGCAACACCTATAACCTGCAATCACAAGACTTGGTTTGGGGGTTCTAGTGTTTAGAGGCTTGCCTCAGTCAAGCCCCAAAGGACACTTAAGTTTTTGAACACCATTGTCAGACAAAGAGTGCATGCTCTTGTGAGGCAGAGGCAAAAACCAAAGGAATAAATGATAAAAATACAATGATATGTCACCTTGTAGTGAATTTCTCATGGAGGAAGATGCTCTTCATGCCATGAGGAGATTGAAGCCCAAATATGCAAATATCAACACACAAAACATACAAGTCTACTCTTGCAACACAATAGAAAGCCTTTAATCACCTTGAGAATGCCTAGAGTTCACAATGATCATCTAATTGAAATCTAGTTTACAAATGAATGCCTAAGCTTGCTTATTTATGCACCTACAAGCATTCCCGCCAAGATTTTAAAAATCAAACTTTACCGTGTCGACAAAAGAACCTCCTAACGGTCATAAACCAACACCTAAAAATTGGGGCTGCCCCAAAATAGGGCAGGACTATGGCACAAGCGCCCAAGTCCTCCCCCTATTTCGGGCAGGGTACAAGTCAAGGGGTCCACCTAGGTCCTATTTGTCATGGAACCTAGGTCTCATTCCATTGGGATGCTAAAATATGAACTAAAATGTCCTAAATGTATTCTAAAGACTCAGGAGATAAACCTTATGAGGCAAAATCCCCCAAAGGGACATTTTCTGACGTTACATTTAGCCCCCACTTTAATGTATGTATAAACACAAGGCCAATACATGCATTAAAGTAAGGTCATAAACACAACAAACTTACCAAGCACGGATAAGACACGCCGATCACATAGAAGATAGTAACAGGCATGCAAAACATGGAGAAGACAGTTACAATCACGCAGAACACAGAGTACACAGACAATGCATCGAAGACACATTAATGCACAGAAGACAGAAATGATATATTTTCTTTTCTTTTTCTTATATATATGAAATGCAAATGCAAGTACTAGAAAGTAAAACAAACCTCCCATAATACATGAATCACTACTCAGGGGCGTTGGTCTCTGTATATGGGGAAACACACATGCAATACACACAAAACCTCCCAAAATACACGAAGCACTACTCAAAGGTGCTAGTCTCTGCATATGGGACAACAAACATGCCAAAACACACACACTTGAAGAAATGGAGAAAACATGACAAACAAGCGATGGAATGTACCTATTTATAGGTCCAACACCATCTCAAGCACATTATAGGCACACACCAATGATTGGGCTTTGCCACAATAATCACTGAAGACATGCTTAAGGGTTGAGTTAGTCATAGAACCGCTCCCCGTCTCCGTAGAGGACTTTTGAAAATGACAGGATGATGTAATCTGCTTCAAGAAATACACCATCCCCACCTCTGTAGAGGGCTTAACAAAAAGGGTATGCTCAGTATCATGCCTCTGCAGAGGGCTTACATGATTGATTGATTGATTGCAAACAAACTCAGGATGCACGATGCACTACTTTGCGGTGCAAGTCTTTAGATCTGAGGTCAAACACATTGCTGACATCTATAACAAACAACTTACCTTATATGTCCCCATCTTAAGGTGGTTGATATCAGTTATCGATATCAAGCATGTTAAGGTAGGAAGAAAAGGGAACACCAACTTTCACAAAGCCCATGCCCCTCAGAGGTGACATGTACTTAACGATCACCAAATGTTCCCACAAACACATAACAGATTACATGTATGGGCTTGGTAATGCCATACAAATAAGAGATTATATGTATGGGCTTGGTAATGCCAAGGCTCAAAGCACAGCTCTCTGGGGTTACTTCAAAAACTTCTAAGGCATGATGCAGGCCAGAGAGAGAATCCCTCAATCTCTAGTTGATAAATACAAGGATACAGTGTGCTTCATGGTAGACACTGATCAATGCCTAATGGAGGCAATGGAACCAAGAATAGTGTGGATTATGCCAGTGGGCTATGAGGTGGATGAAAAATTTTTGGAACTGCATATCCAACACCTACTAAGTCAGCCTAAGGACCCAAAGGCAGAAAGGTTTGGAACCTTCCAAGAGTTGAGTGTAAAAGTTCATGTCAAACTGAGACATCCTGAGATGAAGAGAGAAGTGAGAAGGGAAGTAGAAGAAGCCACCAAGAGATATGGAATATCAAAGCAGACAGTTGATGCCAACAGAGAGAAGATGGAAAGGGTAGAGGAAGAAAGCCAAGAAATAGAAAAAGAAAGTGCTCCGGTGCAAGCCCCCTGCCGAACTAGATCCTCCAAAAGCTCTACACCTGCCACCTCTGAGAGCCAAAAAGCCTCTAAACCAAAAGCCAAGACATCTAGAAAGGGAGAGAAGAGAACAAAGAAAAATTCCACAAGCTCATATACAAGTCAAAAAGATGATGAAGAGATAGAGTCAGATGAGGAGGTCAAGAAAATGAAGAAGAAGAAGAAAATATCTGGTGAATCCTCTACCGATCAAGGCAAGGAAGAAAAGGCAGAAGAATTTGTTGAAAAGCCTACTCTCTACATTAATGATATCATCAAATCAGTCACTGTGGATGGGAACCTAAAACCAATGACTAAATTTTATGATGAATATAATGAAGCTGACCAGAAGATCTTGCAAGATGCTACAGTCAGGTATCTTAACATCTATAATAAAGCATTCATTGAGATCATATCTCTATTTCCCAAAAGCCTAGAGAAGGAACTTGAAATAAGAAAGAACAATGCTAAGGCAAAGGACCTAGACATCTGGGAACAGATAGCTATTCAGCTCTATCCTTCCATCACTCCTAAACAATTGAACATGATCTTCAAGGATTGCAAGGATAAGTTTCAGAGCAAAGCCAGAATGAACAAGCTTATGCTCGGAGAGACTGAAGACATCCTCAGGAATGCATATAAAAGATTTAATAGTCCTATTATAGAGGACCTAAGTGATGAACCTTCTGATGTAGAAGGATTAAATGCATCAAAGCAAGACTCTACTAAGAAAATTGTAGAAGAGCCAAAGGAGATAAGTGCAGAGAAGACTAAGGACCTAGATTCCTCTGTTCCGGAAGAGGAAGTCCATGAAGAAGTAAACATCTCTCTTCTGGATTCCCCAGGAGACTCCAGATCTAAAGGAGAAGAAAGAATAGAGGAGAAAATCAGTCAAGAAGAAAAGGTAAAAGGAAGAGAAGAAGATCAAATAGAGAAGACCCTAGGAGACAGTTCTAAGGCTACAGAAGGAAAGAAGATTCTGTCTCCAGCAAGAGACACTACAGAAATAGTTAAAGATTTCTTGACCAAAGAAATGATGGAGATTGATGAAGGGGAACTATTTCAAGGACCGTTCAATTTTGATTCCCTCTCCCCGGTTCAGACAATGAAGATAGCATCCTTTGCCCAAGCAAAGGCAAAAGAAAAACTTTTGAAGTCTCACATGGAAGACTGTGAGCTGATAGAGATTGCATCTAGTGTATTGGAGAAGATCATGCCATCCTTCCAGAAGGATCTTTTGTCCTCCTTATCCCATAATATGAAATCCCTTGTTAATTTTGTTAGCACACATTTTGATTCTTTGGAGAAAGCAGCAGAAGAAAAAGTCCAGAAAGAGTTTCTGGATAAGAGATTCTTTGAGGTACAAGGACTTAGAACAAATGATAGGAGAAATTTGGATATTGGGATAAAGAGCTTAGAAAATGCTCTTAAAGATGGCGGAGACCTATACAAATTTTGTCTATCTTGGTTCACCATGACAACACATATCACTAAGAAGGTGGAAGAACAAGAGAGAAAACTATCAAGTTTATCTCAAAATTTTGATCCTCTCACCTCTTCCATAATAAATAAAGAATGTAAGACTATTGCAGCTATAAATGAAATAAAGAAGCTTGAGAAGGAGAAGAAAAATAGAATAAGCAGGCTAAGTGAACTAAGAGGGAGAATTATTCCTAAGTTAGAGGCCATGCATGAGGCCCTAACTGATGCCCAAACCATAGCTCAGACCAATGATCCGACAAACCTAAAGAGGCCAAAAGATTTTGTATTTTTGCTAAGTGGTCATATTTCAATTTTGGATAGGATGAAGAAGAGTTGGGCAACAAAAGTGGTATAGTTGAAGACCACCTTTGCAGACATACTTTAGTATATGTAAGTATAACATGTATATATATTTATGTGGCCAAGTATAGATTGTTTTTTGGAAAATTTTGGTGTGTAGATCCTACCCTTTGCTATTGATGTCAAAGGGGGAGTGAGGAGCAGTGAAAAATGTGGAATCTAGCTAAGAGGGAGCTCTGGAAAAGCATACATAAGAATAGAGCATCAGCCAAGGGGGAGTATGCTATAACACTTAGTCATTTTTCACTAAGTGTTTCTATCAATGCCAACGGGGGAGATTGTTGGCAAGAGACACTGTGTGGCTTCATGAGTGTTGTCATTGATGGCAACAAAGTCCATCCCACACATCCCCAGGACATACTATGTCTATACCAGAATTCAGATTGAAGAGTATTTTGGTCAAGTGAGCAAGAATAGAGCATGCAGCAAGGTCCAATAATCAAGTCCGGATCTCTCAGATAAAGTATCTCAGTAAAGTACGGACTTAGGGAAGTCAAGAGGAGTACCATGACTGATAGATTCTAGAGATTGAGCCTTCGGTGATGAAAGAGTGAAAAGATATGAGCACCTAAGTGTTGGGTTCCTATTTGGCAGAGTAGACTAAGAAAGAACTGACTGGCAGAGCATCAGACCTTAATCCAGATGAGAAATTAATGGTGATCAAGTTTCTTAAGGGATCATTCATAGTTGGCTGACATGATTGATGACTCCTATAACTATCCGTTTGATACACATCACTTAGTAAGCATGGATTCAGCTGACAAACCAGAGTTTCAAAATATCTTGAGTTTTCTGGATGCCGACTAGAAAGGTGTTGAAATCCTTGATGTAGATATATATACCAGATTGATTTTGGTATGAATGTGTGTGTGGTGTGTTGTGTTGTCCAAAGAAAAGCAGAGAGCAGTGTGGAAGCAACTATACAAATCTGATATGTGATAGAACAACAACACCAAGCAGAGGAAGAATGAAGTGTAGCAGATCAGTATATTGAGCCTAACCAGAACTGAACCTCAGCATATGTGGATGCCTCTGATCAGTTCAATCACATGGTTTCTTTCTTTATACCTTGTAGACAGTGAGTCTCTTGTAGGCAGTGTGCCTCTTGTGAGTAGTGTGCTCAGGCAGTGAGCCCTAATTGACAAGTGTCATTTTGTACTTCTATTCTTTTAACAGAGAATACAATCTTGGGTTAGTCACCCTATGGTTTTTTCCCTTAACAGGGTTTTCCACGTCAAAATCATTGTGTTATCTATGTTGAGTTTATTTCTGCTCTCATGTTCATATATGCTTATATGTTTTGATACTACACTAATTATTAAAGAAGAAAAGAAAGTCAAATAATTAAGATAATTGATTCACCCCCCCTCTCAGTTATCAACAATTGGTATCAGAGCTAAGTTCCTCTAGATAGAGCCTAATAGCTTGAGGAAGATCTAGGAATCTTAATGGATATGTACGGTATGAGGGATCAACTTCAGTTTGCCCTAGATGATCTTGAGCAATCTCACTCTAAAGTCAATAACCTAAGGGAAAGAATCAAACAAGATGATGATTTCATAAATGAACTCAAAGAAAAACTAAGTATCTCAATGAAGAAAAGAAAGGAATTGCTTCAACAATTAGCAAGTGAAAGTGAAGCCAATGATACTAATGAAGATCTGAATGAGAAAACCAAGTTATGTGAAAAGTTATCAAAAGAGGTCATTATGGTAAGACATGAAATGGAATCAAGAGTTATGAAATTCACCCAAGAAATTGAAGAGAAAAGAAAAAGTGAAGATAATCTAAAATAATCTCTCAAGGAGAAGTCAGAAGACTGCCACAAAATGGATAGAATAATCAGGCATCTAGAATCCGATCTTGAAGATGCTAGAGACAATGAAGAACAACTTGAGAATCAGATAGACACTCTTAAAAGGGATCTTCAAACAACAAATGAATACAAAGATAAATTCAAGATAAGCTCTGCTCAACTAGAAGTTCTTCTTGAAAGCCAAAAGAGGGTAGATGATAAGCAAGGCTTGGGATATGAGAAAGGGGAAAGCTCTGGATCTAGTTAGAAGAACTCTGGATCAGGAAATCCAAGGAGTAGGCCTAGAAGACCTTCGGTAAGGCAACCAAATGCTCAAAGATATCCATCCTTCAATGGATATTGCCACAATTGTAATAACTTTGGTCATAAAGAAAATTAGTGTAGAAGAAGAATGAATTAGACTAATTCATTCTTCTCCGGACAGTGTCTTAACTATAAAAGGTATGGTCACAAATCTCATGAATGTAGAAATATGCAAATAAACAATTCATTCAATGGTAGATGCTTTGCATGCAATAGAATGGGACATATGGCTAATCAATGCAGATCTAGAGGATTTCAGTCAAATATGCAAAGAAATATTGTTTGCTACAATTGCAATAGATCCGGTCATATTGCCAAATTCTGTAGAAGTAAAAATCAGGATACAAAGGGTTCGGTGCATCATAATCAAAATCAAGACAAAGGGAAAGGAAAAATGAATGTTGATGAAATTCAAAGGGAGATGAACAAGATTTGGGTGAAGAGAAGTACAGAAAATGTTGAGGATGGATCCGTACCAGAATCTGGTGCTGATATTTCTTCTAGAAACTAAATAGATGAGCTCTGGCTCAGGGGGAGTCACAAAAGAAAACAATTTCCCCCAGCCAGTCAATTGGTGCCTGAAATTGGCACATGAAGTGTTGCGGATTGAAGAGTTCTCAAGAGATATCTAAATAACCCTTGATAAAAGATCTGTAAGAGGTTTTGAAGAGCTTAATCATCCAAGATTGATCTAGTTTAACAGTCATCCGATAAGAGCAGGATTTTCACAGTTAGATCTAGTATGATTCAAAAATTGAGGTATCTTGATCTGAGGATAAATGGAATGATTGGAGAAAGGAAGATAAATTGTCAACAATCACCGAGAATAACTCTAAGTACATCCTAGTGATTTGAAAAGATCTCTCAGGACAAGGAGAACAAGGAAACCAGAATAACTTAAGTTGTGCATTTATTACAAAATGGAATTAGGGTTTGTGTAGAAATAAAAGGGTTCTTTTGTTCATCATTTGCACATTTGCATTAGAGAAGAAGGTAGAAAGAGCTCTGCAACAAGATTGCTTCAACTCTCTCAACGATCAACCGCATAATTTGATTCAACCAACGATCTTTTTAGCTCTTATCATGAACCCTAGAAGCATAAAAGGTATTTTCTACTCTTGAATATCTCTCTATGAATCCTTTGAAAGATGGCTACTCCAAATGTTGTTAAAATCACTGATAGACCGTACCCTAAGTTTAAGAAACATCCTTACAAATCCCTAGAAGTTGACCCCCTAGGGGCATTCTCTAGCATTCCACATGGAATTATGCATGTAGAAGATGTTAGGGCTTACATACATGCAAACATTGAAGAATTTGTAGAATCCAAGCTGATGGATATCTATCACAAGGAACTGATAGATGAATCATTTGAACTTAAACCCCAATATAAGGCCATCCGAGATAAGCATTTTGGATAGTGCATTCATTTCCCCTATTTTGTAGAAGATGAATGGGTCTGATATGTTCTGAGCAGAATGCTTGACAACTTCATGTGGTTGATGAGGCCATTCAAGATAACCAAGGATGCAATTAGGATAGTAATCAGATTACACTCATCTGGTGGGTTTCCTGCTCTCAAATTAGTCAAAAACTAAACTGTAAGTAAGGCTACCGAATCAAGATTTGACAAGAGGGAAATGACAATTGAAGACATCATAGATACGGATATCAAATTTGCCTCTATGATAATCGGTTACAAAATCTATCACTCCAATAGGGAGAATTCAGTATCCAGAACTGCTATATATATTGCATATGAAATGCTAAGGAAAAATGCTGACTATGATCTTTGTGAGCTTCTCTTGAACCAATTGTTAGAGAATTTGCAAAAAATAAAGAAGGATAAAAAGAATTCTTTTAACTACGGTGGCTTGATACTTTGTCTATTCTTCTACTATATGAATGAGCTACCCAGAACTAGTGGCTGGATATGGCAAAATGACAGAACTGTTGCCATACAAATAAGAGATTACATGTATGGGCTTGGTAATGCCAAGGCTCAAAGCACAGCTCTTTGGGGTTACTTCAAAAACTTCTAAGGCATGATGTAGGCTAGAGAGAGAATCCCTCAATCTCTAGTTGAAAAATACAAGGATACAGTGTGCTTCATGGTAGACACTGATCAATGCCTAATGGAGGCAATGGAACCAAGAATAGTGTGGATTATGCCAATGGGCTATGAGGTGGATGAAAAAATTCTGGAACTACATATCCAACACCTACTAAGTCAACCTAAGGACCCAAAGGTAGAAAGGTTTGAAACCTTCCAAGAGTTGAGTGTAAAAGTTCATGTTGAACTGAGACAACCTAAGATCAAGAGAAAAGTGAGAAGGGAAGTAGAAGAAGTCGCCAAGAGATATGGAATAGCAAAGGAGGTAGTTGATGCCAATAGAGAGAAGATGGAAAGGGTAGAGGAAGAAAGGCAAGAAATAGAAAAAGAAAGTGCTCCGGTGCAAGCCCCCTCCCAGACTAGATCCTCCAAAAGCTCTGCACCTACCACCTCTGAGAGCCAAAAAGCCTCTAAACCGGAAGCCAAGATATCTGGAAAGGGTGAGAAGAGAACAAAGAAAAGGCCACAAGGTCATATACAAGTCAAAAAGACAGAGTCAGATGAGGAGGTCAAGAAAATGAAGAAGAAGAAGAAAATATCTAGGTGAATCCTCTACTGGTCAAGGAAAGGAAGAAAAGGCAGAAGAATTTGTTGAAAAGCCTACTCTCTGCATTAATGATATCATCAAATTAGTCACTATGGATGGGAACCTGAAACCAATGACTAAATTTTATGATGAATATAATGAAGCTGACCAGAAGATATTGCAAGATGCTACAATCAGGTATCTTAACATCTATAATAAAGAAATCATTGAGATCATATCTCTAATTCCCAAAAGCCTAGAGAAGGAACTTGAAATAAGAAAGAAAAATGCTAACGCAAAGGACCTAGAGATCTAGGAATAGATATCTATTCATCTCTATCCTTCCATCACTCCTAAACAACTGAACATGATCTTCAAGGATTGCAAGCATGAGTTCTGAAGCAAAGCCAGAATGAACAAGATTATGCTTAGAGAGACTGATCAAGTGGCAAAAGAGATTGAAGACATCCTCTGAAATGCATATAAAAGATTCAATATTCCTATTATAGAGGACCTAAGTGATGAACCTTCTGATGTCAAAGGATTAAATGCATCAAAGGAAGACTCTATTGAGAAAATTGTAGAAGAGCCAAAGGAGGTAAGTGAGGAGAAGACTAAGGACCTAGATTCCTCTGCTCTGGAAGAGGAAGTCCATGAAGAAGTAAACATCTCTCTTCTGGATTCCCCAGTAGACTTCGGATCTAAAGGAGAAGAAAGAATAGAGGAGAAAATCATTCAAGAAGAAAAGGTAAAAGGAAGAGAAGAAGATCAAATAGAGAAGACCCTAGGAGATAGTTCTGAGGCTGTCGAAGGAAAGAAGATTCTGTCTTCGGCAAGAGACACTATAGAAACAGTTAAAGATTTCTAGACCAAATAAATAATGGAGATTGATGAACCAGAACTATTTCAAGGACCGTTCAATTTTGATTCCCTCTCCCTGGTTTAGACAATGAAGATAGCATCCTTTGCCCAAGCAAAGGCAAAAGAAAAACTGTTGAAGTCTCACATGGAAGCCTATGAGCTAATAGAGATTGCATCTAGTGTATTGGAGAAGATCATGCCATCCTTCCAGAAGGATCTTTCGGTGTACTCATCTAATAATCTAAAATCTCTTGTTAATTTTGTTAGCACACATTTTGATTCTTTGGAGAAAGCAGCAAAAGAGAAAGTCTGGAAAGAGTTTCTGGGTAAGAGATTCTCTGAGGTACAAGGACTTATAACAAATGATAGGAGAAATTTGGATATTGGGATAAATGTAAAGAAAGTAGAGGTGTGGAATACAGCTTCCCTAATGTTAGCTCTAAGGGGATAATGCAGCCAGGTAAAAAACCCTTTCGGATAACAAAGAATGACACCAGATTTACGCAGGAAAAACCCTTTCGGGTAAAAAACCCACCACCACAATAGAAGCTTTCTTTATTACAGTAAACAGAATAGTTACAATAAAGATCCCAGCTCTTTTGCTCAGGTATCGATTCTCAACAACTACACCACACTGTTTATTGCATCTGCATATTTACAGAATAAACTGTGTAATTGAATCACTTCATCAATCATGATGAGCTCACCAAATCTGTATATAAACTACAGTTTTCAAGAGAAAGAAACCTTTTTCACTTCTGCCCTAACTGCATGTTTCAACTGACTCAGCACCGCTATCCCAACTGTCGCGTAACTGCTGTTCAACAGTCGTAACTGTTCACATTCCCGTGATATATATAGTCCCACATGCACTAGGTCGTGAATACTATTTCAGTTTATAACCACAAACGATCAATATGACTATCATCGGTAATTTTGTTGCTGATGATGATAGTCAAAGACTCATCGAGATAACCTTCATCATCGGTGAACTGTTCAACACTTACTCTGACAGATCGTTGTCCCATCGACACCAACACAATGCCTTCATCAGAGTGACCTCTGTCCATCTGCCCGAAGACTTTAAGTTGTGCTGATAGAAGTTCTTACACTGATAGACACATGTCATCGATGAAACATTGCACATCGGACAATGATTTTGAACTCTTGCTGATAGCGGTTCTCACATCGATGTCAAACACCATCGGGATGACGGGTAGCATCAGAGGGACTTCAGAATGCTAAGCCGACAATAGTTCTCACACCGATATATCCATATCGATGAAACCTTGCATATCACCCAATGCCTTCTCACTCCCACTGATAGTGTTCTGTCAACTCGATGAAGAACATTTGAATATATATGAGGTTCCAAACAATAATATGAGACATTAATCTCTTCAATCTCCCACTTGTCAAAGATATTACTGCTACCTCTTAGGTCTCATTTGATTACTGAGTATTATGGGCCCGAAGACCCATTGCATCTGAACACCATTTGAACTTGGCCATGCTTACTGGTTTAGTTAAGGCATTAGCAACATTTTCCAAAGTGTCAATCTTTTCCAGCTTCACCTTCCTGTCTTCCACCATATCATGAACAAAGTGATATTGGACATCAATATGTTTTGTCCTAGCATAAAAAGTAGGGTTCTTCGCCAAACATATAGAACTTTGACTGTCACAGTGTATTTGTATCTACCTTGCATCAAAACCAACATCAGAACACAACCTCTTCAACCAAACGGCTTCTTGACATGCACGAGTAGCAGCCATGTACTCTACCTCTGTTGTGGACAAAGCGACTACAACCTGCCACTTACTCATCCAACGGATAGCACCACCATTTAACGTGAATACATATCCACTAGTGGATCTTCTACTGTCAATGTCCCCTACCCAATCATAATCAACATAACTCTGAATGCCTATAGACCTCTGAGATCCAACTGAGTTTCCATGATAGCAAATAGAATAGTCTGAAGTTCCCTTCAAATACCTCATAACTCTTTTCACAGCATCCCAATGTGATTTGCCTGGATTCACCATAAATCGGCTCAAAACTCCCACTGCTTGGGCAATGTCTAGTCTGGTACAGACCATTGCATACATTAAACTGCCAACAACACTTGCATAGGGCACTCTTTTCATGTCGTCAATTTCATTTGAAGATTCTAGACAATCTTCAATAGATAGTTTCATTCCCTACATCACTGGAACAACTAACTATTTAGAATCAGACATATTAAACTTATCAAGAACATTAGTAATATACTTGCTCTGGCTGAGCCAAAGCTTTCTCTTAGATTTGTTCCTTTTGATTTCCATTCCTAGAATGTATTTCACTGCCCCCAGATTCTTCATTTCAAATTTCAAGGACAACTGAGATTTTAATTCTGAGATCATCCCCTTACCATTGCCAATGAATAACATGTCATCCACATACAGTGCAATTATAAGAATCCGATCATCTTCAGTTTTATAATAGACACAATGATCAGATTTAGATCTCGCATACTCCAAGGTAAAACATACGTATCAAATTTTTGATACCACATTCTGGGAGATTGCTTCAAACCATAAAGAGACTTTTTAAGTTTACATACTAGATGTTCTTTACCTTTTACCACAAAATGCTCTGGCTAGGACATATAAATTTCTTCTTCAAGGTCCCCATGAAGAAATGTTGTTGTCACATCCATCTGCTCAATTTCAAAATCATATGCTACTACAAGTGACAACAGAAATCTAATGGATGTCAACTTAGCTACAGGAGAAAAGATTTCTCCATAATCTATACCTTCCTTTTGGGAATACCCCTTAGAAACCAGTCTTGCCTTGTACTTTTCAATACTACCATCTGGACCATATTTCTTCTTAAATACCCACTTACAGCCTACAGGTTTTCTTCCTTCAGGCAAGGGCACCAGATCCCAGGTTCCATTTTTCTCCAATGATGACATTTCATTATCCATGGCTTCCAACCAAGAATCTGAATCGGATAAACTAATAGCTTCTCTCACAGTCCTAGGTTCATCAGTATTAGTAAGCAAAGCATAGGCACAACTTGAATCAAGTACTGAAAATCCATACCTATCTGGTTTTCTCCTTTCACGTGTAGACCTCCTCAATGGCTGAGGTGCAGGTTTAGGTTCTTGCTGTAGATAAGAATCTTCAGAGCTACTAGAACTCTCATCTGAATTATCTACACTTGGTGCTTGTTGTTCCTCTTTTACAGGGGTCAGAGGAATAGTAACAACACTCTTTTCTTTCTTCTTTTCTATCTTCTCCAGTTAAGGATCAATAACCAAAGTTTTCAGCTCTTTGAAAATTACATTCCTGCTGTAAATTACTTTTTCAGTTTTAGGATTCCAAAGCTTGTATCATTTAACACCGACTCCATAGCCAATAAAGATACATTTGACTGCCTTGTAATCCAACTTAGACCTTTTTACCTCAGGAATATGAGCATATGCCTCACAGCCAAAGACACGAAGATGTCTTAGAGAGGGCTTCTTTCTAGACCACGCTTCCATAGGCGTCTTATCAACTAATGCCGAAGTAGGAGAACGATTCAACAAGTAACAAGCTATAGCAACTGCTTTAGCCCAGAACCTTTGTTCAAGACTAGCATAACTCAACATACTTCTTACTTTCTCCATCAGTGACCGATTCAACCTTTCAGCAACTCCATTTTGCTGTGGAGTATAAGGTGTAGTTTTGTGCCTTTTTATACCATGATCTACACAATACTTATCAAAATCTGCATTGCAATATTCACCACCATTATCTGTTCTCAAGCATTTTATTTTTCTACCAGTTTGATTTTCCACAAGAGTTTTAAATTCTTTAAATCGACTGAACACTTTTGATTTATTTTTCAAAAAATAGACAAAAGCTCTCCTTGAATAATCATCAATAAATGATACGTAGTATCTTGATTTAGACAGAGAAGGAACATCAATTGGACAAAAAACATCAGAATGTACATAGTCCAGAACCCCAGAAGATTTATGAGAACTAGAGTAAAAAGAAACACGGTTCTGTTTTCCATATATACAATATTCGCAGAAATCAAACTTCAGATTACAATTAATTAGCCCATCTACCAGGGTTTTGTTCTTCAAGGTTTTTAAACCTTTTTCACCTATGTGACCAAGTCTACGATGCCAGAGCATTATTTTCTCTACAGGAAGTTTAACTTCCATAGAGTTTGCATCATGTGTTACAATGGTAGCTTTTTTAGATTTTACAAAGACACTATTACAGCACATTGGTTTAGCATCTAACCTATACAGAGTTCTAATGTGATCACCCTTTGCCAGTACAATAGACCCTCTAGTCATTTTATAGCCACCATTCACAAAAGTAACTTGCACACCAACATCATTAAGCTTACTAATAGAAAGTAAATTTCAAGCCAGACCTGGTATGTGTAAAACTCCATTCATTCCCTTTATTCTACCATCCAGGAACTGGATTCTGACTCTTCCGCGGCCAACAATTTCTAGTGTCGAATCACTTGCCAGGAACACCTTTCCACCAGCATACGGTTCATACTTAGTGAACCATTCTCTGTGAGATATCATATGAAAAGACGCTCCTGAATCCACCAACCATACATCTTCAGATGCAGGCGTTGCCAAGGCAGCAATGAAGGCATCAGCATCACTCTGAGAAGAATCATTGTTAGAAGAGTTCTTCTTTTTCTCCTCTTTGTAGTCTCTTCTGATGTGTCCTTTCTACCCACAATTCCAACACTTCACCTTGGACTTTGTGCCAGGAGATTTCGATCTCCCCTCTAACTTGGACTTTGACTTCTTGTCCTTCTTATTGCCTCTTTCCTTTGATCTACCTCGAACAGACAGAGCCTCTTTGGCTATCTCAGAAGATTTCCTTCGCATCTCTTCAGATAACAAAGAGGTAACAACCACTTCAGTTGTAAACGTGGTTGTTGTACTTCCAATAGCCATCACAAGACGATCCCAAGAGTCAAGTAAGGAACACAATCAAAGCATACAACAATCTTCCTCTTCTATTTTTACACCTACAGACGTCAAATATGCAACAATCAAATTAAATGTGTTCAGATGGTCTGCTATAGATGCACCTTCATCCATCTTCAGAGAATACAACTTCTTTCTAAGGAACAATTTATTCACCAAGGACTTGCCTTGGTAAATATCTCCCAACTTCTTCCACAAATCTTTGGCTGACTTCTCTTCATAGATGTTTAATAGAATAGAGTCTGCAAGACTTAATCTTATCAGTCCTCTAGCTTTCCTATCAGCTAGGTCCCAATCTTCTTGTTTCATGCTTGTAGGTTTAACCCCATACACAGCAATCCAAAGATCTCTGTCCACCAGCAAATCTTCAGCCTTAATCTTCCACAACTCAAAGTTTGTACCATTGAACTTTTCAATGTCTATTTTTCCTGATCTACTTGCCATCTTATTTAATAGAATAGACCTCTACAAAAATCTCCCACTTACTGAACTAAACACAAAAAAACCAACCTACCAACAAGGATAACACAACTGGCCAAGCTCTGATACCACTTGTAAGGAAAGTAGAGGTGCAGAAAACAACTTCCCTAATGTTAGTTCTAAGGGGATAATGTAGCCAGATAACTTTCAACTTAAAACAACAGATAAATACATCAAAAGAACAAAATAAACATTAAAAACAACAAAGAATGACACCAGATTTACGTGGGAAAAACCCTTTCGGGTAAAAAACCCACCACCACAATAGAAGCTTTCTTTATTACAGTAAACATAATAGTTACAATAAAGATCCCAGCTCTTTTGCTCAGGTATCGATTCTCAACAACTACACCACATCATTTATTACATCTGTAGATTTACAGAATAAACTGTGTAATTGAATCGCTTCATCAATCATGACGAGCTCACCAAATTTGTATATAAACTACAGTTTTCAAGAGAAAGAAATAGTTTTCACTTCTGCCCTAACTGCATGTTTCAACTGACTCAATACCGCTGTCCCAACTGTCGTGTAACTGCTATTCAATAGTCGTAACTATTCACATTCCCATGAGATATATAGTCCCACATGCACCAGGTCATGAATAATATTCCAGTTTATAACCACAAACGATCAATATGACTATCGTTGGCAATTTTGTTGCCGACGATGACAGTCAAAGACTAATCAGGATAACCTTCATCATCGGTGAACTGTTCAACACTTATTCTGATGGATCATTGTCCCACCGACGCCAACACAATGCCTTCATCGGAGTGACCTCTGTCCATTGACCCGAAGACTTTAAGATGCGCCGATAGAAGTTCTTACGCCGATAGACACATGTCATCGATGAAACATCGTACATTAGACAATGATTTCAAACTCCTGCCAATAGCAGTTCTCACATTGATGTCAAACACCATCGGGATGACGGGTAGCATCGGAAGGACTTCAAAATGCTTAGCCGACAATAGTTCTCACACCGATATATCCATATTGGTGAAACCTTGCATATCGCCCAATGCCTTCTCACTCCCGCCGATAGTGTTCTGTCAACTCGATGAAGAACATTTGAATATATATGAGGTTCCAAACAATAATATGAGACATTAATCTCTTCAATAAAGAGATTAGAAAATGCTCTTAAAGATGGCGGAGACCTATACAAATTTTGTATATCTTGGTCCACCGTGATAGTAGATATCACCAAGAAGGTGGAAGAACAAGAGAGCAAACTATCAAGTTTATCTCAAAATTTTGATCCTCTCACCTCTTCCATAATAAATCAAAAATGTTAGACTATTGCAACTATAAATGAAATAAAGAAGCTTGAGAAGGAGAAGAAATATAGAATAAGTAGGCTAAGTGAACTAAGAGGGACAATTATTCCTAAGTTAGAGGCCATGTGTGAGGCCCTAACTGATGCCCAGACTAGAGCTCAGACCAGTGATCCGACAAACCTAAAGAGCGCAGAAGCTTTTGCATTTTTTCTAAGTGGCCATATTTCAATTTTGGACATGATGAAGAAGAGTTGGGCAATAGAAGTGGTACAGTTGAAGACCACCTTCATAGACATACTTTAGTATATATAAGTATAACATGTATATATATTTATGCGTCCAAGTATAGATTGTTTTTGGGAAATTTTGGTGTGCAGATCCTACCTTTTTCCATTGATGTCAAAGGGGGAGTGAGGAGCAGTGAAAAATGTGAAATCTAGCTAAGGGGGAGCTCTGGAAAAGCGTACATAAGAACAGAGCATCAGCGAAGGGGGAGTATGCTATAACACTTGGTCATTTTTCACTAAGTGTTTCCATCAATGCCAAAGGGGCAGATTGTTTGCTAGAGACACTGTGTGGCTTCATGAGTGTTGTCATTGATGGCAACAAACTCTATCCCACACATCCGCAGGACATGGTATGTCTATACCGGAAGTCAGATTGAAGAGTATTTTGGTCCAGTGAGTAAGAATAGAGCATGCAGCAAGGTCTAACAATTAGGTTTGGATCTCTCAGAGAAAGTATCTCAGTAAAGTACGGACTTAGGGAAGTCAAGAGGAGTACCATGACTAATAGATTCCAGAGATTGAGAATTCAGTGATGAAAGAGTGAAAAGATATGAGCACCTAAGTGTTGGGTTCTTGTTTGGTAGAGTAGACTAAGAAAGAACTGATTGGCAGAGCATCAGACCTTAATCCGGATGAGAAATTGATGGTGATCAAGTTTCTTAAGGGATCATTCATAGTTGCCTGACATGATTGATGACTCCTATAACTATCCTTTTGATACGCATCACTTAGTAAGCATGGATTCAGCTAACAGACCAGAGTTTAGAAATATCTTGAGTTTTCTAGATGCCGGCTAGAAAGGTATTGAAATGATGTGGATATATATACTAGATTGATTTTGGTATGAAGGTGTGTGTGGTGTGTTGTGTTGTGCGAAGAAAAGTAGAGAGCAGTGTGGAAGCAACTATACAAATCTAGTATGTGACAGAACAGCAGCACCAAGCAGAGGAAGAATGAAGTGTAGCAGATCAGTATATTGAGCCTAACTGGAACTGAACCTCAGCATATGTGGATGCCCCTGATTAGTTCAATCACATGGTTTCTTTCTTTATACCTTGTAGACAGTGAGTCTCTTGTAGGCAGTGAGCCCTAATTAGCAAGTGCCATTTTGTACTTATATTCTTTTAACAGAGAATAGAATCTTGGGTTAGTCACCCCATGGTTTTTTCTGTTAACAGGGTTTTCCACGTCAAAATCATTGTGTTATGTGTATTGAGTTTATTTCTGCTCTCATGTTCATATATGCTTATATGTTTTGATACTACACTAATTATTAAAGAAGAAAAGAAAGTCAAATAATTAAGATAACTGATTCACCCCCCCTCTCAGTTATCAACAAAGCAATGGAGTGTACCAATTTCTAGTTCCAACACCATCTTAGGTGCATTACAGATACACATTGATGGTTGGGCTTTGCCACAACAATCACCGAAGACATGCTTAATGGTTGAGTTAGTCACAGAACCACTCCTTGCCTCCGTAGAGGACTTTTGAAAATGACAGGATGATGCAATCTGCTTCAAGACCCACGTCCACGGAGGGCTTAACAAAAAGGATATGCTCGATATCCCACCTCTGCAGAGGGCTTACATGATTGATTGATTGATTGCAAACAAACTCAGGATGCACGATGCACTACTCTGGGGTGCAAGTCTTTGCATCTAAGGTCAAACACATTGCTAACATCTATAACAAATAGCTTACCTTATATGCCCCCACCTTAAGGTGGTTGATATCAGTTATCGATATCAAGCACGTTAAGGCAGGAAGAAAACACACAAGGGAACACCAACTTTCGCAAAGCCCATGTCCCTCAGAGGTGACATATACTTTACGATCACCAAATGTTCCCACAAACACATCCCTACAAGAAACATGTTAGTATCTACAAAGTCATGATAAACAAGAACATCAATGCATATGATTAACCACACAAAGAGCCAAGGTTATACAATGAATTAGGAGTTCAAGGATAACTAGGGGCTATATCATGAAGCTCTTTGAATTGAGTAACGCCAAGGCCAGATTCAAAGGTAACAAAGGTGCACAGAGCAACAATATTGTTAAGGATTGTAAATGCAATAGAAACATCATAACATTCACTATGCATAAAGCATGAGTGCTTCCACTAGCCAAGCATTGAATAAGATATACAACCCCATCATCATATTAGGAACTATAGTCCATTTTTTGATTGCTCTCGAAAGGGACACTAGGTCTGCATCAATATAAATGTTTGTTGTCATCTGCCTACTAGGTGGAAACACTAGAGGAAGGGAAACAATAAATAAGAGAGGAGAAACAAGTGTCTTAGGGATAGTCATGTAGGAAGTTTCCCCCAAGTCACCAACCATGATGCTATACATTCTGTAAGACACAACACACAACAATGAAATCAGAGAGAGGCAATTTAGAAGAATGAAGATACAAATAGAAGGTCACAACAGAGGCAGTCTCCTCGTATCCTGAACCTTACAGGAGAATCCAAGGTCATTCCAGGAGGCCTAAACAACACATAACACATCACGAGGGAAGCACATCACGAGAGAAATAAAAGATCAGAGATACTTACCTATAGGGCCCCTACCAAGCTAGAAGTTGTCTATAAGCAAATCATCATTGTCATCTTCCCACTCCCTAATGTTGGAGGATAGTGGGACATATAGTACCATAGCCAAATTCATATCTTGTTCATCATGTTGTTCATCGTTAGGATCATTATTGTTTGCTTGAATGTTAGGATCAATGTTTTCTTGTTGAGAGGCAAGGTTTATAGCATATTCTTGTCTTCTTTTTCTTCTTTCTCTTTCTTTTCTATTTCGTTTTGTTTTACCACTTATCTTTTGTAAGATAGGGCTATCCTCTTTCATAGGCTTGTGCAAATTAGAAGATGAAGCACCGGGATCAAACTGCATTTGTCATAGTGGAACACTTTGTTGTTGACAATGACCTCCCGATCTTTGTAAGGATTTTGGGGGAGGAAACTCAGCATAGGGACCTTGTCCTTTTGGTCTAAAGTTCTCTTCACATGCAGGTTGTTCATCTTTTGTCATTTCTCGTGTAGGAGGACTAGGTACCGGATGTAATAGTTTCACCTTGTAATTTCTATAGCTCAAGAATGTAAAGTCTATTCGTAGCTCTAATTTGTCACTAGTATGTTTGTTACAAAAGTAATCCAATGTGAAGTGTTGTTGTGTAATTGAAGGTTTGTACGTATTTCAATGAATGGCTTGCACTTGTCCATTCAAAGGAAATTTAACACATTTATAAATAGTTGAAGGGATTGCTTTCATAAATTTTAACCAAGGGTTTCCAAGTTTTATGTCAAAGGTATCAAAATCAGGAGTAACATCAAACCATTGCTCAACATGCTTCTCAAATACAGTTACTATCAATGATATCTTACCTAGTGGTTTCTTTAAAGCTCCCATATGTGTCTTAATCATCAAGTTCAAATGGCTATAAGGACCTTGTATTAGTTGATTTGAAAAGAGGCATTTTTTAGTGGAAACATTAGTCATGCAATTAGAATCAATCAGAATTCCCTCCACATTGTTTCCCATTATCTAAATGGTGATGTAAAGAGGTCCTTTGGAATCACCGATTGTTCTATCATGAGAAGTGAAAACAATTTCAGGTTCAGGAGCCTTTCTTTTCGCATAAGGTCTAGGAGAGAACCTATTGTTGCTATTATTATTAGAGGCAATGTTTATAATCTTAAACCAATGTAAAATCAAATTTTTGAAAGCTTTTCAAAATCAGTGCAAAAGATGAGAGCAAAAATAGCCTAAAATGCTTGATTTTTCGATACTTTTCAATGTAAATGAATGAAACAAAGGATGCTATGAGAATTTAAGTCAAGGGAAGCAAGTTATATGTCTAATATCAGTCCAAAACAGAAATATAATCACTCTCAACAAACTCTTGATGCAAATCCAAGATAATGCCAAGTCAAAATATAATGAAAATATGTCAAAATAGACACTTTTTTCACCAAAACTCAATGCAAAAGAGCATAACAAAGGGTGTTGTGAGGAGAATGATGATGGAAAGAAAATAATATCAGTAATAACAGCCACTTTGTTCCAAAATACCTAGCACAACATGCTTTTAGCACCACTTAAGGTCAAACCCTAGTGAAAATATAGCAAAAATAAGCTATTTTTCACGATTTTTCAATTCCAAGACCTTGTAAAGGAGATTTTGTAAGAAATTTTAGGAGGTATAGAAAATAATATCAATAATATTAGTCATCTCAATCCATAAAATTGATCACAACATGGTTGGAGTGCAAACTAGGTCAAACCCTAGGGCAAAAATAGCCAAAATATGTAGCTTTTTTGCAAAATTTTCACTACAAGAGCCTGATAAAAGGGTGTTGTGAATATTTTTATGAGGGGAAGAAAATGATTACCCTGATAACATAAAATTAATGCAAAAATATCCTTCACAACACACCTATAGTGCAAGTTTAGAGAGTCAATAAGGCCGATTTTAGTGAAAATTGTTGTGTTTGAAGCCCTAGGTTTGAAATCTTGAGACAAACTACTATGCAAATGATTTGAAGTCTTATTTATGATGAAATTGACTTACTCTTATATCTAAAAATGATTTTTAAGCCTTAACATGCAAAATGCCCATGCAAATTTAATGAAAATGCACCAAAATTGCTAGTTTTTGTTGAAATTTTCTATGTAAAAATGAAAATATTTTAAATCTAAATGCAAATTCACACTAAAATGCAAGACTATAGACAAATGTAAATTTGAATGAGCCTCTAAAATCATTAGAAAAATCTGATATAAGATTTTGCCTACAAACCCTAGATTTTGGAATTACTAGGTTATATAAAATTGTCAAAATTTCCACAAAGCCCTACCAATTAAATGATGAAAATGCTAAATAAATTTCTGATTTTTTTGTATTTTTATGTAGTTTATATCAGATCTGATGCAAAAATCATGAATTAGGAAAATTTGGAAAGAATTGATCTAATTTAGTAAGCCAAACAATGCATTTTTTTTGTATTTTTCTAATTTTTCATTTTTTTGAATTTTTTTCAATGCAATAAAGTAAATGACCAAATGAATGAGTGAAATCACACCAAATCTGAAGACAAATGCTCAGCAAGTTTCAATTTAAGTCCAAAAGCATAGGTTCACCAAAATGTTTAGGCTAAAATTGGATTTTGTTAATCTTTGTTGTTTAGATGTTTGAATCCTCCTTTCACCCTAACATTGAAGGATCTAGGGTCGAGTGGTGAGCACTATCATACCCTAGGTCACTTAAAAATGAGGGGAAACTTGGATTAGGGAATTTAATTATTAGTTTATCTTCTCTTGTGTCTAATTAACCATTAAAACCCTAATTATGCTAATACGACAACAAATTGATGAAAAACTGAAAAAGCTCTTACAAATGGGAGTAAAATAACAAATTACAGAATACCTGTTTTCAGGGTTCCGAGGTGGAATAGTCGGGGACACTGGTGCAGATACCTAAGTCCAAGGTACCTACTTTTTCAGGGAATCTGGACCTCCTTCTGACACTGATCAGTCCTGTAACTTTTACTTTCTGAAATCTATCTGCAGAGGACACTTTTGTGGGCATCCTAGTCCTGGAAGTGCTCCTTTGTATGACTTTTCTTCAGATCCTGGATCCTTGATGTCTGTCACTCCTTCCTATAACTCCACTTTTCCAAAATGTGACACCTGTAACTTGCAATCACAAGACTTGGTCTGGGGGTTCTGGTGTTTAGTGGCTTACCTCAGTCAAGCCCTGGAGGACACTTAAGTCTTCGAACACTGTTGTCAAACAAAGAGTGCATGCCCTTGTGAGGTAGAGGAAAAAACCAAAGGAATCAATGATAAAAGCGCAATGATATGTCACCTTGTACTGAAGCTCTCATGGAGGAAGATGATCTTCATGCCATGAGGACATTGAAGCTCAAATCTGCAAATATCAACACACAAAACATACAAGTCTGCTCTTGTAACACAATAGAAAGCCTTTAATCACCTTGAGAATGCCTAGAGTTCACAATGATCATCTAATTGAAATCTATTTTACAAATGAATGCGTAAGCTTTCTTATATATGCACCTACAAGCATTCCCTCCAAGATTTTAAAAATCAAACTTTACCATGTCGGCAAAAGAACCTCCTAATGGTCATAAATCGATACCCAGAAATTGGGGCTGCCCCAAAATAGGGCAGGACTAGGGTACGGGTGCCCAAGTCCTCCCCCTCTATTTTGGGCAGGGTACAGGTCAAGGGGTCCACCTAGGTCCTATTTGTCATGGAACCTAGGTCTCATTCCATTAGGATGCTAAAATATGAACTAAAATGTCCTAAATGCACTCTAAAGACCCAGGAGCTAAACCTTATGAGGGAAAAGCCCCCAAGAGTTACAATCCTAAATCCATACTATTTGATAGGGCTAAGGGTTTTTCAATCTCTCCAACTTCAACTTAGTCACTATTTCCTCTGAAACTAGATTATCAGAACTACCACTATCAATAACAACTTTACAACATGTACCTCCTGATTTGCATCTGGTTCTGAGAAAGCTTTTCTTCTACGGTGGTTCATCATTTTTCTCTACTTGAAATAGTGCTCTCCTCATCACAAGTGATTCTCCTTTCTTAGGTTTACTAACTGAACTAGGTGATCCACTAGGTTCTTCTTCCACATAGGCTTCTCTTCCACCGTTCTCTGTTCTCTTACTTGTACTCCCTTGATTACATTCAAATGCTCTATGTCCTTCACCTCCACACTTGAAACAAGTGCCTCTGAATGTTCTCTTATCAAATTCTCTTCCTTCTCTTCTATATCCTTCATTCTAGTATGAATTATAATTACCTTTGTGATGAAAATTTTTGTCATTTCTTCGGTAGGTGTTGCTATCTTTGTCTTCCTTCTTAAATGGGTTGTCAAGCTTGTTCTACTCCAGATGTGATTTGTCTCCTCCAAAAAATGTTCTACATCTCTAAAATTTACCTCCTCTTCCTCTCTGTCTTTGGTCATGCCTCTTATTCATCTTCTCTTTAACTTTCAGGGAAAATTGATATGATTCCTCCAAAGATGTCATCCTTACCAAGCTTAGTTCTTCTTGAATGTTCAATCTTAGTCCATTAATGTATCTAGCCACTTTCTCCTTGCTTGCTTCACTATGTCCTGTCCTTATGATCATCTTATGAAATTATTCAATACATTCCTTCACAGATTTCTCCTTTTGCCTCAAGTTTTGCAATCTCTTCAACAGCTCCAGCTCATAGTCAGCAGGTACAAACCAGTTCTTCAATTTTCTCACCATTCTATCCCAATTAGTAATCTTTTCTTTTCCTCTTCTATTTCCATCAAATTGAACTTCCTTCCACCATATAGTAGCATGTCCTTTCAACTTTGTCTTTGCAAATTTCACCTTCTCCGAATCTTCAACTTCTTCATATTCAAAGTTTTCTTCTAGGTCATTTATCTAGTCAATCAACTCTTCAGGGTTCAAATTGCTAGCATAATTTGGTACATCAACTCTAGGTCTTTTCCCAATCTTTAAAATAGCTTGCAACATCTTTACTTGATCTGATTCTTCTTCTTCATCGCCTCCTAGGGTTTCACCAATTTGTTCAATAGACTAAAATTCCTCTTCATCATCACTTTCAACATTATGTCTAGGTGTCAATCCTCTTCACCCATCTTCCTCAATAGCATCCAATTGAATTCTCATTGTTTTCATAATTTCCATCATCTCATCTATTCTACCAACCATTGTTCCAACAGTCATGACTCTCCTCAGCGACATCTTCCTAGGATCAAGTGCAAACTACCTCAAGTTCGGTGATTGGGCTACAAGGTGACAACTACCTCACAATCGGTGATCGGTTGCGACATAAGTAACCTGCCTCAATTCAGTGATCTATCCAAAACAAGATCTTATGGAATTCTTTCACCACCTTTTCTTGATTCTCTATTCAAACTTTCACTCTGACACCACTTGGTGCAGTCACGGAAGGAGGGTTCATAGAATGAACTGTCCAGATTGTGTAGCAAGAGTAAACACAACGGAAACAACTCCAAGATATGAAACAAGTGTAGATTTAGTCATTCAATATCATAGAATTCAAATACAAATTGGCCGGCAACATGCAGGCTTACAATTAGGGCTCACAGGCCTGATTACAGAATACCAGTATATGCACAAGATATAGCTTTGAGGCTCCTTAACAAGAATTCAAACTTTGAACTTATGCTAATGATCCTAACTACTTTCCTAGGCATCTATTATAACAATATATATCATCTCCAGAACAAAAGATTCCTCTGTGTTGGCCAAGGAATATCACAATATCCAATAAAGAGCTGTAATGTGTGTATATCGATAGGTTGGCCCTAATTGAGTAGGACTCCTCCGCAAATGAATGGAATGATGTGTGGATCTCGGGGAAGGTCGGCTATGAACCATAGATCATTGAATGATGTGTCATTAGGCTCCACAAGTTGGGAAATGCTCTGCAGGTCTTCTCCTTGAGCCGATTGTCTGACTGTTAGGATGCTTTGTTCTAAGAAAAGAGTCAATCTTCCAATAGCAATATCTTTCTAGTATCTTAACCAAATGCTCTCATATTTGGATATGATGTAGATGAGAATGTCTAGATACTAAGTCTAGCTCTGCAAGGTCTGAAATACGACTACAGTAAAATATGGATCAAATTACTGAAACTGCTTCTAACTGAACTGCCTGAACTAAACTAGGAAATGAAAAAAAACAAGCTAAACTGTAAACAAACTAAAATATAAATGTTTTTGGTTGATGCAAGATTGCTCTTGAACCAGGGATGCTCCTACATCATTAATGGAGATTTAGCCAATAGAGTGGGAGATTATTAGCACCTGTCTCCCCTGCACTTCAAGCTCTGCCAAACCTAGGGGGTGTCCCTTATTTTACAATCAACATATTTATCTTTTATTACATCAGGAAGAAATGTTCTCAACGATTGCACCAAGATATGTAAGATTAACCCTCGAATGGAAACGTTATTGTATTATCTACATAGTTTAATTCTAAGAACATGCTGTAAGACCTACTCAAACTATAATCAAACAAACTAAAATATTTCAACTGATTTATCTTTAGATTTTATTCTTCCTAGACCCTTAGGCAAGTAAATTTTCTTGATCGATTCCTTATCAAGGGCAACAGAGTCAAAATTCCACACTACAAATGTTCCTTTTATGATGCCAAAACTTTAAATTGAGAGGGTATATCCATATTAATGACTCGCAATGGCACACCCAAGAAAAAGTATTTCCTACAACTCTTCTTCAATAATCCCTAATGTAATACCCCACTTCCTATGTTTTTCTTAAAACATGTTTAATCAAATCCTTGGTTAGAAGTAGTAAACAAAAACATTCGGTACTATAAATGTGTATAAGTGAAATCTAGAACCTTGATTCATTCATTTACAAAAGAAATGCATACATTCAAGGAGACAATTGCATAAAACACATACATATAGTATTATTCTTATATTGCAATCTAAAATGAAAATTGTCATACAAGGATTTATTCATATGCAAGTAAAATTTTGCTCTACGATCTTAATAATACACTTACTTAGGTATTACAGAAAACCATTACCCAAGATGTGGATAACTTGTATCCAAAGCCCAGAATAGAATCCCCTTATTTTTTAGGAATATATTTCTTACACTCTGTATATCCTATATCCTATCCCCCTTTTACTATGACATTTGAAACCCTATAAATAGGCAAACTCTGTCAGCTAGGATTTTTGTAATACAATTGTTTAGTTAAAATTCATTTAATATTTGTGACTTAGGAAACTAAATCCTTGCTTTGATTGGCAGACACCTTCTTTTAGCCAATTCCTTGTTCCAGAATGTCCTAATTGGCTAAAGATTCCTCTAGGCAGTTAGAAACAAATGTACCCTCTTTATCCAATACTTAGGCTCCTATTATGAGCTATTGGGAAGGAAACACAACTCCTTACCTCTTCAATCCTCATCCATTGGAGATATAAAAGCTAGGATCATCGAGACATCCCCAATAATTAAACCAGAAGACATCATCCTTGCCAGGGCCAAGACTTCTTTGACTCTGTCAACAGAGTCCCACTTCTACATTATGGTCCTCAGCATCAAAACATGATGCCCTCCCTCTACTGCTATTCTTGATGAAGGTCATCAAAGGGAGGGAGGACATGAGAGAAACCTAGTATCTCCAGGAAACAACTTCATGCAGTTGGAGTATTTGGATGATCTGACCAGTCTCCCACCAGAATAACACTACTCAGTTATGGTTTTGGGAAACTTGCAAGACTATTGTAGCCAAATACTCACATCCTTTCCAATTCCTCCCATTCTAATGGTTAATAATTATTTGTTCCTTAATTTAGAATGAATAGACCTACAACCAAGAGAATAAGGACATACTTATTTCAGAAACAAAGAATAAAACTTGCAGGAAAGTATTTTCCATAGTACTCATGATGGCAATTAATGTGAATCTTCCATGGGAACACTTCCATTTATAGAAAGAATGAATGGAGGTCCTTCACACGAGCAATTTCTGTTTTCCAACAACTTCCTTAATTCCATTTCAGGTGTTCGCAGGATCGATTCAGTTGAATTCATATTTGGATATCCTTAATGATCTATCTACACCCTCTAAGGCATGAAATGGAGGCACAAATTAACATCACCTAACCACAAATTCCTTCCACATAGATAACAAAGGTCTGATTCATATACCAAGATCGACCTGAGTATTAAGAATTACTAGAGAAATGTGTTAATTGTCAAATCACCTCCCTACATACTCAAGCCGCATCATCCAACTCACATCAGAATACAACTAATAATTTCAAAAATCTGAGCAAACATGCCATGTTATTGTTGCTTCAAAATTTAAACTTGGACTGTTGATTTAAAACACATCAGAATAAGATTATTGGCCCAAAATGGAATAGAATCCACTGGGACCATTAAAAGAGTCATCGACCAATCTTGGAATCCCAACAAAGAAAGCCTCTTCAATCAACAAACCAAAAAATTTCCACATGTCACCTCATCGTAGCAATGTAAGATTGAAAGGGACCCACACTAATACCTCCATGTACTCGTACTATACACTTGCTCATCTTAAGACAAATCTGGGTCCCACCTCCCAGTTGTTATGCCATCACAACAATGCAAGAAATATTCCATGTTATTTCTTTGCAGTGCACTATCGTGATCTAATATGGAGCAAACATGTAGCACAACTAAAACCTTGGGCCCACCAACTTAAGATCAATGATCATCACACCAGTACAACTCCAATAAATCTAATGGATCAGAGGCCCATGATGCTGTAATATCTATCCATCATACTTAGAAAACATATGCATGAACAGGGAAAGTCAGTGACTAGGTTCATGGGGCCATACATTATGTCACAACTCAAGTTTAGGGTAACTTCTCATTACTAGTCAACTTACAATTATAACATATACACTAAAAAGTCTTATGGGCTTAGAGTTTAAACTTCTCAGTCACAAGTTAGGCCAACATTTAGTGTTTAAGGCTAGAGGGAAAAGAAGTTATGGGGGGTTCCATCAGTGGCTCTATTTGGGGATACATGGCTCCTGTAGACATTACGAGGACCATAGATGTCTCTCGATGCAGACCATGTGTGTAATCCATTGGAGAAGCTAGAGACCATTTGAAAGGTGAGTCAAATCTCCTCCAAAGAACTAAAGACCAATTGAAAGCTAACTCAAATTCCTATCTTTTTACCATTAGTTTTAGGATAGACAACTGAGAGGGGGGGTGAATCAGTTGTCCCAAAACTTTTCTTTTATTAACCACTTAAATCCTTTTGTAATTCAGTAGTATAATAATAAATCAATCATGGAAACACAATGCGATAATTCAAGAGAAAAAACACATTAACACATATGACACCAAGATTTTAACGTGAAAAACCCAGTTAAGGGAAAAAACACAGGGTGACTAACCCAAGATTGTATTCTCTATTAAAAGAATAAGAAGAATAAATGGCACATGTCAATTAGGGCTCACTACCTACAGGAGACACACTATCTACAGAATGATAAATATTACATGCTTGAACTGAAGAATAGCATCTTCACCATGCTTGAGTCAGTTCCATTTAAGCTCAACACTTCTATTCTGCCTTTCGCACTTCTCCTCACTACCACATTCTGCACTGAATCACTTTTTGAAATGCACTGAATCACTTTTTGAAATGACTTTACAACTCTTGTTCATACAAGACATCGACTTTGGGATAATCATCAAAGTCAGCATACTTTATTTTATTACAGAGCAAATACACAAATATAACTTGACTTATTACAAAAGACTTTATGTGAATCATCACTCTATTGGCCACACATATCTGGGACTTCAATCTTCTTTGAGGAACACTCCATCCTTCATAGAACATCTTCAAGATCATACGCAAGATGTGTGAATCATCCGGTCAGCCAAGTTGAGGAAGAACATCATCATCTGGAAGTAATTCTTTAATTTCAAGCTCCATCTTCAATGCAGACCACCAACACAAATTAGACGCAATCCAAAGACCCCCACAAGCTTGCCTGAATCACCAAAAACATCCACACTACTGCTTACTGAAATCATTCTCTTCTTCATCTGGAACCTCAAGAACACAGTCTGTTATCACTATCATATTGAAACAGATACTTGCAAACCTCTAGACCATGAACCAATTGAGTTGTCAATTCACATTAACTTCCTAAACACCCCACAAAATCTGCAGAATAAGATAATGCATTTCTAGATCTCACCAGACCTATTTGTGTCACTCTGTCACCTCTGAACATTTGCCATAACCGGTTTTACTCATATGGTCATAACTACTTCAAATCTTCATGTAGACCTCTCAAATCTTTATTAGAACACCTTTAGACACATATCTACAAACCCTTTGATGTGCATCCTCTGATCTTCATCTTGGCTGGGATCTTCACTTCATAGAGCTTCACTGTCTTCACTATTCTTCTCTATTTCTAAAAGGACTAATTTTATCAATATCCTCAGCACATAACTCATCCAATCCTTGACATCAATGCAACCATAGTATGTTGACATCAATGACAACACCAGTTAGGCCCATACTTGCAACAATCTCCCCCTTTTTCATTGATGGCAACATATGATGTGAAAAACTATTTTAACCATCAAGACAAGAACTTCTCCTTAATGACTGACATAACTCCCCCTATCAACAATAACCATTCAAATGTCTTCTCTTCCTTTACTATTCCCCCTTTGATCAGTAACCACTTTTTATTTTTCACATGTCTTCTCTCCCCCTTTGACATCAATGGCAAAGGGCACATACTTGCATCACTCAGAATCACACAAACTGCTCCCCCTGAGTAGTAGCTTCCTATCATCAATCTGGACCACAAGATATGTCTATGAGATCTACCAGACTGATGTACATCAGTGCACCTTAATTCAGAACCAGAGGGGTAATAACCCCTAACTTCTCCCTGAGATACTCAAAAGAGTCCTTAGGTAAAGGTTTAGTAAAAATATCTGCCATCTAATCCTTGGAGGGTACAAACTCCAATCTGACTTCATTCTTTTTTACCTGCTCTCTCAAAAAGTGAAACTTGATGGATATATTTTTTATCTTTGAATGCAATACTAGATTTTTTGATATATTTATTGCACTTGAATTATCATAGAAGATTGTGATAGGTTCCTCATACTCCACTCTGATGTCTCTTAGCATTTGCTTCATCCACAATACTTGAGTTCAACTACCTATTGTTGCAATATATTCTTCTTCTGCAGTGGATAAAGATATTGCCTCTTGTTACTTTCTTAGCCAAGAAATTAATCTTTTCCCTAAAAGGAATGCTCCACCACTAGTGCTCTTCTGGTCATCCACATTTCCTACCCAATCCACATCTGTATATGCATGAAGAGAGAAATCATGATCTCTAGGATATCATAAACCATACTCAACTATACCTTTTAGATATCTAAGAATCCTCTTGATTGCCATGACATGAGATTCTCTAGGATCAGCTTGGAATTTGGCGATAAGACCAAATACCATTCATAATGTCAGGTCTAGTTTGAGTAAGATATAGTAGTCCTCCAATCATTGACCTATACTTTTTCTGATCATCCTTAGAAGATTCATCATCTTTGCTTAGTTTACATCTGGTTGCCATGGGAGTATTCATTGGTTTTGACTCTTCCATCCCAAATTTCTTCAACAATTCTTTCACATATTTGGTCTAAGATATGAAGATTCCTTTCTTTGTTTGAGTGATTTGTAGACCCAAGAAGAAATTCATTTCCCCAAACATAGACATCTCAAATTCACTTTTCATTTGATTTGTAAAAGTCTTGCACATACTATCTCTTCTTCCAAAAAGGATATCATCAACAAATACTTCAACAATCAAGATATTTTCATGTTCAATCTTGAAGTACAAGTTACTATCAGCGGTACCTTTGTTGAAACCAATCTTCAAAAGATGCTTATCCAGTCTTTCATACTAGGCTCTTGGGGCTTGTTTGAGTCCATACAGTGCTTTCTTCAACTTGCAAACCATATCACCATGATTTGATAATTGAAATCCATCCGATTACTCAATGTATACTTCTTCTTCCAAGTCACCATTCAAGAAGGCAAACTTGACATCCATCTAATATACTTTGAAATCCTTGAAGACATCAAAGGCAAGAAATAATCTGACTGCTTCAATTCTTACCACCGGAGAAAAAGTTTCTTCAAACTCAACTCCTTCTACTTGGGAATAACCCTTGCAGACCAATCTGGCTTTGTTTCTGACTACTTCACCATCTTCATTCAATTTATTTTAGAAGACCCATTTGGTTCCAATCACATTTTTGTTTCTAGGTCTGGGAACAAGATCCCAAGTGTGATTTTTCTCAATCTGCATCAACTCTTCCTTCATTGCTTTAGTCCATCTTTCATCATTACATGCTTCACTTACTATTTTTTGTTCAATTTTTGAAATCAAACAATACTTTTCTGAGTCTTGAGCAATCTTTCTTCTTGTTTGGACACCTTTTCCTTTATCACCTATGATCTGATCTTCAGAATGATTCAGTCTTACATACCTGGGAATTTTGGGAATTTCTTGCACTTCTATTTCTTGGACAGGTTCATTCAAACTTATCTCTTCTTCCTAATTCTCCGGATTAGTCTAGATCTGAATTTTAGAAGGAACTTAAACATCTTGGATCAAAACATTATCCTGATCATCTTCTTCATATTCATAAAACCATGAGGGTTTTTCAATACCTTCATCAACCTTCACATTTGTACTTTCTATAATCTTTCTCAATCTCTTGATATAACACAGGTATGCTTTGCTTGAGTAGAATAACCCAAGAATATTCCTTCATCACTTCTAGCATCAAATTTTCCAAGGTCTTCATCTCTTTTAATGTAACATTTGCTACCAAAGACTCTGAAATACTTCACAGTGGGAGTGATGCCAAACCAGAGTTCATAAGGGGTCTTACCAGTGTTGTTTCTAATTTGTACTTGATTAAGAGTATAGACAGCAGTGCTTACAACTTCTCTCCAGTAGATTTGAGGAACATTTGCTTCCATCATCATGGTTCTAGATGCTTCCTGGATGGTCCAGTTCTTTCTCTCCACTACTCCATTCTGCTGTGGAGTCCTTGGAGTAGATAACTATCTTTTGATCCCATGTTTCTCATAGAATTCTATAAACTCTCTGGATGTGAATTCTCCACCTCTATCAGATCTGAGACATTTTATGTTTAATCTAGTTTCATTTTCTACCGTAGCTTTGAATATTTTGAATTTCTCAAGAGCCTCAGATTTTTCCTTCAGAAAAGTTACCCACATCATCTAGGAGTGGTCATCAATTAATAACATGAAGTATCTATCACCTTGCAAACTCCTGATTCTTGTCGGTCCACATACATCAATATGCACTAAGTCCAATAGTCTGGTAGAAGATTGTTCCTTACTTTTGAATGTGACTCTGCTTTGCTTACCCAACTGACATTCTTTGCACAAACCACTAGTAGGTTTCACCAATCTTGGAAGATCTCTTACAGCCTGGGTGTTGCTTATCTTGATGATATTATCAAAATTCACATGACACATTCTCCTATGCCACAACCAACTCTGATCAATTTGAACAAATAAACAACTTTTGCTAGTTCCAACCAAGTGGAAGATGTTACCTTTTGTTTGAGTACTGGATGCAATCTCTGTTCCAGAACTTTCAAAGATCTTACATTTTCCATTTTTGAATCGGAGATCATAGCCTTTGTCCACCAATTGTCCAACATTGAGAAGATTGTGCTTCAGACCTTCAACATATAGTACATCACTGGTTTTGTTCTTTCCATCAAAAGAAATAGTTCCTCTACCCCTGATTCTGCCAGCAGAATTATCACCAATTTTTACAACTCCTCCTTCATATCTTTACAAATTAAAAACTTTTTTTTGTCACCTGTCATATGGTGGGAGCATCCACTATCAATGACCCAATCATCCTTTTCTTCAACTTGGGCAGCCAGAGCTCTTTCTATCATTTTATGATTGATAGATTCAGAGGGCATTGGATCTTCTTCCTTGATGGCAATAAACACCCAGTCACTTCTAGGTTTATTTCCTATTTCTAATTCATCATCTGTTACTCCTTCATCATCATCATCTTCATGAACATAGTAGCACTTCTTTTGAAATCTTTATCTATTAGGGTTTGTCCTAGAAAATCTTTCTAGACACCTTGAGGGAAAATGACCAATCTTATTGTAGTTAAAACATTTGAAAGACAATTTTCCTTCATACTTACCGGATCCTCTTGGTAGTCTTTTTGCAAAGAGGGCCTCAAGTTGTTCAGCTTCTAATTCATCCTCTTCTAGATCTTTTCTTGCTTTCTCATACCAAGATGATTTTCTTGAGGAACTTTCTCCTGGATCATATCTCTATTTGCCTTTTGTAGAGGTACTAGCTTTGAATGCAAATTCAGTCTTGGGAAGTGCATCACCAAACTCAGCTAACTCGAATGCAGATATCTTACCAACCAATTGATCCCTTGTGATAGTTGTTAAGGATCTGATTTCTTCAATAGCAACAACTTTGTGTTTATAAGAAGGAGGTAAGGATCTGAGAACCTTAGCAATAATTTCATCTTCATCCAGAACTCCACCAGCACATCTAATGCCACAAACAAGCTCATTTACTTTTGTCATGTAAGAAGTGATATTCTCATCTTCACTCATTTTTAAATTTTCAAACTTTCCTTTTAGACTTTGTAGCTTGGCACACTTAACATATTTGTCTCCTTCATATAGATTTTCAAGCTTTGTCCAAATTTCATAAGTAGTCTTCAAACCCATAACATTTGTTAGCTCTGAATCAGATAAGGCACTTAGTAGGGCTTCTTTAGCTCGAAGATTATTTTCTACATCTCTGATTTCATTTGGAGTTGTAAGGCTATTTTATTGGGGGGAAATATTTAATTGAGGTTATGATGTAGAGGTATCCACACTAAAACCTTGACATACAGCATGTATGTCCGCAACCCATCATCATCATCATATTTTCCTTAACACTGTCAGCATCATCATATTTTCTCTGCCGACCGATATCCTCCTGCAGACAAACCTTCGCCCTTTCGCCTGTCAGCAGCATCATCATATTCGGCTATCGGCAGCATCATCATATTCAGCTATCGGCAGCATCATCATATTCAGCAAGTGCAAACATCCTCCTGATGTTCACTGTTCATCTTACCGCCAACCTCTATCTTCATCATCATGATGTTCAACATCATGTTCATCAGCAGGATATAGAACATCCGGTTCCTTCCATATATCCTGATGACGACAACCTCATGCACCTTTCCTTCGATGCTTACGTCACCCTGATATCCTGATGACGATTATCCTAATGATGATGACGTCACATGCAGTTCCTTCAATATCCTGCTGCCCTGATATCCTGATGATGATTATCCTGATGACGATGATGTCACATGTAGTTCCTTCAATATCCTACTGTCGGCCAAACTTAACATTATCGACCCGCGATGGTTTTATCAACCCGATCTTCTACCTTATGCCGATACGCTCCTCCTCGGCAACACCTGATGATGATCACCCCAATGCACATTCACCTTATGCAAATGATTGCATCATGCTCATCTCCACTTACTCGGTTGACACCCGAAGTACCTGCAGGATATACACAAAAATATCCTGATGATGCCATTGCGAAGGATTTTCCAACCTTAGTGAATTTCGATCCGCCGAACCTCCTAGGATGACCCGATCTACTTTCAGGGCGATCTTCCAGACTCTAATTATCAGCACAACCTAGCACATACCCATGCTAGGGTCCTCAACACCTTTCGACTGCGATCCTGCAAACATGCACATGAACAAACAGAAAATGCAAACTAAATCCTAAACTACTGTACATAGCCATTCCACTGATTCGACGAATCAACTGGTGGAATGGATCAGTGAATCCATGAAACCACCAAAACAGCAACTCGATTACACAAAGGAATCCAAACAGAGAATTGACACAACAGGATCTCCTTATTGATTTCAAAAGATGCAAAATACAATACTCTGTCTCTCCCTCTGTCTCACTCTCTCCAACCTAGCTTCTCAACATCTATGTCTAAAACCAACCGATCCTCATGCATAAATAGGATCTCCTGCGAGTACTACCACTTGATTCCCAGCGGCTGGGAGCTTCCAAGCGGCTGGGAGGATCCAACCGATCATACAGCATAACAGCTGTCATAACAAACTACCTAAAAATAGTAAAGTATGGTCAACATGACCTTATTACATGCATTGGTCTTATCAGACCTTCTTGGAAACATTAACCAGACTTAAACTAACTAACTGCCTCATGGAGGCCAGTTGTCAGGTAGGTGCTCCTGCACCATACTCCCCAACAGAAAAGAACTCATGTCCCATGAGTTAGGTTGTGGAAGTCCTCCACCTTTACACTTTGTCATGTCAGTGTTCTGACCTGTTCCAACTTTGTCCTCTGCTGTCTCTTGGCTGCTCCAAGACTTCTGAACTGTAACTTGCTTTCTTGCAAGTAAATCCTCATGCCTGTCAATGTAGGCCTTCTCTCACATACCTTGTGTTTGTCAGGTTGTCTGACCAGAACCTCTGTTTGAACTACCTCTTGAACTTCTGCAATGTTCAACTCTGGCTTTCTTTCAACTTTTATAGGACAAACAATAGTCCCAACTATGACAACATCCTTGTCATTCCTCTCAACTGGTTGCTATTTGTAAACCTGTTTCTGAACCTGCTGCTGACCTCTGTCAGTCAAAACTGAAACTTTCTTCAACCTGTTGTCCTTAACAACTTCTTTCCCTACAGTGTCCTCAACTGCCTTTATGCCTGCTCCTATAGGCATCTGCACAAATTCCTTCTTTCCCACTAAAATGATGTTGGCTGCCCCCTGTGCTGCAGCATTTGCCTGCAATGGCATCAACATAATAGTCTTCCCATCTTTCTTGATGGTGTAGGTATTAGCATACCCATCATACAATACCCTCCTATCAAATTGCCATGGTCTACCCAACAGTAGGTGACAACATTCGATGGGCAAAATGTCACACAAAACTCTATCCTGATATGCTCCAATCTGAAAATCCACATATGCCTGTTCATAGACAAAAAGTGATTGACTATCACTCACCCAAGATGCCTTGTAAGGGTGATGGTGTGGAATCCTTTCCAAATTCAGTTTATCCACCATTTCCTGAGATACCATGTTGTCTGTTGAACCAGTATCAATGACAACCTTACATACCTTACCTTTGCTCTTGCATGTGGTCTTGAAAAGAGCTCTTCTTTGCATCATATCCTTTGATGCCTGCAAACTAATTCTCCTTAGCATCAATGCTTCTCCCTCCTCAGGATATCCATAACCATCAGGATCTCTATCTCCTTGATAAGTGTTTGAACTTTGCACACTTTGCTCTACTTTCTCTTCTTGCACAAGTTGTACTCTCTTGTCATTCATTCTATCATTTCTAGATGATGAACCTTTGCTTTCTGGACATTTGAAAAATGGATGACCAAACTCACCACAGGTGTAACACTTTCCTGAAAATGTAGTAGAACCTCTACCACCTCCAAATCTGCCTTTATTACCTTTCCATCCACCTCTGAAATCAGACTGTCCCTGTCCTTTACCAGTGTCTTCTTGACCCTCATTGGGTTGCCTTTGTGTAGGGGCTAATCCTCTTCCCCTCATATTGCTGCCTCTTCCTCTCATGGACTTATCTTGTCCCCTATTCATCTTTTCTTCAATCCTGATTGCCATTTGGTAACAATCCTCCACACTCTTAGGGTTAGCTAAAACTAACTCATCCTGTATGTTCAATCTCAAACCAGCCAAGTACCTAGCCACCTTTTCTACCTCATTCTCATGATGACCAGATCTCATACTCAACTTTATAAAACTCCTCAGTATATGCCTTCACATCCATTTCCTTCTGCCTTAAAAATTGTAGCTTCTTAAACATCTGAATTTCATAATCCTTAGGCAAGAATTTACCTTTGATCCTTGCTACCATTTTATCCCATGAAGTGATCTTTGACTTCCCTTGTTTCCTTCTCTCGGATTGTACATAATCCCACCATACCAAAGCATGACCTCCTAACTTGGTCTTTGCAATCTTTACCTTCTGATCCTCAGCAACATCTT
Organism: Cunninghamia lanceolata; assembly: GCA_027924645.1. Lineage (NCBI taxonomy): Eukaryota > Viridiplantae > Streptophyta > Pinopsida > Cupressales > Cupressaceae > Cunninghamia > Cunninghamia lanceolata. Next base: position 22,612,043 of record BSBN01000377.1, on the reverse strand, counting down.
CACATTCAAAGTGATTATCAAGTGCAGCAATCCAATCCAGTAACTCATCTTCATTCAAACTTCCATTATACTTGGAAACATCAACCTTTACCTTAGGTTTATCACTCTGCACTGCCTTTAACAGTTTTGCAAATCTCTGATCTTCAGGATCCAGTTCTTCAGCTACCTCTTCATACTCTTCAACAGTATCTTCATCTTCTTCAGACTCACTGTCTTCCACTTCCCTCTTTTTGTTCTTTTCCAAGGCTACAAGCCTGGCTTGAAGTGCTTCAGCAAGCTCCTTCATCTTCCTCATCTCTCTGGCATGTTTTTCCTTCATCTCCTGCAATTCCCTTGCAGTACCACTACCTTTCGGAGGCATTTTGTCAACCTCTCACTCCTCTACCTCTGTCCTTTCAGTGACAGAATCAACTCTACCTCTGCCCTTTCGGTGACAGAATCAACACACAACAGCCCAGACCTTTTGCTGAGCTCTGATACCACTATGATGCAGAGGTATCCACACTAAAACCTTGACATATAGCATGTATGTCCGCAACCGATATCCTCCTGCAGACAAACCTTCGCCCTTTCACCTGTCAGCAGCATCATCATATTCGGCTATCGGCATCATCATCATATTCGGCAAGCGCAAACATCCTCCTGATGTTCACTGTTCATCTTACCGCCAACCTCTATCTTCATCATCATGATGTTCAACATCATGTTCATCAGCAGGATATAGAATATCCGGTTCCTTCCATATATCCTGATGACGACAACCTCATGCACCTTTCCTTCGATGCTTACGTCACCCCGATATCCTGATGACGATTATCCTGATGACGATGATGTCACATGCAGTTCCTTCAATATCCTGCTGCCCCGATATCCTGATGACGATGATGTCACATGCAGTTCCTTCAATATCCTGCTGTCGGCCAAACTTAACATTATCGGCCCGCGATGGTTTTATCAACCTGATCTTCTACCTTATGCTGATACGCTCCTCCTCGGCAACACCTGATGATGATCACCCCAATGCACATTCACCTTATGCAAATGATTGCATCATGCTCATCTCCACTTACTCAGTTGACACCCGAAGTACCTGCAGGATATACACAGAAATATTCTGATGATGCCGTTGCGAAGGATTTTCCAACCTTAGCGAATTTTGATCCGCCGAACCTCCTGGGATGACCCGATCTACTTTCAGGGCGATCTTCCAAACTCTAATTATCAGCACGACCTAGCACATACCCATGCTAGGGTCCTCAACACCTTTCGACTGCGATCCTGCAAACATGCACATGAACAAATAGAAAATGCAAACTAAATCCTAAACTACTGTACATAGCCATTCCACCGATTCGACGAATCAACCGGTGGAATGGATCAGCGAATCCATGAAACCACCAAAACAGCAACTCGATTACACAAAGGAATCTAAACAGAGAATTGACACAACAGGATCTCCTTATTGATTTCAAAAGATGCAAAATACAATACTCTGTCTCTCCCTCTATCTCACTCTCTCCAACCTAGCTTCTCAACATCTATGTCTAAAACCAACCGATCCTCATGCATAAATAGGATCTCCTGTGAGTACTACCACTTGATTCCCAGCGGCTGGGAGCTTCCAAGCGGCTGGGAGGATCCAACCGATCATACAGCATAACAGCTGTCATAACAAACTACCTAAAAATAGTAAAGTATGGTCAACATGACCTTATTACATGCATTGGTCTTATCAGACCTTCTTGGAAACATTAACCAGACTTAAACTAACTAACTGCCTCATGGAGGCCAACTGTCAGGTAGGTGCTCCTGCACCAGGTTAATGTCCAATACTGATATTCCATGCATTGTATGTGACATTCCATGCGTCTTTTCCAGGCAGTGAAGTTTGAACCATCAAACCTTGGACTATCCTTCTTGTAGCTCAACATTCTAGATCTCCTCAAGCAGTTAAGCTTCTTCTAGAGGAACTTGGCTTTGATACCAATTGTTAGTTTTAGGACAAACAATTGAGAGGGGGGAGGGTGAATCAATTGTCCCAAAACTTTTCTTTTATTAACCACTTAAATCCTTTTGTAATTTAGCAGTATAATAATAAATCAATCATGGAAACACAATGTGATAATTCAAGAGCAAAAACACATTAACACATATGACACCAAGATTTTAACGTGGAAATCCCAATTAAGGGAAAAACCACGGGGTGAATAACCCAAGATTGTATTCTCTATTAAAAGAATAAGAAGAAAAAATGGCACATGCTAATTAGGGCTCACTACCAGAGCACACTTCTCACAAGAGGCCCACTGCCTATAGGAGACACACTGTCTACAAAATGATAAATATTACATACTTGAACTAAAGAATAGCATCTTCACCCTGCTTGAGTTAGTTCCATTTAAGCTCAACACTTCTGCTCCACCTTTCACACTTCTCCTCACTACCACATTGTACACTGACTCACTTTTTGAAATGACTTTACAACTCTTGTTTATACAAGACATCAACTTTGGGATAATCATCAAAGTCGGCAAACTTTATTTTATTACAGAGAAAATACACAAATACAACTTGACTTATTACAAAAGACTTTATGTGAATCATCACTCTATCAGCCACACATATCTAGGACTTCAATCTTCTATGAGGAACATGCCATCCTTTGCAGAACATCTTCAAGATCATATGCAAGATGTGTGAATCATCTGGTCGGCCAAGTTGAGGAAGAACATCATCATCTGGAAGTAATTCTTTAATTTTGAGCTCCATCTTCAATGCGGACCACCAACACAAATTGGACACAATCCAGAGACCCCCACAAGCTTGCCTGAATCACCAAAAACATCCACACTACTTCTGCTTACTGAAATCATTCTCTTCTTCATCCAGAACCTCAAGAACATAGTCTGTTATCACTGTCATATTAAAACAGATGCTTGCGGACATCCAGACCATGAACCAATTGAGTTGTCAATTCACATTAACTTCCTAAACACCCCACAAAATCTGCAGAACAAGATAATGCATTTCTGGATCTCACCGGACCTATTTGTGTCACTATATCACCTTTGAACATCTGCCAGAACCAGTTTTACTCATATGGTCATAACTAATTCAAATCTTCATGTGGACCTCTGAAATATTTACTGGAACACCTTTAAACACATATCTACAAACCCTTTGATGTGAATTCTCTGATCTTCATCTTGGCTGGGATCTTCACTTCATAGAGCTTCACTGTCTTCACTGTTCTTCTCTATTTCTAAAAGGACTAATTTTCTCAATATCCTCAACACACAACTCATCTAATCCTTGACATCAATGCAACAAGAGTATGTTGACATCAATGACAACACCTGTTAGGCCCATACTTGCAACATTTACTATGTCTTCAGTTTTCATGAGGTGGCCAAGGGCCACCAGAAAAAAGAAATCAATACTTGCCCCTGTCAAATATCCTATTTTCAGAAAACAATCTTGTGCTAAATCTAATAGACCCTATAATTTCATTTTCAATCAAGTCAATCTGCACTGAGTGAACAATGCTAGCATATGACAAAAGGTATACATGAAATTCATCATTCATATGTTCATACTGTCATTATAAATCCTTAGATTGTAATTTGAAAGAAATAATACCTCATAATCCTCTTGATGACTATCATTATCAATCTTGACCCTATCCCCATTTACCATATCAAACATAAAACCTTCATAAAATATTCCTGATAATTGATGTTGTAAAGTGTATTCACCACTTGCTAGGTCTTCATTAGAAAAAATGAAGAATTCATATTCAACCATTCTCTCTTCTTGATCTACATCAAATCTGTATTCCTTTAGGTTATGAAATTGATCTATTTCATCATCTACCTTGGTATCTTGTGTTAGATTCAAGATAGACAACTAAGAGGGGGGGTTGAATCAGTTGTCTAAAACTTTCTTCCAAAAACAATTAAAACCTCTTTGTGATTTAGCAACATATTAATAAATCAATCATGGAAACATAATGCATTAAATTAAGTGCAAAAACATATCAACACATAACACACCAAGATTTTGACGTGGAAAACCCAGTTAAGGGAAAAACCATGAGGTGATTAACCCAAGATTGTATTCTCTATTAGAAGAATAGAAAGAACAAAATGGCACATGCCAATTAGGGCTCACTGCCCGAGCACACTGCTCACAAGAGGCTCACTGCCTACAAGAGACACACTGTCTACAAAATGATAAGTATCACATACTTGAACTGGAGAATAGCATCTTCACCATGCTTGAATCAGTTCCATTTAAGCCCAATACTTATGCTCTGCCTTTCGCTCTCTTCCTCGTTACCACACTCTCATCTCCACAAGACACACTTTGAAATGACTTTACAACTCCTAATTTATACAAGGCATTGACTTAAGATTAATCATCTAAGTCGGGAAACATCTACAAAAACAACCGCAAGATGTGTAATACATCCGGTCGGCCAAACTTAGGAAGAACACCATCATTCGGAAGTTATTCTTCAATTGTAAGCTCAAACTCTAATGCAAACCACCAACAAGAATTGGACACGATCCAAAGACCTCCACAAGCTTGCCTAAAACACCAAGAACATCCGCACTTCATTTGCTTACTGAAATCCTTATCTTCTTCATCCAGAACCTCAAGAACACAGTTTGTCATCACTGTCACAATGGAATAGATGCTTGCAGACCTCCAAACCACTAACCAATTGAGTTATCACTTTGTATGGACTTCCTAAACAGTCCACCAAATCCAAAGAATAGGTTATTGCATTTCCGGATACCACCGGACCTATCTGTGTCACTCTGTCACCTCTAAACACCTACCGGAACCAGTTTTACTTGAATAGCCACAACTTCTTCAGATCTTCATGCAGACCTCTGAAATCTTGACTAGATCATCTTAAGACTTATATCTACAAACCCTTTGAACCATATCCTCTGACAGTCATCTTATCTTGGATCTTTACCTTATTGTCTTCACTTTTCTTCTCTATTCCTGATTAGGACTAAGTTTCTCAATATCCTCAGCACACAACTCATCCAATCCTTATCATCAATGCAACAGGAGTATGTTGACATCAATGACAACACTGGTTAGGCCCATACTTGCAACAATCTCCCCCTTTGTCATTGATGGAAACATATGATGTGAAAAAGTGTTTTGACCATCAAGACACAACTCCCCCTATCACCAACAACCATTCACTTGTCTTCTCTTTCTTTATTGCTCCCCCTTTGATCAGCCACCACTTGTTTTTCACATGTCTTCTCTCCCCCTTTGACATCAATGGCAAAGGGCACATACTTGCACTTCCACCATTTCAGAATCATACCAGATGCTCCCCATGAGTAGCAGCTCCCCATCATCAATTCGGACCACAAGATATGACTATGATATCCACCGGACTGATGCACATCAGTGTACCTTAGTTCATCACCAAAGGGGTAATAACCCCTAACTTCTCCTTGAGATACTCAAAATAGTCCTTAGGTAGAGGTTTAGTAAAGAAATCTACAATCCAATCCTTGGAAGGCACAAACTCCAATTTCACTTCATTCTTGTTCACTTGCTCTCTCAGAAAGTGCAACTTGATAGATATATTCTTAGTCTTTGAATGCAACACTGAATTCTTAGATATTTTTATTGCACTTGAATTATCACAGAAGATTGTGATAGGTTCCTCATACTCCACTCTGATGTCTCTTAGCATTTGCTTCATCCACAAAACTTGAGTGCAACTACCTACTGCTGCAATATATTTTGCTTCTGCAGTGGACAGAGATATTGCCTCTTATTTCTTTCTCAGCCAAGAAACCAATCTCTTCCCCAAAAAGAATGTGCCACCACTAGTACTCTTCTGGTCATCCATATCTCCTACCCAATCCACATCTGTATATGCATGAAGAGATAAATTATGATCTCTAGGATACCACAAACCATACTCAACTATCTTTTTTAGATACCTAAAAATCCTCTTGATTGGCATGACATGAGATTCTCTAGGATCAGCATGGAATCTAGCAACAAGACCAACAACATTCATAATATCAGGTCTGGTTTGAGTGAGATACAATAATTCTCCAATCATTGACCTATACGTTTTCTGATCAGTCTTAGGAGAGTCATCATCTTTGCTCAATTTACATCCGGTTGACATGGGAGTACTCATTGGTTTTGACTCTTCCATCCCAAATTTCTTCAACAATTCTTTCACATATTTGGTCTGAGAAATGAAGATTCCTTTCTTAGTTTGAGTGATTTGCAGACCCAAGAAGAAATTCGTTTCCCCAAGCATGGACATCTCAAATTCACTTTTCATTTGATTTGCAAAGGTTTTGCACATACTCTCTCTTCCTCCAAAAATGATATCATCAACAAATACTTCAACAATCAAGATATTTTCATGATCAATTTTGAAGTATAAATTACTATCAATCATACCTTTGTTAAAACCAATCTTCAGAAGAAGCTTATCCAATCTTTCATACCAGGCTCTTGGGGCTTGCTTGAGTCCATACAGTGCTTTCTTCAACTTGCAGACCATATCACCATGATCAAACAATTGAAATCCATCCAGTTGCTCAATGTACACTTCTTCTTCCAAGTCACTATTCAGGAAGGTAGAGTTGACATCCATCTGATACACTTTGAAATTCTTGAAAGCAGAAAAAGTAAGAAATAATGACTGCTTCAATTCTTGTCACTAGAGAAAAAGTTTCTTGAAAATCAACTCCTTCTATTTGAGAGTAACCCTTGCAGACCAATCTGGATTTATTTCTGATTACTCCACCAACTTCATTCAGTTTGTTCTAGAAGACCCATTTGGTTCCAATCACATTCTTGTTTCTAGGTTTGGGAACAAGATCCCAAGTGTGATTTTTCTCAATTTGCATCAGCTCTTCCTCCATTGCTTTAGTCCAGTTTTCATCATTGCAAGCTTCATTCACTGTCTTAGGTTCAATCTTTGAAATCAGACAATATTCATCTGAATCTTGAGCAATCCTCCTTGTTTTTACACCTTTGCTTTTATCACCTATGATCTGATCTTCAGAATGGTTAAGTCTTACATACCTAGGAACTTTGGGAGTTTCTTGCACTTCTAATTCTTGATCAGGCTCATTATAACTCATCTCTTCTTCCTGATTTACCAGAGCAGTTTGAATCTGAATATTAGAACGGGCTTGGGCTCCTTGAATCAGAACACCATTTTAATCATCTTCATCATATTCATAAAACCTTAAAGTTTTTTTAATTCCTTCATCAACCTTCACATTTGTACTTTCTATAATCATTCTCAGTCTCTTGTTATAACACCAGTATGCTTTGCTTTGAATAGAGTAACCTGAGAATATTCCTTTATCACTTCTAGAATCAAATTTGCCTAGATCTTCATCTCTTTTAATGTAACATTTGCTACCAAAGACTCTTAAATACCTCATAGTAGGAGTGATGCCAAACCAAAGTTCATAAGGAGTCTTACTGGTATTGCTTCTGATTTGAACTTGATTGAGAGTATAGACTGCAGTGCTGACAGCTTCTCTTCAATAGATCTGAGGAACATTTTCTTCCATCATCATGGTCCTAGATGCTTCCTGGATGGTTCGGTTCTTTCTCTCCACTACTGGATTCTGCTGTGGAGTCCTAGGAGCAGACAACTATCTCTTTATTCCATGTTTCTCACATAATTCTATGAACTTACCGGATGTGAATTCTCCACCTCTATCAGACCTCAGACATTTTAATTTTAATCCGGTTTCATTCTCTACCATAGCCTTGAATATTTTGAATTTCTCAAGAGCTTCTGATTTCTCTTTTAGGAAAGTAACCCACATCATCCGGGAATGGTCATCAATTAATAACATGAAGTATCTATCACCTTGCACACTCCTTATTCTTGTTATACCACATAGATCAGTATGAACTAAGTCCAATAATCTGGTAGAAGATTGTTCCTTGCTTTTGAATGAGACTCTGCTTTGTTTCCCCAACTCACATTCTTTGCACAAGCTATTTGTAAGTTTCACTAGTCTTGGAAGATCTCTTACAGCCTAAGTGTTTCTTATCTTGATGATATTATCAAAATTCACATAACACGTCCTCCTATGTCATAGCCAACTCTGATCAATTTGCACAAATAGACAACTTTTACCAGTACCAACTAAATCAAAGATATTACCTTTTGTCTGAGTACCGGATGCAATCTTTGTTCTGAAACTTTCAAAGATCTAGCATTTTCCATTCTTGAATTGGAGATCATAGCCTTTGTCCACCAACTATCCAACACTAAGAAGATTGTGCTTCAATCCTTCAACATACAGTACATTACCAGTTTTGTTCTTTCCATCAAAAGAAATAGTTCCTCTACCTCTAATTCTACCAGCAAAATTATCACCAAACTTTACCACTCCTCCTTCATACCTTTCGAAGTCTAAGAACTTATTTTTGTCACCTGTCATATGGTGAGAGCATCCATTGTCAATGGCCCAATCATCTTTTTATTCAACTTGGGCAGCCAGAGCTCTTTCTACAACTTTATGATTGACAGATTCAGAGGGCATTGGATCTTATTCCTTGATGGCAATAAACACCCAATCACTTCTGGATTTGTTTCCTATCTCTGATTCATCATTTATTACTCCTTCATTATCATCCTCTTCATGAACATAGTAACAATTCTTTTGGAACCTTGATCTATTAGGATTTGGCCTTGAAAATCTTTCCGGACACTTTGAGGCAAAATGACCAATCTTATTGTAGTTAAAACACTTAAAAGACAATTTCCCTTCATACTTACCGGATCCTCTTGACGGTCTTTTTGCAATAAGGGGTTCAAGGTGAGCAGTTTCAGCTTCTTCTTCCAGGTCTTTTCTTGCTTTTTCATACCATGATAGTTTGCTTGAGGAGTTCTCTCCCGGATCAAACCTTTGTTTTCCTTTTACAAAAGCACTAGCTTTGAATGTAGATTCAGCCTTGGGGGGACATCTCCAAACTCAGTCATTTCAAATGTGGCCAATTTACCAACCAATTGATCTCTTGTGACACTTGAATGGGCTCTGAATTCTTCAATGGCAGCAACCTTGATTTTATAAGTAGGAAGGGATCTGAGAACTTTGCCAACAATCTCATCTTCATCCAAGACTCCACTAGCACATCTAATGCCACAAACAAGCTCATTTACTCTTGGCATAAAGGTAGTGATATTTTCATCTTCTCTCATCTTCAGATTTTTAAATTTCTCTTCCAAACTCTGTAGCCTTGCACATTTAACATACTTGTCTCCTTCATGCAGAAGTTACAGTTTTTCCCAAATCTTGAAAGCAATTTGTAGATCAACAACATTTGTAAGCTCTGAATCAGACAAGGTGCTTAGAAGGGCTTCTTTAGTTCACAGATTATTTTCAGCATCTATGATTTCACTTGAGGATTTCAGGCCATTCTGAGGAGGCGTATACTTTGTTGTAGCCATGGTCTAGTACTGCATTCCCATACATTGCAAGTGACATTGCATGTGACTTTTCCAAAGATTAAAATTGGTTCCATCAAACTTCAGACTATCTTTCTTGTAGGACGACATCCTAGATCTCCTCAAGTGGTTAAGCTCCTTTTAGAGGAACCGAGCTCTGATACCAATTGTTAGATTCAGGATAGACAACTGAGAGGGGGGGGTGAATCAGTTGTCTAAAACTTTCTTCCAAAAACACTTAAATCCTCTTTGTGATTTAGCAGCATATTAATATATAAATTGTGGAAACATAATGCATTAAATTAAGTGCAGAAACATATCAACACATAAGACACCAAGATTTTGATGTGGAAAACCCAGTTAAGGGAAAAACCACAGGGTGATTAACCCAAGATTATATTCTCTATTAGAAGAATAGAAAGAACAAAATGGCACATGCCAATTAGGGCTCATTGCCTAAGCACACTACTCACAAGAGGCTCACTGCCTACAAGAGACACATTGTCTACAAAATGATAAGTATCACATACTTGAACTAGAGAATAGCATCTTCACCATGCTTGAATTAGTCCCATTTAAGCCCAATACTTCTACTCTGCCTTTCGTTCTCTTCCTCGCTACCACACTCTCATCTCCATAAGACACACTTTGAAATGACTTTACAACTCCTAATTTATATAAGGCATTAACTTAGGAATAATCATCTAAGTCGGCAAACATCTACAAGAACATCCGTAAGATGTGTAATACATCCAATCAGCCAAACTTAGAAAGAACACCATCATCTAGAAGTTATTCTTCAATTGTGAGCTCAAACTCTAATGTGGACCACCAACATGAACTGGACATGATCCAAAGACCTCCACAAGCTTGCCTGAAACACCAAGAACATCCGCACTCCATCTGCTTACTGAAATCCTTATCTTCTTCATCCAGAACCTCAAGAACACAGTCTGTCATCACTGTCACAATGGAATAGATGCTTTCAAACCTCCAAACCACTAACCAATTAAGTTATCACTTTGCATGGACTTCCTAAACAGTCCACCAAATCCACAGAATAGGATATTGCATTTCCAGATCCCACCCTACCTATCTGTGTCACTCTGCCACCTCTGAACACCTGTCAGAACTAGTTTTACTTGAACGGCCACAACTTCTTCATATCTTCATGTGGACCTCTAAAATATTTACTGGATCATCTTAAGACTTATCTCTACAAACCCTTTGAACTGCATCATCTAACAGTGATCTTATCTTGGATCTTTACCTTACTATCTTCACCTTTCTTCTTTGTTCCTGATTAGGACTAATTTTCTCAATATCCTCAGCACACAACTCATCCACTCCTTATCATCAATGCAACAAGAGTATGATGACATCAATGACAACACCGGTTAGGCCCATACTTGTAACATCTTGTAGGGAAGTTTTAGTTAAATCTGAGTCATGATCTTCACAAGGCTAAATAATCTTGTCAAGCTTTTGAGCATATGAGACCTAGTTAGTATTTACCAACTCATAACTAAATCCACTTATGATAGACTAATATTTCTCAAGCTCATCACATCCTTCATCATATACAAAAATAGGATTATCCCTACACCAATGAGGATTATCAGTTTCCATTGTTGATGGAGCAAGAGGCTCATCATAAAGGACATGCATCCATATCTTAAAATTGTTTGCCTCATTATTGTGAAAATCTACATTATTCTCAACATCATTATATTCAGAATCATCATAAGAATAGATACTTTCACCATCACAATTAATAATCATCTCTTCTTCCTTTAGGAATTGTTCACTCTCACATGAGTAGGTACCCTCATTAGTGAACCTAATAGTAGGTACTTCCACCTCTGTTTCACACAAACTATCATCAGCTTTTGTAGAATGATCATCATTATCTAAATTGCACTTAACATCATCTTCAAGAGAGATTACCTCATGTATATATTTGCAACTATTTCCTTCAAATTCTATATTTACAGAACAATCCTAAACCTTGCTACTTTTGTGAGAATCTTGATTACTTTGTGGTATCATAAGCTTTTCAATTCTAGACATCATACCAAACTTTTCCTTATTCTTGTCAAATTGTCCACTATTATGAGATGAAATATTAACATTCAAAGGTAAAGGAGTCACATTTACTGATTTACCCCACATACCTGTATGAAAGCTTTGGTAATAGCCTTGGCTAGAAATTACTTTTCGTCTTATCATCCCATACTTTTGATTATTTTCTATGTCGATTGTTCCTACAAATACCTGACAAAGCATAGTAGGTTCCTTATCCCTCATCATATAAATCATTTCCTCATCTAATGCCCCCAAATATACAACTAAACAAAATGCATCATTTGGTCTTATATATTCTGGGATATCTCTGATTGCTTTTGAAAATCTTAAATTGAAAGCAAGCAGTGATTCATACTCCTTTTGAATTGTCATGAAGTTAGTCATCAATGCAACCATATCAAATCTCTTACCAAATTGTTCTAAAAATGCAACTTTGAACTCAGACCATGAAGAGACAAAACACTTAGGTAAGAAAGAAAACTAGTCCCTAGCATCATCCTTTAATGGCTAAACAAAGATTTTCAAAACAACATCTTCAGCCTCAACCTCATAATCTCTTATCAAATCACAGAAAAACTTGTAGATGCAAATTTGCTAATTCAAAATGTGTTCCACTATATTTTGGCAAACATTTTATAACTTCACTACAAACATCATTTGGATATCCATGAATACCATTGAAATTCAGGGCTTTATATCTTTCTGCAATTAGCAATTCATTTTTTACATCTATTTTGAAAGTACGGACAAGATATGGTATCTGAGATTATATTGTAGCCTTAAACAAATTTAGAGTTGCCACCTCAAAAAGAGGACTAAATATTTGTAAATCCCTCTAGGTTGATCCTTTCAGAAGAGCCCCCTCTTTCACAATTACTGCAATACCTTTAATATCCAACCCTAATAATTAGATTAAACTATCTCTCGACTCTCTCCAACTAGATAACTAAGATTTCTCCCCAGTAGTGTCACCAATTCTGTTGGTTCCCAAATTTGCACACATCATTTACTCTAAAGATTAGCCACTTCTTATGCTCAAGCTTAATGGAGATATGGCCAATAGAGTGGGAGATTATTAGCACCTATCTCCCCTGCACTTCAGGCTCTCCCAAACCTAGGGCATGTCCCTTATTTTACAATCAAAAAATTTCTCTTTTATTGCATCAGGCATAAATGTTCTCATAGATTGCACCAAGATATGTAAGATTAACCCTAGAATGTCAACGTTCTTGGATTATCTTCACAATTTAATTCTAAGAACATGCAGTAAGACCTGCTCAAACTACAACCAAACAAACAAAAATATTTCAACTGATTTATATTTATATTTTTATTCTTTCTAAACCCTTAGGTGAGTAAATTTTCTTGATCGGTGCCTTATCAAGGGGAATAGAGTCAAAATTCCACACTGTAAATGTTCCTTTTATGATGACAAAACTTCAAATTCAAAGGGTATATCTATATCAATGAATTTCAATGACACACCCAAGAAAAAGTATTTCCTGCAACTCATCTTCAATAAACCCTAATGTAATACACCACTTCCTATGTTTTTCTTAAAGCATGTTTAATCTAATCCTTGATTAGAAGTAGTAAACAAAAACATTCAGTACAACAAATGTGTATAAGTGAAATCTAAAACCCTTGATTCATTCATTCACAAAATAAATGCATACATTCAAGGAGACAATTGCAAAAATTGCACACATATAGTGTTATTCATATATTGCAATCTGAACTGAAAATTGTCATACAAGGATTTATTCATATGCAAGCAAAATTTTTCTCTATAATCTTAATAATACACTTATTCAGCTATTACAGAAAACCACTCCCCAAGATGTGGATAAGTTGTATCCAAATCCTAGAATAGAATCCCCTCCCTTTTTAGGAATATCTTTCTTACACTCTATATATCTTATATCCCATCCCCATTTTACTATGACATTTGAAACTCTATAAATAGGCAAACTATGTCAGCTAGGATTTTCGTAGTATATTTTTTTAGTTATAATGCATTTAATATTTGAGACTTAGGAAATTACATCCTTGCTTTGATTGGTGGACACGTTCTTTTAGCTATTTCCTTGTTCCAGAATGTCCTAATTGGCTAAAGATTCCTCTAGGTAATTAGAAATAGATGTCCTCTCATTATCCACTACTCAGGCTCATATTATGGGTTGTTGGGAAGGCAACACAACTCCTTACCTCTTCAATCCTCATCCACTAGAGATATAAAAGTTGGGATCATCGATACATCCCCAACAGTTAAACTAGAAGACAACATCCTTGTTTTGGCTAAGACTTTTTTGACTCTGTCAATAGTCCCACTTCTACATTATGGTCCCTAGCATCAAAACATGATGCCTTCCCTCTACTGTTATTCTTGATGAAGGTCATCAAAGGGAGGGAGGACATGAAAGGAAACTAGTATCTCTCATCCCACACTCTTGATTGCCAGTCCTGGTCGAGGTTGTGACAACTATACCCAGTCTGCCCACCTCTGAGAAATAACTTCATGTAGTTGGAGTATTTAGATGTTCTGACCAATCTCCCACTAGAATAACACTACTTAGCTATGGTTCTGGGAAATTGGAAAGACTGTTGTAGCCAAATACTCACATCCTTTCTAATTCCTCCCATTTTAATGGTTAGTACATATTCATTCCTTAATTCAGAATGAACAGGCCTGCAACCAAGAGAAAAGGGACATACTTATTCAGGAAACAAAGGATAAAATTGGTAGGAAAGTATTTTGCATAGTACTTATGATGGAAATTAATGTGAGCAATCCATGGGAACACTTCCACTTATAGAAAGAATGAATGGAGGTCCTTCACCCAAGTTATTTCCATTTTCTAATAACTTCCTTAATTCCATTTCAAGTGTTCACAGGATCGACTCATTTGAATTCATATTTGGAGATCCTTAATGATCTGTCTACACCCTCTAAGGTATGAAATTAACATCACCTAACTACAAATTCCTTCCACATGGATAACAAAGGTCTGGTTCATATACCAAGATTGAGCTAAGTATCAGGAATTACTAAAGAAATGTGTTAACTATCAAATCACCTCCTTGCATACTCAAGCTACATCATCCAGTTCACTGGATCAGAATACAACTAATAATTTCAAAAATACAAGAAAACATGCCATGTTTCTGTTGCTTCAAAATTTGAACCTAGATAGTTGATTTGAAACACATCAAAATAAGATTCTTGGCTCAAACTAGAATAGAATCCACTGGGACCATTAAAAGAGTCATCAGCTAATATGGGAATGCCACAAAGAAATCCTTTTCAATCAACAAGCCATGACTTTTCCACATGTAACCTCATTGTAGTGAAAGGGACCCACACTGGTACCTCTGTGCTCTCATGCTATACACTTGCTCATGAATCTTAAGATAAATTTGGGTCCCACCTCCCAGTTGTTATGCCATCGCAACAGCACGAGGAATATTCCATGTTATTTCTTTACAGTGTGCTATCATGATCCAATATGGAGTAGGCATGTAGCACAATAAAACCTTGGGCCCACCAACTAAAGATCAATGATCATCGCACCAACACAACTCCAATAAATCTAATGGATTAGAGGCCCGTGATGTTGCGATATCTATCCATTATACCTAGAAAACATATGCATGAACAAGGAAAGCCAGTAACTAGGTTCATGGGGCCAGACATTATGTCACAACTCAAGTTTAGGGTAATCACTCATCACTACTCAACTTACAATTATAACATATGCCCTTAAAAGGTTTATGGGCTTAGGGTTTAAACTTCTTAGTCACAAGTTAGGCCAACATTCTGGGTTTAAGGCCAGAGGGCAAAGAAGTTATGGGGGTTCCATCAAGTTCTTAGTACACTAAAAAATCATCTCCATAGATCACAAGGGACACTTCCACCACTCTAGGATAATAGATCAAACAATTCATAGGTGATATAGTATAGAGGGTACAAAATCAAGAGGATATAGTATGATAGAAATTACTAGAAGAAATAAATTGAATAAATCAATAGGAAGTGTGATACTGCACACACTAATTTAAAAATAGAAGTAAAGAATATGTAGACAACATAGGGAAACATAAACTCCTTATACCATATTTTCATTGGATGGCCTACCACAACAAAAACCCTCAAACTATATCTTGAAGATATCAAAAAACAAAGTAATGCAACAATCATCAACTTATGATGTTTAAAAAGATTAAGATGGCATCTAGTGATAACACATCAAGAGACTCTGCATAACCAATATCAATAGGTCTAGGATCAAAGGTAAGGATTAAGGGAACAAATAAAGCAACTAAGGGAAGTGATCAACCTCTACCTAGTGCATGTAACCACCCTATTAATAGAGACACATAAAGTAACAATATAGATCCAAATACTGAGCACATTGGAGTAAGGATAATAATCCTAATTGGTATCAATGGAAAAAAATTCTACTACAATAAGGGATCATAGTGGGAAAATATTTACACCCACCTATAGGGGATTTACAAGCATATCCTACCTTAAAGACATTTTGGGTTTCTGAAAACAGTTTTGTGGTATAAAATTTTATCAAGTTTTGGTAGGATAGAGCAAGGATGTCTTGAGGACAAGACATCATTTCAAATAGGGTATGATGTTAATAGGACAAATCTAACATTATAGTAATTAACCACCACAAAAGGATTATAGTATCAACACATCCAAGGGACACAATAAACAAAACAAGACACACACTTTGATACTTATAATTGGGTATAAGTAATGGATCTGCAAATGTAAAATGGATCATTGTGATTATGATTATAATCATATAAGGGAGAGAAGATAGAATGTAATAGGATTCATAAGAATGTATGAGAATGTATAAGATAAATGATAAAAGATAGGATTTGGAAGGGATGTTAGAGACTTCTAATAAGTACATAAGCCACATGACTAACATTATAATAGAGATATCTAGATGAATATAATATATAGCAAATTGGCTGCACTCATATGCGATGTTTTATGTTGTATGTTATAGTAGTTAATAGCCATATTTTATTAAATTCACATTTTCTTTCCTTCCACAACCTTCTATAACCCACCACACTTGCATTGATCCTCTTATTATCTTGAACATTGGGGTATAAATACAACATTTCAAGTACCTAAGAACATATCTCTAATCTACACACATACTTGTCAACAAAGCTCATGGACTAGATCATCAACTTTTGAGACTACAAAAAACTTGCTCATAATTTTAAATGCTGAATTCATTTTGTGGGCCATGTAATGAATGGAAATCATGTATGGTGAACAAGAAGTTTTTAGATTTACACAAAGAATATCCATACAAATTTGCATTACTGAAGCTCCATTCACGCCTACATGCACCAATGTTTTGGAAATTGTGTAGTCATCCATACCTCTAATTTCATTCAAAAATTTCTTATCTAGTTCAAATAGATTATGTGATGTTGCATTCTCCTTAATTTTATGAATAGAGAGTAGATGAGATTGGTAGACATGGTTGTCCATAGTATACATCTGCATGCATACCCAAGAAGTGTTATGTATTGTTGTAACTTCATCTAAAGATAATGCAATAAAAGTTGACTCTCTTATTTTTTCTATACATCATGTTTTTCCACCTCAATAGGACAACTTTCTCATTTCCCATCCATTTTTTATTGACCAATGTGTATTAGGAAAGCTAGGAATGCCTATAAAAGATTAAAAAAAATTATTATATCTTGGGTAGTCTATCATAGGATGCCCTCTAGTCAAAATATGAAAAGAAAAACTAAACTGAATAGTTTTTGTCATTTGTACTTATCCCATCATCTTTCCAAAGTGTGCTTCAATTGAACCTCCACATGTAGCAAGCTTCACATTTATTTCAATAAATGTATCATATTCTAGGGCATGCTTAACATGAAGATATTCTTCCTTTATTTTCCATCTTATCACTAACTTTTTCTTTGTCTATGATTTGTTTTTCATAAAATTTGCCAACATATTTTTCTATAGTGTCAACTTTCGCTACAACTTCTTGTGCCTACCATATTTCCAACTAGAAATCTTACACCTACATTCTATGGGAGGTTCATCTTTGTTTACATTCTCTAGTGGTTTAATGAATGGGAACTTTAACACCCAATCAATCTAAACAATTCTTGACAAATCCCACCCATGCCCTATTTTTTATTGGCTTTCTTTTCCCCTTCTATGTCAGATCTACATTTTCATTATCACTTGTTGAGGTGGATTTATTAATATTATCATTCCCACTAACCTAGAACTCCTCTAGAACATCATGTTTATCATTGTCATCTAACTCATTACAATCTTCCCATTAGGTATTCCCTTCTTTGTTAATAGATGGTATAAATCATGATGTTGAAGGTTGATCTAATGGTTCGTAAACATTGCCACAATATGACATTATGGTTCTACATTTGGATGAGCTCCATTTACCAATTTTAGGAAAATGACTCCTTCTCAACATATCTCATGAATTAGACTCTACAAAAATGTCCTTGTGCTTAAGGTCATGACTCACTATCAAAGACTCAACACTAATAGTTTTCAATATCGTATGTATTATGTAACAATGAAACTAGATAGTAAATAGACAAAATAAACAAGAAGGAATCATAAAATATAGATCCACATGGCCTAGATGTCTTCCTACTCAATATATTATATCATCTATAACAATGAGACAAAACTATAAAATAGATAAATAAATAGGAGGAATCCTATATTATAAAATAATAAAAGAATTATCACTTGCCTTTCACTGACTTACTAATGCCTATAGTTGTAACTTTTCTATGATCTAAATCAAAAGAAGAACAAATTGTGTAAAATATTAATTCAGAGTTTCAATTCTATTTATATGAATTCGTATTTGGTAAATCCCGTGTGATTGTAAAATAGTGGAGTAAAAATTTGGCAAATCCCATGTGATTGTAAAATGGTCCATATAAATGTTGGGTGAATTGAACCATAATTAAAAACATATGTTGTAATTTTCAAGGTGATTATGGCCCCACAATCAACATGGTGTTATAATGGTATTGGTTAAATTAGTCCTCATCGATGGTGAAATTTTAATGCTATTGGTGAATATGTTGGTAAATTAAAATATGCCTCCGAAATTGTAGCCAATTCTCTATTACAAATACGTAGGTTATTTTGGCAAAAATATTAATTCTAAATGCATGATAAATAAATTGGTGGTGATTTTACTTGCATTTGACTGATAATTTATAAAATCCTAACTATTTTCTACCTAGGTTGCAATATATTCACCAAATTTGAATTGACATATATGAACTATTCACCAATTGGCAGACATTCACAACTAAAAAAAAATTGACATCTAGGGCTAAATATACCTATCCCTCTTTATCAAATTAACATTTATTTATTTACATATTTTAATAGTGTTTTAAGATCAACTAATTTATCTAAGTTTAGTATGTGTTTTGATTAAAATAACTAGGAAGGGCCCGAACCCATACAAAAAGCTAAAAAGGCAAATAGGAAGTCTTACAAGAAGTAAAACAAAGCATAGAGCTAATAGAATAAGAAGTAGTGAATTACAAACACAAAGCTAGCACAAAAGTGAAAGACCAACACATGATTAGTAGAAGAAACCCTACTAAGCCGACAAAATATTGAGGCCATTGATGGCCTGCCAATTCTTGTTAAGGAACTCTAGTTTGTCCTCGAAGGTGGCCTCCTGCCCACTACATTCATGGCCTTCAGTCATGACCACATCCTTCCCTTTTCTATTCTTAGTCTTCATTATGGTTCCGTTAGCATGCCCCACTATGTTAGACTGCTGAATGGTGTTATTAGTGGTAAGAGTAGCACAAATATCTTACTTAGTAGCCTTTCTCTTTTCCATCCTAGCTTGGAAAACATAAATAGTAGTAGCAGAATTTTTACTATCTCCTTACTAAAGGCAATAATCTCCTCTATATTCTTATTGATGACTTCCTAGTTCTTATTAATCTTAAACATTTCATCCTCCATATTTTCCCATCTTTCAAAGGTTTTGGCAAGATTTTCCACTTCCTTCCACAGTTCATCATTACCATTCTCTTTAGGCCATTCAAAGGTTTCTAATTGGGTGACGATCTCCAGTTATTGAATCTTATTTCTAGTGTGGTGCATTTGAGCCAATTGTCATTTTAAAACTTGGTTTTGCAACTCCATAGCCTTGTATAGGGTTACCACCTTTTTCTCTAGTTGACTACAAGAAATATATTTCCTCTCCTCTGGCCAAGGACTTTATTCACTAGTAAAGGAGCTGCTAGGAGAGGGAGTAGTCAAGTTTCTTTTGGAAGGGATGATTTGCTCCCAAAAGGTGGGACAAGGCTAGGAAGGAACATCTTGCATATTCCCAGAACCTTACTCTTACCTTTGTCCTCAGTATTATGAGGTTCAGGGGTCAAGTCACCCTGAATAGGGGAATCCTCAAGGGGATCATGGAAAGACACCTTATGGATTTTCTTTCCAACCAAGGGTGGGGTAGGAAACTCAAAATGATTCTCAATACATAAAGGGTCTTCCTAGGGTGAGGGTTTGGACAACATGGATTTCTTGGAGGGTTGCAACTCAACATTAGGATTCTCAAAAAGGGAGGGATTATAGATATGGGGTCTAAATGATAGGGCCAGAGTGAGGGTCAATTCAAACTTATAAATGGAGGAGATAAGCCTCTAGTGGAGTGGTAGGGCTTTCTCTCTAATTAACACCTTTTGGACAAACTCTTCCAACGAAGTAAAAAGATAATAAGGGAAATTTAAACTAGCATTCAGATGAAAATGACTTAACAAGGGAAAGAGATAGGCATGAAAATGTTTGTAACATCCTTCTAAGGTTACATACCTCATTAAGACTTCAACAGTCCTCTTCCAAACGCCTGGAAGGTCATCTCTGTTATACCCATTCTAGAGTCTGTTGATCTTTTCTCCCCGTTGAAGGAATTTTTGTATGTCTTCCTAGTAGTGCCTTTAACTTTCTTCGGGAGCCAAGTCCCTTCCATTTTGAGCCTAGTGATCATTGCAATCAGCTTCTCCATCACCCTAAATGAGATTCCTCTGATATACACCATACCATCTTTCTAGGAAGCACCAAATTCACGGGACAACAAGGTATCAAAGCCATTCATAGACTCACAATATGAAGTGAAGTGCCCCCTCTCTAGCACTCCCCACAAATCTACATCATTCTTGTAGTTCGCATAGTTAGATGGCTCAATTTGAATCAAATCTCTACCTATGGTGGAATTCCCAATAACAACAGAGCAATAACCAGTAGCTTTAGGTATGAGAGAATGAAACGGTGACCCTTCAATCTAGAAACAAGTAATGTAAATTTTGATCCTTGCCTTGACATTATTTCCTCTTCTCCAGTAAGTCCTCTCGCTTATGTGAGGTGTCCTCTCAAGAACATAAGTATTCATAAGCCTATATGAGACTGATCTCTTCATTTCTAAAGATAGAAACTATGTGTCCTGGGAGGTTTTTCCCATCAATCCAAATGATAATATTTTCAAAAATGGGACCAAGTTTAGAAAATGCATCCATTGTCCCGTTGCCCTCCCTAAATATGTGTTGGATAGCAACTTTATCAAAAAAAATTAAATACATTCTACCTATGTCAATAATGTAACTATAGACCCAACTACAGGTAACCTTTGAAGCTAGCATGTTCAAGATGTTGTTAGAGTCCCCTTCAATGACTAGGTTCTTGATCCCTCTATAAATAGCCATTTTTTTTACCTTGAATAGCAACACTAGCTTCTGCAAAATTACAAGTCTGACACCCTAAGTACTCAATGTAGGTGCTAATGACTTGACCCTTACCATCCCTTAGTAGACCACCCCCTCTCGCTTGATCTTGGTTGCACTTGGAGGCACAATCAAAGTTTAATTTAAACCATCTAGTGTCATGGGGGACCTAAGTTAGTTATGTGTTGATTACTAATTGAATTAATTAAATTAAATGAATTTGAAAAAAAAATTATTTATTTTTGAATAAGTATATGCAAGTGGATTTAGCTTAGGGTAACTTTGATTCGGGAACTTTTAAAATTCTTTATACTTTGTGTCTTCACATATATATAGGCTCATATGATTCTGTACACAAATGTTACACTAATCTGCATACATGTGCCTAGACAAGTATGCTTATATATAATGTTTTTGATTAAGATAAGCTACTAACCTAGGAGAAGAACCTAATAACAAAGCCAAGAGGCAGGAATAAAGGCATAGGGATAGAAACAGCTGAAAAATAGCCAACTAATAGTTCAACCAAAAACTATTAACAAAACATATATCGAGTCTTTTTGAAGAAGTCTGAAAAAAGTATAAAGCATAAACAATAAACCAACTAACTAAACAAGGCCTTCCAGTCATCAGTTAACAAATTAAAGAGGTTTTTATAGCCCTTCATCAGCACATCCATGTTACTAGTCTTGTCCACTTGCAGAGTAGTGAAGGCATCAGCAACATTCAGAGAGGTTTTCAGCATCAACTAGATCATCTTCCTCACCCTATCTTCCATGACAGTCAATCAGGACTTAACATTAGCCAGATCCACTTCCAACTTCCTGCAATCCATGTCTCTCCCGGCACTCATAACTTCTTTGTCCGGAGTCTCCTACACTTCAGTGTCCTCTTCGTTAGTGTCATAGAAGGAATTATTCATAGATGCAAAATGACTCACACCCTCCTGCTCTTTCTCAAGGGTGACCTTCTCTTTCATTTCCCCATCCTACCTAGTTTCTTCCCCTTCAAACGTTGTAGAGTACTCCACTAACTTTATTCCCTGATGAGGACCAAAAGCCAACTGTGAAGACCTCTGTAATGAAGGCCTTCTGGGCTTACCATCATTGCCCAAAGCTACCCCTTTAACAATAACAACATTATCTTTCCCTGGGGTCGTGTGACTTTTACCCAGCTCTTCAACTTCTTTCTTATCATCTTCCACACTGCGTCTCTTTTTAACAGTTGACGTTTTAGCAAGGTTACCATCTTTGCTCTTCTTACTTTCCTCCATCAGGAACTTGCCTTTTAGATTACAAAGGCATTCAACAGCACCAGCTTGAGACTTACAATGGGGGATTTCTAGAGGTTGGGTTTGACTGTGACCACCCGACATGGCTAAGGAAGTGGTTTTAGAAATAGGTGGGCTGGACAGAGGTCTCGAGGGACCAATTAAGGGTTGGTTGGATGGGGAAATGATCTAGGAAACCTTCGGGTAAGCCTTCTTAGCTAGTCTAGTGCTCAAAGGAAATCTGTCCATAGAATCATCATTCGAGCTTTCCTCCATAGGTTTGGAAGCAGGGGTTTTAGCAAGATTCAGAGAAAGGTGATAATGGTATAGGTGAAAGATAAGACCTTGATGAAGGGGAACCAATAGGGCTATAGGGTCTTCCTCCTAGACTTTCTTGAAATGCAGGATAGAAGTTTCAAGGCTTGACAATAGAAAAGAAGGGAAATTCACCAGAGTTTTGTGTCAAAAGTGGTAATGATAAAACACCCTATACGTCCCCTTAAGGATGAAATACTTCATGATTAGGAAACATACCTGGTTCCAAGGCGCAACCAATCTCTCTCTCTCTAGAAACTGCCTTGCAGCTTGACTTGTTTCTCCCCCTCTTTGTAGAACAACTTCAAGCCTTCCATGTCCGAGACGCGAGTTTGTTTTTTGAGCCTATTACGTGAACATAGCAATCCAGTAGCAGTTGCAATTGAGGCCTCCGAAACAACAAAACTAACACAACCAATTTCCACCATGTGCTTTCCATCCCATGACTCAGCAAACTAGGTCGACAAATTCTCACCATATCCATTTAGTGACTCCATAAATGCCGTGATTTCTCCATAGGAAATGCTCCACACTTGCTGATCTTCCCTGAACTTGTTGCAGTTCATGGGTTTCGTCCTCACCTTGTCACCCCCCATAATTTTCACTCTCATGGTCACCAAGCAAAGAAGCTCACCATCGACAAACACAATACACTTTATGTGAAAAGAGTTGTAGAGGATATGACGGAAGCACAAGAAAAATCCAAAAGTGTTGAAAAAAAGAAACTTATGTTTCTTTAACCACAAATGTACATCTTTCCAAGTTTTGATGGTGTTCGAATCATAAATGTAGCCAGGTCTTAGCTTGTACAAGCCGCTCCACTTCTATCCCTTGCAGGTAGGATGACATGACATATTCATCTACCACCCACAATTCACATTGATTATTTCAATGAACACAAAAAAATCATTATGCCACATCATATTTGAAGAGTGCATTGGCTCTGCACCTCTATCCTTCGTACCACATCTCCCCAAAATGATGGGGAAGCCTGCCACAACACTACCTCTGTCACCTAGAATCATCATTTCTATTATCATAAGAAATTAGGGTGTCTCTTTGTATACAATCGATAATGTTACTCAAAAAGTTACTTAATCTCCTCCAGCATCTTAGGGGATGAATATTGATTCCTAAGTTAGCCATAAGATCTGTAGCTTTATTTCCTTCCCTGTAGGTGTGCATTAGGATTTTTTTTTCAAACTTTAGAAGAAGGCTCTTTATATCCTTAATGACATCCTCTAACTGCCAACCAACACTTCCTTTCCCCTTGATAGCTTCCAAAATCATCATTGAGTCACCCTCCACAATTAAATTTTTAACACCTATAGCCAAGGCAATCTTTAGCCCCCAAAGGAGGGCCATAGCTTCAGCAGTATTATTAGTGTTTTCTCTAAT
Source organism: Cunninghamia lanceolata (assembly GCA_027924645.1). Lineage (NCBI taxonomy): Eukaryota > Viridiplantae > Streptophyta > Pinopsida > Cupressales > Cupressaceae > Cunninghamia > Cunninghamia lanceolata. The sequence goes on along the minus strand of BSBN01000377.1, from coordinate 22,587,687 downwards.
ACTTGTAGTGAAAGCAACAATCAGAGAGCCTTTCTTCAATCTTATAACCCCACCACTACTAGCCAACCCTGGGTTGCCTTTGGCAGCACCATCAAAGTTGATTTTTGACCAGTCACTAGGAGGAGGATTCCAAAAGGTGTTGGCTCTAGCCTTTCTCTTTTTTTCATCCACTCTGCAAATGCTTGCAGGCATGTTTCATCATTTGATAATGTTGATTTCTCTAGCATTGGGGGGGTTTCAGCAGCTTTTATAGAGCTGTTACTAACATTGTCTTGCAACAATCTAACAACCGACTCGAACACATCTTTAGGACTTCTAAATTTTTCTCTTCTTTCCTTCCATATGCACTAGGATAAAATTGGGGGGGTCTGCTTCCATATTTCATGGCACACTAGATTAGCAAAGGGGAGGATCCATCCTCTAACTAGGTCCTCAAGGTTACCATTACTACACCAAGGGATATCAAGGAGGTTCAGAGTCATACTCTAGACCTCCCAAGAAAACTCACAATGTAAGAAAATATGAGAAATAGACTCCTCCTCTTTCATGCAAAGAATACATCTATTTGGGATTATTAATGGTAAGGGTTCTATTTTGGACAGCCACCCACCAAAAGTGATTCATTTTTGGCACAAGGTTATGGTTTGAGACACTCTTCCATAAGTTGTCACTATCATAAGGGATAGTCAATTTATAAGAAAATTTCACCGTGAACCTTCATGTCTTGTCTTACCAAACCAATCTATCATTTTGTGGAAAGAGGGGGATTCTGCAACTTTTTAGGAGCAGTTGAATTTCTTTAGTAGCATTACATAGTACATCTTTACTTTGACAACACTCTGACAGCCTAACCCAAACATAGCCCGACTGGAAGTAATCCTTCACTTTGGTACCAAAGTGGTTAACAGCCAGATTCATCAATTCATGAATGTTTTTGGCATTTGTTTAGGGGTCCACCCTCAATCCAACTATCCTCCCAAAATCTTATAGTTTCCCCATCCCTCAATTTCCATTTGCTGTCTTTCAGGAGCAAGTTCCTGCATTTCATAACATTATTCCAGATGACTGAGCCTCTTGGGAAATCAGGGGAAAGAAGGATGTCTTCTGGGGTTGAATTCCCCATATACTCAGCTTTCATGATTCTACCCTAGTCCTTTCCCCTGGCAATAAGATTCTAGCCAACTTTAGTTATGAGCTCTTTATTGAGCAGATTCAATTTTCTTGGGCCTAAACCTCCCTGCGCTTTAGGTTTATAAACTTTATCCCAAGAAACCAAGGCAAGTCTCTTTTTGTCTTCCATTCCAATCCAAATAAAAGTTCTTGATATCTTCTTGAGTCTCTTAGTTAGATATTTAGGCATTTTGAATAGAGTTAGGAAGTACACTGGTATTCCTTGTAAAGAGGCTTTAAGAAGTTGATACTTACTAGCTTGACTTAGCATCTTGCCTTTCCATCCTACGAGTTTTCTTTGTGTCCTTTCCATAATGGAGTTCCAGATTCTGAGGAGGCATCTTTGACAGTGAAAGGTAAACCAAGATAAATTCCAAGGAAAGAACCCATTGCACAACCCAGGATACTCATGATTTTTTGTTGTAAATCCATCAGGGTGTTGAAGAAGTAGATATGGCTCTTGTCAAAGTTGATGCATTGGCCGACCGAAATGGTGTACTCTTGCAAAACTTTTTTCCAATTCCTGGCTTCCACCACAAAAGCAACACCGAAAAGGATAGTGTCATCAACAAATTGCTAGATGACCACCGGATCAGTAGTTGAAGTAGGTTTAACCCCTTTGATGATTTTGGAGTGAATCAGAGAAGTAAACCCCCTACACAAAGATTCAGCCACAAGAATGAAGAGGTATGGGGATAGGGGGTCACCCTGCCTTAGACCTCTACCTGCATTGAAAAAACCTCTCGGTATGCCATTAATCATAATAGAGTAACTAACAGAAGTAACACAGGTTCTAATCAGTTGGAGAAATTTATCTTGGAATCCCAATTTCCTCAAAATTGTGAAGAGGAACTCCCAACTCACTCTGTCGTAGGCTTTAGATATATCAAGTTTGAAATCCATGCCTAGGCCTTTGCATTTTTCCATCAAATGTATGATTTCATGAGTAGTGATTACAGCATCAATGATCTATTGGCCTAGGACAAAGCCTTTTTGACAGCTGTTGATCAACTTCTCAAGAATAGGTTGGAGTCTCAAGACCATGATTTTGGAGAAGATCTTGTACATCATATTATAGTGGGTCTAAAATATCCCATACACATAACCTCTTGTTTTTTGGGGATAAGATCAATGAAAGTGTGGTTTAGTTGTTTTAGCAGCATACCCAAATTAAAGAAATCTCTAGCAACTTTGGTAACATCTTTCCCAACAATTTCCCAATATTCCTGAAAGAAAGCAGGAGGTAAACCATCAGGTCCCAGGGCTTTAAAATCACCCATAGAAAAGAGGTTGGCCCAGACCTCTTTCTTAGTTATACCTTTTCCTAGTCGAGCATTGTCATCCTCATTCATGAGGGTAGGAATGATATCAACAAGTTGCTGATTAATGCTACTATTTTGTGCTTCAAGGAAATTTTGGAAATAGGCCATTGCCACTTCCCCAACCTATGGATCATTTTCAACCAAAACACCTCTACCATCCAATAGCTTAGTAATATTGTTCCCTTTCCTGTGCCTCATTATGGACTGATGGAAAAATGAAGTATTCCTATCTCCCTCTTTCAGCCATTGTATCCTCGACTTTTGCTTCCAAAATATTTCCCCTTTTCCTAGGAGATCTTTCCATTCCTTTCTTGCCATCTCTTCTTCCTTGGCTATGGCTTCAGTAATATCTCCCTCTTCTAAACTATTTTGTAGCTCTTCTAGCCTCAGATTGATCCTTCTCTTTTCCTCAAATATGTTTTTGAAGTTGAATTTATTTCAGCCTCTGACCTTCTTCTTAACCATTATTAGCTTCTAAGTTAGGCAAAACATAGGCATACCCTGAATGTCAATATTCCACCATTTTGTCAGCAAATCTTTGAATTCTAGATGTTTTGTCCACATTAATTCAAACCTGAAAGGGAAGAGGCCCTTATTGTTTCCATCATTCCAGGATAAGAGTAGCAGATTATGATCAGAAGTACTTCAGGGTAGAACATCAAGGGTATATGAGCTTAAAAATTTCCATTTAGCTGAAATCCCAACCCTATCCAATCTAACTTGAATCTAGTTCTTTCCTTTTCTCTGATTTGACCATGTAAACCTATTGCCTTGTAGTTCCAAATCCATTAGACCTTCTTTGTTTAAGAAATCATTCAAGTCCAGCATACTGTCAGTAAAGTCCATAGTCCCTTCCCTCTATAAATATGATCATAGATCATGGAATTTTCATATAAGATAGGTTAGATCCATTGACCATATGATCAAATGATCCCTGGATGACCTTGTTTGTTGTAGTTTTGATAATAGATCATGGAATTTTCATATAAGATAGGTTAGATCCATTGACCATACATGGACTTAAGAGTGATGTTATTGGGGAGAATTTTGTTTACATCAATGCTTACACAAATTCTGGCAAATACTAACCTCGATTTGTTTCTAGTTGTACCATCCAGGGTGATGAAGTGACCAAGCGAGTTAGCAATCCACATGAAAATTTCTCCATCCCAGAACTCCAGAGGAAGGCCTGGGAGTCTAATCTAAACTAGAGCAACTTTATTCAGATCAGCAACACTATCAAATCTAGGTTTCGACTTACATAGGGACATCCTATGTTTCCCAAGCATCCAGGGTCCTCCTACCAAAATTGTTGTAAGATATTCTCTAGCCATGAATTTAAATAGAAACATCCCACTATTGATAGCATAAATAGTCACACTACCTTTAACTCTCCACCTAGTGTTCACCTATTTTCTGATTGTGTCAATGTTAGGTCTGAAGGAAAAAGAATTTTTGACCAGAGTATTTTCCATTGAGGAGACAACCCTATCCATCATGACACCTAGAAGCTCAAGCTTAGGACTACTGTCTACCTCACTCAAGGTTGGGGAAACCCCACAAGCCATTGCTTTTTCCCTGGCCAGGTCCTTTTTCTAGGCATTGGGGCCCAAAACCTTATTACGAAGCATGTGAACAAAGGAATTTTCATCCCCCTCACAAAACACATGACCCACAGGGTTCCTCTAATCTATCCAAATCATAGGGGATAGACCCACTCCCTGAAGCACTCCCCAAGGGACCCCACACCAGTAGGTCCGGAGGCTCACCCGAGTCACCATCCATCATCAAATTCAAATTCAAAAGCAATCGGGAAAACATAGCATGTCAAAGGTTGCAGAGCTAGAATGGTTTTGTAGATATATACACAATTTAACCTTGCTTATATATAATGTTAACCAACCTAAATTGATATGTATCACCTTAAAAAATAAGTATAACTTAAATTGTTAAGTATCACATCCAAAAATAAGTATAAGTCTAGATTAATAATTAGTTTAATGTTATTAATATTTCTAACAGAGGATCTCTAGGGAAGGATATAAATAGAGGCATAATCAAACTACTACCTAAAGATGGGGACAAAACTAACTTGATAAACTAGAGGCCTATTACCCTGTTGAATGTGTCCTATAAAATTTTGCCAAAGTTTTAACAAGGAGACTCACTGATTTTCTACCTAAAATCATTAACTATACCTAGACTAGATTTATAAAAGGTAGGTACATTTTAGAAAACTTGTTAACTAGTTGGGAGGCACTGTATTGGGCAAGAATGTTAGGACAGAATGCAAGTATCATCTTGCTAGACTTTGAAAATGATTATGATAGAGTTGAATGGTCTTTTGTTCTAACAGTGTTAAAAGCCTTTAGCTTTCCCCAAGAGTTATGTGACATGGTTAACATGCTCTTTAGGGATGCCTCTACTCAAATTGATATTAATGGATCCTTACCAAAATTATTAAACATGGAGAGATTGATTGGGTAGGGGTGCCTATTGTGTGGTTACACAACACACTCCATTTTGCCTTACAAAAATAGGGACCCAACTTTTTTCTTGCTTGTTTGTTCCTTTGTTTTGGGCAGTATGGTAAAAAGAGTTAGCCTCATGATGCTTGTCTAGGTGATATCCTATGCATATCAGGACCCCATAGTAAACCTAGTTAAGTGAAGGAATGCAAAATTCTAAATAGGTTTGCCTTTTGGATCACCCCAAAATTCCCTACAAATGAGAAGTTATGCCTGGTCAAAATTTGGTTAAAGGTCACAAAGGGGAGTGTCATCACATTACTTAATATCCTAGATATTTGCTAATATCTTAATCACATATTTTAACAAAGGAAAACTTAATGTCCATATATTCAGTGATATGCAGACGTCAAATTTTAACCATAGATGTAATAAACTGTCAAAGTGCGTGGGCATTTTGTCAGGGTGCACATTCAACTTAATATCTGGCACATTAGCTAATATCTTGGTGACATCATTCAGTATCACCATAAGGAAGTAGCAACCTGATAATGATGTCATTTAGATATCCTGATATTGGACATGACCTTTAACAATGAGTGCTCACACATTAAGTCAATGTGTGGATATTCTTTAACATGACTGTGACGTCATCCCAACCAATTCTAAAGAGACCCAACTGTTGCAAATATATGTCTAATCGGTGTTGTCATTGATGTCAACATATCCTTGTTGTCATTGGTGTCAACTATATCCCATTCTATAAGACTTGTATGTTGAGGATATTGAGAAAATTAGCCTCTCTGGAAGAAACAAGTGAGTTACATATCTCTCTATAAGAGACAGTGAAGACAGTACATTTCAGTAAAGTAGATTGCTCCACATTCCTAGTGAGATGAAGATCAGAGTTTGTGGACCAAAGGGTTTTGTAAAGGATTGTCTAAAGTTTCTCTAGTTAAGATTTGATGGATCTGCATGAAGAATTTGTGAAGTTATGGCCGTTTGAGTAGAACAGGGTTTTGCAGTTGTTCAGAGGTGAAGAGTGATAGAAAATTGGTCCAGATTGATCCACATTGAAATATTATGATGTACAGATCTAGAGGTATGTTTGGGATGTTGGTGTGTATTCTCAACTCAAGAGGTTTGTGGTTTGGAGGTCTGTAAGCAATATTTCTAGTGTGACAGTCATGGTAGTTGGTGTTCTTATGTTCCGGTATGAAGATGCAAGTGATTCTAGTGATTTGAGGTGGTGTGGTTATTCTTGTTGATTTCATTGTGCTTGTGGAGATCTATGGATTGTGTGCCTATTGTGCTGGTGATCCGCATTAAGGATTGAGCTCGTGGTTGAAGATTTGTCCTTGGGTGTTGTTGTTCTTTCTAGTCTTAGCCGACCAAATACTTTGTGGATGTTGCAGATGATCTAAGAAGAGTTCTATGAAGTGTTGCATGTTGTTCGAAGAAGATTTGGGTCCTAGCTATGTTTGGCCGATAGTATAGTGATTCACATTAAGTTAGATGTTTGTAGTGATGACCTTAATGTTTATTCCAAGATTGAGGAAGTATATAAATATGTGTGGTTGATTTATGGAAATGTATTCTTGTGTGAAAATGACAAGATCCTAAGAAAGGAAGAAAGGCAGAGTAGAGAAGAGGAAGAGTAGAAGACAAAGAGCAGAAAATGATGAGGGGATAGAAAAGAAGTGTTTGGGGCAGAGCATAAGTATTGTGCGCTTCAATGGAACTGACCTTGGCATGAAGAAGACATTTTCTAGTTCAATCCTTCTGTGATAAACTTATAAATATTTTTGTAGGTAGTGAGCCTCTTTTGAGTAGTGAGCTCTAGGTAGTGTGCCCGAAGGCAAGTGCCTTCCCATTTTTCTATTCTTTTAATAGAGAATAAATCTTGTGGGTTAACCCCCACCATGGTTTTTCCCTTAATCAGGTTTCCACGTAAAAATCCTGGTGTTATGTGTGTTGATTTTGTTTCTACTCATGTGTTGTTGATTCATGCTTTCATGATTATATCATTCATCTATTAATTAGTGGTAAAGAATTTTAAGTCACAGCAAAAGATAAAAGTTTTTTGTGACAACTGATTCACCCCCCCTCTCAATTGTCTTCCCTAATTTCAATAGTTGGTATCAGAGTCAATTCTTCTAAAAGAAGCTTGACTGCTTGAGCTGATCCAGGTTGTTGACTTACAAGAAGGATAGTCTGAGATTTGATGGAACAAATTACTCTCTTTGGAAGAGTCGCATGGAGTGCCACTTGCAATGCATGGGTGATACTTATTGGTTAATAACTAAGGATGAGTATAAGTCTCCGAAGAAAGGTCCTTCAACTCTAGATGAACTCAAAGATGTTGAAAATAACATTCGAGCTAAAGAAGCTTTGCTAAGTAACCTGATTGATACAGAAATGACAAATGTCCAGGAATTGAAAACTACTCATGAAATCTAGAAGAAGTTGGAAACTCTATATGAAGGTGATGAATATGTCAAATGTGCTAAGTTGCAGATCCTTAAGGGTAGGTATGGAAATTTAAGGATGAGTGAAGATGAAAACATCACTTCGTACATGCATAAGGTGAATGAACTTGTGTGCAATATCATGTGTGTTGGTGGAAAACTGGAAGAATCAGATATTGTTGGCAAAGTGATCAGATCCTTACCTGCTTCATACAAAAATAGATTTGTTGCTATTGAGGAGATCAGGACTATGACAATAGTTACAAGGGATCAGTTAGTTGGCAAGCTTTCAACATTTGAAATGAGTGAGTTTGGTGATTCTCTTCCTAAATCTGAATCTGCATTTAAGGCCATTATTTTTTGAAAGCAAATATTTGATCCAGGTGAAAGCTCTTCAAGAAGACTAACCAGATTTGAGAAGGCAAGGAAGGATCTTGAAGAAGATGAATTGGAGCTTGAAGAACTTGAAGCTCTTTTTACCAAAAGACTACCAAGAGGATCCAATAAGTATGAAGGAAAGTTGCCTTTCAAATGTTTTGGTCATTTTGCCTCAAGATGTCCGAAGAAGGTTTCAAAGCAAAACCCTCATAGACCTAGGGTTCAAAAGAAATGCTACTATGTCCAAGAAGCTGCTGAAGGAGTCACTAATGATGAATCTGATAAGGGAAGTACCTCAAGAAATGAATGGGTGCTCATTACCATTAAAGAAGAAGATCCGGTGCCTATTGAATCTGCTAGCTATGTGAATGTGGAAAGAGCCTTGGTTAATCAGGTTGAAGAAAAGGATGAATGGGTAATTGACATTGGATGCTCTGATCATATGACAGGTGATAAGAATAAGTTTGTAAGTATGGAAAGGTATGAAGATGGAATTGTGAAGTTTGGAGATAATTCAGCAGGTAGAATTTGTGGCAGAGGATCCATCTCTCTTGATGGTAAAAATAACAATAATGATGTTTTGTATGTAGAAGGGTCGAAACATAATCTTCTTAGTGTTGGATAGTTAATTGACAAGGGATATGATCTCTGATTCAAGGATGGAAAATGTAGAATTTTGGAAAGATCTAGAACTGAGATTACATTTGGTACACATACTAGAGGTAACATCTTTCATTTAAGTGGTATTGGTAAAAGTTGCTTGATTGCTTAGATTGATTAGAGTTGGCTATGGCATAGGAGAATGTGTCATGTAAACTTTGACAACATTGTCAAGATAAGTACTACTCAGGCTGTGAGAGATCTTCCAAAGCTTGTAAAACCTGCTAATAGCATGTGTAAGGAATGTCAGTTGGGCAAACAGAGCAGAACTACATTCAAGAGTAAAGAACAATCTTCAAGTGGATTGTTGGAACTTGTGCACACTGATTTGTGTGGTCCTACATAGTTAGGAGTTTGCAAGGAGACAACTACTTTATCTTGCTGATTGATGATCACTCCCAGATGATGTGGGTCACTTTCTTAAGAGAGAAATCAGAGGCTCTTGACAAATTCAAAGTGTTTAAGGCTAGGGTGGAGAATTAGATTGGTGTGAAGATAGAGTGTCTGAGATCTGACAAAGGTGGAGAGTTTACCTCTAGTGAGTTTAATGCATTTTGTGAAAAGCATGGAATAAGAAGACAATTGTCTGCTCCTAGGACTCCTTAGTAGAATGGAGTTGTGGAAAGGACGAATTGGACTATTTATGAGGATTCTAGAACCATGATGATGGAAGGAAATGTTCCACATGTCTATTGGAGAGAGGCTGTGATTACTACTGTTGATACTCTTAACTGGGTGCAGATCAAAGGTAATACTGGTAAAACACCTTATGAACTGTGGTTTGGTAATGCTCCTTCTATAAAATATTTTAGAGTTTTTGGTATTAAATGTTATATCAAAAGAGATGAAGATCTAGGCAAGTTTGATGCAAGATGTGATGAAGGAATATTTTTGGGTTATTCTAATCAAAGCAAGGTATACTGATGCTTTAACAAAAGATTGAAAAAGATTGTTGAAAGTGCTAATGTCAAGGTTGATGAAAGTAAGGAGAGACCTTCAAGGTTTTGTGGATATGAATTAGATGATCAAAATGAAAGTCCAAATGAAGGAAAGCAAGTTCAGTTTACTTTGGAGAATCCAGTGACTCAAGAAGTTAATGCAGATGTTGAGGAACAAGTTCAAGAATCAGAAGTTGAAGAAAATCTCAAAACTCCTAGGTATGTAAGATTGAATCATTCTAAAAATTAGATCATAGGAGATAAAAATAAAGGTGTTCAAACTAGAAGAAGAATTGCTGAAGAACAAGAGGAGTATTGTTTGATTTCAAAGATTGAACTAAAATCAGTGAATGAAGCTTGTAATGATGAAACTTGGGTAAAAGCAATGGAAGAAGAATTAATGCAAATTGAAATGAATCAGACTTGGGATCTTATTCCTAGACCTGAAAACAAAAATGTAAATGGAACTAAATAGGTCTTCCGGAATAAATTGAATGAAGATGGTGAAGTGAGAAACAAAGCAAGATTGGTGTGCAAAGGTTACTCTTAGGTAGAGGGAATTGATTTTGAAGAAACTTTTGCTCCGGTGGCAAGAATTGAAGCAGTCAGATTATTTCTTGCTTTTGCTTCTTACAAAGATTTCAATGTTTACCAGATGGATGTCAAGTCAGTATTCCTGAATGGAGAGTTGGAAGATGATGTCTACATTGAGCAATCGGAAGGATTCCAATTGTCTGATCAAGAAGATAAGGTGTATAGATTGAATAAAGCACTGTATGGACTTAAACAAGCCCCAAGTGCCTGGTATGCAAGATTATATAAGTATCTGCTAAAGTTAGGCTTTAACAAAGGCATTGCTAATAGTAATCTTTATTTCAAAATTGATCATGAACACATCTTGATTGTTGAGGTATTTGTTGATGACATCAACTTTGCTGGAAATGAGAGTATGTGTAAAAAATTTGTTGATCAAATGCAAAGTGAATTTGAGATGTCCATGCTTGGTGAAATGAATTTCTTCTTAGGTCTATAAATCATTCAGTCAAAAAAAGGCATCTTCATATCTCAGTCTAAGTATGTGAAAGAGTTGTTGAAAAAGTTTGGAATGGAGTATTCAAAACCAATAAGTACTCCTATGGTAACCAGATGCAATTGACTAAAGATGATGATTCTCCTAAGGCAGATCATAAAAGGTATAGATCAATGATTGGAGGACTGCTTTATCTGACTCATACCAGACCTAATATTATGAATGCAGTTGGCCTTGTTGCTAGATTTCAAGCTAATCCTAGAGAATCTCATGTTGTAGTAGTCAAAATAATTTTTAGATATCTGAAGGGAACATATGACTATAGCTTATGGTATCCTAAGGGTGATGATTTCACTCTTCATACATATACAAATGCTGATTAGGCAGGAGATGTGGATGACAGGAAGTGTACTAGCGGAGTTGCATTTTTCTTGGGAAAGAGATTGGTTTCTTGGTTGAGAAAAAAATAGGAGGCAATAGCTCTGTCTACTGTAGAGGTAGAGTACATAGTAGTAGCAATTAATTATACTCAAGTTTTGTGGATGAAGAAAATGTTGAAGGATATCAGAGTTGTGTTTGAAGAACCTGTTACAATCTTCTGTGATAATTCAAGTGCAATAAACATTTCAAAGTATGCGTTGTTGCATTCAAAGACAAATCACATATCCATCAAGTTTCACTTTTTGAGAGGGAAAGTAAATGAGAATGAAGTCAAATTGGAGTTTGTTTCTTCAAAGGATCAGATTGCACATATCTTCACTAAGCCTCTACCTAAGGATAATTGTGAGTATCTCAGAGTGATGCTACAGGGTATTACCCCTCCTATTCAAAACTATGGTGCACTAATGTGTATCAGTCTAGTGGAATTCACAATCGTATCTTGTGATCTGGATTGGTGTTAAGGAGTTGCTACTTAGGGGGAGTAGTCAGTATGCTAATTCTAGATTAAAAAACAAAAAGAGGAAGAAATGATTGCAAATATGTGCCCTTTGCCATTGATCTCAAAGGGGGAGATAAGTCATGTGAAAAACTTGGAAGTAAGCAGTTGATGGTAAAAGGGGGAGCAGTAAAGAAAAAAGTTGCAGGTGTGACAAGAGAAAGGGGGAGAAGTTCTTGTCTTGATGGTTGACACTATTTTTCACATCATATGTAGCCATCAATGACAAAGGGAGAGATTGTTGCAAATATTTGTCTAATCAGTGTTGTCATTGATGTCAACATATCCTTGTTGTCATTGGTGTCAACTATATCCCATTCTAGAAGACTTGTATGTTGAAGATATTGAGAAAAATAGCCTCTCTAGAAGAAACAAGTGAGTTACATATCTCTCTGTAAGAGACAGTGAAGACAGTACAGTTCAGTGAAGTAGATTGCTCCACATTCCCAGTGAGATGAAGATCAAAGTCTGCGGACCAAAGGGTGTTGTAGAGGATTGTCTGAAGTTGCTCCAATTAAGATTTCAGGGATGCACACGAAGAATTTGTGAAGTTATGGCCATCTGAGTAGAACCATGTTTTACATTTGTTCAGAGGTGACAAAGTGATAGAAAATTGGTCCGGATTAATCCGCATTGAAATATTATGATCTGTGGATCTAGAGGTATTCTTGGGATGTCAGTGTGTATCCTCAACTCAAGAGGTTTGTGGTTTGGAGGTTTGCAAGTAATCTTTCTAGTGTGACAGTCATGGTAGTTGGTGTTCTTATGTTTGCGTATGAAGATGAAAGTGATTCTAGTGATTTGAGGTGGTGCGGTTGTTCTTGTTGATTTCATTGTGCTTGTGGAGATCCCTAGATCATGTTCCTACTGTGTTGGTGATCCGCATTAAGGATTGTGTTCATGGTTGAAGATTTGTCCTTGGGTGTTGTTGTTCTTTCCAGTCTTGGCTAACGGGATGCTTTGTGGATGTTGCAGATGATCTAAGAAGATTTCTATGAAGTGTGGCATGTTGTTCGAGGAAGATTTGGATCCTAGCTATGTTTGGCCGACAGTATAGTGATTCGCATTAAGTCATATGTTTGTAGTGCCGACCTTGATGTTTATTCCAAGGTTGATGAAGCATATAAATATGTGTGGTTGAGTTGTGGAAATGTATTCGTGTGCGAAAATGACAAGATCCTAAGAAAGGAAGAAAGATAGAGTAGAGAAGAGGAAGAGCAGAAAAGGATGAGGGATAGCAAACAAGTGTTTGGGGCAAAGCAGGAGTATTGTACGCTTCAATGGAACTGACCTTGGCATGACAAAGATGTTGTTTTCTAGTTCAATCTTTCTATGATAAACTTCTAAATATTTATGTAGGTAGTGAGCCTCTTTTGAGTAGTGAGCTCTAGGCAGTATGCCCAAAGGCAAGTGCCTTCCCATTTTTCTATTCTTTTAATAGAGAATAAATCTTGTGGGTTAACCCTCACCGTGATTTTTCCCTTAACCAGGTTTCCATGTAAAAATCCTGGTGTTATGTGTGTTGATTTTGTTTTTGCTCATGTGTTGTTGATTCATGCTTTCATGATTATATCATTCATCTATTAATAAGTGGTAAAGAAGTTTAAGTTGCAGCATAGGATAAAAATTTTTGTGACAACTGATTCACCCCCCCTCTTAGTTGTCTGCCCTAATTTCAACACTAACAAGGTGATGACATCACTTTAGCCTTCGACACATGAAGTCATCACATTACTTAATATCCCAGATATTAGTTAATATCTAGGATCTATACAACATAATTGTTTCTCACATGGTCACAAGGAATCTTACCAAAGATGTTGATTATGTGCGGGAATGCGCATGATTGCCACATAGCCATCCAGATGATGTACCTGATTGGCTTTTCAACTATAGCAACAAATATCAACATCCTATATATTAACTTAGCATCCTAATGTTCTCTAAGATGATGATGATGTCACATTATGACTAGTCCAGAAGCACTCTTTGACGAAGTGACATCACCCTCACCTTTAGAATAGGGGGGATATTTCACATAACCAAGTACCTAGATATTTCATAATATCCATACATCTACCTTCAGTATCCATAGCATGTAGATTCCTAAAAACCAATAAGAGGGTGTCATGTGTCATGTTGGCCAGTCTATATGAACATGTCATAATACCAAATATTTGAACAAAAGGAAATACCTTTGGTATTTTTAGGACCCACTTCTCACATTTGGTCAACATTGACCTATGTCATGGTGATATCAAGTGCATATCCCAAGTGATCATTCATATTGTTGAAACACTCAAGACATTTTTGAATATGCAAAACCTGTAATAAATATTGTCTAACGGTAGGTAGATATTTAAAACTTTGAATCGCCTATCACCACCTGTTGCGATCTTAGGAACATTGCATGTATATCCATGGACACGAATACAATAGCATTGATTATGCACTAATTCACCAATGTAATGATTATAATTGGGTGATTTATGCTTATTTTACATTTATCAAGCATTTAGCAAAGAAATTATAGAGCTCCTATGCAATTAAGATCACCATTACAAAAACTTGCAAAATAAACGAAACAGAGTGCACCTTGAATGGAAAATGGAGTAGGGTGATTGAAAACTGAGCATGCATATCTTGATCTTGATTAAGTAGATTAAAAGACACAAAAATCAGGTATGTAACAATAAAACCCTCATTTTTTCATTTATGAATAGGTGAACAGGTAAATAATTTTTACTATGGTAGATTCATATGGTGATATTTGAATACATTTCTCTAATAAAGTAAATGACGTGATATACATAATATGTTTAAACTAGAGACTCTTGAATGCATGCTAGGTTAAGACATGCACACTTGCCAATTGTAGGATACATTGGATATTCGCAGGAACAGGTCAGATACTGAGTTTCTGACACCTGTGTGTATACAACTTGGAGGGTCAATGTTCAAGTATGGACAAATAGATGATACACACCCAGGTAACACTGATCTTGATTAGTGGACCGCCAAATCAGAAAGAAGTAGTGGAGATCCCCTACTCATGAGTATATATAGTTCAGGCATGTGGCATTCCGATGGGTTCCCATACGCAATGAATGCCACGGAGCTAGTGGCAAAGTGTGCCAATAAATACAATGTTCACACCAGAAGGGTTGAGAAATATGAACCATATATGCAGATTTCTCAGTTGCGAGGATAACCTCAACCTTCAATTTGCCATCATATGATCTATATAAGATTAATTTGGGAGCAATAGAAAAGTAATATCAAGGTAGTTTCAAGGAGTGTAGGAAGTTCATATTCACTTGGAGAGCTAGTAACAACACATACAAGGCATCAGCAAAACTGCTTGTACACCTTTTCAAGTTTGACTTCACACCCAAATATCAATACATGATGGTAATGCTTAGTCGAATGAGGGGAAGGCCAAATGCAGGTTGTTTTGAGGATTGGATGTATGGCTTCATAAGGATGTAGAGTCCACTAATCAGAAGCCACAGTGGGAAAAGCTGATTAGTGATAGCATTGATGACAACTTTAATAAGTTAGGACAGAAAATGAATATGTTCCACATGACCTCCTATGTGGTATATTCATGTGCAACCAAAAGCACATTTAATGATTTGCAAAGAGTTGGCAGGGTCGGTCTCAATCCTAGAGATGTAAATATCTAGGATCATTATCTGCAGCTAGGTAGGAGGGCCTCCCTCCAACATTATAAGAGGGTTAATGATTGTTTTATCATGCATCTAGTATGCACAATGCAAGAGGACAGACCAAAAAGAATGAGCATGGAAGCTCAAGCAACAATAAGTAGGAATGGATCATGGTTTATCCAGTTCCCTACATTCACATACATAAGAATGGAAGGTTTTGATAAGCAACCCATGATGTTTCCAAGATATCCAATAGACAAGGTCATAGTAATTAAGATGGCCAGACAAATACTACCCTCACATAAGGCACTTGTCCAGAAAAATAGAATACCCAAGGTCATGTTTCCACTTATGATTGGCTGGTACATGTGCCATGATGTAGAAATGGCCAAAGAGGCCATAGGGGGACTACAATTGATGTGTTTATAACATTTCCCTTTGACAAGGCAATAAGATCTTTATCATACATTGGAAGCATTATTGAAGAAGTCAGTGCACCAAGTGCACATAGAAGACTATTGGGATGACTATTCTGATGATGTTGAAGTCAGAAGGGAAAGCTATCAAAGGCTCACACTAAAACAAATCTACACTTTGGATTGTATTCCAGCTCCTCCACAATTACGTGAGGATGATGAATCAATCATGTCTCAAGAGTATGAGGAGAAGAAGATATATAATGAGAATCTCCCTAGCTGACTAGAACCGGCTAGAAGAAATCTCACTAGAGATAATAACTAAGAGGGTCATGCAATAGACCAAAGAGTGGGTAGAGAAGGAGGTTGCTACACTAAAAGCCAACGGGGTGGCTGTGACAATTGATAACAAAAGAAAGAGACAAGAATTAGTAAAAGAGGAGTATGATGATTTCCTTAAAGATAAGCAACAAGCTCTGGAGAAGAGGATGCAGGAAGGCTCATCTAAGGCCACCAAGAGGTTAGGGCTATATATTGGTGTTGAGCTCACCCCAAAACCATCCCCACAAAAAGGGCAATCTTCCACCTCTGCTGCTACAACTTCCAAAAAGCCTAATAAGCAACCTAAGTAAATAGTAGAACAGGGCATCATTCATGAGGGTTTGGAGGAGAGTGGTGATGATGGGTAGCCTTTGGTAATAAAAAGAAGGAAGATAACTCGTGAAGAGTCATCAAAGAAATGCCAAGCTCAAGTGCTAGCAATGAGAGGAGTTGTAGACAAGCATTGGTCAAAAATACAATGGTAACACCTTTGAACACTTTTGTAGTACAACAAGAAAGAGAGAAGGATATAGAAGAAGATAATCCAAAGGCCTTGGTGCAGAGAATTGGCCTAAAAGGATTAATTGGTCAAGTTATTAGCCCAACAATTATTGATCTCACATATTAGGGTGATAATGATGTAGGTAAAGACAAAAATGTAATCCCAAAAAATGATAAGGTAGCAGATAGTGCAACTAGGGATGTACATATGGAAACACTTGGTTAGCAAGAAGCTTAATACAATGAACAGGAGCATGCTGAAGAAGAAAATGTAATTGATAATATGGACAGTTAGGTCCTAATGTCACATTTGAAATTCAAGATAATAAAGATACAAACATGTCAAAATCTGGACAAGAAGGTCCAATGAAAGATACCAGAGAAGATCACTATAGATAATGAGCAACCATAGGGAGATAATGAAAATGCCCTAGAAGAACAAAATAGAGAATCCCATGATACTCACATTGAGCATACAGACCATTGAGGATTCTAAGATAATGTGCCGCATTGGCTACAACATGAGGTGAATCCACCTCCATTCTTTGATTCTTCAAAATTTGGCATTTCTTCATTATTTTCGGCTGAGGCAGTCAAGCCAAAGAGGAGAGCCAGGGCTACCTCTGCAATCAAGAGGGATCCTACAATAGGCAAAAGGATAGCTCAAATAGTTGTACCTATTGTAAATAAAGCTAAAGGAGAGATAAGTGTAGTGGAATTTTAGATAACCCCTATAGACCTAGGCTTTACCACTGAACAACAAGAAGGCCAAGAAGATAAGGATATCATAGATACTTTATTGGCCATATTAGAAAAAGAGAAGGCAAAGAATAAGGAGCATAAAGAGCACATTGCTCAAATGTAGACGTTTATAAAGGGGTTAGTGGCTCCCACTAATATCCCCATCTCCACATCCACTTCATTGGCCATAATATCACAAGATGAAATTATAGGACTAGATGCCATGAAGCATAAATAACAAGTGATGGACAAGTGGTTTATGCAATTCATAACTAAAGGAGAATAGGTAATAAAGACCTGACTTTCCAATTGGGAATTGCTTAGCACTTTGAAGAGCAAGGTGGATAAGATGCAGAAGGAGGTTCGACAAAGGTCAATAAAAGTTGATAAACATTTGACTGCTCTTTCTGAGATGAAGCAAATAGATGTTAATGTCCTAATATCTAATACTATCCTGAATAATCAGACCTCACAGTTATTAGATACATAGGATGAGGATATCAAGTTTGAAGTAGATATCCTAAAGAAATGTAATGCCAAGGTTAGGGATATCAGTGTCAAATTACATGGGCTTTTGTGACAAGAGATAGAAATTTTGGAGGCACTCAAAGACAAGATTGAAGGAAAGATCAAAAAGCAAGATGTGGACTTCACCACCAAGGCTTTTCAAGGTAATTTTAATCATGCATTAGATGATCCACTTAGCCATTTCTCTGAGCATATAGTTGACAAAGCTATGAGGATGAAGGCTAAGGTAGAAAGACACAATGAAACATTGAATAGTCGAAAGAACAAGTGGACAACTCTAAAAGCCCAATTTCAATCACAGGGGCATGCAGTTAAAAAGGCTAAAGTGTAGGATGGAGGGGAGATAGAAAGGATTGTACAGGCATATGAACCCATTAGGGGGATTATTAAAGTACATGTAGAAGAAGAATCATCCACTAAAGAAGAGGAATAGATGAATATGCAAGGTGACCTGATCCTAGTAGAATATTTAGAGGCACAACTCTAGTCCACTAGATGGTTGCCAACTGTTAGCCTCTACAATGTGTTTTGGTTTGCTAACTTGGTCAATGCAATATGGACCATTGATTATAATGGATGTATCTTAACTGTATGATCTTTTGTAACCGCATCCCTTCCTTACTCTATAAAAAGGAGGTGGATTGCAATTTGTAAGATCATTCAGAAGCTTAATTGAGATTGGATTGCTAAAATGTCAAGACCAATCCTTAAAGTCAATTTGTATATATATATACTCTTTTGCATACTTAATGAAGATGAAGACCTCTGGTTACAACTAATTGTAAATTTTGAGTAATCTGTGAATGAATTTTGGACATGTTACTTTGATTTACTGCATTCCTTGGAGTACATTTTAGTCTATAAATATTGTCTTCATTCCTTTTCCTTTGAAGTTTGCATTGATCATAACTAGTTGTGGAATGACCTAGTGAAAATATGGTTTGATTTCCTTCTCTTCATGACAGTGTCAAGAGTATATGTGGATCAATGACTGAAGATTCAATTCATTTTAGCAAAAGTAGAAAGCATTCATTCAAATTTATTTAAATTCATTTGATCACCATCATAATTGTAAATATATAGAAAATTCTAAGCAAATACAAGAAAATATGTTGACATCTCGTAGGTAACTGAACATCTTTAGCATGTTTGAGCAAATAGCATGTTGAAATGACAAATATCATGCAAGAAAACATAAAACAAAGTTAGAAATCATGGAAATATATGCTTATAGGCACATCATTTGAACAAATTTATAATGCAAAAGTGAAATCTAGTTAATATGAGTGATATGCAGACGAATTAATCAAACTTACATAAATATCCACATCATCTGGTTAAATATAATAGGATTTAACCTTGTTTGTTAAGAAACTTATAGAAAGCAAGTGAAATAAAGCTTATCTAGATACAAATTCCTTTGAGTCAAAAATGTAAGGCCCCTGAATGGAAAATAGAAATGCACATCAAACCACTGAGTAACGTTAGATGATTATGAACTAATCTATAGAGACTTGGGATCATGAATTCTCTAAAATATCTTTCAAGATGATAAAGGTTTGATTTGCATCTCTTTATCTATTTTTTTTATGACTGACATCATCATCGACATAAATTGGCACTAAAAGGAGCGCCTAAGGCATTCTGGTTCAAGGATACCTGGATATCATTCCTATGCTCATATGAGGTGATAATTTCAAAATTTGCAAGAACGTGTCAAGCTTTGAGTATTTGTGCAAAGTTCTCACTTATCACTAGTTATTTGAAAGATTTGGATGCAAAGATCCTAATCTTGTGCATAAATATCACAATCTTTACAGTTAATTGTTTGATATTCCTTAATCTAAGTTAGTATTTGCAATTTCTACAAATATAGTGTAAATATCCTATCATTTTAGATTGGTGATCATAAATATCCACTTTGACGGATTGGATACCCTGATCTTTTCAAAGATCTAGTCAAAATATCCATATCCAGTCATAAGTTGTGAAGCTTTGGCTCACTGACCTAATACTAGGTCTAGATCCGTTGGACCTTTTGAAGAATTGCCAATTCGTGGTCTTAGACCTCGTACGATAGATATTCACCACAATCCTAGTCTTAGTTCACCAATATCTCTAGTAATACCTATTATAACACCTGTGGTATGCCTAGTAATATCTCAAATACCCTAGGCACCTCCTACAATGTTGTTTTTTGCAGTAGACTCACCACTTATCTTTGCAACATATCACCCCCTACCAAAGAATCTGGACAAGATTTTTCCAAAGTATCATCCTTATCAGGATGTAGAGGATCACATCTGAACTTACAAAGAAGCGTGTTTCAAATCTAGAATAGATCATGAGGATGTCATGTGTAGGTTATTCCCTTATTCTTTAGGAGAGGAAGCATATAGTTGGTACATCAGTCTTACCAGATCTTCTATAGCTACTTGGGCTGCTTTGGAAAAAGCTTTCCTAGAAAGATTAAAATACCAGTAGATCTAGCCATTACATACCACATGTTTGCTACAATCAAAAGAGTTGAGGGGGAACTAATCTCTAATTTCAACGCTAGGTTCCAAAAAATGTATTCTAAGCTAGTTGCTTCCTCTAATGTAGGTGATGAGGTAGCAAGATCCATATATTATTTAGCCTTAGATGCCTTGACATCCATGTTTATCAGGAGGACACATCCTACAGCCACTACTTTAGCAGGTACCTATGAAGAAGCCATTAAGCTCAATCAACAACTAACACCTGGCTTCACTCCTAATCTAGGATATCCTGCATATCCTTCACAACCACAAGTTAATGGATTCATGATACCTCTAGCCATAATGCCTACTCCCCTAAAGGTACCTCCACTCAATATCATGCCTCCTCTAAATGAAAAAGGCCAGATGATATCTCATCCTGGACATGTACTTCAGGATGTAGTGCACAACAGTAGCAGCTGTGGTTATTTCTTCAAACCTTAACAAGACAACGTAGTAACCAAAGATCAGGAAGAGAAATATGATATTAAGAAATATCAGCATAACTGAGAAAATTAACTACTGAAATCACACACATGACGAGTCAAAGCTTATATTCTTAGTCAAATCAGAATAGGGGATATCCTAATAGAGGATATGGAAATAACAATGATAGGTTAGGATACCCTGATAAGGGGTGCAATAATGATAGGAATTTCACTAACAATAGCAATAACAATGTTGTCCCTAGGTTACATAGAACTTGGAATACCCAGCTAAACAATGGCTCCTTGCCATCACCATTAGACAATCAGGTTCCTACTAAGCCCAAACAGACTACTAAGGTGAATTTGGTAGAAGTTGCATTGACAAATTGGTGCAAAATGCACAATACCAATGCGCATGCTGAACTAGATTGCCCTCATTTCAAAATACCAGCTAGTATTTTCCATGCTGAAGTGTCTAATACTGTAGGAGATCCTCCTTTCCCTGAGGGAAATGAAATTTTCCCTTGGGATATGAGTCTGCCCTTGTGCTAGAAAGTTTTAACAATCATCAGCATCACCAAATGACCTCAACTCATGAAAATTATACTTTGGCGTGTGATGAATCTACCTTGGCATTTGAACCAAATTATCTATTCCCTTTTGAGGATGAAAATGAACCCAAGAAGGAACCTGAAGAGGTACATGCTTACCAACAGCAATATCAGGGTAGACACAATTATAACCTGAGGAATAATGCAAATAGACCAGTTGGTCCTTTGACTACATCTATTCCTCCCAACAATTTCAATACCCCTCTTGACCCTAAGGCTAGTAATAACCCTGGTCCTCTCAAGGTGAATACTCAATATTTCACACCTCAAAACACAGTGACAAAAGCCATCATCCAACTGCCTGAATCTAATAAATTAGTCACATATCTAGCAGAAGAGATGAAAAAGATAAAAATTAGCTTATCTTTGTCAGAATTGTTGAAGACCCCAGTTATCAAGAAAGCCTTCTTGAAATCTTTAGATGAATCTACATCAAAGGATGATAATCCTGGTCGTAATCCTAGTCACATCATGACTAGAGACCCTGCACCCAAAGATAATATTGTTAAACATAAAGTACAGGCCATTGTCCAAGTTGTCGAAACATCACATATGACTCTAAACAAAGAAAAGTTTTAGTCACCACCCTTCTTGCTCACCCTAAGGATATTTGGCAAGAATTTACATAACTGTCTAGTGGATTTAGGTGCATCAACTAATGTGATGCCCTTATCTATTTGCAATGCTTTAGGCTTACATCCAACCAAATCCCTTAAAAAGGTGACACAACTTGACAAAACAAAAGTAAGTGTGGTAGGAGAACTAACTCATATCCACATGCATCTTTCATCAGACCCAAGGGTGCAATACTACATTGACATCCAGGTAATAGATATCCATGATACTTATGCGATGTTGCTTAGCAGAGATTGGTCTAAAATGTTAAATGGTTATATAGCCACTGATTTCAGTCATATGTGGTTACCTTGGAAAGGAATCCCTAACTAGATAAGGATAGAAGCTAGACCTAGGATGAAACACATGATAATGGAGTACAATAATACCAATGAGATACTATATGTAGATGTTGAACCATGAGTTTATGCTATAAGACCTCATATTGTTAAGATTGAGTAAGTCTTGATGTGTAAAATGCATACACGTGAAAATAGTGACCATGAGGATAAGATGATCATTGAGTCTGATTACAGTTCAACTGATGAAGAGGAAGTTGATCACTTCACTGAGTTTGAAAAATACCTATTTGGAGAAATGTAGAAATGTCAATTAATAGGCATATCTATTGAAGATATACTAGTATCTAGATGGTGCAGGTTACACGATGAAGCACACTTAGAAAAAAATTGTGACATATGTTTGGATATAATAGAATTAGAAAAACTAAACTTGGAAGGTGGATCATCTTCAACCAAGGTAGGTCATGAAATATCTGATAAAGACGATACTAATTCTTATTTGTTTTCTTTAGATGTAGGGAAACGTGAAGAAGATGTATATCAGGATAATATCTGCATACACAATTTAGAAGAGATCTTGGTGTGTGATAGGGCACATCCCTATGACAAGAAAGGAAGTGTTGTTACCCTAGGAACCGATTGCCTTATTGAGTTAGACTATGAGTTATTAGATGAGGATAAAGGGAGTCATCTGACTCGATTTGGAGAGTTTCTATCTAAACATATTCAAAGACATATTTTACAAGGGGTTCCTCCACACCAAGAATTTATTGAAGGCTAGTGTAGACTCCGTGAGACACCACATTCAGAAACAACATGTGCCTTATGCTTACATATTGAATAAGGAAGAGCAACTATGCCCCAGAGACAAACTACATGATATCAGGGATATCCCTAAAGATGAAAGAAATGGGATTGCAACATATCCTGAAGATAAAGATGATAACATCAAAGTAATGGAAAGAGACGATATGATATCCCCATAGAAATCACTAGAGGTGATAAAGATTGAACCTCCAAAGTTAAGATGGATATCATCTGGTGTAGCTGCAAGAGCTAAAAGGAAAAGAGAAGGTCTTGACGAGCCTTTAACAAAATATAATCCATGGATTCTAAGGTTTGATGGCTCCAAATCTAAACAAGGAGCTAGAGTAGGCATTGACCTCATTGACCCATCAAGGAGGTCATTTTTGGCAGCCTATAGATTTCAATTCCCTTATACTAATAATGTGGTTGAGTACAAAGCCTTGATTCATCGTTTATTGTTTGCCCCAAGAAGAAAGTTAAAATTATGCATGTTTATGGAGACTCAGAATTGGTAGTAAAACAAGTTAGGAGTATTTACGCATGCAATTATAGAAAGATGTCAAACTACATGCATAGAGTTTGGGACTTAATAGAAGGATTTGACGCATTCAACATCATGCATGTCCCTAGAGAACAAAATGATAGAGCTGATGCACTGGCACAGGCTGCCAATGTATTAGAACCTCTATCCCTCTCTGGAATGAAAAGATTCTTAGTAGAATTGGTATCAGTGCCATCCATACCTGATAATGTCACAAATTTTCAAGTGTTTAAGGATGACCAACATATCCTAGATTTCATAGAAAATAGGGATATATTCGAAGTAGATAACCTAGATGAGAGGAATTTAGAAGATCATGTATGGGAAGAGAAAGAAATCATGGACCTACCAAGCAACACAATTCCTAAAGGTATGGTTGAGCTTGAAAGAGCTTTTGACCTAGACAACATGATAAAACAAAAAGACCTCCCCAAGACAGATGGAGGGGAATATTCATAGGTCAACATAGGATAGTGTGAGGACACAAGAAAGGTCTGGATCAAGAATGTTTGTTCTAAAGAAGAAAAGGAAGGGATAGCTCAAGCATTGAAAGATTATATCTATGTCATCACCTGGACCTATGATGAACTAAAGACATATGACAATTCAATTATCACTCACACAATACCCCTAAAGCTAAATGCCAAACCATTTAGGCAAAAACAAAGACCAGTCAATGCATTGTTGGAGCTCATTATCTTTGAAGAAGTCAAGAAGCTACTAAATGCAAGGATCATATTTCCTGTTAGGCACTCAACTTGGGTGGTTAATCTATTTCCGGTCAGGAAAAAGAATGGAGGCATATGATTATGTGTGGACTTTAGAAATCTAAATAGAGCATCAAAGAAGGATAACTATCCTCTTCCCTCCTTATATGAAGTTCTACAGATAGTGAATGGAGCTCAAATGATGTCCTTCCTGGATGGTTTCTCAGGATACAACTAGGTGATGGTAGACAAGATAGATAGATTAAAGACAACATTCACCACCAAGTGGGGGATATTTGCTTACATGTGCATGCCATTTGGCCTAATCAATGTGGGAGCCACATTTCAATGTGTAATGGACATAGCATTCAGAGGCCTAGGTGGGAAGTGCATAGTCATATACATGGATGACCTGACGGTCTTCTCAAAGAAGAGAGGTGACCACATAGAAGACCTTAGGAAGGTACTTAAGAAGTGTGAGAAGTATGGTATCTCACTTAACCCAAAGAAGTGCATATTCGTAGTGACCACAGGTAAGTTACTTGGTCATGTAATATCAGAAAATGGGATCATCATTAACCCTGCCAGGGTTGATTCTATAATGAAGTTACATCTTCCAGGGAGTAAAGAGGAACTCAAATCTTATTTTGGTGAGATCAATTTTGTGAGGAATTTCATCACAGGATTTGTAGAAATTGTCAGGCCACTCAATACAATTATCAAGAAAGATGCCAAAGTAGAATGGACACCTGAGGCAAAATTTGCATCTGAAGATATCAAGAGGGCCATAACAAATGCACCTTTTCTGATAAGCCCAAATTACACAAGGGATTTTTACATAAATGCATTTGCTTCAGAGCATACCTATACAATGGTCCTAACATAGAGGAGTGAAGAGAGGGAAGAAAATCCCACTGCCTTTATGAGTTCTCCATTTAGAGATGCAGATCTCTAGTATATGGATGTTGAAAGGCAAGCCCTTGCTCTGGTTAGAGCAGTAAAGAAATTCAGACACTACATCTTGAGAAGAAAGATAATTGTTGTTGTATCTGATGCAATGGTCAAGATGCTCCTAATGCAAAATGAGCCTAGAGAGAACAGAGTGAAATGGATAAGAGTGCTCCAATAATATGACATAGACATAACTCCTATGAAGCTGGTTAGAGGACAAGCCTTAAGCTGGATGATTGTAGAAATTGACCCAAACTTGGTAAGTCATCAGTATGCTATAGACACAAAAGAAAATGGTGATTGGTATTCAGATATCAGGCACATCATGACATCATGATTACCAGGAGATGTCCTCCTGAGATGCAAGCTTCTCAAAGGAGAGCCTTGAAAATTAAATCACAAAAGTACATGATCAAAGGAGGGTTCCTCTTCAAAAGAAACTATGAAGGAATATACCTTAGGTGCCTGGACAAGCAAGAGGCTGATAAAGTTCTCATAGAGTTACATGATAAATTTGGAATAGCACATGGATCTCACCTGGCCACTATTCATGCTATCTTGAGAGCAGGATAATATTAGTCAACCATCTTTAAAGATATTGATAACCACATCAAATATTGTCATACTTTCCAGACTGCCTCTAGTAAAGAAAGATATGCTACTTAGCCCCTGCAACATATCATGTAAATGCACCCATTTGCACAATGGGGCATGGCCTTCATTGGTCCCATTAATCCCCCATCGTCATCAAGTCATAGGTATGTATTAACAATCATTGATTACTACACCAGGTGCACTGAAGCAGTCAATAGCAAGACATGTACTGTAGAGGATGTGATCAAATTCTTAGAAGCCAACATTATCACCAGGTACAGAGTTCCCTATGCCTTTGTATGTGATAATGGACCAGCTTTTGTAACTTTAAAATTGTCTAGTTGGGCTTTCAACCATGGAGTGATCTTAAAGTTTTCTTCAAACTATTATCCCCAAGGGAATAGCTTAGTAGAATCAACCAATAAGAACTTATTGAACATCATAAAGAAATTGATTGAAAAGAATCCTAGGGAATGGAATACCCTACTTAAATATGCCATGTGGGTAGATCAAACTAGAATGAAAATTGTCTTGGGAAATTCCCCTTACCAGTTAGTTTATGAGGTGGATCCTATCCTCCTTGTCAACCTCAGAATCTTGTTGGTCATGATGTTAGTCACAAACAAGCATAGAATAAAAGTACACATTAACCTTTATTCATCTTGAAAGATATGATGAATTCAGAGAATTCATAATCCCAAGTCTCCGGTGATTAGGTCTTAATCATCTGATGTTACTCAGAGGTTGATGTGTGTTGCTATTTCCATTTTGGGGCCTTATGTAGAGTTCATCATCATGACACTATTCCTGCAAAGATTCTTCACAGAGAGGTCATTTTTATGCAGTTGTTCAGTTAAATGATACAGAGATATTTAAATTTTTTGCATGATATTTTCAATTATACATGCTTTAGCTCCAAATATGCTAAATATTTTCTATTATCTATGAAATGTCCACATATTTGCATTATTTTCTTAATATTATCAATTATTTACAATTATGATAGTGAAATACTCTGAAATTTAAAAGAAATTGAATGAAATGCTTCAAATTAATGTTGAACCTTCAGCTATTGAACCACATGTACATCAGATACAGTCATGAAGAGAAGAAAACCAAACCATATGTTCACCAGGACATTCCACAGCTAGATACAGTTGATGCTAACTTCAAAGGAATTATATGAAAACAACATATGCAAGTAGATATGCACTCCAAGGGACGTAGCAAATCACCACATATATCTAGAATTCACACACTGATTACTCAAGATTTACTATGAATTGTAATCAAACAAGTCTTCTCATCCATTAAATATGCAAAGATATAAATGTATACAAAAAGCTTTGAAATGAGCCCTGAATATTTCAGCAGATGGATTTCAATTAAGTTTCGAATGTTTGAAATGAGGCATTCCTGCACCTTTTATAGAGCAAGGTGAGGAATCCATTACAAAAAGATCTACGATCTTGATTTATCTATGAATATCTATGGTCAGTATTTCCTTTGACTATGTCAACTTTATCAAAATGGCACAAGTTGCCAGCTAGCAACTATCTAAAATACTTATTTTCACTAAGTATTGGATGCTGATATCTACTTTATGCTACATCTTTATCTACTTCATCAGATTCATGCACTTCATCATCAGGTGCATCACTTTCTGTATCTACATCATCTTGATGATGAAGACCTTGTACATGAGGCTGCATGATGACCCTGACATTTTCATACAACTGCACAACTCTATCTATTTCTCCGCCATCCTGGGTCCTTGCTTTGGTGATGGTGTGTTTATGCGCCTGGTATTTGTTTCTGATGCTGTCCAATTTATTTCTTCTGTTGTGCAGTGTCTCATTATAATGTTCCATTTTCATCTTGGTCCTCACCAGTTTATCTATGATTTCTTCTGTTAGTTGGCCTAATGGATCATCAACAACAAATTGGAAGTTATTATGTAGAGCTTGGATTGCAAACTCTTCATCTTGATTTTCTACCTTTCCTTCCACTTTTCCTTCCAACACTTCCAAAATTTCTGCCTCAAAAGACATCATGTCATGTAGTTTTATGCTGATCTCCCTCAACTTATTGTTGCATCTTTTAAGCACATCACATTCAAATTGAATGTCCTTATACCATATATCTACCAATAATACAGTGTTACTATTCAATACTTGCTTGTTGATGAGCAATTGAGGATTTATCCTCCTTATTTCTCCCAGGATATCCAATATCTTTTCTAATTGGAAAGACCGTTTACTTGTCTGCATTTGCAACTTGTCTACCTTTTTCCTAGAGTCACTGAGAGAACTCCACCTCTTCAAATAGGCCTTTACCACTTCTTCTGCAGTATCAAATGTGGAATACATCCACTTTCTCAATATGGAGGACTCATGCTTCATGAGATCCAATTTATTTATCTCCTCCTAGGAAATAGCAGTCAATGGGACTGCATGATCAGTGGAACTATCCTCAGGATTAGTTAATCTCCCTATATATGCATGCAATTGAGCAATGTGCTCTTTGTGTTGCTTATTTTTCTCCTTTTCTCTTTTAACCTTTTGAATCAAAGAATCTATGATATCTTTTCCTTCTTGACCCTCCTAGTCTTCATTTGCAAATCCTAAGTCAACTGTACTAATCTAGAATTCTTCCAGAGTAATTTTACCTTTCTCTTTCTCTACAGTAGGAATTGCAATTTATGCAGTCCTTTTTCCAGTTGTGGGATCCCTTTTAATGGCCGAAGTAATTCTGGCCTTCCTCTTTGGTTTTATTATATTTTCAGAAAATAAAGTAGATACATCGAATTCTTTAATCACAAAATCTACCTCTGTGTTTACCTCCTTTTCCAACCATGGAGGTACCTAATCATGTTTCCCAGCATCATCATGGTGTTCACCTTGAGCTCCCGTATCCGTCAGCATATATGATGGAGAAGGGGATTTATTTGTCTCTTCTTCATGATGCTCACCCTGATGTTGATCCTGTGGTATATCCTCTTGTTGAGGAACTTCTTTTTCTGGAGGAGCATCATCCTGAGGCGAAGGACCTTATGATGTGTATATATGATGATCATGATGATCATGATCCTTCTCCGTTATTACCTCATCCACTTTTGACTTATCCTCCTGTTGAGGCATATTTATAGTAGTGGATATTGTAGAATCTTCTTTAGGTGCTGGTGTTTGTTCTGAAACCACTATTTGTTCTGCACCTGCACTACTTATTTCCTAAACCTTCGAAGCAGGATCCTCTATTACATCTTTCTCATCTGCCTTCTTTTCCTGAACTTCTACTATAATAGGCTTCGCAGATGTATCCTGTTGGTGCTATTGGCTTATTTCTGAAGCATGGCCCTCTAGTTCTGCCATCTTCACTTCTTCTATATGTTCTCTTTTATCAGGTGTACCTACTGCATGTTCAGGACTTACATCCTGTCTGCCTGTCAAATCCACTGCTGCAGGACTTGTCACCTGTGCAATTAATGTATCCAGCCCCATTTCTTGGGCTATCTTCTCTGGACTCTTTTCTTTTTCAGATTCCACTTGCTTCATCTCCTCCAATATTGTTTGAACTGATGGAGTCCCATGAGGAGTCATTTGCGTACCTACAGCAAGGGTTTCCATCTTTTGTGAAGCTACTTCCTTCACAACCTCATCATCAGATAGGTTAATTGTTTCCTCCAATGAGATATGACCTCCTTCTAATATATTGGAGGCTTCTTTTCTTTGCTCCTCTGCAAGCTCAGCCTTGACCTTCACAATGGTAGGAAGTGGAACATTGTGTTGGTATTCCTTATGGAAAACTTCACTACCTGCCCCTTTCAAAGTTATAGGGGACTGCTTTATTTCACCCCTCATGGAGGTTCTTGGTTTCTTAGGTGTGATAGTTACCACCACCTGTGTGGCTTTTCTCTTCCTTTTGAATAGCAAGGGGGCCTCCTCTTCCTCAGGCTCTTCCTCCATGAGGATATCTTCTTCTATTGGTTTTCATGGACTGACCCTCCTCTTGGGTCTCAGTAACTTTTGTTTCTGCTGTCTGATCTTTCTTGGACTTTTTTTTCCTTGTTCGTGGAGGTGATGCTGATCCTAATCCTAATCCTGATGCTGCTGCCTCCTCAGCTGGAAATACTGCCCTTTCAATAATCACCCCCTTGGGTTCATTATCAATTTTCTTACCCCTACGGGGTCTTTTACTTTGTTGTTGTTGTGGAGGCAGTCTGTCTCCTTTAGATTTTCTCTTTTCATTTATAAAATCATCATATTCCTCATCAAGAATATCCTGTCCTTTCTTCTTGTTATCCACAATAATGGCAACTCCTTTCCTCTTCAATGCCTCAATTTGTTCATCAACCCAAGCTTGGGTTAGCTGTAATGTCTTGGCAATGAAAGGATCCAAGGATATGTCCTCTTGTATAGTTAGGTCAAGTGCAGATATGGTATCATTATATATTTTCTTTTCTTCATATTCATCTGCCATTACCCTGCCATCATCCTTTTTCAACTGTGAGGGAATGGGGATGCAGTCAAAGGTTCTGATTTGATTCAACGTCAACCTTTGGTATCTTCTTCTTCTGGCTTCTGCTTCATCCTCACAATCTACCCAGAAGTCTTCTAGGTGCCTCTGATGAATAGGCTTCCCTATTATTTTCGGTATCCTTCCATAAGGATCATATGGCCTTATCAGTGGGAATGGCTGCAACTACATTTAATTCAAACTGACCATCACCTTCTTGATACTTTCTGAGTCTGGGCACATATACCAACCAATGGTTACTGGAAACAATATTGGTGGTAGTTTATGAGCATCCTTATATGTTTTCAGTATTGTGGAGCTCTGTCTTATAAATTCCATTAATACCACTGCATCAGTGGGGTATCTTGGCAGCATGAGGGGATGTCCTTCAAAACCCTCAATCCTCATGTAGGAAAATGTAGCAAATTGAATATACCAGGTTCCATGCCTATAGATTATTTCTTGAGCCTCAATGCTCAATCCTTTTGTCCTGTCCTCCTCTATGGTCCTTACCAGATGCATAGAGAATGCATCATTTACCAATTTGTAATCATGGAGGTAATTAAATCTCTGCAACTGGGGATGATGATCCCAAATATGCACAGCATTGATTGTGCCTATGACCTTCCCATCTATAACCAGTGCATCAAATGTGCCTTTGTAAGCATAGGGGTAAACAATGTAAGATGTCATGTGAAAAGAACAAAATGAAGCTCCCAGGTTCATCAATTGCTCATGTAGAGCATCACTTATCAACTGGCCACACAGAGGCTTGATGTCTGCATATATGCACATCATGATTACACCATACATCCAGTCTTTAAAACTACTAGCATCAGGCTGGCCTGTCACCCTGCTAAGTAATGCAATCATGTACTGATACTCGTCATCAAAATCATACTTGTACAAGTGCACAGGAAGTTTGGCCACTGCAGGATATGTGCTATTCTTGGCCCTCTGTTGATACATGTTCTTCCTTGCTTGCTTCTTATTATTCTCATACTCAACCTCAGATCTCTTCAGGTCTACACTGTTAACCTTCCTTCCTAATGGTAGTCTAAATGTCTTGGAAAGACCTTTAATAGATAGGTCTGCATATATTCTTCCATGTTTTACCACCTGTCTGGTTTCTGGATTGTAAATCTGTGCACATTCAATCACTAGCTCTGGAGACTCCATGGAGTATGGAAAACCAGCCGCATTCCACATTCCAGACACGAATACTGCATCCAACAGGGGGCTTCTGTTCTTCTCATCATTCATCTTGGCGGACCAGGCCTCCAAATCAGTACTCCCCTGATGTGTATCTATTACGGCACCATATTTGAACAGGATGCCCCTAGGAGATGTGAACATAGGCTTGTTGAACTCAGCCTCACACTTAGCTAGCCTCTTGTCAGCCATGGATATCTGCAATTAACAAGATTTGTCTTACAATGGGTATTCACATGCATGCAAATAACATTCTATCTTTACTAACATCATGCATACTGTACTTATTTAGTATTTTCTTATCATGGGATGCATAAACTGACACCTGCACATCATACCTGACCATGCAGAAGCAATAGGATGAGCATTTCAATTACTTACCTGATTATGCAGATCCCTTTATACCAGTGGTTTCTTGGAAATGCTCGTAATCTTGATGACAATCTTGTGCCTCTTCCTGCCTGTAAGCTCCATTCATACAAGTATCGCCTGTATGAGGGTTTGGAAGCTAGTGCTCTGTAAAAATGATTTTGTCGCAAGGTAAGTGTGAAAATGACGATGAATTTACCTTTTAACTTTGCAATTAGGGTGAAATTAGGGCAACTCTGACGTATTTAGATTTTATTCGTTGATTTTCTCACGAAAACTTACGATTTCACCAGGTGTTTGATCGGGTTTAATGGTCGACGGGAACTACCTACCACCTCTGCGCACATTAAATGTCAATGGCGGCAACGGGAGCGGGGTGATATATTCATATGACAGGATGATATTCAAAAATCATGGTGATATATGAATATCGGGGTGGTATTTAGATATCGGGGTGATATTCGAATATTGGGGTGATATTCACAAATATCATTCCAAGTGCAATGTGATCATCCTCCCTGAGAGGAAAAACTATCTTCGACAAGATCGGGTGATAAACGCACCCTTAGGTCGTGTATCATATGTCAGGAGGATATTTCAATATATCAGGTGATGCTACAAAAATGATGATGACCGGATAAACTATAACATCTCTCTTTCAGAATATCAGGGTGACATCATCTAGATATTCACTCATTGTATTGCCAAGGCATCATGATGTCATCGTCATGTAATGCGAGCAAGATCATGTTTAGGAAATATGCCGCCGAGAGGTAAAAATGATGATTACGTCATTGTCATGTTTGTCGCTTTGGTTATTGGACTTGAATGACATCATCAGGATAATGGCTTAGGGGGATATTTCGAGGCAGGAGGATATTGAGAAATATCGGGTTACATTGAGAAATAATGATCTGCGCGAAATACATTAGGTTGTTGACGGGTAAAGGTCACTATCACCTAAAATTGATGTCCAGACATTTGGACCGCATGATTTATCGGGTGATAAATTAGATCGGGATGACCTTTTGTAATATGACTGATGTTATGAAATATGATCCTCCCCTAGAAATATCAGGTTTGACTCAAACTTTGACCATTCATAACTTTCACTCCTTAACGAATATTAGGGTGATGCAAAAGGCAAACCTGCATGAAATTTGATGCTCTTTCCAAATATGAGGTTATTGGAATGAAATATGAACTTTGACAAACTAACCTCATGATGATGACTTACCCAGCCTTTCTATGCATGATGATCTGCATGACTTACTTTTACCAAACCGCCAAAAAGCACAAAACAAGCCAAGCCAATAGTTGGGTCCCTGTTTTGCCAAGTCAAAATGGGGCATGTTGTGTAACCACACAACAAATCCCTACCCTGCATTTTACACAAGAAAATCTAGGTATCGATAACAAACAAGAAGTCAGGTTACTTCAACTCATACACCTAGAAGAGAAGAGAGATAGAGTGATTGACCAATTCACCAAACATTAGGCTACTGTCAAATGTTAGTTTGATATGATAGCTAAAGTGAAAGCATTTAGAATATCAAATTTGGTCCTAACATGGGACAAAGCACATAAAAAGAAAGGTGACCATGGAAAATTTGATAAACTTTGGATAGGTCCCTTTCAAATCTCAGAAATATTAGGTGATAGAACTTATAGACTTAAAAATTTAATAGGTGAGGATGTCCCATTGCCAGTCAATGGACAATTCCTCAAACATTATTTTCAGGTCTAGGTGAGTCACATCAATATATTGTCCCACATGTGAATAGTGTACATTCTGTATAGTTGTTTGTACAGTTGGTCTTGTGTGTTTCGCTTTGTTTTGTGTGGTGTTGAGACCTTGTTTTGGTTGGGCAAAATAGTGCACCTTTTTACTGCAGAAAACACTCAAATTGTTGGAATTCAAGAAATGAATGTAAAATTCTTATATAAGTTGTAACTCATGTTAGGTAGATGTTCATGATTAGGTCTTTAATATTTTGTTCAACATTGATGCCTTTTCTTGTTCAAGGAGATCCTCACATGACTCACTTAACAGCATTGGGTTTGTTGAACATGCTAGTGTAAGTGTTAAGTGAAAAATCTAAAGGTTACCCTTACTACCATTGCAATTCTCAACCTAAACAGCAAGTGACAACACTTTGCAAAATATTCTTACGTGATAACATCTTATGAATACTAATACGAAAGAAATAAATATGTTGAATATCTAAAAGAGATAATTAGGCCATCTAAGTAACTCTACTAGGGCTATAGACACCTGCTAGTAGTGGGGCTCTACTTAGGGGAATTGCAACGATAACCTTTCTAGGGCTATGGACACCTGCTAGTAGCAAGGCTCTATCGAGGTTGGCTATGAGGGATAAACCAAACTATGTAGCTTAATATCAATCACTAGTATTTTCAACTCATCTTCAAGATGAAGGATATGAATCACATGCACACATTTGATCCCTTATCAGCATTGTTATATTGATGAACATGGTACCATTCAGGAAGATCAGAGTATTTACTTGATAGGGGTTGGAACATTATGTTCTAATTTATCCTTATCTCATGAATTATTTGAATTTCTATTGTTTTCTTTGGTGGCAATTTGTTGTGTGGTTACACAATGCACCCCATTTTGCCTTACCAAAACAGGGACCCAACTTTTTGCTTGCTTGTATGTTCCCTTGTTTTGGGCAGTATGGTAAAAAGAGTTAGTGTCATGATGCATTTCTGGGTGATATCTTGTTCATATCAGGACCCCAAAAGGGTAGGTTAATTTTCAAAGTCAAATTTTGTCATATTAAACCTAGTCAAGCGAACGAATGCAAAATTCTAAAAATAGGTTTGCCTTTTGGATCACCCCGAAATTCCCTACAAATAAGAAGTTATGCCTGGTCAAAGTTTGGTCAAAGGTCATAAAGGGGAGGGTCATCACATTACTTAATATCTTGGATATTCGCTAATATCCTGATCACACGTTTTAACAAAGGAAAACTCAATGTCTGCATAGTCAATGAAATGCAGACGTCAAATTTTAACCATAGATGTAATAAACCGTCAAAGTGCATGGGCATTCCATCAGGGTACACATTCAACTTAATATCTAGCACATTAGCTAATATCCTAGTGACATCATTCAATATCACCATAAGGAAGTAGCAACCCGATAATGATGTCATTTAGATATCCCAATATGGGACATGACCTTTAACAATGAGTGCTCGCACATTAAGCTAATGTGTAGATATTCTTTACCATGATTATGATATCATCCCAACCAATTCTAAAGAGACCCAATAGGGTGATGACATCATCTTAGCCTTCGACACAAGAAGTCATCACATTACTTAATATCCCAGATATTAGTTCAAGATCTATACAACATAACTGTTTCTCGCATGCTCGCAGGGAATCATCCCAAAGATGCTGATTCTACATGGGAATGCACACGATTGTCAGGTAGCCATCCAGATGATGCACTCGATTGGCTTTTTAGCTATAACAAAAAATCTCAACATCCTGTACATTAACTTAGCATCCTGATATTCGCTAAGATGATAATGACGTCACATTATGACCAGTCCAGAAGCACTCTTTTATGAAGTGACGTCACCCTCACCTTCAGAAGAGGGGGGTTATTTCACATAACCAAGTACCTAGATATTATTGTCAAGAGACACTGTGTGGCTTCATGAGTGTTTTCATTAATGGAAACAAAGTCTATCCCACACATCCACAGTACATAGTATGCCTATACCAGAAGTCAGATTAAAGATTGTTGTGGTTCGGTGAACAAGAACAGAGTATGTAATAAGGTCCGACAATCAGGTCCGAATCTCTCAGATGGTGTAACTTAGTAAGTTACAGACTTGGGAAAGTCAAGAGGGGTATCATGAATACTGTATTCCAAAGATTTAGCCTCCGGTAGTAAAGCATGGAAAAGATATGAGCATCTGAGTATTGGGTTTCAGTCAAGTAGAGCAGACAGAGGAAGAACTGATCGACAAAGTATCAGACTTCAATCTGAATGAGTAAATGATGTTGATCAAGTAATTTGTGGGATCATACATTGTTGGCTGACATGATTAATGACTTCTATATCTATGTTTTTTATTCACATCACAAATCAAGCATGGATTCAGCCGACAGAGTAATTACTTGCAGTGTTCTTGATGTTGACTAGCAAGTTGATAGAAATCCTTTATGCGGATATATATACCAAATAGATTTCAGCATGTGAGTAAGTAAGGATATAAGTAATGAAGTAAAGTGCAAAGAAAAGTAGAAATAAAAGTGGGAACAACAATCCAAGCTAGGTATGTGACAGAACAACAACATTGAGCAGAGGAAGGATGAAGTGCATTAGATCAGTATATTGTGCCTAAACCAGAACTAAACTCTTACATTTGTAGATGCTTCTCATGAGTTCAATCACTTGATTATCTTCTGTAAGTTCTGTAGACAGTGAGTCTCTTGTAGGCAGTGTGCTTGGGTAGTGAGCCCTAATTGGCAAGTGCCATTTTGTACTCCTTTATTCTTTTAACAAAGGATACAATCTTGGGTTAGTCACCCCGTGGTTTTTCCCTTAACAGGGTTTTCCACGTAAAAATCCTTGTGTTATGTGTGTTGATTTTATTTCTATTCTTATGATCACATATGCTTATATAATTTGATGCTGCACTGATTATTAAGATAACAAAAGAAAAGAAAGTTAAGGAAATTTTGAGATAACTGATTCACCCCCCCTCTCAGTTATCTGCCTTGTTTCCAATAGATATTTCATAATATCCACACATCTACCTTAAGTATCCATAACACATAGATTCCTAAGAACCAATAAGAGGTTGCCATGTGTCACATTGGCTAGTCCATATGAACATGTCATAATACCAGATATCTAAACAAAAGGAAATACTTTTGGATTTTTAGGACCTGCTTCTCAAATTTGGTCAACATTGACCTATGTCATGGCGACGTCAAGTTCATATCCCAAGTGATCATGCATATTGTCAAAACACCTGAATATTTTTGAATAGGTTGATCCTGTAATAAATACCATCTAACGGTAGGTAAATATTTAAAACTTTGAATCGCTTGTCTCCACCTGTTGTGATCCTAGGAACATTGCATGTATATCTATGGACATGAATACAATAGCATTGATTATGCCCTAATTCACCAATGTTAATGATTATAATTGTGTGATTTATGATCATTTTACATTTATCAAGCGTTTAGCAAAGAAATTATAGAGCTCCTATGTGATTAAGATCACCATTATATCAACTTGCAAAATCAACAGAACAGTGTGCACCTTGAATGGTGAACAGAGGAGGGTGATTCAAAACTGAGCGTGCATATCCGAATCTTGATTAAGTAGATTAAAAGGCATGAAAATCAGGTATGTAATGATGAAACCCTCATTTTGTCATTTATGAATAGGTGAATAGGTAAATAATTTTTACTATGGCAGATTCATATGATGATATTTGAATACATTTCTCTAAAAGAGTAAACACCGTGTTATACATAATATGTTTAAACCAGAGACTCTAAAATGCATTCCAGGTTCGGACATGTACACTTGCCAATCACAGGATACAATGGATATTCATAAGAATAGGTCAAATATTAAGTTTGACACCTATGTGTATACAACTTGGAGGGTCACTGTTCAAGTATGGACAAATAGATGATACACACCCAAATAACACTGATCTTCATGAGTGAACTGCCAAATCAGAAAGAGTTAGTGGAGATCCCCTGCTCATGAGTATATACAGTTCAAGCATGTGTCATGCCGGTGGGTTCCCATACGCAACGGAGGTCATGGAACTACTCGGAGAGTGTGGCAATAACTACAATGTTCAGACCAGAAGGGTTGAGAAACATGGATGCATATATGTAGATTTCTCAGTTGCGGGGATTACCTCCACCTTCAATTTTCCATCATTTAATCTATATAAGATTAATCTGGTAGCCCTAGAAAAGCAATATTAGGGTCATTTTAAGGAGTGCAGGAAGTTTGTATTTACTTGGAGAGCCAGTAACAACACATACAAGGCATTAGCTAAACTGCTTGTACATTTGTTCAAGTTTGACTTCAGACCCAAATATCAATACATGATGGTAATGCTTAGTCGTATGAGGGGAAGGCCAAATGCAAGTTATTTTGAGGATTGGATGTATGGCCTCATAAGGATGATAGAGTCCACCAATCAAAAGCCACAGTAGAAAAAGTTGATAAGTCATAGCATTGATGACAACTTCAGAAAGTTAGGACGGAAAACAAATATGTTCCACATGACCTCCTATGTGGCATATTCATGTGCAGTAGAGGCAGATTTAATGATTTGCAAAGAGTTGACAAGGTCGGCCACAATCCTGGAGATGTAAATATCTAGGATCATTATCCATAACTGGGTAGGAGGGCCTCCCTCCAACATTATAAGAGGGTTAATGATTGTTTTATCATGCATCTGGTCTACACAATGGAGGAGGATAGAGAAAAAAGAATGAGCATGGAAGCTGAAGCAACAGTAAGCAGGAATGGATCATGGTTTATCCACTTTCCTACATTCACATACATAAGAATGGAAGGTTTTGATGGGAAACCCATAATGTTGCCAAGATATCTGACATATAAGGTCATACTATTGGAGATGGCTAGACAAATACTACCCTCACATCAGACATTTGTCCAGAAAAATAAAATACCCAAGGACATGTCTCCACTTATGATTGGCTAGTACATGTGCCCTAATGTAGAAATAGCCAAAGAGGTCATAGGGGTCTACAATTGATGTGTTTATAGCCTTTCCCTTTGACAAGGCAATATGATCTTTATCATACATGTTGGAAGCATTATTGAAGAAGTCAATGCACCATGTGCACATAGAAGACTATTGGGCTGACTGTTCTGATGATGTTGAAGTCAAAAGGAGGAGATATCAAAGTCTCACACTAAAACAAATCCACACTTTGGATAGTATTCCAGTTTCTCCACAATTACATGAGGATGATGAATTAATCATGTCTCAAGAGTACGAGGAGAAAAAGATATATAATGAGATAATCTACCCACCTAACTGGAACTAGCTAGAAGAAACCTCACTAGAGATAATAACTCAAAGGATCATGCAACTAACCAAAGAGTGGGTAGTGAAGGAGGTTGTTGCGCTAAAAGCCAAGGGGGTGGCTGTGACAATTGCTAACAAAAGAAAGAGACAAGAATTAGCAAAAGAGGAGTATGATGACTTCCTTAAAGATAAGTGACAAGCTCTACAGAAAAGGATGTAGAAAGGCTCATCTAAGGCCACCAAGAGGGTAGCGATGAATATATGTGTTAATCTCACCCCAAAACTGTCCCCACAGAAAGGGCAAAGCTTCCACCTTTGTTGCTACAACTTCCAAAAATCGTGATAAGTGACTTGAGCAAATAGTAGAACAGGGCATCATTCATGAGGGTTTGGAGGAGATTGATGATGAAGGGCAGCCTTTGGTAATAAAAAGAAAGAAGAGAACTTAGGAAGAGTCATCTAAGAAAGGCCAAGCTCAAGTGCTAGCAATGAGAGGAGCTGTAGACAAGCACCAAAAATTTGTACTTAAAGGCCGAGGGGATGAGTGGATTCAACAAAATTTACAACATGATGTTCCAATCCCTAACATTATTGAATTCAAAGTTGAGTTAGCAAAGGAAATCAAGGAAGAGAACAGGAAAAGAGAAGATAATTAGCCCCTACCTCTAGATAAAACCATTGATCTTTCTGATGATGAGGTAGTGGATGAGGTATCTACTAGCCCCATGGAATCATTGGTCAAAAATATAATGGTAACCCCTCTGAACACTCCCATAGTACAAAAAGAAAGGGAGGAGGATATAGAAGATAATCTAGAGGCCTTCGTGCAAAGAATTGGCTTGGAAGGATTAATTGGTCAAGTTATCAGCCCGGCGGTTATTGATCTCGCATATCAGGGCAATAATGATGCGGGTAAAGACAAAAATGTAATCCCAAAACATGATAAGGTAGTAGATAGTGCAATTGGGGATGTACATATGGAAACACTTGGTTAGCAGAAATTTCAGTACACTGAACAAAAGCATGCTGAAGAAGAAAATGTAACTAATACATCTAGACAGTCAAGTCCTAATGTTACATTTGAAATTTAAGATAATAAAGATACAAACATGTCAGAATCTGGACAAGAAGGTCCAATTAAAGAGGATGAAAATAAAGAACAAGAAAAAATAGATGAGGGACCTAATAAGAACCCATCACCACCTTAGGATGAACAAACGATACCTGATCAAAGTGAAAAGATACCAAAGGAGATCACCACAAATAATGAGCAACCACAAGGAGATGATGAAAATGCCATGGAAGAACAAAACACAGAATCCCATGATACTCACATTGAGCATACATGCTATGGAGGTTCCAAGATAATGTGCCACATTGGCTACAACATGAGGTGAATCCAACTTCATTCTTTGATTCTTCAAATTTTGACATTTCTTCATTATTTTAGGTTGAGGCATTCAAGCCAAAGAGGAGAGCCAAGGCTACCTCTACAATCAATAGGGATCCTGGAATAGGGAAAAGGACAGCTCAAATAGCTATACATGTTGTAAATAAAGCTAAAGGAGAGATAAGTGCAGAGGAATTTTAGATAACCACTGTAGACCTGGGCTTTGCCACTAAACAACAAGAAGGCTAGGAAGCTAAGGATATCATATATACTTTATTGGCCAAAATAGAAAAAGAGAAGGCAA
Source organism: Cunninghamia lanceolata (assembly GCA_027924645.1). Lineage (NCBI taxonomy): Eukaryota > Viridiplantae > Streptophyta > Pinopsida > Cupressales > Cupressaceae > Cunninghamia > Cunninghamia lanceolata. The sequence continues at coordinate 22,547,191 of BSBN01000377.1, read as the reverse complement.
AGAATAAGGAGCATAAATAGTACATTGCTCAAATGCAGATGTTTATAAAGGGGTTAGTGGCTCCCACTAATATCTCCATCTCCACATCCACTTCATTGGCCATAATATCACAAGATGAAATTATAGGACTAGATGCCATGAAGCATAAATCACAGGTGATGGACAAGTTGTTTATCCAGTTCATAACTGAAGGAGAATAGGTAATAAAAACCTCACTTGCCAATCGGGACTTGCTCAGCACTTTGAAGAGCAAGGTGGATTGTTGAATACAAAGAATACTGAGAGGGGGGTGAATCAGTATTTTGAAAACCTTTTCATTCACACATTCATTAATCCATTTACCAAATTCAATAACATGAAAGCAAAGTAAACACAAGAAGAGTAGACACAAATTCATAACACATAGACACCAGGATTTTACGTGGAAAACCCAAAAAGGGAAAAACCACGGTGAGTGTTATCTCAAAATATATTATGATAGCAATACTGAATTACATGAAGGCTCACTACGTTAGGGCTCACTGCCCAAGGACTCACTGTCCAAAGAAGTGCTCATTGCAATAGGTTCAATGCCAAATAGAAGAGAAGATAATATAGAAAGAAGTGGCTCACTGCCAGGAAATGACTACTATAGATGCATCTACAAAATGCTATGGTGCAGTGCCAATTTTCTCAGTATGCAGATTCAAAGGACTTCATGTTATCTGCCCTACTTTTCTGCTATGCTTCACATATACTTCTATCCTTCTACCTTTACTGTCCTTTTGCTAATCATAGAACTACCTTAGGTCACACATTCATTGAATTCACACTCTATCAACATACATCATCTTCCTCAACACCAAAATCCATCAAGTATATATATCTGTAACAAGATTCATCTCACAATCAGGTCGGCAATCTAGACATGAAACGTGTATACAAGTGTTATACCTTGTCAGCTTGATCATGTGCACAAATAGCAATGCGGACCTGAACAAACATATAGTAGTCTTCATCTAGGTCAGCACCAATCATTCAACCACTTAGATTGATTATTCAAACAATATATCTTCTCCACATATACATCTAACATGTCTGTCGGTTGTCCCTTAAGAACACACTGGACCAGTTCAACTGTCACATCAAAAATTCCAATGCGGACCATATGAGACTCTGATAATGATAGACAACATTTATTATGGACCTCTTAACATACCTTCAGAACCACAGGACATAATAGTCCTTTATAGCAAAATGTGGATCTTGGAACTGTTGCTCTGTCATAGTGAAATACTGTCAAACTAGAAGCGGATAAAGAACAACTTGTAGAATGTGATCAAAGGAACTTCAAAAACTATAACTCTGGATTTAGGTAGTCATGATATGTATCTTTGCTACCTCATAAATGCAAGACAAAATATGCCACAGTGGAGGAATGCGGACACTTTTACTCAGGTACTCTGCACTGTTCCTATCTTAACTCTGTTCACCTAGACTTAGATATTTCACCATATGACTTATGGAGGAAGTTAGGACTTGAACACTGGAACATGTGATCACTAGGTAGCTATGAACAACATACCTCAATTGCATACAAATGTATTTAATTGCAGAGGCATACCATCACAAACACTGTCACTTACTTTGTATAATGCACACTACCCATACTTAGTCATTTATTCTTCCAGAGTGAAGTCTCTTTACCATGCCGATAGAAACCCTTTGCCTTGTTTCCATCAATGACAACATTCAGTCATTCATCATAGCAATGTCTCTTGCCAATGTGGATAAGATGCAGAAGGAGGTTGGACAAAGGTCAATAAAAGTTGATAAACATTTGACTGCTCTTTCTGAGAAGATGCAAATAGATGTTAATGTTGTGATATCTAATAATATCCTAAATAGTCAGACCTCACAGTTATTAGATACATGGTATGAGGATATCAAGTTTCAAGTAGATATCCTGAAGAAATGTAATTCCAAGGTTAGGGATATCAATGTCAAATTACATGGGCTTTTTTTACAAGAGATAGAAATTTTGGAGGCTCTCGAAGACAAGATTGAAGGAAAGATTGAAAACCAAGATGTGGACTTCACCACCAAGGCTTTTCAAGGTAATTTTAAGCCTACATCAAATGATCCACTTAGCCATTTCTCTGAGGATATAGTTGAAAAATCTATGAGGATGAAGGCTAAGGTAGAAAGATACAATGAAACATTGAATAGTCGAAAGAACAAGTGGACAACTCTATAAGCCCAATTTCAATCACAGGGGCATGCAATTAAAAAGGCTAAAGTATAGGATGGAGGGGAGATAGAAAGGATAGTACAATCATATGAACCCATCAGGGGGATTATTAAAGTGCATGTAGAAGAAGAATCATCCACCGATGAAGAGGAATAGATGAAGATGCAAGGTGACATGATCCTGGAAAAATATTCCTGAGGGACAACTCTAGTCCACTAGATGATTGCCAACTGTCAACTTGTGCCACGTGTTTTGGTTTGCTGACTTGGTCAATGTACTATGGACCATTGATTATAATGGATGTATCCTGACCGTAGGATCTTTTATAACTGCATCCCTTCCTTACTCTATAAAAAGTGGTGGATTGCAATTTGTAAGATCGTTTAGAAGCTTAATTCAGATTGGATTGCTGAAATGTCAGGACCAATCCTCAAAGTCAATTTGTAAATATATACTCTTTTGTATACTTAATGAAGATGAAGACCTCTGGTTATAACTAATCGTGAATTTTGAGTAATCTGTGAATGAATTCTAGACATGTTACTTTGATTTTCTACATCCCTTGGAGTGCATTTCAGTCTGTACATGTTGTCTTCATTCCTTTTCCTTTGAAGTTTGCATCGATCATATCTAGTTGTGGAATGACCTAGTGAAAATATGGTTTGATTTCCTTCTCTTCATGACAGTGTCAAGAGTATATGTGGATCAATGACTGAAGATTCAATTCATTTTAGTAAAATTAGAAGGCATTCATTCAAATTTCTTTAATTTCATTTGATCACCATCATAATTACAAATATATAGAAAATTCTAAGCAAATACAAGAAAATATGTTGACATCTTGTAGGTAACTGAACATCTTTAGCATGTTTGAGCAAATAGCATGTTGAAATGACAAATATCATTCAAGGAAACATAAACAAAGTTAGAAATCATGGAAATATATGCTTATAGGCACATTATTTGAACAAATTTACAGTGCAGAAGTGAAATCGAATTAATATGAGCGATATACAAAAGAATTGATCAAACTTACATAAATATCTGCATCATCTGGTTAAATATAGTAGGATTTAACCTTGTTTGCTAAGAAACTTATAGAAAGCAAGTGAAATAAAGCTTATCTAGATATGAATTCCTCTGAGTCAGAAACATAAGGCCCCTGAATGGAAAACACCAACGCACATCAAACCACTGAGTATGTCAGATGATTATGAACTAATCCATGGAGACTTGGGATCATGAATTCTCTGAATTTATCGTATCTTTCAAGATGATAAAGGTTTGATTTGCATCTCTTTATCTATGTTTGTTTATGTCTATCATCATCATCAATAGTGCCCTTTAACACTTACCCTCTTTGTAATAGCTTCAGAAGCCTTGTTTCATATTCTGAGAACAGAAAGGATATCAAGTGTGATGAAGGGCATTAGGATTCCTAATGAAAGCATGTTATTAAACATGCAATTTGCTGATGATACTACATTATACCATGTGCTTGAAAAGGATAATTTGAATGTCATGGAGAACAAATTGAACTTGTTTTGTAAAGCCTCTAGGGCTAAAATATCATTCAATAGATCTATCTTGCTAGGATGGTTAGATAGGCCTCATGAGTGGTTGTAGGAGGGTAGATGGTAGTGGGGTGGTCTTCATAGGCAAGTTAGGTTCCTTAGGATCCCCTTTGTTGTTGATCCTTCTCATAAACTAATGTGGAACTAGATGTTTTCAAAAAAAAATATTTCTTATTTTCATCCTAATTTTCTATAAATAGAGGGTTTAATCATTCACAAGTATTGTATGATTTAACAAATATTAATGAGATTTTAGTTTTGTAGAAAAGGGAACCTATACATTTTATTGCATTTAATATCAAGAAAATTAAAGAATTGCAATATCAAGTTTTATTTATTTAATAAATAATTATATCATATTTTCATTAGGTATGGATCTCAAATAATAAATAGATAAAAATTTGGTATACTTCATTCTAATATATTGTTTATTTACACCAACATAAGAACTCTTTTATAAAATACCATTATAATCATTTTACATACAAATTTCCTTATTTAATAAGATTAATATTCACATTCAACTTGTATATCTTTTACATGATTAATTACTTTATTGTTATTAAAATATAAAAAACTCAACAATTATAACTATTTCTTACTCAATAAAAATATATCTAAAATTAATATAAAAATATAATATTATTAAATTATTCTAAACTTCTTTGAATTGATTTTTAAATGAAATAATAATTTGATGAATTTATAAAAGGTGAATATCACATAAAGGATCATATTTCAAACGAGGTCCCAACCATAGCTATCTTAAAGTTCTTCTCAATCATTTAAAGGTGTAAAATTGAATAAATTTTATTTAAATGCTTAATCATCATCTATATCGTTTCTAAGGTCTTTTGTGAATCATACCAACTCTAATGATATAATTTTACTCTAAATATGTATCCTACGAAATTTGTCAAACAATTATCATCCTCTTTCTTAAGTTGTTATCATTGATGAAAAATCATTTTCTAAATTTGAAGTCAATACAAAGGTCATCATGCTCCCCTTGAAGATAATTTGATGTCACCAATGCCACCAAGGTCAACTAGTTTACTAAACAAGAAATAGTTGTTCATTGCTTTAAGACAATGTTATAGTCATTCGGTTATATATGAACTAGTTGACATATATGAATCATACCTATATCTCATCGTCATGTCAATAATCACACAAATGGAATATATTTTCACAACACATTCGATAGTGTAGCAATAATAATAAATTCTTTAGCGAATACAAACTAAAATAAATTTTATAAATAGTGTAGTAATAATAATAAATTATTTAGGCAATAAAAACTAAAATAAATTTTATAAATAGCTTAAAATTGGATTTGTAAATTCATTCACAAATATTAAAAAAATGAAATTAAATATCACATAGAAATATATATTAGATTTTAGTATTAAATTTCATGCATTAAGATAATTTGCATGTCATATTCTTTAAACTACAATACTTCTACCATCTATTTCACATGTCATCTTATTCTTTAAACTATAAATCTTCTACCATCTATTTCTAAAATGTAGCAATTTATTAAAAAAATAACTTAAGCCATCAAATTACCCACTTAACATACTTCCTCCTTACCAATTCAAATAAGACTTACAATACACTATCATTATCCATGTACAGACAAGTCAAACAAATTTTACATTATTTTACAATCTTGTCCATTCTATTTGGGAATAAATACAGTTATTCCATTAATATTAATTCATAGATGACATTCAAAACTAAAGTCCTATATTAATATTTTAGGAAAATTTAAATTGAATACTAGAAGTGTCTTTGAGAAGCTAGAATATATAATCAACTACGAGTGTTGAAAGGGGATTGACTAAACTAGGACATTTTCCCTACTCATAATCATATCAAATTACTAATCTAGTCATGTTTTTCATAGTGATATACGAGAATCCTATAGGTGTTGCAATCCTACATCAACCAAAAAGAATTGAAGGGAATAATGAACATAATCCCACTTTATCTTAATAAAAGAGTTGCTACAAAGTTACAGAATCTAAAATCATTCAACAAATAAATAATAAATAATACAAAATTTACCCTATAAAACACTTTCAAAAAAACCTAACAAAAACTAGCAATATTCAAATTGTCTTCATGGTAAAAATATTACAATACAATAGAAACTGTTTAGGTAAAAATTGGATTGTTTATTGTTTTAATGTTGTTAGATGTTTGAATCCTCCTTTCACCCTTAATATTCAAGGACCTAGGGTCGAGTGGCACTGCACTATCATACCCTAGGTCGCTGTGAGATGTAGGGAAACTTGGATGAGGGTGTTTAATTATCAATTTTCCTCTCTTATGCTTAATTGACCATTAAAATCCTAATTATCCAAATAGGGCAATAAACTGATGAATAATAGAAAAAGCTCTTGCAGAGAGATGTAAAATATCAAATCACAGAGTACCTATTTTTAGGGCTCTGAGGTGGAAAAGTCAGGGACAAAAGAGCGGGCGCCCAAGTCCAATGCCCAGCTTTTTGTCTAGATCTGGGAACTCAGTCTGCAACTCTTTCTTGTTGTTTTGAAGATTTTCCCATCATGGAATTTGGAGGACTAATGAGCAGGCGCCAAGGTCCAGGGGGCATATTTTCTTCCTATTTTGCAATTCCAATACTCCAAGATGTCTTCCTACAACTTCACTTTGTCCAGCTCTGCAACCTGTAACCTGCAACCATGAAAACTTTGGGAGGGGGTTGGTGTTTAGAGGCTTGCCTCAGTCAAGCCCCAAAGGACACTTAAGTCTCTGAACACCTTTGTTAGATAGAGAGTGCATGCCTAGGGAGGCAGAGGCAAAAACCAAATGAATAATTGATCACAAACACAATATAATGTCACCTTGCAGTGAAGATCTCATGGGAGGAATATGCTCTTCATTCCATGATGAAATGGAAGCTCAAATTTGCAAACACAAACACATAGACCACACAAATTTGTTCTTGCAACACAATGAAAGCCTTCAATCACCTTGAGAATACAATATCTTGCTAGTAATCATCTAGTTTACAAATGAACGCCTAAACATGCTTTTATATGCAAATACAAATACTCCCGCCAAGATTTTGTAAATTCAAACTTACCATGTCGACATAGGACCCAATTAATGGTCACAAATTGACACCCAAAAATTGGGACTGCCCCAAAATAGGGCAAGACTAGGGCGCGGACACCCAAGCCCTCCCACTATTTTGGGTAGGGTCTAGCTCAAGGGTTCCTCCTAGGTCCCATTTGTCATGTTACCTAGGGCTCATTCCATCGCGATGCCAAATTATGAAGTAAGATGTCATAAATGCATGTGCAAAAGACCCGAGAGCTAAACCTTATGAGGGAAGAGCCCGTAAGGGGGACATTTTCTTACATTACATTTAGCGCCCACTTTAATGTGTGTATAAACGTGAGGCTAATACATGCATTAAAGTAAGGTCACAAACACACCAAGCACGGAGAAGACACACCAATCACATAGAAAATAGTAACAGACACGCAAAACACAGAGAAGATAGTTACAGTCACACAGAACATAGAGAAGACAGTAAATGCAAAGAAGAAACACTAATGCATGGAAGATAGGCATGATATATTTTCTTTTCTTTTTCTCATATATATGAAATGTAGATGCAAGTACTAGAAAGTAAACAAACCTCCAATAATACAGGATGCACTCATCACATAAGTCTTTATACTATATATATATATGGGGCAACACACACACAAGACACACAAAACCTCCCAAAATGCAGGATGCACTCATCGCGCAGGTCTTTAGACTGCATATGGCGAAACAAACATGCCAAACAAAGCAAGCATGCCAAACACACACACTTGAAGACACGGAGAAAATATGGCAGACAAGCGATGGAGTGTACCTATTTCTAGGCCCAACACCATCTCAAGAACATTATAGGCACACACTAATGATTGCACTTTGCCACAACAATCACCGAAGACATGCTTAAGGGTTGAGTTAGTCACAGAACTGCTCCCTGTCTGTACAAAGGACTTTTGAAAATGACAGGATGATGCAATCTGCTCCGAGAAATACACCATCCCCACATCCACAGAGGACTTAAAATAAAAATGATATACGCGATATCTCACCTCCACAGAGTGCTTACATGATTGATTGATTTCAAACAAACTCAGGATGCAAGATGCATTCATCACGTAGGTCTTTAAACTGCACCTGAGGACAAACACATTTCTAACATCTACAACAGGCAACTTACCTTATATATGCCCCCACCTTAAGGTGAATGATATCATGCATTGATATCAAGAATGTTAAGGTAGGAAGAAAACACACAAGGGAACACAAGCTCTCACAAAGCCCATGCCCCCTGAGGTGACATGTACTTTACGACCGCCAAATGTTCCCACAAACACATCCCTGCAAGAAACATGTTACTGTCTACAAAATCATGATAAACAACAACATCAATGCATATGATTAACTACACAAAGAGCCAAGGTTATACTACAAATTTAGATTTTAAGGATAACTATGGGGCTATATCACGAAGCTCTCTGAATCAAGTATCACCAAGGCTGGATTCAAAGACAAACAAAGGTGCATAGAGTAGCAGTATTGTTAAGGTTTGTAAATGCAATAGAAACATCATCAAATTCACTATGTGGAAAGCATGAGTGCTTCCACTAGCCAAGTGTCAGATAAGATATACAACCCCATCATCATATTAGGAACTAAGTCCAATTTTTGATTGCTCTTGAAAGGGACGCTAGGTCCGCATTAGTATAAATGTTTTTTGTCATCTGCCTGCTAGATGGAAACACTAGAGGAAGGGAAATAATAAATCAGAGAGGAGAAACAAGTGTCTTAGGGATAGTCACGTAGGAGGGTGCCCCCAATGTCACCAACTACAACATTATGTCTGTAAGACACAACACACAACAATGCAATCAGAGAGAGAGGTAATATAGAAGAATGATGATACAAATAGAAGAAAGTCACAACAGAGGTGGTCTCTTGGTATCCCAGACCTTATGGGAGAATCAGGGGTCATCCCAGGAGGCCTAAACAACACATAACACATCATGGGGGAAGCATATCGTGAGAGAGAGATAAAGGGTTGGAGTTACTTACCTATAGGGTCTTTGTATTAGATTTTGGAACTTGCAAACCTCTTGGAGAGGTACTTGATCATGTTTAATGCAAAATTTGAGTGGTTCTTATGAAAGTCTTGTTTACTATCATATGATGTTTATTTCTCAAATTCTTGTTTAAATGAGATTTTTTGTTTCTTATGAGGGGGAGAACCACTATTATTTCCAAGTATTGATAGTCGTCTTACTATTTTCCAAGTTTTAGCAAGTTTTCGTTGTTGAACCTTTCTAACATGGTAACGGGAATCACCTTGTACCATCTTACTTGTATGTATCGGTTGTTGTTCTTATTTTTCTGATGTGTTTTGATTATCTTCCGATCCATATAAGGATAACGAAGGAGGAACCTCGGCATAAATTCCATTTCTTTGTGGACAAGGTGGATAGTCCACTTGTTTCTTATCGACTTCAATCATTCCCATGATGCTATCATAGTCCAAGTAATCATCCTCATTGACTTCCATTAAACCTTGTTCCACCATATTGTTTTCAGTATGCTTAGGGAAGGGATTAGTGAAGATTTGTCAGTTCTGATTCGATGGAGCAACTGACTTGTTTCCATTATCATTCACACCCGATACCTAGATGATATTTGAATCAATATGGTCTTGTATCTCATGTTTAAGATGCATACATCGTTTAGTGGCATGTCCTTGCGTTCGATGATAATGACAAAAGGCATTAGCATCAAAGTAAGGTCCTTGTTTACTAGGATCAACAGGCTTGATCAGGGGAAGCTTCAAAATGTTATTACTCATAGCTTGGTTTATTATAGAATGATAAGACTCAGATATTGGAGTAAATTTTCTTGGTTGATATGATGCTTTCTTCAGATTGGTAATAGCTGAAACATTCAAAAAGTTGTTCATATTCAGTCCATTAATCTTGATGAAGCTCTTATTATTATTATTTCTCTTAAAGTTGGTGTTTGATGATCCACTCATGGATTGTCCAACTTGAGCCGATGAGTTTTGATTTTCATATTGACTAGACGAAAGTTGATAATCACGAAGGGCGGTGCATAAATGCTGAAAGGAGTTATACTTCATTAAGAGGATCTTATCACGAATATTAGTTTGTATATTTGTAATAAATATCTTCTGAACATCCTCATCTTTCATCTGATATTGAATTTGTGCATAAAGCCCTTGATACCGATTAATGAATTCAGTCAACTTTTCTTTCAAACCTTGTTTGCATTGAACCAAGTCAATAAGAGTGACCTGGGCTCTAATATTTTCTTGAAAATGTTGTAAAAATTGATCAATCAACTACAAAAAGGAGTGTATTGAATTTGGAGGAAAACTGTAAAACCATTCTAAAGCAGTATCTTTGAGAGATCATAGGAAAAGTTTTGCCAATAAATCCTCTTCAAAATAGAAATTTCTACACATAGTTGTAAATGCTACCACATGAATATTAGGATCACCTTTTCCACCATACTTTTCAAAGTGAGGAGTCTCAAACCTCTCAGGCATAGGAGTTCTCAAGATTGCATAGGAAAGGGGATTAGGGGCATGATATGTTGGTAGACTAGGCTATGAAGAATTTGTTAGGTTTGTTACCTTCTATTGTAAAGCAATCATGCCTTGTAAAAGTTCGTTTAGGATGGCATCATTTAGAGATACAGTTTGCTGAGAGGAATTGGAACCGAAGCGAGGAGGTGAATGAGCTTGAGATACAATAGGCAAAGACTAGGAATATGTCAACGGTGGTTGGACATAGTGATAGGTGGAAGATGGTTGTGAATAAGTAATAGGTGGCTTAAAATGAGTGGAATAGGTAGGTGGTTGAGAACAATTATGCATAGAGGAGGTCCCCTTAGAAACCAATTTATGATAATCAAATCCCACAGCTTTGTAATTAGTGCCATTAGATACTCCAATACCAATGGGAGTATTACTACAAACATTTGCATCAGTTGTTAAGATCATTGATGTAAAAGTCGATATTCCCATAGTCGATATAAGTATGGATACTTGAGTATGAGATGGTGATAAAGTGTTATTTATCACTTGTGCACATTCGGTCACCAACATGATATTGGTTTGTACAATATGTGCTAGACCACAAATTGCATTAACACCATATTGTCCCTCTTTTATCAATTCTCTTATATTATGAATTGTAGGGACAGCGTCTTCAGCTATTCTCTCATTTTCCATAAATGATTGAAATTGAGCTAGCTCTTTATCCAATTTTTCTATTTCCTCATCATATACATATCCTGTTGCCTCAATAGTACCATTAACATCATGAAAAGTTTGTTCTTCCATTGTGGTTGGAGGATCTATACTATCTTGCATAATTTTAGTTTCTCCCTTTGTAAAGAAGGTGCTCAAAGGATTATTAGAGGTAGGAATGTCGTTTTCTCCAAGAGCACTAGATCCAATTAACCTTTTACTTCTTCTCAAAGGGATATTGTTTTTAGGATAGTGTGTCATAAAGCTTATACAAAAGCATACAACACACAATGTACAAACTAAGAGAACAAATCCTAAGAGAAGGATATGATTGAAGGCCAAAAATGCTTGGTTTTTTGTACTTTTTAAATGCAATTAAGTGAAAGAAAAGGTGTTGTAAGGATTTTGATCAGGGGCAGAAAATTATATGCCTGATATCAATCCAAAATAGAAATAATATCCTTCAAAACACTCTCTTGATGCAAATCTAAGATAATGCCAAGTCAAAATATAGTGAAAATATGTCAAAATAGGGACTTTTTTCACCAAATCTTGATGCAAAAGAGAATGAAAAAGGGTGTTGTGAAGAAAATGATGATGGAAAGTGAAGTATATCAATAATAAAATCCAATTAATGATAATATATCCATCACAACATGCTTTTAGTGCCACTTAAGGTCAAACCCTAGTGAAAATATAGCAAAAAATAGGCTATTTTTCACAATTTTTCAACTCCAAGACCTAGTAAAAGGGGTGTTGTAATGAATTTTAGGACATGAATCAAATAAAAGCAATGATATAAGTCACCTAAATCCATAAAATTTATCACAACACACTTGGAGTACAAACTAGGCCAAACCCTAGGGGAAAAATAGCAAAAATAGGTAATTTTTTACCAAATTTTCAATACAAGGGCCAGATAAAAGGGTATTCTGAATCTTTTTAGGAGGGGAAGAAAATAATTACCCTGATAACAGAAAATTAATTCAAAAATATTCTTCACAACATGCCTATGGTGCAAATTTAGAGAGTCGATAAGGCCAAATCTAGTGAAAATTCTTGTTTTTGAAGCCCTAGGTTTAAGATCTTGACACAAAATGTTAGGTGAATGCTTTGAGGTCTGAATTATGATGAAAATGAAATACTTTAAGATCTAAAAATGAGTTGCAAGATTTAATATACAAAATGCCAAAGCAAATCTAATGAAAATGCATGAAAATTGCTAGTTTTTGTTGAAATTTTCTATGCAAAAATGCAAATTTACACAAAAATGTAAGACTATAGCCAAATTATAATTTGAATGAGCCTCTAAAATTAGTATAAAAATTGAAATAATATTTTCCCTACTAACCCTAGATTTTGGAATTACTAGGTTTAATGAAAATTGTCAAAATTTCTACAAAACCTTAGCAATTAAATGATGAAAATGCAATCAAAATTTCTAAATTTTTGTATTTTTCTGTAGTTTATATCAGATCTGATGCAAAAATCATAAATTAGAGAAATTTAGAAAGAACTGATTCCAACTAGTGAGCCTAACAATGTAATTTTTTTGAATTTTTTTGAATTTTCAATTTCTTTGGATTTTTCTCAATGCAATAAAATGAATGACTATATGAATGAATGAAATCAATCCAAATCTAAAGAAAAACACTTAGCAAGTTGTAATTAAGTCCAAAAACATGGGTTCACCAAAATGTTTAGGTGAAAATTGGATTGTTTTTTTTTTTAGTGTCAAGTGGCAATGCACTATCATACCCTAGGTCACTATGAGATGTAGGGAAACTTGGATGAGGGTGTTTAATTATCAATTTTCCTTCTCTTATGCTTAATTGACCATTAAAACCTTAATTATGCAAATACGGCAATAAACTGATGAATAACAGAAAAAGCTCTTGCAGAGAGATGTAAAATATCAAATTACAGAGTACCTATTTTTGGGGCTTTGAGGCAAAAAAGTTGGGGACAAAAGAGCGGGCACCCAAGTCCAATGCCCTGCTTTTTGTCTGGATCAGGGAACTCAGTCTACAACTCTTTCCTATTGTTTTGAAGATTTTCCCATCACATAATTTGGAGGACTAATGAGTGGGCGCCCAAGTCCAGGGGGCAGATTTTCTTCCTATTTTGCAATTCCAACACTCCAAGATGTCTTCCTGCAACTTCACTTTGTCCAGCTCCGCAACCTATAACCTACAACCATGAAAACTTTGGGAGGGTGTTGTGGTGTTTAGAGGCTTGCCTCAGTCAAGCCCCGGAGGACACTTAAGTCTCTGAACACATTTTTCAGATAGAGAGTGTGTTCCTAGGGAGACAGAGGCAAAAACTAAATGAATAATTGATCACAAACACAATATAATGTCACCTTGTAGTGAAGATCTCATGGGAGGAAGATGCTCTTCATTCCATGATGAAATGGATGCTCAAATCTACAAACACAAACACATAGACCACACAAATCTTCTCTTGCAACACAATGAAAGCCTTGAATCAACTTGAGAATACAATATCTTGCTAGTAATCATCTAGTTTACAAATGAATACCTAAACATGCTTCTATATGCAAGTACAAACTCTCCCGCCAAGATTTCATAAATTCAAACTTACCATGTTGGCATAGGACCCAATTAATGGTCACAAACTGACACCCAAAAATTGGGACTACCCCAAAATAGGACAGGACTAGGGTGTGGGCACCCAAGTCCTCCCCTCTATTTTGGGTAGGGTCTAGCTCAAGGGTTCTTCCTAGGTCCCATTTGTCATGTTACCTAGGGCTCATTCCATCGGGATGCCAAATTATGAAGTAAGATGTCTTAAATGCATGCAAAAGACTCAGGAGCTAAACCTTATGAGGGAAAAGCCCCCAAGGGGACATTTTTTGATGTTATGGAAACCAAGCCTTGTCTATTCAATAAATCTTCAAGATGTAGAAGATTTAGGTAGAAACAACAACAAACAACTTCTTGGAGCAATCATGATAGTTATTACCTTCTGCAAACACCATCTTACAATCTCTAAACCCAATGTTGGATTTATAATCAAAATCCAATATTCACAATGCAATAAAGAGTCATAAAGAAAAAGGAACCTCCTAAGAATAAAATTCTTTAAAAGTAATCCTAAATTATAGGTAAGAAAACTTACAATGTAAGTAATCTAAAATGTCACAAAACAAGGAGTTAACTTATTAGATAATTTCAATTATTATCTAAAGAAGTACACCCACATTTTGCTATCCTAAGTGTGATTTATAATGTTTACAATTGTAAGGTGCACCAAATATACCTAGTCTAGCATTCTCCCACTTGTTGTATACATTGTAAAAGGATTACAACATGGACTAATAGCTTGGGAAAGTAACAACCATAATCAATTTTGATGCAGGAGCATCCCTAGTTCAAGAGCAATCTTGCATCAACCAAAAATATTTGCATTTCAGTTTGTTTGGAGTTTAGTTTGTTTCTTTTCATTTTTCCAGTTTAGTTCAGGTAGTTCAGTCAAAAGTAGTTTCTGTATTTTTGGTCCAGTTGCATTTTAGACCTTGTAGAGCTGGACTTAGCATCTACCTTCATTCATCTACATCCTATCTAGAATTTAGAGATCTGCACATCATTTCCAGAAGGATATCGCTATCAGAAGATTGAATGTTTTCTCAGAATAGATCATCCTAATAATCACAAACAACTAGCTAAAGGAGAAACCTGTGGATGCATTTCCTAATCTTTTAAGCCTAATGACACATCATTTAATGATCTTTGGTTCATGGCTGACCTTCCTCAAAGATCTGCACTTCATTTCATTCATTTTCTAGAGGAGTTCTAAGCTATTAGGTCAGACCTATCTGTGTACACACATTATAGCTCTTCATTAGAGTTTGTGACCTTCTTTGGCTAACACGGAGGGATCTATTGTTCCAGAGATGATATATAAGGATGTAATAGGTCCTTAGGAAAGTAGTTAGGAAGTTATCAAGTAGTGATTCACATAGAAGTATCTGATAGTTTAGATTTTGTGAGGAGCTTCAAAGCTTTATCTTGTGCATATATGTAATCAGGCCTGTGAGCCCTAATTGTAAGCTCGCATGTTGCTAGGTAATCTCTATTTGAATTCTACTATATATTGAATGAATGAATCTACATTTGTTCCATTTCTTTGAGTTGTTTTCATTGTGTTTACTCTTGCTGCACGGTCCGGATAGTTCATTCTATGAACCCTCCTACCGTGACTGCACCAAGTGGTATTAGAGTGAAAGTTTGAATCTTTGGGAATGAATTGAGTGAAGTTGGTGAGGGAATTTTGTAAGATCTTACTATGTACAGATCACCAAATTGAGGTAGGTTACTTGCATCAGAACCGATCACTAATTGAGAGGCATTTTGCACTTGATCCTAGGAAGAATGCTGATGAGGAGAGTCATTGGTATTAGAACAATGGCTAGTAGAATGGATGAGATGATGGAGATGATGAAAACAATGTGAATTCATTTGGATGCTATTGAAGAGGATAGGCAAAGAGGATTGACGCCGAGACCTAATGTTGAAAGTGATGAGGAAGAAGAATTTCAATTTGCTGAACAAACATGCAAAACCCTAGGAGGTGATGAAGAAGAATAATCAGGTCAAGTAAAGATGTTGTGATCTATTTCAAAGATTGGAAAGAGACCTAGAGTTGATGTGCCAAACTATGCTAGTAATTTGAACCTTGAAGAATTGATTGACTAGATAAATGACATGGAAGAATACTTTGAATATGAAGAAGTGGAAGATTCAGAGAAGGTGAAATATGCAAAGACAAAGTTGAAAGGACATGCTTCTATATGGTGTAAAGAAGTTTAGTTGGAAAGAAATAGAAGAGGAAAAGAAAAGATTACAAAATGGGATAGGATGGTGACAAAGTTGTAGAATCAATTTATTCCTACTGACTATGAGTTGGAACTATTGAAAAGATTGCAAAACCTGAGACAAAAGGAGAAATCTGTGAAGGAGTGCACTGAAGAACTCCATAAAATGATCATAAGGATAGGACATGGTGAAGAAAACAAGGAGAAAGTGGCTATATACATCAATGGATTGAGATTGAACATTCAAGAAGAACTAAGCTTGGTAAGGATGACATCTTTGGAAGAAGCATATTAGTTTGCCTTGAAAGTTGAAGAGAAGATGAATAAAAGACATGATCAGAGATAGAGAAGCAGAGGAGGTTAATTTCAGAGAAGTAGAAGATTTTCTCGAGGAAATATATCATATTCGGAGTAGGACAAGTTTGACAGCCCATTTAAGAAGGATGACAGAGATAACAATGCTTACCAGAGAGATGACAGAAATTTTTACCGAAGAGGAAACCCTAGTGTATACTAGAATGAAGGATATAGAAGAGAAGGAAGAGGATTTGATAAGAGAACATTCATAGGCACTTGTTTCAAGTGTGGAGGTGAAGGACATAGAGCATTTGAGTGTAATCAGGGTAGTACAAGCAAGAGGACAGAGAACAATGTAAGAGTAGCTTATGTTGAAGAGGAACCTGTTGGATCACCAAGTTCTATTGGTAAACTGGAGAAGGGAGAGTCACAAGGGATGAGGAGAGCACTATTTCAAGAAGAAACAAATGAGGAACCACCACAAAGGAAGAGTTTGTCTAGGGCAAGATGCAAATCATGAGGTAAGTGTTGTAAAGTTGTAATTGATAGTGGTAGTTCAGATAACCTAGTTTTAGAGGAGATGGTGATTGAGCTGAAGTTGGAAAGATTGAAACACCCTAAGCCCTATCAGATAGCATGGATTTAGGATGATCATAAGGTACTGGTGAGTGAACAATGTTTGGTAAAATTTCATATTAGATCTTATCATGATGAAGTCATGTGTGATATTATGCCTATGGATGTATGTCATATCTTGTTGGGTAGACCTTGGCAGTATGATATAAAAGCTATACATGATGGGAGAAAGAATACATACACTATAACAGCAAATGGAAAGAGAATTACTTTGATTCCTTTGGAGGATGATACTAAGAGTGAAGTATGTTGAAATGCTAGAATCTGTTTGGTACATGGAAGAAAATTCCTAGATGGTTTGAGACATGAGAATATGTGTTATGCCTTGATTCCTAAGAAGCCTGAAACATTGAAGAAAGATATTGAAGAATCACAACTAGAGGAGATAAGAGAATTGCTGATAGAGTATGAAGACATCATATCAGATAATGTACCTGAAGGATTGCCACCTATCAGGAGCATTAGTCATCACATGGATCTGATACTAGGAGCAAGTTTACCTAACAAAGCAGCACATGGAATGACACTAACAGAGAATGAAGAACTAAATAGACAAATACAAGAGCTATTGAGGAAAGGTTTGATCAGAGAAAGCTTGAGTCCTTGTGCAGTACCTGCAGTGCTTGCACCTAAGAAAGATGGAGTGGAGAATGTGTATTGACTCTAGAGCAATAAACAAGATCACAATTAAGTATAGATTTCCTTTACCTAAGATGGATGATATCATGGATTGTTTGAGTGGAGCAAGATATTTCACAAAGATAGACTTGAAGAGTGGATACCATCAAATCAGAATCAAAGAAGGTGATGAATGGAAGACTGGTTTTAAGACAAATGAAGGATTGTATGAGTGATTGGTGATTCCCTTTGGACTGACAAATGCACCAAGTAATTTCATGAGATTGATGAATGAATTTCTAAAGAAATTCTTGGGTAAGTTTGTGATTGTATATTTGGATAATATTTTGATTTTTAGTAAAACAAAAGAGGAACATTTGTGGAATATTAGACAAGTTTTTCATAGACTGAGAGAAGAGAAATTGTTGATAAACATCAAGAAGTGTGGTTTCATCAATGAAGAGTTGGTATATTTGGGATTTGTGATTTCTGTGGAATGATTGAAGATGGACCCTGAGAAAGTGAAAGCAATTTTTGAATGGCCTACACTGGAGAACATTGGAGAAGTTAGATCATTTCATGGATTGGCTAGTTTCTACTGGAAGTTCATAAAAAATTTTAGTTTAGTTTATAACCCTATGACAGAGACAATGAGAGGTGACAAAAAGGATTTTAAATGGACATCTAGAGTAGATAAAGGTTTTGAATTGTTGATGCAGAAAGTGACAGAGTAACCTATTCTAGCATTACTGGATTTCAATAAGGTATTTCAAGTTGATTGTGATGCAAGTGGAAATGCAATTGGAGCAGTGTTAAGTCAAGAAGGTAGACCTATAACATATTTCAGTGAGAAGTTGAATGATGCAAGGAGAAGATATTCAGTTTATGATCAGGAATTCTATGCCATAATACAAGCCTTGAAGAAGTGGAGACATTATTTGTTGCCTAAGGAGTTTGTGTTGTATACAGATCATCAATCTTTAAAATATTTGAACAGCCAAGGTAAGTTGAAACAAAGACATATGAGGTGGGTAGAGTTCATTCAGAGTTATATATTTGTGTTGAAGCATAGAAGTGGAAAATCAAACAATGTTACTGATACCTTGAGTAGGAGAAGAAACTTGTTGACAGAGATGAGAGTTGAAGTGTTGGGTTTTGATGAATTGAAGAACATCTATAAGGGAGACACTAATTTTGCAGAACCTTGGAAAGCATGTAAGGAACCTGTTGTGATAGATAGGAGTAAGTGGTTGGATTATTTCATTCAAGAAGATATGTTGTTCAAAGGAAATCAGTTGTGCATACCTAGAAGTTCAATGAGGGATAATTTGATCAAGGAGAAACATAGTGGTGGATTGGAAGGATATTTTGGCATTGATAAGATAGTGGCTTTGGTGAGTGAAAACTACTTTTGGCCTCAGATACATAAGGATGTTAGGAGATTTGTACAGAGTTGTAGAGTTTGTCAAGTTGCAAAAGGGAGTAGTTAGAATACTGGATTGTATAAACTTTGACAATACCGGAGAGACCTTGGGAAGACATAAGCATGGATTTTATACTGGGATTGCCTAAGACACATCAAGGACATAATTCAATATTTGTAGTGGTTGACAGATTTTCAAAGATGGCTCATTTCATACCTTGTAAGAAGACAAATGATGCAATGCATGTAGCTAACCTATTTTTCAAGGAGATTGTGAGATTGCATGGATTACCTAAGAGTATAGTTTCAGACAGGGATACAAAGTTTGTTGGATTTGAAGTTTAGTTCAAATTTTCATCCACGGACTGATGGACAGACAAAGGTAGTGAATAGGAGTTTGGGATTCAACTTGTTGAGATGTTTGGTTGGGGAGAAGACAAGAAGTTGGGATTTGATTCTTTCACAAGCAAAGTTTGCATACAATAATTCAGTAAATAGGAGTACTGGAAGAACACCTTTTGAGATTGTTACCAGAGTAAACCCTAAAGGAGTTGTAGAATTAAGAGATATTAGCATGGAAGAAAAGAGAAGTGCAGAAGTAGAAGAATTTGTAGATCACATGAAGATAGTGCATAATCAGGTGAAGAAGCATTTGGAGGACATGAACGTTAAGTATAAGGAAAAGGCAGATGAGAAGAGAAGACATAAGGAATTTGAAGTTGGAGATGAAGTGATGGTGTACATGAGAATAGAAAGATTTCCTATTGGGACTTATAACAAGTTGAAGATGAAGAAGTTTGGACCTTGTAGGATACTCAAAAAATTTGATTCAGGGAATGCATATGAAGTGGAGCTACTGGAGGCATTGGGTATTTCACCTATTTTCAACACTGTAGACCTTTACCAATATCACGAATTAGAGTTTAGTGACAGCATGCAAGAAGACTTGAAGAAGCAATTACCACAACATGCACCGGAGCAGATTGAAGACATTTTGGATAGCAGAGTTGGACGCATCACTAGAGGAAGACAATAGAAAGAATATCTTGTGAAGTGGAAAGGTAGACTGGAAGAAGATTCATCATGGATTCCTCAGGCTAAGGTGAACCATCTTGGTTCTCCCCTAGCCCTAGAAAAGTGAGGGACTCACTTTTTTCAATAACCCCAGATGTCTGATGTAGGAACATCCCTAGTTCAAGAGAAATCTTGCATCAACCAAAAACATTTGCATTTTAGTTTGTTTGCAATTCAATTTGTTTCTTTTCATTTTTCCAGTTCAATTCAATCAAAAGTAGTTTCTTTATTTTTGGTCCAATTACATTTCAGACCTCACAAAGCTAGACTTAGCATCTACATTCATTAATCTACATCATATCTAGAATTTAGAGATCTGCACATCATTACCAAAAGGATATTGCTATTAGAAGATCAAATGTTTTCTCAGAACAGAGCATCCTGATAATCACAGACAACCAGCTAAAGGAGAAACCTGCAGATGCATTTCTTGATCTTTTAAGCCTAATGACACATGATTCAATGATCTTTGGTTCATGGCCGACCTTCCTTGAAGATATGTACTTCATTTCATTCATTTTCCAGAGGAGTTCTAAGATATTAGGTCTGACCTATTTGTGTACACACGTTACAGCTCTTCATTGGAGTTTGTGACCTTCTTTGGCTAATGCGGAGGAATCTCTTATTCTAGAGATGATATATAAGGATGTAATAGATCCTTAGGAAAGTAGTTAGGAAGTTATCAAGTAGTGATTCACATAGAAGTATCTGATAGTTTATATTTTCTGAGGAGCTTCAAAGCTTCATCTTGCGCATGTATGTAATCAGACCTGTGGTCCCTAATTGTAAGCCAGCATGTTACTGGTCGATCTCTATTTGAATTCGATTATATACTAAATGAATGAATCTACATTTGTTCCATTTCTTTGAGTTGTTTATGTTGTGTTTACTCTTGTTGCATGGTCCAAACAGTTCATTCTGTGAACCCTCCTTCTATGACTACACCAAATTTATACTAGCAATGTTTACCATTATTCACTAGCTTTATCAATGAGTCCACAACATTCTATTTGGTGTACACCTTCTGAATAATTACTCTCTTATCCTCCACCATGTCACAAATAAAATGATACTCTACATCAATGTTCTTTCTTCTCACAAAATATAGGGTTCTTGGCCAAACAAATAACACTAGATATCATGATGTAGTCAAGATAAACTTTATCATGTCTTAGGCCCACATTTGAACATATAACATCCAAATCCACATTGCCTTCTTGGAAGAATGAATAGCTACCGTGTACTCAATTTTATATTTGAAAGAGAAACCACAAACCATCTCTTTCTCATCCAACTCACTGCATCACCAAACAAGTTATACACATAACCACTAATGGATCTCCAACTATTAATGTCACTAGCGTAGTGCGTATCTACAAAACCCTATAAATTTAGTGCTTTACACAAATCAAGTCCTTCTTGATATAAAATTGAATACTTTAAAGTGCCATAATAATGTATTAAGACCCTTTTAATAATAATCTAATGTTGTTTATCCATATTGAACATAAACCTACTCAAGAATCCCACTACCTGGACAATATCTAGTGTTTTATAGATGATCACATATATTAGTGTTGTAATAAAACTAGCATATGGAACATGACTCATGTCCTCTTAACTCATCCTTTATTTTAGGACATTGTTCCACTAAAAATTTAGTTTCCATGGGAATAGAAAAATTCATTGGTTTACTATCCCACATGTTGAACCACTATAGTATAGAGTCAACATACTTCTTCTAACTCAACCAAAGTATTCTTTTACCTCTATCTCTCCTTATCTCTATTATAAGAATAAACTTCATAGCCTCAAGATTCTCCATATTGAATCAAAAGCTGAGACTTAATGATAAAAGTTCAAAGCTATGTCACACTTTAAGCCAACAAACAAATTTTAGGTGAAACAATTTTGCTAAAGAAAAACTCAAAATATTTTGAACCAAAACAATGGTGAATGTCATGGTACCTATGTGGGTTCACAACTTTCACCCAAAAGGGTTTTGACCAAAACATTTTTTAGTTGAAACTCTAAGTGTCCAACAATACATAGAGGCATGTATTGAAAGATAATAATATAAACCAATTTCAACAAAAATAATTTCACCTAGAATAGTTTCAGTCGAAATAGTTTCACTCAAAATAGTTCCTTGAAACTATTTCAAGTGAAATGGCATGCCACTAATTTTCTGATGGTTTAAAAAAAATAAAACCCTATCTTCCCACCAAATTTTCTCTCATTATATGCATTTTTTTAAATCTAAAATTACCCTTTGGTAGATCCAAGAGTGTATATTTGTATATTTTAATTATTGTTAATAATTTAGTTTTTAAGATGACTACAAGTAGGTCATTAGAGTCAAACATAGGGATGACTTGAAATTCAAAAAAGTTATACTAGAATTTATTTTAAAATTTTAAAAAATATGGTACACTAGAGGAGAGAATCATCTCCAAAAGGGTATAGTTTGTTTTTGTTTAAGATAGATAGTTAAGACATCAAGTGATGGCCCACCAAAATTGTTACATTTTTAATAAACTTGAGTTTAAAAATTTATTATTAAATATTTATCAAAAATAGTTTTTCTTTTTCCATGCAATAGATATATTTATGTTACTTAAGCGGTAAAAAATCAAGGAAAAAATGAAATTTACTATATTAAAAGCAAAGACTCGTTAGCCTTATTTTTTACTTTTTTTCAATAATTGAGTTATGTTGTCAATTTTAAAAAACTATATCCAAATAATCTTTTTTTAAATTAAAAACATAAACTACACTAAAAATTCTACATTTAATTAGTTATACCATTTTAAAATTCAAAACATATGTCACTTTTAGGTGCGTCAAGTTAAAAAGTTAGATTTGTGTTGTCCATTTCCTTTCTAAAAACATGGCATAGTTATGAACTTTAATCCTTAACCACCTTGATCAAATACTTGTTGCCAATCAACATGTTATTAACATATTAAATAATAACAAACCAATCACCAACTTTATTAAATATACTATTTCAAAAAATATAGACTTATAACCCACTTTCTAGATGAGTAAATTTAATTCCAGTTAACTTAGACCTTTTTACTCCATACTTGGAATATTATTATTATAGTTAAAACATTATTGATTAATATTATAGGTATTTTAGATTATGAATGTTATTATACATAAATTAGACCTAGACTTATCTCAAAGAATCTAGATTTTAAAACAAAATTTCTATATTAAAATAAAATGAACCTATATATATTTAATTCAACTTAATAAATAGTAAGTTGTACTTTCATTTAATAATTGAAACTTATTATTAAACTACTACATAGAAAAAAGAGGATGCAAAGATATATATTTCAAAGTTAGATATATTCTTAGTTATCAAAAACAATCACACCACTAAACCTAATAACTCACAACAAGGATAGTATTGTCTTTCTTGCATTTGGCCAGCATACACAATTTGAGAATGCAGCCATAGGATTGAAGGGTTTTTGAACTCCATTAATAACATTGCCATCCACTCCATCAAATTTAATAATAAATTTTAAATTTATTTATCTTAATTAAAATTTTCATATCAATTTTTTGAAATCATATATATCAAAAAAATTCAATGGGTTGTGGTCAAGTGGTAGGGCCACTTGGTTTTCATGTTGGAGGCTAAGGTTCAAATCTCTACAAATGAAATATTTGTTCTAATGGGCATGCTAAAGAAATATTCCCACTTCAATTTGAGCAATATCCTTACTTGAGGTAGAGTGGTATCACCATAGGTAACATTAAAGAAACACAATAGAGTTGGAGGAATGCTAGAAGAGAGAAAATATGGAGGAGTTTCATGGGAAAAGCTAGAGGATGGAGGTTGAGTAGTATCCTCATAGATGAAGAAGGAGCTAGAAGAACATAGGAGATGGAGCATAGAGAAGCTAGAGGAAGGAGGAAGAGAAGTGTTCCTATAGGTGATGTAGGAGTTGGAGGAATGCCAGTGGAGTGTAGAAAATAGGATGAGCTTAAGGAGTTTACAAGAAGTGAGAGTAGTACCTTAGAGAAGGTGTTGGAGAAGTTAGAAATATGATGAGAGTGGTATCTGTTGTAGAAGTCAATGCATAGTATCCTCATTCGTTGAATTTTAATGTAGTGGTGTCCCTACTAGTTGAGTGTTAGTTAAAGCAATATCCACATAGGTTGATTGTAAAAGGTGAGGACAACGTAACAAAAAACACCTCACTAGATTTATATATAAATTCTAAATCAATTATATTAAGAGGTGTAACTTGTGGTAGCAAGGAAGTAGTTGATGTTATGATCATGAAAGAAAAAGTGAAAGAAAAATTATTTAGATTTGATATTTATTTTTTAAATATAAAGACATCAAAATTTTAAAATATATATTAATATTAAACTATTAAAAAGTAACATATAAGTATATAATATTTACTACACTTTTCAAAGTAAAAATGAAACAAAAGAATTATTAAAATAATGAATGGTAGATTTTTCAAAAGTAAATTTAAAAGTTACATACAAAAGTAAAATAAGTGTATTACCAAAAATTAGAATTTCAAATAAAAACAAAGTAAACAATGTAGACAAAATAAAATATACATAAAAATGAAAATTTATGTGTCCATGTATGTATGTACTAAATAAAATAAAATAGTTCTAAAGTAAAACAAAATAATGCATAAGTAAACTAATATTTTGATATTTTTTTTTAGATAGGTGTACTTAATATATATATATATATATATATATATATATATATATATATATATATATATATATATATATATATATATATATATATATATATATATATATATATATATATATATATATATATATATATATATAGATATACTAGTTTATCTAGATATAGGCATTATAAAGCACAATATTATATATAGATATAGATATATGATTTTACACATGTTTATGTACACATATTTCATAGTTCACTTTCTATAAATTTCATGTTCATGTATTATGATAGACAAATTATATGTTATATTCAATTGACTTTGTATATTGAATGTACATGTGTGATGTGATATACATATAAGTGAACCTATAAGAAATTGACATGTGATTATCTATGTCTATATGATTTTATATATGTTCATACACACATATTTCATAGATCGCTTTATAATTTCATGTCCATGTGATGTGATAGACAAGTTATATTTTATATTTGATAGACTACATATTGAATGTACATGTGTGATCTACATATAAGTGAATATATGAAAAATTGACATATGATTATATATATTCTTAATTAATTTATCTAGATAATCACAAGATTTATATATAGTCACCTGTCAATTTCTTATATGTTCAATTATATATATATATATATATATAACATCACACATGTATATTTAATATGTATAAAGTATATCAAATACAAAATATAATTTATTTATCACATCACATGAACATGAAATTTATACAAAGTGACCTATGAAATATATGTGTATATATATATATATATATATATATATATATATATATATATATATATATATATATATATATATATATATATATATATATATATATATATATATATATATATATATATATATATATATATATATTACATCACACATGTATATTTAATATGTATAAAGTATATTAAATACAAAATATAATTTATTTATCACATCACATGAACATGAAATTTATATAAAGTGACCTATGAAATATATATATATATATATGTGTATGTATGTATGCATGTATGTATGTATGTATGTATGTATGTATGTATGTATGTATGTATGTATGTATGTATGTATTGTCTCCTATAATGCCTCCCAATGTCTAACAGTGAGGTCTAACTTTACTAATAGAACTAAAAGATTTTCTTTAGTTTTCTGCAACCTTCCCTTCCTTTTCAAGGTAGAATATTTCTATCTACTCTGTACTCAATTTAACAAAATTGTTGACAATTATTTACCCCAAGACTATTAGAAAGGTGTCTCAACCTTGCAACTACAAAAGGTTTCTATTCTTCCAAATTTTGGTCTTTTCAAATATCCTTTATCTTGAAGAATGGTTTAGAGCTTTCAAAGTTTCCAAAAGGGGATAAAATAGTAGGGCTTACTAATGTAGGAGCATACCGGGTGAACAAGCAATCGGCATCACCCAAAAAGATTTTCATTTTTTTATTTCAGTTTTGGTTTGCTTGGGTCTGTATTGGCATCTTGCAACATTAGGGACACATGGTGTGATCAGATTTGGCAGAATTGAGTTTTCACCATATTTGGACTTCAACACATAACAGGTGACTGTTGCAAAAATAATTGTTCAATGAGATTGGTGAGGTTTGATGTCAAACCCTCTTACAAGTATATTATTAGATGCATTCCACATTTGATGCAAAATATTTCATGGTCAAATTCCACATGGTTTGGGAGAATTTAAAATTCTTTGTTTACTGTTGGAGATTTGCAAGAATTTTAAAATATTGAGTTTTATGAAGGCTGGAGAGAAATGGCTTGGTGGCAGGCATCTTAATGACATTCCACTCATGTTGGCAAGTTTTTGCATGAAGATGAGTTTCTAGTGAAGAGTTATGCAAAAAGTCACTTTTCAAGTAACTGGTGCACCATTCAAAGTCGCATAATTGAAATTCTTCCTTTTCATCTTCAAAATTTGTTTGTCTATAATCAAAAGGGATATTATCAAGCTCTTGTTGCTACATATTTATTTTCATCATGATGATATGGAATAAAATTTAATGACAAGGTATTAGAAGCGTCAAATTATTGCAATTACAAATTAGAATTTATTTAGAATCCTACAATACCAAAAATAAAGAACTGTAGTTTTAATTAAAAACATATAATTATTCCTACAAGAAGACATTAAAAAAATGAGGTAAGAGACTGCCTAATTTGGGAGGTGTTGAAATGCATTTAAACACCATCTTTATGGGGATTAACTTCTTCTGATCTTGAAAAAAAGAATTTGCAACATTAAGGAGGAGGGGAGGTGGCGTAGGAGAAAAGGAGGTGCCCATTTTGGGCATAAAATTTATTAAGAATTTGATGCACATAAATTAATAAGAGAGGGGGAGTAGAAAATGGGAGAGCCACCATTCTCTTGGTTGTTTTGAACAACAATTACATATATTATATTTTTTTAAAAAGAAAACATCAATAAAGATGTTGTGGGAAGAACATAGGGAGTTACTTGAGGTGGAGAGGAAAGAGAGGTGTGTGTGGGTCTGGTGAGGAGGCACCGGTAGCAAAGAGTGTTGGAGTTAAAATCTAGAAATACATAGCACTGTAAAATAGTAATTTGCTGCACAGAAAAGAGGTTTGAGAAGAGAGAGTTTTAGAAAGAGTCTCCTGTTGAGAGGCCATGAAAGACCATATGTGTAATTTGTTCTTGCTATTGAATTGAAATAAAATTGATGTTGTGTGAGCATTGCATAAAAGTGTGAATGAGCCATGATTTTAGTGTTTATGTTTCCATTTTGTGGATTTTATAATGAGTTGTCTGAGTGTAGATTTTTGCCTCCGCATCATATGGTATCAAAGCTAGAGGTTCAGAGTGTATAGGCAGAGCACTGGACATGAGGCAACCTATACCAGGACCTGTGGGTGGAGAATAAAGAGTCTTAGAGAAGATCTTGTGTGGACTGTTGCAGGTATGAGAGAGAAGTCTTGAGTAGTGAGAGCTAGGAATCTGTGAGGGAAATTGTATTTGTAGGTTGCAAAGAGAGTTGTATGTATGGGGAGTGTTTGACAAAATGACAAAGAGGAAAAGGATAGGGATTTTCTTGAGAAAGCCAGTCATATGGGATGGTTGGAGACAATATGAAAAGAGGGAGAGTTTGAAGATGATGGCTGAAATAAATATGAGATTGGATAGGATGGAAGCGTGGTAGCCTGAAGAATTTGTTGAGCATGATGACGACAAGCATAAGATTGCAGTGAATAAGGAGAATGAGAAAGAGGATGCAAGTGCAATAGTAGTGGCTGAAGATGGTGAAGGTAAAGAAATGAGTAGTGAAGAAATTTTACCTATTAATGAGATTGTACCAATGGAATGTGAAGAGGTTGAAGATGCAACTATAGAGATTAAGATGGCAATGATAAAGCTTGAGAATAATGGAGTGAATGGTGAAGACAAGGATGATTTAATGTTTCAGATTTTGGTGATAGAAGAAGAGTGGTTTGATAAGTTTGTTGATGGAGGAAAGAAGATGAATGTTGTAGCAAAGGAAAAAGAAGATGATGTTGGAGCAGTGAAGAAGGATGAGCTAATTTTTTATTTTGAATTCAATTATGATAATTATTTACCATCTATAATGAGAGTAGAAGATATTATAGTTGTAGAAGATGAAGTAGTTGCAAATTAGTATGTGGATGTTGCATATTTGTGTGTAGAGATTGTAGAGGATGTTGTAGGTAGAACTTGGTGGAGGTGGTCATTTTGTGGTGGGTTTTATCCCACGAAGGAGGAGAGTAGAGAGTAGAGAGTATTTGGCGAAGGAGGATAGTATGTGCTGGATAAGAATCCACGAGAGGAGAGAATAATGGTGAGCAAAGTTGTTGGAGGAGAGTAAAGTTAGTTTTGGCATGGTGGTGGAAGAAGAGAAAGAAGTAGTCTAGTGCACATCCCATAGCGATGGAGTTTGTTGTAGATTGCTTGCAATCTAATAGGATGATTCTATCACTCAACTCCACTTTTGTGAGCCTATGCTCACAAACTTTCTACCTAGCGTGTCATATGCAAGAGCATACCGAGCGAATAAGCAATCGACATAACCCAAAAATATTTTTTAGTTGTTTCTTTCAATTTTAGTTTTCTTGGGTCTATATTGGCATCTCATAGTGTTGGGGACATGTGATGTGATTAGATTTGGTAGAATTGAGTTTTTGTTGTATTTGGACTTCAACACATCACATGTGACTATTGCAAAAATAATTGTTCAATGAGATTGGTGAGGCTTGATGTCAAAACCTCTTACAAGAATATTATTGGATCTATCCACATTTGATACAAAAGATTTCATGGTCAAATTCCACACGATTTGTGAGAATTTAAAATTCTTTGTTCACTGTTGGCAATTTGCGGGAATTTTAAAATCTTGATTTTTATGAAGGCCAGAGAAAAAATGCTTGGTGGGAGGCATCTTAATGACATTCCACTCATGTTGGTAATTTTTTGCATGAAGATGAGTTTCCACTAAAGAGTTATGCAAAAAGTCACTTTTAAGTAACTAGTGCACCATTCGAAGTCACATAATTGAAATTCTTCCTTTTCATCTTCAAAATTTGTTTGTATAAAATCAAAACGGATATTATCAAGCTCTTGTTTCTGCATATTTCTCTTCATCATGATGATATGGAATAAAATTTAATGGCAAGTTATTGGAAGTGTCAAATTATTGCAGTTACAAATTAGAATTTATTTAGAGTCCTACAATACTAAAAATGGAGGTGTTTAAATGTTAAATTCTTTGCACTAAAAAGGGAGTGGAAGACCAAAAGAGGCACCATAAAAATAAATGTAGTTTTTAATTAAAAACATATAATTATTCCTACAAGAAGGTGTCAAAAAATAAGGTAAGAGGTTGCCTATTTTGGGAGGTGTTGAAATTCATTTAAATGCCCTCTTTATGGGGATTAACTTCTTCTGATCTTGAAAAAAGGGTCTGCAGCATTAAGGAGGGGAGGTGGTGTAGGAGAAAAGGAGGTACCCATTTTGGGCATAAAATTTATTAAGAATTTGCTGCACATAAATTTATAATAGAGGGAGCGTAGAAAATGGGAGAGCCACCATTCTCTTGGTTGTTTTGAACAACAATTACATATATTTTTTTTTTTTAAAAAGAAACCATCAACAAAGATGTTATGGGAAGAATAGAGGGAGTTAGTTGAGGTGGAGAGGAAAGAGATGTGTGTGTGGGTTTGGTGGAGAAGCACTAGTCAGAAAGAATGTTGGAGTTAAAATATAGAAATACAGTGTTGTAAAATAGTAATTTACTGCACAGAAAAGAGGTTTGAGAAGAGAGAATTTTAGAAGGAGTCTCCTATTGAGAGGCCCTAAAAGGCCATATCTGTAATGTTGTCACAAACTTGTGTAATTTGTTCTTGCTATTGAATTGAAATAAAATTGATGTTATGTGAACATTGTATAAGAGTGTGAATGAGGCATGATTTTAGTGTTTATGTTTCCATTGTGTGGATTTGATAATGAGTTGTGTGAGTGTAGATTTTTTCCTCTACATCTCTTACTATTTTTAGTAAGTCTAGATTTGAGCACAGATGGACCTGAAATTGTCCCAAAAGGTGTGGAACTGCCAAGTAAACATCTTGGGTGAGTTTCAACTCAAGATCATACATAGATTCTAAGATATTAAAGGCTTTTTTTTTTAAATCCCAAAGAAAATTCAAACTCAAATTTGAGGCACTTATAGGTCACTAAATGCCTCAAGTTGTCATAACTAGTGAATTGGATTATAGTTTGATAGATCTCTTCATGAGATTTCTGACACATCAACCAGTTCGTCAATCAAACACTCAGATCAAAAGTTATGGCCTCCAAAAGTTGGGCCTCCTACTTTTGGAAATGTGAAAATGTGTTGGACACTTAAAAGAGTTGTAAAGGGGAGAGTTACACATGTTGGTGTGTGATTTGGCACATCACAAGGCATCCTTTATTGGAGATAATTTTGGTGCCACTTTTGGGTGGTTTTGGCTCATGGTTTTGTAATTACCGTTGGCGGTTTACTGTATTGTATCTCCTATATATTAGAAGCTTGAGATAAGGAGGTTGTGTGTAAAAGTCTTATAGATGTTGAGTTACCTCTGGATCTCTGGTTTGTTATACTCTTGTGAAAGATTACTCTATAAGTATATTGTAATCTTCTTGATTTTGAAATAATATATCGGGTGGCTTTGGAGTGTGGGGTTCTTCTCTCGAAAGGGTTTCCTCACATAATTATTGTGTTGTGGTATGATTGTTATTTGTGTTTATTTTTGTAACTATTGTAAATATCTAAAAATTTCTGCATATCCTTCCCTTCAAGATTACTATAGGAATTTGTTCCACTACCTTAACTTCCTTACAAAGAGAAGACCACTAGACAACCTAGAGGACATGCATTTGTGCATTTTAGAAGGACAAAAGAAGTAGATGAATCAATTAAAAGGAACTTAATGGATGAATATGGAAGGGACATGAGTTAATTGTATATTATACTACTTCCATGTGCAATCCTCCCTTGAAGTTTATAAGGCATGTTATTATCTTTCTAATTCCACAATTTCACTGTGAGTAGGAAGATGTTAGATGAAGGATTGATGTTGGTTTTCTTAGAGGACTTTATCTATAATGATGATATTGGATCTATCTTTATGAATGGTGATGGCATGTTGGATTCTCTTCAACATATAGGGCATGTGGTAGCTAGGTTAGGGATGAAGGTCTCACCTAGCCATGGTGCCCCCAATAGATGCATTTATGTTTGGGTAAAGCATTTCAACTATGGGTGTGGAAGTGGGGATTTAGTTCATGGATCCTACATGTATGCCATTATTAATTTAGGTTATGGAAATAGTTTAGATACTTGTGTACCCAACTCACCTATGGGATGTGTCTAAAAAATTAGGTGAAAATGTCTCAAATAACTCAAGTGGATTTTGTATTTCCTTAGGGAATTTGATGCCCTCTCACGTCAATTTCTTTGGAGTGGTAACTTGTTGTCTACTAAGTGGAGCATGGTTAAGTGGGATTCCGTGTGTAGACCTAAGAAAGAGGGTGGTCTTGGTTTACACTCTGCTATTTTGAACAAGAAAGTTCTTGCTGCTAAGCTTTACTGGCGTTGGTGCACTAGTCAGCATCAGTTATGGGCCCGTATTCTCAACCATAAATGTCTTAGGAGTGTTGCTTCTTGGGAGGTTCCTTGCTATCCTCTGGAGGGGAGTGGTTCTATGATTTGGAATACTTTGAAAGGTGGGGCTCATTTGATTAAGTGTGCACTTTTTTGGATTTGCCATTCGGGGTCACAGGCTCTTTTCTGGTTAGATTCTTGGGATGGTCACCCACCTATTCTCTCTGCTCTTCCTCACCTCCAGTCACTTTCTGATGTTTTTTTTGCAGCTAGCTGGGATACCATTGAGAATTATAAGTTGGCACACCATTGGGGATTGGCTGTAAGCTTCCGTTGGAAGCTTCCTTCTGAGTTGCCACCTGGAGGGTTTGAGGTCGATAGGTGTGAGCTTGCTCAGCTTCTAGCTTCCCGTGCTTGTAATTCATTGAGGGGACCTGATGTCTTGGCTTGGGATGGTTTGGATTTGATTGGGAAGTACTCTGTGTCTACTAGTTATAAGCAGCTTGGTAGGTAGTTGTTTGGGGATAATGAGGTCCCTTGGTGGAAGCATGTTTGGCACAAGTTGTCATGGCCCAAGTGCACTTTCTTTATGTGGTTAGTTGCTCAAAACTAGTGTCTCACCTGGGATAATTTGTGTAAGCATGGTTTCCAAGGCCCTTCTATGTGTGTTTTGTGCCGTAACTATGAGGAGAGTGTCTCCAATCTCTTCTTCCAATGTTCGTATGCTAGGGAGATTTGGCATTTTTGGTGGAGGGTGTGGAATAAGCCCTATTGGCATGTCTCCTCGCTGGCTAATTTTGTGGATCGGTGGGGCAGGGTTCCTATTTCTACTTCCTTTCTTTAGGAAGCTTGGGCTATTGGCCCTTCCTTTATTATCTGGAACCTTTGGTTGGAAAGAAATCGACAAATTTTTCAGGAGGAGATGGTGGTGGCCCCTCACTTGTGGTGGAAAATTTTGCATTCTTTGGGAGAAACAGTTGCAGCTAAGTGTGATCTTACAGCATCAGTGGATCCTTGTGAGGTTGGTTGTCGTAATCATCTTCATCTTCCACCTCCGCTACGTCAGCTCATGTGCAACAGATGTAGACATCCTACCCCAAAAGTGAATAGGGAGGGGAGATGGTCTCCTCCTCCTCAGGGTGTCTTAAAAATCAACATGGATGGCTCTTCTCAAGGAAATCCCAGTCATGCTGGAATTGGTGGTGTTGGTTGGGATAGCTTTGGAGATGTTTAGTTTATCTTTTCTGTTTATAAGGGTCTTCATACTAATAATCTTATGGAGGCTCAGGCTATTTTAACAGTTGTGGAGCATGGAAGTCAATTGGGTTGGTGAAGGATCATATGTGAGTCTGATTCCCAGGTTGTGGTGAATTTGTTGTATAGGTGGCATTTAGATGATGTTAGCTGGCAGTTGGCTTTGGCTGTTGCTCAGATTCTTAACCTTTGTGATTCTTTGGAGTTTGTTACTTTTACTCATATTCCTAGAGAATGGAATGGTGTTGCTGATTGTTTGGCTAAATGGGCTTTGAAACATATTCATGATTGGAATTTGATGGACCGATGTTGTTTACCCCCAGATCTGTCCCAACAGTTGGCTAACTTGGTGGAGCTTGATAGGGCTATGTAATTCCCTTTCTTTGTACTTCTTGTTTTAATAAATTTTTACCCCTCCTTTTGTTAAACTCTAGTGGATTTTGTAAAGGTTCCTTCTACTACTCCAAGTCTCCTACATGGATCTCTCAAGTAATCATGGATATATAAATTGTTAAGTGGAAATATTATCTAACCAACATGCTCTTACATGTAGATTTCATAAATTATGGCCAAAAGTGTTTGATATTGATGAGTGGATGTCTAGGTCCTAGAATCTACTCTTAGAAGATGAGATTATTATTTACCCTTACATGAAATTATTTTTATCCTAGAATTTCAATAAATGAAGGACAAGGAACTCATTCTAAAGTCTAGCCCATGGTTGTTGAAGGATAATTTTTTGTGTATCAAACTTTAGTTTCCTTCTTTTGACCCTTGAAGTGACTCTTTCCCTACAACTCTTATCTAGGTTAGGCTACCTTAGTTTTTGTTGTGGTATTTGTGTAGTACTGGGTTAATATCTATTTCTAACATATTGGGAAAGTTTGTTTGTATGGTAAACAAATTGTCTAATAAAGTATATAAACCTTTTCTCCCTTTTGTGTAGATATAGACCTTTCAATAAAGTTCCCTTAAGAAGTTTATCCTATGGTTAGGAACATAATTTGGAGACAATTAGTAGATTATGAGAAGTTAAAGTTTTGGTGTAGATGTTTCTTTGTCGGTGGGCACTTTACTTACAAATGCAATAGGAAGAACCTACACAAGTCTAGGTCTGTGGATTTGAAAATTTATCATAATTATACCTAGTGGGAAGGAGCTAAATCTCATCACCACCTTTTTGTTGAAATGCATAACATGGAGAAGTTTGAGCTCATTTCTCAAGTTGGTGTGGGAGATATCAAGGAGACCTTTCTAATTCCCCCTCTTCTCTTTCTCTACATGAGATTCTTGTTACAATCTCCAATTCTAAAAATAGTTTTTGCAAGATCAAGATTGATAGGTTGGATATTGATTCTACATATCATAAGGGAATGGAGGTAATACTTGACTATTTGGAAAATTATTCTACCTCCATTTCTGAGAAGACTATTGGTGAGCTCAAGATGGATAGGATGGATCTTGATTCTACAATCCCTAGAGGCACAAAGGGATTAGATTGGAATGAGGTTTAAAAAGAAGGAACCTCCTCAAAATAAGATAGTGCATCCTATGACGTGAATATCTTCCAAATCAAGGAAGAACTCTTTAAGGAGGTAGATACATGTAAGAAGAGAAGTTGGTTTCTATTAGAATTGGGATAAAGGTTCTAACTCATAATGACATGATGGTTAAGTCATTTTATTTTTTGGATATAATGAACCAAATGTTACCAAAATCTTGTGCTTAATGTTATTTTTTGTATCCCCTAGGTGCATAACCTAGCTTAATTAGCAATATATATATATATATATATATATATATATATATATATATATATATATATATATATATATATATATATAATTTATGTTAGATTCCTCATGGACATTTTATATTTGATGGGATATATAGTTATATATGTTGACATTTTATATTTGATAGGAAACATATATAATACCAAATATAAAATATCCACAAGTAATCTACCATAATGTCTATCACTGTATACACATACATAGAAAATCTAAAATTTCATATCAAATATAAAATCTATGAGGATTCATGTGAATGGTCCAACCCTAAAACTTTCATTTATACAACACATGTTCATGAACATCTAATATGCAAATTTAATATGTCAAACTAAAATGTCAATTTATTAAACTTACATCATTTATATGAATGTGTACTGAAATAAATTCTCACCTAAGCTCTAACATGATCATCACCAAATGGTGTAGTCTTATCTAATAAAAGTGGGAAAAAATGTGTAGTCCACACTCTTCACCAAATGCACCTCTACATATAATTGTTTACAAAATACAATGGAACTACATCTTTTTATAACCATGCATTATGAACTATTAACTAATGATGATAAATAAAAGCTACTACAATAGGGTCCTTGCATCTAGTGACATGATAAGCCCTAACCTTCTATTTACTATCATAAAATGGGAACATAGTACTAACCTAGGTAGTGGTAATTAACTAGATGATAATGATATATAAAATCTCTAAATAGTGCCATCATCATGCAAATTATATGATTGAATGGTATCAATCATATGTTGAAACTTGAATCTAATAGATAAAAGATTGTCTCTATTAGGAAGGTTAGGGGTGTTATTAAGTATATGATCTAAATGTGTCAATGTATCTATCAATTTCTAAATTGTGGCATCTCTAACTCTAACAACCATATTTGCATTTTTTTTAATTTTAAATTTTAAACACTTTGATAAAATGAAATTTTAATTACATAAATATGAAATAAATAAATAATCATTTTTGAAAATTAAATTTTAAATTTTGAATATATCATATTTATCATTTTTGGATCAATTACATTATATATTAAAATTTTGATCAAATTATTTATTAAATTTATAATCTAATACTTGAAAAGAAGCTAGGTGTGCGGAAAATGCTTCCTACACTAATCTAATGAGGAGAGGGCTATGTAAATTCAACTTTATCCTAACTATTACAGTAATGTTAAACCATTAACATGAGATATTGCAGCAAAACATAAGAACCAGAAAGAAGACAGAGAGAGAGAGACAAGATATACGTGGGGAAAATCCTTACGGGTGAAAAACCCCACACTCCAAAACATAGCTCAAATGTATTATAGTAAACAATAACATATTACAATACAGTTTTAGAGCCAATGCTCTTTCAGGAGTCTTTAAATGTCGAATCTAGAGATATTCTGACAGCATAATAGTACTTGTACCAAAAATTCACTATCTCCCATCCAAGCACCTATTTATATAGAGTTTACAAGGCAAATATGGAACCTTCTAGAGATGGGCGTCCATCTTGGACTCATGCCCCAAAACCCATGCCTAAGGACACTTGTCCAACATACCATCCCAAAGTGGGTGCTTGGTCCCAAGATAGGTTACGAAAGATGCTCTTACGTGCCTTACAGCTGTCAGAGAATCCATCATACACTGACTAAAAATATCATATTCCTCTTACATGTCATAACCTCCCTTGACCACCCAAACATGCCTTTCTCTCGTGCAGAGATACTCATTGGACCCCGCAAGGGGCTACGCCCCTTGACCTCATCTTGGGGGCGCTGCCCCCAAACCCCTGTTAATTATTCAAGGGCGAAACTGTGGCTGCCAAAGGCACCAAAATTTATCCTCCTGCATATACACAAGGTGCTGACTATGCCAACTCAACATGGGATAAATAAATATAACATTAGGAATTTGCAAAGGTTGAGACACCTTAATTCCCAACAATACTAGATGTATTTCAATCAAATTTAGTTTAAAATTGATATCTAAAGTTTAATTTGAATTGATCCAAATTTTATATCATTTTATATCAAATTAATTTAAATTTTATATAAAATTTAAAGATAAATTTTATATCAATTTTAAATAAGTTATATCAATTTCCTTTGTTTTTAAATAAGTTCAATTTTTTCTTAGAATGCAAAAAATATTAACCAATTGGTATTAAAAAATTATATTCAAAGTGTATTTCATTTTCATAATCTCTAATCTAAATTTATTCAATACTTTCATTTGGAGATGTATGTAATAATGGTAGAAATGAAATGTGTCAATTATATGAGAGATCTATAATAATTATCATTAAAACAATAAATACCTAGGTGTAATTGTGAAATTTGCATATTTGTACCAACTTCCATTTAGTTTTTGGCCCAATTTGATGAAATGCCTTAATACAATTATATATCAACAAATAGAACAATATTATGTGAAGTTAGGATTATTCCTTAATCCTTCCCTCATCCATATTTACACATATTCCCACACATTTTAGTTGATCCTATTTGTATCCACACATATTCGTATACATTAGCCGTTTATTACCCTTACCCTTGTCCTTCTTCCCATACATTCCATTCTCACATTGATATTAGCACTCCTTGTCTTGGATCAATCTCACAAGTGTGGGATTGACTAAAATTTAAATATTCAAATTCAATGTCTAAAATAAATTAATGCATCATCTTCATTTCTAGAGCTAGATTCCCTATCTTTTTTACTTGAACCTAATTCAGCAATTAATGCTCCAGTATTCTTATATTCATTTCCCACAATTGTTAATTATTAGTCTAGGTTAATTTATTCTCATGTGTATGCATATTATTAGTTTATGTTGAGAAATCAATCCTCAAGATGACTGATAAACTAGGATATTAGAAACCTTTAGACTTTGTCATCCAAATTATAGGTATGTTTTTTAGCATAATTCATTTAGCAACTATAAGGAAATAACACGAAATCATATGCAAACTACATACACGTGAGACACAAGGTTTTATATGGGAAGTCCTTACAATAAAAAAAACCCACATGAAAAGGATATTTACAATTATATTAATCTTAAATAGACTCCAAATATAATTACTCCATTTACATGCATCTCAATCTGTAAACTACAATCAATAACCTTTACAATGATAGTTCATAGCATTACCACACATTTAGGAAACAATGTGTCATCCATTTATTCCATTTATGCCATGGACAAGAAATAATCCTAAGACTTCCATGGAATCCCAAGCATATCAATATTCTAACTATTGGAGCAAACAAGATCAACTAGCAAGAACTAGAATCAATTCCACAAGCTAAATTGTAGCGCCCGACCACAAACACCTTGAAAAATGACACATCTATGCTATGCAAAGCGGAATAATTTTTTTTTGTATAAGATAACAAGGTAATGTTTGGCAATTCAATACACATCATTAATTAACCACTTGTCTTCCAAGGTCCCATGGTTGCATTACTTGACAAATTAATCAACATAGTTTACATGCATTACAACTAACATCAGCAGAACATTCTAAATCTATTACACTAATGATTATATCCATACATCTCCATGAAGTCAATTAGATAATCCATTTGATCAAGATTACATGCACCTTTTTCCTAGTCTACACAAATGAGTACATCATTATGTAATTTACATCATCACTATTCTGATTACATTTGAATACATACAATCTGAATCAACTGATACACAGGCTAGTACATGAGCATAATAAGTGTCTTCATAAAAAAGTACAAGATCTGATGTCTGATACACAAGGAGTGTCCCCTCTCACTTACAAGTGACAGAAAAGGAAAAAACCAATGGATAAAGCTCTTCCACCCAACCATGTGGAACCCTGAGGTCCACCTCTCAAGCTAGGAGTTAACATAAGGTTCCCACTACAACATACGGTTAGGTAGCCAGTAGGCTATGAGACAACACATGACCATCACAAGTCACCATCACAAACAACACAATAGTACTTCCAGAGGCAACACTTAGCAAATGGGGAGAGTACAACTAGGGAGTGCTAGGCTGTAGTAAGGAGAGTGTCATCGCATGGTCCTAACATGGGTTACCCAGGCAGTCTCTCTCTAGACACCGGCCCCCATCTATGGTTACCCTGGTAGTCTCTCTCTAGACACCGGCCCCATAGGATGACGCATGCGGAATCAACCTTCCTTTCGTGATGATAAGGAAGTAGATCTACCAATCCTGGCCTTCTCCCCTCATCCTTAGTCTGAACTAGCACTATAGGCATGAGTGAGGAACAACAAATCTTATTATCTTGTTAGTGTGAAAAATACCCAACCCCTAGGTATTTTATTATGTTATCACTGAATTACCAACTCCTAGTGGGTTACCCTAGCTAGCCACTTGGCACCGGGCCCCACATTGGAGCCACTCCCTTACCTACAACTAGAAACCATGAGGGTATAGGAACCATGCAAGGCATTAATCATCTTGCATAACAACTATCCTTATATAACAATACAAAGCATTAACCCTCATTAACATAATTATAAGGGCAGGACTCCTAGACCATTGCCCATAATAACACATATTCATTACAACTCTAAGATTTCCTTGTCACCCTATTCCATATCTTACCACAAAACTGGATACAAGACTAGTACAACCAGTTGGATGACAATACAAACACAAGAAGTGCATTTATCATTCATTTGTCATTTAGTCCATACATAACTAGGGACGACAAGGCTTCTTATAACATCATGATCTCAAGACATCTAACAACACAACACATGAAATCAAGACATCCCAAGCTAAGCCTCTGGAACTCTAGCCACACTGGAAGATACGCAATCAAAGACTATAAGAATAGTTTTACGACCCACAGATTGAATTAACATATTACGAGAATCAATTATACTTATGATCAAATTATGCCTTCTTACAACTAATTCCACTATAGCAATTTGCACTTGACTAAGTTATTCTGATAGTATATTAACGTTAAAATGTAACTTATCATCTAATTGGATTCTTATTACAGAATAAATCTATAATTACAATCAAGTTAACTATATGCGAATGCTTATTAAAATTATTACTTAATTGGTTTGCAAAGATACAAATATCGTTACCCTACTACATGCAAATGCTTATTAACATAATTACTTAATTGGTTTTCGAGGATACAAATATCATTACCCTACTGCTTGTTAACATAATCACTTAATTGGTTTACCAGATACAAATATCATTGCCCTAACTAAATTAAACCACTATTGTCATTGTTATAAAACAAACAAATTAAATGATTACATTGTAATCTAAACCCAACTCTTAAATTAGATAATTACGTTGTAATCTAAATCCAACTCTTAAATTAAATAATTACGTTGTAATCTAACTCCAACTCTAAAATTAAATAATTACAATTTAACCCGTAAGAACTCTTTTATTTTTCACCAAGGGACTTTACTCAAAAATTCCTTAAGTAATTTCCAATACCTTAATAACTCGATGCAACAATTATTTTTTATCCAAGGCCATTAAATATTTTATGTTAGACTTCTAATTACAAATCTACTATAATTAAATAATCGAATTAATAAAATTGTGTCAACCAAATACCATGACAGGTCAATCAACTACTAATTTTAATTCCGTGACCTTTACTAAAAAAACTATTAAATTCATTCATATGGGGCGATCTATATAACACCTTACCAAAACTAATTACTTAAATACTACAGTCTGCCTAATAACTATACTAACAACAGTACTCTAATCATAATTATCCATCATCAAATCCCTAATTGCGAATTATTGAGGAACCCTAATTGAAATTATTAAGGGAAGCCCCTAAGTTAATCATAGACATCCACTACTCATCTCCATCTCAGAGCAATATGTAGAGTGGTGGTTGGGGAATGTGACGAGTGCAAGATATGTACAAAACAGGTTTGGAGAATGACCCACAACTACAGGTTAGCGTCAAGCATTATTACAGTTGCAAGGTCTAAACAAAGAATGAATCAATTTTAAAGGCGCGCACATCTAAAGATTGGAAGCCAACTTCCACACCTCCAGCCAATGCCGATGGTCGCTTTAGAGCAGCGAAAGGCATCCATAAATGCATAACAGAAAAGGCAACACTTCCAGATATAGAATGAAGCTATAAGGAACTTTCAAATAAGCGGAAGATAAGGATATATAAAACAAAAACTATTGGGCAAGGCAAGGAGCCGATCCAACTCGTGGCAAATAGAGAATGAGCATAGCAAGTGGAGAATAAGCAGTTTCGATTCACGTAATTAGAAACTTTCAGTAACATAAAAGTTGCCAGTTATGACAGCGAACTCACAACCAAAGGAAAACAAGTCTTTCAACCAGATATGGATATGATTACATAATCTTGCAAAGATATCTCATCTTGTTGGAGACGCATCTATGATGATCCTACATGATTTCTGAACAGGTCACTCACCCTCGGGAAAGAACAGAACTGACGACCTCATGATTGGGAAGACACTTGACAATAAAATATCCAAAGAAGAATAAGAATAGGTTCGGCTTGGGCATAAGATGGTTCATAGAGATAAGGGAAATCCAGATTACAGTTCAATCAGATTCAACTCAGGAAAAGAGAGCACATGCTGCGCGATCTGACCAAGAGGTACCAACATTCACATAGCAACGAAAGATCCTGACGTTGGTAGGGCCGACTCATTTCTAGGGAAAGATTGATAAAATCTTCTCATATAATGAAGTTTTGTGGCGATAGGAAGCAGTAGCACTCACGCCTGGTGTTACCCAAAATTTGCACTAACAAGGCCGTACCTCTAAAGTCACAAGGTTTCCCCAGAGCAAAATGACAGGTAAGAAGGACTTGGGTTCCCTCAATAAGCAGATGATTGCCAGACAAAATAGTTTGAGAGGAACCCACAGATATAGGTGGCTACCGAGCGATGCTCACGACAATGGAAGGTACAACAAGATGACGAACGCCAAAAAAAACCTATATACAAAGGGCTTAATGGATGGCATTAAACATCTGGAAGCAATCTATGAGGACAAATCACAGTACTACCTTAACAACTAAATTTCCAACTTTAATTCTACACTCCAATTAACCTTCTTAGAATCAATGATGAATCTACAAATGTAATTATTAATCTGTGAAAAAGATAAAGTACCCGATTAAAATATTCAAGAGTTGCCATGTTGATTCTTGTAACTGCTTTCTCCTCCAATTTCTTCCGACCTTCTAAAACCAGGACTCACTTTCCCCCGGATAAATGCAGGAGACATGCTTGCCTTTTCAACCACCCACTTTCTTGAAACAAGGATTGAGCTCCCCGGGTAAATGCAGGAGGTATGGCTCTCCATTTTCCCACAGCCCACATTTTCGAGAAGTTCAAAATTAATTATTTCCAAGGACTCCCAATTCCTCAATTTTACCAATGACGGCACCTGATGTAAATTTGCATATCTCCAAATATGACAACCCTAATTTTTAAACCAAAAAAAATGTTAGCGAGATTATATTTAATAATGTACCTAAATAATCATAGTGATGGCAATAACAAACCCATGGGTCATCCGATAATAATTATTTTTTTATCTGTAGAGAAGCAATTTTATTAATTCTTGACTAAATATAATTTCTTTTTTTTTATAACAAATATCTATTCAATAAAGAACTAATTAAACTCATCATGATCTGATATAAATTTAATAGGTTTGGTCGGATCTCTCCCTCCAAGACATAGTCATTTTACCCTTAACAATACCATTTTACCGTTAAAATATCCGTAAACCAAATTTACCACACTATTACTTTAGTTTAGATTTATTTTATCAACGTTAGAGATGTTTATTCATTTTCACATATGCATTTGTTTTCTGTTTAATTTTAATCCATTACAATTTGTAATTTAACATTTCGTTAAATCATTTATCTAGTTTAATTTATTTATTTACCAATTATCAATAATTAAATTATTTATAATTAATAAACCACACACATAATCCCCTAGCAATGTTTATTTAATTTAAGCTTAAATTTAACTTTATTTAAATAAAATATTAATCATGCATGGATTGACACTCAAATTGGATATACCCTAATTTACAAGGTGATACTTGACCAAAGTGCAGCCACAGGACATAACGACAAATGACGACAACGGTCCACTGACGGTGACGACAGGGTACAACACTGAAAGCTCATCCTCCTTGAGTATGTTGACTAATTAGGGG
The DNA here is from genome assembly GCA_027924645.1 of Cunninghamia lanceolata. Taxonomy (NCBI): domain Eukaryota; kingdom Viridiplantae; phylum Streptophyta; class Pinopsida; order Cupressales; family Cupressaceae; genus Cunninghamia; species Cunninghamia lanceolata. The sequence goes on along the minus strand of BSBN01000377.1, from coordinate 22,504,032 downwards.
AACCTCATGTCAACTCCAATCCACAATTCCATTGGCTAGGGCATGCTCAGACCTGGTAATTCAGGTGGAGTCGATACTCGGTACCTGCATCCTACAATGAACAACAAGGTTGTGCATATATACATATATAACCATGTAATCACAAGCATAATGAACGGAAGTCGCAACGTGGCAGGGTACTCGAACACGAGGAATGCAACACTGTTCCGTTCAAGTAACACATCATTGAATAACTAATACCAGTAATACATCATAACCACGATCGAACAACATATTAAACTAAAAGTAACATCAATCCATAATCATGTCCATCAACTGTGAAAGCACAAGGTACAAGTAAACAAGCATCATCCTAACATAGATCCATAATCAGCTAGCATAATATCAAAGAGTCCATCAAGCTCAAGGAGATCATAAACCATAATGTAAAAGTCCAAACATCTCGAAACTGTAAACATGTGCTACAAGACTATCATCTAAACCAGAACTATTATAGGAAACATGAAAATAACATCTGTCATAGGCAAAAAGTGAGGGGCATTACATCCTCCCCCCTAGAACTAGGCTTACTCTTGGAAGCCTGCAAATAAGTGAGGATATAACTCCCTCATTCTGGTAACATCCTCCCAGGTAGCGGAGGTCTCATCATTAGGATCCCACTGGATCCTAACCTGCTCCATGTCTCTGCCCCTGAGAGCATGTCTCCTATGCTGAAGAATGCCTACGGGCTCCAAAGCCAGTTGCCCATCCTCTACCTGTAGAGCAGTCCAGTCAAGAATATAAGCAATATCTGGATAGTAAGGTCTAAGTACCAAAACATGAAACACATCATGGATGCGTGAAAGGCTAGGCAGCAAAGCAAGATGATAAGCAACTGGAATGATCCTCTCCAACACCTCAAAAGGTCTGACAAAGTGCAGTGCTAGCTTAGAGCCTTTCCCATAGCGGATCGGACTCTTTCACAGTCGCACATGCAAGAACACTCGATCTCCAACAGAAAACTGATGATCGATCCTATGAGCATCTACATACTTTTTCTACCTATCCTGAGCTACCACCAAATGCTCTCTAATCCTCTCCACCTGCTGCTCCATATCTCTAAGCATATCCGAACCCAGAAGAACTCTATCCTCCAAACTGTCCCAACTCAAAGGGGTCCTACAAGGATGACCATACAAGGCTTGGAAGGGAGACATGCCGATAGAACTATGATAACCATTATTATAGGCAAACTCCACTAGATAGAGGTAGTCCTCCCAATGGCTCTGCTGATCCATAACATACATCCTCATCATATCCTCGAGAACCTGATTAACCCTCTCAGTCTGACCATTAGTCTCAGGATGATAAGCTGAAATAAAGTTTAGCTGTGTACCCAAGGCATGCTGTAAGGAAGTCCACAGGGCAGAAGTGAATACTAGATCCCGGTCAGAGATGATCCTACGAGGAATCCCATGAAGTCTGACGATGTCCTCCATAAACACTCTAGCCACCGTAGAGGCATTGTAAGAAGCACGGATAGGAGAAAAGTGAGCTACCTTCATTAGCCTATCCACCGTGACCATAATAGCATCATGTCGTCGAGAGGACATCGGCAAACCAACAATGAAGTCTATTGAAATGATATCCCACTTCCACTCTGGAATCAAATGAGGCTGCAAAAGACCTGCAGAGTGCTGGTGCTCTGCCTTCACCCTCTGACACTCAAGACATCTCGACACAAAATTAGAAATATCTCACTTCATACCACTCCAAAAGTACAGTTGACGTAGATCTGCATGCATCTTCTTGACACCTGGATGAGTGGAATAGGGTGTCTGATGTGCCTCTGACAGAACCAGGGTGTGAAGACCCTCAGAATTAGGAACATAGATGCGACTCAAATGTCACAAAAGACCATCTGACTCAAAAGAATAACCAGAGAATCTACCTTCTAAAGGTCTACCTGACTCAATCTTGGTCCTCACCTCCTGGCACCAACTGTCAGAAGGAAAAGCAGCAAGAATCTGTCCTCTCAAATCAACTGTAAGCAAGACTACTGAGATCTCATGCCTTCGACGACTAAGAGCATTTGCTACCACATTCTCCTTGCCCTGAATATATCTGACCTCAAAGTCATACTCGCACAAGAACTCCATCCAACGTCTTTGCCTGGCATTCAAGTTTGGCTGCGTGAAGATGTATTGCAAACTACGATGATCACTGTGCAGCTCAAATCGATGCCCTAATAGAAAATGCCTCCATCTCACCAAGGCATGCACAACTGCTGCCAACTCTAGGTCATGAGTGGGATAGTTCAACTCATGATCCTTAAGCTTGCGAGACTCATAGGCAATCACGCGATCATCCTGCATTAGAACTACTCCTAAACCTTCTAAGGAAGCATCGGTACAAACAACAAAGTCCCTATCAGGATTAGGAACTGCAAGTATAGGTGCACTGGTCAGCTCCTTCTTAAGGGTCTGAAAGGCTTCCTGACACTTCTCTGACCAAACAAACTTTTTCCCTTTCCTCTGAAGAGAAGTAATGGGATGAGCAATTCTCAAAAACCCCATGACGAAGTGACGATAGTAACCTACCAACCCCATAAAACTACGGACCTCAGAAACATTAGTGGGTGCAGGCCAGTCCATAATAGCTTGGATCTTCGAGGGATCCACCACAATACCCTCTCCAGAGATGACATGACCCAAATACTTAACATCTGTCTAGAAGAACTCACATTTTAACAAATTAGCATAAAGCTGATTTTCTCTCAGGCACTGCAACACCTGACGCAATTGCTCCTCATGTTCCTCCATAGTCCTTGAATAGATCAATATATCATCAAGAAATATGAGGACAAATCAGTCGAGATAAGTGCGAAACACACCATTCATTAAGCTCATGAAGACCGAAGGTGCATTCGTCAACCCGAACGGCACCACTGTGAACTCATAATGTCCATAACGGGTGTGAAATGTTGTTTTGTGAATATCTGCCTCAAAAATCTGCAACTGGTGATATCCTGACTTAAGGTCAATCTTAGAGAATACCTTTGCTCCCTTAATCTGGTCAAACAAATCATCGATCCAAGGCAAGGGATACCTATTTCTCACCATTACCTTGTTGAGCTGCCTATAGTCGATACATAGCCATAGAGATCCATCTTTCTTCTTCACAAAGATCACAGGTGCTCCCCAAGGGGAAACACTAGGTCGTATGAACCCTTTGGCTAATAGCTCCTCCAACTGCAGCTGAAGCTCCTTGAGCTCCTGAGTGGTCATTCTATATGGAGCTTGTGAGATAGGCTCTGCACCGGGGACTAGATCGATCCTGAAATCGATGTCACGCTTAGGTGGCATCCCTGGAATGTTAGAAGGAAAAACATCCACATACTCCTTCAAGAGTGGGTGATCATCAAGAGTTGCCTCTCGACTCTCCTCCATCTCCAAATCACTAACAGTCACCGCAAAGAGCTGACATCCCCGACGCATACATCTCTTGAGTTGCATAGCTGAGACCGTATGCAGGGAAATAGGTCTCTGAACTCCTACGACCTCAACCTCAACACCAAAATCATCCACGTATCTAACCATCTTATGCTGACAATCTATCATTGCCCGGTGGGCCTCCAGCCAATCCATCCCCAAAACTATGTCATATGAACCCAAGGGTAGAATGCGAAGGTCCACAGAAGTAGATAGAGAGTCAATCTTCAATTTACATTCTGAAACTAGAGACTCAACTGCTACCTTAGCCCCGGAAGCTAACTCAACCTACCACCTATCATCTTGCTTTGTTGCCACTAAGCCACAACGCTCCATAAGGGAAGGAGATATAAATGAATCAGATGCACCAGAGTCAAATAGAATAGAAAAATCAATACCTCGCATGCAACCAAAAGCCTCCACCATGGTGCCCTGATATTCTACCTACCGGTCATCTAAAATTGCAAAGACTCGATGCGACCTGCCTGCATCACCAACCGTTGGCTTAGATGCTGCTGGTTGATGTCCAAATCTCGATGCACCCTTCTGCGGGCACTGTCTGGCAATATGGCCCTGTTGGCTGTAAGAGAAGCACCCGATGCCTCTAGCAAATCCACTGTTACCCCGGAAAGAACTAGACTATTGGAAATTGCCCCTGCTTATTGTAGACTATGCACTCTGGGTTGACTGATCATAACGGTTGCGCTTGTTGTGCTGCCAAGACTGGTCTTTCTTATTTTGAAACCTATTTCCCTGCTGATGCTGAGAATTCCTCAGTTTGGACTGTGAATACTACTACTGCTGACCACTCTTTGAGTGTGCATGAGAACCTAATGCCTGGGTGTGACCACCTCGAGAACCATGTCTTGACGAAGGTGTACTGCCAAAGTGCACACTTGTATGCCCACCGAGGGCCATAGCCAAGTTCTCCTCCACTAGCTAGGCTTTTTCCATGGCAACCTCCATGGTCTTAGGTTCGAATACACGAACCCCTCCACTAATCTGGGCATTCAAGCCCCTAATAAAATGCTGCACCAACATGGGCTCGTCATCCCCGATACCTGCGTATTGTTTGAGCTCATAAAATTTGCGCTCATACTGCTCAACTATCATGGCCAACTGCCTCAGCTCATGAAACTCGTCTGCTTGATGCTGCCTCCAATGGTCGGAAAGGAAGTGAGCTCTGAATCTATCCTCAAACAACTCCCAAGACACCATGCCAATGTCCAAATGCAGCTTCTACTCCTCTAGCCTCCACCAAGTCCCTCAAAGGTGTAAAATAGCACATCTGGCCTTCGTATTGCTGCCATACGGATGCATGGTGAAACATCTGCCTAGGTCCAACAACCAAGTCTCTGCCTCAAGTCCTCTACCAGTTCCATCAAAGATGGGAGGACGTGCTCTTAGTAAGTCCCTCATATGGTTGGCTTGCATGGCCTCCTGCTCGGTTGTCAAATCCTTACGCCTGGGAGACCTTTCTCTCTCTCTGGGACCTGATTTGTCTACCTCCTGACCACCTCTGGGCTACTCACCCACATGTCTGGGACCTAAACAGGCAAGGGTTTCCTCGAGAATCTGTCTCAACTAGGCTCCATCAGGCTGACCCTGACCTTCCATGTTCTAACCCCCACCTTCATGACCACTCCCATGAGGAGAACTGGGAGGAGGAATTCATCCACCACCTCCCCCATGACCCCTTCCTCTACCCCGACCTTGGCCCCAACGTCTAGGCATCTTCCCTACACAAAAAAGGGCAAATTATTATATTAAGAAAAAGGGTCACAATAGGAGTTAAATCTTACTACAGAGTTTAAGCACTAGGTTACATAATGGGCTGGAATATAACCAAGGTACCTAGTGTTTTAACTTGGCTCTGATACCAAATGTAGTGCCCAACCACGGACACCTTGAAAAATGACACATCTATGCTATGCAAAGTGGAATAATTTTTTTTGTATAAGATAACAAGGTAATGTTTGGCAATTCAATACACATCATTAACTAACCACTTATCTTCCAAGGTCCCATGGTTGCATTAGTTGACAAATTAATCAACATAGTTTACATGCATTACAACTAACATCAGCAGAACATTCTAAATCTATTACACTAATGATTATATCCATACATCTCCATGACGTCAATTAGATAATCCATTTGATCAAGACTACATGTACCTTTTTCCCAGTCTACACAAATGAGTACATCATTATGTAATTTACATCATCACTATTCTGATTACATTTGAATACATACAATCTAAATCAATTGATACACAGGCTAGTACATGAGCATAATAAGTGTCTTCGTAAACAGGTACAAGATCTGATGTCTGATACACAAGGAGTGTCCCCTCTCGCTTACAAGTGATGGCAAAGGAAAAAACCAATGGATAAATCTCTTCCACCCGACCATGTGGAACCTTGAGGTCCACCCCCCAAGCTAGGAGTTAACATAAGGTTCCCACTACAACATACGGTCAGGTAGCCAGTAGGCTATGAGACAACACATGACCATCACAAGTCACCATCACAAACAACACAATAGTACTTCTAGAGGCAACACTTAGCAAATGGGGAGAGTACAACTACGGAGTGCTAGGCTGTAGTAAGGAGAGTGTCATCGCATGGTCCTAACATGGGTTACCTAGGCAGTCTCTCTCTAGACACCGGCCCCCATCTATGGTTACCCTGGTAGTCTCTCTCTACACACCGACCCCATAGGATGATGCATGCGGAATCAACCTTCCTTTCGTGATGATAAGGAAGTAAATCTGCCAATCTTGGCCTTCTCCCCTCATCCTTAGTCTGAACTAGCACTACAGGCATGAGTGAGGAACAAAAAATCTTATTATCTTGTTAGTGTGAAAACTACCCAACCCCTAGGTATTTTATTATGTTATCACTGAATTACCAACTCCTAGTGGGTTACCCTGGCTAGCCACTTGGCACCAGCCCCCACATTGGAAGCTACCCCCTTACCTACAACTAGAAAACCCTACACAACAAGCATAGCAAGACATCACAACAATGAGGGTACAGGAACCATGCAAGGCATTAATCATCTTGCATAACAACTCTCCTTATATAACAATACAAAGCATTAACCCTCCATAACATAATTATAGGGGCAGGAATCCTAGACCATTGCCCATAATAACACATATTCATTACAACTCTAAGATTTCCTTGTCACCCTGTTCCATATCTTACCACAAAACTGGATACAAGACTAGTACAACCAATTGGATGACAATACAACCACAAGAAGTGCATTTATCATTCATTTGTCATTTAGTCCATACATAACTAGGGACGACAAGGCTTCTTATAACATCATGATCTCAAGACATCTAACAACACAACACATGAAATCAAGACATCCCAAGCTAAGCCTCTGGAACTCTAGCCACACGGGAAGATACACAATCAAAGACTATAAGAACGGTTTTATGACCCATAGATTGAATTAACATATTACGAGAATCAATTATACTTATGATCAAATTATGCCTTCTTACAACTAATTCCACTATAGCAATTTGCACTTGACTAAGTTATTCTGATAGTATATTAACGTTAAAATGTAACTTATCATCTGATTGGATTCTTATTACAGAATAAATCTATAATTACAATAAAGTTAACTATATGCGAATGCTTATTAAAATTATTACTTAATTGGTTTGCAAAGATTCAAATATCGTTACCCTACTATATGCAAATGCTTATTAACATAATTACTTAATTGGTTTTCGAGGATACAAATATCATTACCCTACTACTTGTTAACATAATCACTTAATTGGTTTACTAGATACAAATATCATTGCCCTAACTAAATTAAACCACTATTGTCATTGTTATAAAACAAACAAATTAAATGATTACATTGTAATCTAAACCCAACTCTTAAATTAGATAATTACGTTGTAATCTAAATCCAACTCTTAAATTAAATAATTACGTTGTAATCTAACTCCAACTCTAAAATTAAATAATTACAATTTAACCCATAAGAACTCTTTTATTTTTCATCAAGGGACTTTACTCAAAAATTCCTTAAGTAATTTCCAATACCTTAATAACTCGATGCAACAATTATTTTTCATCCAAGGCCATTAAATATTTTACGTTAGACTTCTAATTACAAATCTACTATAATTAAATAATCGAATTAATAAAATTATGTCAACCAAATACCATGACAGGTCAATCAACTACTAATTTTAATTCTGTGACCTTTACTAAAAAAACTATTAAATTCATTCATATGGGGCGATCTATATAACACCTTACCAAAACTAATTACTTAAATACTACAGTCTGCCTAATAACTATACTAACAACAGTACTCTAATCATAATTATCCATCATCAAATCCCTAATTGCGAATTATTGAGGAACCCTAATTGAAATTATTAAGGGAAGCCCCTAAGTTAATCATAGACATCCACTACTCATCTCCATCTCAGAGCAATATGTAGAGCGGCAGTTGGGGAATGTGACGAGTGCAGGATATGTACAAAACGGGTTTGGAGAACGACCCACAACTATAGGTCAGCGTCAGACTTATTACAGTTGCAAGGTCTAAACAAAGAATGAATCAATTTTAAAGGTGCGCACATCTGAAGATTAGAAGCCAACTTCCACACCTCCTGCCAACGCCGATGGTCACTTCAAAGCAGCGAAAGGCATCCATCGATGCATAACAGAAAAGGCAACACTTCTAGATATAGAATGAAGCTATAAGGAACTTTCAGACAACGGCAATAAGCAGAAGATAAGGATATATAAAAAAAAACTATTGGGCAAGGCAAGGAGCCGATCCAACTCGTGGCAAATAGAGAATGAGCATAGCAGGTGGAGAATAAGCAATTTCCATTCATGTAATTAGAAACTTTCAATAACAAAAAAGTTGCCGGTTATGACAGCGAACTCACAACCAAAGGAAAACAAGTCTTTCAACTAGATACGGATATGATTACATAATCTTGAAAAGATATCTCATCTTGTTGGAGATGCATCTATGATGATCCTGCATTATTTCTGAATAGGGCACTTGCCCTCAGGAATGAACAGAACTGACGACCTCATGATTGGGAAGACACTTGACAATAAAATATCCAAAGAAGAATAAGAATAGGTTCGACTTGGGCGTAAGATGGTTCACAGCGATAAGGGAAATCTAGATTACAGTTCAATCGGATTCAACTTAGGAAAAGAGAGCACATGCTACATGATCTGACCAAGAGGTAGCAACGTTCACACAGCAACGGAAGATCCTGACGTTGGTAGGGCCGACTCAATTCTAGGGAAAGATTGATAAAATCTTCTCATACAATGAAGTTTTGTGGCGACAGGAAGCAGTAGCACTCACGGCTAGTGTTACCCAAAGTTTGCACTAACAAGGCCGTACCTCTAAAGTCACAAGGTTGCCCCAGAGCAAAATGACAGGTAAGAAGGACTTGGGTTCCCTCAATAAGCAGATGATTGCCAGACAAAATAGTTTGAGAGGAACCCACAGATACAAGTGGCTACCGAGCGATGCTCACGACAATGGAAGGTACAACAAGATGACGAATGCCAAAAAAAAACCTATATACAAAGGGCTTAATGGATGGCATTAAACATCTAGAAGCAATCTATGAGGACAAATCATAGTACTACCTTAACAACTAAATTTTCAACTTTAATTCTACACTCCAATTAACCTTATTAGAATCAATGATGAATCTGCAAATGTAATTATTAATCTGTGAAAAAGATAAAGTACCCGGTTAAAATGTTCAAGAGTTGCCCTGTTGATTCCTGTAACTGCTTTCTCCTCCTCCAATTTTTTCCGACCTCCTAAAACCAAGACTCACTTTACCCCGAATAAATGCAGGAGACATGCCTGCCTTTTCAACTACCCACTTTCTTGAAACAAGGATTGAGCTCCTCGGGTAAATGCAGGAGGCATGGCTCTCCATTTTCCCACAGCCCACATTTTTGAGAAGTTCAAAATTAATTATTTCCAAGGACTCCCAATTCCTCAATTTTACCAATGACAGCACCTGATGTAAATTTGCATATCTCCAAATATGACAACCCTAATGTTTAAACCAAAAAAAATGTTAGTGAGATTATATTTAATAATGTACCTAAATAATCATAGTGATGGCAATAACAAACCCATGGGTCATCGGATAATAATTATTTTTTTATCCGTAGAGAAGCAATTTATTAATTGTTGACTAAATATAATTTCTTTTTTTATATAACAAATATCTATTCAATAAAGAACTAATTAAACTCATCATGATCCGATATAAATTTAATAGGTTTGGCCAGATCTCTCCCTCCAAGACATAGTCATTTTACCCTTAGCAATACCATTTTACTGTTAAAATATCTGTAAACCAAATTTACCACACTATTAATTTAGTTTAGATTTATTTTATCAATGTTAGAGATGTTTATTCATTTTCACATATGCATTTGTTTTCTGTTTAATTTTAATCCGTTACAATTTGTAATTTAACATATCGTTAAATCATTTATCTAGTTTAATTTATAATTAAATTATTTATAATTAATAAACCACACACATAATCCCCTAGCAGTGTTTATTTAATTTAAGCTTAAATTTAACTTTATTTAAATAAAATATTAATCATGCATGGATTGACACTCAAATTGGATATACCCTAATTTACAAGGTGATACCTGACCAAAGTGAAGCCACAGGACATAACAACAAATGACGACAACGGTCCACTGACGGTGACGACAAGGTACAACACTGAAAGCTCATCCTCCTTGAGGATGTTGACTAATTAGGGGAACCTCATGTCAACTCCAATCCACAATTCCATTGGCTAGGGCACGCTCAGACCTGGTAATTCAGGTGGAGTTGATGCCTGGTACCTGCATCCTACAACGAACAACAAGGTTGTGCATATATACATATATAACCATGTAATCACAAGCATAACGAATGGAAGTTGCAGCGTGGCAGGGTACTCGGACAGGAGTAATGCAACACTGTTCCGTTCAAGTAACACATTATTGAATAACTAATACTAGTCATACATCATAATCATGATCAAACAACATATTAAACTAAAAGTAACATCAATCCATAATCATGTCCATCAACTGTGAAAGCACAAGGTACAAGTAAACAAGCATCATCCTAACATAGATCCATAATTAGCTAGCATAATATCAAAGAGTCCATCAAGGAGATCATAAACCATAACGTAAAAGTCCAAACATCTTGAAACTGTAAACATGTGCTACAAGACTATCATCTAAACCAGAACTGTCATAGGAAACACAAAAATAACATCTGTCACAGGCAAAAAGTGAGGGGCATTACATAAATTGCATAAAATAAGAAAAAAACATATATTCAAAAGCTAAGTAAAAATGTACAATATGCCTTGTATAAATAGGCATGAAAGAGGAGGTAGGAGGGTAGGAATCAATGGCTGACTACCCCTCCAAAAGTGCCACACTTTTAAGCTCAAATGACAAGTGTTTGACCAAGCAAAAAGTAAACATGCAATAGGTGTCTTCAAAAGATGAGGACACATGTCCCAACCATATGATATGAGACAAACTCCTACAAGTCCCTATGTCCAGAGACTTAAGCATAGTGTGAATGGGACCTAGACAATCTAGATAGGTAAAAGTTATTTTCACACTAACACCCCTCTAAGTGCAACTTAGGGAGAAGAGATACAAATATGATGGGTCTTGGCTACTAGGCCATGTTAGGTACCGAAATACAAAAAAATTTCTCATAAGTAGAGAAAAAATGATAAAACCTTGTGGGAAAAACCCTCTCCAAAAGAGAAATGATACAAGATAAAATTGTAGAAGTGAATAAGAAGAAGAGGGTAGAAGGAGGACTCAAAATGAGCCCCCAAAGACTACCTCTAACACTAATGTATAATATATATTCCCCCCATAGGAGAGAAAATTTGAGAAGGTCTATGTGACCCCCTAGAAAATGTGAAGGAATAAACTCCATGCAAAGAAATACCTCCTCACAAAACTTATATGAGAAGAGAAACCATGCAACCTCCTCTCAAAATACCTCTTCTAGTGTTGTTAGAAGCTTGACACTAGATGTTGAAGATGATCCATGAATGTTGAACCACATTTCTCCCCTTGGGAAGAAATAAAACCACAAAAGTCTACAAGTGATCTTCCCATTCTAGATAGGAACATGTGGGAAGAAGGATGAAAGTCTCTGAATTCTACACCTGATTCAAAGACATAGATGATGTCCATGATGTCTTTGAAGGATGCTCAAGTATATCCAAGCCAATGCTATCATGTGACAAATGTTGATAAGATGAATCATGTACCATAAAAGATTCAGGAATAGGAACCATGGATGTACGGTGACAATTGGACCAATCAGAATTTGATACTAATAGAGATGATGACTGAGTCAAATATGTAGACTCATGACTATCTACAGAATATATCACTATAGAAGTTGATGTAGGCAAAGAGAGCACAATAATATCTGAAGAAGATTTACTGGTGATGCAACTTCATTAAAGCTATCACCAAATAGAAGACAAATGTCCTCAATGGTGTCTTTCAAATCTACAATGCATGACTCTACAAACAAAAATTATGTTTGGTAGATATGCATCCCAATGTGGTGGATCTAGAATAATGATAACAATACCCTGGTGCATAAAATTGTTGGAAGCCATACATGAGTCAAGTTTTAATTTGGAGGTAGCATCAGGTGATGGTGGAGATGAGATCTCAATGCAAGTCAACTAATTAGATTATTCATCCCCAAATGAGAGTGCCTCACAAGATTTTGAGTGAGACTAGATGATTTTTCTGCAAGTTCTTGATAATTATCAACTATAGCAATATGACAATCATGAAGATGTTGTTTCAACTAATCCTTATTACAAATGAAACATTCTTTTTTTGTATGCCTTTTCATCCCACAATATCCACATTTGATTTTCCATTTATTATGAGGTTTATGAACAATACTCATATCCAAAGCAATATACATGATCAAATATACATCAATATCCAAAGCAAAAATACAAGTGTACCCCCCAAAAATGATTAGTGCTGTAACATAGGCCCCCTAGAAAAATGCAAGAAAAAAAGACTTACAATTTGTGCATGTTTGGAAGCCAAATCATCCATTTATAACACATGGATATTTTTACAAAATTTTGAAAAAAAGGCTTACCAAAACTTAATTTGACTTGCATTAGTCAATTCCTTGGAAAATTCTAATTACTTTAAAAATCATGAATTTTTGATAATCAAGGTGAAAGTTATATCTCATCAAAAATTATGTTTACAATTCACTGAGGAGGCTAGAAAACTAGTCTAAATAGCAAAATTTACAAAAATAAACTTCACTGCAGTGAAATTGATGGAAATACCTTTTCGTGGAGTACAATTTTGTAAAATTTTGACACATCATTTGCAAGTTATAGCAAAATGAAAAAAATAGCCCTTCTAGGACTATTTGTGGAGCTAGGGGAGACTTGGTGGTTGTCTAGTGGCAGCAAAATGGCTAGCTGGTGGTGCCCTAGTGGTACCGTAGAGGAGCCCCAAATGGGCCTATCAGGGGTTGAATGAAGCATCGGAATAGGCCTATTTTCTCAAATGGAGTGGCAAAGTAGTTGACTTGGCTGAATTAAGGCTAAAAGGGTCAAATTGAGGCCAAAAGGGCCAAATTTTTGGTTGGTAGGGTAGATTTGTGGGCACAATGGGCACTGAAATAGGCCAGTTAGGCTGAATGTAAGGCTGACAAGGCTAATTTGTGGGCACAATGGGCATGGAGGTCAACCTAATTCCTAGGTAGAGGTGACTCCAAGGAGTCAGATGTAAAGTTTAGAGGCTGATTTGAGCTAAAATTTGGGATGCATAAGCCTATATGGGAAAGAACTAATGTCTGAGTTTGTAGTAAAGAGGTAGTTGAAGAAGCCTAGAATAGGGAATGAGTGCTTTGAAGGTTGAATGCAATTTGTACCAAGGTGGACATTGAGTCCTTGAACAGGGCCAAACTCCAAGGCTGATGGTGAAGAGTGGACTGAGGGTGGCCAGAAGGCCCACAAGATCCCAAAAAAGAAGTGGCCAGTTGTGGTGAATGGCTCCTTGGACTCGAATGGCTATGCAGGGTGCTTTGAGTCTGAAAGGCCAAAGTGGGTGTAGGGGCACTGAGTCAGGCCACAAGTTTGTTGAACCAAGCACCCGAAATAGAGGTTGAGCGCACCCAAAACCAAGCCATATGGCTTTAAACTCAAAAAAATCTTGGACACAAAATAAATGAACAATCACAAAGGGAAAATTTTCCCTCTGCAAAAAAAATCCCTTTTTTTATGAAAAATCCATACAGTACAAAAATGGTTGTGTTGATGATTAAATTTGCATATAACCAACCAACAATGGGAAATATCATAAATGTGGGACTTGATTCATGAGACAGCCTTTGAATTTTATAGAAGTCACCTCTTCCTTGAATCCTTGATATATAGAAGAAAAGAGAGAAATGTTGGATAATAAACAAGCTACAAATAGAATCTAATCTATAGTGATACGTCAAAACATGATCTTACACTTTGAAATAAATAGCACAATGCATCCATTCACTGATAATAACAATGAATTATAACCATCAAAAGAGTAGACATGCATTATTTTACAATAATTTCTAAATGTTATCACTTTGTTACTAGATCACATAGGCCAAAATACATCACATACAACAAATAAGAATCTTGAAGCGAATTAGCATAGAACATCACCACTCTTCATTGTTGTTTGGAGAACAAAGTATGGAAGGCAAAAATTGCACAAGCATACAATATTCAATCCTTTCTGAGAAATGTCCATCAAGGCTTTACAAGATTCTTACTTTTTTTGTAAATTTATTTTTGTCTCCTCCTTGAAATGAAATACATAGACCTATTTAAACCAATCTCCAACTAGAGATTCTAAAGGGAAACAACAGCTTACTCAGAAACTAACTTAAAGTTAAAGAATCAAAAGCATTGATAACTATTCAGACTATGGCTGAGACACTCCCTTGATTTTGCATGAAGCATAAGACTCTACATGAAGATGAAACTTTGCATGAAGAAGAATCATTGTTGTTTAGACCAATAGCGCAATAGAAAACACTGTCAAAAACCTTTCGCTCTTAGAGATGCGTGGCATCAACACATGGCTATTATTTTTCTCTTCACTAGGACCCACCATATGATGCACAATGTCGACACATTACAGTTCCAACCAATGACACAACAATATGTACTATTTTACTTTTGATAAATTCATCTCGTGCACAATGATGCCACATGTATATCTTGAGCCAATGGTACAACAAAATATCCTATCAAAATTGTCAACCTTGAAAACACATGGATTCCACTACAAATGATTTAGTGAATGGTGCTTAGGAATCCCTACTAAAACATTTTTAGTCAAAAAGATGTGCCATTGCGATATGTTTCTTACTCTAACCAATGACACAAAAGAAACTCTATCGGGAATATCAAAACTCAAAATGATGAACCATTGTGACATGTGTAGCTTTCTGCCTTTATTGATTTCACACGAAATTTTTGATGGGAAGATGAAACCGTCATGGACTCCTTTTTTCCTTTTAACCATTTTTTATATTGATTCCTTAAGTTGCGAACCAGCATACACTCCCAAAAATGACTCTGACCCATCAACCTTAGAAAAACAAAAAAAGTACATCAAAATCTAGGACTTTTTCTCTACAATTCTTGGCAACTCATCACGGGATCTACGCCTGTGGAGAAGAACTCAAAAATCTCTGAAATAATAAAAAATATAAGAAACAACCAAAATTTGGGGAGCATGTCCTGAATCCACTTCAAAGATTTTGGAGAGTGGGTTGTAGAGAAGCCCACTCACTATCAGATGGCTAGACTTTCTTCTTTAGAATCTCAAAAACTCTATCCAAATCAATGATCTCCTTGTAGGAGAAACTTTGCAAGCTCTAGACTGCAGCCTTTATCTGAGACTCCAACTGAGTAAGTGATTGCAGAACTATCTCCATCACTACAACACTCAACATTTGGCTCAATGCTTGAAAGGATGTCTGATTAGCCTACCTATTAAGTAATAGGGCTTTAATTTGTTCATCAGTGAAAACCATTGGATCATTAAGAAATAGAGATGGGAGTCCTAACTAGACTAGTTGTCAAACATGTCCCTTCATTTCCTTTACCACATGTTTCAAAGCAACAAGCTAAGCCTTGCATTTAAGAGGATTTATTTTGGATAAAAAATTCATTAACCTTTACTGCAACCATTCTCTTATTATCGACCCCTACTTCTTGGAGAATTTCCTCAGAGGAATTATATAGCTTTTCTACTAATAGTTGGGATTCAACAACCTTTGGGGTAATAGATGAGAGAGTTTGCTCCACTGTTGTGCCTACTTCCGCACTAAGACTCTGAGTATCAGAGATGAATTTCAATGCATGCTTGAGTTTTGAAGTTTCTTTAGATATGTGCCCCTAATATGAAACATATAACTCCTAAACCATGGGCAATACCCCAGAAGTTGATGGCTGTAATGTCAAAAAATGTCCCCTTGGGGGCTTTTCCCTCATAAGGTTTAGTTCTCGGGTCTTTTAGCTACATTTAGGACATGTTGCATCATATTTTGACATCCCAATGAAATGATCCCTAAGTTTCTTGACAAATGGGACCTAGGAGATCCCTTGAACCTAACCATGACCAAAATAGGGGGGAGGACTTGGGCGCCCATGCCCTAGTCTTGCCCTATTTTGGGTCAGTCCCAAATTTTGGGTGTTGGCTTGTGACCATTATTTGGGTCCTATGCCGACATGGTAAGTTTGAATTATGAAATTCTTGGTGGGAGTATTTGTAGTTGTATATAAAAGCATGTTTAGGCATTCATTTGTAAACTAGATGATTACTAGCTAGCAATTGGGATTCTCAAGTTTATGTGAAGGTGATTCAAGGCATTCATTATGTAGCAAGAGCAGATTTGTGTTGTCTATGTGTTTGTATTTGCAAATTTGAGCAATCATCTCCTCATGGCATGAAGAGCTTCTTCCTCCCATGAGATCTTCACTACAAGGTGACATCATTTGTGTTTTTGAGCATTTATCATTTAGTTTTTGCCTCTGCCTCTAAGGGCACGCACTCTTTATCTGACAACGGTGTTCAGAAGACTTAAATGTCTCTTCGGAGCTTGACTGAGGCAAGCCTCTAAATACCACAACCCCCTCCCAAAGTTTCCGTGATAGCAGGTTATAGGTTGAAGATACAAGAAAAGTGGAGTTGCAAGAGGATAGTACAGAGTGTCAAATTTGCAGATCAGAGTAAAAACAACACCCTGGACTTGGGTGCCCACTCTTCAATCCTCCAAATTATGTGACAGGAAAATCCCTATACAGCAGGAACAAGTTGCAAACTGATCTTCCAAATCTTGACAAAAACCTAGGCCTTGGACTTGGGTGCCAGTTGATTAGTCCCTGACTGCTCCGCTTTTGAACCCTAAAAATAGGTGCATAGTTATCTATCATTTTACATCTTTCTGTAGCAGTATTTTCTGATATTCATATGTTTGCTTTCATATTTGCATAATTAGTGTTTTAATGTATAATTGACCATAATTGAGCATAATTGATAATCAAATCATACAAATCCAAGTTTCCCTACATCTCATAGTGACCTAGGGTATGAGAGTACATTGCAACTAGACCCTAGGTCCTTGAATGAAAGGGTGAAAGGAGGATACACATACAAAACTACCAAAAACTCAACTATCCAAATTTTACCCTTTACATTTTGGTGAACCCATGTTTCTGGACTTGTTTGCACCTTACTGAGTGTTTTTCTTCAAATTTGCAGTGATTTCATTCATTCATAGTATCAGTCATCTTATTGCATTGGAAAACTTACAAAAAATTTGAAAATTTGGAAAAATTGGAAACAAATTACATTTTAGGGTTTGCATATTGCATTAATTAATTTTAATTTCATCAAATTTCTGATTTTTGCATTAGATCTGAGCTAAATTTCAGAAAATTACAAAAAATCAATAGCTTGCATTGCACTTTTATCATAAAATTACTAGGGTTTTGTTGGAAATTTTGCATTTTTCATATAACCTAGTAATTCCAAAAACTAGGGTTTGGAGGCAAAATCTTGTTGTAGATTTTTCTACTGATCTTAGACACTCATTCAAATTTTCATTTGGCTTTAGTGTTACATTTTAGTGTAAATTTACATTTAGATCTCAAAAATTTATAATTTTACATAGAAAATTTCAACAAAAACTAGCATTTTCATTGATTTTTCCTTAGATTTGCACTTGCATTTTGCATGGTAGGGTGTGAAAATAATTTTCAGATCTGAGAGGAATTAATTTTCATCATAAAACATATTACAAGACATTCATATAGCATTTTGCATCAACATCTCAAACCTAGGGCTTGAAAAACCTTGATTTTCACTAAATTTGGCCTTATCAACTCTCTAATTTTGCACCAGGCGTGTTGTGAAGAGTATTTTTTCACTAATTGGCTGTTATTAGGGTAATTATCTTATGACCTTCCTAAAAATCTTCACAACACCTTTTTATTGGGCTCTTGTATTAAAAATTTGGTGAAAAATTGCACATTTTTGCTATATTTTCCCTAGGATTTGACCTAGATTGCACTCCAAGCGTGATGTGACAAAGTTTATGGGTTGAGGTGACTGATATCATTTCTAATATTTTCTACACCTCCTAAAATTATTTACAACACCCCTTTTTTAGGTCTTGGCGTTGAAAAATCATGAAAAATTGCATATTTTTGCTATATTTTCACTAGGGTTTGATCTTGAGTGGCACTATAAGCGTGTTGTGATGGATTTTTTGGCATTAGGTGGCTGTTATTACTGATATAATTTTCTTTCCATCATCATTTTCCTCATAACAACCTTTCTCATGCTCCTTTGCATTAAAATTTGGTAAAAAACATTGCATATTTTAGTGTATTTTCACTAGGTTTTGACTTGTCTTCATCTTAGATTTGCATCAAGAGTGTGTTGTGACAAACATTACTACTGTATTGGACTAATATCAGACATATAATTTTCTTCCCCTGATCAATTCCCATACAACACCTTTTCTTTCATATATTTGCATTGAAAAAGTACAAAAAATCAAATCAAGCATTTTAGGTCATTTTTGCATATAGTGTTGCACTTGTCTTTGGCATACTTTTAGAAAGCTTTTAAAATCTAATCTTGCATTAATTTGAGACTATACACATGGCCTCTAATCGCAACAACAACAA
The DNA here is from genome assembly GCA_027924645.1 of Cunninghamia lanceolata. Taxonomy (NCBI): domain Eukaryota; kingdom Viridiplantae; phylum Streptophyta; class Pinopsida; order Cupressales; family Cupressaceae; genus Cunninghamia; species Cunninghamia lanceolata. The sequence continues at coordinate 22,485,225 of BSBN01000377.1, read as the reverse complement.
TAGGTTCCCTCCTAGGCTTTACATGAAGAGAAAGGTCCCTGAACCTGAAATTGTGTTTACACCTAATGATAGAACAACTGGAGACACTGAAGGACCTCTTTACATCACTATGAAAATAATGGGAAACCCTATGCATGGAACACTTATTGATCCTAATTTCATGACCAAAGTTTCCACGGAAGATTTCCTCTATTTACATAACCTGATGCAAGGATCTTATGACCCTTCGGACATGATGATTAAAACACATAAGGGAACCTTTGTAAATCCTTTGGGTAAGATATCATTGTTGGTAACTGTATTTGAGAAACATGTAGAACAATGGTTTGATGTTGTCCCTATTTCTAACCTCTTTCACATTAAATTAAGACACCCTTAGTTAAAGGCTATGAAAGTAGTCCCTTCAGCAATTCATAATTGTCTAAAAATTCCTTTTGATGGACATATAATTACTATCGCTTACAATTATAAACCTTTGGTTACAAGAAAACATTATACATTGGATTACTTTTGGGACAAATCTGAAATGAAACCAGAGCCATGAACAAACTTCAACTTCTTGAGCTATAGAAATTACAAAGTAACACTGTTACATCCAATGGTTGATCCTGCTATGCAAGAAGTAACAAAAGACAAGAAACCCACATTTGGAGAGAACCCTAGATTGAAAGGACTTCAAGTCCCTATGCTAAGGTTCCTCCCCCACCATCCTTACAAGGATCGGGAGGTAATTGTCAACAAAAAAACATTCCACCTAGACAAATGAGATTTGATCCTAGTGCTTCTTCTTATAAAATGAAAAAACCCATGAAAGAACAAAGCCCTATCCTACAAGAGATAAGTGGTAAGAGAAAAAAAAAAGAAAAGCAAGAGAAAGAAGGAGAAGACAAGCTTATGCCATAAACCTTGCATCTCAACATGAAAACATTGATCCAAACATTGAACCAAACAAAGATTATCCTAACAATGATAAGAATTGGGCTATGGTACCTTATGTCCCATTTTCCTCTAAAATTTAGGAGTGGGAGGATGATGATGATTTACTTGATGACAACTAGCCCGGAAGATCCTACCAGATAAGTATCCCTAACCCTTTGTCTCTCTCATGATGTGCTTCCCCCGTGATGTGTTATGTGTTGTTTAGGCCTCTTGGGATGACCCTTGATTCTCTTGTAAGGTCTGGGATGACCCTTGATTCTCTTGTAAGGTCTAGGATACCAAGAGACCACCTCTATTGTGACATTCTTCTATTTGTATCATCATTCTTCTATATTGCCTCTCTCTCTGATTTCATTGTTATGTGTTGTGTTTTATGGACATAGCATTGTGGTTGGTGACTTGGGGGTACCCTCCTACGTGACTGTCCCTAAGACACTTGTTTCTCCTCTCTTATTTATTGTTTCCCTTCCTCTAGTGTTTCTATCTTGTAGGTGGATGACCGAAAAACATTTATGCTGATGTGGACCTAGCGTCCCTTTAGTGAGAAATCAAAAATTGGACTTAGTTCTGAATATGATGATGGGGTTGTATATCTTATCCGATGCTTTGCTAGTTGCACTTTGTGCTTTCTGCATAGTGATTTTGATGATTTTTATCTCACTTACAAACCTTAACAATACTGTTGCTCCATGCACTTTGTTTGTCTTTGAATCTCGCCTTGGTGACACTTGATTCAGAGATTTTCGTGATACAGCCCCATGGTTATCCTCGATCTCTAAATTTGTGGTATAACCTTGGCTCTTTGTGTGGTTAATCATATGCATTGATGTTGTTGTTTATCATGATTATGTGGACACTAACATGTTTCTTGTAGGGATGTGTTTGTGGGAACATTTAGCAATCCTAAAGTACATGTCACCTCCAGGGGGCATAGGCTTTGCAAAAGTTTGTGTTCCCTTGTGTATTTTCTTCCTACCTTAACGTGCTTGATATCGATACCTAATATCAACCACCTTAAGGTTGGGGCATATATATAAGTTAAGTTGTTTGTTGTAGATGTTAGTAATGTGCTTGTCCTCAGGTGCAGTTTAAAGACTAGTGCGATGAGTACTTCCTGTACTCTGAGTTTGTTTGCAATCAATCAATCAATCAATCATCTTAAGCCCTCTGCAGAGGCAGGGGTGGTGTATCTCTTGCAGAGAGTACCCATTGTGTCATTTTCAAAAGTCCTCTATGGAGGTAGGGAGTAGTTCTATGACTAACTCAACCCTTAAGCGTGTCTTTGGCAATTGTTGTGGTGAAGCCCAATCGTCAGTGTGTACCTGTAATGTGCCTGAGATGGTGATGAACCTAGAAATAGGAACACTTCATCGCTTGTCTGCCGTGTTTTCTTCGTGTCTTCAAAGTGTGTGTGTTTGGCGTGCTTGCTTTGTTTGTCGTGTCTGTTGCCCCATATGCAGTTTAAAGACTAGTTTGATGAATGCTTCCTGCATTATGGGAGGTTTGGCATGTCTTGCATGTGTGTTGCCCCATATGTAGTTTAAAGATGAGTGCGATGAGTACTTCCTGCATTATGGGTGTCATGTTTACTTTCCTTGTACTTGCATCTACATTTCCTATATATAAGAAAAATAAAAGAAAATAAATCATTTTTGTCTTCTATCAATTAACTGTCTTCTATGCATCTGTTGTATTCTTTGTGTTTTGTGTGACTATAACTGTCATCTTCATGTTTTGTGTGCATGCCATTGTCTTCAATATGTCTAGCATGTCTTCTCCGTGCTTGGTGTGTTTGTTGTGTTTGTTGACCATACTTTAATGCATGTTTTGGCCTCGCATTTATACATACATTAAAGTGGGGGCTAAAATGTAATGTCAAAAAATGACACTATATCTCAATTCAGCATCTTTGAAAGGACAGCTCATGAAGGCAATTGGTTTCTCTTCTTTTTCTTCGTTTCTCTGAGTTAGCACTGCTGCAGAGGTATGTTCTAAAGCAAATGAATAAATATAAAAGTCTCTGGTGTAGTCTAGACTGATAAGGACAGGAGCATCAGAAATAGCCTTCTTTATGTCTTCAAAGGCTGCCTTGGCTTCTGATGTCCACTCAATCTTTGCATCCTTTTTTAGCATAGTATTCAAAGGTCTAACTATTTCAACAAAGCCAGTGATGAATTTCCTGACAAAATTTATCTTACCAAAGTAAGATTTGAGCTCTTTCTTGCTTCCTGGAAGTTGTAATTTCATAATGGACTCCACCCTGTCAGGATCAATGAGAATTCCATTTTCAGTTATCAGGTGGCCTGGCAATTTTCCTGTTGTTACTCCAAATATGCATTTCTTGGGGTTCAATGATATTCCATACTCTTCACATTTGTTCAGCACATTTCTGAGATCTGTTACATGGTTTCCTCTTTCCTTGGAGAATACTGTTAAGTCATCCATGTATATGACTATACATTTTCCTATTAAGCCTCTGAAGGCTATGTCCATTACATGTTGGAATGTTGCTCCAGCATTTATCAGTCCAAATGGCATACGTCTATAAGCAAATATCCCCCACTTTGTAGTGAAGGCAATTTTTAGTCTATCAATTTTGTCAACCATTACTTGATTATAACCAGAAAATCCATCTAGAAAGGACATCATTTTAGCACCATTTACAATCTGCAGAACTTCATCTAATGAGGGTAAAGGATAATTATCCTTCTCTGATGCTCTATTTAGATTCCTGAAGTCCACACATAGCCTGATGTCTCCATTCTTCTTTCTTACCGGTACCAGATTAGCAACCCAGGTGGAACGCCTCATAGGAAATATGATCCTGGCATTCAGCAGTTTCTTGACTTCTTCAAAAATTATTGGTTCAAGCAAAGCATTGACTGGCCTTTGCTTCTGTCTGAAAGGTTTAGCATTTGGCTTGAGAGGTATAGTATGAGTTATGACTAATGTGTCATATGTTTTCAGCTCATCATAAGTCCATGCAATGACATGGATGTAGTCTTTAAGAGCCTGAGTTATTCCTTCTAACTCTTCTGGTGTGCAAACCTTACCAATCAAGACATTTCTCTTGTCTTCATTTTGTCCAAAAGTCACTTGTGAATACTGTCCTCCATTAGCCTTTGGAAGATCTTTCTGTTTTAACATGTTATCCAGGTCAAAGGCTCTTTCTAGCTCTATCATCCCTTTTGGAATCTTATTGTTGGACAACTCTAATATTTCTTCCTCTTCCCAAACATGCTCTTCCACATTGTTCTCATCTATGATCTGAGCATCAAATATATCTCTATTAGAGATGAAATCTAGGATATGCCGATCATCATCAAAAACCTAGAGATTAGTAACATTATCAGGTACTAGCTCTACTAAAAGTTTCTTTAGGCCTGATATGGACAAGGGCTCTAATGTACTGGCAACCTGTGCTAAGGCATCTACCCTATGGTTCTATTCTTTAGGTACGTGGGTGATATTGAATGCATCAAAGTCTTCAATCAAATCCAACACTCTGTGTCTATAATTTGACAATTTCTTATAGTTGCAAGAGTAAATTCCTCTTACTTGTCTGACAACTAATTCTAAGCCTCCAAAGACATGCAGAATCCTTACCTTCTTTTTGAGAGCAAACAGTATCCCATGTATTAGAGCTTCATACTTTGTTACATTGTTAGTATAGGGAAATTGCAATCTGTAAGAAGCTAAGTAGGACTTTCCTGATGGATCAATGAGATCAATCCCTACTCCAGCTCCTTGTTTGGACTTGGATCCATCAAATCTAAGGATCCAGGGCTTTGCTTCAGCAGAAGGCTTAGCTGAACTTTCTTTCTTCTTTGTAGCTCTAGCAGCTGTACCACCTGATATCCATTTTAACTTAGGAATTTCAACCTTCTCAGTTTTCATCTTTTCTCTCTTTTGGGAAGTTGATTTATCTATTTTCTTTCCATCACCAGAAGGAGGAACTTCTGAGCTAGGCACTGTATGCTTCTTTAAAATATGTATGCATAATGAACAAGCAGTCTCTAAGTGAGGTGCCTCATGCAATCTACACCATCCTTCAATCAATGCATCTTGTGAAGATTTTTCATATTCCATCATCTTTTTAATTTCCTCTGATAAAAACTTCTCAAATTTGGTCAAATTACTACCTCTGTCATCATCAGATAGTTCACAATCTGACTCCATCAGACAATCACTCCCAGGGATGATCTTATTATTTCTATTATTATTCTTCTTATTACAAACCAGAATTTCTTGTCTTATGGATAAAATCCTCATTCTGACTCACATCCTCTCCTATTCCTGCAACAGACAAACAAGAATCAATATCATCATCATCACTAGATGCAGAACTTACCTCAGATGATGATGATGCCTCACTGCACGTTTGTTCCAGCTCCATCATGTCGATGCATGTTTCACAAGTTTTCTCCGAATGTGCCTCATCATGTAATCTGCACCAACCATCAATCAAAACATCATGAACAGGTATATCTAATAATCGACAGCATTCTACCTGTTTAGACAAGTGTATTTCAAAACTTTTGAAATGATCTACTTTTGTGTCATCTCCATGATCCTGACCAGATCTTAAGACTCCAGTGTTATCATCATGAGGATGATCATTAAGATCATGATCATCCTGAAAATCATACATTAGGACCTCCTCTATTCTGATTGTCTGAGGTCTAATAGAATATACTCCAGGTTCAACATTCGTGTACATGATCTCATTCATTTTATTGTACTCGGTGATTAGGTGTTTCATTTTTGGTTCAGCGTCTACCCTTATCTGGTTTGGTATACCTTTCCAAGGTAGCCACATGTGACTGAAGTCAGTAGACATATATCCATTGAGGGTTTTAGACCAGTCCCTACTAAGTAACATTCCATATGTATCAGGTATGTCTACTACTTGGATGTCAATATAGTACTGAATCCTAGGGTCGGATGCCAGTTGCATGTGAATGTGAGTTAACTCCCCTATTACATTCACCTCTGTCTTGTCTAGTTGGGTTACTTTCTTCAAGGATTTAGCAGAATGTAGCCCTAGAGCATTACATATGGCCAAAGGCATGACATTCGTGGATGCTCCTAAGTCCACTAGGCAATTGTGCAGGTTTTTACTGAACATTCGTATAGTTAGGACGAATGGAGGTGATTCACTTTTATCTCTATACAAGGTCATGTGAGAAGTCTCTGCAGCTTGGATAGTAGCTGGGACTTTAATTTTCAGATTACTATCTCTGACAGTATGATCCTTTCCTCCAGACTGACCTAATGGGTGAATATCTTCTTTAGGAGCAGGATCATCTAGTGACTTCATAAATGCTTTTTTAATGGCTGGAGTTTTCAACAACTCTGACAAAGATAGGCTGATTTTAATCTTCTTCATCTCATCTGCCAGGTAGGTGACTAACTTGTCAGACTTCTGAAGCATGCTCAAAGATTTTGATACTATGTTCTGTAGTGACAAATACTGAGCATTTACTTTTGGAAATCCCAGATTGTTACTTGCTTTGGGATCAGGAGGTGTGTTAAAATTATTTGGAGGCAAGGAAGAAGTCAATGGACCAGTAGGTCTGTTGGCATTGATTCTCAAGTTATAATTGTGCTTACCCTGGTACTACTGTTGGTAAGCATGTACCTCCTCAGGCTCATTTAATGGCTCATTGTCATCCTCAAAGGGGAAAAAATAATTTGACTCAAAAGTCATGGCTGATTCTTCACATGTCTGGGTACAATGCTAATCAGTATAGATTTCTAATACCAATGCTGAGTCATATCCACAGGGAAGAAGCTCATTCCCTTCCACATGATGTGAGTTTGTTTCAGTATTGGATACCTCAGTTTGGAAAATACTTGCAGCAATTTGAAATTGGGGACAGTCTAGCTCTGCATGAGCATTTGTATTGTGTATTCTACACCAATTGGTGAGGGCTACCTTAGCAAGATTAACTCTAGTAGTCTGTTTGGTTTCACCAAGTGGCTGATTATCTAAGGGTGATGGTAAGGAACCATTATTTGGCTTGGAATTCCATACTCTAGGTTGTCTAGGAGGATTGTTGTTACCACCATTATTGTAATTATTATTGTTGTACCCCCTATCAGGATAACTAGGTCTGTCATTGTTATAGCCTCTATTCTGGTTAGGCTGAGAGTAGAAGTTTTGGCTTCTCAAATGAGTGATCTCAGTTGTAAGCTTCCTTAGCTGAGCTGATATTTCTTTAATCTCTTCCTTTTCTTCCTGAACCTTGGCTACCACATTTTCAGTTTGAGGCTTGAAGAAAGAGGATCCAATGTTATTATTCTGATCTACACCCTGGGGCACTTGTGTCTGACTTGGATACTATGGCATTTGACCATTTCCATTAGGAGGAGGAGGCATAATACTTAATGGAGAAATCTGCAATGGTGTTGGCATGACTGCCAGAGGTACCATAGCTCCATTATACTGTGGCTGGGGAGGATATTGTGCAGGATATGTTGGATACATGCCAGGTAGTGTAGGGAATGCAATATTTGGAGTAGGAGCAGGGACTAACTGCTAATTCACTTTGATAGCTTCTTGGAAAGCTCCTGTCAAAGTTGTGATTTCAGGATGTGCTCTCCTGATGAACATGGAAGTCAAAGGATCCAGAGTTGAATAATAGATACTCCTAGTAGCAACATCTACTACAACATATGGAGTGACTAACTTGGATAACATTTTCTGAAACCTAGCATTGAAATTGGCAATAGGTTCTCCCTCAAACCGCTTGATTGTGGCAAATAGGTGATAATTCATTGAAGGATCTATTGGTACCTTGGACCTATCAGTAAAATCTTTCTCTAGGACGTCCCATGATCCAACAGAGCCCCAACCAAGACTAATATACCAATTATAAGACTCTTCCTCTAATGAAAAAGGAAATAGTCTGCATACAACGTCCTGATGTTCTATTCTTGCCCTGCAGCAAGCTTCTTTAAAAGTTCTGATGTGATCATCCGCATCCTAATAAGGATGATATTTTGGACAGAGTTTGTCTGAATTCTTTGGCAACTCGTGATATGCAGTGAAGGTTAATGGTGACTCTGCTACAAAGAATGACATTGCAACTGGAGGAGGTTGAGCCTGTGGTACAGTTGGTTGAGGTTGGACATGAGGTGTCACAGACAACCCTGAAGGTACTTGCAAACCAATAGGAGTTACAGGAGGAGGCTCTGGTGATGCTCCTAATGCACTAGACCCTAGAGTGTGATGGATGTCTACAGTTCTAGGTCTAAACCCCCTGATAGGTAATTCTTCAAATATTCCACTTGATCTAGACCTGGTATTTATCCTGTGAGCTAGGATGTCTCAAATTTAAGAAAATCGGTTGGATAATTGTAAAGATTGGCTGGAATTTGCCAGCAAAGGAGGTATTTACGGTTAGAAAAGTATACTGACTAGATATTTATGGAATATTTGCAAGGATACTGCAAATATGAGATGATATTTGAAGTTCTGTGTCACAAGAGGCAGGATATCAAGTATTTAGGTTAACTAATTCAAAGATTTGGGCAAATTTACACAGGACAAGGTATATTTCAGCAAATTCATGATGATCTGCTGCAAAGCTTACAATATTTACAATTAATCTCAAAAAATTTACACAGGATTAGCATGAACAAGCTTAGAACAACAAATATTTGCGTCTAACTTGAAAATTTAGCGGTGTCTCAGTGTTACCCTTTCAATCTTTATCATCACCTGAAGTACTGATGATACTTCTCTAGCTTACACCCTCCTTCTAGTGCCAATTTATGTTGATCATGATGTTAGTCATAAACAAACATAGAATAAAAGTACACATTAACCTTTATTCATCTTGAAAGATACGATGAATTTAGAGAATTCATAATCCCAAGGCTCTGGTGAATAGGTCTTAATCTTCTGACGTTACTCAGAGGTTGATGTGCGTTGCTATTTCCATTTTGGGGCCTTACATAGATCTCATCAGTAAGATAATGTTTCCTGTAATGATGCTGCACAAAGAGTTATTCTATACAAGATATGCTTCAAATAATGCTTCCATCTTTAAAACTTTGCATGATATTTGTCATTTTGGACATGCTTTAACCTCAAATATGCTGAATATGTTCAATTATCTACGAGATGTCTGCATATTTGTATTATTTGCTTAAGATTGTCAACTATTTGCAATTATGATGATGAAATGCTCTGAAATTGAAAGAAATTGAAAGAAATACTTCAAATTTATGTTCAACCTTCAGCTACTAAGCCACATATACAATTTGATATAGTCATGAAGAGAAGAAATCAAACCATATGTTCACCAGGACATTCCATAGCTAGATACAGTCAATCCTAACTTCAAGGGAAAGGTATAAAAACAACACATGTAAGTAGATATGCACTCCAAGGGATGCAGCAAATCACATCATGTATCAAGAATTCATACACTGATTACTCAATATTTATAATGGATTGTAATCGAAAGAGTCTTCTCATTCATTAGATATGCAAGAACATATATGTATACAACAACTTTGAAATGAGCCCTAAATATTTCAGCAAACAGATTTCAATTAAGTTTCAAATATTTAAAATGAGGCATCCCTACACCTTTTATAGAACAAAGTGAGGGAGCGGTTACAATTGATCCATGATCGAGATTTATCTATTAAGATCTACGGTTCACATTTTATTGACCAATTCAACACTTTTCACGTGGCACAGGTTGCCACCTGCAACCATCTAGGTAACTCATATTTCATAAGTAGCCGATGCATTTATTCCTTTTATGATGCATCTTCATCAGGTTCTTTATCCTTCAAGTTCTTCATCTCTGTCATCAGGAGCATCAGGATCGTCGCTTTCAAAATCTTCATCATCCTGATGAGCCTCTCCTTGTACATGGACCTGCATGGATGTTTGGATATTTTCATATGACTGTATTGTCTTCTCTATCTCCCCGCCATCTTGAGTTCTTGCTTTGATGATGGCGTGCCTATGCATTTGATATTTATCTCAGAGATTCTCTAACTTATTTCTCCTGCTGCTAGATGTCTCGTTATAATTCTCCATCCTAACCCTGATCCTCATGATCTTGTCCATAGATTCTTCTGTCAGGTGGTTCAGAGGATCATCAACTACCTGCTGAAAATTGTTATGTAGAACTTTAATGGAAAACTCTTCATCCTAATTTTCTATCTTGCCCTCTGCTTTTCCTTCCAGTGCTTCCAAAATTTCAGCCTCAAACGACATCATATTATGTAGCTTCATGCTGATATCTCTTAGTTTACTATTGCATCTTTTAAGCACATCACACTCAAACCTGATGTCCTTATACCATGTATCCATCAATAGGGTTGTATTATTATTCAGTACTTGATTATTTATTAAAATCAGAGGGTCAATCCTCTTTATTTCACCCAAAATGCTCAAGACCTTCTCCAATTGAAACGACCTCCTCCCGATCTCCATTTGCAGCTTATCTACTTTTCTCCTAGAGGTGCCCAAAAAATTCCACCTCTTCAAAGAGGCTTTTACCACTTCTTCTGCTTCATCAAATGTGGATAACATCCACTTTCTCATTATGGATGACTCATGTTTCATGAGATCCAATTTATTTACCTCCTCTTGAGAAATAGTAGTCAATGGGACTGCATGATCACTTAATGCATCCTCAGGGTTAATTAACCCTTTTATGTAAGTGTGCAATTGAGCAATGTGCTCCTTGTGTTGTTTATTTTTCTCTTTCTCTCTTTTCACCTTCTGGGTCAATGAATCAATTATGTCTTTACCTTCTTGGCCTTCCTAATCTTCATTGGCAAATCCCAAATCCACTGTATTAATCTAGAACTCATCCAGAGTGATCTTGCCTTTTTCTCTCTCTGCTGTAGGAATGGCCACCTGGGCGGTCCTTCTACCCGTGACAGGATCTCTTCTTATTGCTGAAGTTACTCTAGCCTTCCTCTTAGGCTTTATTAAGGTTTCATAAAACAATGTAGATATATCAAATTCTTGTGTCTCTATACCTGATTCTGTGCCAATTTCTCTCTCAAGCCACTGAGGAATTTGATCTTTTGATTGTTGGTCTCCATCATCATCATGATGATCACCCTAATCTTCAGTATCCACCATCATGTTTGATGTGGAGGGTGATTTTCTTATCTCTTCATCATTATGCTCCTCGTGAGGGTGATCTTTTGGTATATCCTCCTGTTGAGGAATTTCCTTTTCTAGAGGGTGATCCTGCTGATCATCTGCATGTTTATCATGATCCTGATCCTTTACTTCCTCTGTGGGTATCTCATCCACTTTGGTGATTTCCTCGTCATGAGGCATATTAGCTTCCGTGGATGTTACTGTATCTACCTTAGATACACTTTCCCGGTTCGAAGCTACAATTTATTCCGCCGCTGTAGTAATTACTTCTTGAACTTTTGGGGTAGGATCAACTGATGTATCCTTTTCTTCCCCTCCCTTGTCTTGGACTTCAACTACTTTGGGTTTAACAGGTACTTCCTTTTGTTGTTGCTCACCCATATCCAAGGTGTGGCTTTCTATTTCTGCCTTCTTCACTTCTTTAGAATTCTCTTCTTTATCAGGAACACCTGCTTGATTTTTAGGACTTGCATCCTTTACATATGTCAAATATATAACTGTAGGACTTGTCACCTGAGAAACCAAGGCATCCAACCCTATTTGTTGTGCAATGTTTTCTGGGCTCTTTTCTCTTTCTAACTCTATTTGCTTCATCTCTCCTAATATTGCCTGGACTGATGGGGTCCCCTGTGGAGTTATCCTGGTGCTAGCAGCAAGGGTTTCCATTTTTTGTGTAGTTACATCCTTCACTACCTCATCATCAGATAGGTCAATTGTCTCATCTAATGAGACTAGACCACCTTGAACTACCTTAGAGGTTTCTTTCCTTTATTCTGTTGCCTGTTCAGTCTTAAACTTTACAATGGTGGGAAGTGGAACATTATGCTGCAATTCCTTAGTGAATACTTCTCCACCTGCCCCTTTTAACATTATAGGGGTTTGCTTTACCTCACCTCTCATTGAAGTTCTTGGTTTCTTAGGTGTGGATGCCATCACCTGAGGTGCTTTTCTTTTCCTAATGAGGGGCAGCGTGTCTTCTTCTGCAGGCTCTTCATCAAAAGGGACATCCTCCTTAATTTGTGCTCGTGATGCCTGACCTTCATCATATGCTTTCACAGTCTCAACAGCTGACCCCTAGATATTTTTAGCCTTTAGCTTATCTTTAGGAGGCGGTGCTGATGAGGTTGTCTCCAGCTCTGATGCTGATGCATCCTTAGCTATTATTATGATTCTCTCAATTATCACCCCTTTTGGTTCAGCATCTACTTTCTTACCTCTTGGGGGTCTCTTACTTTTCTCATGAGGTGGTGCTCTCTCTCCCTTAGACTTCCTCTTCTCATTGCAAAAATCATCATATTCATCTCCAGAAACTTCTTGTCTTTTCTTCTTGTTGTCTACTGTGATAGCAACACCTCTCTTCTTTAGTGCACTTATCTAGTCATTGATCCATGCTTGGGTCAACTGTAATGTTCTTCCTGTAAATGGATCTAAGGAGATGTCCTCCTACATAGTGAGATCCGATACTGAGATGGTATCATTGTATACCTTTTTCTCCTCATACTCATCAACCATTACCTTTCCATCATCTTCCTCCAATTGTGCCGGGATGGAAATGCAATCAAAGGTCTTGATCTAGCTGAGTGTAAGCCTTTGATATCTTCTTCTTCTGGCTTCAGCCTCATCCTCACAATCTACCCAGAAGTCCTCAAGATGTCTTCGATGGATGGGCTTTCCCATGATCTTCTGCATCCTCCCATATGGATCATATGATCTTTTCAATGGAAATGGCTGGAAATTCATCATATTTAGACCAGCTGTGGCTTTCTTAATATTCTCTGAGTCTGGGCACATATACCAGCCCATTGTGACTGGAAATAATACTGGTGGAAGCTTGTTGTTAGCTTTGTAGGCATTCAATATTGTGGAGATTTGCATTAAAAACTCCATTAAGACAACTGCATCTATAGGGTATCTTGGAAGCATGTGAGGCTCCTCCTCAAAACCTTCAACTTTGATATAAGAGAAAGTTGCAAATTGAATAAACCAGGCCCCATGCCTGTATATGACTTCTTGAGCCTCCATGCTCAGTCTTTTAGTTCAGTCCTCCTCCATTGTTCTTACCAGATGCATAGAGAATACATCATTTACTAGTTTGTAATCTTGGAGGTAATTTACTCTCTGCAGCTGGGGATGATGATCTCATATATGTGCATCATTTACTATGCCACCAATTCTCCCAACTGTAGTCAATGCATCAAATGTACCCTTGTAGGCACATGAATAAACTATGTAGGAAGTCATGTAAAAGGAGCAATCTGGACCTCCTAGATTCATTAGCTGCTCATCTAGAGCATCACTTATCATTTTAGCCCACATTGGCTTACTATCAATGTAAAGGCACATCAAGATGACTGCATACATCCAGTCCTTAAAACTTCTTGCATCAGGCTGGCCTGTCACTCTGCTGAGCAGTGCTATCATGTACTGGTATTCATCATCAAAGTCATATTTATATAAGTGCACTGGAAGCTTGGCTGCTGCAGGATATGGACTATTCTTCACCCTCCATTGGTACATTTTCTTCCTAGCAAACTTCTTGTTATTCTCATATTCCGCTTTTGACTTCTTCAAATCTATATTGGCAACTTTCTTGCCTAATGGTAAACTAAATGTAGTAGCAAGACCCTTGATAGATAGATCAGCATATACTCTACCATGCTTTTCTATCCTCCTTGTCTGTGGGTTATAATTTCTTGCACATTTAATGATCAGCTCAGGGGTTTCCATAGAATAAGGGAAACCAGCTGCATTCCACATTCTGGATACAAAGACTGCATCCAACAAGGTGCTGTTATTCTTTTCATCGCTCATCTTAGCTGACCATGCAGCCAGATCTGTATTTCCTTGGTGTGTATCTGTGATGGCACCATATTTAAACTGGACACCCTCAGGTTGAGCAAACATGGGTTTTAGAAATTCTACCTCTGACTTAGCCAACCGCTTATCCACCATGGATGCCTACAATTAACAAAGCTTGGTCTTACAATTGATATCTTTCCAGCATGCATACATGTCATATCTTCATTATTCATCATGCACATTATACTCTTTCTGCACATCGTTTATCTTGATATGCATAAACTAGAACTTTAAACTAGAAAACATGATACCTAGATATGCAGAACACGACAACAAGGGGGTTCAATTACTTAGCTGATGTGTTTATCTTCTCAATTATGCTAATAACTATGTGGAAGGAATTCAAACACCCACAATGCTCGTGTATCCCGCTCTAGTACAGGTTCTATGCGTCCACAGGTAGTCTTCTAAGCGTTTGAAAGCACGGAGCTCCGTAAAAAACTCGTTTTATCGCAAGGTAGGTGTGAAATGATCCAGTAAATTCACCTTTTACCTCTTCTTTCAAGAAAATTAGGGCAAATTAATTGAAACAGTTGATCGTTTTGTACGAATCCTTCAGATCTCGCCAGGTGTATGTATCAGGTTCGTAATCGGCAGGAACCACCTACCACCTTTGCATGCATTTAATGTTATAGCGGCAAGGTGCAGGATGATCTTTGCAGGATAGGATGATATTCAACTATCACGGTGATATTTAGATATCGGGATGATGTTCAGATATCGGGTCCCCTTAACTAAAATGACCTTCCGTCGAAATATCAGGATGACGTCATCAGGATAATGGCTTGGTTCGGCGTTGTGGCTTTATGATGTCATCGTCATGTTATGTATGAAGGGTCATGTTTGGAAATATACTTCCGTGAGGTAAAAAGGATGGTGACATCATCGTCATGTTTATTTCTTCATTTATCGGGTTTGGATGACGTCGTCAAGATATTGGTTCGGGGTGATATTTTGAGATAGGCCGATATTTAAATATCGGGGTGATATTTAAATGTCGGGTGATATTCAGGAATATGATCTTCACAAAATACATGATGTTTGTTTGTCGGGTAGATATCTCTATCACATAAAGTTAACGTCTGGATGTTCGGAGCAAATGATTTTATTGGGTGATAATATTAAATCGGGGTGATCTTTTATAATATGACTGATGTTAAGAAATATGATCCTCCACTCAAAATATCAAGTTTGACCATGACTTTGACTCACCATAACTCTCGTTCTCTAAAGAATATCAGGGTGATCCAAAAGGCAAACCTGCATGGAATATTTGTACTCTATCCACCCATGAGGTTATTGTCATGAAATATTAACTTTGAAAAACTAACCTCATCATGATGACCTACCCGGTCCCCTTTATGCAGGATTATTTGCATGGTCTTACTTTTACCAAACCGCCAGCAAGCAGAAAACACAAGCAAAAGCCAAGCAAAAAGTTGGGTCCCTGTTTTTTCAAGTCAAAAAATGGGGTGTGTTGTGTAACCACACAACAAGTCCTTATCTGAATCCATTCAATCCACTCTATTCACCTAATCCACTTTCCTAATCACCATCATTTTCTTAATCATACCCCATCTTTGAGCTTAATCCTAATCCATTTTCACCATTAATCCATATCTTAATCCATTATCCTAATCCACTTTCATCATTCATCCATATCCTAATCCACTACCATCATTTATCCTTATCCTAGTTCAACACCTAATCCTTCATCCATTTTCATCAATAATCCACATCATAATCCAAAATGCCTAATCCAATTCTCCATCACCATAATCAATTCCTATCATTTGAGCTTAGTAAAGTTCCTCACCATTCTAGTCAATCCATAATCCAATCCTTAGTCCATCATCCTTCATCCATTTTCATCCATAATCCACATCATAATCCACTATCCCTATCCCTAATCATTCAATCACCTAATTATAATCACCTCATCCACTTATCCATTGGTCCATTATCTTCCCTGATCCTAGTCCATTTTATCCCTAATCTTAATCCAATTCATCCCTCTAATCAAACCTATCACACCAATCTCATCCATTACCATCATTCTAATCCAACCCCTTCATTCATCTAATCCCATTCCATCTAAATCCTCATTCAATCCAATTATCCTTCATCCAAAATCAATCATCCATTATTCCTCTATCCATCCCTAATTGACATCCAATCCATCATCCTTAATCAAAAATCATCCTTTGAACATCAAGAATTGGTTAAGGACTTAAACCCTTCCTACCCCATCCAATTTCATCCAAACCTAATCATAATTCCCCCCAAATAAACATCCACAAGTCCTTTGGCCTAATCAAATCCAATCCAATCTATCCGTCAAAGGGCCTTAGGACTAATCAAGATCAATCCCAATCAATCCAATCCAACTATCAAAGGGTCTTAGGCCTAATCAAAATCAATCCATCCTACTATCAAGTGTCATATATTGTTGGCCTTGATTAATCTAAATCCCAATCAATCCAAATCAACCCCACCCCATTAATCCAAAATCAAAAATTGAGAGCACCAAGCCATCCTACATTACATCATCCCCAATGCAAGTCAAATATCATGAATCCATCCTATAGTTCCAATGATGATGATAGTCTTTTTGACCAAGATGAAATTGAAAATCTTTATGAAATCATTGCAAGCAAGCTTTCCATAAACCACCCTCACTCATCCACAAACATGCAAGCACCTTATGACCATGCATTTTCTACCACAAGCTACACCCCCACACCTAATTGTATATCTTATGGTCATCCTTATGCTACCCTTGACAAGGGAAATCTTTTCCATCCTTCATCCCCTCAACCATCACATCCTTCTTATCCTTATCTCGCTTATCTAAATCCATCATATCACTATCCACCAACCCCGTTATCCACTTCACCATATTATCCACCATCCAATTCTCTTACTAAATCCACACCATCCTTCTCAAACATTTTCCAAGGACTCATAGCTAAGAAATTAGAGAAAAATCACAACTAACAAATTTATGGAGTCATGCTACCCCACTCATCCAAATCCATCCAAGTGTGTTGTTGATGATCCCATCACCCACCTAGCACCCATCAAAACTACACCACCCCTCCTCTCTACTATCTAAAGTTGAATCCCAAATACCACCCATTTCCCCATCTACCCCATCAAAGGAGTCTATTCAAAAAATTAAAACTACATTATCCTCCCCCATCGCACCATCCATGCAAATCCAATTATGTCAAGAGCCTAGTCCAAAGCATCTTGAAACATCTAACCCCCATCCCAATTAAGATCCAAGTATCCATCTCATCTCTCTCCTGATCCCACAACATCACTTATTTTTTCCATAGCATCTCCTATTGATCCCCCATCATCCCCCATTAATCCTTTACCATCTCTCATCGACCCTTTACCACTTCGTATCGACCCCATCCCAAATCCCTCATCTTATTCCCTTGGTCCTGCTACTTTCATCTATGGTGGTTCTTTCATAGGAGAGGAACAACTCCAATCCACCATCTATCCTCCCCCATCTAATAATTGACTAGCATCTTGTTTCCAAAACAATAAAGATCCCATTGCATATTGTATGCTCCAAAACATGAAGTGTCAAGGCAAAGGCTTAGGCCTTCATGAACAAGGCATATTGGAACCCATCCATATGAAAATCCATCCATGCTCGCATGGACTTGGTTATACACCCCAAGGAAAAAAATCCAAAAATGTTGGTACCAGCTTCATTCCTCCTAAGGCAATTTCTTCCAATCCCAACATAGGTACATCTCATTACACCTCCAAGCCATATGCTACCATCCCTCCTCCATCATCATACAAATCCAAAAAGCATGTGACCATCCATCCCCCACCTTATTCCATCTATAAATCCAAATGCCCTCTCATCCCTAAATCCATTCTTCCTCCCCTCCTCCCAACTCCTAATATCCCCATCCTCATATCCCCTAATCCTCCCAACCTTAACACCCTCGTCTATAAATCCCATATCCCTAAACACCCCAAATCCCTATCCCCCAAAATCCCTAATCAATACCAAAAAATGCATACATCATCTAAACATGAAGCTAATACCAACCCCATGGGATTCAAAAACAATAATTTGGATGCCTCCCAACATAAAGAAAAAAATCCACAAAATCCTAAAGATTATCATGCCATAGGGCATCAATACACCAATTCCAAGAAAACTCCATCTAAAACGCTACACAAACTCACACCTCCAAAATCAAAAACAAAAATGGTGTGGGTCCCCATGCAAAAGGAATTAAATCCAAGTGGAGCATCTAAATTTCACTCCATCCCTAAATCCCAAAATCGTACTCCCCCATCCTGCTCCCAATCAAAAAATCCTAAATGTCCTAAGTCCATTTGAGTCCCTAAGTCCCTAAATTGGCAATCCCAAAATCCCCATCGCAATCCCATAAATCCCCCATGTATCCCAAATCCCCATTACTCATCATTCCCATCACAAACATATTATTCAAAACCCAGCACAATGTGTGCAAATGTTGGTCTTGGTTCCCCTTGACCCCATGACATTCCTACATACTCCCATCCCTCTACTCTATATCCACTACCCCACATATCTCCCCCATTACATCCCTATGATCCATGCTTTTTCATAATATTTCATCCACCTTACATCCACCATACATCTATCCATCTATCCTCCATATATTCCATCCATTTCATCTTCACCATACATTCCATCTTCCTCCATCTACCAACATACATGCACATAATCACCCTTGACATGGTCCACATGCAACAACTATCTAAAATGGGACATTATCACCTCCTTTTGGAAACATACACTTGAGTCCCCATCCTCCTTCAACATCCACCCATACCATACAACTATCACAAAATCCAAAAAATATAAAAATGTCAAAAAAAATATAAAAAATTAAAGAAGTAAAGAGAAATAATCATCCAATGGTGAAAACCACTACTTGTGGCACCTTGGGAAAGTACCATGATGAAAATCCCTCGTAGGCATCATGCATAATCCTCCATCCATTTGTACACTACACTTGGGGCCAAATCTCACCTTGCATATCCTCTCCCATCCATCGTATATCCTTATCATATCACCCTTCTCATCTACCATCCCCACATTCCCTAGGTCCACTAATGGTTTTATTATGTGGATAGTTCACACCACCAACAATTTACCAGGCCGATCTCTCCATATACCCATCCATCCCATCACCATCCTATAATCTTCCTATCATCCTTCCATATTCCATTACTACTTTCACAAGGGAAAAATATCTACAACATGCTTTAGACACCTCTTGGCATACATCCATTTCCAAGCATATGCTATCATGTCCATTCCTACCCACACCTCACACTACCTTGTCATGAGCGACAAATATCTCGATTGGGCCATCTTATGCCTATATGACATAATCCTTGGAGAACACATCTAAAATCCATCCATCCCTTTATACTAAGTCCTCTCTCCTCAATCCTCTATATATCATATATCCTACACCCATCCATTGCTTCCACCCATTATCAACTATCCATTATCCCCTTATCACTAATCTTTCTTATATACCCCATCCACTATCTATTGTCCCCTTATCACCTCATCCTCATCCTTCCACAATCCCTTCTCGATCAACTTAGATTTCCCTTGTCATTGTATCTATCTAAAGGCTACCTACATGTAAACCAATGCAACCCCCCCACCAATCCAAATCCCCCAAATATCCAAATCCCCGAAACATCAAAAATCACAAGAAGATTCTAATCAATGTGCATATCAAGCTAGCTATCTATGTAAAATTATCCAACATCCATGGTCTTGTTCCTAACCTTATTACAAGCCTTTGATACAAAATCCATGATCGTCATTGGGATATATCATTTTAAATCCTCATGTTGTTCTTATCATCAACAACACAATCCAACATCACCAATCCATCAATATTTGGCTTTTCAACTTGACCATGGGCAACATCATGTTTGTCTTTAAATCATTTTGTGCATGAGTTCCTTCTTGTGTGTGTGTATTATCTTTTTATCTTGCATCTATATTGATATTTGTAACCTACCTACCACAGCAGTAGCATGGTCTTCCATATCATGGTGCTATATGGCATAGGGTTGCATGTGATTGCATCAATTGTCTCACCATGGTAGCTCTCAAGGTCATGAAATGCCTTCTACTATGTTGGGGCATCCTTTTATGCATGGGACACATTGTCACCCTAGTTCCTTATACCTTGTGTTATGTCAGAAAATGTCCCCTTGGGGAATTTTCCCTCTTAAGGTTTAGCACTCAGGTCCTTAGAATGCATTTAGAGCATCTTGCATGATAATTTTGACTCCCGATGAGAAAACCTTGAAGTATTATGGCAAATAGGACCTAGGGGGTGTTATTTTGATGATCCCTGAATAGAAATGAGGGGGTGGACTTAGGCGCTAGTGCCCTAGTCCTTCCCTATTTTGGGTATACCCTAAATTTAAATGTTAGTTTTGTGACCGTTATTTAGGTCCTATGCCGACATATCAAGTTTGAATTACAAAATTCTTAGCGGAAATCTTTGTAGTTGCATATATAAGCATGTTTAGGTTTCATTTACAAACTAGATGGAAATTAGATCAATATTATGAACTTGTGACTTTTGATTCAAGGCATTCATTGTGTTGCAGAGTAGTACTTTTTTGTTATTGTGTTTGTAATTGCATATTTGGCTCCATCTCCTCATGGCATGAAGAGTATCTTCCTTCCATGAGATCTACACTACAAGGTGATATCTATTATCTTTTCAGTTATTTATCATTTGAATTTTTTCCTCTATCTCACAGGGATACACACTCTTATCTGACAACGATGTTCAGAAGACTTGAATGTTTCTCCAGGGCTTGACCAAGGCAAGCCTCTAAACACCACAACCCCCTCCCACACTCCTTTGTGATTGCAGGTTATAGGTACCAAGTTTCACATAGTGGAGTTGCAGAAAGGAGGCTGTAGACAACAAGGATTCAAGATCTGAAAGAAAGAGGACAAAGGTGAACATTTCAGGACAAGGGTGCTAGTGCTAGTGTCCTCCACTTTTATAAGGCAGAAATGAAAGATACAGTGCAAATTAGTTTTGAAAGGAGATTCAGATTCCGTGATGAAAATTGTACATTAGATAGGGGTGCTAGTGCTAGTGTCCCCAACTATTCCACATTCTAGACTTCGAAAAATAGTGAGTTAATAATCTTTGTCCTTCAATTTGGTCTAAAAGGATTTGCCGTCATTCATTAATTTTCTTACTATTTTTCTTATTTAGGGTTTTAAGAGTAATTGAGAATTAAATTGAGATATTGTTTGATACATATGAACATCCACATCGTTCCAAGTGGTAGCCCAACCTGATAGGTGATTGCTCTTTCTTAGTGGAGATTCAACTCGGTTGACATGCCCTTGAATGTTTGGTGAGAAGGGAGGATTTTCCTTTGAAACCTAAAACAAACAATCCCCCCTTTTTAACCCTAAACATTTTACCTGATAGGTGATTGCTCTCACTTAGTGGAGATTCAACTCGGTTGATATGCCCTTGAAAGTTTGGTGAGAAGGGAGGATTTACCTTTGAAACCTAAAACAAACAATCCCCCCCTTTTAACCCTAAACACCTTGGTGCATAATGTCTTATGCCGTATCAAATAAGATTGCTCCCATTTACAATATAGTATAATATATTTCTATTCCCCTCATCCATTTGCATCCCCCATCCATCTTCCCCCATCCCTATCCAATCATTTATCCCCCACCACCCCTTTCCTCCAATCACCTACATCCAACCTCTTCTATCCTCCTGATCCATTTTTATTTAAATTCCACTATCATCATTCTAATAAAACTATCTTCATCCTTTCGAGAGTACACCCATGCTATTTGAACCCACCTACCCTCTAAAGGGGGCATCAACTCTACCATCATCTCTATCATTATCCTTACCATCATCCCTCCTCTTCACTCTCACTTCAAGTGGCTAGGGCATCATCATCCCTCATCCTACCTTCTTATTTTATCCAACCCAGTGGTATGTTTTATCATTCTTTGAAGTGATGCTACTTGGCAACACCATCTCAAAGAGGGGAAAAAAATAAACACCTAAAATTGTCCACTCATCATCTTGACACTATTTAACACTAATCATGACATCATTTAACCAATTAATTGGATAAATCCCCATTTATTCAATTAACCATCTAATTCCCCTTCTGGTAATGATTAAATAATATTTTATTATTAAAATCACTATTCATGTACTATTCACTATTTATATGTACCTTCATTTGTACCTTTTACTAGCCTAAATGATTATTTAATAATTTATCATCCATCTTCTATAGTCCCACATTAGATAAATATTTCTATTTAAATCTAATATCCATTCCCTATCCCGTGAATTAAATAAATATTTATATTTGTTTAATTCCCTATTTTGTGCACTTTTGATTAAGCTTCCTAATCCACTTAGCCAACTTAATCTCATGATTGCACATTCTTAGCCCCCCATTAACCCATTCAAATCCCTCACATCCTCCAAAGTGTACAAAAGGCATGGCTTTTTATACATGACCACATGGGTCTCTTACAAAGATATGGTCAAAGTCCTTTGTACAAGGGGTCCTTTTGCCCCTTTTTCAATCCTCTCCATCCACTTATTACAAGACTATCATCCACCCTTGATCTTTTATTGATCCAAGGACAATCCTTCTCCTCCAATCCAATCATTCCACTTGACAAGCTTTCATCACTCCAAACCTCTCAATAATCCTCGACCATTGATCTCCTAAATCAACCATCCCAAATATCTATGAATAGCCATCAACCCAAGCCATTTTAAGACTCCATGAAGTGCAATGTTATGTTGTTAAATTGAGGAGCAATCAATAATCCAACATCAAAGGAGCACATCAAAACATCAAGGTTTGCATGGTGGTTAATTAGTTTATCTTCCTTTCTCTTATGCATTCCTTTTCTCAATCTTGAGGTTGTATTAGATTGTGGGTAGAATAGACTAATATTGCTTTAGTTTATTCTCTTTTATGCTCATTTTCTATTGTATACATTCTCTCTACTAGGAAGTCTTCCACTTTTAACTTCTATAACTAAATTTTTTGACCATTGAATCTATCAATCTCAAATCTTAACTTGATGTGCTAGCCATGAATCTAACAATGCATTCTTTGTATTCTCACAAAATCCTTCAAAGAATCATATTGGAACTAATTATACATGTATGGCACTAAATGCTTATGCCAAGGTTTTACTACCAAACACATAAATATTTTACACCAATGTGACCCTACCTATACAAGCTTTCTTTGATACCAAAAGTTGGGAATCGATCCTCGAGAAAACTAATAAACTAGGATATTGAAAGGCTTTATACTTTGTAATCCAAATTATAGTTATATTTGTTTAGAGTGGTAAAATTTGGATAGTGGGTGTTTGATTAGTTTTGTCTGTATCCTCCTTTCACCCTTTACATTCAAGGACTTTAGGTCGAGTGGCAAGGAACTATCAGACTCTTGGTCACTTAGAAATACAGGGAAGATTGGATTTGTTGTGATTTGATTGTCAATTATGCTCACTTATGCTCAATTATACCTTAAAACCCTAATTATGTAATTACAGAAGTAAATAGACAAATTACTCAAAATGTTGCAACAGGAAGATGTAAAATGATAGATAAATGCACACCTATTTTCAAAGTTTAGGAAGTAGAACAGCCAAGGACTAATGAGAGGGTGCCCAAGTCCAATGCCTAGGTTTTTGTCAGGATCTAGAAAGTTGATCTGTAACCTATTCCTATTGCATCAGAGATTTTCCCGTCATGGAATCCGGAGGACTAGGTAGCGGGCGCCCAAGTCTAGGGTGCTATTTTTAACTCTGATCTACAAATCCGACACTCTATAATATCCTCCTTCAAATCCACTTTTCCTATATCTTCAATCTGTAACCTGCAATCATAGAAACTTTGGGAGGGGGTTGTGAAGTCTAGAGGCTTGCCTCAGTCAAGCCCTGGAGAGACATTCAAGTCTTCCAAGAACCGTTGTCAGATAGACAGTGCGTGCCCTTGTGAGGCAGAGGCAAAAACCAAATGATAAATGTTTAAAAACATAAATGATGTCACCTTGTAGTGAAGATCTCATGGAAGGAAGAAGCTCGTCATGCCATGAGGAGATGGATGCTCAAATTTGAAAATACAAACACATAAACAACACAATATCTGCTCTTGCTACATAATGAATGCCTCGAATCTCTTCTACACAAGCTCATGAATCAAATTGCCATCTAATGATCTTCTAGTCTACAAATGAATGCCTAATCATGCTTATATATGCAACTACAAACACAACCACCAAGAATTTCATAATTCAAACTTATCATGTTGGTATAGGAGCCAAATAACCCCAAATAACAGTCACAAGTCGACACTCAAAGTTTAGGACTGACCCAAAATAGGGTAGGACTAGGGTGCGGGTACCCAAGTCCTCCCTCCCTATTTTGGTCAGCCTTAGGTTCAAGGGATCCCCCTAGGTCCCATTTACCATGAAACTTAGGGTTCATTTCATCGGGATGTCAAAATATGATGCAAGATGTCCTAAATGTAGGTAAAAGACCTAGAAGCTAAACCTTATGAGGGAAAAGCCCCCAAGGGGCATTTTCCAGTGTTACATTTAGCCCCCACTTTAATGTATGTATAAATGCAAGGCCAATACATGCATTAAAGTATGGTCCACAAACACAGCAAACATGCCAAGCATGGAGTGGACACATCAAACACATTGAAGATAATGACATGCACGTAAAACACGAAGAAAATAATAGATGCATAGAAGACAGTTAATGCATAGAAGATAGGAATGATTTCTTTTCTTTTCTTTTTCTCATATAAATGAAATGCATATGCAAGTACAAGGAAAGTGAACACACCTCCCATAATGCATGAAGCACTCATTGTGCTAGTCTTTAGACTACATATATGGGGCAACACACACGCAAGACACACCAAACCTCCCAAAATGTAGGAAGCCCTCATCATGCTAGTCTTTAGACTGCATTTGGGGCAACAGACATGCCAAACAAAGAAAGCACACCAAACACACACACTTTGAAGACACAGAGAAAACACAGTAGACAATTGATGGAGTGTTCCTATTTCTAGGCTCATCACCATCTCAGGCACATTACAGGCACACACTGATGATTGGACTTCACCACAACAATCACTGAAGACATGCTTAAGGGTTGACTTAGTCACAGAACTGCTCCCCGCCTCCCAATGAGGACTTTTGAAAATGACATGATGATGTAATCTTCTCTGAGAAGTACACCATCCCTACCTCCACAGAGGGCTTAAGATGATTGATTGATTGATTGCAAACAAACTTAGAGTATAGGAGGGACTCATCACCACCAGTCTTTAAACTACACCTTAGGAAAAGCACACTGCTAACATCTACAATAGATAGCTTACCTTATATATGCCCCCACCTTAAGGTGGTTGATATCATGCATCGATATCAAGCACATTAAGGTAGGAAGAAAACACATAAGGGAATACGGACTTTCGCAAAGCCCATGCCCCCCAGAGGTGACATGTACTTTACGATCGCCAAATGTTCCCACAAACACATCCCTGCAAGAAACATGTTAGTGTCCAAAATCATGATAAACAACAACATAAATGCATATGATTAATTACACAAAGAGCCAAGGTTATACTACAAATTCAGAGTTTGAGGGTAACCGTGGGGCTATATCACGAAAATCTCAGAATCGATCATCACCAAGGCGAGATTCAAAGATAAACAAAGTGCATGGAGCAACAATATTGTTAAGGTTTATAAGTGAGATAAAAACATCATCAAAATCACTATGCAAAAAGCACGGAGTGCTTCTTCTCACCAAGCATCGGATAAGATATACAACCCCATCGTCATATTAGGAACTAAGTCCAATTTTTGATTTCTCGCTAAAGGGATACTAGGTCCGCATTAGTATAAATGTTTTTTCATCATCCACCTGCTAGATAGAAACACTAGAGGAAGGGAAACAATAAACAAGAGAGGAGAAACAAGTGTCTTAGGGACAGTCATGTAGGAAGGTGCCCCCAATTCACCAACCGCAACACTATTTTCGTAAGACACAACACACAACAATGAAAACAAAGAGAGGCAATATAGAAGAATGATGATACAAATAGAAGGTCACAACAAAGGTGGTCTCCTGGTATCCCAAAACTTACAAGAGAACCAGGGGTCATCCCATGAGACCTAAACAACACATAACACATCACAAGAGAGATAAAGGGTTAGAAATACTTACCTATAGCACCATCATTATGAACATACATATCTAGGATATCTATCATGTTGTTTTGGTCTAGTTGATATTGCATTAACATTAAGTTTAGGACAATGGGAGGCTTTCTTTTCTTTAAAAGGATTATATCCAATGCTGCTTGAGTAATGTGTTGAAGCAGCTTTTATAGGTACTTGAATTGCTTGTTGATTTACACCACATCCCTTACCTAGATAGTCACAATTTTTATAACTGATTTTAAATCCTTGAGCATAGAGGGATGTCATTTCTTTAGGGGATAGTGAAGCCTCATAGGTATCGTAGTTTGTGGTATAAGTGAGTATTGTTTTTATTTTCTACCAAGGGGACTTTAGGTTTCTTAGGTGCTTCAAAAGATTGCTTCAGTGAAATCGATGCTACTTTTGATGTGTCAAGGCTATTAATTTTATATTCCCCTATACTACAAGGATTAAAATCTAATGAGCCCCAATCATCACCATAGAGTGTATTCAATGGTATAGAATCTTTCACAACATCGTTCATGGCTAGAGGCATTGATGAATCAGCTCGTAAATTGTTTAAGCTCATATGATTGTAAATTGGTTTTTGTGTTTCAATATGTAAACAGTTATCTAGTTTAGGATCAGCATGAATAGTATGAAGTTTACCTTTGAATATAAATTTGATTGAGCGATGTAGGGTGGAAGGAACTGCCCCTAATGCATGAATCCAAAGTCTACCTAGAATCATGTTGCAAGATAAAGAACAAGGCATGAAATGAATCAGGGTAGGCACAATCACAAATTCTACTTGTATAGGTAGAGTTATAGTACCTAATGATTGACTATGATGATTATCAAAGCCACAAATTTGAAGTTTATCCATCCTGATTTGTGATGTGTCAACCTTGATTTTGTGTAGTAGGTCAATGCTACAAACATTAAGAGTTGATCCATTGTCAATCATAACTCATTTTACCAATGTCTTACTTATTGTGACAAAGATCATAAGTGGATCATATTGGTTTTGAACTTCAATTGATGGTAATTCCTGTGGATGAAAGAGAATATCTATTTTTGTCGCATGCATACTATCCAATATGGTTGCTACATCATTAGGATTAGCATTAGGTGGGACGATCACCTTTTGTAAATCATCTTGAAGCATTCCATGGTATGTAGATGATGTTTGTATTAAATCCCAAAGAGAAATCTTAGCCTGAGTAGCGCGGAGTTGCTCGACAAGATCATATTCTTGACCACTTTTATGAGTAAGAGGTGGTGGAGGGAGCATAGGTTGAGAAACTGGGAGGGAGATAGGCACATGAGGTTCTTTCTTACTTTGCTTGTTATTACGGGTGTTGTATGTGTGAGCAATCACATTGTCATGTGGTTGTTGTAACACATTTTGAACACCTTGAACCGTAATCACTAGCTTTACGCAAGAAGGTGCACTAGGTGCCCCCGCACAACCATATTAGGAATATTACTACATAATCTATTAATGAATATTGAATTAGCATTGTTTTCCTCTTGATTATACCCGACATCTATCCCTAGGGGATTTAATGTGAGAGACCTTTTCTCATCCACTAATGCTACATCTTGGCTAGGGAGAGAAATGGGATGAGAGAAAGGTACTGTATTGTTAGGTGGACTAGAGCTATCCATAGCCTTCTCATTAAAGGTTCTTGAGTTTTCAATCAAAGGTGGAAGGTCTAATAGAATACTTGTAGAGGTCTCATGCACCAAATGATCATTAGGTGAATAGTCTTTTTCCAGCCATGAAGAATCCTTCTTGAGAGGGAGCCCTTTATCCACTAATGTTTCATTTTCAAAAGAGGGTAGGGTCATGTTCAAGAATGTGTCAATGATTTCATCCTTTTGTGCTAGTATATCCTCATAGGAGGAATCATTTTCTATGTCATCATCACCTATTTTAGCTATTAAATCCAAAGCATTAAGAGAATTTTCACTCTCATCATTCTCAGTGTGTTTCATCAAATCTTCTACTACCCAAGGGTATGTATTCATGAGAGAGGTGAAGTTGTCATAATTAGATACATAGTCAAGTATTTCAAATGAAGTGCATTTAAATATAGCCTTGTAATACATAGCTTGTAAGTAAGTGAGAACGTGAGGATTCATATTAAGAAATTTGTAGAAACTCTCAAAGTTTTTGATATATGCATGTAAAGATACCAAAGAGTAATGAGATGAAGATGCCATGGTGAAATGTCTTGTAACATCAATGCAAAATCATATTTTTAAATCTTTTCAATAGTTATACAAAAGACAAGTGCAAAACTATGTGCAAATAACCTAAAATGCTTTTTTTTGTACTTTTTCAATGCAAATATATGAAAGAAAAGGTGTTGTAAGGAATTTGATCAGGGGTAGAAAATAATATGTCTGATATCAGTCCCATATAGTAGTAATATCCATCACCACACACTCTTGATGCAAATCTAAGATGATGACTAGTCCAAACCTAGTGAAAATGCACTAAAATATGCAATTTTTTCACCAAATCTCAATGCAAAAGAGCATGACAAAGGGTGTTGTGAGGAAAATGATGATGGAAAAAAAATTATAACAGCAATAATATCCACCTAATGCCAAAAAATATGTCGCAACACGCTTATAGTGCCACCTAAGGTCAAACCCTAGTGAAAATATAGCAAAATATCCAATTTTTCACAATTTTTCAATTTCAAGACCTAGAAAAAGAGGTGTTGTAAAGAATTTTAAGAGGTGTATAAAATAATAGCAATTATATCAATTACCTAGAATCATAAAATCTTTTACAACATGCTTGGAGTGCAATCTAGGTCAAACCCTAGGGCAAATATAGAAAAAATGTATAATTTTTCACCAAATTTTCAATACAAGAGCCCAGTAACAAGGTGTTGTGAAGATTTTTAGGAGGGGCAGAAGATAATAAACCTAATAACAGCCAATTAGTACAAAACTACTCTTCACAACATGCCTATGGTGCAAAATTAGAGAGTCGATAAGGCCAAATCTAGTGAAAATCAATGTTTTTCAAGCCCTAGGTTTGAGATCTTGATGTAAAATGCTATATAAATGTCTTGCAGTCTAATTTATGATGAAAATTAGTTCCACTCAGATCTGAAATTTATTTTCAAACCCTACCATGCAAAATTCAAGTGCAAATCTAATGAAAATGCTAGTTTTTGTTGAAATTTTCTATTGTAGACATGATATTTCCACAGTCCATGATGATAGTGTCAGTGTTGCTAGGAAAAACTGTGTTGCTTTTTTTGTCTCAACATTTTGGATCACACTCCATGATCCATCATTAGGAGGAAAGAAAGAGAATGCAAATGAGTTTGACTTGTAGAGAGGTTTCTTAAAAAGAGAGAATAGAGGTAGGCACATATGAGAAGAACAGAGGTTTCGCATCTGTGATAATGATCACATTAACCAAGAGTTGTCCCACCTTACCAAAGTTTTCAAACTTAACGAGTACTACAACAAATGAATCAAGAGAGAATTTAAGCAAGCCCAAACCTGCCTTAAGTCCAAACCTCCCATTCAAGACTCCGACCGTGGTTTTAGTGCCACCCTACCTTTCGTCGAAGGTATATCTAATAAAATTTCTAAAATCTTTCACAAGAAAGGGCTCAATTGTGCCTTCAAACCTTTTTCAACCATTAGAAACCTTATCCCTTCAACCAAAGACCCCACTGATAGCCTCTTAAACTCAAGTGTCTATAAAATAGATTGCTCCTATGGTACCACATACATTGGTGAGACAGGGAGATCTATCTGCACAAGAATCAAAGAGCATAGTGTAGATATTAAACATAAAAGAGTCACAAAATTAGCCCTTGATGATCACTCTTCTAGTACTAAGTACCACATTCACTTAGAAGACACCCTCGTCCTTGCCAAGGAAGATAATTTCTTCAAGAGAAAACTCAAAGAGGTTATTTTCATCAAAAACCACCCTACCAACCTCAACAGAGATGAGGGGTGGAACTTAAGCCAAACTTGGAACCCACTTCTAAACTCCCTCAAAACTCACCATCCACCCTCCTGATCATCTTTGGCCTCCTCCTGTCCCCCCTTTTGGCCATGCCTTGACCTCACTTTCCCCCCCTTTTTTTCTTCTTTTCTTTTTCTTCTTCCTTTTCTCCCCACCCTTGTGCTCTCATTCCTCCTTTCTTCATACCTATCCAAGTTGAGACCTCACTCTCTTTCCCATCTGTTGATGGTGGTTTTAGCACGTAGCAACGTAGGTGTGATTGTTGGTTTCACACCTCTCTTAAAAAGTATCCTACCCTAGGTAAGACTACTCCAAAGATAATACAACTAGGTCTTAGCTTGCTTGGAATATCTTAGTTGGTATGTTCTAGCTATACCTACAAGGGGTCTTACATGCAATCTACAGATTTTCAAGTTTGGGGCAGAAAACACACATAAACCCTTTTATGGTTTTCAGCTGATAAAACAATATAAAATGTTGTTGAAATTCGTAATCTAATGATGATTTAAAGAAAATGCAAAAGGTTAGGGTTTTAGAGGAATCCTAAGTGACATTCACAATGCACAAGCTATCTTCAGTAGACAAATACTCTAAAACTTTTAACCAATTTCCTGAGTTACCAAAGTGAAATTGGTGTTACAGTGCTGCAGAAAATGGTGCTATCTTCAATGGAAGTCAATAGATTTTCAGATTACATTCATTTGTTAAATACCCAATAAACGATGCAACTTAACTGGTGAAATGCAATTAAACTTTAGCACAAACAATCAGCCCAGACTAACTTTACATAGCTATCTACCATCAGCAAATAACTAAAAGTATGGACTTAAAGTCAGATACTTCAGCAAACCATGAACATTACAAAAGCACAACTAACTAACTATGGGAGAGAAATAAGTGAACCATGAAAACTAAGTAAGAAACACAACACACAAATCCTTAGAAAACTTGCAGAAACTTGCTTTGTATCACTTCAAATGGCAGAATGTCAACAATTTGGCATCAAAATCTCTCTTACAAATGAGAGTAAAGGATGGCCCTTTTATAGACAAGGCACCATACCAAGTTTTTCAATGGACAGTGGAGATTAACTCGGCACCAATGGTCTAGATTACATGGCATTTAATGAGATCCATCAGTTTGTTACATTTTTGGATTTACCTTTGTCTTGTAGGAAAAAGACAAAATACAACTTGCAAATACATTGAATCTAGACAAAATGAATACCCATTTGGTTGTACATGATGAAAAGTCAATTTTCAATGCCTAATAAAGCCAAAATAGAGTCACATGACACTTGAAAACTTAAGCTGATGTGGATTCATGGGATTCCAAGTGTTCACTGGATCAAAGGGAGTATTACAGTGAAGGTATACGCAACTAGATGCTTGTTGGACTGATTCTTGATGACTGGACTACTGGGACAGATGTACACATGTCTTAGTGATCCAATCCAAGGTCATTTGAGTGGTATTTTTAAGAAAATATCTAAAATATAATTTTTGGGAAAATATCAAAAATATAATTTTTGGTATTTTCTACATCGTAGTAAATTGCAT
This sequence comes from Cunninghamia lanceolata, assembly GCA_027924645.1. NCBI lineage: Eukaryota > Viridiplantae > Streptophyta > Pinopsida > Cupressales > Cupressaceae > Cunninghamia > Cunninghamia lanceolata. The sequence goes on along the minus strand of BSBN01000377.1, from coordinate 22,453,382 downwards.
TTTCGAAGGCCTTCAGAGCAGAATGGGAGCTCGAAACTTATTTTTTCTTTGGTGTTAAGCCTTAGCAACTAGGTAGCTCGAACTAGATAATCAATTTATCTTTCCAACGAGTCCAAGAAGTTTAAATTCTGATAAAATAGCTAGGAGTTACGACCCCCAGACTGGATCACTTGGACATTGGACTAGATCTACAGGAACAATAGTGATTTGGCATGATCTTCTATGTCTTTCAGCTCTTGTGACTCATCTTTATCATCTTGGACATTATATTGACTTCCTTTTTCATGTGCAACAACAATTTGGTTGATAGAATGTCAATTCTACATCTCTGGATCAACAGGGTACCTTTGTATGTTCATCCTTCCAAGACGACTCAAGTTAGCTCCTTTGTGCTCTTAGACCTACAATTCACAATGCAAAGCATCAATTTCATTGTAACAAGTTATTTTTCATCAATTTGGATCAAAACATGTCCATTTGCGGTCATGGATCAATCAAAAATAGCTCATTGTCAATGTTGCTTCCTTATAGACAACTTCATAAATCTAGTGATTTTTGCATAATTTTCTACATTTTTTACCATGTTCAAGTACCCATTTGGCCAATATATTGATCTAGGAAGTTTTTACAGTCATTAGGATCCATTTACAGACTTTAATTTCATGTTTTTCTAGCATTTTCTATAAAAAGTGATATTTTTAGGGGTCACGGACTTTTCATGTGCAATGACATTAATTGTCGTAAAACATGCCAAAAATCCACACAAACTTGGTAAAATGTTCATCATGATGTGACAAATAGATATGCAATTCAAATCCATCAATAAAATCCAATATACTCCTTGAAAAACTCAATTTTGGCCCCAAATACCAAAAAGCGCGGGTTTTGGGTGTTACTGACCTTAGCATTGATTTTAGGTGTCATTGACTAAAAGTTAGTTAGAGGTGATTTTAGCATAGGTCGGAGAGGTTCATTTCTAGCACAAAATGCTTTTTCTCTACTTTTGGGTGCCACTAACTTGTGCAAGTTTGGGCTCGAACTGACTAACAACATCTCATAAGCTCGATTAGGGTGGATTTTAGCACAAGTCGGTAAGGTCAATTTTTAGCGCAAAACGTAAAAGGTTCAGTCGGCTGGGATTTTCAATGCAACCAACTAGTGTGGGTTTTGGTACCAACCAACCTACATGACTTAAGTCAGTGGAAGGCCATTTTAGTGCAAGTCTGCGAAGTGGGGTTTTAGTACAAAGGTTGGTAGAGGCTAAAAAGGCAACAAATGTCCATCTTTCAAGCACAAAACCACTCAAGACACTTCCAAATCAACCATGAAAGACATCAAATCACTGCAGTCATGCCAAGAGCTCAAATTTGAAGCAAATCTTGCATTCTAAGTGCAATTTCACCTTCTCATCATCATAAGGCAGAAAGGTTGAGACTCCAATCTAAAACAAAAGAGGGGGTCTCCATTTGGCAAAATGGGGCGTGTTTGCAAGGTACAACAAATGGCAACTCTGCTAGAAAATGCTCTAGAGCATTTCTAAGATAAACCTAAGTTTTGAACCTAGAATCTCTGTGTTTCCCACATGCTAGACAAGAAAGCATGATACCTTATCAAAGGATCAAAGACCACTAACCAGTGCAACCATCCATATCCTGAAAACCTGAGTGTGTGCAATTGTATTCATTCCCATCCCTTGGCAACTAACTTCATCCAAGATCCTTCATGCTAATCTATGAAGTTGGGATTATTTTACCACCGAGAGAATGCTCTGATGCTGAGATGTGATGAGCCTTGATAGAAGCGAATGATGATTCTTCCAGTAACAACTCTTCTGCAATGATATTCTTTCTCGATAATGCCTTTGATGATCTTTGATGCTAATAATCTTTAGATAACAGCCTTCATGTGAGAGAATCCTCAAATGATGATCTATATAAATTGATCCTTTGTAGTGGGTCTAGTGTTAAGAAACACCTTTTATTTTTACCCAATAGGCTAGCAGTACTTAGTACCGCCTGCCACTCTCATCTGGATCTGCAGAACTGAAGCTAGTGGTAAAATTGGGGATCCAAACTTTTTCACTTAACACAAGATCACCCAGACTCACTTAGCTACTTCAGGATTATTTAAAGTGTGAGAGATATATGGTTAGAAAATAGTTCAGGTACATCAACTAATGACTCATTTCCAATGAACAGACATCATACTCCCTAGTATAATAGTGGAATGCACTAGAAGATCTAAGCAGAAACCTTGGCTTCTCAAAGAAATATTCCAAATTACTTACCCAACAAAGAAGCACTTGTAGGTCTACACAATTGCCACCACATTCGAGAAATGGAGAATCCAAGCCAAGTAAGCGTGGAAGTGAAAAGCAAAGCAAACTACTCTAACCAAAGAAATAGAAAACAGAAAGAACAACTAACAACTAACAACATATAGCCAAGGAAAATTAAAAGCACAAAGCAGAAACTAAACTAGAACAATAGACTACTAACTAAAACCTAACTAGAAACAAGTATGACTATGTGCAAAAACTTCGGACAACAGGTATTTACACTACCCCATGACTTATTTTTTAGGACATGTAGAAGTAACAAGGTGCCGGTCAGTGTCCTAAGTCTGGCAAATTCATCTTTGTACTCTAAAAAGTGAGGTATAGGCATGCTAGGTTCATGTTCAGAGTACCAATTATGTTGAATCAACAATTGGGGTAGCTCATTAGGGCCATGGTCAATCCAGATGCAAGTTATCTTACCCAAATCACCATAATCAAATTGATAATTAGAACTGAGTGGAGAAAGGGAAGATACAACCTGATTTGCAATATTGTTGATTGGATATGTGAGTTCAACACCTTGTTGCATTGCACCAAATACCTCGTCATCTTCAAGGGGACTCAGCTCATGTTTGGCCATGTCTTGTTCATCAAATACCTCTAGAGCACTGAATGCTGTAGCAACTTCCCAAGCAAACAGAAAGTTTGAACAACTTCCTTCAGAATGTGGATCATTTGGATGAACTCTGCATGAATCAATCAAGGAAAAGTATGTCATATGCGGTGAATTTCCATGTAGTAGCATATCTTTGCTCATTATTGACACCAACTCAATGATGTGATCAAGTGATTGACATGAAAAAACCTCCAAGCCATCATCTTGCATGACTGTCTGATTTTCATTCTCAGATTGTAAACCTTTACTTTCATTTCTTATCATTGGATCAACATCAACCATGTGGAGATCTTCTTCAATGCAAGTAAAAATAGGAGCAGCATGAGGGACATGTGTTATACTCGAATCTACTTCATCAAAATCAGTCACATGCTCTGATAAAACTTCCTCTACACCAATAAGCAATCTTCCTATTTGAATTAAGGGCTGGCATTGGGTTGGCAATTTACTATCTACAGTAGCAATAAGGTCTCTTTCTTCTTGCATAGCTGGATTTATGATGTCAATGCTACCTTGAAGTGATGCATCATCTTGATTTTCTTCATTTGACTCAGCTGAAAACTCTATGGGAGTAACTGCAGTGAGATGATATGACTGATCATGATGATACACAGAGTTAATGCAGTCAAGAACCTGATCACTTCCCTTTGAATAATCTGATTGTAACTCAGATATGTCAACTGAAACAATTTTCTGCATTGCTGTCCATGACTATTCTTCATTTGGAGGACTAATTTCTTCTTGTTCTTGCTGCTATTTCACTTGATCCATCTGCTGCTCATATTTAGTTTCAGACTCAGAATTTTCAGTACACTAAATTGAACTGTTGTTTTGTACCTTTGTAATAGCAATTTCAAGCCCAAAACTTGATATCTGTGAAGTATTTTGCTGCTGATCTACATCCTTAAATGGCTGCTCATCTGGTCTGATTTATAATCTATCTCATCCACTTCCTTAGCAGTAGAAAATTGACCCTGTACATTGTTTTGTTTGTTGTCTTGTGACTAAAAATCAGATTTTTTCCATGCTAGGATAGCATATTCTGTGACTAAATAGTCTGGATCCAGTGGTTGAAAACCAAGCTTTATCTAGGTAGGGACCTCATCTTCAGTAGTTGGGTGACCTACAGACCACATGCATTGCCTACTCTCATCATCTCAACATGTATTTTGATGAACAAATTGAGGGACTTCAATTTCTCCAATGTGCAAATTGCCCTGTTGATCATGATCATTTATGAATGGAAGATTTGTAGCTCCTTGTAAGGTCTTGCTCTGTATATGTCTGTTAGACCTATATCCCACTTCAGGCTTGTAAATCTCAAAGATAGGGAGTAGTCCTTTTAAGCGTAGTTCCAATCTTTGGAGGAAGGTCAAACAATCAATGTTGTCATGCAATTCTCCAAGATGCACAGTGTAGACCTGAGGTGAGCTAAAATCAAGCAGTGTTAATAGAGATATTTCACCCTGATTTGCCTATCTAGCAATTCTTTGAAAAGTGGGATATTCACTTGGAAGTTCTCTTCATGATATGACTACTAAGATGGTCCTCTAAAGAATGAAGGGATTTCATGACTGAAACCCTTATACGTACCCATTGGAACTGACTCTCTTGAATAGTCAATTCATTTTAGCACGTGCAATGAACACCAACAAAACTGATAGCCTGCATAAAAATCTTTGTCCATGCCCTCCTTCTAGTGCCAATTCTGTTGATGGTGGTTTTAGCACGCAGCAACGTAAGTGTGATTGCTGGTTTCACACCTCTCTTGAAAAGTATCCTACCCTAGGTAAGACTACTCCAAGGATAATATAGCTAGGTCTTAGCTTGCTTGGAATCTCTCAATTGGTATGTTCTAGTTGTACCTACAAGGGGTCTTACATGCAATCTGTAGATTTTCAAGTTTGGGGTAGCAGACACACATAAACCCTTTTATGATTTTCAACTGATAAAACAATGTAAAATGTTGTTGGAATTCCTAATCTAACAATGATTTAAAGAAAATGCAAAAGGTTAGGGTTTTAGAGGAATCCTAAGTGACATTCACAATGCATAGGCTATCTTTAGTAGACAAATACTCTTAAACTTTTAACCAGTTTCCTGGGTTACCAAACTGAAATGGGTATTACAGTGCTGCAGAAAACGGTACTATCTTCAATGGAACTCAATAGATTTTCAGATTACATTCATTTGTTAAATACCCAATAAATGGCGCAACTTAACTAGTGAAATGTAATTGAACTTTAGCACAAACAATCAGCCCATACTAACTTTACACAGCTATCTACCATCAGCAAATAACTAAAAGTATGGATGTAGAGTATTCATCAAATACTTCAGCAAATCATGAACATCACAAAAGCACAACTAACAAACTATGGGAGAGCAAGAAGCAAACCATGAAAACCAAGTAAGAAACACAACACACAAATCCTCAGAAAACTTGCATAAACTTGCTTTGTATTACTTCAAATGGTAGAATGTCAACAATTCGGCATCAAAATCTCTCTTACAAATGAGAGAAAAGGATGGCCCTTTTATAGACAAGGCACCATACTGAGTTTTTCAATGGACGGTGGAGATTAACTCAGTACCAATGGTCTAGATTACATGGCATTTAATGAGATACATCAGTTTGTCACATTTTTAGATTTGTCTTTGTCTTATAGGAAAAAGACAAAATACAGCTTGCAAATACATTGAATTAGACAAAATGGATACCCATTTGGTTGTACATGATGAAAAGTCAATTTTTAATGCCTAATAAATCCAAAATAGAGTCACAAGACACTTGAAAACTTGAGCTGATGTGGATTCACGGGATTCCAAGTGTTGACTGAATCAAAAGGAGTATTTTGGTGAAGGTATATGCAACTAGATGCTTGCTGGATTGATTCTTGATGACTGGACTACTGGAACAGATGTACGCATGTCTTGGTGATCCAATCCAAAGTCATTTGAAGTGGTATTTTTGGGAAAATATCAAAAATATAATTTTGGTATTTTCTACATCATAGTAAATTGCATTTTCGGAGGCCTTTGGAGCGGAATGGGGGCTCAAAACTTGTCGTTTGTTTGACATTAAGCCTTAGTAGCTAGGTAGCTTGAACTAGATAATCAGTTTATCTTTCCAATGAGTCCAAGAAGTTTAAATTTTGATAAAATAACTAGGAGTTACGACCCCTGGACTAGATCACTTGGACATTAGACTGGATCTGCAGGAACAATAGTGATTTGGCATGATCTTCTATGTCTTTCATCTCCTAAGACTCATCTTTATCATCTTGGACATTACACTGACTTCCTTTTGCATGTACAATAGCAATTTGGTTGATAGAATGTCAATTCTGCATCTCTAGATCAGCAGGGTACCTCTATATGTTCATCCTTCCAAGACGGCTCCAGTTAGCTCCTTTGTGCTCTTAGACCTACAATTCACAATACAAAGAATCAATTTCATCTTAACAAGTCATTTTTCATCAATTTAGATCAAAATATGTCCATTTGCGGTCATGGATCAGTCAAAAACGGCCCATTGTCAATGTTGCTTCCTTATAGACAACTTCATAAATCTAGTGATTTTTGCATAATTTTTTGCATTTTTTACCATTTTCAAGTACCCATTTGGCCAATATATTGATCTAGGAAGCTTTTTCGGTCATTAAGATCCATTTGTAAACTTTAATTTCATATTTTTCTAGCCTTTTCTACAAAAAGTGGGATTTTTGGGGGTCACGGACTTTTCATGTGCACTGGCATTAATTGTCATAAAACGTCCCAAAAATTCACACAAACTTGGTAAAAGGTTCATCATGATGTGACAAATAGATATACAATTCAAATTCATCAAGAAAATCCTATTTTCTCCTTGAAAAACTCAATTTTGGCCCAAAATACCAAAAAGCGCGGGTTTTGGGTGTTACTGACTTAGCGCTGATTTTAGGTGTCACTGACTAAAAGTCAGTTGGAGGTGATTTTAGCACAGGTCAGAGAGGTTCATATCTAGCACAAAATGCTTTTTCTCTACTTTTGGGTGCCACCGACTTGCTCGAGTTTGGGCTCGGATCGACTAACAACATCTGATAAGGTCAATTAAGGTGGATTTTAGCGCAAGTCGGTAAGGTCAATTTTTAGCGCAAAACGTAAAAGGTTCAGTTGGCAAGGATTTTCAATGCAACTGACTAGTGCAGGTTTTGGCACCAACCAACCTGCATGACTTAAGTCAGTGGAAGGCCATTTTAGCGCAAGTCTGCGAAGTGGGGTTTTAGCGCAAAGGTCGGTAGAGGCTATTTTTAGCACAAAAGTTGGTAGAGGCTATTTTTAGCACAAAAGAAAACAAATGTTCATCTTTCAAGCACAAGGCCACTCAAGACACTTCCAAATCAACCATGAAAGACATCAAATCAATACAGTCATGCCAAGAGCTCAAATTTGAAGCAAATCTTGCATTCTAAGCACAATTTCACCTTCTCATCATCATAAGGCAGAAAGGTTGAGACTCCAAGCCAAAACAAAAGAGGGGGTCTCCATTTGGAAAAATGGGGCATGTGTGCAAGGTACAACACCATCCTTCTTTTTTCCCCCATCCTTCCCCCTTTCCCTTCCCTCTTATTCCTACCCTCCCCTTGTCCCTTCTCATTCTTCCCTCTTCTTTTTATTGCCTCCTCTTCGTCTTCTTTTTCTTGTCTTCTCACCCTTGGGTCCCGTTCTTGTTGTTCTTCTCCTTGTGGTCACTAACCTCTTCTTTCTCTTTTTACATTGTTTGCCTTATTTAGTTTCTTCTTCCTTAGGATTTTTACATTGGTCTCTATCTCTCCTCCTTTCTTCTTCTTATCCTCTTCTTTCTATGGTATATACTTATATATGTATGTACATGGTGTTGTACATATGCTTATATAACCTTATACTCTCTTTTGCTTGCCTTTACTTGGATATAGTTGTTACTTATACATATAACTCTCATTGCATATTTTCTTAGTTTTTCCCTTTCTATTTTTCTTCTTTCATATATATATATATATTTGCACCTTATTTTTTCTCTTTCATCTCTCTGTTTTCTTGCCTTATCCCTTTGTGTTTCTTGTTTCTACATTTTTGTTTACTTATATATATATATATACTCATACATATATTCATTGTTCTTTTCTCCTTTGCCTTTACCTTTTTCTCACCATGACAATTTCTCTCATTTACATCCATTATCGTTTCTCACAAATGTATATATATATACACATATACATTTCTATTCTCTTTTCTCTTTTGTATGTATCTCTCTTTTTCCTTTCCATTTTTTCTTGTTTATATCTCTCATATTCATTGGTCCCTCTTGTGCATTTACAATTGATCTCTCTACATTTTCTCTTAATTGTTTTTTCCCCTCATAGGTATATATATATATATATTCCTATCTTCATTCTCTTTTTTCTCTTTTCTTTTTCCTTGTTTCTCTTCTCTCTTTTGCATTCTCCCTCTCTTGGTTTTGCATCTTTTTTCTCTCTTTTATATTTCCCCCTCCTTTACAATTTTCTCACATTTACGCTCACATCTCCTTTTACTTTATTCTCTCATTTGCACTCACCTCTCAATTCTTCTCTCATTTACTATTTTTGCACTTTTACACTTACATTTCTGTTTGCATTCATCTCTCATTTGCACTTACCTCCCAATTCTTATCTCTGTTGCATTTTCTCACATTTTCACCCTCAATTCCTTTTGCATTCATTTACTCTTACATATTCTCCTACTTACTCTTATTTCTCCATTTCCTCTCTCTATTTCCCTTGACTCTTCTCTTATCTTCTGGGTTTCTTCTTTTGCTATTTTCTCACATTTTCACTTGCAATTCCTTCTGGATTCATCTCTCATTTGCACTTACCTCCCATTCTTATCTCTGTTACAATTTTCTCACATTTACACCCTCATTCCTTTTGCACTCTTTTTCACTTACATGTTCTCTCCCACTTGCTTTTCTCTATTTTCCCTCTCTTTTTTCCCTTTACTCCTCTCTTATCTTTGAGTTTCTTATTTTTTATTCATATTTAGGTTTATTTTCTTCTTATTTGTATATCTCTATATATAGGGATATAGTTACATAATTACTTATATTTATAGACTTGGTTATTCATATGCTTATATTTTTATATTTTTATAGCTATATAATATATAGATATATTTACTTATTTACTTATTTTTACAGAATTATTTATTATTATGGTTTTATATGTACATATATATAGTTATATAATCATGCTTTACAACTATTTATACTGTATTTACTTTTTGAGGATCTCTCTATTTATCTTTTTGTATCAATTTTTTTTCTCTTTATTGTCTATTTTATTTTTATCTCCTTGGAAACTCAACTACTCTTTTCTTCTCCCTTTAATGTCTCCTCCAGATTTTCTTGTCATCCGTGCCTACCTCTATTCTCTCTTTTTAAGAAACCCCTCTGCAAGTCAAACTTATTTGCATTCTCTTCCTTTCCTCCTGGTGATGGATCATGGAGTGTGATCCAAAACGTTGAGACAAAAAAAGAAACACAGTTTTTTCCAAAAAAAAATTATGTAAAAATGTAAATTTTTGAAATCTAAATGCAAATTTACACTAAAATACAACACTACATCCAAATGCAAATTTGAATGAGTGTCTAAGATCTATAGAAAAATTTGAAACAAGATTTTACCTATAAACCCTAGTTTTTGGAATTACTAGGTTATATGCAAAATTCACAATTTGCAACAAAACCCTAGCAAATTTATGAGGAAAATGCAATGCAATCTATTAAATTTTTGTAATTTTCTATAATTTAGCTTAGATCTAATGCAAAAATCAGAAATTTGATGAAATTCAAATTAATTAATGCAACATGCAAACCCTAGAATGTAATTTTTTTCAATTTTTTTTTTTTTTTTGGTAATTTTCCCAATGCAATAATCTGAATGATGATATGAATGAATAAAATCAATGTAAATCTAAAGCAAAACAATCAGCAAGGTGCAAACAAGTCCAACAACATGGGTTCACCAAAATGTAAAGTGGTAAAATTTGGATAGTTGGTTTTTGATAGTTTGTGTGTATCCTCCTTTCACCACTAAACATTCAAGGACTTTGGGTCAAGTGGCAAGGCACTATCAAACCCTTGATCACTTAGAAATGTAGGGAAGATTAGATTTTTTGTTATTTGATTTTTAATTATTCTCACTTATGCTCAATTATACCTCAAAACCCTAATTATGCAATTACGGAAATAAACAGACAAATTACTCAGAATGTTGCTACAGGAAGATGTAAAATGATAGATAAATTCATACTTGTTTTCAAAGTTCACAAAGTGGAACAGCCGAGGACTAAGGAGTGGGCACCCAAGTCCAATGCCTAGGTTTTTTTCAAGATTTGGAAACTTGATTTGTAACCTGTTCCTATTGCATCAGAGATTTTCCCGTCACAGAATCCAGAGGACTAGGTAGCGGGCACCCAAGTCCAGGGTGTTATTTTTAACATTGATCTACAAATCTGACACTGCATTATTCTCCTTCAACTCCACTTTTCCTATGTCTTCAATCTGTAACCTACAATCATAGAATCTTTGGGATGGAGTTGTGGTGTTTAGAGGATTGCCTCAGTCAAGCCCTCGAGAGACATTCAAGTCTTCCGAACACAGTTGTCAGATAAAGAGTGTGTGCCCTTGTGAGGCAGAGGCAAAAACCAAATGATAAATTCTCAAAAACACAAATGATGTCACCTTGTAATGAAGATCTCATGGAAGGAAGAATCTCTTCATGCCATGAGGAGATGGAAGCTCAAATATGCAAATACAAACACATAAACAACACAATATCTTCTCTTGCTACATAATGAATGCCTTGAATCTCTTCTACACAAGCTCATGAATCAAATTGCCATCTAATGATCTTCTAGTCTACAAATGAATGCCTAATCATGCTTATATATGCAACTACAAACACTCCTACCAAGAATTTCATAATTCAAACTTACCATGTCAGCATAGGACCCAAATAATGGTCACAAGCCGACACTCAAAATTTGGGACAAACCCAAAATAGGACAAGACTAAGACGTGGGTGCCCAAGTCGTCCCTCCCTATTTTGGTCAGGGTTAGGTTCAAGGGATCTCCTTAGGTCCCATTTACCATGAAACTTAGGGTTCATTTCATCGCGATGTCAAAATATGATGCAAGGTGTCCTGAATGCAGATAAAAGACCTGGGAGCTAAACCTTATGAGGGAAAATCCCCCAAGGGGACCTTTTCCAACATTACAATTTGTTGTAACAATTCATTTAGCAACTATAAGGAAAGAATGTGAAACTATACATAAACTACATACACATTAGACACAAGGTTTTACATGGAAAACCCATTAACAAAAGGACATTTACAACGCTATTAATTTCAAATAGACTCAAAATACAATTAGTCTCTTTACATGTATCTAAATCTATATACTACACCATGTAGCCTCCATAATCACACTTCATGGCATTTCTACACCTTCAAAAAACATGTCATCTATTTCTTCCATTTGTAGCATAGATAGAAATAATCTTCATACTTCCTTGGAATACCAACTATCTTAGTATTCTAACCACTCATGAAATACCAACTATCATACAAGCATATCATGATCATACAATGGCATCATCATACCACACATAATACCAAACATGACTTCTCCAAATAGATAACCACCACAAATGCTTGGATACTACTACACATACATAGTCAATGGTTGTTGACCAATAAACACATGAACCATGTAAATTTCTTCCTTCACTACAACCAAAACCAAACTATGGCTTTCAATAATAAAGACAAGTTGTTGATTTCTTATAACCACTTATAGTACCTCTAAGAACCCTTTATAACTTTTGAATTTCCTTAGACATCACTACATGCACTCCAACACTACTACCTGTGCACCTGCACTACCATACATGCTTCAACAACTCATTGTGTACATGATGCAATAATGAGTTCTTAAGAAAACATCTTATGGTTTCTATCATAACAAAATTGGGCTATAATAAACATCCATGCCATACTGTAGCATCTAACTCTATTGTATTCTTACCACATATGCTTTTTTCATCATCTTACTAGCTTATAATCAAACACTTCAATAGGATCTTGAATAATCCAAGTCTTTTCTCACCCAAAAACTCTCTACAAGTGAATAGCACACCAAATTTCCAATAGTTTAGCATAGATTAAGTTTAGGAAAGGTTCATTTTCATTTACATTTTGGTGAACTCAACTGATCTTACACCATCCTAGGGTTTTTTTTTATGGTTTATACCTTCACTTTTTGGGGTATTTGAGATTTGATATTATTATCATTTTAACATTCATTTTCCTATTTCATAGGGTTTGGATTTATTTATTGTTATTATTGTTGACAACTGAGAGGGGGGTGAATCAGTTATCCTAATTATTTCTGCTTTCTGAACTTTCTTATTAATCAATGCAGCATTAATTCAAATAAGCAAACATAACCATGAAATGGAAATACACATGACAATATTTTTGACATGGAAACCCTGTTAAGGGAGAAAACCATGGGGTGATTAACCCAAGAATGTATTCTCTATTAGAAGAATAGAAATACAAAATGGCACTTGCCAATTAGGGCTCACTGCCCGAGCACACTGCTCACAAGAGGCACACTGCCTACAAGAGACTCACTATCTACAATTTATAAAGAGTGTAATACAATACTTGAACTGATAAGGAGCATCTACATATGCTGGAGTTCAGTTCCGGTTAGGCTCAGTACACTGATCTGCTGCACTTCATCTTTCCTCTTCTTTTGTGCTGCTCTCCTTTCACATACCAGACCTTCCTTACTACTTCCACTCTGCTCTACTACTTTTCTTCGCACATCACACAAAACCATGACACCCTCATAACTAAATCCATCTTGTATATATATCCACACAAGTGATTTCATCACCTTTCTAGTCGGCATCCGGAATAGTCAATATTTTCAACAAACTCTGATCTGTCGGCTGAATCCTTGCTTACCAAGTAATGCGGATCAAGGATATACTTGTAGAAGTCATCAATAATGTTGGCCAATCATAACTTATGCCTTAAGAACCTTTACCATCATCAGTAACACATCCGGAATAATGTCTGATGTTCTGCCAGTCAGTTCTTCCTCTGTCCACACTGCCAATCAGGAACCCAACACTCAAGTATTCATATCTTTTTCTTTATCTATCACCAGAGGCTAAATCCTTGGAATCTATCAGTCAAGGTAGTCCTCTTGACTTCTCAAAATCTGCACTTCACCAAGATACTTCGTCTCAGAGATACAGACCTGACTGTCAAACCTCACCACATGCTCTGTTCTTGTTTACCGGACCACAACATTCTTCACTCTGACTTCCGGTATAGACACACCATGTCCTACAGATGTGTGGGATGAACTTTGTTGCCATCAATGACAACAATCATGAATCCATATAGTGTCTCTTGCCAACAATCTCCCCCTTTGGCATTGATGGCAACACTTAGTGAAAAATGACTAAGTGTTTACACTATGCTCCCCCTTGGCTGATGCTCTATTTTTACATACATTTTTTGGAGCTCCCCCTTAGTTGGATTCCTCATTTTTCACTACTCTTCACTCCCCCTTTGACATTAAAGGAAAAGGGTGGGAACTGCGCATCAAAATTTTCAAAAATTTAACTATACTTAGCCACATATAACATACTCACATAAACTGAAGAATGTCTGCAAAAGTTGTCTTCAATTGGATGAATTTTGCTGCCCAACTTTGCTTCATTCTATCCAAAATTGATATATGACCGCTCAACAAGAATGCAAAAACTTCAGCTTTCTTCAGATCTGTCAGATCATTTGTCTTGGTGGTGGTTTGAGCATCACTTAGGGCCTCATGCATGGCCTCCAACGGAGGAATGATTATTCTTCTAAGCTCATTTAACCTGCCAATTCTGTTTTTCTTTTCTTTCTCTAGCTTCTTAATTTCATCCAAGACTGCAATGGTCTGACATTCTTAATTTACTATGGATGAGGTAAATGGATCAAAATTTTGAGAAAGTTTTGTTAGTTGGATCTCCTGTTCTTTCATTTTCTTCTCAATCTCCATTGTTGCTTTGGACCATGATAGACCAAATTTATATATTTCCCCACCATCTTTAAGAGCATTTTCTAAGCTCTTTATCCCTATAGCCATATTTCTTCTATCATTTGATATTAGACTTAGTACTTCAGAGAATCTTTTATCCAAAAACTCTTTCCGGACCTTTTCCTCAGTTGATTTCTCTAAAGACTCAAAATGAGTGCTGACTGAACCAACAAGAGCTTTAAGATTACCTGATGAGGAGGCTAAGTGCTTCTGAAAAGATGGCATGATCTTTTCTAAAATGCTGAATGCAGCTTCTATTAGCTCACAATCTTCCATGTGAGACTTCAGGAGTTTTTCTTTTGCCTTTGCATTGGCAAATGAAGCTATCTTCATTGTTTGAACCAGGGAGAGAGAGTCAAAGTTAAATGGACCTTGAAGTAACTCCGGTTCATCAATCTCCAACATTTCTTTTGTCAAGAAGTCCTTAATAGTTTCTGTAGTGTCTCTTGCCGGAGACAGAGATTTCTTCTCTTCTGCACTGCCACTTTTGTTCTTCTCAGCTTGACTTTCTTCTCTTCCTTTCGCTTCTTCTTCTTTCTCCTCTATTCTTTCTTCTCCTTTAGATCCAGAGACTGTAGGGGAAACCGGAGGAGAGATATTTGTTTGTTCATGAGCCAACTCTTCCGGAGTAGAGGATTCCAAGTCCTTACCCTTTTCTGCACCGGTGTCCATGACTTCTTCTACCATTTTCTCAGTCGATTCCTCTCCAACACTTGTGGCCGAGGGATCAGCACCCAAGTCCTCTATGACAGGAAGATTGAATCTTTTAAAGGCATTCTGGAGAATCTCTTCTGTTTCCTTGGCTACCTTGTCAGTCTCACCAAGCATGAGCTGATTCATTCTAGCTTTTCTCTGGAATTCATCCTTACAATCTTTGAAGATCATAGTAATCTGCTTTGAGGTGATTGAAGGATATAGTTGAATAGCTATCTGCTCTTGGATCTCAATATCTTTTGCCATGGCATTATTCTTTCTTATTTCTAACTCTTTTTCTAGACTTTTAGGAATAAGAGATATGATTTCAATAAAAGCCTTATTATATATATTTAGATACTTAACTGCAGCTTCCTACAAGATCTTCTAGTCAGCTTCATTATAATCATCATAGAATTTAGCCATTGGTTGGAGATTTCCATCCACAGTGATTGATTTGATGACATCATCTAAAGACAAAGTGGACTTTTCAACAAATTCCTCTGCCTTTTCTTCTTCACCTTGACCGGTAGAGGATTTACCGGATCCTTCCTTCTTCTACTTCTTCATTCTCTTTATCTCCTCATCTGATTCAGTTTCTTCTTCATCCTTTTGGCTTGCATAGGACCTCATTGCCTTTGTCTTTGTTCTCTTCTCTACTTTATCGAATGATTTTGCTTCTGATTTTGATGCCTTTAAGGTCTTAGCAGTTGTAGGTGCAGACCTCTTAGAGGATCTGGTCTGGGAGGGGGCTTCTACCAGATCACTTTCCTTTCCTGCTTCTTTCTCTGCCCTTTCCATCTTTTCTCTATGTGCATCAAGTGCCTCTTTTGAGATTACATGCCTCTTGGCAAAATCTTCTACCTCTTTTCTCACTTTTCTCTTCATCTCCAGTTGTCTGAGTTCTACATGGATTTTTATACTTAATTCTTCAAAGGTTCCAAACCTTTCTGCTTTAGGATCCTTTGGTTGACTCAACATGTGTTGAACATGCAGCTCTATGATTTTCTCATCCACCTGCTACCCCATTGGCATGATCCATATAGTTCTTGGTTCTAATGCCTCCATTAGGCACTGATCAGTCTCTACCATAAAGCATACTGTGTCTTTGTATTTCTCAACAAGAGACTAGGGAATTCTCTCTCTAGCTTGCATCATGTTTTGAAAGTTTTTAAAGAAATCCCAGAGAGCTATGTTTTGTGCTTTGTCATCACCAAGTCCATGCAAATAATCCTTGATTTGTATGGCAACCGGTCTGTTATTTTGCCATACCCATCCACTGGATCCGAGTAGCTCATTCATAAAGTAGAAGAATAGACAGAGTATTAGACCACCAAATTTGAAGGAGTTCTTCTTGTCCTTCTTTATCTTTTGCAGATTTTTCAAAAGTTGGCTTAGAAACAGTTCACACAGATCATAGTCAGCATTTTCTTTTAACATTTGATAGGCTGTATAAACTGCAGTTCCCGGTACTGAATTTTCCCTACTGGAGTGATAAATCTTGTAACCAATTATCATGGATGCAAATTTGACATTCGGATCAGTGATATTTTCAATTGTCATAGCTCTCTTGTCAAATTTTGATCCAGTTGCATCACTTACTGTCTAATTCTTGACAGATTTGAGAACAGGTATACCACCAGATGAGTGCAAACTGGTAACTACCCTAATGGCATCTTTTGTGATCTTGAATGGTCCATTCAACCACATGAAGTTGTCATGTATTCTACTCAAGACATACCAGACCCATTCGTCCTCAGCAAAGCAGGGGAAATGTATACATTGTGCAAAGTGCTTTTCCCGGAGGGCCTTGTATTGGGGTTTGAGCTCAAATGAATCATCTATTAACTGTTTGTGGTAGATATCCCTCAATTTGGACTCTCTGAATTCTTCAATGTTTGCATGAATGTAAACCCTAATATTTTCTGTATGCAAGACACCATGCGGAACACTAGAAAAAGCTCCTAGGGGATCTACTTCCAAGGATTTGTAAGGATGTTTCTTAAATTTGGGGTGAGGCCTATTAGTGATCTTCATAATATTCAGAGTAGACATCTTTTTAAAAAGATTTGCAAAGAAGAACGAAAAATACCTTTTGCATCTTTTAATTTCACGGAGTTAGCCGGATCAATTTCTGGATGAATTGACTTCTGCAAATGATCTTTGATGAGCTTGAGGAATTTTGTTGCAAAGCCTTCTCTTTTTGTTTCTTCTTGAATGCAAAATGAACAAATGCTTAATGAGAAAACCCTTATATTGCTCCGCAAACCCTAATGTTAAGTTGCAATAAATGCTCGACCTAAGTCATTCCGGTTTGCCTTATTTGGATGACTTGAAGAACCGGATCAATCTTGATCTTAAACATCTTGCGGATCTTCCAAATCTTAACCATAGTTTATTTGGATGTTTCTCTTATGAACCCTTTAATCTGCAACTCTTCTTGTGCCAGTTCCAGCACCAATTGACTGGCTGGGGGAACAAGGTTTTCTTTGTGTATCCCCCTGAGCCAGAGCTCAGTTTTTAATTTTCGGAAGGAATATAAGCACCAGAGTTTGGTGTGGACCCATCCCCTACATTCTATGTACTTTTCTTCACCCAAATCTTGTTCATCTCACTTTGAACTTCATCTATATTCACTTTTCATTTTCCCTTATCTTGATTCTGATTATGATGTACCAGACCTCTTTTGTCCTAATTCTTGCTTCTACAGAATTTTGCAATATGACCGGATCTATTGCAAATTTGGCAAACAACATTTCTTTGCATATTTGATTGATATCCTCTTGATCTGCATTGATTAGCCATATGACCTATTCTATTGCATGCAAAGCATCTACCATTGAATGATTTGTTCATTTGCATATTTCTGCATTCATGAGATTTGTGACCATACCTTTTGCAGTTGAAACACTATCTGGAGAAGGATGAATTAGTCAGATTCATTCTATTTCTGCACTAATTAGCTTTATGACCAAAGTTATTATAGTTGTGGCAATATCCATTGAAGGATGGATATCTTTGAGCATTAGGCTACATTACCGGAGGTCTTCTAGGCCTGTTCCTTGGATTTTCTGATCCAAAATTCTTCTGACTGGATCCGGAGCTTTCTCCTTTCTCATATCCCAAACCACACTTGTCATCTACCCTCTTTTCACTTTCAAGAAGAACTTCAAGTTGAGCAGAACTTATCTTAAATTTTTCTTTATATTCATTTGATGTTTGAAGATCCCTTTTAAGAGAGACAATTTGATCCTCAAGTTTTTCTTCATTATCTTTAGCATCTTCAAGATCAGATTCAAAGTGTCTGATTATTCTATCCATCTTGTGGCAGTCTTTTGATTTCTTCTTGAGAGATTGTCTTAGATCATCTTCAGTTTTTCTTTTCTCTTCAATTTCTTGGGTAAACTTCATAACTCTTGATTCCATCTCATGTCTTACCATGATGATCTCTTTTGATAAGTTTCACACAGCTTGCTTTTCTCCTTCAGATCTCCATTTGTATCATTGGCTTCACCTTGACTTGCCAATTGCTGAAGGTGCTCTTTTCTCTTTTTCATAGAGAGACTCAGTTTCCCTTTTAGTTCATTTATGAAATCATCAGCCTGTTTGAGTCTTTCCTTCAATTCATTGACTTCAAAATTTGACTGCTCAAGATCATCTAGGGTAGACTTAAGTTGCTCCCTCATACCATACACATCCATTTGAATTCCCAGATCTTCCTCAAGCTGTTAGGCTCTGTTGGGAGGAACTTGGCTCTGATACCAATTGTTGATAACTGAGAGGGGGGGTGAATCAGTTATCCTAATTATTTCTACTTTCTGAACTTTCTTATTAATCAATGCAGCATTAATTCAAATAAGCAAACATAACCATGAAATGGAAATACACATGACACAATATTTTTGACGTGGAAACCCTGTTAAGGGAGAAAACCACAGGGTGATTAACCCAAGAATGTATTCTCTATTAGAAGAATAGAAATACAAAATGGCACTTGCCAATTAGGGCTCACTGCCCAAGCACACTGCTCACAAGAGGCACACTGCCTACAAGAGACTCACTGTCTACAATTTATAAAGAGTGTAATACAATACTTGAACTGATAAGGAGCATCTACATATGCTGGAGTTCAGTTTCGGTTAGGCTCAGTACACTGATCTGCTGTACTTCATCTTTCCTCTTCTTTTGTGTTACTCTCCTTTCACATACCAGACCTTCCTTACTGCTTCCACTTTGCTCTACTACTTTTCTTCACACATCACACAAAACCATGACACCCTCATAACTAAATCCATCTTGTATATATATCTGCACAAGTGATTTCATCACCTTTCTAGTCGACATCCGGAATAGTCAATATTTTCCACAAACTCTGATCTGTCAGCTGAATCCTTGCTTACCAAGTAATGCGGATCAAGTATATACTTGTAGAAGTCATCAATAATGTCAGCCAATCATAACTTATGCCTTAAGAACCTTTACCATCATCAGTAACACATCCAGAATAATGTCTGATGTTCTGCCAGTCAGTTCTTCCTCTATCCACACTGCCAATCAGGAACTCGACACTCAAGTATTCATATCTTTTTCTTCATCTATCACCAGAGGCTACATCCTTGGAATCTATCAATCAAGGTAGTCCTCTTGACTTCCCCAAATCCGCACTTCACCAAAATACTTCCTCTAAGAGATCCAGACTTGACTGCCAGACCTCGCCACATGCTCTGTTCTTGCTTACCAGACCACAACATTCTTCACTCTGACTTCTGGTATAGACACACCATGTCCTGTGGATGTGTGGGATGAACTTTGTTGCCATCAATGACAACAATCATGAATCCGTATAGTGTCTCTTGCCAACAATTATACCTTGATTAGGATTTGGATTTACATATTGATATGCATCCTTTATCCTACCCTCCCACACCTAAGATATTCTATTTTATGGATCATTTTAGGTCTTTTTCCTTAATTGATATTCATGCATACATTTTAGATTTGGATAGGTTCTTATCTTTTGTTACACATCATCCTTTTATCCTTGAAGTTCTCATCACACATTTTATTAAGGATAAGGATATGTATTCTATGAAGATATTATATTCTATTATATATCATCCTTTCTTTCTTCATGAATTTGACTAGTGTTTTCCCATGCTTATTAGATACACTTATTGTATTTACCCATGAGCTTCATGATGATCTTGTGGCTTGTAATACTAATTACCATCTACTTATAAAATATTTATCATGTGTTAGTAATGTGCATCTACAATATGATGGTTATTTTTGATATCACACCTCCCTTACCTGTGCAAGGCATTGTTATACCTCTTGATGTTATATTTCTTACATGATAAGTATAATGATGATATTTTTACTACATTTCATGTTGAACCTATAGACACTTATAATGAAAATATACATGTCTTACCTTCACCTACATGTGACCCTTTACCCATTCCTAGTGATACACATTAATTTTGGATTACTTTCCTCTAACAATTATCCTAGTGATCAACATTCTAATGATTATACTTCTTTTATCATTGGTTATATGCTTTGTTCATCTTTGAATGAGCTCATTACCCCCCATTTTGTTCATAATGGATCCTCTTCCTTATTTTGTGGCTCATGTGGTCTATTTATGATACATTTTGTGATAAGCATAGTGATTCTTCTTTATCTTCTTATGATAAGGTTATTTATGGCACATTCTCTTAACACGTTTTATAATTTTATTCATTTTTTAGTTTTCTAATTTTGTATTTTATGGGTTTTTTAATTTATTATTTTTATAAATTTTATTGTATGGGACACTCCAATTTATATTAATCAAAAAATAGAAAACATTCTAAGTATAATATTGCTTCCCATGACTAGGAAAGCATTTCATTACAAAATCCCATAGAAGGGTTCATCTACTATTTTGCGTTACATTTTAAAGCCTAATTTACAAAAGTGAACCATATCTATGTCTAACATTAAACATAGCAATGAAACCTTCCATTTTATCTAAAACTAAAAGTCAAAATATACCTTCATTCAACAATCCATTCCTAGCCAGTTTCCATACAAGATCTAAAGTCTTCTCTTCCTCCAATACAAAATCTTAGTCCAAATCCCTCAAGGTTGTAATTCATGTTACTCCTTTCAAAAGCTTGAGGATTTTTCTAGTTTTGTTCAATCCATTTATCTCCTTCTTGTCATTGTTTATAGAGATAAAAGGGATCCACAGTCCAATTACAACTCCATCCATCATCATTAAAGGATAATGTTTTGGCATGAAGCCCTTCACAAGAACTACATCATTCAATATAGATTCTAACTCTCCAAAAAACATATGCTTGATGAGGGCTTCTATTATTGGCTAAAAGACATCCTTATCTTCCTCTAGCTTGAGAAGAAACCCTAAAAACTTTAATGTAATATTGGCATTTATTTTGTAGGAGTGGTCTATTATAATAAATTCCTTACCCAAAACCCATTAAGTTGCATAGATGATAACTTTGACCTAAAATATTTTCTTCATTCAATTTGTTGTAATAGCCCTAAGAAATGCCATTTGTCTCTTTTTTGTAACCAATCTTACACATGTATCCATTGTAATCTATTTATAGTGATTAAGATTAATCATAATAAAACTTGGAAAAGAGAAGATTAATGCTAAGTTCTTCTCAGCTTGCATTGATTTGTAATCCTTCTCTCATGCCTTCTCATAATGTGTTGATGCCTCTAATTACCTTCCTCATTACACTATAATAGTCTACCCCTGTATGACTCAATCTCATCCTCCATCACAAGTCCTAACAATTGTAAATTGGTTGTCTTCCCATGTATCATGATCATACCACCTTAATGATTTGATCCTCTTTCATCTTTCTTGGCATATGTTATTGATGTCACAAATCAAATAATGGTCCAAACTTATCGTACATATCATCTTTATTATCTATGATTATTTCATCTTTAAGGTCTATTACAAAATTGGCAAGGCAATATGTTTTCTTTGTTACCTTCTCTATAGACATTAATATAAACTAAAAATGTTGTTAAGAACTCCAAGATTGGCCAAACCTCTTGCATAATATTTTTTGATTTTCTAATTTGATGATCCTTTTCTTCTAATCGCATTAATGATTATCATTGAATCTCCTATTTTTACCAAATTAATCTTATGTGACCTACGAATTTGTACCCCTAGTAGGAGGGCTTGCACTTTAACATTATTATTTGTACCCCTTTTTAGATTTTTTAAGGCTACAACAACCAATATTCCCTTCTCATACTAGATAATACAACCTACACTCAAGAGGCTAGGATTTTCCCTACTCTCCATCAAAATTGGTTTTCCACCATCTTGTTGGAGGGAGTTTCAATTTGATACGCTCATGGATTGACTAAAGTGTTAGCTCTACCTTTCACATGAAAGTGGAATAGTTTTATAATTTTATAATGCTTTATTTAATAATATTATAATTTTATTAATTTCACAAATTTATTAGTTTATTAATTTTATTAATTATATTTATTAATTTTTACTTTTTATTATTTTATTATATTTTAATATTATAATTTTTTGATTTTATAGTTTTATTAATTTATTACTTTTATAATTTTATAAGTCTTAATGGCTTTTAAAATTTTATATTTAATTTTCTATATTTTAATTAATTTTATAATTTCAATTTTATTACTTTTAAATTTATATAATTTTAAATTTTTTATAATTTTTTACTTTTCAAATCTTCTAATTTTCTAATATTATTTTTATATAGTTTTATAATATTTATATAATAAAATTATAATTTTAATACTTTCACAAATTTATTAGTCTATTAATTTAATGATATTATTAATTTTAATTATATATAATACAATCTAAGTCTCTCAAAATATTGTTTTGTCTCAAAATGGTATCAAAGGCATGTTTACGTTTGTGAGTTGAGTGCATTTAAAAATGTCTAGAGTTTAGTTGAACATATAAGTTAGTTGGTTGACAAAGCAGTGAAGAGCACAAAAGTAAGTTTTATTTGAAGGCCAGGAGGAGCCATACAAGGCTTGTAAGATGGCAGAAGTGTAGTTGTAGATCAATCTCAAAACATGATATTCTTTACAAATTCCAAGTTTTTCCTTTACTTGCAAGATTAGATGGCTATGGATATGAGACCTCATGTTGGTTCTAGTAATACAACTTCCATTCATCCTTTACACAACTACTATAAATATGAAGAACCTAAAATTGAAATAAAATAGATGAGAGATGCAAGTGGTATGATTAGAGAAGAATTTCCTAGAGCTAATCAAGAGAGAAAGTATTAATATGGGCTTGAAATAGGAAATAATGCTAAGAAACTAGTTATCTATGAATCAAGTAGATGGCCAACCCCAAAAACCTTTACTATTCTAAACATAGAAAAAACAATATGGGAACATAGTCAACTAGATTACATATAGGAATTGGTAAAAAAAAAAGATTCAAAGGCTCAAAGAAATTGATTAGCTCAATGGTAGATTTCTACCCATTAAAATATACACATGGCATTGCTTGCAACACAACAAATACTTTGGCTAAAGTAGAAAATCACTAGAGAGAAGTTTCCCAGGCCAATGCCCAAAGTATGAGCACTTATTTAGAAACAACAATATTATCTCATAACTTAAGGAGAATGGAGTCTATGGTGAACAACATCTCATCTCAACAAACTAGGTGTGAAGCCACAGTAAATCATCTAAATGACTAACAACACAAGAATGTGAAAAATTAGAAGATATTTTTGTAAGAAATTACAAAAAATAAACCTCCAATAGATTCCATTCCTAGAAGATTGGAAAAGATTAGATCTTATGTTAATAAAATAAGAGTAACTTAGGCATGATAATTTTGATGAAGAATAGTCCCTAGCAATTGTAGAATGGAAACCTTTACCTATAATAGTAAAAGATAAAGAAAGGCATCTAGTTTTAAATGAAAAAGGACTATACAAGCTAAATCTATTAAAAGAAAAAAAACTAAAAAACAATATTTATTTAAGGAATTCTAAATTAAAGTTGTTCTATAAAGTAAGAAAGAATGGTTAGAAGAAATAGGAGTGAGAGAAGAACTCCTAGAACATGTCTATGTAAAATATGATGAGACTAATGATGAATTCATATTAGAATTCTCTAACCAAGAAATGTTTGATCAAGAAATCTTAGAAGAAAACCCTATAGTAGAAGACATCTCAAATAATATAGATGATTCACTTGAAGAATGGGAAACAACTACAAAAATTGTTCTAGGAGAAGGCAATGATGTCAATATCAAAGACCCAATTGATGACGTTGTGTGACTAGGATAGTTTAGAAACATATAGACTAGTGGATTTATTCTAATATTGATACAATAATAAACCCATATGATGTTATTGCATATGGTTTGATAATTTAAAGAATTCATTTCATACTAATTCTAGCTAGACCAATCCAAAAAATGTCTACTATGCTACAAGATTATTTTCTAGAAAAATTAGAGATTGGTGGGAAAATCTTATTGATAGAGGTCTTATGAATGTGGATGGTTCATCAGATGAAGACAAGCTAGGTAAAGATGATATAGCAGATTTTAGACAAGAACAATTGAAATTAGAACTACTAGCACAATTATGTATTGATAGGGATGATAATATTAGTGAAGCAAGATGAATTTTATACACTATTAAATTGTGCAATTTAGTAAAGCTCAATGAATATTTCCTAGTTTATGAAAAATATGATTTCAAAGCAAGAGAATAAAATAACTCAACTATTAAAAGATATGTTTTAATCTCTCTACCTTGTAGACTTGCTGAATGGGTAGATAAATATATGGAAAAGGAGGGAAGACCAATTGAAGATTATACTCTATAAAAATTAAAAGACTTGATTTAGAAAAACTTAAAAAATAATGCATGCAAATTCTGATCAAAAGTAATGTAGATGCTTACAATTCATCTTGTGACCTCTGTGATTTTTGTAAAACCACCCTTGTCCATGAAGATTGGGGTTTCTCGAGAAAGGAAATTTCTCATGCCATAATTCTAAACCTTCCAAACCCATTCCAAAATGGAACCTTGCCAAATATAAAAAGTTTGGGAAACAAACTCAATATAGTGGGAATAATCCATGGAAGAAACATGCTAAAACTATAAGAAATTTAGAGTTGTCTCCATTCAAAAAAATATTTCAAAAGGTCCAATTATAATCCACTTGATTATGCTCTCAAAAAGAAAAATACTCTGCATCAGGTGCCTTCCCATGTTCAGTGTTATATCTACAAAGGACCTCATTATACTACTGTCTGTCTTGGTTGAAACCATAATTTTCCTGCTAAATGTTTCTTCCAATCCTTGCAAGCACAAACATGGTGGGATTTTCTATCCAAAGAAGAAGCTATGTAAAATCCTAATGAAAAATACTATGAGCTAGTCCCTACAATATGACAATGTGTTATGATTAAAGACAAACTAGCTAGCAAAAGAATATTAAAACATAGAAGTAAAAGTTCTTCAAAAGAATCATCTAAAGAGAAAGAAGAAGATTTTATTCAATAGATGCTCAAAGAAAAACTAAAAATTGTTGAGTCAAAGTTGATCTCTATTGAAAACACATATTTTTATAAGTATGCTCTTACCAAAGAAGAAATAAAAAGTAGGAAAAAACAAGATAAAATAGATTACAGAATTAAGGGTAGAAAGAAATAAAGTAAAGAAAGAAATCAAATAATACTTAAAGCATCAATCTTCAGAACGCGGTTATAAAGAACTAGTATGGAGAAAATACACAAAGAAAGAATCGGGTTTAGAAGAATCTTTAGATGAATTACTAGAATCTAGTCCAGACGAAGAAGCAAGGAAACAAAATAAAGATAAACAAAAGAGGCATGATTCAAGGTCATCCTCAACATCTAATTTTATTACAATAATGAAGAAACTTGATGGAATTAGAAATGAGATAGAGGAAATAAAGAGGTTAGCCTTAGAACATAAAAAGGTAACAAATAATTTGGGAAAAGGATAGAAACCATAAAACAAGTGTTATTTGTAGTAGAACCAAAAGAGAAACTAGAAACTACATCATTTGTATATTTTATACATAACTTCATATATGTTAGAGCCAAATTTGAGTTTCTAGACTATAAACCTTATAGCTTAGACTATTTTGTAGACTGTGGTTCTATCAGATCTTTTGCTAAGACAAATTACATTTCTAAAAAATATTGGAAAGAAAGAGTTGATATCATTAAAGGACATTCAATCATAAGAGAACTTCTCAAGATAGGAAGGATAGCACAATATGTTCACTTCTATCTTGAAGGAAACTTGTTTTTTGCTAATTTCTTATAATTTAACAACATGGATTGTGATGTTCTATTAGGACACTTATTTCTAAGCAAATATGAACCATTTGTCATGATAAAACCCCATATCTCACTCAAAACCCTCGACAAAAATAAAGGTTCCTATCCAAAAATTTGTAAAATGAAGAATTGAAGTAGTAAGAAAAGATAAAGAATGGTCAAAGAAAATAGAGGATCATTACTAGGATAAGATAATCTCTAAACAACAAATGAAAGCAATATAGTAGGAACAAGCAAGCAAAAGGATTGAAGATAGAATATTTGCCTAAATTCAAGAAAGGTTTGCTATAGAATGTTACAACATGAATCCATTAAAGTTCTAGACTAAAGACTAAGAGGACTGTGAAATCAAAATCAAACCAAAATTCCAAGATAAAATTTCTCATTAGCCAACATACGTATTAAGCCCTTTAGAAGTAGCAGAGATGGATGAACAATTACAAGAACTCTTAGATGGTGGGTTTATAAGAACCAACAAAAGTCTATTTTCTTGCCCATCTTTTCTTGTTAACAAGTGTGCAAAAAAGGCTAGAGGAAAAAAAAGGTTTTGTGTAAATTACAAACCATTAAATGATATTATTCTACCACTCAACTATCCAATCCCATTTAGTGTTGATTTAATCAGAAGAGCTGCTAATTGCTAATCAGAAGAGCTGCTAATTGCTAGATATTCTCAAATTTTGATTAAAAATATAGATTTTGGAAAATCAAAATCAAAGAAGAAGACAAGTACAAAATAGCATTCTTAATACCCTAAGAACTATATGAGTGGAATGTGATGTTATTTTGACTTAGCACTGCAATAGCATATTTTCAAAGAAGAATGGATAATGTCTTGAAACACCTCAAAAAAATTTGTGTAATAAATATAGATTATATAATTTTTTTATCTAACTCTATTGATGACCATGTATGACATTTAGACCTAAGTTGTTTAAAGCTAGTCAGGGGAATGGAATTTGTTTAATAGAAAAGAAGATGGTCATAGGTAGTACTAATATTTCTTCTCTTGGTTTACATTTAAACCATTGAAAGGTGAAGCTACAACAACACAATCTAACTAGAATCCAAGAATTTCCTAAAGTTTTTGAATATAAATAATAGCTTCAAAGGTTTATAGGATGTCTAAATTATATATCACCTTTCTATCAAGATTTGGCGTTAGCTAAGAAATATCTTCAAAAGTTGTTGAAAAAGGGAGAAAAACATTAGGATAACCAATCAATAGAGATAGAAAAGAAAATTAAGAAAATATGTTTAGAATTACTAGAACTACAAATGCTACAGCTAGGAATCCCAATGATTATTTCTACCAATGATTTGAACAAAACATGGTTAGTTATCTTGACACAAGAGTAGCCAAATGGAAGAAAAGAAGTTTTTAGAAATAGATTTGGTATATTTTCCCAAATTGAGCAAGGCTACCATATATATGAGAAAAATATTTTGGAAATAAAAAGAGGAATAGAAAAATTTAAGATTTTTCTCAAACCAAAATATTTTATTATCAAAACAAATAGCTAGGTAATGTGAAATCTCATCAATAAAAAACTAGATAAAGATTTGTCCTAGGGAAGAGTTGCACAGTGGTATTTTAAATTCATGAGCTATGATTTTGAAACATAATGGGTAAAAGGAGAAGACAATCTAATTGTAGATGTACTAACTAGATAATTGACAGTAGCAGTAGACTTCATCAATCCCAATATGGTTTCTAAGTTACCAACAAATGTTATAGAAGTATTTTTAGACAGTTGGCATTTAAATAAATGGTTAAGTAAACTTATGAGTTTAGTCCAAGATTCTTGAAAATATAGACCAAAAGGATATGATGATTACATTTTCAAAGAAATTGATCTTCTAGAAGCACCTATTTCTCTCCAACTTAGAAGTTTTTTATTCATTTGATCTCTATTTAAGAAAATTTGATGAAAAATGGTGGCCACCACATCTAAGGAAGAATCTGATCAAGATTTGTAGGTTAGGTTTTGTAAGAAATCTAAACTTTGGAAGATATCCTTGTGAAGATCATGCAAATAGTGTCACTACAAGATTATTAGAAGATGCAACATGACAAATGTTTGACAATCTTGAAGAAATATTTACAAACTATACCTATAATAGGATGAAAGATTATCTAGTTGATCAAGACAATGATTGTCTTCCCAAATTATAATTCTATCTATTGGATTGGAATTAGATGCTAATAGTCATAATAAAAGATAGATTTGTTAGATATGCACCTACAAAAGTAGCCAAAAGAATAGAGTGGGACCAAATATTAAACAAAATCTTTTAAAAAGTTAACTTTTCTTTTTGAATGGTACTAGAGGACTACCACTTGGATGAAGACCTTTAGCATCTACTGCTAAAGTTGTGGTTAGAAGGACTTAGAAGTACAAGACCACTATCATGTGTCAATAGTGTTGTGGGAATAAAATGACCTAAGACTTTGTGAAAGCATAGTGGACCCCACCACTATTTCACCCCTTTATCTATTCATAAGAATATTTTGTATATATGTCTTTTGGTGGTTGTTACTTTTACTCATGACCCTTGTTGTGGTATCTTTGTTATGGTTAATTGATCTTCTTGCATCCTTTATATAAATAAAAAATATCCAAGATTAGTTGGAATCAAGTTTTTGGGATTTTAGGATCAAGAGATGTATGCTCTTAGCCTATGCCTAGATAAATCTGACTAACCAAAAATATCTATAAAGTCTTTAGATAAGTCCATACCGGCTTAATCAAATTTTAGGTTGATATTCAAATGTAATGGATGGATGTTTGTATTGTTTGATGTTTGAAGATAATACAATTTGAGTCTCAAAATGTTGTTATGTCTAATTTTTTTTTCTATCTGAGAATGTTGTTATGTCTCAAAATTTTGTTTTGTTTAATGTTTGAAGATAATACAATCTAATTCTCTCAAAATGTTGTTCTATCTCCCAAAAATTCTATTAAAAGTATGATGCAAAAGTTCTATCATTGACAAAGAGAAATCTATAATGTTGCTAAGTTACACATGACTCATTAACAAAAAAATTAGAGGCTACAAAAATGATTTGCAAAATATAGAGGTTGATAAAGAGAAACCAAGATGTTGCAAAAGATCTTAATATCCACAAGTGACCTACAAACACTAACGAAGATAAAGTAAGTTGTTGTGTGAGATGCTACAAGTAACTTCAAGAGATTCACTTAATAAATTAATGGAACAACACGTGTATGTGTAGGGTACTAATAAACACCTCTAATTTCATTTCTATCCCTAAAATTTATGTTTTTGATATCCCAGCTAACCTTAAACCCTCGCCAACTCACGCTGCCTCTATCAATCCCCAAGTATCTTATGTACTAATTTTTTGGTTACATTTTTATATTCACTTATTATTTCTACCCTATTAACCAAGGGCACTACTCATACCTACATCTAACTCAAACCAATTTTTATTGCCATCTCATGCACTAAATCCTTGCCATAGAAAATCTAGATGAGCGATGAAATATACGTCATCTTGTAGAAAGATTTGATTTAGAAACACATATACATCTAAACCCCCAAATCTTTGCCACACCAAATTTAACACCAAATTTGTCTAATAACAAATATCTCAATTATAGTATACATATTAATCTAAATTATAACGGAAGGGTTTTAGAGACACCTATTGATTCTTTTGGGTAAATTCATGAGATTACTAAAAGATGTCCAATAACTATTCTTAGGAAACTTAGGTAGGATTGTACTAAACTTGCTCCATCACCTAGTGCTTGCCCTTGCCTGTAATGAAGGAGGAATCCATTAGCCAAACTAGCTCTGCAGCCAAGTGCTAACACCACAAATTAGTAGTCCAAGGATTGGGAAACATATAAAACCAAATGTTTTCACCCAACTCCACTTGTGTGCTCATACTTTATATTTTGAATGAGTGAAATCATGAACCGAACCCTCTTAGCTATGCTATCTCTATCAAGTTAATCCAATCCTATCATTGATCACTCACACATGCCACCCTTTCTAGAAATGTTATCCTCGTCCCATCAACTAGCCCCTTGTTAAGCTAAGGTTCCTTGAATATTTTTTGACAATAGGTTCCACATCTCCTTAGGAAAATCCTTATCCTACATGTTCTCAAACTTATGCACTAAGTTCATCAAATTGACACCATGGTTGGTAGCCAAATTAGCGACCAAATTCCTAGTTCTCCTAATATGATGGAAGGAAATATCCACTAGCCTAAGTGCCAAGTGCCTACCTTCATCAAAGATCATGTTGAACACCCAATTACTACATTTACTTCCTAATAGACCATTAAGTTTTATCTTCAAATCTTCTTCCACTTTAATTTTCCTCTAGCCATGTGTAGTCACCCATCTTAGACCCCAAACTATTGCATTAGCTTCTGCCAAGTTATTAGTGTCTAACCCTAGATCCAATGTAGCAATCAAAAGAGGTCGGTCTTTCTTTTTTTTAAAAAATCAAAGAGCGGGTAACCCTCAAACAATTTTATTAATTTAAATAAGATATACATACTAGAAACGAGTAGTAATTCAAACTCGCAACAAAGAGAGAGTCTGATAACACAAATACAGACATTACAGATCATATGCTAGCAAGATCACGACAATCTAAAATAGGTGCTTGCCCAAAAGGAGAGGACATCATCTCAACCTAGTGGGGGCTGGGTAAAATAAATGCAAATCTTTTTTAGATGCTATCAAAGATTTGGACCTTTGTATGGCTTGTAGAGTACCCACCAACTATGTCATATCAAGCCTTTAACATATATCTAAAGGGATGGGAAAACCACAATGACAAGAGCCCGATGGAAATACAGGCTGGAGGTATAAATGAGAGGAAGGCTTGAAGTACAAAATTGCATCCTCACAATGGTGCAAAGATCTTCCAATGGGCATGAAAATTGAATGGGAGATATGTCCACAGATTTAGATAGTAACCGTTGTGTAGCCAGTAATAATGGAAGAGAGGAGAAAAAGAAACTCCTGATAAAAACACCTAACACCAATCAAGAACATGCTTTGTAGATCATAAATGAACTAATGAGATAGGTGGCCTCCTTAGAAAGTAGGGATCGTTAGGTTTGGCAGATGGGTTGGTCACATCAAATTCTCACCTTCTCAATTGGGTGCTTGCTTTATCAACTCTGTAAATTGCTTTATCGAAGGGACTTCAAAATGACTCTTGTTGATATGGTAGAGTTTCACCAATATAGCCTTGAAAGCCATATCAACTCTACAAATTGATTTATCAGAGGGACTTCAAACTCACTCTCACCAATATGGTAGAGTCTCACCGATATGGTATTATCAAGATATGTTGAAGTATTTTTCTTGTGTGTAGAATAAGGAAAAAGGGAACCACCAAAACATACAGTTTCTTGGATTTTTGAGCTGGCTTGCAAAATGAAATCACCACAACTCAAATAGATAACTCTCCCTACATATGGTTGCCGCTAAATGTATTTGTTTCTGAATGTATTTGGATTATGTGAGCAGTCTTTAGGGTTTTGAGAGTAGTAGGTCTCCGAGAGAATTCTAGTCTTGCAACAAGAGGTCAGACTAAAACAAGGTGTTGAAGCCAACACCCTTGTGTTAGCTCTACAATAGGCACAACTGTCGTCGAGATCCCCACAGCTAGGTCTCACCGATATGGTAGAGTCTCTCTGATATGGCATTATCAAGATATGTTGAAGTATTTTCCTTGTGTGTAGAAAAAGGAATAAGGGAACCACCAAAGGCAGCCAAGACCGCCACAAAGGAAGCCATGTTAATATCCACCAACTTCTCACCTTCTCAATTGGTTACTTGCCACCTTGAGATTCAGGGTGAATACTCCATATGGGAAAAGTAGGCCCACTTGCATCTAGATTTGAGCCACTTGCCCTCTCCATCCCCACAATCTTAAGATTATGAAGGGACCCCAAACCTGTCTGTTGTAATAGATTTAATCAAATTCCAGCTCTAGATGTGACTTCCTCAAAGTCTTCTGACACTAAGACTCCTAGCCTCTCTGGCCAAGAATTTGAGGAATGACCAAAAAACTATTCTTGCTCCAATTGATCTATTGCTAGGTTAGCTAGCCAATTTGCAACTTTGTTACCCTTCCGGTAGCAATGCGAAACCTGGAAAGAATCAAATCCATCCAAAAGTGACCAAGCCTATTCTAAAATGTATCGAATAGACCAATTTTCAATAGACCTCCTTTGCAATGCTGAAATAATGATAAGTGAATCTCCCTCTACCTAGATGTTCTTGAACCCTTTTTCCCTAGCTAGTTGAAGGGCACAAACAAAAGAGTAAGCCTCTGCTATATTGTTCATTCCATTAGGGATCTTGGCTTCTTTTGCCACCAAGAGTTTTCCTTTGTTGTTTCTAATCACGCAACCCAAACTGGAGGGCCCCAGATTCCCTCGACTTGCCCCATCAAAGTTTATTTTGACAGTAGAATGATATGGGGATGCCGCTATTGGAAAATGTGCCTCAAATTACTAGATTGGTATTCCCTTTGTTGGGTCTCAAAAATGCAGGTTGTAAGCCCTAAGAGGATGCCAAGCTCTATGATCAGACTTGCAACGTTTTTGAACCAACTAACGAAGTTAACCTAAATGGTCGATGACTCCCTACACTTTAGGCTCTACTAAATCTAGGCGGGTGAACCTTGAAAACTAAAGTAGATAAAAGGACTGTATGAATCAAATGAATTTAGGGATCTACCCACAATGGCATAAAGTGTGGAATAGATGAAAGATTGCAAACTACTTCTACTCCTAATACTAAGATCTGAGATGTAATTGTTTGAATAAGATTTTATGGAATCCTAGAGTGGAATTGGTATGACCAGTGCCTATTTCTATTGGGCTAATGGAGTCAAGGTGTATATGATATATGATTTACTTACTGGTTACAATCCTAATTGTTTGGCACTTGTGTTTGTTTATACCTTGTATAAACGTGTAACAATGTGACTGACAGACTTCACTTATTCATCCACTCGATCCTACCAGGTTACTATGACTTATTGAAAGGATTTTAATCCTTCCTTGAAGGAACCAATCAATAGAATCACACAATGACAGCAAGTGTGTATTGACAAATGGAGTAGATCCTCAATTTGAATAACAACACAATATCGAGTTGGAGACAGTATGGCAATCTTGTCAATTATAGGGCTCTTCTTATTGATCCAAATGTTACTTCCAAGTTACTGTAATCAATCAAAAGGATTTTAATTCTTTAATAGAAACCAATTAATTTGATTACACAAAAACAACAAATATGTCTTAATGAAACTGAAATATCAACTTGGAAACTCAGGTTCAAATAACAGAGAAATAACAATGTGGAGACAACCAAATAATTGTTCGGCTCGACAAACAATAGACACCAATATTAAATCATTAATTTATGCATTTTCTCCATTATACAATTTCAAAAGATTTTACAATATACAGCATAATGTTCTATTTTGGCAACTGATCAATCCCTCTAGTTATCTAACTCCTACTTCTGATCATGATGTTTTTTCTAATCTACTGATGATGATTCTTCTCCTTTGATTTCATCTTTATATACATGCTATGTATTTTTTAGGGTTGTGATCCTTCGCTTGCCATCTTGTGCGTCTCTCCATTTTCGTGAAGGATAACAATATTTATTAATGTAAAATATAAAACATTATCCTTCAGTCCTTTAAAATTTAATTATTTCCCTTCATCTGGTGAATAAAATATTAATCTCTTGTGGTCACGCTCACTTAATCTTCGGAGTAGAAATATTTCACTCGTTAGGGTAACATTATGATGTATTAAAATAATACCCTTGTTAGGGTTTGCCTTCATTCTGCATGTATTTTGATTCTTTATTTAATTATTCTTCCTAGCATTCATATTCTCATGAAAATAATTTTCCAATGTGAATATAACTATTGTCATATCCTTTTGTTCATATTTTCACCCAATCCAGAAAACATATTTTCCTCTTTGGATAAGAAACAATTACCACTCCTAAAATCTTGTTTTTCAATGAACAACCTTGTGAAAATATTTCACATCTTTTAGTGAAAATATCTCATCTCTATTGATTATATTCCTCCAAAATATTATTCTCTTTTGATCTTTATTTCACCTATTTTATTTACATGATTCTCCTTATCAGATTGACTTATATGATCTGGGAGACTTAGGGAACTTACTTCAATTTCATGTCTTTCTGATACAATGGTTAGTTGATCAGGTCAGCGAAAGACTATTTGTTTCCTGCCGACATGTTATCTATCAGTATGACATGAGAGATCGGTATGATTGAAAAATCTCATTCTAACCGGCTTACTCTCATCGATGTGTCTTTCATTGGCAATGCATAATATAGTGTTGCATTTTTTTTAGAGTTTCTCATATTTTTCGCCATCTTTCATTGAGCTAGTTTTAGGGATTTTGCTGGTGATTAGGGTTACATTCTCCACCTTCTCACTTTGGTCATCCAATCATGGAATAGTAATCCGTTTAACCATTTCTCTTGCTAGAATTATTTCATCTTTAATAGAATGTCATCGGGATAAAATAACCTCCACTCTATAACTCCTTGGTTTCACATATCGGTGAAAATATGTTAAAATTTCATTGTCAAGAGGTGAAAAAAATGTTTACCTCTCCCTTTTTTTATTTAAAAGATACTTGATATACTTTCCTATGAAAATAAAGTATTTCATAATACTTTATTTTAATCTCTACGTTGACAAATTTTTTGGTTATATTTGCCATTGTGTATTTTCACCTTTATTTGGCAAATATTTTATTTGGGTAAACACAATTACCACCCACTTGTTTCACTAGCTGCCTTATGCATTTTCACACAAAAAAAATTATTTAGCTAAAATAATTACCTATTTGATTAACTCTTCCCAAAAGCATTTCGCTTCCAAAAAATTATTTTCAATAAATTTTTACCTTATAAACCCTTGGATGAAAATATGTAATTCATTTTTTATCACACCTCATTTATTTTATTTACACCTTTTTGTAAATATTTATTCTCCTTTGAATAAACCTTTCATCTCATGGGGCTCCATCGGCAAGACCTTTTAGATCGGTATGACTTGAGATTTTCACTCCGATGGTATATCTCTTGCCAATGAGTTTTCTATCGGTGAGACCTGTATGATGTCTTGCCGATGAGTTTTTTTTATAGCTTTTGTTCATCGGTGAGACTCTTGTTGAAACTATGTCCATCATAGGAAATTGTTAAATCATGAAGAAAAGCTAAAAACTATTCCCATTTCTTTTAATTGCATTTTCCGACACCTTGCATAGTGGTCAAAATAGGCCAACTAGCCTTCAGAATTAGCTTGAAAAACTAATCAAGACTTCTCCCAGAGCTATGACAACGCATAAACTTGTAGATTTTTGACCCAAGAATTCAACACAACAAATGGTTCGGCATGAAGTTATTAGGATTAAAATCTGCTCACAATCAAAGTAGCTCACTCAACATGTTTTTATGCCTATTTAAACTCAACTGAAACTTGCCAACTTGCCTCTTTGAAAAAATATCAAAGTTGATTTTGAGGAGATACCATCCTGGAGATTAGGTCATTTAGCTTAAATGAACATGTGTACAAAAGGATTTTTCATCATTCCTCTTCCTTCACAAAATATCAAGTGCCAAAGTTGACCTTTTTGAAGCTGCCTGGGAATGCAATCAAAAAATTGTGTAAAACCCATTTAGATTTGATTTTGAAAAAATATCAAACGAAGTGCTAGGATCTTGAGAACTGGCATGAAGGCACATTAATATGGGAATAATTTGAAACACTAATTGGTTTTTCATGAACATGACCCAATTGCTAGATATTAGCCTCCAAATTAACCTTCTTGAAAACTGCCCTTGTCAAAACCTGATTCGAGCTCACCAACTTGCAATTTTAAAAAACCATTAAATCTCTTCCCAAGAAGTTGTAACTGGATAGTTTAGTTCATTTAGGCTTGATGAGTGCATGTGCAAGAGATTTTTTCACCAATCATCTCTGATCACAAAATATTTAGGGCCAAAGTTAACCTCTGGAGGTGAAACTGTGAAATCGGGGCTAAATGCATTTGCTTTTCATTTTGAAAAAATAGTAAACGATGTGCTAGAGCCTTGAAACCAGACATAGAAGTAGATTTTGATAAGGTGAATCAGGAACACCAATTGGGTCATTATGAAGATCATCCAGCTATTATATATTGGCCTCCAAAGTTAGCTGCTCGGGCTAATTTTACACTGTGCAGACAACAAACTTTACCAAAACCCCTCAACTTGATTCATCGAAACTTAGTCAAATCTTGTCATAGGAAGGTGAAATCAGACATATGCATTCACATATGATGGGTAAGCATGCTAGCAAAGTGATTTTGCAAGAAAATGAATAGGCTTCAAAACACAACTCTCCAAAGTAGACTCCTTGGGCATATTTTTAGGTGTATCTATGAGTTGAAATTGATTTTTTCATATGGGAACCTAAAATTTTGCAAAAATTGGTATGAAATTTTAGGTCCCAACACCCTCTTCAGCTTGATTATTCTCTTTCGGTAGGACTTGTTCATAGTCTCCTCAATGGATCGATTCCTTCATGCTTTGGTGTTATGTCTTCGTGTCAGCAGGAGGTGATCATTTTGGTGGGAGTCTATGTGTAGTCCCTTTGACAACCTGATACCATTATGAGCTTTGGCTACATCGGTGAAGCATGGCAATATTAGTGGGAGTCTCTAAGCAGTCCCTTCGACAATTGATATGAAGCATATGAGAGTGACCTTGTGTATCGGTGGGACTCTGTTATGAGTCTCTCCAATACTTCGATGTTAACATGGAATTGGGATCACTTAGGGCATTATTGAACTTGTTTGAAGTGACATTCATACATCGATGGGATACAATATCTCATCCCTTCAATATGGTGGTTGCCTTGGTGGGACCCGACTAGTACTAAATGGAGAGCGGGGATTGGATGATGCTGATTGAAGGATGTATAACTCAGTGACATGGAAGTATATGTGGAATGCCACCTGGCCATTAATATCAATATCGTTGTGGCATTGAGGTTTCGGCGAGAGTTTGTCTCTTGTCTCTTTGATGTTCGACGAAGTGTTGGCAAAGCTTGAAGCTCTTGTTGAAGAAACATAAGGACTTCGAAGGGAGGCGGTCTAGGGTCTCTTCGATAGTCCTCGGGGGTAGTTGATAGTTATAGTTTACTTGATGGTTTGTGTCTCTGATAGTTAAATGATCAGTAACTATTTTCTACAGGAATTGAATCGACAGTTTCTAGTTTGGCATGGAATGCAGAATGAAGAGTTTATGTGTGGTAATCGAATGTGAAGAGATCAAGATTGTAATAGTGAAAAGCAATCTTTGAATTGTTTAGTGTAGTGTGTGAGAGGCTGATTAGAGAAATGTTGTGTCACCAAAGTTGATGCTGTGAATTAACATCTGGAAGCAGATGACTTTAACTTTGTATGTAAACTCTATTTACTATAATACAAAGTGTTTTGCTTGGTGTGTGGGTTTTTCTCCTATAAGGGTTTTCCCATGTAATCTAGTGTTTATTTCATGTATGTCTCTTAGTTTTCTATTCTTTCATTTTGTTTAATGTGTATTTTGAATGAATTGTAATTGAAATTGAAAGTACTTTCTGCACTTCTCTTCTAAAAAATTGGCATCAGGAAGGCATTTCCACACTTGCTTTTTTTACAAGTGGTATTAGAGCCTGGCCAGTTGTGTTATCATTGTGGGTGAGTCAAGTTTTTTGTCCTAATTTTGTTGAGTGGGAGTTTTGTAGAGAAATTGATTTATCTTAATTGCAGATTTAAGATGGCAAGCACATTCTGAAGAATAGAGATTGAGAAATTCAACGGTGGTAATTTTGAGTTGTGGAAACTCAAAATGGAAGATTTGCCCATGGACTCAGAGTTATGGACTATAGTGTCCTCAACCAAACCTGCAACAACCTCCTAAGATGATTGGGATGAATTGACCAGAAAGCTAGGGATCTGATCAGACTATGCTTGGTTGATTCAGTTCTTTTGAATGTCCATGAAGAAAAGACTACGAAATCTTTGTGGAAGAAGCTTGGTGACATTTATCAGGGGGAATCTCTGGTAAATAAGCTAGTCCTGAGAAAGAAGCTGTACTCTTTGAAGATGGAGGAAGGAGTGTCTATTGCAGATCACCTAAATGCATTTAACATGATCATTGCTCAATTGACATTTGTGCATGTGAAGATAGAAGGCAAGCATCGTTGCATGCTCCTATTGTGTTTGTTTCCTGATAGATGTGATCACCTGGTAATGGCTATTGGGAGTAGAACAACTACTTTCCAAATGGAAGAGGTGGTTGTTTCACTACTTTCAGAGGAAATGCAGAGGAAGTCTTCTGAGATGGCCAAGGAAGCCCTTGTTGTTCGAGGTAGAACAAAGGAGAAAGGTAAGAAGAAAGACAAAAAGTCTAAATCCAAGTTAGAGGAGAGATCAAAGTCTCTTGGCAAAAAGTTTGAGGTGAAATGCTGGAACTGTGGGTAGAAAGGTCATATCTGGAAAGACTGCAAAGAGGAGAAAAATAAGAAGAAGAATAAGTCTTCTGATGATGAATCTTCTCAGAGTGAAGCAGATGCCTTGATTGCAGCCTTGGCAACCCATCCATCAGATGATGTTTGGCTAATTGATTAAGGTGCATCCTTTCACATGACATCTCATAGGGAATGGTTTTTGAAGTATGAAGAATACAAAGGTGGAAGGGTGTATCTGGGTGATGATTCTCACCTTGAAATTGTTGGATGTGGAAGAGTCAGAATCAAGTTTCCTAATGGAAGAATAAAAGGAATCAATGATGTAATGCATATACCAGGTTTGGCTCGAAATTTGCTTTATGTTAGTAAGTTGAATGATGTTAGCGTGCAAGTTTCTTTCATGAATGGAGGCTGTAAAATGACAAGAGGCTCAATGGTGTTGGCCAAGGGTGTATGCATATGCAATCTGTTTAGGCTGGATGCGCATGTTGTTCACTATAACATTGTCTCTACAAAATCAGACAAAGTTGTCAACGCTGGGAAGGAAAACGTTGTTCCTTTGGGTGCAAACTCTTTGGAGGTGAAACTCCCAACAGAGAAAACTATGTTGTGGCATCACAGACTCGGCCACATAGGGGAAAAAGGCTCAAACTCCTTGAAAAACAAAAACCTGGTTAAAGGGCTTGATGATTGTAATCTTGAGTTTGAATTTTGTGAACATTGCATTTATGGAAAGCAACACCGTGTTTCTTTTTACTCTAGTCCTCATAAATCTTCTGGTATACTAGACTATGTTCACTTTGATGTTTTTGGTCCAGTGAATGTTTCTTCGTTGTCAAAATCTAAATATTATGTTTATTTTATAGATGATTTTTTGAGAAGGGCATTTGTGTATTTTCTAAAAAGTAAATCAAAAGTGTTCAATTAGCTTAAGGAGTTTGAAACCTTGGTAGAAAATCAAATTGGTAGAAAAATTAAATGCCTAAGGATGGATAATGGAGGTGAATTTTGTCTTGTAGATTTTGAAAGGTATTGCAAAGACCATGGGATTAAAAGGCATAAAACTACACCTTACACTCCACAGCAGAATGGAGTTGCTGAAAGGTTAAACAAGACACTAATGGAAAGGGTGAGAAGTATGTTGAGCAGCACTAGCCTAGAGAAGAAATTATGGGCTAAGGTTGTGGCTACATCATGTTACTTGGTAAATAGATCTCCCACTTTGGAACTTGTTGACAAGACACCTATGGAAGCATGGTCTAGTAAAAAGCACTCTTTGAGACATATTCATGTCTTTGGTTGTGAGGCATATGCATATGTGCCAAATGAGAAAAGATCTAAATTAGAAAACAAGGCTATCAAATGTATCTTTATTGGCTATGGTATTGGTGTAAAAGGATACAAGCTTTGGAATCCTATTACTGAGAATGTATTGTATAAAAAAAGTGTCATTTGTCGTGAGCTGAAACCTTCTACAGTGGATCTACAGTCAAAGATGAAAGAAGAAAAGAAGGATGTTGTTGAAATCCCTCTTACTCCAGAGAAGGAAGAACAACAAATTCCAAGTGTACCTAAAAGTGAGGAGAGCTCTAGCATCTCTAAAAATTTTGAGCAAGAAGAAGAACAACCTCAACCTCATCCATTGAGAAGGTCTACATGTGAAAAGCAGCAACCTGAAAGGTTTGGATATTCTATGTTGGATTCTAGTTGTGCTTATGCTTTGATTGCTAACACTGATGAGCCTAGGACTGTAAAAGAGGCTATTAAAATGTCTGATTCAGATTCCTGGTTCGAAGCCATGAATGAAGAAATGGCATCATTGAAAAAGAATGAAACTTGGGATTTGGTACCTTTGCCTGATGGTCGAAAGCCTATAAATTGTAAATGGGTATTTAAAAAGAAAATTGGTTTAGATGGTAGTGTTGAAAAATATAAAGCTAGATTGGTCGCGAAAGGTTATTCCTAGGTAGAGGGAATTGATTATGGAGAAATTTTTTCTCCGAGCTAGCTAAGTTGACATCTATAAGACTTCTTTTGTCACTTGCAGCAGTGTATGACTTAGAGATTGACCAAATGGATGTGAAGACAGTATTTCTTCATGGATATTTGGAAGAAGAAATCTATATGTCCCAGCCTGAGCACTTCATTGAAAAAGGTAAAGAACATCTAGTTTGCAAGTTAAAGAAATCTCTGTATGGTTTAAAACAGTCGCCTAGAATGTGGTACCAAAAGTTTGATACTTTTGTGTTGTCATTGGGATTTGTGAGATCAAAATTAGTCATTATGTGTATTATAAACTAAAAATGGTCGTGTACTTATTATTGCCCTATATGTGGATGATATGTTATTCATTGGGAATGGTAAGGGTATGATTTTTGAATTAAAATCTCAGTTGTCAGCACAGTTTGAAATGAAAGATTTAGGTGCCGCTAGGTATATTCTAGGGATGGAAATCAGAAGGGATAGGACAAAGAGAAAACTTTGGGTCAACCAGAGCAAGTATGTTAATTCTATCCTAGAGAGGTTTAATATGACAGATTGCAAGCAACTAGTTGTTCCAGTGTTGCAGGGAACAAAACTTTTTGTTGAAGATTGTCTAAAATCTCCTATTGAGATGGACATGATCAGGGTGCCTTATGCAAGTGCAGTTGGCAGTTTGATGTATGAAATGGTCTCTACAAGGCCAAACATTGCCCAAGCAGTGGGAGTGCTTAGTTAGTTTATGGCTAATCTAGGGAGACCGCATTGGGATGCTGTGAAAAGCATTTTTAGATATTCGAAGGGTACTATTGAGTATGCCTTGTGTTATCATGGTAACTCTGTTGGATCTAAAAGTTTAGTTAGCATTCATGGATATGTGGATTCTAATTGGGTAGGGGACATTGATAGTAGAAGATCCACCAGTGGATATGTATTCATGTTGTTTGGTGGTGTTGTTAGTTGGATGAGCAAGTGGTAGATTGTAGTTGCTTTGTCCACTATCGAGGCTGAGTACATGGCAGTAACTCATGCCTATAAGGAATCCATTTGGCTTAGATGTTTGTGTTCTAATATTGGGTTTGATGCAGGGTAGATTACTATCTATTGTGACAACCAGAGTGCTATTTGTTTGGCAAAAAATCCAACTTTCCATGCCAGGACGAAACATATCAATGCTTAGTACCATTTTGTTTGTGATATGGTGGAGGATGGAAAGGTCAATTTGGAAAAAATGGATACTCTAGAGAATGTTGTTGGTGCATTGATAAAGCCTGTGAGCATAGATAAGTATAGATGGTGTGCCAGTTTGATGGGCCTTGGGGCCTATGACATTCAGTAACTTTGAGCATTGGAAGAAGCTAGTAAGTGCTTCATCAAATGGGAGCATGTTGAATATTGTACCTCAAATTACTCGCTTGATATTCCCTCTTCATCCTGATTGTTCTCTTTCAGCAGGACTTGTTCATAGTCTCCTCAATGGATCAATTCCTTCATGCTTTGGTGTTATGTCTTCATGTTGGTAGGAGGTGATCATTTAGGTGGGAGTCTATGTGTAGTCCCTTTGACAACTTGATACCATTGTGAGCTTTGGTTCCATCGGCGAGCATGCCAATATTGGTGGGAGTCTCTAAGTAGTCCCTTTGACAGCTGATATGAAGCATATCAGAGTGACCTTGTGTATCAGTGGGACTCTATTATGAGTCTCTCTGATACTTTGATGTTGACATGGCAGTGGGACCACTTGGGGCATTATTGAACTTGTTCGAAGTGAAATTCACACATCAGTAGGATACGATATCTCATCTAATACTAAATGGAGAGCGGGGATTGGATGATGTTGATTGAAGGATGTATAACTTGGCAACATGGAAGTATGTGGAATGCCACCTAGCCGTTAATATCAATATCATTGTGGCATTGAGGTTTCAATGAGAGTTTGTCTCTTGTCTATTCAATGTCTGATGAAGTGTTGGCAAAGCTTGAAGCACTTGTCGAAGAAACACAAGGACTTCAAAGGGAGGCGGTCTGAGGTCTCTTCGATAGTCTTGACAGGCAGTTGACAATTACAGTTTCCTTGATAGTTTGTGTCTTTGATAATTAAATGATCAGTAACTATTTGCTACAGGAATTGAATTGACAGTTTCTAGTTTGGCATGGAATGTAGAATGAAGAGTTTCTATGTGGTAACCAAATGTGAAGAGGTCAACATTGTAACAGTGAAAAGAAATCTTTGAATTGTTCAGTGTAGTGTGTGAGAGGCTGACCAGAGAAATGTTGTCACTGAAGTTGATGCTATGAATTAACATCTGGAAGCAGAAGACTGTAACTTTGTATGTAAACTCTATTTACTGTAATACAAAGTGTTTTGCTTGGTGTGTGGGTTTTTCTCCTGTAAGGGTTTTCCCATGTAATCGGGTGTTCGTTCTATGTATGTCTCTTAATTGTTTGTTTTGTCATTTTGTTTTATGTGCATTTTGAATGAACTATAATTGAAATTGAAAGTACTTTCTACACTTCTCTTCTAAAAAATTGGCATTAGGAAGGCATTTCCACACTTTCTTTCCTTACAACCACTTAATTGTGGATCTATCCACTTTCAGATGGATGCTCTGGGAACCTTTTCCAATAGATTGTTTTTCAAGAGTCTTCCAATTTTTAGACATAAGTCCATCCCAATTAGTCCATTTTGCCTCCTTGGTACAAGATCTCCTTAATTTGGTATTGACTATTTCAGAAATTGAGAGTTCCAAGTCTCTCCAACAGTCCTCCAATGATAATGTCGTATCTCTAAAGATCCTATGATTTCTTTCCTTCCATAACTTCCACAACAAGAGAGAGGGGCCAACTATCCAAAGAAGATGGAAATAGGCAATTTTATTCAAACAAGGAAACTTTTCAACATCTGAAGCAAGGAAGAGGGGAGAGGAGAGCACCAATTGAGCTGCCTCAAAAGCCACTTCTAATATTCTTGACTAAAACTACACTGGATAAGCAAATGGTCTAATGACTCTCTTGCTTGATGACAAAACACAGTCAAAACTAGA
Source organism: Cunninghamia lanceolata (assembly GCA_027924645.1). Classification (NCBI taxonomy): domain Eukaryota; kingdom Viridiplantae; phylum Streptophyta; class Pinopsida; order Cupressales; family Cupressaceae; genus Cunninghamia; species Cunninghamia lanceolata. The sequence continues at coordinate 22,409,606 of BSBN01000377.1, read as the reverse complement.
GCCCAAAGATAGTTTTTCAATTCTATCCCCTATAAGTATCTTCTTATTGATAGCAAGCCAAGTAAAGGTTCTCACTTTTGGCAATATAGAATCCATCCAATAGAGATTTGTAAGCCAATCAGCCTTTGCACCTAAACAAAGTAATTTGTATCCATGATGAACTTTATAGGAACCTGACCCATCACCTATCCATATTATCTCATCCTATTTTGGAGAGAAGAAGACAATTCTCTCATCCAAGATTTTCTTTAGTGTAGTTTTTTGTTGTGAAGGAAAGTTATAATTCTCAAAACTTTTCCATACAATTCTTGTTGGAAGCAGACTTGAGTCAGTTGAAAAGTAATTACATACCTAAATTTAGGCCCCAGAACCTTTTTAGATAAGCCTCTGCCTCCTTGAAGTCTCCTAACGCTAAATTTTTCCCCCAACCATTCTAGGAATTGTCCCAGAATGATGCCTTTTTACCATTGTGGATAGTCCAAGATAGCTTGGGAAGAAGAACCTCTCTACATTTAATATTAAAATTCCACACTGAAGAGCCCCTTGGGGATTGGATAATGTAAAAATTCTCTCCAATGCTTGATTATCCAGGTATTTTCTTTGCATTATCTTTACCCACCTTGTATGTGGACTTTTATACATCTTCCAAGCTAGCTTTGCCCCTAGAGCTAAATTCTGCAACTCCAGATTGAGAACACCTGCCCCCCCTTGAGATTTGGGTAAACATACTTTCTCCCACAAAATTAGGTGGATCTTCCTTGTGTCTGAGGCTCCTTTCCACAAAAAATTTCTGTAGATCTTTCCTACTTCATTAAGGACCCCTTTCAAGGTTTGCAAAGAAGACATCATTTCAATAGGAACCACAGAAAGGACTGATTTGACCAGTATGAGCCTACCCGCTAAAGAAAGCCATTGTCCCTTCCATGCACTAATTTTGTGGGACAAAATTCTAATGACCCCATCCCATAAAGCCTTTCTTTGATGACCGTTGAACAAAGGAACTCCAAGATACTTACCTAGAAGTGACTCTTCCTTAAAATTAAAGATGCCTATTAACTATGATTTTCTATCCTCTTTGGTATTGAAGATGTGTATTTTGGACTTCTCACTATTGATCAACTGTCTAGACACCTCACAATAGGAGGTCAAAGTTTGCTTGATGGCCATAGCTTCTGATCTATTAGCTCTTCCAAACAAGATTGTATCATCAGCAAATAGGGCGTGGGTTAGAGGATGTCTTATTGTCTTCAATTTTACTCCCCTCCATCCTTTGGAATATCTTACTTCTCTAATGAACCATGTGAGAGCTTCGGTCATTAGTATAAAGAGATATGGAGACATAGGATCACCTTGCCTAAAACCTTTAATTGTCTCAAAAGGTGTGGTTTCACATCCATTAACTAATACTGTACACCTTACCCCTGATATACATGAGAAAATCCATTTAATCCAGTGAGCTACAATACCTAAAGATCTAAGAATGTGGAGTAGAAAATCCCACTCCACTCTGTCATACGCCTTGGACATATCCATTTTTAGCACCATACTAGCCTTTTTTCCTTTTTTAGAGAGTGGAGAATTTCATGTGTGAGGATAGCTCCTTGTGTTGTCTCTTTGCTCGGAATGAAGCCCCCTTGTTCCTCTTAGATAAACTCTAGAAGGATTGATGCAAACCTAGTAGCTACAACTTTTGAAATCACTTTGTTTATGAAATTGCAAAGAGAGAGGTCTATATTCCTCAAATGTGTCTGGTGTTTTGACCTTTGGAATCAAAATAATGCTGGTTTTCTTGAAATCTTTGAGGACATTACTGAACTTTCTAGATTCCTCTACAACAAGGAAAACATCTCTTCCAACAATTTCCCAACATTTTTGAAATAATAAATCCATCCAGCCGTCGAGGCCTGGGGCCTTATCCCCATACATTACCCAAACTACTGCTTTGACTTCTTCTAGGGAGAATTCTTTGAGGAGTTCCTTATTTTGATCACTCAACACCTGTTTAGAGATATTAAAGTTGGCAAAATCTTGTCAACTATGAAGCCTGTTCTGACCGAGCAACATTTTGAAGAAATCCCTTGCCTCTTCTTTTATAATCTCTTCATCATGAATAAACAAGCCATCTGACTTCTTAATGCAATTAATGGAGGATGCCCATCTACACATTTTTGTGGATAGATGAAAGGTCATGTTGTGATCCCCCTCTTTTAACCAGCTTTCCCTTGACTTTTGTCTCCAAAAAAATTCTTCCCTTACCAAGATCTCCTCGAATTGAGATTTCAATTCCTTTTCCTTGACAAAACTATCCCTATCCATGCCTACTTGCATAACTACTTGGTCAATAGCTGCCAACTCCCTTAAAATTATTTTCTTTTCCCAAAAAATATTTCCAAAGTGATTTCTATTCCAGTGAGAAATTTTCCTCTTAACAAACTCTAATTCATTAGCCAATTGGAACATTCTGGAAGCCTTTACGGAGGGAGCTAAGAGCCACTAGGAGTGAACTTTTGGAAGAAAATCTGGGTCCTGAGCCATATTTCCTAGAATATAAAAGGTCTACCTTGACTTTTTGTTTCCCCCCAAGAAAGAGGCTTATCAAAAAATTATCTGAACCAGACCACAGAAGGATGTGAGAAACATAGTTGAGATTCCCTACAAGACACTGAGAGGAAATAAGAAATCTATCTAATCTTTCAGCGATCATTAGAGGATCATGACATCTATTAGTCCATGTGAAGATCTCATTGGCTGGCCTACAATCAAAAAGACTATTTGACTCCACAAATTCCTTGAATTCATTAAGGGCTTGAGAAGGTGTTGGTAGTCCCCCTAACTTTTCAGACTCACCTAAAAGAGCATTGAAATCCCCTCCAAGTATCACCATCTTATTCTTCAGCATTGACAGTAATATAGATAAGTGAATCCAAAGGTGTTTCTTATGGTCTATCCCTGAAGGACCATACACACACATGATCCATAAATCACTCCCAGAAGTTTACCTAAGATCCAATTTTCCTTGTTACCCACCACTTCAAATCTGGGAAGGTGCTTTTTCCATAAAATAGCTAGACCTCCTAAAAAACCTTGAGCTGGGTGAATCTCAAACTCCCAGTTTCTCCATTTACTCAAACAAAAAGAGCTATGATCTAGAGATAACTTTGTTTCTTGGAGCAAGATGACATCTACTTTCACCCCTTCAAGTTGAGACTTGACGAGGCATCTCTTGTTAGGGGCATTGAGGCCCCTAACATTCCACATGAGGACCTTCATTGCACCTGAGGGGAGCATTCCACTCCCCTATTCTTTATTAATTTGGCTACTAAACTATCAACTCCATTTATCAGATTGGTTTGAAATTTAATTTTCTTTTGTCTTAAGCTTCTCCTTTACGGTGAGTACTTATTACCTTTATGCACTAGGGGAGTTTGCCTAATACCCAATGTGGTATTTTCTAGGTCATCTTGGTCTTCCAGTAAAACTTCATCAGCTATCTCAAAGATATTATTTGTAACCTTTATCAGAAAATCCTCAAAGAGATCCCAAAGCTTGATATCTGAACTTTCAGAGCTTTCACATTTATCCATGGCTTGATGCTCCAGGGAGAGGGAGACATGGCCTGCATCATATCTAACTTCTAAGTCCACTTGCTCAACCTGCCTCTCTAGAGGGTCATCCTTCTACTCAGTGCTAACAATAGATGAGATTTGAAGAGCTTCCTCTTTCTCCTCTTAGTTCCTTGAAAGAACTTGATCATCCTCTGGACAAGGAGCTAGACGTTGTAGAGTAACTTCTAAGACCCTTTCTATAATTTGTAAATAAAAATCTTCTTCCTATTGGAAAATAAGTCTCACCTCCTCTCAATCATGGGGCTTGGTCAAGCCTTGAAAAGAAATTTCATGAGAGACAAAGTCACCACTTCTTGATATCTTCATGTCTCTGGCCAAGGTTACCTCATGGTCCTTAGCATTAACATTAGCTTCCCCTTTCCATGTTTACAGGAAGCTATTGAGCCTCGCTAAATCCTCATATGTGAGCCCATCTTCAAAAAAAATCTCTTGTGCCCAGACTCCCTCTTCAATTTTCATCAAATATGTTTTGGGTAGGTGTTACTTTGTTTCAAGAAGAACATAGATTCTAGCCATTGAAGACATCAAGGAGGTTGGATCAATGTCCACCTCTTGGCAAATTCCCAAGGAATTACCTATTTTAACCAGGATTTATGGATCCCTATATTCCATGGGAAGATAGGGAAGTTGGATCTAGAATGATAGTAATGGGATATATTCCATTCCAATATTTAAATTTGGTTTCCACCCCTGGCAGAACACCATCGTTTGGTCAAACTTCCATAACCACTTTTGAAGAATAGAATCTCTCTTTTCTTTGTCTATAAAAAGAAAGAAAAAGAAACCATTTCCTAAGTTCCCAAACTCCAAGACTTCTAGCCAAACAATAGAAAACCATTTGTTAAAATATTCTTCAAAGAAATGGGGGGACAAGACCTTACCAATTAAGGTTGATTCATGCAGAACTGCTGATCTTTTTTCCATAGAGGTGTTGGAAAGAGAGACAGTTACTTCCTGCCAATCTTCCTTCCTGATCACTTTCTTGAATGTAGGAACCCAAGCTCTACTCTTGTCTGAGTTTTCCTTGACCTAGCCCAGCTTGCTCCCCTCCTTCCAGTAATTGAAATGATGCTTAGAACTATGGTTTGAAACCCATTTTCTGGCGTTTCTCTACCACTTATAAGAAGACTGGTTATGATTGGATCTCCCATTCATAAATTTGGGATAAGGAGAAGACTCATAGTTTCTGGGACCCCTAATAAAATCCTGAAAGGCCTCTTTTGGGGTTTAAAGGACCTTCTCTTCCTCTTAATATTCTCCCTCTGACCATATCTCACCCTTTCCTGATCCTTGGAAAAATTGTCTGAGTCTGGGAGCTCAAATATCTTGACTTTGTCTACAAACCTTACTCTTCTAATCCTTCTATTGTTACTTGTGATATCTTCCCACCCAATCTGCCCTAACCAAGAAAAAGGAGGTTTTAAAAAACTAGCCATTCTGTAATGTGAATCCATTGTTGTCCTATTCTTTTCTTACTTTTTCATATCAAAGTTGTTGGTCAATTTTTTTTCATATTACATATGGATGTCCCTCCATTAATCTCTAAAAATAATTCCAACAATAGGCCTATGATTACCCTTTGAGGCCTCATTGAAGTTCATCCTAAGCCAACCTAGTTTGGGAATGAACCAATGGTCTTCCTTCCTTTTATCCACCACCTTCAAGTCTATTAGCTTGTGTAGCCAAATCAATCTTAACTAAGCCTCCAAGAGAAGTTTATCAATATTTTTTATAGCCCAATTGTCACTAGCATTGATCTCTCCCACTTCCTAAATCATTGATTCTATCCTATCCCAAACTTGCTCCACCTTCCTCTCTTTAATCATAAAGATCCTCTTGTTACATAATAGATAGATATTCCAAATGGAAATGGTAGGGAAAAGATCCCAAATCATCTTCAATCCCAAAGACTTGATGCTAAGACACTAGTTGTAAGTTAAATCCTTCACCAAACCCTAGAGTTCTCTAGCTAATCCCCATATTTGGAGGAAGTAGACCCAGATGTACCTAGAAAAGTGGTAGTGAATAAATATGTATGCATTGGCTTCCTCCTCCTCCAAACAAAATAAACATAGATCTAGGGCCCCAACTTACCTAGCAGTCACAATCTATCCTAAGTCAATGCTCTTCCTTTGATAGCCACCCATACAAAAGTATTCATCTCAAAGGCAAGCCCAACCCTGTCCAAATTTTGGATGTTGACAAGTTAAACTTACATACATCCCCATAGGAAATAACCTCATATGCTTCCTTTACTACAACATCACCTAATTTAGGTCAATTCCAAAAAATAATATCTTCCCTCATAGTAGACATGAAAATCCATTTGCTAATCATGGATTCCACCTGTTTGCATGCTTCCCTTAACTCCAAGACTAGGGGGATCAAAGTCATCCATCTCTTTGCCTCCCTAAAACCCTCAACATAGTCATTCACCCAAATCCCAAGTACCTCCTTAAAGTGAGAGGCCAAAGGCCTCCAGGTGTCATTATTAGCAAAGACAATATCTTCAACCCATGCCTCCCTCTAGAATTTGATTTTACTACCTCTCCCAATTCTCCATCTCATGTTCTTCATGATCCAATCTCTACACATCCTAAGAAAGGTTTTTTTTTGGATTGAAGATAGATCTTTAGTATTACCAAAATGAAAAGTAGCAGTACATTTTTGTGGCCAAGGGAGCCACCAAAAAATACAACTATAAGTCCAGATTATACATAGTAAAATCGATCAAGTCTCAAATTAAAGCTTATCTCTATGAACTGCTTAATACAAAATGCATTTCAAAATCTATCGGACTTGAAAGTTCCTAGTCTGCATCATCGAGATCTTCCATTTCTTCAAAGGGATCAACTTGTGACAAAGGTGTAGTCTCAAAAAGGTCCATGGGATTAGTCTCTGCTTCAAGAGTTGTTCCAATATGCAAGCTACCATCATCATCCACAAATATCTTCTGGTTGTCAAGAACAGGTCGGTTGTCTAATGAGCTTTCATCCAAACATGAGTTTGCCTTCCTCTCTGGGTAAGTGCAGGAAGATGGGGGGCCAAAAAGGGGTCTTAAGTGGCCACTTTTTTCTGAAATCAGGAAATACTGGCCTTGGATGAGAAATTGAGCATAGTTACACTCAAAATTTGGAGATGCAACCAAAACAATGTTCGTAGTGCTCTGAGTCTACTTTCTAAAGTACTATTTTGTTTTGAAAATGGCATAGATTAAGGGGTTCAAAAGAGGGAGCCACAGAAATTGGTGTTGTTTTTGTCAAAAAAACATAACATAGCATGTTTTGTGGCTCCCTCAAAAGGTCAACTTTTTTTTGGTATTTTTAAAATCGCTTTAGTGAGAAATTAGCTAATAGCATGTAGTTTATGCCTGATTTTTCTGATTATTTTTTGATGAATATTTGATTTTTTACTAATTTTCAAAGTGGACACATCCTAAAAAATAGAATTTTGGCCGTGCTACCCCTATAAATTTTGAAAACTAATTGAAAATCATTTTTTATTTTTTTAATATTTGTAGAATGGAGTCTAGTTTCTAAATATGTAATTTTTTTGAAATTTGAATGAATAGTTAATTTACAATGAAAAAAAGACCAAACAGTGGTTTTTGCCTAAAAACAGACACAAACAAAAGAAATTAAAGATGAAAGGCTTAACATTGTTAAAATGTGAAAAAAATCACATCGTCAAATAGCTAAGAGAAAACCTAACATTACCCAAGTGTTTGATTTGTTTGACCTTGAAACACATGCAAATCTAAGGGTTAGCACGACTGAAATTATGTGAAATTTTGAAGAATATGGAAAAACATGTATGTGACTGTTCATAAGGCACTCCAAGCCTTTGGGTTGGAAATCCAAAGCACATCCCAAGCCCAAGGCTTGGGATTCCCAAAGCAAGACATAATGCGCTCGCGTTATGTTTTGCTTTGCATTTTTCCTTTCCCGAAAGTCTGTTGTTTGTCATGTTTGACATAACGCGAGTGCGTTATAACGCGCTCGAGTTATGTCCCCCTTAATTTTTTTTACGTTCAAGGCTATTAATCATGAGGGTTAACGGATAAGGGATAGGGTTGGAGGGTTTAGGGATAAGGGATTAGCGTTTAAGGTATAGTATCGAGCCCGTTGGGGGTCTAGGAATAGGGATAGCGTTTAGGGTTTAGGGATGAGGGATTAGAGTTGAGGGATGGCATATTAGGGTTGAGGGTTTAGGGTTTAGGGATAGGGTTGAGGGTCAAGGGATTAGAGTTAAGGGTTGAGGGATTAGGGGTTGACATTGAGGGTTAAGGGTTGAGGTTCAAGGGTCAAGGGTTTAGGGATAGGGTTAAGGGTCGAGGGATTAGGGTTAAAGTAGAGTGTGGAGGGTGTAAGGATTAGGGATAGGGTTGGAGGGTTTAGGGATAAGGGATTAGGGTTTAAGGTATAGTATCGAGTCTGTTGAGGGTTTAGGAATAGGGATAGCATTTAGGGTTTAGGGATGAGAGATTAGAGTTGAGAGATGATGGATTAGGGTTGAGGGTTGAGGGATTAGGGTTTAGGGATAAGGTTTAGGGTTGAGGGATTAGGGTTTAAGGTATAGTGTTGAGGGTTGAGGGTTTAGGATTAGGGTTTAGGGTTGACGGATTAGCATTTAATGTCGAGGTTAGGGTTAGAGTGTCGAGGGTAGAGGGATTAGGGATAGGGTTTAGGGTTGAAGGTTTAAGGATTGAGGGTTGAGGCTTTAGGGATGAGGGTTTAAGGCTTAAGATATAGTGTCAAGTGTTGAGGGTGTAGGGATAGGGTTTAAGTTTTAAGGGTTAAGGGTTGAGGGATAGGGATTAGGGTTTAAGGTATAGTGTTGAGGGTTGATGGTTTAGGGATAGGGTTTAGGTTTGAGGGATTAGGGTTTAGGGTTGATGAATTAGGGTTTAATGTTGAGGGTTGAGGGTTGAGGGTTGAGGTTGAGGGATAGGGTTAATGGTCAAGGGATTAGGGTTAAATAAGAGTGTCGAGGGTAGAGGGATTAGGGTTTAAGGTATAGTATCGAGCCCGTTGAGGGTCTAGGAATAGAGATAGTGTTTAGGGTTTAGGGATGAGGGATTAGAGTTGAGGGATGACGGATGGCAGATTAGGGTTGAGGGTTGAGGGTTGAGGGATTAGGGTTTAGGGACAAGGTTTAGGGTTAGGGTTGAGGGATTAGGGTTTAAGGTATAGCGTTGAGGGTTTAGGGATAGGGTTTAGGGTTGAGGGATTAGAGTGAAGGGTTGAGGGATTAGAGTGAAGGGTTGAGGGATTAGAATTTGACGTTGAGGGTTTAGGGTTTAGGGTTTAGGGATAGGGTTGAGGGTCGAGGGATCAGAGTTAAGGGTTGAGGGATTAGGGTTTGACGTTGAGGGTTGAAGGTTGAGGTTCGAGGGTCAAGGGTTTAGGGATAGGGTTGAGGGTTGAGGAATTAGGGTTAAAGTAGAGTGTGGAGGGTATAACGATTAGGGATAGGGTTAGAGGGTTTAGGGATAAGGGATTATGGTTTAAGGTATAGTATTGAGTCTGTTGAGGGTGTAGGAATAGGGATAGCATTTAGGGTTTAGGGATGAGGGATTAGAGTTGAGGGATGATGGATTAGGGTTGAGGGTTGAGGGATTAGGGTTTAGGGATAAGATTTAGGGTTGAGGGCTGAAGGATTAGGGTTTAAGGTATAGTGTTGAGGGTTTAGGGTTGAGGGATTAGAGTGAAGGGTTGAGGGATTAGGATTTGACGTTGAGGGTTGAGGGTTTAGGGTTAGGGTTGAGAGTTCAGGGATCAAAGTTAAGGGTTGAGGGTTGAGGTTCGAGGGTCAAGGGTTTAGGGATAGGGTTGAGGTTCAAGGGATTAGGGTTAAAGTAGAGTGTGGAGGGTGTAAGGATTAGGGATAGGGTTGGAGGGTTTAGGGATAAGGGATTAGGGTTTAAGGTATAGTATCAAGTTTGTTGAGGGTTTAGGAATAGGGATAGCATTTAGGGTTTAGGGATGAGGGATTAGAGTTGAGGGATGATGAATTAGGGTTGAGGGTTGAGGGATTAGGGTTGAGGGATAAGGTTTAGGGTTGAGGGTTGAGGGATTAGGGTTTAAAGTATAGTGTTGAGGGTTGAGGGTTTAGGATTAGGGTTTAGTGTTGACGGATTAGCATTTAATGTCAAGGTTAGGGTTAGAGTGTCAAGCGTGGAGGGATTAGGGATAGGGTTTAGGGTTGAAGGTTTAAGGATTAAGGATTAAGGGTTTAGGGATGAGGGTTTAACGCTTAAGATATAGTGTCAAGTGTTGAGGGTGTAGGGATAGGGTTTAAGTTTTAAGGGTTAAGGGTTGAGGGATATGGATTAGGGTTTAAGGTATAGTGTTGAGGGTTGATGGTTTAGGGATAGGGTTTAAGTTGGAAGGATTAGGGTTTAGGGTTGATGAATTAGGGTCTAATGTTGAGAGTTGAGGGTTGAGGGTTGAAGGTTGAGGGTTGAGGTTGAGGGATAGGGTTAATGGTCAAGGGATTAGGGTTAAATAAGAGTGTCAAGGGTAGAGGGATTAGGGTTTAAGGTATAGTATCGAGCCTGTTGAGGGTCTAGGAATAGGGATAGTGTTTAGGGTTTAGGGATGAGGGATTAGAGTTGAGGGATGACAGATGATGGATTAGGGTTGAGGGTTGAGGGATTAGGGTTTAGGGACAAGGTTTAGGGTTAGGGTTGAGGTATTAGGGTTTAAGGTATAGTGTTGAGGGTTTAGGGATAGGGTTTAGGGTTGAGGGATTAGAGTGAAGGTTGAGGGATTAGAATTTGACATTGAGGGTTGAGGGTTTAGGGTTTAGGGATAGGGTTGAGGGTCGAGGGATCAGAGTTAAGGGTTGAGGGATTAGGGTTTGACATTGAGGGTTGAGGGTTGAGGTTCGAGGGTCAAGAGTTTAGGGATAGGGTTAAGGGTCGAGCGATTAGGGTTAAAGTAGAGTGTGGAGGTTATAAGGATTAGGGATAGGGTTGGAGGGTTTAGGGATAAGGGATTAGGGTTTAAGGTATAGCATCAAGTCTGTTGAGGGTGTAGGAATAGGGATAGCATTTAGGGTTTAGGGATGAGGGATTAGAGTTGAGGGATGATGGATTAGGGTTGAGGGTTGAGGGTTGAGGGATTAGGGTTTAGGGACAAGGTTTAGGGTTAGGGTTGAGGGATTAGGGTTTAAGGTATAGTGTTGAGGGTTTAGGGATAGGGTTTAGGGTTGAGGGATTAGAGTGAAGGGTTGAGGGATTAGGATTTGACATTGAGGGTTGAGGGTTTAGGGTTTAGGGTTTAGGGATAGGGTTGAGGGATCAGAGTTAAGGGTTGAGGGATTAGGGTTTGACGTCGAGGGTTGAGGGTTGAGGTTCGAGGGTCAAGGGTTTAGGGATAGGGTTGAGGTTCGAGGGATTAGGGTTAAAGTAGAGTGTGGAGGGTGTAAGGATTAGGGATAGGGTTGGAGGGTTTAGGGATAAGGGATTAGGGTTTAAGGTATAGTATCAAGTCTGTTGAGGGTTTAGGAATAGGGATAGCATTTAGGGTTTAGGGATGAGGGATTAGAGTTGAGGGATGTTGGATTAGGGTTGAGGGTTGAGGGATTAGGGTTTAGGGATAAGGTTTAGGGTTGAGGGTTGAGGGATTAGGGTTTAAGGTATAGTGTTGAGGGTTGAGGGTTTAGGATTAGGGTTTAGGGTTGACGGATTAGTATTTAATGTCGAGGTTAGGGTTAGAGTGTTGAGGGTAGAGGGATTAGGGATAGGGTTTAGGGTTTAAGGTTTAAGGATTGAGGGTTGGGGCTTTAGGGATGAGGGTTTATGGCTTAAGATATAGTGTCAAGTGTTGAGGGTGTAGGGATAGGGTTTAAGTTTTAAGGGTTAAGGGTTGAGGGATAGGGATTATGGTTTAAGGTATAGTGTTGAGGGTTGATGGTTTAGGGATAGGGTTTAGGTTTGAGGGATTAGGGTTTAGGGTTGATGAATTAGGGTTTAATGTTGAGGGTTGAGGGTTGAGGGTTAAGGTTGAGGGATAGGGTTAATGGTCAAGGGATTAGGGTTAAATAAGACTGTCGAGGGTAGAGGGATTAGGGTTTAAGGTATAGTATCAAACCTGTTGAGGGTCTAGGAATAGGGATAGCGTTTAGGGTTTAGGGATGAGGGATTAGAGTTGAGGGATGACGGATGACGGATTAGGGTTGAGGGTTGAGGGATTAGGGTTTAGGGACAAGGTTTAGGGTTAGGGTTGAGGGATTAGGGTTTAAGGTATAGTGTTGAGGGTTTAGGGATAGGGTTTAGGGTTGAGGGATTAGAGTGAAGGGTTGAGGGATTAGGATTTGACGTTTAGGGTTGAGGGTTTAGCGTTTAGGGTTTAGGGATAGGATTGAGGGTCGAGGGATCAGAGTTAAGGGTTGAGGGATTAGGGTTTGACATTGAGGGCATTTTCTATCAAGAACTTGATTATGAGGGCTTTCCCCTTCATTGTTATGCCTATCATATGGCAGAGCATCTGGCAAACTCTTGTAGGAAAGAGATGTGATCAATGCAAAGGATGTGATCAATCTATAGCAGGACAAAACGTGAGCACGTTATAACACGCTTGCATTTTGTCTTGCTATTGAAACGGTAAAAAAGTGGTTACCCCCGTGATCCAAGCCCACATGCTCTGTTTTCTTACTAATTTTGCGCGTGCTCTGACTAAAAAGAAGTGCTTTCATGTTGTTAGGAAGTTCACATGCACATTTGACACATTGTACCACCTTTGCATGATCTTTCCACCACCTTTTCTGCTTTGCCAACTTGAGAAGGTGGAAATAACATAGTTTTCAGACCAAGTTTGATATATATCTATTCAAGTTTCAAATTTTCTAGTGTTGTAATGTTAATTGTGATTCAATTTTAGGAATTTAGCATTATCAATTGGTTAATAGTATTGTTGTTAGTAATGATATTTGAGTGTTATTCAATTTAACATCGAAAAGGAAGTAAGTGATGAAAAACTCAAATTGTTGAGGAGTTTGATGCAAGAAGATAAAAACACTACATAATTGGGTACTCTCTCTATTCAAATCTTCATTTCTTAGGTATGTCAAGTCTTTACATGCATGTTCTTTACATTTTCCTTATTTTGGATTGAATTACTTTATCATGCTTTATCATACATGTTTAAAATAGACACATTTCCAATCAAGAAAGCCACCTACAATCTCACATGATGCCATGTATATTTTCTACACTTGGGCTCTTTAATAATTATGTGTAATAAACAAACCTTAACATACCATGATGTCAAACTATACAAGAATAAATCCTTACAACATAAAAAAAATACAATCCCACTATTATCTTGTATTTATTTCTTAGGAACTAATATTGGTCTCTTTATCATGCTACAGACAAATTCTTCGTCATGCTGAGGAAACGATCAAGAATTAAACCAACACAAGAAGAGATAGAAGCTAAGAATGCAAAGAAAGCAGTGGCTATGAGGGAACTTCGTGAGAAGAGAAAATTGGACACGATAAATGAAGACATACCAATTGAAGAGGAACCACAACCATCACAAAGAGAATGAATGCAAAAACTTCGTGGTACGAGAGATTTGAATACCATAGTTGGAGGCACGTCCTCTACCGCAAGTCAACATGTAGGGACACCATCTACCACATCTCAAGTTGAGAGTACATCATCACTCACATGTGATGAAGGAGGTACGCCATCGTTCCCACCTCAACCTCAAGGTATGTCATCTATTCCATCTTCGATCAAAGGTATGCCATCTAACCCATCTCATTTAAATATTGATGAAATTCCTAATGTCGAGATGAATTTACCTAACTTGACACCACCTAGAATTTTGCATAGAAAGCCAAAGTATTTGATTGATATTGATGAGAATATTTTGTAGCTAATGGAAGATAAGATTCCAAAATGCACTTGTAGAAGATATGCTAATAAGATTTGGAGATTGTTCTTTGAAAAGTTAAATGAGACTACAAGATGTCAACTATTCGTTGAAATGATGCGAAGTATAAAGTATAGGTCTATCATGAAGATTCTTGGGTTGAGAACATCAGAGGCTTCAAGTAAAAAATCTATTGTCAAGAATCTAATGAGTGTGTATGAGAGTGTGGGTAACACCTCACGCACAAAAGATAGTAATGCAACACGGCGTGTGATTACATCGACTATAGTAAGTAGTCAAACGAGGAAAAGCTTGTCACATTAGAAAGACAAGTCAAGAATTAAGAATTAATAGGAAAACTTTATCAAGAGCCGTTGGAAGACACCAAAGAATTGAGGACACTAATGCCAATGAATTATGGGCATTCTCGGGGAGACTACCACGAAAAGATAAACCAATTGTTGAAGCATTGAGATCACTAATTGAAGACTTTTGGAAGAATTACACAAGGGTATCTTCGAATCAAAGGGATGTGGTAAGAAGGAGAATCGGTAGTTAGAACCGCGAGCCACATCCAAAGCATTTTTTGGATGAGACTCAAACACAGTTTTATGGTAAATTTCTAGAGAAGTATCCTCAAATTAAAATTTGTCAAAGATATTTTGAATTGCTAAAACCTTTCTATGTTAAGATAAATCACACACGCACTACTTGTTGTTGTAGATTACATATTGAATTTTCTAACCATTTTGATGCTTATAGGTCTATATGTTTAGATATGCATACTAACAATGATTTGTAGGGTTGTGCCATATGTGCCCCACCAACATCTTCAAGAGACTTCATATCAAGAATTTTATGTGAAAGAGAGGAAGGTCAAATATTCTACAAGAAATTATGCTTAGATGGCACATGTCATCGTTGCGGTGGCTTGCAACATTTGCCAATATGTGAACATATGGAAATAACACATGTGGTTGGAAATGAACTAGTAGAGTTTGGCAAGTATAAAATAGTGGCATACAATACAAAAGATGGTAAAGAAGCAAAGAGGTGTGAATTAGTTATTGAAAAGGTTCCAGTGTATCAGTTTATGCCTATATTTCATGACAACATAGTGTATGAGTATGCAAGGCATGCCCATAGAGCTCGATGGTTGGACTTGCAATTCAAGTTATGCAAGGACACATTTTTGGTTGGTAGCATTGTTTCAGTCATCGATTTTGCAGAGAACTACAGTCTACAGCCACAGCGTGAGGTGCAATCACAATATTACAACTCCACACAGGTTTCTATATTTGTGCACATCGCATTCATTCATGCGAATGAAAGTACAGAGGATGACAGAAAGATCATAAGGGAGTATAATTTCTATATTAGTGATGATCGCATGCATTGTACAGAGTTCTGCAAGGTTACTTTCAGGTGTTCTACAATGATTTGGCTAAAGGGGCATATCATTCAATCAACATATCATATGGTCAGATAATTGTGCGTCACAATTCAAGAACTCACAAAATTTCTATTGGCTGAGTAGGAGGCATAATTTTACAGGTATTCAACATATGTGGAACTTTTGTGAGCCCGGGCATGGAAAGGGGGAGCATGATGGTGCAGGAGCATGTATCAAAAGAGCCATAGCACGAGAAGAGTTAAAGTATAAAGACAATGCAAAGTTGACAAATGCAAAATCAATTGTCGAGTGGTGTAATGTTTCCATGGGTCCAGGTAATGAAGGTAAGTCTTCAGTTCATAGATTTTTTTGGTTGATAGATGATACTAACATTGCACCATATGAGGATTGTTGTACACTGACAGGATCAAATGAGATGCACTCTTTCAGAAGCTCAATTGCAGGTTCATGGAGTATCCATACACGAAAGATGTCATGCTTTTGTTCTTCCTATACAATTCAAGTCTAGGATGAGTACGAGTCAAAGGAGTGGGTTGACGAATGGCAATTAAGTTATCTTAGCCCACTTGACACGTATCGACCCCTGACGGCACTGGAACTAACACAGATGGAATCGTCAGTTGACTTTGACCACATATCAGATTTAGTTCAACCAGGTAATATAGGGCACGTATATGCATCTAATTTCATCTAGTTCAACCAGGTAATGTCATCTTACTTTGTAGTGTTTTTGTAATGTTGACTAATTTCATCTAATTTGCTACACATATCAATGTAGGGCACGTATATGCAGTTATTGCAGATGAAGATAATGAAGAGGGAATAGATTATTACTTATGTCATTGTGTTGAGGCCAAAAAGAAATTAGAGGCCCCTGTTACAGATGGAGAAAATATCGAATACCCTACAGGCTCAGTGGTTATTACTGGAACATGGCTTAGAAGGTACCCACATAAGAGTGTTAATATTTGGCTATTTCAGGACTTTGACACGCATCGGAAGATTCTTCATTACTTGAACCTTGTCGTGGCATCCAATGTTCATTTGATAAATTATCGGCGTAGACCTTTGAACAAAATATTGTGGAAGGTGCGTGAGTCTGACCATGAAGCAATACTTGACACAATAAAGAGTAGAGCAGACCCAGATGGTTCATTAGATTAATTTCTAAGTATTCACATTGATTTTGTAAAGTCATGTTACATTGAGTTGTAAGTATGCACATTAATTTGTAAGGTTTGTCTTTTTTTATTTCCTTCTGTATTTTACACATATGTACACATTTTTACATCATCATGTTATGCATTTTTGGTGTCCTACTCCTGATGTGACCAAACTCATAACTCACCCTACTTCCTCTAGACACCATTTGATGATCTCTCCAACACTCTCGATCCAGGGTGCCCAATCATGATGATGACCTATATACCATTCTCCCAAGGTGCTCATAATGAATGAAAAGAAGACCAAGGGTGCCCAAGCTTAATAGACTTATTTCTTTCAATTTTGATGATCTAAACTCTTGCAATATGACATCCACTTTCATGCCTTTAGATCTTCCTTCACATACAAGGTGCCAAATCAAGTTGAAAAATCTACATAAGGGCACCAAAATGGATGAAAGGAGACATGAAATGCACCTTAGGACTCCACGCTAAGGTTTGAGCCATTAAAGTCTCTTGATATTAGGCGCTCATGATGATGAAACTTAGAGCTTTTTCCTTTCCTATGTGCTCATCTAAGATGTTTGAATGATAAGGAGCACCTCAACCTCTATAATGTACATTGGGCACCAAAATTAAGGTGATTTTAAGTCACTTTGAGTCATTTGGGGTTAGTTTGAGTCTTTGAGTCATGTTGCAAAAAAGTGTCAATGTTGTCAAGTTGCACAAACCAACTTTTGCATTTTTGGTGTCATGCTCGTGATGTGACCAAACTAACTATTCCAACATATCCGGATGGGTACATTTACGCTAGGCATGGTCTTGTTTTTCACCCAAACATGTCGAAACAGTCCAAGCTACATTGTACCGATGATATCCCTGAAGAGTCTAAATTACAAAAAGGCAGCAATCTTTGACGAGATGTTACTCGAAAACTATGTCACTTAGAAACATTCTATCTAAGGCAACACGATCATGTAGAGTGCCTCTACAATAACGTCTCTCAGTTTTTTATATCTCTGAGGCATTTGCCCATGGTGAAAGGTTTTCTGCTGCCCCAAAAATCATCAAAAGGAGGCAGTGTAAAGTTGCAAAGGGGTGTAACTTTTGTCTTGCTCCTGATGCGACCAAACTGACTATTCCAATGCATCCGAATGGGTACATTTACGCTAGGCATGGTCCTATTTTTCACCTAAACATGTCAAAACAGTCTGAGCTACATTGTACCGACAATATCCCTGAAGAGTCCAAAGTGCAAAAAGGCAGCAATCTTTGACGAGATGTTACTCAAAAATTGTGTCACTTAGAAACATTCCATCTAAGGAAACACGATCATGTAAAGTGTCTCTACAATAACCTCTCTCAGTTTTTTATATCTTTGAAGCATTTGCCCGTGGTGAAAGGTTTTCTACTACCCCAAAAATCGTCAGAAGGAGGCAGTGTAAAGTTGCAAATGGGTGTAACTTTTGTCCTGCTCCTGACGTGACCAAACTGACTATTCCAACACATCTAGATGGGTACATTTACGCTAGGCATTGTCCTTTTTTTCACCCAAACATGTCAAAACAATCCGAGCTACATTGTACCCACAATATCCCTAAAGAGTCCAAAGTGCAAAAAGGCAGCAATCTTTGATGAGATGTTACTTGAAAACCGTGTCACTTAGAAATATTCTATCTAAGGCAACACGATCATGTAGAGTGCCTCTACAATAACCTCTCTCAATTTTTTATATCTCTGAGGCATTTGCCTGTGGTGAAAGGTTTTCTGCTACCCCAAAAATCATCAGGAGGCAGTGTAAAGTTGTAAAGGGGTGTAACTTTTGTCTTGCTCCTAATGTGACCAAACTGACTGTTCCAACGCGTCTGAATGGGTACATTTACACTAGGCATGGTCCTGTTTTTCACCCAAACATGTCGAAATAGTCTGAGCTACATTGTACCGACGATATCCCTAAAGAGTCCAAAGTGCAAAAAGGTAGCAATCTTTGATGAGATGTTACTCAAAAACCATGTCACTTACAAACATTCTGTCTAAGGCAACGTGATCACGTAGAGTGCCTCTACAATAACCTCTCTCAGTTTTTTATATCTCTGAGACATTTGCCCGTGGTGAAAGGTTTTCTGTTGCCCCAAAAATCATCAGAAGGAGGTAGTGTATTAAGTCAGGATGAAAGCCTATACACTCTAGGTTCCTGTTGTGACCAAATCACACATCGCCCCATTGCAAATGGGGACCCCCTGCTTTTTTTGAACTCCAGTGTGTTTGACTAAGCTTAGATTATGTCTTGGGGTTATTACATGATGAGGTTAGTGGTGTTTGAGTTTTAGAGCTCCTTGATGACCTGATCCTGATAGTGGGCACATAGAGAAAGGAATGATTAAGGCACACTTTGATAATCATTTCACCCTAAGTGAGCGCCTAGGTAGAATTTGGAGTGGAAGCCTCAAATAATACCTTGGATTTTTAGATGCTTATTTTAGCTTAAATCATCATTATCTTGCGCCTAGAGTTGGAGTCTAACTACCTAGGGAGTCAAGGAGCATTTTATCATCCAAAGAATCCCAAACATGTGCCTTGAACAAGTGATGCTACAAGTGGTGAACAAAATGGGTGCCTTGAAGAATTGAGCCCTCCAAGACATCTTGTAATTGCCTAAAAGTCCAAAATTTACATAAGTGAGTTAAGGCGCCATTTTCCATCTCCAGAGCCTCCTTTAAGCACCTTAACATGGAGTGAATGTTTTAGTCTATGAAAGATTGCACCTAAAGAATATAACAACCCCTTGAGTCACTAGGATGAACTAAGTTAATAAAATGAACTTCATTGAGGGAGGTGCACTTGTGCATCTAGACAACTCCAGTTTAGCACCTGAGAAAAAGCATGTTTAGAGACACCCCTCAAATGAACCCTCTAGAACCAATAACCATAGCTCAAGATCCATAACCATGAGAAGATAAAGCATTAAAAAAATTCATCTAAAGGATGGGAAATACCTCTTAGATGATAGTCTGCTGAGTAGACCAAGAGTGAGGAATAAGAATGCTCCTTGAAGATACACCAAGCCACAATGACTCTCTCCAATAAGAATCTTCTCTAGGTCCATAATTAACTCACGCCCATATCCAAGTGAAAGTCTCCTTGGTCTTCCTGCTAAAACCTCTAAAGGGTAACCATCTCAACAAGTGTCTCTAATCCCAAGAGAACTCTAGCCTCACCTAAGTCTCAAAGTATGTATGAGAACCTACAACCAATCAATCCATGTTAAGCTCCAAATGCAACACCACATTATCATGAAGCTCCCAAGCACATGACCAATGTACTCAATGCCAAGAGAACCAACAAGACCACTGTCAAAACTCCAACTACAAAATTAGATATCCAAACATGACATCATGATCTAACATCTCCTCCTAGAAGATCACATGCACCAATACAGACATCCTAGTCTCAAGAGAACTTGTATCATGCTAATGCTCTAATCTATAATCAAGAGTCCACCAAGACACACTACCAAACACCTCTAAACCAAGGATCAACATCTACAACCACATGAAGATAACCATCTCCTAAAAATAGTAGCCAAGATGTCAAAGCACTCTCACTACAAATAATAATCATAATCCAAGAGTTTGTCCATTACACCCAACCACTATATAAGATCATCCATCACTAGGTGACAAATACACATCACTATCAAAGCTCCCACTGAACCATGATATGAACTACACATGGCATTGTGATAACCATCTCCTAAATGAAGATCACCATGGTCCACACACACTCAACTATAATACTAATAACTCCAAAGTAGAACCAAGATCTCCAATCTAAAAAGATAAACCATCATTACTGTCAAAAGCTCACACTAAACTATGCAACTAAGATATCCATGACATCATGATAAACATGCTACAAGTCCCAATAACCAACTATCCAATCATTCTCATCATCCATCCTCTCATCCCAATGCAACATACCAATGCGCAAATGAGCATAGACAAGGAAAAATAACAAAGTCTACATCAACACTAAATCAATCTCGTGGATATAGGCAATATGCATTCAAGTCATCCCACTACAATCAATGAGGTGTGCATCCCAAAAAAATGCATAACTTGTAGATCCCAACCATTAAAAACATGCAAAATCATCATCACATTAGCAACTTCCAAACTGAGATATCAAATAATATAACTTATAGACTTCACCAAATCAATCATAGATTCAACTTTCCAAACAAGTTTACAAATGAGTAACCATAGTCAAGGAACTAATCAAGCATCTAAGAGATAAGAACAATGTGCTAAAAGTAAACCACAACACCACTTGTAATCATGAATCAAACATCATAACCCATACCTATCAACTACAAACATGGTCAAGTCTTGCCAATGCTCAAATGTACCTACATATCCATGACACCATAATTATCATCATTGCTATACCTATGCTCAAATCCCACTGAAACAAGACTCCTAGTCTCACCATATATCAACCATGTCCTCAAACCAAAATATTGCTGAGCCCATGGAGATTGATACACCCACTTCAATAGAGTAGGCAATTAATGTACCTGATGTGTCTTCATTTCATAAACTAGTAAACATCATGTGCATCCATACTTAAACCAATTTTATTGTTGTGTTTGATGTGTCTTCTTTCAAACAACTATTTAACAAAATTTGAGTCCAAACAATAAACATTTACAACCATAAACATCTCAAAGTCCAAAATCCAAACATTCTATCATCCTTAATCATTTCCATCATGGACCCTTGGTTTGAAAAAATCATTATGCAAGATAAAAACCCTATGCCTATTACCTTGTGCGAGGCTCATGCAAAACCCAAAATCACAATCAAAATAGGTCCTCAAACCATGCATCCTTTAAATGAGATCTTTTATCCAAACTCAAGATCTATGTCAAGAATCAAATCTAAAGTAGGATCAAATGTGCACTCACCCAAATCAATATCAAATTATCAAAGCTACTTAAGATCAAATTATCCAAGTTATTCAACCTCAAACTATCCAAGCCACTCCCACTGATGATCATGATCCTATCTATGATCAGGAGAACCAAGTTGATCTCATCATCCAACTTTATACTATCCATGATCTCAAGAAATCTAAAAGGGTAAGTGCAAGAAGATGGGGGGCCAAAAAGTGGCCAAATTAATTTTTTAAAAAATTAAGTCATCTTGGGCGCATTTTCTTGCTTTAGTTGGGTTAAACTTATTTTGGCGCCTTGGTGAGAAGTTCTCTAGATATGAGTTAGAACCATCAAAATAATAAAACTTGCCAAGAAAGAGATAGGCATTTTTATGAAGTTTTTCCTCAATGTTGAGCGCCTAGGAGGTAGATTGGTCAAGAGAGGGTTAGATACTCTATATTTCACTCTATTGTTGACTTGTCTAAAAATAATGGAAGCATAGAATTATCAACTTTTGAACCTTCAAACTCACTATTGGCGAGACAACATACCATCGGCGAGCTTAAAATTTCATCAGCCGATAGGCCAATGCCACCATGACTCTGTTTGATTTCACTTCTGACAAAAATCCCATCATTGACTCTTATTGGTCAAACAGACCACTATCGATGACTTTATATCCTTTCACACCAATGTCTTTGTCACTTCGATACGAGACTCTAAGTCCCTCGCCTATCGCTAGGACTTAATACCATTGGTACACTCAAAAACTCTTCTACCGACACACTGATCTCACGAATGACAACCTTCGAACCACACCTGTCGGTGAGACTCCAAACATCGGTGAACTCTAATCTCATTGGGCCGATACACCGATGGATTTTGATTGTCAGTGTGACTCCCTTCATCGATGAATCTCTCAACTACTCTTCCGATGTGCAGATGGGATTATCTTCTGATACACCGATGTCTTTGACTTCGAACCACACTCGTCGGCAAGATAGACCACTATCGGCGAAGCCTAACCAAGGTCTGTCGATACGCTGATACAACCAACTCTTAACGTCAATACAAGGTTCTTTTGCAGGCAAAGGGTGCCCAGGCTTATGGGGCTCAATTTGATGTATTTATTGAAAGCTCAAGGTGAATTGATGCTTATTGAAAATGCCACTTAGTCCTTCATTTGCATTATAGGCACCATTTCCTATTGACTTATATACTCCTCCTCATGCTAGGGTGCCATAATGAAGTGGTTTAGACAATAGGTGCGCTTCACTTACCAGAGGCTTGTTCTCCTTCCACCTTAGGTGCACTTTTATGGTGGAACAGGTGTCAATGGGTGCCTTGTCTTAAATGAATGCTCTCTCTAAGTTGGGCACCCTTTTGGGGCTTTATGAGTTGTAAATTGCGCCTTAACCCTTCATGCTTGTTGCTCAATGTTTGAATGTTTAAGAAAGTCTCCTTTAGGCACTCATCTTAATGACTTTTTCTCAAGGCGCAATCATCCTAATGACTTGGATATTCATCCTAGTGTTTCAGGATATCAGGCTACCAGACTTAGTCATTTTCAGGATCTCAAACATAAAGAATAACATGATGATTCATTTTTTTGTATTGCATATAGTTGACATTCTATGCTACTCATAAAGAATATTAATATTTTATGTTCAACATGATGATTCATTTTTTTTTTAAATACAACTTTTATCTTTTAGTTCCAAAATGAGGTTTAGGTGATACTTGAATAACAATAGCTAGCTTATTGGATCAACAAACATCCTATGTAATACAATCAGACTTTAAATATTTGAAGTAGCCATCTACAAATATCCATTCAAACGTGGATTTATAATGCAAGTATGGACGCCATCAATAAAAAAGATTTGTATTAACCAAATATCCATATAGGCATACATCAATATCTGTTGATATAAGTATAACATATATACAAAATAGCCATATAGGCTTACAAGAATGCCATATAGGCATACAATGTCAACTATGTACAATACAAAATATATGTCCACAAATGCCATATAGGCATACAACAAAGGAACACAATAAAAAGTCATTCCCCTCTGGCTGGTGAAGAGAATAAATCATGAGTAGCCTTTGATCTTCTAGGGGATGGAGATGCACATGTGGGTGGTCTACTACGAACCCGAGGGCTACTCCTCCTATTTAGGTCTTCCTGCATCTTTACCTGTTACAATAAAAAGTATAGACATTAATATATAGAAATTACATGTTATAAAAAATGAAACATTTAACAAAATAATCACTTACCGCTAACATATAATATGTCTCCTCGCTTGCCTCAATAGCAAGAATAGGCCCTGGTGATGTCATGTCCTATAGAAACCATCTAGATAGAAATTAAACTTCAAATCAATAATCTTTTGATTTTACAAAAATAGACAACTATAACAATGAATGTAAATTGAAATTTACTAATCTACCTCATACCCTTGTCAATGCCATGGAGCTATGAATCGCAGAGGCCACACCCTACTCCATTGCCCTATGAACATGGGGAGGTGTCTCCACAACCTGCATCATCTAGAAATAAAACAACATTATTCAATTATGAAAACTATAATAGTGATGCAAATCATGGCTCCTAACATACACACACGTTCATCTAAACATGGAAGTACACACAATAAAGCACACAAATCACATACAAAAATTTAGTAAGTACAATTCATTCATTAAACTATTTATTTTATTACCTCTGTAAAGCTTTGAAGTCCACCACCGCTGGCAGGTGTTGCCGTGAAATCTACAATATTAACCTACTCAACATCCAAAATCAGATATTAGAATACCATTCATATAACGATGTTATTCACATGTAATATTTATAATTGTTTACTAGTTACATACCTTGACAGTAGATGATCTAGTGAAAAATGTAGGTGGAGAACTACTGAAAACTGCATCGATGCTATGACCCTGAAATTTCATTAAAATCATCAATTTAAATTAGTTAATCTTGTATTTCAAAAATGAAATTTAATAAATTAAATTCAATAAACTTGCTAATATTTACCTGAGTATCAAGGCCGAAAGTCTCACTCAGGAGGGTATCTGTCATCACCATCTGCTCAGCTACAGATGTAGCCTTTGCACCTGCATCCTGACTGTCCATGGGGTCATAACCATAGGCTGATCCACAAGCCTGACAAGTATGGGGTGGGACCCTACTCTTTGCACTATCTCCCAACCCACTCTGTGTTGTAGGACCAGCATGCTCTATGATGCTCTGGGTCAAGGCACTAATCGACTGAAGTGTATCGACCTCAACACTCTCCTTCACAATGGAAGGGATAGAAACATGCTCGTGGGCTGGTTTGCCGATTACTCGTCTCACTACCCGCTGTGGGTCAAGACATGCCCCTGGTCTGTCTTGTGCTGACCCCCCACCTCTACCCTAGAAGTCTTGCATATCAAAATAGTTTGGCACTTTATTGAGGACAAACTCATAGTAGAGTTTCCTCAAATTGCGGGACGTCATTATTATTGCATGGAGGATGGTCAAAGACCATCCACCACCTCTGCCCAAAATTGTCCCTTATCGCTTGGTTGCTGCACCAATGGATAGGGAACCTCTTGCATGCAATGGGTGGAGGTTGATTTGTTTGTGGGTTTGTGAAAATTGAACACAAGTCTAATTTTGTAATTTATAATTTTTTCACATCTTGGTATGACAACTTGTCTGCATAGTAATCTCTAAACTCTCTCTTCTTATCCATCCAACTAGTTATTTGCTTGCTAATTGAATCTACATTTGATAACATAGACTCAAGAGATTTGGTAAGCGTGGACCTATGCAAGGTTGAAGTGGAAGGATCTTTCAACCTTGCAATTATATCTTCAATTTCTTTTTTGTTGTTTTCAATTTGCCCCATTACATTTTCTTGTGTTCCAGGGGCATGTCGAGGAATCGATGGAGGAGGCTGTTGTTTCGCAGGTATTTCCTCAGGATTTTGTGGATTTTGAGGAGGAGGAGGAGGAGGAGGTGCATTAACATTTCCTGACAATTAACGAAATAACAATCAAAAATCAACTAAAACCTACCTATTTAGAAACAAATTCAAACAAAAAAACAAATATAACTCACTCCCTTGGCGTGCTCGACGTCATGGCGGCATTTTGGCGACGAATTGATAAGGTTTTTGTGTTGAATGGAGTTTTGTATAATGCAAGCATGCTTTCTAGGGTCTGTAGGCTGCGGGCATAGAGGAGAAGAAGAAATGAAATGAGATTAGAAACCCTTTTTTTTTAATTTATAGACAGTCATAACGCAAGTGCGTTATAATGCGCTCGCGTTATGACTTGATTTTTTTTGAAATTAATTTGGCCACTTTTTGGCCCCCCATCTCTTTGCACTTACCCCTCTTTCTGATATAAGCCTATTTTGTTGAAGTCCAACTGCATCAACTCCATTTTTTCAGTGAAAGACTGGTGCATTTTATTAAAATCTTGGAAACCCTGCTTAATAAATTTCTCAACAGCTAAGACCTCTGAGGTCTATGGGGCCCCTTCTCACTTGGAATCCTTGGCAACAACCTTCATCTACCCTTCCATAGCAGCTGCAACCTAAAAATATATATCAATTTGGGTGAGTCTCTTATTAGACTCAATAAGCACTCTTGGCTTGTCTTGGAAATGCTCTTCGTTTCTCTTTTTCCACAATGCCCATAGAGCTTTAGTTGTCATAACTAACCAGAACAGATTAGAATTAGAGTCAAAGTCAGAAATAAAACCAATCAAGATTCTATTTTTTACCAATGGATTACAAACAGCCCTATCCACTTTATCCCCCAAAAACATTTTCCAGATTTGGACAGAAAAGGACATTTAAAAAAGATGTGATCACAAGTCTCAAAGATATTACACATTTTACATACAAAACTGTTTACCCCAATAGGAAGCTTATTTAACAATAAGAGTCATCTGAAACATCCTTTTTTAGGTTCCAAAGACCTACCCAAAAATGATTTAAAGACATGGCTTAACCTTTTATAACTAAAGACACAATCCCAAGACTTGGCACAATGCTCTTGGATTTGGTTAGAACTGCTAAGGATCCTATATATCCTTCTAGCCTCGCACACTAACACATTGCAACCATCCTTCCAAGATGGCTTATTCAAGCAATCCCCCTCACTTAACAATGCTGACTGACAAGGATTCCTTGAATAAGCAGCCACCAGAACTGAATAAGTTCTTTTTTTGGATTCTTTCAGACTAAACTCTTCTTTCAATTTTCCCCAGCTCTTACAAATATCATGTTCAAGAAGATTAAAAAAATTGGAAAAGCCTAATTTATGCCACTTCAAACCTAAACAGCCTTGGATGAGTGATAGTGGTCTATCATTATGCTTAATATTCCACCAGATGGAGCTGTGAGCGCCCCATCTAAATGAGACCTCACCACTAACTGGCCAAGAAATGTAACTCTTAATGGTTTCCCATGCTCTCCATATAGAAGCAAACACCACAGATCTAGCCGGTTTGACTTTGAAATCCCCAAAAAGGTAATCATGAGGGTGCAAATTGCTCCAGCCAGGACTTTTCCTTGGCTTAGCCAAAGCTATATTATTCCTTACCAACACCTTCCAAGGCTCATTACCATCAAGTGACTTAATGATCCATTTTGCAACCAAAGCCATATCTTACAACTTAAGATCTTTCAAGCCAAATCCTCCTAACTCCTTCCCAGTATAGCACCAACTCCACTTAACACAGTGTTTTTTCCTATTGCCTTTTCCATCTGACCAAAGAAAGTTTCTTATGGCCTTTTGAATGTATTATGTTTGTAAGTTAGAAAAGATTTTGCAACCAAAGCCATATCTTGCAGCTTAAGATCTTTCAAGCCAAATCCTCCTACTCCTTCCTAGTATAGCACCAACTCCACTTAACACAGTGTTTTTTCCTATTGCCTTTCCCATCTGACCAGAGAAAGTTTCTTATGGCCTTTTGAATGTATTATGTTTGTAAGTTAGAAAAGAGCCACATTGAAGCATGATACACTGCGTAAGCAAATAGAATTTTCTGACAGACTTGCAACCTTCCCACTAAGGACAGTGCCTGTCTATTCCATCCTTTAAGTTTAATCTCAATTTTGGCATACAACCAATCCCACATTTGTTTTAGAGAAGGATCCAAAGCGAATGGATTACCTAGGAACCTCACTAGTTTCTTAGGACCACCCCATTGCCATACCTCCAAGTCCAGCCACCCAGGTGGGGAATCATCCCAACCAAGGAGAGTAGACTTGAAGGAAGATACTTTATCCCCTAAGGCTACACAAAACTTGTTTAATCTACATTGAAAATTAATTAGGTTTTCTTCTTCTAGGACTAGATAGATAGCAGTATCATCTACAAATTGCATGTTCAACAAGGAAGATCCATCAAGGAGTTCAATACCTTTAAAGGTTCTAGGAATTTTATCCATTCTCAAGAAATAGAAAAGGGCTTCAGAAGCAATGACAAATAGTGTTGGTGCCAAAGGGCACCCCTGTCTTATAGATCTCCCTATTTGGAAGAAATCAGTAAGCTCTCCATTCACTTCAATTAGAGCAGAAGCATCTGTAAAAAGCATCTTCACCATTTTAATAAATTCACATGGAAATCCAAATGCCTGTAATACACAAATTATAAATGACCATTCTATTCTGTCATATGCCTTCTCAAAGTCAAGTAAAAGTATTCTAGCATTCTGTGTAGACACTTCGACCCAATGTGCAGCTTCCCAGCTAGTCAGTATATTCTCCAAAATGTACCTACCCTTAATGAATCATGTCTATGTAACATTAATAATAGCTGGGGGTATTTCTACAAGCCTCCTTGCCAACACTTTGGCCACAATTTTGTAAGACATTAAGCAAGGTAATAGTTCTCTAGTTTTTCAAGCTAGATTTATCCCCACCTTTAGGCAACAATTTAATAACTCCTCTATTAATTTCTTTGCCCAATGAGCCTCTCTCTATGGCCTCTTCATACACCTCTAGCGGATCGTCTACCACCCAATCAACATTAACTTTGTAGAATTCCACAGGAAGCCCATCTAGCCCTAGAGACTTGTCAGAACTCATAGAAAATATGGCATCGCTAACCTCCTCTTTGGATATACTTTTCTTTAGCTTACTAGCCATATCATTATCTATTTTTCTGGGGCAAATATCAGCACATAGTTTCTGAGCCTCAACACAACTGGAACTTCCATCATCTGCCTTAAACAAGGACTCATAGAAGTTCATAAAAACTTCCTTAATACCTTCCTGATCAGTCACTTCAACACCATTCTCTGAAACCATTTCCACATGTTCTCATCTAAATTTATTCCTTAGGATGTTAAAGAAATATTTGGATCCCTGATCACCTCCTTTGATCCAATTCAGTCTGGCCCTATTTTTTGTACTAAGAGCCCTCAAGTTTTCAAAGTATCTGAGGCCATTTTTAATAGAACCCATCGATGCCACCAACTCTTCATCAAATGGATTTTCCTGAGCCTCTTTTTTTTGCTTCCAAAAACTGTGTTTGCAACAATCTTTCCTCTCTTCTTCTGTCCAAGGCCAATTTTTTACCACATTCAAAATATTCCTTGACAAGCTTTGACAAGTTCAAACTAATATTGAATTGAAGATTCATGCATTTTCCAACCCTTCAAGATGTTCCTTATAGATATAATCCCATGGCTACAATCCTCCACATCTAATAGCATAACATTAAGCTTGAAAGGCTTAGGTTGTTTTACTTTAGCTGACATGTCATGAGAGATAGGAACAATTTCTGTACTAATTAGGTGATGGTCTGAAAGAGAACTAGGCATGACCTTAACTGCATACTCCTCAGGAGGCCATTTAAACTAAAAGAATTCTTTGTTTACATAAAACCTATCTAATCTACAATATATTCTCCTACCTCCAGTTTGAGCATTGCACCAGGAGAACCAAATACCTTTACTTCTACTTTTGGCTCCTTCTAGGGGGTCAATCAGTCTAAGAGACTTCTTAAGTCTTAGCCAAAAGTATTTCTCATTACCCTTCCAGTCTAGTTTCATTCCCCCCACTTTGTCCTCCACATTTTCCACCATGTTAAAATCCCCAGCAAAAATCCAAGAGATTTTGGGGAGGCTGGATGCAAGCCATTCCCATAGAGCACCCCTCTCTTTATAATCATTTGGGGCATATACAAAACATACACCAAACTTTTCTTCATTCTTGTCAATGCTTACCCATGCAGCCCTGTTACAAGGAGAAGCCCCAGATTGGGAAACAAAATCACACCAAACTGGATTGATGAGGATAGCAATGCCACCTTTACCTTTAATATGATTAGTGTGAATTTTAATGGAATCCTTCCATATAAATCTTAAAGTATTATCTAATTGAAATTTCATAGCTTTGACTTCCTGCAGCATTAGGAAATTCAAATTCTTATTCTTATTTACTAGATCCCTTACCAAATATTTCCTATCAGGGGACTCTAACCCCCTTACATTCTAGTTGATGTATTTCATGATAAACAATTGTGCAAACAAAAACATCTTCATTGAGCACCCTCTTTGGATACCCCCATATTATCAAAGCACTTAGGGAGCTTCCCTCCCTTAAACCTCTTTGCCTCATTAACAATTTTTTTGACATATTTCCTCTTCTTCCTTCCACCATCACCTTTGGGACAGTCAACAATTTCATCTACTTCAACAAAATCTCCATAATTAGTCACAATTACCTTATCAAGAATTTTAGAGTTGACCATAGGCTAGACTAGGGAATGCATTTGAGCAGGTAGCCCTAATTCATTAACTAGATTGCCCATTTTCTTAGCTAACATATCTTCTTTGATCTTAATCAAGGCCAACTATTGGGCATTCTTCTTAGCAGGGATCAAGTCAACCTTCCCTATTATAGATTTTCTTTCATTTTTCCCACTATCTGAGACCAACTTGACTGCCACTTGAGCAATACTAGTATCAATAGGGTTCTTAAATTCGTTCAGAACTGAGTCCCACACAGCCTTTTCATCCCCCACAAGGGGGCTTACAGAGTTTCCCTCTTTTAAATTCACTGGGGGAGAATGGGAGGCCACCACATCCTACAGAGGGCCAACCACAAAGGAATTAGATTCCCCAAACACCATATTACATTTGTTTGCAAAGGGAAAAGGCATGGAGACTACAAATTTAGAAGAGGAACTTGGAAGATTATCAATTGAACCTTCCTCTAGCTTGAGTTTCTCAAAACTATTACGGACTTCTGTAATTGAGCCCTCCAAACCATTTGGGGTAGACCAAGGGGGTTGGGAATATGAGATAGACTCAGGTGCCAATGAAGTGTCCTTCTCCATGACATTAGGAGCATTCGGGGCTACCTTGCGTCCTGAACCTACCAGTCCAGACTTGCTAACCACATTCAACTCAAAATGGATATTGTTGCTTTTAGCATTCAATAAGGGGCAATTTTTCCTCAAGTGACCATCAGATTTGCATAGAAAGAAAGCATTAAGCCCTTTGAGACCAGTGACTTCACATGCAACAAATTTACGCCCAAGGTTTATGTGGATGACCTCCGGAATAACTACCCCGGGTTTGAGAGACACCAATACTCTAGCATTGATATGAGGCAAAGTCACCCGAGAATCCTCGACTCTCAGAATGTTGCCAATGGGCTCTAACACCTTGTCCAAAAAAGGCTAGAGTGTAAGGGTAGATCTTTTAGTAATAGCCATCTGGGGACCGAACAAAATTTAAGGTCTTGCAAAAACGCATCAGGGCTCCAAGAAAAAACTTTAAACAACGAATTGCTAACATTCCACATATTTTTTTCCAAGATTTTCTTTTGCATACCATGATTTTTGAGGATAATAGCAAAGACACCTTTAGAAATCATTCTATAGAAGGAAATATAAATCCCCATTTTTTTCCCCATACTGTAGAAAGCCAATTATCAAAAAATTTCCTAGAAGGTAGTTTGTTACAGTCTAAGTAAACAAAATAGAGTGCCACATTTTTTAATCTATTTTCTTCTATGTTAATCACTCACAACATACCAGCATTGGGATGAAGAACAAGGTTCTGAGGCACTCCAAGATGCTTACCTTTGAGCCCTTCACCCGTAGCCTTTCCACCTTCGTTGCCACCACTCCCGCCACCTCTGAGGCCCTCCTGTCCAATCTCTTGTTCTGAGAAGCACGTATCTTGGGATGGAGGGGCAGCATTGTCACAATCCAATACCTCCTTGAAGGATTTTCCTGCACATTCTGCACTCCCATTTTACCCCTCACCCTTACTAAAACTACCATCTGCACTTGCCATCAATACACACGACTGAGGAGTAAATGCCTCGGCCAGAAACACAACCCCCTGCCTCCCTTCGCATGTGCCAATCAAATCATAGACCCAGACCCTCTGCTGGGAAAGCCAAGACAAAAATTTGAAACCACAACTTTCTAATTCCATAAAACTAAAAAGAAAAAGGGTTACTATGAAGACTATGAAGGGTGGCTAAGAAAATATTAAATCTAACTCTAAAACTTTAATCAATCTAAACTGGAAGGTAGACAACGAATACACTATGAACTTGCAGATAAAAGATAACAAATGGAACTAATTTTGTATCAGAGAAGGACTCTGCACAAAGTTCATGGAGGGAACCGAACCCTCGAACCACATGCAGAGCCTTCGAAATCCATCCTAAGAAAGTTTTAAATCTCAAACCCCTACACAAGAGTGGTATTGAGATTACATCCTCAATTATAGACCCCACTAGATATTTAAATTACAATACCTTTCTCTAGAGTTTCTCCTTCCCTGTGAACATCCTCCAAAAGAGATTTATCCCCAAAGCCCTATTCATCAATTTGTAATCCTAGAAACCCAAACCTCCTTCCTTTTTGATACAACAAACCTTCAATCACTTCACCAAATAATATTTATTTTTCTCACCTATCCCACACCATAGGAAGGACCATTAAAGGTCTAGGATTATTTTACCCACCTTCCCTAGAATTTGAAAGATTGACATAGGTAAACTGGTATCATAGATAGAGTGTCCTTGATGAGAGTGACCTTATAAGCAAATGATAGTCACTTTCTCTTTCACAAGGAGATATTTCTTTGAATCCTCTCAACCACCACCTTCCACTCTTCTATCGATGCTCTCTTCTCTAGAAATGGCATACCTAGGTAGGAGCTTAAGAGTTGGCTCAAACCAAAGCCTTAGATATCTAAGATGTTGAGGGATTCCTTTCTATGTATTCAAAGAAAGAAGACTTTAGATTTCTTAGGATTCACCTTCTACCCCACCACCTATTCATATAAATAAAGTAATTTCTTGAAACACCTAGCTTCCCTTGTTGAAGCCTTATTGAATAAGAGGGTATCATCCATGAATTGTAAGTGGGTCTCATTGTCTAATTAAGAAGAGACCTAAAGTCCCTTAATATTCTTAAGTGTCACCTCAACTGTAGGGTGCAACTAAAGGCCTCCACAATAATAAAGAAAAAGGAAGGGAGAGAATGGATCCCCCTATCTCAACCCCCTTATATTAGCCACAAAATAATTATTAATTTCCCATTGATAAACACAAAGAAAGAGGATGAAGAGACATAATTGATAATCCAAGAACACCATGACTAAAAAAACTCTACAAAATTTGATGCAAGAACCCAAAAGAAACCCAATCATATGCCTTATTTATATGAATTTTAATGATCATCCCATTTTTTTAATCAAATTAATCACCTCATGAGCAACAACAATGCCACTCAAAATTTATCTTCCTTCAAGAAATCCACTTTGTTCTTCTGAGATAAACCTAGCCAATACTTTCTTAAGCCTAAGGGAAAAGGCTTTAGTGATAATTTTATAAATCATGTTGCATAAAGCAATCATCCTAAATTTATCAAAATCCTTTAGATTCTTAACCTTAAGAATGAGGGCTAGTAAAGTGGTGTTCCATCCCTTCATCATGGCTCTCTATGTCCTACATTCCTCCACAACCTCCCAAACCTCCTTTCCAACAAGATGCCAGAATATTTTGAAAAAGTTGGCTTGAAACCCATCCAATAAGATGCCAGAATCTTTGGAAAAAGTTGTGCCCAAAGAGAAGGTAGCCCACCTTATTTCCTCCAATGTGAATGGAATAATAAATGTTCATCATTCTCATCATGAGAGACAAATGGTAGGATATGGTGCAATAATAAGTCCTAGGAAGGCTTGTTCTCACATGAGGCCTTCACTAGTAGCTCCATAAATAGTTGAGTTCTTTTAGACCTAATCATTTTAGGTTATGAGATCGCAACCCTAGAGGGTAGAGTAATCTTATCTATCCTATTGCACTATCTTCTAATTACCATGGATAAGTGAAATAATTTCATGTTGCTATCACCTTCCCTCAACCATTTGACTCTAGATTTTTTGAGCCAAAAAATCTCTTCCATTTTGAGAATTATGTTCAAATTGTTTAAAGCTATTGTAAGATTTATCATAAAGTAATTTAACAAGGTAAAAATGAGATAGAGAAATTTTTTCTTTTATTCAACATATAATCAAGTAACTACAATTGCAAGATTTCTCATTACAAAATACAATAAACCATATTTTCTTTCTCAAGTACAATGTTTACAAAAGTAAATCAATTACAAATATCTACATTAGATAATGTTTTACATAGTCTCAAAAAACAAAAGTCTCAAAGATATAATGCATTCAAAAATTTGACAATCTTTATCACAAGCCTCGGCATGTCTTCTTCTAGAGAGAGAGTATCTTTCCAATGATTTACCTCCAACCACAGAACGGCGGTCTCCCACACATCTTCCACATAGGAAGTGGCCCTACCCTTCATAAGGAATATAGACCAAAGGTGACCAGTGGTAATTTTCCTTCCTGAGTACATAGTATTGTATCCTACACAACTCTATCAATCATACAACACTAGATACCCTCTAGCTAGTATATCCATATCACATCCCCAAAAAACAAATGATAGAAAGCAAATTTGTCCATATCACAAATTTCCTAGAGGGTACATCATGTGGATACAACAATCCTGCAGGGTGTTGTTCTATTTTTACCCTCTAACATTTAAAATAATTTGCTACAAATCTTACAGCATCTTTCTTCATTCCTTTCCAAAAATAAAGAGGTTTTGCATCCGCTAGAAGTTTAGTTACCTTGGGATATCCTAAGTATGGTGTAGTGTGTACTTCTCTCCACACAAAAAATATTAATTGGCTATATTAGTAACATGCATTCTTCCTCTATATCTCAACAGTCCATTAGACTCAAAATGAAACCCATCATACCTTGAATCTTAGGCTATCACTTGCTCATCATGTATAGGTACACCCCTTAATGCTTCTCCTGAGGCATCAATTTTTCCCTCAAACTATCCTTCAGGGTCAAGGTTTCATAGAATTGGTGCTATTGTAATTTCTCTTAACCATTGCACAATTACTTGCACATAATGATAATGTTCTCCTTCATTCTAAAAATAAATAAGTATATCAACAGAAAGATTAGAACAAACTTCTCTATACAATCTCTAAGCACACTCTTCATGAGATTCATGAATACAACAGAGGTATTTGTAACTCTAAAAGGCAACAGTACAAACTCATAGTGCCCATTTCTTGTCCAAAAAGTTGTTTTATGGATATCCTCATCCTTCAATCTTAACTGATGATATATTGATCACCAATCAATCTTTGAAAATAGTGCAGCTCCACACATCTAATCAAAGAGGTCATCAATATGTGGTGAAAGATATTTGTTCTTTATCGTTGCTTTAATGAGCATACGATACTAAATACACAATTGCAGAGTTATGTCTTTTTTCTTAACAACGATAACTAGTGCACCCCATGGTGAAATGTTGGATTTGATCAAATCTTAAGCCAATAATTCTTATAATGGGGCTTTTGATTCCATTAATTTGCAATTATCATATGGCAAGGTACTTTTCTAGGTAACTTATCCCAAAACTCTAGGAGGAATAAAATTTTTAGTTGCTCCAATCACTTGTTACATCAACCTTGGTGGAATGACTTTCCTCATATCTAGGAAAGTTCTAAGGAAAGCTTATCCTTTGCTTTCTTTTAAGGTCCATAGATTTAGGATTTTCATTACTCACACTATACTCTAGGTGATTATCCTTTCTCATCCCATGAGAAATCTCATTTTCCCCTTTAGGGTTTCCTTAATCTCTTACTTCTTTTCTAGAATACCAGGGTTCTCCTTGGTTTCTACAAACATGGTTAGGATTAATCCAATTTGTCCAAGAGATTAACTGATGGTTTATTCTCTTCTAAACTCTCACCCTTGTTTGGTTCTTGTATGAAACATGTTTTTATTTTTCTCACGCTAGAAAATAAGTTATCTAATAGTTTTTTAAGTCTAAAGCGACTCAAAACATCAAACATATTTATCTCATAACAATCAATAGATTGATACAAAACATTCTCATCTTTATTATAATTTATTCAGGAGTAACCATATCCTTATTTATATAGTTGATAGGAAAAGATTACATGCCACTGTCGATTTAATGATCTTCCAATTAAACAAACTTAAAGGATGGATATAAACACAGGTACTCCTCCAACACCTTTTTTCCTAAAATAGAAGTATTGCAACAACCCCAAGTGACATGTCATAACTGGCTATAGTTTACTAGGTTTTTACTACACAAGTAGAAATAGTAGGATTCCTGGCCAGTTCAAAATGTTGTTTTCTTTCTAGTTGAATACGCTTAAGCACATTAGCAAAAGTCTCTGAATCCTCCAACCATGCACCTTCAGAGTAAATAATATGCTCTTTAAGTTCAACCTCCTCGATAGGTTTCTTCTTAACCACTAATTCAGGAAAATGTTGGGGAACATACTTTCTAGAAGTTTTCTTGGTTCTTCTCCATGCCATTCTAGCACAAGAAAATTCAAACATTAGCTAACTGCATAATGTTGACTACAAGTTAGCATAGTGGACTCATAAGCCCTAGTGTTGAAACTGGTAGCTATGATACCATATGTAACATCCACATTCTAAAAACATAGTAAAATTAGAAAATTTACCATAAAGTAATTTAACAAGGTAAAAATGAGATAGAGAAATTTTTTCTTTTATTCAACATATAATCAAGTAACTACAATTGCAAGATTTCTCATTACAAAATACAATAAACCATATTGCCTTTCTCAAGTACAATGTTTACAAAAGTAAATCAATTACAAATATCTGCATTAGATAATGTTTTACATAGTCTCAATAAACACAAGTCTCAAAGATATACTGCATCTAGAAATCTAACATCTTTATCACAAGCCTCAGCATGTCTTCTGCTAGAGAGTGTATCTTTCCAGTGATTTACATCCAACCACAAACTGACGGTCTCCCACACATCTTCCACATAGGAAGTGGCCCTACCCTTCACAAGCAATATAGACCAAAGGTGACCAGTGGTAATTTGACTTCTTGAGTAAATAGTGTTGTATCCTACACAACTCTATCAATCATACAATCCTAGATACCCTCTAGCTAAGTATGATTTCCGATAGGATGTGCAATCTAGATACAGTGAACCGACAATGCATGCAAAGACATATGCATTACTATGGCCATAGTTTCAATATAAATTGACATTTGCAATGAACGTTGTCGTAATGTTCACCCACCCCAACTTGACATGGATATTATCATATTCCTATAGTTTGACTTGGTCAACTACGTTTAACTTATGAAGTCCTGACAATTTCAATATTTTACTCTTCCCGACCTAGACAAGTTTACATTCACTATCTATATTCCATAGACCTTATCAACTACCTTTCTTTACGGGGATTCTCATTGCATCATTGCAATACCCAAGATCCAAGACTTATCAATTCATAAGAATTTTAAATCGATTAATAATGACTAAGGTGGTTACCTTACCCAAGTCAAGCATCATAGTCTAGGAAACGTTTTCCCTTCTTACAAGTAAGAATAATTATACATAGTTAGGTCACTTGTCCCTTCAATCACGATCTATATAATGATCACAATGATTTAATATAAATAAATACTTTATTTGGTCAAGTTAAGGTTTAACTAAAGAGTTTTATCTAACTCAAATCTAGTCTTTCTAACTTAGGTGAATTCACAAGACACTGTCATTGCTCCATAGGCCTTATGGAATGACTATCCATTCTTGGGTATCTCTTTGCATCTTTGAAACATTTGAGATTCATCACTTATCGACAAGTAATAGCTAAGAGAAGTTGTGACTAAAAAGGTATAATAAACTTTATGTTTGACTAACCATTTCATGGTACCTCTTGTATGCTTACAAAATCTGAGGCTTATGACTTTTATGTCAAGTTGACTTGTAACCAATCAAATAGGTTCCTCTACCTAAGGTTAAACATTATCGACTAATAACAAATCTCTTTTCAATAAGATAAAAATGAACATTTATTATTTAGGGTTCTCAACCCTTTAATGTCTACCCCCATAAAATATCTAAAATGGGTTATAACCATAAAGGTGTTATCAAATAATCTTTAACCCTTCTAGGTTAAACTAGGGTTTTATTTAACCCTTGAATAATCAATTATATCAAAATAACCCTATCTCATAACTTCAAGACTATGGTTTATAAACGACCTTTGGTTTAACTCAGCCAAGGTTAAGAATACTATGGTTTTTTAATAAAAAATACCTCCTATACAAAGGAATATGAATTCTTTCAACTTACCTTCACGTGATGTCATTGTCCATCACTTCTTATATACTCATATATGATTCCACTCAAGATCTTATCTAGCTAGAGTTAGTTTAATCACATCATAATGGTTTGCTACAAAGTTATTCTCATTTATAGAATACGTTGTAAGGATAGTCCTATGGACCTTAATGTCTCTATCATAACATTTCCAATGGGTTATCGCTTGATTTATATAAAAGATGGCTTCCCAAGCTTAATAAGATTTCTAAGTTCTCTTGGAAAAACAACCATATTAGATATTCGTAAACTTAACAAGAAATGGTTTTATACTTCCATGAATCACCTCAAGGATTTAAGCATCTTACTCATATATGTTTACAAACCTATCATAGTTCTTCATGGTACTTAATGTGTATGAGAATGGTATAAAATATCTCAAAACCAACTCTCAGTCTATCTTAATGTCGAACCTTCTCTTTAATCGACTATATTTTCTACATAATCAACCACTTATAAAGAATACCCTCTATGGTGTATTGGAATATAAAGAGAAAAATACCATTCTACAATTATGTCATTTAATAAACAGACTTCGACACAATGCAATGATTTTTGACTCAGGCTATTCAGCCTTTGAGAGCGTCGGCCAGCCAGTGATAATGGTGACAATCATTTACTCCAAATGGTTTAAAACATAATGAAAACACTCATCATACATAGAAATATTAGAAGATAATATCAATTCTTCTAAACGTGCAATCAAAAGTCATTATGAATCAATACAATTCTACTATTATCATCACACAGATATTGAGTGATACCTAGTGATGGCTCAATGAGTTATCTGTAGCTGTGTATAATATTCAATCAGCTTGTATGATGGCGCCTACATGCATGTGTTATGGCAGTGATCTCTTCTCTCTATTTTTCCAATGATCTTCATATGTGCTAGACTCTCTCTCAGGCCTAACTGCAAACCTATATCGCCTTTACTCATGATGAGTTGTGCCATTTAATGACTCTTCAAAGCTCTTTATGAAATGGTTTTCTACCACTCCCTCAATTGAAAGGTAATTGGTAATACAACAGACCACTCTCCCATTCGGTTTACAACCGATCCCATTTATTCAGTAGAGATAAACACATGTTTTGATTGAGGCACAAAATGTGGAAGATTCAATGTATGCAACCATAATACCACACTCCCTCTTAAAAGAGGTTGACACAAGTATAACCGTCAATGGTTGTTATAGTTGATTACTTTAAGTGATCCAAATTCCATCACTTGAATTAATGTGGGTGTCATAAATAACATGCCCAAGGTTATTCGATGGATAATTTTTATTAAATAATGTGAGGTATTATCTTCTTTGGTTTATAAATACATATATGGATTATATTAGATAAGACTCACATATCATCGTTCTCATTCGATGGTTATGATTTAAACCAATAAGAATAATAGCAATAAAATAATGATTTGTGGATATTGTGAATGGGTCGAGTTTACCTCCCCATCACATTCCTTCATTGAAAACATGTCGATCTAACTTGATGAAATTATCTTAGATGTTCAAGGGTCGACAAATAACCACTTAGTGACCCAAAATAAAACACCACTTATTATGATAATTACATCATAACTTTTACATTAGACGTAAATGGTCTCAATTCACATTCAAACAATGTCGTTAACATCACTTACAACTAAGATGACTTAATATGACTTTCAAAGATTCGAAAGGCATCGACTATGTGTCGATTGGGTTTATAAGTAAACTGACAAGATAAAACTTACCTCACATGACACATTGGTTCATACTCTTGTTACACAACATACTCATCTTGGCAAATTGGCCACTCATAACCTGAGGTCTATATCTCTCTCCTCAAAAGATTCTCTCTATTCTTTGAGAGTCATCTGAAAACCTATAATCATGTATCAAACTTGTAACCAACAAATTATGATCAGTGCATCATTATTCAAATAATAAGCCAAATCTCATAATGCAATATTAAATCAACAACAACAAAATATTCATTTCCATAATTCCATATATGACATTTGATATAATCTATGTCTTTCCTTGACATTAATCTAAACATCATAATAGATTTACTTATGTCCAAGTAAAAGTAATAAGTACAATCAAGACAAAAATTGGGGATGTAACATATCCTTCCCCTAAAGATTCATCGTCCTCGATGATATAAGTATACAAATGTAAGTAAAAAGCAAGTTCATTATTTTCAACTGGTAACAACATTAAATAAATGAGAAAACTTTTGGTAAAATTCATGGTAATCCTCCCATGTAGCATTATCCTTTGCATATTAGTCCCACTAAACCTAGCACTATATAACCTCTACGTTACACAAGCATTGCTTGCGAACTTAAAACATTTAAGAAGCTTGATCATAACCATTCCTAGGTTCTGTACTTGTAAAACATTCTTAGAATATAATATTCATATATTACATAAATATATTTTTTTATATGAATCATAAAAGGATTATGCCTCCTGGGAACAACTGATAATAAATTGATTCTTGAAATTAATAGAATTGATAACCTTGAAAATTTAGAAGAGTCCTTTATACTTAGGAACTAGTTTGGAATACATTCTGTACTTTATGAAACTTTTCTGGAATTTTACCTTCAAAAGAATTTGTCTTCTCTAACTAAGAATTGTCTTAGTATACTTAGGAACTGGTTTGGAATACATTCTGTACTTTATGAAACTTTTCTGGAATTTTACCTTCAAAAGAATTTGTCTTCTCTAACTGAGAATTGTCTTAGTATACTTATGAACTAGTTTGGAATACATTCTATACTTTATGAAACTTTTCTGGAATTTTACCTTCAAAAGAATTTGTCTTCTCTAACTAAGAATTATCTTAGTGTATGCTTAACATCAACGTAACTTTTCTATTTATTACCAATTTCCACTGATCTTTTATGATCAGCTAAATCTTTTCATCTATTTCTAATAACATTTCTAGACTAATGCTAATCCTATCTTCTATCTTACCTAGCTTATAGGAATTCGGCATCTTTTCTATCCAATGTTTCAATTCAATCCATCTTAATAGCAAAAAGTTAGGTATTGTTAAAAATTTTAGAAATGATAAGTAGTCTTGACTCTCCCTACTTATATTGCTGATCCATGCAATATGTTTGTAACAAATTCTCCAAAAACCTGGTTAATTCTCTCAATTTAACCATCTGTTCTTAGGATCATAAGTTGTACTCTTATTAAGTTTAGTCCTTAGCATAGAGAACAAGTTTGCCAAAACCTTGATGTTACACGCGCATTTCTATCCAAGATAACCTTCTCAAGAAAACCATGCAATCTAAACATCTCTTGCACAAAATTGTGAGCTAACACAGGTGCTCCATCAATCAAATTCTCCAGTATAAAATGTGCTACCTTTGTGAGTTTATCAACCACAACTAAAATGGAATTATGTCGATTCTTAAACATA
Source organism: Cunninghamia lanceolata (assembly GCA_027924645.1). Lineage (NCBI taxonomy): Eukaryota > Viridiplantae > Streptophyta > Pinopsida > Cupressales > Cupressaceae > Cunninghamia > Cunninghamia lanceolata. The sequence continues at coordinate 22,368,377 of BSBN01000377.1, read as the reverse complement.
GGAAGACCTTTGGACAAAATCCATACTAAAACTTGTCATTTCCACTTTGGTACATCATGTGGATACAACAATCCTTCAGGGTGTTGATGTTCTATTTTTACCCTCTAACATTCAAAACAATTTGCTACAAATCTTGCAGCATCTTTCTTCATTCCTTTCCAAAAATAAAGAGGTTTTGCATCCTCTAGAAGTTTAGTTACCTTTGGATATCCTAAGTATGGTGCAATGTGTACTTCACTCCACACAAAAATTCTTAATTAGCTATATTAGTAACATGTATTCTTCCTCTATATCTCAATAGTCCATTAGACTCAAAATGAAACCCGTCATACCTTGAATCTTAGGCTATCACTTGCTCATCATGTATAGGTACACCCCTTAATCCTTCTCCTGAGGCATCAATTTTTCCCTCAAACTGTCCTTTAGGGTCAGGATTTCATAGAATTGGTGCTGTTGTAATTTCTCTTAACCATTGCACAATTACTTGCACATAATGATAATGTTCTCCTTCATTCTAAAAATAAATAAGTATATCAACAGAAAGATTAGAACAAACTTATCTATACAATCTCTAAGCACACTCTTCATGAGATTCATGAATATGACAGAGGTATTTGTAACTCTAAAAGGCAACATTGCAAACTCATAGTGCCCATTTCTTGTCCAAAAAGTTGTTTGATGGATATCCTCATCCTTCAATCTTAAATGATGATATATTGATTGCCAATCAATCTTTGAAAATGCTGCAGCTCCACGCATCTAATCAAAGAGGTCATCAATACGTGGTGAAAGATATTTGTTCTTTATCATTGCTTTAATGAGCATACGATACTAAATACACAATTGTAGAGTTATGTCCCTTTTCATGACAACGATAACTAGTGCACCCCATGGCAAAATGCTGGATTTGATCAAACCTTAACCCAATAATTCTTATAATGGGGCTTTTGATTCCATTAATTTTGCAATTGTCATATGACAAGGTACTTTTCAAGGTAACTTATCCCAAAACTCTAGGAGGAATAAAATTTTTAGTTGCTCCAGTCACCTGTTCCATCAACCTTGGTGGAATGACTTTCCTCATATCTAGGAAAGTTCAAAGGCAAACTTATCCTTTGCTTTCTTTTAGGGTCCATAGATTCAGGATTTTCATTACTCACACTATACTCTAGGTGATTATCCTTTCTCATCCCATGAGAAATCTCATTTTCCCCTTTAGGGTTTCCTTAATCTCTTACTTCTTTTCCAGAACACCAGGTTTCTCCTTGGTTTCTACAAACATGGTTAGGATTACTCTAATTTGTCCAAGAGATTAACTGATGATTTATTCTCTTCTAAACTCTCACCCTTGTTTGATTCTTGTATGAAACATGTTGTCATTTTTCTCATGCCAAAAAATAAGTTATCTAATAGTTTTATGAGTCTAAAGCGACTCAAAACATCAAACATATTTATCTCATAACAATCAATAGATTGATACAAAACATTCTCATCTTTATTATAATTTATGCAGGAGTAACCACATCCTTATTTATATAGTTGATAAGACAAGATTACATTCCATTGTCGATTTAATGATCTTCCAATTAAACAAACTTAAAGGATGGATATACACACAGGTACTCCTCCAACACCTTTTTCCTAAAATAGAAGTATTGCAACAACCCCCAAGTGACATGTCGTAACTGGCTATAGTTTACTAGGTTTTAACTACACAAGTAGAAATAGTAGGATTCCTAGCCAGTTCAAAACATTGTTTTCTTTCTAGTCGAATACGTTTAAGTGCATCAATAAAAGTCTCTAAATTGTCCAGCCATGCACCTTCAGAGTAAATAATATGCTCTTTAAGTTCAACCTCCTTGATAGGTTTCTTCTTAACCACTAATTCAAGCAAATGCTGGGGAACGAACTTTCTAGCAGTTTTCTTGGTTCTTCTCCATGCCATTCTGGCACAAGAAAATTCAAACATTAGCTAACCACATAATGTTGACTACAGGTTAGCATAGTGGACTCATAAGCCCTAGTGCCGAACTTGGTAGCTCTGATACCATATGTAACATCCACATTCTAAAAACATAGTAAAATTAGAAAATTTACCATAAAGTAAGTTAACAAGGTAAAAATGAGATAGAAATTTTTTTTCTTTTATTCAACATATAATCAAGTAACTACAATTGCAAGATTTCTCATTACAAAATACAATAAACCATATTGTCTTTCTCAAGTACAATGTTTACAAAAGTAAATCAATTACAAATATCTGCATTAGATAATGTTTTACATAGTCTCAAAGATATACTGCATCCAAAAATCTGACATCTTTATCACAAGCCTCGGCATGTCTTCTGCTAGAGAGAGAGTATATTTCTAGTGATTTACCTCCAACCACAGACCGGTGGTCTCCCACACATCTTCCACATAGGAAGTGGCCCTACCCTTCACGAGGAATAGAGACCAAAGGTGACCAATGGTAATTTGTCTTCCCGAGTACATAGTGTTGGTTCCTACACAACTCTATCAATCATACAACCCTAGATACCCTCTAGGTAAGTATGATTTCCAATAGGATGTGCAATCCAGATACATTGAACCAACAATGCATGCAGAGACATATGTATTACTATGGTGATAGTTTCAATATAAATTAACCTTCGCAATGATGTTGTCGTAATGTTCACCCACCCCAAATCAACTTGGATACTATCATATTCCTACAGTTTGACTTGGTCAACTACGGTTAACTTATGAAGTCCTGAGAATTTCAATATTTTACTCTTCCTGACCTAGACAAGTTTACATTCACTGTCTATATTCCATAGACATTATCGACTACCTTTCTTTACGAGGATTCTCATTGCATCATTGCAATACCCAAGATCCAAGACTTATCAATGCATAAGAATTTTGAATTGATTAATAACGACTAAGATGGTTACCTTACCTAGGTCAAGCATCATAGTCTAGGAAACTTTTTCCCTTCTTACAAGTAAGAATAATTATACATAGTTAGGGCACTTGTCCCTTCAATCACAATCTATATAATGATCACAATGATTTAATATAAATAAATACCTTATTTGGTCAAGTTAAGGTTTAACTAAAGAGTTTTATCTAACTCAAATCTTGTTTTTCTGACTTATGGAATGACACTATCATTGCTCCATAGACCTTATGGAATGACTATCCATTCTTGGGTATCTCTTTGCATCTTTGCAACATTTGAGATTCATCACTTATCAACAAGTAATAGCTAAGAGAAGTTGTGACTAAAAAGGTATAATAAACTTTATGTTTGACTAACCATTTCAAACATTTCACAAGACACTATCATTGCTCCATAGACCTTATGGAATGACTATCCATTCTTGGGTATCTCTTTGCATCTTTGCAACATTTGAGATTCATCACTTATCAACAAGTAATAGCTAAGAGAAGTTGTAACTAAAAAGGTATAATAAACTTTATGTTTGACTAACCATTTCATGGTACCTCTTGCATGCTTGCAAAATCCGAGGCTTATGACTTTTATCTTGAAAATCAACTTGTAACCAATCAAATAGGTTCCTCTACATACGGTTAAACATTATCAACTAAAAACAAATCTCTTTACAATAACATAAAAATGAAAATTTATTATTTAGGGTACTCGACCCTTTAATGTCTACCCCCATAAAACATCTAAAATGGGTTATAACCATAAAGGTGTTATCAAATAATCTTTAACCCTTCTAGGTTAAACTAGGGTTTTATTTAACCCTTGAATAATCTATTATATCAAAATAACCCTACCTCATAACTTCAAGACTGTGGTTTATAAATGACCTTTGGTTTAACTCAGCCAAGGTTAAGAATACTATGGTTTTGTAATAGAAAATACCTCCTATACAAAGGAATATGAATTCTTTCAACTTACCTTCACATGATGTCATTGTCCATCACTTCTTATATACTCATATATGATTCCACTCAAGTTCTTATCTAGCTAGAGTTAGTTTAATCATGTCATAATGGTTTACTACAAAGTTATTCTCATTTATAGAATAAGTTGTAAGGATAGTCCTATGGACCTTATTGTCTCTATCATAACATTTACAATGAGATATCGCTTGATTTATATAAAAGATGGCTTCCCAAGCTTAATAAGATTTCTAAGTTCTCTTGGAAAAACAACCATATTAGATATTCATAAACTTAACAAGAAATGGTTTTATACTTCCATTAACCACCTCAAGGATTAAAGCGTCTTACTCATCTATGTTTACAAACCTATCATAGTTCTTCATGGTACTTAATATGTATGAGAATGGTATAAAATATCTCAAAACCAACTCTCGATCTATCTTAATATCGAACCTTCTCTTTAATCAACTGTATTTTCTACATAATCAACCACTTATAAAGAATACCCTCTACGGTGTATTGGAATTTAAAGAGAAAAATATAATTCTACAATTATGTCATTTAATAAACAGACTTCGACACAATGCAATGGATTTTGACTCGGGCTATTTAGCCTTTGAGAGCGTCGGCCATCCAATGATAATGGTGACAATCATTTACTCCAAATGGTTTAAAACATAATGAAAACACTCATTATACAGGTTCACTGTTTTAAGAATTGAATATCATAGACATATTAGAAGATAATATGGATTCTTCTAAACATGCAATCAAAAGACATTATGAATCAATACAATTCTACTATTATCATCACACAGATATTGAGTGATACCTGGCGATGGCTCAATGAGTTATCTGCAGCTGTGTATAATATTCAATCAACCTTTATGGTGGCACCTACACGCCTGTGTTATGGCAGTGATCTCTTCTCTTTGTTTTTCTAATGATCTTCGTATGTGTTAGACTCTCTCTCCCCTAACTGCAAATCATATATCCCCTTTACTCATGATGAGTCGTGCCATTTAATGACTCTTTAAAGCTCTTTATGAAACGATTTTCTACCACTCCCTCAATTGAAAGGTAATTGGTAATGCAACAGACCAGTCCCCCATTCGGTTTACAACCGATCCCATTTATTCAGTAGAGATAAACACATGTTTTGATTGAGGCACAAAATGTGGAAAGATTCAATGTATGCAACCATAATACCGCACTCACTCTTAAAAGAGGTCGACACAAGTATAACCATCAATGGTTCTTATGGTTGATCACTTTAAGTGATCAAAATTCCATCACTCGAATTAATGTGGGTGTCATAAATAACATGCCCAAGGTTTTTCGATAGATAAGTTTTATTAAATAATGTGAGGTATTATCCTCTTTGGTTTATAAATACATCTATGGCTTATATTAAATAAGACTTACATATCATCGTTCTCATTCGATGGTTATGATTTAAATCAATAAGAATAATAGCAATAAAATAACAATTTATGGATATTGTGAATGGGTCTAGTTTACCTCCCTATCACATTCCTTTGTTAAAAACACGTCAATCTAACTTGATGAAATTCTCTTAGATGTTATAGGGTTGACAAATAACCACTTAATGACCCAAAATAAAACACCACTTATTACGACAATTACATCGTAACTTTTACGTTAGACGTAAATGGTCTCAATTCACATTCAAACAACGTTGTTAACGTCACTTATGACTAAGACGACTTAATACAACTTTCAAAGATTTGGAAGGCACCGACTATCTGTCGATTGGGTTTATAAGTAAACTAATAAGATAAAACTTACGTCATACGACACATTGGTTCATACTCTTGTTACACAACATACTCGTCTTGGCAAATTAACCACTCGTAACCTGAGGTCTATATCTCTCTCCTCAAAAGATACTCTCTCTCTATTCTCTGAGAGTCATCTGAAAACCTGTAATCCTGTATCAAACTTGTAACCAACAAATTATGATCAGTGCATCATTATTCAAATAATAAGCCAAATCTCATAATGCAATATTAAATCAACAACAATAAAATATTCATTTCCATAATTCCATATATGACATTCGATATAATCTATGTCTTTCCTCAACATTAATCTAAACATCATAATAGATTTACTTATGTCCAAGTAAAAGTAAAAAGTATAATCAAGACAAAAATTGGGGATGTAACAAAGATGACGTAATGTTGATGCTATGCTAGTGATAATGTCATATGACAATTCTCCAATGCTCCATTACATAGAACTAGATGATCATAATGAATTAGGACTTGTCCTTTTATATAATATCCTAGCATGTAATTGAAATATGTTGCACCTAAGTTGGCTCATAATAGTTAATTGAAGAGAGTCAACAATGGCTTAATTTTGAATTTTAATTTTAAAAAGTTTAGGTGTCATTTCCACACTTATAAATTTGACACAAATAAATGAATAGATAATGTAAAAATCAAGACTAATCCCTTGAAATGTGTGATAATGGAATCAAGTGAAGATCAAATTATTTACCAATTCTCACACAAAAATACTTTATTTCACACTAATATTTACATTAGAAACAAACAAACTTATATATAAACAAAAAGCACAACCACCTCAAATACCCAAACATTGAAAACTTATCATTATACCGTTTGTCTATGTACACATTTTAAACTTTGAAAACTTATCATTATACCGTTTGTCTATGTACACATTTTAAACTTGTTGCCCACCAAACCACCCCAAAGACGAACCTACCGAATTATCTCTATATTTATAGTTTCGAAAGAATTCAAAGAAGTTTGGGTTGGTACGATCCATCGCGTCACACGGAATATGTATGCTTTCTAAGACTGATGACCCCTTCATCACCTAACATTAGAAGAGAAGATATTTCCTTTAATATTGCACCTCTGTCGAGGAAAGAATGGCAAACGGTCGAAATGGGCCATTGGCCAAGCACATTCAAACAAAAGCTTTCCCACCGACCAAACTTCAAACAGCAACAACACAGACTACTTGTTTTCCACTTTTATTTCCACTTTTATGTTGTCTTCATCTAAGTTTCTAGACTACCTTAGTTTCTCATCTTAAAAATCGTGTACCCACCATAAATACACTTTCCAGTTTGAAACCAAAGTTTGGTTTACAGCCAATCAATCTCCAATTTTGAAAGACTCTTATTTCATTGAAATATAGTTGGGAAAGTAATCTTACATGATAAGTTTGATAAGTTTAATGGTACAAATTGTATATTTTTTGTTAAAGGGTTTTTGGTCTGTTAGTGAAATTGAATAGTTTTGAATGAGTACAATAGGGATGAGTTATGTTGAGTGCAAGGCCTCTGACACCATAAGAGATGAGGCTACATCAAGGCCTTTGACACCTTAAGGGATGAGGTTGGGAACATGCCTTGTACGACTTTGGCAAATTGGATACCCCTTGGCTCTTTGTTAAAGAGGTATCAACTTAGACCCATGCTCTTGATACCAATATGTTGCAAAAAATTAATTTGAGAATGGTAAGAAACCTTTAAAAAATTATATACTTTTTTTTAATTTATTTTAATTAGATTATTCTTTATGTAATGATAAATGCATAAGTGTATAAGTGGTGTGAATTTTAGTAGAAGTTATTACATAACTTGATTTATCCTTCTTTTTTTTTTTGTTGGAGAGTTTTTTATATAAAACCCACAAAATCATTTAGCTACCCAATATGAGAGCACAAGCCTTAGGCTAAAACCTCTTCAACTGAGAGCCAAGGACTAGAGGATATCCATTCTACCAAATTCATCAGGGGCATGATCCCGACCTCATCTCTTATGGTGTCAAGGCCTTGCACTCAATAAGACTTGATCCCTAGTAGGCTCACTCAAATCCATTCAACTTCACCAACAAACCAACGGCTTATTTTTACTTACATTCACTCTTATAAATTGGTTTTACTTTTAGCTTTACCTATTTTATGTTTTGAGTTAAATATGCAATTTATAGAAGCAAACTAGGTTACTTGTATAATTGCATAAATTACCCCAAAATTTTAAAATTTAAATTCAAATTTTGGGTCCTTTTAATCATTATATCCCAACTTAAATCACTAAATGTTTTACTTGCACCCTTGACTTGGTATTTATGGACTAACTCTAATTCATTTAGAACATCTAACAAATCTATGGAATAATCACATCTTGTGCATATTAAGGAGCTTTAAAAGGAATTATCTCATGATATCAACATCAACCTTCTAAGGCATATTGCATAACTATTTGTTTTTAACAATTGTTCAAAGTTGTTTTGGTATCCTTGTGGGGTTTGACACAAGGGAGGAACTATCCCTATCATATGCAAACCCATAATCAATTCTTTATGTAAGTTTAGACATAAGCAAATGGTTTCCAAGACTAGGGATTGTTGTAGATGTACATAAGGGCCAGATTTCAAGATCAATTTCACAATTATGCTAGGTATATCTGCATTTGTAGAAATAAACTAGATAGAAAAACATGATCTTGTTGATTTTGATGTTCTTGACTAATATATCCTGATTTTCTACTACAAGAACAAATTCATTTGAAGCACACATGATAACATCTAATTCTACACTGAACTAAGAACTAAATACCTTATTTTATTTGCCATTCATTAAAGTTGCACAAATTTTGAAACATGAAAGGTGCAATTCATTCCATATCTTAATTTTCTACTACAAGAACAAATTGTTTTGAAGCACACATGATAACATCTAATTCTACACCGAACTAAGAACAAAATACCTTATTTTATTTGCCATTAATTAAAGTTGCACAAATTTCCAAACATGAAAGGTGCAATTAGATTTTCTACTGCGAGAACAAATTGATTTGAAGCACACATGAAAATATTTGATTCTACACCGAACTAAGAACTAAATAACTTATTTTATTTGCCATTCATTAAATTTGCATGAATTTTGAAACATGAAAGATGCAATTCATTCCATATCCTAATTTTCTACTCCAAGAACAAATTGATTTGAAGAACACATGATAACATCTGATTCTACACCGAACTAAGAACTAAATAGTTTATTTTATTTGCCATTCATTAAAGTTACATGAATTTGCAAACATGAAAGGTGCAACTCATTGGACATATCCTAATTTTCTACTCCAAGAACAAATTGATTTGAAGCACACATGATAACATCTGATTCTACACCGAACTAAGAACTAAATACTTTATTTTATTTGTCATCCATTAAAGTTGCATGAATTTCCAAATGTGAAAGGTTCAATTCATTCCATATCCTAATTTTCTACTACAAGAACAAATTAATTTGAAGCACACATGATAATATCTGAGTCTACACCGAACTAAGAACTAAATACCTTAATTTATTTTCAGTTCATTAAAGTTGCACGAATTTCCAAAAGTGAAAGGTGCAATTCATTCCATATCCTAATTTTCTACTGCAAGAACAAATTGATTTGAAGCACACATGACAACATCTGATTCTACACCGAACTAATAACTAAATACCTTATTTTATTTGCCATTCATTAAAGGTGCAATTCATTCCATATCCTAATTTTCTATTGCAAGAACAAATTGATTTGAAGCACACATGACAACATCTGATTCTACACCGAACTAATAACTAAATACCTTATTTTATTTGCCATTCATTAAAGGTGCAATTCATTCCATATCCTAATTTTCTACTGCAAGAACAAATTGATTTGAAGCACACATGACAACATCTGATTCTACACTGAACTAATAACTAAATACCTTATTTTATTTGCCATTCATTAAAGGTTCAATTCATTCCATATCCTAATTTTCTACTGCAAGAACAAATTGATTTGAAGCACACATGACGCCATCTGATTCTACACCGAACTAAGAACTAAATAGCTTATTTTATTTATCGTTCATCAAAGTTACACGAATTTCCAAACGTGAAAGGCACAATTCAATCCAAAGAGCTTGAAGTACATTCAATCAAACTCAAAGTACATATACCCACAAAGAAATTTGCACAACTTTAAGCAATTCTATTTAAATTCTGAATATTTAATACAACATCTAAATCAGACCCAGCTCTTTTTCCTAGAATATCTATGCATCAGTACTATTTAATGCTTATTCAATTGATTCATCTTTAAAAACAGCAATTTAATTCCCCTACAAGGAGCAATAGTTGTAGTATTATGAGAGTTAAAAACAAGGCAGGTTAGTGTGAGTATGGTATTATAGTGTATGGAAGGTAGTGTCCACGTGGGCCATTGTGAAGGCCAGGTATGTTTTTAGCTGTATTGTATAGGCCTCTGTATTGAAAACCGTAACAGTTGATCCAGTGAAAGATCTGTCACATAATGGTTGAGCACGTGCAGGCACGCAAGCTGCCACAACAATGATGAAACATCGCTCCCACAGTCCCACTGTGATCAGTGTTAGATTTTCGGTGCAAAGTCCCAGAAATCTGAAAAACTCGTAAGACTTCTCTCCATCACACAACATAGGAAGCCATGAAAATGCTTGTTCCTCGTTCTGTGTGTTATATTCTCACTAAGGAATTCTAAGTCCCCATTCCTAGGCAGTCTAACGATTCTGAATGGCCCCCAATGATATTAATCATTTCACTCGCAAACCAAGATTCTTGTAAGAAGTTTTATACTAGGCGAGGGGTTTTGGTGTAAGGTCTTATTCTTATAGTTAGTCCGTTGTAAGCGCTGTGTACACAAGGCTACAGCCCCGTATCCCACGAGATCTTGTCCCCCCTCAATTATTCTATCATAATAAAATATTTTAACGCATGTCTCGGTGGAAGAATTTTCGAACACCGAGCTTAGGCGGCGGGCCCCGCGCAGTCAGATGTTGGGCGCGGTTTACGAGGTCCACGTGGAAAGCATGGGACCCACTAAATATTCACCTCTGCGGTCCTAGTCTTCACTGCTCCCCACTTGACCATTAAAATAAAAGGGAAAGCTTATTCCCTAAAAGCGCAACTAGTGTCTACTAGTTGCCTATCTGGCATGCAAATTGGGCACTGGATCGACGGTAAGGAGAGAGTCCGTACTTGTTGGAGTTGATTGGGGCCGTCGATGGGGGTTTTTTTTTGGAGGGTGTGGACTAGAATAGGAAAATTGGAGGGCCATTCTAAGTAGGGTGTACCGTTTGTCAGGGTGTGTTTGTGCGTGCGTTGGGGTCCATTGAATTAGATTGGATTGGATTGGGCCATCCATCACACCCAAATTTTATTCCCTGTTCTTTTTCTCAGGACTTGGCTACCATGGATTTGATAGTTCTGAATAGCTCTCTGAGCTGAGCCTGACTGACCGTCACTGACTCACTGACCGCATCCCCAGTCCCCCACTGTCATGTGTGTTGGGTTTGTGTCATGGCCCTTAAGTACCATGGCATCCCTGCCCACTGCCCAGACCCAACTGTTTCACTAGGGAGAATATTATCTTTTCCAACTATATATATTTCTTCCATCTTTTTCTACAAGGTCTGGAAAATTGTGGGCGGGTGGATTGGATAAGCTGCTCAATTAGTTGGGTCTGGACTCTGGATTGATTGATTCTCAGAAGAAGTTGCTGTTTTCCTAAGGAAGCTTGTATCAAGAGCAGAGCGGAAGTTTTGGGCCTTTTTAAGATTGGATATGCACAAAGATCAGGTATTCATTCCCTAGCAGAGATTCAGAGAAAAAGTGGGCAAAGTAGTATTATTCTAAGCAGGTTAGGTTCAAGGATTTGCATTCCAAAACTGGCAATTTTGTTAGGGTTTGTTGTCTAGTTTGTGATTTTGTAAATTGTGATTGTGGTTGCTAGATCTGTTTTGGTATGGTAGACCTTACAGCTCTCCAACATCAGAGCATTAAATGTCAGGAATGGGTGCCTGTGCTTGATATGCTTTAATTGGCTCTCATGTTTCTTAATGTGGGTCTTCTTTGTTGTTAGGAATTGTTTTTTCTCCTTTCTCCTCTCCTGCTTTCTTTGCTCCTGATGATGATGATGATCATGTAGTGTGATCCAGCGAAAATAATATCACACAGTTTAATCCAGAAGCATCCAACTACAATATTACGGACTGTGGAAATTTGATGTATATTAGGAATTTTTTTGATTTTCCCTCTTACATCTATCAGAAAACTTGTATCTTGTTTCATTCTTTGTTCTATGTTTTTCTGCTTTCATGATGGAATGGAGATGCACTTACAAGAGCTTTAATTCTAGAGGGCATTACCGCTTTTCAGCTAAATCCAGTACAGGTAGAACTTTCCTGCTCTCACAATGACTCTAGAAGGTTTTTAGCGTCGCTGTGAAGTTAAAAATTTGACTCAATCCTAACCCAAGGTCGGTTGAAGTTGTGCGGGGCTAATACAACATGAAACAATTCAATATTGTGTTTGTATGTTCTTTGCTGCTGAGTCGCCTGCAGTTTTTATCATTCGAAACAAGTTCAATGGCGTCGTGATAAAAAGATCTTGATGAAGTATGATTATGTCATTTGGTCTAATTAGGTCGAGGTAACTGGTATCTTCTGCATCTGTAACCCTAACCCTAACGTTAACGTGCACATTGGTTTTTCATGACATATCCTATTGATTGCCAATCATTCCTTCAAAGTTTGTAAAATCTAGCATGATATGAGTAGATCTATAACGGTACGAGCTTGTACTTGAGCCAAATGGTGGAAAAATTAGGTTACTACTCATGGGCGACTTCCCTTGAGCCTACAGTTCCATTCAGTGAATTAGTTCATCTTCAATGTACGTATATACAGGTAGTACTTACCAACGATGCTATGAAATATGTTTCTACAGCAACTAAATGTTGAACAACTTTGATGGAGGAGATACTTGTCATCTTGTATGATTGTATCTAAGCAGTAAGCCCTGATAATATGTAGATAAATTTGTATTGGAATTTTAGTTTACAGTGGGGCATAATTGAGGCCAAAACCTCCCTCATTTTTAAAAGATTTGATTACTGACTGACACATGATGCAAAAGCAGACTGAAACCTTAGCAGATCCATGGAACCTTCTCTTCTTGAGCAGATTGTAGAGGCTCCTGTGCTTGACAGTACAATTACCAGTGAAGTTTCAGATCAAAAATAGTTTGCACTTTGCTTCATATTCTGGATCTATTAACTAGGGTTTATATGTTTTCTTCTGTCGGGTTTGAATTTTTATTGATGAAGTTTGAATTCAGGCTGAACTTTGAATTTTGTAATTTTTGATCTAGAAACTTTATAAACGTTGGATTTATGAGACCACTGGTAGACCAAGTATAAGATGTACTAGATCCAATTCAAAAGTAATTGATGGTTCAAGTCCTAACCCACCCTTGACTTGAATTGGAAGAATATAGCAATGCCCACTTTAAAGCTTGAGGTTGTCAGATAGGCAAACTTGGAAAGGGCTTTTCTACTGTGGTTCCTTCTTTCTTTTGAAGGAATAAATTGGGTTTCTCTCTAACATCTTGTTTTGTTGGTATTGTTAAGGAGAGTGATATGGAGGAGAGGGGAATGGAGAGTGGAGCAAACATGATGTCTTCTTGCTCAAGGCCATTGCTGGATAGAAGGTTGAAGCCACAGGCAGAACAGGATCTAAAATGCCCTCGTTGTGATTCAACCAACACCAAGTTCTGCTACTACAACAACTACAGCTTGACTCAGCCCCGCCATTTCTGCAAGACCTGCAGGCGCTACTGGACTAAAGGAGGCACTTTGAGGAGTGTTCCAGTGGGGGGAGGTTGCAGAAAGAACAGCAAACGCAGTAATGGTGGCAACAATAACAATAATAATAACAATTCCAAGAGAAGCGGGGACCAACCCTGCTCAACCTCAACTGAAGGCACTGCAACTGCAGCTGATCTGTCTCCTTCCATTGGGGGAGGATCCTCCAATAATTATGGATATTACAATGAAGCAGAAGAGCTTGGTATGAATAATTACAGCAGCTCTGCATATGTAGCTGACATGGGTCAGTCCTCTCACAGCAGTCTAATGGGTTTTCAGTCCTGTCTTCCAACAAACTTAACTAATCTGCAGTCTCTGCAATACAGCGGCAGCAGCTTCCTGAGTGATGGTTTCAGCAGGCCACCTGCAAACCGATTGGGCGCAATGAATGTGGGAGGAGATCTCACTTCAATTATTGATACAAAACATATGACAGCTACATCTTTCGATGGAGAGGCTTGTAATCCATACATGAATCATCATAATTTATCTGTTGATCACACAGGTGGGCAGTCACACTCACGCCTTCTTTTGCAGCAGCATCAGCATCAGCAGCAGAAGAGCATTTATGAAGAGCCATCACAAGCATTGTATGAACCAGGCTACTTATGGTCTGATCTGTCTGCATATGGCCTCCCCAACGTCAACAATTCAATGTAGACACTTTTGATTATACCCTTATGGTTTCAAGCATTACATTTGCAGATGAAGGATTCCACCAATCTGAGAGTTGAAGATCATATAAGTTTTTATGGAGAGAAGAAACCACTGAGGCAGGTTATGTTATGTAACCTTTACCATGTAGTTTATACTTAAGACTTTGTTTCTTATCTCCTCTTCTTAGACTATCTGATCTTGGCATGTCAGTCTGGTGTTTTCATATATATATATATATATATATGAATTCCTACCTACCTCAACAATGCAATTGAAATACAAAATTCAATTGCCAGTACATGAAATAGCATAACTGCAGGCAGACAGACAGGTTAGTTTGTTGATCATGCCAACTTTCCTTCATCTTCATTTCCATGTTCATGTAGTATAAGAGTGACATTATCTAGGTTTTGCTATCAACTCTCTTAAAGTTTCAATCATTCATACTTCTTCCCATGTATTTGGATGTAATATCAGACTTCCACTTGTTTGCAAGATTAATAGTCTCATACATGAGTTTGTGTTTCTACTTTCTACTCTCATCATTTTTGGGGAATATATGCACCAAAAGCATTACAAAACAAGCGTCATTTCAATTTAATGTTCACTATTTTGCTATGTCGGCACAAATCTTCAAAATTCTTCCTCCACAAGAAACTACGAATAACACAGCCAACATAATCCTTAAGACATGATATACGAAACGAACTAAACACAGCCAAAAACCAGACCAGCTCATGAATAAAAAAGCTCTCTTTAGATAGCAACTAACATGATACATTAGAATCTTTGATATCACCTTATTCAAAAGCATCTCACTTGTATTCTGTCATTTCATTTCATTTCATATTCCTTTTCCTTTGTTAAAGAACGATTTGCACCTTTAAAACTATCTTCGTACAGCCTACTTTTACTTTTAAATGTTGCAGTCTCCACGGCACATTGTTTTGGCTTTTCGAACGTCTGAAATGTCTTGTATAAAGCGTGCTATGCGATAAAAACACAGTCATTATCAAACTGCATTCCATTTTCAGTCTTACTTCCAAAGAAGAAGTTACTTTGTACGAGATTGGGAAGCACGACGCTCTTTTTCTGGTTAAACACTTACGTGGGTGCAATTCTGAGCTATTTTGTACGTATACAAACACTGAGCTTTATGATGCAGTAGCTTTGCTTATTCTAACCAGGAAATTTCAAATTTCTTACTAAAATTAGATACTGTGCGATTAATTGACTGGAACTAAGATTCTTTACGTTTGATTGTCTGAGAAAAGAGTTTAAAACCATGGACTGTAAGTATACGCTTTAGAATGTGGCAGGGATATGCACAAGACTAGAGAACACAAGACCTTGAATACATAAAATGTAATAATATATTGCCAATTATAGCTTATAGCAGGAATTAACGAAGAAGATCTAATTATAGAAGGAAAAAACTTGAAGTTTGAAGAGCCACATTTTAAACCACAATTTGAGATATTATTATAAGAAATGATAATATTTTAAATAATTATAACTACATTAAATGAGGTAAAAAAAAATTGTATTGTAAATTAATAAAATTAAGGCTTATAAACGTTTAATTAAGAATTAATTAATAGAGATGTTTAAAGTGACCATCTTTAATAAACATCTTAGTTCTTCTTTAGCAATCAAACCCATGTTGTATCAGCTTATGATAGATCTTGATTAATATTTGAGATAGACAATGAAATGGTACATTTTCTATTTTCTATTTTCTATTTAAATTTTAATATTTTAGATAAACCTATTGTCATCCTTTATGATACAGTGTATGATATAGTATTTGAGACAGACAATGAAATGGTACAGTTTCTATTTTCTATTTAAATTTTAATATTTTAGATAAACTTATTGTCATCCTTTATGATAGAGTATTTGGGATAGACAATGGAATGATACATTTCTATTTTCTATTTAAATTTTAATATTTTAGATAAACCCATTGCCATCTTTTATGATAGAGTATTTGGAGGTAATTTGAAAAAAGATTGTGTAACTATTAAAATCTTAAATTTACTTAAGATAATTTATATTAGAGTTCAAATTTATTATTATAAATAGTACATTTAGAGTTGGCACTAGATTTTTTAAGTTGAATATTTTAAGAAATTAATTATTACAAATTTTAAAATTTGCATTAGTGTAGTTTTTCATTTTTATTCTCAAATTCTTAAATAATAATGGTAATAATAATGATGATAATAATTTATTTTATTAACTCCAATATAAATAGGTGTAAACAATAATGAATAATTTAGAATATATTTAAATAATAATTTAGATAAAATGTTTAATAATAGATAGTTAGAAATATATATAGAATGAAATAAAAAATGAATGTGTATTTTTATATTAATGAAAAGGAGATAAGTTTGATTATGACAAATAGTTGCTACTTGGAATTTAATATCACATTTAAGACAAACAAACTAGGACTTATGAGTTGTATGAGTGTGCATTAACCTAGGTCACTTCAATACCATAAAAGTGATTTTTGCACCTATAAATTGACTCGTGGAAATGAAATTTCACTACAAATTTGACGTTGATGTCTACAAACCTTCAATGTCAACAAATAAAGACTTATCTCAAGTGTCTCGACCCATAATTCAAACTAGTGGTGTTAATAAACACGTTTTGGACTTTACTTAGTAAGAATCTTCTCCTTGTCAAGCCCCTAGATTTGGCTTATTGACAAAGAGGTGATGGAATCTAAATAGTTCATGAAGAGTGGAGCTACGATAATGATGAGCCATTCTAAGAGGCACAATGCTAGAAATGATTATTTCAAATGGTAAAGAGTGATAATCGATGCTAAGTGATAAATGGATAATGACCTAGGGGTGATGTCCTTTTATACATTACCTAAGCACACTATTCAAAATTTTTGACATGAGAGTCAAAACATAATAGCTAGTTGAAACTAAGTTGAATTGGGCCCCTTACGAAATTTGAATTATTGAATATGTAGGTAAAACTCTTAGTATGGAACTAACTTAGATAATCTATATGCCTGCAGTTTCAATCCAAAAATAAAAATTGATAATCTTAGAACTAAAAATCATTTTAGTAGGGGTTATGTTCTATTTTTTATGGTAAATCTAAGTCTAAGCTCAATGGAGTGTCAAATCAATCAAAATTATATGTTAAGAACAAGTACTTAGGACACACACACACACACACAAAGTGGTGTAAAATAAAGGGTAAAAGTATGCAAGATATGCACATTTCATCCTTACATATCCCCCCACTTTTGTGTGCATGTGAATCTACATGAGGAAGCATACCAAAGTAAAATAAAAAATAAAAACATAATTAGAAGTAGAATAGCTAGAGTAATGATCTAAATTCTACATGTGGATTGCATGCAAAATTTGGGAATGATTAACTTAGTAATATGCCCCCTTGATTTTGTGCATAACATAAGGGCATACGCACAGATAAAGGAGTGAGAAAATTTTGATAAACATAGAGCATGCTAACCTAATATTGTGTTTAGAAATAGACTAGAAGTAGGGTAAAGTAATTGTATGTAGCATAAGCATGTGACACTTGAATATGATAAATCTTAAGATAAAATCAACTATAAATTAAAGAAGCATGCTTGAGATACTTACCTTTGTGTGTATTAAAGATGAAAGAAAGAAGATGCTTCAGTTTCCCCCTAATTAGGATAATCATGACTAAATGGAACCTACAAAAATGAATAAGAAGCTTGTCCCCCAAGTGACAAGAGAAAGTAAAAATCATGAGAAAACATATAATAACTAATGTTAATTAGAAATAAAAGAATTTGAGATCAAATAGAACCAAAAGATGTACTACATGAATCAATGCATCCACTAATGTCTCTTTGTGAGAAAAGTGTCATGTAGTGATGGAACATTTGGATCTAACTCACCTTTTCTTGCTATTGATAGGTATCTTGAGATGTATCCTTAGTAACATTTATCTACTTTGATTATTGAGAGGTATATTAAGATGTATTCTTAGTAACATTTATTTACTTTAATTTTCATGTTTACCTTTGTAACCATACAACCAAATTATGTGTCATTGATGTGTACTTGTATGTAAACCTTGTATTGATCTTAACCATGTGTTCCAAACAATATGCTATATGTAGACGCATTGTTTCTCACACCACCATTAGTTGATTTGTCACTAGCCTTGGGAGAACCTTCTCTATCATGATGAAGTGGGAAATATATATTCATGCATAACCATTAATTTCTCCAATTTGTAACACCTTGTAAATAAGATTTTGCATTTTATTCTTGAGCAACATACATCCACCCCATAGTATAGCCATGTATTCAATGATAAATGCAAAAATAATTAGTATGATTAATGACACATTTCTAGATGTATCGATCTGATTGATAGGAGGCAAATTGATAAATTATGGAAATGCAAATTTATTTTTAGTATCACATGTGGAGGCTCTCTTGATCTAGTGAGCTTTCTTTGATTCTTTACGTGTGGAAAATTATGTGCTCATGATCAATAGTGTGAACACAATGTGTAACTTCATGTTCATATTATTGTTCATCTTGAATGGTAGGATATGTATATCCAATATAGATACTCACTTGATGATAAAAGATTAGTATGATCCTACAAACACTTATTAGGAAGTTAAAAGTGAAATGTTTTATGAAAGCATGTATAAGATCAATAAATGAAACTTATAAGAGTCATAATGTAGATCATACCATAATAAAACTTTAAGAACTAGTTCTTTTTAAATGCGTACAATAGAAACATGTTAATATAAGCACAATAGATGGGGAAGAACTTCTAAAATGCATATATCCACCTCTATGATAATCATTCCTATCACCACTGAAGTCATTAATATATGGATCTCTAATGATATGAGCACCACAAATCATAAGATCTAAAATATCATGAAATATAGAAAAAAATATCAACATGACTATAATGACCATTTGTTAGTGTAGAAGAATTATCATCATTTGAAACATCATGTAATAAAGAGAGTAACGCACCATCATAAATTAAAAAATTATTGTCGAGTGGAAGCATAAAGGTGTGTCTCACTTTCTAGCCTAATTAGGCCACTCAAATTGGTATTTTAGCCAAATTTTTACTTTCTATCAACTATAGCAAGCAAACTATTAAGAATTTGAAGACAATGTACAAACTAATGATTTGTGATATTTTGTGTGTAGATTTTTTTAAAAAAAAATTTAAAATAATTTGTCTCATTTTTAAATATTTGTTAATAAATTGTTTCTTATGCTTTATAGTATTTTTAAAGAGTAATAATTCCCATAAAGAATTGCTTGAACTATAAATAATATCAATTCATAATTTCTTAAGCATAGAGTAATAACAATAATGTCTAAGGAGCCCTTATTTTTTATTATTTGTGTTGCATATTTTATTTATTAATTTTTTATTTAGATTAACTATAATTTAGACACATATTTCCCCACAAGGCATAATGTCTTTTGTATATAACCAAAACAATGTTGAAACAAGGAAATCAATATGGAGGGTGGTCATTTTTTTTAAATCTATTTTTCTATTTTTCCATGTATTAAATAGAGGTCTTTATGATTGGTAAAAAATCTATGTTCAATAGAAAATAGAAAATAGAAAATAAATATAATAATTAAATAAAAAATATTACTAGTTATGCTTTTAAAAAAAGATTACCCCAAGGGCTACATTTATGCAAAATATCATGTTATGATGGCTTCTTTTGATTGTGGAAAATGTATCCCAAATTAATATTTTTTTCTAATAGAAGTTAAAAATGTGGAATGGGTGCCACATAGGTGTCATTTAGGCACCTACAATTGAAAGATTTTCATTATAAGGTCATCTTAAAAAATGCACTATTAAATTGTTTTAATATTAAAAAAGAGATCTTTGATTAAAAGTACCTTTAATTGAAGTTTGGTAACTTGTGGAATGGCCAAGACCTTTGAATGAAGGTCCTTCTAACAAACAAAAATCTTCATTTCAAGGTGCTCCAAATTTTTACCTCGTAAAATATTTTTTATCATCATCATTAATTGTAAGAGCATCATCACATAAATTAGAAAACCTAGATGTATCCATATAAGTGAAGGGTGAAGCACTAGCCTTCTCATGATAAACTATAACATCACCATATGAGGAAATGTCACTAGTAGGTGAGAAATAATCATCAAGAGGAGAGTACAGATAAGCATCTAAATATGTAGCATGATAAAATATAGACAAGTCCAAAATATCCTTATTTAGGGCAAGAAAATAACGCAATGCAATCATGCACAAACATCATGAATGAACTATAATCATACAAGATAAATAAACTTATTTTAATGTCTTTCCAATTAAATCACTTCTAAATTCACTCATCAATAATATGTTATCATCTATATACTCATAATTTTCAAGAAAAATGAATTAATATGTAAAAATGCATCACTTGTACCATCAAAGTTATCAAGTAATAATTTTTCACTAAGAGTACAAATAACCTCATGAAATGTAGGATAAAGAAATGAATCATCATGAATGTCTAAATAATCAACATGATATGCTAAAGAACTATCCTCACTAAGCACATCATCATCATGTATAAAAGAAAGTAGCTAACATAGACCACTATCCCTACACTCTCCACAATACACATGTCACATAAGGAATGTGAATATAAGGGTATAGAAATAGAACTATCATGACATGTACAAATAATAACATCTTAAGGCTTAATTTCATCATGAATAGATAAATAAGATGTAACCACATCACATATGGGAGCAGCCTTATATGTATCTATGAATGGGAAAATGAGATAAATCAATTAAGATGAATTAACCCAAACAACAATGAAATGTGCAAGCAAAGGAGATATAAAGAACTAACAAGTGATACTTACAACCTTTACCTGTCGGCTTCCATTGGTCGCCTATTCTCTCTCGATCTTAGATGATGCAAATGGGCCCTCAGGGAGCTTGCTTCCTTGCTTCGATTCCTCAAGATGACAAGGAGAAATGGCTATGATGATATGAGAATGACTAGAATGATTTCCTAGAGGAATTTGGGTATAGATTCGATGCCAGAATGAGTCTCTCTAATTGCTTAGAAGAGGGTTCTATTTATAGATTTTCTGAAAATAGAACGGAGGGTGAGGATTAAAAGATGAGATCAATGGCCCTCATTATTTGTGAATCTTTAATTCATAATGGATGAATTAAAAATTCAGAGTGGAGGATAGTGAGGTATGACAATTGAATTAAGAATTCAAAGTGGAGGATAGTGAGTTATGACAATTGAATTAAAAATTTAGAGTGGGGGACAATGGGTTATGATAATTGAATTAAAAATTCAAAGTGGAGGACAATGGGTTATGACAATTGAATTAAAAATTCAAAGTGGAGGATAGTGAGTTATGACAATTGAATTAAAAATTTAGAGTGGGGGACAATGGGTTATGACAATTGAATTAAAAATTCAGAGTGGAGGATAATGGTGAACATTGAATTAAAAATTTAATTTTGGATTTTGGAGGATATTAACTAATTAAATATTAAGAATATTTAATTATATGTGCAACATGGTGAGGTGGAAGGGATGATGTGGAAGGATGAGGTGGATTGATGAGGTAGATTTTGTGAGGTGGATTTAGGATTTGAGACATTAGAAGAATTTAGGGATTTTGTAAGATAATGAACCAATCAAATAAACCTTGAATATTTATTTAATTGACAAAAGAAAATAAGAATTAAGATAAATATCTGAATATTTACTTAATTCGACCTGTGCCAATTTTAGGCTATTACAGTATCAAATGAATATAGGGTTGACGTAAGAGATTGATTGATATCATGGGCGACAAAAGAGGTACCAACATTGTAGAGTATAATGGCATAATAAATGAACTTGTATAGGAAGGTGAAAAGATCATCCATGATGAAGGCCTAATAATGAAAAGTTCATATGGAAAGTTGGATGGGTAAGGATCAAAGAGATAAAAATTATAAGAGCCCAAACCCTAATCTGTACAAATAAATGAAGCACAAGTAAGGGTAGATCCAAACCCTAATTAAATTAGAATTAAAAGTTAGAACTATAAAAAATATATATCTAGACATTAGAAATGTAAAGAAGTTCCAAACCCCAAGGAAAATTCTAGAGGGGTTTAAATGTTGGGTTCACCATTTTATATAAGGAAATAAATCACAAAAGTCTACATAAATATCTAGGGTAAATAAATATAAAAAACCAATAATATGTGAATCATCCTAGATAAATACCTAAGTCAAAAATATGTATACTTGAATGGAATAACAAGAATATATGTCTACCTTGATATTGATGAAAATGAGATAATTTTCATTGTGACAAGTAGTTGCTACTTGGAATCTAATGTTATATCTAAGATTACCAAACCGAAAAAACTTTGACTTATGAGTTTTATGATTTTCCAGCAACTTGGGTCACTTCTACACAACATAAGTGATCTATGCATCCACAAATATGGTCTCTAACTCTCAAAATAACCTTTATCTAAAAATTAAACCCCAATGTCTATAAACCTTTAGTACATGTAAATAAAGATTCACCTTGGGTGTATGGATCTACACTAAAAACTGATAGTGTTGATGAACAGTTTTTTGAGCTTTCTTTGCAAGGATCTAATTTAATAGTTTTTAATAAATTTTGAAGACAAAAATTAGTATTGTAAATTATAATGATGTTTTTTTGGTAATGTGTGATACTTCATACTCAAACAATGTTTAAGAATGGTAATGACCTAGTGCAAGAAGTAGGGTTTTGAAATTTGTTGACTAAGAGGTAATGCAATTAAAATAGTTAATGAAGAGTGGATCTATGAAAGAGGAAAGATTGTTTACAATAGACATGATTCTAGAAATACATGATTATATATGGTAAGGAGTGATAATTAATGCTAAGTGATATATGCATAATGACCTAGGAGGTGATGTCAATTTATACATAACCTAGGAATATTATTCAAAATTATTAGTGTAGGAGTTGGCACATGATGAATTACTGAAACTAAGTTAGCTTGGACCCATTATGAAATATCAATTCTTTATTATGAGAGTAAAATCCATGTCACAAAACTAATTTGGATCATTTATGTTCTTGCAGATTCAACTTGGAATATAATCTAATAATCTAAAAATTAAAAATTGTTCGGGTGGATTAAGTTCTATTTTTGATGGGAAATATGATTTTGAGGTCAATGGAAGCACCAAATTAGTCAAAATCATGTGATAGGAATAAATACCTAGGACATCCATGTAAAGTGTAAAATAAAGATTGAAAGTGCAAGGTATACCTTTTACATTAACAAACATGATATTGTATTTGTATTTATGTTCACATAAAATGTATGTAAATATATTATTGTAATGGTGAAATTTGCATATGCATGTCATTTCCCATTTAGTTTTGTGCCCATTTTAAGGAGAGTGCTTTAATACATTTATATATTGGAATTTATGGCATAATTTTGTGTAAAGTCTAGTACCTTCCCCCATACTATTTACCTATTCATTTAGACACATTTTAATACACCTATACAAACATTTCCACATAGACACACATCTCAATGTATTATCCCTATCCATTCACTTATTACACATATTCATGCACTTGTCCCAATACTTTTCATTCTCAACTTGATTCTACCACCTTTTTGCCTTGATGGCCCAAAGATAACCTTTATCCACCCAAATTTAGATATTTTCCCACCCAGGGTTATTTCCATGATCATTGATTTAGTCTCATAGTCATGCACTTGACCTTTACCTTTTCAAAATTCAAATTCAAATTCTAGCCAACTATCACCTTTTATTTTCTCACCTTTCAAACCAACTACACATTTTCTAAACTTTGATGATTTGTACTAGTATTTTAAGGAATTCATTATCATTCATTTTTGTTAGATCTTGTGATGAACAAAATTAACCTAAGACCTAATGTCTATGAATTAGCCACAAAACCATAAATATGAATATTTTTTTTCTATTATAATTGATCATGAATGAGGAATAATACAAAGAATAAAGTACAAATATATTGGCCTATTATATGAGTGAATCAATATGATATATGGCCAAGAGGTCATGAGTTAACTCAATTAAGTGAGAAAAAGGTGGTCTTTGATTAGACAAAGGTGGCACCTAACTTCCATCAATCATGAAATGATAAAGAAGTGGTAGCACTTGATGAACTCAAATCAAGGGTGACACATGTCCTTATTAACTAGCTAGGTGAGGGGAAATACAATATCCTATTATCCTAAGTAAACTTAATAAATATGTACAATAATACACTTAGGATATAGTAATATCCTAGCTGAAGTATAATATTACACCAACACCGACTTAAGTGTAACTTAGGTGGAAAAACATGGGTCTTGGTAATGAGGCCATATTAAGTACCCATGTATAAAGATACCCCCTAAAGAATGTGATCTACAAAAACCCCCTAGGAGAGAGGGAGAGAGAGAGAGAGAGACCCAATGTATTGCTTCTTACACTATAAATAGATGGATGATATTGATTGTTGATGAAGACCCACATTTTTCAAATGACATTTATTCCCTTAGAAAGAGATAGGCCCATAGGTGCATGTAGAAGGTCTTCCAAATCCATTAAGGAATACAAGGGAAAATAAAATAAAATTATGAACTATGGAACATGTTCATCAATCTCAGATATGTTAGTGTTAAGTGGCATCAATCTTCCCAAACCAACCTATATAGTTGTAGAAGTGACATCTAAAAGGCATGTGGAGGGTGAGATAAAACAAGCACTAAAGAATATAGTAATGCAACTACTAGAGCACTATCATCAAAGAGAAAATCAAGTCCTTAATAGTGTTTTCTAGACCTAAATAGTGGGATTCAACAAATAAACATGAGGGATTTGTCAAGTAATCATCTTGGTGTAGTGTTTCTATAAAACATGTATAATCCTTCTCTAAAAAATCATTTAATTCATTCAAAGAGGTAACTCTTAACTCTATAGAAGTACCATAAGATGGTGAAATCTCAATGCATGTATATGTAACATGATAATTCAAATTACTACATTGCTCATCCCATGAAATTCTCACATCATTCATGTGAGTGTGAACATCTATATATAGGACATCAAGAGGAGGAGGTTCAATATGTGTCTTAAATTATCATCCACATGTACAAGGTTCCCCAAGGAAACATCATAGTGAGATGGAGGTTGAAGATCCCCATAAAACTACCTAATTATAGTCATAGTAGTGAAAGGTCGATCTATGTGTTCTATGTGTTGTAAAATGTCCTCAAAACATATAGAAATATTTGTCTATAGACCATGTCATTTTAGTTTGACCATGCATCTTCATTGTCAAATCACTTGTCTTAGGAACAAGTGCAAGAAGATAGGGTAATAGATTTTACTCAAGGTGATGATTCTTTATCCCTTCTTTCCAAAATGAATAGTTCTCTTGATCCAATGTGACAACAAAAGTGCAAATATACTTACTAGAAAACATGATTGAAACCCCTAATAATGAAACATTATGTTATTTAATTCATTACAAGATCCCCATTAATTATTTTCACAACCACCTAAAGACAAGGAAAGAACTCACACTTTATAATTAGTGTGTTTATAAGTTTGTTTATAGTTTCACAAGAGTTTATAGTTTCCAAAAAGGAGAAAAATGTTGAAAGTATAGTCCTAGTATAGAATGAGAGAAAATAAAGTACACCACTATGTAGTACATAAAAAATCCCACACTATTAAAAAATGACACTTAAAAAGGAGCCCCTATGTGAAATTTATGGGCTCACAAAGTTCTAAAAACTAGGTTTGGATAACAAATTTTGAGAAATTCCATTTTCTAAAAAAGAGGAAATTGAACTAAACCTCACCACCATGTATCTAGAAAAAATAGCCAAGTTCAAAACAATTGACTTGATTCAAACACTGGACAAGAAAGAACAAGGCTCCAAAAGTAAGGCACCAAAAATAAAAACTCCAATCATGCAAGGTACAACACCTCAAGGGTACAGTGACATTAGCATCACATGTAATATGCATCAACAATGACTATACCTATGTAGATAGTGATGTGGTAATTATGTTAGTAATGACTAGGCAAAGTACATTTCAAGAGACACATGGCTAGTCCAAGTGGCACTAGACTGAGGTGTCATCCATGTAATTTGACTGTTAGCATGGGATTATAGGCATTGTAGTATGTTATCAATGTAAATAGCACAACATCCTTTATAAATAATGTGCTTCAAGGTATAAATAAACCTTGAGTTCTTGATGGAGAATTTCCTTTAAAGGACAATGCTCTCATTAAAAAGAGTGATGTCCTTTAAAGGACTACACTCTATTAATGAAAGTGTTGTCATTTAAAGATATCACTCCATTAAAACTGTTGAATTTCAAATGGAAACCTCAAAATCTACAAATAGGATCTATGAACTCCTTGAATTTTGTGCTTTGTTTTATGTGCCAGGAAGTTTGAGTAGGGCTTCAAGGGATAGAGTGCTAGGTAGGTTTGCATTCATGCCTAATAGATTAATGCTTCCTAGACATAATGTCATTTCATTTTTTACCTAGAGGCTCCTACAAAATATCACTATGCAAACTAAAGTAAACCCTTTCAAACATGTTAGCAAGTTTCCTCTTGTTAAATCTAGATGAACCAAAATTTGATCCTAGATAATTTGACTAATATAAAAATAGTGTTGATCTTAGAATAGCTCAACTATTCACCAAATATGTTGGAAACCAATATCCAAGTGCTCTAAAAACTAGAAATGAATTTATCCTAGGATATCATGGCTCTCATATTATGTTAGATTTTGTGATTAAAAAAATTAACCTCAGACCTAATTTCTATGAATCTACTACAAAAATAAAAATAAGAATAATGTTCTTCTGTTATAATTGATCATGAATGAGCAATGATACATAGATTAAAGTGCAAATATATAGGTCTCTTAGGCAAGTACAAATCAAGGGTGGCATGTCTCTATTAGTTACCTAGTTGAGGAAAACAAAATATCATATTCCTAAGTAAGCTTAATAAACAACTACAATATTACAATTAAGATATTGTACTATTCTAGGCGAAGCACAATATTACACCAACAATTTTAGATCCTCAAGTATTTTCTCATCCTCTCTCATCCTAAGGAATTGAGAATTTAGATTTGGTGCACTAAATGATTTATATCTACACATTCATTCTAAGAGCACATGCATGGATAAAGAGTGTTGTCCTTGATCTTTTACCTAAGTTTTATAGGGGTTTCACTAGGAGGAATTGTCCCCTTATGACACAGTGATAATCCTTTCAAGGTATTTTTATATACCACCAATCTTTAGATATCAAAAAGTAGAGGAAATAGAGGTAAATCAAGTGAATCCATAGATAGAAGTGTGTAGATTTCTAAATCAATTTTACAAGTGCAATAAATTTCCATAGGTATGGATCTAACCCTAATCCATGAACTTGACCTCTTCAGTATAAATTGACTTTCTAGATCCCATGCAAAACTATAGACTATCATATTCAATTTCTGATATTAAGGCATGTAGAATTGAGTCTATTGATAAACTTACTCTTCTCCTTCAAACACAAAGATAAGTAAGTTTAATTTATCATACTTACTTTCTATACTTTAAAATTTAATACTTTAGAATGCACATGCCCTCAAATATTACCATTAAATTATAATAATCTAGGTTAATTGTGCTTATGTGTATTAATGTTGTTGAATTATCCTAAACTACACTTAAAGAAAGTTTATTTTTCTTCAACAAAAACCTAATAACAATTTAACTTATAACATTTTAAAAGGAATAAATATTTTTGTAAGAAAACACACTTTAAAGATTATTTCTAAAAGTATTACTATAAAATATGTTAGTTTTGCAACATATATAAGATAAAGAAAATTCAATTCATTATCAAAACCAAATAATAATAAACTATAATTTAGCACATAATTATTATTGCTTGTCTAACTCAATAATAAAAATAAAAAATTAAAACCTGGGTAATCCCACAATAATGAGTCCCAATTTTTGGCCAAGATGGACATTGATATCAACATTTTTAACTAAATCTTCACTTTCTGAGACCTATAGCAACTAAACCATTAAGAATTTGAAGATGATCTGAACTAGTGATTTATGGTGATTTGTGTGTAGATTCTAAATAGATTTTTTAATTTTTTTAAAAATAAATTGTGAATCTTTCAAGGTCTCCTTTAATAACTAGTTTTTAATACTAAACAACATTTTCATAAAGTAACATTTATGTCATGAAGCATAACTTTTATTCTATAAAGGATAAAATTCTTATTTTTTAAATATAGGTTTTTAACATCAATATCTAGTGTATGGATATTTTTTCATAATTTTTTGTTACATATTTTTTTAATTAATTTTTGAAGTCAGGGTAACTATAATTTGGACATAGGTGTATGTCGTCAAGCATAACTTGTGTATATATCAAAATTCAATTTTTTTTGGTGAAACAAGAACATCAATACCTAATGCAAAGGTATTTTTTGGAATTTTTTTTCAATGTTTCACTATTTCTCCATCTGCGTGTAACGAAGAACTTAATGTTCGATGAAAAACCTATGTTCAGTAAAAATTAAAAATCAAAAAATAATAAAATGAAAATATATCAAAATTATACTTGTTGGAAAGCTCATTTTGAGGACTACAATCTTACAAATTATCTTGTCATGTTAATTACATTTGAAGGTCTAACCTGAGGTTTGAAACTAGATTTTCTAAGGAAGTTTTGAAGCAAACACAAAAAGTGTCTAGGTAAGCACCTTCATTTGAAGGTCCTTCAAACTATGAATGAAGATTTTACCTTTGTTCATAGGTACCTTCAAATGAAGGTATGTTCAAAAAAATCAAGCTGGAAAATAATATTTAAATACCTTCAAATGAAGGTCACTAAATAAAAATATGTCTGCATATTTTTAGCAGTCGACCTTTGAACAAAGGCTA
Organism: Cunninghamia lanceolata; assembly: GCA_027924645.1. Taxonomy (NCBI): domain Eukaryota; kingdom Viridiplantae; phylum Streptophyta; class Pinopsida; order Cupressales; family Cupressaceae; genus Cunninghamia; species Cunninghamia lanceolata. Next base: position 22,339,034 of record BSBN01000377.1, on the reverse strand, counting down.
ATTTAGCCGACATTTAACAAAATGTATGTATTTGAATTAAATGTATATATACAAGGTTATTTTGTGGTTTTAATATCAAAAAATAAAGAAAAATTTGCTAAGTCTATTTGAAAGGTCAATTTTTTTCTAGTGCTTTACAAATTTGGAATGTGGAATTGACAACAAACTTATCAAGATCATCTTTTGCAAATCCTTGAAGAAGATGGGAAATAAAAGGACAAGACAAAATAAGACTGCATGATATCATTCAACAGAAAGGGAATAAAAATTGCATGAAGAAAAGATGCAAAGATATTATGCTCAAAGAGAAGGTATGTATATTTTATATAAATTATGATTTTTTTTCAATTAAATCATCTTCTAGATAAGATTAGGAGATCAATATGATCAAAAAATTTTCAATTGAAGTAATTTTTTTAATTCAAGTATATTTTAAATATATTCATTTATTTAAATGTTTAGATTCTATTACCATTCTTAAGTCCTCTACTAAAACCACTATGTTCCCTAAGTCTACTTAGCTAAACCCTAAACCCTATTTACCCTAGAAACCCTAAATCATAAATCCCAAATATTATTGAGCTAAATATATGATTAGATGTTTTGGCTAAATTTTCTTCCACTAAATTAACTAATCAAATTCATTTCTACTATATTTTTGTACCTTACTTGCCAAGTGAATCTATGATCTAAACCCTAGGTCCTATCTAGGACCCTACCCCAATGGAGAGACACATGTAATTTGACTATCCTTAAACATGCCTAGTCATAACTTGCCTAAGTCTTAAACCCTAAACCCTAACCCCTAAATTCCTTAAATATTATAATTACAAATAAAATATTATAGTTAAAAATTTTAAAGACTTGTGAGAGTTTCTTATATATACCCTAGACTCCTAAACCTTAAACCTTATTTGTCCCTTAAATATTATTGGGTTTTAAATCTACATGTATATATAATAATATTAAAATAATATTTTATATGTACATGCATGCATATATATAATATATTGAACTAATATTTTATATACATGTGCATATGATTATTGTAGCCCTCTAGGAATTTTGCACCACATTCGTGAACCATGGTTCTAAGATTGATTATTTATTCATAGGATGTATGTAGTTAACATTATTTAGCACAACATGTCATATTATCTCCTCCTCTACTACTATAAATTATATATTGATCTATAATTTTGTAGGTACACACTTAAATCTTTATTACATTGAATCTCTTTTAGGTTAAATGATCTAGTAATTGAATATATGTACCTATAAGTTTACTTGACCTTAGAAACATATAAGTTCATAATCACCTTAATGAGCTTTATCCATGTAGTTTAATAATCTAACTTTTATATATATTCTAAAATCTTCTCTTTTATATGATATGTGTAGCCTGGGCTCAACATACAGAAACTGGAGTAGAGGTTCAGCCTAATTTAGTTACTAGAGCAAAGGAGGCTAAATCACACATAGTTGATGTCAGGGAGGAGACTGGGTAAGCACAAACAAATGATGTTATAGAGGAGGCCCATACACACTTTGATGTTGGATAGGGGTCAAGAACACTTCCTTCTACTGATATTTATATAATGAATCTAATTAAAGCTCAATGAAGAGAAAAATTTCTTACAAAAATATATATCATCAAGCTTGAAATGGATATAGAGAAATTGAAATTTTATGCTAAACATTGACAAGAACTTCAAAGGAAATAATTGAGGCTTATTTCAAAACTCATGATACACTTGGTCAAGCCCAACTATTATCAACATTGCTTCTTCATGATGACCTAAAAGAGCCATTACAATTGATGGGTGTAGATTTCATAAAAAAGAGGAAAAAACACCTAGAAAAAGATATTGTTGAAAATGTTAAAAAAGGTTTGGGTTCCATTGGGAAACAATATCGATCAGTGAACAAGACCATTTCAAGAAGAGTGATGTTAACATCTGTTATAAGTCCAAACATTTCAAGAAAGTGCCGACTCTCTTCACTTTCAAGTGAAATTGGCTTAAGTAGAAAGACACTAACAAGATACGTGAAAAGGAGAAAGGTTTTGGATGATTCTACTACAGAAGGCAATTGGGCATTAATGTGTAGTGCTCCTCATTTTAACAAGATTGAAGATGTCATTAGAAACTTGATCTCAAGTTTTTGGCATGAACATACTCATCCCTCATCAAATAAAAGAGATGTTCTAAAACACAGGATCGGGCCTGGAGACAATTTTGAACTACATACAAAACATTGGTTAGACATAACACAACATGAGATGTATGTGATGTTTTGTGATGCAAATCCTCATTTAAAGATTGGACAAATAGTGTTTCAAATGTTAAGGCCACATTATGTGAGGGCAAACAAGGTTTTTGAAACTTATTGTCATTATCATATTGAGTTTGATCTTTACTATCAGGTGTTTCAAAAAATTAGAGAAGAAAGTGATGGTTCTCAAAATGCACCTCCTAAATGGGTAAGTCAATTCATAGCATCCATATTATGTGATAAACTTGATGATGATGAAGATTTCCAATGAAATGTATAAAAGGACTTTGTGAAACATGTGGAAATCTGGCTATAATTCCTTTGAGAAATGAAGATATTAACATGACGAGGATGGTAAATTGCAAGAGTTACAAGTACATAAAGTTTGAAACAAAGATTGGGAAAGAATCCACAAGGTTAGTTTATGTAGAAGAGGAGGTACCTATTGGAACATTTATGGAATTTTTTTGTAAATTGATACAACCATACACACATCATGCATTTTATTCTAGGTGGCAAGCAAAACAATTTTAGTTGTTAAGAGATACTTTCCCACTTGGAACAGTTTTATCAGTAGTTGACTTTGCAGAAAATTACTCTTTTACCCATCAAAAAGATATTCAAACACAATATTACTATTCAGAGTAGGTCACTATTATGGTGCATGTGTGTTATCGACATGCACAATTGGATTTGGATGGTGTTGGCAGTGCATGTGAAAAACAAGTCATTAAGAAAGAATATCACTTTTATATTAGTGGTGATAAAGAGCATGACACACTTTTTGTCCAACATTGTTTTAAGATGTTTTTTGATGATTGGCAAGAAGAGGTGTGAAGATTGAAAAACATTTTGTATTGTCTGATGGGTGTGTGTCACAATTTAAATCATCAAGGCCATTTTATGCACTATGCAGATATCATCGACAAGATAATATGCCACATGTTTTGAGTTTCTTTGAGAGTGGGCATGGAAATGGTGAACATGATGGTGCAAGAGCTTGCATCAAACTTGCTCTAAGAAAACATCAAATTAATTATGAGGGAGATTGTATAAATGATGCACATGATGTTGTTGAATGGTGTAAGAAACACTTTGCATGTGATGCCGACACATCGTCAGGGAGGAACCCATGTCCTAATAGAGTTTTTTGGAACATATTAGGTATGTAATTTACTGTTCAAAAAAAGTTTCACTTGTTTCTAAAAAATTAAGTTTAAGAACTCTATATTTATATTTTATTTTGAAAATTATATATAAAATTTTTAGGTGTGGATAGAAGAACAATGTATGGATGCAAGAGGGTAGAGAAAACAAGATCTTTACACTATGTCATGAGTACAAATAGGCACCCATGGATGTTGTGGACTAGGGATTACTCTTGTTTCTGTTATGACTGCATTCTGAGAAATTATGATAATTGTAACAACCAAGAACATGGATATGTCAGTGAATGGAATCAGGTGCCACTAGTTGTTATTGACACATACAATCAAGATGAAGAGGAAAGATTTGAAGACATTCCTTTGATTTCAATTGATTATGACCACATTTCAGGATTGATTAAAAAAGGTACGTGTGCATATATATATATATATATAAATTCTTGCCAAATTTGTTTAATATTAATTTTTTTCTACAATTAAAGATTGGTTCTATTTTTTTTAAATTGAACATTGTATACATATGTGTACAGGAGATGTTTTTACAGTCATAGTAGAGGCTAGAAACATAGAAGGTGTTAGTTATTATTTATTACGTTGCACATAGGAGAGGATAAAGTTAATAAAACTAGAAACAAGTGATGGAAAATCCTAATTTTTCTAAAATCACATATTTTTAGAAAATATAATGATTTAAGACTTGAAAGGTTCCATTTAAAAGATTTTAATTAAAGAGGGTTTGATCAAACCCCCTTAGATAGAACCCCGCTAGTTCTAAACCATACCTATAATGGAGTCTCCTCTACACCTATCAAAATGCTAATAAAAAACCACTTTTGATTTACCTTTTGGAGGATCAAATGAATTCACTTAAAATTTATGTTTTGTAAGTATGTAGTCCTTATTATAAGCTTCCCAAAAAGTATAATTTTAAATATATTTAATTTGATTATTATATTTATTTTTTATTTCTTGTGAATGTAGGTTTTTCACCGAACATCAAGTTCTCTATTTTACACAAATGGAAAATTAGTAAATTAGTGAAAAAAATTCTGAAAAATATCCATGTCGTAGGTATTGATGTCCTTGTTTCAACAAAAAAAAGAAAAAATAAATTTCGATACATACAGAAAAAGTTATGTTTTACAGAATACGCCTGTGTTTAAATTATAATTGGTTTGATTTCAAAACTTAATTAAAAAAATATTCAACAAAACATTATGAAACCAATTGCATGCCCTATATATTGGTGTTACAAATCTAAATTCAAAAGAATCAAAATTTTATCCTTTGTAGAAAAAAGTTATGTGCTACGAAATACCCATCACTTTAAAAAATGTTGTTTACTATTAAAAACTAGTTATCAAAGGAGATGCAAAAAAATTTACAATTTAACTCCAAATTTTTTTAAAAATATATATTTAGAATCTACAAAAAAAAAATCTCACAAATCACTAGTTTGCATGATCTTCAAATACCTAACGGTTTAGCAGCTATAGGTGTTAGAAAGTGGAGATTTAGTTCAAAATTTTGATTTCAATGTCAAGTTTGGCCAAAAAGTGTAACCCATTATTGTGGGATGACCCAATGTTGTTTCCCACAGGTTCAGTTGTAGTGCAAGGGACATATCTCAAACAAGTCAAAATTGTTCAAAATGGGATTCATTTTACTGATTACCATCTTGAAAACAAGATGTATCAATATACCCACCTAGTAATTGCTACTGGCCTATCTCTTCATCAAGTTCCACGTGCACGTGGACATCATAAGTAGAGACTAGATAGAGATGATCATCAAAGAATAATAGAAGTTATTGAAGAGTGAGCTAAACCAATGGATGTGGTACATGAATGAGCGAGACCTGTGTCTAGGATTGAGTTTATTTGGTTGGATGTGCATACAAATGACAAGTGATAAAGTATATGACAAGTGTTATATTATTGATTTTAGTTCAATTTTATATTAGAACTTGCGGTAGAGCCTTACAATATGTTTGGATGCATCTTAAGTAAAATCTTTATATTTAAATTTAATGAGTTTAGTTTATGTTGTAGTGATAAATTATATGACAAGTGTTATGTTAAATTGCTTCTAGTTTAATTTTATATTAGAACTTGTGGTAGAGCTTTGTACAACATGTTTAGATGCATCTCAAGTAAAAGATCTTTATATTTGAATTTAATGCTCATTTAGTTTAAATTATATTTTAAATCTATAATGTTATATGTTATAAATTGATTAGTGATTTTATATTAGAATGATCAAGTGGTAGAGCAACTTACAATTTGGTTGGATGCATACAAATGACAAGCACAATAAATTATATGAAAAATGTTTTTGATTATATAAGTTGGCAAAAACTAGGGGCTAAACCCTTACAACAATAGTACAAAAAGAGGCAGCAAAGGCTCATGAACAAAAAGAGCCACCCAAACCAACTACAACATTAACAGCAAATACAACTGATTACCAGCAAAAAGTAAGTAGTAGTAGAAAGACAACATAAAACATAAAGAGAAACAAGACTAAGGAGATACATCCTCCCAGCCTTTAACCAGAAATTCCACAATTTCATCAAGTTTCTTGAATTTCTCGTCATCCTCACCATTAGCTCGAGTCCCATGTTCTTGCAGCAAAGTCAGGTTGAGCGTAGCCAAGCAACAGAGCATGCTGCTTATAAAAATTCCCATAGATCAAACCTTTTGCTCCAGATCATCTACCTGTCCCTTAAAGATAGCAATATCATTTCTCTAGCCATCTCCCTCCTCCTTAGTCTCCTCTCCAACCTCCTCCACAATCATCCTCCCCCCTTCACTAGCATTGTCCATAAGATCACCACCATCACCACCTGAGTCCTCTGTCTGCTTCTCTTCTCCCTCACCTGCATCCTCTTCAGAAATCTCTTGGACTTTAATGTCTCCATATTTTAATTGATCATCCCCCCTGATTGGAAGCTTCAGAAGCACTTTTAGAATAATCAATTAATTTAGCTTGTGGAGCCAACTTACCAGCAATTCTCCCCAACCTTCTCACCCCAGAAGAGAAACCCTCGTTCCTACATTTAGCTTCCATTTTGGTTATGTGCTTATTCACAGGACCCACATAGTCACTGTTCAAATTCTTATGGGTCCCTACTGTGTCCCCCGTAACCTCCCCTGTAGAAGCATCTCCCTGAATTTTCTTTTCCTACTTTTCAGACTCCCTTTAGAAACCAGAGTATGCATAGCCTTCACCATGGTCTCCTCAAGGGTCTCAGACAAGGAAACCCCTTTTATTTTTGGGAATTAGGAGTAGGATAGGGTTCCTCAGAAATAGCGGCAGCAATGGGGGAATTGTTACCAGGGGCCTCAACAATGGATGACTAAATTGGCTTAGGTGGTTCCAAGGTGAGGTGAAAATTATACAAACGAAGAATGAGACCTTGATGCAAAGGGACAGGGTGTTTAGAGGGTTTCTTTTCAAATTTAGCTTTAAGCTGGAAAATAGAGTGTTTAAGGGAAGACATCAAGTAGAAAGGAAAACTTATCAAAGCATTACGCCTAAAATGATTAAGCAGGGGGGGTGATAATTGTAAAACCTAGTGAAATGACCTTCCAGCGTGAAATATTTCATCAATAGAAAGCACTTCTCAGCCCACAGCTCTAGTAGCTTAGCACATTCAAACCCTCCCTGGTACGGGACTAATTCTTGTCCCTCCCCCAGGAAAATCTTCTGGTTCTGATGGTCAGCCACCTTAGCCTTCCTTTACAATTTAGAACCCTTAGTGGAAAGGTCAATCGCCATGGCTATGACCTATTCAGAGATTTCAAACCCAATTCTGCCCATGGTAACTCTATGATTCTACCACGAAAGGGCACACTGCACAGACAAGCTTTCATCGTAACCATTGAGGCATTCCAAAAAAGGACTTATGCCACCTTCCTTGCAATAATGCCAAAAAATAGCATTGTCCTTAAATTCATAGCAAGATATTCACTCAGTACGTATCTTATCTCCCCCCATAATTGCCTTACCCTCGAAAACACAGAGAACACAGAGACGAAGATACCTTTCCACAAAGTGTCTTCGCAAGATAATTCTAGAAGCATTGAAAGGAATGATGAAATAATAAATGAAGCAATAAACCAACATGCGCGAGTCTTCAATATCCTGAAACACCTTCACAATCTCCAATCGTTGCCAATTTTTCCCATGCTTGAAAATGATATTTAAAAATTCACTATCTTCATCACATATCCAACTCATCTTAACGTGAGTGATAAAAAATGCCAAAATGGCATTAGTCAAAAAAGTACAATAAGTCATAATAACCCCGTACTTAAACATCCACATCATCTTCACACAAAATAACCGTCCAACCAGGCTGGCACTCTCAATGTGATGAGTCATCCTTGACAAGTCATCTCTTTTTGAATTAGTTCCCTTATGTTAACATGCATATTGTTATATTGGCGCCAACATCGCCAATTCATAAATTGCTAACCATAATCTGCGAGAGCATCAGCAACTCCATTCCCCCCTCTATATATATGAGAGAATTCCACTCTAGAAATCCTCTGAATAAGGATTTGCATATCCACAATGATATCCTTAAGCCTCCACCTGCAGACCGAAGCATTGGTAATAGCATCAAGGACAAGTTTAGAGTCCCCCTATATATGCAAATAAGGAATGCCTAAAGAAATAGCCAATTTAACTCCCCATAAGAGAGCAGAGACCTCAACATAGTTATTACTTTGAATACTTGACCCACTAGCATAGGTAGCAATAAGCTCCCCTCTATCATCCCTGATAATCCCACCACCACTAGCCTTTCCATTGGACTTAGAAGCCCCATCAAAGTTAAGTTTGAGCCAATGAGACCTCGAAGGAGTCCATCTAGCATTTAATCTCAAAGTCTGCTTTGAATTGTCATGAGCAGGAATTTGGCTAAGAATTCTCCAATTAGCAGCAATGTTTTCTTCTTCTTGAGTGAGGGGTTTATTAGAAATTTTGATATGAGAGCTAGCAACACTTTCAATGAGGAGCTTAAAGAAATACTAATAAACTTGAGAAGAGTCCTTGACAGCTTCCCTAAAGATTCTATTATTCTGTTCCTTCCACAAGGTCCAACCAATGAAGGGAAGAGTTTGGTTCCAGAGCTCCACAAGCCAAGGATGAGAAAAAGTAGGAAACCAATTAGTAATAACTTCTCTAATATCTTTATTGCAAACCCACTGTATGTCAAAGTTCTACAAAATTATACTCCAAATTTCCTTGGCGAAGTCACAATGAAGAATTAGATAAGGAATAGTTTCCTCTTCCTTAAGGCACAGAACACACCTATTAACTAGAGAGAAACCCCTTCTCTACAAATTATCTTGGGTTAAGATCTTATTATGAACCACAGCCCACAAAAACATATTAACTTTAGGGATAAGTTTATGGTTCCAAACTTTCATCTAAAGTTCATTTTTGTGAACATCAAGAATCAACAGATGGTAAGAAGAGTTAACCGAGAAGCGACCTCTTTTATCAGGTGACCAATAAAACTCATCTTCTCTAGGAAAGAGGAATCTTGGTATCCACCAATAGTTGTTGTATAGATCTCACTCTTGGAATAAGCTCGGGATGATTAATACAACACTCAAGAAGATTTTTCCAAAGTTTGATACCATTCTCATGATGAATATAATAACAAACTTTTGACCCAAAAAACTGTTTGGCTATATCAGCAATAATCTCATTTTCCCCCTGAGTAGCAAGGGCCTTGTCAGCAACCCAAGGGTCCTCCTAAAAATTTATAATATTACCATTCCCCAGTTTCTACTTAAGCCCCTGTTTAATTAAGCTTCTAGATTTGAGCATTTTGTTCCAAATAACTGAACCCTGAGGGAGCCCCTCTTGATAACGGAAACTTAGGTTGTCAACACCCTGTAAGTACTTAGCTTGCATAATGGTTCCCCATTCCTTATGACTATTAATCAGATACCAGTTGATTTTGGAAAGAAGGGCTTTATTCATATTTCTTATAGATATGATATTAAGACCCCCATGAGTTTTAGGAAGGCAAACCTTCTCCCATTGGACTAGAGACATTCTCTTTTTTTCTTCCACACCTGTCCATAAAAAATTTCTTTGTATTTGCTCTAGCTTGTTAGCTATATACTTAGGTATTTTAAATAGAGAGAGGAAGTAAGTTGGGATACCTTAAAGGGAGGCTCGTAAAAGCTACAATTTTCTAGCACTACTCAGGAGCTTACCCTTCTAGCCAATCAGCTTCTTTTGAGTTCTTTCCAAAATACCATTCCAAAATCTTGGAGTAACTTATTTGACAATTAAAGGAAGGACAAGGTAGACTACAGGAAAATCAACTGCAGCACAGCCAAGGATGTTGATGATTTTTCTCTGGAGATCTCCCCGAGTGATGAAGAAATATACATTACTTTTCTAAAAATTGATGTGTTGACCAGAAGCTTTGGCATAGTCATTGAGAATATTCCTCCAACTTCAAGCTTCTAAAACTAAAGAGATACCAAAGAGGATGCTATCATCCACAAACTACTAAACAAACATGGGAGGTAGAGAAGAAGCAGGTTTAATCCCCACAATTTCCTTAGAAAGTACCTTAGAGTGAACATATCTCCCAATGGCTTCAGCCAACATGATAATAGATAGGGGGAAAGAGGATCACCTTGTCTAATCCCTCTCATGGGAGAGAAAAAACCTCTAGGAACCCCATTAACTAGGACTGAGAACTTAGTAGTGGTAATAGCTTCCCAAATAAGAAGAGAGACTTTATCATTAAAACCAAACTTTTAGATAACCTTGAAAAGAAACTACCAGGAAAATCTATCATAGGCCTTAGAAATATCAAGCTTTAGAACCATACCAGGAATCCTGCTCTTCGCTATTGAGTGGATAGTTTCATGAATGGCTATAACAACATCTAAAATCTGCCTTCCAGGAACAAAACCTTTATGAGAAGAGGAAATAACTTTATCCAGGAAGGGTTGAAATCTCAAAACAAGAAGTTTGGTGCATAACTTGTAGATGGTATTACACAAACTTATAGGTCTGAAATCAGCAAGTGGCTCAGGATTTGGCTTCTTGGGAACAAGAACAATAAAAGTATTGTTAATCTGCTTTAGAAGTTTCCTAGTTCTAAAAAAATCTCTAACAGTAGCAGTAACATCATAGCTCACAATATCCCAATATTCCTAGAAAAATATAAGAGGAAATCCATCAGGGCCTGGGGCTTTAAAGGGTCCCATGGAGAATAAAATAGCACGAACCTCTTCTTCAGAGATAGGTTTCAACATTTCAATGTTATCCTCCTCAGTAATCAAAGAAGGAATTTTGTTAAGGAACTGATCCATTATCTACCCATTGGCAGCACTGTCAACTTGTTCCGTCAACAAATTCTAGAAGAATAAAGCTACTTGATTATCAATCTCATTATCATCCATGATAGTATTGCCATCCTCCAAGCATAATTTAGAAATAGTATTAGCTTTCCTATGTTTCATAGCTAAGAGATGAAAAAAAGCAGTATTACGATCCCCTTCTTTGAGCCATTAAACTCTGGATTTGTATTTCCATAAGAGTTCTTTATTCATAAGGTTCTTCCAGTCAGTAATCAAATTATTTTCAGCTTGAGCAGTATCCTCAGTAGAATCTCCTTGAACCATTCTAGTTTGAAGGTCAGCTAATTTTCTCAAAATAATCTTCTTTTGAATAAACACATTCCCAAAGTTGTACTTGTTCCAACCACGGACCTCTTGTTTAATATGTACAAGCTTTTTAACCAATCTAAACATAGGAGTACCTTGTATAGGGAGTTGCCACCATGTAGTCAGAAGACTCCTAAAATCTTTGTGTTTAATCCACATAGCTTAAGGAGAATGGGATTATGATCAGAAATAGTTCTAGGTATAGCCACAAGACTAAGATTAGAATGGTTATCCCAGTTATTAGAGATGAGGAATCTATCCAATTTGACTTGGATCATTTGATCACCTCTTCTTCTATTGGACCAAGTAGATTTCTGATTCTACATCTCCACATCCATCAACCCAAAGCTATTGATAAAATCAGTAAAATCAAACATGCTATCAGAGTAGTCAAGAATACCCCCAATTTTATCCAATGGATATAAAGGAGTATTAAAGTCTCCCGCCAACATCTAAAGAGAATGAGGGAAAGTGGAAAGGAGAGTAGACAGATCCATCCACAAAGTTTTCCGAAGAACCCTTGTGTTTGGGGCATAAATATTGATTAAAGACTAATGAAAAGAAGGCATAGAAAAATTGACAATCAAAAAATACTTATTGGAAACGGTAAGAGAACCTCTAATTTTGGCATTATTCCACATAGTAACAATCCCCCCAGAAGCACCCATAGCAGGACTGATACAAAAAAGCAGCATTAGGCCAGATTCTATCAGCTATCAGTTTAAAATTTTCCTTCGACATTTTAACTTCCTGAAGTAAAAGAATATCAATTTTATGATCCAGAATACAATTCATATGGCAAATGCTATGTTATTGATTCTAGTTCAATTTTATATTAGAACTTGTGGTAGAGCTTTACAACATGTTTGGATGCATCTCAATTAAAATATTTATATTTGAATTTACTCAATGATCTAATGAACCAAGATCAAGTAAAATATAGATGAGATTTACATATATATAAACATCTCTAAAACATTTAAGAAGTCATGTAAACACAAATATACATCGAGCTGAAACATAAGACTTGTCATAAACACTATAAATGTCATATGTGATATATATATATATATATATCTCAAACATGTATAAATGTATACACATGTTCACATACATCAATAGATCTAAAACATAAAGATAAACTCAAATGTCTAGAATCGATAATAATAATGTGTTTAGAGTAGATCTATGAAATATAAGTGAACATAAACATAAAATATCCATGTAATAAACATAAAAACATGTCCATGATGTAAGAAACATAAAATGTAATAAATGTGCATGTGTGTATAAACTAGTGCAGGTCATCTCCAGTCTCCAGGTCATCATGTCAGCTTCTAATCGAGTGACCATCTGAGTGTGAATCCCAAGCATCCAATAAATGCATTGAGCCCTACATATATATACACACATATACAAACTTGTGTAATCAATTAAAAATTATATTAAATTTATATATATAACACACAAACATGAACAAGTGAAAATGTGTACATATATATGTTTTAACTTAGATGAAAATTAAAGTTCACCTATCCACTGACATGCTCAAGTGAATCTGAATGTGTGCGTATGTGCTCTCCCCTTAAACTAGGATTCACATGTGCTACCTCCACCTACACACATATGCATGAATACATAAAAAAAGAAAATTAATTTTGAGTTATTTTTAATTTATAAAACTATGCTGTACGTGGTTCTAATGAAGTTACATAATACATGTATTTAAATTTTAATCTTAAAAAACTTAAAAATTATATGTACATATATATGTACCCGAGTTGCCAGTACTGCATCCTCAATCCTACCTTCTACAATAATATAATTCATCAGCTCCTCTACAGTTCTATCCTAGACTAGGTCTATCAATGATGTGTGTAGTGGACTATGCAAGTGAGATGGCATCGACCTTGAAGAGAGCATCTCCATAAAACCTAGACCTCTCGTAGCCTGCTCAAGTGTATTAGCAGATGTCTAAGCACCTGGAGCAGCTACAAATGGTTAGGCACCTGGAGCAGTTGCAGATGTCTGGGAACCTAGAACAGCTATAGGTGATTGGGCCCTTGGAGTAGCATCAATCTGTGGATGCACCTGTGATTAATTGGTAGAATGGCAAAGGCTAGGTGGCTCATGTGCCCCTCCAGATGATCTAACTATAGGATCATATTAGAATGCCAAGACTAAGCCACAAATGAAGCAACATCTGCTAACGGGATACCCAATCATGATGATATCACATAATACACCATCATCAAGTTTTTGGACAATCTATAACTGGTATCCCTCAAAATCTAGGCATCCCGTGTAATGTGATCTATATCATCTAGAGATGGGATGCCTGCCACATCATATGCATATAAATCAATAGCTGACATATGTAGTTGTCACATCAGGTATCGACCCACACAATCTGTAGATATGTGTTGAGCCTCCACTGCAATATTAGCAATACTATCAATTGCATCCCATTGGGAAGCAATGACAACCTCATCGGTAATAGGGGTAATGGATGGAGATACGACAGACATCCTCTACCCAACAAAGATGTTGTAATCTATGGACTGCCTATCTACATGACGATAAGGATCCCTATCATAAACCCTACCATGACCTTGCCCCAAATGACCTGGTAAATCCAAATAGCTAACATTGAGGCCTAAATGGACCACAACACATAATCGTTGTGCAAAATATAATGGAATCTGGTTGCTGTTTGGATGATGACCGTGAGCAAAAAGAAATCGTGGATGTATCAAAGGTGCCATCCTAGGGCATATGCACCTAGTCACCTGATATGCCCTGACCTGAGATCTAGTGGAGTACTGGGGAAAACATTAATTTTTTATTGTTTCCTTCAGCACTCTGCTCTAGACTGTGCTCAAAGGAACATTGCATAATACCCAATACCTCATCTTAGCAAGGACGGCTGCTAATGTCTCCCCAAAATAAGCATGCAGACCTCCTAATAATTGTCTAATAGTGATCAAACTCTATAAAATCATAGTACAATTACTTCTATAGACCCCAGTGGTAGAAGGGTCATCTAGAAGCTTCTTCAATCTCTGAATCTCTAAATCAGTACATATCCAAAGCATATCCATATCGGTACATGCATGTTGTGCACAAAAAACAATTTATTTCATTATTTTTAATGAACACATGACTCAAGAAAAATGAACTTTACCTAAAGTTGATTTAGAATAATTAAAAAATTTACATATACAAATTGAAACATGTAAATCAACATTTAAACTAGTAAATGAATTAGCAAGCTAGAACATGATGATTGAAAATAAATGAACACATGAATAGATTAAGGGTAAGTGCAAGAAGATGGGGGGCCAAAAAGGGGTCTTAAGTGGCCAATTTTTTTCTGAAATCAGGAAATGCTGGCTTTGGATGAGAAATTGAGTATAGTTACACTCAAAATTTGGACATGCAACCAAAACAATGTTCGTAGTGCTCCGAGTCTACTTTCTAAACTACCAATTTTTTTTAAAATGGTATAGATTAAGGAGTTCAAAAGAGGGAGCCACAGAAATTGGTGTTGTTTCTGTCAAAAAAACATAACATAGCATGTTTTGTGGCTCTCTCAAAAGGTTAAGTTTTTTTTTATATTTTTAAAATCTCTTTGGTGAGAAATTAGCTGACAGCATGTAGTTTATGGCTGATTTTTTTTGATAATTTTTTGATGAATATTTGATTTTTTACTAATTTTCAAAGTGGACACATCCTAAAAAATAGAATTTTGGTCATGCTACCCCTATAAATTTTGAAAACTAATTGAAAATCATTTTTTTTAATATGTGTAGAATGGAGTCTAATTTCTAAATATGTAATTTTTTTGAAATTTCAATGAATGGTTAATTTACAATGAAAAAAAGACCAAATAGTGGTTTTTGCCCAAAACCTGACACGCAAACAAAAGAAATTAAAGATGAAAGGATTAACATTGTCAAAATGTGAAAAAAATTACATCGTTAAATAGTTAAGAGAAATCCTAACATTACCTAGGTGTTCAACTTGTTTGACCTTGAAACACATGCAAATCTGAGGGTTAGCATGAACAAAATTATGTGAAATCTTGAAGAATCTGCAAAAACATGTCTGTGGATGTTGAAAAGGCACTCCAAGCCTTTGGGTTGGAAATCCAAACCAAATCCCAAGCCCAAGGCTTGGGATTCCCAAAGCACAACATAACACGAGCGCGTTATATTGTGCTTTTTTTTCTTTTTTGCATGTTTGTCAGTGTTTTCCTAATTCGACATAACGCGAGCACATTATAACATGCTTGCATTATGTCTTCCTTTGAATGAGATATGTTCAAATTTCATAAGTATGTTTCATGGATGTTTATATCTATTCTTGTAGGTATGTATGCATGTACATGTATGCATGCTTGTATGTATGTACATGTATGCATGCTTGTATGTATGCATCTTTGTATGTATGTATGTTTGTATGTATGCATGTATGTATGTAAGTGTTTTGGGTTTAGTGTATATAAGGACCTGAGCTTGTATAGTTTTGAGAGTTGAGGGTTGAGGGATTAAGGCTTAAGTAATAGGTAGTGGGTACAAGGTTGAGGGTTACAGTTGAGGGTTAATATTCAGGTTGTTGAGTGTATAAGATTAAGTGTGTAAGGTGCGGGGATTAGGGTTTAGGGTTTATGATATGGATTGAGGGTATATAAGGCATAGGGTGACTTGAATTGAGAGCACGTATGGTTTAGGTTTAATTTAAGTATAGGGTTGAGGCACAATATTTGAGGTTTAGGATATAAGGGTGAGGTTATATGGTCTAGGGATGAGGGTTTGAGGGTGTAGGCTTCAGCTTTAAGGTATAGGGTTGATGATTGAGGTATTAGGGCTTAAGTATATTGTTGAGGATATAGGGTTGACAGTTTAGGGATAGGTTTAAGGGTTTAAGGTTTAAGGGTTAAGGGTTGAGGGATAGGGTTTAAGGTTTAGGGGTAAGGGATTAGGGTTTAAGGTAAAGTGTCTTGGGTTGAGGATTTAGAAATAGAGATAGCATTTAGGGTTTAGGGAGGAGGGATTAGGGTTGAGGGTTGAGGGTTGAGGGATTAAGGTTTAAGGTATAACTTGCTGAGGGTTGAGTGTTTAAGAATAGGATTTAGGGTTGAGGGTTGAGGGATTAAGGTTTAGAGTTGAGGGATTAGGGTTTAAGGAATAGTGTTGAGGGTTGAGGGTTTAAGGATAGGGTTTAGGGTTGAGGGATTATGTGTTAGGGTTGATGGATTAGGGTTTAAGGAATATTGTTGAGGTTTGAGGGTTTAGGAATAGGGTTTAGGGTTGAGGGATTAGGGTTTAGGGTTGATAGATTAGGGTTTAGAGTTGACGGATTAGGGTTTAATGTTGAGAGTTGAGGGTTGAGGGTTGAGGGTTTAGGGATAGGGTTGATGGTCAAGGGATTACGGTTAAAGTAGAGTGTTGAGGGTAGAGGGATTAGGGATAGGATTTAGGGTTAAAGGTTTAAAGATTGAGGGTTGAAGCTTTAGAGCTGAGGGTTAAGGGATTGGGGTTTAAGATAAAGTGTTGAGCGTCGAGGGTTTATGGATAGGTTTTAGGGTTTAAGTTTTAAGGGTTAAGGGTTGAGGGATAGGGTTTAGGGTTTAGGGATAAGGGATTAGGGTTTAAGGTATAGTGTCGAGGGTTGAGGGTTTAGGAATAGGGATAGCATTTTGGGTTTAGGGATGAGGGATTAGGGTTGAGGGTTGAGGGATTAGGGTTGAGGGATTAGGGTTTAAGGTATAGTGTCGAGGGTTAAGGGTTTATTGATAGTGTTTAGGATTGAAGGTTGAAGGATTAGGTTTTAGGGTTGATGGATTAGGGTTTAAGGTATAGTGTTGAGGGTTGAGGGTTTAGGGTTGACGGATTAGTGTTTAATGTTGAGGTTAGGGTTAAGGTGTCAAGGGAAGAGAGATTAGGGATAGGGTTTAGGGTTGAAGGTTTAAGGATTGAGGGTTGAGGCTTTAGGGATGAGGGTTTAAGGCTTAATAGTGTCAAGTGTTGAGGGTGTTGGGATAGGTTTTAAGTTTTAAGTGTTAAGGGTTGAGGGATAGGGATTAGGGTTTAAGGTATAGTGTTGAGGGTTGATGGTTTAGGGATAGGGTTTAGGTTTCAGGGATTAGGGTCTAGGGTTGATGAATTAGGGTTTAATGTTGAGAGTTTATGGTTGAGGGTTGAGGGTTTAGGGTTTAGGGATAGGGTTGATGGTCAAGGGATTAGGGTTAAAGTAGAGTGTCGAGGGTAGAGGGATTAGGGATAGGGTTTAGGGTTGAAGGTTTAAAGATTTAGGGTTGAGGCTTTAGGGATAAGGGTTAAGGGATTAGGGTTTAAGATATAGTGTCAAGTGTCAAGGGTGTAGGGATAGGTTTTAGGGTTCAAGTTTTAAGGGTTAAGGGTTGAGGGATAGTATCGATACTGTTGAGGGTTTAGGAATAGGGATAGTGTTTAGGGTTTAGGGATGAGGGATTAGGGTTGAGGGTTGATGGATTAGGGTTGAGGGTTGATGGATTAGGACTTAGGGATAGGGTTTAGGGTTGAGGGATTACAGCTTAAGGTATAGTGTTGAGGGTTTAGGGATAGAGTTTAGGGTTGAGGGATTAGAGTTAAGGGTTGAGGGATTAGGGTTTGACATTGAGTGTTGAGGGTTGAGGTTTTAGGGTTGAGGGTTTAGGGATAGGGTTGAGGGTTGAGGGATCAGAATTAAGGGTTGAGGGATTAGGGTTTGACGTTGAGGGTTGAGTACATTAAGGTTTGAGGGTTGAGGGTTTAGGGATAGGGTGTAGGGTTGAGGGATTAGGGTTAAAGTAGAGTGTTGAGGGTATAAGGATTAGGGATAGGGTTGGAGGGTTTAGGGATAAGGGATTAGGATTTAAGGTATAATATCAATCCCATCAAGGGTTTAGGAATAGGGATAGCATTTAGGGTTTAGGGATGAGGGATTAGAGTTGAGGGTTGAGGGATTAGGGTTGAGGGTTGAGGGATTAAGGTTTAGGGGTAGGGTTTAGGGTTGAGGGATTAGGGTTTAAGGTATAGTGTTAAGGGTTTAGGGATAGGGTTTAGGGTTGAGGGATTAGAGTGAAGGGTTGAGGGATTAGGATTTGACATTGAGGGTTGAGGGTTGAGGCTTTAGGGTTTAGGGTTCAGGGATAGGGTTGAGGGTCGAGGGATTAGAGTTAAGGGTTGAGGGATTAGGATTTGACATTGAGGGTTGAGGGTCGAGGGGTTAGGGTTAAAGTAGAGTGTCGAGGGTATAAGGATTAGGGATAGGGTTGGACGGTTTAGGGATAAGGGATTAGGGTTTAAGGTATAGTATCAAGCCCATTGAGGGTTTAAGAATAGCAATAGTGTTTAGGGTTTAGGGATAGGGTTTAGGGTTGAGTGATTAGAGTTAAGGGTTGAGGGATTAGGGTTTGATGTTGAGTGTTGAGGGTTAAGGTTTTAGGGTTGAGGGTTTAGAGATAGGGTTGAGGGTTGAGGGATCAGAGTTAAGGGTCGAGGGATTAGGGTTTGACATTGAGGGTTGAGTACATTGAGGTTAGAGGGTTGAGGGTCGATGGATTAGGGATAGGGTTGTAGGGTTTAGGGATAAGGGATTAGGGTTTAAGTTATAGTATCAAGCCTATTGAGGGTTTAGGAATAGGGATAGCATTTAGGGTTTAGGGATGAGGGATTAGAGATGAGGATTGAGGGATTAGGGTTGAGGGTTGAGCGATTAAGGTTTAGGGATAAGGTTTAGGGTTGATAGTTGAGGGATTAGGGTTTAAGGTATAGTGTTGAGGGTTTAGGGTTGAGGGATTAGAGTGAAGGGTTGAGGGATTAGGATTTGATGTTGAGGGTTAAGGGTTAAGGATTTAGGGTTTAGGGTTTAGGGATAGGGTTGAGGGTCGAGGGATTAGAGTTAAGGGTTGAGGGATTAGGGTTTGACATTGAGGGTTGAGGTTTGAGGGTCAAGGGTTTAGGGATAGGGTTGAGTGTCAAGGGATTAGGGTTAAAGTAGAGTATCAAGGGTATAAGGATTAGGGATAGGGTTGGAAGGTTTAGGGATAAGGGATTAGAGTTTAAGGTATAGTATCAAGCCCATTGAAGGTTTAGGAATAGGGATAGTGTTTAGGGTTTAGGGATAGGGTTTAGGGTTGAGGGATTAGAGTTAAGGGTTGAGGGATTAGGGTTTGACATTGAGGGTTGAGGGTTGAGGGTTGAGGGATAGGGTTGAGGGTTGAGGGTTAGGGTTAAAGTAGAGTGTTGAGGGTATAAGGATTAGGCATAGGGCTGGAGGGTTTAGGGATCAGGGATTAGGGTTTAAGGTATAGTATCGAGCCTATTGAGGGTTTAGGAATAGGGATAGTGTTTAGGGTTTATGGATAGGGTTTAGGGTTGAGGGATTATAGTTAAGGGTTGAGGGATTAGGGTTTGACATTGAGTGTTGAGGGTTGAGGTTTTAGGGTTGAGGGTTTAGGGATAGGGTTGAGGGTTGAGGGATTAGAATTAACGGTTGAGGGATTAGGGTTTGATGTTAAGGGTTGAGTACATTGAGGTTCAAGGGTTGAGGGTTTTGGGATAGGGTTGAGGGTCGAGGGATTAGGGTTAAAGTAGAGTGTCGAGGGTATAAGGATTAGGGATAGGGTTGGAGGGTTTAAGGATAAGGGATTAGGGTTTAAGGTATAGTATCAAGCCTGTTGAGGGTTTAGGAATAGGGAGAGTGTTTAGGGATGAGGGTTTAGAGTTGAGGGTTGAGGGATTAGGGTTGAGGGTTGAGCAATTAGGGTTTAGGGATAAGGTTTAGGGTTGAGGGTTGAGGGATTAGGGTTTAAGGTATAGTGTTGAGGGTTTAGGGATAGGGTTTAGGGTTGAGGGATTAGAGTGAAGGGTTGAGGGATTAGGTATTGACATTGAGGGTTGAGGGTTGAGGCTTTAGGGTTTAGGGTTTAGGGATAGGGTTGAGGGTTGAGGGCTTAGGGTTAAAGTAGAGTGTCAAGGGTATAAGGATTAGGGATATGGTTGGAGGGTTTAGGGATAAGGGATTAGGGTTTAAGGTATAGTATCGAGCCCATTGAGGGTTTAGGAATAGGGATAGTGTTTAGGGTTTAGGGATAGGGTCTAGGGTTGAGGCATTAGAGTTAAGGGTTGAGGGATTAGGGTTTGACATTGAGTTTTGAGGGTTGAGGTTTTAGGGTTGAGGGTTTAGGGATAGAGTTGAGGGTCAAGGGATTAGAGTTAAGGGTTGAGGGATTAGGGTTTGACATTGAGGGTTGAGTACATTGAGGTTTGCGGGTTGAGGGTCGAGGGATTAGGGTTAAAGTAGAGTGTCGAGGGTATAAGGATTAGGGACAGGGTTAGAGGGTTTAAGGTATAGTATTGATCCTATTAAGGGATTAGGAATAGGGATAGTGTTTAGGGTTTAGGGATGATGGATTAGAGTTGAGGGTTGAGGGATTAGGGTTGAGGGTTGAGGGTTGAGGGATTAGGGATTAGGGTTTAGGGATAAGGTTTGGGGTTGAGAGTTGAGGGATTAGGGTTTAAGGTATAGTGTTGAGGGTTTAGGGATAGGGTTTATGGTTGAGGGATTAGAGTGAAGGGTTGAGGGATTAGGATTTGATGTTAAGGGTTGAGAGTTGAGGCTTTAGTGTTTAGGGTTTAGGGATAGGGTTCTGGGTTGAGGGATTAGGGTTTGACGTTGAGGGTTAAGGGTTGAGGGTTGAGGTTTGAGGGTCGAGGGTTTAGGGATAGGGTTGAGGGTCAAGGGATTAGGGTTAAAGTAGAGTGTCAAGGGTATAAGGATTAGGGATAGGGTTAGAGGGTTTAGGGATAAGGGATTAGGGTTTAAGGTATAGTATTGATCCCACTGAGGGTTTAGGAATAGGGATAGTGTTTAGGGTTTAGGGTTGAGGGATTAGAGTTAAGGGTTGAGGGATTAGGGTTGAGGGTTGAGGGATTAGGGTTTAGGGATAAGGTTTAGGGTTGACAGTTGAGGGATTAGGGTTTAAGGTATAGTGTTAAGGGTTTAAGGATAGGGTTTAGGTTTGCGGGATTAGAGTTAAGGGTTGAGGGATTAGGGTTTGACGTTGAGTGTTAAGGGTTGAGGTTTTAGGGTTGAGCATTTAGGGATAGGGTTGAGGGTCGAGGGATCAGAGTTAAGGGTTGAGGGATTAGGGTTTGACATTGAGGGTTGAGTATATTAAGGTTTGAGGGTTGAAGGTTTTAGGATAGGGTTGAGGGTTGAGGGATTAGGGTTAAAGTAGAGTGTTTAGGGTATAAGGATTAGGGATAGGGTTAGAGGGTTTAGGGATAAGGGATTAGGGTTTAAGGTATAGTATCAAGCCCATTGAGGGTTTAGGATTAGGGATAGCATTTAGGGTTTAGGGATGAGGGATTAGAGTTAAGGGTTGAGGGTTGAAGGATTAGGGTTTAGGGATAAGGTTTAGGGTTTAGGGTTGAGGTAGACAAGGAGTGACTGAGAGACATAGAGAGGGGAGGGGTAAAGAGGTGAGGGGGAGAGATAAGTGAGATATAGAACATAAGCTAAGGGAACTAGAGGTGAGATAGGCACAAATATTTATGGATCAATCTATAGAAAGACAAAATGTGAGCGCGTTATAATGCACTCACATTTTGTCCTGCTATAGAAATAGTAAAAAAGTGTTGACCCCCATGATCCAAGCCCACATGCTCTATTTTTATGTTGATTATGCGCGTGTTCTGACAAAAAATAAGTGCTTTCATGCTGTTGGGAAGTTCACATGCACATTTTACACATTCTACCACCTTTGCATGATCTTTCCACCACCTTTTCTACTTTACCAACTTGAGGAGGAAATAACATAGTTTTCACACCAAGTTTGATATATATATCTATTCAAGTTTCAATTTTGTAGTGTTACAATGTTAATTGTGATTCAATTTTAGGAATTTAACATTATAGATTGGTTAATAGTATTGTTGTTAGTAATTATATTTGAGTTTTATTCAATTTAACATTGAAAAGAAAGCAAGTGGTGAAAAACTCAAATTGTTGAGGAGTTTGATGTAAGAAGAAAAAAACACTACATAATTAGGTACTCTCTCCATTTGAATCTTCCTTTTTCAGGTATGTCAAGTCTTTACATGTATGTTCTTTGCATTTTTCTTAATTCTATTTGAATTACTTTATCATGCTTTATCATACATGTTTAAAATAGACACATTCCCAATCAAGAAAGTAGCCAACAATCTCACATGATTCCATGTATATTTTCTACACTTGGGCTCTTTAATAATTATTTGTAATAAACATACCTTAAGATACCATGATGTCAAACTATACAAGAATAAATCCTTACAACATAATAAAAATACAATCCCACTATTATCTTGTCATATTAACAAGTTAAAATACAAATGAATAGGTGCCAAGATCATACAAGTATGCACATGACATGATGATTTGTATGCACATATCTTGGGCTAAGACATTCCTTATGCACCTATTCATGATGATTTGTACATGCACATGGCACAACAATTGTTGTCTATTCCTTCACAAGCCACCCAAATCCTAGTATCCCTAGTACCAACAAAACACCTTCTCAATTCCAAATCCTAGTAGCCTTAGTAACAACAAACATGTCAAATTGGGTCTGCCTCAACCTTTTCAAGCATGAAGTCCCATGTACTCTTTTCATGGCTGCAATAATTTACTTTGTATGCTTTGTACCTATTTTGGTTGAGTGACATTTACTCTTTTACATGATGATTGTATGTACATTTACTATGAAGGATTGAATGACATATTTTTTAGTTATTTGTATGGATTCATTTCTTAGGAACTAATATTGGTTTCTTTATCATGCTACAGATAAATTCTCTATCATGCTAAGGAAATGATCAAGAATTAAACCAACACAAGAAGAGATAGAAGCTAAGAATGCAAAGAAAGTAGTGGCTATGAGGGAACTTCGTGAGAAGAGGAAATTGGACACTATAAATGAAGACATGCCAATTGAAGAGGAACCACAACCATCACAAAGAGATATGGTATTGGCAGCACAAAGAGAATGAATGCAAAAACTTCATGCTATGAGAGATTTGAATACCATAGTTAGAAACACGTCCTCTACCACAAGTCAACATGTAGGGACACCATCTACCACATCTCAAGTTGAGAGTACATCATCACTCACATCTGATGAAGGAGGTATGCCATCATTCCCACCTTAACCTTAAGGTATGTCATCTATTCCATCTTCGATCGAAGGTATGCCATCTAGCCCATCTCATTTAAATATTGATGAAATTCCTAATGTTGAGATAAATTTACCTAACTTAACACCACCTAGAATTTTGCATAGAAATCCAAAGTATTTGATTGATATTGATGAGAATATTTTGCAACCAATGGATGGTAAGATTCTAAAACGCACTTGTAGAAGATATGCTAATAAGATTTGGATATTGTTCTTTGAAAAGTTAAATGAGACTGCAAGATGTCAACTATTCATTGAAATGATGTGAAGTATAAAGTATAGGTCCATATGAAGATTCTTGGGTTGATAACATCAAAGGCTTCAAGTGAAAAATATATTGTCAAGAATCTAATGAGTGCATATGAGAGTGTGGGTAACACCTCATGCATAAAAGATAGTAATGCAACACGACGTGTGATTACATTGACTATAGTAAGTAGTCAAACGAGGAAAGCTCATCTCATTAGAAAGACAAGTCAAGAATTGAGAATTAATAGGAAAACATTATCAAGAGCCATTGGAAGATGCCAAAGAATTGAGGACACTAATGCCAATGAATTATGGGCATTCTCAGGGAGACTACCATGAAAAGATAAACCAATTGTTGAAGCATTGAGATCACTAATTGAAGACTTTTGGAAGAATTACACAAGCGTATCTTCGAATCAAAGGGATGTGGTAAGAAGGAGAATCGATAGTCAAAACCGTGAGCCACATCCAAAGCATTTTTTTGATGAAACTCAAACACAGTTTTATGGTAAATTTCTAGAGAAGTATCCTCAAATTAAAATTTCTCTAACATAATTTGAAATGCTAAAACCTTTCTATGTCAAGATAAATCACACACGCACTACTTGTTGTTGTAGATTACATATTGAATTTTCTAACCATTTTGATGTTTATAAGTCTATATGTTTAGATATGCATACTAACAATGTTTTGTAGGGTTGTACCATACGTGCCCCACCAACATCTTCAAGAGACTTCATATCAAGAATTTTATGTGAAAGAGAGGAAGGTCAAATATTCTGCAAGAAATTATGCTTGGATGGCACATGTCATCGTTGTGGTGGCTTGCAAAGTTTGCCAATATGTGAACATATGGAAAGAACACATAAAGTTGGAAATGAACTAGTAGAGTTTGGAAAGTATAAAACAGTGGCATACAATACAAAAGATGGTAAAGAAGCAAAGAGGTGTGAATTGGTTATTGAAAAGATTTCAATGTATCAGTTTATGCCAATATTTCGTGACAACATAGTGTATGAGTATGCAAGACATGCCCATAGAGCTCGATGGTTGGACTTGTAATTCAAGTTATGCACAGACACATTTTTGGTTGGTACCAATGTTTCAGTCATCGACTTTGCAGAGAACTACAGTCTACAACCACAGCGTGAGGTGCAATCACAATATTACAACTCCACATAGGTTTCTATATTTGTGCACATTGCATTCATTCATGCGAATGATAGTACAAAGGATGATAGAAAGATCATAAGGGAGTATAATTTCTATAGTAGTGATGATTGTATGCATTCTATGAAGTTCATGCAAGGTTGCTTTCAAGTGTTCTACAATGATTTGGCTAGAAGGGCATATCGTTCAATCAACATATCATATGGTCAGATAACCATGCGTCACAATTCAAGAAGTCACAGAATTTCTATTGGCTGAGTACGAGGCATAATTTTATAGGTATTTAGCATCTGTGGAACTTTTGTGAGGTGAGGCATGGAAAGAGGGAGCATGATGGTGTAGGAGCATGTATCAAAAGAGCCATAGCACGAGAAGAGTTAAAGTATAAAGACAATGCAAAGTTGATAGATGCAAAATCAATTGTCAAGTGGTGTAATGCTTCCATGGGTCTAGGTAATGAAAGTAAGTCTTCAGTTCGTAGATTTTTTTGGTTGTTAGATGATACTAACATTGTACCATATGAGGACTGTTCTACACTGACAGGATCAAGTGAGATGCACTCTTTTAGAAGCTCAATTGTACGTTCATGGAGTATCCATATGCAAAAGATGTCATGCTTTTGTTCTTCCTATACAATTCAAGCCTGGGATGAGTGCAAGTCAAAGGAGTGGGTTGACGAATGGCAGTTAAGTTATCTTAGCCCACTTGACACGTATCGACCCCTGACGACACTGGAACTAACACAGATGGAATCATTAGTTGACTTTGACCACATATCAGATCTAGTTCAACCAGGTAATATATCTATTTGCATAGTTTTTGAAATTCCTAATGTCATCTTACTTTGTAGCGTTTTTGCAATGTTGACTAGTTTCATCTAATTTGCTACACATATCAATGTAGGGCACATATATGCAGTTATTGTAGATGAAGATAATGAAGAGGGAACAAATTATTACTTATGTCATTGTGTTGAAGCCAAAAAGAAATTGGAGGCCCCAGTTATAGATGGAGAAAACATCGAATACCCTATAGGCTCAGTGGTTATTACTGGAACATGGCTTAGAAGGTACCCACATAAGAGTGTTAATGTTTGGCTGTTTCAGGACTTTGACACGCATCGAAAGATTCTTCATTACTTGAACCTTGTTGTGGCATCCAATGTTTATTTGATACAGTATCGGGGTAGACCTTTGAACAAAAGCTTGTGGAAGGTGCGTGAGTCTGACCATAAAGCAATACTTGACACAATAAAGAGTAGAGCAAACCCAGATGGTTCATTGGATTAATTTGTAAGTATACACATTGATTTTGTAAAGTCATGTTACATTGAGTTGTAAGTATGCATATTAATTTGTAAGGTTTGTTCTTTTTTTATTTCCTACTGCATTTTTACACATATACACATTTTTGCATCATCATGTTATGCTTCATGGGGTTAGACCTAAGTGATGGATGAAGTTGATCCTAAGAATAATGTATAAAATCTAGGTAATGTATAAAATATAGGTGTCTCTAGGTGTCTTGGTTTTTAACTAGATAATAGGTGTCTCTAATTGTGTCTTAGGTATATACAATATGTCAACTAGGTAGATAGAGACTAGAAAATAGGTGTCTTAGGTGTCCTGCATCTACTAGACTACATGTGTCTTAGGTCTTAGGTGAGGCCACATGAGCTTCCACCTTCACATGGTTGGCCTTGTTAGTATAGAATATTTATATTTCTTGAAGCTAAGGGAAGCTCTTTTTCTTAATAGAAAAACTTTATCGACTTCAGTTGCACTAATGGTGTAAGGGTACCTAGGTTGTCATGCCTCCAAGATGGGTCAAAAAATAAAATTTTATTTTGATTGAGTCAATTGTATGTAATAAGGTCTTCTAAGACCATTTCATTTATTTTTAAGTCACTTTAAGTCATTTAGGGTCAGTTTGAGTCTTTGAGTCCTGTTGCAAAAAAGTATCAATGTTGTCAAGTTACACAAAGCAACTTTTGCATTTTTGGTGTCCTACTCCTGATGCGACCAAATTGACTATTCTAACACATCTGAATGGGTACATTTACGCTAGACATGGTCCTATTTTTCACCCAAACATGTCGAAACAGTCTGAGCTACATTGTACCGATGATATCCCCGAAGAGTCCAAAGTGTAAAAAGGTAGCAATCTTTGACGAGATGTTACTCAAAAAATGTGTCACTTAGAAACATTCCATCTAAGGCAACACAATCATGTAGAGTGCCTCTACAATAACCTCTCTCATTTTTTTATATCTCTGAGGCATTTGTCTATGGTGAAAGGTTTTCTACTGCCCCAAAAATTGTCAGAAGGAGGTAGTGTAAAGTTGCAAAGGCATGTAACTTTCGTCTTGCTCCTGATGAGGCCAAACTGACTATTCCAACATGTTCATATGGGTACATTTACACTAGGCATGGTCCTATTTTTCACCCAAACATGTCGAAACAATTTGAGCTACATTGTACTGACGATATCCTTGAAGAGTCCAAAGTGCAAAAAGGTAGCAATCTTTGACAAGATGTTACTCAAAAATAGTGTCACTTAGAAACATTATGTCTTAGGAAATGCAATCACGTAGAGTGCCTCTACAATAACCTCTCTCGGTCTTTTATATCTCTGAGGCATTTGCCCATGGTGAAAAGTTTTCTTCTGCCCCAAAAATTGTCAAGAGGTAGTGTAAAGTTGTAAAGAGGTGTAACTTTCGTCTTGATCCTGATGTGACCAAACTGACTATTCCAACATGTTCAGATGGGTACATTTATGCTAGGCATGGTCCTATTTTTCACCCAAACATGCCGAAACAGTCTAAGCTACATTGTACCGATGATATCCCTGAAGAGTCCAAAGTGCAAATAGGCAGCAATATTTGACGAGATGTTACTCAAAAATTGTGTCACTTAGAAACATTCCTTCTAAGGCAACAGGATCACATAGAGTCCATATACAATAACCTCTCTAAGTTTTTATATCTCTGAGGCATTTGCCCGTGGTGAAAGGTTTTCTGCTGCCCCAAAAATTGTCAGAAGGAGGTAATGTAAAGTTGCAAAGGGGTGTAACTTTCATCTTGCTCCTGATGCGACCAAACTTACTATTCCAACGCATCTGGATGGGTACATTTACACTAGGCGTGGTCCTATTTTTCACTCGAACATGTCGAAATAGTCTGAGCTACATTGTACCAACGATATCCCTGAAGAGTCCAAAGTGCAAAAAGGCAGCAATCTTTAACGAGATGTCACTCGAAAACTGTGTCACTTAGAAACATTTTGTCTAAGGAAACACGATCATGTAGAGTCCCTCTACAAGAAACTCTCTTGGTGTTTTATATCTTTGAGGCGTTTGTCCGTGGTGAAATATTTTCTGCTGCCCCAAAAATCATAAGAAGGAAGCAGTGTAAAGTTGCAAAGGGGTGTAACTTTTGTTATTCTCCTTGTGTGGCCAAACTAACAATTCTAATGAGTCTGGATGGGTACATTTAGGCTAGGCATGGTCCTATTTTGTACCCAAACATGCCGAAACAGTCTGAGCTACATTGTACCAGCGATATCCCTGAAGAGTCCAAAGTGCAAAAAGGTTGCAATTTTTTATGAACTATTATTTAGAAACCATGTCACTTAGATACATTTTGTCTGAGGTAAAGAGAACATGTAGGGTCCCTCTATAATAACCTCTCTCAGTTTTTTATATCTCTAAGGCATTTGCCCATGGTGAAAGGTTTTCTGCTGCCCCAAAAATCATTAGAAGGAGGCAGTGTCAAGTTGCAAAGGGGTGTAACTTTTGTTCTTCTCCTTGTGTGGACAAATTGACAATTCCAATGCATTTGGATGGGTATATTTAGGCTAGGCAAGGTCCTGTTTTACACCTAAACACGCCGAAACAATCTTTGACAAGTTGTTATTCAAAAATTGTGTCACTTAGATACATTCTGTCTAAGGAAAAGAAATCATGTAGGGTCCCTCTACAATAACCTCTCTTAGTTTTTTATATCTCTAAGGCATTTTCCCGTGGTGAAAGGTTTTTTGCTACCCCAAAAATCATCAAAAGGAGGTAGTGTAAAGTTGCAAATGGGTGTAACTTGTGTTCTTCTCCTCGTGTGGTCAAACTAATAGTTCTAACACATCTATATGGGTATGTTTAGGCTAGGCATGGTCCTATTTGCACCCAAACATGCCAAAACAGTCCGAGCTACATTGTACCAGTGATATCCCTGAAGAGTCCAAAGTGCAAAAAGGCAGCAATCTTTGACGCATTGTTATTCAGAAACCGTGTCACTTAGATACATTTTGTCTAAGGTAACGCGATCATGTAGGGTCCCTCTACAATAACCTCTCTCAGTTTTTTATATCTCTGAGGTGTTTACCCATGGTGAAAGTTTTTTTGTTGCCCCAAAAATTGTCAAAAGGAGGCAGTGTAAAGTTGCAAAGGGGTGTAACTTTTTTTTCTTCTCCTTGTGCGGCCAAACTGACAATTGCAATGCATCTAGATGGGTACATTTAGCCTAGGCATGGTCTTTTTTGGCACCCAAACATGCTGAAATAGTCTGAGCTACAAACACTAACTAGTCTTCAATCTTCAAACACTACAAATACCATGATATCCTGCATAAAGTTATCTTTTAGCCTTTTATAAAGGCATGCCCATCAAATTCAACTACATAGAGATGATTGTTTATATTCCAAATTCCTTTTAAATACTGACCTTCCAATCCTTTTTCTAGCCCTCATATCAATTAAATATGACCTTTAATTATGATATGGTGTTTGAGCTTATGAGAGTTTACCAGAGACGTCAGTTGAGTTAGGTTGAAGGGCCAGTGAACTAATGACTTAAAGACCCTTTAGTAGGTTGATTTAAGTGATAGTAACTTCTAATTATAAGTCAATATTAAATTAAAACAAAAGTGCACTTTACACATGACAAGTAATTGAGAGTTTTAAAGTCTTAAGAAAAGTAGATTATTTTTAGGGTTTAATGCCCAATATGCAAACCCTAACTATCAATAAGATTATGATTATGAAAGCTTGTGTCTTCTCTAACTTCTTATTGCAAGAACAAAACCACATCCACCATGAATATGAACCTTACATCATATCAACCTTTCAAGATAGACCTTATCATGAAAACAATGTTCACAACAAAACTTTGCATCAATATAACCACATCCACCATGAACATGAACATTGCATCATATGAACCATGTTTGTCTTGTGCAGCATCAACATGAATTGAGAGACCTTACCATGAAAACCATATTCACAACATCATGCACCTCATGACCATCACCTACCTTGAATCACTGTATCACCTTATCAACATCATGGCATCAACCTTGACATCAATGACAAACAACCTTGACCCTTTAACTTCAATGACAACCTTGAACCTTGATTGTTGATGACTTATGGAAGCCTATAGCCCTAATGTAATGTTGCATACTAAAATTAGGTAAGACTCAATGTAATCTCATAACATCACCTTATATGCAAGAGGAATTACATTTAATAACCACAATGGTCATCAAGTGGTCATAAGCATATGATTTTGACTATCTTATTCAAAACAACAAACATACTCTTTACATCCCAATATGGTATAATAACAAGAAATTAAGAAATATTTTCAATTGACCAACTCATAAAGAATATGGATCAGCATACTCATTTGAATATTTTCAATTGAGCAACTAATAAAGAATATAAATATTTTCTGTTCAACATGATGATTCATTTTTATTTTAAATACAACTTTTATCTTTTAGTTTCAAAATGAGGTTTAGGTGATACTTGAATAACAATAGTTGGCTTATTGGATCAACAAACA
Organism: Cunninghamia lanceolata; assembly: GCA_027924645.1. Classification (NCBI taxonomy): domain Eukaryota; kingdom Viridiplantae; phylum Streptophyta; class Pinopsida; order Cupressales; family Cupressaceae; genus Cunninghamia; species Cunninghamia lanceolata. The sequence goes on along the minus strand of BSBN01000377.1, from coordinate 22,308,384 downwards.
TCCTATGTAATACAATTGGACTTTAAATATTTGAAGTAGCCATCTACAAATATCCATTCAAACATGAATTTATAATGCAAGTATGGACACCATCAATAAAAAAGATTTGTATTAACCAAATATCTATATAAGCATACATCAATATTTGTCGATATAAGTATAACATATATACAAAATAGCCATATAGGCTTACAAGAATGCCATATAGGCATAAAATGTCAACTATATACACTACAAAATATATGTCCACAAATGCCATATAGGCATAAAACAAAGGAACACAATAAAAAGTCATTCCCCTCTGGCTGGTGAAGAGAATAGATCACAAGCAGCCTTTGATCTTCTAGGGGATGGAGACGCGTATGTGGGTGGTCTACTATGAATCTGAGGGCTGCTCCTATTTAGTTCTTCCTACATCTTTAGCTGTTACAATAAAAATTATAGACATTAATATATAGAAATTACATGTTATAAAAAATGAAACATTTAACAAAATAATCACTTACCGCTACCATATAATCTGTCTCCTCACTTGCCTTAGTAGAAAGAATAGGCGGTGGTGATGTCATGTCCTATAGAAACCATCCAGATAGAAATTAAACTTCAAATCAATAATATTTTGATTTTTTAAAAATAAACAACTATAACAATGAATGTAAATTGAAATTTACTAATCTGCCTCATACCCCTGTCAATGGCATGGAGCTATGAATCGCAGAGGTCACACCATGCTCCATTGCCCTATGAACATCAAGAGGTGTCTCCACAGCCTACATCATTTGGAAATAAAACAACATTATTCAATTATGAAAACTATAATAGTGATGCAAATCGTGGCTCCTAACATACACACATGTTCACCTAAACATGGAAGTACACACAATAAAGCACACAAGTCACATATAAAAATTTAGTAAGTACAATTCATTCATTAAACTATTTATTTTATTACCTCAGTGAAGCTTTGAAGTCCACCATTGCTGGCAAGTGTTGTCGTGAAATCTCTAATATTAACCTATTCAACATCTAAAATCAGATATTAGAATACCATTTATATAACAATGATATTCACATGTAATATTTATAATTGTTTACTAGTTACATACCCCGACAGTAGATGACGTAGTGTAATATGCAGGTGGAGAAGCACTGAAAACTGCATCAACACTATGACCCTAAAATTTCATTAAAATCATCAAACTAAATTAGTTAATCTTGCATTTCAAAAATGAAATTTAATAAATTAAATTCAATGAACTTGCTAATATTTGCCTAAGTATCAAGGCTGAAAGTCTCACTCTGGAGGGTATCTATCATCACCATCTTCTCAACTGCAGATGTAGCATGTGCATGCTTGCGTCCTGACTATCTATGGGGTCATAACCACAGGCTAACCCGCAAGTATGACAAGCATGGGGTGGGACCCTACTCCTTGCACTATCTCCCAACCCATGTTGTCTGCAGGACTGGCATGCTCTATGATGCTCTGGGTCAAGGCACTAATGGACTGAAGTGTATCGACCTCAACACTCTCCTTCACAATGGAAGGGATAGAAACATGCTCATGGGCTGGTCTGTTGATTGCTCATCTCACTGGCTACTGTGGATCAACACGTGCCCCTGGTCTATCTTGTACTGACCCCCCACCTCTACCCTGGAAGTCCCGCATATCAAAATAGTTTGGCACTTTATTGAGGACAAACTCACAGTAGAGTTTCCTCAAAAAGTATTCCGGGACCTTGTTATCATTGCATGGAGGATGGTTAAAAACCATCCACCACCTCTACCCAAAATTGTCCCTTATCACTTGGTTGTTGCACCAATGGATAGGGAACCTATTGCATGTAATGGGTGGAGGTTGATTTGTTTGTGGGTTTGTGAAAATGGAACACAAGTCTAATTTTGTAATTTGTAACTTTTTCACATCTTCATATGATAGCTTGTCTGTAGAATACTCTCTAAACTCTCTTCTCTTATCCAACCAACTAGATATTTGCTTGTTAATTGAATCTACATTTGATAACATAGATTCAAGAGATTGAGCAAGCGTGGACCTATGCAAGGTTGAAGTGGAAGTATCTTTCAACCTTGCAATCATGTCTTCAATTTCTTTTTTATTGTTTTCAAATTTTCCCATTAGATTTTCTTGTGTTCCAGGGGCATGTCGAGGAATGGATGGAGGAGTTTGTTGTTCGAGTTGTTCTTCAGCAGGTATTTCCTCTTTAGGATTTTGTGGATTTTGAGGAGGAGGAGGAGGTGCATTAACATTTCCTGACAATTAAGGAAATTTACATCAAAAATCAACTCAAACCTACCTATTCAAAAACAAAGTCAAACAAAAAAATAAATAAAACTTGCTCCTTTGGCCTTCTCGACATCGTGGCGGCATTTTGGCAATGAATCAATAAGATTTTGGTGTTGAATCAAGTCTTCAAAAACGCGAGCGCGCTTCTTAGGATTTGTAGGTCGTGGGTGTAGAGGAAAATAAAGAAATGAGAAAAAATGCTCTTTTTTATATATATAATTAGTCATAACGCGCTCGCATTATAATGTGAGTGTTATAATGCGCTCACATTATGTATTAATTTTTTTTAAAAAAAATTTGGCCACTTTTTGGCCCCCCAACTTTTTGCACTTACCCTTAAATGTGCACTTAACTAGATTGATCTAAAGAGCTTGAGTATGAATTTTAATACATTACATTGAATCAAACACATATAACCACATATAGAGAATTTTAGCTAAGGACTTACAAGTGGAAAAAAAATTTCATGTGAGAAAGGAATCTTGAGTTTCATATCTAACCATTGAATGGCTTCATTTTCTACTTTGAAAGAAGCACTAAAGTGATTTTAATCATGAGGAACTTTATATAATTTACTATGTATTTTGAATATTGGTCTAGAACCTTAAATATATCTAATTGGTAGGATCAATACCATCAAATTTGGGAAATTCTAGTTTGGGGGTACCTACTAGACGAGTTAATCAGTTTATTGTCCACTTATACAGAGAAAATGATCAGGATATGTCCACATGATCAAATTTCAAATGTGGATATGATATTGAACTAGAATTTGTGGATTCCAAGTACTTTTTAGTTTCAAGTAGAAAATGTGGCTATGTGCATAACCTTCCTATTGATTTAACTATTTTTAAATTTTACCTTTACCAAGTCCATGTCAATTGAAGAGGCATTTCCTGAAATGCAAAAGTATTGGCCATCATGGGATAACAGAACTAAGATTAACTACATAAACACAGTGGCAGGAAGTGTTCCATTAAATTTGATAGACTTAGGGCTATGGTCAAGCATTCTAATGGAAACCTCCCCAAGGAAAATTAGGATATCTAGGAATTTTACAATGTAAAAAGTAGAACTTGGTATGGGTTGGTCCAGATCAGCTGGCTTTGTTGGAGCCTCATGAAATGGAGCCTGTGTTAGGATTTAATGTGGGCCACACACATGGTGCTTCTACTAGGACAGAGCACATACCATCCCTTGGAAATGCTTTTCAAGTAGAAATGATAAGATACCATCTTTTTATTTTGAAGCCTATTTATCCAAAGGGTATCAATGTCCTTTCTCTATTCTTTAGAATTGGGGGTGCAGAAGTTGCTTTGCATCGAACTAAGGGTATACAACTCAATTATGTTGTATCTTCAATTTTTTTTTGTGAATTTTTGCAGATACAATATAATTGAGTGGTATACCCAAGTTCGATGAAAAGCAACTTCTACACCCCCAATTGGATAGAGAATTTAGAGAAAGGACATTGATGGACCCTTTGGATAAATAGGCTTCAAAATAGAAAGATGGTATCCTACCATTTCTACTTGAAAAGTATTTCCAAGGGATCGTATGTGCTCTATCCCTCTATCCTAGTAGAAGTGCCACGTGTGTGACCCACATCAAATCCTAACACAAGCTCCATTTCATGAAGCTCCAGTCCACTTTTTACATTGTAAAATTACTAGATATCTTGATCTTCCTTGGGGAGGTTTCCATTAGATTGCTTGACCATAGCCCTAAGTCTATCAAATTTAATGGAACACTTCTACCACTGTGTTTATGCAGTTAAGCTTAGTTTTGTTATCCCATGATGGCCAATACTTTTTTGTTTTAGGAAATGCCTCTTCAATTGTCAAGGACCTGGTAAAGGTGAAATTTGAAAATGATTAAATCAATAGGAATTATGCACATAGCCATATTTTCTATTTGAAACTAAAAAGTACTTTGAATCTATAAATTTTTATTCAATTTTGATGTAGGAGCATCCCAGGTTCTAGAGCAATCTTGCATCAACCAAAAATATTTGCATTCTTTCTTTTCTTGCATTTTTAGTTCAGTTAGGCATTTGTAGTTTTAGCATTTTCTACCGCATTTACCGCATCTCCATATCAGAGCTTGCAGAGCAGGACTTAGCATCTACATAGTGTCATCTATATCATATTTAGATTTCAAGGGATTTGGATTTGTTTCTAGAAAGTTATCGCTATTATAAGATCATCAATTTTCACGGAACAAAGCATCCAGATAGTTAATTGAAGGAGAATGTTTGCAAAGCACTTCTATGACTTGTGGAACCTAATGAAACATCATACATAGTACAAAAGGACTAGATAGACCTTCCTTGAGGTATGCACCAAACTTCATCCATTTGTGGAGCAATACCATGTGTTGTAGGCCAACCTACTTGTTTCTACATGCTACATCTTCATTGGAGTTTGTGACCTCTTGTGGATGACATGAAGGATTCTATGAGCTTGAAGACAATATATATAGATCTCTTAGATGCATTAGGAAAGTAGTTAGTGATTATGATAGTTTAGATTAGATCTTTTGTTCCAAAAGGGTACTTCAATGCCATAGCTGTCATATCTGTTGTAGCTTAGAAAGCAAGCCTATGAGCCTGTTGATTGTAGCCTGCATGTTGCCAACATTTGAGCATTGTAATTCTTTGATATTCTAAATATATGAACCTTCCATTACATTTTATGATCGTGTTTTTTCCGTTGTGTTTACTCTAGCTGCATGGTTTGGACAGTTCATTCTTGAACCCTCCTGCCATGACTGCACCAAGTGGTATCAAAGCAAAGTTTTGAATCCTTTGGGAAGTGAAGGCATTCCATAAGATCTAATGGTGAACAGATCACTAACTTGTGGTAGTCTACTTTTGTTTGTCAATAGAGCATCGATTGTAAGGTAGTTGCTACCTTGTAGTCATATCATCGAATTGAGGTAGTTGCATCAGATCCTAGGAAGAGATATTGCTAAGGAGGATTCTTGCTATGGCCAATGTTGCTAGAAGAATGGAAGAAATGATTGAGATGATGAGGACAATGAATGTTCTATTAGATACTATAGAAGATGAAAGAAGGAGAGGAATAAACCCTAGACATGATGGTGAAAGTGATGATGAAGAATTTTAATCTGCTGACCAAAATGAAGAAGCTCTAGAAGAAGAAGAATCAGATCAGGTGAAGATGTTGAAAGCTATTTCTAAGATTGGTAAGAGACCTAGAGTGGATGTATCAAACTACATTGGAAATTTGAATTCAGAGGAATTGATTGATTGGATAAATTACTTGGAAGAATACTTTGAATATGAAGAAATTGAAGATCTAGAGAAAGTAAGATTTGCAAAAACTAAGTTGAAAGGGCATGCTACTATTTGGTGGAAAGAAGTTCAATTAGCTAGAAATAGGAGAGGAAAAGAAAAGATCATAAAATGAGATAGGAATGTGATAAAGTTGAAGAATCAGTTCACACCTGCTAACTATGAGTGGAATTGTTGAAGAGATTGCAAAACCTAAGGCAGAAGGAGAAATATGCGAAAGAGTATACTGAAGAATTTCATAAAATGGTCATAAGGACTTGACATAGTGAATAAAGCAAAGAGAAAGTGGTAAGATACATGTAAATGGATTAAGGATGAATATTCAAGAAGAACTAAGTTTGGTAAGGATTACAACAATAGAAGCATATCAATTTGCCTTGAAAGTTGAAGATAAGTTGAATAAGAAGCATGAGCAAAGGTAGAGAGGTAGAGGAGGTAGATTTCAAAGAGGCATAACATATTATAGAGGAGAAAGACCTTATGCGGAGCAAAACAAAGAAAGTAGCCCACACCGGAAGGAAGAAAAGGACAACAATTCATACTACAGAGGGAGAGATGATAGAAGTTTCTACTACAACTATAGAGGGAATCATAATTCTTACCAAAATGAAGGATACAAGAGAGATGAAGGAGTGTTTGATAAGAGATCATTTAGAGGAACTTGTTTTAAGTGTGGAGGTGAAGGACACAAAGCATTTAAATGTCATCAGGGAAGTACAAGCAAGAGAATAGAGAATAATGCAAGAGCAACTTATGCGGAGGAAGAACCTATTGGATCACCTAGTTCAGTTGGAAAACCAAAAAAAGGAGAGTCATTAGTCATGAGGAGAGCACTATCTCAAGCAGAGACAACTAAGGAATCATCGCAAAGGAAACGCTTGTTCTAGATAAGATGCAAATTAGGAGGTAAATGTTGTAAAGTGATCATTGATAGTGGCAGTATTGATAATTTGGTTTCAGAGGACATGGTGACTAAGCTAAACTTGGAGAGATTGAAACACCCTACGCCCTACAAGATAGCATGGATCCAAGATGAACACAAGGTATTGGTGAGTGAACAATGTTTGGTGAAATTTCATATAGGATCTTATAATGATGAAGTATTATGTGATATTATGTTGATGGATGTATGTCATATATTGTTGGGTAGACCATGGAAGTATGATAGAAAATCTATACATGATGGGAGAAAGAATACTTATACTATATCATCAAAGGGGAAGAAACATATCTTGGTACCTTTGGAAGATGAGCCTAGAAGTGAAGTATGTGGAACTACTAGAATTTGTTTGGTAGATGGAAGGAAATTTATGGATGGATTGAGACATGTGAGAATATGTGTTATGCTTTTATTCCTAAGAAATGCAGAGCCCTAAGCGCAAATAATGTTACTAGAAAGGAAGAAGAACCACCACCAGAGGAGATATCTGAATTGTTGACAGAGTACCAAGACATCATATCAGATAATGTACATGAAGGATTACCACCAATTTGGATTATTAATCATCATATGGACCTTATACCTTGAGCAAGTTTACCTAACAAAGCAGCACACCAGATGACACCAACAAAGAATGTGGAGCTGAATAGACAGATACAAGAACTTTTGAGAAAAGGATTGATCAAAGAAAGTTTAAGCCCATGTGCGATACTTGCAGTACTAGCACCAAAGAAAGATGGAGAATGGAGGATGTGTATAGACTCTAGAGAATTCAATAAGATCAGTGTTAAGTATAGATTTCTATTGCCAAGGATGGATGATGTTATGGACTGTTTGAATGGAGCAAAGTATTTCACAAAGATAGACCTGAAGAGTGGATACCATTAGATCAAGATCAGAGAAGGAGATGAGTTCAAGACTGCATTCAAGACAAATGAGGGATTGTATGAATGGTTAGTGATGCCTTTTAGATTGACTAATGCACCGAGTACTTTAATGAGACTGATGAATGAAGTTTTGAAGAAATTCTTGGGTAAGTTTGTTATTGTATACTTGGATGAGATTCTAATTTTTAGTAAGACAAAGGAAGAACATTTGTGGCATATTAGACAAGTATTTCAGAGGTTGAGGGAAGAGAAATTTCTGATAAACATCAAGAAATGTAGTTTCATGAAGGAAGAATTGGTATATTTGGGATTTGTGATTTTCGTGGAAGGATTGAAGATGGACCCTAAGAAGGTTAGAGAAATTGTTGAGTGGACAACACTTGTGAACATTGGAGAGGTAAGATCATTTCAAAGATTAGCAAGTTTCTACTGGAAGTTCATCAAAAAATTTAGTTCAGTATGCACAGCTATGACATAGACAATGAGGGGTGACAAAGGATTTTAAGTGGACATCAAGAACAATTAAGATTTTTGAATTATTGAAGTAGAAAGTGATAGAGCAACCAATGTTAGCATTACTAGATTTCAATAAAGTATTTCAAGTAGATTGTGATGCTAGTGGGAATGCAATAGGAGCAATGTTAAGTCAAGAAGGGAGACCAGTAGCATATTTTAGTGAAAAGTTGAATGACGCAAGGAGAAGATATTCAGTTTACGATCAAGAGTTCTATGCCATAATTCAAACTTTGAAGAAGTGAAGACATTACTTGTTGCCGAAGGAATTTGTGTTGTACACTGATCATCAGGCTTTGCAATATCTGAATAGTCAAGGAAAGTTGAATCAGAGACATATGAGATGGGTAGAGTTCATGCAGAGTTAAACATTTATATTGAAGCATAGGAGTGGGAAGTCAAACAAAGTTGTAGATGCACTAAGCAAAAGAAAGAATTTGTTGATAAAGATGAGAGTAGAAGTATTAGGTTTTGAGGAACTGAAGCATATGATTGAAGAAGATCTTGATTTTATAGAAACATGGAAAGCATGTAAGGAACCTGTTGTGATAGATAGATGTAAGTGGTTAGACTATTTCATTCAAGAGGATATGTTGTTCAAAGAAAATCAATTGTGTATACCTAGGAGTTCAATGAGGGATAATTTGATAAAGGAGAAACATAGTGGTGGATTGGCAAGACATTTTGGAATTGACAAGAAAGTAGATTTGGTAAGTGAACATTACTAGTGGCCTAAAATACATAAGGATGTAAGGAAGTTTGTGCAGAGTTATAGAGTTTGTCAAGTTGCAAAAGGGAGTAGTGAGAATACTAGTTTGTACAAATCTTTGATAGTACCAGAGAGACCTTGGGAAGATATAAGCATGGATTTCATATTAGCTTTGCCAAGAACACAGAGGGGATATGATTCTATATTTGTAGTAGTATACAAATTTTCAAAGATGTCACATTTCATTCCTTGTAGGAAGACAAATGATGTAGTGGATGTTGCTAACCTATTTTTTAAGGAGATTGTGAGATTGCATGGATTACCTAAGAGTATAGTTTCAGATAGGGATACAAGATTCATTGGATATTTTTTAAGGACATTGTGGAAGAAGATGAAGACAAACCTAAAGTTTAATTCAACATTTTACCCACAAACAAATGGACAAATAGAAGTGGTAAATAGGAGTTTGGGTAACTTGTTGAGATGTTTAGTAGGATACAAAGCAGGGAATTATGGTCTAATTCTACTGCAAGCAGAGTTTGCATATAATAATTTAGTGAATAGGAGTACAAGGAAGACACCATTTGAAGTTGTGACTAGAGTAAAATCTAGAGGAGTTGCAGAGTTGAGAGAGATTAGTATGGAGAATACGAGTGCAAAGGCATAATAATTTATAGGGTGCATGGAGACACTACATAATCAGGTCAAGAAGCATTTGGAGGAGATGAATAGAAAGTATAAGGAGCAAGCAAATGAGAAGAAGAGACATAAGAAATTTTTAGTAGGAGATGAAGTTATGGTATATCTGAGAAAGGAGAGATTTTCGGTAGGGACATATAACAAGCTGAAGATGAAGAAGTTTGGACAATGTAAGATTCTTAAGTGCTTTGATTAAGGGAATGCATATGAAGTAGAGCTACCAGAGACATTGGGTATATCACCTATATTCAATATTGCATACCTATATTAGTTTCATGAGGGAGAGTCAAGTGATATCATTGAAGATGGTTTGAAGAATTAGTTACTACAACAACTGGAGTAGATAGAGGACATCTTGGATAGCAGAGTTAGATGCAATACCAGAGGCAAGGAGTATAAAGAGTATTTGGTAAAATGGAAAGGAAGACTAAAAGAAGATTCATCATGGATTTCTCAGGCTAAGGTAGACTGCCTTGGTTTTCCTCTAGCCCCAACAAAGTGAGGGACTCCCTTTTTCAACAACCCCAGATGTCTGATGTAGGAGCATCCCAAGTTGTAGAGCTATCTTGCATCAACCAAAAATATTTTTATCCTTTCTTTTCTTGCATTTTTAGTTTAATTCAGGCATTTGCAGTTTTAGCATTTTCTACCACATCTTCGTATCAGAGCTTGTGGAGAAGGACTTAGCATCTACATAGTGTCATCTACATCTTATTCATATTTCAAGGGATTTGGATTTGTTTCCAAAAAGTTATCGCTATCAGAAGATCATCAGTTTTTGCAAAACAAAGCATCCAAATAGTCAATTGAAGGAGAAGGTTTGAGGAGCACTTCTGTGACTTGCAGAGCCTAACAAAACATCTTACATGACACAAAAGGACCAGATAGACCTTCCTTTAGGTCCGTACCAAATTTCATCCATTTTCAGATCAATACCATGTGTTGTAGGCCAACCTACTTGTTTCTACACGCTACATCTTCATTGGAGTTTGTGACCTCTTGTGGCCAATACAGGGGATTCTATGAGCTTGAAGAAAATATATATAGATCTCTTAGATGCATTAGGAAAGAAGTTAGTGATTCTAATAGTTTAGATTAGATCTTTTTTTTGAAAGGGCACTTCAATGCCATAGATCTTTCATATCTGTTGTAGCCCGAAAAGCAGGCTTGTGAGCCCATTGATTGTAGCCTGAATGTTGCTAGTATTTGAGAATTGTAATTCTTTGATAATTTGAATATATGAACCTTTCATTACATTCTATGATCATGTTGTTTCCATTGTGTTTACTCTAGTTGCATGGTTTGGATAATTCATTCTTGAACCCTCCTGCCATGACTACACCAAATATCATACAAAAATTAGGATATGGTTGCCCATGTACACCTTTTGGCATATAGCATTCAAAATTTGACATCAACATGTTCAAAATTTGAATAGTGGACACAACAATGATTCTTTCGATGCTAAGGGAGATTCACACAAACTTAAGACTAGTTGAGGCTTTGGTATGAAAATTAAACCTACAGAGGAGCTGTTTTACCCACAAAACATATTACAAATTCAATTAAAACACAAAAACCCAGACATAAGAGAGGTGAGAAGTTAGCATCTTTCAATCATGAAGGTCTAGAAAACTATTACAATGCAAAAATATTTCATAGTAGGGGTATACCAACATAGCTAATTACATTCATTGGTGGATAAAAGGAAGACAACAGAGGCCAGATTCAGGCACAGTGAGTCACATTCCCATACCCTTGCAATTACACTAAGAGGTCTGACTACGAAAAAAATTAGCAGCATAACAGTCCAAAAATCAACCATCCTCCTTTTGCAAAAGAGTTTTCACTATCTTTTATAGGCCAGACCCCTGCTAGAAAGACATGGAGACGCTAATTCATGGAGTTGAGGCCATAAATGCCAGAAATAGGAAAGTATGGGCAGAGGCATGGTGAAGGGACATGGGCCATGCCTTGACAGGATGAAAGACAGCAGAGAATGGCTGCCAAGACGTGAGATAGGACAGGGCGCAAAGAAAAATCCCCAAGATCATCGTCCAATCGCACAGAAATCCATCCTGCAAGGCAAAAACCCATACGCCATGAATTCGCCTGCAAAAACCACCAACTGGAGCCACTGTGGAGAAGAAAAGTCCCCAATACTTCAAGACGGCCGCTGAAACGTCCAATCGGCTAAAAATATGCAAAGCCAGATCCAGAAAATGAAGACCAGAAAAACCTCCCAAAAACCCTATCAAATGAAAGAGGAGGCAAAAATATGCACTTTTGCCTCTTGCAACATGTCGAAATTTGCCAAGATGGAGGAGATAGGGGCAATCAAAGTTTTGGTCAACCACCTGTATATATCACTTTGCATCTATGTATACATCAGCCTCTAAAAATGCCTCTGAGTCTACCTTTACATGCACAAAATGCCCTATATGCATCTCTATCTTTGGCGCCTAAAAGGTCTCTACAATCGCTTTCAGAATATGCATTTGAAATTGCCTTTTAAATCATCTTTGTATGTGCAAAAGCCTTTGTATATGCATTCGCCACTACCACGTGGCACCTCCTGATTTGCCGTCGAATTGAAACTGGGACCTATCGCTTAAGAACTACATCTTGTTTGGGTGAAAAATCCCTTGCATATTGGCCTTTGCATGTCAGCTTGTATATGCAAAGATACAAGCAAAACATACAAACAAACTAGCACATACAATCATGCACTTTACCCTTTGTAATCGCGACTTGTATATGCATACAATCACCCTTGTATGTGTGAGTCCCACCAATTGAGATTCCTTTGTATCTACCCACATACAAGCTGCGGACCCCAAAAGACCATTAACTATATTTGACTGTTCTGTTGGGTCCGGATTGTATCTCCACTCCTTGTATATTTCTTTGTATGTGCAAACATACAAAGCACTTACACATACAAGCCAAATCAAACCTTTATATGTTGAATTTGACTTTTGGCTAAGTCCATCTTGTATGCATCCTTTGTATCTCCCCTTGTATATTGCAATATACAACTGCAAAGTATACAACCCAGATTTCAAATCTTTATAAAGCTTCCTGAAAAAATCTCTTTGGGTTTGGTTTGTATATCCTGCTTGTATATCGACCTTGTATATTGAACATACAACCCGATATACATTCCACTGTAGCACTTTCACTTGTATGTAGAACATATGCAATCCTCTTTGTATATGCGCGGGCCCCACCGCTTGTATCTCGGCCATATACAAATGCCTTTGTATGTTTACTTGTATATCGTAATATACAAGCAGAACATACAAACCCCAACATGCAAGCGAGAATCTTAATGGAATATACCCGCAATGTATATTTTTCATTGTATATAGTCACTTGTATGTGCGAACATACAAAGCAATATACAAGCCTTTTGATATGAAAGGGGGGAATATCCTAGGGAATCTTCCATGTATATTCACTTTGCATATTACCTTACATTTTTTATTGTGGCCCGATATACAAACCTTTGATATGCAAGCACAAAGTATTTTGGGGAATCTGTGAAAGATTCCCCAAATGCATATACAAACCCGATATGCGATTGGGATGCATACAACCATCTTTTCCACCTTTTGAAAGCCGATTGAGATTTTTTTCTTGCTAATGTACATTTCGCCTTGTACATTTCTTTGTATATCTCTCCTGTGACCCAATATACAAACTAAGAATATCCCCGAAATCTGCAACAAATTCCCCCTTTGTATATGCATTTCCTTGGCTCGATATGCATTCCAAAATGCATACAACTTACCTTTTTTCACCATTTCCTAAGGCCGATAGAGATTGCAAGCCTGCCAAATGTACATTTGAACTATATGTTGACCAAAACTTTGACCATAAATAACTTCTTTATTTGGCCGAATCTCAAGGTGATGTAAAAAGCAAACCTACCTATTTTTTTAAGCTCTTTCTAATGGTAAGGTTTTTTAGGCAAGTTTCCTGGGGAATTTGGTATTTTAAGCTTTATAGGGACATTTCTAAAGGATTTTCAAGGAAATACTAGGTTAACCATTTGACTCTGGGTAGAGGAAAATGGGATAACAAGAACCTCCATGATCAGATTCATCATCTATGACTCTTTCTTCTCTAGCTTCTTGGACATAGTAACATTTCTTATGACCTTTATATCTGTTAGGGTTTGGCTTTGAAAATTTCTCCGGACATCTTGAGGCAAAATGACCAATCTTATTACAAGATAAACATTTGAATGGCAACTTTCCTTCATACTTACTAGATCCTCTTGGCATTCTTTTGGCAATAAGAGATTCAAGTTCTGTAGATTCAATTTCATTATCTTCAAGATCCTTCCTTACCTTAGCAAATCTGTTTGATCTTCCTAAAGATCTTTCACCCAGATCATATCTTTATTTTCCATAAGCACTGTCCTTAAATGCAGATTTAGACTTAGGAAGAGAATCACCAAACTCACTCATTTCAAATGTTGAAAGCTTACCAACTAACTGATCCCTTGTAACAGTTGTCACTATCCTAATCTCTTCAATGGAAGCAGCTTTATGTTTGTATGTTGCAGGTAAGGATCTGAGCACTTTAGCAACAATCTCTGATTCTTCCAATACTCCACTAGCATTTCTGATACCGGTCACAAGTTCATTCACTTTCTACATGTGGGAAGTAATGTTTTCATCTTCTCTCATTACCAACCTTTCATATTTACCCTTCAGGATCTATAGCTTGGCACATTTGTGATGCAGAGGAAAAATACAACTTAACTCTTTACTAGCATATTGCTCAATAATGTGATACAATCACTTAGATGTTTCAAGTTTCACAAAAACTTCTCAAGACAAGGATCTCCACAAAGGCACCATTAGGAGTTTCTAACTCTTCTGACCCAAACAAGATTTCTCAATGCCTTCACATCCCTTAGGAATACTATCTCAACCAAAACAAACAATTCCAAGGACTGTCCCAACATGCATGCAACAATTCCTTCATTGACTGTCAAACTCCTAGTAGCCCTGTTTTAAGGACTGTCAATGCATAACTCTTTCCACAGAATCCTTCTTAAGACTGTGATGGGTAATTTGAGTACCCTTTAACAAGATTTAAAACATATCCAAGAATCAATACCTATCACTTTGAAAAGAACTGCTCAAACAAGACTGCAACAGTGTTAAATAGGCCTATATGGCTTTTACCCTACCAAGGGCTTATTGGAAGTGACTACCCCACGACTCCCCACACCTTGCCAATGCATGGAACACTTCACAAAAGGTCTGCATAAGCTTACTAATTCATCAAAAGTCCATTCCCATCAATATTTTTAACAAACCGTACACCTATATCTCAAGACTGTCCCAAAATTTTGTTTCCTGACTGTATACAGGAATGCAGTCAATAAACTTTGATTTTCCCACTCTTAAATCTTAACCATTCAGTTTAAAACATTATGAATATGAAATAAAACATTGTCATGAACATCTACACCAAAGATCAGTCACTGTCAAAGGATAAAACGAGAGAAATATAGTTTTGCAGGCCACTGTTTACCCTAATCAGGGTATTGACAGTTTTAGACAAAAATGCAATATCTAACTCCTATCAAAACAAAAATGCATGGGACAAGAAGAAAATGGAAGGTGATTGAATGTACTACCACTTGCAATCAGTTACACATCATTCCCCATCCATACAGGGCCATACAACAACTAAGAACAGCAAATTTCTGAAGAAAATACAGAAAAATAGTGTCTTTTAACATTCCATTCTCAATCTTCAATCACCTTCGAGTTTTCAAAGGTATACAAGGCCTTTTTAAAGGTATTACAAATGACCTTTCAGTTTCCAACTACTTGGAATGAACCAAGAGCCAAATGACTCTTCACCTTCCCTCATTCTACATCTTTTTTCCAACTTTACATTGACAACCTTTACATGGTTTGCAATATTTTGCATATTTAAAACTCCTATTGACCTAAACACATAAAAATGACTTGATGGACCTCATTACAATATTGAATCATTTAAAATTTAATCAAACTCCTATAGAAGCATTAATTTATGAAGGTGCTCCTGCACCAATTTGACATATTTGTCACCTTACAAATTTTCCAACTTTTTCTAGATTTCATGGGTAGTTTTCAAATCCAAGACATTTGCCAATTATGTATCAGTCAGGGCATTCAATAATGCTTCTTTAGCTTGAATATTGCATTCAACTTCCCTAAGTTCATCTAGAGTTGTAGGGCCATTCTTCAGAATCTTATACTCATTCTTAGTTATCAACCAAAAGGCATCACCCATACATTCTAAATGACACTACATGCGTACCTTCCAGAGGGTGTAATTTGTTCCATCAAATCTCATACTTTCCTTCTTGTAAGTCAACATCTTGGATCTCCTCAAGCAATTAAGCTTCTTTTAGAGGAACTAGCTCTGATACCAATTGTTGGAATTAGTCCGGACAATTGAGAGGGGGGTGAATCAGTTGTCCCACAATTAACCTTTTTCTTCTTTTAAACTTCTTTATCAACTTTCAGTTAGATTAGTGATGTAAACATTAAAGCATGAATTAACAACACATGAGCAGAAGCAAATTGAACACACATAACACCAGAATTTTTTACGTGGAAACCTGGTTAAGGAAAACCATGGTGGGGGTTAACCCACAAGATTTGTACCCTATAAAAAGTACTTGAAAGAAATGAAAAGGCACTTTCCTTAGGGCTCACTACCAAAAGCTCACTTCTCAAGGAGGCTCATTGCCTACAGGAGGCTCACTGCCTATAGGAGGCTCACTGCCTATAGGAGGCTCACTGCTGTTGTGTGGTTACACAACACGCCCCATTTTGACTTGGCAAAACAGGGACCCAACTTTTGTTTTGGCTTGTGTTGTCTGTTTCTGGCGGTTTTGGTAAAAATAAGTCAGGTGCATCATCATCATGAAGGTCAGGATGGGGTAGGTCATCATCATGAGGTTAGTTTGTCAAAGTTCATATTTTGTTTCTATGACCTCATGGTTACAAAGAGCTTGAAATTCCATGCAGGTTTGCCTTTCACATCACTGGAAAATTCATCCATATGAAGGAGTTATGCACAGTCAAAGCTTGGGTCAAACCTGATAATTGCTGTATGATGAACATCATCATCATGATATTTGAAAAGCCCCGATAATATCCTGAGGTCGAAACATCCGGACGTCAAGTTTAAGTTGTAGTAGGTTGTCCCCGTCGTGCGGTCTTTTGTATAGCCTAAGGTCATCATCATGATCTTACTCTATCACCTGATAAAAATCATGCAGTCCCGAAACATCCGGACGTCAATCTTAAGTCATGGTGAGCTTTTCCCGTCAAGCGACCCTGGAAACATCATCATCATCATGATATTCTAGCATCATCATCATCATGATATTCTAACATCGCGAGCATCATGATATTCCAATATCACCCGATATTGTAATATCATGCTGATGAATCTAATATCACCTTGCTTAAGAAATCTGTCATCTGCATAATTTGCATGCGCACGACAATGTGCTGTTGAACATCATCATCATGATCTTTCATGACAGGATCACATTTCGTAATATCCTGCTGATCTCCTTTTGCGTGATCATGATGATCACCTTATCTTTCGAAACGGAGGATGATTTTCCTTTTCCAAGCCTTGTTGAACAAGATCATCATGATCTTGTTCGTCTTTCCCGACAGTTAGTAATATTATCATGCCGACAAGTATAACATTTTGCAAATATGATGATGACGATGACGTCACCATCACCTTTGTCCTTCGGCAGGATATTTTCCAGGGTATGATCCTGTTCGCCAATATGATGATGACGATGACGTCATGTTCGAAGATTAACGAAGGCCGCGGATATCCTGATGACGTCATCAGGACTTTCAGCAGGATCATATTCTAGATCACCCAATGCGGATATGATGATGATGATGTTCATCATCCTGATCTTTTGGCAGGTTACCTTCTCCGAAAAAGGGTCATATTGCATTCATCCACCTGATCATCTTCCTTAGAGGTGACCCGATATTCCGGTTATCTCCTGATCTTAACGAAGCATGGCGGTGACGTCATCCCTTTGCATTTTAATGAAGCCTGATGATGACGATGACGTCATCATGATGTGATATTCCTCAGCGGCAGGATCATTTTCCAAGTCCTCCTGTTTGTCTTCATCATGATGATGATGACGATGTCTTTCTTTCCCGAATATGCAAAAACAAAACATCCTGATGTGCTTTTCCTCAGAGCATTCGGAGGAGAGGAGCATCATATTTCACAATATCCTGCGGCCGGACAGAGGGCATGTAGAGTTGGTCATCCTCATGATGTTTGGCGTCGGTATAACTGTTGCCGTCGGCCTAAGGTAAAACTGTCACCCTGATCATATGTAATTTCGCCGATGCAAATATGATGATGATGCAAGGCCGGATTCTAAGGATGGTTGAAGGGCGATTATTTCCTTGTATAATTTAAGATCATCATGATCATATTTTGAACCCGATATACAAGAAAATGGGCAAAAACATGAAGCGATGGAAATTTGGAGCCCGATTGCCTGTAGCTGCACATTTTTGGGGGCTTGTTTAATAAAATGTTTAATTCCTGTTGTTATCATGATGATGATGAACTTAATGTTTGTCTGTTTACTTGCAGGAAGTCATGATGATGCTGCGGAGGCTGAACATTGAAGTGATGATGCTGCTGAAGCTGAACATTGAAGTCATGATGCTGCTGAAGGCTGAGCGTTACGAAGTTGCACATAGAGGCAACATGAACCAGACATGGGGAGGATATTGTCAAATATGCTGTTCGCCAGCTGGAGACCGAATCAAGTTGAAGATGCTGGAATATTCTGTGCCAGCTGTGCATTTGCCAACTGGCGAAGCATGTGCTTTTCATCTGGACCGCTAATTGCTATGAGAGGATCCTGATCCTTGGATCGTTGTAACCGTTTTTGGCATTTGCTCTATATAAGGCCAGAGCTTGTCATTAAAGAGGGAGAAATACATTAGAATACACAGACGCATCTGGCGCAAGAGTCAATTACTGTAGGATCAATTAGGAGATCGGATTACTGAGACTAATGAGGATAGAATTGTTGAAATATCAAGGTTCTTTCTTCAGATCACTGTAAATGTACCTGTTCTTGAACATACTGAATGAATATGAAGTTCTAGATTACATCCTGATTGTAAATTTTACGTAATCTTTCTGTTGATTTCTGGATATGTACTGGTGAATGCTGTGTTCAACTGGAAGCGCTTTCATTTCATTACATGTTGTTGTCAACTTTCCTTTGAAGCTTTGCACTAGATCATGCGGATTTGTGGATTGTCCTGGTGAAGTATGATTTCTAGTTTTCCTTCTTTTCATTGCAAGTATGGGAGCTTGTATGTGAATCAGTGATCTAAGTCCAGTAATTTTGGGAATCTCACTCTCTAACCCTTTTCCTTTTTTCAATTTCATTAATTCATCACCATAACTGTGAATCATGATAAATAACAAGCAGAAACAGTGAAATATGCTGAAATCCCGTAGGTAACTGAAGATCCTTAGCATATTTGAGTTAAATGCATGTAGTACTGAAAATATCATGCAAAGAATCATAGATAATGATAGAAATCATGCAAATATCGGCCTGTATGCACATTATTTGACTAAATTTACAGTGCAGAGGTAGAATTGTTGGAGCTTATGCAGAGCGAACAGCCAGGGCAGGATATCTGAAGATGATGATGATGAACAGTGCAGAAACACGTAAGGCCCCTGAATGGAAAACAGCAACACACATCAACCACTGAGTAACGTCAGTAGATTAAGACCTAATCAACGGAGACTTGGGATCATGAATTCTTTGAATTCATCGTATCTTTCAAGATGAGTAAAGGTTGTTGTGTAACTTTTATTCTATGTTTGCGAATGACTAACATCATGACCAACAACTGCCTACAGGAGGCTCACTACCTACAAGAATTTATGCTTAATACAGGAAGAATGAACTATGAAATAGCATCTTCTTTATGTCTAGTTCAATTCCTTTGGAGCTCACAAAACTTCTGCTTTGCCCCAAACACTTCTTCACCATCTCTTCATACCTTACTTCTCTTGTTCCTCTACTCCTCTTCTCTGCTCTACCTCTGTACCTTTCTTAGGATTTTATCATTTTCACACACAAACTTCTTTCCACAATTCATTCACAAGTATTTATACGCTTCATCAACCTTGGAATGATCATCAAGGTCGGCACTACAACCATGCAAATCACTATACTATCAGCCAAACATAACTAAGACTTGAATCTTCTTCCAACAACATGCCACGCTCCAAAGAATTATGCTTGAAACATCCAATCGGCCAAGACTAGGAAGAACAACAATACCAAAAAGGAAATCTTCACCAACAAGCTCAAACTTCAATGCAGACCTCCAACATAGTAGTCATGCGATCCAAAGACCTTCACAAGCAAATTGAATTCAACAAAAACATCTGCATTCCTCCAAACCATCAGAATCATTTGCATCTTCATCTAGAACCTCAAGAACACTGCCTGCCATGACTGTCACACTAGAAAGATTGCTTGTGGACCTCCAAACCATGAACCACTTGCATTGATGATACACATTGACTTCCCAAACGAACCTCTAGATCCACAAATCATAATATTTCAATGCAGAGCAATCCAGACCAATTTACTGTCACTTTGTCTCTTGTGAACAACTGTCAAAACCTAGTTCTACTCAGATGGCCATAGCTTCTTCAAATCTTCATGCAGACCTCTCAAATCTTAAATGGATCTACTTCAGACAATCCTCTACATAGCCATATGGTCTACATATTGTTGACCTATTTTTCCTCTAGCAGGAGTCAGATATTTCAAGCAGCATCAGTCAGTGTGCACAACCCCAATGTAAGCTATATTTGTGATCTTGAAGTCTAACCCAAATCTCAGGGTCTGAATCTTGCCTGAGGAAGCTTACCATGTGAAAGAGCTTGAAAAGATA
Organism: Cunninghamia lanceolata; assembly: GCA_027924645.1. Lineage (NCBI taxonomy): Eukaryota > Viridiplantae > Streptophyta > Pinopsida > Cupressales > Cupressaceae > Cunninghamia > Cunninghamia lanceolata. The sequence goes on along the minus strand of BSBN01000377.1, from coordinate 22,287,991 downwards.
GGCAAGTTTGCTTTTTACATCACCCTGATATTCGCTAAAAGGAGGAAGTTATGTGGGGTCATCATCTGGTCAAGCCCTGATGTTCTAATATTAGGTCATATTTCTAAGATCGGGTGATATTTTGAACATCGAGTGATATTCCGAATATAACCCAATATTCTGAATATCATCCTTCCTTCCAAATATCACCCTAATGTGATGATGACATCACCATCATAACCCAATATTCTGAATATCATCCTTCCTTCCAAATATCACCCTGATGTGATGATGACGTCACCATCATAACCTGATATTCTGAATATCATCCTTCCTTCCAAATATCACCCTGATGTGATGATGACGTCACCATCATAACCTGATATTCTGAATATCACCCTTCCTTCCAAATATCACCCTGATGTGACGATGACATCACCATCATAACCTGATATTCTGAATATCATCCTTCCTTCCAAAAATCACCCTGATGTGACGATGACGTCACCATCATAACCTGATATTCTGAATATCATCCTTCCTTCCAAAAATCACCCTGACCACCTGTATCTCCTCCATCCCGGCAAATTTCAACATGATGTAAGAAGCAAAAATGCATGTTTTTGCCTCCTCTTTCATATGGTGGATTTTTTAGAAGAATATTCTCACTTTTCAAATTCGGATCCAGATGTGCATAGCTAGATGAGTTAACTTTTCAGTGACTGTTTGAGTAGACGCAAATATTTCCCACATTCATTGCAGTACAGGAGGAGGCAACTCGCATTAATGATCAGAAATATCTTGCCACCACCTGGTTTTAGATATTTTCTCTGCCACCTAGGTGTGGAAGATCGAGGAGTAAGCTGCTCGTATTAATGATTCTAAATATCTCCTCACCTACCCCTATTCTAGATCCTTTGGCGTCATTACTCCTGGCAGGTGGACGTCCCTTCAGGAAGATACTTTTTATTGTAGCTCTCTGAGCGAATTGGGTAACCGACTTAGGTTAGATGAAGATGCTATATAAGCTGAGGCTTATGATGTAAATAGAGTTGGAAATTTTTGGGCATTTTCTAGTCTTTTTGTTTCCAAACAGAGATTTCACATACTATAACCTTGCCTTCTTTATTGAATATATGCAAGTTATCTTTACCTCTTCTACTGGTTTTCTAGTTCTGTGTGAATATGCATATCGTTGCCTATGAATGTCTTTGATTCCTCTCAAACATATTGCTTCTTGCCTCTGTTAGAATCATCTGATCTGTGTATACCCACTTGCTGTATCTGGATGTCTTGTGCATTTTTCAGCTCTGTGAAGTTTCTTTAAATCTGTCTGGTGTATCACCCTTTTGTGTTTTCAAGCTTTTTGTTTCATGTTTTACTTTACAAGAATTCCTTCTCCCTTTTTCCCCCAAAAAATTTAGTAGTTTTAGGTGATATCTAGACAAGGAAGCTGGCCTTCTCCGAAGGTTTGATCTCATTTAGCAAAGTCCCACACTTAGAGATCAATCCCATTGTGTCATTGGAATGCTTGGAGTCCCATTCAAGCAAGGTGCAATTTCATGTGACAACACATACATTTATCTTCATTAATTTTCTCAATATCCTCAACATTCCAGTCTTCTAAACAAGCAACAAAATGGAGTACAGTTGACACCAATCGAAATAAGGATATGTTGACATCAATGACAACCCCGATTAGACACATATTTGCAATAGCTTCACTATAGAATTCACATCCTCCTTCATAGTGGCAAAAACAATAGTTTAAATAGGGAATCATAAGAATAATTTAGGGCATAAGACAACAAGTATTTTTGAATTTAGGAGTCATTAAAGTGTGCTCATAAATATTGAAATTGAGGTCATGTCATCCAAAGAAAGGATAACCTTATGATTAGGAGCATCTCTAGTTCAAGAGAAATCTTGCATCAACCAAAAACATTTGCATTTTAGTTTGTTTCTTTCATTTTCCAATTCAGTTCAGGCAGTTCAATCCATAGCAGTTTCTGTATTTTGGTTCACATTCTACTGCAGTTGCATTTTAGATCTTGCATAGCTAGACTTAATATCTAGACACATTCATCTACATCATATCCAATTTTCAAAGCATTTAGATCACGTACCAAAAATTTATCACTATCAGAAGATCAAATATTTTCTCAGAACAGAGCATCCTGACAGTCTCACATAAGCAGCTAAAGGAGAAGACCTGTGAAGCATTTCACAACCTTCAAAGCTAAATGACACATCATTTAATGTTGTTGGGTTCATGGATGACCTTCCCCAAGATCCACACATCATTCCATTCATTTGCAGAGGAGTTCTATTCATTTAGGTCTAACCTATCTATGTACACATATTACAACTCTTTATTAGAGTTTGTGAACTTCCTTGGCTGACACGGAGGAATCTTATGTTCTAGAGATGATATGTATTGATGTAATAGATCCTTAGGAAAGGAGATTTTGATAGTGATGATCATTAGGATAAGTTCATAGTTTGGATTTTGTGTAGAGGAGCTTTAAAGCTATATCTTGTGCATATTCTGATATTCTATAATTAGGCATGTGAGCCCTAATTATAAGCCCACATGTTTCCAGCCGATTTGTATTTGAATTCTATGATATAGTAAATGATTGAATTTACATTTTCTTTTCATCTTTGAGTTGCTTCCGTTGTGTTTACTTTATCTACATGGTCTAGATAGTTCATTCTATGAACCCTCCTACCATGACTGCACCAAGTGGTATCAGAGTGAAAGTTTGAATCTTTGGGAGTGAATTGAGTGAAGTGGGTTTAGGAATTCTATAATATCTTGTTGTGGATAGATCAATGAATCCAAGGCAGGTTACTTGTGTCGCAACTGATCGCTGATTGTGAGGCAGTTGTCACCTTGTAGCCTGATCACCGAACTTCAGGTAGTTTCCACTCAATCCTAGGAAGATGTCACCGAGGAGAGTCCCTGCTATTGGAACAATGGATGGTAGGATGGATGAGATGATGAAAATGATGAAAACAATGAGAATTCAATTAGATGTTGTTGAGGAAGATAGGCAAAGAGGATTGACACCTAGACCTAATATTGAAAGTGATGATGAAGAGGAACTTCAGTCTGTTGAACAAATTGGTGAAACCCTAGGAGGTGATGAAGAAGAAGAATCAGATCAAATCAAGATGTTGCAAGCTATTTTAAAGATTAGAAAGAGACCTAGAGATGAGTTACCTAATTACACTAGCAATTTGAACCCTGGAGAATTGATTGACTAGATAAATGACATGGAAGAGTACTTTGAATATGAAGAAATTGAAGACCTGGAGAAGGTGAAATTTGCAAAGACAAAGCTAAAAGGACATGTTAGTATATGGTGGAAAGAAGTTTAGCTGGATAGAAAAAAAAGAGGAAAGGAAAAGATTACAAAATGGGATAGGATGGTGACAAAATTGAAGAACCAATTTGTACCTATTGACTATGAGTTAGAGTTGTTGAAGAGATTGCAGAACCTAAGACAAAAGGAGAAATCTATGAAGGAGTAAACTAAAGAATTTCATAAGATGATCATAAGGATAGGACATAGTGAAGCAAGAAAAGAGAAAGTGGCTAGATACATCAATGGACTGAGATTGAACATTTAAGAGGAACTGAGTTTGGTGAGGATGACAACACTAGAAGGAGCATATCAGTTTGCCCTAAAAGTTGAAGAAAAAATGAACAAGAGACATGATCAGAAACAGAGAGGAAGAGGAGGTAAATTTTAGAGAGGTAGAACATTTTCTGGAGGAGAAAGATCATATGTAGAGCAGAGCAGAGAAGAGAATACATTCAAGAAGGAGGACAGAGATAAAAATGCATACCGAAGAGATGACAAAAATTTCTACCACAGAGGAAACCTAGTCCATACCAGAGTGAAGGATATAGAAGAGAAGGAAGAGGACCTGATAGGAGAACATTCAGAGGAACCTATTTCAAGTGTGGAGGTGAAGGACATGGAGCAATTGAATGTAATCAAGGGATCACAAGCAAGAGAACAGAGAATAGTGGAAGAACAACCTATGTGGAAGAAGAACATGTTGGATCACCGAGTTCAGTTGGTAAACCTGAGAAAGGAGAATCACTTGTGATGGGAAGAGCACTATTTCAAATGGAGACAAATGAGGAACCACTGCAGAGGAAGATTTTGTTTAGAACTAGATTCAAATCAGGAGGTAAATGTTGTAAAATTGTAATTGATAGTGGTAGTTCTGATAATCTAGTTTCAGAAGAGATGGTGACTAAGCTGAAGTTGTAAAGATTGAAACACCCTAAGCCTTATCAGATAGCATGGATTTAGGAAGATCATAAGGTACTGGTGAGTGAGCAATGTTTGGTGAAATTTCATATTGGATCATATCATGATGAATTATTGTGTGATATTATGCCTATGGATGTTTTTCATATTTTGTTGGGTAGACCTTAGAAGTATGATAGAAAAGCTATACATGATGGAAAAAAGAATACATACACTATAACATCAAATGGAAAGAGAATTACTTTGATTAGTTTGGAAGATGATCCTAAGAGTGAAATATGTGGAAATGCTAGAATTTGTTTGGTAGATGGAAGAAAATTTCTGGATGGTTTGAGACATGAGAATATGTGTTATGCTTTGATCCCTAAGAAGCCTGAAGTGTTGAAGAAGGAGACTAAAGAATCACAACCAGAGGAGATAAAGGAGTTGCTGACAGAGTATGAAGACATCATATTAGATAATGTACCTAAAGGATTGCCACCTATCAGGAGTATCAATCATCACATGGATCTAATACTTGGAGCTAGTTTGCCTAACAAAGTAGCACACAAAATAAAACCGATAGAGAATGAAGAATTGAATAGACAAATACAAGAGTTGTTGAGGAAAGGTTTGATCAGAGAAAGTTTGACTCCTTGTGTAGTACGTGAAGTACTAGCATCGAAGAAGGATGGAGAGTGGAGAATGTGTACAGACTCTAGGGAAATAAACAAGATCACAGTTAAGTATAGATTTCCTTTACCTAGGATGAATGATATCATGGATTGTTTGAGTGAAGCAAAATATTTCACAAAGATAGATTTGAAGAGTGGATGCCATCAAATCAGAATCAGAGAAGGAGATGAATGGAAGATTGCTTTTAAGACAAATGAAGGATTGTATGAGAGGTTAGTGATGCCTTTTGGATTGACAAATGCACTGACCACTTTCATGAGATTAATGAATGAAGTTCTAAAGAAATTCTTGGATAAGTTTGTTATTATATACTTGGATGACATTCTGATTTTTAGTAAGACAAAAGAAGAACATTTGCAGCACCTTAGACAAGTATTGTAGATGCTGAGAGAAGAGAAATTGCTGATAAACCTTAAGAAGTATAGTTTCATGAAGGAAGAATTGGTATACTTGGGATTTGTGATTTCTACAGAAGGATTGAAGATAGACCCTGAGAAAGTGAGAGCAATTATTGAATGGCCTACACCAGAGAGCATTGGAGAAGTCAGATCATTTCATGGATTGGCTAGTTTCTACTAGAAGTTCATCAGAAATTTTAGTTTAGTTTCTAACCCTATGACAGAGACAATGAGAGGTGACAGAAAAGACTTCAAGTGGACATCAGGAATAGATAAAAGTTTTGAATTGTTGAAGTAGAAAGTGACAAAGCAACCTATTTTGGCATTACCAGATTTTAATAAGGTATTTCAAGTCAATTGTGATGCAATTGGGAATGCAATTGGAGTAGTGTTAAGTCAAGAAGGTAGACCTGTAGCATATTTTAGTGAGAAGTTGAATGATGCAAGGAGAAGATATTCAGTTTATGATCAAGAGTTCTATGCCATAATTCAAGCCTTGAAGAAGTGGAGACATTACCTGTCGCCTAAGGAGTTTGTGTTGTATATATATCATTAAGCTTTGCAATACCTGAATAGTCAAGGTAAGTTGAATTAGAGACATATGAGATGGGTAGAGTTCATACAGAGTTATACTTTTGTGTTGAAGCATAGGAGTGGAAAATCAAAACAAAGTTATAGATGCATTGAGTAGGAGAAGAAACTTGTTGATATAGATGAGAGTTGAAGTGATAGGTTTTGATGAATTGAAACATATGTATGAGGGAGACACTGATTTTGCAAAACCTTGGAAAGCGTGTAAGGAACTTATTGTGATAGATAGGAGTAAATGGTTGGACTATTTCATTTAGGAAGATATGTTGTTCAGAGGAAATCAGTTGTGCATACCTAGAAGTTCCTTGAGAGATAATTTGATCAAGGAGAAGCATAGTGGTGGATTGGCAGGACATTTTGGTTTTGATAAAATAGTGTCTTTGGTGAGTGAACATTACTTTTGGCCTTAGATAAATAAGGATGTTAGGAAATTTGTGCAGAGTTGTAGAGCTTGTCAAGTTGCAAGAGGGAGTAGTCAGAATATTGGATTATATAAACCTTTGACAGTACTAGAGAGACATTGGGAAGACATAAGTATGGATTTTGTAATGGGATGGCATACGACAAAAAAAGGACATGATTCAATATTTGTAGTGGTGGACAAATTTTCAAAGATGACACATTTCATACCTTGTAAGAAGACAACTGATGTAGTGCGTGTAGCTGACCTATGTTTCAAGGAGATTGTGAGATTACATGGATTACCTAAGAGCATAATTTCAAACAGAGACACTAGATTTCTTGGATACTTTTTGAAGATGCTTTGGAAGAAGATGAAGACAAATTTGAAGTTCAGTTCAATATTTTATCCATAGACTAATGGACAGACAGAGGTAGTGAATAGGAGTTTGGGAAACTTGTTGAGATGTTTGGTTGGAGAGAAAACAAGAAGTTGGGATTTGAGTCTTTCACAAGAAGAGTTTGCATACAATAATTTAGTAAAGAGGAGTACAGGAAGAACACCTTTTGAGATTGTTACCAGAGTAAACCCTAGAGGAGTGACAGAGTTGAGAGATATCGGCATGGAAGAAAAGAGAAGTGCAAAAGTAGAAGAGTTTGCAAGACATATGGAGGCAGTGCATAATCAGGTAAAGAAGCATTTGAAGGATATGAACAATAAGTACAAAGAACAAGCAAATGAGAAGAGGAGACATAAGGAATTTGTAGTTGGATCTATGAAGTGATGGAGTACTTGAGAAAAGAAAGATTTCTAGTTGGGACATATAACACGTTGAAGATGGAGAAGTTTGGACCTTGTAGGATACTCAAAAAATTTGATTCAGGAAATGCATATGAAGTGGAATTACTGGAGACATTTGGTATTTCACCTATTTTCAATATTGTAGACTTATATCAGTATCATGAAGCAAAGCTCAGTGACAACATTCAAGAAGACTTGAAGAAGCAGTTACCACAACAAGCACCGAAGCAAATTGAAGACATTTTGGATAGTAGAGTTGGATGTAGCACTAGAGGAAGACAATACAAAGAATACCTTGTGAAGTGGAAAGGCAAACCAAAAGAAGATTCATCATGGATTTCTTAGGCTGAGGTGGACCGTCTTGGTTTTCCTCTAGCCCCAGCAAAGTCAAGGACTCACTTTTTCAATAACCCTAGATGTCTGATGCAGGAGCATCCCTGGATCAAGAGTAATATTGTATCAACCAAAAATATTTGTATTTCAATTTGTTTCTTTCATTTTCCAGTTTAGTTCAGGCAGTTCAGTCTGTAGCAGTTTCTATATTTTGTTCTACATTCTAGCGTAGTTGCATTTTAGATCTTGCAGAGATGGACTTAACATCTAGACACATTCATCTACATCATATCCAATTTTCAGAGCATTTGGATCAAGTACCAGAAAGTTATCGCTATCAAAAGATCAACTATTTTCTCATAACAGAGCATCATGACAGTCTCATATAAGCAACTAAAGGAGAAGACCTATGGAGCATTTCACAACCTTCAAAGGTTAATGACACATCATTCAATGTTGTTGGCTTTGTGACCAACCTTCCCCGAGATCCATACATCATTCCATTCATTTGCGGAGGAATTCTATTCATTTAGGTCCAACCTATCTGTGTACACATGTTATAGCTCTTCATTGGATTTTGTGAACTTCCTTGGCTAACGTGGAGGAATTTTATGTTCTGGAGATGATATATATTGATGTAATAGATCCTTAGGAAAGAAGATTTTAATAGTGATGATCATTAGGATAAGTTCATAGTTTGGATTTTGTGTGGAGGAGATTCAAAATTATATCTTGTGCATATTCTAATATTTTGTAATCAGGCATGTGAGGCCTAATTGTAAGCCCACATGTTGCCGGCCGATTTGTATTTGAATTCTATGATATACTGAATGACTAAATCTACATTTTCTTTTCATCTTTGAGTTGTTTCTGTTGTGTTTACTCTAGTTGCATGGTTTGGATAGTTCATTCTATGAACCCTCCTACCATGACTACACCACCTTAAGTGTGCTCCACAATCCCAAAAGAAATGGGTAGGACTCAGGTGTTGGGTGCTCTAGTCCTAGCAGAATCTACTCAAAAAGTGGTCACAGCTTTGGGACTTAACCATGACCCAAACACCATTCACGGTTTTGGAATGTGAACATCAATAAAGGTTTAGGTAACAAAAAGCATATCTCTTGATTTAAAGGTAAGGCCAAGGCTTGAAGTGGTCCTAAAATGGACTACATGACTGGGCACTAAAGCAAGTGCCAAATAGAGTGTGAAATTGTGCTTGCACCATCAAGGAGCACAATTTTCTATGCTACAAATAGTTTGATAAATACCATCATTAACTAATTTTCAAGGTAGTCATCATTATTAGCTAATTCAATTCATTTTTTTTTACAAATTATGTCCTCATCATGTCCCTTATCCTACTTATCTTCAATCAATAATATTATTGTTTCATTAGAAATTTCATAATTTAATACAATTAAACTCTTGCTATAACAAGGGTTTTATGTTTAATTATTGTACTCAAGACATTATCATAGAACCTTAGTGTAATAAAAAAATTGCATACCCTATAATTCCTTTTACTACATGCTTAACCTATTATTTTGTATCTAATATCCAATCTCCTCCTACAATTCTATCAACACTTTCCCCATGATAGTGATCCAAGTCTAAGATATTAAATATAGGTGAAATTCCATATTCCTCAAGTAACTCAATCTCATATACATAATTGGAAAAACTTTTAATTATCTTTCATAGTTCAATCTTCCTTTTCTTTATCTTTTTATATATTCCATATGTCCCCTCTTTTGATCTGCATGCTCTTTATATTTAATATTCTTCCTTTCCAATTGTATTCTTACTTTCTAATGTAACTTCCTCATATGTTCTACATAATCTTATGTTATAGCACCCCTCTTATTATTTGTGATAAGGTCTCTCAACTTGGAAACATTTCTTCGACTCTATCTGTACACAATCTCAAATAGTGTCTTACATGTACTTATGTTTACTAAATTGTTATAAGAAAACTCAACATACAATAATTCTAAATCCTAGCTTCCTATCCTTTCACTTGATAAACATCTCAATAGGTATCCTAGACATTAATTTAGAGCTAATGTATTCCATCAATTTGTGGGTGATATGCTAAACTAAGATTCAAATCAATATTTATTTCTTCCACAATGTCCACAAATTATCACCAATAAATTCCAATCCCTATCTAACATAATACTCTTAGGTAATTAAAAAACACTCTTAAGTAACCCATACAACTTTGTGATTTCTCTAAAAATAGATTAGTTATATGTACAACATCATTAGTTTTCTTGCAAGCAATTAAATGTGTCATCTTAGAAAATCTATTAACAAATACAAAAATAGAATCAACTTCTCTTTAAGTTCTTATCAAACCTAATACAAAATTCATCCTAACATCATCCCATGGTCTCTCTAATATAGACAATGACTAATATGATCTTGTATTCTAACTACTCTGTTTTGGCACTTGACAAATTCTACAATTTTGCACAAATTTCTCAACATCCATATGTAACTTAGGCTAATAGTAATTTTCACTTACCAAAGCATGTGTCTTATTAATATCAAAATGTCCTACTAATCAACCACTATGTTTTTCTCTGATCAAATTAGATCTCTCATAAGAAACACTGAGAGAGGGGGGGTGAATCAATGTTGTGTCTAAAAAAATATTTTAGATATTTTCAAAACTTAACTAATAAATTTGTCAAAGAGATGAATCATATCACAAATGTTCAACCAAGAAATCATACAATATATGAGACCATGACACAAAAATTTATATGAGAGGAAAACCCTCCTGGGGTAGAAAAAACTCTCAAAAATGCCTCATTGACTTAACTCTGAAAACATCTTTACAAGGCCTCATTGGCTGATATATGTCTCATTGACAATTATAAGGTCTCACTAACCTACAAGCCTCATTGGCTAATCACAAATCATATGACAAGAATTGAGTTCAATTCAGGGGGTTACCCTAATTCACTAAAATACACATCTTGAAAATTGTCATTATCAATAACAAACTTTCTCCTTCAACTTTAAACAATTTCTTCAATGTCTTCAACACACACTATTCTCTGCAATTTGATGTATTTGATACCTGCAACAACCAATTACCATCTGCAAAAACATTCACCTCTGAAAAACAAATCACCTCTACAAAAATCAATCACTTGTGAATTTGCTCCTAATAGATATATATAGCCTTCAAATCACTTTCATATCTCAAACATTAATGAATTATCTACAAATTGAGAACACAAATTATCACTACAAATTCATAATCTTTTCATCTCTACTTTCAAAACAAAAACTCTACAACTTGCTTCATCTCTCTTTTTATCATCAACAGACTTTTTGCCTTCAAAAACTTGTTTCAATATAAATCATAACATGATAAAAAAAAACCTTCATTGCAATGATGGAAAAATATCCTTAATATTGCATAAAAGCTATCTTCTAACAAAAATAGCAATGGGATATACTTATCATCTTCTTTCTACAATAGGATGCCTAAAAGGAAGGCAAAAAGATAGGCTTTTTATCCTTTAAAACTGGGAACCCGTCAAAATTAAAGTGGAAGAGTAAACGTTGGATTTTAAACCAACTTTAAATTAAAATCGTTGATGATGTTTTCCCGCCTTCAAGATTGATGGACAGCTTTTGACTTCGCATAAATTTAAAAACAAACCTGTGAATGCTGGTACTCCTAGGTGATAGGGTTGGTCACCATAATGTTTTAAAACCCTCCAAGCAGTAACTTTTAAGTGACAAACCTGCTATATTAAGTCACCTTCAAATTAAAACATAAAGTGCACACAATTTGACAGGCTAGGGTAAGTGTTAAGAACTTAGGTTTCAAAGCATAGAAGGAGTTGGGGTTTAGAGAATTTGTTCCTCCATGATCATATTAGCTTCTGATTAGGATCCACTGTTGATCAACACTAAATTTCACCTTCTCTACCATGAGAAGAAAACTCCTGATGAAGTTATGAATACAACTGCTTAACAAAAAATAACATTGGAACCAATAATGCATGAGTCTTGAAGACAAATGACCCTATTTTGTCTCATGATATAGAGGATATCAAAATGTCACTAAAGGGAACTAATAGAAGAAAGTCCATTGTTCACATTACAGACTAAAATTCTTGTAGAATTATGAAATCAATTAAACTCTTGTAAAATGTGGTAGTTTCTCAAACATTATGGCATAGATGAACATGAACTTTATGCAGTAAAACCAACATGATTAAGATTCTGTTATCACCTGAGGATACCAACATGGTTATCACCTAAGAATACTCATCAGCTGCAAATATGAGCATACCATCATGGGAATAAAGACTATGAAGCAAATACTGATTGCATGAAGACCAACTACACTGAATGCATGAAGATCAATAGTGCAGGAGCACCTCAAGATTCTAAGAATCTGAAGATTCCTTACATTTCTATTTTATCCAAAACGTAATATTGTAAGGCCTTCATGCCATATGGAGTCATATCTGGCCGAGTAACTACATAATGTTGAGTTGTCATTAAAAGAAATTGTAACCGAACAAGAAGTGTAACTCACCGGCAGAGGTGGTTCACCTTCCACTGTGTGTAACTACCAAGTGAGTCTTTAAATAGTTGGTCTCTGTTCATGTAGGGGACAAACAGAGTATAGTGAATTTGTATGTATAATTTCTGGGAAGGAATAAAGAATTTTTGTGTCCTAGTCTAATTATAGAAAAGTAGATTGGAGTCATTCCACTAGTTGAGATTTCTTCGAAATCAGTGGAATGACCTCTGTGGTGTTAGTTTGTTTTCTATTCTATAGGAACTAGTTGTTTTCTGTGTGTTGTTCAGTTACAGGGGTTGCTGAGCAGATTATTGGGTTAAGAATCATGTGATTTCACTGAATATGCATTTTATGAGTATATTGCATTTGTATGTCAAGAACAGTTTGTGTGTATACTGCAATTGTATCTAAAAAAATCTGTGTATCTCACTATTGTATAGACAACAGTTCAAGTATATTGGCACATCAGAGAAAGTCTTTAAATGTTTATCGATGACTAAAGTCTAACCAACAATGGATAGTTTGAAAAGACATCAGAGTGACTAGAAGGTATCGGTAGAAGGATTTCAAAGTGGGCCGATAATGTTTATTTTGCCACGGTTGAACCGGTTCAATGGTTCAACGGGTTCATTTGGTTTGTCGGTTCAACAACGGTATAAAATGGTTCAACGGTTCATTTAGTGTATTTGGTTCAATGAGTTCATCTGAATCAAATGATTCAAAGGGTTCATGAAGTTCATTTGGTTCACGTGGTTCAATAGTTTGAATGTTAAGAAGAAGTTCATCGGTATGAGGCAGTGCTTCAGGGTGAAAGGTGTTTGGTTGGCTGACAATATATGGTCTGGCCGATGGTAAAGAACTCATATGTTTGGATGTTGTATGAACCTAGTAATGGGATTTTAAAAGTCATTTGAGTATTAATCAGTTTTGTATTGTGAAATTGGAGCCATCTTGTGAAGTATGGTATCAATTGCTTGATTTCCGTTGTGCGCTCTGCATCAAATTGGTATCAGAGCTGACGAAAGATTTGGGTGGTGTGTATTTGTTTCCTGTCACTAAGAAGGCAGGTGAAGAACTAAAGAAAAGCTAAAGAATTGTGTTGGTGACCATTATTTTGTGTTACTAAGTTGTTTGGTTGCAGGTGCTTGTTCCATCTAGCTGCAGAAAGAGGTTTCTGAGGTTGTGTGTGGGCAGACAAGATGAGGTCTATCATGACCATTCTCTAATAGAGATTAGGCTAGAGAAGGATGCAGAGAGAGAGGCCACTAAGGAGAGAGTGGTAGGTGCATCACCAGGATCTGATGTTGGGTAAGATGAATGGTTTGTTGAGTTGGTGAGTTGTGTGGTAAGGCAGTGAGAAAGATGGATACCTAACTGAAGAAGCACTTGATATTGCAGTCTGAAGAGTACTCCACTGATGGGAGTAGAAGGATCTTGAAGATGATATGAAATGATGGTAATTTAAATTTTGTTGGTTGGTTGGTCACCATTCCATTGATCTGAATATTGGAAGCCTAAAGCTGAGGAGACTAAAGATAAAGCCAGAAGAGATGTGGAAAAAGGTTTTTGTTGCAGGTACATTTCCAAGGGACATGGAAATCTTTCTTGGTTGGTTGTATGGTGCAAGAGCACCTTGAGATTCTAAGAATCTAAAGATTCCTTGCATTTCTATTTTGTCCAAAATGTAATATTGTAAGGCCTTCATGCCATATGGAGTCATATCTGGCCGAGTAACTGCATAATGTTGAGTTGTCATTAAAAGAAATTGTAACTGAACAGGAAGTGTAACTGACTGGCAGAGGTGGTTCACCTTCCACCATGTGAAACTGCCAAGTGAGTGTTTAAATAGTTGGTCTCTGTTCATGTAGGGGACAGACAGAGTAGAGTGAATTTGTATGTATAATTTCTGGGAAGGAATAAAGAATTTTTGTGTCCTGGTCTAATTACAGAAAAGTAGATTGGAGTCATTCCACTGGTTGAGATTTCTTTGAAATCAGTGGAATGACCTCCATGGTGTTAGTTTGTTTTCTGTTCTGTAGGAACTAGTTGTTTTCTGTGTGTTGTTTGGTTACAAAGGTTGTTGAGGAGGTTATTGGGTTAAGAATCGTGTGATTTCACTGAACATACATTTTATGAGTATATTGCATTTGTATGTCAAGAATAGTTTGTGTGTATACTACAATTGTATCTAAGAAAATCCATGTGTATCTCACTATTGTATAGACAACAGTTCAAGTATATCGGCGCATCGGTGAAAGTCTTTAAATGTTTACCGATGACTGAAGTCTGACCGATGGAGGATAGTTTGAAAAGACATTGGAGTGACTAGAAGGTATCGGTAGAAGGATTTCAGAGTGGGCTGATAATGTTTATTTTACCGATGGTTGAACCGGTTCAATGAGTCAACGGGTTCATTTGGTTCGTCGGTTCAACAATGGTATAAAATGGTTCAATGATTCATTTAGTCCGTTTGGTTCAATGAGTTCATCCAACTCAAAAGATTCAAAGGGTTTATGAATCTCATTTGGTTCACGTGGTTCAACAGTTTGAATGTTAAGAAGAAGTTCATTGGTATGAGGCAGTGCTTCGGGGTGAAAGGCATTTGGTTGGCCGACGGTATATGGTTCGGCCGATGGTAAAGAACTTGTATGTTTGGATGTTGTATGAACCTAGAAATGGTATTTTCAAAGTTGTTTGAGTATTAATCAATTTTTTATTGTGGAATTGGAGCCATCTTGTGAAGTATGGTATCAATTGCTTGATTTCTATTGTGCACTCTGCATCAATCAACTCATTGATTGTCATGAACAAAAACTAATCATGATGAGCCAACTAAGAACATGCACTATGATGCACCATTTTTCCAACCTTTTTTACATCAATGGCAATACAACAAAGATGCCAAACAATAAACTCCCCCTTTGGCTGACATTGATGTCAAAACACCAAACACAAGCATGACAAACTTATCTCCCCCTTTTTGACTATCAATGACAAGAACTAATACCACCCTGTTTTAGCATATAAGATATTCATTAAAAAGTAAAATATGCAGAGATAACATACTGTATTTCATAACATCTGAGGTTGCAATCATCAAAAACAATACACAAATCCTTGAGAGATATACAAACCTTTCACTCTAAACTGATAAAACTGATCTGCCCTGCTCACACTGCTCACTGCATGAAAAAAAATCACTATATTGTGAAACACAAATTTGATCATTTGCCCTATCAAACATGACCAAAAATCTTGCCCCTTGCTAGTTCCTTGTCTTGCTTGACAAGATATATTTCAACTACACCTTTGTCTTGGCACTCAAGAAACTCATTGATGAGTTGAATATGTAAAGATTACATACTATCTTCTATCATATGCAAAAACTCATATTATCCTCTGTCAAAGAATACATAACTCAGTCAAATGAATACATATTGTACTCTATCATTAGGATGCTTGTCAAAGAACACATAAAGCATAGTCCAAGACACAATCTTATGTTTGAAAATGATAAATTACTGTCAGAAAATTAGATATCTCTAAGATATTGTACTAAAAATATTGACTTATGCACTTTCCTCTGAAAAGAAAACACTGTCCTGATCATAAAAAGATTATCCTGTCACTGCAATGAATCAATTATTAGCATATTCTGCATGTATTCTGCTACCACAGTCTAAAGATCATTGTACTAATAAACACAAAGTTGATCATTAGCACTGTCAAACATATCTAAAACATCTGTCCCTTGTTGGTTCCTCTATCCATATAAGGTGATCATGATCTGATGCAAACAAACTGCTACAGTCATTCTTTTGAAAGAGACAACATTGTTACAAAGATTGGTTCAGATATAATGATATAGTTCACAATCACAACTAGGTCAAAAATAATGATGTGACTGATAAAATAGCATAAATACTATCACTGTCATGCAACATGATAACAAGTTTACACCATTTTCTATGCATATTACAAACTTATCATTGTTGCACATTGTTTGACAAGAAAGAATGTTTTCAAGAGGTCTCTAAGATGAAGCATAAAAAAATGAATCAACAAGATCCACCAATCATCCAAGATATCAACACCATGATCTTCACAACCTTAATACTCATTCCTTGACATACTCCATTCAACATTGAACCAAAACACCTATTACACTATCAAGAGATTATTCCATACTACATATCATTGCATGACTTTCATTGTCATTGTTCAAAAACATGCCATTATAGCTAATACAAATATCATTGTGTCAAAACATCATTTAACATCATCTTGAATCTACAACCTTCACATTACCAATCAAACTCTGCCAATATTGCAACAATCATTTCAAACCAAGGACATCACTGTGACACTTATGCATGATTGCATACTAAGTATCAACAACTCTAACAAGTACATTTCTTGATCTATCCCTTGATCTGACAAGAGTACATCAACTCAACTCAACCAACACTGCTCAATTGCCACTATCAAACTAGAGAGCATTCATTGTATCAAGGTTTGTACTGCTGCTTGATTTATCTTTGTAACAATATCAAGACAACTTACAACAACATAGCACAGTTAGCATATTGATTCAACAAAGAGGATAGTCTACTGAATACAAGAAAAATATTGACACTTCTAATTAAGATTATGGTGGATTGATTGTGACACAACTATATCTTACATTTATGTCTACCATGACACTTGCAATTACAACATCAGTAGACATTTTCAACTAGGATGGATACTATACCATGTTCCAAAGCTCTATATAGGCTAAAAGGCTTCCAAGATTACTGTCTTAGACCATTAGGTCCTAACTATTACCAACACTATTAGAGTAGTTTTCACAATCAGAGACAGGCCAAAGCACACTATTATGCTAAACATTTCATCACAAGGCATCATAGAATACACTAGCATCTCTTTGTTCACTCAAATACATCACTGTCATCTCTAAAAAGCACTGAAACTCTTATAGTCATCTGAAATGTACTGATAAATATACCACTGTAAACCTACATACTTGCTATATTTTGCAAACATGTCTACCAGGGCACTTGCCAACAATATTGTCCCCTTGTGAATAGGAAAATATCATTGTTCTCAATGACTAACCTTGTTCCAAAATTTTCAAAATCTGAATTTACATCTATCCTCTCAACAAGACACCAACTTAAATACATTATGAAGATCATATTGTCCTTCTTCACTAGTGTGAGATTACATTATGGCTCCTTTTAAGGACTGCTCCTCCAAAGTGTATATCCATTTTTTTCTCAAGCATATAAAATAAAGGTAAACAAAGTATGAATACCAATCCTCAAAACAACACAAATTTCTTCTAACATCATGAAAGAAACTCCTGGATGAGAGTCAACCTGTCAACATACTAAAGAAAGCAAGCATATCAATATCAATTCCATGTGAACATCTCTAATATCAACATCATGTAACCATGAGACCTACTCATAACTTCTCTTGTCATCCTTTGACTAAACCCATACTATGACTGAACCAATATACTGCTCCAACATATAGTCCTCAAGCAAATGTATACCGTCACAAGTTGTATTGCAAAAAAATTGTCATAACATCTTTGTTACAAACTTATGCATCACACTTTTTGCAAGACAATCCCACTAAACTTTCCAATACTATCATATACTGAACGTTGACTCACATAGCACTATCACAGCCCAAGAATATCACTTATATCATGACAGTCATGTTTTTGTTTATTCACTATTGTCAAGAGGAGACTATTAGAGTTCATTTGATCTTGACACATACTGAGACATTTGTCATGCTAAATTTACTCAAGATCCTGTCCTTTTATGAGACATTATGCAATATGAAAAATCTGCAAGAACACATTATCTGCTACAAGAGTTTACAATCAGGTCTTCTGTCATCTGTATCATTGTCATTGTTCTTGGAAACATTATATGATCAAAACAGATCAAAACCAAACACATACATCACTATCCTTTTATGATCCATAAGAGCAAACAAAACTCATTTCATGTCCATGATCAAGGCATCAATTTAACATGAAGACAAAATTTGCCTTATTCAAACTTTTGATATCACATAAACAAGGTCTTAAAATATGAAGCATCCATCATACAACCTATGTACTCTTCAAAGTATGATCATTAAGATATGGATCCCTCAAACTGATTTGAAGAAACATTAAACTACACTTCTCTAGTGCTATTTATGGGGCTGAATAATAACACATTAACCAGCTACCCCTCAACTTATGCTTCTCTTTATGCATTTATAGATGGAACTTGAGCAGCGTGCCCAAGCTCAAATTCTTCCTTTTCCTTTTCTTGTTTCTTTCTCCAAACTACTATAGTCCTTGTTTTCTTATGATGGCTAAATGGTTTCACCATATTAGTCTTACAAAACATTTCTTTATGTCCCAACTTATGACACTTAAAGCATTTGATTTTAGGCCCAATAGAATGAAGAAAAACATATTGTTTTGACAACCAATAATTTCTTTCAATGTGACCAGCTTGATTACATTTGTGACACACAATCATGTAGTTCTAATTTGAAGAGTTACTAGGACCTTTAGTCTTATTCCACTCTAAACAATAATTTTCTTAAGTTTGACAATTCCTATCTCTATGGCCATAAACATGACATGCATAGCAATAACCATGAAATTGAGAATAATTGTACCTCATAGTTTGCTTGGTGGGCAAAGATCTTGTGGACTTGACTGATCTTCCTCCTTGATCTTTTAGAGCAGCAGCATGATAACTCAAATCTATCTTCCTTTTAGGTACATCTCTTGCTTTGGAACATTCTCCTTCTTCATAACCTAGACCATTTGTGTCCTTGTAATGCTTTTATTTTCCCAACATATCATTTACCTTGTTTGTGCTTTATTCAAACTCCTGATATTTATTGGATAAAACCTTGAGACCTTCACAATCCTTTCTCAAACTAACTATTTATGTCTCTAAATTTAGACATTCAATTTTTTTCACCTCAAGGTCAAAATTTGTTACATCTATTATTCTTTTAGCTTCCTCAATTTCTACCTTTAGACTGATAATCAATTTATCAAATTCATCAACATGACTCTTTAATTCTACAATCTGATTTCTTGCATTTTCAAACTCTAAAGCAACTTTTTCAAAATCTAAACATACCTTGTCCTTGAATTCTTTTTCTTGTTGAAGCTAGTCTTTTAACCTCTTGTTTTCTTTACTAATTTGCTTGATTGTATCTAGGGCACACAGAATTTCTCCTTCAACATCAACTTCACAATCATTTTCATCAAACTCCTGTCCATCTTCATCCACATAGAGGACTCCTTCTTTGTCATTAATCTTCACAGCAAAGTCATCTTTACTTTCATCAATTTCTTGTCTTCTTACATTCACATTGAAGTCTTGCTTTTTGTCAAGACTCTTAACTATAGGACCAATATCTTTATTACATTTTGTATCTACATTCAAGAATGGCTCAGGCGACAATTCATTGCAAGACATAACTGAGGCTTGTTTTACAATCTTTTGATCAGCATCTTTCTTTTCTCTATTTGAGGCCTTATTTCTATTCTTCTTACCCATTGTACTCCACAACTAGGACCTACCCAAGATGATTAAGCCTTTATAGGGAACCAAGCTCTGATACCAACCATAGGAGTACAAGCAACATTGAGAGGAGGGGTGAATCAATGTTGTGTCTAAAACAATATTTTAGATATTTTCAGAACTTAATTGATAACTTTATCAAAGAGATGAATCATATCACAAATGTTCAACAAAGAAATCATACAAGATATGAGATCAAGACACAAAAATTTATACAAGAGGAAAACCCTCCTAGGGTAGAAAAACCTCTCAAAAATGCCTCACTGGCTTAACTCTAAAAACATCATTACAAGGCCTCACTAGCTGATATATGTCTTATTAAAAATTATAAGGTCTCACTGACCTACAAGCCTCACTAGCTAATCACAAATCATATGACAAGAATTGAATTCAATTCAGGGGGTTACCCTAATTCACTAAAATACACATCTTAAAAATTGTCATTATCAATAACAAACTTTCTCCTTCAACTTTAAACAATTTCTTCAATGTCTTCAACACACACTATTCTCTGCAATTTGATGTATTTGATACCCACAACAACCAATTACCATCTGCAAAAACATTCACCTCTGAAAAACAAATCACCTCTACAAAAATCAATCACTTGTGAATTTGCTCCTAATAGATATATATAGCCTTCAAATCACTTTCATATCTCAAACATGAATGAATTATCTGCAAACTAAGAAGACAAATTATCACTGCAAATTCATAATCTTTTCATCTCTACTTGCAAAACAAAAACTCTGCAACTTGATTCATCTCTCTTTTTATCATCAATAGACTTTTTGCCTTCAAAAACTTGTTTCAATATAAATCATAACATGATAAAAAAAACTTCATTACAATGATAGAAAAATATCCTTAATATTGCATAAAAGCTATCTTCTAACCAAAATAGCAATGTGATATACTTATCATCTTCTTTCTGCAATCAGATACCTAAAAGGAAGGCAAAAAGACAGGCTTTTAAGCCTTTAAAACTAGGAACCCATCAAAATTAAAGTGGAACAGTAAATGTTGGATTCTAAACCAACTTTAAATTAGAATAGTTGATGATGTTTTCCTGCCTTCAAGATCGATGGACAACTTTTGACTTCGCATAAGTTTAAAAACAAACCTGTGAATGTTGGTACTCCTAGGTGATAGGGTCGGTCACCACAATGTTTTAAAACCCTCCAAGTAGTAACTTTTAAGTGACAAACCTACAATATTAAGTCACCTTCAGATTAAAACATAAAGTCCACTTTATTTGACAAGCTAGGGTAAGTGTTAAGAACTTAGGTTTCAAAGCATAGGAGTTAGGGTTTAGAGAATTTGTTCCTTCATGCTCATATTAGCTTCTGATTAGGATCCACTATTGATCAACACTAAATTTCACCTTTTCTACCATGAGAAGCAAACTCCTGATGAATTTATGAATTCAACCCCTTAACAAAAAAATAACAATGGAACCAATAGTGCATGAGTCTTGAAGACAAATTACCCTTTTTTGTCTCATGATACAGAGGATATCAAAATGTCACTAAAGGAAACTGATACAAGAAAGTCCACTATTCACATTGCAAACTAAAATCATTGTAGAATTATGAAATCAATAAAACTCTTGTAAAATGCAGAGAGTGTCTCAAACATTATGGCATAGATGAACATGAACTTTATGCAGTGAAACCAACATGATTAAGATCCTATTATCACCTAAGGATACCAACATGGTTATCACCTGAGAATACTCATCACCTACAAATATGAGCATACCATCATGGGAATAAAGACTATGAAGCAAATACTGATTGCATGAAGACCAACTACACTGAATTCATGAAGATAAACTCATTGATTGTCATGAACAAAAACTAATCATGATGAGCCAACTAAGAAGATGTACTATGATGCATCATTTTTCCAACCTTTTTGACATCAATGGTAAGACAACAAATATGCCAAACAACATAATAAATTTCTTTTGAATAATAAATAAATATGTCCACCCTTACTAGTATTGTACATGTTTTTCATGCCTCAACAAAATCAGTGCTAACCTCATGTAAATTCTTCATCTCATCAAAACTAGTAACTTCAATTCTCATTTCCATTAGCAAATTTTGACTTCTACTCAATGCATTATCTATGCCATTGGATTGACCACTTCTATGTTTCAACACAAATAAATAAATTTGTAGGAATTTAACCCACTTGACATATCTTTCACTCAACTTACCTTGACTATTCAGATATTGCAATGCTTAATGATCAATATACAAAATAAATTATATATATAATAAATAATGTCTCTATTTCTTCAGTGCCTAGATAATTGCATAAATTTTATATCATAAGGGTATGTGCATGGGAATAGGGGACCAAAAGGGGGTCAAAAGTGGCCACTTTATTAAATCAATAAAAACTATTCTTGGATGAGAAATTGAAGATAGACATGCTCAAAATTTGAAGATGTGACAAGAACAAGATTTGTAGTGCTCATAATCTAGTTTCTAAACTACTATTTTTTTTTAAATGGTGGACATTGAGAGGTTCAAATAGGGGGAGCACACAAAGTGCTCATGTTTTTTGTCAAAAAAATATAACATATAGTGTCTGGTGTGCTAAAATGTTGAATTTTTTAAGTATTTAACAAATTACTTTAATGGAAAATTAAGTAACATCACATAGTTTATGGCTAATTTTTTTGCTAATTTTTTAATGAATATATGATATTTTATGAATTTTCTAAGTCAACACATCTTGAGAAAAAAAAATTGAGCATGCTCCCCCCTAGATTTTTTGAAAACTAATTGAAAATTAATTTTTTTAAATGTGTATAGAATAAAGTCTAGAATGTTAAAATATAATTTGTTTCAAATTTAGATGAATGGATGAAAAATGATACCAAAAATGTTATATATAGGTTTTTGGCAAAAAAAGAAAGATACTAGAAAAATAAATTGAAGATGGTAACCTTAATGTTTTTATACTTTAGAAACAAATACATGGTTAAAAAGATAATAAAAATATTGAAGTCATCCTAGAATCTTATAGATTAACATCAAATAACATGTAAACCTGATGAAGAGCACACTCAAGATTTAGTTATTTTTCTATGTTTTCTTTGAAAACACATCTTTGGGCATCTAAAATGTAGGACCATCCCTTTAGGTTGGATATGTAAGACAAATCCAACCATTAGGGTCTGAAGTTCCCAATGTAAGTTATAATGTGCTTGCATTTCTAATTGCCTAAAAAAGTGAGCAACAATCTACAAAAATGTAAAGCCTATGATTTTGGACCCGCTTTCTTTGTTTATCCCTATGATTGCATTTTTTGTGACATAGAATCAGACTTTTGCTACTTTTGAGGAATTACAATCATTAGTTGACAAAATTATCTCACCTTTTGTTCTTGTATTGACATAAAAGATTCTAATTGCATGTTTTTAAATCAAATTTGATATTATCAATCATTTTTTTAATGTTTTGAAGAATTGAAATAATTGTTTGACAAACTAACTAATTTTTTGTCTTACACTGACAAAAAATATTCTAATTGCATGTTTTGTATTTGAATTTGATAAATTGTCAATCATTGTTTTATTATTTTGACCAATTATGTTAGATTGATATATAATTCATTATCATGCCAAAGAAATAACCAAAAACTCAAACACCAAAGGAGCATGAAGCTAAGAATGTGAAGAAAAGGGAATGAATGAGACAACTTTATGAAAATAAGAAATTGAACTCCATAGGTGAAGATATACCATCTTTTCTAATTGAAGTAGATCATGAATCATCCACTAAAGAGAAATATTTTGAGAAACAAAGGTAAAAAATGCAAAAACTTTGTGCAAGTAAGAAATTGAATCTGAGAGTTGAAAGTGTGTCATCTTTACCATCTCAATTTGATATTTTATAAAACCATCAATCACCGATTGAAAATGATAACATGCAATTTCAAATGTAAATATATATACTATGTACCAATTGATTAATTTCTTAGTGAGAAAAAATTATATAATGAATCAAGTTTTATATTGAGAACACCTCCTAGAATATTTTAGAAAAAACCTATTTTTTAATTTAAATTGATGAAAACATTCTAAAACCAATGCCTAATAAGATTCTTGAATGTACTTGTAGAATAAATGCTAATAAAATATGGAAAATATTTTTTGAAAATGTAAGTGAAATGGGAAGATGACAATTGTTTGTTGAAATGATGAAAAATCTTAAATTTAGAACCATCATGAAGATTCTTGGTCTAAGAACATCAAATACTAATTGTGAAAATATATTGTAAAAAATATAATCAATGCATATCAAAGTTTGGGTTCGACCTCATGCACCAAAGATAGTAATGCTACATGACATGTAATTACATCAACTATAGTAAGTAATCAAAAAAAGAAATCCTACATAATAAGGAAAACAAGTCAAGTAATAAAAATAAGTAGAAAAACACTAATGGACACCATTGGGAGGCATGAAAGAGTTGAGGACCCGAATAGTAATGAACTAAGGGCATTATTTGGTAGAATCCCATGGAAAGATAAACTCATCTAGTTAAATCCATCCATAATTGAATAATTTTATAAAAATAATACAATAGTATCACCTAATGAAAGAGATGTAAATAGGAGAATTAGTTGTCAAAACTATAAGCCACATCCAAAGCATTTTTCGGATATGACTCAAACACAAATTTTCTCCAAATTTATGGAGAGTTGTCCTCAAATAAAAATTAGTCAAAGGCATTTTAAAATAGAAAAACCTTTTTATGTCAAAATAAATCACATACACACACACAACTTGTTGTTGTAGAGTCCACATTAAGTTTTGATGTTCTTTTACATTATATGTGTATCTTTGCATGCTAATGATATTTTGCAGGAGTGTATCATATAAGTTTCACCTAGATTAGCAATAGATTTTATTTCAAACATTTTTGAAAGATACTTGATGGATAATTGTTTATAAGAAATCATGTTTGGATGGACATGTGATAGTTGTGGTGGTTTGCAATGTTTGAGAAATTGTGTACACATGGAGATTGGAAATGAACTAGTAATTTTTAGAAAATATAAGTCAATATAATACACTCTAAAATATGGTAAAGAGACAAACATGTGTGAATTGGTGAGTGAAAAAATACTAACATCTAAATTTATGTCTATTTTTTTGAGAGAAGATAGTGTATGAGTATGCAAGGCATACACATAGAGTCTGATGGTTGGACTTGCAATAAAAGTTATGCAAGGACACATTTTCTCTTCATATGATCATGTCAATTATAGACTTTGCAAAGAGTTATACAATCCAACCATAGAATGAGGTTCAATCATAATACTACAACTCTACTCAAGTTGATATATTTCTGCATATAACATTCATTCATACACTCGATAGTATAGAGGAAGATAAAAAGATCTTGAGAGAGTATCATTTTATATTATAAATGATCGTACACATTCTATAGAGTTTGTACAAGGTTTCATTCAATTGTTCTATGGTAATTTGAGTAGCAAGAACATCATGTTTGGTAAGCATATAATATAGTCATATAATTGTAAATCACAATTTAAGAACTCATAGATATTCTACTAGTTGAGTTGTATGCATGTGATGAGTAGTGTTCAACATATATGAAATTTCTCTATGGTTGGGCATGGAAAAGGGGAGCATGATGGTTTAGGAGCATGTATTAAAAAATCCTTAGCACAAGAAGAGTTAAAGTACAAAGACAGTGCAAAGTTGACAGATCCAACATACATCATCAAATGGTGTAACTCTACAATGGGTCTAGGTAATGAAGGTAAGTCTACAGATCATACATATTTTTGGTTGGTCAGAGAAGCTAACATTGCAAAGTATGAAGATTATTTTATAGTGACAAGATCGAGTGATTTCCACCATTTAAAATCTCAAATTCATCTTCATAGACTATTCATACAAGATGGATGGCTTGTTTTTGTTCCTCGTGCATAGATTTGCTTGGAATGAGTGTGAGTCAAAATAGTGGGACGATGAATGGTGAGCTAGAACTTTAATCCCACTTGAGAAGTATTGACTTCCAAGAGTACTACAACTCATGGAGATGAAATCTTTAATTGACTTTGACCATATTTTAGATCTTGTTCAATTAGGTAATATAGATGCATTGTTTAATAAAAAATAATGTTTTAGATTATGATGTAGTATTTTTGTATCATTTATTGAATTAATACTTTTTGTACAATTTAATGTAGGGCATGTCCATGTAGTTATATGGATGAAGATAATGACAAAGGATTGGATTTTTAATTGTGTCATGTTGAGGAAAAAAATAAATTGTCATCCTCTGTCATAGATGGAGAAGACATTGAGTAGCCTATAGGGTTGGTGGTTGTTATTGGAAAATGGATTAGAAGGTCCCCAATGAAGAAGTCTAATGTGTGGTTGTTTAAGGACTTTGACACACATCAAAAACTTCTTCATTATTTTAACCTTGTTGTGGTATTAGATGTTTAATTGATGAATTATGGGGGTAGACCATTGAATAAGAACTTATGGAAATTCATTAGTCGAACCATGAAGTAATACTCAACACCATAAAGAGTAGAGTAGATCCGCATGGTTCATTGGATTGAATTGGTGGAATGATGCAGAGGTATATGCTATGTAATTCTTAAGTTTTATGATTTGATTACATTTTTATTTTCTTTTCTTTATTTATTTCTAGTATTACTATTAATGTAGGTTAGTGGTACCAAACAAGCTTCCACCTTCTTGTGGTTGGTACTATTAGTAGAGAATTTTATATTCTTGAAGTGAAGAGAAGTTTTAAGAACTAAAAATAAACTCACAATTTTCAAAACAAGTAAACCAATAATCCATCATTTAAATTTAGTTTTTTTATCTATAGGGTTAAATGATAAGGTCCATTGTTTAGGGTTTATAGTTAAACTTTCAATGTTTAGTGGGAAAGAGAAAGAGAGAGAGAGATAGAGTTAGGGAAAGAGAAAATTTGAGGAAGAGAGGATGATAGAGAGACTTAGGGAGAGAGAGGAAGAGAGACATAGTTAGAGAGAGAGATATTTGGCATGATGTTTTATCCTCATTTCACCTTCTATGTGGTTTCCATGCTTTCCATGTCCTCATTTCACCTTCTATACATTTACCGTGCTTTTCTCATTATCATTTCATCTTATATATGGTTTCCATGATTTTATCATCCTCATTTCACCATCTATATGTTTGACATGATTTTCTTATCCTCATTTCAACTGGAATTTCATTTAGAGAAAGGGTGCTAGGAGTAAAATTTGCATATCGCACCTCTTGTGATCAAACTGACAGTGCCAACCCATCGAGGTGGGTAAGTGAATGCTAGTGGAGGTCTCTTGTCAATGGCAAAGCAATCCAATCCTTCTAAAATACATTGGATCAAGAGAGTCTCTTAAGAGAACTAAGACCAAAAAGGTGCCAAACTTTCGCCCAACTATTCTCTCAAATTGTGGCTCCTAATAATGTATCATTTGTACATACAAGGGGATGTCAAGTCTATCTACAAATACCTACCTCATTTTTTTGTAACTCAAATTTATTTTCCCTTAGTGGAAAAAAACATAATGTTGTAAAATGTTTTAGTTTTATTCAATGAAAGGGTGCTACGAGTGAAATTTTGTATTCTACACCTCCTAGAACTAAATTAATGGAACCAACATGTCAATGTGGGTGGGTGAATACTACTAGAGGTCTCTTTTTAGTGGTGAAGTATCCCAATACTTCTGGGGTACATTAGAATGAGAGAGTCTCTTAAGAGCCCTAAGACCAAAAGGTGCCAAAATTTAGTCCAACTATTCTCTCAAATCATGGCACCTAGGAATGTCTCATTTTCCCATACAAGTGAATGCCGAGTCCACCTACAAATACCTTCCTCATTTTCTATAACTTTAACACAATAAGTGCTCAACACAAAATCCAAAACCAAAAACCAATTAGGTAAATTGAGTTAGTTTATATTAATCCTTCAAATCAAGCAATAACTTGTGTTAATTTAATACTTAGTTTTGACATGATCTATTGAACATTTCCACATAACCCCATGAGAGATAAAAATGTAAACAAATTATAACCATGATAACTAGAACCCACCATACAAAATAATAGGCAAAACATACCACAAGGTGACACAAGATATACCCTGGGAAAACCCTCAAGAGGGAGAAACTTGTTGTGATGCTCACAACACACCCCATTTTACCTCTGGGCAAACTGAGAACCCCTACTATGGTTGTTTCTTTTTGGTTTGTGTGTGGTCATGCTTGGTGGTAAAGGGAAAAGAGGTAAGTTTTACAAACCATGTTGAAAATTGAAAATACCTAATAGTAGGTACAGTCTGGAAGTATTGGTGAATTCTTTGTGGAAAATGAGTAAGGGTTGTTTTTTAAACCAACGTGAAATTCCCAATATTCTGTGAGATATATGTGTTTTTGGTACAATGCATTATAATAGGGTTTTGTATATTGCATATACAAAGCCGTTTGTATGTGAAGTCGTTGTATAAGACATATCGAGTATAATCGAGTTTTGTATTGTGCTAGTTTGCATGCATATTCTTAATGTTTGTATCCTTTGTATGCAAGTCGGACCTGATAGGTTTTCACAAGTGGAATGAATAAAGTGTTAAGTTCCCTATGTATATTGGTTTGTATGTATGTCCAATATAAGCTTAAACAATATACAAGGTGGTATACATGTACGGATCTAAAAAAGTATACGATATGGTTAATAAGAGGGAAAAGTCCAAAATAATTGTATGAAGGTTTGCATGTATAACAGATTGTATCTAAGCATAGATACAATTATGGTTTCGAAAAGATACAAAAGGGAATTCGTGTTCACGCTTGTTTTTCTCCTTTTTGTATGTGTTGTTTTGTATGTATAAAACTGATGCACATTTTAACATACAAAGGATTGATACAAGTATTTCATTGTATATGCAAAAGTTAAGAGAAATGAGAACATACATTGGCGGATTTCAAATTGGATTTAAAGGAAGCATAAGGCATGATGACAAAAAGTATTGTATAGTCAAATTTAAGGGATTGAGTGTTAACAGAATCAAGAGTTAAATTCTCGAAACTAGAGCACATAGATACAAATGTAAAAAAACAACATAGTCTGGAAAGAGAGTTAACACATAGATACAAAAGTCTGATATATACCATATTGATTGTGTGCAGGTATGTATAATCAAAAAAGGTGGTATTTACAAGCCATATTCAAAATCCGAAGTTACGGTAAGAACAGAGGGACTAAAATATTCACACAAGGAAGGGGTAGTCTTCATTCTTTAGGGATTTCCATAAAATAGACCCATTCTGACCATATTTGCAAAATGGTCAATCTAGTCCAAGGTTTGTGATACTTCCAATCCTTGAGTTAATCTTAGAAAGATGAGGCCAATTCTAGACTAGTCCCAGGGATCTGCTAAAGCCTGGTAACTTGAACACCAGGAACATGAACAAATTGAAGCTCGAACGCTCAAGGAACACCCACTCCTAGCTTATATTCTAAAAGAACGTCTGCATCTGTGAGGTGGTAATCTACTTTGAAAATGTTCTGTAGCAATAAGAAAACTTCAATCTTATTAACGCTTATATCTAGGACGTAAGCCAAAAACCATGAAACAATGTCAAAATTAACTCTATAACCATCACAATTATTCAAGAAACTCCTTCCCAGTATCATTTTGATGGCCTCCAGTTCTAGTTCACAAAATAGGGGATTTACATGCCCCAAAATTAAGCCTTTCAGATGAGTGTCTAAAATGGGACCAAAAAATGTTGTTTGTTGTCTAGAACTAAGGAGACAGATAGGAGTAGTCATACTTGTAGAGTTTTCTCTGAATTCTAAAGTGAGTAAAATGATATTAAATGGGTTCTTAAATAGAAGTTTCATATGAGTTACAGGTTTAATCACCATTAATGGCGGCCAAGAGAAATTGAATAAGCATAAATGTGAGTGATATGTCGTGCGTACTGACAGTCTAGTGAAATGAAGGTTATTAATGTATCAGATTTTCTTTAAGCATGTCTTAAAGAATTGGTATTAATTACAAGTGGGTAAGTAAGGTGGGGTCCATAGTGGGTATCTCGTGGTCGTGCACTAGAGGTACAAATGGGTATACAAGCGGAGATACACAGAAATGAAAAGGTAAGATTCAATGTGGATTCCAAGAGGAGTGAAATTAGATTAAATACTTTGTATGTATGAGGGATTGCATGTTAATGACATACAATTTTGATATACAAAGAAATAAAACATGTCATCGGGAATACAAAGGTAAAGGGTTTGTATTGGCCGCATTTGTATAAATGGTTTGCATCTATTCTATATACATTGTGACATACAAATAAAAGATACAAAGTTGAACATAAGGTAAGGAATGACATTGTTGACAACTTGTTGCATGTTTAGACTTGTATATTAAAGACATACAAAACAATGTACAAAAGATGATATACAAGGAGACATACAAAAATGATATGTATGCAAAAGGGCAAACTAATGGATACAATGTTCAAAATTAAAAGCAGGAATAGAAAGTCGAAGCCATATGTGCATTAAATATCGCATTTATTGCAGAATGAACATTGAAATGATGAGATTTAACACGTTAGGGTTAAAATAAGGTTTTTCCTTTTAGAATTGCATCGTTCAAACTAAAATTGTAGAGAAAGAGAACTATTGCATAGATTGAAATGAAAGTTCATTGCTAGACGAAATTTCAGAATGGGAACAGCTTGGAAAAATGGTAAAGTGAGTCAACACCTGGAAGGTTGAGTTGTCATGGATACAAGTATGTTTCATAAAACGCCGTTATGATTTGGTTAGTGAAAAAGTGCAGAATGATTATCAGTAATTTCATGTTAAAAATGCAAGAGAATATCAAATTATTGTATTTGGTTAAGGTTATTAGATGATTTGGGTTAAGTAATATGAAATTTGAAAATGAAAAAGACAAAAGGGGTTAGGCAAAATGTTAAATGTTAAAAGCTCATAGTAAAACCCTAGGTAAATGAAGTAAAAACATGCAGTTAAATATGTAAATTTTCACAAGATGGCCCCAAAGCAGAAGAAAGTAGATCCAGGAGGAGAAGAAAAGGTGAAAAAGGAAAGAAAGCCACGAAAAGAAATAGAAAAGGAAGAGTTGCCCTCGCATAGAGGATATTCAACTTTACTTGGCACAAGTGGAGTCGGTACTAATACAAATGTGGGGTCTTATGATGCAGAGGGTATTCTTTAGAAGATCACAGCAATGGATGCTACCTCAGACATGAAGTGCATTTGGGATAGTGGCTTATACAGAGCTGCAGGTTTTCCATTAGCCATGGAGGCTAAAGATTTGGTTCTGGAGTGCATATACAAGTATGATATAAATACCAGAAAGATAATACATGAAGACTAGGTGATTGCAAACTTGACTACAGAAGGGATAGCAAGAACATTTGGTCTAGAAATTTAAGAGAAAATGGTGGACATAGATACAGACCAATACAACAAAGATTTTAATAGTAATGAAAGAGAATGCAAAAGTAAAAACTTCTACAGCTGATATAATGCAGAGAATAAACCCAAGGTTGTAGCAAGAGTACCAAGGGATCTTTGTAGGATAGACTTTAAAGAAGAAATACATCTGATGATAACAATGTTGAGCAAGCTAGTAGGTCTGAGAGATGCAACAAAATGTGAGCCCTAGATGTTCACTATCATTCAAATCATAAGGGAAGCAAAGAAGGAAGATGGACAAATTCACTAGGCTAAGACTATTAGTACAGCCATATGGAAATAGGCTATGTTGAGAAAACAAAAGATGATGCTTTTTTATTTGTCTTCATATGTATTATACTCATGTGCATCAATGATTTGGTCATACATAATTGGAATTGATAGAGTCTGGACTATGGGGAATGGCCCAAGTCAGATGTTAGTATATGAGCATTATCCAGATTTACAAGAGGATAATGTATTGAAGAAATATGCTTTAGTTAATGATGTATTTTATACATACATGGAAAGAGTTTTAAAGGGAGAAAAGGATTAAAGACTATTGGAGGATGCAGAGAACACTATTGGAATGCACAGTTCTTGGTATATACAATTCCAACAATTTACCTATATTAGAATGGAGGGTTTTGAGGGGAAGCCATTCATGCTACCCAGATATCCATTAAATAAGTTGACTGTATTGGAATTTTCAAGACAAAATCTGAATGCTTTTAGAATGTATAAGAAGAAGTTGAGCAGAGGAAATATTAAACTTCCTTGGGCAATTGGAAGACATTTTTGCTATAGTGAGGAGGTGGCTAGATATTCAAAGAGGGAATTAAGATATTATGGCTTTGAAGAATTTGAACTAGCAAGACGGTTTGATCCTAAATTTAAACATCACGTGCACATTGAGGACTACTGGTCAGATTGCAAAGATGACAGAGAAGTGAGGAAAAGAGCACACAAAAGACTGAGAGTAGAACAAATAAAAACTATGGGGGAAATCTATGTGCCTCTAGAAATTAAGGATGATGATGAAATGTTACATTATAGTTATAAGAAGGCTAGGCTTGTTCCAATTGAAGAGCCTGATTGGTCACAACCATGGAACACATCTTTGGATACAATATCCAAACCTATCATTTTATTTTCCAAGACATGGTTAAAGAACAAAATAGAAGAACTTAGGGCTAAAGGAATTGAGCCCACATTTCCAAACAAAGGTAAGAAAAGAGTAAGGGAGCATCAAGATGAGCTCCAATGCTTCTCTGAGAAGAAGAGAAAGGTTGTAGAAGCAAAGATTATTGAAAAGGATAAGAATGCCACCCTAATGGATCTATATGCCTTAGGGGTGACATTGGCAGTATCATTAGGCACATTTATGGAAGCAGAGTCATCTAGCCATAACACAAGTGCAGAGTAGACCCAATTTGCTAAAGGGTCAACAGGACAAAAAATCATGAAGGCAATAGCAGTGGAAACATCAAAAGGAGAAACATCAAAACAAAGTGATGTTATAGGTGCACAACAAATAGGTGCCAAATTGAGTGGCATACCTAGTCAGGCCACATCGGAAGAAAAAAGAAAAACATATGAAAAGGTTAAAATAGAAGTGGCTAAAGAAAAGCTGCAAGAGTCAAGATTGCATGAAGCCAAACAAGTAGGGGAGACTATCAATGTTGAAGATGACAGCAGTGATAGTGAGGTCAGGGAGGTAGATCCTGAGACAAGAAAAGAGACTGGTATGGATGAAGAGCAATCAAGTGAATACTCTGGTGTAGAAGAAGAATAGAATACTCAGACATATATGGAAATTGAACAAAGCCCACAACCTAAAGAAGAAAATGTACAAGGCATATGGGAGACAATGGACCCTTTTGGCATACTAATGTCACTTAAAATCATAGAAGATGTACAAAATGTGGCATAACAGATAGAGGAGTCTAAGAAAGAGGACACACCAAATAAAATAGTGAAGGAAACACTAGCCCATGCTGAGAAGGAAGCAAAGATGGGTACTTTGGGCACTGATGTGTTGGGTATCTTGAATATGTATAATGAACATAGTGAGGAAGAAAAGGATACAGAGAATAAGCATGAAAATGAGAAGGATACAGAGGAACCTGAAAAGAACATAGGTTCACCTTCACAAATAGCACAAACAAATATGCCTGAGAAAATATAGGAACAAGGTAAACCAGTAGGTGAATCAATGGAACTATCAGAGAAACCTGAGGAAGGCAAGGAAGGTGTAAAGAATGTTGCTGAAGATAACATTGAACCTGAGAAGCAAATAGAAGGGGAGGGAAAGGAGAATATGGAGCAAGAAAATAAGGAAGAAGAAAAACAAAAACAGTCTTTAGAGAAAGAGAATCCAAAAGAAGGTGATGAAGGAGGAGACATTGAAATAGAGGAGGATAGTAATGAGGGAGAATCAAAACAAAGGAAAGATCCAATTGCTCCAAAACATGGCCCTCAACCTCCTCAACAACAACAAGAGGCGTATATGGAACAAACAAAAATGGAGAAACCTCAAGAGGAGGTGATAGATGAAGAAAAGGCAGAAAAGGTTACCAAGGAGGTTCCATCCTAGTTGGGTTCGGAGGTTGGAAGAGAAAAGGTAGAGGTACAATTGGTACCTATTGATATTAAAAGTCTATTAGGTGGTTCTACACCACAGAAAGAGAAGAGAAAGGCTAAAACCATGTCAGCCATCCAAAGAGGTCCTTCTAGATCTAGGATTTTAAAACGGGCAATACCATAAAAATATAAATCAAAAGGAGAATTAACCATTGAAGATTATAAGATACTCAATTTTGATCTAGGCCACATGACCCGAGAACAACACATAAGTGAGTGGGAAGACATGCATCAGGCCACTGCGGAGATATTGAAGAAAGATAAGGATAAACATGAATATTTGAAGGGACACATTATCCAACTGGAGCAATTTATCAAAGGGATGTGTGATCCCAATGCCAATATACTAGAATTGCCTAATGAAACGACAATGCTATCAAGGGAAGAGGTAAAAGAGATGGGAAATAAGAAAATTGAAGCCAACATTTTTGAGAAATGGCTTAAAGGCTTGATGCAGAAAGGAGAAGAAGCAACAAGGAAGGCAACAACTAGTTGGGAGATAGCTTTGACAGAGAAGAGCAAATGCAATGTTATATTACACAGCGGCCAATTCAAAAAAGAGGAATGTAAATTAGAAATAAGGCAACTTGATGAAATAGAAGATAGAGTAGAAGAACTGATAATTGAAGGAGCCCTTACTCCTCAAATGGTCAATCAGTTACCATAGGCCAAATTGGAATTGAAGTATGAAGAAGAAATCCTTAAGAGATGCATCACTAAGACAAGGGACCTAGAAGAGGTCGCAGATAATATGATAAGGATACATATGAAATTGGTAGAGAAGCTTATTGGGCATAAATGCCTAGAAGTACCTGCATACGGAGTGGAAAAGGTGGCGAAGGAATTTATGGCAATATTCTCACCATGTTTGGAGAACCCCGTAGCACACCTGAGCACATAAATGATCGATTCTATGATGGAAATAGGTGCCAAACTTCAGAAATTATCAAAAAAAAGTTGAAGACTTGGCAGCAAAAGAGAAGAAGTTAAAAGGAGTCCAAGCACAGGAATTCACATGGGAAAAAAGCCAAGAAAGTGATCATACTTTTATCAAAGGAGTAACAGGTAATTTTGCACAGTACCTGAGTAAATAGAAAGTATTGAAGGAGGACATGCAGGGTCAGAATGTAATTGAAAAATAGTGTCGCCCAAAGTCAAAAAACGAGAGAAGGTCAACGAGTATCTTTATTTTGAAAAGATTCCAAAAGGCATCCTTTGAGGTGAGCAAAGATACCGTAAAGATATTTTAGGAAATGGTTAAGAATGGATGCACACCGTTGATCTGTAAAGTTTGAATGCTAATCATTGATTGAGTTTTGTAACAGTAGCAGTATGAAGCTTCAAATTCTATATAAGAAGCTCTGCTACTTATAACATATTA
Source organism: Cunninghamia lanceolata (assembly GCA_027924645.1). Taxonomy (NCBI): domain Eukaryota; kingdom Viridiplantae; phylum Streptophyta; class Pinopsida; order Cupressales; family Cupressaceae; genus Cunninghamia; species Cunninghamia lanceolata. The sequence continues at coordinate 22,252,796 of BSBN01000377.1, read as the reverse complement.
CATAGGGATTTTAGAATTTTAGTTTGAGCTTGTAATTTGTCAAGGTTTATTGTAGTAGTGAAGTATTTCTTTTAGTTTAGAGAGGGGAGGTCACCTATGTCTACATTAAGGAGTATGTGGAATGTCTGGTCTCCTTAGTGTATCTGTCAAAGCATCTGTAAGTTTTCTGGTAATTTGATTAATGAAACGTTAGTCATTCTTACATTGTAAATTTTATATGACTTTGTACTTTAAATATAAGTAAATTTAGAATTCTACATCGATTTTTGAGTGTTTCTGATTTTGACTTGTATTTGAAGTATTATTCTCTGAAAGCTTGCAATCTCTGATGTATGTTCATGAAAATGTTCAGGACTTTACATTTGTAGATTTGAATATGTCGATTTGATCAATTTATTGTATTCCTTAAAACGTGAGTAACATAACATTTAGATCCTATAGGGAATGATACTTAATTTGAGTATCTCTAACTTTTCTCCAACAATTGAAAATAATTAGCTTAAACACAGAAATCTGAAGGAAATTGTCTTGCATTTGAATAAAGAATGAGAAATTACATTGATATTTGGCAATTTTCATATTAATTTGATAAACAAAGTTTGTTTCATTGAAATGCATACAAAGCTTTGTGATACAATAGTGAATTTATGCAAAAGAATGAATACTTTGTTGATATTTGCAACAATTTGCATAATTCAAGCCCAATAAGTCACTAAATACTTTAATTTACCTAAGGTCCCTTGAACATTACAGTTTCACATCAACCTGCTGAATTATCTATAAGGTCAAGAACTGACCATACAAAAACTTGAAATTAAGAATTCTTAGTCAATTCTTCATATATTTCAAGATAGGTAAGGTTCCTTTGTGAATTTTAACTTTTGTTATGAATGTGTAAAAACAATCATCAACAGTTTTTGGCACTAGAAGGAGGGCCTGATTTAAGTTGAAGTAGGATTTGATCAAAGCTGGCTCACAATAGAGGTTGAGTGACTAGGTCTAGATCTAGTTCAGAAGACATCTTTATGTAATTTCTTGATAGAAAATAGAACAAAGGTCCTTTGATTTGGAATCCTAGAATATCACACGTAGGAGGATCATCTGGAACTCCTCCTAGATTGCCTTTCAATATACATAATATCATAAGTCTTGATAGTTCTTCATTTAGATCTCTGAATCTTGGCTCAGAACCTCCCAGGAGGCCCAGTCCTCCTAGAGGTTTTAGTCCTCCTAGAGGTCTGATTCCACCTTTGAATACAAGACCAGCTAGAGGTCTTACTCCACCTCCTAGTCTAGTAATGGCTTATTTCAACATCAATTCCCCTATAACGTTTAATGATTATCATGAGATGCTAAAGAATCTTGAAAAAATTTGTCCTAAATACCAATTGCATCAGGATCCAAAAGATCATATTAGGATATTCAAGGAGGCATGCTTCAGAGCTAGATTAGAACATGAAGATGTGGTGTTTAGGTTGTTTCCTTACACCTTCAATGAGCAGGCTTCTAACTGGTATGTCAACTTGCCAAATGGTTATGTTTCTTCTTGAGCACTCATGGAAGAGGCATTCTTGTCTAGGTTTAGGGGACCAGTCAATCCTTCTACCTTATATCATAAATTAGAAGAAATTAAAAGAGGTGAGGGAGAACTTATTGACAATTTCAATGATAGGTTTTAGAAGGATTTCTCTAGGTTAGTTGCTCCTTATACTATAACTCCTAAAGCCTTATTATCCATGTATTATGTCGTTTTAGATCTGCTAACTACTATGTTTGTTAAGAGAAAAGTTGATATATATACTATATCAAAAGCTTATAAAGAAGCAGTTGTTGTAAACTAGGAGATGAGACAAACCACATATAATTCGTTTCTAAATGTAGGAAATCCTAGGATGCAAAATCAAGCATAGCCATGGAATGGAGTTCCTATGCATCATACTCCATTGTTAAATCCAATTCCTACACACACACCTGTGTATAATCCTTCCCCTATTCAGGCACTAGTTCCTTATACTGGTAGTAATAACAATAACAATCAAGTTAATGGTTAGTCTTTCTTCCAACCTCCTTAGGATACTTTTGTTGCTAAGGCACAAGATGATAGAGAGGAAATAAAAGAAATTACTGCACACTTAAGAAGGTTGGCCACTGAGATGACACAATTGAGAAATGAGAATTTTTATGGTAGAAATACTCAGGGATATAGTCAAAACCAGAACTAGAATTATAATCAGGGTCAAGGTTCAAATCAAAATCAAAATTACAACCAAGGACAAAATCATAATGACAAGGAATGCAAGGCCAGGGACATAATGGAGATAACAAAGCCTGGGATAATAACAATAGAAATCAAAATCAACCTAGGCCATCTAAGACATGGAAAACAAGACCAAATAATGGTACTCTGGCATCTCCATTTGAGAGTGCAGATAATCAGGAAGGGAAATAGCCAGCTAGAATTCAAATGGCCAATGTAGCATTAAAAATTACTGCATAATTCACAACACAAGTGTACATGTTGAGCTTGATTGCCCTCAATTTCCCCTTGCTGCTAGCATTTTCAATGTTGATGTACAAGTTCCTACTTCTGAGTTTCTCATCCCCAAGGGGAACGAGATAGTACCTTTAGGGTTTGAGTCTGCCTTAGTCTTAGAAAGTTTCACTTTCATAACTAGAGAGGAGGATAATCAAACATTGGAAGATGAGTCTTATTGTTGTAAGAGTTTGTATCCTGAATCAGCCCTAGTATTGGATGCTTTTCAGTTTCCATTTGAAACTAAAAATGAGGTATTAAGTGAGCCAGAAGAGGTGCAATCTTTTCAGCAGTCTAATAGAAATCACACTTATAATCTGAGGAATAATACCAAGCCTAGAGGTCCTTTCACTACTTCCACTCCTCCTAACAACTTCAATACACCTCCAGATCAACATGCCAGTAATAATCTTGCAATCTTAAAAGCTAATCATCAAGGAATTGGTGGGATAGCAAAATCAAAGGTCCAAACAAGAAATATAGAGTCTATGGAAATAGTGAAGTTAATGAACTATTTGTTTGAAGAAATAAGAAAATTTAAGGTGAATGTACCTCTATATGAGTTATTGAAAAGTGCAGGGGTACGATTTGCTCTCATGAAATCTTTAGACACATCTGTAGCAAAGGAAACTTTTGTTGATAATGATGTTCATGGTAAGGAAACACAGTCCAAAGACAAAGGTAAGAAAACTGAGCAATTGTCCAACACTAATGTCATCATGTATGCTGATAAGGAGGCTCCTCCTTTCTTATTAACTGTTAGGATATTAGGAAAGAATATACACAATTATATGGTGGATTTAGAGGCCTCAGCTAACATTATGCCTCTAGGGATATGCCAAGATTTAGGATTGACTCTTGCTAAATCTACCAAGGTTGTTACACAATTGGACAAAACTAAGGTCAATGTGATAGGTGAATTGATGCACATCCAAATGCAGTTGGCCTTTGATCCTATAGTGAGTTAGTTTATTGATATTCAGGTAGGTGATATACATGTTAATTATGGCATGTTATTGAGTAGGGATTGGTCCAAAACATTGAATGGATATATGGCCACTGATTTTTCACACATGTGGTTACCCTGGAGAGGTGTCCCAAATCAAATTAGGATAGAAGTTGAGCCTAGGATGAAACACATGATTACAGAATATAACAGAACAAATGAGATATTGTATGCCTCTGTTTAACTAGGTGTTTATAGAGTCACAAACAAGGGAGTACAAATTGAAGAAATCCTAATGTTAAACTTTGAGACAAGACCTATTAGCAATGAAACGGTGGTATTCATTGAGTTAGATGGTAATTCTTCTGATGAAGAGAGTAATGTTGTAAATAGTTTTGGCCAGATTATCAGACAGGAGATAGAGGAGTGCATTAAGCGGCAATGTCCAATTCAATGTAAATTGTACAAAACTTTGTGTAGAGTTCATAACACTTCACATCCTGAAGAGAATTGTGGAATGTACAGGGATATCATTGAGTATCAATATGGAAAATGCATCAAGAAAATGGAACAACAAGGTGAAAAGTTTATTCCTGATAAACCAGAGTTGCATTTTCTTGATGACATATATAAACTAATCTAGACTTTGGAAGAAGAAATAACTGTAGACACCCAAAATTGACTCATTATCATTAACATTCAAACATTGCGTTATCACACATCTGCATTTGTCTAAACACACTTGAGAAAATATCCCTAACACATATATTTCTTCTATTAATTAAATAAATTTATATTTATTTAATTAATTCATTAGCTATTTCTTCTAAACTACAATTAAACAATCTTCAATTATTTAATTATCTTCATTGTATCTATTTTTAATTAAATAAATCTTATTTATTTAATTAAAGATTCCTTTCATAAACCCACTTTCCAATTAATTAAATAAATTTTATTTATTTAATTAATTTATCTTATCATTTATCTCATGAGCCGACATGTGTGCCCCTTTCATTTAAAAAAGATAAATGGTACTACATCCTTTTATTTAATATCTTTCACATGTAGTACTTTTTATGTACACAATCACACATGAGCCCTATCTTCCCACCACTTGTCATCTTCACATTCACCTATGTCTATCTTTTAATCTTAGCCATTCACATAGCCTCTAAATCTCCACCATTGATTGATTTTAGTTGAGTTCTATATAAACACCCTCTCATTTCATACTACATCTATCCAACATTCATATAGCATCTACATTATCATCCTAAGCATATTGAGCATTTAAGCATCCATAGCATCCATTGAGCTTTCATCATTATCATCCATCATGGCAGCTTTTATCTTCATAATTGTTCATTGTTGAAGATGCAATCCACATCATAAACAAAGAATCACACAATCTAGGTGATGTTGTGCTTGAATTGCATTACTTTTGATTTCATTTAGAATAGATTCTTTGATGATGGTAGGGTTAGGTTTTCATGGCTATGCTTGATCTTATTAACCTAATTTTTTACCAATTACATTTTGGCATGCCCGATGGGACTCACGTCCTTGATTAACTTTGTTGTTTGAAGTTGTTTTTATGAAGATCAAATTTTTTGAGCACTTACGACAAGTTTTAGCCGCTTTTGAGCAAAAACCTGTCGCTATCTGCATACTCGCGTCGCTTCTGCACTGAAATCTACTGCCTTTAGCCATTTTTGAATCGCTTATAAGATGACAGTGATCACTTTTTGCTTATTCTGCATCACTTTTAGACTAACAGTGGTCACCTTTGCATTTTACCTAATCGCTTTTTATCTTATAGTGGCCGCTTTTAGATAATTGAATCGCTTTCTACAGAATTAGGGCTTTTGTTGCGTATTGTCTTTGTTGCAAATCCAAGTCACCTATGATCCTTAACCGGTCACCTCATGCTTTTTTGTATCTCTTCTGAGCTTCAACAATCTGCATTTGGCATTTTTGACTTGTCATTTTTTATCTGCAGTAATTTTCCTGTGACTAAAATAGAGATCGCTTCTGACAGACAGTAAATCGCCTCTGGTAAACTGTGCACTTTCAGTCTATATAATTTGTAGTTTTTATTCTTAGCTACTAATTGGGTATTTGTGCAGCATCTTATCGATTTGTCAAAGAAAAGGAGGTTATCAAACTACTAAGATAACTGTTGCAGATCTGATCAGTCCAAGACTTGTGGTTTTTCACTAAATTAGGTACATTTGGGCTTGGTGCTTAAAATGAATCATTGTTTGCTCCATGTTTGATTTATCTTTTTTGATTACTTGCATGTGATTGATTGTAACCCAAATTTAATAACAAAAGTATCATCTCTCCTTGCCTATCAAATGGATCTTGGGTGTATGAGAACTTGTTATTGTCTTTAGAGGGCCTGTCTTCTCGGTGTGAGAAGGGATACGACCCAAGCGGTAACGGGCTAAAGCCAAGTCCTTCTGAACCACTATATAAGAAAAGTGTTTGTGTTGAAAGCCACAAATAATGGGTGTTGTTGTGTTATACCAATATCCAACCTCCCCCAAAACCCTCCAAGGCATAACCCTTGAAGGTTGGGAGACTCCACAACGGAGAGTAGCGCTACCGCATGTATAGCCACCCAAACAAATGCCCTTATTAGCAACTTTGTGTAGTAGCTAAAAACCCTCTATTTGTTGATGCCAAAGGTGGGACCTTTGAAGCGGCCCTGATTCACGTGGTTCTTAGAAGAGATAGCAAGGACAATCTTAAGGTTTGGTGAGGGACAGGCCTTTAAGGAAACTTGGATCTTGGTATGCGTGAGAAGTGAGTGTCGTAGAGGGGAGCTGGTGCTACCAAGATCCTGAAGCTATCTGCTTTGAATAAGCATGGCCAGAGGATTCAATGAATACAGTCCTTTCCTAGCCTAGGTTGTACAAGTTTGTGATTGTTGTGAGTGTGAGTGACTGCAATTACTATTTTCTTGTCAAAAATCACAAATCAAACATCTTTCCTGACAAACACAGTCACTTTTAAGCCTAAACTACCCGCATACAGACAATAGAATCACTTTTAAGCCATAGTTATTCACTTTTTACCTGAACTAAATCACCTTTGAATAGCAGTTAGTCACCTTTTGCATAAACAGAGTCGCATCTAAATAGTAGTCAGTCGCCTTTGCTCTGAATTAGGTCACCTTTAAACAACAATCTTTCACCTTTAGCTTAACCTGAATCACTTCCAAACAGCAATAAATCACTTTTGAGCTAACAATTATCACCTCTAAACATTTGGATCACCTCTGGTTAACACTATAACCTATTTCAAAACCTAAACCAGTTTGCATTTGAGCTATTGCCAGTCACCTTTAGCATTCTCTGAGTCACATATGACCTATCACTTGTCACCTGTGGTTTAATACAAGCAAATCCTAGTGACTCAGCCAAATTAGCCACAAATCTAGCTTGCTCAGCTTTAGCATTAGCTTTCAGACCTATCTCTGATCATTAGTAGAAAATTGGACTTTGTCTCCTTGTTTTGAGCTTATCAATCAACTGCATTTCATGAGCTTTTCATATTTTTGAGATCCCAAACTAGCAAACCAATCACCAAATCGATTGTTTTGATCCATCAGCAAAACATCAACTTTAGCTTCAGCAAACATCAGCAACATAGCAACCTTTAGCAAACAACTTTTCCCTTGAGTGTGTGAGCTATTCTCTAGGGAAAGTAGCCAACAATAAATCAACAAACGAAGCAAAACAACACATCAACCAAAGCAACCTAGCAAAACAACAAATCAGCAACCAAGAAAACCAACCAACCAACCAATTAGCAAACCATCATATTTTGGGTCTCAAAACCTTGATAAGCTAAGCTTTAGTTTTCAACATCAACTCATGCCTCAAACTAGGAGTCAATATAGAGCTGAAATGGAAGCTAAATATAGAGCTAAAATGGAAGCCAAATTGCAAGCTGAGATGCAACAACGTAGATCAACACCTCTTAAGGACGCAACTCAATTCATGATTGGTATGCCTCCTCATATGTTTATGCCTCATGGGTATACCCTTGGAAAATCATCCTCACAACAAGTGCAACCTCCAATAGCCTTGGAAACTTTCAAAGAACAATCCCTAGAAGACTTATCAGAATTTCAGGACACCCATGTGTGGGATCAAGTTGAGAGACTTGTTCTATCTGAGCCTAATCACTAATTCTTACAACTTGCTCGCATGGGTGCTAAACTACCAAGAGATTTTGACATATCTACTATTAGAGAACACGATCCAAACACTTCTATTGTTGTTGCAAAGGGACCGTGCACTATAGCTACACCATCCCCCACTATATCACAAGCTCCATCTTCTACCACATCTCTTTCATTTCCTATTGTTACTTCATTTGATCTACCACGCTTAGAGCACACTTTAGAACCTTTGATCATACCAACCAATGTGCTCCCTCTCATGTCATAGAATCTGAACCTTCCACCTTTCCATGTTCCTCAACATATTTCTCCTCCTACCATGACTGTTTCCATGCCTCAAGTAACACAAGCTGTCCATGTGGTCCAAGCGCAAATGCTCCAAACATCACAAGCTATTCCCATGTCTCATAATGTGCAAGCCTCCCAAACTATACCAACAACACCAATAGTCCAAGCTTCATGACCATCACAATCTACCATATCCCATATACCAACTGCTAATACACTTTCTACCATCTCTACTAATCCTTCCACTACACCATATAATCCTAATGTTAGTCTTATTGATATGAGTGACCCTCCTATTATTTCTCAAGCTAATCCTAGTTCTACGGTCACTTATGTTGAGCAACTTACATCCATTCTGTCATACTCTTCCAATCCTTCACATACCATCAATCCATCTTATGCTACCCAAGGCTTGCCTATTGTCACCCAACACATGACACATTCCAATCCCCATGTCATCCAAAATACAAACCCAAGTGTCCATCCTTCTTTCACATCTACCAATCCTTCCATCACTTATCATGTCACAAATCCAACTCCAACTTCCCAACCATTAACTAATGTCAATCTGTTTTCCACTTCGCATGTGATGCAAAATCTTGGTGCCCATTCGTCCCAATATACTCAACCACCACTTGTGCCTCAAGGACAACAATCCTCAACTACATATGTGTCACATCCCAATCCTTTGACATATATTGTGAGTATGCAACCTCAACAAATGGTCATGGCTCCATATATCCCACAAAAGCAACCTCAATATACACCATACCATGTTTCACCCCCTTTGCAACAACAGCAATTATCTTCAGCAGATGTTCAACACATGATTAACCAAGTGGTAGGACAAGGCAAGAAGACATTTTCTCTAGACAACATATGCGCTTATCCATTTGACAAGTCTCTTCATATGATACCTTTTCCACCACACTTTGAAATTCCACAATTTAACAAATACAAAGGCAAAGGAAATCCAGAAGACTGTCGTAAAGCATTCTTTGTGGCATGTCTCGATGTTGCTTACGACGATACATATCTTTTGAGACCATTTCCTCGAAGCTTAGCGGGACAAGCTCTTGAATGGTTCTCTCATTTACCTCTGGGAATTAAGTCTTTTTCAGAGTTAGCCAATAAGTTTTGATCTCACTTTGCTTTCAAAATTGACCATGAGATAAACATGAACGACCTTGTCAACAATAAACAATGCAATGGTGAAGCCTTTTCTTCATTTACTCAATGGTGGCATAATATGGCTAGCAAACTATCATGGGAAATCCCTGAGAAACAACAACTCGATATCTTTGTTCAAAATCTTCATCCCGAGCTATCATTCCAACTACAATTGCAAAGTGCTAGCACCTTTGATGAACTTGTTTCCAAAGGAACCATCATTGAACGAGCTTTAATTGCTAAAGGAGCTATCAAGATCTTTCGCGATAACAAAGACTATCCTCAAAACTCCCACGATAAGTCTCACTTTTGGAACAAAAATAAGAATATTGTCAATGACAGTGTTGTCGATGCAAAGCACATCCAAGCTATGAAAGCTCCTATCAACATCCAAGCTGCTTCTACAACAACACAACCTTTTCAAAGAATGCGACAACGCCAAACTCCCAATCCACGTCAACAATTTACACCATTAGTGGAACCCATGGAAGTTATTTTTTGAAAGCTTCTCCAAGCGGGCGATATTATCTTACCAAATGTACCACCCAATGGTGAACCACTCTTCAAATCTCCTTGCTACAAATAAAATGAGTATTGCGATTTCCATAGAGTTAAAGGACACAAAACAAATGGGTGTATGCGCTTAAAACATGTCATCAAAGATTGCATTGATCAAGGTTTAATCAAGGTCACACCTTCAACAACTCAACCTACACAACAATCAACATCAAACTATGATCTAGAGACTTTCAAGAATCTGCTTCCATCTCATGACAAAACAAGTAACCCTCATGCTAGAAATGCCATTCAGTATACCTATGAATCATCTACCATTGGCTGCATTGACCATGCTCGCATTTCTACCATTACTATCCAAGGTAAAGCACTTGATTGTGTTGTAACCACTCGAAGAGGTTGAGTCACTATTCAAGGAGCACCTGTTCATCCTCCTCAACCATTTCCTAACTATAATATCTTGGATCACCTTGGTAAAACACCCACACACATATCCATTCTTGAGTTGCTTCACATATCCCTTGCTCACAAAGCTATCCTTGACAAAGCTCTACAAGAATCTTCGATGCCCAACGATATTGATATCTCACAATTCTAATCTATGGTCACTAGCATTGCATCCCCTTGTCATTTAACCTTTTTTTGACAAAGATCTTCAGCCCTCCATCCATCCTTTACACAATGAAGCCCTCCACATTGAAATGTTTGTCAAACAATGATGTATCAAATGAATCTTGGTAGATGGTGGAGCTGGTCTTAATATATGTTCTTTGAAATTAATAAAACAACTAGGATATTCTGAGAAAGATGTTGATACCTCCAAGGTTATTACTATCAGAGCATATGATGATGCTGAGAGAGATACTGAAGGAATTATTTTCTGGCCTATCCAAGTTGGGCCGATCACTACAGAAACCCATTGTCAAGTTCTTGATATTGATCTTCCTTTTAACATCATCCTTGGTCGTCCATGGATACATGCCCTCAAGGTAGTTCCTTCCGCATACCATCAATGCCTTAAATTCCCACATAACGGTGTTGAAGTTACCATCCAAGCTAATCCCAATCCATTTAAATTTTGTCATGCCTTCCAAGATAAATATCAGAGTCCAAACCATATTCCTATCAACATTAAGGCATATCCATCTTCATCCCATGTAGACCCCTCTGACCTACTCAAGCCCTCATCTAGCAAAACCCCTTCCAACCTCCGTATCAAGTATACCAAACATGGCCCTGGTGAATACACATTACAAGAATCTTGTTGTGTAGGCACCCTTCCATTATCTCCTAAATCCTATGGTAAACCTTCCACATCCAAACCAACTTCAGCCCCCGCTGTCATCAAAGCTCCACCTACCGTATTCCTTAAAGGCAGATTCCTAGATGATGAAGACATTAATGATATAGACTCTTGGATATTCTTTGATGAAAATGATCAAGTTCAACTGGAAGTAGAGAGATACAACAATGGGTTTTGCATCATAAAGAACATGGGCTACAAAGGACATGGTGGATTGGGATCACAGGAACAAGGACCTCTTGAACCCATTATTGTGTCCAAGAAGTTTAATAAGCAAGGCCTTGGTTATCAACCAGAGGTACCGTGACTCAAGGACATTAAGTGTATTCCTGATACTGACGCTGGACCTTCCTTGGTAGGAGAGACTTCTAATTTGGATACTATCGATGACTCCCCCTTTCATATTACCAACCTTTTTCAAGAACACTCCATCTTCATGATCTCTGCAGCCTCCTCTAGCCATAACAATTCCTCCATCAACCTTTCAATTGTATATCCTGACCTTGTCGATTGGGACCAATAGGGGGCACCGATATTAGATACATTTGAAAATGATGAAGCTATTGCACAATTCATGGGCTTGCAACAAGGCATTCCATTGGGTGATCACAAAGCAAGTTTCATGATGGACTTACCTGAACTATCATATTTTGGTGGAAATATCAAATCCTTCAATCACAAAAGTGAAATAAACAAAATCAAACAAAATAGGTCACTAGGTGAAAACCAAAAGGTGCCTCTTGACCATGAAAAAGTAAAAATAAAGGACGTATCTGAAGGTGAAAAGGGATTTGATCTTCCTATTGCCACTGATTATCATGAGAAATCAACAGTGCAAGTTGAACAATCACAAGACATGAACTTGGGTACAAAGCAGAATCTAAAGATCACTTTTTTGGCAGCATCACTATCAGAGCAAGAAAGACGAAACTTCATAGCATTTTTTCTGAGAAGAGCTATAAATTTTGCATGGACTTATGCTGACATGTCGGGTTTAGATCTATCACTTGTGGTACATCATCTAGCAGTATCTCCTAATGCAAAACATGTCAAACAAAAATTGCTCAAAATGCATCCACAGGTAGCTTTATTGGTCAAGACAGAAATTTAGAAACTGTTAGAAGCTAAGTTCATAAAGCCTATTGATTATCTAGAATGGGTTTCAAATTTGGTACATGTAGCAAAACCTGATGGATGAGTTCGGTGTTGCACAGCTTTCAAAGATCTTAATAAAGCATGTCCTAAGGATGACTTTCCACTACCAAGCATAGACAACATTGTAGATCTTACAGCCAAACATGAAATGCTATTTTTGATGGATGGATTTTTAGGGTATAATCAAATCAGAATAGCACAGGAAGATCAAGATAAAACATCTTTTATTTGTCCTTGGGGCACATATTGTTGGGTTGCCATGCCTTTTGGTCTCAAGAACATTGGAGCTACTTATCAACGAGCCATGACCGTTATCTTTCATGAACTTTTTCATACAATCATGGAAGACTATGTTGATGACATCCTGGGAAAATCTAAGACAAGAGAAGGACATCTACAGGTATTAGCACAAATCTTTGATCGAATAGAAAAATATCAAGTTAGACTGAACCCAAAGAAATGTGTATTTGGTGTAACATCTGGAAAACTGTTGGGATACATTGTGTCTTGACGAGGAATAGAAGTGGATCCAGCTAAGGTAAAAGCTATCATGGAAATGCCTTTGAAAAACAAATCTCAAGCAGCTTCGCAGTTTACAAGGTAGGTTACAGTCCATCCGTAGATTTATCTCACAACTAGCAAATAAATGTCATCCTTTTCAGCATCTTCTACGTAAGGGTGAACCATTTAAGTGGGATGAAAAGTGTCAACAAGATTTTGATAAAATAAAGGAATATCTGGCAACACCTCCTGTGTTAGTACCTCTTGTGCTTGACCGCCCATTATTGCTCTACATATCATCAACAACCACAGCATTGGGTGCCCTTCTAGCTCAACATGATGATTCAGAAAAAGAACAAGCCATCTATTACATCAGTAGAACTCTTGTGGGATATGAACTCAACTACTCATCTATGGAAAAAGCATGTTTAGCATTAGTGTTTGCTTCCTAAAAGTTGCGACATTATATGCTAAACCAAACAACTAAGCTCATATCAAATATTGATCCACTCAAGTATCTTCTTTCTAAAGTAATTCTCACATGAAGATTAGCAAAATGGGTCATGATCTTAAGTGAATTTGACATACAATATGTGGATTGAAAAGCCATCAAAGGACAAGTCATCGCTGAGCAATTAGTTGCAGCACCCATCACAGATATCCATCCAATATATCCAAAATTCCCTAATGAAGGATTGTTCAATTGAACTTCTCCAACACGGTGGCAGCTATTTTTTGATGGATCATATACACAACATGGATCAGGAGCAAGCATCTTGTTTGTTACCCCTCAAGGAGATTGTATACCCAAATCATATAGAATTCCATTTCCATGTACCAATAACATAGAAGAGTATGAAGCTTTAATCATAGGATTGTGCATTGCAGTACAATGGGCTATCAAACAGTTACAAGTCTTTAGTGATTCTCAGTTGGTTATCAAACAAGTCTTAGATGAATATCAAACAAAAGATGAGAAGCTTCTTCCATACAAGCTAATGGTTGATGACTTTAAAAGGTACTTTGACAATATCACTTTTGAACAAATCCCAAGACTACAGAATAGAGCAACAGATGCTATGGCTATGATTAGGTCTCTCCTAGACATGCCATCTAATACACATAAATGTGAGTTTTTGGTTGAACAGATTTTGATTCTAGCATTTGAAGTTCCACAATCTGAGCTTATATGTGACATTGTTGGTCCCAATTCGCTGTGGTACGAGGATTTATATGATTATCTCCATAATCAAACCTTTCCACTTCAACTATCTAACAACTAATACAAAACTTTATCCACCAAGCCTCTCGCTATACTATCCTAGGAGACACCCTTTATCACCAGAGTCTTGATGGTATCCTTCTTAGGTGTCTTGATTCTGAGGAAGCCAAAGTGGCTTTACGTGACGTACATGAAGGTGTCTGTGGCTCGCATTCTTCTAGCCCTGGCCTTGTTAAGAAACTTTTACGAGAAGGTTACTATTGGCCAACCATGGAAAAAGATGCACAGAAATTTGCAAAGAGATGTCTACAATGCCAGAAACATGGAGATTTAATACATGCACTAGCACATGAGCTTTAGCCTATCACCACTCCATGGCCTTTTTCACAGTGGGGACTTAATCTCATAGGTAAAATCCATCCTACTTCATCAAATGGTCATAAGTTCATTATCACTGCCACTGAATATTTCACAAAGTGGGTGGAAGCCATACCAATGACTTATATCACAGGCAAGGAAATATCTAAGTTTATTCTACATTATATCATTTGCCATTATGGAGTTCCTCAAGCTATTGTCATAGATAATAGTCGTCCCTTCAAGAATCAAGAAGTCAAAGATCTTTCCAACAAGTTTCATAGCCAACATAGATTCTCTACTTTGTACTATCCTCAGAGCAATGGCCAAGCTGAAGCTTCTAATAAAACAATCATCAAAATCCTTAAAAAGATAGTCAATGAAGTTGGTTGGGATTGGCATCTACAACTCCATCCTGCATTATGGGCATATAGAACAAGTAATAAAACTCCCACTGGAGCCACACCTTATGCTCTTGTGTATGGCACTGAAGCTATTTTACCTATTGAGGTTGAAATCCCCTCACTACGAGTATCCTTACAACATACCATCTCAGAAGAAGAATATCGAGTATCCAAACTCCATGATCTTGAGCTTCTAGATGAACGGTGTCTTACAGCACTCAACCATCTCCAAGTCTATCAAAACCGTCTACACCACAACTATAACAAAAAAATCAAAGAACATCAATTTCAAGTTGGAGATCTTGTCCTTAAAGAGAATCAAAAGAATCAGCAACACCGTGAGAAACAGGGCAAGTTTGAACCAAATTGGCTTGGTCCTTTCATCATCACAGTAGTTTATGGATCAAGTGCATACACTCTCTCAACACCTAAAGGCATTCCCTTGGATGAGCCAGTCAATAGCATTCATCTCAAGAAGTTTTATCCTTAAATCTCAGCTATCCCATCAAAAATAATAATAATAATAATAATAATAAAATAAAAATAAAAAATAAAAAATAAAAAATAAAAATTCATCCAATAGTGAAAACCACTTTGTGGCACTTTGGATAACAAAAAAATAATAGTCTAAGATAAATAATCCGTCCTCTAGTGAAAACCTGGTAAACAGGCACCTTGGATAAGTACCATAGTGAAAACCTGGCAAACAGGCGCTATGTGTAATGACCAACTTCCATCATCTGCTTGGTTTGTTTGATCATCACTCGTTCTACCATATTTCATCATCCTATCCAACATAATCCATATCATAATCCACATATCATCGCAATAAATAGCCTTTTTCCACCTTTGTCTCTGGCAATGCTAGCTATCATACTTGAGACATTGTTGTGATAACTATATCTTTGGCACCTTAGCATCTTGACCGCATGCTTTCTCCATCATCGCTCCTTCATAATAAACCTCATCCCGCACTGGGGGCATCTTGTTGAGTCTTATTTGGAAGTGGATACCGCTATCTCTAGCTCATAACACATCAAACATCTTTAGCTCATAACACAACAAACTTTCAACTTCAACCATAGCGTTCATCCAACAACAAATGTGGAAAAACATTTTGCAACTAGGCTTCATATATTTCCAATCACTTTGCGCTCATCAAATCATCCAACAATCGCAAGACATCACTGACACAAACATTCCAGCAATCATGACAGTCTTTCAACATCATCCATCCAGCGTAATAAGCAAGAACTACATCCTAGCTCTATCGTTAATGCCTTGATCCTGTGGATACAGGGTATGTAGGCAATCAGAGATGCAAAGGAAGCACTCTGATTCAGGCTAAGACAATAGGCCCTTCTTTTCCTCATCCATCTTTCATCTTTCTTCTAATCATCCTCCAATCTTTCATCACATATTCTTCTATCTTTCATCACTTACATCATCAATAAAAACCCAAAACTACATATTCATCATGTCTCATCTTTGTCATAAATGTGCTTTGATCCCGTGGATACAGGGTATGTAGGCAATATGGAATACGAAGGAAGTTTCCAGTACTCAAGCATAGATGATCCACCCCATCTTCTTCATCTTCTCTCATCTTCCATCTTCTTCTCTTTGACCAGCTCAAGCAAGAAGCAAACTATGTGTATACTGAAAGCTCAAGCACTTTAACCCAATCAAGAATAAGCCAGAAGATATTTGTCCACATGTCTTAAGCCAATATTTGGTATAGCAGTTTATCAACATCTTTAGCCTTCAACAGGATGCAGCTTTCCTCTCAACAAGGTGCCAGCTTAAATCCATCTAAGAGCACCTAAATTTGACAAGAGAACGTGATGACAGTATCTTTTGTTTTATCTTTTGATTTATCTTTTGTCCCTTTTCTATGCCTAATCAAGACTGCCTTGATCTATCTATATCTAGGTATGTTGTGATGAAGTAAGGAATGGGGCATGGTCATATTACTTTTTTATGTCGTGTTTGTGGGATGATCTTATTCTCTTCCTATGCGTAATGGTATCTTGTATGTGTTGGGATTAGCATCTTACATATCAATATCTCTAGCATCTGAGAAGATAAACAATCTCTTATGCACGTGAGACTATTCTATGTTAAGACTAGCTCCATACATATAACTAGCAAGCTATCATTATGTGTAGTGGAGTTAAGCTCAAACCATTCCCTGTAGCGTCAAAGTCCATCTTGCAACACTAGTTGTTATTCATATCTTGTGCATGTTGGTTCAACATCTTGACCTCATGTGTTCAAACAAGATTGTAGCATGCTAGTTCTGTGTAGGATATCTCGACACCTTGGTCTTCTATACCCTGGTACATAACATCCACATGCTATATCAAACATAAGGATTGCATTTCTTTTTCATTTTTGAGCAAGTACTTAAAAAGTTGCACATCACATCATCTATTCATTCTATTATCCGCCTATCTAGAACTCAACCAAGATCAATCCTTTCCATCGTCTTTTGTCCCCATCTTGTATCCTGCAAAACAAGTGTGTTAGACATACATAAGTTCATCATATCATCTCATTACCATTTATATATATGCATAAGTCCATCACATATCATATCATAACCATTTACATATTTGCATTATCATATCATTTCCATACATGTCATTTACATAAACATCCATACATAATCCATGCCAAATAAATACAACATGCATAACCATCATAATACCAATAGTGCATCCATTATAACATCATATTGATCAATAATACTCCATCATATATATACATGTGTCAATATACAAGCATCTATATATACAAGCTAAGCCATAAAGAATGTATGTACAAATAGCTCTAGGCCTCATCATGATACAATATAAACAAGGTAGCCCTAGTGACTACTGGAATCTCCCTCGCCCTGACCACCACCACTGGGTCCTACACCTGGCCCTCTATCTCTCAGCGGCCCCATCACTGAGGCTACTGATCGAGATCCACCTGACCTCTGTGAACCTGAAGCCCCTGACCTGCTCCTGAAGCTAGGCTACCTCTGCTCTGCTGGCATAGCCCCATAGTATAAGCCTCTGTAATACTCAGCCTCACCCTATACTCTCTACATCTCTGCCTATACCTGTGTCAATTGTGTAGCCAAGTACATCATAGCCCCATCTGTCCCTAGTGCAGTCACTGCTCTGTCTCACTCACTAGTCATCCCCTACAACTGCTGCACAGCTATATCTCTCTCTGGTTGTAGACCATCTCTCTCTGTCCTCATAGCCTGCACCGCCATATCGTGCTCTAATCTCATCATCTGCTCACTCTATCTAGCTGCATCTCTCTCTCCTATCACCCTAGCCAGTGCACCATCATCCTGTCCATCCCCAACCTGTGCTCTCAACTATAACTAAGCCTGATATGTCTAAGCCTGAGCTCTAGCATGTTGCAAGCCAATCACCACTTGATGTCTGTCTATCTCTACCCTCAACCTCATCTGTGCTCATTGCCTCCATCTCCTCTCCTCTCTAATCTGCCTCCGTAGCTGCATAATCCCAACATCATCACCTGCCAATATCTATCCCTAAGGCTGTGCAAGTATATGAGGTTGTCCTAGCATCTATATCCCTAGTGTTGCTGGTACAACAGCCTGCGCTGGTGGAGCCCATCGTTGCCTCCTCCTAACCGGTCTCTCCATCCATATCTCCCCAATCTCTCCAACCTGCATCAGTTGAGTCAGTCTAGCTGTCACCTAGTAAGCATCATAGTCTGGTAGCATCCCTGGATCTGCATTACCCTATCCCCACTGCCATACTACTGTTGTAGTCCATCTCTCTCTGCCAAAGTTGTCTCAACCACAACCTCTGGCCCCCAATCAAACACCTCCTATCTTGTCCTCCCAAAAATGGCATCACCAACTGATACTGCCTGTGCTAACCCTAACTGTCTCAAAACCCTCTCTGGTAAATAGTGCTCTATAATATATATGCCGCGTCCAAAAATTATATATCTCGCTTGCCTAGCATAGACAAGCTCTGCATCCTCCTCCTCCCATCTCTCACATCCAAGCCATGGCCTCCATACAACGCTATCCACCTCATCCAATCTCCTCCACTAGTATACCACTCATCGATGCTGTCGGTATGTCAGAGCTCCTCTATACGTCATAGTATAAGGCTCTCCTATAGCTCTAGCCACCCATCCCTCTGGCCTCATCACTAGGATATGCTCATAAGCCCATACATACAAAACTGTAACGCCTGCAGACATACTAGCTCTGAACATATATATGCAATCATGCAAGTAATGATAAAGTTGTCCCAGCACACACTCCGCCCACGCATATCTCATGTCGTAGGAGAACATCCCCTCCATCACTGTCCCCCATCCTACTAGAAAGCCTCTAGCTCACCTATCTTCCACTAGCCATCTGATGATAGCCACTACCACTCGCTGCAACCTGCCACATAGCTCCTCCATCCTCACCATCAGGATCTCTGAGCCCTCTACTCCAATTTCTGGTGTCCCGAATAATCTCCTGAATGTAGCTAGACCCAAATCAAGATCGTAATCCACTCAGTCTCCATCTATTAGAATCCGCATAATCTGAAACACATCCTCCAGCGTGATCGTAGCCTCTCCTGTCAGTAACAAAAAAGAACTATGCTCACTCATCCATTGCTCCACCATCGCCGTCATCAGTCCTCGATGTGCCTGCACTGGCTCCAATCTCGACACATGCTCTAATCCGAGGATCTCTAACACTAGCCGCTCCTCTGCATCCAGTAATCGTACCAACCACAAATCTCTAGGATGTGGCTCCCATGATAACAAAGGCGGTAGTATATCTTGCTTCATTCCATTCATCATGTCAGTCCTCTGCGCTACTTAAATGCTATCAAAATTTGACTATTTCTTGCTCTCCTAGCTTCTATCTACCATAAGCGGTTCAGTTTTCCATATGCACTTATCTGTTCATCAAAAGTGACCTCTTTTACCATATGTTTTTCTATCTTCTTCATAAGCAATCTATTTTGCATATGCGTTCACTATTGGCCTACATGTGAGCTAAACTCCCTATGTGCTTCACCTTAGCCTATAAGCGAGCTATCTACCATATGCGAGCACTCCTTTCTAAGCAAGCTCCACCCCTATATGCGCCTATTGTTTGCCCATAAGCGACACGTTTCTATCTATATGCACATTTCACCTGTATCTTTGCTAGCTGATTGGATGAGACCTAGTTTCTCCAGAAGCAACCAAGCCGCGCCTATAAGCGATCTAACCTACCATAAGCGGCCTATCTTCCTACACAAGCGACCTGAATTGCCTATCTTAAGAACTAGTCACTTATGGTGAAGTGTGTGTATTTATGACGCTTCTAGCCTATCAAAAACACACTTTTAGTAAAAGTTTCGATACATATTGGTATGTCTGATCGCTCCGGTTGCCCATGTGTCCTCACTCGCTCGACACAATGATCTCTAAGTGGAATCACTATCCTGATAGCTCTCCAACTCTCGTCGTACACCACCTCTAAGGAGCTTTAGATTTCTATAGCTTTCTAAGCACAATTGAGCACAAATGAGCCTATTTGCCATTGCCAAACCTACTTATAGTCCTATCCAAACCCTAATTCTTCTATGCCAAGGTTTATTTTCTTTTGTTTCATCCCATCTGTTCCTACCTAATCCCTGTTTTCTTCGTGTCAACCTTGCATTCTAGCCTTTCATCTATCATGAGCCAACCCAACCCTTCCTGGTTAGCCTGGCTTACCTCTCGAGGGGGCATCACCTACCAGTTACACTGGAGCATAACCTTGTTTATCAAGCGAAATATCGTATCTTCTTTGACACAACACTCTATCAAACATTGCATCAATGAGGGGAAAAATGTAGACACCCAAAATTGACTCATTATCATTAACATTCAAACATTGCATTATCACACATCTACATTTGTCTAAACACACTTGAGCAAATATCCCTAACACATATTTTTTCTATTAATTAAATAAATTTATATTTATTTAAATAATTCATTAGCTATTTCTTCTATTTCTTCTAAACTATAATTAAACAATCTTCAATTATTTAATTATCTTCATTCTATCTATTTTTAATTAAATAAATCTTATTTATTTAATTAAATATTCCTTTCATAAACCCACTTTCCAATTAATTAAATAAATTTTATTTATTTAATTAATTCATCTTATTATTTATCTCATGAGCCGACGTGTGTGCCCCTTTCATTTAAAAAAGATAAATGGTACTACATCCTTTTATTTAATATCTTTCACATGTACTTTTTATGTACACAATCACACATGAGCCCTATCTTCCCGTCACTTGTCGTCTTCACATTCACCTATGTCTATCTTTCAATCTTAGCCATTCACATAGCCTCCGAATCTCCACCATTGATTGATTTTGGTTGAGTTCCATATAAACACCCTCTCATTTCATACTACATCTATCCAGCATTCATATAGCGTCTACATTATCATCCTGAGCATATTGAGCATTTAAGCATCCATAGCATCCATTGAGCTTTCATCATTATCATCCATCATGGAAGCTTTTATCTTCATAATTGTTCATTGTTGAAGAAGCAATCCACATCATAAACAATGAATCACACAATCTAGGTGATGTTGTGCTTGAATTGCATTACTTTTGATTTCATTTAGAATAGATTCTTTGATGATGGTAGGGTTAGGTTTTCATGGCTATGCTTGATCTTAGTAACCTAATTTTTTACCTATCACAATAACAATGAAAAATGATGATTATCCTGGATTACAAGCAAAAAATGCTAATGTATAGGTGATGCAGGATGAGACACCTAGAAATAAACATGACGTTCCAAGGCATGTAATAGGCAAGCAAAGTCATTCTAAAGTGAAGGGTCAAGGTCACAATGATAAGAATGGCATTTGGACATTAAAGTGTGATGGATCTAAATCTAAGCAAGGAGAAGAAGTTGGGGTTGAGCTCATTAATCCAAGTGGTAAGTCATTTTTGGCAGCATATAGGTTACAGTTTCCCTATACTAATAATGTAGTAGAGTAGGAAGCTCTGATTTATGGACTTTTCATGGCTATTAAGAAGGTGAAGAGGATCAGAGTTTTTTGACTCTGAATTAGTAGTTAAACAGGTTAGGAAACTATATACCTGTAATTACAAGAAAATGGTTAGCTATAAGCATAGAATATGGGATTTAATTGAATCATTTGATGCTTTTAACATCAAGCATGTGCCTAGGGAATTGAATCAAAGACCAGATGCATTAGTAGTCGCTGCTAGTACCCTAGAACCATTAACACTATCAAGTTTAAAGTGATTTGTTGTTGAACTAGTGAATGTCTCAAGTATACCAGATAACGTTACTCATTTTCAAGTATTTGAAGGAGACCAGCAAATTGTGGACTTTCTTACTTGTAATGAGGTATTTGAGGTTCAGATCATTGATGAGAAGGAGAGACCTAATGTGTCTTGGGATGAAGAAGACATAGTAAACTTGAAGAGTAATTTCTTACCTAAGGGGGTAATTGAGTTGGAGAAGATTTTTGACTTTGATGGGGTAGTCAAACAGAAAGATTTTCCCAAAACTGAGGGGGGTAAATGTGATCCCTATAACCTGGGAACAGAGCAAAGTCCACAAAATGTGTTGATTAGAAAGGCTTGCTCTAAAGAATTGAGAAAAGAAATTGTTGATGTACTAAAAGAATATAAACACGTAATAGCATGGACATATGAAGATTTCAAGACTTATGATACATCCATCATAACTCACATGATACCTTTAAGACCAGGAGTGAAACTATTTAGGCAAAAATAGAGGCCTGTGAATGCTATTTTAGAGCCGCTAATTTTCTAGGAAGTAAAAAAATTGTTGTCTGCTAGAATAATTTTTCCAGTGAGACATTCAACTTGGATAGCAAATTTAGTGCCTGTGAGAAAGAAAAATAGAGATATTAGATTGTGTGTAGACTTTAGGAACCTAAACAAAGCTCTTGAAAAAGACAATTATCCATTACCACTAATAGATGAAGTATTGCAAGCAGTAAATGGAGCTAAGATGATGTCTTTTTTAGATGGATTTTCAGGATATAACTAGGTTTTGGTTTATAAGGAAGATAGGTTAAAGACTACATTCACTTGTAAATGGGGTAATTATGCATATAGAAGAATACCTTTTGGTTTGATTAATGTAGGTGCTACTTTTCAGCGAGCCATGGACATTGCATTTTGAGGCCTGTCAGGTAAGTGTATTGTCATTTATATGGATGATTTAACTATATATTCTAAAGATGCATCAACTCATAAGGAAGATTTGAGAAAAGTGCTCAAAAGATGTGAAAGGTATGGGATTTCTCTCAATCCAAAGAAATGTTCATTTGGCGTCACTAAAGGAAAATTATTAGGACATGTCATTTCTAAAAATGGAATATCAATTGATCTAGATAGAGTAGAAGCGATTAAAAAGTTGCAATTACCTAATAGTAAGAAGGAGTTAAAGTCTTTCTTTGGAAAAATTAACTTTGTCAGGAAATTTATTATAGGATTTCTAGAGATCGTGCAACCATTGAATGCAATGCTAAAGAAGGATGCAAAAATAGAATGGACACCAGTAGCTAAGGCCGCATTTGAAGATATTAAGGAGGCCATTCCTGATGCTTCTGTGTTAGCAAGTCTAGATTATATCAAGCCATTTTACATTTATTCTTTTGCATCTACACACTCAGTTGCAGCTGCCTTGACACAAAAAGGAGAAGAAAATGAAGAAAAACCTATTATTTTCATGAGTGCACCTTTGAAAGATGTACAATTGAAATATTTAAACACAAAGAGGTAGGCGTTTGCATTAGTAAGGGCGGTAAAAAAGTTTAGGCATTACATATTATGAAGTCAAGTTAAAGCCATAGTACCAAATGTAGCAGTAAAAATGTTGCTGATGCAAAATGAGCCTGAAGAGAAAAGAGCCAAATGGATCACCATATTACAAGAGTTTGATATGGAGATTATTCCAATGAAGTTAGTTAGAGGTCAGGCATTAGTACAGACAATAGCCAATACATATCCAAATTTGGTGAAGAAACAATATGTGTTGAATTCTAATGATGCATCAGGTTGGTATGATGATTTAAACACCTTTCTAATATCAAGAAAATATCCAAACAAGATGAAGTCCTCTCAGAGGAGAGCCTTGAAGATAAAAGCACAGAGATATATGGTACAAGGTGGTCTTTTGTTCAAAGGAATCATGAGGGAATATACTTGAGGTCTTTGAATAGAGGAGAAGCACACAAGGTAATGTTAGAGTTGCATGATAAATATGGAACAGCTCATGGTTCCCACCTAGCTACTACTCATAAGATCTTGAGAGTTGGTTATTATTGGCCAACAATGTTTAAAGATACAGAGAATCATATTCGAAGTTGTCATACATGTCAAACTACAGTAGACAAGGGAAGAAATCAGGCTAATCCATTATAGCCAGTTATTGAGTCTAGGCCATTTGCACAATGGGGCTTAGATTTCATTGGAGTCATAAATCCTCCATCATCTGCTGGGCATAAGTTTATACTGACAATGACTGATTATTGTACGAGGTGGACAGAGGCAAAATGTTGTAAATTCTCTACTATTGAAGTCGTCATCAAATTTCTAGAACAAAACATCATTACAAGGTTTGGGGCTCCCTATGCTCTGGTATGTGATAATGGCCCTGCCTTTTCTTCTTTGAAATTTTCAAAATGGGCATTTGAGTATGGTATAGTTTTAAAGTTTTCTTCAAATTAATACCCTCGGGGTAATGGTTTGGCAAAATCTACTAACAAAATCTTGTTAGATATCATTAAGAAGCTAATTGTTAAAAATCTAAAAGAATGGAACACATTGTTAAAGTACGCACTGTGGGTAGGTAAGACTAAGGTTAAGTCAGCCTTAAGTAATGCACCTTATCACTTAGTTTATGGGACTGATCTCATACTTCCAGTGAATTTAAGAATACCTATCTGGAAGTTTGCTGATAATTATTTAGGTTTTGATGATCATAGAGAGGCTAGATTGGTCCAAATGTTATAGTTGGATGAGAAGAAAGATCAAACCATAGATAAATTTGCTAAACACCAAGCTATGGTCAAAAGGTGGTTTGATAAAAGAGCAAGGGTCAAAATGTTTAGAATATCAGATCTGGTGTTATGTTGGGATAAAGCACATGAAAGGAAAGGAAATCATGGAAAGTTTGACAAATTGTGGTTAGGTCCACTACAGGTCGCAGAGATAATAGGAGACAACACTTTTAGGCTCAACACTTTGACTGGAGATGTGCCATTACCTATTAATGGCCAACATTTGAAACATTACTTCCAAGCTTGAGAAATTAGGGTTTGTTCTATTATGTATCATATTGTAAATAGTGTATAGGGTTTTTTTTTTTGTTGTTGTTTTTGTGTGTTTTGTGTTGTTTTTGTTTTGTTTTTTTTTTGTTTTGTTTTGGGTTTGTTTTGGTGTTTGGTTGGTTTGTTTGTTGTGTTTCCTTAGCGGAGATGTTTGTTTTGGTTTGAGGTATGTAGGAGTAGATTAACAACCACTGAAAACAACAGAAAATGCAAAACATTTAGGTTAATCATTTGAAACTTATGCATAACTTGTTGTGACTTTCATAAACGTAGAGTAGTGTTTGACTTATGAAATTTTGTAATCAATAATTGTGATTTGAGTATTCAAGGGAGGTTTCTCACGATGACACAGCTAAAATCCTTGGGTTTGTTGAACATACTAGTGTAGGTGTTAAGTGAAAAATTAGAGGTCACCCTTGCTACCATTACAATTCTCAGCTTAATTTTAGCAAGTGATCATACCTTGAATCATGAATTTACAATGATAATATCCTATGATTCTTATGTTACATAGAGTTAAAAATATAAATAAATAAAATGGATTTTAAGTAAAATCTAGATTAAGTCATCTAAGTAACTCTACCAGGGCTATAGATGCTTGCTGGCAGTGGGGCTCTACTTAGGAGAATTGTAATGATAACATTGTCAGGGCTATGGATGCCTGCTGGCAGCAAGGCTCTATCTGGTTGGCTATAAGGGAATGACATCAACTATGTAGTTTAACACTAGTCACTAGTTTATTCAACTCATTTTCAAGATGAGGATTATTAATCACATGCACACACCTAAACTCAATTGAAGGATTCATGCACCTTATTGAATACATTGAGCCTCATGTTAAATAATGGTTTGCAGAAAAGAAAGTTAGAAGTTATGAATTTATTTCACGTAGTTTTCTTTAATGGTTTAAATTTTTTATTGTTTTATTTGGTTGCTAGTTGTTGTGAAGTCCACAACATGCCCCATTTTACCTCTGGGCAAACTGAGGACCCCTACTATGGCTATTGCTTTTTGGTTTGTGTGTGGTCATGCTTGGTGGTAAAGGGAAAAGAGGTAAGTTTTAAAAACCATGCTGAGAATTGAAAATACCTAATAGTAGGTACAGTCTAGAAGTATTGGTGAATTCTTTGTGGAAAATGAGTAAGGGTTGTTTTTTAAACCAACGTGAAATTCCCCATATTCTATCAGATATATGCATTTTTGGTAAAATGCATTATAAAATTTGTTTGCATATTGCATATACAAAGTCATTTGTATGTGAAGTCGTTGTATAAGTCATATTGAGTATAATTAGGTTTTGTATTGTGGTAGTTTGCATGCATATGCTTAATGTTTGTATCCTTTGTATGCAAGTCGGACCCAATAGGTTTTCACAAGTGGAATGAATAGTGTTAAGTTCATTTTGATTATTGGTTTGTATGTATGTCCATTATAAGCTCAAACAATATACAAGGTCGTATACATGTATGGATCTGAAAAAGTATATGATACGGTTAATAAGAGGGAAAAGTCCAAAATAATTGTATGAAAGGTTTGCATGTATAACGGATTGTATCTAAGCACAGATACAATTATGGTTTCAAAAAGATACAAAAGGGCATTCACATTTGTGCTTCTTTTTCTCCTTTTTGTATGTGTTGTTTTGTATGTATAAATCCGATGCACATTTTAACATACATACAAAGGATTGATACAATTATTTCATTGTATATGCAAAAGTTAAGAGAAACGAGAACATGCATTGGCAGATTTCAAATTGGATTTAAAGGAAACATAAGGTGTGATAACCGAAAGTATTGTATAGTCGAATTTAAGGGATTGATTGTTAACAGAATCAAGAGTTAAATTCTAGAAACTAGAGCACGTAGATACAAATGTAAAAAAACAACATAGTCTGGAAAGAGGGTTAACACATAGATACAAAAGTCTGATATATACCATATTGATTGTGTGCAGGGTATGTACAATCAAAAAAGGCCATATTTACAAGCTATATTCAAAATTTAAAGTAGCATTAAGAACAGAGGGACTAAATGTTGATAACTGAGAGGGGGGGTGAATCAATTATCTTAATTATTTCAGCTTTCTAAATTTCTTTATTAATTAGTGCAGTATCAAATCAAATAGGCAAACATAACCTTGAAAAGGAAATAACATCAATACATATGACACAAAGATTTTGATGTGGAAAACTCTGTTAGGGGAAAAACCACGAGGTGATTAACCCAAGAATGTATTCTCTATTAGAAGAATAAGATAGTACAAAATGGCACTTGCCAATTAGGGCTCACTGCCTGACCACACTGCTCACAAGAGGCTCACTGCCTACAATAGTTTATACAAGAAAACTAGTTATTTGAACTGATGAGAAGCATCCACATATGCTAAGGTTTAATTCTGGTTAAGCTCAATATACTAATCTGCTACACTTCATTCTTACTCTCTTAGGTGCTACTATCCTGTTACATTCTAGACCTGTCTTACTGTCTTCACACTGCTCTTCTACTTTTATTCACACAACACAACACACCACACACACCTTCATACCAAAATCAATCTGGTATATATATCTACACCAAGCATTTCATCCACTTTCCAGTCGGCATCCGGAATAGTCAATATTTATCCAAATTCTAATCTGTCGGCTGAATTCTTACTTATCAAGTGATGCGTATCAAAGAGATACTTATAGAAGTCATCTAACAAGTCAGCCAATTTTGAATGATACCTTAATAATCTTGATCACCATCAAAATCTCATCTAGAATAGTGTTTGATGCTCTGCCTATCAGTTCTTCTTCTGTCTGCTTTGCCAAACAGGACCCCAATACTTGAATGCTTATAACTCTTCACTCTTTCATCACCGGAGGCTCAAATCCTAGAATCTACCAGTCAAGGTATTCCTCTTGACTTCCCCAAGTCCGTACTTTCCAAAGATACTTCCTCTTAGAGATCCGGACCTAATTGTTGGACCTTGCCACAACACTCTGTTCTTGCTTACTGGACCACAACACTCTTCAATCTAACTTCCACTATAGGTACACTATGTCCTGCGGATGTGTGTGATGAATTTTGTTGCCATCAATGACAACAATCATGAAGCTCCAATGTGTCTCTTGCCAACAATCTCCCCCTTTGGCATTGATGGCAACACTTAGTGAAAAATGACTAAGTGTTATACTATACTCCCCCTTGGTTGATGCTCTCTTCTAATGTACATTTTTCTGGAGCTCCCCCTTAGCTGGATTCCACATTTTTCACTGTTCCTCACTCCCCCTTTCACATCAATGGCAAAGGGTAGGGTTCGCACACCAAAATTCCAAAAATTCAACTATACTTAGCTGCATAAGTATATATACAGGTTATACTTACATATATTGTAGTATGTCTGCAAAAGTTGTTTTCAACTGTACAACTTCTATCGCCCAACTCTGCTTCATCCTGTCCAAAATTGAGATGTGACCACTCAACAGGAATGCAAAAGCCTCTACCCTCTTCAGATATGTCAGATCACTGGTCCGGGCTGTGCTCTGAGCATCAGTTAGAGCCTCATGCATGGCCTCTAACTTAGGGATAATGATCCTTCTGAGTTCACTTAACCTGATTGTTCTATTTTTCTTCTCCTTCTCAAGCTTCTTTATTTCAGCTATGATTGCATTAGTCTGACATTCTTGATTTACTATAGGAGCGAAGAGAAGATCAAAACTTTGAGATAAACTTTTCAGTTTATCCTCTTGCTCTTTTACTTTCTTCTCAATATCCTTGGTTACTTTAGGCCAGGATAAACAAAATTTGTAGATATCTCCACCATTTTTAAGAGCATTTTCCAAGCTCTTTATTCCAATATTCATAACTCTCCTATCATTTTTTATTAAGCCTTGTAACTCTAAGAATCTCTTATTCAAAAATTCTTTCCAGACCTTCTCCTTAGTTGATTTCTCTAGAGATTCAAAATGTGTACTAACACTATTTACTAGAGATTTGAGATTACCGGATGAAGAGGTTGAGGGATCTTTCTAAAAAGATGGCATGATCTTCTCCAATACACCAGATGCAGTTTCTATGAGTTCATAATCTTCCATGTGAGACTTCAGCATTTTTTCTTTTGCCTTTGCTTGAGTGAAGGATGCTAGCTTCATGGTTTGCACTGGAGAGAGGGAATCAAAATTAAATGGGCCTTGAAGCAACTCCGGTTCATCAAATTCCATCATCTCTTTGGTCAAGAAATCCTTGATGTCACATCCCTCTTTTTGAAAACAATTATGCTATTTGCTTTCTTGCGAATTTTAGTAATTTAATATGTTGTGAATGACATGGAAATTGACAATTTATCTTACAAAGTTGTTATATTGAATTGTGGAATCTAATGATTTTGATCAAGGTGATATTGTAGACTAAATGTCTTTATAATAAATGCAATGATGTTTGGATATATTATGTTTTGATTTGAACATAGGTGCTTTGACCACAAAATGGTATGTGAGTCTGTCGATGCAGGAACAAGTGGACCGTGTTCGACGGGAAGAGAAAGTATCTTCGAGAGAGAGTATAGACTCTGGAAATTAACCATGGGCGTTTGTTACTGAGGTCGCCAAATAGGTAGATAAACCTTGGAACCAACCAGTTAGTCTTGTTTGTTGGTTGGGTTAGTTAACTAGATGTCGACGTCATGAAGAATCTTGGAGTCGTCGATGTCGTTGTAAGTCCATCATAGCAAGTTGACTTATTTAGATGTTTTATATTTTCGTTTATAAGTGTTTATTGAACCTTCATGTGGCAAAATTGTAAATCTTGTCTCGTAGTCGAAAGATGCGAGAAGTCGGCTTTGTGCGACTAACGTCGTAAGAACTCGTTCACGTTACGACCAATCCGTCATGATTGTCGTAAAACGCGTCGAACTTGTATTGTGAAGTTATTCTATTCTTGTAGATCAACGAATGTCAATTTGTAGCCTTAGCGTGAAATAATTTATTTGGTCGTCATTCTTCTGTCTTTGACCGCGAGTAGTTGTCAATCTAACTTTGAGCTTTCTTAATGAGTTGGTCTTTGCCTCTTGTCCCTTGTCGACCAAAACGATGCTTTAGTCATTTCCTAAACCACCACCAAGCCGAGCTTAACTCCACAATACCTCTTATGGTGGCTTTTGGATTGAATTAGATAACTTGGTATTCGAGTGAAGGCGGAGTCGTAATGTCTTCTAGCAAGCCACGTCGCTTTAGAAACCACCACCTTTTTGATTGGTTGTGATAAATGGGAAGTTGAGTTTAAAATCAATTGTGTCTACCCATATGATTTAAGTACGTCAACCGAGAACTCTTTGGTGAGATTCCTTTTACCTTAACGTGAGAGGAAGTAGTTTGCAGTTATGAAGGAGAGTAACGAATATTAAATGATGTTACTCCATTATCTAGGAAGGTGGAGAGGTTCGGTGGCTGTTGTAGAAGATAGAACTGCGGAGGTTAGGAGAAGTCGGAGATAGTTGTGGAAGTAGAGAGATTCATGGAAGTGGGTTGGTAGTTGTTAGAACCTTCCTCGCGGGCAGTAAGGGAGGTGAGAATGTGAATGAAGAGTTTAATGAAGATTCTCCTTCGCAAGGTGTAAGAGAGGGTGGTGTAGCCGTCGTTGAGGGTGAAATGGCGGGAGAACTGCGAAAGAGGAGGAAAAAAGTGACTGCGAAGTAGAGTGGATGGAGACATCAACGGAGAAGGTGGAGCTGCGGTTGAGAGAAGAATCAGGAGACGGTGATTGTTTTAGTAGAGACCGACACCAAAAGAGTAGAGGGTAGTTTGAGGTGATTGTGGTCGGGGGCTGTGAGAAAGAAACGGCAGTAGAGGAGCAAGAGTGATCATAGCAAGGAAAGAAAGAGTGTTGGGAGATTAAAAACTGTGGGTTATGAGTTAGAACGGGTAGAGAGAGAGACGGAGGAGAGCCCGACTATGTGTAGAGTAAAGAAAACGGCAGCAAGAGAGAGAGAGTGGGGAGTTTTAGTAGAGGAAGTAAGTTTCTGATGGAATGAGCAAAACGTGAGTGAGGGAAGGAGTGATAGGTTCTTTCTAGGGAGTGATCCATTCTTCTGAGTAGAAAGCAGAGGGAGAGGTAACTAAGAAGCCCGTAGTTGTCTGTGAGTAGACATTTTCTAAGTAAGGAGCCTGCCTTGTCTTGAATAGTGTCCGGCAGTGAGAGGATTCTGGTTAGAGTGGACTGTCATTATTTTTAGAAGAGATAAAAGAGAAAGCTTCGAAGAAAAATAGAGGAGGACGTGGAGTTACAACAGCAATCTCCATTGTTATCAACAGGTTCATTTCCTTCATTATTCTTCTCAGTTTAGATCTGTAAGTAAGACTCACTTTGCAAAAGATCAATGTGTTTAAATGAGAAGAAATGTACGACAACATAAACCTAGTATGATCTATGTATGCGGTAAATCCACGTAATAGTAACATTGCTGTGTTTGAGATTTGAAAACTCAGAAATAGAAGCATTGCTGTCTCATCACTGTGTTTGCAATTTAAAAACTCAGAAAAAGTAGTATGCTATTTTCTTGAATTCGTAAACTCAGATATTGTAGCATTTTTTTGCCATGAATTAAGCGGTGTAATAAAAGAACGCAGTTCTCTAACGCATATCCATTTAGGAATGAACTTATTTTGATCCAAGATGCAATATACCTTCCTTGAACGATGACTCCACAGCGAGTAAACATGTTGCTCCGCGTGCATGTTGCGTAGAAGTCGAAAACCACAGTTTTAAGCACGTCTTGACGTAAAATTAGAGTGTTTAATAGCCGGATAATGCAGCTGTGAACAGCTGATGTCTTAACCATCATACCTCTTTAACTAAAGGTCAACCATGCGTTGGTCATCTTTAATGACATAAGAAAGATTCCATAATCATTTATATTTTATTTATGACTTTTATCTTGATTGAACCATGTGAAACTCATGACACGGAAAGAGGAGTAGGAGGATAAAGTTTAGTAATGATTAGGAAACCGTCATGTTCTGAAATGAACAATTTGAATTGAAAACCCGCATGTGAGTTGAAATTACGTGGCATGCGATGGTGCTAGAAATGTTTTATCTTATAGTCCATATGAGTCTAGAATCCTCGAATTTTGGAATAATGGGAAAAGGCTTTAAATGTTTTGAATACGTTGTGTAAACATGGGAAGCAAGTAAACAAATAGGAAACCACTTAGGAGTGGGCGCCTTAAGAAATGTTATTACATGAAAATGGATTATGAAACTCTGAACTCGAGATAAGAGTAAAGTTGCACCATGCGCTATTGTAGGAGGATATCCTAAACCCTTGAGGTCATCAAGGTCGACAATTAGATAAAAATAACACAAATAGGAAACTGTAGGATTTCGACCAGTTCAAGTCGAGTAGGGTGGGTGAACCCAGTTCGTGCATTCTTAGAACACTAATTAAAAACAAATCCTTTGGCCAAGGTGATGTACTATCCTCAAGTGCATCGAACATTCACCGTAACTGGATGGCGTTTCTTGTGGAGTGTCGTGCATGACTAGAGGGTATCTAGGGATCTGCGCGATAACAAGACACGTAGGTTACAACACCAGAGCTCAGATGGCAAACGCCGATGGTTATCCTAAGTCTATCCTCTTGAGTAGGGTAGGGCCACTTCCGGTTAGGAAGGAGTGCGGGAGACCGACGGTCTATGGTTGGAGGTTAAGCTCCTTGAAGATACTTTCTCTTCCAAATACCGAGGAATGTCGAGTCTTGAATGAGATGGATCGACAATCGGGATGCATGATAATGGTATGTTTCCAATATATGTTGTTTCAAGAAAATTTCATTTGTTAGAAAACAAAATGTTTAATGTATGTCATTTCTTTCAGCGTTATGATAATGAGATCATGCGTGATAAAATGAAAAATGTTGTATTGGTTTATAGATGAGTAACTATGCTTGTGATTGCCTTGTAAAAAAAAAAAATTCCGTTGCGAAAACTTAGTTACTTCTTGTTATTTCCTTGGTGGATGTTACACTTGACTGCTTCTGCTGGGTCTCTTGCCGGAGATAGAATTTTTTCCCCTTCTGCAGCCTTACCACTGTCATCTGTAGCTTTTTCTGTCTTAGACTCTTCTTCTCTTCCCTTTCCTTGTTCTTCTTGACTGGATTTTTCTTTTATACTTTCTTCTCCTTTAGATCTGGAGACTACTGGAGAGTCTGGATTTACTTCTCCTTGAACTTCCTCTTCCAGAGCAGAGGAATCTAAGTCCTTACCTTTTTCTTCACCTGTCTCCTTTACCTCTTCTGCCACTGTCTTGGTAGATTCATCTGTAGCTGAGGGATCGTCACCTAGGTCCTCGACAATGGGAATGTTGAATCTTTTGTAAGCATTCCAGAGAATCTCTTCTGTCTCTTTTCCTATTTTGTCAGTTTTGCTAAGCATAAGTTGATTCATTCTGGCTTTGCTCCGAAACTCATCCTTGCAATCTTTGAAGATCATATTCATTTGCTTCTGAGTGATTGAAGGAAAGAGCTAAATGGCTAGCTGTTCTCAGATCTCGAGATCCTTTGCCCTAGCATTATTTTTCCTTGTCTCTAATTCCTTCTCTAGGCTTTTGGGAATGAGAGATATAATTTCAATAAAAGCCTTATTGCATATGTTCAAGTACTTAACTGTGGCTTCCTCCAAGATCTTTTTATCTGCATCATTGTATGCATCATAGAATTCTATTATTGGTTGCAAGTTCCCATCCATAGTAACTGCCTTAACTACATCATCTAAGGACAGAGTGGGCCTTTCAACAAACTCTTCTACCATCTCTTCCTTGTCTGCACCGGTAGAGAGTTCATCAGATACTTTCTTCTTTTTCCTCATTTTCCTTACCTCCTCATCTAAATCAATCTCTTCATCATCCTTCTGACTGATGTAAGACCTTGTGGCCTTTGTCTTAGTTCTTTTCTCTACTTTACCAGGTGATTTTGCTTCCGGTTTTGATTTCTTTGAGCTCTTATCAGTGGTAGGTGTAGACCTCTTAGAGGATCTGGTCCAGGAGGGTGCTTCCACTAGAGTACCTTCTTTTTTTGCTTTTTCTTTTTCTTTCTCTGCCCTTTCTGTCTTCTCTCTAGTTGCATCAAGTGCTTCTTTTGAAATTCTGTGCCTCTTAGCAAACTCTTCTACTTCCCTCCTCACTTTTCTTTTTATTTCTGGATGTCTTAACTCCATATGGATCTTCACACTTAATTCTTCAAAGGTTCCAAACCTTTCTGCCTTGGAATCCTTGGGCTGACTTAGCATGTGCTGAACATGTAGCTCCACAATTTTCTCATCCACTTCATACCCCATAGGCATGATCCACACTGTTCTTGGTTCCACTTCCTCCATTAGGCATTGATCAGTGTCAACCATGAAACATACTGTATCTTTGTACTTCTCAACCAATGATTGGGGAATTCTTTCTCTAGTTTGCATCATATTTTGAAAGTTCTTGAAGTAACCCCACAGAGTTGTATTTCTAGCCTTAGAATCCCCAAGCCCATGCAAGTAATCTTTGATTTGAATTGCAACAGGTCTGTCATTCTTCCATACCCAACCATTGGATCCGGGCAACTCATTCATAAAGTAGAAAAAAAAACACAATAGCAGTCCACCATATTTAAAAGAGTTCTTTTTTTCCTTCTTTATCTTTTGTAAGTTTTCCATTAGTTGGCTCAGAAGGAGTTCACAGAGATCATAATCTACATTCTTTCTCAACATCTCATAAGCAATCTACACAGCAGTTCCAAATACTGAATTCTCCCTGCTGGAGTGATATATCTTGTAGCCAATTATCATAGATGCAAACTTGATATCCAGATCAGTGATATCTTCTATGGTCATTGCTCTCTTATCAAATTTGATCTGGTGGCCTCAATCACAGTTTGGTTTTTGACAGATTTGAGAATAGGTAACCCTCCGGAAGAGTGCAAACCGGTTACTGCCTTAATTGCATCCTTGGTGATCTTGAATGGTCTATTCAACCATAAGAAGTTATCATGCAATTTGCTCAACACATACTGGACCCACTCATCTTCTTCAAAATAGGGGAAATGGATGTACTGACCAAAATGTTTTTTCCCGGATGGTCTTATACTGAGGTTTTAGTTCAAATGAATCATCTATTGTTCCTTTTGGTAGATGTCCATCAGCTTGGATTCACCAAAGTCTTCAATGTTTGCATGAATGTAAACCCTAATGTCTTCTACATGCAAAACCCCATGCAGAATGCTAGAAAATGCTCCTAAGGGATCCACTTCTAGAGATTTGTAGGGATGTTTCTTAAATTTGGGGTGAGGTCTATCAGAGATCTTTACAACATTCAGAGTAGACATCTTAAAGATTCAGAGAAAGTTTGATCAAGAGTAAAAATACCTTTTTACGCTTCTAGGTTTCACGGGATGATCTAGATCAGATTGCTGGAAGAATTGTCTTCTGTGATTGATCTTTGAGAGACTTGAGACAATTTGTTTGTAGAGCTCTTTTTCTCTTCTTCTTAAGTGCGAATGTGTAAATGATGATCAATTGAACCCTTTTATTTCTGAGCAAACCCTAATTCCACATTGCAATAAATGCGTAACTTAAGTTATTCTGGTTGCTCTATTCTCCTTGTCCTGAGAAATTTTTTTGGATCACTAAAATGCACTTAAAGTTACTCTTGGTGGATAATAACAAATTATCTTACTTTCCGTAAACACTTGATCTATCCATAGAAAAAAATGCCTCAAATTTGAATCATACTGGATTTAACTGTGATAATCCTGTTTTACCAGATGACTGTTAAACCGGATCAATCTTGGAAGATTAGACTCTTCAAATCTTCCTGCGGATCTTCCATATCTTTACCAAGCTTTCTTTTAGATGTTTCTCTGAGAAGCCTTTTATTCCGCAACTTCCCATGTGCCAATTTCAGGCACCAATTAACTGGCTGGGGGAAAAATGTTTTTCCTTGTGTCTCCCCCTAAGCTAGAGCTCACTTTTTAATTTCTGGAAGGAATATCAGCACCAGATTCTGGTGCAGATCCATCTCCTACATTATCTGTACTTCTCTTCACCCAAATCTTGTTCATCTCACTTTTAACTTTATCCGCATTCACTATTCCTTTTCCTTTGTCTTGATTCTAATTGTAATGCACCGGACCCCTTTTGTCCTATTTCTTGCTTCTACAGAATTTGGCAATATGACCGGATCTATTGCAATTGTGGCAAGAAACATTTCTTTGCATATTTGAATGATATCCTCTTGATCTACATTGATTAGCCATATGTCTCATTCTATTGCATGCAAAGCATCTACCATTGAATGAATTGTTCATTTGTATATTTCTGCATTCATGAGATTTGTGACCATACCTTTTGTAGTTGAAACACTGTCTGGAGAAGGATGTATTTGTCTGGTTCATTCTCTTTCTGCACTCATTAGCTTTATGACCAAAGTTATTGCAGTTGTGGTAGTATCCATTGAAGGATGGATATCTTTGAGCATTAGGTTGCCTTACCGAAGGTCTTCTAGGCCTGTTCCTTAGATTTCCTGATCCAAAATTCTTCTGACCGGATCTGGAGCTTTCACCTTTCTCATATCCCAAGCCACTCTTGTCATCTACCCTCTTTTGGCTTTCAAGAAGAACTTCAAGTTGAGCAGAACTTATCTTGAATTTCTCTTTGTATTCATTTGTTGTTTGAAGATCCTTTTTAAGAGTATTAATTTGATCACCAAGTTTTTCTTCATTATCTCTAGCAACTTCAAGATCAGATTCTAGATGTCTAATTATTCTATCCATTTTGTGGCAGTCTTCTGACTTTTCCTTGAGAGATTATCTTAGATCATCTTCAGTTTTTCTTTTCTCTTCAATTTCTTGGGTGAATTTCATAACTCCTGATTCCATTTCATGTCTTATCATAATGACCTCTTTTGATAACTATTCACATAACTTAGTTTTCTCCTTCAGATCTTCATTTGTACCATTGTCTTCACTTTGACTTGCCAATTGTTGAAGTAGATCTTTTCTCTTTTTCATAGAGATACTCAGTTTCCCTTTTAGTTCATTTATGAAATCATCAGCCTGTTTGAGTCTTTCCTTCAATTCATTGACTTTAGAGTTTGATTGCTCAAGATCATCTAGGGCAGACTGAAGTTGTTGCCTCATACCATACACATCCATTTGAGTTCCCAGATCTTCCTCAAGATGTTAGGCTTTGTTTGGAAGAACTTAGCTCTGATACCAATTGTTGATAATTGAGAGGGGGGGTGAATTAGTTATCTTAATTATTTCAGCTTTCTAAAATTCTTTATTAATTAGTGCAGTATCAAATCAAATAAGCAAGCATAACCTTGAAAAGGAAATAACATCAATACATATGACACAAAGATTTTGACGTGGAAAACTCTGTTAGGGGAAAAACCACGAGGTGATTAACCCAAGAATGTATTCTCTGTTAGAAGAATAAGATAGTACAAAATGGCACTTGCTAATTAGGGCTCACTGCTCAAGCACACTGGTCACAAGAGGCTCACTGCCTACAATAGTTTATACAAGAAAACTAGTTATTTGAACTGATGAGAAGCATCCACATATGCTAAGGTTCAGTTTTGGTTAAGCTCAATATATGAATCTGCTGCACTTCATTCTTACTCTCTTAGGTGCTACTATCATGTTACATTCCGGACCTATCTTACCATCTTCGCACTGCTCTTCTACTTTTATTCACACAACACAACACACCACACACACCTTCATACTAAAATCAATTTGGTATATATATCTGCACCAAGGATTTCATCCACTTTCTAGCTGGCATCCGGAATAGTCAATATTTATCCAAATTCTAATCTATCGATTGAATCCTTACTTATCAAGTGATGCGTATCAAAGAGATACTTATAGAAGTCATCTAACAAGTCAGCCAATTTTGAATGATACCTTAATAATGTTGATCACCATCAAAATCTCATCCGGAATAGTGTCTAATGCTCTATCGGTCAGTTCTTCCTCTATTTTCTTTGCCAAACAAGACCCCAATACTTGAATTCTTATAACTCTTCACTCTTTCATCACCGGAGGCTCAAATCCTGGAATCTACCAATCAAGGTATTCCTCTTGACTTCCCTAAGTCCACACTTTCCAAAGATACTTCCTCTTAGAGATCTGGACTTGACTGTCAGACCTTGCCACAACACTCTGTTCTTGCTTACCAGATCACAACACTCTTCAATCTAACTTCCGGTATAGGTACACTATGTCCTGCAGATGTGTGGGATGAACTTTGTTGCCATCAGTGACAACAATCATGAAGCTCCAATGTGTCTCTTGCCAACACTAAAATATTCACACAAGGAAGGGGTAGTCTTCATGCTTTAGGGATTTCCATAAAATAGACCCATTCTAACTTAATTTGCAAAATGGCCAATCCAATCCAAGGTTTGTGATACTTCCAATCCTTGAATTAATCTTAGAAAGCTGAGGCCAATTCTAGACCAGTCACGGTGATCTGCTGAAGCCTGGTTTGAAAGAAACATGAGAAAGGGCAGCCTAGTAACTTGAACACTAGGAACATGAACAAATTGAACCTCGGACGCTCGGGGAACACCCACTCCTAGCTCAGAGGCTAAAAGGAAGTCTGCATCTATGAGGCGGTAATCTGCATTGAAAATGTCTTGTAGCAGTAAGAAAATTTCAAAATGCTTATATCTAGGATAGAAGCTAAAAACCATAAAATAATGTCAGAATTAACTCTGTAACAATCATAATTATTCAAGAAACTCCTTCCCAGTATCATTTTGATAGCCTCCAGTTCTAGTTCGCGAAACAGGGGATATACATGCCCCAAAATTAAGCCTTTCAGATGAGTGTCTGAAATGGGACCAAAAAATGTTGTTTGTCATCTAGAACTAAGGAGACAGATAGGAGTAGTCATACTTACAAAGTTTTCTTTGAATTCTAAAGTGAGTAAAATGATGTTAAATGGGTTCTTAAATAGAAGTTCTGCATGAGTTACAAGTTTAATCACCATTAATGGCAGTCAAGCAAAATTGAATAAGCATAAATGTGAGTGATATGTCATGCGTGCTGACAGTCTAATGAAATGAAGGTTATTAATGTATCAGATTTTCTTTAAGCATGTCTTAAAGATTTGGTATTAATTACAAGTGGGTAAGTAAGGTGGGGTTTGCAGTGGGTATCTCGTGGTCGTGCACTAGAGATACAAATGGGTATACAAGCGGAGATACACAGAAATGAAAAGGTAAGATTCAATACAAATTCCAAGAGGATTGAAATTAGATTAAATGCTTTGTATGTATGAGGGATTGCATGTTAATGACATACAACTTTGATATACAAAGAAATAAAACAAGTCGTCAGGAATACAAAGGTAAAGGGTTTGTATCGGTCGCATTTGTATAAATGGTTTGTATCTATTCTATATACATTGTGACATACAAACAAAAGATACAAAGTTGAACATAAGGTAGGGAATAACATTGTTGACAACTCGTTGCATGTTTAGACTCGTATATTAAAGACATACAAAACGATATACAAAATATGATATACAAGGAGACATACAAAAATGATATGTATACAAAAGGGCAAACTAATAGATACAATGTTCAAAATTAAAAGCAGGAATAGAAAGTCAAAGTCGTATGTGCATTAAATATCACATTTATTGTAGAATGAACATTGAAATGATGAAATTTAACATGTCAGGGTTAAAATAAGGGTTTTCGTTTCAGAATTGCATCGTTCAAACTAAAATTGCAGAGAAAGAGAACTATTACATAGATTGAAATGAAAGTTCATTACTGGATTGAATTTTAGAATGGGAACAACTTGGAAAAATGGGAAAGTAAGTCAACGCCTATAAGGTTGAGCTGTCACGGATACAAGTATGTTTCATAAAACACCATTACAGTTTGGTTAGTGAAAAAGTACAAAATGATTATCAATAATTTTGTGTTAAAAATGCAAGAGAAAATCAAATTACTATATTTAGTTAAGGTTATTAGATGATTTGGGTTAAGTAATATGAAATTGAAAAAAGAAAAAGACAAAAGGGGTTAGGGTAAATGTTAATGTTAAAAGCTCATAGTAAAACCCTAGGTAAATGAAGTAAAAACATGTAGGCAAATATGTAAATTTTCACAGGATGGCCCCAAAGTAGAAGAAAGTAGATCCAGGAGGAGAAGAAAAGGTGAAAAAAGAAAGAAAGCCGTGAAAAGAAATAGAAAAGGAAGAGTTGTTGTCGCATAGAGGATATTCAACTTTACTTGGCACAAGTGGATTCGGCACTGATACAAATGTGGGGTCTTATGATGTAGAGGGTATTCTTCAAAAGATCACAACAATGGATGCTACCCCAAACATGAAGTGAATTTGGGATAGTGGCTTATACAGAGCTACAGGTTTTTCGTTAGCCATGGAGGCTAAAGATTTGGTTCTGTAGTGCATATACAAGTATGATATAAATACCAGAAAGATAATACATGAAGACCAAGTGATTGCAGACTTGACTACAAAAGGGATAGCAAGGACATTTGGTCTAAAAATTTAAGAGAAAATGTTGGGCATAGATATAGACCAATACAACAAATATTTTAATAGTAATGAAAGAGAATGCAAAATTAAAATCTTCTACAGCTAGTATAATGCAAAGAATAAACCCAAGGCTATAGCAAGAGTACCAAGGAATCTTTGTAGTATAGACTTTAAAGAATAAATACATCCGATGATAACAATGTTGAGTAGGCTAGTAGGTCTAAGAGATGCAACAAAATGTGAGCCCTAGATGTTCACTGTCATTCAATTCATAAGGGAAGCAAAGAAGGAAGATGGACAAATTCACTAGGCTAAGACTATTAGTATAGCCATATGGAAATAGGCTATGTTAAGAAAACAAAAGATGATGCCTTTTTATTTGTCTTCATATGTATTATACTCATGTGCATCAATGATTTGGCCATACATAATTGGAATTGATAGAGTTGGGACTATGGGGAATGGCCCAGGTCAGATGTTAGTATATGAGCATTATCCAGATTTACAGGAGGATAATGTATTGAAGAAATATGCTTTAGTTAATGATGTATTTTATACATACATGGAAAGAGTTTTAAAGGGAGAAAAGGATAAAAGACTATCGGAGGATGCAGAGAACACTATTGGATTGCACAGTTCTTGGTAAATACAATTCCAACAATTTACCTATATTAGAATGGAGGGTTTTGAGGGGAAACCATTCATGCTACCCAAATATCCATCAAATAAGTTGACTGTATTGGAATTTTCAAGACAAAATCTGAATGCTTTCAAAATGTATAAGAAGAAGTTGAACAGAGGAAATATTAAACTTTCTTAGGCAATTGGAAGACATTTTACTACAGTGAGGAGGTGGCTGAATATTCAAAGAGGGAATTAAGATATTATGGCTTTGAAGAATTTGAACTAGAAAGATAGTTTGATCCTAAATTTAAACATTAAGTGCACATTGAGGACTACTGGTCAGATTGCAAAGATGACAGAGAAGTGAGGAAAAGAGCACACAAAAGACTGACAGTAGAACAAATGAAAACTATGGTGGAAATCTATGTGCCTCTAAAAATTAAGGATGATGATGAAATGTTACATTATAGTTATAAGAAGGCTAGGCTTGTTTTGATTGAAGAGCATGATTGGTCACAACCATGGTACACATCTTTGGATACATTATCCAAACCTGTCATTTTATTTTCCAAGACATGGTTAAAGAACAAAATAGAAGAACTCAAGGCTAAAGGAATTGAGCCCACATTTCCAAACAAAGGTAAGAAAAGAGTAAGGGAGCATCAAGATGAGCTCCAAAGCTTCTATGAGAAGAAGAGAAAGGTTGTAGAAGCAAAGATTATTGAAAAGGATAAGAATGCCACCCTAATGGATCCATATGCCTTAGGGGTGACATTAGCAGTATCATCAAGCACATTTATGGAAGCAGAATCATCTAGCCATAACACCAATGTAGAGCAGACCCAAGTTGCTAAAGGGTCAATAGGACAGAAAATCATGAAGGCAATAGCAGTGGAAACATCAAAAGGAGAAACATCAAAACAAAGTG
This sequence comes from Cunninghamia lanceolata, assembly GCA_027924645.1. Taxonomy (NCBI): domain Eukaryota; kingdom Viridiplantae; phylum Streptophyta; class Pinopsida; order Cupressales; family Cupressaceae; genus Cunninghamia; species Cunninghamia lanceolata. Next base: position 22,210,731 of record BSBN01000377.1, on the reverse strand, counting down.
ATGTTATAGGTGCATAGCAAATAGGTGCCAAATAGAGTGGCATACCTAGTTAGGCCACATCAAAAGAAAAAAGACAAATATATGCAAAGGTTAAAATAGAAGTGGCTGAAGAAAAGTTGCAAGAGTAAAGATTGCATGAAGCCAAACAAGTAGGGGAGACTGTCAATGTTGAAGATGACAGCAGTGATAGTGAGGTCAAGGAGGTAGATCCTAAGACAAGAAAAGAGGTTGGTATGGATGAAGAGCAATCAAGTGAATAATGTGGTGCAGAAGAAGAACAGAATACTCAGACATATATGGAAATTGAACAAAGCCCACAACATGAAGAAGAAAATGTACAAAGCAAATGGGAGACAATGGACCCTTTTGGCATACTAGTGTCACCTGAAATCATAGAATATGTATAGAATGTGGCTCAACAGATAGAGGAATCTAAGAATGAGGACACACCAAAGAAAATAGTGAAGGAAACACTAGCCCATGTTGAGAAGGAAGAAAAGATGGGTGCTTTAGATGCTGATGTGTTGGGTATCTTGAATATGTATAATGAACATAGTGAGGAAGAAAATGATACAGAGAATAAGCATGAAAAGGAGAAGGATACAGAGGAACCTAAAATAACACAGGTTCACCTTCACAAATAGCACAAACAAATATGCCTAAGAAAGTGCAAGAACAGGGTAAACCAGAGGTGAATCAATGGAACTATTAGAGAAACCTAAGGAAGGCAAGGAAGGTGTAAAGAATGTTGCTGAAGATAACATTAAACCTGAGAAGCAAACAGAAGGGGAGGAAAAGGAGAATATGGAGTAGGAAAATAAGGAAGAAGACAAACAAAAAGATTCTTCAGAGAAAGAGAATCTAGAAGAAGGTGATGAAGAAGGCGGAGACACTGAAATAGAGGAGGATAGTAATGAGGGAGAATCAGAACAAAGGAAAGATCCAATTGCTCCAGAACATGGCCCTCAACCCCCTCAACAACAACAAGAGGTGCATATGGAACAAACAGAAATGGAGAAACCTCAAGAGGAGGTGATAGATGAAGAAAAGGCAGAAAAGATTACCAAGGAGGTTCCAACTTGGTTGGGTTCAAAGGTCAGAAGAGAAAAGGTAGAGGTACAATTGGTACCTATTGATATTAAAAGTCTATTAGGTGGTTCTACACCACAGAAAGAGAAGAAAAAGGCTAGAACCATGTCATCCATCCAAAGAGGTCCTTCTATATCTAGGATTTTAAAACTGGAAATACCACAAAAAGATAAATCAAAAGGAAAAATAACCATTAAAGATTATAAGATACTCAATTTTGATCTAGGCCACATGACCTGAGAACAACACATTAGTGAGTGGGAAGACATGCATCAAGCCACTACAGATATATTGAAGAAAGATAATGATAAACATGAATATTTGAAGGGACACATTGTCCAACTGCAGCAGTTTATCAAAGGGATGTATGATGCCAGTGCCAATATAATAGAATTACCTAATGAAATGACAATGCTATCAAGGGAAGGGGTAAAATAGATGGGAAATAAGAAAATTGAAGCCAACATTTTTGAGAAATGGCTTAAAGGCTTGATACAGAAAGGAGAAGAAGCAACAAGGCAGGCAACAACTAGTTGGGAGATAGCTTTGACAGAGAAGAGCAAATGCAATGTTATATTACACAGCGGCCAATTCAGAAAAGAGGAATGTAAATCAGAAATAAGGCAACTTGATGAAATAGAAGATAGAGTAGAAGAACTGATAATTGAAGGAGCCCTTACTCCTCAAATGGTCAATCAGTTACCACAGGCCAAATTGGAATTGAAGTATTAAGAAGAAATCCTTAAGAGATGCATCACTAACACAAGGGACCTAGAAGAGGTTGCAGATAGTATGATAAGGATACATATGAAATTGATAGAGAAGCTTACTGGGCATGAATGCCTAGAAGTACCTACATATGGAGTGGAAAAGGTAGTGAATGAATTTAAGGCAATATTCTCGCCATGTTTGGAGAACCCCGTAGCAGACCTGAGCACATAAATGATTGATTCTATGATGGAAATAGGTGCCAAACTTAGAAAATATCAGAAAAAAGTTGAAGACTTGGCAGCAAAAGAGAAGAAGTTAAAAGGAGTCGAAGCACAGGAATTCACATGGGAAAAAATCCAAAAAAGTGATCGTACTTTTATCAAAGGAGTAACAAGTAATTTTGCACAGTACCTGAGTAAATAGAAAGTATTGAAGGAGGACATGCAGGGTCAAAATGTAATTGAAAAATAGTGTCGCCCAAAGTCAACAAACGAGAGAAGGTCAGCGAGTATCTTTATTTTGAAAAGATTCCAAAAGGCATCCTTTGAGGTGAGCAAAGATACCATAAATATATTTTGGGAAACGATTAAGAATTGATGCACACCATTGATCTGTAAAGTTTGAATGCTAACTGTTGGTTGAGTTTTGTAACCGTAGCAGTATGAAGCTTCAAATTCTATATAAGAAGCTCTACTACTTGTAACATATTACACAGGGATTTTAGAATTTTAGCTTGAGCTTGTAATTTGTCAAGGTTTATTGTAGTAGTGAAGTATTTCTTTTAGTTTAGAGAGGGGAGGTCGCTTGTGTCTACATTAAGGAGTACATGGAATGTCTGGTCTCCTTAGTGTATCTATCAAAGTGTCTATAAGTTTTCTAGAAATTTGATTAATGAAACATGAATCATTCTTACATTGTAAATTTTATATGACTTTCTACTTTGAATATAATTAAATTCAGAATTCTGCATCTATTTTTGAGTGTTTCTAATTTTGATTTGTATTTGGAGTATTATTCTTTGAAATCTTGCATCTTTGATGTATGTTCATGAAAATGTTCAAGACTTTAAATTTGTAGATTTGAATATGTCGATTTGATCAATTTACTGTATTTCTTAAAACATGAGTAACAAAACATTTAGATCCTATAGGGAATGATACTTAATTTGAGTTTCTCCAACTTTTCTCCAACAATTGAAAATAATTAGCTTAAACACAGAAATATGAAGGAAATTGTCTTGCATTTGAATAAAAAATGAGAAATTACATTGATATTTGGCAATTTTCATATTAATTTGATAAACAAAGTTTGTTTCATTGAAATTCATACAAAGCTTTGTCATACAATAGTGAATTTATGCAAAAGAATGAATACTTTGTTGATATTTGCAACAATTTGCATAATTCAAGTCCAATAAGTCACTAAATACTTTAATTTACGTAAGGCCCCTTGAACATTACAGTTTCACATCAACCTGTTGAATTATCCATAAGGTCAAGAACTCATACAGAAACTTAAGATTAAAAATTCTTAGTCAATTCTTCATATCTTTCAAGACAGCTAAGGTTCCTTTGTGAATTTTAACTTTTGTTATGAATGTGTAAAAATAATCATCAACAAAAACCCAGCCTCCAAAAGCATCCACACTCAATGTATTATTTAGTAATAAAACATTACAGTACACAAGTACAGAGTCTCATGAATACTTATGAAAAATCAAGCTCCTCCAATACATTCTCCATGTGTCCAAGCATGTATCCACATATCCCATGCCATGCTTCACACATGCACTCACAAGAAAAACTCAATACAATGATAGCCCATGCTGTGTATAGGGAAAATTATATTGTAAAGATTAAGCATAAATGAATCAAACCCAATCATACAATACGTTCAAGAAATGATCAAGGGAGAATAACCACAAACCAATGAAAATAACAAAAAAAATTACCACCAATGATTGTATGTATCCTTGGTGTATTTTTATGTGGATTTCTCAAAATACTAAAAGCATAACATGGTTGGAAGATAGATGGATGGATGATAAGCTCAATGGATGTGAGATTTCTTCACTGAATGCTCAAAGCGCTAGAGATATGTATGCTAATTGCTCAAAGTTCGCGAAGGGTTTGTGAAGGGTGAGAATGGATGTATTTATAGCTTTCAAAAGAGTTTGATCAACGATGGAGAAAATTAGATGAAATTGATGAATGAGATAGGATTAATTTTGATATAATAGAATAATTTTTCTAGTTAATGAATTAATTGATAAAAACAAAGATTTAAAGAAAATCAAAAATTAAGTTTAATTGGATTTTCGACATGCAATAGATAAAATTAAATAATAAATTATTTAATTTATGTGCATGAGAAGATTTTTATCTAAGAAAAAAATATATTTGAAAGATGAGAGGATAATTAGAAATTAAATAAATAAATTTATTTAATTTATTGTGCATGATGGAAGAAAATAAATAAAATATTGATTTTATTTATTTAGGAGATAAGAAAAGTCAACTTAAATAAATTAGAATAATTTTTATTTTTATTTTGGAAGAATAACTAGCCAATTAAATAATTAAAATTATTTAATTGTGTGGATAAGAGGAATAAGATATTGAATTAATTAAATAATTGTTTTATTTAATTAATGTGAAAATAGAAGAATAAAGTGGTGAAATGATTCAATTAATTAAATACTTAAGAATCATTTAATTAATGTTGAATTAAGGTGAATTAGAAGAATTAATGGTAGAGGAGTGATGCATATGCAAGTTGATAATGTGATGGTAATTTTTGGGTGTCTACATTTTGCCCCTCTTTGAGATGATGTTGTGAAGTAACAACTTTTCAAAGAAGTTTAAAACATGGTGTTTGATTTGGTAGAAGAAGATTCTGATTTTGAAGAATATGGTTGGAAGAAATGATTGGATTAGAGATGGTGATGCCCCAGTCACTCAAAGCGAGTGTCACAAGGAAAGATAATGAATAAGATGAATGATGATGATGTCCCCTCAAGAGGACAGGTGGGTCCAAAAAACACGAGTGTACTCTTGAAATGAAATTGTTAGTGTAAAGGGTAAAATTTGGATGTTTAGATTTTGGTAGTTTTGGTGTATATCCTCCTTTCACCATTTCATTCAAGGACCTAGGGTCAAGTTGCAATGTACTATCCTACCCTAGGTCACTGTGGGAATGTAGGGAAACTTGGATTTTTATGATTTGATTGTCAATTATCTTCTCCTATGCTCAATCATGCCTTAAAACCCTAATTATGCAAATATGATAGTAAACGGATGAATATCAGAAAATGTTGCTATAAAAAGATGTAAAATGAAAAATAACTATGCATCTATTTTTAGGATTCTAAAGCAAAATAATCAGGGACTAAAGAGCGGGCGCCCAAGTCCAATACCTTGCTTTTTGTCAGGATCTGCAAACAACATCTGCAACATGTTCCTGTTGTACTGAAGATTTTCCTGTCATGAAACTTTGAGGACTAATCAGCAGGTGCCCTAGTCTAGGGAATTGTTTCTTTCTCTGATTTGCAATTCTGACACTCTATTGTAGCCTCCTGCAACTTTACTTTCTCCAAATCTGACACCTACGACCTACAATCATGAAAACTTTGGGAGGGGGTTGTGGTGTTTAGAGGCTTGCCTCAGTCAAGCCCTAGAGAGACATTCAAGCCTTTCGAACACTGTTGTCAGATAGAGAGTGTGTTCCCTTGGGAGGCAGAGGCAAAAACCAAATGATAAATGCTTACAAACACAAATGATGTCATCTTGTAGTGAAGATCTCATGGGAGAAAGAAGCTCTTCATACCATGAGGAGATGATTGCTCAAATCTGCAAATACAAACACATAAATAACACAAATCGACTCTTGCAACACAATGAAAGCCTTGAATCACCTTTAGAACACAATATCTTGCTAGTAATCATCTAGTAATGCTCTATTTTACAAATAAATTCCTAAACATGCTTTTATATGCAACTACAAACACTGCTGCCAAGAATTTTGTAATTCAAACTTACCATGTCAGCATAGGATCCAAATAACGGTCATAAGCTGACACCCAAAATTGGGACTGACCCAAAATAGGGCAAGACTAGGCATGGGGGCCCAAGTGCCCCCTATTTTGGGTAGGGGTTATCTCAAGTGGTCCCCCTAGGTCCTATTCCCCAAGACACTTAGGGGTTTTCTCATCAGGATGTTGAAATATGATGTAATATGTCCTAAATGCAGCTAAGAGACCCAGGAGCTAAACCTTATGAGGGAAAAACCCCCAAGGGGACATTTTTTGATGTTACATTTAGCCCCCACTTTAATGTATGTATAAGCACAAGGTCAATACATGCATTAAAGTACGATCAACAAACACAGCAAACACACCAAGCACGGAGAAGACACGCCAGACATATTGAAGACAATGACAGGCACACAAAACATAGAGAACATAGTTACAGTCACGCAAAACACAGAGAATATATTGAATGCATAGAAGACACATTAATGCATAGAAAACAAGGATGATTTCTTTTCTTTTTTTTTTCTCATATATATGAAATGCATATGCAAGTACAGGAAAATAAACAAACCTCCTATAATGCAAGATGTACTCATCGCACAGGTCTTTAAACTGTATATGGGGCAACACACACACAAGACATGCAAAACCTCCCAAAATGCAGGATGTACTCATCGTACAGGTCTTTAAACTACATATGGGGAAACAAACATGCCAAACAAAGCAAGCACGCCAAAACACACACTTTGAAGACATGGAGAAAACACGACAGACAAGCGATGGAGTGTTCCTATTTCTAGGTCCAACACCATCTCAGGCACATTACAGGCACACAACAATGATTGGGCTTCACCACAACAATCACTGAAAACACACTTAAGGGTTGAGTTAGTCATAGAACTGCTCCCTGCCTCCGCAAAGGACTTTTGAAAATGATAGGATGGTGCAATCTGCTCTGAGAAATACACCACCCCTGCCTCTGTAGAGGGCTTAAAATAAAAAGGATATATACAATATCCCACCTCCATAGAGGGCTTAAATGATTGATTGATTGATTGCAAACAAACTCAAAGTCCAGGATGTACTCATCGCACAATTCTTTAGACTGCACCTGAGGACAAGCACATTGCTAACATCTACAACAGATAGCTTACCTTATATATGCCCCCACCTTAAGGTGGTTGATATCAAGTATCGATATCAAGCACATTAAGGTAGGAAGAAAACACAAAAGGGAACACAAACTTTTGCAAAGTCCATCCCCCCAGAGGTGACATGTACTTTACGATCGCCAAATGTTCCCACAAACACATCCCTATAAGAAACATGTTAGTGTCTACATAATCATGATAAACAACATCAATGCATATGATTAACCACACAAAGAGCCAAGTTTATACTACGAATTCAGAGTTCGAGGATAACTGTGGGGCTATATCATGAAGATCTCTGAATCAAGTACCACCAAGGCTAGATTCAAAGACAAACAAAGTGCGCAGAGCATCAATATTGTTATGATTTGTAAATGAGATAAAAATATCATCAAAATCACTATGCGGAAAGCACGAGTGCTTCCACTAGCCAAGCATCGGTTAAGATATACAACTCCATCATCATATTAGGAACTAAGTCTAATTTTTGATTTCTCATGAAAGGGACACTAGGTCTACATCAGTATAAATGTTTTTCATCATCCACCCGCTAGATATAAACACTAGAGGAAGGGAAATAATAAATAAGAGAGGAGAAACAAGTGTCTTAGGGATAGTCATGTAGGAGGGTGCCCCCAAGTCACCAACCGGAACGCTATGTCCATAAGACACAACACACAATGATGAAATTAGAGAGTGGCAATATAGAAGAATGATGATACAAATAGAAGGTCATAACAGAGGTAGTCTCCTGGTATCCCAGACCTTACAAGAGAATCAAGGGTCGTCCTAGGAGGCCTAAACAACACATAACACATCACAGGGGAAGAACATCATGAGAGAGATAAAGGGTTAGAGATACTTACCTGTAGGATCTCTCAGGCTAGTGGTCATCAAGTAAATCATCATCATCCTCCCACTCTCAAATTTTAGAGGAAAGTGGGACATAAGGTACCATAGCCCAATTCTTATCATTGTTAGGGTCATCTTTGTTTTGTTCAATGTTTGGATCAATGTTTTCTTATTGAGATGCAAGGTTCATGGCATAAGCTTGTCTTCATCTTCTTCTTTCTCTTGCTTTTCTATTTCTTTGTCTTACCACTTATCTCTTGTAAGATAGGGCTTTGTTCTTTCATGGGTTTTTTCATTCTCAAAGAAGAAGCACCAAGGTCAAATCTCATTTGTCTAGGTGGAAGGTTCTTTTGTCAATAATTACCTCCTGATCCTTATAAGGATGGTGGGGGAGGAACCTCAGCATGGGGACCTTGTCCTTTCGGTTTATGGTTCTCTTTACATGCGGGTTGCTTGTCTTTTGTTATTTCTTGCATAGAGGGACTGGTCATCAGGTGTAATAGTTTTGCTTTGTAATTTCTATAGCTCAAGAAGTTAAAGTCTATTAGTGGTTCAAGTTTTTCTTCAGATTTGTCCCAAAAGTAATCTAATGCGCAATGTTTTCTTTCAACCAAAGGTTTATATTTATTGCGAGAGATGGTAATCACATGTCCCTCAAAAGGAAATTTTAAACAATTATGAATTGTTGAAGGGACAGATTTCATAGCCTTTAACCAAGGGTGTCCCAATTTAATGTGAAAGTGGTCAGAAATGAGGACAACATCAAACCATTTTTCTACATGTTTCTCGAATACAGTTGCCAACAATGATATCTTACCCAAAGGTTTTACAAAGGTTCCCTTATGTGTTTTAATCATCATGTCTGAAGGGTCATAAGATCCTTGCATCAAATTATGTAAATAGAGGAACTCTTTCATGGAAACATTAGTCATGCAATTAAGATAAATAAGGGTTCCATCCATGGGGTTTCCCATTATTTTCATAGTGATATAAAAAGGTCTGTCAGTGTCTCTGATTATTCTATCATGAGGTGTTAACACAATTTCAGGTTCAGGGACCCTTCTCTTCAAGTAAGGCCTAGGAGGGAACCTATTGTTATTGTTGCAATTAGAGGCCATGTGTATATGCTCAAATCAGTGCAAAATTAGATTTGAAATCTTGTCAAAATTGATGCAAAAGACAAGTGCAAAGTTACATGCAACAATGACCTAAATGCTTGATTTTTTGTATTTTCTCAATGCAAATAAGTGAAAGCAAAAGTGTTGTAAGGATTTTGATCAGGGGAATAAAATTATATGTCTAGTATTAGTCCAATATAGAAATAAGATCCTTCACAACACACTCTTGATGCAAATCTAAGGTGATGACAAGTCAAACTATAGTGAAAATATGCTAAAATAAGCAGTTTTTCACCGAATCTCAATGCAAAAGAGCATGAAAAAGGGTGTTATGAGTAGAATGATGATGAAAATAAAATTATATTAGTAATAACAACCACCTAATGCCAAAATATCCATCACAACACACTTATAGTGCCACTCAAGGTCAAACCGTAGTGAAAATATAGCAAAAATAGGTAATTTTTCACGATTTTTAAATTCCAAGACCTATCCAAAGGGGTGTTGTAAATAATTTAAGGGGGTGAAGAAAATAATATCAGCTATATTACAAGCATAAAATCTATTACAACATGCTTAGGGTGCAAACTAGGCCAAACCCTAAGGCAAAAATAGGTAAATTTTCACCAAATTTTCAATACAAGAGACCAATAACAAGGTGTTCTAAAGAATTTTAGGAGGGGAAGAAGATAATACCCCTAATATCAATCAATTAGTGCAAAAATATTCTTTACAACACACCTATGGTGCAAATTTAGAGAGACGATAAGGCCAAATCTAGTGAAAATCAATGTTTTTGAAGCCCTAGGTTTGAGATCATGATGTAAAAAAGATATATGAATTTTTTGAAAGATGATGTATGATGAAAATTAAATTTTCTCAGCTCTGAAAATGATTTCCATTCTCTAACATGCAAAATGCAAGTGCAAATCTAATGAAAAATCAATGAAAATGCTAGTTTTTGTTGAATTTTTCTATGCAAAAAATGCAAAATTTTGGAATCTAAATGCACATTTGTTCTAAAGTGCAAGACTACAACCAAATGCAAATTTTAATGAGCCTCTAAAATTAGTAGAAAATTTTGAAACAAGATTTTAGCTACAAACCCTAGATTTTGGAATTACTAGGTTATATGCAAAATTCACAATTTTCAACAAAACCCTAGCAATTTTATGATGAAAATGCAATGCAAACTAATGAATTTTTGTAATTTTTTTTAATTTAAATCAGATCTAATGCAAAAATCATAAATTTGATGAAATTCAAATTAATTAATGCAACATGCAAACCCTAGAATGCAATTGTTTTCCAATTTTTTAATTTTTTTGTAAATTTTCCAATGCAATAAGATGAATGACTATATGAATGAATGAAATCACTATAAATCTGAAGGAAAACACTCAGAAAGGTGCAAATAAGTCCAATAACATGGGTTCACCAAAATGTAAAGGGTAAAATTTGTATGTTTAGGTTTTGGTAGTTTTGATGTATATCCTCCTTTCACCCTTTCATTCAAGGACCTAGGGTCATGTTGCAATGTATTATCCTACCCTAGGTCACTATGGGAATGTAGGGAAACTTGGATTTTTATGATTTGATTGCCAATTATCTTCTCTTATGCTCAATCATGCCTTAAAACCCTAATTATGCAAATATGACAGTAAATGGATGAATATCAAAAAATGCTGCTACAAAATGATGTAAAATAACAAATAACTGTGTACCTATTTTTGGGGCTTCGAAGTGGAATAATTAGGGACTAAAGAGCGGGTGCCCAAGTCCAATACCCTGCTTTTTGTCAAGATCTGCAAAGAAGATCTACAACTTGTTCCTATTGTACTGAAGATTTTCCCATCATGAAAATTTGAGGACTAATAAGCAGGAGCCCTAGTCCAGGGAGCTATTTCTTTCTCTGATCTACAATTCTAACACTCTGTTGTACCCTCCTGCAACTTCACTTTCTCTAGATCTGACACCTGTGACCTACAATCATGAAAAGTTTGAGAGGGGGTTGTCGTGTTTAGAGGCTTGCCTCAGTCAAGCCCCGGAGAGACATTCAAGCCTTCCAAACACCATTGTCAAATATAGAGTGCGTGCCCTTGGGAGGCAAAGGAAAAAAACAAATGATAAATGCTTACAAACACAAATGATGTCACCTTCTAGTGAATATATCATGGGAGGAAGAAGCTCTTCATGCCATGAGGAGATGATTGCTCAAATTTGTAAATACAAACACATAAACAACACAAATCTGCTCTTACAACACAATGAAAGCCTTGAATCACCTTTAGAACACAATAGCTTGCTATTAATCATCTAGTAATGTTCTAGTTTACAAATTCCTAAACATGCTTTTATATGCAACTACAAACACTCCTGCCAAGAATTTATTAATTCAAACTTACCGTGTTGGCATAGGACCCAAATAATGGTCACAAGCCAACACCCAAAAATTAGGACTGACCCAAAATAGGGCAGGACTAGGGCACAGGTGCCCATGTCCTCCCCACCTATTTTGGGCAGGGGTTATCTCAAGTGGTCCCCCTAGGTCCTATTCCCCAAGACGCTTAGGGGTTTTCTCATCGGGATGTTGAAATATGATGTAATATGTCCTAAATGCAGTTAAGAGACCCGGGAGCTAAACCTTATGAGGGAAAAACCCCCAAGGAGACATTTTCTAACGTTACAGTTAGTATGTAGGGGGATGTAGATGAAGAATGAAAAACTGAGATGAAAGATGGTAGAATAAGTGACATAAGATGTAGAAGGATAGAAGAATTGATCAAACTGTGAAATCTATAGGTATTTAATAGGATGTATGAGTGAGGTGGATGGGATGATTTTTGCTTTGGTTATGCTTTATAAAATGTAAAGAGCAATCCTTATTTTGATATATGTGCCAAGGTATAGAAGACCAAGGTGATAATGTATCCAATGCATAGGACAAACACACAAAAAGATAAAGGTCATAAGCAACCCTATATCATATAGCACCATGATATTGAAGACCATGATACCGTTGTGGTAGGTAGGTTACAAGGACCGATGCAAATGCAAGATAAAATATAATGCTAATAAATGATGCAAGATAAAACAATAACACACATAAGCAAGCAAGAATGCATGCACAAATGATTCAAAAATAGACAAGGCCATTTCCCTTGCCAAGCTTAAAACTGAGGATTAATTGATCAAGGATTGATTGGATTGATTGAGGATAATGTTGTAATTGTGGGGAATGATATATCCCTAGAATAACACAAGGATGAGGGAATGATATATCCTGTTGATGATGATTGGATAAATGATCGATTGATAAGTTCGACAGCAAGGTTGGAACAAAACTGAAGTATGTGTTTGGATGATTGGCTAGAGTACTCAACTAGATTGGGATGGATTAAGGATGGATTGCATTTGGATTTATTGATTGGGTTTTCTGAATGTTGGAAATTTTTTGGATTTTTGGGATTTTTTTATTTTTTTACAATTTTGAAGTTTTTGAATTTTTTGGGTGTTTTTATTTTTTTAGATTTTTTTGGAATGTTCTGATTTTTCGGATTTTTTGGAATGTTTTAGATTTTTTTGGATTTTTGGAACTGTTTTGATTTTTTTGAATTTTTTGGAATGTTTTGATTTTTTTGGATTTGTGTTTTTGGATGTTGGTAGATGCAGGAATATGGAAATAAAATGGATTGTGAAGTATGATGTGGATGATGGATGAAGGTGGATGGATAAAGGAGTAGTGGAGCAAAAGCATGGACCATACAAGAATGATGGGGGAAATATGTTGGTAAAGGGATATAGGATGGGGGGATGAAGGGACATGGAAATGTCATGGAATAGTTAGGAAGCAAGACCAACGGTTGCACACATAATGATAGATTTTGAAGCCTTTGGTTGTTATGGGGAGTGGGGAGTAATGGGAATCAGGATAGGGGATTTAGGAATCATTGCTTTAGAAATTTAGGAGCCCAAATGGACATACGATTTTTAGAATTTGGAGATGGATTAAGATGTGGATACTTCATTTAGAGTAATTTCTTGGTGCTTAGGCACCCATACCATTTTAATTTTTTTGTGAGGTGTGTGGGTGTATGTAGCTTTTGAGATGTATTTGGCTTTGAATTTGTGTAGTGATGCCCTATGGCATGATATTATTGAGGCTTTTGTAGATATACTTCTATATGTGTGGGAACATCCAAATTTTTATTTTTGAATCTCATAGATTTGGGAATGGCTTCATATGTGGTCTATGTGTGCATTCGTTGGCCATAATTAGGAATTATAGGGGATATAAGGGAATGAGATGTGTGGATGGAGGGATGAGTGTACTGATGGATGAAGGTATTAGGGGATTGAAGGATAGGAATATTAGGAGTTGAAAGGAGTGGAGGAAGAGTGGATTGAGGGAGATGTGTGGTCACATTCTTTTGAGAATTGTATGACGATGGAGGAGGGATGGAGACGTATGAGTTGGAGGTGCGATGAGGTGCACCAAGTTTTGGATTGAAATAAGTGGATTTAGGAGGTGTGGAGGTGGTACAAACATCTTTGGATTATTTTTCTTGGGATCTAAAGCCAAGGCCATGTGCTTGTGGATGGAGTATGACATTATGACATGGATGGGCTCCAAGATGCCTTGTTCATGAAGGCCTAAACCTTTGCCTTGATATTTCATGTTTTGGAACATACAATATGCAATGGAATGTTTGTTGTTTTGGAAACAAGATGCAAGTCCATTATTAGATGGAGAAGGTGGGGTGATGGAAGAAATGTTTTTCTCTTCGACAAGAGAACCACCATAGATGAAGGTATCGAGACCAATTGGAGAGGATAATGGACTTAGAATAGGGTCAATAGGAGATGGTGGAGGATCAACATGAGATAATGGAGGATCATACAATGGATAACTTGGGATGCTTGGATCTTGACTAACATTATGCTCAATAAGATGGGTGTGATATGATCCAAGTTACTCATTTGATTATCTATGCTTTCTTGGGGATCAAGTGTCTCATCCTGGGAAGGGGGTGTTGTGGATGGATGGATAGGAGTAATTTGGATATCTTTCTCATGGATGGTTGTCGTATTATGAATGGATGAAGTGATAATCTCTAGCTCATGTAATGCATAAAGTGGACTAAGAGGATCATCATGGCTTTCATTATCAAAGATAGGATCTTGATCATAGAAGGGATCTTGATCATAAATGGGAGCTTGACCATGAATAGGACCTTGATCATGGATAGGACCTTGATCATGGATAGGACTTTGATCATGGATGGAAGCTAGAGGAGTTTGAATAGTTTGATCTTGAATTGGTAAGGAGAAATGCGGATCATGCTTTGGATTTGACTCTTGACATAGCTCTTGAGTGTGGATAGCGATAGAGGTAGCATCAATGGACATGATAGGCTTTGGATGTTCAATAATATGGCTACATGATGGGTCATGTTTTGCATTCATGGTAGGGGACTCTTCAATAGGATGGATATGCATAGGAATGGATGATGGTGTTGGGGTAGTAGACATGCTATTAGGAGGTTCTTTTTTAGGTTCAAGGATATACATTTGAGTGCATGATAGTGTTTTATTCCATGCTAGGAGTCCTTGGGGCACATCCTTCATAAATTATGGAGTAAGATATGTATATATATATTGGGTCACATCCTTCATGATGGAAGATGTTGTGGGGTTCATATTAGGATTGGGTGGATGGATAATAGGATTTGATAGTGGATTAGGAGTGGATAGATCCCATGGTGGAGGGATAAAAGGGGTTAATGGACTAGGCACTGGATCATATGGTGGATTGGGTGAAGGAGGTTATTGTGGATAATATGGTAAATTGGGAGAAGGATTATGTGGTAGATGAATGAAGGGATTAGGATTAGGATATGGAGGAATTACATAGGAAAATAGTTCTTGGGAAGTGGATGGAGGTGAATATGTTGATAGAGGATGGTATGGGTGACCTTGATGTCCCTTGTCATAGGATATACAATTAGGTATAGGATTGTAACTTGTGTTAGCCAATGTTGGATTGTAAGAAGTTTGTATGTCCAAGTTTAGATTCATGATTTTACGATTTGGAGTTTTCATAGACATGTGAGATGATGATGTTGATGTGATAGAATTAGGAGGATCTCCAGTGATGAGATGTGCGAAGGGGTTAGTATGGATGATATTTTGACATTTTTCTTTAGTGATAGGATCTAGTTTCTCATAGTCATGTTTAAGTTGTTGTATTTGTGCTTGAATATGGAATGTGGATTATGGAGGTTGGTATGATAGTGACGTGTGTTGGATTGAAGATATAGCTTGGGGATGAGATCCATATAGGCATTTAAGTTCCTCTATTTCTTCATCATCTGGATATGATGTGGAGGGGTTGAACCTAGGTCTATTGATTATCATGACCATCTTGATGAGGTTTCTATGTGATATGACTAAGGGTTGATTTGTTGTATGCTCAAAGATAGTTATGTGACTAATTAGAGGGTTAGTGATGACAAACTACACAAAATGGTGCTTCTAAAGTAGCTAGGCCCTTCTAAGGCCTAGAATGGTGCTTCTAAGGTGGCTAGACGCTTCTGAAATTTAGAGTGGTGCAAATGACGATGCTTGGGTGCTTTTGGGGTGTAGAAAGGTGCTTCTAGGATGGATATGCACTAATGGGACCCAGAATGGTGCTTCTAGAGGCCAAACTATAGAGTTGCACTATTGGAGAGTAGAGTGGTGCTAGTGGGGGATGTAATGGCACAAATTATGAGTAGGGTGGCATAATTAGTCATCAAATTGGCACAATTGGTCCCCAGAATGGCGCTATTAGATTTTTTAGGATTTTTGAGTTGTTTGAGGACCAAATGTTCACTCCTAGAGGCCTAATTGTAGAGTGGCACTATTGGGGGATATAGTGGGGCTTTGGTAGTCAAGATGGTGTAATTGGTTCTTAGGATGGTGCAACTGATCACTAGAATGGTACTATTGGAATTTTGAGAGTTGTTGGACCTTGTGGATGCTTTTTGGAAGAATGATGCTTCTGGTGAAAGGTATGGTGCTTATGGTAGTCAAGATGGTACAATTAGGGCTTGGGATGGAACTAATAGTTACCAAAATGGTGCTATTGGAATTCAGAGGATTTTTTACCATTAGAGAGAAAATTTTCACTCCTAGAAGCTTGTTGGTAGAATACCATTTCTAGTGAAAGGTATGACACTTATGGGGACCAATATGGCACAAATGATGACTATTATGGTGCTAATGGTTGCTATGATGGTGCTAAAGAAGTCTTGGGAGAAGTTATTGGGGTTTTTGTTGTATGGATTTCGATAGTTTGCTTCGGATGATGAGAGAGAAAGTTAAGATGGATTGTATTTTGAATGGAATGAAGTAGTTTAGGAATGGATTGGAATAATTTAGGAATGCCTTGGGACAATTTAGGAATGGTTTAGGATGTTTTAGGAATGTTTAGGGATGATTTAGGATAGTTTAGGGATGGTTTAGTATGGTTTAAGGATGGTTTAGGATAGTTTAGGTATGGTTTAGGGATGTTTTCAGATAGTTAGGGATGGATTAGAATGATGTCAAGATGGGTTAGAATGGTTTAGGCATGGTTTAGAATGGTTTAGTGATGGATTAGAATGGTTTAGGGATGATTTAGAATGGTTTAGGGATGATTTAGAATGGTTTAGGGATGATTGGAAGTGGTTTATGGTTTGATGTTGAAGTGGTTTGGATGTGATTAGGGATGATGTTTGATGGATGTGATATGATTGGAAATGAGTTAGGGTTGATATCAAGTGGTTTGGGAATGATTGGTCTGATGTTGAAGTGGTTTAGGAAGTGATTAGGGATGATGTCAAGTGGTTTGAAAATGATTAGGGACAATGTTTGATGGATGTGGATTGAAGTTGTTTTAGGATGAATTGGAGTTGTTTTGGACAAAATTGGGATGAAATGGAAGCGATATGGGTAGAAAGAGGATGGGTTGTATAAAATTAGAGGAATTGGGGTGAAGATGACAACAGAAAAATCAAAAACTTGAGACCTAACCAAAAGTTTCATAGTTCTTATCAAAAGCACCACAATTCTAACCAAAAGTGCTAGGATACTAACCAAAAGTGCCAAGATATTGACCAAAAGTGCTAAGATACTAGCCAGATGGTCATAGATAATCAGAAGCACCACATGACTAATTAGAAGTGCATGACTGGCAAAAAAGGTAAAAATGGCTAGTAGACATCTTGTTTTTGGAAATAGATCAAACAAAAATGCAATAGTTGATGTGTTGCAAGTATGGGCCTAACCGGTGTTGTCATTGATGTCAACATACTCTTGTTACATTAATGACAAGGTTTGGATGAGTTGTGTGTTGAGGATATTGAGAAACTTAGTCTCAATCAGGAATAGTGAAGAATAGTGATGACATAAGGTAAAAGTCCAATATAGGATGAGGATCAGAGGATGCAGATTAAAGGGTTTGTAGATATGTGTCTTAAGATGTTGTCGTAGAGATTTTAGAGGTCCGCATGAAGATATCAAGAAGTTATGGCAGCTCAAGTGAAACTGATTTCGGTAGATGTTCAGTGATGACAAAGTGATACAGATAGGTTCGGTGAGATCCAAAAATGCATTCTCCAGTTCTGTGGATTTGAGGAAGTGTTGAGGAAGTCTGTGTGGTATGTTAACTCAATTGGTTCATGATTTGAAGGTCAGCAAGTATTTATTCCTTTGTGACAGTAATGGTAGACTGTGTTCTTGAGGATCCGGATGAAGAAGAGAAGGATTTCAATAAGTTGATGAAGTGAGGATGTTCTTGGAGATTCAGGAAAGCTTGTGCAGGTCCTTGGATCATGCTTAGTTCATGTTTATGGTCCGCATTAAAATTGGGGTCCCAAAAATGAAGAATAACTTCTGGATGATGGTGTACTTTCTATGACTAGCCGACCGGATGAATTTTACATCTTGCGGATGTTCTTGTGGATGTTTTATGACTTAGATGTTTGTTCCTAAGTTGATGTCATATATAAATAAGGGATTGCGAAGTCATTTAAGTGTGGACTTGTGGAGATGAGTGTGTGGTAGTGACGAGAAGAGCGAAAGGTAGAGCAGAAGGTTTGGGCTTAAATAGAACTGACTCAAGCATGGTGAAGATGCTATTTACCAGTTCAAGTATGTAATACTTATTCTTTTGTAGACAGTGTGCCTCTTGTAGGCAGTGAGCCTCTTGTGAGCAGTGTGCTTGGGCAGTGAGCCCTAATTGGCATGTGCCATTTTGTTCTTTCTATTCTTCTAACAGCAAATATTTTCTTGGGTTAATCACCCCGTGGTTTTTCCCTTAACCAGGTTTTCAACGTCAAAAATCTTGGTGTCACATGTGTTAATGTGTATCTGCTCTTAACTTGTTGCATTATGCTTTCATGATTAATTTACTATTATGCTTGTGTGGAGTTAAGTATTTGATGAAGAAGAAAGTTTTGGACAACTGATTCACCCCCCCTCTCAGTTGTCTACCCTAATCTGACATGATGACCTTCAAGGTGTATAATGATGTGAAAGGCTACTAACCCTCGTAAATAACAAGTGGCTTGTATAGGTATATCACATGAAAACATGTCAAACACTCTTGTGCATTCCTAGCTTTATTCAATAAAGGAGTTCCATATCCTATGGACTCACTCAAGTGTGACTTCAATCTCCACTATTAGATAATGGTGATTTCCATCCCCTTGATACTATTTACCATTGCTTGGATGGGTATGGAATGCAAGGTCATGTACCACCTTACACCCCTTACTTTGGAAATGAATGTCTTTCCCAAAGTTTATTCCATATCAAACAATGGAGGTAATAGTGTGATCTCTTGTCCCCCTGTTGTAGTGATCCACCATGCAGGATATGATGACCGAAGGACTTATCTAGGTTAACAAGGTGTCTAAGGAGCCCCCAAATATACACTAGGTATGGTAGGGTCCAAGTCTATGAACAAGGGTGTCCCAATCATCCAACCAAGTGCTAACCAAACACAAGTCTTGGAATACCAAGGGTCTCAGGGGTTTTTCTAGACTAGAGGGGGTCCTTCCTTTGAAATGAGTCTTTTTATTCTCATAGAATTTATATATCACACCAAAACACATGGTTAAGGTCATTTTGAAGGGTGATGAAATCCATTAACAGGCCTTCTATAGAAGATGCCAAGTACTTTTGATTCTCAAGATCACCTTTCGACGCGACAAAAGAGCATACATATGGATCTTGGGTCCCCAGGAATAAAGCAAATAAAGCAAGTAAAGTGAATTATCTAGTGATTTTGATCTCCAAGATCACCTTTTGGTGTGAGGAGAGAGCATATAGACATAGACATTCAAGACATGACAAACAATTGTATATTCCCTTAATGAAATTGAAGTGTTTGACTAAACTAGTGAGAAATCAAGTCTTCATCAAACATCCTTCACCAGATACATTAGTAGTTTGATTTTTGCTTCTTTGACAAGTGATAAGAGGTTGCACAAATCAGGTTAGTAGATAAATCTACAAGATCAAAAAGATAGATGTTGAGATAAGCCAAAATAAATGACACCAATATATTGCTTATGATTTTTTATATGATTTTTAAAAACAATTCATTCAATTTTGACCTAAGTTGCAAAATTTATGGCCTTTTAAAGTTTGATAGTCAATTCAAGCAATCATATGTGAGTTTTTATTAACCATATAAACCATGTTATCAACCAAATGCACCATGTTATCTACTAGATGCTCCATTTTATCGACTAGATGTGAAATTTCATCAAATGTAAGCTTTTACTTGTTAGATGTGAGATTATGTTTGTCAGATGCGCCAAACTATCTGCTAGATGCAACTTTCTATCTGTTAGATGTGCCAAACTGTCTGCCAGATGCACCAAAATATTTTCTAGATGCACCAAACTATCTGCCAAATGCACAACTCTATCCTAACCTACAAAACAAAGAAACAAAGAGAGTCAAAAGTGTAATTATTTCACTCAGAAGTGAATCAGGATGTCTCGGATGCACCAAACTATTTGCCAGATGTGCCAAACTATCTTCCAGATGTGTCATTTTGTTAATCAAAAGCACAAATCCATACCTGTATCCTAAAAATCACAAATTCTTAAGCAAATTTTGTTAAAAATAAGGGAGTGAATCCCACCAGGCATGCCAAAATGTGTATAGAGAAAATTAGATTGTAAAGATTAAGCATAAATGAATCAAACCTAATCCTAGAATACCTTCAAGAAATTATCAAAGGACAATAACCACAAACCAATGCAAATAACAAATAAATTACCACATATGATTGTATGTATTCCTTGGTGTATTTTTATGTGGATTGCTCAAAATACTAAAAGCATAACCATGGTTGCAAGATGGATGGATGATAAGCTCAATGGATGCGAGATTACTTCATCGAATGCTCAAAGTTCGTGAAGGGTTTGTGAAGGGTGAGAATGGATGTATTTATAGATTTCAAAAGAGTTTGATCAATGGTGGAGAAAATTAGACGAAATCGACAGATGAGATAAATTGAGAAATCATGAGTGAATGTGTACATGACAAGTGTACACGTAAAAAGTTGTTTTAAAGAGTTAATTGCTTTCTTGGCTAAAGATATGATTGATTTTCATAAAATAGAATGTTTTTTTTTTCTATTTAATTAATTAATGGATTAAAAAAAAGATTTAAATCCAATTAAACTCATTTTTTGATTTGTTTTTTGACATGCAATAGATAAAATTAAATAATAAATTATTTAATTTATGTTCATGAGAAGATTTTTAGAAGAAAAATATATATTTGAAAGATGATAGGATAATTAGAAATTAAATAAATAAATTTATTTAATTTATTGTGCATGATGAAAGAAAATAAATAAAATATTAATTTTATTTATTTAGGAGATAAGAAAAGTCAACTTAAATAAATTAGAATAATTTATTTAATTTTGGAAGAATAATTAGCCAATTAAATAATTAAAATTATTTAATTGTGTGGATAAGAGGAATAAGATGTTTAATTAATTAAATAATTGTTTTATTTAATTAATGTGAAAATAGAAGAATAAAGTGGTGAAATGATGAAATTAATTAAATAATTAAGAATCATTTAATTAATTTTGAATTAAGGCAAATTAGAGAAATTAATGATAGAGCAATGATGCATATGCAAGCTAATAATGTGATGGTCATTTTTGGGTGTCTACACATGTAACCAGCCAACCCAAACCACTAACCATGTGCTTGCTTTTATAGACTAAAGCTCACACAAATACAACTTGGGGTATTGGGAAAACCACGTCTCAAAACCATGAGTATACAAAACCATTGACCCCTCATTTCATTATTGGTACTAAGTTTTCCCAATATTAAATATTTTCCCAATGTGCAACCCACATTAAATATTGTCCCCAATGTTACATACAGTCTTGGCAACTTGGCCCTGACAACTTATATTTTTTTGTCGACCTTATGACCTAAGTGATGCACCTTGTCAGCCTCAACTCTATTGGGCCCTTAGAAAGTAATTGGGAATCATATATAAACAAGTCTTGAACACACATAACCTAGCTAATAACTCTCTAATAATTCTAGATTCTCTTTATGTTGATGCTCTCTAATAAGCTCTCTATTTACAAGATCTCTATTTCTGTAGATTACGCTTACAAGCATTAACCCTTGTTGCAGGTTTTCAAAGAAGCTTATTCCTTCATCAAAATCTTTTGGATGATCCATGTTGCAACATACATCAACCTAGGGTTTAATGCTCATGCTAACTCTTGTCCTTTCATTTGATTACAACACTCTTTGTTATATGTTTTGCATCTACTCACCAAGAGCACACACTCTTTATCACACTTATCTCTGCTATTGTGGAAGTGGGAAAACTTACACGAGGGACTTGATTGAGGTAATCTCCTATATAAGACAAACATTTTTCCCTCTTTCATGTGTACAGATCACATTGGGAGTTTCAGACACCTACCAGATGACTAGAAAAAAGAAACAATAGAAACCTTCGTATACATATTTTGTATGCCCCAAAACTCTAGGACCAGGGTGCCCAATGCCCTAGTCCTCTAGATTTGGCCTCTTCTTCTGGATAAGAGATTTGATACCTCTTCTCTACTCCTTTCAAGTCCTACTTTTTGGGTTTTCTACTATGTCAAGTCTATAGCTTCTGTTTTAGTCTATTTCATCATTAAAACCCTAGATCTAGCCTGCTTGCCTCAGCCTTTTCAATTATAACAAAAGGGTAGATTCCCCACCAACCCAACAAGGCTCTTCCTAAGGGATAGCAACCTTGTCTAGATCCGTTGGTGGCTCATGATCTAATGTTTGATTGAAAAGAGATTGACCTAGTTAGTTATAATTGATTAGGTCTCTCTTTTCCATCTCACATTCTAGTGAACTCAACGTGTCGTACACTTTTGCAACCTTCTCTACTCAAGTCTATAGATGTGTTTAGTTAGTTGATGAAATATAATTAAACATTTATGTTGTATATCTTATCTCATATATTTTATTTAGAAAGCAACACATTTATAGATCTTCATTGTTGTGGTTACCAAAATCCTACATTTTGGTGAATCCTTCTAGGATGCAATCTTCTTTTTGTTCTATTTGATTAGCTTAGCTGATTATACACTTCTCTTGTATATCTTAGATAAATTATTTCATCATGACATCTTCATGTTATTTCTCTTTGGAATATTTGCATGCATTTATTATATATATTGACAAATTTGATAAATTCATTAATCTTCATCCATATGTCTTAGATCACATAGCATCCATGTAAGATATTGATATTTCTAGATCCTTTGTTATGTATCTAATTTTTTTAGCTTCATGACCCTTATGGGTGTATATCCCTCTATATTAGAAGATTCAACTAAATTCATCTCCATGAATTGTCATGAGAAAGATGATGGTGATAGTTCTTCTTCTATTTACACTATAATCCATGATGATTCCATGGCTTATCCTCTTAATCTCCCTCCTTTGCTTGCATATCCAAGTGCCTTGAATATCACCAAGCATGTAAAGATCTATTCTCTTCCTCCTTTAGTTGCATGTCCAAGTTCCTTGGGTATCAATGTTACTAAATTATGTTCACACCTAATTTAGTTAGACCTAATTTGTAGTTGTTTCAGAAGGAGTAAAAGAAAACTTTTAAGTTAATTGCAATCAATGAATGTATGATTTCTTGACAAGAGCAAATAAGGATCAGTTGTTAGGATAATCTGACAGTCCAATTAGGACTGTCAAACTAGCATGACAAGTGAATATCTAATGGCAAGATATCAGACAGTCAAATGAAAGATAGATAATCTAACTGGTTTTATCTTTCTATTATGAGACAATTGAATTATCCAAGTGATCACAATTCGGTGTGAAAGAAAGGTATAGGAAAAGTAATGTTGCTGATTTGGAGACATTAAAACATGTGGAGAAAATGTGGCTTCCACAAGGGTTGAGCCCAACATGTTTTCCTTTTTATTCATTTAAAAAGGATATTAGATTGAAAGACAAGATGCATCATTCAAGATAATATTATGCATCATAGCAGTCAACTTGTAAAAGAGTGAAGTCATTATGATAAAGGTGAAAAGGAGTAGTTGCTCCTATAAACTATGCCCACTTGATAAACAGACTGTTAAAATTAGATCATACATGTGTAAATTGCTTCATTACATGTTACAAGAGAAGCAGTGATCCTTATTAAGTGCCATGCAAGTAAAAGTGCATTGATCAGAGAAGTGATTTTAGTCATAAAAAGGTATTTTCCTTTTATTTCTGATTTAAATTGAAGTGTTTTTGTTGTTTTAGAAAAATCATGTGTTGTTTCAACATATAGATATCATATCTTTTTATACATGACTGAAATCAAACTTTAGATGTCATAAAATTGCATAAGTTCAATGAAGGAGAGACTTACAATAATCAAATGAATGAAGTTTTTCCATGACTATCATTATGGAAACAAATAGTAGTCCCATTAAGTGTAGATTTACATGAGGCAAAGGCTACAAGAGACATTACAAAATGATAGACTGCCATGTCTATTTCAGTATGCAAAAGTTATGATTCATAATAGCATACAGGAGATAGCTCAAATGAGTAGTCACCAATCATATGTCTTTTGAATTCTATGAAGGAGTTCAGATCAATGACAGGAGCAGAGTAAGCATTCCTAAGTGTTACAAGCTAAGCAAAAGTCATTAAGTCATTGATCAAGATACAGATCTTGAAACAGCCAAGACACGTTTGCTTTCATTCATCTACAGGAGGCGAATAGGAGAAATAAGAGGCTTCATAAACTTGTTCATTTCTTCCTTCACCATAAAATGGTCACATATAGAAGAATAGTTGAGTCAATGAGAGTAGTATGACACTTTAGAATGGCATCCTTACCTCTTCTCTATGTCATAAACACAGACAAGTACAGACAACATGAAACATGTGAATAGATCAAAGAAAAGAGTCAAGAAATGTACAAGGCAACATTATATAGAACACAGTTATACAGGTCATGGCTAGTAGAGGCCCTTTCTATGCAAAGGAATGAATAAACCCATTTTACATCTTGTAACCCTTGTTGCATTTTTTATACAGCTAAGGTGAATACTACATAGAAGATGAAAATGACAAAGTACAGATGATAGTATTAGAAGGTAGCTATAGATGAAAGAATGATAACAAATTTTAGTGTAAAGATCCAGCTCTGTAGTATTCTTCATGACAGTCAAGTGAAAGAAAGAATATAAGATGCAGATTAAAAGAGTATACTATTACAAATTGAGTAGTAAGGGTTTATTTCTTTCAAATGTTAAAACCCTCATCACAGTTTTGAAACCCTCATCACTATATTCAAAACCCTTATGCTATTTTATATATGTAGAGGAAATAAATGCTACAAAAGGGAGATATTATCATCACCATGATCAAGAAGACATATTTCATTAAGAAATATTAACACCCATATGGACATTTTGAAAACCCTTATGTTTTCTTGCATCTATAGTTAAAAGAGAGATATACATGAAGCAAGAAATGAAATGGCCATGGCCAAGAGATCCTCTGTTCTCAAAAAAGGTCAAAACCCTTTGATATAGTTTTGAAAAAACCTTACAAAATCTAGTGTGTACAAAGAAGCTAAGCTACAAAGAAGGAGTTCACAACCATGGCCATGACAGTTAAGCCATCTTTCAATATACCCTTGTCATTTTTTTAGTCGTAGAGACTAAAGAATGAAATGCAAAGCCAAGGAAAGGAGCTTACCTCATTTGTCTTGGATGCAAAGCTATATCAATCTACGGCCTCTTTTTGTTTAAAGTTCTCAAGATACAAGTTTACAGTTGCAAGCAAGATAACATAGGAACAAAGAAAGGTTATTAAAAGTAGATAGTGTATGCACAACCACAGCCAGAGATGAAAGAAAGCCACAAAAATAACAAGGAATGGCCAATAGAAACCAAAAAAGACATGCTCACCTTCCTCCTGCATAGAAATCTAATGCAAATGCCAAAGTTTTGAATGAGATGAAGGTAGAAAAACTAGAAAATATGTTTTTTCCTTCAAACCCTAGCAGTGGCCAAGTGAGTTGCAGAGCCGAATTCAGATGAAAACAAAATGAGGAATGAAATAACTTTTAGGGTTAAGTTTTTGTTTTTGTTCGAGTAACATCTTATTTTTACTCTCATTTTTTTTGACTTTACAAAAAAGCAAATCATTTACCTTATCTCCAGATCGTGGTCAAGAAATCATTTCTTGATGATACCTAATGATAATGCCAAAGAGGGGCCCGTGGGCCAAGATACATGATTTTTTTTGCATTCAAATTTCTAATAAAGTCAAAGGATCAAGATCATTATAAGGCAAGGCTTTAGTGCCTTTTAATTTTTTTATCTCATTGATAAAACATGATCAAAGATGCCTTTTGGCATAATGCAAAACAAGTCAATGAATCCAAGATTCCTTATATTCATGTATAATGACCGAATGTGGTATATTTTAATTTTCCTTATGCATTGAGATGTTTATAAAGTCAAAACAAGAAACATCATATGGAGACAGGGTCATGTAAAAGATGGTAAGTGCATTATGAAGACAAATGATATGAGGATAAGGTAATGCATGAAAAAGACAAATGCATGGAGATATGAAGATAAAGGGTGAGATGGCAGGAATATGGACAAGTTGAAGAGATTTTTGCATGGTGATATTGCATGATGCAATATAAGGATAATGATGCCTATGAGTTGCAACTTAGATATTGTTTCTTTTTACAAATGTAATAGAGGCAGGGGGTATTTTTGCCTTGGTGCATGTGAGATGCAACTAGGAGGTTATTTTTGCATGGAGCTATAAGGTGGTCAAAGATGTATGATTATAAATTTTGCATGTAAATGACCTATTTTCTTGCATGGAAGCATAAGGGTGTATTTTCTTTTCTCTTATGTATTAAGACCTATTTTTCACATCAAATCATGCAAAATTAGGCAAATGTAAAAGGAGAGATAAGGTGATTGTTTTCTTTTCATCTATCGTGCATGATTTTACAACTGAGAATCAATGTAAACAAATAATAAAGTAATATTTTATAAATTACTTTATTATTTTACCACAAGTTGTAAAATCATAAAGTTAGTACAAAGTGTAACTAATAGTAAAGTAATTAGCACCTAATTACTTTATTCTTTGCCTACATCAATTTTGCAATGCAAAATCATGCAAAATAGATGAGTTAAGTTAACTGGGGTTATTTGGAGACTTTTGCATGATTTGAAGGACAATGTGGAGAGTTTAGGTCAATTTCTTGGTCAAACACATGGAGAGGATCAGTTTAGAGCTATTTTTGCTCATTTTGAGGTAGTTTTGACCCTTATTTTTAGGGATTTCTTGGTTTGCTCGTGGATCAAATTGGAGGGCTTATTTTTAGAGGTAGTTAGCTGCAGTTATATTTTTCATGCCTCTTGGAGAGAGCAAACTATATATTGTAAAGCAAAACTTAGCTTTTTCTAGTTCTTACCTCTTTGGCTCTTTATACTTTGGAAGAGAAGAAAGGTTTTGTAACTTAATTTTATAGATTTTATAGAGATTACAGTAGGTTACAAGTTCCATTTTCTGTCTTTTATGCAATATTCTCCTTTATTTTTCATTGGAATCAAGTGTTTGCCTTTCCTTTAATGCTACTTGTATGAGTGATTTGATGAAATTTTATTGTGTTTAAAATATCAAAACCTTTAAAATTATTGTCTCATTCTTACTTGCAAGTGTTAAGCATAGTGATATCATAGGTCTTAGGTTGTGCTATTGAAGTTTGTTTTCCTTCATATTGTGAAAAATCTTTTTTCCTTCATAAAGAAGATAATTTCGAGCCTTCCTTAGAAACATTTTTTGTGATTACATTGTCAAAAGTGGATTGTGTGGATAGATTTCTGAGATCTATTGTGAGTCAGATTTGCAAGTTTTTCATCAAAATTAGGTGCATCACCACTTTTGTAGTTTTAGCTTTAGTGTTTCTATTAGATCTTTTTACCCTTTTCCTACAAAATTTATTATTTTATCAAGGGAACCAACCCATCTAGAGGTTCAAGTTCACCATAGGTCACCCACAGCCTGAACTTGATCCCATGTTTCGAAGGATTACAGAGTTTTCATAGCTTTGCATAAGGGTGCAATCCTAATTGACAACAATTTTTGGCACACCCAATGGGACTTTGAATTGATTTTCAGTTCAAAAAGAACTTATTATTTTTGTTGTTTTTGTATGATCAACAGATTTTACAGCCTTTTAAAGGTTTATTTTCAAGTACCTGGCAACTCTAATTCTTTGGTTTTATAGATCAAATCTTGCAGCTTATGAAAAAGTATCAAACAAGGTCAAATAAAGATTCTAAGAAGAAGCATATTCAGTTATCTCCACCAAAAAGGAGAGTAAAAACAAATAGAGTGATCAAATCAGCAAATACTACAGTAGAAAATCTACCTAATACACAGCCAGAATTTGCTTCTCATCAAAATCCATTATTTGCAAGTTCATCATCAATGTCTCATATTTCTCCAACAGCAAGCCCAAGAGAGCATGTGTCTATTTTTCAAGAGCTTGAGGAAGAGGAACCTATGTTACAAGAGGTACTAGTATCAATCCAAGTACTAGTACAAACACCATTTATTTAAATGTCTACATCAGCTGGAGCAACCCCTAGGGGAGCACCTAGAGGAGGAGGGGGTGGAGGAAATCCAAGACCACCAAGAAATCAACCATTTGTTACCTTTAATGGAGGCAGCCCATTAAATTTAAGGCAACATGATGATATACCAATGGCTGCATTGAAAAGTCTGCCTAGTTTCAATGGTGAGGATGGAACTACACTGATAGAACACATCAGAGATGTAGCATCATTGTGTTCTATTCACCATATCAAAGAAGAGAATGTAGTAATTAGGCTACTAGAAGCATCTTTCAAAGGTAAAGCTCTTCAATGGTTTAGAAGTCTAAGAGTTAATTCTATTACATCATGGGATGAATTAGGAGCTACTTTTAATAGACAATTTTAAGATAAATCTGATCATTTATCACTTGTTGAGCAAATGACTACTATCAAGAGGGCCCCACAAGAGCAAATGACAGATTTCAATTACAAATTTCAAAGGACATGGAATAGAATTCCAGAAACGGTAAAGCCTTCACCTGAGCATGCATTTTTGTATTGTTTGAGAGCATTAAATAGTGATATTTCTATCATGATTCAGTCAATGGGTGGGGTTACTTTACTAGCTGCATTTGATATTGTAATAAGGCTAGAAAATAGTTTAATACAAGCTAGTAAAATAGCACCTAGGCCTCCAATGCCAATATTTCCTGATATTCAGCCATCAATACCAATAGCAATACCTCCTATTGCATCTATACCTATTATCCCAGCTTTTGGATATCAAATAGTTGTCCAAAATAAAGTTGATCCAATCCATTCTGAGATACAAGAGCTCAAAGGTAGCCAACAAGAAATGAAAAACAACCAGCAAAATATAGAAAGAATATTGCAGACTGAGTAAAGATCTAGTGAGTCTAAAAATGCAAGTAAATCAGAATAATAGACTGTACCAAGCACCATATCAAGAAAATAGGCCTCCTTATTAGGCAGATTACCAAGGATAAAGAAAGAATTATAACAACAATAGGCCAAATCAACAATATAATCCAAATGTTGTTAGCTCATCAAAGGAGCTTGTTCCTATGCAAAATAATATGATTCAAGATTATGCATGGTGTTATCCATGTAATTAGCCTCATAACCAGGCTACTTGCATGAATGGGATAGTAAGCCAATCTCTTATGGTACAGAATACCTATGTTGCTGCTGAAAATTCAGCAAGTGATGTGAATGACCGGTTGGATACTCAGACTCAGCATGTTAATCCTGATGTAGCTTTGATGAATTGGCAGGCTAATGAATTTTGTGGTGTGAATCAATTACCAAGTCAAAGGAAATATTTTACTAATGTTGCAGCTAATACAAGATCAAAAAAGAGAGTTGTTGACTTACAGTAGCAAGATAGAAATGTAAATCAGCAAGCTGATATCAATAAACAGCACGCTAGAAATGTACAACAACAAACTGATAAAAGTAAAAGTATAGTTTTTGCAAGTCAACAAGGTTAGAATCAAGCTTCCACTTCTCAAGATATTCAAATTTTGTCAAGAGGATAGTAAACAGCTGAAAAAAGATAGTCTAAAGCTCATAAATAGCCAAATAAAGACCAACTAGAAGTTGTTGTTCCTAAAGTATAGCAGAAGGTTAGTGGTCCTACTTTTAATATTTTTGATCATATGAAGAAAGAAACAATTAGCATGTCCATTTTAGATGCTTTGCATATTCTAGGACAGAAGGATTTATTACAAGATGCTTTGGCACAAATGTCTTTGTCAAATGAGGTTCAAACAGTTCAACCTCAAGTTATGCTTACAAATGAGGTAGAAAAATGAATAGAACAGCCAAAACCAGTAAGCAAACCACCACCATTTTATGTCACTTTGATTGTTGGTGATCATTTAGTACATAATTGCATGATAGATTCAGGAGCTAGCAACTTAGTTATGCCAAAGCAGCTAGCTGATAAACTTGGTCTGAAATATGAACCTATTGTTAGAGGAGTTGTGCAAATGGATAGAACTAAGGTCAACATAGTTGGATTGTTTAAAAATTTAGGTCTTACTTTGCATGCACGTCCAAATTTTGTCATATATCAAGATATATATGTCATTGATTTGCCACCTACTTTTGCCATCTATTTATCTAGAGATTTTATAGTAAGATTAGGAGGTTATTTGTCTTCTGATTAGACACATTTGTTCTTTAGAACTAGATATGGAACCAAGGTTACAATCAAATCTGAGCCATTATCCAATGATCACCTTGAACCTTATACACTCAGTCTAATAAATGCCAACCTTTCCATTTTTGATCAAGAAGATCTGATTCTTGTTCAAGACCCAAGTACACCTTGGAGGGAATTCCTAATCTTGTTTTAGACTAGTGGGCAATAGAAAACCATGACAGTAGAATTAGAGTGCTTCTGGATACAACTGTGTATGTTTTTGATTCAACGTTTCGGATCATACTCAATGATCCATCATCAGGAAGAGGAGAGTGTAGAATAGGATAGCAGACTTGAGCTTTTTAAAGGAGGTAGAAGAGGAGAAGTGAAGGGAACGAAAGCCAAGGGGCAACACAAAGGGGGGGAAGCAAATGAAAGATAAAAAGGATAGGAGTATGCAAGAAACAAGGGTGGAAGAGAAAAATAGAGAATAAAAACAAATCAGAGACATAGTCAAACAATCAACCCAACATATTGATACTAGACCACAGTAAAAGATTAAAAATACAAAGAAATATTCATATATTAGATAAAAGAGTAAAAATAAATGATATCATCCTATATACAAATTAGAAAAAGAGAGTACATAAAAAGTAAATACCATAACAATAGAATCAATATGTTGGGTTGATTGTTTGACTATGTCTCTGATTTGTTTTTATTCTCTATTTTTCTCTTCCACTCTTGTTTCTTGCATACTCCTATCCTTTTTATCTTTCATTTACTTCCCCCCCCTTTGTGTTGCCCCTTGGCTTCTGTTCCCTTCACTTCTCCCCTTCTACCTCCTTTAAAAAGCTCAAGTCTGCTATCCTATTCTACACTCTCCTCTTCCTGATGATGGATCATTAAGTATGATCCAAAATGTTGAATCAAAAACATACACAGTTGTATCCAGAAGCACTTTAATTCTACTACCATGGACTATGGAAAACTCATGCCTACTACTAGAAAACCATGAAACAAATCCATTTGATTAGATGGATGAGATAGGTCTTGGTGTGTATATGAGTCAAGAAAAAAATGCAGTCATTCCAAATCTATTAAAAGGAGAAAAATAGCAAGTTGTAGAACTTGAAAATGATGTTTGGAAACTTTATTTTGATGGTTCTAGAAGTAAGATTGGGGCTGGTGGAGGAGATGTTCTAGTTTCTCCCATAGGTGAGAAATATTATTCATCTTTCAGATTTGCTTTCATCTATTCTAATAACTCAGCTGAATATGAAGCTTTAGTTCATGGATTGGAAAGGGCTAGGAAAAGGAACATTAAATGTCTTAAAGTCTTTGGAGACAGTGAATTAGTTGTGAAACTAGTCAGAAATCTTGCTTCTACAAAGAATGATTTGTTAAAATTGTATAAACATAGAGTTTGGGACATGATAGAAGAATTTGATGCATTTAATCTGATATATGTACCTAGAACTGATAATAAATAGGCTGATAAACTAGCTGCTATAGGAGCTGAATATGATATTCCTATAGAGATGAAGAATGTTCATACTCCTTTATATGTCAAAGTTGTTGTAAGACCATCGGTTCTAGATAATAATATCAGTTGGCAAGTGTTTGACAGTGATGAACAGATTGTAAATTTTTTTATAGAGGAGGCTAAATTTTCTACAGGTAATTAGTAGAAATTTATGTAGCAATATTATGATCAAATACTTCAGTAAAACTCAAACAAATTTCCTAAGGGTTTAGTGATCTTAGAGTCAATTATTAATATTGATGATCAAGTGAGAAGAGACAAAACCAGCTTGTCAATGAAATAGGAACATTATGAACCTATTAAGATCTTTAAAGATAAGTTGCTCAATCTTGGAAAGGTATGTACAAAAGAGGAAAAGCAAGCATTCATTCATTAGTGATGTGCTTTCTTGGGAATATGGAGATCTAAAGGGTTTCAACCCTGAATTAGCTCAACATACTATTGAACTGGAACCCAAGGTAAAACATGTTAGACAGAAGCAAAGACAACTAAATCTAAAGCTGGAAGTGCTTATGAAAATAGAATTGAATAAACTGATTGAAGGTAATATTATCTTTCCTATCAAGCATACTTCATTGGTTTCTAACTTAGTTCCTATCAGGAAAAAGAATGGGGAAATTAGATTATGTGTTGATTTCCATGATTTAAACAGAGCATCTTTAAAAGATCATTATCCTTTACCATCAATGGAACAGATATTGCAGGTTGTTTCTGGATTAGAAAGATTCTCTTTGTTAGATGGTTATTTAGGTTATAACCAAATTCTAGTAAAAGAAGAAGATCAGTACACAATAGATTTTACTACTAAATGTTGGCAGGAGACACTGCTTTGTATTGATAGGTGTTGTCATTGATGGCAACTAGGATCATCCCAATCATCCGCTTAACACAATTTGTTCATACCAGAAGTCAGATTCAAAATTTGTCTAAGTCTAGACAGTTAGGAACAAAGCAGTAACAGGGTCTGGTATTTTGGTCTGGATCTCTCCGGTGATAAGTCATGATTAGTTGAGGATCTAGGGGAGTCATATGCATTGTAAAGATAGTCTAAATCCATATTTTGTCCTCCGGTGATGAAGGATTCAAAAGATATTAGCCTTTGAGTATCGAGTTCCAGTTTGTCAGAACAAACAGAAGGAGAACAGGTCGACCTTGTAGGTGGTCTTGATTTTGGATATATGGAAGTTTTTTGTTGGACAATTAGTGATGATCAGTAATAGTGGCCAACATGAGTAATAATTTTCAAGATCAAGTTTTGGTCCGCGCCTTAAGTTATGCTTAGATCCAACTAACAGAGCAGAGCACTTATAAAAGTTCTAAGTGTTGTTAAAGCTGACTGATAGAATGATTGTAGATCATGTTGTGGATATATATAGCTGATGAAATTGGATGATTCAATGTATGTACAGGATGCGAATAAGGTGTATGTGAGAAGAGTACAAATCCAAAGTGCGAATGAAGGCAGAACAGTAAGAAGAGCAAAGCAAAAATGAAATGTGTAAGATTCATTTTTGTACTTGACCAGAACTAAAATTCTTGCATAAGTAGATGTTATTAATTAGTTCAAATCTCTGTCATTCTCTTGTAATAGCTCCATAGGCAGTGAGCCTCCATTTGAGCAGTGAGCTCTAGGTAGTGAGCCCAAATGCATGTGCATTTCATTTGTAAAAATACTTTTAACAGGGTATTAATATTTGTGGGTTAACCCCCACCATGGTTTTTCCCTTAGCTGGGTTTCCACGTCAAAATCTTGGCATCAAATGTGTTATTTATGTTCTCTATTCATATGTTATTGATTGATGATGAAATATTAAATTGATTATAAGTGGTAAAGGAAGATTAAAGTTAAAAGGATTGAAAATGTGTGACAACTGATTTACCCCCCCTCTCAATTGTCTAGACCTAAACCAACAATTGGTATCAGAGCCAAGTTCCTTAAAAGAAGCTTAATATCTTGAGGAAAGATCTTAGAAGAATTTTTTCAATGGGTTCACTTAAAGATCAACTTCAGTTGGCTCTAAAAGATCTTGATCCAAAGAAGAAATTTATAATTTGAAAGATGAAATCAAGGATGTTGATGACACCATTGAAATATTAAAAGACAAATTAAAGAAATCTTTGGGAAGGAATAAGGAGCTACTTCTGCAATTATCCAACTTATCTGAAGAAAATAGCATGAATGAAGCCTTGGAAGAAAAAACAAAGGAGTGTGATAAGTTGTCAGAAGAAGTTGTTGTTCTAAAAGATGAGATGGAATCTGGGGCAATGAGGTTCACCAAATAAATTGAGCAAAGGAAGAAGACTGAAGAAGATTTAAAGCAAACTCCAAAAGAAAGAATTGATGAATGTTACAAATTGGATAGTATTGTTGGTCATCTAAAATCATATCTAGAAGAAAGAAAAGACAATGAAAGAGACCTTGAAAGATAAATTGTCATTCTCAGACATGATCTAGAAGTTGCAAATGAATACAATGATAAGTTCAAGATAAGCTCAGCTAAACTTGAAGCAATACTTGAGGGTCAAAAAAGAACTGAAGACAAGCATGGTCTTGGATATGAAAAAGGTGAAATCTCTAGATCTGGACAAAGAAACTTTCAACCAAGGAATGAGAGAAACAGATCTAGAAGACCTCCGATAAGATAGCCTAATGCTCAAAGGTATCCATCTTTCAATGGAAATTGTTTCAAGTGCAATAAATTTGGTCATAAAGCCACTCAATGCAGAAGTAGAGTAAATCAAAATAATCCACCCTTCTCTAGACAATGCTTCAATTGTAAGAGGTACAGTCATAACTCTAATGAATGTAGAAGTATGATAATGAATGACTCATCAAATAGATGAAATAGGAAATCTTTCAATGGCAAATGTTTTTCATGCAATAGATTTGGACATAGGGAAAATCAGTGCAGATCAAGAGGAAATCAATCAAATGGGAAAAGAAATGTTGTGGGCTTCCATTGCAACTGATCTGGTCATTTTGCAAGATTCTATAGAAGTAGAACCAATGAAGGAAGAGGTCTGGTAAATAGAAAACTAGATGAACAGAGACAAGACAAGGGCAAAAGAAAAATTGAAGAGAATGAGATCCAGAATGAAACAAGTGAGACATGGGTGAAGAAATCAATTGTGAACCATAGTGATGGGTCCGCACCAGAATCTGGTGTAGATAATTTTTAGGCAATTAAACTAGGAGCTCTAGCTCAAGGGGAGCTACATTAAAAATCAAGAATCCCCCAGCCAGTAGTTGAGTGCTTGGTTCTAGCACAATGAGAGAAGGTACCTTGAATTGATTCAGAACATTTTGAAGGATTTTTAGAAGAAAGGAAGTGATTATGGAAAATTTTGGAGTAATACATGAAAGACTATTCAAAAATAGAGCAACCGGATGTGCTAGGGCAGAGCATTTATTACAAAGGCAAATTAGGTGATGCAAAGCTTAAAAGGGTAATTCATTCCTCATTTGAAACACTTTGCATCTAAAGAAAACAAGAAGAAAGAAGTGGATGAGCTTAAAGCTAAGAATTCTCAAGATTTGGAAGCGAGAAAAGGATTTCCAAGCAAAAACCCTAATCTGCGTAACAAGGTATTTTCTATTTTTTGCAAACTCTCTTGAATTCTTAATTTTTGCATATGGCTACTCCTCTAGTTGTTGATGTAATTGAAAGGCCCCAACCAATATTTAAGAAGCATCCACATAAATTAGTTGAAGTTGAACCGTTGGGTGCATTCTCTGAGGTTCCACATGGTGTACTACATGTAGAGGATATTAGGGTATACATCCATTATAACATGGATGAATATGGAAACCTAAAACTCTTGGATTTGCTTAACAACCACTTAACAGATGACAGCCACAAATTGAAACCAAAATACAAGGCCCTAGAAAGAAAACATTTTCTGCAAGTCATTAGGTTTTTGACATTTGATGAAAATGAATGGGTTCAATATATTTTAAGTTGAATACATGATGAGTTCATATAGCTATTGAAACCATTCAAGATCACAAAGGATGTTATCAAAATTGTGATCGGATTAAACTCAACCAGTAGATTGCCCTTGCTGAAAGCTATGAAAAACCAGACAGTGACTGATGCTACCGGTGCCAAGTTTGATAGAAGGGCGATGACTATCAATGATATTATAGAACCGGATGTTAAATTCACCTCCATGGTGATTGGGTACAAAATTTACCACTCCAACAGAGAAAACTCTGTCTCCAGAACTGCAATATATGTAGCCTATCAAATGTTAAAATAAAATATTGATTATGATCTTTGTGAATTATTAAAAAATCATGTGATTGAGAACTTGAGCAAGATAAAGAAAGATAAGAAAAATTCCTTCAAATATGGTTCCTTGATTATATGCTTGTTCTTCTATTGCATGAATGAAATACCTAGAATTCAAGGTGTGCATTGGACAACTGACAGGCCAGTAGCATGGCAAATAAGAGATCACCTTATCATCCTTGGTGACTCTCAAGCCCAAAAGACTGCTATCTGGGGCTACTTCAAAAACTTCCAGAGTTTAATGCAAGCAAGGAAGAGAATCCCTAAAACAATTGTGGAGAAGTATGAAAATGACATGTTTTATGGTTGACACAGACCAGTGCTTGATGGAAGTTGTAGAACCAAGGATAGTTTGGATAATGCCTATGGTTTATGAGGTGGATGAAAGAGTTTTGGATATGTATGCTCAGCATCTTTTAAACACACCTAAAGATACCTCTGTGGAAAAGTTTGGAACATACAAGGAACTAAGTCTAAAATTGCATGTCTGAGACCAAAAGGAAAGTACAGAGACAAGTTGAAAGGTATGCTAAGAGCATTAACCTAAACAAGGAGGCAGTAAAGCATAACAGAGAAAGAATTGAAAAGATGGAGAAAAGTAATGAGCAAAATACAGAAGAAAAAGTAGAAAGTGAGCCAACAGTCGCTCTGGAAATCCCACCAAGCTCCTCAAGGAAGATAAGGAGTTCTACAACTCTTGCTAAGCAACTCAAGTCCACTTCCACCAAGAAGTCTGAAGCCACTCCATCCGATGATGGAGGGAAAAGAAA
The DNA here is from genome assembly GCA_027924645.1 of Cunninghamia lanceolata. NCBI lineage: Eukaryota > Viridiplantae > Streptophyta > Pinopsida > Cupressales > Cupressaceae > Cunninghamia > Cunninghamia lanceolata. The sequence goes on along the minus strand of BSBN01000377.1, from coordinate 22,173,822 downwards.
TAAAACCAAGGCCACAAGAACCTACAAGAGCACAAAAGATGATGAAGAGATAGAAACAGATGAATAAGTGAAAGAAATAAGATCCAAGAAAGCCAGAACTTCAAAGACTTCTGAAGATCAGCCTTTCAAAAGCATTAAGGCCATTAAAAAGTTCATCACTAGTAAGGTCGCTATGACTATTGATGAAATTGTAAAAACAATCACTATTCATGGAAATTTAAAACATGTCAGAGTTTACTATGATAATTTTGATCAGGCAAATAAGAAAATCTTGGAAGATGCCATTATCACATATTTGAATAAATTCAATAGAGCCCTGCTGGAAATCTTACAAGAACTCCCTAAAATCTTAAGGAAAGTACTAGAAATGAGGAAAGAAGTAGCTAAGGATAAAGACATGGAACTCAAAGAGTATGTTCTCTCCACTTTTAGCCCTGTGAAGACTAGAAGAGAAGCAGATAAAATCCTCAGAGAAGTCAAAGACAAATTCAGAAGCAAAGTCTTGATGAACAAACTTATGCTTGGTGAAACTGAGGAAATTACAAAAGAAACAAAGGAAATTATGAGAAAGGCCATAGACAAGGATAAGTATTTTATTATTTTAGAGAAATAAGTTCAAGAAGAAAATTCTCTAGTTCCAGAACTATAAGCTTCAGATGAAGAGATTAACAAGAAAATTGATGACCAAGGTGCTAATTTAGATCCTCTGGAGTCAATCTATGAAGAGACAAATGTTGAATTTGACTCACCAAATCTAAATATTGGATAAGTTCAGGAAGAGGAACAAGTCAATCAGGAGGACATAAAAATGGTAGATAGAATAGTTGATGCAGGGGTAACCCCTCCACCTGATCACTCTAGAAAAGAGAGGATGTTGCTACCATACAAAGCCCTCTAGATCAGATAGTAGGTGGTGAGAAAATAGGAAAGAGTCCCTCTAAAGAAAACATAGAGAAGAGTAAAATAGAGGAAGAGGAAGAAAAAGGAAAGGACAAGGCAGAAGAAGATGGTGCAAATGTTGAAGCACCTAAAGCAGACATTGAGAAATCAGGAGAACAAAAGGATTGTTCTGAAATGATTGCAAGAGACACTGCAGATGCAATAAAAGGTCTTCTTGAAAAAGAAATGATTTAACTTGATGAGCCTGAGCTACTCCAAGGCCTAGCCAATCCAGATACTCTCTCTCCAATTCAATTGATGAAAATAGCATCATTCACCCAATTAAAGGATAGAGAAAAGATGTTAAAGTCCCACATGGAGGACAATGAGCTATTGAGGCTTGCAACTAGAATTTTGGAGAAATTAATTCCAACTTATCAAAAGAATCAAAATGATTCCCCCTCCAGACATCTAAAAAATCTTGTAAGTTCAGTAAACTCTCACTTTGAGTCTTTTGAAAAGTCTGTAGAGGCAAACATTCAGAAAGAACTCCTGAATAAGAAATTCAGTCAAGTTAAAAATCTAATAAGGAGTGATAGGTTGATACTAGGCATTAGCATAAAGAGCATTCAAAATGCCCTAAGTGATGGAGGAGATATATATAAGTTTTTCCTATCATGGTCTAAAGTCAATGAGGATATTGAAAAGAAGATAAAGGAGCAGGAACAGGAAATATCAGCTCTATCTCAAAATTTTGATCCTCTATCTGCCTCTCCTATAAGCCAGGAATGTCAGGTTATTAGCTTGATAGATGAAATAAAGGGACTTGAAAAAGAGGAAGGTAATACTATGAAGAGGATGTGTGAACTCCATGGACTAATTGCCCCCAAGTTGGACTCTATGCATAATGTCTTATCTGAAGCCCAGAATGCACTTTAGACAAGTGATCCTTCGGATCTAGCAAAAGCATATGCATTTTTGTTGAGTGGGCACATCTCTGTTTTGGATGGAATGAAGAATACTTGGGCCTCTGAACTTGTGCAAATAAAAACTAGCTTTGCAAACATTCTCAAGTTCATGTAAATAAGACTTAATGATTATTTGTACATATGAGGTAGTATATACAAAATTTTTGGAGAAGTTTTGGCTTGTGGACCCCGCTCTTTGCCATTGATCTCAAAGGGGGAGTGAAGGACAATGAAAAATGAGGTATTCAAAAAAGGGGGAGCACCGGAATAAGTGAAGTACACAAGTGTACAGACAAAGGGGGAGTTGCACTAGACACTTAGTCATTTTTCACTAAGTGTTGCCATCAATGCCAAAGGGGGAGATTGTTGGCAAGAGACATTGCTTTGCATTGATAGGTGTTGTCATTGATAGAAACTAGGATCATACCAATCATCCGCTTAACACAATTTGTTCATATCGGAAGTCAGATTCAAAATTTATCTAAGTCTGGACAGTTAGGATCAAAGAAGTAACAGGGTCCGGTATTTTGGTATGGATCTCTCCGGTGATAAGTCATGATTAGTTGCAGATCTAGGGGACTCATATGCATTGTAAAGACAGTCTAAATCTAGATTTTTGTCCTCCAGTGATGAAGGATTCAAAATATATTAGCCTCTAAGTATCGGGTTCCAGTTTTTCAGAACAAACAGAAGGAGAATAGGATGAGCTTGCAAAAGGTCTTGATTCCAGATATATGGAAGTTGTTTGTTGGACAATTAGTGATGATCAGTGATAGTGGCCAAAATGAGTAATGATTTTCAAGAGCAAGTTTTGGTCTACACCTTAAGTTATGCTTAGATCCAGTCAATAGAGCAAAGCACTTACAAAAGTTCTAAGTGTTGTTAAAGCTAACTGATAGAATGAGTGTAGATCATGTTGTGGATATATATAGCTGATGAAATTGGATGATTTAATGTATGTGCAGGATGTGAATAAGGTGTATGTGAGAAGAGCAGAAATCCAAAGTACGAATGAAGGTAGAACAGTAAGACGAGCAAAGCAAAAATGAAATGTGTAAGATCAGTTTTTGTACTTGACCGAAACTAAAATTCTTACATAAGTAGATGCTATTAATCAGTTCAAATCTTTGTCATTCTCTTATAATATCTCTATAGGTACTGAGCCTCCATTTGAGTAGTGAGCTCTAGGCAATGAGCCTGAATGCATGTGCATTCCATTTGTAAAAATACTTTTAACAGGGTATTAATATTTGTGGGTTAACCCCCACCGTGGTTTTTCCCTTAATTGGGTTTCCACACCAAAATCTTGGTGTCAAATGTGTTAATTATGTTCTCTATTCATATGTTATTGATTGATGCTGAAATGTTAAATTGATTATAAGTGGTAAAGGAAGATTAAAATTAAAAGGATTAAAAATGTGTGACAACTGATTCACCCCCCCTCTCAGTTGTCTGGACCTAAACCAACACTAAATGGGGCACACTAGCTTATAGAAAGATGCCATTTAGATTATCTATTGCAAGAGTAATGTTCCAGAGAGCTATGGATATGGCCTTTCAATGCTTTATTAATAAATTTTTACTTGTGTACTTAGATGATGTAACTATGTTCTCAAAGAAGGTTGAAGATCATTTTCATCATCTTAGGCAGATTTTTGAAAGATGCAGAAAATTTGGGGTTTCACTCAACCCAAAAAAAAGTATCTTTTTAGTGCATGAAGGAAAAATTTTAGGACACATTGTGTCAAAAGACGGTATATCTATAGACCCTGAAAGAATTTCTGCCATTTTAGCCCTACCTCTTCTAGCCCATAAAAAGGGCCTACAGAGTTTTCTCGGTAGAATAAATTCTATAAGAAGATTTATACCTAACATAGAAGCTTTGTTGCAACCTCTTACAACCATGTTAAAGAAAAATATAGCTTTTAGCTGGACAAACGAAGGCAAGCAGAGTTTTGAAGAGATAAAAGAGGCACTTGTTGCTGCCCCAACACTTATCAATCCAAATTTTGACAAGGATTTCATTTTATATGCATTTGGAAGTGTTGATACCATATCAACCATGTTATGTCAGTAGAATGAGGAAGGATTGTAACAGCCTATGGCTTTCTTCAGCCAGGTTCTGCATGATTATGAGGTAAGAAATTCCTTCATTGAAAAGCATGTCTTAGTTATCATAAGAAGCCTAAAAAAGTTCAAACACATGCTTTCAAATAACATAATACAACTGATGGTTGCCCATCCTACAATCAAAGAGTTCTTACTTAGTAAGGATCTAAATGACAAGAGAGCAGGGTGGAAAACAAAAGTCATGGAGTATGACATACAAATCAAGGTGACAAAATTGGTCAGAGGAAAGGGATTATGCGAGTAGCTAGCAAGGATTGAAGAAAACAACACTAAACTCCTAGAAGAGACTGAGACAGTGTTGTAAAATAGAGAATAGACTGTTGTCCTAGCCCCATCTAAAAGTTGGTTGTAGAAAATGATAAGTTATCTACATACAGGGGATTGTCCTAAAGGTTTGGACAAGTCTAAGAGGAGATACTACAGGCTACAAGCAATTCCCTATGTTGTAATTGATGGTATTTTATACAAGAAAGACTTTAATGGTGTTTTGTTGAGATGTGTTGAACTAGGACAAGTTCAGAAAGTTCTAGAGGAGTTTCATGATGGACCCTCAGGAGGTCACTTTGCAGCAAGGACAACAACCCTAAAAATCAAGAGCTAGTTACTATTGGCCTAAATTGTTCAAAGACTCACATGATTGGGTAAAAAAGTGTAACAAATGCTTAGTGTTTCTAGGCAAACAGAAGCTTGCAGCAATGCCCTTACATCCAATCCAAGTAGAACATCCATTTGGAAAATGGGGATTGGACTTCATTGGTCCTATCAATCCACCTTCCAGCCAAGGACACAAATAGATACTCACTACTACAGACTATTTCACCAAGTGGACTGAAGCAGTGGCACTTAAAGAAGCAAATGAAACATCTATTCTAAACTTCTACCAGGACTTAGTTTCTAGGTTTGGTACTCCTGACTCAATAATTTCTGATAATGCTTTAGCATTTATTGGTTAAAGAGTTTCTAATTGGTCAATAAAAAATAATGTATTCTTGAACACCTTGTCCAATTATTACCCTCAAGGTAATGGACAGGCAGAATTAACTAACAAGAACCTGATCAAAATTATTAAGAAAATAGTTGATGACAATCAGAGGTCATGGCATGACAAGTTGAAATTAGCCCTTTGGGCTCATAGAATAACACCTAAGAGAGAAATAGGTAATACACCCTATGTGCTGACTTATAGAAAGGAAGATAAATTGCCAATCTCAGTTGAACTGCCAACATTGAGATATGTGAAGGAACTTGAGTTATTGGAGGAACAGCCAATGGAAGTTAGACTAGCATAATTGACTAACTTAGAAGAAATCAGAAAAGAAGCTATGAGGACCTTGGAGGCACATCAGGCTCAAATGAAAAGGACATTTGATAAAAGAGCAGTCCCAAGAATCTTTAAAGAAGGAGATCTGGTTTTCAAATGGAATGAATTGAAGAGCAGACCTAGTCAACACACAAAATTCGATGCTATGTGGGATGGACCATACATCATTATAGAATTCAAGCAACACAATGCATTTCAGCTTGCTAAGTTAGATGGAGACGTGTTGTCAATCCATGTCAATGGGATTCACCTCAAGTTGTGTTATTAGCGAAGTAGCCTTATGTTGCAAATAAGTGCTTTTTCACATTTATTTTTAGTTATTGTTTTGTTTTCCAAGAAGTGTTTTTGTACATTTTGCTGGCTATGTCTTAAGCAAGCCAAAATAGTTTCAGTTTTAGTTTTCGTTTTACTGCTGTAGTTTTTATCCGTTTGAGTTGCAAAAAGTTTTTTTTTTAAGTTCAAGGTAGAAGAAGACTCATATGTCCAATGGAATTGCAAGGCTACTGGTTCTATTTTGTTTAGCAGGCAAACACCCCTGAGAGGTTGCCAGAAATGTTACTAAATTATGTTCACACCTAATTTAGTTAGATCTGATTTGCGGTTGTTTCAGAAGGAGTAAAAGAAAAATTTTAAGTTAATTGCAATCAGTGAATGTATAATTTCTTGAAAAGAGAAAATAAGGATCAGCTATCCTGGGATAATTTGACAGTCCAATCAGGACTGTCAAACCAGCATGACAAGTGAATATCTAATGGCAAGATATCAAACAATCAAATGAAAGATAGATAATCTAACTGATTTTATCTTTCTATTATGAGACAATTGAATTATCCAAGTGATCACAATTCAATGTGAAAGAAAGGTATAGGAAAAGTAATGTTGCTGATTTGAAGACATTAAAACATGTGGCGAAAATGTGGCTCCCACAAGGGTTGAGCCCAGCATGTTTTCTTTTTTATTCATTTAAAAAGGATATCAGATTGAAAGACAGGATGCATCATTCAAGATAATATTATGCATCATAGTAGTCAACTTGTAAAAGAGTGAAGTCATTATGATAAAGGTGAAAAGGAGCAGTTGCTCCTATAAACTATGCCCACTTGATAAACAGACTATTAAAATCATATCATACATGTGTAAATTTCTTCATTACATGTTCCAAGAGAAGCAGTGATCCTTATTAAGTGCCATGCAAGTACAAGTGCATTGATCAGAGAAGTGATTTCAGTCATAAAAAGATATTTTCCTTTTATTTCTAATTTAAATTGAAGTGTTTTTGTTGTTTCAGAAAAATCATGTGTTGTTTCAACATATAGATATCATATCTTTTTATACATGACTGAAATCAGACTTTACATGTCACAAAATTGCATAAGTTCAATAAAGGAGAGACTTGCAATAATCAAATGAATGAATTTTTTCCATGACTGTCATTATGGAAACAAATAGTAGTCCCATTAAGTGCAAATTTACATGAGGCAAATGCTACAAGAGCCATTATAAAATGATAGATTGTCATGTATATTTCAGTATGCAAAAGTTATGATTCATAACAGCATACAGAAGACTACTCAGAGGATCAGTCAGCAATCATATGTCTTTTGAATACTATGAAGGAGTTCAGATCAATGACAGGAGTAGAGTACAGTCAAACATTCCTAAGTGTTACAAGCTAAGCAAAAGTCATTAAGTCATTGATCAAGATACAGATCCTAGAACATCCAAGACACATTTGCTTTCATTCATCTATAGGAGGCAAATCAGAGCAATAAGAGGCTTCATAAACTTGTTCGTTTCTTCCTTCACCATAAAATGGTCACATATGGAAGAATAGCTGAGTCAACGAGAGCAGTATGACACTTTAGAATGGCATCCTTACCTCTTATCTATGTCATAAACACAAACAAGTACAAACAACATGAAACATGTGAATAGATCAAAGAAAAGAGTCAAGAAATGTACAAGGGAACATTATACAGAACAAAGTTATATAGGTCATGGCTAGTAAAGGGCCTTTCTATGCAAAGGAATGAACAAACCCATTTTACATCTTGTAACCCTTGTTACATTTTTTATACAACCAAGGTGAATACTACACAAAAGATTAAAATGACAAAGTACAGATGATAGTATTGGAAGGTAGCTACAGATGAAAGAATGATAACATATTTTAGTTTAAAGATCCAGCTCTATAGTATTCTTCATGACAGTCAAGTGAAAGAAAGAATATAAGATGCAGATTAAAAGAGTATACTGTTACAATTTGAGCAGTAAGGGTTTATTTCCTTCAAATCTTAAAACCCTCATCACTATATTTGAAACCCTTGTTCTAATTTATATATGCAGAGGAAATAAATGCTACAGAAGGGAGATATTATCATCGCCATGATCAAGAAGACATATTTCATTAAGAAATATTAACGCCCATATGGACATTTTGAAAACCCTTATGTTTTTTTACATCTACAGTTAAAAGAGAGATATACAAGAAGCAAGAAATGAAATGGCCATGGCCAAGAGAAACTATGTTCTCAAAAAAGGTTGAAACTCTTTGTTCTATTTTTGAAAAAACCTTACAAAATCTGGTGTCTATAAAGAAGCTAAGCTATAGAGGAGTTCACAGCCATGGTTGTGACAGTTAAGCCATCTTTCAAGAGAAAATAAGGAAACCCATATGAATATAATATACCCTTGTCATTTTTTTAGTTAAAGAGACTAAAAAATGAAATACAAAGCCAAGGAAAGGATCTTACCTCATTTGTCTTGGATGCAGAGCTATATCAGGCCATGACCTCTTTTTGTTTAAATCTCTCAGGATACAAGTTTACAGTTGCAAGCAAGATAACATAGGAAAAAAGAAAGATCGTTAAGAGTAGATAGTGTATGCACAACCACAGCCAGAGATGAAATAAAGCCACAAAAATAACAAGGAATGGCTGATAGAAACCAAAAAAGACATGCTCACCTTCCTCCTGCACAAAAATCTAATGAAAATGCTAGAGTTTCAATTGAGATGAAGGTAGAAAAACCAGAAAATTGTTGCAAGTATGGGCCTAACCAGTGTTGTCATTGATGTCACCATACTCCTGTTGTATTGATGATGAGAATTGGATGAGTTGTATGCTGAGGATATTGAGAAAATTAGTCCTATCAAGAATAGAGAAGAATAGTGAATATAGCAAGGTAAAGATCCCAGCTAAGATGAAGATCAGAGAATACACTTCAAAGGGTTTGTAGATATGTGTCTTAAGATGATCCAATAAAGATTTGAGAGGTCCACATGAAGATCTGAAGAAGTTATGGCTACTTGAGTAAAACCGGTTCTGGCAGATGTTCAGAGGTGATAGAGTGACACAAATAGGTCCGGTGAGATCCAAAAATGCAATATCTTGTTTTGCAGATTTGGTGGCGTGTTTGGGAAGTCAATGTGAATTGGATACTCAATTGGTTTGTGGTCTGGAGGTCCGCAAGCATCTACTCCAATATGACAATGATGACAGACTGTGTTCTTAAGGTTTCAGATGTAGGAGAGAAAGATTTCAGTAAGCAGAGGTAGTGTGGATGTTCTTGGTGATTCAAGCAAGCTTGTGGAGGTCTTTGGATTGTGTCTAGTTGTTGTTTGTGGTCCACATTGAATATTGAGCTTGTAATTGAAGAATTACTTCTGGATGATGATGTTCTTCCTAAGTTTGGCCGACCGGATGAGTTACACATCCTGCGAATGATCTTGAAGATGTTCTGTGAAGAATGGCGTGTTCTGAAAGGAAGATTGAAGCCTTAGATCTACATGGCCGACAACGTGTTGATCCGCATAAAGTCTTTTTGTAATTAGTCATGTTGTATTTATGTATTTTCTTTGTAATGTATGCCGACTGGATGATTATCCTAAAGTCAAATGTCTTGTATAAATAAGAGGTTGTGAAGTCATTTCAAAGGTATCTTGTGGAGATGAGTGTGTGGTACATAGGAGTAGAGAGAAAGGCAGAGAAGAAGTATTGGGATTAACTAGAACTGACTCAATGGTGAAGCTGCTATTCTTTAGTTCAAGTATGTAATATTTATTATTTTGTAGACAGTGTGTCTCATGTAGGCAGTGGGCCTCTTGTGAGCAATGTGCTCGAGTAGTGAGCCCTAATTGGCATATGTCATTTTGTTCTTCTTATTCTTTTAACAGAGAATACAATCTTGGGTTAGTCACCCCGTGGTTTTTCCCTTAACCAGGTTTTCCACATTAAAATCTTGGTGTCTTATGTGTTAATATGTTTCTGCTCTTGATTTAATGCATTATGTTTCCATGATTGATTTATTATTATGCTGCTGAATTACAAAGTGGATTTAAGTGGATTTATTATTATCTCATGGAGGTCGACAAAACATGGTCAAAGATGCCTTTTGGCATAATGCAAAACAAGTCAACGAATCAAAGATTCCTTATATTCATGCATAATGACCGAATGTGGTATATTTTCTTTTGCCTTATGCATTGAGATGTTTATGTTGATAACTGAGAGGGGGGGGTGAATCAGTTATCCTAATTATTTCTTCTTTTGAACTTTCTTATTAATCAAAGCAGCATTGAATCAAACAAACAAACATTACCATGAAATGAGAAACACATGACACAGTATTTTTGACGTGGAAACCTGGTTAAGGGAGAAAACCACGGGGTGATTAACCCAAAGATTATTCTCTGTTAGAAGAATAAGGAATTACAAAATGGCACTTGCCAATTAGGGCTCACTGCCCGAGCACACTGCTCACAAAGAGGCACACTGCCTACAAGGAGACACACTGTCTACAAAAGAATGTAATACAATACTTGAACTGATTGGAAGCATCTTCATATGCTAGAGTTCAGTTCCGGTTAGGCTCAGTATACTGATCTGCTGCACTTCATCTTTCCTCTGTTCTTTATTCTGCTATCTTTTCACATACCGGATCTTTCTTACTGCTTCTGCTCTGTTCTGTATTTATTCGCATACACCTTCACACCATTACACTTTTCACAACTAAATCCATCCTCTATATATATCCGCACTAGTGATTTCATTATCTTTCTAGTCGGCACCCGGAATAATCTATCTTCTCACAAACTCTGTTCTATCGGCTGAATCCTTGCATATCAAGTAATGCGGATCAAGCATATACTTGTAGATATCATTAATCATGTTGGCCAAACATGATTCATGCCTTCACAACCTTTACCATCAACAGTAACACATCCGGAAAATAGTCTGATACTCTATCAGTCAGTTCTTCCTCTGTTCTCACTGTCTCTCAGGAATTCGGTACTCAACTATTCATATCTTTTTCTTTGTTCATCACCGGAGGCTAAATCCTTGGAATATACTATTCAAGGTAGTCCTCTTGACTTCCCCAAATCTACACTGCACCAAGACACTTCCTCTGAGAGATCCGGACCAATCTGTCGGACCTTGCCACATGCTCTGTTCTTGTTCACCGGACCACAACAATCTTCATTCTGACTTCCGGTAGAGACACACCATGACTTGCGGATATGTGGGATGACCTTTGTTGCCATCAATGACAACAACTATGAATCCATATAGTGTCTCTTGCCAACAATCTCCCCCTTTGGCATTGATGGCAACACTTAGTGAAAAATGACTAAGTGTTTACACTATGCTCCCCCTTGGCTGATGCTCTATCTTTATATACAATTTTCGGAACTCCCCCTTAGTTGGATTCCTCATTTTTCACTGCTCCTCACTCCCCCTTTGACATCAATGGCAAAGGGTAGGGTCCACACACCAAAATTTTCAAAAAATTTCTATACATAGCCGCATATTTACATACTCACATATACTGAAGAATGTCTGCAAAAGATGTCTTTAGTTGGATCAGTTCTGTAGCCCAACTTTGCTTCATTCTATCCAAAATTGAAATGTGACCACTCAACAAAAATGCAAATGCATCTGCCCTTTTTAGATCTTTCGGATCACTTGTCTGGGCTATGATTTGAGCTTTTGCTATGGCCTCATGCATGGCCTCTAGCTTAGGGACAATTAACCCCCTGAGCTCACTCAACCTGCTTATTCTATTTTTCCTTTCCTTCTCCAATTTCTTGATTTCACTCAAGACTGCAATAGTCTGACATTCTTGATTTGTTATAGAGGAAGAAAGAGGATCAAAACTTTGAGACAAGCTGAGTAGTGTGTCCTCTTGCTCTTTTATTTTCTTCTCAATGTCCACTGTTACCTTGGACCAGGAGATACAAAATTTGTATATTTCACCGCCATCCTTAAGAGCATTTTCTAAGCTCTTTATCCCAATGTTCATGTTTCTCTTATCATTAATGATCAGACCCTGAACCTCGGAGAACCTTTTATCCAAAAACTCCTTCCGGACCTTTTCTTCAGCTGATTTTTCTAGAGATTCAAAATGTGTACTAACACTGCTGACTAAGGTTTTGAGATTACCGGAAGAGGAGGCTGTGGGATCCTTCTGAAAAGATGGCATGATCTTTTCCAGCACTCCAGATGCTACCTCCATAAGCTCACAGTCTTCCATGTGAGATTTCAGTAGTTTCTCTTTGACTTTCTCATTTGCAAATGAGGCTATTTTCATTGTTTGTACCGGTGACAAAGAGTCAAAATCTAATGGTCCTTTTAGCAGGTCCGGTTCATCAATTTCTATAGTGGCTTTTGTCAAGAATTCTTGAACAGTTTGTGCAGTGTCTCTTGCCGGAGATAGATGTTTCTTCTCTTCTGCAATTTTGTCCTTTGGAATCTTTTCTCCTTCCTTACTCTTACCACTTTCAGTTGTGGTTTTCTCTGTTGGGGTCTTCTCTTTCTCTGCATCCTTGGTGCTGTCAACCTCTTTTTCTTTAACTGCTGCTTCTTTCTCCTGTAGTTTCTCTTCTTCTTGGGATCCGGAGACTGTAGGGGAAACCGGAGGAGAGATGTTAGTCTGTTCAAGGGCCACTTCTTCCGGAGCAGATGATTCCAAGTCCACAGCTGTTTCTGCACCTAAGTCCTCTACAACAGGAAGATTAAACCTTTTGAAGGTTTTCCAGAGAATCTCTTCAGTGTCCTTGGCTACCTTGTCGGTCTCACCAAGCATAAGCTGATTCATCCTTGCTTTGCTCCTGAATTCATCCTTGTAGTCTTTGAATACCATGTTCATTGTTTTGTGATCAATTGAAGGATATAGCTGAATAGCTATTTGTTCCCTGATCTCAAGGTCTTTTGCCATGGCATTGTTCTTTCTTATCTCTAATTCCATCTCTAGGCTCTTTGGGATTTCAGAGATAATCTCAATAAAAGCTTTATTGTAGATGTTCAAGTACCTTATTATAGCTTCTTGCAGGGTCTTTTGATCTGCCTCATTGTAGTCATCATAGAATTCAGCCACCGGTTGAAGGTTCCCATCCATAGTGACTGATTTGACTACACTGTCTAGAGACAGAGTGGGCTTTTCAGCAAATTCCTCTACCATTTCTTCCTTGTCTTGGCCTGTGGAGGGTTTCCCGGATCCTTTCTTCTTCTGCTTCTTTATTTCTTTTACTCCCTCATCTGACTCAGTTTCCTCTTCATCCTTTTGGCTTTCATAAGCCCTTGTGGCTTTTGTCTTAGATCTTTTACTGGATGCCTGGACTTCCGGTTTTGAACTTTTGGTTGTGGGAGGTGCAGATCTTTTTGATGATCTGGTCCGGGTGGAAGTTTCAACCGGAACACTTTCTTTACTTTTCTTTTCTTCCTCAGCCTTTCTCCTCTTTTCCCGGCTGGCATCAAGTGCCTCTTTTGAGATGCCTAGGCCTTGAGCAATATGCTCTACTTCTTTTCTCACCTTCCTCTTTATCTCAGGTTCCCTAAGTTCTACATGGATCTTTACACTCAGCTCCTTAAAGGTTCCAAACCTTTCTGCCTTTGGATCTTTGGGCTGACTTAGCATGTGTTGAACATGCAGCTCCACTATCTGTTCATCCACTTCATACCCCATGGGCATGATCCAGACAGTCCTTGGCTCCACTGCTTCCATTAGGCACTGATCAGTGTCCACCATAAAGCACACTGAGTCTTTGTATTTTTCAACAAGAGACTGGGGAATTCTTTCTCTTGCTTGCATCATGCTTTGGAAGTTTTTGAAGTATCCCCATAGGGCTGTATTTCTTGCTTTGGCATCCCCAAGCCCATGTAGATAGTCTCTTATCTAGACTGCAACAGGTTTGTCATTCTGCCATGCCCATCCACTTGATCTGGGCAGCTCATTCATGAAGTAGAAAAATAGACATAATATAAGAGTACCATACTTAAAGGAATTCTTTTTGTCCTTCTTGATTTTCTGTATATTTTCCATTAATTGGCTTAAGAGCAGTTCACAGAGATCATATTCTGCATTCTTCCTTAGCATTTCATAGGCAGTATACACTGCAGTTCCGGATACAGAATTCTCCCTGCTGGAGTGATAGATCTTGTATCCTATTATCATGGACGCATACTTGATATCCGGATCAGAAATATCTTCAATGGTCATTGCCCTCTTATCAAATTTTGATCCGGTGGCCTCAGTTACAATGTTATTTTTGACAGATTTGAGGATAGGTATCCCTCCGGAAGAGTATAGACTAGTTACTGCCCTAATTGCCTCTTTTGTGATCTTGCAGGGTCTATCCAGCTATAGGAAGTTGTCATGCATCCTGCTCAGTATATACCGGACCCATTCATCTTCTTCAAAGCAGGGGAAATGAATGAATTGATCAAATTGTTTCTTCTGGATACCCTTATACTCTGGTTTAAGCTCAAAAGCATTGTCTATCAGTTGTTTGTGATAGAGATCTCTCAATTTCAATTCCCCAAATTCCTCAATGCTTGCATGTATGTAAACCCTAATGTCTTTTGTGTGTAAAACTCCATGAGGAACACTGGAAAATGCTCCTAAGGGATCTACCTCCAATGACTTGTATGGATGTTTCTTAAATTCAGGTCGGGGCCTATCTGAGATTTTTACTATATTTGGAGTAGCCATCTCTTCAAAAGATTTGTAGCAAGATATCGAAAGTGGAAAATACCTTTTGCGTCTTCGGTTGCACGGAGTGGCTGGATTGATTTCTATATGTAATGACTTCGGCAGGAGATCTTCGGTGAACTTGATGAATTTTGTTTCAGAGCTCCGCTTTTCGCTTCTTCTTGGATGTGGAATGATCAAGTGATTGTTGAGAAATCCCTTATATCATTTCGCAAACCCTAATATCTGTTTGCAATAAATGCTTCACCTATATTATTCCAGTTTGCCTTGTCCGGATAGCTTGGAGTATCCCGGATCAGTCCTGATCTATGAACATCATGCGGATCTTTCAATCATGAATAAATCATGATGACACATTACAAGAACATCCCAAACATTCTGTCCAGTCCGCAGAGTAAAATAATGTACTTCTGGATCTCTTCGGACCCTTTTGTAGTCCTCTGTCATTCCGGAGCATCTCCCAGAATAGGTCTTTACTTGATCGATCACAACTTCTTTACATCTTCATGCGGACCTCTGAAATCTTGTCTGGATCATCTCAGGACTTGTATCTTCAAACCCTTTACTCCGCATCTTGTGTCACATCTAGCACCACTTGATTGGCTGGGGGAACAGGATTTTCTTTGAGTCTCCCCCTGAGCCAGAGCTCACTTTTTAATTTTCGGAAGAAATATCAGCACCAGAGTCTGGTGCGGATCCAACCTCTACATTCTCTGACTTTTCTTCACCCAAATCTTGTTCATCTGATTCCTAACTTCATCCGCATTCATCTTTTGTTTACCCTTGTCTTGATTCTGATTATACACCAGACCTCTTTTGTCCTGATTCTTGCTTCTGCAGACTTTAGCATTATGACCGGACCTATTACAGATTTGGCAAATAACATTTCTTTGCATATTTGACTGATAACCTCTTGATCTGCATTGATTAGCCATATGACCTACTCTATTGCATGTAAAACATCTACCATTGAATGATTTGTTTACTTGCATATTTCTGCATTCATGAGACTTGTGTCCATACCTTTTGCAGTTAAAGCACTGTCCGGAGAAGGATGGATTAGTTTGATTCATCCTTTTTCTGCACTGATTAGCTTTGTGACCAAAGTGATTGCAGCTGTGGCAGTATCCATTGAAAGATGGATATCTTTGAGCATTGGGCTGTCTTACCGGAGGTCTTCTAGGCCTATTCCTTGGATTTTCTGATCCAAAATTCTTTTGACTAGATTCAGAGCTTTCTCCTTTCTCATATCCCAAACCATACTTGTCATCTGTCCTCTTTTGACTTCCAAGAAGTACTTCAAGTTGGGCAGAACTTATCTTGAATTTTTCTTTATATTCATTTACTGTTTGAAGATCTCTTTTGAGAGAGACAATTTGATCCTCAAGTTTTTCTTCATTATCTTTGGCATCTTCAAGATCAGATTCAAGATGTCTGATAATCCTGTCCATCTGGTGGCATTCTTCTGATTTCTCTTTAAGAGATTGTCTTAGATTGTCTTCAGCTTTTCTTTTTTCTTCAATCTCTTGAGTAAACTTTATAGTTCCTGATTCCATTTCATGTCTTAACATGATGACTTCTTTTGATAATTTTTCACATAACTTGGTTTTCTCAGTCAATTCTTCATCTGTATTGCTTTCTTCACTTTGTCTTTCCAATTGTTGGAGCAGCTCCTTTCTCTTTTTCATAGAGAGACTTAATTTGTCCTTTAATTCTCTCATGAATTCATCAGCCTGTTTGAGTCTTTCCTTTAATTCATTGACTTCAGAATTTGACTGTTCAAGATCCTCAAGGGCAGTCTTGAGTTGCTCCCTTAAACCATATGCATCCATTTAAACTCCCAGATCTTCCTCAAGCTGTTAGGCTCTATTAGGAGGAACCTCGCTTTGATACCAATTGTTGATAACTGAGAGGGGGGGTGAATCAGTTATCCTAATTATTTCTTCTTTTGAACTTTCTTATTAATCAAAGCAGCATTGAATCAAACAAACAAACATTACCATGAAATGAGAAACACATGACACAGTATTTTTGACGTGGAAACCTGGTTAAGGGAGAAAACCACGGGGTGATTAACCCAAAGATTATTCTCTGTTAGAAGAATAAGGAATTACAAAATGGCACTTGCCAATTAGGGCTCACTGCCCGAGCACACTGCTCACAAAGAGGCACACTGCCTACAAGGAGACACACTGTCTACAAAAGAATGTAATACAATACTTGAACTGATTGGAAGCATCTTCATATGCTGGAGTTCAGTTCCGGTTAGGCTCAGTATACTGATCTGCTGCACTTCATCTTTCCTCTGTTCTTTATTCTGCTATCTTTTCACATACCGGATCTTTCTTACTGCTTCTGCTCTGTTCTGTATTTATTCGCATACACCTTCACACCATTACACTTTTCACAACTAAATCCATCCTCTATATATATCTGCACTAGTGATTTCATTATCTTTCTAGTCGGCACCTGGAATAATCTATCTTCTCACAAACTCTGTTCTGTCGGCTGAATCCTTGCATATCAAGTAATGCGGATCAAGCATATACTTGTAGATATCATTAATCATGTCGCCAAACATGATTCATGCCTTCACAACCTTTACCATCAACAGTAACACATCCAGAAAATAGTCTGATACTCTGTCAGTCAGTTCTTCCTCTGTTCTCACTGTCTCTCAGGAATCCGGTACTCAACTATTCATATCTTTTTCTTTGTTCATCACCGGAGGCTAAATCCTTGGAATATACTATTCAAGGTAGTCCTCTTGACTTCCCCAAATCCGCACTGCACCAAGACATTTCCTCTGAGAGATCCGGACCAATCTGTCGGACCTTGCCACATGCTCTGTTCTTGTTCACCGGACCACAACAATCTTCATTCTGACTTCCGGTAGAGACACACCATGACTTGCGGATATGTGGGATGACCTTTGTTGCCATCAATGACAACAACCATGAATCCATATAGTGTCTCTTGCCAACAGTTTATATACTCAAAACAAGAAATATCATATGGAGACAGGGTCATGTAAAAGATGGTAAGTGCATTATGAAGACAAATGATATGAGGATAAGGTAATGCATGAAAAAGACAAATACATGGAGATATGAAGATAAAGGGTGAGATGGTAGGAATATGGACAATTTAAAGATATTTTTGCATGGTGATATTGCATGATGCAATATAAGGATAATGATGCATATGAGTTGCAACTTAGATATTATTTCTTTTTACAAATGTAATAGGGGCAGGGGGTATTTTTGACTTGGTGCATGTGAGATGCAACTAGGAGGTTATTTTTGCATGGAGCTATAAGATGGTCAAAGATGTATGATTATAAATTTTGCATGTAAATGACCTATTTTCTTGCTTGGAGGCATAAGGGTGTATTTTCTTTTCTCTCATGTATTAAGACCTATTTTTTGCATCAAATCATGCAAAATTAGGCAAATGTAAAGGGAGAGAAAAGGTGATTATTTTCTTTTTATCTATCATGCATGATTTTACAATTGAAAATCAATGTAAACAAATAATAAAGTAATATTTTATAAAATACTTTATTATTTTGCCACAAGTTGTAAAATCATAAAGTTAGTACAAAGTGTAACTAATAGTAAAGTAATTAGCACCTAATTACTTTATTCTTTTACCTACATCAATTTTGCAATGCAAAATCATGCAAAATAGATGAGTTAAGTTAATTGAGGCTATTTGGAGACTTTTGCATGATTTGAAGGACAATTTGGAGAGTTTTGGTCAATTTCTTGGTCAAACACATGGAGAGGATCAGTTTGGAGCTATTTTTTCTCATTTTGAGGTAGTTTTGACCCTTATTTTTAGGGATTTCTTGGTTTGCTCGTGGATCAAATTGGAGGGCTTATTTTTAGAGGCAGTTAGCTGCAATTATATTTTTCATGCCTCTTGGAGAGAGCAAACTATAAATTGTAAAGCAAAGCTTAGGTTTTGCTAGTTCTTACCTCTTTTTCTCTTTATACTTTGGAAGAGAAGAAAGGTTTTGTAACTCAATTTTATAGATTTTATAGAGATTACAGCAGGTTATAGGTTCCATTTTCTATCTTTTATGCAATATTTTCCTTTATTTTTCATTAGAATCAAGTGTTTTCCTTTCCATTAATGCTACTTGTATGAGTGATTTGATGAAATTTTATTATGTTTAAAATATCAAAACCTTTAAAATTATTGTCTCATTCTTACTTGCAAGTGTTAAGCATAGTGATATCATAGGTCTTAGGTTGTGCTATTGAAGTCTATTTTCCTTCATATTATGAAAAATCCTTTTTCCTTCATAAAGAAGATAATTTCCAGCCTTCCTTAGAAACATTTTTGTGATTACATTGCCAAAAGTAGATTGTGTGGATAGATTTTTGAGATCTATTGTGAGTCAGATTTGTAAGTTTTCCATCAAAATTAGGTGCATCACCACTTTTGTAGTTTCAGTTTTAGTGTTTCCATAGATCTTTTTTACCCTTTTCCTACAAAATTTATTATTTTATCTAGGGAACTAGCCCATCTAGAGCTTCAAGTTCACCATAGGTCACCCACAGCCTGAACTTGATCCCATGTTTCGAAGGATTGCAGAGTTTTCACATCTTTGCATAAGGGTTCAATCCTAATTGACCACAATCACAGAGGTAGTTAAAATCTCTTTCCCTCCTCCTTTGGTTCCATATCCAAGATCCTTGAGTATCACAAAGGAGGTGAGTCCCTCTTCTCTTACCCCTTTGGTTGCACATGCAAGCTCCTTGGGTATCACAAAGGAGGTAAGATCTTTTTCTTTTCCTCCTTTGGTTGCATATCTAAGCTCCTTGGGTATCAAAAAGGAGGTAAGATCTTTTTATTTTAGTTGCATATCCAAGCTCCTTGGGTATCACAAAGGATGAGAGATCCTCTTCTCTTACTCCTTTGGTTTCATATCCAAGCCCCTTGGGTATCACAAAGGAGGTAAGATTTTCTTCTCTTCCTCCTTTGGTGGCATATCCAAGCTCCTTGGGTATCACAAAGGAGGTAAGATCTTCTTTTCCTCATCCTTCAGTTTCATGTTCAAGTTCCTTGGGTATCATGAAGGATGTGAAGACTTATTTTCCTTCTCCTTTGGTCACATGTTTAATTCCCTTAGATGTCATTCACAATACAATTATAGAAACTTTTTCAATATCACTTTACCTAATCTTTATTCTAATTATCTCTATTGTAGAAATGAAACTTCTATGAAGGAAGAATCAAATCTCACATCAGGTTCCACATGAATACATAATCTCAATAATCAAATAAACACAATTTATGTTTTTGGTTCCTAAGAAGAACCTGCAAAACCTAAAATTGTTGTGCATCTTCATCCCAATGTCCCACAATAGCCATTTACTCCTATTCCAAACTCACCTTGACCTCCTGGTGATGAAAGAGCATCCCAAATTTAAAGGCAATCTTGCATCAACCAAAAATATTTTGATTTCTTTTCTTTTTCTTGCATTTCAGTCAATACAGTCTTAGTAGATTGCACCGCATTATACCGCATCATCCTTTCACAACTCATAAAGTAGGATGAAGGCTTTATAGTATGTCATCTACATCATGTTCAGATCTCATGAGGATTGTAATTATTTCTAGAGAGTTATCACTATCAAAACATCATTAGAACTCACAAAATAGAGCATTCAGCACTCAGTATGAGCATACAAGGTTTGTGGACCACTCTCGTGACTTACAGAGCCAAATGGAACATCTCACAAGGCAGTATGGGACCAGATAGATCTTCATTAAGAACCACAACACATTTCATCCATTTGTAGAGTATTACCACATGATTTAGGCTGACCTACACGTTTCATCAAGCATCGGGTCTTGGAACCTCTTAATGCTGATGCAAAGCATTCCTCGAGCTGGGAGATGATATATAAGAATTTATTAGATGCATTAGGAACATAGTAAACATGATAGAAATTTTTTAGTCTTTAGTTGTGGATTTGCGAAAGGTACTTCAAAGCTATATCTTTCATGTAATTCTAGTGGAGGATAGGCCTACAAGCCCATAACAGTCTACATGTTGCTAACATATGAGTATTGTAATTGTCTAAGATATTAAATCTATAAATCTACCATTGTAATTTATTCATGTGTTTTTCTATTGTGTTTACTTAGGTTGCATGGTTGGATAGTCCTACTTCTAGACCCTTCATCCATGATTGTACCAAGTGGTATCAAAGTGAAGTTTGTGAATCCTTTGGGAGAGAAGGGATTTTAGATATCTTGAAATGAATAGATCGCCAACCTGAGGCATTCTATATGTGTTTGTCAATAGAGTGCCAATTGTGAGGTAGTTGCAACCTTGTAGTCATATCATCGAATTGAAGTAATTACACCAAATCTAAGGAAGAGATGCCACCAAGGAAGATGCCTGATATGGCCAATGTTTCTAGAAGAATGGAAGAAATGATAAAGATAATGAGAACAATGAGAGTTAGATTGGATGTTGTAAAAGAAGATAGAAGGAGAGGTCTAAACCCTAGACATGAGCATGAGAGTGAGGATGATGAATTAAGAGTTCAATATGCCAACCAAAATGAAGAAACCCTAGAAGAAGAAGAATCGGATTAGGTAAAGATGTTGAAGTCTATTTCTAAGATTGGTAAGAGACCTAGGATAGAAATTTCAAACTATACAAGAAATCTAAACCCTGAGGAATTGATTGATTGGATAAATGACATGGATGAATACTTTGAATATGATGAAATAGAAGATCCAAAAAGAGTGAGATTTGCAAAAACTAAGTTGAAAGGACATGCTGCTATTTGGTGGAAAGAAGTTCAATTAGATGGAAATAGGAAGGAAAAGAGAAAATCATAAAATGGGATAGGATGGTGACAAAATTGAAGAATCAATTCATACCTGCTGACTATGAATTGGAATTGTTGAAGAGATTGCAAAACCTAAGGCAAAAGGAGAAGAGAGTGAAAGAGTACACTGAAGAGTTCCACAAGATGATTATTAGGACTAGACATAGTAAAGTAAGCAAGGAGAAAGTGGTGTGGTACATAAATGGACTGAGGATAAACATTCAAGAAGAACTAAGTTTGGTAAGGATGACAACAATGGAAGAAGCATACCAATTTGTGTTGAAAGTTGAATAAAAGTTGAATAAGAGACATGAGAAAAGACAAAGAAGTAGAGGAGGAAAACTCTAGAGAGGTAGAACATAATGCAGAGAAGGAAGCCAATATGCAGAGCAAAACAAGGAGAGTATCCCATACCATAAATAATAGACAACAATTCATATCATAGAGGGATAGATGACAGAACTTTCTACTACAACAATAGAGGAAGTCATAATTCTTACCACAATGAAGGATACCAGAGAAATGAAATAGGATTTGACAAGAGATCATTCAAAGGAACCTGTTTCAAGAGTGGAGGTGAAGGACACCGAGCATTTGAATATCATCAAGGGAATACTAACAAGAGGACAGAGAATAGTGCAAGAGTAACATATGCGGAGGAAGAACTAGTTGGATCACCTAGTTCAGTGGGAAAGCTAGAGAAGGGAGAATCATTAGTCATGAGGAGAGATTTTTTACAAATAGAAACAACTAAGGAGCCATCACAAAGGAAACGTTTGTTCCAAACAAGATGCAAATCAAGAGGTAAATGGTGCAAGGTTATTATTGATAGTGGTAGTACAGACAATTTGGTTTCAGAAGAGATGGTGAGGAAGATGAATCTGGATAGGTTGAAACATCCAAAGTCCTACAAGATAGCATGGATTCAAGATGAGCACAAGATACTGGTGAGTGAACAATGTTTGGTGAAATTTCATATAGGATCTTATAATGATGAGATATTGTGTGATATTATGCTGATGGATGTATGTCATATATTGTTGGGAAGATAATGGCAATATGATAGAAAGGAAATACATGATGGAAGGAAGAATACATATACTATAACATCAAATGGGAAAAGACATATCTTGATACCTTTGGAGGAAAAGCCCAAAAATGAAGTATGCGGCAATGCTAGGATCTATCTAGTGGATGGAAGGAAATTTTTGGATGGATTGAGACATGAGAATATGTGTTTTGCATTGATTCCAAAGAAGTGTGGTACCCTAAGTGTAGAAATTGCTACCGCAAAAGAAGAAGAACCACTGCAAGATGAAATAATTGAATTATTGACAAAATACAAATATATAATATCAAAGAATGTTCCAGAAGGAATTTCCACCAATCTAGATTATCAATCATCATATGGACCTCATACTTGGAGCTAGTTTTCCAAACAAAGTGACATATAGAATGACACCAGTAGAAAATATGGAGCTAAATAGACAAATATAGGAGTTGTTGAGGAAAGGATTGATTAGAGAAAGTTTAAGTCCATGTGTGGTACCAGCAGTACTAGCATCGAAGAAAGATGGAGAATGGAGGATGTGTACAGATTCAAGAGAAATCAATAAGATCATAGTCAAGTATAGATTTCAATTGCCAAGGATGGATGATATCATGGATTGTTTGAGTGGAGAAAAATATTTCACAAAGATAGACCTAAAGAATGGATACCATTAGATTGGAATTAGAGAAGGAGATGAGTGGAATACTAAATTCAAGACAAATGAAGGACTGTATGAGTGATTAGTCATGCCTTTTGGATTAACTAATACACCAAGTACTTTCATGAGGTTGATGAATGAGGTTTCTAAGAAATTCTTGGGTAGGTTTGTTATTGTCTACTTGGATGATATTCTAACTTTCAATAGAACTAAAGAAGAACATTTACAGAATATTAGACAAGTATTTTAGAGGCTAAGAGAAGAGAAATTATTGATAAATATCAAGAAATGTAGTTTCATGAAGACAAAACTGGCATATTTGGGATTTTTGATTACTACGGAAGGATTAAAAATGGACCTAGAGAAATTTAGAGCAATTGTTGAGTGGCCAACACTTGTGAATGTTGGAGAGGTAAGATCTTTTCATGGACTAGAAAGTTTCTACTAGAAGTTCATCAGAAATTTTAGTATTGTATGCACACCAATGATAGAGACAATGAGAGGTGACCGGAAGGATTTTAAGTGTACATAAGGAGTACATAAGAGTTTTGAATTGTTGAAGCAAAAGGTGACAGAACAACCAGTGTTAGCATTACCATATTTTGACAAAGTATTTCAAGTTGCTTGTGATGCTAGTGGAAATGTAATAGGAGCAATATTAAGTCAAGAAGGGAGACCAGTTGTATATTTTAGTAAAAAGTTCAATGATGCAAAGAGGAGATATTTAGTTTATGATTAGGAGTTCTATGCCATGATTCAAGCCTTGAAGAAGTGGAGACATTACTTGTTGCCAAAGGAATTTGTCTTGTACACTAACCATCAAGCTTTGTAGTATTTCAATAGTCAAAGTAAGTTGAATCAGAGACACATGAGATGGGTAGAGTTCATGCAGAGTTACACATTTGTATTGAAGCACCAGAGTGGAAAGTCAAACAAAGTTGCAGATGCTTTGAGAAGGAACTTGTTGACAAAGATGAGGGTAGAAGTACTAGGTTTTGAAGAACTTAAGCACATGTATGAAGAAGATTTTGATTTTGCAAAAGCATGGAGAGTATGTCGAGAGCCTATTGTAATAGATAGAATCAAGTTAGATTATTTCATTTAAGAGGACATGTTCAAAGGAAATCAATTGTGTATTCCTAGGATCTCAATAAGAGAGAATTTGATCAAAGAAAAGAATATTAGTGGATTAGCCAGAAATTTTGGTATTGATAAGATAGTAGCTTTGGTGAATGAACATTATTTTTGGCCTAAGATATATAAGGATGTAAGGAAATTTGTTCAAAGTTGCATAATTTGTCAAGTTTCAAAAGGGAGTAGTCAAAATACTAGATTATACAAACCTTTTATAGTACCAGAGAGATCTTGGGAAGATATAAGCATGGTTTTCATATTAGGTTTACCAAGAACACAGAGTGGACATTATTCTATATTTGTAGTAGTGGACAGATTTTCAAAGATGGCACATTTCATTCTTGTAAGAAGACAAATTATGTTGTACATGTTGCTAACCTATTTTTTAGGGATATTGTGAGATTGCAAGGATTACCAAAGAGTGTAGTTTCAGATAGGGATACAAGATTCATAGGATATTTTTGGAGAACATTGTGGAAGAAGATGAACACAGACCTAAAGTTCATTTTAGCATTTCACCCACAAACAAATGGACAAATAGAAGTGGTAAATAGGAGTTTGGATAACAAGTTGAGATGCTTAGTAGGAAATAAGGCAAGAAATTGGGATATAATTCTACCACAAGAAGAATTTACATACAATAACTTAGTGAAAAGAAGTACAAGAAAGACACCATTTGAAGTTGTGACTAAAGTGATAGGACTCTAATAAATTTTCTAGGCTCTATTCTAGGTTTTGATGTCTATGGGTCCTTGGTTAGGGTTTCGTATTTAAAGTATTAAAAATTTCTTGTCTCTAAGGTGTAAAACCCTAGCCCCTTAAGTATTTTTCAAAACATTGGGGTGCCTTTTGTTCTAATTCTGAGTTGACCACTTGTTGCCCACATGGATCCTTTAAGTCACATCTTGTGTCTAGGAGTATCATCCTTTTACCAACCCCATCCTTTTGGATCACTACTTATTGCATGTTCCTTTTTACTCTACATCTTACGTCTTGCAATGGATTGCTCCACGTGTTGGCCCAGCGTAGCTCCTAAAAAGAATGAAAGAAAGACTCTCTTCATGTTGTACCCTTGCTCCACATGGTGGCTCGATGTAAGTTCTAAAAAAATGAAAGTATAAGTCTCCTCTGAGTTGTGCCACTACTCCATGTGTCCAAGACTATCTTATGTTCAGAAAAGGTATGTTATATTTCTATAAAGTGTGAAGACCATGGATCATGCCATGTGTCAGTTGGATGCTCTATTCTACCATGCTCTGCTATGGCACCTGCTAGCAACTAATATTTTCATCTACAGTTTGATCTCATGCTTGCGGAGGTGCAAGAGCCCACCATGTGGACTCAATGGATTCCTTGGGCTCAATTTTTAATAGTATATCTAAGGTGGAATTTGAGGTGGTACTTCCTTATTTGTTCATTCTTTTTCTTCATGATAATAGGGACTCTCATCTCAATAAACTTATATGTACTGTTCATCTGGGTGATATATGGTGCGATCGATGACTCATTTTAAAAAGGGCAAAAGGCATTGTGGTGGCGTGTATGGATCAATGAGCCAGTACAGTGATGGGCTTTTTCAAATGTGTGTTGAGTATCCTTTTCCTCCATTGTACAAGGGGATAGGCTTGTGAGAAGATTGACAAGATGCAGAATCAACTTGAGGGGATCTTTCACTTGCGCCATGGCAGGATTTAAATTAGATGTGTTGTTTAAAATGGATAAATTGTTGTGGCCAAGGATCCAAACTTGATTTTATTATTATGGAAATTGACATTTCTAGGTTACAAGAAATCAACATGATGTAGAGTGTCACCTCCTTTTCCTCTTTGGGTAGTGTTGGCATGTTATGGAATGATCTCCATTTATGATCATGTCGTGGTACTAGTTGGTAAAAATTGATAAGGTAGGTTGACAGAGTGTGATTACCCAAAGTGTGGGGCTTCTACAATCTTGCTATAAATAGGTTCTTTTGTTGTTATTTCATGTGTCATCTCCTTCTATGCAGACAATATAGGTATTCATCTTTTTAGTATGCTTTTTCTACCATCCTATTTTTTAGGATCTTCTTCTCTATTCTCCTGTTTAATGATATGTTCTTATAAGATAAAGGATTTTACAGATGTTTTTTTCTAAGGTATAGGTGGTAAAGGAAAGATTTGGGAAGCTTAGAAGCATCCATTGAACCATTGTCATATGCTAGTTTCCCCTTGTTTTCATCCAAGTGGGAGAGTCAGGTCCCAATCTACCGACTACTATAACTTTCTATTCTTCTGAGTCTCTAGATTGGGCTTGGAGGTGGAGAGGCATCATTACTCCCCTTTCCTTCCCTCAGCACTATTGGTTCTAAACAAAGAAACAACTCTAGTTGTAGGAGTGTTGTCCCCTTGGGTAAAACAATTGGAAATGGAGGGGAAACATATGATTATTGATGCTTCCTTGCTAGCTGGAATTTTGGCACAGCTACAGCCAGCTATATGTGGCTCCCTTAGACTTCTCGGTAGTTGAGGTGGCTGGAAACCTCCATCCCTAAGTTGAGTGATCGCATCCCAATACCTGTAGCATTGAATAATGAAGGGAATTCTAGTTTCTAGGGTTTCCTTTCGATGTTGTTCCTTGTAGATATTCTCTTTTTAGTGTGTGTGGTTGGAGAGGTGAAGAAGAGGATGTTTGTATTGGGAACAAGTATCTAGATGTGAAGGGTGGCTAAGCTAAAAGAGTGTCTAGCAAACTGCCTTCCATCAAAATCATGGCTAACCCCCCCACACCGAGAATGGGCAAGCATACATGACAAAATCAGTTGTTTCTATTTGCTGAAGGTGATTATTTTTTGCAGAGGACATGCCTTAGTGGCTAAGGATGGTTATTTTAGCATCATGTGTAAAGTGATTGTCAAGTGAAAATGTGACAATTGTCATGTGTAAATAGCTCGATGCTTGTTTCTCCCTTGTGTTATAAAAGGGTATTTCAAGGCCATTTACAGAGGTTGAGGTTGGTTGGTCTCTGAGAAAATGTTGTAGTGAAAACATAAGAAATACAAATCTAATCTTGTCTTAGGATTTTTGAGTCTGTGTTATTTGTTCTTGTGAACTTGATAGTGGTACTAGCATCTTGATTGAATACAGTAGCAGGATTCTGAATCAAATTGTCTTCTGATGTATGGTTGACACAATTTATGAATAAATAAATCAAGGACTATTTAGTTTATCTCCATGAAAATCTTATGGATGTATCTTTCTATTTAAGGCTCTTATTCAAAGAATAGGTTAAAATGTTTTAATGGAAATTTAAATTTGTGTGAATGAATATGAGGATCTGATAAGTATGATTTGTTAAGAAGGTTGAGTATAATGTTGTAAGGCAATGTTATAAAGTTCTTTGATGCTTAGATCATGGAATGTTGTTGATTTCCAAGCCACATTTAATTGACTTTGTTGCCCTAAGATAAGGCACTAATCCCTTGCTAATGTGTCTAGTTTTCAACCCCCAGATCGAACATGCACCCCAAATACTTTTAAATATTTAAATTTAGTTGTAAGTGTTTATTGAATTGATGTTTCACCTTGTTATATGGTCTTAAGAAATGCTAAAATATTGAATGATTTAAGCCAAGTCTTCATATTTTTCATAATCCTCAAGAAAATCTGCATAGAACAAATCTACTATTTACAGTATTGATAATAATGGGCATAGGATATTTTAAATACTATCAAGGATAACCCTCCCAGGTCTTGTAGAGCCTGAAGTGTAGAGAGAAAGTTATTTTAACTTTCATCTATGTGTTGGCCAAGCCCCCACCATAACCAAGTATTGAAAATGGCTAAATCATAGGTTATTTGTAAGATCAGATTGGGAATTAAAAAAACACCAACAAAAATGGAGACTCTACTGGGGACGTGTTTATTAATTATCAAGAATTAGTTTGATTGTTTGTCATGGGTATTTAGAAGTTGTATTAAGAGTGTTATCATTATTATTCCCTGAAAAAGGGTAGTGACTCTAATATTCTCCTTACCAATTTATCAAAGAAGAAGTTCTCAGACCTAGAGGAAGTTTTGTGTGGATCTGTTGTTGGATAAAACCCAAAATGAGAGTAAGATTTAAAAGAGCTTTGTATTGTTTAAAGTTTAGTCCTATGTGAAAAGAGGTGGCCACTCTATGAGAAAGAACCTGATAAAAGTGTCAAGACTATTTCAGCACTCTTAAGTTTCTAGTCAGGAAGAAAATTTGTAGCAACTATAACAAACTTCTAGGTATTTTACATGTTCCTGTCTTTATGAAGGATATTTCTGCATTTGAAGGTAGTTTATGAAAAAAATTGAGAATAATATTATTCCTTATTGACTGATAATTAAGCACTAATTGAAAGAAAAAATTGATGATAAGTTTGCATACTTTTGTATTACTTGACTGTGGCCTGCATTATGAGATAAAGTATGCATATGTTTGAAGAAAATCTTTTAGAGGATCTTAGGAAAGTTAAGATAAGATTATGCATTGTAAAGGTTTAAGACCCTATTGTAAAAGAAGACTAATAATAAATCAGTAATTACAAAATCTAATGTGAGAAGTCTCTAGAGGATTAGGGAAGTTGTGTTGCCAATTTATATTCCTATATGGCCTCAAATGTAATGATGCATAATATATGGCCTCAGTTGTGTTATCAAAGAAATCTCATTAGTGAAAGATATAAAGCCATAAATTTTAGCAATATCTTTGGTTTCCCAAATCATGTACCACATGAAATCAAAGATAAAATACCAAAGTTCAATGGTGGTAAGTCTGAATCAACAAGAAAGCATTTGTAAGATTTTATGGATGTAATAGGAGACTATGAGTTATATTTTGAAGATGTTGTGGTGAAACTATTTGTTCAGTCTTTAAAGGATGAAGCAAGAGATTGGTTCTCTTATTTACCAGCATGCTCGATATGTTCTTGGGATGAGTTCAGAGTACTTTTCATAGAGCAGTTTGGTGAGAGAATCAATGCAAGCTCAATAATTAGTAAGTTTATGAGCATTCAAAAGGAAGAGGATGAGCTAGTTCCAACTTTTAACTTGAGATTTGCAAAAACATTAAGGGACATTCCTAAGTCTATTAGACCAAATGATCCAATGAGTTTAGTTTTTTACTTGGTAGCTTTTAACAGAAAAATGAGTTACCAGTTGAGAGATAAAGATCCTATAACTTTGCATCAGGCTTATGAGATAGCCATAAACATTAAGAATAACTAGAAGTACTATGGAATGCTAAAG
Source organism: Cunninghamia lanceolata (assembly GCA_027924645.1). Lineage (NCBI taxonomy): Eukaryota > Viridiplantae > Streptophyta > Pinopsida > Cupressales > Cupressaceae > Cunninghamia > Cunninghamia lanceolata. Next base: position 22,144,584 of record BSBN01000377.1, on the reverse strand, counting down.
GGATATTTATCTAAGAGTGTTTGTTTCCTTAAGGCACCCAATGCTGATGAAGGGTGTAAGTTAGAAATTAAAAATGAATGTCAAAGCACTTACACTCATATTGTCCTAGCTTATACATCAATCGATAATGTTGATCCTATAGAACCACAAACAAATTGTCAACAGTCCTCATGCATTGATGATCATGTGGTCTTGGTTTTTGATATAAGGAGACATAAGGGAGAAATGGGATATTCTTTATTTTCCAGAATCTTGAACACCTATATGGATATCCGGGTTAGTTTTAGACCTCAAGAGATTGTATGCATTAATTTTTTCTGTGAGATATATGGGTCAAGTTTGAGTTTATTTCCTCAAAATTTGAGGCCAAGTAATTTTTCTCAAGTTCTTGATTGGATAGATATTGTATAGAATGTTGAGATTCATGATGATAAGAATGGCCAATTCCACAATGCTTATTGCATTAGTTTTATTGCTAGGTATGTTTCAAAGTGAAATTACGTCTCATGCTAATATGGGGAATGTTTATGAGCAGTTAGATGATGTGGTGTGTCCACCTAAGGATCACATTTATGAAAATTCAAATGCATTACATATTGAAGTAAAGAAAATGCATCAAGCAAAGTCTTGTCGAGACATAGCTGATGAAGGGATAGAGGCATTTTCAAACATTTTCCATATTACACCAGGTAGTGGAACTGATGTTTGCTTTAATAGTAAGATCACAGAGGAGCTTCAGTTGGAGCCTTGTGGTATAAATGACTCAGATGATATGTCCAATGGAATGGGTATTAATGAGGTAATATATTCTTCATCAGTTGTGCAGGAATCTTATAATCTTGGCCAAAATCTCGCCAGTGTTGAGAGTTTTATCAATAATGATCATGATATCGTTGTGCTTGTGCACATATATTCAACTCATGAAGTTAATCATGCCAATTATTTTTTTGCAGGTCATTATAGCCTTTATGAATAGAGTTGGAATGTTTTATTCTAGATAAGGATAGCATTAGCATGCAAGACAATAATGACTTGAGTTCATTCTCAGGTGATCAGGTTAGTAGTATTGCAGAACTTGAAGAGCTTTCTAATTATGTTGTCTCAGATTATGATGATATGAAAGGAGTTTCAGACATGTTTGTGGAACAATCAGAGGATGAAGTGAGAAGTGATATTGGTTTCTATGATTTCAAGACTGGTTGTGATTATGTTTATGAAGGAGATATTAATTGTAATGCTTTTGAGTATAGTGATGCTGAGGAGGATTTGAAGCTTCATGTTGAGGAGGAAGAAGTATTTACAACAAAAATAAGTATAAGGAAAAATCCCCTATATGATGATCCCTCATCCCCATTAGATATTAGAAATGATGATTTCTATTAGTGCAGAGATAATCCACTCTTTGCTGAGAACTCTAATGATGCAAGGTCTGAAGAGTCAAAAGAAGACTTCCTAGTAAGAATGTAGGGAAAATGTTAAAGTTGCTCAAATTGATGGTTTCAGGTTCGAAAGGGATACTGTTACATCTAAAGGTGGGTCTCCATTATTAGACATTGGTGTATATGGTGAAATTTCTGACTTATCAGGATTACATATGCATGAGTCAATGGTGTTGCAGTCTAAGGTGGTTCCTATTAGTAAGGAGTCTTTATATGACGGGCAAAGCATAGATGATCATCTAATTTATATGTTTCATTCTATTACCCCTGATCATTATGTTGCATATGGCATAAATCTAGAGTGTGGTCACAAGCAAACAAGGTAGCATATTGATAAGCTCCATGAGCACATTGCTTATAAATGTTTTACATTTGATGTAGGTGTTGCAGGTGAAGATGATGATACTGATGCAAATTATTCAATGAATTGTGAATGTTTTCATTTTCCTTTTTTGCCTGATAATCTTGAGGGTGACCAAGAAAGTAACTATGCAAATTTTTACATTTGCCCTGATATGGTGGATCCATATGTCACTTTGAGAATTTTTGATGAAATTTTCTAATTTGTATTTGATTTTCAGGATCAAAGAGGCCCAAAACAAGTTGTGAGTAGCAGATTCAAAAGTTTTGTGGGTTTTCATGTTAAAAATTAGAGATATGATGATGTTGTTTCTAGTTTTGGCATAATGCAAACATTGGAAAATAAAATCTTTGATAGAGGTAGATCTTGTTTTTCCTTTTGGGATAGCTTTCCACCATCTTGCCCTTAGGATTTGTTTTCTTTTGAGTTATGTTCTCTACATTTGGTTTGGTCTGCTTCATTGGGAGTTTCTCTAGGATCTCGCTTTATTCATGTTGAACAAAAATCTTTGAAGATGAGCCACTAATAGAACTCTGATAAATTTTTGGGGCTCTATTCTAGGTTTCAATATCTGTGGGTCCTTAGTTAGGGTTTGGTATTCAAATTATTGAAAATTTCTTGTCCCTAAGGTGTAAAACCCTAGACCCTTAAGTCTTTTACAAAATGTCAGGGTGCATTTTGTTCTAATTCTGAGTTGATCACCTGTTGCCCATGTGGATCATTTAAGTCACAACTTGTGTCTAAGAGTATCATCCTTTTACCGGCCCCCTCCTTTTGGATCACTTCTTATTACCTGTGCCTTTTTACTCTGCATCTTGCAGCTCACGGTGGATCACTCTACGTGTTGGCCCGACACATCTCCTAAAAGGAACGAAAGCAAGACTCTCTCTACATTACACCCTTGCTCCACATGGCAGCTCGGCGCAAGTTCTAAACAAAAGAAAGTATAAGTCTCCTTTCGAGTTACACCACTGCTACACGTGTCCCAGCTTGTCTTATGTTTAGAAAAGGTATGTTATATTTCCACAAAGTGAAGGCCATGGAGTGTGCCATGTGTCATTTGGATGCTCTATTCTACTGTGCTCTGCTATGGGACCTACTGGTAACTAAGATTTTCATTTGTAGTTTGATCTCATGCTTACAGAGTTGTGAGCTCACCATGTGGACTCGATGGATTCCCTAGGCTCATTTTTTAATAGTACATCTGAGGTGGTAGTCTAGGTGGTACTTCCTTATTTGTTCATACTTTTTCTTCATGATGACAAGGACTCTCATCTCAATAAACTTATATGCAGCATTGATCCAGGTGATCTATGGTGCGATCGAAGGCTCATTTTAAAAAGGGAAAAAGGCATCATGGTGGCATGTATGGATTGATGAGCTAGTACAACGATGGGATTTTTCAAACATGTGTTGAGTATCCTTTGACTCCATTGTATAAGGGGATAGGCTTGTGAGAGGATTGATGAGATGCAGAATCAGCGTAAGGGGATCTTTCACTCACATCATGGCAAGATTTGAATTGGATGTGTTGTTTAAAATGGATAAATTGCTATGGCCAAGGAGCCAAACTTGATTTTCTCATTATGGGAATTGACATTTCTAGGTTATTGGAAATCAACATGATGTAGAGTGCCACCTCCTTTTCCTCTTTGGGTAGTGTTGGCATGTTATGGAACAATCTCCATTTATGATCAACATGTCACGGTACTAGTTGGTAAAAATTGAGCATGATTACCCAAAGTGTGGGAGCTTCTACAATCTTTCTATAAATAGGTGCTTCTATTGTTATTTTGTGTGTCATCTCCTTCTATGCAGACAATATGGGTATTCATCTTTTTAGTATGCTTTTTCCACCATCCTATTCCTTAGGATTTTCTTCTCTATTCTCATGGATAATGATATGTTCTTATAAGATAAAGGATTTTAGAGATGTTTTCTTCTAAGGTATAGGTGGGAAAGGAAAGATTCAGGAAGCTTAGCAGCATCCATTGAACCATTGTCATACCCAAGTTTCCCCTTGTTTTCATCCAACTGGAGGATTCAGGTCCTAGTCTACCGACTCCTATAACTTCTTATTCTTGTGAGTCTCCAGATTGGGCTTAGAGGTAGAGAGGCATCATTACTCCCCCTTTCCTTCCCTTAGCACTATGGGTTCTAACAAAGCAACAACTCTAGTTGTAAGAGTGTTGTTCCCCTTGGGTGAAACAATTGGAAATGGAGGGGAAACATACAACTGTTGTTGCTTCCTTGCTAGCTGGAATTAAAGCACTACTAGAGCCATCTATATGTGGCTCCCTTTGAATTTTGGGTAGTTGAGGTGGTTGGAAACTTCCATTCTTGAGTTGAGGGATTGCATCCCAGTACCTACAACATGGAATAATGAAGGGAATTCTAGTTTTTGAGGTTTCCTTTTGACATTGTTCCTTGCAAATATTCTCTTTTCAGTGTGCATGGTCGGAGAGGGAAAGTAGAGGATGCTTGTATTAGGAACAAGTATCTGGATGTGAATGGTGGTTGAGCTGAAAGAGCATCTAGCAAACTACCTTCCATCAAAATCATGGCTTACCCCCCACACCAGGAATGGGCAAGCATACACAATAAAATCAATTATTTATGTCTATCAAAGGTGATGATTTGTTGCAGAGGACATGCCTTAGTGGCTAAGGACAGTTATTTTGGTATCATGTGTAAAGTGATTGTCAAGTGAAAATGTGATAGTTGTCATGTGTAAATGGCCCGATGCTTGTTGCTCGGGCTTGTGTTATAAAAGGGTATTTCAAGGCCATTTACAAAGGTTGAGGTTGGTTGGTTTCTGGGAAAATGTTGTAGTGAAAACATAGGTAATAGAAATATAGTCTTGTCTTAGGATTTTTAAGTCTGTGTTGTTTGTTCTTGTGAACTTGATAGTGGTACTAGCATCTTGATCGAATACAGTAGTAGAATTCTGAATCAAATTGTCTCTTGATGTATGGTTGGTGCAAATTATGAATAAATAAGTCAAGGACTATTTATTTTGTCTCCATCAAAATCTTATGGATGTATCTTTCTATTTAATGTTCTTATTCAAAGAATAGGTTAAAACACTTTAATGGAAATTTAAATTTGTGTGAATGAATATGAGGATATGATAAGTATGATTTGTTAAGAAGGTTGAGTATAATGTTGTAAGACAATGTTATAAATCTCTTTGATGCTTAGATGGAATGTTGTTGTTGAGTTCCAGGCCGCATTTAATTGACTTTGTTGCCCAAAGATAAGGCACTGATCTCTTGTTTCTATGACTAGTTTTCAACCCCGAGACTGAACATGCACCCCAAATACTTTTAAATATTTAAATTCAATTGCAAGTGTTTGTTAAATTGATGTTTCACCTTGTTCTATGGTCTTGAGAAATGCTAAAAGATTGAATGATTTAAGCTGGGTCTTCATATTTTTCATAATCCTCAAGTAAATCTGCATAGAACAAATCTGCTATTTATAGTAATGATAATAATGGGCACAAGATATTTTAAATACTGTCAAGGATAACCCTCCCAGGTCTTGCAAAGCTTGAAGTGCAGAGGGAAATTTATTTTAACTTTCACCTATGTGTTGACCAACCCCCCACCATAACCAAGTATTGAAAATGGATAAATCATAGGTTATTCATGAGATCGGGTTGGGAATTATAAAAACACCAACATGGAGTACAACCTAGAGGAGTTGCAGAGCTAAGAGACATCAGTATGGATAAAAAAAGAAGTGCAGAGGTAGAAGAATTTGTAGGATACATGGAGACAGTACACACATAGGTCTGGAAGGATTTGGAAGAGATGAATAGTAAGTATAAGGGACAAGCAGATGAAAAGAGGAGGCATAAGAAATTTTTTGTTGGAGATGAAGTCATGGTATATCTCAGGAAGGAAATAGTTCCAGTGGGGACATATAACAAGCTAAAGATGAGAAAACTTGGACCATGTAGGATTCTTAGGAAGTTTGATTCAAGAAATGCATATGAAGTAGAATTACCAAAGGCATTTGGTATATCACCCATATTCAATATTGCAAATTTATATCAGTACCATGAGGGAGATCAAGTAATAGCACTAAAGTTGGATTGAAGGATTGGTTACCACAGTAAGAATTGAAGCAGATAGAACAGATTTTGGATAGCAAAGTTGGACGCATAACCAAAGGCAAGTAGTATAAAGAGTACCTAGTTAAGTGGAAAGGAATACCGGAGGAAGATTCATCATGGATTTCTCAAGGTGAGGTGGACTGCATTGGTTTTCCTCTAGCCCCAAGAAAGTGAGGGACTCACTTTCCAAACAACCCCATGTTAAGAATAAGGAATGTACTGAGTGGGGGGTGAATCAATATTCCACAAAACCACTTCTTAACAAATTTATTTTACCAATTTCCAAAGTTAATAATATGAAAGAAAAATAAACATAGAAATAGCAACCACAAAGACAACACATGAACATAGGATTTTTACGTAGAAAACCCAAAAAGGGAAAAACCATGGTGAGTGTTAGCTCACAATATATTAATATAGCACAATACTGGATTACAATAAGGCTCACTAGCTTAGGGCTCACTACACTGAGAAATGCTCACTGCAAGAAAGGCTCACTATTGTTGATGATGATCGTTAGTCTTAACAACATGCATAAAAATTTGCACAACAAACCTTTATTATCTTGTAAAGTACAATCAACTTAGGATAAGTTGATGACTCCAAGTCTCTGTTGATTAGGTCATGATCGTCTGACGTTACTCAGAGGTTGATGTGACATGCTATTTTCCATTTCAAGGGGCCTTACATTTGTTTGAATGATCAGTATGATTCTGTTTCCTATAAATGTATTCCACATAGAGGTTATTTCTACTCTATTTCAAAGATAGCTGATGTATTTTCAAGTTTGATCAATTCTTTTGATTATTGATCATCATGAACTTGTTCTTTCTTCTACACCATATATTTACTCAAATGATGTGTCTATAAGTAGATATATGCATGAATTTCTTGAATTTATATGTGAATTTAAATGATATTTGTCAATTCAACATGCTTTAATTCTAAATATGCTATGTATTTCCAATTATCCACGAGATTTTAGCATATTTCATGTTATTTGCTTTTGATTATCTGTTATTTGCAATTATGATGGTGAATTGTTATGAAATTGAAAGAAATTTAAACAAAATGCTTCAAATTTTGGTGAATCTTTAGTTATTGAACCACATACATACCAGATACATTCATTAGGAGAAGAAATCAAACCATATTTTCACTAGGACGTTCCACAACTAGATATGGATGATGCTAACTTCAAAGGATAAGGAATGAAAACAACACATGCAAACTGACAAGCACTCCAAGGGACGCAGCTGATCAGAGCATGTATCAAGATTTCAAACACAGATTACTCAAAATTTATGATGATTTGTAATCAAATTGTCTTCTCTTTCATTCAGTATAAAAAAACATGTATGTTTACAACTTTGAAATAAGTCCTGATATTTCAGCAATCAAATTTCAATTAAGCTTCCAAATGTTCAAAATATGCCACCCCTACACCTTTTATAGAATAAGGTGAGGGAGCGGTTACATATGACCTACAGTCAGGATTTTTCGATCAAGATCAATGGTAAATAATCCTTCTTTGGCTCAATCAACTATCCTTTGTGGCATAGGTTGCCAGCTGGCAACCATCTAGATGACTCATTATTTTATGAGTACCTGATGCATATGTCTTCTTTGTGTTGCATCTTCATTCATTTCTTGGGTTCCTCCTCTTTATCTTCCTCTTCTGGACTTTCTCCTTCTGATGGCTCTTTTTCTTGGTCTTCTTCTCTTTTTTCACCTCGTGCCTATATCCTTTGTAAATTTTGCCTTTTCCTGTGTAGACTTCACCTTCCGAGATGCCATCGCCACTTTGTCACTTTCCACATACCTACATACCTGCCAACAGACATAAGTTTATCAAATGGATTTTAAAATTCACGTCGATTTCATCTTGAACCTAACTTTTGTCATAAACATACAAGCATTCAAATATACAAAGAGTTTTCTATATTGAACTTCCTTTTGACATCCGGCTTGTATTTTTCGCTTTGTATATCGCACATACAAACAACTTTATGCAAACCCTCTCTTTATCCTTTATCCCTCGCGATGCTTTTATTTCTTTGTATCTCAAATATGTATATCGTAAACATACAAGCGCCCCGAACATACAAAGACTTTTCTGCATTTAATTTCTTTTTCGCATCCGATTTGTATCTTCTATTTGCATCCTTCACTTTGTATAATGGCTTGTATATTGAATATATACATTGTAATTATACAAACCCGATATGCACTCAATGGGGTCCACCTTACCTTTTACTTGTATCTCCATGATGCATATAACACTTGTATCACCTTTTCGGACTTATCCTTTCCATAAACCACAGTTTACTCACTTTTAGTTCCGTGACTTGCATATCTCATTGTATGTCCCCCTTTTTCAAACATACAAACTTAAAAATACATCTGACGGACTCAACTGATTATGCATTTAAACTTTGAACTCTGTCGGGTCTGACTTTTATGTATAAATAGAACATTAACAAAATGCATACAAGTACCCAGATGTAACAAAACTGACAACTCCTTTTGCGACTTATACAACGACCCAATATACAAACATCTTTGTATATGTATCATACAAAGACACAACATATAAACGACTTTGTATATGCAACAAACAAACCTTCTTTTTGTACATTTACCAAAAAACACACATAACTTGCAAAATACTGGGAATTCTAAAATGGTTCAAAAAGCAACCCTTACTCATTTTTGACAAGGAATTCACCCATACTCAGCTCCAGTACTTAATGCTATTTTTTCTTTATTTTCAACAAGGTTTGTACTTTCACTTCTTTTTTCCCTTTTACCACCAAGCGGACCCACACACAAAAGCAAAAGCCACAACCACAGCAGGGGTCCTCATTTTGCTAAGGAGTAAATGGGGCATGTTGTGAGAATCACAACAACTAACAACCAAATAAAACAATTAAATTAAAACCATTAAAGAAAACTAAATGAAATAAATTCATAACTTCCAACTATCTTTTCTGTAAATCATCATGTAACTTGAGACCTAATGTATTCAATAAGGTGCATGAATTTTCCCTTCAATTTAAGTGGGTACATGTGATTAATAATCCTCATCTTGAAAATTAGTTGAGCAAACTAGTGACTGATATTAGACTACCTAGTTGATGTCATTCCCTCATAGCCAACCAGATAGAGCCTTGCTACCAGCAGGAGTCCATAGCCCCGACAAGGTTATCGTTACAATTCTCCTAAGTAGAGCCCCACTGCCAGCAAGCATCTATAGCCCCGGTAGAGTTATTACTCTAGATTTTTAGTAAAATCCATTTTATTATTTTATTTATTTTATATTTTGTATTTGATAGTGATTTCATAAGATATTATAGTTGTAACTTCATGATGCAAGGAATGATCACTTGCTGAAATTAAGCTGAGAATAACAATGGTAGCAAGGGTGACTTCTGATTTTTCACCTAATAGCTACACTGGTACATTCAACAAACCCAAGGATTTTAGGTGTGTCATTGTGAGAAACTTCCCTTGAATACTCAACCCACAGTTATTGAATACAGAATTTCACAAGTCAACTAACTTTCTACATTCATGACAGTCACAACAAGTTATGCATAAATTTCAAATAATTAACCTGAATTTTCCAAATTTTCTATTGTTTTCAGTGGTTGTTAGTCTACTCCTACATACTCTAAATCAAAATAAAGACCCGAGCACATAGGAAAATAACAAAGCAAACAAAACAAACGGACTGTACAAACAACTATACAAATATGCACACTATGATACACATGACTTTCATGGCACTACTTCAGGCTTGAAAATAGTGTTTGAGAAACTACCCATTAACTAGTAATGGAACATCCTCACTGATTAAGGTCTTAAGCCTGTAGGTGTTGTCTCCTAAAATTTTAGAAATTCGAAAGGGACCTATCCAAAGTTTATCAAACTTACCATGATCTCCTTTCCTTTCATGTGCTTTGTCCCACATCAGGACTAAATCTGAAATTCTAAAGGCCTTAACTCTGGCTCTTTTGTCAAACCAGTGCTTGACAACAACTTGATGTTTAGCAAATTGATCAATTGCTTTACTTCTTTTTTCTTCTAGGTGCATCAACTGAAGCAACATGACTTCTTGTTTATTATTTATGCCTAGGTACTCTTGTGCAAACTACAATGTAGGAATCTTTAAGTTAACAGGGAGGATAGGATCCACCCCATACACTAGGTGAAAAGGTGAATTTCCTAATGTAGCCTTCATCTTGGTTCTATCTACCCACAAAGCATATTTCAATAGGGTATTCCACTCCCTTTGGTTCTTTTATATCAACTTCTTTATGATGTTCAATAGGTTCTTGTTTATGGATTCTACTAATCCATTCCCTTGGGGATAGTAATTTGAGGAAAATTTCAAGATGATCCCATAGTCAAAAGTCCAACTTGATAGTTTAATTGAAGCAAAGGTAGATCCATTATCACATACCAAAGCATAAGGAACTCCATACTTGGTTACTATATTGCTTTCCAAAAACTTGATTACATTGTCAGCATTACATGTCTTACTGCTGACAACTTCAGTCCACCTGGTACAGTAATCAGTAATAGTCAAAACATACATGTGGCCTGAAGATGATGGAGGATTGATAGGTCCTATGAAGTCCATTCCCCATTGAGAAAATGGGAGCATCTCCATCACTGGCTGCAAAGGTTGAAGAGCATATCTTTCTCTATTTGTAGCAACCTGACACATATGACAACATTTGATGTATTCAGCAGTATCTTTAAAAATAGTGGGCCAGTATACCCTGCCCTGAGGATAGCATGAGTGGTAGCTAAGGATGATCCATTGTAATGCAACTCTGATAGCACCTTATCTGCTTCTTGCCTTTCTAGGCATCTAAGGTATATCTCCTCATAATTCTTCTTGAGAAGGACTCCTTTTATCATGTATTTCTATGACCTTATCTTTAAGGCTCTCTTCTGTGAGGCCTGTAATCTTGAAGGACATCTTCCAGTAATCAAGATGTGCCTAATATCTTAATACCATTCTCCATCATCCTTTGCATTTATGACATACTATTGGCTCATAATGTTAGGATCAATTTCTGATATCATCTGGCTCAATGCTTGTCCTCTTATTAATTTCATGGGTGTTATGTCCATATCATACTCTTGGAGGATAGTAATCCATTTGGCTCTCTTCTCACCTGGTTCACTTTGCATTAAAAGCATCTTTATTGTTGCATCAAGCCTACAGCAATCACTTTACTTCTTAAAATATAATGCCTTAACTTCTTAACTGCTCGAACCAGAGCAAGTGCTTGTCTTTCAACATCCATGTATCTGAGTTCTGCATCCCTGAGAGAGAAACTCATTAAGGCTATAGGCTTTTCTTCTTTAGCCTCATTTCTTTGTCAACACTGTTGCAGATGTATGCTCTGAAGCAAATGAGTATATATAAAAATCTTTGGTATAATCTGGACTGATTAAAACTGGAGCATTAGATATGACTTTCTTAATATCTTCAAAAGTTGATCTAGCTTTAGGTGTCCACTCAATTTTGACATCCTTTTTGAGCATGGCATTCAAGGGTCTGACAATTTCTACAAAACCAGTGATAAACTTTCTAGCAAAATTAATCTTACCAAAGTAAGATTTAAGCTACTTCTTGCTTCCAAGAAGATGTATTTTCATGATTGATTCCACCCTGTTAGGGTCAATGATGATCCCATTTTCTGTTATCAGGTGGCCTAATAACTTCCCTGTGGTTACCCCAAATATGCACTTCTTAGGGTTTAAGGATATTCCATATTGTTCACATTTCTTTAGTACCTTCCTGAGGTCTTCTACATGATTTCCTCTTTCTTTAGAGAAAACTGTCAAGTCATCCATGTATATGACTATGCATTTACCAATCAAGCCTCTGAAGGCTATGTCCATCACTCGCTAAAATGTGGCTCCAGCATTTATTAACCCAAAAGGCATGCGCCTGTAGGCAAATATTCCCCACTTTGTGGTGAATGCAGTCTTCAATCTGTCTATTTTGTCTACCATCACCTGGTTATAACCAAAGAAACCATCTAGAAATGGCATCATCTTTGCACCATTCACAATCTGTAAAACCTCATCCAGAGAAGGTAAAGGATAGTTATCCTTCTCAGAAGCTCTGTTTAAGTTCTTGAATTCTACACACAATCTGATGTCACCATTTTTCTTCCTTACTGGCACCAAGTTTGCCACCCATGTGGAATGTCTCATAGGAAATATGATCCTGGCATTAAGCAATTTCTTAACTTCTTCAAAAATGATGGGCTCTAGTAAAGCATTGACAGGTCTTTGTTTTTGTCTAAAAGGCTTGACATATGGCTTCAAAGGTATAGTATGAGTGATGATTGATGTATCATAAGTTTTCAACTCATCATATGTCCAGGCAATGGCATGAATGTAATCTTTGAGTGCTTGAGTTATCCCTTCCAGCTCTTCTTTTGTACATACTTTTCCAATCAAGATATTTCATTTTTCATCATCCTGTCTAATATTGACATGTGAATATTCTCCTCCATCTGCTTTTGGGAGATCCTTTTGTTTCAGTGTGTTGTCTAGATCAAATGCTCTTTCTAGCTCTACCATTCCCTTAGGAATCTTGTTACTAGGAAACTCTAGGATTTCTTCTTCTTTCCAGATATGATCTTCCACATTTCTTTCATCTATGATCTGTGCATCAAAGACATCCCTGTTGGAAATAAAGTCCAATATATGTTGATCATCATCAAATACTTGCAGGTTAGATACATTATCTAGTACAGAGGGCACTGATACTAATTCAACTGAAAATCTTTTCAAACTAGATATGGACAGTAGTTCCAAAGTACTGGCTACCTGGGCTAAGGCATCTGCCCTATGATTTTGTTCTCTAGGTACATGGGTGATGTTGAATGCATCAAAATCTTCTATCAAGTCCCACACCCTATGTTTGTAATTGGACAGCTTCTTGTAATTGCAAGAGTATATACCTCTTACCTATCTCACAACTAATTCTGAGTCTCCATAGACATGCAGAATCTTCACTTTCTTTCTAAGTGCAAACAATATCCCATGAATTAGAGCTTCATACTCTGTCACATTGTTTGTGCATGGGAATTGCAATCTGTATGCTGCCAAGTAGGATCTTCTAGATGGATCAATAAGATCTATCCCTACTCCAGCCCCTTGTTTTGATTTGGATCCATCAAACCTAAGGATCCATGGCTTATCTTCAGCTAAAGGCTTGTCTGGGCCTTCTCTTTTCTTTTTAGCTCTGGCAGCTGCACCGTTTGATATCCATTTCAATTTTGGTATCTCAACTTTCTCAGACTTCACCTTATCTACCTTGTGTGAAGCTGATATTTCTTCTTTCCTTTTATCATCAGAAGGAAAATCTTCTGGACTAGGCAACATCTACCTTTTTAGAATATGCAGACACAATGAACAAGTAGTTTCTGAATGTGGTGCTTCATGTAACCTACACCATCCCTCAATCAAGACATCCTGTGGAGATCTTTGTTGTTGTGTCATATTTTTAATCTCTTTTGATAAAAACTCTTCAAACTTGGATAGATTACTGCCCCTATCTTCATCAAATAACTCATAGTCTGATTCTACTAAACAATCACTTCCTGGGGTGATTTTCTTGTTTCTTATAACATTACTCTTATTACATACCAGTATCTCTTTTGTCATCTAAATAGAACTCTCATCATGATATGTGCCTTCCTCTGTTCCTGTAGATGACAAACAAAAATCAGTGTCGCTGTCACTATCTACAGAACTTACCTTGGATGATGATGATGATGATACCTCACTGCACGCTTGTTCCAGCTCCATCATGTCTAAAAAAGCATCACAGGTATTTTGAAAATGCACCTAATCATGTAACCTGCACCATCCATCAATTAGAATATCATGAACAGGCATTTTTAACAACTAGCATCATTGCACCTTTTTAAACAAGTGCATCTCAAAATTCTTGAAATGATCTACCTCTATTTCATTTTTAGGGTTACAATCAGATTCTAAAATTATTTTATCATCTTGAGGGTCATCATCATGATCATGAACATCATACATCAGGATCTCCTCTATGCTGACGGTTTGGGGTCTGATGGAGTAAACTCCGGGTTCTACATCCACATACATGAATTCATTGGTTTTGTTATATTCAGTGATCATGTGTTTCATGTGAGGATCAGTATCTATCCTTATTTGATTTGGTATCCCTTTCCAGGGCAACCACATATGACTAAAATTAGTTGACATGTATCCATTAAGGATTTTTGACCAGTCTCTGCTAAGTAGCATCCCATAGGTATCAGGTATATCAACTACCTAAATATCAATGTAGTACTGGATTCTTGGGTCAAATGCTAGCTACATATGAATGTGAGTTAGTTCCCCTACCACATTAACCTCCATTTTGTCCAATTGGGTTACTTTCTTTAATGATTTAGCAGGATGCAACCCTAAAGCATTGCATATGGACAGGGGCATTACATTGGTAGATGCTCCTGAATCTACTAAGCAGTTGTGCAAATTTTTACCAAACATCCTTATGCTAAGGAGGAAAGGAGGTGAATCACTCTTGTCTCTGTAAAGGGTCATGCGTGAGGTCTCTGCAGCTTGAATAGTAGCTGGCACTTTGTGTTTAACATTGACATCCCTAGTAGCATGATCTTTATTTCCAAACTGACCTGAGGTATGACTATCCTCTTTTGGAGCAGGATCATCTAATGATTTCATGAATGCTTTCTTGATAGCAAGGGTTTTAAGCAACTCTAATAATGATAGGCTGATTTTAATCTTTTTCATTTCATCTGCCAAGTAAGCGACCAATTTATCAGACTCAGGGGGCATATTAGCAGCTTTTGGTGTTGTATTTGGTGACGCTAAGTATTGAGCATTGACTTTGGGAAATCTAGGGTTATTGCTGGCCTTAGGATTAGGTGGAGTGTTGAAATTGTTTGGAGGCAAGGATGTGGTCAAAGGACCAGCAGATCTGTTTGAGTTATTCCTCAAGTTATAATTATGCCTACCCTGATATTGTTGATCATAAGCATGTACTTCATGTTCAATTGAGGGCTCATTTTCATCCTCAAATGGAAAAACATAGTTAGACTCAAAAGCCATGGCTAACTCTTCACATGCTAAGGTGTAGTCTTGGTGAGAAGACAATGTCTACTGATGAGGATGATGCATGAAGCTTTCTAACACTAAAGCAGAATCATATCCATAGAGGACAATTTCATTTCCTTCTACATGAGGTGGATTACCTGAAGTATTGGACACTTCAGTTAGGAATATACTGGCAGCAATCCGGAACTGAGGACAATCTAACTCTGCATGAGCATCGATGTTATGTATCCTGCACCAATTGTAAGGGCTGCCTCTACAAGGTTGACTCTAGTGGTCTGCTTAGGTTCACTAGGAGGCTGATTATCTAGGGGTGATGGCAGAGGACCATTATTTGGCCTAGTGTTCCACACTCTAGGCTGTCTGGGAGGATTATTGTTGCCATTATTGTTATTGTAATTATTGTTGTATCCCCTATCTGGATAATTAGGTCTGTCATTAGCATATCCTCTATTCTAATTTGGTTGAGAATAGAAGTTTTGACTCCTCAAGTGAGTAATCTCAGTAGTGAGTTTCCTCAACTGTGCTGATATCTCTTTGATTTCTTCCTTCTCTTCCTGAACCTTAGCCACTACATTCTCAGTCTAAGGTTTGAAAAAAGAAGATCCATTGTTATTGTTGTTGGATTGTTCTACACCCTGAGGTACCTATGTTTGTCCTGGATATTTTAACATCTAACCATTTCCATTTAGAGGTGGCATGATATTGAGTGGAGGTATCTGTAAACAACTGGGCATTACAGCTGGAGGTATCATGGCTACATTAGTTTGTTGTTGAGCAAGATATGTAGGATAACCAGGAAGTGTGGGAAATGCAATATTTGGCGTTGGAGCAGGAACCAACTACTGACTGACTTTCACAGCTTCTTCAAAAGCTCCTGTCAAGGTTGTTACACTAGGATGTGCTCTCCTGATAAAAAATGGAAGTCAAAGGATCTAAGGCTAAGTAATATATGCTCCTAGCAACTTCATCTACTACAACATAAGGTGCAACTAGCTTAGATATCATTTTTTGGAACCTTGCATTGAAATTAGCAATAGGCTCTCCTTCAAATCTCTTGATCGTAGAAAATAAATGATAATTCATTGAAGGATCTATAGGTATTTTGAACCTATCCTTAAAGGCTTTCTCCAAGGCAGCCCATGTTGATAACTGAGAGGGGGGGGGTGAATCAGTTATCCTAATTATTTCCCTTATTAAACTTTCCTTTTAATTGAAGCAGCATAAAATCAAACACAAAACATAAACCATGAAATAAGAAACACATGACACAGTATTTTTGACGTGGAAACCCTGTTAAGGGAGAAAACCACGGGGTGATTAACCCAAGAATTATTCTCTGTTAGAAGAATAGGAAATTACAAAAATGGCACTTGCCAATTAGGGCTCACTGCCCGAGCACACTGCTCACAAGAGGCTCACTGCCTACAAGAAGACACACTGTCTTACAAAGTGATAAGAATCACAGTCTTGAACTGATTGGAAGCATCTGCATATGCTGGAGTTCAGTTCCGGTTAGGTTCAGTACACTGATCTGCTGCACTTCATCTTTCCTCTGTTCTTTAGTCTGCTATCCTTTCACATACCGGATCTTTCTTGCTACTTCTGCTCTGCTCTGGACTTGTTCGCATATCCCTTCACACATTACACACACTTCACAACTAAATCCATCCTCTATATATATCCGCACAAGTAATTTCATCACTTTTCTAGTCGGCATCCGGAACAGTCTAGTTTCTTACAAACCTAGTTCTGTCGGCTGAATCCTTTCTTATCAAGCAATGCGGATCAAGCATATACTTGTAGATATCATCAATTATGTCGGCCAAACATGATTCATGCCTCCGCAACCTTTATCATCATCTGTAACACATCCAGAAAGTAGTCTGATACTCTGTCAGTCAGTTCTTCCTCTGTTTTCACTGTCTCTCAGGAATCCGGTACTCAACTATTCATATCTTTTTCCTTGTCCAACTCCGGAGGCTAAATCCTTGGAATATACCACTCAAGATAGTCCTCTTGACTTCCCCAGATCCGCACTGCACCAAGACACTTCCTCTGAGAGATCCGGACCAATCTGTCGGACCTTGCCACATGCTCTGTTCTTGTTCACCGGACCACAACAATCTTCAATCTGACTTCCGGTAGAGACATATCATGACTTGCGGATATGTGGGATGACTTTTGTTGCCATCAATGACAACAACCATGAATCCATATAGTGTCTCTTGCCAACAATCTCCCCCTTTGGCATTGATGGCAACACTTAGTGAAAAATGACTAAGTGTTTACACTATGCTCCCCCTTTGCTGATGCTCTGTCTTTATATACAATTTCCGGAACTCCCCCTGAGTTGGATTCCTCATTTTTCACTGCTCCTCACTCCCCCTTTGACATCAATGGCAAAGGGTAGGGTCCGCACACCAAAATTTTCAAAAATTTTCTATATATAGCCGCATATTTACATACTCACATATACTGCAGAATGTCTGCAAAGGATATCTGCAATTGAACCATTTCAGTAGCCCAACTTAGCTTCATTCTATCCAAGATTGAAATGTGACCACTCAACAAAAATGCAAAAGCTTCTGCCCGCCTGAGATCTGTCGGATCTTTTGTATGGGCGGTGGTCTGGGCATCACTGATGGCCTCATGCATAGTTTCCAACTTAGGGACTATAATCCTTCTAAGTTCTCCCATCCGGTTGGTAATGTTCTTCCTCTCCTTCTCAAGATTCTTTATTTCATTCAAGACTGCAATAGTCTGACATTCTTGATTTATTATAGAGGAAGAGAGAGGATCAAAACTTTGAGATAAGCTTTGAAGCTTGTCCTGTTCCTCTTTTATTTTCTTGTCAATTGCTGCTGTTGCCTTTGACCAAGATATACAAAATTTGTAGATGTCACCGCCATCCTTAAGAGCATTTTCTAAACTCTTTATTCCAATGCTTACAATCTTCCTATCCTTAGAGATTAATTCTAATATTTCAGAAAATCTCTTATCCAAAAATTCCTTCCGGACCTTTTCTTCAGCTGATTTTTCTAGAGAATTAAGATGTGTATCAATACTGCTGACTAAGGTTTTTAGATTACCGGAAGTGGAGGCTGTCGGATCTATTTGGATTGATGGCATGATCTTTACAAGTACTCCGGAAGCAGCCTCTATCAACTCACAGTCTTCCATATGAGACTTCAGGAGCTTTTCATTTGCCTTGGCATTTGCAAATGAAGCTATCTTCATTGTTTGTACCGGAGAGAGAGAGTCAAAATCAAATGGACCTTTTAGAAGCTCCGGTTCATCAATCTCTAGAGTTTCTTTGCTCAAAAATTGTTGAACAGTTTGTGCAGTGTCTCTTGCCGGAGACAGATGTTTCTTTTCTTCTGCAGTCTTAGAACTGTCAACCTCTTTGTCTGTCACCACTGCTTCCTTCTCCTGCAACTGCTCTTCTTCTTTGGATCCGGAGACTGTAGGGGAAACCGGAGGAGAGATGCTTGCTTGCTCATGGGCCACTTCTTCTGGAGCAGAGGGTCCCAAGTCCTCACTTGTCTGTTCATGGCTCACTTCTTCCGGAACAGAAGATTCCAAATCAGCAGCTGTTTCTGCACCTAAGTCCTCTACAACAGGAAGATTGAACCTTTTGAAGGCCTTCCGGAGGATCTCTTCTGTCTCTTGTGCCACTTTGTCAGTCTCACCAAGCATGAGCTGATTCATTCTGGCTTTACTTCTGAACTCATCTTTGCAGTCCTTGAAGATCATGTTCATTGTCTTGGGATCAATTTGAGGATATAGCTGAATAGCTATCTGCTCCCGGATCTCAAGATCTTTAGCATGAGCATTATTTTTCCTCACTTCCATTTCCTTTTCTAGGCTTTTAGGAATAAGAGATATTATTTCAATGAAAGCCTTATTATATATGTTGAGATATTTCACTGTGGCCTCCTGCAGAGTCTTTTGGTCTGCCTCACTGAAGTCATCATAGGATTCAGTCATTGGTTGAAGGTTTCCATCCACCGTGACCGACTTGATTATGCTCTCTAGTGACAGAGTGGGCTTTTCAACAGTTACCTCTGCCATTTCCTCCTTGTCTTGGCCTGTGGAGGGCTTACCGGATCCTTTCTTTTTCTGTTTCTTTACTTCTCTTACTCCTTCATCTGATTCTGTCTCCTCTTCATCCTTTTGGCTTTCATAAGCCCTTGATGCTTTTGTCTTGGATCTTTTACCGGATGCCTGGACTTCCGGTTTTGAGCTTTTGGTTGTGGAAGGTGCAGATCTCTTTGATGATCTGGTCCGGGTGGGGGTTTCAACCGGAGCACTTTCTTTGCTTTTCTCTTCTTCCTCAGCCTTTCTCCTCTTTTCCCGGCTGGCATCAAGTGCCTCTTTTGAGATGCCTAGGCCTTGAGCAATGTGCTCTACTTCTTTTCTCACTTTTCTTTTAATCTCAGGTTCCCTGAGTTCTACATGTAATTTCACGCTCAGCTCCTCAAAGGTTCCAAACCTTTCTGCCTTAGGATCTTTGGGCTGACTTAGCATGTGTTGAACATGCAGCTCTACTATCTGTTCATCAACTTCATACCCCATGGGCATGATCCAGACAGTCCTTGGCTCCACTGCCTCCATTAGGCACTGATCAGTGTCAACCATAAAACATACTGAGTCCTTGTATTTCTCAATGAGTGACTGGGGAATTCTCTCTCTTGCTTGCATCATGCTCTGAAAGTTTT
Source organism: Cunninghamia lanceolata (assembly GCA_027924645.1). Lineage (NCBI taxonomy): Eukaryota > Viridiplantae > Streptophyta > Pinopsida > Cupressales > Cupressaceae > Cunninghamia > Cunninghamia lanceolata. The sequence continues at coordinate 22,124,796 of BSBN01000377.1, read as the reverse complement.
TGAAGTATCCCCATAGAGCTGTATTTCTCGCTTTTGCATCCCCAAGTCCATGCAAATAGTCTCTTATCTGGACTGCAACAGGTTTGTCATTCTGCCATACCCATCCACTTGTTCCGGGTAGCTCATTCATGAAGTAGAAGAAGAGACATACAATGAGAGTACCATACTTAAAGGAGTTCTTCTTGTCTTTCTTGATTTTCTGTACATTTTCCATCAATTGGCTTAGTAGTAGTTCACAGAGATCATAATCTGCATTCTTTCTTAGCATTTCATATGCTGTGTATATTGCAGTTCCGGATACAGAATTCTCCCTGCTGGAGTGATAGATCTTGTATCCTATTATCATTGATGCATATTTGATATCCGGATCCGAAATATCTTCAATGGTCATTGCCCTCTTATCATATTTTGATCCGGTGGCCTCAGTTACAACGTTGTTCTTGACAGATTTGAGGATAGGTACCCCCCCGGAAGAGTATAGACCAGTTACTGCTCTAATTGCTTCTTTTGTGATCTTACAGGGTCTATCTAGCCAAAGGAAGTTGTCATGCATCCTGCTCAGTACATACCGGACCCATTCATCTTCTTCAAAGCTAGGGAAATGAATGAATTGCTCAAATTGTTTCTTCTGGATACCCTTATACTCTGGTTTGAGCTCAAAAGCATTGTCTATCAGTTGCTTGTGATAGAGGTCTCTTAATTTGAATTCCCCAAATTCCTCAATGTTTGCGTGTATGTAAACCCTAATATCTTCAGTATGTAAGACTCCGTGGGGAACACTAGAGAAGGCTCCTAGTGGATCTACCTCCAATGATTTGTAGGGATGTTTCTTGAATGAGGGGCGAGGTCTATCAGAGATCTTAACTATGTTTGGAGTAGCCATTCTTCAAGGATTTGCAGTGAGGCAATGAAAAACGAAGAATACCTTAAGCGCCTTCGGTTTGCACGGAGTGGTTGGATTGATTTCTTTATGCAATAGCTTCGGCAGGAGATCCTTGGTGTGCTTGATGAACCTTGTTGCAGAGCTCCACTATTCGCTTCTTCTCAAGTGTAGAATGAGCAGATAACTTTTGAGAAATCCCTTATATTGCTCCGCAAACCCTAATATCTGTCTGCAATAAATGCTTCACCTGCATTATTCCGGTTTACCATGTCTGGACAGCTTGGAGTATCCCGGATTAGTCCTGATCACTGAATATCATCCGGATCTTTAAATCATGAATAAATCTAGGTAACATATTACAAGAACATCCCAAACACTCTGTCCAATCCGCAAGACAAGATCGTGCACTTCCGGATCTCTCCGGACCTTTTTGTAATCCTTTATCATACCGGAGCACCTCCCTGAACAGGTCTAACTTAATCGAACACAGCTTCTTCATAACTCCATGCGGACCTCTGAAAACTTGACTGAAGCATCTCAGGACTTATATCTACAAACCCTTTAATCCGCATCTTGTGCCACATCCGGCACAACTTGTTTGGCTGGGGGAACAGAATCTTCTTTGAGTCTCCCCCTGAGCCTGAGCTCACTTTTTAATTTCCGGAAGAAATATCAGCACCAGAATCTGGTGCGGATCCAACCTCTACATTCTCTGAGCTTTTCTTCACCCAAATCTTGCTCATCTGATTCCTAACTTCATCCGCATTCATCTTTTGTTTACCCTTGTCTTGATTCTGATTATACATCGGACCTCTTTTGTCCTGATTCTTGTTTCTGCAGACTTTAGCATTATGACCGGACCTATTGCAGATTTGACAAATAACATTTCTTTGCATATTTAACTGATATCCCCTTGATCTGCATTGATTAGCCATATGACCTACTCTATTGCATGTAAAGCATCTACCTTTGAATGATTTGTTTACTTGCATAATTCTGCATTCATGGGATTTGTGTCCATACCTTTTGCAGTTGAAGCACTGTCCGGAGAAGGATGAATTAATCTGATTCATTCTCATTCTGCACTGATTAGCTTTGTGACCAAAATGGTTGCAGCTGTGGCAGTATCCATTGAAGGATGGATATTTTTGAGCATTTGGCTGTCTTACCGGAGGTCTTCTAGGCCTGCTCCTTGGATTTTCTGATCCAAGATTCTTCTGACCGGATCCGGAGCTTTCTCCTTTCTCATATCCCAAGCCATACTTGTCATCTGTCCTCTTTTGACTTCCAAGAAGAACTTCAAGTTGAGCAGAACTTATCTTGAATTTCTCTTTATATTCATTTGCTGTTTGAAGGTCTCTTTTGAGAGAGGCAATTTGATCCTCAAGTTTTCCTTCATTATCTTTGGAATCTTCAAGATCAGATTCAAGGTGTCTGATAATCCTGTCCATCTGGTGGCATTCTTCTGATTTTTCTTTAAGAGATTGGCTTAGATTGTCTTCAGCCTTTCTTTTTTCTTCAATCTCTTGAGTAAACTTTATAGTTCCTGATTCCATTTCATGTCTTAACATAATGACTTCTTTTGATAACTTTTCACATAACTTGGTTTGCTCAGTCAATTCCTCACTTGTATTGCTTTCTTCACTTTGTCTTGCCAACTGTTGAAGCAGCTCCTTTCTCTTTTTCATAGAGAGACTTAATTTGTCTTTTAATTCTCTCATGAATTCATCAGCCTGTTTGAGTCTTTCCTTTAATTCACTGACTTCAGAATTTGACTGTTCAAGATCCTCAAGGGCAGTCTTGAGTTGCTCCCTTAAACCATATGCATCCATTTGAAATCCCAGATCTTCCTCAAGCTGTTAGGCTCTATTAGGAGGAACTTGGCTCTGATACCAATTGTTGATAACTGAGAGGGGGGGGGTGAATCAGTTATCCTAATTATTTCCCTTATTAAACTTTCCTTTTAATTGAAGCAGCATAAAATCAAACACAAAACATAAACCATGAAATAAGAAACACATGACACAGTATTTTTGACGTGGAAACCCTGTTAAGGGAGAAAACCACGGGGTGATTAACCCAAGAATTATTCTCTGTTAGAAGAATAGGAAATTACAAAAATGGCACTTGCCAATTAGGGCTCACTGCCCGAGCACACTGCTCACAAGAGGCTCACTGCCTACAAGAAGACACACTGTCTTACAAAGTGATAAGAATCACAGTCTTGAACTGATTGGAAGCATCTGCATATGCTGGAGTTCAGTTCCGGTTAGGTTCAGTACACTGATCTGCTGCACTTCATCTTTCCTCTGTTCTTTAGTCTGCTATCCTTTCACATACCGGATCTTTCTTGCTACTTCTGCTCTGCTCTGGACTTGTTCGCATATCCCTTCACACATTACACACACTTCACAACTAAATCCATCCTCTATATATATCCGCACAAGTAATTTCATCACTTTTCTAGTCGGCATCCGGAACAGTCTAGTTTCTTACAAACCTAGTTCTGTCGGCTGAATCCTTTCTTATCAAGCAATGCGGATCAAGCATATACTTGTAGATATCATCAATTATGTCGGCCAAACATGATTCATGCCTCCGCAACCTTTATCATCATCTGTAACACATCCGGAAAGTAGTCTGATACTCTGTCAGTCAGTTCTTCCTCTGTTTTCACTGTCTCTCAGGAATCCGGTACTCAACTATTCATATCTTTTTCCTTGTCCAACTCCGGAGGCTAAATCCTTGGAATATACCACTCAAGATAGTCCTCTTGACTTCCCCAGATCCGCACTGCACCAAGACACTTCCTCTGAGAGATCCAGACCAATCTGTCGGACCTTGCCACATGCTCTGTTCTTGTTCACCGGACCACAACAATCTTCAATCTGACTTCCGGTAGAGACATATCATGACTTGCGGATATGTGGGATGACTTTTGTTGCCATCAATGACAACAACCATGAATCCATATAGTGTCTCTTGCCAACAGCCCATGAACTGACTAAACCTTGACCAAGACTAATAGACCAGTTATAAGCCTCTTCCCCTAAGGAAAACAGAAATAACCTACATACCACATCTTGATGCTCAATTCTAGCCCTACAACAAGCTACCTTGAAAGTTCTGATGTGATCATCAACATCCTGATATGGATGATACTTAGGACAAATTTTATCAGGATTTTTAGGCAAAGCATGATATGTCGTGAAAGTCAAAGGTGACTGCAGTAAAAAATGACAATGTAATAGGTGGAGGTTGGACCTGAGGTGTGACAGGTGGTCCTGTAGGTGTAACAGGTGGTCCTGTAGGTGTTTGTAATCCAATAGGACTTATAGGAGCATGTTCTAGTGAAGCTCCTGATGCATTAGAACTAGGAGAGTGATGAATGTCTATAGTTCTAGGTCTAAATCCCCAGATAGACAATTCTTCGAAGAGTCCACTGGATCTAGACCTAGTATTTGGCCTGAGAGCCAGGATTTCTTAAATTTAAGGAAAATTGGCTTGTTTACTATAAAGATAGTTTGAAAATCCCTAGCAAAGGTTGTATTTATGGTCAAAAAGTGAAACTGACTGGATATTTATGGAATATTTGTAGAAATCATGCAAATATGAGGTGATACGTGGCTTGATGACACACGTAACTGGATATCAGATTTCCTAAGTAGGTTACTTCAAAGCTTTAGCAAATTTACCTGAAATAGAGCTTACCTTTGAAAATTCATGGTGATCAACCACAAATCTTGCAATATTTATGCTCAATTTTGAAATCTTCACAAAGGATTAGCGTGCACAGACTTAAAATAGCAAATCTTTGCATATGACTTGAAATATAGAGGTGTTTGAGTGTTATCTTTCTGTCTTTATCATAAAATTAGACAAAACCTATTGATCAATTGGCTAGCCCTCCTAGCACCAATTTATGTTGATGATGATAGTTAGTCATAACAACATGCATAAAAATTTGCACAACAAACCTTTATTATCTTATAAAGTACAATCAACTTAGGATAAGTTGATGACTCCAAGTCTCTATTGATCAGGTCATGATCGTCTGACGTTACTCAGAGGTTGATGTGACATGTTGTTTTCCATTTCAAGGGGCCTTACGTTTGTTTGAATGATCAGTATGATTCTATTTCCTGTAAATGTATTCCACAGAGAGGTTATTTCTACTCTATTTCAAAGATAGCTGATGTATTTGCAAGTTTGATCAATTCTTTTGATTATTGATCATCATGAACTTGTTCTTTCTTCTACATCGTATATTTACTAAAATGATGTGTTTGTAAGTAGATATATACATGAATTTCTTGAATTTATATGAGAATTTGCATGATATTTGTCAATTCAACATGCTTTAATTCTAAATATGCTATGTATTTCCAATTATCCACGAGATTGCAGCATATTTCATGTTATTTGCTTCTGATTATTTGTTATTTGCAATTATGATGGTGAATTGTTATGAAATTGAAAAAAAATTAAACAAAATGCTTCAAATTTTGGTGAATCTTTAATTATTGAACCAAATACATACCAGATACATTCATTAGGAGAAGAAATCAAACCATATTTTCATGAGGACGTTCCACAGCTAGATATGGACAATGCTAACTTCAAAGGATAAGGAATGAAAACAACACATGCAGACTGACAAGCACTCCAAGGGACGCAGCTGATCAAAGCATGTATCAAGATTTCAAACATAGATTACTCAAGATTTATGATGATTTGTAATCAAATTGTCTTCTCTTTCATTCAGTATGCAAAAACATGTATGTTTACAACAACTTTGAAATAAGTCTTGATATTTCAACAATCAAATTTCAATTAAACTTTCAAATGTTCAAAATATGGCACCACTGCACCTTTTATAGAATAAGGTGATGGAACAATTACAAATGACCTATAGTCAAGATTTTTCAATTAAGATCAATAGTAAATAATCCTTCTTTGACTTAGTCAACTATCCTTCGTGGCACAGGTTGCCAACTGGCAACCATCTAGATGACTCATTATTTTATGAGTACCTGATGCATATGTCTTCTTTGTGCTGCATCTTCATTCATTCCTCAGGTTCCTCCTCTTTATCGTCCTCTTCTGGACTTTCTCCTTCTGATGGCTCTTTTTCTTGGTCTTCTTATCTTTTTTCACCTCGCACCTGTATCCTTTGTAAATTTTGCCTTTTCTTGTGTAGACTTCACCTTCTGAGATGCCATCACTCACTTTCCACATACCTGCATACCTGCCAATAGACATAAGTTTATAAAATGGATTTTAAGATTCACGTCAATTTCGTCTTGAACCTAACTTTTGTCATAAACATACAAGCATTCAAATATACAAAGAGTTTTCTATATTGAACTTCCTTTTGACATCCGGCTTGTATCTTTCGCTTTGTATATCGCACATACAAACAACTTTATGCAAACCCTCTCTTTATCCTTTATCCCTCACGATGCTTTTATTTCTTTGTATCTCGAATGTGTACATCGTAAACATACAAGTGCCCCGAACATACAAAGACTTTTCTACATTTAATTTCTTTTTCGCATCTGGTTTGTATCTTCTATTTGCATCCTTCGCTTTGTATACCGGCTTGTATATCAAAGATATACATTGTAATTATACAAACCTCATATGCACTCAGTGGGGTCCACCTTACCTTTTACTTGCATCTACGCGATGTATATAACACTTGTATCACCTTTTCAGACTTATCCTTTCCATAAACCACAGTTTACTCACTTTCAGTTCCGCGAATTGCATATCTCGTTGTATATCATCTTGTATGTCCCCCTTTTTCAAACATACAAACTTAAAAATACATCCAACGGACTCAACCAATTATGCATTTAAACTTTGAACTCTATCAGGTCTGACTTGTATGTATAAATAGAACGTTAACAAAATGCATACAAGTACCTGGATGTAACAAAATTGACAACTCCTTTTGCTACTTATACAACGACCCGATATACAAACAACTTTGTATATGTATCATACAACGTCACAACATACAAATGACTTTGTATAACAAATAAACATTCTTTTTGTACATTTACCAAAAAACACACATAACTTGCAAAATACTGGGAATTCTAAAATGGTTCAAAAAGCAACCCTTACTCATTTTTGACAAGGAATTCACCCATACTCAGCTCTGGTACTTAATGCTATTTTCTCTTTATTTTCAACAAGGTTTGTACTTTCACTTCTTTTTTCCCTTTTACCACCAAGAGAACCCACACACAAAATCAAAAGCCACAGCCACAACAGGGGTCCTCATTTTGCTAATGAGTAAAATGGGGCATGTTGTGAGCATCACAACAACTACCAAATAGGCTCACTGCCTAGAGAAAGAAAGAAGAAAGAAGAATTGCTCACTGCCAAGTTGAACTACTCAGATTTCATCTACACATGCATAGTTGCATCTCCAATGAAGCACAAAAATACTGTCTCAAAACTCTTCACATCTGACTGCTTTGTTTCACTACTTTTCTTTTTACATGGGAATAAGATCGCTCTTCTTCTGCTCTTTATTGCTTCCACAAAATCACCTTCCACTGTAAGTCGTACATGTGTATATTCACACTCGCATCACACCACACAAACACTGAATTGCAACACATGATATCTTCATATTAGGTCAGCCTAATAAAGTGAGGCATGCACTTATGACTTAAGTAGCTTGTCGACCAAATTCATTTACCAAAAATCCTAAAGGACTTAAACAACACTTGAATTGCATTCACATAAGTTAGCCTCAACTATTTAACAACTTAGGATTAAGTTCTAAACAATAGAACTTACCGCATACAATTCAAACTTATCATGTCAGCCTCTAACTCAGACTGCTACTAATTTAGTTCATCTGTCAAACTACATATTTTACTACAGACCACAGGGCTTGCTCAAAATCATATCAAAGACTCCTCAAACATCACCAATCATACTTTTAGAACTGCAAAGAAAAATATTCTTTAGCGCAAAATGCGGACCATCAAAACTCAGACTCTGTCACAATCAAACTCTGTCAAACAATGTACCAATACTCAGTAGCTTGCAACAATCTTTCTGGTGGACTTTAGAACTTATAACTCTAGATTTAGACACTTCATATAAGTGTTTACAACACCTCAAAACCACATAACAAGATATACAACACTGGAGAAATGTGAACCAAAAAAATTGTGTGTTTAGTCGTAATTGTCACTGTATTATGTTCTATCAAACTTAGGCGATTTGAAGATATACTTCTATAACTGATCAAAAGCTAAAACCTTGGATATAAGATCATCTGAGAGTTAGGAACATCATACTAGAACTACAGACCTTGGTCTTCAACTTCAGACAAATGCCAATCCAAACATTGTTCTTCTGTCTCTGCCTCTGTACATTTCCAATACTTACCCAAAATGACTAAGTCTTCTTTACTGGACCACAAACTCTATTCCAACCTTGTTCCTTTTCTTGTTTCCATCAATGACAACACTCAATTATTCAACATAGCAATGTCTCTTGCCAACAATCTCCCCTTTGGCATTGATGGAAACACTTAGTGAAAAATGCTTAACTGCCTTGACTGTGTCATGCCCGCATTTTCCATGTGGTCACGACACACAAACACACATGTCATGTCCACATTTGCCATGTGGTCATGACACAAACTATGAAAAACTTTTCTACCTATCCCTAGGAACCCCCTCGCGCGTGTCTGCATTCTCGGTGGCAATACGCCAAGGCGTAGACATGTCAACACAATCGTGATGGTGATGGACATCTAGGGGGTATGCGACACGAAGTGTCTCTTCTAGGGTTAGACTGATTTAATCTGAACCCTAGTTTCCTAGGTGAAGATGATTACGTCAGTATCGAACCCTATCTTAACTCAAAATTAAAAGTGACAAAGCAATATGGTAAGATGGCATGTGATTTAAGTGGGAAGATAGAATGAAGTGGATGAAAACATTGCCTAAAATATAACCCTAGGAATCTAGCAAAATTCTGGTAGCATAACGCGTTTTCGACAAATGCAAAAATAAATTTAAAATAAAACATTAATGAGATCATAAATGAAATTTTAAGAATAAATGAACAAATTAAAGTTAAACTTAAGAATGAATTCAAAGGAAAATGTTATAAAGTAAATAAAATAAGATTAAACTTTAAATTAAAGGACAAGATGTTAGATAATTACAAGAAGGACCGAGTCCGTTATTAAATATAATTCCGGCATTATATTTAATAACTAACTCAAAAAATAAGATAGATAAGATAGGAGAGTTTAATTAACTCATCCTGTAAAAATAATGTTAAAATCGACAATAATTAAAAGACGTAGAAACTCCGCCAAAGGAAAAGAAAGTAATAATTCCATTAAGAAAATTTAAACACATGAAAGAAAATTACCCTTCCCAACTGAAATAAAAATAATTCCACAAATGAAACTTAAGTGCACAGGGATATAAGATTAAAGCAAAGCAAAAATTAACCCAATCCCGTTTTAAAAGAAATTAAAAGTCTCCAAGAGGTAAACAATTTCACAAGGCAATAAGAACTAAAAGCAACCCCTCCTAAATATAATAAAAAATTAAAATGCAAACCTCACAATAAAAAAAATATTCTCTCAAGAAAAAGAAACTCATATAGCTTCCAAAAATAAAATACCCATATCCCATTTTATAATTATCACCTAATTACAAAAATGCCTTGATCACCCCTTTTACTCTAAGTTCAATTGAGAGAAACCTATCCTCCTTCTATTGATTTCTCATGTGTGTTGCCCTAATCTCATAATCTAATAGTTTCCCTTGAACCCTAATCTCATTTCCTTTCTTTCTTTCAATTTTCCTGTTTGTAGCTATTGTTTTGTATACTTGCTTGATGGTTAGGGTTTAGCAATCTAAAATGCAGGCCATGCCCCTTTTTGTTTACGGTGGCGATGTACTGCATGGTGGCAAAGGTCACCGAGTGCTGTGCGCAGAGGGGAATGGCGGAGGTTGGGGTCGGCACTGCCTGACGATGAGAGAAAGAGGAGGAGGGTGGATCGAGGAGACAGGAGTGATAAGGCTTGGTGGAGATGTCGTTAGGGGTTACAGTGGAAGGGAGGGGTGTTGCCGAAGGGGAGGGGACAGGCAGAGCTCCGAAGGCCAGGCGGAGAGTGACGTTGCGAGGGTTTAAAGACCCATGGAGAGGCCGCATAGGGAGTGGCGTGGGGAAGGTCGTCGATGACTAGCAATGGCAACGTGGCCGGAGCAAGTGCTAGCTACAGGGGTTCGCAGGGGCTCCAAAGGGAAATGGTTGTGGAGTCTGTGAGGGGTTGTGGGCGCCGCCGCCCATAGTCCCTCTCTCCCTTTTTTTTTTGTTTCATTTTCAAAACACCATCGCCACAGTCGCTGATATTCCCACTTTAAGAGAAATTTTGGTTAATGTTTGATTTCCCCTTTTTGTATTTATTTGAAAATTTTCAGTTTTCTCTAAATTTATATATATATATATATACATACTTTTGTATATACAAAAAAGTTTAAATACTCAAACAAAATTTAGTCTATTTAAAAAGTCACAGTATATATATATTCATAAGATTGTAGATAAGAATGTATATCAGCATACACTTGTTGTATATATTTATATAAAAATGTATATGCACATCCCGCAATAAAAATAGTAGAAACTATGATAGAAAGCTTTTCTCCTATAATTTCTTCCTTTGTTGTATGCAGGTCATTCCTGAAACTAACTAAATGCCATAGCAATAAAATTTTATTTTTAACATACATGAACTTTATTCTACAACAATAAACTAGAAGGCTAAAATTTTATTTAAATTCATAACAGTTTCTTTTCTCTTCCCGAAATAGCAGCTAATAATTTTCTCTTCTAAAACATCAATAAATAAAATATCCTTCAAGTAGTATACAGATCACTATTTTAAACTTTCTCTTATTTGGCAGTAATAGTATTTAGTGAAATAACACTCTTATTCTCCTTTTTTTTTTAAAGCATTAACCAAACAGAGTATGCATTTCTTTACTTTTATTTACAGTAGGATCTAAACAGGAACATTATAACACATGCATATATGCTTCTTGACAGAATAATGACAGAGAATTATTTATATCTATTTTCACATGCACTTTACAAACTCCACAACTCCACAATATAGGAAGTGACTAGCATTAAATAAAATACAAAATGTTTACATATCCTTTTGGTTTTTTGTTTTTTTTTTAAACTTTACTCACAAAATGGGAAGACAAACAGTATCTAGATTGATTGAGAACAATATTTACATTTCTCAAATTTTGACAGCCATCTTCATAAATCTAAAACTGGTCAAAATAATTACAATAAGGCCACATTGGCCATGGCTCCAACAACCAAAAGAAAACTACCACAAAATCCACACAAGAAGGCTTTCATCCACTTTCTTTCTCCACATAAAACCTGCAACATACACCACAGCAAGAACAACAAAACCAACCACTTCAAAAGCTCTCCTCCCTACCTTAGACCCACAAGTGGGTCACCCCCAAGCTGGGGAGGTAGGAAATCCACACGGGTATACATTCCACAACAAAACAAAAACATCAACAACACAAAATAGCCCATAGGATTGTCACAAAACTCAACTCATAAACATGAGTTGTGAAGGGTAGGGAATGGACACCTCAACTTTAAAGGGTTCCCAAAAGATGAAATATCAACTCATTGCGTCAAGCCAAACTCTCCAAACACCATTTTCCACAAAAATCACAATAATCTCCTTGGCACTCTTGCCATTAATAATCTGCTCAACAATAAAAGCCCTCAAGGCATAAACACAAAAATGTGGGAGAGACCTCAAGGAGGTTCCTTTCCCCTACCCATGACAAGTTGAGCATTACCTCCATTGGAGGTGCTCTCACCATACACCCATCCCAACAACACAATGCAAAACAACAAACAACCAAAACAAAAACACATTACATTAAATAACAAGGGTGAGAAAACAATTTTAAAAGGCCTACCTTCAAAGCCCTTACAATGGAAGTAAGTTGGTGAAGAGCTCCAAGCCTTCCAATCCTTCAAGCTAAGCCTCTAACTCTCCAAACTCCTCCCAAAAATAGCAAAAAGGATCAAATTGAAGAACCCCACACTCCTCAACAAGAGGAGATAATATAGGCCATGAATTTGACCTTGAGGAATGAGAAGGTGACACTTGTCACCTTCTCCTTCCTCCTCCCATGCCACTTGCAAGGGAGAGGAAGTGTGAGGATGACAAGTATCATCCTCTCATTCCCTCTCAATCCTCACCTCATCCACTTGTGCTCTCACACATGTGTGAGAGGACAAGTGGTGAGGTGGCAATCCCACTCACACCCACAAGAGGATAGGGGATGCCATATGGCATCCTCCTATTCTCTCAAGGAGCCATCTTCCTCCAAGATGCTCTCACACATGTGTGAGAGTCTTGGGGAAAGCTCCCACACACTTGGGAGTCTTGGAGACCTCCCAAGTCTTCCTTGGGAAAGGATTCCCAAGCTTTGGGAAGGGAGATGAGTCTTTCCCAAGGCATGACTCATCTCCCACTTCCCTTAATTCAAATTTTCGTCACTTTTACTAAACCAAGGTTTAGAGTGACCAAACTTGAGTCAAATCTAGGGTTAGGTAGTCCAAGTTGACCCTAGACTCATGGGTAACCACCTGGGGTAGCTTTTGGGACTCTAGGGTTCACAAGGAGGGTTAAAAATCACATTAAAATGGCCTCAAAATTAAAATAAATACCAAGTGGTGTAAACCAAGTAAAATTGTACAACACTTATTATTAAATAAATAGACAAGGGTTACTAAGGCCAAAATAATAAAATTTAAATCAATTACTTAAATCCACATTCAAATTCAAACGTGATCCTTATCCCTCTTGGGAATGGATCGGATTTACAGGGGATGACATAGTGTGAATTCTACCTCTAATTTTCTCATGGCTAGGGAATGTGAAACCTGCACATCTTGATCAAGTGTCAGTCATATCATGAAGATTCATAGCCGAAGCAACTGGAATTAAATTCACGCAATCAAATACAACAATAATCATCATTACATAACTCCAAATTAAACAGCATTTTTAAATCATATGTCAAATAGTTCACATCACATAAATAACTAAAATCTCATAGCAATATAACATCTACTATATCCCATATGTCAAACTACAAAATATCATCCAATATGATCAAACCAAATCACATATGTCAAATCAGTGCCCTATCATAATCAGGAGGTAAAACATCAAATCTGTATAATGAAGCATAGTCACTAATGTCTAATAATGTCATCACAAAATAGCATAGTCAATCAAAATAAGGGAGGTAAAATAATTGGCCTCACAAACTGCTCCCCCTTTCTATATACACTCTATATTTCTTCTCCCATTGAGTTGTTTGCCTATTTTTCACTGATCTTCTTCTCCCCCTTTAACATCAATGGCAAAGGTGTAGGTTTCAGAGTCAAAAATTATCAAAACTGCAAAATTTGCTATAATCTGCTGCATATGTACAGGTACAATCTTCAACTTTATTTTACATGTGCTGGAGGATGTCATTGAAAATGTTCTTAATTTGGGTCAGCTCACCATCCCAACTTTTCTTGGCATTGTCAAAAAATTGAATATGACCACTAAGTAGAAAAACTATAGTCTCTACCTTCTAAAGATCAGAGGGTGTGTCAGATTGTGAAGCTACTTGTGCTTCAGCTGCTAGATTAAACATAGAATCTAACTTAGGATTCATTATTCCTCTTAGCTGACACGTTTTGTTTCTAATTTTATCCCTTTCATTTATTATATTGTTCAAGTCATCATGAAAGTTGATGACTTGACTTTCCTTGTTGCTCACTGATTCTATCACATGATCAAATGACTTAGAAATATTTATCAGTTTCAGCCCTAAGTCATTGATCTTCACTTCTATTTCCTTAGTGGCTTTCGACTAGGATAGGCAAAATTTATATATGTAACTAGATTCTTTAATGGCACTTTGAATGCTTTTTATCCTATTAGCTAGCTAGGCTTTGTCATTAGTTGTCATTTCCTTCAACTCATTCAATCTTTTCTCATTAACCTCTTGCCTAACTTTTATGTCTACAGATTTCTCAAAGGATTCAAAATGTTTACTTACAGAGTTTATAAGTCCTTTGAGTTGATTTTCTAATGACAAAGTAGTGTCCTTCTAGTATGTTGGCATCAGTTTCTCCAAAATGCTAGATGCCTCACCAATAAGCTCACTATCCTCTATGTGAGACTTTAGCATTTCCTCTCTTGCCTTTGCCTATACAGTTGATGCCAATCTAAATTTTTGTATAGGGTACATTGTGTCCAAGTTTATTGGACCATGTAGAAACTCAGGCTCATCCAAAACTTGTTTCTTTTTCTCCAAAAGTTCTTTAACCAACTCTGCAGTGTCTCTTAGTGTAGTAGAGACTTCTTCTTCCAAGCTCTGCTTTGGATCATCTAGATCCATGTCCTTATTAGAGTCCTCCTTATGTTCTAGTGAAGGATTTTCCTTAGTCTATTCCTCCTTAGTCCTTTCATTGTCAATTGTTTGATGTCTTGGAGAGGATGTTGTTTCAGTGTCAGCAGTAGATACTTCTTTTTGCTCAGTCATTTTGACATCTTCATCTATTTCCTTATCAAGATTTATTTCCAGAGAAAATGTATCATTTTCAGCATCTGTTTCTTTATTGTCATAGATGGTAGGGAGATTAAATTCCCTCAATGTGGTCAGAGTAATTTCTTCAGTTTCCTTTACCACCTTATCAATGTCTCCTCCCATAAGAGCATTCATTCTTTTCTTTGACCTGAATTTGAGATGAATTGCTTTGGAGACTTTTAGTTTTTCCTCTGAAGTGATTTCCAGATATAGTTTTATTAAAGAGTGCTCTCTTAGTTTAGCATCCTTTGCCATGGCCACTTCCTTTCTTGCAGACATTATACTTGCCAGGCTATGTGGAAGATCATCAATTATTTCAATTTGGACCTTGTTGTAGATGATCAAATACTCTACAACAGCAGTCTCAATGATTTTCTTGTCTGGGTCATTATTTTCATCATATAATTGTGCAATAGGCTTCATATTTCCATCCACTGTTATGGCTTTAAGAACATCTTCAAGACTTATGGTTGCTTCTTCTATCTAAGGCACATCTTGCTTTTGTCTTTTTTTAGGTTTACCCTTATCAGAGAGTTTCTTTTTGCTAGTTCTAGAGGCTTCTGTAACCTCATCTTTTATCTTTTTCACTTCTTCATCAGACTCTATTTCTTCTTCATTAGTTCTTCCTATACTGACAGACATCCTTCTACCTTTCATTTTCTATCTTTTTGTGCCTTTGTTAGTGGATTTCTTGGATGGTTTCTCCACACTTGTAGATGGTGTGGGACCGAAGAAAGTAGTAGAGCTTCTTGTAGACCTCTGTGTTGCTTCAGACTTTTCTTGTTTCCTTTTAGGCTCCTCTGAAGCCTTAACTGGCTCACTTCCTTTCTTTTCTCTTGCTTCCCTTTCTGCTTGTGCTTTTTCTGTTGCTTCTTTGATTTTTTCTTTAGTGAAACCATGTTTCAATGCAACTTCTTCTACCTCCTTCCTCACCTTCCTAGAGGTTTCAGATTGTCTGAGATCAACATGGAGTTTCACAGATAGCTCTTCATAGGTTTCAAACCTTTCTTCTCTGTTGTCCTTGGATTTACTTAGCATGTGTTGAGCATAGTTATCTAATATTTGTCCATCCACTTCATAACCCATTGGCATTATCCAAACTATCCTAGGCTCAATAGCCTCCATCAAGCATTGATCTTTTGTAACCATAAAACATATAGTATCCTTATACTTCTCAACAATTTTCTCAAGGATTCCTTCTCTTGAATGCATCATGCTTTGAAAATTCTTGAAGTACCCCCATAGGGATGCTTTTTGCTCATCATGGCTTCCAATGCTATTTAAATGATTTCTAATTTGGATAGCTACTAGTTTGCTAGTTAACCAGAATAGATTCTTCATGTTTGGCAACTCATTCATAAAATAGAAGAATAGACAGATAATCAGTGTACCAAATTTGAAGGGATAGTTTTTGCTTTGCTTGATCTTATTTAGATTCTCTAGTAGGTGGATTATCAACAACTCACACAAATCATAATCAGCATTCTCTTTGACCATTTGATATGCGGTGTATATCACAGTACCGAGGAAAGAGTTCTCCCGGTTTGAGAAATAGATCTTGTAGCCTATGACCATAGAAGCAAATCTTACTGCATGGTCTATGATGTCATTTATGGTTAATGTCCTCCTGTCAAACTAGGCTCCGATAGCCTCTATAAACAGTTTGATTCTTCACATCTTTCAGCAAGGGCATGCCTCTAGTGGAATTTAACCTTGTTACTGTCCTAATCGCTTCCTTGGTGATTTTGAAGGGATGCCCTAACCACATGAATTCATCATGAATTTGACTTAAGATATACCGAACCCATTCATCCTCTATGAATGTAAGAAACTCTACATACTGGATGAATTTCTTCTCTTTTAAGACTTTGTATTCTTCCTTTAGGTCAAATTGATCATTGCTTAAATACTTCGGGTATAAATCTAAGAATTTGTCACTGCTGAGCTCATCTAGGGCAACATGGATATATGCCCTAACATCTTCCACATACAGAACTCTATATGGTATTTTTGAAAATGCACCCATTGGATCAACTTTGGTTTCTTTAAAGGGATGTTTCTTGAATTTGGGTCTTGGTCGATCAGTAATATCAACAATTTGTGGGGTTGCCATTACAAAGATTCAATAAAGTTCCAACAGTAAATACCTTGTTATGCCGAATTAGGGTTTTCTTTGCCTGGATTGCTCTGAGTTCTTTGAATCTCTGTTGACATTTGAAATCTCACTTCAATCTCTCTTGGATATTTGATAGCTTGAATGTAGAGTAAATTAGAAGGCAAATGAGTTTATTTTTATCCTCTGCACTTGACCTAATCATCATAAATGCTCATTCTCAAAAGTTGCCTGACTTTTCTCTAATAGATACAGTCGATCAAAATTGCTCAGCAATGTACCGCACTGACTTATTTTCTTTCAGATTTTCTTCCATAAGATCTTCCATATCAGATTCCACCACACATCTTTGTACCGGATTGCAACACTATCTATTTGGTTGGGGGTTTTGGATTTTCAACACTACTCCCCCTAAGCCAGAGCTCCCAATTTACTTCTCGGAGGAAGTATCTGCACCAGATGATGGTGTGGATTCATCCTTGACTTCAATCACATCTTTCTTGATCCAAATCTTACCCATTTCCTTCTTGGTTTCAACCGGATCAACCTTTTCTTTTCTTTTATCATTCATTTGCTTTGTTTTCCTATTTTCAGTATGGTACTTTCTTTTTACATTTTTGTTTCTACAGACTCTTACAATATGTCCATACTTGTTGCAATTGTAGCATACCACATTCCTTTGTCTTTGATTCCTTCTATTCATTAGATTTGATCTTCATTCATTAGCCATATGTCTAAATTTGTTGCATGTAAAACACTTTCCATTGAATGATTGACTATTCCTTGCATTGTAGGAACCATTCCTTACCAGATTTTTGCATTCATTTAATTTGTCACTAATTTCTTGCAATTGAAACATTGACCAAAAAAGGATGGAACATTTTTATTCTGATTTATTCTACTCCTGCACTGAGTAGCTTTAAGACCAAACTTATTGCAATAAAAACAATGACCATTGAAAGATGGATACCTTTGAGCATTTGGTTGTCTAACTGGAGGTCTTCTAGGTCTTCTTCTTTGATTTTTGAACTAGTTTCCTCTATTTTGCTTTAACTCAGTGTAGTTTGACTAGATTTTGAACTTTCTCCTTTCTCAAATCCCAGACCTTGCTTATCATCAGCACTCTTTTGACTAGTAATCATCTCATCAAGCTTTGCAGAACATAGCTTGACCTTTTCTCCATTGCTCTTGGCTGCATCTAGATGAAATTTCAGAAGTAGCACTTCTTTGCCCAATTTTTCACATTCCTCTTATTTATCCTTAACAACTTGATTCAGATTCCTTTCAATTTCTTCCTTCTTTTCATCTTCCAGTGTCAACCTATTTAGAAACTCATGTGCTTCATCTAATTGATCTTTTAGCTCCTTGATTTTCTCTTTGAATTTTCTAACTTGCTCTCTTATCTGTAGGATGCATTCATCAACTTCTTGAATATTCACTTTTAGATCCCTGATTTCTACCTCAGATTTTTCAAGATCAATAAGGGTTGCTTCTAGTTCCTTGTTTCTTTCATAATTTCCAAATCTTCTTGCTACCATGATTACACTACCCTAGATCTTCCTCAAGCTATTAGACTTCTTCCAAGGAACCTTGCTCTGATACCAATTGTTGAGAATAAGGAATACTGAGAGGGGGGGTGAATCAGTATTCCACAAAACCACTTATTAACAAATTTATTTATCCAATTTCCAAAGTTAATAATATGAGAGCAGAATAAACATAGAAACAACAACCACAAAGACATAACACATAAACACCAGGATTTTTACGTGGAAAACCCAAAAAGGGAAAAACCACGATGAGTGTTAGCTCACAATATATTAATATAGCACAATACTAGATTAAGGCTCACTGGCTTAAGGCTCACTGCCCTGAGATATGCTCACTGCAAGAAAGGCTCACCACCAAGAGAAAGAAAGAAGAAAGAAGAATGGCTCACTGCCAAGTTGAACTGCTCAAATTGCATCTACATATGCATAGTTGCAGCTCCAATGAAGCACAAAAATACTGTCTCAAAACTCTTCATGTCTAACTACTCTACTTTTTACATGGGAATAAGATCTCTCTTTTGCTCTTTATTTCTTCCACAAAATCACCTTCCACTATAAGTCGCACATATGTATATTCACACTTGCATCATGCCACAAACACTTTATTCGATCCCTTATATATATATATATATATATATATATATATATATATATATATATATGCAACACATGATATCTTCATATTAGGTCAGCCTAATAAAGTGAGGCATGCACTCATGACTTAAGTAGCTTGTCAGCCAAATTCATTTACCAAAACTCCTAGTGGACTCAAACAAAACTTGAATTGCATTCACATATGTCAACCTCAACTATTTAACAACTTAGGATTAAGTTCTAAACAATAGAACTTACCGCATACAATTCAAACTTATCATGTCAGCCTCTAACTCAAACTGCTACTGATTCAGTTCATTTGTCAAACTACATATTTTACTGCAGACCACAGGGCTTGCTCAAAATCATATCAAAGACTCCTCAGACATCACCAATCATACTTTTAGAACTGCAAAGCAAAATATTCTTTAGCAGCAAAATGCAAACCATCAGAACTCGGACTCTGTCACAGTCAAACTCTGTCAAATAGTGTAGTGATACTTAGTAGCTTACAACAATATTTCTAGTGGAGTTCAGAACTTATAAATTTGGATTTAGACACTTCATATAAGTGTTTACAACACCTCAAAATAGCATAACAAGATATACAACACCAAATAAATGTAGACCAAAACAATCGTGTGTTTAGCCTTAATTGTCACTGTATTCTGTTCTATCAAACTTAGGCCATTTGAAGATATACTTCCAGAACTGATCAAAAGCTGAAACCTTAGATATAAGATCATCCTAGAGTTAGGAACATCATACCGAAACTGTATACCTTGGTCTTCAACTACGGACTAATGTCAATCCAAACATTGTTCTTCTGTCTTTGCCTCTGTACATTTCCAATACTTAGCCAATATGACTAAGTCTTCTTTACCGGACGACAAACTCTATTCCAACCTTGTTCCTTTTCTTGTTTCCATCAATGACAACACTCAATTATTGAACATAGCAGTGTCTCTTGCCAACACCCCAGGTGTCTAATGTAGGAGCATCCCAGGTTGAAAGGCAATCTTGCATCAACCAAAAATATTTTGATTTCTTTTCTTTTTCTTGCATTTTAGTTACATTTCAATTAGTACAATCTCAGTAGATTACACTGCATTCTACTGCATCATCCTTTTGTTTCAAATATGTGCTTAATTAGTGTTGTCATTGATGTCAACATATTCTTGTTGGCATTGGTGTCAATTATATCCTAATTTGCTGCCTATATAGAAGACCGGATTGTTGAGGATATTGAGAAAATTAATGAAGATCAATGTATGCAGACCAGATGGCTATGAAGAGGTTTGTTTGAAGAAGATCCAGTTAAGATTTGAGAGGTTCGCATTAAGATCTGAAGAAGTTATGACCATCTGAGTAGAACCAATTCCTGCAATAATCAGAAGAGACAGAGTGACAGAAAAAGAGGTCTGGATTGTTTCGGATATGTCAAATGATGATCTACGGATATGAAGGTAGGTTTGGGAAGTCAGTGTGTATCATCCATTCAAGTGGCTCGTGGTTTGGAGGTCCGCAAGTAATCTTTCTAATGTGACAGTCATGGCAGATAGTGTTCTTGAGGTTCCAGAGGAAGATGCAAGTGATTCATATGATTTGGAGGAGTGCGGATGTTTTTGTTGAATTCAATGTGCTTGTGGAAGTCTTTGGATCGTGTGACTACTATGTTGGAGGTCCACATTGAAGTTTGAGCTTGTCAAATGAAGATTTTCTTCTTGGTGTTGTTGTTCTTCTTAGTCTTGGCCGACCAAATGACTCAAGCGTGTTGCGGATGATCTAAGAACAATTTTATGAATAGTGGCATGTTGATCAAAGAAGATTTGAGTCCCAGTTATGTTTGGTCGACAGTTTAGGGATTCACATTAAGTCAGATGTTTGTAGTGCCAACCTAGATGTTCATTTCAAGGTTGATGAAGTGTATAAATATTTGTTGATGAGTTGTGGAAAATCATCCTTGTGTAAAAATAATATAATCTGAATAAAGGATCAAAGGCAGAGAAGAGCAGAAGAGAAGCAGAAGAACAAGAGCCATTTTGATGAAGAGTTAGAGAAGAAGTGTTTGGGGAAAAGCATAAGTTTTGTGAGCATTCAATGAAACTGAACTAGGCATGAAGTAGATGCTATTTCTCAGTTAATTCTTTCTGTTTCAAAATTAATTCTATAGGCAGTGAGCCTCTCTTTTGAGTAGTGAGCTCTGGGCAGTGCGCCCGAAGGCATGTGCCTTCTATTTTTCTAAAGTACTTTTAACAAGGTATAAATCTTTGTGGGTTAATCCCCACCGTGGTTTTCCCTTAACCGGGTTTCCACGTAAAAATCCTGGTGTTCTGTATTCATCTATTTCTAGTCATGTGTTGTTGATTCATGTTTTAAATGTTTATATCATTAATTAGTTTTGTGTGATAAAGAAATAGTTCTAAGTGTTAAAGATTTGGGACAACTGATTCACCCTCCCCTCTCAGTTGTCTGGTCTAAATCCAACAATTGGTAGCAGAGCCAAATTCTTCTAAAAGGAGCTTAATCACTCGAGGAGATCCAGGATGTTGACCTACAAAAAGGATAGTCTGAGATTTGATGGAACGAATTACTCTATTTGGAAGAGTCACATGGAGTGTCATCTACAATGCATGGGTGATGCTTATTGGGTGATAACTAAGGAATAATATAATCCTCCAGAGAAAGGTCTGCCAACTCCAGATGAACTCAAGGATGCTAAAAATAACCTTCAAGCTAAAGAAGCCTTGTTGAGTACCCTGACTGATTCAGAAATGACAAATGTTTTTGGACTAAAAACTACTCATGAAATCTGGAAGAAGTTGGAGAATTTTTATGAAGGCGATGAATATGTCAAATGTGCCAAACTACAAAGTCTGAGAGGAAAATTTGAAAATATGAGGATGAGTGAAGATGAAAACATCACAATCTACATGCAAAAAATAAATGAACTTGTGTGTGGTATTAGGTGTGCTGGAGGAACTTTGCAAGAATTAGAGATTGTGACAAAAGTGCTCAGATCTTTGCTTAATTCATAGAAACATAAGGTTGTTGCTATAGAGGAGATCAGGACTATCTCAGAAGTTACAAGAGATCACCTAGTTGGCAAATGTTCAGCTTTTGAATTAAGTGAATTTGGTGATTCTCTTCCTAAGTCTAAATCTGCATTCAAGGCCAGTGTATATGGAAAACAAAGATATGATTCGAGTGAAAGCTCTTCAGCAAGATCAAATAGATTTGTGAAGGAAAGGAAGGATCTTGAAGATGATGAAATTGAGACTACAGATCTTGAAGCTCTTATTGCCAAAAGAATGCCAAGAGGATCCGGTAAGTATGAAGGAAAGTTGCCACTCCAATGTTTTTCTTGTAATAAGATTGGTCATTTTGCCTCAAGATGTCCGAAGATATTTTCAAAACCAAACCCTAACAGATATAAAGGTCAGAAGAAATGTTACTATGTCCAAGAAGCTAGAGAAGGAGTCACAAATGATGAATCTAATCATGGAGGTTCCAGTGAAAATGATTGGGTGTTCATTACTATCAAAGAAGAAGATTCGGTGTCCACTGAATCTGCTGGCTGTGAAAATGTGGAAAGTGACTTAGCTGCTCAGGCTGTTGAAAAGGATGAATGGGTGATTGATAGTGGATGTTCTCATCATATGACTGGTGATAAAAGTAAGTTTATAAGCCTTGAAAATATGAAGGTGGGCTTGTAAAATTTGGAGATAACTCAACAGGTAGAATCCATGGCAGAGGATCCATCTCTTTTGATGGTAAGAATAACACCAATGATGTTCTATATGTGGAAGGGCTAAAGCATAATCTGCTCAGTGTTGGACAATTGGTTGACAAAGGTTATGATCTTCGATTCAAGGATGGCAAATGAAGAATCCTGGAAAGATCCAGAACTAAAATTGCATCTAGTACACAAACTAGAGGTAACATCTTTCAACTAAGTAGTTCTGCTAAAAGTTGTTTAATTGCTCAAACAAATCAAAGCTGGTTGTGGCATAGGAGAATGTGTCATTTGAATTTTGATAACATTGTTAAGATAAGTTCTACTCTGTGAGGCCGATTATTTTACCTCCCTTATTTTGATCATTATGCTATTCAGTTGATGACATTATCAGACTTTTAGTGACTATGTTTCATTATACAGACTTGATTTTTATCTCCTGATTTTGATAGGACATTGATTAGACATTTGTGATTCAATTTTATCAGGTGTTATTTTGTGATTCGACATATGAGATATATATGTGATGATGTTTTGTGATGAGATTTTAGTTAATTATGTGATGTGGACTATTTGACATGAGATTGGAAAATGTAGTTTAATTTGGAATTATGTATTGGTGATTATTGTTGTATTCGATTGTGTGAATTTAATTTCAGTTGCTTCGGCTATAATTTTTCATGATATGATTGACACTTGATCGAGATGTGCAGGTTTTACATTCCTTAGCCACGGGAAATTAGAGGTAGAATTCACACTATGTTACACCCTGTAAAACTGATCTATTCCCAAGAGGGATAAGGATCACGTTTGAATTTGAATGTTGATTTAAGTGCTTGATTTAATTTTATTATTTTGGCCTTAATACCCTTTTTGTTAATTTGATTAATAATAAGTGTTGTATAAATTTTACTTGATTTACACCACTTGGTATTTATTTTATTTTGTTGAGGCCATTTAAAAGTGGATTTTAAACCCCCTTTTTGAACTCTAGTGTCCCAAAAGTTACCCTAGATGGTTACCCATGAGTCTAGGGTCAACTTGGACTATCTAACCCTAGATTTGACTCACTTTTGGTCACTCTAAACCATGGTTAAGTAAAAGTGACGAAATTTGAAATAAGAAAAGGTGGGAGATGAGTCATGCCTTGGGAAAGACTCATCTCCCTTCCCAAAGTTTGGGAACCCTTTCCCAAGGAAGACTTGGGAGGTCTCCAAGACTCCTAATTGTGTGGGAGCTTCTGCCAAGACTCTCACACACGTGTGAGAGCATCTTAGAGGAAGATGGCTCCTTGAGAGAATAAGAAGATGCCATATGGCATCCCTTGTCCTCTTGAAGGTGTGTGTGGGATTGCCACCTCACCACTTGTCCTCTCACACATGTGTGAGAGCACAAGTGGATAAGGTGAGGATTGAGAGGGAATAGGAGGATGACACTTGTCATCCTCACACTTCCTCTCCCTTGCAAGTGGCATGGGAGGAGGAAGGAGAAGGTGACAAGTGTCACCTTCTCATTCCTCAAGGCCAAATTGATGGCCTATATTATCTCCTCTTGTTGAGGAGTGTGGGGTTCTTGCAATTTTCATTTTCTTGCTATCTTGGAGGAGTTTGGGAGAGTTAGAGGATTTTCTTGGAGGATTGGAAGGCTTGGGAAGGCTTGGAGCTCTTCACCAAACATGCTTCCATTTTAGGGCTTTGAAGGTAAGCCTCTTAAACTTGTTTTCTCACCCTTGCTATTTAATGTATTGTGTTATAGTTTTTGGTTGTCTTGATTGTTTTTGTTGGGATGGGAGTATGGTGAGAGCACCTCCATTGGAGGTAATTCTCAACTTGTTTGGGTAGGGAAAAGGAACCTCCTTGAGGTCACTCCCACTTGAGTTATTTTTTCCTTGAGGGCTTCTCATTGTTGTGGAGAATTTTTTTTTTTAAATGGCAAGAGTGCCATGGAGTTATTTGTGACATTGGAGAGTTGTGGGTTCTTGGATATTTTGGATTGAGGCCATGTGTTGGTATTTCATCATTTGGGTGACCTTTGAAGTAGAGGGGTCCATTCCCTACCCTCATCGAACTCATTTTATGAGTCGAGTTTTGTGTTAAACCTATGGGCTGGTTGTCTTGTTGTGTTTGAAATTTTGTTGTGGTTTGTTCACTGGTGTGAATCCCTACCTACCCAGCTCGGGGGTGACCCTCTTGCGGGTCTACGGTAGGGAGGAGAGCTTTTCAAAGTGGCTGGTTTGTCCTTCTTGTTTTTGGGTTATTACAGGTTCTGAGTGGAGAAATGGAGTTGAGAGGAGTGCATTTAGAGGATCATATAGTTTCTTGTCTTGGCTGTTGGAGCCATGGCCAAAATGGCCTTATTGTATTTATTTTGACCAGTTTTAGATTCATAAAGTTGGCTGTCAAAAGTTGTGTAATGCAAACAATGTCTTCTAATTATTTTAATGTTGTTTAATTTTCCTATGATGTAAGTTAAGAATTGAGAATTACATGAGAAATAAATTTATATTTTATGTCATTATTGTTTTCAAAAAAAAAACAAGAAGTATGCATATGTTATAAGGTTGCTGTTTAGATTTTATTGTAGATAAAAGAAAGAAATGCATCCTCTGTTTGAATAATGCTTTTCAAAAAAAAGAATAAGAGTGTTATTCACTAAATACTATTACTGCCAAACAAGAGAAGGTTGGGAATAGTTATCTGTATATTACTTGAAGGTTGTTTTATTTACTGTTGTTTTAGAAGAGTATTTTATTATCTGTTGTTTTGGAAGAGAAAAGAAGTTGTTATGAATTCAAATGAAATTTTAGCCTTCTAGTTTACTGTCGTATATTTCTATTCATGTATGTTCAAAGGTAATTTTACTACTAAGGTATTTATGTTGATTTAGAAATACAATGTCTGCAACAAAAGAAATATATTGTCAATTCTGCTCAGTTCACTCTATTTTTTTTATCATCGTGTATAATTTTATTTATAGAAAAATTAGAAGTAATTTTCAGGAAATTTATTGACCATTGTATGTAATAAATATATATATACATATTAGTGCATATACTTATTCTGAGTATTTTAAATAAACTGAATAAGCTATTTGAACAGTGTATATACATATATATATATACATATACATATATATACATATGCTTTCACGTATGTATAAATAAATATATATATATATATATATATATTTATATATATTGATTGTTGTTAAATCATAAAACATTTTTTAATTAAATGCTGAGAGATCAGAGGATGCTAGGGCAGACTGTTAGTTGAGGTTACTGTGTTGTAAGAAAAAATATATATATACATGGAGGACTATGGGCAGCACCCACAATCCCCTTTTATCAAAAGAAAGGGGGTGTGGGGGAGGCGGTGCCTCCAGCCACACCCCAACACCCCCAACTCGTTGTATCTCCTGCGGCGCCATGAGACTCACCCTCATCCGCATTCTTCTCCACGCCGAACCTCTGCACCACAGTCCAACCCCCTCCACGGCTACGGCGGCCCAAAATCCCCATCAACTGCGGTCTCTCTTCCTTGCACAGCGTCGTCAACCCTCCACCCAACCTCCTCCGTGGCTCCCTTCTGCCGCCCCTCTCCCTCTGCCCTTCATCCTGCATCATATCAATTCATGTTTATCATTCCTTGTGACAATGACAGTATTCACGTTATATATATATTGATTTGTTTATCAAATATCAAATAAGCAATACTAGTAGAACCTACTGTGTATACCCCGTGGAATGGAGCAGCAAGCTCTTCCATGGCCTCCATGGGAGACATCAAACCCTAAACCTACACATCAGAGAAAACAAAACCAAGACTTGAGGAAAAGGAAACAAGAAATTAGGGCAGAGAGGAGAATAATAAAAAAAAGGTTATAGGGCAACTTGTGCATAGAAAACAATTTTAAATTGTATTAGGGTTTTCTTTTTGAGAGAGGATATTTTTATTGAGAGGATTTTAAATGGTGAGGTTTTATTTTACTCTTTATTTAAAAACCTCATTTTCTTTTTTGTGAAAATTGACTCTTGGGAATATTTTGTTTTATTGATTTCTAATGTTTGAATGGATCAACCTTGTTTGTTAATTGTTGACTTGTGATTTGAATTTATTTGGGAGGGGATTATTTTATTCATTTTGGGAAGAATTTCTTCTCCTTGTTAAATTCACTTTCATGGGGCTATTGATTTTATTTTTTTACTTAGCGGGGATTTTTACCATTTTAAATTATTGAGTTATTTTATCATTATTTTACGAGGGGAGTTATTTAAACTCTCCTCACTCATCTATTAAATTTTCAAGTAAGTTATTAAATATAATGCCAAAATTATATTTAATAACGGACTCAATTTTTTTTCTATTGAATTTATTTGACGTCTTGCCATTTGATTTAAATTTATCACTTTACTTTAAATCGTCTGATTTGTTTCTTAAGCTTTAATTCAAATCTTTATTCTTAAATTTTATTTAACTCCTTATTGATGATTTATTTTAAGTTTTATTTTGCGTTTATCAAAAATGTGTTATGCTGCCAGAATTTTGCTAGATTCCTAGGGTTTATTTTATGAGATGTTTTATTTATTCCATTCCATCATTCCATTTGAATCACACGCCATCGTGCCATTGTTCTACTTATCACTTTTTGATCTGAGTTAAGTTAGGATTCGATGTTGTAATCATCTTCACCTAGGAAACCAGGGGTTCAAATTTAAATCAGTCTAACCCTAGCAGCGACACACTACGTGTCGCATACCCCCTAGACGGCCATCACCTTAGTGGTTATGTTGACTTGTTTACGCCTTAGGCGTATTGCCACCGAACACGCAGATCCATGCGAGGGGGTTCCTAGGGATAGGTAGAAAAGTTTTTCATAATTTATGTCATGACCACATGGCAAATGTGGACATGACACGTGTGTTGTGTGTCATGACCGCATGGGAAATGCGGGCATGACATTTGGTATCAGAGCCTAAGTTTAAACACTGGGCTTGTTTTGGGCACATTATTATATCTGCAATTTTGATTGATTTGTGGTTACCTCGTTTTGTAGGATGCCTCCACGACGAGTTCGGCGAGCACAGTCCCGCCGCACTCCATCCCTCAAGGTTCACACTGACTCCTCAGCTGAGGTACAGGCACAGCCAGTTCCATAGGTACCGCAGGCACCACCGGCCCTACCAGATATTGGGCCACAGATATTACAGGCTTTATAGGCAATTTTAGATGGGCTTCCACCAATTGTAGTTGAGCCACGCATAGAGCCACGTGTCTAGCCCCACGAGGATCCGCGAGAGGAGCCACGCATGGAGCCATGAGTTGAGTCTCGTGTTGAGCCATGTGTGGAGCCCCGTGTTGAGCCGCAAGGGGCACCATGTGTGGAGCCTTACGTTGAGATGCCAGAGACGACGGCAGAGGAGGTTGGTTCAGCCAACAGGGCCCGTAGCAGGAGTCCTTCACGTCATGCTAGGTATGACGAGGTAGTACGAGTAGAGCATTTTGGTCACATGCCTTATGACTACTACACAGATGATCCTATCAGGAGGCCTAGAGATAGAGGAGACCCCATTAGGGATTTATTGAGGTTGAACCCTCCTACATTCATCAGGACCACAGAGGGAGCTGAGGCAGAGGCCTGGCTTATTAGCTTAGACAGATGCTTCACATTGCGTCCTTACGAGGGCAACACGAAGGCCCGTGTGGCAGTACACTTATTGCGAGATGCAGCAACTACCTGGTGGCGCACTGAGGAGTGCAAGCGTCACCTTTCTTTAGACACCCTCACATAGGAGACCTTCATTGGGCACTTCAATGCGCGCTACTTATCAGACCATTAAGGACAGTGTCGCATAGATGAGTTCCATGATCTTCAGCAGAGGGGACTTACAGTGGCACAGTATCAGGGTAGGTTTACAGAGTTATCCAGATATGTGGATTATCTCCATGACGAGAAACTCCTGGTGCATAAGTTTATTAGAGGACTAAACCACACTATAGCAGGGCCTGTTCGGATGGCAAACCCCCAGACTTTGAGTGATGCTGCCAAGAAGGCATACATAGCTGAGAAGATTCAGAGACGGGGGCAGGGTTCATGCCCTCAGTTTCAGGATCGTGGACAGCAGCAGCATCAGCAGAGTTTCTGTAGACCATCACAGCCACCTCATAGGGGAGGATTTAGTTCCGCTCCCTTACCTCTTAGGCCCCCACAGTAGCAGCAGCAGAGAGCTAGGACACAGCAGAGGTCACATGGGGGACATAATAGAGGCTGGCAGCAGCAGGGCCCACGCAGAGATCAGAGGCAGCAGGGACCACTTGCGGGACCCGCAAAGTCACAGCAGTCTTATAGGGGCTCGCAGGGGTCTACTGGTAGATCAGGGCAGCAGCAGTCAAGTAGGACTCAGACTGGACAGGTATAGGCTAGGGGCCCTTGTTATGTTTCTGGTGGAGCTGGACACCTAGCTAGAGAGTGTCCATAGGGTTTTACAGCAGGGGGACAGCCTCGTGCAGGAGGATCCGAGCAAACTATTGGTGATGTGGGTAGATCCCACTGTATGTTCGCGGCGGTTGATAACGCTAGGCCGATTTTCAAGAGTCAGTGATTGAGACGTTAGGTATGATTGGGGGTAACCCCATTTCTATTCTCTTTGATTCTGGTGCTACTGATTCATTCATATCTCCATCATTAGTGGAGCGTTGCAGGTTGGTGGCCTCTAGGCAGGGTGATAGGTGGGTGGTTGAGTTGGCCTTAGGTGCCAAACTGATAGTAGATGCCTTAGTCCATGACTGTGAGATTACTTTGGGACCCTTTACCATAGTTTGCGACCTTAGAGTCATGACATTAGGATCCTATGATGTGGTGTTGGGTATGGATTGGCTTGCGGCTCATCGAGCCAAGCTAGATTGTCACCGAAAGGTGATTAGCTGTTTAGACGACCACGGTACATCAATTGAGATTGTGGGCATACAGAAGACCACAGCAGTGTGTATGATATCCACTCGGTAGCTTAAGCGCTGCATGTGGAAGGGATGTCAGATGTTTGCCATCACAGTGAGCGACAGATCAAATGATGAGCCTAAGGCATCTTTGGATGATCATCCCATCCTTAGAGAGTTTACCGATGTGTTTCCAGCAGAGTTACTAGGGATACCACCTGATGTGAGGTAGACTTTCACATAGACTTAGTGCCGAGTGCTGAGCCAGTGTCTCATGCACCCTACAAGATGACCACACACGAGCTCACAGAGCTCAAGTTACAGTTGGAGGACTTGCTCAAGAAGGGGCACATCCGACCGAGCGTTTCACCTTGGGGCGCTCCTGTCATCTTCTTGAAGAAGGATGGGTCTCTTCGTTTGTGCATTGACTACAAGCAATTGAATAAGGTGACGGTGAAGAACCATTATCCTCTGCCCAAGATTGACAATCTTTTTGATCAGATGCAAGGAGCCAGGGTGTTCTCTAAGATAGACCTGAAGTCCGAGTATCATCATCTACGTATCACAGAGGCGGATATCCATAAGACCGCCTTCCAGACTCATTATGGCCACTATGAGTTCACAGTGGTTCCCTTCGTCTTGACGAATGCCCCTACAGTGTTCATGAGTCTCATGAATGGGGTGTTCCGTACCTATTTAGATCGGTTAGTGATCATTTTCCTCGATGACATTTTGATCTATTCATAGACCGAGGAGGAGCATGAGGAGCACCTTCGTCAAGTTCTACAGTTTGCGAGAGCAGAATCTTTACGGGAACTTGGTGAAGTGTGCATTTTTCAAGACAGAGGTTTAGTATCTGGGGCATATCCTATCTAGCAATGGAATCTCAGTAGATCCATCAAAGATCAGGGCTATCAGGGATTGACCAACACCCACTAGTGTGACAGAGGTCAAGAGTTTTATGGGGTTAACTAGTTATTACCGTCGCTTTGTTGAAGGTTTTTCTCAGATCGTGCACCCCATCACTTCCCTTCAGCGGAAAGGGAAGAGCTTCCTATGGACTAAGCAGTGTGAGAGGGCCTTCAGGGTCCTCAAGAAGCATCTTACCAGCGTTCCCATTATAGCAGTTCCTGATCCTGCAACAGATTTTATGGTTTGCACGGATGCATCACTTGAGGGATTGGGAGCTATACCTATGCAGGGTGGTAGAGTGATCACATATGAGTCACGAAAGCTCAAGACCCATGAGCTGAACTACCCCACGCACGACTTGGAGTTAGCGGCAATGGTTCATGCCCTAGTTTGTTGGAGGCATTTCTTATTGGGTCGCCACTTTGAGATCCATTCAGATCATCATAGCCTTCAGTACAGCTTTACACAGCCGAATCTGAACGCCCGTCAGTGGCGTTGGATGGAGTTCCTCTACGAGTGTGACTTTGATGTCCACTACATCAAAGGGAAGGAGAACGTGGTTGCTGACGCATTGAGTCAAAGGCTCCACGATCTCTTGACCTTGACTCTAAGTGTGGACTTGAGAGGTCGTATTATTCAGCATCTACCAAAGGATGAGTGGTTTCTTAAGGTACAGCAGGAGATTAGTTCTCAGAGGGCCCTTGTGGGCAAGTTTGCAGGGTATTCACTTGAGGCAGATGGGTTACTTCATCATCGACAGCGCATCTATGTACCCCGCGCAGGTGACCTACGTACTGTAGTGTTATCAGAGGCTCACAGAGCACCATATGCGGCACAGAGCACCATATGCGGCACATCCAGGGGTGAAGAAGATGCATGCCGATCTATGACAGCTGTACCACTGGGTGGACATGAGACATGACATACCAGAGTTTGTTGCTCGATGCCTTGAGTGCCAGAGGGTCAAGGCCGAGCATCAGTACCAAGCGGGTCTTCTATACCCACATGATATACCTGAGTGGAAATGGGACAATATTTCCATGGATTTTATTGTCGGTCTTCCTATGTCTTCGTGTCGCCATGATGCCATCATGGTGACAGTCAACAAGTTGACCAAGGTGGTGCATTTCTCACATGTACGCATGACGTACAATGCGCCAGCAGTGGCAAGAGTATTCTTAGATGATATTGTGAGATTACATGGAGTACCTCGCCGCATTATTTCAGACAGAGATTCTGTATTCACTTCAGTATTTTGGAGAGACTTGCAGCAGGCATTGGGCACATAGCTCAACTTTAGCTCCGCTTATCATCCCAAGACAGATGGGCACACAGAGCGGGTGAATCATGTGTTGGAGGACATGCTTCGAATGTATTTCATGGACCATCAGTCTAGATGGGAGGAGTATCTATATCTAGTTGAGTTTGCCTACAATAATGGGCATCACAGCTCATTGGGTATGCCTCCCTTTTAGGCTTTATACAGCAAACCATGCAGGACACCATTGAGTTGGGATCGGATAGACAATAGAGTTGCCATTGGTCCAGAGCTAGTTCAGGATATGGAGCAGCAGGTCACACTGATTAGACAGAGGTTACAGGAGGCACAAGATAGACATAAGAAGTATGCCGATGCTAAGAGGACTGATCGGAGCTTCTCAGTAGGTGATAGAGTATTCCTTAGAGTGTGGCCACACAAGAATCCAATCTATTATGGAAAGGGCTCTAAGCTCGTACCACAGTTTGTAGGACCCTTTGAGATTTTGGAGCGGATAGGACCAGTTACCTATCATCTAGCGTTGCCACCTAGCCTGTCACGTATCCATGATGTCTTTCATATTTCTATTTTGAGGCGATATATATCTGATTTAGTTCACGTGTTGGACTGGAGTGCTCTACAGGTAGAGGCAAACGAGCAATTGGCTTTGGAGCCAATTCACATATTGTCTCGTCGGACGCTGGGCCTCCAAGGTCAAGAGCTGGACCAGGTTAGGGTCCATTGGGATCGTTATGATGAGGTCACAACGACTTGGGAGGATGCAGCCAGTTTGAGGGCACTCTATCCTCATCTTTTTAACGACTTCCAAGAGGAAGTTTAGTCTTAGGGGGGTAGGATGTGAGGCCGATTATTTTACCTCCCTTATTTTGATCATTATGCTATTCAGTTGATGACATTATCAGACTTTTAGTGACTATGTTTCATTATACAGACTTGATTTTGATAGGACATTGATTACACATATGTGATTTGATTTGATCAGGTGCTATTTTGTGATTCGACATATGAGATATATATGTGATGATGTTTTGTGATGAGATTTTAGTTAATTATGTGATGTGGACTATTTGAAATGAGATTGGAAAATGTAGTTTAATTTGGAATTATGTATTGGTGATTATTGTTGTATTTGATTGTGTGAATTTAATTCCAATTGCTTTAGCTATAGTTTTTCATGATATGATTGACACTTGATCGAGATGTGCAAGTTTTACATTCCTTAGCCACGGGAAATTAGAGGTAGAATTCACACTATGTTACACCCTGTAAAACTGATCTATTCCCAAGAGGGATAAGGATCATGTTTGAATTTGAATGTTGATTTAAGTGCTTGATTTAATTTTATTATTTTGGCCTTAGTACCATTTTTGTTAATTTGATTAATAATAAGTGTTGTATAAATTTTACTTGATTTACACCACTTGGTATTTATTTTATTTTGTTGAGGTCATTTAAAAGTGGATTTTAAACCCCCTTTTTGAACTCTAGTGTCCCAAAAGTTACCCTAGGTGGTTACCTATGAGTCTAGGATCAACTTGGACTATCTAACCCTAGATTTGACTCACTTTTGGTCACTCTAAACCATGGTTTAGTAAAAGTGACGAAATTTGAAATAAGAAAAGGTGGGAGATGAGTCATGCCTTGGGAAAGACTCATCTCCCTTCCCAAAGTTTGGGAACCCTTTCCCAAGGAAGACTTGGGAGGTCTCCAAGACTCCCAGGTGTGTGGGAGCTTCCTCCAAGACTGTCACACACGTGTGAGAGCATCTTAGAGGAAGATGGCTCCTTGAGAGAATAAGAGGATGCCATATGGCATCCCTTATCCTCTTGAAGGTGTGTGTGGGATTGCCACCTCACCACTTGTCCTCTCACACATGTGTGAGAGCACAAGTGGATAAGGTGAGGATTGAGAGGGAATGGGAGGATGACACTTGTCATCCTCACACTTCCTCTCCCTTGCAAGTGGCATGGGAGGAGAAAGGAGAAGGTGACAAGTGTCACCTTCTCATTCCTCAAAGCTAAATTGATGGCCTCTATTATCTCCTCTTGTTGGGGAGTGTGGGGTTCTTACAATTTAATTTTCTTGCTATCTTGGAGGAGTTTGGGAGAGTTAGAGGATTTTCTTGGAGGATTGGAAGGCTTGGGAAGGCTTGGAGCTCTTCACCAAACGTGCTTCCATTTTAGGGCTTTGAAGGTAAGCCTCTTAAACTTGTTTTCTCACCCTTGCTATTTAATGTATTGTGTTATAGTTTTTGGTTGTTTTGTTGTTTTGCATTGTTTTTGTTGGGATGGGAGTATGGTGAGAGCACCTCCATTGGAGGTAATGCTCAACTTGTTTGGGTAGGGCAAAGGAACCTCCTTGAGGTCACTCCCACTTGAGTTATTTTTGCCTTGAGGGCTTCTCATTATTGTGGAGAATTTTTTTTTTAAATGGCAAGAGTGCCATGGAGTTATTTGTGACATTGGAGAGTTGTGGGTTTTTGGATATTTTAGCTTGAGGCCATGTGTTGGTATTTCATCATTTGGGTGACCTTTGAAGTAGAAGGGTCCATTCCCCACCCTCATCAAACTCATTTTTATGAGTCGAGTTTTGTGTTAAACCTATGGGTTGGTTGTCTTGTTGTGTTTGAAATTTTGTTGTGGTTTGTTCACCGGTGTGAATCCTTACCTCCCCAGCTCGGGGGTGACCCTCTTGCAGGTCTACGGTAGGGAGGAGAGCTTTTCAAAGTGGCTGGTTTGTCCTTCTTGTTGGGTTATTGCAAGTTTTGAGTGGATAAATGGAGTTGAGAGGAGTGCATTTTGGGGATCATATAGTTTCTTGTGTTGGCTGTTGGAGCCATGGCCAATATGGCCTTATTGTATTTATTTTGACCAGTTTTAGATTCATGAAGTTGGCTGTCAAAAGTTGTGTAATGCAAACAATGTCTTCTAATTATTTTAATGTTGTTTAATTTTCCTATGATGTAAGTTAAGAATTGAGAATTACATGAGAAATAAATTTATATTTTATGTCATTATTGTTTAAAAAAAAAAAACAAGAAGTATGCATATGTTATAAGGTTGCTGTTTAGATTTTATTGTAGATAAAAGAAAGAAATGCATCCTCTATTTGAATAATGCTTTTCAAAAAAAAGAATAAGAGTGTTATTCACTAAATGCTATTACTACCAAACAAGAGAAGGTTGGGAATAGTTATCTGTATATTACTTGAAGGTTGTTTTATTTACTGTTGTTTTAGAAGAGTATTTTATTATCTGTTGTTTTGGAAGAGAAAAGAAGTTGTTATGAATTCAAATAAAATTTTAGCCTTCTAGTTTACCGTTGTATATTTCGTTCATGTATGTTCAAAGGTAATTTTACTGCTAAGGTATTTATGTTGATTTAGAAATACAATGTCTGCAACAAAAGAAATATATTGTCAATTCTGCTCAGTTCACTCTATTTATTTTTTTTATCATCGTGTATAATTTTATTTATAGAAAAATTAGAAGTAATTTTCAGGAAATTTATTGACCATTGTATGTAATAAATATATATATATATATGTATATATATAAATGTATATATATACATATTAGTGCATACACTTATTCTGAGTATTTTAAATAAACTAAATAAGCTATTTGAACAGTGTATGTACATATATATATACACATATATATACATATGTTTTCACGTATGTATATATATATATTTAATGTTGTTAAATCAGAAAACATTTTTTAATCAAATGTTGAGAGATCGGAGGATGCTAGGGCGAACTGTTAGTTGAGGTTACTGTGTTGTAAGAATAAATATATATATACATGGAGGACTGTGGGCAGCGCCCACAGTCCCCTTCTATCAAAAGAAAGGGGGTGTGGTGGAGGCATCGCCTCCCCCACACCCCAACACCCCCAACCCGTTGTATCTCTCGCGCTGCCACGAGACTCACCCTCATCTGTGTTCCCCTCCACGCTGAACCTCTGCACCACACTCCAACCCCCTCCACGGTTGTGGAGGCCCAAAATCCCCATCAACCGTGGTCTCTCTTCCTTGCACAGCACCGCCGACCCTCCGCCCAACCTCCTCTACGGCTCCCTTCTGCCGCCCCTCTCCCTCTGCCCTTCATCCTGCATCATATCAATTCATGTTTATCATTCCTTGTGACAATGACAGTATTCATGTTATATATATATTGATTTGTTTATCAAATATCAAATAAGCAATACTAGTAGAACCTACTGTGTATACCCTGTGGAATGGAGCAGCAAGCTCTTCCATGGCCTCCATGGGAGACATCAAACCCTAAACCTGCACATCAGAGAAAACAAAACCAAGACTTGAGGGAAAGGAAACAAGAAATTAGGGCAAAGAGGAGAATAATAATAAAAAAAGGTTATAGGGCAACTTGTGCATAGAAAACAATTTTAAATTGTATTAGGGTTTTCTTTTTGAGAGAGGATATTTTTATTGAGAGGATTTTAAATGGTGAGGTTTTATTTTACTCTTTATTTAAAAACCTCATTTTCTTTTTTGTGAAATTTGACTCTTGGGAATATTTTGTTTTATTGATTTCTAATGTTTGAATGGATCAGCCTTGTTTGTTAATTGTTGACTTGTGATTTGAATTTATTTGGGAGGGGATTATTTTATTCATTTTAGGAAGAATTTCTTCTCCTTGTTAAATTCACTTTAATGGGGCTATTGATTTCATTTTTTTACTTGGCGGGGATTTTTACCGTTTTAAATTATTGAGTTATTTTATCATTATTTTACGAGGGGAGTTATTTAAACTCTCCTCACTCATCTATTAAATTTTTGAGTAAGTTATTAAATATAATGCCAAAATTATATTTAATAACAAACTCTATTTTTTTTTTCTATTGGATTTATTTGACGTCTTGCCATTTGATTTAAATTTATCACTTTACTTTAAATCATCTAATTTGTTTTTTAAGCTTTAATTCAAATCTTTATTCTTAAATTTTATTTAACTCCTTATTGATGATTTATTTTAAGTTTTATTTTACATTTATCAAAAACACGTTATGCTGCCAGAATTTTGCTAGATTCCTAGGGTTTATTTTATGAGATGTTTTATTTATTCCATTCCATCATTCCATTTGAATCACACGCCATCTTGTCCTTGTTCTACTTATCACTTTTCGATCTGAGTTAAGTTAGGATTCGATGTTGTAATCATCTTCACCTAGGAAACTAGGGGTTCATATTTAAATCGGTCTAACCCTAGAAGCGACACACTACATGTCGCATACCCCCTAGACAGCCATCACATTAGCGGTTATGTTGACTTGTTTACGCCTTAGGCGTATTGCCACCAAGTATGCAGATGTGTGCGAGGGGGTTCCTAAGGATAGGTAGAAAAGTTTTTCGTAATTCGTGTCATGACCACATAGTAAATGTGGACATTATACGTGTGTTGTGTGTCGTGACCGCATGGGAAATGCGAGCATGACATACTCAGGCTGTGAGAGATCTTCCAAGACTTGTTAAACTTGATAGCTTGTGTAGAGAATGTCAATTGGGTAAACGGAACAAAACATCATTCAAAAGCAAAGAACAATTTTCAAGTGGGCAATTGGAACTTGTGCATACTAATCTATGTGGTCCTACTAGAATTAGGAGTGTGCAAGGAAATAGATATTTTATGTTGTTGATTGATGATTACTCCCGGATGATGTGGTTAACTTTCTTAAAAGAAAAATCAAAAGCTCTTGACAAATTCAAGGTGTTCAAAGTTATGGTTGAAAATGAGGTTGGTGTGAAGATAAAGTGTCTAAGATTTGACAGAGGTGGAGAGTTTACCTTCGATGAGTTTGATACATTCTCTGAAATGCATGGAATAAAAAGACAGTTATCTGTTCCTAAAACTCTTCAGCAAAATGGAGTTGTAGAAAGAAAGAATCGGACCATTCAAGAAGTTGCTAGGACCATAATGATGGAAACAAATGTTCCACAAGTTTATTGGAGAGAAGCTATAAGTACTATTGTCTACACTCTTAACTGGGTGTAGATCAAAGGCAATTCTGGTAAGACTCCTTATGAGCTCTGGTTTGGTCATCCTCCTACTATAAGATATTTCATAGTTTTTGGCAGTAAGTGCTATATCAAAAGAGATGAGGATATAGGCAAGTTTGAAGCAAGAAGTGATGAAGGAATTATTCTGGGTTACTCTACTCAAAGCAAAGCTTACTGGTGCTTTAACAAGAGGTTGAAAAAGATTGTTGAAAGTGCTAATGTCAAAGTTGATGAGAGCAAAGAAGGAGATGCCAAGTCTTGAAGATATGATTCAGATGATCAAGATGAAAATCCAAGTCAAGGAAGGCAAGTTCAATCCTAGACTTAGATCCAAATTGATCCGGAAACTCCAAGAACTCAAGAGGATAGTATAGATGTTGAAGAACAAGCTCAAGAAACAAAAGCTGAAGCAATTCCTAAAACTCCTAGGTATGTAAGACTGAATCATCCTGAAGATCAGATCATAGGAGATAAGAGTAAAGATGTTTGAACTAGGAGAAAAATATCTGAAGATCAAGAGGAGATTTGTTTGATTTCAAATATTGAACCTAAATCAGTAACTGAAGCCTATAATGATGAAAACTAGGTAAATGCAATGGAATAAGAATTGATGCAAATTGAAAAGAACCACACTTGGGATCTTGTTCCTAGACCTAAGGACAAAAATGTGATTGGAACCAAATAGGTCTTCTGGAATAAACTTAATGAAGATGGTGAAGTTTTAAGAAACAAAGCAAGGTTGGCATGCAAATGCTATTCTCAAGTGGAAGGAATTGATTTTGAAGAAACCTTTGCTCTAGTGGCAACAATAGAAGCAGTCAAATTATTTCTTGCATTTGTTGGTTTCAAAGATTTTAAAGTTTATCAGATGGATGTCAAATCAGCATTCCTGAATGGAGAGTTGGAGGAAGAAGTCTACATTGAACAACCAGAAGGTTTTCAATTATCTGATTAGAGAAATATGGTCTACAGACTGAGAAAAGCTTTGTATGGACTCAAGAAAGCCCCAAGAGCCTGGTACGCAAAATTGGACAAATATTTGCTTAAGATAGGATTTAGCAAAGGTACTACTGATAGTAATCTTTACTTCAAGATTAATCATGAGGACATCCTGATTGTTGAGGTCTTTGTTGATGATATTATTTTTGGTAGAAATAAATGTATGTGCAAAGCATTTGTTGATCA
Organism: Cunninghamia lanceolata; assembly: GCA_027924645.1. Taxonomy (NCBI): domain Eukaryota; kingdom Viridiplantae; phylum Streptophyta; class Pinopsida; order Cupressales; family Cupressaceae; genus Cunninghamia; species Cunninghamia lanceolata. Next base: position 22,085,892 of record BSBN01000377.1, on the reverse strand, counting down.
AATGAAAAGTGAATTTGAGATGTTAATGTTTGGTGAGATGAATTTCTTCCTAGGTCTACAAATTGTTCAAATAGATAAAGGTATCTTCATATCTCAATCCAAGTATGTGAAAAAATTGTTGAAGAAGTTTGGAATGGAAGACTCAAAGCCAGTAGGTACACATATGATAACTAGATGCAAGTTAAGTAAGGATGATGACTCCCCTAAGGCAAATTAGAAAAGGTATAGATCAATGATTGGAGGATTACTCTATCTGACTCAGACCAGACCTGACATCATGAATGCAGTTGGACTTGTTACTAGATTTCAAGCTGGTCTAAAAGAATCCTATGTTGTGGCAGTCAAAAGAATTTTTAGATATCTCAAGGGGACAATTGATTATGGATTGTGGTATCCAAAGGATAATGACTTCACTCTTCATGCATATACAGATGCTAATTGGGTAGGAGATGTGGATGGCAGAAAGTACTAGTGGTGGTGAATTCTTCTTGGGAAGAAGATTGGTCTCTTGGATGAGCAAAAAGCAAGAAGCAATATCTCTATCTACTGTAGAGGCAGAATATATAGCAGTAGGAAATAATTGTACTCAAGTTCTATGGATGAAGCAAATGTTGAAAGACATCAGAATTATGTTTGAGGAGCCAGTCATAATCTTCTGTGATAATTCAAGTGCAATAAGCATCTTAAAGAATCCAGTGTTGCATTCAAAGACAAAGCATATATCTATTAAGTTTCATTTCTTGAGAAAGAAGGTAAATGAGAATGAAGTCAAGTTGGAGTTTGTGTCTTCAAAAGATTAGATTACGGATATCTTCACTAAGCCTCTTCCCAAGGATAATTTTGAGTATCTCAAAGAGAAGTTGGGGGTTATTACCCCTCCTGATCAGAATGAAGATGCACTAAGGTGCATCAATCCAGTGGAATTCACAAGTCATATCTTATGATCCAGATTGATGTTAAGGAAATACTACTCAGGGGGAGTAGTTAGTATGCAATTTCTGGAGATCAGTCTGAAACAAAAAGGGGGAGAAAAGATTGCAAATATGTGTCCTTTGCCATTGATGTCAAAGGGCGAGAGAAGTTCATGTGAAAAACTAGTTGTTGATGAAAGGGGGAGCAGTGAAGAAAGTATTTGCAGAAGTAAGAAGAGAAAGGGGGAGAAATTTTTGTCTTGATGGTTGAATTCAGTTTTTCACATCATATGTTGCCATCAATGACAAAAGGGGAGATTGTTGCAAATGTGTGCTTAAGCAGTGTTGTCATTGATGTCAACATATTTCTATTATCATTGGTGTTAATTGTATCCTAATTTGTTGCCTGTATAGAAGACCTGATTGTTGAGGATATTGAGAAAATTAATGAAGATCAATGTATGTGGACCAGATGGCTATGAAGAGGTTTGTCTGAAGAAGCTCTGGTTAAGATTTGAGAGGTTCGCATTAAGATCTGAAGAAGTTATGACCATTTGAATAGAACCGATTCCTACAATAATCAGAAGAGACAGAGTGACAGAAAAAGAGGTCTGGATTGTTCTAGATATGTCAAATGATGATCTATGGATCTGAAGGTAGGTTTGGGAAGTTAGTGTGTATCATCCATTCAAGTGGTTTGTGGTTTGGAGGGCTGCAAGCAATCTTTCTAATGTGACAGTCATGGAAGATAGTGTTCTTAAGGTTCCGGAGAAAGATGCAAGTGATTCAGATGATTTGGAGGAGTGCAGATGTTTTTGTTGAATTCAATGTGCTTGTGGAAGTCTCTAGATCATGTGACTGCTATGTTGGAGGTCCACATTGAAGTTTGAGCTTGTCAAATGAAGATTTTCTTCTTGGTGTTGCTGTTCTTCCCAGTCTTGGCTGACCGGATGAGTCAAGCGTGTTGCGGATGATCTAAGAACAATTCTATGAAGCGTGGTGTGTTGATCGAGGAAGATTTGAGTCCTAGTTATGTTTGGCCGACAGCTTAGGGATTCGCATTAAGTCAGATGTTTGTAGTGCCGACCTTGATGTTCATTACAAGGTTGAAGTATATAAATATTTGTTGATGAGTTGTAGAAAATCATCCTTGTGCGAAAATAATATAATCTAAAGAAAGGATCAAAAATAGAGCAAAACAAAAGAGAAGCAGAAGAACAAGAGTCGTTTTGATCAAGAGTTAGAGAAGAAGTGTTTGGGGCAAAGCATAAGTTTTGTGAACATTCAATGAAACTGAACTAGGCATGAAGTAGATGTTATTTCTCAATTAATTCTTTCTGTTTCAAAATAAATTATGTAGGCAGTGAGCCTCTCTTTTGAGCAGTGAGCTATGGGCAGTGCGCCTGAAGGCATGTGCCTTCTATTTTTCTAAAGTACTTTTAACAGGGTATAAATCTGTGGGTTAACCCCCACCATGGTTTTCCCTTAATTGAGTTTCCATGTAAAAATCCCAGTGTTCTATGTTCATCTATTTCTGCTCATGTGTTGTTGATTCATGTTTTAAATGTTTATATCATTAACCAGTTTTGTGTGATAAAGAAATAGTTGCAAGTGTTAAAGATTTGGGACAGCTGATTCACCCCCCCTCTCAGTTGTCTGGTCTAAATCCAACACCTTTCACATCTCGTGGAGGAGGATAATGACTCTACACTATATCATCTACATAATATTCAGATCTCATGAGGATTGCAATTATCTACAGAGAGTTATCTCTATCAAAACATCATCAAAACTCACAAAACAAAACATTCAACACTCAGTATGAGCATACAAGGTTTATGGACCACTCCCATGACTTGTGGAGCCAAATGGAACATCTCACAAGGTAGTATGGGACTAGATAGATCTTCATTGAGAATTGCAACACATTTCATCCATTTGTGGAGCATTACCACATTATTTAGGCTGACCTACATGTTTCATCAAGCATCGGGTCTTGGAACATCTTAATGCCAACGCAGAGCCTTCCTTGAGCTGGGAGATGATATATAAGCATTCATTAGATGTATCAAGAATGTAGTGAACATGATTAGAAAGTTTTTAGTCTTTAGTTGTGGATTTGTGGAAGGCACTTGAAAGCTATATCTTTCATGTAATTCTGTCAGAGGACAGGCCTGCAAGCCCATAATAGTCTACATGTTGCCGACATATGAGTACTATAATTGTATGAGATATTGAATCTATAAATCTTCCATTGCAATTTATTCTTGTGTTATTCTTGTGTTTTTTTCATTGTGTTTACTCAGGCTGCATGGTTGGATAGTCCTATTTCTAGACCCCCCATCCATGACTACACCACCTGGATACATTCTTAATTATGCAAAGCAACTAACTCAAAACAACAAGATTGATCAAAATGTGTCACAACAACCTCATTATCATGTGATTACTCACATGTATAAAAATAATAATCAAAGTAAACATACACCAACTCTCACTTCTCTTCCCCCTCCTACTTACAAGAACTCTTCTAAAAATAAATCAAGAGGTACCTCTTCTAGGGGTTTGATGTTTCGGACCCTAGCTGATGCCCCTCTATCTAAAATATTTACTAAAAGAAAATTATCATCTTCACAAAATGTTCTATCTACTCACTCTGGTTAGGTGCACTTTGATGGAACATTGAAGTTCACCTATGTCTAGCTCACCTAGATCTTCATACTTCTTTCACACTTCACATTAGTCACCTAAATTGTGATGCTACACTTCTCCCCATTTGGTGGTATGAAGTTGTTTTTGTCAATTGATTGTGACCCTACTATAACTTTTATTTTCACTCATGCTCCACACTCTACCCTTGGAGATCCCTCTTCCTCTCCTTGTGATGTAGACTTCATTAATCACTTCACTATTGACATGGAAATTGTAATCTTTTCTTATTAGCTCATTGTTATACATGGTGATACAATTTCGTTTCTTTCCTTCTGGATAACACAATTTTCTTTTTCATGGTTGTTCTCACTCTTCCTCTCGGGGTATTAGGACAACCTGTTCAAGGGGTAGGCATTCTCTCTAAGGATCTCCCCTTCTCTTATACGTCTTTCCCCTCTTCTTTACCTTAAAACATTTTCTTATTAAACCTGCAAACATTTTAAGGGGGGCATATGTTCCCTCTTTCACTTGTGCATCCATACATGCACCTTTATCCATTCATTCCTCTTGAGCTTTAGCCTATTGATGTGCCCCCTGTGGTGGTGTTTTTCATAGAGCCCCCTGAGGCATGGTTATAAATACACTCCCTGAGGTGTTGTTTATTTTTTTGCTCCCTGAGACACTGTGCTCCCTGAGGTGTTGTTTATTTTTGTGTCCCCTGAGTTGCTATGCTCCCTAAGGCATTTTTTAATTTTGTGTTCCCTAAGATGCTATGCTCCATGAGGTGTTTCTTATCCTTATCCTCCTTGAGGCATTGGTAGTATACAATCACCTAGCATAACACAACTTTCTAGCCTGTGATCCATATAGTCTATGAACCACCTAGCATAACACAACTTGCTAGCCCGTATGCTTCATATGACCTAAACTCATGTTCACCTAGCATAACACAACTTGCTATCCCATAATCAATGAGGATATCTTGATTTACATAACCCCCTGAAACAGAGAAAGCTAGTTGCAGAGTCATGTACTCCTCTTCGTTCAATTGCTCCCTCTCTATTTTTTGAATTATCTCCTTGTAGCAATCAACCAAATCATTACATTCTTCTATCTCCTTTTTAGAATTCCTTTATTTTTGGTTGTTCTTTTGGGGATGATACAAAGTATTGAGACATCCTTTCAGCCTAGGTCTCTTTACTTTGCTAACTCGAAGTTCCTTTTTCATTTGCTTATGAGTTTGCTCACTTAATACTTTTGTTTCCTATGTATACTTTATGTTTGCTTCATGTATTCTATATTGACTTCATGTATTTCATGTTTGCCTCGTGTATTCCATGTTTGCTTCATGTATTCTATGTTTGCTTCGTGTATTCTATGTATACTTCATGTTTTCCATGTGTTTACTTCATGTTTTTCCATGTGTATGCCTTGTGTTTTCCATGAATGCTTTTGTGTATGCTCCATGTGTTTTTTGTGTATGATCTATGCTATGTGTTTTGTGTGTGTATAATCTCTTTATCTAGGTATTGTAGACTTGTAGAATCCTAAACTTGGGGGCTAGCACAACTCCCAACTTAGCGACATTATATGTCTTCAACATCTTGGAAAAGAGATTTGTCTTCTCCATACTTTAGGGAGCATATGAGTGTAAGTTCATACCCTCACTAAAGTGGGGGCTAAATGTAGTGTCAAAAATTGATACCCCTTACAATTTCACGCTAGATTTAGCACCCATTTTGGCTTGTATATTCACCTTCTTTTGTATTATGCAATTTCCAGCACTTCTGTGAGAAACAAGGTTAAATCCTCTTACATATGGCATTTGGATGGTCCAAATCAGTAAGACTAGGGTGCCTAGCGCTAGAGTCCTTGAAATTTGGCCCCAGTAACTTATATTTAATTGTCAACTTTATGACTTAAGTGATGCACCTTGTCGGCTTCGATTCTATTGGGCCCTTAGAAAGTAATTTGGAATCAGATATAAACTAAGTCTTGAACACACATAACCTAGCTAATATGTCTCTTAATAATTATAGATGCTCTTTATGTTTTTTATTAAGATGGTCAAACAGGTTTTGAGAGGGGACCCCGAAACCCTTTACAATAGGAAGCATACAAAAAGAAGTAAGCCAACTAAAAGCTACTAAAAAAACATAAGCATATAAAGAGTAGCCAAAAAAGAGAATAGATAAACCAAACTAGTTCATCTTCTTAAGAGTTTCTGCCACTTCTAGTTCCCGTTCATAAAAAGCCTCATGCATTTTGGCAAAGTCTATGAGCTCTTTCCTCTCAGCTTGAAACTATTTTATGTTTCTTCCCTTGGTGCAGGTCGAAGGTCCACTTGTGTCTTCAACAGCCACCTGTTTACCTTTGTTTTGAGTTTCATCTTCTTTGTCCTGATTACCCGGATCCTCAATGTTCAAGATGTCCTCAACATTGAAATCCTTGAACTGCTCTTTTCTTAGTTCCTTTCGCTTCTCAATCAGCACTCTCATTCTATTGAGACTGTTCTGAATGGTGAGTTTGCTGATATTTCAAATTTTGTCTAAGTTGTTCACCTCTATGATCTTCTCCTCAAGGTACTAAACCCTTGTGTTGAACTCTTCTCTCATCTTGTTTATCTCATGTTCTATTTCCTCCATTTTAGGGATGGCATCCCAGTTTCTAAAGATTAGACTGTCCTGTTCAATAGTAGTATTGATCCCACTCCCTAAGCTATCCTGCAGCAACTGGAATTTGATGTTGATTCTATTAATTTCCAAGAAAAACCATTGGTCATTTTATGTTGTGAATTCACTGCATTCTTCACAAGTTTGAAAACCTCCTCAACCTCATCTCTATTTCTAGCATGGGCTAACAGATTGTCAAAATCCTTAGGGAGGTTATTTGAAGGGTCGTTGATTTCAAGAAACTTAAGGCCCACACACATATCAGGGATGTGCTTGGACTTGCCCAGAGAGTCTTCCATCCTGTTACTCACCTTCTTAGACAGCTTCTCCTTAATCCCCTGCTTCTAGGCAGAACTACCAGCAATTTGGAAATTTCCCTTTCCCTGATCCCTCTCAACCAGCTTTTCCTTCTTCCCATTCTTCAACTTAATCTGACAAGAGCCACTGACATCCTGGACAAAACCCTCATCACCCTTCATTGGATTTTTACCTTTTTTCACAGAAATGGGGGTTTTCCTCTTCTGAGGCATAGTCTTCTTGTCGAAAATCTCCTTAATAGAGGTGTCAGTGTCATCACCCATTTCAAACCCTTCAGACCACGAGATGGAAACTTCCCTCTTCTAAGTTTTTCTCTTCTTTCTAGAGGATTCCTCCTCACTCTCCTCTTCTTCCTCTTCCATTTCCCAATCCTTAGAATCAGAATCAGACTCTTCTTCGCTAGACTCTACCCTACCCTTATTCTTAGCACCAAGTTTTTGTTTAATTCCTTTTTTGGGGTGTTGTTCTTCATGTGCTCCATTATAATTAATTCGAGGCTCTCATGCAGAACTGGAAGTTAGGGTTTTTACTATGTTCTTTTAGACCAAACTCCAAAGAAGAAAACATGTAGAAGGGAAAAGAAACCAACATACCGTGTCTGAAATGATTAAGAAAATTGAAGTGATAGGAGTAGATGACCACATACCTCCTATCCAAGGTTACATATCTCATTATTACTTCAGCCACCTCCACCCAGATAGGCTTAATGGAAAGACGATTATACCCCCCAGTCTGAAATTTGACCAGCTTGTCCCTTTCATTTCCCTTGAAGAAGTTATTAAGGGCTTCCTCGCTTTGCTTCCTCTCCCAGAAGAATTTCTTCCCACTGGTAGAAAGCCCCATCACCATGGCATTAAGTCGTCAGAAATATCCATATCCCACCCATACGCCATGACCCTCATGTTCTTGTAACCTTTAACAAACATTGCAGTGACACTTGGGTCGGCTCCATGGAGATTTTCCATAAACGGAGTGAGCCCTCCAACCTCTAATATACTCCAAACCTTCTACTTCTGCTTTATACCCTTGCACAAAGAAGGTTCAACCCTATTTCTATCTCCTCCCATGGTGGAATTTAGGCACTGGAAGAAGTCACGATCTCTGCAAACAGAAGTGAAGGTGAGAATGAGGACTAACAGAGCAATTTTGGTGATATTGGAAACCATTATCCATGTGAGATGAATTTTCTGGATGGGGGAGGCCTATTAACCCTTAGAGATCATGATGATCTCTTTAGAGGTTCTCAAGTGTCGTATTGTGGAGGCAATCATATTTAATTATCTCTTTAACATTACACAGGATCAAAATAAATTCTTCCCATATGAGCTTAGCATTATTTATAACTCCAAGGTTAGCAAAAACATCTGCCACCTTGTTCCCCTCACGATAAATGTGAGAAATATGGGTAGCATCAAAGGTTCTTAACAACATGATAGCATCTTCTATCAAGGTCGCTATAGCCTAGCTTGGTTTAGTAGTTCTCTTAAGGTAATTGATGATGTTCATAGAGTCACCCTCCACCCAGACTTTTCTATGACCCTTAGCATGAGCCAAAGCAATAGAATGATACGTAGCCGCAGCTTCGGCATAGTGGTTTGTCTGTGTACCTAGAGGGAGTGCCACTGCCACTGCCACTATAGATGCTCTTTATGGTGATGCTCTCTAACAAGTTCTCTATTTACAAAATCTCTATTTCTGCATTTTACTATTGCAGGCATCAACCCTTATTGTAGGTTTTTAAGGAAGCGTATTCCTGATCAAAGCATAACTCACAAACCGTGATAGATACTGACAATCCGAAAGAAGCACTGAAGTCAGTGAACAGAAGAGAACCTAATTCTAGAAACTGAGATGTCAAAGGACTCCATAGTGGGCACCCAAGTCCAGAAAGATGGAATCTTCATAAACTCAAAACTATAGAAATATCACAGAGAGTGTCCTAACGCCAAATTCAGTACATGTTTCAACAAGAGGACTTCGGAGCGGGTGCCCAAGTCTTTCGTAGAGGAATTTCCACAAACTATTTTCAGATCCCAAAACCCTTTCCCTTACACAACCTTCATATACTTTCACTTCTTCAAAACTAGCACCTGTAACCTACACACAAGAAGAAAAGGGGTTTGGGGGTAGTGGTGTTTAGGGATTTGCCTCAGTCAAATCCCAGGATAGCATTCAAGCTTCCCAACACTATTGTTAGAGAGAGTGTGCCCTAACAGTGCATAGGCTAAAGATAAACCAAATGATGAAATGATTCAAACAACAATGATGTCACCTCAAAGGTGAAGCCCTTAGGAGAATGAAGATCCTTCAACTCATAAGGAGATTGATGATGATTCTAAATCTGAAACAACACACACAATACAAACACAAATCTACTTTAGAAAAGCAATGCTTTTTGCTCCAAGATCATAAGTTTGCTATCATCAGCATCTATCAAAATAAATTCAAACACTCACTTATATATGCTTTCATGTAGATATTCATCCTATTATGGACAAGCATAGCATGGTATTCAGTTATATTCCTCCAAGGCTACCTCTAGATAGGGAATTTCAACATGTTATTGAGTTGGAGGGTGCGAAACCGGTCATCACTACACTATATCGCCATCCTAGGAGGTACAAGGAAAAAATCGAGAAGGCAATTAAGAAGTTGTTGGATATGGGACACATACGACTGAGTTCTTGCCCTTTTTGCTTCCTCTGTGGTGTTGGTGAAGGATGGTACTATGAGGATGTGCATCGACTATGGGGCACTCAATAAAAAGACAATCAAGAACCACTACCCAATTTCTGTGATCGATGAGTTGATAGATGAGCTTCATGGTATAGTATATTTCTCTACGATTGATTTGCGATCCAGATACCACCAGATAAGAATGAGAAAGGAGGATATTCACAAGACAGCTTTCAGGTGCCATTTTGGGCATTATGAGTTTCTAGTCATGCCATTGGGGTTAAGAAATGCTCCAGCTACGTTTCAGTCTTGCATAAACTAGGTATTTAGTAAGCAGTTGAGAAGATTTGTGTTGGTTTTCTTTGATGACATTTTGATCTATAGCAAGACTTGGGAGGATCGTTTGAGGCATATAGATGAGGTGTTGGGTATACTTGAGGTGTTGGGTATACTTGAGCAACAGTCACTTTTCACCAAGACATTCAAATGTGAATTTAGAATGACTAAGATTTTGTACTTGGGGCATAAGATTAGTGCCCGAGGTGTCAGTGTAGATGATGAGAAGATCAAAGCAATAGTGGATTGGCCTCGACCCAAGACTTTATCACACTTGAGAGGGTTTGTGGGACTTTACAATTATTACAAAAGGTTTGTCAAAGGGTTTTCATAGTTGGCTACCTCGTTGACAAATTTGACTAGGAAGGACGATTATACTGGAGTGAGGAGGCACAGATAGCTTTTAACAAGCTCAAGGAAGTAGTGAGTTCATGTCCCGTTTTGGCTATTCTAGATTTTTCACTTATGTTTGTATTACAGTGTGATGCTTCAGGAGAGGGTATTGGAATGATATTAATACTAAATAAACATCCTATAGCATTTAAGAGTTGGAAACTCAAGGAGTCGGAGAGGAGCTTCTCTATTTATGACAAGGAGATGCTAGCCATCATGCATGCTTTAACTAAGTTCCAGCAGTATTTGGTTTGTGAGAGATTTATGGCGAAGACGAATCATAACAGTTTGAAGTTTTTCCTCAATCAAAAAGATAAGGGAAAGAAAAATGTGTTGGCTGATGCATTATCTAAGAGGCCTTATTTATGTTCTATGACTGGTATTTCTGTTGATTGGAGATCTTCTATATTAGAGTATGCCAAGGATGCATTTGCTATTGACATCTTGGAGAGCGAGTTGCAAGATGACAGGTAGAAGGTAGTTGAGGAGCTCATTCTTTATAAGGATCGAGTGTACCTTTTCCCATGATCGAAGATGAAAGAGAAGATTTTGAGAGCATATCATGACACTCCTTTGGTTGGTCATCAAGGATACTACAAGACATACAAACAAGTGAGATTTTTCTTGGAAAGGCCTCAAAAGGGATGTTTTAAAGCATGTTAGAGTGTTTGACTTGCCAACAAAACAAGGTAGAACAGACATCTCTAACTAGTTTATCGTAGCCTTAAGCCCTTCCAAATCAGAAATAGGAGAGCATTTCGATGGATTTTATCACAGGTCTTCGAAAAAGGCAAGGTAAGGATTGCATCTTTGTAGTTATGAATATGCTCACTAAGTATGCTCATTTTTATGCCACATCTTTCGAGTATAGAGCTCCACAGGGGGTTGATTTGTTCTTTAGAGAGGTGTATAGATTACATGGGCTGCCAAGAAACATTGTGAGTGGCAGGCACAATAGGTTTATTAGTTTGTTATGGCAACGGTCGACAGGCACTGAGTTGACTCTAAGCACTAGTTATCACCCCCAAACGGATGGACAAACTGAGATTGTAAACAAATGGCTTGAAAGATATTTGAGGAATTATGTTATAGGGTAGCAAACAACATGGATTAATTGGCTTCATCTTGGAGAGCATTGCTACAATTTCACTCATCATATGTCAATAGATATGACTCTTTTCAAAGCACTAGATGGTTATGAGGCACTATCATTTACGGAATTAGTTCTTTCGAATAATAGAGTTCTTGGAACTAGAGATTTGATACAAGAGAGTCTGGATATTTTGAATACACTCAAAGAGAACTTACAACAAGCTCAAAATCAGCAAAAGATGTACATTGATCGTCACTGTTTGGAAAAGACTTTTGAGGTGGGAGACTCGATTTTTCTAAGGTTACATCCCTATAAGCAAATCTACCCTCAAGGGGAGTGGTGTGGAGAAGCTTAAGCTGTGATTTTATGGGCCTTACATGATCACATGAACGGTAGGAGAGGCGGCATATGAATTGTTACCAACAAACAGCATGATTAATAATAGTTTTCATATCGCACCTCAAGGCGCTGGGACAACCTGTTACACCTTGTTTGGCGCTGCCTCCACTTGATGACGAAAGGAAATTCATTTTGGAGCCCGAAGAAATCATAGATATGAGAGAAAAGAAACTCATGAATAAGGTTATTCCAAAATATTTGGTGAAATGAAAAAATTTGCCTCTTGAGAATGAGAGATTTTTAATCGCCCAAATCTGAAATTGCTTGAAGGCCGACAACTTGGGGAAGAGAGGATTGTTAGGTCCCCTCCTATCACATGAATCAACTATAATTTTAATATTAAAAATAGTGTTTTTCAACACTAATAAATAATAATATAATAATAATAATAATAATATATAAAGTAGATTCAAATACCTACAGGTTTACACCTCTTTTTGGACCCTAGGTCCTAAAGTCCAAAAATCAGTCCATATTTATTATAGCGTTGGAGCTTTCAATGGACATCTGATTTTGAATTCCTATGAGCAAATTTCACATTGTATCTGATCTGCTTGAGACGAAAACCTAAGGCAGTTTGCAATCGGTAGAACGAAACCCCTGCCCTGTTGTGTTCTCTGAACAAATTCTACTATAGGAGTTTGCAAGCGGTTTAATTGTGATGTGATTCGCTTTCAAGTCTATGAAATCCATTGAATAGGCGACTTGTGAACTTTCAAGCTACGACTACACCTTTTCGAGGAACACAAGATACACAGACCGTAGATTGGAGGAAGCGTTAAGCTATTAAGGAGTCACGATCACTAGCAGCGATTGAGTTACCAAGGTTGAAGACTCGTTATCAGTTAACCAGCACATCTGTAGGCTTACAATCGGAAGGATAGCGCTTAAAGGTGTTGGAGACACCACAAACGCTGGCAACCGACGACCTGGAGCATTCCATATATCAAGCGCCCAAATCATACATTCACAGGGACCCCTAAAATAATGTGAAAAAAATACTTATCAGCATAGTCCGATTGAGAAAAAAAGGGCGACTTTGATCCAATAGCAACCGGTGAATCTCATAAATCGTGCTCCTGCTTTAATCCTACGAGTACATGCCTAATTGGATCTAAGCGAGTCATACATTCAGGTGGATCGTACTCAAGAGGGAAGCAAGCTTGCACTGGAGCTCTTGCAAACAAATTAATATCGTATCAATCATATTGGCCTTGCAACTCGTGCAGCCTATCAAAACGTGAATATTGTGAGTTATACTTTTATCACATGACATCTTTGGAGGCAAGGAGCAACCTGTCTAGAGAGGTCGAATTGTGTAAACTGATTTCCAGTTGTGGCTGCGAACTGTTGAATCTATTATAAAACTGAGTTTGAATATTTCTGTAACTGAGTATAACAGCTATATCTGCTAGGATCATTATTATTACAATTCATCTCTGCATATATATTACTGTTGGCTGTGAACTAGTAATTAATTTCTGTGCAGGTGTAAACAGCTGAAGATCCTAATAATTGATAGGGTTATCTCACAGCCAATTGCTCTAGAAAAGTGTATAAGGCATTCACTACAGTGCCCCAAAGAACTGACGTAAATCGAGCATATATTCCTTCCCCAGTTATTTGAGTCCCTTTAGGGATTTATGTTTTAAAATGTATCAAAAACATATTTAATTCCATATATCAAAAGTTTGAAACCACCTTTAGTTAACTGCATTACATATTATCTTCTGAAGTGGTAATCTAGTCCAGTACACAAACTTATCCCTGTTTCCAAAACCGGATTTCTGGTTGGTTTTTCTTAAAACATGTCATATCACCACAATCAAAAAACAGTAACTGCTTTGCAATAGATGTAAAAAAACTAGAGATTTAACTGCCAACTCCAAAAAGAACCCAGGATTACACAATAATAAATCACAGCCTTAACCTAATACTACGGAACAATTAAGCGATATCCATAATATGATAAATAACCTCATATATCCCAGTCATTTCATTAAATTTGTAGTTTGTAGTAAATTAATATATTGTTTGATGTCTTTCATGCTGAGTCAAATAATTTACCTATGCAAGTAAACTACAGTGAGTAGTAAATATGAAATTGTTAAAAACATTATGAGCATCCGCATGCACACATACAGCTACTCGAAGACACCAGCATGGTAAGGAAATATCAGAATGCCAGCAGGTCAATTGTAGTAAGAATAATGCAGGTTCAATGCTAAAAACCTCATGTACACTTCAGGTTTCTTCATATGAATATCATTCACGATCAAAATGCAATTAATACAGGTTTGAACGCTATACTAAGACTGCAGGAACTGTATGTTATTTGGAAAGCAGGTCATTCCCATCTGTAAGGAAATGTGTCCGCTGTAGTTGAGAATGATTAAATGAATACAGAAGTCACTTTGATGCATATTTTTTGCCTTGTCCAACAATCACTTTGTGATCGGTTTTGGATTCAAAGCATATACTTATATGTCAGTTATTTTTAATGATAACAAAGTAAAAAGAATCTAAGATGGAAGAATTGAAAATTCATTCAAATTCAATTCATTCATTATGTATGTAAAATGATAACATATAAATATCAACAAAAGGCAATTTCATTCATGTCTGGTCTGGAGCAGCAATGATACTTATTTTGTGCAGAAGAGCGTCCCCAAATCAAACATCATATCTGATTTAATATTAAAAGATCCTAAGAAGACTGCTTGTTCACAAATAGTTGTTTCAAATACTGTAATATATATTCTTATAAAAAATAATCACAGTTGAAGTTTCACCCACTCTTCAGAAATGGTTTCTATTTCAGTTTCGCATTCCAAATGCATGTGATGCACAAGCTATATATCAATAAATAGCTGGCTTCAACAAAAAAATCTGGCGACAAACTCAGTTCCTCGAGACCATAAACAATTAGTAGCAATGGTTTCAAATTTTCAACAAAGGATTTACTAATTTTACCCTAGAACATCTATCTAGACCAATACAATAGCATTGCTTAGCCTACAACAAGGGTGTCTTAAATCCTACAAATAATAAAATGAACCGTGTATATGTTTGTCTTTCAAAAACAAACTTCCAGTAGCACAAAAGCACAGATGGCAAATGCATTCACAGGCCAGCCTTGCTCTTCAAATGCTGCTTGAAGTCCATAATATCACCTTGCCATCTAGTGATAGACTTATTTTCACACACCCATATTTCTTTGGCAACCTGGTTTATGAGCCGAAAGTCATGGCTAACCAGAACAAGCCCTCCATCCCACTCATTCAATGCTTCAGCAAGTGAATCAATAGTTTCAATGTCAAGATGGTTAGTCGGTTCATCCAACAAAAGCAGATGAGGTAGCCTCCAAGCAAGCCATGCAAAAATCACACGACTTTTCTGTCCATCAGATAAGTTTTTAATGGGCATAATCTGGGCTTTGCCTGTGAGTCCAAATTTTCCAATTGCTGCACGCATCTTCTCTTCCTCAATACCATTATATTCATTCATCATGTATTGCAATGCAGACACTTCCAGATCTAGTTTTTCAGTCAGATGCTGGTGATACTGAGCAATACGGAGATGATTATGGCGCTTTACCATGCCATCCAATGGAGTCAAATCACCAGTCATTAGCTTCAGCAATGTACTCTTTCCAGCTCCATTTGGACCAACCAGCGCTACCCGTGAATCTAGATCAACTCCAAAATCAACACTTCTGTATATGAGGTTTTCAGGAGTGTATCCAAAATCCACCTCCACAAACTGAAGCACCGGAGGGGGAAGCTTACCAACATCAGTGAACCGGAACACTAATACTTTATCTCTAACTACTTTTTCTGTTAGCCCACCTCTTTCCATCTTTGCTAGCGTCTTTTCTTTACTCTGTGCTTGCCTGGCAAGCTTTGCAGAACCATGTCCAAACCTAGCTATATATTCCTTCATTGAAGAAATCTGTTCTTGTTCCCACCTATATTGCTTCATCTGGTTTTCCTCTAGCTCAGCCCGTGTTTGTACATACTGATCATAGTTTCCTGTATACAATTTCAACTTCTTATTTTGCATATGAATAATGTTTGTACAAACTCCATTGAGAAAGTCTTGGGAGTGTGATACTACAACCAAAATGCGATCAAATTTCTTCAGAGTCTCCTCAAGCCAAACACAAGCTTCAAGATCTGAAAATCCATGAAGACAAGAACTTCAGGCCAACAAAGTTCAAAAAAATCACTTCATTGTTTTTCGATAAAGTTCAAACATTAACTGTTGGAGAACATAGAAAAAGAAGAATCATGCTGTTAAAACAAATCACGCTTGAATATCAAACAAAAAACAAATCAACCACGTATGATCCATAACTAAAACTAAAAACTCAAACAAACAAATACAAATTACCAACCTAGATGATTTGTAGGCTCATCTAGTAACAAAATTGTAGGATTCATGAATAATGCACGTGCCAGTGCAATTCGCATCCGCCAGCCACCAGAAAAGTCTCGTGTCTTTTGTGCTTGCATTTTCTTAGTAAAACCGAGGCCAAATAAAATTTCAGCAGCTCGCTTTTCTGCTGTAGCAGCATCCAAGAGATCCAAACGTTCATATATTCGATCTAGAGCCTCTCCACCTCCATCATCCTAGATCATATGAAACAAAATATCAAAACTTTATAAACTTCTCATTTGTTTCCATATTAGAAATTAGAGAGCCTTCAGTCAGATTGCGTTCAGAAGAAAAGACTCAAAGATCCATCAAATAGCAATAGATCAATGAGCAAAAAGATAGATTGCAAGTTAAGAAAAAGAAGACATATAATGCGTCAAACAGAAATAGATCAATGAACAAAAGATGGATTGCAAAATGTTTCTCTATTTCCCTTCTATACATACTTGGCCAGCCAAAGCTTCAGCTTCTTTCTCAAGCTTAAGCCTCTCTTCATCACAGTTCATTACAGCTTCAAGTGATGTCATATCAGTAGCCTCAATTTCTCTGGTCAAATGGTAAATATCCATATGCTCTGGTATGGGAAGCTCTCGCATTCCTAGAGCTGTAAGAAGTGTAGATTTTCCACATCCATTAAGTCCAAGCAATCCATAGCGTCTGGAATACAGCAAAAAGAATATCAAGGAACGGCCACCATAGCAGTGACCAATTAAAAGCAAAGAGATGGAAAAGCAGAAATAATGTACCAAAAATAAGTTAGTTTACTACCTTCCATAGTTCAGCTCAAGCTCTGAATCAACAATCAACTCATGACCATGGAACGTAACTGACAAGGACTCTATCTGGCAAGATGACAAAGAAAAGAAATATTAGTACGGTGCAAAACTGCAGATCACCCTAACAGTAACCATGGATCCATGGATCACATGAGGCATTCACTCCAACAAGCAAGAACAAGGTCAGAAAACTAGCTTAGTCTCTCTGGTTCTAGATTAATTTCATTAGTACAATAAATCTCTTTTTCATAAATTACTGATCCATAAATCAATGATAACAGTGTTAATATGTGCAGCCTATCATTTCTCCCTTCTCATTTCCAAACTATATTTCAGAGTTGATGAATGGTATTTAGAATCTTCTATGTTTCATGGAATTTTTTCTATTAAATATTTTCATACATCATATTCAAGTAGTCCGAGTCACAGCATTCCAGAGATCTAATGTGTCCACATCAAATACCATACCCATACTCTACCTGAATCATTTTTTGTTCCATTCAGTTAGCATGACATACAAAAATTGATTAAGGGGATGCATCAACTTTGATTAGCTATGGATGAATTCCCTGATGGAGAATGCACAATGGCTTTATGATTTTGTGCCTGATTTATAATAGTAAGTGAAGCTTACTGCTCTTGAATCAACAGGGTTACGGTCTGCCAAATTTCACCTAGCAGAGAAGTGAAAAAGAACATCAATAGGTACCGGCCGGGATTATGCAGAAAGCAGGATGTGTCAAAGCCCTAAAATTGTCTCGGGGAAGACCAAACAACAAACTTCGGGCCTAAGGAAACCTTTCTATTTTACATGTTAGAATTGCCATTGGACAAACAAAAGAAATGAACAAAAAGAAGAAATCCTCCACAGTTGAATAGTGCGATGAACCAATGATCAACAGTTTACATCCCCTAAATGAGCTGTCACTCGTATGCAACTTTGAGTATACGGCCTTCCATCATAACATCACCACCTACATTTCATCATATAACATGAGCTTTCAAGTCTTCCTTGAGCTAAACATTTTCACCAGAAGTGACCCTGTAGTTGTACTTTCTTCTTTGACACACTAGAGATATTATCTGTGTATGACCATAGTTTAGAGGGAAGTTCGGTTTTACAGAAAAACAATTGGATAGTATGCTACAATCAATTACGTCATATTTAACAATGGCACCTATCAGGTTAGCATTACCAGTCTCAAAGGATTCTAGCATAAAACATTTTTTTAAGTCCAAGCAATATTATTGAGAAGTTTTTTCTATCCCAAGCCATAAATGGAAGTTCATATATCATGTGAAGAATGCATAGAACTAAGCATAGAAAATGGCATGAGAAGTTGTAATATTATGCTTCCAAGAAAAGAATGAAAATGTAACATAAATATATTCCCATTAAG
Source organism: Cunninghamia lanceolata (assembly GCA_027924645.1). Taxonomy (NCBI): domain Eukaryota; kingdom Viridiplantae; phylum Streptophyta; class Pinopsida; order Cupressales; family Cupressaceae; genus Cunninghamia; species Cunninghamia lanceolata. The sequence continues at coordinate 22,067,829 of BSBN01000377.1, read as the reverse complement.
CACAAAATTTGACTTTGAGCTGGATAAATTGGTGAGGGAACACCAGAAAAATCAAGATACACAGACCCTATAATGAAGAGAAAGGAAGAACCAGACAAATTGTCAACCCTCAATCATGGAACGAACAAATTCCCTTTTACAAAGGTGTTGATTATCTTAAAAAAGCAACATAGAGAAAAACAAAACTTACATAGAGGACATATGTAAAGTAAAACACAGAAAGGTTAATCTAATTGGCGCATTAAGATAGAAATAGTTCACCGTAAACAAAGGACATAGATGTCATAAGGAATAGTATTTTAAAGGAGGCAACAAAGAAGGAATTGGCCCTTTGGTCATCTTTAAATATTAAATCATCTGTGAATGGAATGGGATGTTAGGTATACTCTTGCTCCATAAATCAGATTCACAGTTTGAAAAGTGGTGTGAGCAAAATTACCAAAAGATTTGATATCCGATGATCTTAATAATCTTAAGCTTATTAACCATTGCTTTGTCTAATTTATTTGTAATACTCTAATATGGATAGGAGGGTCACCTTCTCAATACCTTTATACATATCTTCTGCTGACTATATTTACATATAATATAACAACACCCTTTTTAGAATGGCATCCCTGTCCCATCCTTGTGTGAGTACAAGTACCCCAACGTCTCCAAGTGAACAAGGCTTAAGGTCAGAAAAATAAAAGGACACAATTATCTCACTACATCCTTATCTGAATGGCATCCCCATCCCTTCCTCATTCAAGTAAACATAACCCAACATGACTAAGGCTACAGATCATAGAAAAAAGAGGGACACAATTATCTAACCACCCAAAGAGTGTGATCTACAGCTTGAGTATTCCAGACTCCAGCCACAATTAGATGGAACAGTTTAGGTAGGTAAAAGCATAACTAATGCATGTTATGATTCCCCCACCCCCAATAAGGGGTATGCCATATGATGGTGAAGTTTACATAAGTAGGGTTAGAAGGATTGCCCTGCCACCCGAGTGGTTAAGATAAATTTTGACACAGAAACCCTGGCCCATTCTGTTCCATGCCAACCTTCATAAATTCTCTTGGAGGAAACACTTCATAGACATCGTGACAATGCCATTTTTTCTGGTCTGTGCTGGAGGTGACGAGCATTTGGTATTTGGAGTGGACGGGGGTTTGGTTTCTCCTACAGCTCTCTAGTCATGTTGTCTCATTCTGGTCTTGTGTCTGGCTAGTAGCAAATCTTCTGTCTATATAGAGCAGTTAATGTTGATTTGATTATGTTAGATTAGCTCCTACTTTGATGTACATATATGGCTATTACATTTTATTCTTCAGTGCTTGGCACATTTTATTTGATTTTGTATAGTTCTAAACTTGCTGGAAATATCACTATGTACTCTTTTGCTTCAATTTGAGTTTTTGACTATTCAAGATGTGTATAGAAATAGTAAAGAGTTGAAACCCTTATGTTTTAAGCCTTTTGTACAGGTTACCTGCTATGCTGCCTAAAACTATGGAAATCAAAAGCATTATCCTCGTAATAGAATTTCAAAAAATATATATTAAGAATACTTACAGTTATAGTTTGAAAACGCTCAATTTATCATCAAAATCATAAACATTAGAACAAGACTGGCTAATATTTAATCCAAAACAAATTTATAACTGACATGATAAAAATCCAAGTTGACTATAACCTTGTGCAACTTTCAAAGTGGATAACTCAATCAAAATCTTAAGTATTGGAGATTTGAATAAAGTTCACGTAAATATCATAATATCAGTTAATGATTATGCTCAGAGACCTAAACCCTAAGAATTATCAAATATCATTTAGTTATGAGAATTCAATTTTATGGAACGAGGTTAGGAAGGTTGTATTTGAAATACACAAAGATAAGGCCTCACGCTTGCCATGCTTTTCTTTCAAAGGTTTTGGGAGGTAGGAATGAAGTGACTAAGACCGTGGAAGAGTTCAGGCTCTCATAAAATTCTCTAAATTTATTAATGCTACAATTACAGCTCTCGTTCCTAAAAACTCTAAAATGAAATCTTTAGTTAGTTATGGGTCCATCTCTCTTTGCAACAACCTCTATAAAATCATTGCTGAAGTCATAGTTAATGGACTAAAGCCTATTCTCCTGTACATAAGCTCGCAAGAGCAGAGAGGTTTTAAGAAAGGGGGATGTGGGCCATAAAGGAATGTGTGTGCATGCCAATTTATTAAAGAGGGAGTAAGTTCATTGGCTATAATTTACATCCTGTAAGTTGTTTAGTTATGTTATTAGACATCATTGAAATATGTAATTACAACATTGCAAACATTAATACCTTGTCTAATCGTGTATTACGTCTATATATTATGTCTAATACCTTGCCTTAGTGACTAAACTAGAGACAACTCCAACCTTGTCTCAAAAATTTACAAATTTATCAGGCCCAAGTGATTTAGTCATTATATTTACAGCCTGCTTCTAAGTTGCACAATAACGAAAAATAAATGTCCTCCCTAAAAGCCAGCCAGATTCTAGTGATGATGATATACTAAGTTCTTCACTAACTTAGAAACACATAATTCTTGCAGTACAGAAGAGAAAGTGTGCATGGATTGAACTGCAAGTCATAGAGTAATCATTGCAACCATACAACCTCACAACCTGCACTAATGGCTACCTTCTACTCTAATTTAGTGAAAGATAAGGCAACTATATACTGGAGTTTACTTTGCCATGAAACAATTCCTAAATTCATGGTAAAAATACCCTGATGGATCTCCTCGTGTCAATACAACCATAGTTGGAAAACTCGGACTCAGCAAAAACTCGCCACGCCCAAAAAACTCGACAACTTAAAAAATTGTTTAAATTTCATTAGAAACACATGTTTTTTGCAAAATTCAATGACAAGATGCATCCAATGAGTCCATAAATGAGTACAAAAGTGTTTTCTATTAAATTTGATTGATTTGAATGCAAATTGAGTACAAAATCGCATCCTCATGCGGAATCCTTATGGTCAATAGCTTGATACAATAGATAGCTGACAAAATGAAAATAGTAAAACTCAAAGTAAATACAACATTTTACATCTTCCTCTTCCCTAATCTACTGAAAACTAGGGGAGAGGTAGAGGTTCAAGTCCTTGGGGTCTGTTGTGGCTCCTCGCTTGGCATGGAAGGCAATGGCTCAACCTCCATCCTGGTAGTAGATGGCAATTACTCCTCCTCAACCTCATCAATGTCATCCAATCCTAGATCTCCTCCTGCACCTACCTCCTCAAATGCATGCCTCTCAAAATCAAGAATCACATCTTCAATAAACAATGGATCTATCTCATTCAAATCAATGGGATCATCTGATTTGCACTCCACCCTTCTTGTGCGCAATCGAAGGTTATATTGCACAAAGACAAGGTCATTGAGGCATTTTTGAGCTAATTTGTTCCTCTTCTTCGTGTGGATGGCCTCAAACAAGCTCTACTTGCGCTCACAACTGGATGCACTACAAGGTTAGCACAAAATGCGAAGGGCTAATCTTCGCAAATTTGGGGTTATTTGCACCCCAGTTTTTCCACCAAGCCTCTACAAAATAAAATATTGAAGAGTTAGAAAGCAAAGTCAAAAAAATCCTTTCAAATCTTCAAACGTCTATGCTAGATTATTGTGTGCAAAGTGGGAGGGGCGTCGAGGGTTTTGATGAGCAAAACAAGTCATATAATGACTAAAAAAAGCGTTGAAAACACCTTTAAATGTTCAAGTGTTTCACTTTTTTTCGCCCACAAGCCCGCACCAGACACTCAGTGAGTTTCCTGGCGAGTAAACACTAGAAAAACTCGCCAAAAAGAAAAACTCACAAGTTTTTCAAGACTTGGCGAGTCTTCCATCTATGAATAAAACTAACCCAATCAAAGTATATGTAGCCCGACAATCCAAACCCTGAAGAATATGGTTACATATTGCTAAAGTCAACTATACTTTTGACATATCAAAGTGCTTGTATTGCTGTTTTCCAACAAACTAATTCCAATTGTCACAAGAATCGAGAAAGATAGTTGATAACAAAATATGGATCTGGTTGAGTGGATGAAAGATGGGTCAAATTGTCCACCATTTGAAAGTTGACTCATTGAATTAGCATGTCCTAAAAATTTACGCGCAACACAAATTTCTCCCAAAGATTTTTGGCATATTTGGCAAAAATCAATTTGCCAATACTCCAAACCTTCCAAATAGCATTGGCCCTACAACCGATGATGACTAAATCATCAACATAGCCAATGAGAATCACAATATCATCACCATAGATTTTGTCAGAGATTAGAAACAAAGAAACTTCTTCCTCATCTAGGATATTGTAAATGTTGATTGATTTTGATGTGGCAAGATCATGGAGCCTAGTTAAATTCATGCAAGGACTTGACTATCCTCCACACTAGATGTCCCTTTCCTAGCACCTAGAACCCTTCCGGTTGTACCATATAAACCTCCTACATCAAGATCCGCAATCAAGAAAACACTGTTTGCATCCATCTAATACACTTTATGCAAAGTACTAACTAAAAAGTGACATTTTGAGAAGACCAAAGCTTTCCTTGTAGCCGAAGTTCTTCTCATTGCTTATAGCCTTAGGCAACGAGATAGGAATCTTACTATTCCGAACTGCCATTTGCCTTACATTTTACAACATACATCCATTTGTCTTGACCACCTAGAGGCAACGCCATGAACACACAAGATTGACTCTTCATTAGGCCATCATACTCAACTTTAATTGTTCTGCTTCAAAATATGTGGTTGGCTCATTCACATGCTCCTTCGAAACAAGAAGTTGGTATCACGACCTTCTAGGTCAAACATTTAGTTAGGGAAGTTATATTTCCACACATCCTAAATTGTGTTATAATACCACTTGGGTCTCCTCTTTTGTTGAGGTTGAGGTGTTGGAGTAATACCTCCTAAAGCATCACTCTAATTCGAAATCGAACAAATAAGATTAATGTGGGGCTAGAGACAAAAGAATATTATCTTGTTGTATACCCCCTCGAATTTCATGCTCTTAGCATCATTGGATTGGGATGCAACAAAAAGCAACACCAGATCTAGCACCAAGTATATTATTGATATTGCATGTTGGTTAAAACTATCAATATTTTCTCAGGAACTAGAAAACAATGGCTCAATCTTCCTTTCTTTGCACATCCCTCCTAATTATGACTTTGTTGTACTAATATGAATATAAAGTTTGTAAGCTTTTGATTGCTCGCTACAACCAACAAATACATATTTCCTATTCTAGGCATACAACATTTTCTTTTTTATTGTCCAAAATCATAGCATATGTACCAAAGATGCAGAGGTGTTTTACCTTTGGTCTTTGGACAAACCATGCTTCCTCAAGGGGCATATGCTACAGAGCTTTTGCATACTTCTATTCAAGAAAAGTACTATCATATGAACACTCTACAACAAGACATCTCCATTATTGTGTAGTTCCTTCTTTCCATAATCCCATTTTGCTGCAAGGTGCAAGGAATTGGGACTAGCTCCATCTCCCTTTCTTGACACAATATTTTTTGAGTAGTTTGGAAGTAAACTCTCCCAAATTATTGGAATTGAGATTTCTAATGTGCTTACCAATCTGATTTTCTACCAATGATTTGAACTTAATTACACTACTAGAGATTTCAAACTTCAACTTGAGAAAATAAACCCATATTCTCTGACAAGTACCATCAACCCAAAAAAAAATACTTGCCCTAACATTGATGCTAATTTCAAAAATGGCTCACAATAATCAACATGAATGAGATCAAGAACCCCTTTGGCCCACACACACTTTCATTGGAAATGGATATCTTCCATTTTATAGCCAAACACCCTACACAATTATACTACTTTTCCATAGTGGAAGGCAAAGCATGAACCATGTCAAATGGCCACACCTTTCATGCCAAAAAATGATAGTGTCGTCCTCCACTATAAGAATGCAAATTCACCATGATTAGATAAACAATTGGTGTCGACCTTGTTGCCCAATACGATAGGCAACCACCCTATTTAGTTTAACATCAACGCACTAGCATTTGTTACCACTGAAATTTATACTAATATTCAGTTTCCAAGTGAATTGTCTAATAGATATCAAGTTTTTATTCATTTATGGAACATACATAACATCCCATAACAAGTACTTGGTAGCATCAGTAAGAACAACACAAACATCACCTCAAACTTCTACTATATGGAATCAGCCACCTCCTAAAGATGCTCATTTAGAATTGGTATTTTTTGTAGTAAAATTTACCTACCATCCCCCTTGCAAGAAGAAAATTTTGTTGTGCCCCTGAACAAAGCACCAACACCTAGTGTATTCTTTGCTATCTTTGGAGACGTTCAAAGCATATTCCTCTCTATATCCTACCCCCTTTGAGTCATGATGTCTACCCAAGTCTTTGAATTCTTATTAACCAAACCATATTGTTACTTCCAACATTTCTTCTTCACATGGCCAAACTTATTGCAATAGAATCATTGCACTTTGGTTTTTTGCAGAGCTTTTGCAAATCATTTCACAAAATGTACTTAGTCGTTACCTTTCTGGCATCTTGCAAAAATATTTTCGATGCCTCTAGAAATGGATTCACCCAACTGTGTTTGTTGTATTGATCTACTCAAAGGCTAATGTCTCACTCTTGGCCAATAGATTAAAAGACTCAATAAATCTCTCATAGAAAGAAGGTGATATGTTCACTAAGAGGTCAAACATATCTCCATTATCTATTGATTTGTTTATGATAGATAACAGATCATTTATGTCTTTCAACCTAAGCAAGTGTTTAGACAAAGAACCTTCCCCCCACCTTGGCCAACTTTGTGGAGAACAACAATATTTTTAGATACAATGCACAACTCTTGTCGAATGTTTAATATTTATTTTCATACAGTTATCTCAACATAACAACAAAATATGATTGTGAATCACGTTATAAACTCCATCCAGTGCATGATCCTCGTGAGTACAGGAGTTCTAGCAACATCTCCCACATCAAAACCCACCCGACCAAACTGTCCACCAATGATGGTTTTAAACGGGTATCAAAGGTTTTAATGGACTAGTTTTAAATTGCAGAATTTTGCATTCAATTTCCAAACAACCAAGAAACAGCAATTTGCATAAAAATTTCCACAATATCTAACAACAAGAGTTGTTCAAATTTCAAAATGCAGATTTCAGTTCAAGTTTCAAAAGTCTGCCGTTCAATGTGGTACCAGCAAAAAGTATGATTGACATTTGTGAAACCCTAGTGAATGCTTCATGGCTGAATACCTGTGCCCAACCTTGCTACTGTGACCAACTCTGCCTGCACCTGCCTTTTTCAATTAAACCTGCCAGAGCCAAAACCCTATTTCTCCAAGTTTTGAGGACGAGGTGGGGCACAGGCAGGTTTTGGGAAGGTCAAAAAAATACAGATATTGGGGACTGTCTTTGCAGTTATTAAAATAATATATAATTAATATTTGAATTTTAAAATATACAAATCAAAGAAACCTAAAAAAAATAAAGAAACCAAAAGAAGCTGAAATTTTAAAAAGTACAATAGCAATTCACTGATACCACAATCAAACTGATAATCACAGAAATAATATAAAGCATTACTTAGATTGAGTGATGCCAAAAAAAGAAATGCTGTATCATTCATAGTACATAGGTACATTGTGGAACAAGCTCAGAAATCAGTTGTCCAATTAATATATCGGAAACTGTTCTTCCTCTTCCTCTCTTTTCCTCTTTTCCTCTTCTTGTCTTTTCGTCCTCTTTCGGTGAATGCTAAACAACAATGAGCATGGGATTTAAAAATTGTTTTGGGTTGGTGTGCCTTTAAGTCCCTAGGACCTCCAAGCGACGGCTTCAAAATGCCAAGGAGTCCACAAAAAGGGAGGGCAAGGAGGGGACATACCCTCGATGTCTAATACTTGCACAACATATATTACAACTATTAACTTTTTCCATCTTTAATAAATCAATGTATAACTCATTAAAACATTACAATATCACAAACATTAATACCTTGTGTCTAAATATGCATTATGTCTAAAGGGAGGCAAATTTTGGACAGAAATCTCACTCTAGATGAGGACATTCACTCCTTGAAAAGTAGCAGAAGTTCAGATATTTTGCTAAAGTCAGCTATTCCCAAAGCCTACAATTAGATCTGCTTGGGTTTTCTCGAGAAAATCTTGAGATACAAGTTCTTTGAGCAATGGAGAGAACTGATTAAGGAATGTTTTTCTACCTCAAAATTCCATGTTTAGATCAACAATAATCTTGAGGGCTTTTTTAAATCCACAAGAGATTTGAGGCAATGAGATCCCCCCCACCCCCCCCATTTGTATATTATCCTAGTTGTGGCCTTGGTGAGGATATTCAAAGAAGCGAGGAGACAAAACTTAAAAGGCATCGAAGTCTACCACATGAGTTGTTACCACCTTCAATTTGTGGATGACACTAATTTAACCACTGATCCTTCCTTGAGAGTACATATGCATGAAGGAGATTCTTCAAAATTATGAGGTGGCATTGGGTCAACTTATCAATAGAAGGAATTCTATAGCTTTTAAATATTAGAAGTGAGCAGAATTACTTCAATAAGATTTTTGGATGTGAAGTCATGCACCTCCCATATGCGTATCTTGAAAAGCCCCTCTTTGAGGGCAAAGCAATGTCGATTCTTTGAGTTACCTTGGAGGACAAACTCGAAGAAAGTGAGTAGTTGCCATCAATAGTTCAGATGATCAAGGTAAAGTTGTTCCTTCAAGCAGTTTCTAAATATTGGGTTTCTATTTTGCGAACTCTAGAGAAGGTTCATATGTGGATCAACAAAGTATTGTGTTTTTTAAAGTGGCAGGAAACAAAGAAGTACAAAAATCTCATGGTAGCACGGGAAAAAGGCAACTTTCCAAAGGATTTAGGAGGCAATGGAATTAGGAATGGAGAAAAGACCAACCTAGACCTAAGTGCAAAGTTAGTCTAAAGGATCTACAATGAAAGTGGTGCAACATGAAAAACTATTATCCATAGAAGGTACCTAGACAATGACAACATAAAAAGGATCCATACCATTTACGCTCCTCAGGCTCGCCTATATGTAATAATGTGGATCAAGCTAGATCTTTGATTCAAAAAACACTCTCTTTTGGAAGATTGGATCAAAGAGAAGGTAAACTATAAGGGGATGCATCGCTCAAAGAAAATCCAGCCATGCTGCATCTAGTGTTAAAGTAAGTCAAAAATGTGGCTTCCCAAGTTTAGGACAAGAAAGCATAGGACTATTGTGTTAGTAGGGATGAAGATCATTGGAAAGCTGAGACAAAGAAAGATAAAGGCAATTTTTCAAGCAAAATCAGCCCCTTTCTAATCACTTTGAAGCAAACTTCTACAAAGCTTTAGTGTGTCTTAGGGAAACTACCCCGATACACTTGCTAGAATTGCCTTGGGCCAAATGGCTACTCAATTGCTGCAAGATACGTCTTGCTTATAGGTAACGCTACGCTTGCTTGTAGATCAGATGTGTAAAGGAAAGTTTTGGAATTCCCAAGCATGCCCAAAAGCTAAAGTTTTTATGTGGTAGTTGTGCAAGGTAACATTACAAGGGACCAACAAAAGAAGAGGGTTTTTTCTGATCCAGCTAAATGTGAACTTTGCCCCAATGAGGAAGCGGATGCAAATCACATTCTACTCAATTATCCATTCACAAATAAGGAGTAGCTTGATCTAATGGGTATGGTTAAAATGAAATAAATAGATCTTCCAAAATGATAGGAGTACCTATAAGGAGATTCAAAGAGATGTAGAAAGGTCCCTTAAGGAAATAATGCATACCTACAAGCATATGAAGAAAGAGGACTTGGACCCTAAGGATTGAAAGGCCTTTGGCTCTTGAAGTGAAATTGTAGAGGTTAGGATTGGTGCAATCATGGACTGAGGGTTCAATTAAGAACTATCCAACCATGCAGCCAATACAACAAACACTCAATAGGTTCACACAACGAAATTAAATAACATAGCAAATAGAATGGAACAATGATTTTATTGATCAAGTCTTGCCACAAGGCCTTACAATAGAATGAGGCCTCGACCTTCAATCTATTGTAGGCATAATTAATGTGTGGACATGAATTACATGAGTTCTCCCCCTTTGATATCATCCTATGCTACTAAACTAAGAATCAACCGAACTGCCTTCCAATGTAGAATGAATGATGCTTAGATAGTAAGTGCAAGCAAATAGAATGTTATGTACTAACCAACAAGGTGGTACAATGCTTAATGCACAATGAAACATGTAGAAGGATCCCTTCTAAGATGAATGTGATAAGATGCAAGGATGGGGCTTGATGTGGTTCTAATCCCAAACCTCCCTAGAACCAATAAGCCTTTATGTCTTCAAATGTTGGTGTAAGATTCAAATATTTAGCGCATGATTCCTTTAGGTTTTCCTTTAAAGCAATTTGACAAGTCACGTCACATGAAAATGATTGTGGCATGCTTGATTATGACATGATGATGCTCTAATATCAATTTGGAGACTCTAGACTCAATATGTAGTGTTGCACAATAAGATTAATGTATAGAACTCTGATGTACTAAAACAATGATTGAAACAAGAATGACTCTACAGTAGGAATTATCTTTTGTGCTAAGAGTATGATGACTATGACCTCCTTTGGAAACCTGCAAAACAAAACAAACATGAAAGAAAAAAATTTGGTTGACACAAAATTGCTCTTATGCCCTGGATGCTCTTGCGTCAAACACCAGGAGTAACTAAAAAGGAAGTCCCTCATTTTGGGACGACTGGACGAAAACCAAATCTATAGATATACAGGTTGATTCTTCAATCAACCTTCCTTTCCATTTCAACAAATATTCTTTATACTTCTTGTTTATAGTGCTCCTTCCAACTCTAATGTCCAATATCTCCTCTTCTCGTGTTTTAGCTCAAATTCATCTATCCTTTCTTCTTGTAACTCTCCTCCATGATACTCATACAAATCAATGATGTTAAACACTAGTGATATACCCAAACCTTCAAAAAATTATACTTCATATGCATTTCTAGAGTCAAACTTCTTAATGATTTTACAAGTACCCAATTCTTTAATCTTCAACTTGTTATATCTACCTTGTGGAAATCTCTCCTTCCTTAGATATACCATTACCTTCTCTATTACTTTGTAGTCCTTGTGTCTCCTCCTTTTGTCTTCCTTCTCCATATACTTAGAATCCATCATGTAATACCATCATGTGATTTGCAAATTCTTCTACTTTTGCACTTCTCTTCTCCTTATTGCTAATGTCACTCAACTTTGATACATTTATTGGATTAATACTATATACTATCTCAAATGGTGTTCTTCTTATACTCTTGTTCACTAAATTATTGTAAGAAAACTCTGCATGTGTTAAAGTCATATCTCAATTACATATTCTCTCTCTTGCTAAACATCTCAATAAGTTACCTAAACTTTTGCTCACTACTTTTTGTCTGTCCGTCCATTTGTGGGTGATATGTTGAACTAAATTTCAACTCTATCTTCATCTTTTTCCACAATGTTCTCTAAAAGTAACCAACAAATTATGTCTATGTCGGAAATTATAATCCTCAACAATCCATGCAACCTCACAATCTCCTTGAAAAATAAATCAGCGACAGGTATTGCATCATTTGTCTTCTTAATGCGATGAAATCAGCCACCTTAGAAGATCTATCAACTACTACAAAAATTGAATCATGACCGCTTCATGTTCTTGGCAAATTTAATATAAAATCCATACCAATTCCTCCCAACACCTCTCTAGAATCAGCAATGATTTGTACACTCCAACATTTACACTACTTGTGCAACTAGACAAATTTTGCATTTCTGAATATACATTTTTGCATCCTTGTTCATTTGCAGCCAAAAGTAGTGTTCACCTATCAATACCATGTCTTTTCAACACCAAAATGTTCTACTAATCCACCACTATGCTTTTCTTCTATCAAATTCCTCCCTCATTGAGCTTCTAGGAATACAAAATTGACTTCCCTTGAACAACATATCATTATGAATGAAATAATCCAACCGCTTAGTTCTACCCAATGCTTGCAGGTTCTTTACATGGTTTCCATGCCTTCGCAAAATCAACATCAACTTCATGCAAACGCTTCATCTCTTCAAATCCAACAACTTCAATTATCATGTCAATCACCAAAATTTGTCTTCTGCTCAATGCATCTGCAACTTTGCTTGACCTCCACTTCTATGCTTCAATATAAAAGAATAGCAAAAATTCAACCCTCGCATGTTTGTGGTTGAATTTACCTTAGTTGTTCAAATACTACAATGCTTGATGATATGTATACAACACAAACTCCTTAGGCAACAAATACTGTCACCACTTCTTCGATGCTTGAATTATGGCAAAAAATTCCTACAATGAATCTCTTCTTTGCATCATTCAACTTTTCACTAAAATATGCTTACCAGTCTTCCTTCTTGACTTAAGAGAACCCCTAATGCAATACCACTTACATCACAATCAACTTGAAAACCTTATCAAAATCTGGCAATGCTAACATTGATTGTTTTGTTACCTTCTTTTTCAACAATTCAAAACTTTTGTTTACTCCTATATTCCACTTAATTTTTTTTTGTCTCCTCTCATAGTATTAGTTATTGGAGCATATATCCCACTAAAATTTCTAATGAACTTTCTATAAAAACTAGCCAATCCATGAAAACTTCTTACCTTTACAACATTCTCTAGTGTAGGCCAATCAACAATTGCTCTCACCTTCTCTAGATCCAACTTCAAACCATCTGTTGAGATTACAAATCCCCAAGTATACCAACTCTTTCTTCATGAAACTACATTTATGGACATTCATCAACAATTTATCTTCTGTCTCTACAAAACTAATATGATATGTTCTAAATGTTCTTCTCTAATCTTACTAAAAATCAAAATATCATCCAAACTTAGCCAAATATGACTTCAATACCTCATTCATCAATCTCATAAATGTACTCAGAGCATTAGTCAACATAGAGCATAACCAACCACTCATACAACCCTTCATTTGTCTTGAAAGTTGTCTTCATTTCATCTCCTTTGATTGTGATCCAATGATAACCGCTCTTCAAATCTATCTTACTAAGATACTTTGCTCCACTCAAATAATTCATCAAATCATCCATCCTTGGCATTGGAAATCTATACTTAATTGTGATCTTATGTTAACATCATTCTATGTGTTTGCTTTATTTAGCAAACTTGCCCCTAGAATCAAATCCATATGATGACTAAAACTGATCACTAGTGTTAATCAATCTAGCATATTATCTTATGTGGCATCACTATATTTTGTCAACTCAAATATTTCCATCTACAACTTCTTATCTTCATCTACGCTCCCACATATTCTAGGAATCAATGCAAAACATAACTTTTCATGCTTCAAACCATCTAAGAATTTTCTACCATTCACTAAACAAATTTTTGCATTACCGCAAATTTGCCTTTCCCTCTCTTTCAATGGAGTTAAAATGTCACTTACCATCCTTCATCAAAATGTAAGTATTTTCTCTACCATTATGTATAGTTTTTTCTATCATACTGCCATGGCCTTCCAACAATAAATGGCATACATCCATCAACATAACATCACATAGCACTTCATCATGATATGATCCTATTTTGAACTTAACCAAATATTGCTCAATCACCAACACTTTATGTTCTTTCCATAACATTGAAATTCTCTACCAGTGTTCCACGAGGACACGTCACCCCCAAAAAATTGTTGTCTCTAGAGACTCGAACATTTTCAAGACGTCAAGACGACAAAGTAACATCCCTCCATTGTGTCACCACCAAGTAGGAGACATCTTTGTGACATCTCTCTCAAAGAGACATTTCGGAGGCACCCCCCTTGATGGGGACATTGAGGAGACATTGGGACATCCACATGACCCTCAAGAAACTCCATGTCCCTTGAATGTCCCAAACTGTGGCACTTTCTAAAAATATACTTTTTTGATATTTGGGCCACTAACCCTAATCCTAATAGCCTATTGGGTCCCACCACATCCTAAACACTAAAAAAAGGCTATAAAAAAATGCATAGCCCTCATCATTTAAACCAATTAGATTCTTTAGCATCATTATTAGTTCTCTAAAGAATAAAGATTTGGTTAGAAATACTAAAATAGTAAAGATTTGGTGTTGGAGAAAACATGTGATAAAATTATGAAAATGGCATGCACTGAGAAGGTCTATGTGGTTTCAAAGGCCTTACTTTGGGCATGGCAGCAAGTCCTCCTCTCTGTGACCCCACCCTATATTGCGACAAAGAACATGCTAGGGATGTTGTCCACAAAGCCCACGAGGGGCACTACCTCTCAACCTTGCTTGGGGTGCCAACCTAGACCCCTACCAACCACCATCCCTTGTCGTCCCCAAATCAAGGTCCTTGGTGTCCCTATCATCAAAACTCGTTCCCCCATTCCAAAACTCTATGGAACTATGTTCTATATAGATTGGGATGTTCTATCGACTTCAATTTCAACTTTTCCACCACTTGTCTTGACACTAGATTATTGTACTGTCACTATCAATGATAACCTTACAACATTTACCTTTTGTCTTGCAGAGTTCTAAAAAGTTTTCTCCTTTGCATTGATTCATCTCTATCTATACCATAAGGTTTCAACAAATTATTTTCATTATCAACGACTAACCTCTTTCTAGTTCATCTACTTGGCTTCATGATACATAAGACGCTTCATTAACATGGGCAACTCTTGCACTTCCTTCTAATCTTCTATTGTTACTTCCTTGAGATTGTGAACTCCAATGCTCTATGTCCTTTTGTCTATTATCTACCACCTCTTCCCCTTTGTCTATTATGTCTTATCTCAAATCTTTTGTTTAACTTTTCTTCAATCTTTAGAGCAAACTGATATGCTTCTTCAACTCTAAGAGAACATTTTCAATTTTTTAATCTTTTTTATAACCTTTGTTTCATGGTAGTATTTATGAAGCATGAGAAGGACTTTGATTGTATTTCTTATTATTGGAAGGCCATTCACCACAAGGAGGTTGATTACAACATTTTATTTCTAGCATGAGGCATTTTTTAATATTTATAGATTAGATTGTTGGTGTGAAGCAGAGTTGGACAGGCCATTTCAAGAGGTCATAAGTGGACAATGATTTATATTAGGCAACATATGTAACAAGTGCAACGAATCATTGCAAGTTTTTAAGGAATGTAAATTAAATGGTGAGAGGTTTGCATGAATTGATGGGCAAAAATGTAATTCCCAAATATTAATAGACAACATGATGAATAGCCTTGATCCAATGGCTTAATCTATGCTTACCTCAAGGATCTAGAACTCAAAACCCCATGTGGGTGAATTTTCCCGTTTAGGGGGATTTAACCACCCATCTCTCCCCTCTAAAGGCCAAGATTCAAAGATCTATTGGAAGTAAAGCAAAAGAGGAGGATGTTGTGTAGGTTAGAAGCCATTCTTCCAACCTCTTTGGAGGAATGACCTATGAACAAAGAGAAAGGGACAATTACCAAAGGGAAGGAGGGGCAAACTAGGAACTACTACCCAAACTAGAGTAAGAAGCACTTGGATAAAGCTAATGCTCTTGAAAAGGACTCATAAGAATAAAATACTGGGGAGACTAATGTGTTATGCAATATTGTGGGAATAAGGCAGAGACGAGTAATCCTGTTACTAGTAGAGAGAGGGACCTCAAAAACATGGGTGATATGTAGTTATCTTTTTTTTAAACGTAGTGCTTCTTAACAAGTGTTAATCTATAATGGCTAGAAATTGAGACTTGTCCCTAGGTTTGTTTCCTTATGGTTAATGCCTCTACTAGCATAGATATCTTAAATACATCTTTCTAAAAGACTTTTTAGATAGATGCATTAAGATATCTATGCTAGTCTAGAATATACATGTTATCATATATTTTATCTATATAACGGTCAAATTTGCATACCCATGCCACTTCCCATTTAGTTTTTTGGACACATAAATAGATAAGAGATACATAAGAAAAGACCGACATTATTTATTTTAACTTTATTTTATTTACTATAAACACATAAATTTTGAACTTAAGAAATATTTTATTTTAGACGTTATTTACATTATTTTTATTGAAGATCTATTTATTTTTCAATAATAATATACAATAATTCACCAAAAACAATGCACCAATTTTCAAAAAGTTAAGTGAAAACAAATTATTTACTTTAACTTCTACTTCAAGAACTATTTTATTTTTCCATGTGAATACAATTTTTAATATCTATCTAAACTATTAAATAGATGCATGGACACATAAATAAGTAGATAAGATAAGAAAAGGCATAAACACTGCTTATTTTAACATTTACTTCAAAACTATTTTGTTTTAAACATTATTTACTTTTTTTTACTTGAGCAAATTTATTTTTCAATACTTTTCAAAAAGTTAAATGAAAATAAATTATTTATTTTATCTTTTATTTCAAGAGTTATTTCGTTTTTCCATAGTAATAAAATTAATAATACAACACATATGAACAATTTTAAAATAATTAATTCAAAAAGTCATCATAACTGAAGGAACATAACAATTCAAACACACCATAATTTCAATATATTTTGCTCTACTTATTTGTTGTTTTAACTATAACTATTGCTTTTTGATTTTTTGCTACTTAACAAGGCATCACTAATATTATGTTTATCAATAAATATTAATTTGATGTGTAAATGACTGACAAATTTAAGTTAAGGGGTTTTTGTTAACACACTCACACAATTACAATCCACCCCTTGCTCGAAAGGCATAATTACCAATTAGCTTGCCTCAAGCTCTAGATTCAATCTTGTTCACCCTAGATATGGATAAGCAGTTCAATTCCCTATGGGTGTGAGTAGGGAACATGATTTGCAATCTAAAATCGTACAAGCACATCCATGGACATACCCAAGCAAGTTCAATTTGCAAATCACAAACCCAGAACGAACCCACAACAGATCCATGGGATTTTTTTTTAGCTTTTTTTTGGCAGTTCACAATTTGATGGTCGTGCTAGAAAAACAAGTGAGCATGATAAAGGTTGTGCCACTCCACCATAGATAGGGACTTGGCCCTCATGGAATGGGTCATCAACCTCAAACACATCATCACCTACTTTAGACTTGCCTACAACATGGTCGCCACGTCATTGCACAACGAGCTACATGGCAACCGCTCTACCAACCCCAATGTCAATTGGCCAAAATACATGCAAATAGGTGCCATGGTTGTGCTCTTGAGCAACCACAATGTCCTCATCACTCAAGGTTGTGTTTGAAGACCATTTCAAGCTTATAACTTATTTCTAAGCAAAGATGCCCTGCATTATAATTGCAAGAAGTCCTTATGGATGTTTTATAGCTAATAAGTTTATGTATCAATTAAATCGGTCAAGTTATGACCACAAAGATGATGAATTTGTTAACTTTTAAAATCCCCCTTGACTTAATTAATTTGTTATGGTGGTTTCGAATGTCTTATATTTAATTTTGCCTAGGTAATAGGTCTTTATGAAGAGCAATATGCTTATGAATGCTGATTTTATTATTTTTATCTATCATGACATTTGAATTTGATAAATTGACATCAAAGAAGTATTTGTATGTTTGTTTTGTTTATTATATGCACGTTATGTGGTTATCTGAACGTATTCATATTTTTAGGCTAAAATATGTATATGTTCATTACTTTTATATGTTTTTGTACAGACTTACCCAAAACATACCCAACCCAAAAAAAATGTTGTAGGCATACGTGAATCCAAACTGATAACTTAGGTTAGTGGCTATTGTGTGTTGATGTGCAGATCTTTTTGTGCCTGTTTAGATTTACCCCCTATGGCCTGCAAAACTCTTGATTATTCATTCTAAAAAGCTTTGTAAGAAGTTGAAAAGGTGTGAGGGGTGCATGCTTATTAACCTCTGAAAAGATACCATCACCACTGATTCCCCTGAAGACTGATGTATGGGATACAGTACCAAGAAAGATGCTTTGCCTGTATACCTGCTTCAGAAAGGCTTGTGATATGTTGCCACTATGGATACTTTGCAATTTTAAAGAAAACTGACAAACTGAAGCAAAGCGAACAAGCTAATAGCCTTGAAGCTGTACTCCAACAACATGAAATCATGCTGCTCATACCAAGCATACAAACTGATCTTCATAACTTTTGCAAACTGCAATATGCTCAAGCACAAATCATCATCCTTAGCAATATAACCAACTAATACTCGTTAACAAATGAGTTCAATAATTGAAGAGAATAATTTTTTACTGTTAGCACTTGTAGCAAGCTTACGCCCAATCTATTCAATAGAAAATTGGACTAAGCTCCATACAAAATTTTAGGCCTCACAGCCAAGCAATAGAGCGTGCACCGTTATCTCATACTGCAAAGATTATCTATTTCTTTACCCAAACCGTTCATCTCAAACATTACTGCTGCTCAAGAGAGGAATCTGGGCAAAATTCTTATCATTTATCTTCTTCCTTTGCTTTTGAAATCTTTTGATAGTATGTCTCTCCTATAAAGCACCTACTTTTATTGAGAGGAGGTGGAAACATTAGCTTCAAAACACGCGTTCATTCCCATTTCCTTTTAATTATCAAATAGATTATTCATAGACCTGCTTACTTTCTGGGAGTAGAGGAGCTTGTCTTCCATGAATTTGCAACTAGGAAATAAACCAATCTCCATTTGAGATCTTAGTGGCATGAAACTCTTAATTTTTCATTCTGCAAAGCTTTGAAAGCAATTTTTGAATAGCATCAAGGTCTCTCTACCAACCAATTAATTTTGCCCACGTCTTGACTCTTTTTGAATAGCATCAGTGTCTCTCTACCAACCAATTAGTTTTGCCCACGTCTCGACTCTTCTAAAATCAAAACGGACTGAATTTCAAATTCATCCAATCTTGAGAAAGCTCTTTCTTTCAGTCCGAGCAAATTATTTTGCTCATTGCTACTTAGAAACTTGTTCCAACATACTTTTTATTGCAGTAACACAGATGACTCTAGTCTTCTTTTCATTAACCTTTACCTGCAAATTAAATAATTCTACATAGCTAATTTTTAATCCTTTATCATCATCTTCTCTTGCATTCGATCTTTACTTGTAAATTAAGTAATTCTACATAGCTAATTTTCAATCCTTTATCCTCATCTTCTTTTGCATTCAGTCTTGGCTTTATCTTATACAGCAAGCTTTGTCTATGAATTGAAGATCTGGATGGCCCTTATTCATTCAAAGACACCTTGTAGCTTAGATTAGCTTCTTCAAATTCCGTTCAAATCTTTTTATTGCTAAAAGTCTAGTCCTGCAGAAAATTTCATTTATAGTTGTGAGCACTATTTTGAAAGCTTGTGAAATGCATTCAATATTTGCAACATTAAGAACTGGATTGCAAAGGGCAAAAAGATACAGCTTGCATAAAGTATAGTACTCGAAGATCCTACAAATAAGATTTTGTGTTGGAGTTTAAGTTTTCTATTTTAAGGGCCTTCAATTTTGAATGTTCTTGGGATAGCACTTTTGTGACACAAGATAGACACATGATAGAGATTTTCCAAGCATTTTAAAAATGCATCGTGCTCCCAATTTTGAAATGGAAGTGACTGATACATTCATGGATGGAGTTATACCCCAAGCGGTCAGCAACTTCTAGACATGCAGCACTAACTTGCTTACAACACCTTGGAATTCAACACACACATATGTTTCACATATCCAATTAGCAAAATAGAGAGAAATAACAGATAAAATAAGTGCTAACATTATAGGACAATGACTGTGAACACACAATGTACAGTGGAGGAACCCAAACTAGGTAAAAACTCCACAAGAGTGGGCTTCAAGAGCTCCTCACATCACTATGTTTCAATCTCTTGACAAGTGCAACATGCCATGACATTTATACAGAGCTTTGACACACATATACAAGCTCCCACACCTGCAAACAACCCAGCACCCAATAACACTTCCCTTTGGTATGACTTATCCTCCAAGAGAACAAAACATGAAGGTATCAGCACTACCACTTGTTTCTAACATGCCTACCTCTTTTTCCTAGCCTCCAAATGTGTATAGACTCCAACAACCACCCAAAGGCAAAAAAAGAAAACTAAATGTCCAGAAATGCGAAAAGACCAAGTGAAATGTTCTAAACTCCACCACAGTTTGTATCTGAACAAAATTGTCGCTTCTGCCAATACAAAATCACTGCAGTATTTTACCATTTGCCGCAGTAAACAGAACATTCATAGCGGCAATCACAAACTCACAGTGCCAATTAAGAAACTGTCACCTGTGAAAATTGGCGAATCTGCCACAATAGGAAAAACAGACTTTGGTTCCCTGCACTCTGACTCAGACTCATCCTCGCAATGTTACTCACCACTACCAACATGAAACCAACCAAAGTACGGTCCTCCCCTAATGAAACCCACCGAACTCAGGCTCAACACTTCGTTCTAGGCTCCAAAAATTCACGAAGTGAATGCTAGTGACACAGTATGTCCTAACTTCGACGATCCCCTTTTTGGATCACACCCCCCAAACAGAGAGGCTTTTGGTCCCTAAATGCTACTGGGACTAAGAATGAGGAACTTTAATCCCCATACCTCCCTTGCACATCCAACAAAGAACTTGCTCTTCACCTCTTTCAAAATGCACTCATTTGCTTTTACTAAACAATCACGCATTTGTTCACTGCTCTCTACACATATGAAGCTCTTTTCCAGCCACACCAACTTGCATACTCAAGCTCTAAGACAACAAACCTTTGCATTAATCAACTGCTTTTCTTTTGAGGTACTAGCCAAAGCAATCTTGGATTTGCCACTATGAGAGTTCAGAGGTACTCTTTTCCATTCAAGACCGATCTATATCGGTTCTTCCTTTGGAAATAGAACATCTCTTTCATACAAATGTGGAATCCCAAAGATTACACCACAAATGTCTAAAGGAACCACACCAAACAATGCCTCATTTACAAACCACAAAGTAGCCCAAACCATAACTTATATTGCTTTGTGACTTTCACATTTACATTGTCCTTCTTTCACCCCAAGGAATCAGGACATGGGTTGTCTATCACTTCTAGACCAAACTATCAACTAATTTGAAAGAAACAAGGTTGCTTGAGAGCACAAATCAAACAATGCATCGAAGTTCTTAACTTTGGCTTAGATGTTGAGGTAGAATAACTTAGTGAGCTTCTCTTCACTTGTTCCACCACTCCCCAAAACAACACCCTTGCACAGCGTAGCACACAAAAGATTATCATCTACCTCTAAGTCAAGATCTATTTCTTTTTCTTTATCCACATAAACAACATTCTTGTCTTTCCACTTCTTCATCCAAGGTGCCAACTCTAGATACAACTTCCAAAACACCTTTCATTCACATGCCCATCTTTGTCACGATGACTACAAATAGATTTTCTTTCCTTTGCCCTTTGTTTTAGCCGTGGTAGTAGCATTCTTTTTACCCTTAACATCTTGGTTCTTCTTACCAATATATTGTTGTTTTCCACCCTTGTGCTTTTAAATGAGTTGTCTATAAACCATCATAGCTATTATGTGGAGAATTCAACATAACAGAATCATCCAAGAAAAAAGAATTACTCTCTGTTTGTTAGTGCTTTTGAGAATGCAAATGCTATCACCAACAGCAGTGAAAAATTAATTCATTCAATTCTCTGAACTTGGTTTCACTTCATATCTTGTCTGAAGAGCCCACAACATATATTAATATTATCAAAATAGTACTACTTTCTCAAATCAGTGATGATTACATTCCTAGCAGCAAAGGAACGTGAATCCATTCAATTTAGGACCTTAGTTTCACCTGATATCTTGTTTGAAGAGACCGCAACATATTAAGAATATCAAAGAAGTTTAGAACCATATACAACCAATAGGAGAGCTCCAATGAACTCATAGGCACAGCAAATTCCATTGCTAGAACCATAGAAGCAGAAATCGCCAAAAAATCGCGATTTTTTGTAAAAATCGCGAATCGCCCAGTTAGGCGATTTTTAACCTAAAAAAATCGGATTTTTATATAAATCGCAATCGACAGTCATCATTTCATTTCTAGGGTTTTAGTATTTCGTTTCCATCAGGCATCTAGGGCTTTCTGCGTTAATTTTCCCTGCGTGCGAACAACCGACGACTTTAGAAAATCTTCTGGCATGAATTTTTTTTGGCAAATCTTCCGGCGTGAACTGTTTGACGAGTTTAGAAAATCTTTCGACATGAAATTTTTTTTACGAGTTCAAAAAATCTTCCGGCGTGAATTTTTTTACGAGTTTAGCATGGAAGAAATGGATCCAAAAAATGGCCGAAAGAAATGGGATCAAACCATTCCGAGTATGTAATTTGAATTTTTTTACGGCGTGGGACAATTTTACGAGCACTATATGCCTTTTATCGATTGCTTCCCCCATATGCCATTTAATTATTTAGATGCCTCTGTAATAGATTACGACTAATAATTTAGTATTTATTATTCTATTTATAATATTATAATATAATATTTGTGTTATTAATTTATATATACATCAATATATTATAATAATATAATATTATATTAGTAATATTTATTATAATATTTCTATATTATAATATTAAAATATAATATTAATATTTTTAATATTAAAATATAATATTAATATTTTTAATATATAATATATTATTTGTATATAATATTAAAATATAATATTTATATAATTAATCTATACTTTTCCACATTAATATATTATAATAATATATATTATATTATTAATATTTATTATAAATATAATAATATTTTACAAATATAATTATATTATTAATAGTTATATATTATAATATTAAAATATAATATTTATATCATTAATCTATATTTTCTACATTTATATATTATATTATTAATATTTATTATAAATATAATAATAAAGACATGATATTTCCACAGTCCATGATAAGTTAATGTATGCTTCTGGATTAGACTGTGTATAGCTTTTTTTAAATCTGCAATTACATCTTTCTTATTCTCTTCTCTTCATCCTGATGATGGATCACGGAGTGTGATCCGAAACGTCGATTTAAAAAAAGCTATACACAGTCTAATCCAGAAGCATACATTAATATAATAATATATTATAATTATTATTATATTTATATATTATATTATTAATAGTTATATATTATAATATTAAATATAATATTTATCATTCTATTATAAAACTTATATCATTTAAAAAATATCAGGGTTTCCTTTCCTTTTTTATATTTTTCTACGTTTTTGGGAGATCCGATTTTTTCCCCATTTTTTCACGATTTTTTGAAAAAATCTTATACTTTTGGTTTTCCGATTTTATCTCCAAACGATTTTTGCTTCCTTGGCTAGAACAGCTTCATTCAAGTTAAAAAATATGCATGAAGTTCCTATGCTCCACCAAGTTTCCACGACGAAGACAGCAGGAAACAAGGGAGTACATATCCAGAACAGCTTTTTGGGAGACCATTTTTTAGGGGACGGCAAGGGACGACAATTAAAAAATAGGGAAAATTAAAAAATATACGAAATTTCAAAATTCATCATATACATAATAGAACCTTATTTCATAACATTAGAGCTGAATTAATTTATATATTTACTAGTTTCTATAATTATACAACTTCCAGATCTTACCAGATAACAAAGTTACTAAAAAAGCAATTTGCATTTTATACTAAAAGGTTAAATATGGAACTCAACAAACAATAGCAGCTATACACATGCTTTTAACCTTTTACAGATGGCTTATTCAAAATCTACATTTGTTGATCTTGAGTCCTTACAGACAATGTAGCAGCTACAACCAAGAAAACAACCATGCAGTTGTCTTCACAGCATGTAAATAACAGTAAATAAGAATCATTTAACACTCTGTCAAAAACTGCTATACAACTGTCCTCACGACATGAATGAGAAATCCATTGAAATCATTCACTAAGGTCGAAGATTGTTTTCTATCATAATCAGAACTGTTTTGCTTTCCAATAATCGGAAAAAAAGTTATATACTCCATTTTTCTATTTTCTATGTATGTATGTATACCTTTCTTGAGATCTAACTACATTGAGAATTTGCATTTGGAAAGGTTAAGCCTTAAAAATAGAACACGTAATAGCAGCTCCACTTGTGCTTTTAAAGTGACCTACTATCTGTTTTGTTGATCTCACTTCCTTGCAGTACTTGCTCTTTATTTAATGGCAAATATATGGGTGACTTTGCTTGAGCTTTCTTTAACAGCTCATTAAGAGGATAAACTGCTGGTTCAGGTTCAGGGTCTATAAAGCGATCAGAACTGAGTGTACCAAAAAAAATTTAAAGGCGTTTTCTAAAGTGTTGGGCTGTGAGGCAGCGTTTCCAGGTTTTTTCTACCATGCTGGGGAGATTTCCTATTTTCTCTGGAGTTAGGGAGCAGCGGGGGGATGTTTCCTACCTGTCCCTGCATCCCCGAAACATTTACAGTGGAGGATGGAGCCAAAAAGCATAAGGGAAGCATCCCCGGGCTACATAGGCATGAACTAATTAAGAATAAATCTTGTGCAATTTGAACAAATTTTTCAAGATGCACATGCTTGCATTATTAAAATAAAATAAAATAGTAAAGCAAATAAAAGTCACCAAGAGAAAAAAAAAATTAAAGAGTGCTTCCAAAGCTTAATCCCAAATCACTCTGAAGGTAAGATTTAACAAGCGGGAAAGCGCGGGGAGAACTCAAAAATATATCAAATCAAAATAGCTACCTAAAAGCAATCCAACGAGAATGTTAAGAAATGAAAAACAAATATTTATCTACTACCTAAGAAGCAAAAGAACCCAATAAAAGAGGGCAACCCCAAGCATGTAAAGTCTAAAAGGAAGGTTTGTTGTTTAAAAACAGACTATTTTGAGGCATGAGATGGGAACCATGTCCAAAAACAGGCAATCAATTATGAAGGCAAGAGAAGGAAGCGGAAACGAAACAAAAATATCCCAATAGATAATGTTTTACCTGTTTAACAACATATTACGATGTAGAATGATTTTTTAATCTAACAGTGTATACTGTCTTACATTCCTTGATCGTGTGGAATAACGAACTAGAGGGTCATTTGGTGACTGATGCTGCCATTAGCATATCAGTAAACAACTTATAATAAAATCACTATAAGTAAAGCAGTAAAATTCGTCACAGTCAAAGCTAGTATGCTCTAAAACCCGGTTGCATTGGTAATCCAAAAAAAAAAAAAGCTTAATTCGACTACTCTACTGGCTGATTGCCCACCTGCGCTTCATCCTTTTTTTCAATTCTAGGCCTTATTCATTTTCTTCTTTTCAGTTTTTTCAGTTGACAGACGCGATAAAAATCACAAACCACTCTTTGAAAACTCTTTCAAATGTTACCAACTTCACACAATCCCTCTTAAGAAAAAAACAATTTCCCGCAACATCAAAAGTTACAAACTTTGACAAACCCCCCTGAAAACTTGTAAACTACAACCATTCGACTTACAAAGAAGCTAAAAACTAAAATAAAAAATTTTCTCATAAGCAAAACAGAATGATTAAATAACCTAAAAACTAAAAATAAAAAGTTCTCATAAGCAAAACAGAATGACTAAAAAAGCTAAAAACTAAAATAAAAAGTTTTCTTATAAGCAAAACAGAATGATTAAAAAGCTAAAAACTAAAATGAAAAGCTTTCTCATAAGCAAAACAGAATCATTACGCTTCCGTTCAACTCACGTGAATATCTCGAGAGAGAGGATGAGAACAAAGGACGCCGGTACATGTCCGATCAGATATAGCCATGGCAGCTATATCATCAGCTGCTTTGTCCACGCTGGCGTTTGCTTTGCCATTCTGCGATAGCTCCACTGACGTAGACGATGCTGCCTCTGACTTGGACGCCGAGACTGTCGCTGACTTGGCACCCCTCTTTGCCGCAGCGGCTGCCTTCTTGGCGGCCGCCCTCTGTTTGCTCGCATCAGAAACCATTGTAGAGCCTGCGTATGAAAGGTAAAAAAATATAACAGTCAAACCCTAACCTTCATAAAACCCTAAAACCCCATCAAAACATCAATCCGATCTAAACAAAAAATCTGCCGACTGATACATCTAATCTTCTGATCAATGTCATACAGAAAAAAGTCTATTGATCAAGTTACAGATTTTGTTTGGTAATAACCAGGGATTAATCGCTAAAATATGAATAATATTTCAAACGTTAAAAAAAAATGCAAAACATACCTCGAGAGGGATCTGAGAGGGCGGAGAATTGGAAGAGAAAAACCTAGCAAATGGGGATCGAATTCACAGAATAAATTGCAGGTTTTCTTTATTTATTCCTTCCGATCGTTTAAAAAGAAATTGCAGGGTCCCGGTTTTAAGAATTTATAGCGAAAGTGTTTAGCTTCGGTAAGCACCTTATTGCCGAGCCTATGCTTCGGGTTTCCTACACCGCCATTTTAGCCATAAATATCTGGGTCTGGGGCCTTCCACGCGTGCACTTTTTAGTGCTTTTTGTATTTAAATATTGGATTTCCTCGTTTGATTGAAGTCGGATTCAATTAGGTTTCGATTTACTCTACCTTCCACGCATATGCATTATTTTGTAGCACGTTGTTATTATTATTATTATTTTTTATTTCATTTATTTTTTCATTTGTATTTATCAAAGTTGGGGAGTCCTCGGTTAGGGAGTTCATACTTCTTTTGAAGTCTTTTTGCTA
The DNA here is from genome assembly GCA_027924645.1 of Cunninghamia lanceolata. Lineage (NCBI taxonomy): Eukaryota > Viridiplantae > Streptophyta > Pinopsida > Cupressales > Cupressaceae > Cunninghamia > Cunninghamia lanceolata. The sequence continues at coordinate 22,040,959 of BSBN01000377.1, read as the reverse complement.
ACTAGCAATTGCACCATGTGTGGGGTGCAATGATTTCGTTGATAGTGGGAATATCACCAAAAATTGTTCATAATGAGAATAGATCTATCGGGATAGTTTATTATTGTTCATAAGGAGAACAGATTTATTGGGATAGTTTATTATTGTTCATAAGGAGAATAGATCTATTGGGATAGTTTATGGGTGCTCAAAAATGATGAACAACTTTCAATCAACATTGTCAAATTATTAAACCCTAAACCAACAATAAGAATTTTAGAATACGAATTACTAAACCGACAATTCATATTAATATCATGTTAAAGTAGCAAAGTTTATTAAACTCAAAATATGGTTTAAGTTCTAGAATCTATGCACAAAAAAGGATCGGTGCAAAACAATTGACCCAGCAACCTAATTTGAAGTGGTTTGTTCTCTTGACCTTAACCAATACATTTGTTTGCTCGGCCTTAACTACTTAAGCTTATGTTAGTGGATTCTAAAATCCATTCCAAGTTTCCAAATGACATAAAGTCAAGAACTATTATGTGGAAAATTGAAAACTATTATGTGAATCATGCAAAATGGAGTGTACACAAAAGGAATAAAAGATGGTATAAATTCTCATTCCTATTTATCTTTGCAAATAGGATGTGTTTACCCGATTTTTTTCATAGTTCTATTTTCCCACTTTATGGTATGAATATTAAGTCAATGGATTTTTATATTGATGTCGCAATCATCACAAATGGTCTTTTGAAAGCATTTTCTATATTGGTCTTATCTTCACATATTCAATACTAAATCCGCAGGGGTTGTGGTCCGTTACAAACTCTGTTTGAGATGTGTGGAATGTTATTGAGACTTCAATATGTTGCAAAGGTAAGGGATGTGAAATACTTGTAAGTATTGTTCTCTTAGTTTTACCATCGAGAAAATTCACAACATAACTAAACAAAAAGAGAAGACAATGAGAACATCTGTGATGATTGTATTAGATAAACCATTTCCAATTCAAGAGGGGGTTGCATATATAGGGTTCCCGAGTCTAAGTATAGATGTATGTGTACTAATCGTTGCTAGTGATGTTATTGCAAGTGAAATCCAAGGTTTGATTATCTAAAATAGTAGGATGAGTGAGATTGTGAATCAATAATGTGAAGTTCCTTGCCTAATTGGAGAATGACATGAGTGACCTATGACACTATCCTTAGCATCAACATGTCAATTGTTTTTGCATGGAATGATGTTAATCAAGTAGGACCTAAATTGGTTTAAAATGGAGAACACTAGGTGTCAGTAAGCACTAAGATTATCATCTTTATATTCGTAGGTGCCTATGATTTTTTAAATAACTAATTGAGAGTTGTCATGTATATTAAGGTGTTGCATTCCAAGGGCTTGCTCTACTTTTAACCTTGAGATCAAGGCTTCATATTCTATGATATTATTGGCGCATTGGAAGTTTAATTGAAAGGATAAAGGAATTGATTTTCCTAAATGTGGGATAAGGATAACTCTTGCACCCAAACCCTTTTTACATCGTGATCCATCGAAGAACATTTCCCAAATGCCCACGTGGTTGGTTGTGAAATATACACATTAAGAAAGGAGATTGATGGGTTTAGACAAGTGCAAGATGGGTCTTTAATAAGTTGATCTATTGTTGATTGTCCTTTGATATCTTTTTGTGCAACAAAGTGGAGATTGAATTCTACGAGCAACATGACCCAATGAGTGACACGTCCTGACAAATGAGTTTTGGAGATTCAAAGGTATTGTTGTCCTATCTTGCCTTCAAGCCAAATAGCCCATAACCCCAAAACTTGTAAAGAATATTGCTAAATCCTAAGGGTTTTGCCTTGTAAAAATCCCAAAATTTATGTGTTTTCCCTTGGAATTTTGCCTTATCAACAAAATTGGTGGTTCACGAACCTACCGATCTGTCGACGGACAAGTTTGCTGACAAGCCAAATTGCCAATTGGGTGAGGCACAAAGGCAGAAAGGCAAATGAAGAAAAGGGATAAAGGAATAGGCTAGAAAGGAGGTTCACAAACCTCTTGGTTCACCGATGAAGACAAGGAGAGGAGATAAGTTCGTGGAGGTCACAGATCATCGATTAAGCAAAGCATAAAGAGAAATGGTTTGTGAAAGTGGAAAATCACTGACAAGGCGAAAGACCAAGTGCAAGGTGAAATGTCAGTGGTTCACTAGGTTCACAAACCTATGAATTCGCTAGCAAGGAAAGAAAGATGTTTACCGAGGGGGGATAGGCCGGCGAGGAAAAGAAAAGGACGAAGCGAGAAAAGGGATAAAGGAAAATCAGCTAAGGGTATGGTTCACAAACGACATGGTTCACTGATCATTAGGTTCGCCAATTGGTAAACTTGCTGATAAAAAGGGGAATATTTCATCAAATAAAAAAGAGCTTGATAGCATATTAAAATCAAAATATAAAAAAAGGGCACCAAAGCAGATTCAAAATATACAACACTTTTAAAGTGTTGTAAAAGCTTCATAAAAGGCACAATTTCTTGGGTGAAATCATGCCATTGTTGCAGGATGATGCAGGTGGATAATAATGCCCAGAAATTAATGTTGCAGGCCAAAGTTAGATACAAGTGGTTGACACAGTGAAAATCTTCAATGCACCAATACAAAAGGAGGATAAAGTGGATGAAATAAGTATTGCAGATATCAGGAAATAAATTCGGGCCTTCCCTCATTAATGTGCTGAGTACCTAAATGTGTGGGCGATCCTCCTCTACAAGTTTTGTTGACATGCCAAGGCATGATCCACAATCAAATCATGCAGGTTCTGACAAGGCCCCTGGAGTCAATTTTAATGCGGCATGGGCAAGACGTGTTGACTAAGTTCCAATGCCTAATGTTGCACAATGATTATAAATGTTATATGTACATGTAACATATGTATTAAAAGGTTGTTGTTCTCTTGCAGCCATGACTTTGCATTGATTGTAATACTTAACCTCTTTAATCAATATAACAATTGATTTATGCCTCTTCATATTCTTAACTCTGTGTGATGTTGTGTTTGGATTGCTATCTGTGAACAGGTTGTTCCTCTAGTGTTTCCTTCATTTCTTTACCTCTGTTAGGATTGTATGATCTATGTAAAATTTCTCAGTTGTTTGAAATTATCTTGTGCATCTAAAGTTGAAGTTGTAGTCAAAACACTTTAAATCTGGTGTATCACCTCCCTTTCATTTTAGTTGTCTTTCTTCCCCTTTCCCTTGGTGGTGTATAGCATTAGGTTTAGTCATTTTCTCTGAATCTTCAATTCAAAAAGAGGAACCAACCTTCTCTAGAGGTTTGGTCTCATTTTCAAGGTCCCACACCTTGAGACCAATCCCATGTTTCACTGAATTTATTGGAACTGCCAAAAGCTTCAATAATATGGTGCAAATTCAGGCGATAACAGTTTCTAGCACGCCTGATGGGACACTCAGTTATGAGTAGGAGTTTTGCTAAGAGATTTGGTGTTGATCTTAGCATTTGTAGTTGTGGAGGCATCATTCAAAAGCACCTAGCAACTCTACAATCTCTAGATCAAACCAGTTCCAAATTTCATGCTACGAGTGCAAACTAGAGCCTCTTCTTCAGGTTATTTCCAATTTGTAGAGCTATCTTCTGCTGATTCAAGAAGAAGTAGATTATCTAGGTCTCCTATGAGGGGAAATAATAGTGTTGTTTCATCTCCTCCAAGAGCCCAATCCACCCCTCCCCCTGTTAAATTTCAATATTCAAGGAGAAGTCTGCATATACCTAGAATAAATTTGAGTGCCTTAAACATGGCTCAACCATGAAATAGAGATTCTGTGGCCTTCAATGGGGGAAGCCCACTTGACTTATCCCAATATGATGACATCCCCACCTTAGCTCTGAAAGCCATTCCTTTCTTCATTGGTGAAAACTCAATTACACCCGCAAAATATATCCAAGATATTGCCAATGTATGCTCAGTCCACAATGTCATCGAAGATAATGTTTCTATGAGACTTCTTGCTTCGTCCCTCAAAGGAAAAGCACTCCAATAGTACAGAGGTCTGCCAACTAATTCCATTCATAATTGGGATGATTTAGGGGACAGACTCTATCAACATTTTGAGGATAGGAGCAACCATTTGTCTCTGATGGAATAATTGACAACAATTAAAAGAGACCCCCATGAATTTCTGGTTGATTTCAACTATAGATTTTAGAAGACTTGGGACAAGATTCCTTTATTGGTAAAGCCCTCTCCTAATACAACATGCTTATACTAGTTGAGATCACTAAATAATGATATTGTTGTCATGATCCAATCTATGGGGGGACTGTGTTACCAAATGCATATGACAACAATAAGGACAGAAAATAGTTTGATTTAGGCTAGAAAGACTACTCCAAGGCCCCCAATACCTCTAGTTTTGGAAGCTCCTGTCATCTAGCCAAGTGTACCTCCAATTCCCACAGCAGTCAGCCATGCAACCTCTTTGCTCACACCCTCAAATGAATTGCATGAGGTTAAGACCCTACTACAAAACTTTGGAAATGAGTTAGTGGCACTGAAAAGTAGTAGGCATAGGTCAGCAGGCCATATCAGCCCTTCAATCAGGCCCAATAGCCTAATAGGTGGCCTTATCAAGGCAATGTACAAATGCAAAACAAACCTAGTTATGTCAGGCCTCTAAATGCCATCAATCCCAATGTTGCAAGCACATCCAGACCTCTTGTGCCTATACAAAACAATATAGCTCAGGATAGTGATTGGTGCTATCCATGCAATCAGCCCCACAACCAGAACTTATGTCAGAGTGAACATTTCAGTCGAGCTCTGGTGGTCCAAAACCCATCAATGGCTTTAGAACAACAAGGTAAGTCCAATCAAGAGATTATGGGAGGGCAAGGACGAGCCCAAAATGAATCCACATTGGTGAATTGGCACGAGGATGACTTCTGTGGTATCAATCAGAGCACCAATCTAATAGCACACAATAGAAGGTCGAAAAGAAGAGCAACTGAAGATGCATCAATTCCTATAGTTAGTTAAGCCACAACCTCTCATACATCCCCAGTTGTTGCAAATGAAAGTGCAACAGTCAAGGCTGATCCAGTTCAAGCAAATTAGATTGTTTATAGAGTGAATCCATCACAAGACCAACAACATACTAATTAGCAGATAAGGGCAAACTCTACTGCTACAAAAGTTCCCCCAAAAATTGGTCACATTCCTTTCAGCGTGGTAGACCAAACAAAGAAGACCAATTTGAATGTCACTATGTGGGAAGATCTATCTATCCCAGTTCAAAGGGATTTTCTACAGGAAGCCTTAAATAGCTTCAATCAACTTGCCAAAGAGACAACAAAAGAAAAATAGTTGCCCCAATAAACCTGTGCCAACCAAAAGAGGAGGCAAGCACAAGTAAAATTATTAATCCTCCCCCTTTCTATGTTTCCCTAATCATTGGCAATAATTTATTACATAATTGTATGATTGATTATGGGGCATGTAGTTACGTCATGCCTAAAGAAATAGTTGATTAGTTAGGTATCAAGTATGAGCCTATGAGTAAAGGGGTAGTGCAACTAGATGGTACTATTATTAAGATAGTAGGTGTTGTTAAAGATTTGAAGCTTACTCTACATGCATGCCCTGGCTGCTTTGTTTTACAAGATATTTTAGTCATCAATCTCCCTGCTTACTTTGGGATAAGCTTGTCCAGAGATTTCACTGCTAAAATAGGCAGATACCTATCCTCTAATTGGTCCCATATGTTGTTTAGGACAAGGTATGGCACTAAGGTGACCATTAAGGCCAAGCCTATTGCCAGAGATCATATAGAGCCTTATTCCCCTACTCTCACCAACATGAAATGCATAATACATGATCTAGAAGATGACAATAATATACATGAAGTTGCCACACCTGTGGAAGAAACTCCAAATATCCTGTTGGTTGAATGGGTAGACTATTGTCAGTTTGATGCAACTGATCACATTGAGCAAACAAGATTGGGTACATATTGTATCCATGAGGGGGGTGCCATTATCCCTACCCTTGTAAAGTCAAAAGAGGATTTGGTTGGGGTATGACAATTGTATTTTGATGCCTCCAGGAGAAAAAATGGAGTAGGTGTAGGTATAGTGTTGGTTTCACCCCAAAAAGAAAATTATTTCTTTGCTTTCAAATTTCAGTTCAGCTGCACAAACAATGTTGCTAAATATGAGGCCTTAATTTAAGACACACAGTTGGCACAAAAGAGAGGAATACAAATTTTACAGGTATTTGGTGATAATGAGTTAATTGTCCACCAAATCAGAGCTCAATGTGCTTCAAACAATTACTTGTTGAAGTCATATAAACACAGAGTCTAGGATCTAATAGAAGATTTTGATGCCTTCAGCATCCGGGCTATTCCCAGAGAGAAAAACAAGGATGCAGGCAGGTTGGATATAGTTGGTGCCCAGTTTCACATCCCTAAAAATGTCAAATAGAATTCAGAACAACATATGAAGATCATTGTGGGGCTTGTTGTCCTAGATAAAATAACTAGTTAGTAGGTGTTTGACAATGACCAACAAATTGTTAATTTCTTGCAAGAGGAAGCATAGTTTTCTACTAAAAATTAAATCAAATTCAAAGAGAAGTATGGTGAACGAGTGATCTAGTTGAAGACCAACAAACTGCCTAAGGGATTGATCACCTTGGAGAATATTTTTGGTGCTAATGATCAGCCCAAAAAGGAGAAAATGAACATGACAGTCAAAAAAGAAGACTACGAAGAGGTGGAGATTGCACAAGGTAGATTTCTAAAGCACAATAAGGTATGTGATCAAGCTGAAAGACAAGGTTTCACTAAGATTTGTAATGAGTTTGATGGTTTAATTGCTTGGGATTATAGGGATCTAAAATGTTTTGACCCTAGCTTAATTCAACATACTATTGGTTTAGATCCCAACGCAAAACCTATTTGCCAAAAGCAAAGGCCAATCAATCCTAAAATTGAGCCATTGATGAGGAAAGAGTTGTCCAAGCTCATAGAGGCCAAAATTGTTTATCCAATCAAACACCCCTCTTGGGTCCTAGTTCCAATTAGAAAAAAAATTGGGAAATTAGATTATGTGTGGACTTTAGAGACCTAAACAAGGCTTCCCTTAAATACCACTATCCACTTCCCTCAATGGAACAAATTCTACAAACAGTAGTAGGAGCTGAAAGGTTTTCACTTCTAGATGGCTACTCAATGTATAATTAGATTTTGGTATAAGAATCATATCAGTACAAAACAACCTTTACCACCAAGTGGGGTACCCTAGCATATCAAAAACTACCCTTTTGGTTGGCTAATGCTGGTGTAACTTTCCAAAGAGCAATGGACTTGGCCTTCAAAGGCCTAATCAATGATATCATTCTAGTATATCTTGATGATTTGACTATTTCTTCAAAGCATATAATTGATCACTTAGGCTATCTAAGAAAAGTTTTTGAAAGATGCAGGGAAAATGACATTTCTTTAAATCCAAAGAAGTGTGTATTCACTGTCCCAGAAGGTAAATTGTTGGGACACATTGTTTCAAAAGAAGGGTTAGCAATTGATCCAGAAAGGGTAGATGCAATTCTATCCTCCCCCTTCCCAACCACAAGAAAGGCCTGCAGAGTTTTCTAGGTAAGATCAACTTTGTGAGGAGGTTTATACCCAACTTCACTACAATAGCCAAGCCTCTCACAATTATGTTGAAGAAAAATACCACATTTAGTTGGTCAAAAGAGGGCAAATATAGTTTTGGAATTCTCAAACATGCCATCACACAAGCTCCTACACTAGTAAACCTTAACTATGAGAAGGATTTTATCCTTTTGGAGGCAAGGAGGGTATATATCAATAGTCCTAACACAACAGAATGATGAAAAATTTGTCACTTTTTTCAGTCAGCCCCTAAAAGACTACGAGCTTAATTATAATTTTGTTGAAAAGCAGGTGTTTGTTGTGGTGAAAGATCTTATAAAATTCAAGCACATGCTTTCAAACTATTATGTCGTAAAATGTCCCCCTAGGACTTTTACCTCCTAAGTTTACCTCCTAGGTCCCTTAATTTTAATCATCCATGTTAGAAATGAATCCCGAGAGAAAATCCCCCGAAACCCATGATGTCAAATGGGACTCAAGGGACATCTCTGGGCTTAAGTCCTGACCCAAAATAGGTCCCACGGCTTGGGCACCCATGCCCTTGCCCTGCCCTATTTTGTTGGGTTTCCCAAATTTGAATGTCAGTTGGAGACCATTAAAAGGTTTCTGTTGTCGGCATCTTGAGTTTGAATTACGAAATTTGTAGCAGGAATGCATATATAATCATGTTTAGGACTTCATTTGCAAACTAGAAGATGATTTTGAGATTTTGGCAAACTTGTGATTTTAGAGCATTCAAGGCATTCATTGTGTTGCAGAGAAGAATTGTGTTGTTGTTGTGTTTGTTATTGCAAATTTGGCTTCATCTTCTCATGGTGTGAAAGAGCATCATCTTCTTGAGAGCTACACCTCCGAGGTGATATCTATTTGTGATTCAATCTATCATTTTTATCATTGTTTTTGTCTCTGTCCTGCAAGGATACACATTCTCTATCTAAAAATGGTGTTGGAAGGCTTGAATGCCATTTCGGGGCTTAATCGAAGCAAGCTCCTAAACATCACAACCCACAACCCCTCTCTTGTGATTGCAGGTGATAGGTATCGAATCTTGCAGAGAGGAGTTACTGAGGGACATTGTAGAACATGAGGATCCTGGATCTAAAGAAAAAGGTAGAAAATATCACAAAAAGGTCAAGGGCACCCACTCTTTTGACCCTCAGTTTTGCAGTGCAAGAAATCTCTGAAGTGGTTGCAGTTTGTAGCAAGTCTTATCCCGAAGCCCTCTAAAAAAGTAGTACCTTGGGCTTGGGTGCCCGCCCCTTCGACCTTGACTTTTTCGTATTTCAAAACTCAAAATTTGGTATGTATCTGATATGTATTTTGTGCCTTTCTGTAGAAGGATTTGTCGTGTTTTGTTTGTTTGCTTACGATTTGGCATAATTAGGATTTTAGGCTTAATTAGGCTAAAGTCAACAAATCAATTAACAAATTCCAAATTTCCTTATCATTCCAAGTGATAGCCAACCTGATAGTTGAGTCCTCTTGCAAAAATTGTGATTCAACTTAGTTAAATGTCCTTGAATGTATTGAGTGAAAGGAGGATCTAATCAAACTATCAATCAATCCCATCAACCTTCTTTTCATACATTACATTTTGGTGAACTTGAGTTTTTGCTAAACATTGCATCTTGCTAAGTGTTGAACATCAGATTTGCATTCATACATTCCATTGTCATCATTTTACATTTGAAAATCTTACCAAAAAAATTGAAAATTTTGAAAAAATCAAGCATCCTAGTCTTGCATTTAGACATAGTTTACACTATTTTCATTGCATTTCATCTAAATAATTTCAATCTCTGATATTTACATCAAATCTGATATAAATTGCAGCATTACATCATTATATAATCATTTACCTTGCATTTTCACTCTATTTGTTAGGGTTTGCTTGAAATTGTGCATTTTTCATATAACCTAGTCTTTGCAAAAGCTTAGGGTTTGTGGTTAAAATCTTGTTTCAGATTTTACTACTCATTTTTAACACTCATTCAAATCTAATTTTGATAGTGGTGTTTCATCATAGTGTGTTTTTGCATCCACATTTTAAATTATGCATTTACACATTGTGTATTTCAACAAGCATATCTTGCTCCTTTGGTTTGCTCTATTAGTTTGTGCATTGAGTGTTATATGCCCTTGCATGAGTCTTATAACCCGCTGCCCTAATAGAAATATCCCTTTAAGGAGAAGTATTAGATTAATGGGTTCTAGTGCTCCTGATAGCAATGGTGTTCCTACATCAGAAAATCCATTGAACACCTTCTTTACAAAAGGAGAAACACAAACTTTGCAAGATATCATACCTCCTACAACTACAATGGAAGAACAAACATTTCATGATTTTGAGGATCCTATTGATGTGATAACACATGTACTTAATGAGAAAATAAACAAACTTGATAAAGAACTAGCTGATTTTCAAGCGATTGTGGAAAAAGAAAGGATAGCTAAAGAAGTTGTGCCTGTTATTCATAATCTAAGAGAGTTGTTAAAAGAAGGACAAGACGGTGTTAATACACTACGTGGATTAGTTCATATAGTATATATCAACATTGTGATGGTGACTGAATGTGCAAATACTATTAATATGTCATCACCGACTCATACACAAGTATCGGCACCTATACCGACTACTGGAATGTCTACTTTTACATCATCAATTCTAACCACTAATGCACCTATTGTAGTAATGCTACCACTAGTGTTGGAGTATCTAATGGCATTAATTCTTAGAATTACAAGGCTGTGGGATTCAATTATCACAACCTAACACCTAGGGTGACTTCTTACATGAATAATCACTCTCAACCACCTCTCCATTTCACTTATTCTCAACCACCCTTCACTTACAACTATTCCCAACCACTTTCCACTAACAATTATTCCCAACCACCTTTTGTTACCACTCATAATCAATCACCTCAAAATTTCATGACCGTAGCCTCTAATTCTCAAACCGCGTCTCCTAATGATGCCCTCCTAAACCAACTCTTGCAAAGCATGACTTCTTTACAATAGAAGGTGACAAGCTTGACAAATTCTTCTCAACCTAATTTACCAACATATCATGCTCGTAGTCCCTTATCTTTCGCAATCCTTAGAACTCCTATGCCTGATGAGTTTGAAACTCCTCGCTTTGAAAAATATGGTGAAAAAGGTGATCCTAATACTCATGTGGCAGCATTCATGGCTATGTGTAGTGATTTCTTCTTTGAAGAGGACTTGCTAGCGAAACTCTTTTGAGCGATCTCTCAAAGGCATGACTTTAGAATGATTTTGCTCTTTACCTCTGAATTCATTACACTCTTTCTCTCAGCCAGTTGATCAATTTTTACAACATTTTAAAGCAAACATTAGACCTCAAGTCTCATTGAATGATTTAGTTCATTGCAAGCAAGGTCTGAAAGACAAGTTAACTAAGTTTATTAGTCGATATCAAGCTCTTTATGCACAAATTCAATATCACATGAATGACGAGGATATTCAGAAGGTGTTTATTACAAATCTACAACCTAACATCTGTGATAAGATCCTCTTGATGAAATACAACTCTTTTCAACATCCATGCACGACTCTTCGTGATTATCAGCTTTCATCTAGTTAGTATGAGAACCAAAACTCATCGGCTCAAGGTGAACAAGCTCATGCCGAAACATCTCACAATAATTTAAAGAGGAACAACAAGAATTTCATTAAAGTAAATGGACAAAATTCAAACAACTTTTCACAAGTGTCTGCTATCAGTAATCCAAAGAGGGCACCGTTTCAGTATCGACAACAACAAAGACAATTCACTCCAATATCTGACTCTCTACATTCTATTATGAATCAAGTCATGAGTAATAATCTCTTGAAGCTTCCTCTGATTAAACCATTGGATAGTAATAGAATGCAAGGACCTCACTTTGATGCTAATGTTTTTTGTCATTATCATCAGCAACAAGGGCATGATACTGAACGATGTATGCGTCTTAAACATGAAATTCAAGACCTCATCGACTCGAATGTGATACAAGTAACTGATGTGAATGACAATGGAAATAAGTCGGTTGCCCCTCCAAATCAAAATTTATAGATCTTTACTAATCCATTTCCTAAGCATAATGACAATAATATGGTAGAACAAAACATAATAGAACAAGAAGATGACTATCTCAATTATGATGAAATAGTTGGTATGGTAGAAGTGGATAAGGAGAAGATCAAAGAATCACCTCGTCAACGAGGAAAAGGTATTTATGCTGAGGTTCCTCTGTCATTATCCCTTCAAGGATTGGGTGTCAACTAAGATGCATCAGAGTTACAAATTGAACAACCACAACAATATATTATGATACAAGGAAAGGATACCACGATGGAAAATACCCCATTCCATCGCAAAAAGATTAACAAAAGATTGAAGGATCGGAAAAGAACAAGGTGGTTGTCATCAGTGGGAAATGGCAATAATTCTCCTCCTCACAAGCAACAAAAGATTTTGAATATACAAGGATTTGAGAAACAAACACCACTAGATCATCCTAGAAATACAAATCAAACAAATGTGAACTATTCACACTTTTTACAGAACTAGATGGAGCACCTCTCTAAGATGCTCACGAGTTTGAGCCCTTCTTAGCAGTAGGTAAGTATTTCTAACCCTGGTGGCCACCTTTGTCATAGCATAGTTTGCTCATTTATGTGGCCTCCCCTCTTGTGTCGTGTTCCCCCGTGATGTGTTGTGTTGTTTAGGTCTCCTTGGATGACTCTTGATACTCTTGTAAGGTCAAGGATATCAGGAGACCAACTCTGTTGTGACCATTCTTCTATTTGTTTCATCATTCTTCCATCTTGCCTCTCTATTTTATTATTGTGTGTCATGCCTTAGGGGCATAGCATTGCGGTTGATGACCTGGGGGCATCCTCCCACGTGATTGTTCCTAAGGCACTTGTTCTCCTCTCTCATTTTATTGTTTACCTTCTTCTAGTGATTCCATCTAGTCGATGAATGACGAAAAACAAACAACTAACTGATATGGACCACGTGTCTCTTCAGCAAGCAAAGCAAAAATGGACCTAGTCCATACATGAAGATGGGGTTGATTTATATATCTAATGCTTGGCTAGTAGAATCACTCCGTGTGATATTTGATGTTGTCTTATCTTTCTAACAAATCATAACAATACATCTGCTCCGTGCACTTTGATTGTTTTGTATCTCACCTTGTTGTTACACTCAGTTATGAGATGTCTGTAGTATAAGCCCAATGGCTATACTCGAATTCGAACCTATATGTATAGCCTTGGTTTATTTGATGTGATCTCATATATGATTCATGCATAGATTTCATGTTTTGCTTTGGTTATTATCTTAGAGTAAGATTTGTAACCTCTCTTATCTTATCTTAGCATATCCTATCAATGTGTTTGTGGGAACATTTGGCGATTGTGAGAAGATGTCACCTTGGGGCATGGGCTTTGCAAAAGCTCTTGTTTCCTTGTGTGTTTTCTCTCTACCTTAACGTGCTTGATGTCGGTCCATGACATCAACCACTTAAGGTGGGGGCATTTATAAAGTAATATGTCTGATTATTTTGGTACTAACGAAGCATGTTTGTAAGCCCTCTGCAGAGGCAGGATGTTGTATCTCCAACGCGAGTGCACATCTTTATCTATATTGCAAGAAAAAAGCCCTCTGTGGAGGCAAGATAACGTATCTCTTAAGCTAGTGCGTATCCTTTTATTCAAAAGCCCTCTGCGGAGGCGGGATGGTGTATCTCTTGAGCTAGTGTACATCCTTTTATTTCAAAAGTCCTTTGCGGAGGCGGGGTTGGATCTTGAGACTATCCTCCCTTAAGCATGTCTTTGGTGGTGGTTGTGGCATAAGCCCAACCGTCAGGTGTGTCTGCAACATGTTTGAGATGGCGGGACTTAGCAATAAGCTCCTTCCATCGCCTTGTTTGTTATGTTTAAGATGTATAGTATGTCTATGGCATGCTATACGATGCTCATGTCTTTCGTGTGATTTCCCCATCGCGTAGTGTAAAGGGTGTGGCGATGAGTCTCCCCTACGCTTGGGTTTTGTATGGCGTGTTTTCCCCCTCGCGTAGTGTAAAGGGTGTGGCGATGAGTCTCCCCTACGCTTGGGTTTTGTATGGCATGTTTTCCCCCTCATCTAGTGTAAAGGGTGTGGCAATGAGTCTGCCCTATGCTTGGGTTTTGTATGGCATGTTTTCTCCCCTTAGTGTAGTGTAAAGGGCGTGGCAAAGAATCTCCCCTAGATCCTTGGGTTTTGTGTTGTAATGTTTATTTCCATGCATTTATATATGAAAATAAAAATGATATATCATTGTATTCATCATGTTTTGCATGTCTTCAATACTGTCTTCTCCGTGTCTTGCATGCTTGTTATTGTCTTCACTGTGTTTTACGTGTCTGCGATATGTTTTCTAATGCTTACCTAAGACTAGGGGCTAGAAATAGTTCCTTAATCTTTGTGTATGCATTGGCTTCAAGTGTCTGGTGTGTTTGTTGTGTTTTCGACCATACTTTAATGCATGTATAGGTCATAAGATCATACATACATTAAAGTGGGGGCTAAATGTTATGTCGTAAAATGTCCCCTAGGACTTTAACCTCCTAAGTTTAGCTCTCACGTCCCTTAATTTTAATCGTGCATGCTAGAAATGAATCCCAAGACAAAGTCCCCCCAAACCCATGTCAAATGGGACTCAGAGGACATCTTTGAGCTTAAATCCTGACCCAAAATAGGTCCCAGGGCTTGGGTGCCCACGCCCTTGCCCTATCCTATTTTGTCGGGGTCCTAAATTTGAATGTCGATTAGAGACTGTTAAAAGGTTTCCGTTGTCAGCATCTTGAGTTTGAATTATAAAATTTGTAGCGGAAATGCATATATAATCATGTTTAGGACTTCATTTGCAAACTAGAAGATGATTTTGAGATTTTAGAAAACTTGTGATTTTAGAGCATTTAAGGCATTCATTGTGTTGCAAAGCATACTTGTATTGTTGTCGTGCTTGTTATTGCAGATTTGGCTTCATCTTCTCATGGCGTGAAAGAGCTTCATCTTCGTGAGAGCTACACCTCCGAGGTGATATCTATTTGTGATTCAATCTATCATTTTTATCATTGTTTTTGCCTTTGTCCTACAAGGACACACACTTTCTATCTAACAATAGTGTTGGAAGGCTTGAATGTCATTCTGAGGCTTGACTGAGGCAAGCTCCTAAACACCACAACCCCTAACCCCTCTCTCGTGATTGCAGGTGATAGGTATCAGATCTTGCGGAGAGGAGTTGGAGAGGGATATTGCAAAACATAAGGATCCTGAATCTGAAGAAAAAGGTAGAAAATATTACAAAAAGGTCAAGGGCGCCCTCTCTTTTGACCATCGATTTCATAGTGCAGGAAATCTCTGAAGTGGTTGCAATCTGTAGCAGGTTTAATCCTGAAGCCCTCTAAAAAAGCAATACCTTGGGCTTGGGCGCCCTCCCATTCGAACCTGACTTTTTCACATTCTAAAACTTGAAATTTGGTATGTATCTGATCTGTATTTAGTGCCTCTTTGTAGAAGGATTTGTCATGTTTCGTCTGTTTGCTTACGATTTGGCATAATTAGGGTTTTAGGCTTAATCGGGCTAAAGTCAAAAAATCAACAAAAAACAAATTTTCTTATCATTCCAAGTGACAGCCAACCTAATAGTTGAGTCCTCTTGCAAAAGTTGTGATTCAACTTGGTTAAATGTCCTTGAATGTATTGAGTGAAAGGAGGATCTAATCAAACTATCAATCAATCACATCAACCCTCTTTTCATACATTACACAAACAAAAGAGAGTTGGGTGGATCACAAGTCATCGAATATGACGTGAATATCAACATCACTAAGTTGGTAAGGAGTAAGGGACTATGTGAGTAGATGGCAACATACATTGGAGTTGGAAATGACATAGTGTATGCCCTTGAACAAGTCTAGCCAACTGAATTTCACACTCCAGATAACTAGTATCATGACATGGCTTCCTTTCTACAAATGAGTAGCTACCCAGATGGATTAAGTTAGTCAAAGAAAATATATTTCAGACTTCAATCCATCCCATATGTTCTTGTTGATGGCATCTTGTTTAGAAAAGACATCAATGGAATTCTTCTTAGATGCATAGAGCAAAAGCAGACCAGTAGGGTACTAGAAGAATTCCATAATGGCCTAGTAGGCAGCCATTTCTCACCCAAAATAACTGCTATTAAAATTATGAGGGCTGGTTATTATTGGCCCAACTTGTTCAGAGATGCCCATAGATGGGTAAGGAGCTGCAAGGAATGTGCCTTATTTGTAGGAAAACAAAGGTTTGCATCTCTTCCTCTCCATCCCATCTATATTGATCAGCCATTTGCTTAATGGGGTTTGGACTTCATTGGAATGATTAATCCACCATCAAGTGCTGGCCACAAGTGGATTTTGAATGCAACTAATTACTTCACTAGGTGAACTAAGGCAACTTCTATGAAGGATCCCATTGAGGCCACTATTCTGGACTTCCTTGAAGGTATAGTTACAAGATTCAGTGTTCCATCCACCATTATCTCTAATAAAGCTAGGGCCTTTGTAGGCACAAAAATTAGTGAATGGGCAGTTAAATATGGAATTTACTTGAAGACATCCTCCAACTACTACCCTCAAGGGAATGGCTTAGATGCGTCTACCAACAAAAACCCGATCAGGATCATCAAAAGAACAATTAAAGACAACCAGAGGACTTGGCATTCCAAGTTGAAAACAACTCTTTGGGCTGATAGGATCACTTCCAAAAGGGTTATTGGCAATCCACCCTTCATGTTGGTCTATGGAAGGGAGGCAAGGCTTCCATTGTCAATGGAGCTACCCTCACTTGAACTTGCATAGTAGTTGGAGCTATTGGAAAATGATGCTATGACAGTAAGGCTCGCTGAGTTGATGGAGCTAGAAGAGGCGAGAGATGTTGCCATGAAGACTCTTGAGGAGTAACAAACACAAGTGAAGAGGACTTTTGATAAAAGGTCAGTTGACAAAGTCTTCCAAGAAGAGGATTTAGTGTTGAAATGGGATGAAGACAAAGCTAAGGCTGAGAGACATTCCAAGTTTGATGCCTTATGGGGCAGCCCATATATCATCATCAGTTGCAAGCAAGCTAATGCCTTCCAACTCTCTAAGTTGATTGGTGAATCACTTCCAATACTAGTTAATGGGTTTCATCTTAAATCTTACTTCCAAGTTTGGTAATAATTAGAGTAGGTTTTGTTTTGTGTAGTTTTCCTTTCCTCCAAGTGCTCTTGTACAGGCTACATCCTCATTAGGAGGTTGTTTTCCTTATTATATTTGTGTGTTTTGTGTTGTTTTATTTCTTGGAGGCATGTTCAGTTGTGTTGATCTGGCCCATCTTAGTTTTAGGTATTGTTGCAGTCACCCTTTGACTATGTGCCCAATAGATGGTTTAAGGCCATTGGTTCTCTTTGTGTCTAGTAGGCAAACACCCCTACAAAGTTGCCAAAATGTTGTCCTATTTTGCCTTTAGGCCAAATAGCCTAGAATCCCAAAACTTATGGAAAATATTGCCAAATCTTAAGTGTTTTGCCTTGTAAAAATCCTAAAATTTCTAAGTGTTTCCCCTTGGAATTTTACCTTATCGACAAAACTGATGATTCACGAACCTACTAGTTTGTCGACCAGCAAGTTTGCCGATAAGACAAATCATCAACTAGGCAAGGTGCAAAGGTAAAAAGGAAAATGAAGGAAAAGGAATAAAGGAATTAACTAGAAACGAGGTTCGCAAACCTCTTGGTTCACCAATCGACAAGTTCATCGACTGGAAAACTCGCCTAATGAAGGCAAGGAGATGAGCTAAGTTTGTGGAGATTGCAGATCATTGATTAAGCAAGGCATAAAGGGAAATGGTTCGTGAAACTGGAAAATCATCAACAAGGTGAAAGACCAAGTGCAAGGCGAAGTGTCGGTGGTTCGCTAGGTTCGCAAACTTGCAAATTCGCCAACAAGGAAAGAGAGATGTTTGTTGATAGGTGGATAGACCAACAAGGAAAAGAAGAGGATGAAGCAAGAAAAGGGATAAAGGAAAATCAGCTAAGGGCATGGTTCACAAACAACATGTTTCACTTATCGTCAGGTTCGTCGACTAGTAAACCTGCCGATAAAAAGGGGAATGTTTCGTCAAATAAAGAAGAGCCTGATAGCATAAGTAAAAATCAAAATATAAAAAAAGGGCGCCAAAGCATATTCAAAATATACAACACTTTTAAAGTGTTGTAAAAGCTTCATAAAAGGCGTGATTTCCTGGGTGCCTAAAATCATGCCATTGTTGGAGGATGATGCAGGTGGATAACAATGCCCAAAAATTAATGTTGCAGGCCAAAGTCAAATACAAATGGTTGACACAATGAAAATCTTCAATACACTAGTACAAAAGGAGGACAAAGTGGATGAAACAAGTATTGCAGGTATTAGGAAAGAGATTCATGCCTTCCCTCATTAATGTGCGAGGTACCTAAACGTGTGGGTGATCCTCCTCTACAAGTTTGCTGACACACCAGGGCATGATCCACACTCAAATCATGTAGGTTCTGACAAGGCCCTTGGAGTCAAATTTAATGCAGCATGGGCAGGGCGTGTTGACTAAGTTCTAGCACCTAGTGTTGCACAGTGATTGCAAATGTTATATATACATGTAACAAATGTATTAAAAGGTTGTTGTTCTCTTGCAGTAATGACTCTGCATCAATTGTAATACTTTGCCTCTTTAATCAATATAACAGTTGATTTATGCCTCTACATATTCTTAACTCTATGTGATATTGTGTTTGGATTGCTATCTATGAATAGGTTGTTCCTCTAATGTTCCCTTCATTTGTTTACCTCTGTTAGGATTGTATGCTCTATATAAAATTTCTTAGTTATTTGAAATTATCCTGCGCATATGAAGTTGATGTTGTAGTCAAAACACTTTAAATCTGGTGTATCACCTCCCTTTCATTTTAGTTGTCTTTCTTCCCCTTTCCCTTGGTGATGTATACCATTAGGTTTAGTCATTTTCTCTGAATCTTCAATTCAAAAAGAGGAACCAGCCTTCTTTGGAGGTTTGGTCTCATTTGCAAGGTCCCACACCTTGAGACCAATCCCATGTTTCACTGAATTTGTTGGAACTACCAAAAGCTTCAATAACATGGTGCAAATTAAGGCGATAACAAGTATTTCAAGGGGTTTTCTTTTTATGATGACATGTGTCTCTATGTGTAACATATAGTGTCATAATTTTTGAGAGGCATAGAGTATGGCAAGAGATTACTTCTCGACAAGTGTGTACCCCTTCTCATAATCTACAAGAGTTCATGAAATGTATTAAACTTCTCTTTCTTTTCCTTATCATCAAGTTGTACAAGAGCGTCTCCAATAACATTGTTAGTGGCAAATGTATATAATAATAGTGGTTTTATAGGGATTATAGGCATAAGAATAGGAGGGTTAGCCAAATATTATTTTAATGCTCCAAAAGATTGTTGACAATCCTCATTCCATCGAAACTTAGTATCTTTGCATAAAAGGAAGGTAAAGGGGAGAGTAAAATCAACTAATTATGAAATAAAATGTCTAATAGCTTGCATGTACCCTTGGAGGCTTCTAAGTTGTGAGATGTTTTTTAGTGGGGGTATGTTGACAATTGCATCTATTTTCTTGGTGTTTATTTCAATTTACCTATGAGAGATGATAAAGCCTCGTAACTTCCCTATATCAACCTTGAAAACACATTTAATAGGGTTAAGCATCATGTGGTATCATCTTAATTTTTCACAAATTTTGAGGATGTGTGTCTCAGGTATGGGACTTGGCTAGGATGTCATCAATGTAGTCTTCTAAAATGGAATCCATTAAGTCATGGAAAATAAGTGTCATAGTGTATCGATATGTTTCTCCTATATTTTTAAGTGCAAAGGGCATGGTGACATAACAAAATGTACCCCAAGGCATAATGAAAGCTATTTTATGTCAGTCTCGATGGTTTATGAGGACTCGGTTGTAACCAAAGGATCTATCCATGAAAGATAGGAGTTCATGTCCTACAATGTAATCAATGATCGTGTCAATGTTGGTTAGAGGAAAGTTTTCTTTAGGTGAGTCTTTGTTTAAGTCACAAAAGTGTGAAACTACAAATGTTTCCATCTGGTTTTGCTATAGAGACAATGTTGGAAATCCATAGTGAGTAATCAATAGGACTGTTAAATCTAGCTTTCAAAAGCTTTTTGATTTCTTCCTTGACTAATAGGGCAACTTTAGGGTTCATTTTATAGATCTTTTGTTTGACGAGTTTAACATTTGGTGCAAGGACAATGTTATGAACAATGATGTCTAGATCAATTCTTGACATATCCTTATAGGTCCAAGAAACACATAGGGAGAGTCATGGACTTGTCAATGTGTTTCTTGTTCTAATTTTACAGGCATTTACCAATTTTAAAGATTTTTTGAGATAGTTAGGGTCCATGGGGATGTCAAATGATGGTATCATCCAAAACAATGTGGTACAGTCTTCAATGAAAGGGTTAATGGGTAAATCTAGGTTCATGGTGGTCGATGATATTTGCATAACATTTTGTCCAATGTGTGTATTGGGATTGATCAAGTACACGGGTTTGTGTTGGTATAGCGGTGTCAGGTAGTGTATGCCTAAGAATGATTCTCACTATCAATCATTGAAATAGGTTAATTTGAGTCATGATGTTAGCGGAATGGGCATCAAGAAGATTAGAATGAGGAAGTGAGAGTTGATGTGACCATGTAGCAATCAAAATTTATTCTATTCTTATTTCGTTGGGTTTTGTATCCAAGGTTGGCTTTATTGCTTTGAGTTACAAGTTGCATGGGTTCTTTGGTTCCTTGTCCATAATACCCTAGGCCTTGTCCATGATATCTATTTCATGCTAAACATTGAAAGCCTTTTCCTTAAATCTTAGCCCATTATGTTAGGTGGGGTTGGTGAGAGGTGGAGGATTCAAAAGTATTTATTGAACGTTTGGGTTTTGTGTTGGATTTTGATAGTGATGTGAGGTGAGATGACCAGAGTGTTGGTGAAGGAATTAGTGTTGTTTCTTATTTTGAAGATATTTTTATTGGTTGATATGGGGAGGTTGTAATAGTTTTCTTTGGTGATGTTTGATCAAGTGCCTTGTGGTGATTGTTTGGTGAGGATACAAAATATTGTAAAGGTTTTCCATATTCATAGGGATCTATATTTAAGGTTGAAATCTAGAAATAATTAAAGTTGACCATGTATTCACCTATGTAAGATGGTGTAAAATCTAATGTTCCCTAATCATCGCCATCGAAAGTTTTAGAAATGGGCGTGGAAGGTGTAGATTCTTTGTGTTGTTTAGTTTTGGGTATGGGTGAATGGGGAGGTGTGATGCTTTTATTTATTTTTGGTTAGCAGCATGACTTAAGGATGGTGTATTTGATTCCTTTGTGTCATGGGAGTTTAGAGGTGTGTCTTGTTGACCTAATGGGAAAAGCATTTGTTTAGATGTGGCCTAACAATGTTGAAATAATGTCTCATCAGTAGGTACAATATATGGTTAGTTTTTATGCATGAATTTTAAGAATCTATGAAGTGTGGATGGCATAAATCACATGACCTATAACCAAGTTCATCCTAAGAGTAAGTTGTAAGCCTCAACTTTCTAATGATAACATGAAATAAGGTATCAATAGTTATGCGGCTTACAGTTATGGACAAGGCACGATGATGCCTAAAAAATCTTTGCTAACATAATTGAAACCACAAATTGCTAGATTTGATTTATCTAGATTTGAATAGTCTATATGTAGTGCATGCTAGACATCAATGTTGCAAATGTTGAGTCTGAAACCATTATCAATGAGGACACATTTTATGCCTTTGTTTTTGTATCTTGCAATAATGATTAAGTGTAAAGCTTCTTGGGTAATCAATGGAGGAGGAGTTTCTTTTACAGAGAATGAAATATCTTGCATAGATTTTAGCATGGAAACAAGTTTAGCTAGTTGGATGGAGGTTTGTACATAGATCTTTTGCAAGGCTTGTTAAAGTATATTGTGATGGATAGGTGAAGTTTGTAACAAGTTCCACAATGATATTGTTGCTTGTGTAGCTTGAAGTTGTTCAAGGATGTCATAAGGTTTAGTTGTGTTAGTTGGGATTCATGGTAGTGGAGGAAGATTGATGGTAGTGGATGGGAGAGTTGTGTTGTTTTAGATGTTTCTACAGTTTCATCTAATGTCCCAAGTGTGCCCTACTATTTGATAATCATGTTGAGGTTGCATGACTTCTTGAACAATAAGTGGTGTGACCTCTTGAGAAGCACCTTGAATAATGAGATGAGGTGTGGGACTAATGGTATTGGAATTATTGCAAGCATGGCTATTGTTCGTGAATATGGGGGGCGTTTAAGATGTCTTTGTATGTTCCATCAAGTTATTTAAAAACATGTTTGATGTCATGAGATTTTACAAACATGCATATCATATTGTCGAAAGTATTATGTTTTGTAGAGAAGAAATTGAGAAAAGCCATAACTGATGGGAAAAATGATATGTATTCAAAGCTACAAGTGTTAAACCAAATAATAGCATATCCTTTTAATGTGTGGGAAAACAAAAGGATTAAATCTTCTTTATTATATTTTCATTGTTGTATTTGAAGCAAGAATTTAATTAGATGTTTTTGAGGATCACTTCTTTTGTTGTAGTGTTGTGGTCAAATATTTATGCTAGAAGCATCTTGATCATAATGGACAATGTTATTTAAATCAAATGCTCTATGAGTGAAACTTGCTAAGGATTGGGGTTAACGTGCTTATGGTTGGTGTATGGGATTGGGAGGAGGTGACGGAGGGGTGAGGGAATATGACAAACTTGGTAAGGTGAGAGAGATAGACAAAGAGAGGATAGACATTAAGGAGTAATGGGAGCTATGGGTTAGTGCACTAGGGAGGGATAGAGGTGAGTAGGATGAACTAGTGTCATGAGATGGGACAAGATTAGGAGGGGATAATGGGATGTACATAGAGCCAGGTGTTAGGGTTAGCCGACAGAAGACATCAATTAAATGCAAATAAAGATTAAACAGAGGAATGAAAAATACATAGAAATAATAATAGCGAGAGACAATTTTAACGTGGTTCACCCAAACTTGGGCTACATCCACCAACAGAGAGTCGAATATTATTATCCAGTAAATAAAAAATGATTACAACCAACAATCCCTGTGACTCAATACTGCTATAAAATGCTACAATACATAAGAAACCCTAACCCTTAGCCGCTTTTATCAAGCCTTATGTCAGTTACAAAATAGGGTTTTTTTTTTTTTTTATGTTAGCCAATAGAAAAAATAACTTGGGTTTTTTTATGTCAACCAATAGAAAAAATAACTCCCGACACCTTTATAAAATAATAAAAAACTGTTTGAGGTTTTGGGGGCATTGCCCCTCGACATTGCCCCTGGACCCCGCAAGGGGCACTGCCCCCAAACCCCCGCAAGGGACGCTGCCCCTTGACCCCGTTAAATAATTTAGGGGGAAACTACACTGATAAATGTGGAGTAAATTTAACCTCTGAGTCTGATTAGGCTCCATATAACAACACTAGAATCATGTGATGGAATATGATTGGGAGGGGACAATGGGATGTACGGAGAGCTAGGAGGGGATAAGGGTGAATTGGATGAACTAGGATCACGCGATGGAACGAGATTGGGAGGGGACAATGGGATGTATGGAGAGCTAGGATAGGATAAGGGTGAATAGGATGAACTAGGAACATGTGATGGTGAGGAAAATGATAGGTGAGATGGAGGGGTATTGGGAGGTGGTGAATCAATGCAGGATGGGTTGGGGATAGATTGATCAGAATATGGAGGATTGGGAAAATATATTTTAGTTGGGTTGAAAGTAGATAGGCACTCAAGGTCAAAAGGGTAAGAGGTAAAGAAAATAGCAAAGGTGGTATAGTAGGTGAAGTGGTCTAGGATGGTTGAGGATGATAGTGATAGGAAAGGGAGATAAAGGAAATCTAGGATGTTGTTGAGGACATCAAGATAGGTGGCTAGGAAATAGGTAAAATAATCTTAAGTGTAATTCTTGAAGGTTATTAGAGTCCATTAGGGAATCAAAATGTTCACTTTTAAATGAACTCACATTTTTTATACAAAAGGCTAAACTAGCAAGATACATCGGGTTTGCCAAAATGTTAGAGCCAAAAGATGAACCTCTCCTAACAAATATGAAGAAGGTTTGTCTCTCTTAAAATATGTGTTGTAGAGTGAACTTAGTTTAAAATGTGACAAATGCATGCAAGTTCATACTAAACTAAATGCACATTGAGATTATGTCAAAGTAACCTACATTCAAGTATATGCAAACATATGCAAACTACATACAATCTAAGGGTGCCTAAGGCTATCTCCAACTAGCCAAATCTCAATTGTACATCACTATTAAGCTGGGACAAATAACAAGACTAAATAATGATTGAAATTAGTTTAATTGATGTGATGATATTGAGTAAATGCTATTCTATGTTGCCAAAAAATGAGAAAATAGAGTAACAAATGCACTTGGACTATAGTATGACAATTGGGAAAAGTGTTGGAAACTAGATTCTTAAGCTTTTGGTAAAATTTGGGGCCAAAATATAGAAGTGGTGGCCAAGTCCAAAGATAGACAACCAACAAGAAGGCTAGGTCCAAAGGTGGACAACTAGTAGGAAGGTTAGGTCCTCCTAGGAGGGTTAGGAACAGGTCACTATCGATAGTTTGCAACTTTCAGGGTTCCTTAAGGTCTATCTAATGCACTTTATTACTAATAAAAACCTATCAAACACACAACAAAAGAATTCTAATCAATAACAAACTTTTGATGGGCCAATGCAAGAGTTGAAATGAACAAGAGACATGAGATACTAGAGTGGGCTCACCTGATGAAGCGAGTGATAAAGGCTTGTGATAAAAAGGCGATTGTAGATAATGCGAAGGAGGTATTTTATGGTTCTTATGCTTGGGCCTATAAGTTAGCTCTATAAAAAAATTGCAAAACTAAACTCATTTATGATCAAATTGATGAAATTATATGTTTATACATGATAAATTGATGATTTCTAGACATGGGTGGAGTTAGGAAGGCATTGGAAACTTTTGTAAATAATTTGACTAGTTTTAGAGCTAATTTAGGGCCAAGATGGAGAAGCAGTAGGAAGGTTCAAAGATGAATGGATAGAAGTAAGGTCAGGTCCAAAGGTGGATGACCAGCAGGGAGGCCAAGTCCTCCTAGGATAGATAGGACCTCAGGGAAGTTGAGTATACAAACTTTGATGTTTTGGAATGTATAGATTGGTCTAATGGTTCTTTGATATCTATTTCTATGATAATATACAATTGTCTTTAGAATAAACCTGCAATCTAAGCTTTTTTAATGGTGAACCTTGCAAAAACAAGGGTTGGAAGGGGAGTCTACCTATGTCATCACCCTTGTGGGTGCTCAAACATGTGTTCACATGGAAGATAAGATGTAAAACATGATAATAAACTATTTCACTAAAAGAAACTAAGTTTGAAGCATTTATATGCTATTAAACCTTCAAAACCTTATCTTATGATTCTTGGAAACCGCGCAAGCAAGTTGCGGTTAGAGAAAGGATTTGAATAAACAAATGAATTTTGATAAAAATGGGTTTAGGTGTTACAAGAGGACTAGTATTAGGTGTGAGAACAATAGTCTGTAGCACCTCTAATGGAGTTTGGGTTTGGTTATGGCTAGATTCTTTGGAAGGATGGCAAAATGGATGCACAATCACATTCGATTGACAAGTAGCATGCCTAGATGGAAAATGGGTTTTATATGATTAAATATGGATGAAAGAGGACACTATAATGGATTAGTATTCTAAATCATAAGTGCTTTAAATGAGGGTTTCGGTTGAAACCTTTGGTGTTTGGGCTCATTACACTAGGATGGATGCAAACTAGCTTAGGGGGAAAGGTTTGGGGTGGAAAATGAGATTAAATGGAATGGAAATTGAGGGATAATGGATTTGGAGGGTGGTTGGATGTATTAATAAGGGATACCTGCAATAACTTAGAAAAATAAAACCATTTGCATGCAAAACACATTAAAGAAAATCATACCTTGCTTGAAACATTGGAAAACTAGGACCTAGCTACAAAGAATTGAAGTGGGTCAATTATCTAAGAAAGATAAAAAATTATACAAGCTAGAGATGGAAGCTAACACTCTTAAGAAATTTTTGAAATAATTCCACAATGTTGTGCTCATGCTAAAAATAGAAATCCTAGGCAACTAATGTAGAAAATCACTTTTTGTATGTTAAAATGAGGCAAAGGTTGGGTCTATTTATAGATTTTATGAGAGAATTTTGGGACATGCTCATTGGATGTGGGTAGGTATTGCTTTAAATGAGATCAAATCCAAAGGATTTTATAGGGGGATAAAAAGACCTACCTGACTTAACAAGTGTAGTGGTGTGGGCAATGTCCTTGATTGATTTTTAAGCTTAATTTTCTAGGGAAGATTAAGGTGCAAGGGGGGCATCTAGAGATAAGTGATTGGGTGGAAATTTTTTCATATAGGCATTATTTAGGAGGGAAAAAGGTAGGGTTCACATAAAAAACAAACCAAGGATGACAAACTAAAGGGTAAACAAGGGGTAAAGGGGTCAACAACTTAGGAAACATAAAGTGAAAGGCTGGGATATGGGGTGGAGCTAACAATTAAATATAAAACACCACTTAGGAGACATAAACAAGGATTAAGAAAACATAGGAAATGGGAAACAACATGGATATGAAGCAACATAGTTGAGGGAGAAAGGATCAAAACATAACATAACACACACACACATGGAAAAAAGGCTAAAATTGTGTCAAATATGTGATAAGGGTATGCAAATACCATTATCATAGTATGATAATAATCATTGGTATTGTGTGCACTAGGTGTGAGTGTATGAATCTTAGTTGGATGTCAATCCATGTGCTACAACTACACTTGAGTATGATTGAGTTGTGAAACCTAAAAGGTCATGTTCCCCATGTACTAATCTTAGAGATGATTCATCTCACTATCTATCCATGTTGCATCACATGAGGTCATAGCGGGGGGATTAATAGAGGGCATAGGAAAGTTTTATTCATACAATACATCCACCGCTATGTTCTAGGAAATTCACTTGAATTGGTAATTCATATAAATTGAGTGCATGAAAGGTTTATTCTATGGCATTTATCCATGAGGATATGGTACATGAAAAATTATCTCATGGTTTTACTCAAAAGAGTAGGGTTCTATCCAAAAGTATAGGGTGAGATGGAATGTGTGTTCCATAGTTTCTACTAAAAAATAATGTGTCTACTAAAAAAGTAAGGTGTTATTTGAAAGGATAAGGGTGCTTTATAGGGGATAAGTAGTTTCTAGTATACCTTACTATCATATAATGAGGAGTGCCTTGATGTTAATAAAGGAGTATACTTGTGTCTTGAGGAGTACCTAGTTGGTATTGCTTATTAGGAAGTACATTAGTTGGCAACTTACTACAGAAATACATTCTAGGGGTTAGTCATTAGAAGTGGGATGTGGTGTTTTGATCCAATACATTCTATGGTTTTCTTTTCTTGTCTTGTATTCATATTATTCTATATTCATGTTTCTTGTGTTAACTATGTCATTATATTGCATTTATGTGTTCATACATCTTATGTTTTCTCTATTGTTTGTGTTGTACTATAGATTGGTGTGTATTGTTGTTTGATTATTGGCTTGTATTCTTGTAGTTGCATAGTTATTTGTATGTATTCTTATGTTAATATTGGTAAAATTTGATCTATATGAATAATAATATATTTTAAGCTAAAGTGATTTAAGAAATTTATGTAGGATGGGATGCATGATATTCTACCTCAAGCTCTTTTGAGATAATTAAGATGTATAGCATTGAAGAATGGATACTCTCATAGTATGGGATGTAAGTAGTGTGTTAGGGTAAATTTAGTAGTTAGTATTATTAGCAATTCCTAAGAAGATGATAGAATAATTTTGTCGATAACCTTTGGGGATTTTTTAGGTTTGGGAATATGACAAGCTTCTATAATTACAATTGGTCCTCTAATAAGAGAAGACCCTCTCTCCTACACTTAATATTTGCTAGGCTTATGAGGGTGATCCTACACGATCTTTAAGGAGCACATAGTTTCAATAAAAAATGTTGATCTAGTAATACAATAGATAATTAAAACCAATTTAGGAGAAACTATTAGCTAAGAGTAAGAATTATTTTGAAGATTTAGACGAATCAAAATTGTTGCTTAGTTCTTTTGAGAATGTCTACAAATGAAGCAAGCCTTTATGTAATGCCCACCCTAGTGTACATCTGGTGTGCTTTCTGATTCATATGTTTTATGTTGTATTGTGTATATCAGTGTATTATGTGATTATTATGCTTTGATCCATTGCACTGAACTTGTCGATGAGGTCTATAGTGCCATTGAGGGGTTCTGAGGGTATATTCTACATGACCATCGAGGTTTTCCCCGTGGGGTTTTGCATCAACATTTGGCTTTCAAATATGCATTATGGGATGTGCATACATTGTGATTGTGCATGTTAGATTATTGCAGTGCTTCAGCTTCACTGTTTTCACTATACTTGTTATAGTTGTGATTATCATATTATTCTCGCATTATGAAATGTTGTCGATGTTCCTAGATCATGCTAGTCGTAGATGATTATAGTGGATGTTATTATTTTATATTTTGTGTGATTATACCACGTTGGAGTGGGTTATGTTGCTTCAACTATTATATGCAGAGCAGGTATGCTCGATGATTGACTTGAGTGTGCAGGTAATTACAGGTGTTAACTAATGTGGGAAATATGAAGAAGGTTTACATGGGATTCTAAGCCATCTCACCCTTATCCTTGTGTTGTAGTAACCTGTAATGTGTGCTTGAAGTCAATTACGTGTGTTTCCTTAACATTTTGCACTTTATTTTAAGTTATCTCAAAAAATGTGTTTTTCGTGTTTTTAGATTATTTTATGATTAATTGTCTTAGTGAAAATGTTTATTGCATCATAATATGCTTGAGGAATAAATTTGAGTGATTTCGGTTTAATTTTGAAATTTAATATTTTTCTGTCAGAAAGGTATAATTGTATTAATTTAGAAAATTGAATGCTTGGTATGGTGTGTTTGGGCTTTTTGGAATGAGATTGAGTTGAAAGGCAATTACCTATTTGGAATAGTTGAATTTGGTTGATTAATTATTTTTTTGTTAGTTTAAGTGATTTGTTTGAGACTATTTAAGTGAAATTAAAAAAAGAATTAAAAGAAATGAAATTAAGGCTTTTGTATAAAATGGAAAAAGAGAGTCATTTTTCATAATTTTTATTCTATTTTTCTCCTCTCTCTCAACCCCTCTTCTTGAAAGAATGGAAGGAATTTCTCCATGGATGAAAATGAAGGATTGTCTGCTTGCTTGAATGGATTTTCATGTACCTGTTTCTTGGAGAAAGATTGCTTGCTAAACCCTCTTGGATTTGTGGATTTAATTGCATGGTTGAAAGACATTCTCCTTGTTTAATTAATTTATGCTAGCTCTTCCTTTGTCATGCCACTTCAAGTGGTTTGCTCATGGCTTAATTGATAGGAATGAGATGTTAGAATAAATTTATAGCTATTTTGTATTTATTTCCATATGTTTTATGTTTTGGAAACATGGAAAAACAAACAAAACTCTACCAAAATTTTCCTAGAATCACCCAACTCAATTTTATTTGATATTTGGGATGTTGTTTCTATTTGCTATAAAGGGTTGTTCTTCATTTTTAAATAAACCTTTTAGAATGAAAGTTAGAAAATATTCCAATGTGCCATAGGGAGCTTTAATGGTGGATTTAGGGTCTTATGGTTATTTTGTGCATTGTGAAAATATGAATTTTGCATTTTAGACCTTATATGATTGATTTGAATTGTGAGATGATTTGTCTCCTTAATGTATACATGTTTTGCATCTTTTAAACCTATGTTGTGAATTTTGTGAGTTTTATCACCTCGATTTCCATGCCATACCCAATTGGTCAAATTGGTGCATTGGACATGTAGGAAGATCTATAGAGGTAGGAGAGGAGTGGTTTTCACCATGCACCATGATCCAAAGTGGTTATAAGAACTAGCGAGTGAGAGTTTAAAAAAGATTAACAATAAACGCATTGGATAAAATAAAAATTAATAATAAGATCATCTACAGCAAACATTTCCTGGTGATACAATGCCTTGTTATGCTAGGTTTGGGTGTAAAGAGCAACTCCTAGTGATACAGTGCCCTGTTTTACTATTATGAGGTAGTTCCCTCATGTATGCTACAAGAAGGTTTATGCCCTCGTATTGACACTCCTAGTCCTAGCCTGCTATGTCTCTCTTCCTTTTCTTACCGTCAGAGTTATACTTGACGTGCGTTGTGACCCTATAATTTGCATGTGTATTGTGATGCCTAATTCATGCTTGTATGTGTCTATTATGGACTATGGTTTATGCTTTGTTTGGTGTGAATTGAAGGTGTGATTATTTCCCTTATGCTTGAATGTTGTGATGTCATTCTATTATGCTTATTGGCAAGTGTGCCCCATGATACATGTATACATTATATGGTAGTTGTACCATGTGTTACTTATATGCATTGGATTGGTAGTTGTGCCATGTGTGTTGTGTGCATTAATTAGTGTGTATGCCATATGTTGCTATGTATACCCTAGATTGTGTGAGATGTTCTTAGTGGGTTTACCATGATCACCTTCTCTGTAGCTCAGGGATTGCCTAGAGTTGTGTAGACAGCTATTGCGCTTGACGATGGCAATATGGTTGGGAGGTGAGAAACATTTCCCCATTGGTCCTTCATGATGATCTTCTGGTGCTGTATGGTTTCCTTGTTCTCTTTGAAGGTTGAATATGCTGTGCTTCCTATCTTGTTGCACCTTGGAGAGCGTTTTGGATTTTGGGTGGTTTATGCACTTGTATTATATTTAATATTATTGATTATTGTAACCTTTGTAAAGTAGGTCTTTTGAGACCTTTGTAATGTGATGTAAATAATGCTATGAGATGATGTTGACTATGAATCATCTATGTTTAGGATGAGGCTGACGGGCTGTCGTAAGGTCCTAACACTTTAGTTAAAAATATGTCAATATTGTCGACTGGGTAGTGTCCAAGGCTATATGCAATAGGGAATATTTTTGGATATCTCACTTAGTAACAGATTTTCTGAATTCTTGAAAAGATTGAAACATAATTTAAACTAGAAAGCATGGAATCTTTTAAACTAGAAAGCATTTGAATTCCTAATCTAGAAAGCATGTAAACTATCTAAGAATCAACACTTGTAGTTTAACTATGAATTCAAAACAAAGACAACTAACTACTAACTAGAAGTACATTTAACATCTTTTAATCAATAGCTAATAACAGTTTTATGAATGGAGTGGATGCTCTAGAAATTTCAAGTAAACCGAATTCATTTAGATCATTAACTTAAAACCACAACTTGCAGGAACACATAATAGAGTTGAGCACAAAGTGACATTTATCTAAACGGAACAAGCACAAAATAGAAACGACAACACCAACAATAAAAATACTTATCTATTCTATAATCCCTCGAGTGGCCAGCTCTTGGGAGGTCCTATTATTGATTCAAATCACATGCAATACTTCAATAGCTCCAAAGTAAATCCCATTCATAATACTTCCATTACTCAGAAAATATTTCTTAGAATAAAACTGGCGATATTCATTCATGTCATAAAAGTATCACAAAACACAAAACATAGAACATAGTTGAATAGTATCAGAACATAACATAACAACATAATCCTTGTTTTGAGCAACTACATATATATACTACACTACTACAAAATCCTAAATTTTAGATGGCGGGTAAATGCCATTGAAGAAGTCTTTTAAAGAAAAACATAATTACAAACTAACTAGATGTCTTTGAAATAAAACACATTAAAGGCTCTGGGTGGTGCCATAAAGTATTAAATATGCCCAACAGAAAATAACATAATTGCTTAACAAAGTCTACGATGTATGCCTAAATTTTTGGCACCCTAAAATTTTGGTGCTCTGACTCCAACCGCTTTGAAGTCCACTCCTATTAGGCAATACATGGAACCCTGCATAATTACACAAGCTCTTCAACAATTAAGTCAACATTAGTGGCTAATTTCAATCAATTTGAAAATAAAGATTTATACATCATTTTATCAAAAATAGATAAATATTATTTCTAAAAATAAATAAACTAGCATGGCTAAGGTGATTGGTCAGGACAAAAAGGGTTATATGGCTTGTTATAAAAATGAGGTTGTTTATACATCATCAGAGGCCCTTCGAATATTGTAATTATTAGATGTAATCTTGTATTTTTTGCACCTCAGTTTGTGAAGATGTTGGCTTGATTTGATATATTTTCACATGTTAGAATCTTGCTATGTTAGCATGTTTAGACACATTGATTTGATGTTGTATTTGATGTTTATGGTTATGTTATTACTTGGATCATGTTCTTAGACCACATAGGTGGTGACGATCCTATTATCGCTTTTGGCATGGATCAACATTGGTGTCAAACTTGCATAACATTTGTAACACTTTATCATTGCTAGCATGTGGGCATTATGGGTTCATCACCTTATTGTTTTTGGTTAAAATAGACCCTATTTGATGGTAAATAGTGTTTTGAATCATCATAGAAGTTTTCACCCAAATCTGGGTTGAATTGCTTAATTCTGGAACTTTTTAGTGAATTCTACATTTTTGGACCTGGGTTCTAGAGGACTACAATGTTGGGTGCTAGTGTCCCAGGACTACAATGCTAGGTTCTAGAGTCCTGGGTAGTGGGCTCCTCCTTGGGGCTCTGTACTTTGCCAGGATGTCCTGTTATGCCTGTTCAACCCTTTTGTGAAGTTTGTGGTCGAAAGGTGCTCATTTGACCACCTGAGTGTAACCATGGTGTTGTTTACATGATGTCTTATGCACTATTGGATTATTCTTTCTTTTTCTTTGGGAAGCGTGCCTTTGCATGAGTTCAACTAGTGACCATTCCAATTGGTTGACGAATCATACCTCCTAGTTGGACCATCCCGTGGGTAAGCATTACCATTGTGTTTGGGATGTCTTGTGTAGTCATGGAATGGACTGAGCTGGACATCACCCTCATCCTACTCCATGTGTTCATGAGAGAGCGAGGTCACAGACGTGTATATTATCTTCATCATGGTGAGTTGTTGCACGATGGGTGAAGTATTTCACTTGTGCCACCTTTCATTGTGCAATGGTGATGTCATCTTTGGTGTTATCATCCTTGTTGTGACACCTTGTGTGCACATGAGTGAAATGTGACATGTGAATGTCGCACTTGTAAACATGAAAAATTTGTTGGTTCGATGTTTGTTCGGCTAATGTCTTGGGTGTAAACCTGGGGCATTACACTTTAATAAAATAAAGATACTTAATTTGTCTATCACTAACCCTCAATGTGTTGGTTCATAGTAGAGTGTTAAGGAGGTCTTCAAATACGTATAAAATGAAACATCCATAGATGTATGAGTAGAGGTATTCAACGTAAAGTCATCACAAGCATTTCATATACCTTTAAGTAGATTATGGATAAATAAACAAGATAAATTATGATTCAAAGGATTTTTCATTTTAAGTGTAAAGTGAGTGATTAGAACAAATTTTAATTGGTGCCTTATACCTATGCAACATAGTCACAAAACTAGCAAAGCAAAGCAACTACCCATGTAACCCACAATTTCAAATAGACGTGATGTAAGAAGCTTTATCTTGCAATTATGAATCCCTCAATTGTATTCTCATTTATAAAACCACAAATCATGCTTATGTATCCCTCACTTGAACTATTTGTCCTACATATTGCATTCAAAAATACTTATAAATAATACTTGATTTCATACTAATTGATATTACAACACAAACATGACAACTGTGCACCTACAAGCTAAACAAAACTTCTTGAGATAACCAACCAAACAAGGAATAAAATTTGCACAATATGAATGAAACTTGTCTTATATTGATTTATTAAAGAAAGTATACATGAGCATTTACAATGGTTCACACAGACTAATGAATCAAACTCTTGCTCATCTAGAGTATTGGTTGGATTCTTTTGCATCAAAATTTGTTATAAAAAGTTTCCAATCCTTATCTACATCATAGATAACCTCTATTTATAACTAAGTGATAAGGGTCATCTCACTTGGATGATTGACACTTGTCACTTAGATTTACAATTTGAATAACAAAGTGATTAGCACCTTTTAAAGTGCTTTTATGGTCCTATATTTTAAATCCCAGAGGTTGTGTGAGAGGGAATAAGTACTAGTAAAGATATTTCACCTATTTAAGTCACCAAACCCCTCCATTTGAGATTTAGCATGGATGTGGGAAGGAAATTGCCACCTAATATTTCTGTTGTGAGATAGATTTCAATATGAGACAAAGTCCTCATCCAGCTCCTAGTACAATGATATCAAATGGAATCCTACCCAACCTTGAAAAGAATCTACCTTAACTAATTTGGACCATGGGATTTTCCAAGCCTTTGTTTCCTCTTGTGTTGAATTCCCTTTTCAAAGAAAAAGGGGACACCATTGTGGCCTTTAGCAAAAATATATCCCATCCATGATATCTCCTTCACGATACCACCTAAGCTAGAATCCATTGCAACACGAATTCTATTACCTCTAAACTCCATGATAATCAAATTGTTATTCCACCTTTTAATGCAACCTTGAAATAAATATTCTAGAGTGAAACTTGGTCCCAAAACTTGAAATTAAATTCAAAGGCTACATGCCCCTTATATAATTTAAAATCTTGGTGTAAACCTTATCCTTTGCATGCCATGTGGCCCTTCTTGTAATAACTCAGTGTCATCAATTAAATCCTACTGTGTACCACTTTCACTGATACCTTCACTATTCTAGGTGACCAATAAACTAATGAATTGTTGACAAACATGTGCTATCACCATTGATACTCCAATTACATCAACTTTATTCCTAGTGTACAAACTGCTAGCATTGCATGCATTATCATATGGATTTCCTTAAACACTATGATTATACTCAATAATCTAGAAAGAATTCCAAAAGAATAGAAAAATTAGAATGTCAATAGATTTTATTAAAAGTTTCTTACCATTCTCCATACTTGTCAATCACTCTACTAGTCTACCTCTACGATTGTCTTCAACTTATCCATGTTAGCATTGTACCTAACATCTAGTACCACTCTATCTTATTTGATAAAATCATCCATCCTTGTCTATAATGTCAAGATTTTATCTAGTTGGTGACTACATAGAATGCAATCCACCTTTTCATCTTTTAGTAAAGGATTGACAAAAATAGACACTAGGCTAGTGAATTCATCTCTCCAACTCCACATCATTTTCTTTCCTCTATTTGAGTCCTCCATAGCTAGTATGTTAGAGGTGATAAAAGATTATATTTCCTTTGTTTTCTTCTTTAACACAACCTTAATCTTGCTCCTTAAAGTATATACATCATTTAATAATTTAGTTACTTCATATGTTCTTGCATTTTTGTTGGAGGTATCTCATGCATATTTGACATTCCTATGTGTTGTTTTCATGGGAACTAGTCTTGGAAGTCACTTAACATTGACTTCAACTAGCATGGGATCATAATATTACATCTAACCTAAGGATTTATAAATATTTTTGTTACACTCCCATATGTCACCAACCATTCTAATGAGATTATGCACCCTTAATCAACTCCTTAATATCTTACATGGCCTTTACACCCAATTCCTATTGATTCTTTTTTAATTTTTGTAGTTGATTTCTCAATCTATTCACCTCTTCTTGCAAAGCATCAATATACTGAGGTGCATTAGGAGAGGTTGGCAATGTTTTTCCTTCTAAGTTTTTCAACTATTCCTTTAGCTTGTTTGCTATTGACTCTTTTTTTTCCAAGTTCTACTTTAATATTATTATCTCAATTTTGTCCTCTTAATGTTCCTCACACAATCTCCTAGTAGTGGCCTTATTGAATTGAGTTGTGTGCATTGCTAAGGAGGTAGCCTTTGGAGAAAACATGTCTCATACTCTCTTTACAATCAACTTACCTTCAATGCTTGAAGGAAAACATTCCACATTTGGTTTATTATCTACAAGGGCAAGCACCCAAATGGTTAGCGCTTCATTTTGATGATCAAAATTTGATCCCTTAATGAATTTACAAGCCTCTTCTTGGTTATTGAAAACTTTATCATTTCTTCTTTTGATGGTGTCTAGCACCATATCATTAGGGATATTACATCCTAGTAGTAAGAGGCAACAACTCATTTTGATTATTTTTCTTCCTAGCTCTAGAGTGATATCATCAATATTGATTCAAACATAAGGGAAGGGTTTGAACTCTCAACACTGTCTCTTTCATCCTCTCTTTAGAGTTCATTCATTTTTATTTTCTCTTCTAAGAGCCCTCTATTTTTCATATTTATTGATGATGCAAAAGTCTAAAAATACCTAATCTTAATGAAAGCATCATCTAAAATGAATTCATCCCATTCCTTTTGCCTAATATATTTTATATCTATGGTTTGAAAGATTTCTTGCATCAGAGTTAAAATTTGGGGAGAACTAGAACTTTTTATATCCTTTTGTACAAGGGATTGATGATGTGTAATTGCTATATATAGTGGGAGAAACCTCCCTAGTGCACTCTATCATCTCATAATCAACTAGGGTGACAACAGTACCCTAGGCTTTCCATCATATGATGTTCTCCTTGTATTTCCATTCCAAATACCTATGATGATGTGGACTGGTCATATGTCTGGTCAATCATCGTGAGGCAGTTTGTTTCCTCTTTTTATTCACGACCACTCTCTCTTGGTAATATTATAAGTGGAGTTTTAGAAAATGGTGTTGCAAGTGGCTTAAGGCTTTGAGAAAGTCCCTCTGCATTCTCTAACTTTTTCTTCACTCTTTCCAAAGGATTCTCAATCTCATGGAAAGCACCCTTATATTTAGGGTCCAATTCCTTCCTTTTGCTTTCTACAAATTCAATATGCATCCACATTTCCTTGATCACAATTCTTTCCATATTATTTTGGAAATTTATTATGAGATCTTCATGTTCATGGTAAGAATGTTGGTATCCACCTTTTCCCAACTTTTTCTCAATTTATCAATAAAACATTTAGGGTCAAAATCCTATGATATGCAGTATCCAAGCATAAGAATCTACTGATCTCCTCACCTTTTCAAACCCCTCTTTACTATAAATCTAGAAGTTGTCTTCCAATTGAACACTTTGTGACATTAATCTAGTCTTCTTGTGTTTCTTGAAATGTTCAAAATTTGTAGAATACAATTGCCTCATTGCTTCTAGTTATGCAATCCTATTTGGAACATCATGAGGTAGGATATAAGTGGGTACTATAACTCCATAAATTCTAACAAATGTGCATTTTAGAAAAAGGAAACCAATCTTAAAATTTGTTCTAACCCGATAAGGGGTGGGAGGGGTGGCCATTGAATGATTGAAGTGAAGTCAAGTGCTACCTGTAATGAGCCACATAAAAAACAATAACAATTAATGAATAATTTGAAACTAAATAACTCACAAATGCTACAATTTTGAATTTCTTTTCCAAAAACATATATTTTCTAGAATTCAAAATAAATATGCCAACATTAAATCATTGCATAGATTTCCATGATACATGTTTACAATTAAAAATAGTAATATGATACAAATATGGATTAGGACTATTGTCCTACCAATCCACCTGAGTACATTAATTATACATATTTTGACTTTTCATTTCAAATTGGTTGACCGTCAGTCACAATCTCTCATATGATTGCAAGCATTATGATTGTCTAGTTGTAGGAGGAAGAGCATCATCCGAGTGCTTTACCTCCAACCATAGACTTGGTGGTCCCCCATTTATCTTCCCACTAGAAGAGGCCCAACCCTACCATGAGGCTAATAGATAGGGATGCTTGTGGCAAAACCAAATTTGAGAACCAAGTGCAAATATGAATACCCGTCACATGTAATCAATCAAGCAGTCCCTAGATACCCTCTAGCTACCATGATTTTTGACTAACATGAAGCATGCGAGTATAGTGAATTGACGATGCTTATAGCTATTACATCACTTTGGCCAAAGTGTTCAATTATCAATTGCATAAATGTGGGTCATCTGTTCATGGCACTACTATCCCTTGCTTAACTCTTTATGATGACTATTAACTTGTGAAATCCAAGTATAAGCTAAAATATATATTCTACCCATTCTGTTACCAATCTCCTAATATACCCTACCCTGTGATGGTCCTACTAGTTTTCTGTAATAATAGATGATCTTAGATTGACATATAACTATCGAGTCCCAATCTCTCAGTATTCCCTAGCCCGAGATGGTCTCTCCTACCTAGGGTATATAACATGATCAATAATACAAGATATACAAATAACTATTGTTGTCAAATCTCTTGGTATCTCTTACCCTAGAGTTGGTTCTATTTATACAAAGTATAGGATTAACTATAGTTTCCAATCTTCTGGTATGCCCTTACCCTTGAGTTGGTTCCATGTATACAATAATGCAAAGTATACGAATAACTATTGTTTCCAACTGAGAAAATACATCCATTTACTAATATTTGATGTTAATGATAATACAACATGTACTCATAATCAATGTTGATTTATACATACATAGTTGCATAAAAATGCAAGCTAATATTGTGATTCTCTTTACCATTAATGATTAGTGCAATGTTATCGACATACCGTTTTGCATACATCTTATCTATAAACTCATGATGTAATTAAAAAGACATTGCACAACATAAAACTATGCTATTTAATCTCATTCTACCACAGACAAATGTGGCATTATATGGTTACTATACTAGATAATCATCTTCATCGAGGAGGTTAACTTAACCACTATTTGAATCAATTACTAAACAGAAAATGAAAATCCCAACCGAATAAAACTAAACCATATGACTCACGTTAGAGTCTATAGAGAGAGAAAACTTGGTTAAATCGAATACAACACATCAAGGCTTATGATCTACACAACAACACAATGGAAATAAATAATCCAATTGACAAATCCCTCAGCTTACTAAACCTATTCTAGGATTTCAAGGTAAGGCATGTTGGGTCCTAAAACTATAGCTTCATAATCTTAAAGTATTTTCTTACCTTCAGGGATAGAAGTTTGTCATTAAGAGGGTAAGGCAGGGGCTCATCGACTGATTATGGATAGTTAAAGGCCAATTGATGAGAGTGGATATTCTCTCCTTCATTTTGAGCTCATCTAGACTCAAGAGGGCATTCTTTGAGGTGTCCTTAAAAAGATGGGGAACCATAAATGAATGAACGAGATGACTATTGTAGTTGTATCCAAATAATGCTTGACCCCTAAGATTGTCACTAGGTCACAGAGTAATTGACTACATATAAACCTCTTATTAAGCTACTAAGGGCGTCATTGTAGAAATGCAAGATGCAAGTAGATGCATACATGATCCTCTAAGATAATAACTATTGTAGCTTGCTGAAGATGTTCCCTAGTTGAAAGTTACTAAATCATGTGATGCATACATACTATTATCCCACTCTTAAACTATTGATTAAAGATGTTTTTCATTTTGAGGAGTGTAATTGACCACCACTTCCAAGATGGGTGCCTATCTAGTGGGTAATAGACTCTTAGTTTATCAAGAAAATCAATGAAGTGAAAACACAACAAGAGTTTGTCCAAACACATACATGCATCAAAGATATGGTATCAAATAATAGAGCATGCTTAATAGTCCATCTTCATGTTGCATAAATCCATATGAAATATAGAAATGACCATCATAAAAAGAGTTGTAATGAATTAGAATACTGCCACATTCATCAAATATGTATTACAAGCATACCAAAAAATGTGGTGAGAGGAAACCTTGACTAGAGTTCAAGATTTACCCTAAAGATATATAAATGACCATGGAGACATTCAGTTACAAATACCGCTTACAAGATTACAACCTTCTTGTGATTCATGAATGCATTGCTTTCTAGATGAACAAGACTAGCAAGAGTTGAAACCCTAGAAGATCTTGGCACTTACAGGTGCATGGAATCAAATAAATTGATCAACCATTTGAATGACAAAAAACCTTTCCTTATAGCATTTAAAATTCCATGCCATAAACCACCTGCGAGAAATTGATGTGCTTCATAAGTGAAGCATTGAATGCAATCCACATCATATCTCATAAAAATCCACCTCGAGCCACATGCCAAACAAACTAGAAGAAGCAAGGATGAATTTACCACTCAAATTGAGTGGTTACAAAAGTCAAATCCATCATTAATGGTGATCTATGTGGTAGCTAGAGCATTTTATAGGAGTTTGAGAACTTTGCAGAAATTCAATTTGGGATGGCATGTGAGAACAAGATATGAATGGAAGTCTTGCTGCATGAGGAATTCATATAAAAGAGGGAAATGGAATGAGGAAAGAAAGTGGGAAAAGGATGTTGGATGGGATGTGGAAGTAGCTTGAATAAATCCTGTAGCCTATTGGGTTCCCACAAAGGTGAATTTGAGTGATTTGAAAGTGTGGAAGGAAGTGGACTTAGAGTGTGGAACTAGACATTGGGACAAGATGTGAGGCAAATGGAAGACTCCTAAAGTCCCTTAGAAGTCCACATTTAGAAGGAAGAGAAGGTATTAGTCATTTGGAGAATTATGGGAATTTGACCTGAAAAAAGATGTGGGAAATGAAGGTTGGAACCAAATTTAACGACCTGTAGAGAAAAGGTGTGGAACATGATGTAGGAATAAGATATAGGATATGATAAAACATTTGGTCCAATGGGAAAATTCTACAAATAAAATGGAGGTGGAGGATCAGGCTAAAAGGACTTCAAGGAAAATCGATAGGGAACTAGACGTACGAATAGGATGTCAACACATCCAGTCTAGAGGGGTGCCGATGATTGAACCCATGACTAGGCGAGAAAAGAACACTGCAAATAGAAAAATATCAACTGCTAGGTATGCACAAGTTCAAACTGTATTGTTAAAGTCTTCCACAATTCTTTGCAAATATTGAACTCCTTCAATGGATACCAACAGTTAAAATGGGAACTAGGACTGTCAAAGACCAGAGATGAAAAGAGGGTGACTATTTTCAAAGGCAAACCAGAAACTGATGTGTTGAAGAAAGACTGTGGGTAGTCAAAATAATGTCGACCTTGGCATTGATTGCAATCTAAGCACAAAACTATGACCTCAAAGAAAATAACCATTGTTGGTGAGTTTAAAGAATCTTGACACTGTGGTAATCAAACCACAAAATGCTTTGGAGAAAACCTCGAATAATGGCGGTGCCAAGAAAAAACAACTAGATCTACCAAAGAAACCCTTGAACCTCCATAGATCCATGAACCAGAAAAATGCCAATACTACAAATTTTGCCCAAACATAGATGATATTGCTTGCAAATCTTCAATTTGCAATTTTTTTTTGCATTTTCTACCAATGAGTTGATAGAGTGACACACCTCTGAAAGGGCTATGTGTCGGATGAAACTGAAATTTGGAAGGAAATTATGATTCTAGGCTCTAATACCATATAGGAGAAACAATGAAATGAATCCAATAACTAGAACTTCAACAAGATAAATGTGCACACAAAGCAAGAGCTAAAACTATCATAAAATGTATATGAATGTACAATGAACTCCTTGTATTTGTACGACAAGTAGGAAGTGAGAAGGTGAGAGTTAAACACTTACTAACCCTCCATGATGTGTGACACATGCAGAACACTTGGGACAAGTGTGAGAGCATGTATTATATGTCTATGAGGTGAGACAACTAAACCACTAAGTGAACTTAAGCTAGTGTGATTAGGTTTACTAGGCTAGGAACTAGATAGAAGTGAACTAGATGAATCAAGACTCTTTTCACACTAACAAATTCTACCAACATAATGAAAGGTAGAATGGAGAAATGTGACAGAAAGAAATGGAACTGAATGTGAAAAAGTGGAAGGGGTCAGGAACAAGATGTTGGGATTTGAAGTGAAGTTTGACACCCTAACTAAAATCTACAAAATGGAGGGAAGGAATAGAATGGAAAAAGGCTAAGGGAGTGGGAGTTTTGTAAAACTTTAATGTCAAACATGATGAAGGAATAGGAAAGAAGGTGCAGAGGGGATAAATCTAGTAGTAGGTTTGGTTATGCAAACTTGGGAAAGTAAAGGGAATGAAGAAAACTGAAAAATTTTGGGGACAACACGCGGGATCAGATATGGATACTAGACGGAATGTGAAAAGATAACATGTAGTAGCCAACTAGAAACCCACATCTAGTAGTAGAGGTAAAAACCACAACATAATTGAAACACTAAAAATTGAATAAAACCTCCCAAACTTTAGAATACTTTGGGATTTTTTTAACTTCCAACAAATAAAGGGGACATGAGGGATAACAAAAGACAAAACTTAGGCAAAATTTGACAAAATGGGCAAAGATAGATAAATTTTGCAATTTTCAAAATGGGTCCCAACATTGGCTTTGGTTAGGGATGTGTGTCTCTTATAGGCACATCAAGACTCCAAACATATTCTCTGGGAGTAGACCACAAAAGGGAACAAAAACAACAAGGAAGGGCTAGGACAATAACACTTCATCATGACAAACAAGAGTCACAATTTCACAAAGACAAAAACACAAAGGCACAAATATAAACAAGTCAAAATACCTCATCACTTAGAAAAATAATGCTTAATATATTGACCATAGACTGGTAGCTCCTTGAATTCTCTAGTCAAACTCTTAAGATCATATACATTGTGACCATACTCTTCTACAAATTCGTATGGCCCAAGTCATAAGGGATCAAACTTCCCATGCTTTCCTTTGTCTTCTAATCTCACATTCCACATGAGGACCATATCACCAACTTAGAAGTTTATTTGAAGTGCCTTCTTGTTAAACATATGTTTCATTGCTTACTTTTGTGACAAGATCTTATCATGTGCATCCCTCCTCCTTTCATCTAGTTCTTTCAACTCTAATATTCTTTGAGAGATTGCACTATTTTCTTCTTCTTCAATATCATGCAATAACTTATATACTCACAACTCTAAGTTGATTGGTATTTTAGCATCCAATCCATAGACTAGTTCAAATGGGCTCTTACCAATAGCTTTCTTGCAGGTTATTCTATCAACCCATACTGCATACTTCAATTTATCATCCCACCTCTTTTTTCTCATATCTAAATCTCTTCTTACGATCTTCATGAGGCTTTTGTTGTTGGATTCAACTTGTCAATTACTTTGAGGATGAGAAGGGGATGAGTGAATAAGATTAATCCCATATTTAGAACACATACTTAAGATATCCCAAGATCTAAAACACATGTTATTGTCAGCAATTATCTTTGTAGGCACACCAAATTTGGGCATTATGTTATTTAGTAAGAAATTCACTACCACCTTAGATGTAGCATTATGGGTTGGAATTGCCTCAACCCATTTAGTGTAGTCAGTGGCTACAAGGATCCATTTATATACATTACTAGATTTTTCTTGGATTTCTCATATGAAGTTAATTTCCCATTGCCAAAAAGGATCTTCGATTGTGACTAACATGAGGGGAAGAGCGCTTATAAACTTTAGCTTACCTAAAAACCTTTTGCAAGCATCACATTTTCTTACTAATTCAACCATATCTTTAAACAATGTTGGCCACTAATATCCTGCTCTAAGGATCTTCTATGCAGTGGTCTTAGTCTTGAAATGTACTCCACAAATGCCTTGATGACACCCATTCATCACCTTGCCAAATTTTTCTTGATCTAGCATTTGAGAAACAACACATCTCAACTTCTCCACATCA
Organism: Cunninghamia lanceolata; assembly: GCA_027924645.1. Classification (NCBI taxonomy): domain Eukaryota; kingdom Viridiplantae; phylum Streptophyta; class Pinopsida; order Cupressales; family Cupressaceae; genus Cunninghamia; species Cunninghamia lanceolata. The sequence goes on along the minus strand of BSBN01000377.1, from coordinate 21,997,205 downwards.
AATCATTTTGTATCAACACATACCTTTGAGACTACAAATTGACTGTTCTTTACTAATTTTCATTCATTTCAGGGGGACAATTCATGTTTTCCAAATAAAATACACTTTTGTACCATGGGTTATCTTTTAAATGACAAGAGCTCGAAGCACAGCTATAATCTATCTCATTTAGCTCTGTTGCCTTCAAATTTGCATTTGCCATCAATTTGGATAGGCCTTGACCCCTAACCAACTTTGTAACCTATACCTCCATATCATATTCTTGGATCTTATTGATCTATCAATGTCTTTTACTTGAGGCTTCTTGTTGGATGAATATATCTTTTAGGTTATTGTACGAGGAACATATGCAATGATCTTTGTAACTATTAGATATGACCTAAAAAATTTAATAGATTTGACAAGGGCGTAGGCATTTTTTTCCATAGTTGAATATTTCAATTCAGCAACTTATAAAGATCTACTAAAAAAGAAATGGTCTATTCATATCCATCCTTGTTCTTCTAAAGTAGCATGATTGTAATAATTTAGAATGAAGCAAATGAGAAGAGTTGAAAAGGCCTAGAATAATCCAGGCTTACTAAGACTAGTGCCTCTTTGAGAGCCCCCTTGATTTTTACAAATACTTCAGCTGATTCCTCACTCCATGTGACTGATTGTCCCTTCTTCAACATCTTGGATATGGCCTTGGTCTTCTTAGCAAAGTTAGGGATGCATGTCATAACAAAGTTTATCTTCCCAAAGAAGGACTACACACCTTTGACTGACTTATGTTGGGAGATGAGGTCAATTGCTTTCACTCTTTCTGAATCTATCCTTATCCCTTCTTTTGATACAATATGTCCCAGTAGTTTACCTTCCTCTACACTAAACATACATTTCTTGGGATTTAAAGAAATCCCATACTCAAGACACCTTTCAAAATTAGCTCCAAATGTCTGTAGTGATCCTTTCTATCTTTGGATTATGTAGTCATCCCAATATAATACCATAATTTCATTAATGAGGCCAACAAAGGCAACATCCATTGGCATTTAGAAAGTAGATCCTATTTTTTTAGTCTAAATGCTATTCTCACATAAACATATGTACCCTAAGGAGTAGTGAATGTTGTCTTGTGCTACTCTGACTCCTTAACCATCACATGGTTGTATCCTAAGAATTCATCCATCATGGACATTAATTTTGATCTTGTTACCTTTTGCAACAAGTAATCCATGCTTGGAAGTGGGTAGCTTTCCATAAGAGACTTGATGTTTAAGTTCTTGAAGTGTACGCACAACCTTATCTCTTTATTCTTTTTTCTAGCTAGAACAAGGTTGGGGACCCACTTAGAATGTCAAATGGGTTTGATTATACCACCCTCTTTCAGTTTCATTAGCTCCTACATTTGAGGGGTAAGCGTTGGATTAATAGGTCTCTACTTATGTCTAAAAGGTTTGTTATTAGGTTGGAGGGGAATTATGTGCTAAAATAAGCCCTCGCTATAACCTTTGATCTCATCATAAGACCATTCAAAACATTTCCTAAACCTTATCAATAGTGTAAATAGCATTTTCTTTTTAGCAGGATTCAATCTCTTACTAATGTAAATCATCCTAGGAGTTGCTTCAATACCTAGATTTACACCCTCAATGTTATATTATTTAATTTTCTTTCTCTTGCTCTTGTAGCAATCTGTACTATCAAACATTATTTCTAATTCTACAAGCCCCTTAGGAATTATATTAGTTTTTAGTTGCACTATTTTATTACCAAACAATATTTCCTTAGCATCCTCTACTTTAACCATTCGTTGCCAATCAATCAGTTGCTTGTCAAATTCATCAATATAGTTCAAGAACCTACATATCTATTGACTATCATCAAACACTTGCTAGCTACATATATTATTATGTATAGTGGGTCTTGTGAGCACCTTAACACTATACTAACAATGAGTAGAAACTAATTCCAAGTAAAACTTTGATGCTTCAACTACTAAAGCATTAGCTATTGTGTTATGTGATCTATTTATCCATTCAATGCCAACTATATCAAACAATTCCATGGTGTCCCAAACTGCATTCCTATATGTTTTTAACCTTTTATCCTTTGCTACATAAACATTTTCACTTGCAACACAACCACCTCTGAATCTCCACAAATTCTCAAGCATCTGATTCCATACCTATGAGTGATATTCATCCCTAACATAAGGGCTTCATACTTAGCAATATTATTGGTGCATTTAAAGGTTAGCATGAAGGAAAATTTGGATAGCTCACCACTTGGCAAGACTAGGACCACTCCTACACCTAAATTGTCCTTTGAGCATGCACCATCAAAAAACATGGTCCACAAATCATTCATGTTACTATTATAAGTATAACAAGGGGGAGAGTCAACAACCTCATGATCTTGTTCATCACAATATCCAATGAAATAGTCGAGGCCAGCATTAAAGTAATGCACTTCATCAATTATTTTGTAGCTGTCCTAAAAAATGTGCAACATTTTCTTCTCTTTGTGTAACTTAACTTCTTTTCCATGCAAAGGAATAGTAGCATATGATAAATCCATTTGTATATTACCCCCCATTGAAGCTGCTCATTTTCTAGATAACAACATACCCCATTTGGCAGGATAATCCATAATGCTTATGTCCATTAGAAATGACTTATTAGGGTTTACCACTCTAATTACATCCAATTCTGTAGAATCCATGGCAAAGCACTTGCCATAGGACTTGGACACTTCTAAACCTAGATCATTCATGATTTGAAGTGGCATGACATTGCTAGAAGTTCTTGAATCTAACATATAGTTATGAAATATCCAACCATTAATCATCAAAGTGGTATAAAAAGGATCAACATTCAACTGGATACTAATTAGGGAGGCCCCTAGATAAACTTCAACTATCTCTTCCTCATTTTTACCATCATCAACATCATTAGGAACTATGGCAAATTGGTCAAGTTAATTTATAGTAGTGACGTAGGACAAAACCCTTCCCCTATGTTTAGGGATCCTAAGGAGTTCCTCTACTAAAACTAAAATCCTAACATGACTTATGACTTGTACCACATCAATAAGATTGTAATTGGGAAGGGATGCATTCTGTGGGATAGTTAAATCACTAGTACTAGGAATGAAAGACATAATTACACCACAAGATGTGGCATCCTTACCTTTTGGTTCCTTTTTCTTCTACTTGTCTTTATCTTGTTCTTTCAGCAGCTGAGACTAGACTTGCTTGGTTTTATCATCTAGATTCCATGCTTCTGAGATATTTACAACACTTAATGGCATAACATGTTCTTGAGTTTTAGGTGCATACTTCTACTTTGTTACTTGCTAATGTATTAGAATCTTCTTCTTTTCTATCACTTTCTTGGCAACATTGTTGTTTCTTGTTCTAATGCCTACCTTTTTCTTCTCCTTTTCAACATTCATGTCATCTCTATATTTGACCTAGGAGTAGAGTTACCCAGTGTAGGTACTTGTGTATTTCTAAATTTATACCCACTTTGGACCTGCATTATATTTGTATCTACAAGGACCTTTATGTCATCATCTAATGGTTTAGACCTTTTGTAGCTCTGACACATGAGTTCCCTTAAATGTTCAAAGTCATGAGCTAGTAGCTCATATTGGTGTGGAACTACACTATGATCATACTAAAAGATATGATAATCTCTATCATAGTTGTCATACCCATTTTCTTCAACCACTAATTCACATTCAACTTGTAGACACCTAAAATTGACCACATCCTAACGACACATCTAACATCACTTTTGACACCTTTTGACACCATCCTAAACCCATCCCATCACATACATCTCAATACTAATTAATTAAATAAAACATATCTATTTAATTAATTAAGATTATCTTCTAACATTCCCTCCATCGTTACATTAATTCAATAAAACATATTTATTTAATTAATCTAATTTCCACATCCATTTACACTAAGTAATTAAATAATTTCATTATTTGGTTAATTAGTCTAAATTCCTAAATAAATCCCCCATTTATCCTAATTGAATCCTATTCTCATTCATTATTCACAAATAAATTAATTAAAAATTCAACTAGTCACATGACTAACTAAAGGTTGTCTAGATTCATTGAACCTAGACACTCTCACAAAAGTTAAACCATATTTACATCTCCCCCACTCATTTCTATACTATATCTCTTAATCCTAGCTATTCACATAAGGATAAGCCCTAGAAGCTTCCATCCTTGCCCCAATTCCTCTCACTCAATCTTATCAATCCATTTATCTTTAATCTCCACCATTCATCCATTAGAATCTATTAGAAACTTCCACTCTTCTTCTCATTTAATCCTAGCCATCCATTCATATTTAATCTCAACTATCCATCCTTATAGAATTCCCTAAAAACTTCTAATGTTGCCCTAATTTGTCTCATGCAATCCTTGCCATCCAATCCAAATGAATCTTAACCCTCCATTCCTTTATCTCAAATCTATAAATCCAGGCCTCCTCCCTCATCCAAGGAAGAAGACCAAGAAATATTTGTAGGTACATGATGTCATACCAAGGAGTCCATTACAGCAACTCAACAAAGCAAATCATCATCAAATATTTCATCACTAGGAGCCATCATGCATATCAAGGAAATGTACATGCTGTCATACTAAGAAGTCCATTAGAGCAACTTAGAAAAGAAAATCATCATCAAGCATTTTATCACTAGGAGCCACCATTCACATCAAGGAAAGCTATGAGATTTTGTTTATTCTTGCATTTGCTTTGATTTACTTTCCTTTTATGCTTTAATCTAATGTAGAGGTAGTCTAGTGGCTTAGGTTGCATCTCTACCTTAGATTTTCCCCCCTCTAGACAACTGCATCAAGCTAATCAATATCCTCTTCATAGTACTCTGCATTACCTTTCCCATCAGAAAATTCTTCTTCTTTGCTCATTGAGAGATCCACTGCACACTTCAATGGATCATGAGGGAGGTAACAAGCTTCACACCAGGGTGAAGTGTATTGGCATTCACATCAAGGAAAAGGCATGAGATTTTGTTTAGTCTTGTATTTAATTTGATTTACTTTCCTTAATGCTCCAATCTGAGGTAGGTAGTCTAGTGGATTAGGTTACATCTCTAGCTTAGATTTTTCCCCCTCTACACAACTACATCAAGCTAATCAATATCCTCTTCATAGTACTTTGCATTACCTTTGCTATTAGTAAATTATTCTTATTTGCTCATTAAGAGAGCCACTGCACACTTTGATGGATCATGAGGGAGGTAACTATTGTCACCTGAATTTGCACCTTGTTGTTGAAGCTTTTGGTAGTTCCAACAAATTCAATGAAACTGTTATGGAGTAAAAAGTGGACACATGTCTTTTTATCTCCTAGTTTAGCTCCTAGGTCCTATTTGCTTCATTATACATTCTAATTGAGCATCCCAAAGAAAAGATCCTGACACCCATGTGAATTTGGGACCTTGGGCCCTTCATTTAGCTTATCCATGACCTAAATTAGGCCCCTAGACTTGGGCGCCAACCGCCCAAGTCTTCCCTGATTGGTCAAGAGAAATAAATGGTATGTCAGCCTGGGACCTTTAAAAATGTTCCTCCTTATTGGATTTTGTGATTTAATTTTGTGAATGTTAGCAAGAAAGCATATATAAGTGAGTTTATGGCTTCATTTTAAACCTAGATGGATATTACGAACTTATGATATTGGAGCAAAGAGAATTCAAGGCATTCATTGTGTTATTGTTGCATATTTGTGTGTTTGTTGCAGATTTGGCACCATCATCCATCTCCTTATGAGTTGAAGAGCTTTCATCCTCCTAATGATGTCATCTTTGAGGTGACATCATTGCTATTTGAATCATTTCATCATTTGGATTATCTTTAGCCTCTGCCCTACAAGGGCACGCTCTCTCTCTAAAAATAGTGTTGGGAAAGCTTCAATGCTAACTTGGGATTTGACTGAGGCAAATCCCTAAACACCATAACCTCCAAACCCCTCTTTTGTCATCTTGTGTGCAGGTTACAAGTACAAGTTTTGGGAAAAGTGGAGCCTAACACCCATGCAAATTTGGGACCTTGTGCCCTTCATTTAGCTTATCCATGACCTAAATTAGGCCCCTAGACTTGGGCGCCAATTGCCCAAGTCTTCCCTGATTGGTCGAGAGAAATAAATGGTATGTCAGCTTGGGACCTTTAAAAATGTTCCTCCTTGTCAGATTTTGTGATTTAATTTCATGAATGTTAGTGAGAAAGCATATATAAGTGAGTTTATGACTTCATTTTAAACCTAGATGGATATTGCAAACTTATGATATTGGAGCAAAGAGCATTCAAGGCATTCATTGTGTTATTGTTACATATTTGTGTGTTTATTGCGAATTTGGCATCATCATCCATCTCTTATGAGTTGAAGAGCTTTCATCCTCCTAAGGACTTCACCTCTGAGGTGACATCATTGCTATTTGAATCATTTCATTATTTGGATTATCTTTAGTCTCTGCCCTGCAAGGGCACACACTCTCTCTAACAATAGTGTTGGGAAAGCTTGAATGCTAACCTAAGATTTGACTGAGGCAAATCCCTAAACACCACAACCCCCAAAACTGTCTCTTGTCATCTTGTGTGCAGGTTACAGGTAGAGGTTTTGGGAAAAGTGGAGCTATAGGAAGGCAAAGCAGGAATTAAGGTTTCAAGATCCAAAAATAGTTCCAGATTATCTCTCCGAAAAGACTTGGGTAGTTGGCACCCTAGTCTATAGGGATTCCAAGTTCTAGATCTGGTTTCTAAGCATCATTTGCAACATATTCTCAGTTTTGACCTCTAGTAAAATCTCACTTTTGGACTTGGGCGGTTACTGAATTTGTCCTTCGGCACCTTAGCTTTTGGGAGATAGGTTTCAACATCTTACTGACCATATCTGTACTTTTAGTTTCTGGATTTCTGTTGTCGATCATCTGTTTCAAGCTAATTAACTCATAACTAGGGTTTCACTCATGCTTAACCTAGGGTTTGATAAAAGGCTTGGTTGAATCTCATATTTCCTTGACAAAAAAGAGCACACAATCAGTAGTTGAGTCCTCTTCCATCTTGTAGTGACTTAAGCTCGGTTTTGTCCTTGAATGTTGTAGTGAAAGGAGGGTTTGATCTAGTGTACTCATATACATGCATTCATCTCTCTCCTTCTTTTTACTATTAAACATTTTGGTGAACCCGTAGGAGTGAACATTGCATCTTGCTGAGTGTTGAAATCAATCTCTGCATTAATTCACATCGTACTTATCATTCTTCATTGAAAAAATTTGCATACACTTGAAAAAAAAAAAAAAAAAAAAAAGCATTTTAGGCTTGCATAAAGGCATAGTTTTGCATTATTTCATTGCATATCAGTGGAAACATTTAATTTTTTGATTTTCACATCAGATCTAAAACAAATTACAACAATTAATCATTTCATGATATCACATCTTGCATTTGCATATATCATTTGTAAGGGTTTTGTTAAAAACTTGTTTTTTTTCATTTTACCTAGTTCTTTTAAAAGCTAGGGTTAGTAGTCAAAATCTTATTTTAGATTTTGCTGCTCCTTTAAACATTCATTCAATCTGATTTTGAGTTGTAGTGTTGCTTCATGGTGAGTTCTTGCATTTAGATTTCAAATTTTGCAATTACACATTGTGTATTTCAACAAACATAACTACCTTAATCTTCTTGATTATACTAGTGGTTAGTGCATCAAGTGTTATTGGACTTTGCATGAGTTGTATAACCCACTGCCCTACTAGAAACATCTTTGTAAGGAGAAGTTTTAGATTAATGGTTTCTAGTTCTATTGATAGCAACGGTGTGCAAACATCAGAAAATCCATTATACAACCACTTTACAAAGGGTGAAACAACACCTCTGCACGACATCTTAAATGATAACTTGGAAGAACCAATAATTCCTCCTTTTGAAGAAATGGGTAACAAAGATGTAAATGTGCTTGATGAAAATCTTAATAAATTGGACAAACAACTAGCTAAATTTCAACAAATTATAGAACAAACACATCTAGCTCAAGAAGTGGCACCTATTGTTGAAGGTATAAGAGGATTGTTACAAGAAGGACAAGAAGGTGTTGACATGCTCTGTGGATTAGCCCACATAGTGGATCATAATATTATGCATAGGCTAGCCATGCAAATAACATTGAAAATGTGTCACCACTGAGGTATATAAGCTCACCACTCTCGGCACCCATACCGACTACTGGAATATCCACTTTTACATCATTAATTCTCACCACCGATCCACATGCTTGTAGTAATGCTACCACTACCATGGGAACATCTACTTGAAATTACAAAGTCGTTGGATTTAATTATCAAAACTCTACACCTCATATATCCATACCAATGTATAATTATTATCAACCACCCATTACCTCCACTTACCATCAACCCTACAATTTCATGACCACAACATCAAATCCACCTCTCTCAGATCCACAAGCCATCTCTTCATCCAATGATATCCTCCTAAATTAGCTTTTGCAGAGTATGTCTTCCTTACAGAAAAAGGTAGCAAACTTGATAATTCTTCTTCTCAACCTACTTTACCAACATATCATGCTCACAGTCCTTTATCTTATGCAATTCTAAGAACTCCAATGCCTAACAAATTCGAGACCCCTCGCTTTGAAAAGTATGGTGGTAAAGGTGATCCTAATACTCATGTGGTAGAATTCACAACGATGTGTAGTGATTTCTTCTTTAATGAGGAATTGTTAGCAAAACTTTTTCCCCGATCTCTCAAAGATACTACTTTGGAGTGGTTTTTCTCTCTACCTCATAATTCAATCAATTCCTTCTCACAGCTAGTTGATCAATTCTTGCAACACTTCTAAGCAAACATTGGGCCTACTGTCTCCTTGATTGATTTGGTTCATTGTAAACAAGGCTTGAAAGATAAATTGATAGAGTTCATTAGTCGATATCAAGGTCTCATCTCACAAATACAATATCCGATTAAAGATGAGGATCTTCAAAAGGTATTCATTATGAATCTACAACTGAACATATGCGACAAGATTTTGTTGATGACGTATAGTTATTTTCAACACCTATGTACAACTCTCTGTGATTACCAACTTTTGGATAGTAAGTATGAGAATCATACCTCATCGGCTCCTATTGGTCAATCCGTAGCTGGCTCATCCAAAAATTCATTCAAAAAGAATAACAGGCATTTCATCAAGATCAATGAACAACATTTGAATAATTTTCACTCGCAAGTGTCTGCTATTACAAAGCCTTCTCGAGAACCATTTCAATTCAAACATGAAAAAAGACAATTTACTCCATTATCAGATTCTCTCCATTCGGTAATGAGTCAAGAAGTGAATAACAATCTTTTGAAGCTTCCTCCTGCTTGTCCTTTAGACAGTAATAAGCCACAAGGACCTTCATTCAATGCTAATGCTTATTGTCACTATCACCACTCTCGAGGACATGATACTGAAAGGTGTATGCATCTTAAACATGAAATTCAAGACCTCATTAATTCTAATATGATACAAGTTACTGGTGTGAATGATAATGGAAATAAGTCGATAGCGCCTCTGAATCAAAATCTACAAATCTTCACTGATCCTTTTCCTAAGCATAGCAACAATAATATGGTGGAACAAAATACTATGGAGATTGAAGATGACTATCTTGATTATGATGGCATAGTAGGTATGTTAGAAGTAGATAAGACGACAAATGAAGATTTACCTCTCCCATGCGGAAAAGGTATCTATGCTGAGGTTCCTCCTCCGTCATCCCATTATGGATTGGGAGCTAACCAAAACGCATAAGATATGCAACTGGAACAGCCTATATGTAATCACTTGAAGTCAGAGAAAGTGGTGTCTATGAGAAGTAGTCCATTTTATCATGAAAGGCTCATTAATCATGAAAAGTAGAATAAAAAAACAAAAGGAAGGAAAAGAACAAGGCGACTATCATTAGTGAGAAATAGCAATGATTCCCCTCCTTGTAAACATCAAAAGATTTCAAACATACAGGGTCTGGAAATAAGAATCAATCAGGTATGAACTTCTAACACCATTTTCCACACTTGATGGAGCACCTCTCTAAGATGCTCGCAAGTTTGGCTTCATCTTAGATAAATATACTTATATGTGTTGTGTTGTGTTTCCCCATGATGTGTTATATGTTGTTTAGGTCTCTTTGGATGACCCTTGATACTCTTGTAAGGTTAAGGATACAAGGAGGCTGCCTCTGTTGTGACCATTCTTCTATTTATCACTATATTCTTTTGCTTTGCTCTCCTCTATTTTATTGTTGTGTGTTTGTAAAGGGTAAAATTTGGATGTTTAGTTTTTGGTAGTTTTGTGTATGTATCCTCCTTTCACTCTTCACATTCAAGGACCTAGGGTCGAGTTGCAATGTACTGTCCTACCCTAGGTCACTATGAGATGTAGGGAAAGTTGGACTTTTATGATTTGATTGTCAATTATCTTCTCTTATGCTCAATTATACCTTAAAACCCTAATTATGCAAATATGACAGTGAATAGACGAATAACGAAAAATGCTGCTACAGGAATATATAAAATGACAAATAACTATGCACCTATTTTTGGGGTTTTGAAGCGGAACAGTCAAGGACTAAAGAGCAGACGCCCAAGTCCAAGGCCCTACTTTTTGTCGGGATCTGCAAACAAGACCTGCAACCTATTCCTGTTATACTGAAGATTTTCCCGCCACAAAACTTTGAGGACTAATGAGCGGGCACCCTAGTCCAGGGAGTTGTTTCTTTCTCTGATTTGCAATTTTGACACTCTGTTGTACCTCCTGCAACTTCACTTTCTCCAGATCTGACACCTATAACATGCAATCATGAAAACTTTGGGAGGGGGTTGTGGTGTTTAGAGGCTTGCCTCAGTCAAGCCCCAAAGAGACATTCGAGCCTTCCAAACACTGTTGTCAGATAGAGAGTGTGTACCCTTATGAGGTAGAGGCAAAAACCAAATGATCAATTCTTACAAACACAAATGAATGTCACCTTGTAGTGAAGATCTCATGGAGGAAGAAGCTCTTCATGCCATGAGGAGATGATTGCTCAAATCTACAAACACAAACACATAGACAACACAAATCTGCTCTTGCAACACAATGAAAGCATTGAATCACCTTTAGAATGCTAGTTGAAATCTTGTAATCATCTAGTAATGCTCTAGTTTACAAATGAATACCTAAACATGCTTTTATATGCCACTACAAACACTCTCGACAAGAATTTCGTAATTCAAACTTACCGTGTCAGCATAGGACCCAAATAACAGTCACAAGTTTCATAATTCAAACTTACTGTGTCGGCATAGGACCCAAATAATGGTCACAAGTCGACACCCAAAAATTAGGACTGCCCCAAAATAGGGTAGGACTAGGGCGCAGGCGCCCAAGTTCTCCCCCTTATTTTAGGTAGGGTTTATCTCAAGTGGTCCCCCTAGGTCTTATTTGCCAAGACACTTAGGGGTTTTCTCATCAGGATGTTGAAATAGGATGTAATATGTCCTAAATGCACACTAAAATCCTGGGAGCTAAACCTTATGAGGGAAAAGCCCCCAAGGGGACATTTTCCAATGTTACATTTAGCCCCCACTTTAATGTATGTATAAATGTAAGGCCAATACATGCATTAAAGTACGGTCAACAAACACAACAAACACACCAAGCACAGAGAAGACACGCCAGACACATTGAAGACAATGATAGATACGCAAAACACGAAGAAGACAGTTACAGTCACGCAAAACACGGAGAATACATTGGATGTAAAGAAGACACATTAATGCATAGAAGACATGAATTATTTCTTTTCTTTTCTTTTTCTCATATTTATGAAATGCAGATGCAAGTACAGGAAAGTAAACAAACCTCCCATAATACAGGATGTACTCATCACACATGTCTTTAAATTGCATATATGGGGCAACACACACGTAAGACACGCAAAACCTCCCAAAATGTAGGATGTACTCATCGTACAGGTCTTTAGACTGCATATGGGGCAACAAACATGCTAAACAAAGCAAGCATGCCAAACACACACTTTGAAGACACAGAGAAAACATGACAGACAAGTGATGGAGTGTTCCTATTTCTAGGTTCATCACCATCTCAGGCACATTATAGGCACAAACCAATGATTGGGCTTCGCCACAACAATCGCTGAAGACACGCTTAAGGGTTGAGTTAGTCAGAAAACCGCTCCTCGCCTCCGCAGATGACTTTTGAAAATGACAAGATGGTGCAATCTGCTCTGAGAAATACACCACCCCCACCTCTGCAGAGGACTTAAAATAAAAAGAATATACGTGATATCCCGCCTCCGCAAAGGGCTTAAATGATTGATTGATTGATTGCAAAGAAACTCAGAGTGTAGGAAGTACTCATCACACTAGTCTTTAAACTGCACCTAAGGACAAGCACATTGCTAACATCTACAACAGACTGCTTACCTTATATATGCCCCCACCTTAAGGTGGTTGATATCACGCATCAATATCAAGCACATTAAGGTAGGAAGAAAACACACAAGGGAACATGGACTTTCGCAAAGCCCATGCCCCCAGGAGGTGACATGTACTTTACGATCACCAAATGTTCCCACAAACATATCCCTGCAAGAAACATGTTAATATCTACAAAATCATGATAAACAACAACACCAATGCATATGATTAACCATGCAAAGAGCCAAGGTTATACTATGAATTCAGAGTTCGAGGATAACCGTGGGGCTACATCACGAAGATCTCTGAATCGAGTACCACCAAGGCTAGAGTCAAAGACAAACAAAGTGCGGAGAGCATCAGTATTGTTATGATTTGTAAATGAGATAAAAAAAATCATCAAAATCACTATGCAGAAAGCACGAGTGCTTCCACTAGCCAAGCATCAGATAAGATATACAACCCCATCATCATATTAGGAACTAAGTCCAATTTTTGATTTCTCACGAAAGGGACGCTAGGTCCGCATCAGTATAAATGTTTTTCATCATCTGACCGCTAGATAGAAACACTAGAGGAAGGGAAACAATAAATAAGAGAGGAGAAACAAATGTCTTAGGGATAGTCACGTAGGAGGGTGCCCCCAAGTCACCAACCACAACACTATGTCCGTAAGACACAACACACAATGATGAAATCAGAGAGAGAGGCAATATAGAAGAATGATGATACAAATAGAAGGTCACAACAGAGGTGGTCTCCTAGTATCCTGAACCTTACAAGAGAATCAGGGGTCATCTGAGGAGGCCTAAACAACACAAAACACATCATGGGGGAAGAACATCACGAGAGGGATAAAGGGTTAGAGATACTTACTTGTAGGGACTGCCGGGCTCATGGTCATCAAGTAAATCATCGTTATCCTCCCACTCCCAAATTTTAGAGGAAAGTGGGACATAAGGTACCATAGCCCAATTCTTGTCTTTGTCTTTAGGTTGTTCATTATTAGGATCATCTTTGTTTGGTTCAATGTTTGGATCAATGTTTTCTTGTTGAGATGCAAGGTTTATGGCATAAGCTTGTCTTCTTCTTCTTCTTTCTCTCGCTTTTCTATTTCTTTTTGTCTTACCACTTATCTCTTGTAAGGTAGGGCTTTGCTCTTTCATAGGTTTTTTAATTCTCGAAAGAAGAAGCACCAGGATCAAATCTCATTTGTCTAGGTCGAATGTTTTGTTGTCACCAATTACCTCCCAATCCTTGTAAGGATGGCGGGGGAGGAACCTCAGCATAGAAACCTTGTCCTTTCGGTCTATGTTTCTCTTCAAATGTGAATTACTTGTCTTTTGTTATTTCTTGTCTAGAAGGACCGGTCATTGGATGTAATAGTTTTGCTTTGTAATTTCTATAGCTCAAGAAGTTAAAGTATGTTCGTGGTTTAGGTTTCTCTTTAGATTTATCCCAAAAGTAATCCAGTGTGCAATGTTTTCTTTCAACCAAAGGTTTATATTTATTGCGAGAGATGGTAATCATATGTCCTTCAAAATGAAATTTTAAACAATTATGAATTGTTGAAGGGACAAATTTCATTTCCTTTAACCAAGGGTGTCCCAATTTAATGTGAAAGTGGTTAGAAATGAGGACAACATCAAACCATTGTTCTACATGTTTTTCAAATACAGTTACCAACAATGATATCTTACCAAAGGTTTTACAAAGGTTCCCTTATGTGTTTTAATCATCATGTCCGAAGGGTCATAAGATCCTTGTATCAAATTATGCAAATAGAGGAACTCTTCCATGGAAACATTAGTCATGCAATTAGGATCAATAAGGGTTCCATCCACAGGGTTTCCCATTATTTTGACAGTGATGTAAAGAGGTCCGTCAGTATCTTCGATTGTTCTATCATGAGGTGTAAACACAATTTCAGGTTCAGGGACCTTTCTCTTCAAGTAATGCTTAGGAGGGAACCTATTTTTGTTGTTGTGATTAGAGGCCATGAGTGCCGAATCATATTTTAAAAGTTTTTCAAAAGATATGCCAACGACAAGTGTAGAACTATGTGCGAAAGTGACCTTAAATGCTTGATTTTTTGTATTTTTTTCAATGCAAATAAATGAAAGCAAAGGTGTTGTAAGGATTTTGATCAGGGGTAGAAAATAATATGTCTAATATCAGTCCAATACAGCAATATGATCCTTCACAACACACTCTTGATGCAAATCTAAGACGATGATAGACCAAAACCTAGTGAAAATACACTAAAATAAGCAGTTTTTCACCAAATCTCAATGCAAAAGAGCATGACAAAGGGTGTTGTGAGGAAAATGATGATGAAAAAAAAATTATATTAGTAATAACAGCCACCTAATGCCAAGAAATATGTCACAACACGCTTGTAGTGCCACTTAAGGTCAAACCCTAGTGAAAATATAGCAAAAATAGGCAATTTTTCACGGTTTTTCAATTCCAAGACCTAGCCAAAGGGGTGTTGTAAAGAATTTAAGGAGGTGAAGAAAATAATATCAGTGATATCACTCACCTACAAGCAAAAAATATGTTACAACATGCTTAGGGTGCAAACTAGGCCAAACCGTAGGGCAAAAATAACAAAAATATGCAGTTTTTCACCAAAGTTTCAATACAAGAGGCCAATAAAAAGGTGTTGTACATAATTTTAGGAGGGGCAGAAGATAACACCCATGATATCAGTCAATTAGTGCAAAAATATTCTTTACAACACACCTATAGTGCAAGTTTAGAGAGTCGATAAGCCCAAATCTAGTGAAAATAAATGTTTTTCAAGCCCTAGGTTTGAGATCTTAATGTAAATGCTATATGAATGTTTTACAAGCTGATATATGATGAAAATTACATTCTCTCAGATCTGAAAATTATTTCTATGCTCTAACATACAAAATGCAAGTGCAAATCTAGTGAAAAGTCAATGAAAATGCTAGTTTTTGTTGAAATTTTCTATGCAAAATGCAAATTTTTGAAATCTAAATGCAAATTTGTTCTAAAATGCAAGACTACATCCAAATGAAAATTTGAATGAGCCTCTAAAATCATTAAAAAAATTTGAAACAAGATTTTACCTACAAACCCTATATTTTGGAATTACTAGGTTATATGCAAAATTCACAATTTTCAACAAACCCTAGCAATTTAATGATGAAAATGCCATGCAAGTTATTGAATTTTTATAATTTTATGTAATTTAAATCAGATCTAATGCAAAAATAAAAAATTTGATGAAATTCAAATTAATTGATGCAAAGTAGAAACCCTAGCATGCAATTTGTTTTTCCAATTTTTCCAATTTTTCAATTTTTTTGTAAATTTTTCAATGCAATAAGATGAATGACTATATGCATGAATGAAATGACTATAAATCTAAAGCAAAACACTTAGCAAAGTGCAAATAATTCTAATAACACGAGTTCACCAAAATGCAAAGGGTAAAATTTGGATGTTTAGTTTTTGGTAGTTTTGTGTATGTATCCTCCTTTCATCCTTCACATTCAAGGACCTAGGGTCGAGTTGCAATGTACTATCCTAACCTAGGTCACTATGAGATGTAGGGAAACTTTGATTTTTATGATTTGATTTCCAATTATCTTCTCTTATGCTCAATTATACCTTAAAACCCTAATTATGCAAATACGACAGTGAACAAACTAACAGAAAATGCTGCTACAAAAAGATGTAAAATGACAAATAACTGTGCACTTGTTTTCGGGGTTCTAAAGCGGAACAGTTGGGGATTAAAGATCGGGCACCCAAGTCCAAGGCCCTGCTTTTTGTTGGGATTTTCAAACAAGACCTGCAACAGGTTCCTACTGTACTAAAGATTTTCCGGCCATGAAACTTTGAGGACTAATGAGCGGGCACCCTAGTCCAGGGAGCTGTTTCTTTCTCTGATCTGCAATTTTGACACTCTGTTGTACCTTCTTGCAACTTCACTTTCTCTAGATCCGACACTTGTAACCTACAATCATGAAAACTTTGGGAGGGGGTTGTGGTGTTTAGAAACTTGCCTCAGTCAAACCTCGGAGAGACATTCAAGCCTTCCAAACACTGTTGTCAGATAGAGAGTGCACACCCTTGTGAGGCAGAGGTAAAAACCAAATGATCAATTCTTACAAACACAAATGAATGCCACCTTGTAGTGAAGATCTCATGGAGGAAGAAGCTCTTCATGCCATGAAGAGATGATTGCTCAAATCTGCAAACACAAACACATAGACAACACAA
Organism: Cunninghamia lanceolata; assembly: GCA_027924645.1. Classification (NCBI taxonomy): domain Eukaryota; kingdom Viridiplantae; phylum Streptophyta; class Pinopsida; order Cupressales; family Cupressaceae; genus Cunninghamia; species Cunninghamia lanceolata. The sequence goes on along the minus strand of BSBN01000377.1, from coordinate 21,980,432 downwards.
ATCTGCTCTTGCAACACAATGAAAGCCTTGAATCACCTTTAGAATGCTAGTTGAAATCTTGTAATCATCTAGTTTACAAATGAATTCCTAAACATGCTTTTCTATGCAACTACAAACAATCCCGCCAAGAATTTCGTAATTCAAACTTACCGTGTCTGCATAGGACCCAAATAATGGTCACAAGCCGACACCCAAAAATTGGGACTACCCCAAAATAGGGCAAGACTAGGGCGTGGGTGCCCAAGTCCTCCCCCCTATTTTAGGCAGGGTTTATATCAAGTGGTCCCCCTAGGTCCTATTTGCCAAGACACTTAGGGGTTTTCTCATCGGGATGTTGAAATATGATGTAATATGTCCTAAATGCACACTAAAGACCTGGGAGCTAAACCTTATGAGGGAAAATCCCCCAAGGGGACATTTTCTGATGTTACAGTGTTGTGCCTTGGGGGCATAACATTATGGAGGATCTCTTGGGGGCATCTTTGATGCAGAGGTTCAGGTAATGTTGTAGTAGGAGTTCACTCTTAGATCACTTCCCTCAAGAGGTTAACAACGGTGTATGTGAAGACAAAGCCTACACAAGGCTATTACAGAGATTGACCAAGCCTAGGATCACTATCTAGTGTCCTCCTCTCAGGCTGTCCACTTCTCAATTTGGAGAGTCATTGCTCCATCCCACCTACTTACACAATACACCCTTTCAAGGACTCACAACCTGTTACCACACCTCTACCAATAGTAATCACACATACTTGTCTTGACAATAATGAGACCTCTGACATAAAGATCACTTCATGCATCCCCTCAAAACCCTAGGTAAGGAGGGTTTGATCCAATATTCACAAATAGGAGAAGATCTAACACCTCCAACTATTTCAAAAACTCAAATCACCTGCAAATGGAAGCCACGACCTAGAACTAAAGCATTGAAAAAAAATTACTTCACAAGCAGCCCGTACTTGGCCGTACCAAGGCTGTTTTCACAACAAAAAAATAGAAAAACACACTTTTTTCTTAAAAAACTCCTTCTTTCTTTATTATATTTGGCATGTTATATCAACTGATGTATATAGGAAGTTCTAAAAACTCTTCCTCTTCCCATTTGTCCGTACAACTGCCTAGGAAGGCAGAAAATCAAATGGAAAAGGCAGTTTTAATAAAAACAAAAAGTTTCCAAAAGAGAAAAACCTATAAAATAGGTCTTTCAAACCTTTTAGTGGACTAGTCAAATAAAATGGACTAAGTCCTTATTACAACACATCAAAAATGGCTTCTAAGCCCTTAGATAAAACCAAATTAACAAGGTCATCAAATATTATATTTGAAAAATAATTGTAAATTGAAGCTCCTGCACCATACTCCCCCTGTGGGAAAAACTCAAGTCCCTTGAGTTGTCAATTGTTGAAGTGTCATGCCATGCTTCAGAATATTTGCTTCAGTCATCCAGGTGGCCTCTAATTCAGGGAGATCCTTCCATTTCACTAAGTAGTCCTTATAGACACCTCTCTGAGTCTTCTTGATAACTTTGGAATCCAGAATGCACTCCAACTGTAAAGGTTTGCTTGGAGGCAAATCCTTGATCCAATCAACATCTTCAAGCACCACATCTGATCCACTTTCATCCGGCAATGGAGGTCTGAAAGGAAAAAGATCATGAACATGGAAAATAGGAGAGATACCCAGGCCATCTAGTAGTTCAATCTCATAGGCATTTGGACCGAATTTGTGCACTATCCTGCAAGGTCCAATCTTCTTCATCAGGAGTTTAGTTGGCTGACCCTTTGGTAACCTTTCTTTCCTCAGATATGCCATGACTAAGTCACCAACTTTGAACTGTACTTCTCTTTTCTTCAAATCTACCTTTTCTTTGCACTTTGTGACTGATTTTTCTAGTTGCAACTTGACTTGATCATGAACTGTTTTCATGGAGGCAGCAAACTCTTCACCAAGTGCACTCCTTCTGTCCCAACCTTGGAGATCCTTCAGCTCAAGTGGCCCTCTTGGATGAAAGCCATAAACTATCTCAAAAGGACTTTTACCAGTGCTCCTATTCCTTGAATCATTGTAGGCATATTCAGCTTGACTGATAACCAAGTCCCATGCCAAACCATGCTGCTTTGTAAGGCACCTTAGAAGGTTTCCAAGAGACCTGTTAACCACCTCAGTCTGACCATTAGTTTGTGGATGGTAGGCTGATGAAAAAGACAACTGTGTGCCCAGCTTCTTCCACAAGGTCCTCCAGAAGTGACCTACAAACTTAGAATCTCTGTCAGTTACAATGGACAATGGTAAACCGTGTATCCTTACTACCTCTCTGAAAAACAGACCTGCAACATGAGATGCATCATTTGTGCATTTACATGGCACAAAATGAGCCATCTTGCTGAACCTATCAACAATGACAAACACACTATCCACCCCTCTGGCTGTCCTGGGTAACCCAAGCACAAAATCCATGCTGATACTTTCCCAAGGTCTGTTGGGAATGGGCAGGGGCTGGTATAGACCTGCATTTGAAGACACACCTTTGGCTCTTTGACATATTGCACAGCTAGCTACATATTTTCTCACATCTGATTGCACCTTTGGCCAAAAATAGAACCTTGTGACTTGTTCTAGTGTCTTGTCCAAGCCAAAATGTCCTCCTAAAGAACCATTATGCTTCTCCTTGATGATGTTGTCCCGCATAGAGCACTTAGGGACACACAGCAAATTGCCCTTAAACAAGAGGCCTTCCTGCAAAACAAAATCTACATACTCTCCATGGAATGTGTTAGCCAAGTTCACACAAACATCATAAGCCTCTTTGAAATCAGAATCTTCTTTATACAACTCTTTTAAACAGTCAATACCCATGCTTTCTAACTGAATTTCCTGAACAAGAAGCAACCTCCTACTTAATGCATCAGCTACCTTATTAGAGACACCTCTTTTGTGCTTAATTGTGAAAGTATAAACTTGTAGCTGTTCCATCCACTTAACATGTCTATGGTTCAATTTTTCTTGACTGTTAAGAAAGCTTAAAGCATGATTGTCAGTAAACACAATAAATTCCTTGGGCAGCAAATAATGTCACCACTTCTTAAGAGCTTGCACCATTACATAGAGTTCTAAGTCATAGGTAGAATACCTTTGCTTGGCTTCATTCAAATTTTCTGAAAAGAATGCCACTGGATGTCCTTCTTGGCTAAGAACAGCACCAATAGCTTGCTGACTTGCATCACACTCAACAACAAATACCTTATCAAAATCAAGGAGTACTAAGGTAGGTAACTCAGCCACCTTTGTTTTCAACAACTCAAAACTATCATCAGCTTCCTTTGTCCACTGGAATCTACATTTGACTCCACCCTTGATGGTGTTGAGGATGGGAGCACTAATGTGACTGAAACCTCTAATAAACTTCCTATAAAAAGTCACCAATCCATGGAAACTTCTTACATCTCCCACTATTTTTGGGGTAGGCCAACTGAGAATAGCCTCAACCTTAGAGGGATCCATCTTCAAACAGCCATTAGAAATGACAAATCCCAAGTATACAAGTTCAGTTTTCATGAAATCACATTTGTCTAAGTTGATCATCAACTTGTGCTCATGCAGCTTCTCCAACACCTGACCAACATGCTTCACATGGTCTTCCCTTGTCCTGCTGAAGATTAGTATGTCATCAAGATAAACAATAACAAATTTAACAATGAATTCAACTAATACCTCATTCATCAGGCGCATAAATGTACTTGGTGCATTGCTAAGACCAAATGGCATAACAAGCCATTCATAAAGACCTTCATTGGTCTTGAAAGCAGTCTTCCATTCATCTCCCTGTCTGATCCGGATTTGATGATAACCAGATTTCAAATCAATCTTTGAGTAATAGCATGATCCTCCCAGGTAATCCAAGCTATCTTCAATCCTTGGCATTGGGAATCTGTATCTTATGGTGATCTTGTTTATGGCCCTGGAATCTGTGCATAGCCTCCACTTTCCATCCTTCTTAGGAGCCAGTACACTAGGAACTACACAGGGACTTAGACTCTTCCTAATCAGCCCTTTCTCTAGGAGATCTTGAATTTGCCTTGCCACCTCTTCATTTTTCTATGGAGTCAGCTTGTATGCAGCCTTGTTAGGCAATGTAGCACTAGGTATTAAGTCAATTTGATGACTAATATCCCTCATGGGTGGTAAGGAGTGGGGAACTTCCTCTACCACAAGGTCTTGATACTTTTCCAGAAGTTGCTGTACTTCCAAAGGAATCTCCTTCTATTTTTGTTCTTGCTGATCTGATCCACTCTTGGGCTTCATGACCAAGGCATACCCTTGATTGTCATTCTCCTTCAAGATATTTAGGAATTCATTTCCATTCACCAACATGACACTGCTGTTATTTTCCTTTCCCCTGGGCTACTCCAACAAAGGATCCATTTTGAATGGCCTTCCATTCTTGGTGATGACATAAGTGTTCTTCTCACCATCATGCTGAGCTTTAACATCATACTGCCAGGGACGACCAAGAAGCAGGTGACATGCATCCATGGGAATGATTTCACATAGTACTTTGTCCTTATAGTCACCAATTGCAAATTCAACCCAAGCTTGTTCCTCCACCATGAAACTTTGGTTCTTGTTCAACCAAGAGATCTTGTGAGGACTGATATGAGGTAGCCTCTTCAACTTGCACTTCTCAACCATCTTAGTGGATACCACATTCTCAATAGACCCTAAATCCACTATGATTTTACAGAGTTTCCCATAGGCTAAACCTTGGGTTCTGAAAAGATTCTTTCTCTGAGGAGGCTCTTGCTTCAATGGCATCTTCAGCATAGACCTTTTTATCATCATACTCTCTCCATCTAGAACAGGTGCAGCACTTCCTATCGGTGGATTCACACTTTCACAGTCATCATCTTTCACCAACTGATTTCTCTTCCCACTGTCATGAGAGCTGCTGGCTTTCCCTGGACATTTGTTCATTGTATGGCCAACTTGGTTGCAGCCATAACATCTTCCAGTGAAGACTCCTGGTCCTCTACCACCTCCACCATTTCTGCCTCTACCATTATGATTTCTACCACCTCTGAAACCTCCTCTATGCTCTGTTGCTGATTGTGTTTCTTGCTGGCTGTTATTTTCAGTTTTGTTGAACTGTCCACAGCCAAAATTGCCTCTACCTCTTTGATTTCTGCCACCTCTACCTCTGGCACTTTGATCACCCTTCCTTCTCAGCTTTTCCTCAGCTCTGGAGGCCAACAGGAAACATTCATCCACTATCTTTGGTAGCACCAAACTTATCTCATCTTGTAGATTATATTTCAGTCCATTCAGGTACCTAGCCACCATCCCTTTTTCATCTTCATTATGATTGGCCCTCATACTGAGTCTATGAAATTCTTCTATGTAGGCAGCCACATCCATGTCTTTTTGTCTCAAATTCTAAAATCTCCTTATGATTTGAATCTCATAGTCAGGTGGCATAAACTTGCTTCTGAGCATAGCCACCATTCTGCTCCATTTAGTGATGGGACTTTTCCCAATTTTCTCCCTCTCATTTTGCATATAGTTCCACCATACCAGTGCAGAACCTCTTAGCCTTGTCTTGGCAAACTTGACCTTTTTGCTGTCATTAAACTCCTTGTAATCAAAGAAGTTACACATAGCTTCTATCCAGTCGGTGAGAACATCTCCATCCAACTTGCCATGGAAGGTAGGCACCTCCATCTTAGGATCACCACTGTCTCCATGAGCACCCTTAAGTGCATTCAAGAAGGCTTTCTGATCTGCAGACATATCCTGCTCCTAAGGATCCTCTTCTGCCTCTGTTTCTTCATTTGTGTCTGAAGAACTTCCTTCTTCTTTGTTCTTGCCCTTAGACTTTTTCTCTTCCTGCAATTTTGCTTCTTGCAGTCTTGCTTCAACCATCTCTTCCACCAACTTCTTGATGGCATCTTGACTCATTGTCTTGGGAGGCATTGTACTAGCCTCTGTTTCAATTTCCTCTTCTGACATACACTTGCTTCCAATCAGAATATTGGCTCTGATACCAATATGATGCAGAGGTTCAGGTAATGTTGTAGTAGGAGTTCACTCTTAGATCACTTCCCTCAAGAGGTTAACAACGGTGTATGTGAAGACAAAGCCTACACAAGGCTATTACAGAGATTGACCAAGCCTAGGATCACTATCTAGTGTCCTCCTCTCAGGCTGTCCACTTCTCAATTTGGAGAGTCATTGCTCCATCCCACCTACTTACACAATACACCCTTTCAAGGACTCACAACCTGTTACCACACCTCTACCAATAGTAATCACACATACTTGTCTTGACCATAATGAGACCTCTAACATAAAGATCACTTTATGCATCCCCTCAAAACCCTAGGTAAGGAGGGTTTGATCCAATATTCACAAACAGGAGAAGATCTAACACATCCAACTGTTTCAAAAACTCAAATCACCTGCAAATGGAAGCCACGACCTAGAACTAAAGCATTGAAAAAAAATTACTTCACAAGCAGCCCGTACTTGGCCGTACCAAGAATGTTTTCACAGCAAAAAAATAGAAAAACACACTTTTTTCTTAAAAAAACTCCTTCTTTCTTTATTATATTTGGCATGTTATATCAACTGATGTATATAGGAAGTTCTAAAAACTTTTCCTCTTCCCATTTGTCCATACAACTACCTAGGAAGGCAGAAAATCAAATGGAAAAGGCAGTTTTAATAAAAACAAAAAGTTTCCAAAAGAGAAAAACCTATAAAATAGGTCTTTCAAACCTTCTAGTGGACTAGTCAAATAAAATGGACTAAGTCCTTATTACAACACATAAAAAATGGCTTCTAAGCCCTTAGATAAAACCAAAATTAACAAGGTCATCAAATATTATATTTGAAAAATAATTGTAAATTGAAGCTCCTGCACCAATCTTCCCTTATACCCAAGTCACTCTTGTCTTCTCTCTTATTTTTATTATTTACATTCTTCAGTGACTCTACTAGTCGACAGATGATGAAAAAGAAATTCTGATAAGGACCATGTGTCCCTTTAGTAAGAAAGCAAAAATAGACCTCGTCCATATATCAAGATGGGGTTGATATATATTATCTGACGCTTGACTAGTGGAATCACTCCGTGTTGTGATTCATGTTGTGATATTTGTTGTAACAAACTTTTGCAATACTCTAAATTTGCTTCTATGCACTTTGGATTATTTTGTATCTAACCTTGTTGCTACACTTGGTTCTGAGATACCTACAATATAACCTCATGGCTATACTCGGTTTCGAACCCATAAGTATAGCCTTGGTCTATGATATGTTTCTATATAATTTTCATGAATTGATTTGGTTGTTATCTTAGAGTAAGATTGTCTAACCAAAGCTTATATCTTGTTGATTATCTTTGCAAATGATATCGATGTGTTTGTGGGAACATTTGGCAATCGTGGCACATGTCACTTTGGGGCATGGGCTTTGCGAAAGCTCTTGTTCTCTTGCGTGTTTTCACTCTACCTTAATGTGCTTGATACCGGCAAGCGGGATCAACCACCTTAAGGTGGGGGCATATATAATGGTATCTACTTGATTACTTTTCACACTAACAAAGCGTGTTTGTAAAGCCCTCAGTATGAGGCGGGATGGTGTATCTCTTGAGCTAGTGCACATCCTTTTAAGCAAAAATCCCTCATAGTGAGCCAGGATGGCGTATCTCTTGATCTAGTGTGCATCCTTTTATACAAAGCCCTCATTGCGAGGCGGGATGGTGTATATCTTCAACTAGTGCACATCCTTTTATACAAATTCCTCATCGAGAGGCAGGGTTGGATCTTGAGTCATTCACCCTTAAGCATGTATTTGGCAATTGTGGTAGCGTAGGTCAACCATCAGGTGTGTTTGGCGTGTTTTATATAGTGGAATGTAGCGATGAGCTCTTCCCTCACTCGTGTTTGTCGTGTATAAGATGTTGTCACATCCCTAACCTGTGATTAGCTTAATCTTATGTTTACATGGTAATTAGGAGGATTAATTAGTAGTTCAATTATGACATTGTGGAAATGCCAGATTAATCTCCGCTTCTTACTAATGTTAGTTAGTTAGGAGATTCTAGATTTAAATGATTATTAAATGATTATGATTTGTTGATCATATTATGATGCACTGATCATGATTTTTTGGTTGTGAGTTGGATTAAGAAGGTGATCATCTTCCAGAGATGGAAGGAGAGTTTCATCCGGGAGGGAGGAATAGATGATGGGAAACGGGTGTCGACAACCATCTAAGTGTTAGACTTTTGTCCTTTCAAACTCATGTAAGTTGGCATAATTATGCTTTGATTTAATTAGTTGTTTCCGTTTTGTGTGACTTGTCGATTTTGTCATTTTGACATTGTTTCATCGACTCATATTGTCGATGTTCTTTGAATGTCAAATCGAGTCGAGAGTTAGCCTTGCTTTTGTTAGAGCATTATCTTACCACTCTCAATGTTTCCGAACTAGGTTTATTAGTCTATTTTTGGTCTGTTAAGTTTGGGCCCTTAGCGAAGAAGGAAGAGCGGTGCTTGATCTCTAAATCGTGTGATGACTTTTACTCCATCGAAGAAGTGACTAGTTGATGCAAGTGATAACACTATAGTATAATTATATTAATTTGATATTTAATATCATACCAAGTTATTGTGTTTATTATTATTATTATTTTTAAAATAGTTCATATGATAAATTGTGGGAGCTTCAATCTCACCGTAGTTTAGTAAATATTGTGGTTATGTAAGCCATTTTCGTGGTAGTTGGCCGAGTGGAAGGAACCACTTGCACCACCTTAGATAAGGTGGTAGTTTCCCATGGAAATAGGCATGCTAGATTGGTGAATGAGTAACCATTTTCAATCTTCTTGAAAAACTAGGAGGGATTTTTGGTTTTTATCTTTGGGGAGGGAGCTCGGGAGCTTAGCGCTAGAAGTTGGTCAAATAACAACTCTATAGTGAAGGATTGATTTCAGGTAGATTATAGAATGTTCCTTTTGATATCTATTTCTATGGCATTCTTACCTAAGATGCATATTGAATGGCAGAGGCTCAGAGCCATGTTGTCGAGCTTGTAATCTTTTATACATTTTCTTTGTTATAAAGGCTCGAGGCCTTATGGCCGAGCCGCACTGTGCTTTATATATGTTGTGTTTATACTCAAGGCCATACAACCAAGTTATATAATAAGGCATTCATTGTTGTGCTTATGCTCCAGGCCATACGACTGAGCTATGTAATAATGTATACTCGCTGTGTATATGCTCAAGGCCATGCGGCCAAGCTATGTGGTAATGCATTCTTTTTTTTTGTATGCTTAAGGCCATGCGACCAAGCCATATAAAAATGCAATCTTTGCCGTGCATGCTCAAGGCCATGTGACCGAGCCAAGTAATAAAGCATTCCTTGCTGTGCATGCTCAAGGCCATGTGATCGAGCCAAGTAATAAAGCATTCTTTACTGTGCATGCTCAAGGCCATGTGACTGATCTATATTGTATTGTTATAAATTTTACATATGTTGAAATTTCACTCAAGGCCTTATGGCTGAGTAGAAATGCATTGAAATCTTTTACTAAGCCCAGATCAAGGCCGTGGAGGCCGAGCTTCAATCTTTATACCCTGCACCATGCTGAATACTCATGGCCATGAAGGTTGAACTATATTGTATTGTATACTGTGTTGTGTTTGCGGCTCTAGGCCACAAAGGCAGAGCCTTGAATTTTGGGAACCCATATTGTAATTGTGGCTCAAGGCCATCATGGCCGAGCCCATGCATAAAGTCCAACATCTAAATACATCATTATTCGACGTGGCATGGATAAAAATAGGGTTAAGACTCATAAAATGAGTTGAGCTTGAGATGCTCAAGGTACAAGAAGTGCCGAGCAATAATGTATAATATTCATTAATGGTTACAATCTTCATATACTTACACAGCCATCACGATTGTGTGGATGGCCGATACGGCCTTAAATCAAACTGTGTTAGCAACACTCTTATCAATATCGATTCAATTAGATGGAAATCGACTGTGGATAAATAAGGGTTACTAAATAACCTTTACAAGGATAGTGTTATTACCCAAATCTCATTAAGATAATTAGATCTTTCAACTATAATGAAACCATTTTCTTGGTTAAGGCAAGGTATGCCTAGGGTAATTAAAATATGGTTCTAATTTATATGATAGTTTAAATTGAAGTGGTGAGTCATGAAGGACCTAGAGTGGTGAATATGGTTCACTTAATGATATGAGTTAAAATGGAAATAATGTGGCGAGGAGTCACTAGTTCCTCATTATGGAAGTAACCTAATTGGTTGAAACAAAACCAAGAAGGGAGTTGATTGTCCGGGTATGGACTATGAATCGAATTGATCCCACTTGCTTTAGACCTTGAGTTAAAGGTTAATTAAAACTTATTGTAGGACATGACAACTTATAAGTTGAGTTAGGGTGGTGGACATATGACAACGTTCATGATGTAATGTTTATGTATGTAAAACTTTGGCCAAAGTAATGCATCCATCTCTGCATGCATTGTCGGTCCATAGTGATCTAGATGGCATAATGGTCTCCAGTAGCGTGATGCATAGTTAGAGGGAATCTATAGTTGTATGATCATGAGACATTATGAAGGACACAACACCAGATACTCAGATGGCTAACCTAAGGTTCCTAATATCTATTCCTTCCGTGAAGGGTCGGGCCACTTCCAAGTAGGAAGGTGTGCGAGGGACCACCTGTCTATGGTTGGTGGAAAAGCACTTGGATGATGCTCTCCTTCCCAAGCAAGAGAGATGTTGAGACTTATGAAGATTGATGTCATATGTTCTAGATACAGTGTTTTTCATTTTATGACTTAATAGTCAAATATAATGTATAATTTGATATATGATGCCTTGAGCATAACTTGTAAATACATAGTGAATGTTATTCACTTGGATATGTAAATGATTATTGTAAAAGTAAACTTTGTTATATTTTGTTTAGAATGACATGCTTAGTTGATGAAATGATAGTGAATCATTATTGTTTAACTTGAAATGGATAATCATGTTGTTATCTAATCTCTTAATTTTGATGAATGTTTATGTTAATTTTTGGGCATTATGGAATGAGATGTTACATATGGTATCAGAGCTACTAGGTTTAATATATGGACCTATGAGTTCACTACTGATGATTATTGGTGTCCAACATCAATTATGCTAATGTTTGGATGTTCTATGCCAGAATGGTAATAATTAGAAGAACACCTCAAAAAGAAGGTAACGGAACATGGACGTTACCTACGTCAACAAAAGATCATAAAAGCAAGAGCTTCAAGGATGAAGAAACTTGAGTAGACTGGCTGTCTGGTAGGAGCATGGCTAACTAATGAGGAAACCTTCATTGATGCCGTGAAATGCATCAAGGAGTTAAGGAAAGTAGAAAGGATGGCTGCCCCTAACTCTACTGATGCATCAGAAACACCCTCTGCCCCTAAAGCACCAGCTAAGGGAAATAACCCTAAAGATTGTAATGTACTTAAGGAGAGTGTGAAGGGGTACCAGTGTGTATCCTCACCTCCTAAGACTGAAAAGAAACTATGAATATGGGAAGTTATCCCAAATTGTAAATGAGTTGCAGTATCAAGGTGTAAATACAATTTTGTAATTTTGATGGATTATATGTAATCCAATAGAAACTACAATGCAATGGAAAATTTTGACAATCTTTCCTCTCTTGTTAAAGATTACATGAATGTGAATAGATTTGTAAAATGAATGAATTAAATGACATGGAAAAACTAATCTATGATTAACCTGCAAACTTCAGGAAGAAGTAGATTGCAGCAAAGGTTCAGATTAGAACCAGAATGGGGGATAGCCAGGATGAAGGAGCACCTTCAGGGCAATCTGAGTCTAAGTTAGACCAGATCTTGACTTTGTTGAAAGAAACAAGGACGAGGGTAGAAACTCTTGAACATGAAGTAAGAGGCCGGCGAGAAGCCAGACGGGATGCTTATGATGGAGGTGATGGTGAGGAATGCCATAACGACACCGCCCAAAGTGAGCACAAAGAAAATAACCCCGCGGCTAGACAGGAAGGGGATAAGAGGAGCCTTATGGCTATGGAACTATCTCATGACATGAAAAAGGTCACGCCTCCTAAATTTGATGGATCCGTAAGCAAAGATGCTGTAGAGGCATGGCTAACAGAAATGGAAAAATATTTTGAAATCAGAAACTATAACGAGGTTGCAAAAGTAGTCTAGGGAGCTTTCCAGTTAGCCGGTGAAGCGACCACATGGTGGATGAACAAAAAGATGGAACTGGGCTTGAGGTCTGCGAGCCTTATGTGGGACAGATTCATGGAATTGTTTAGACAAAGATGGTTGCCACAACTGTTCTATGACCATAAACTTATTAATTTTCAAAACTTGAAGCAGGCTGACATGTCTGTAAATGAATATTGGGAAAAATTCATCTGACTGTTAAAATATGTGCCACAGTACCTGTTGGTATTTCTTCTGAATCAGCATTAGGATTTGCCACTTCTAATGCACAGGCAGATTCAGCCAACTGAATACAGGAGGTTGCGTGAGCTCCTCCCCTTCACTTCTGGTTCTGCCGCACCAAGGGGGGTATCCCTATAACTCAAGATGTAACCTTGACTAGCTCAAAGATAGAAAGATCTAACTTGACAACAACAGGCAGAATACTCTCATGTATGGACCAAGATCTGTATGATAGATCACAAGGCTGGCAACATTCTTGGATATGATGTCTGGTTGGGTATGAGAGCATGCAGGGGGTTCCTAATCCTACTCCTACAACTAACAGGTGGAAGTATGAAATGTTTTGATATGAATTTGGATGCAAAGCTGGACATGGTGTATAACACAAGAACACAGCATGATTGGTGCCTATCCAGGGCTTGGAGTCGGTAGACATACACCTGTGAATGATCAGCATGAATAGCTAAAACCGGATTTCAGGGGGATACACATGATATCTGCCTTACAGATATCTCCCAATAAAGAGTGTCAAGTTATCTCTACTTATGGCATCCCTACTGCAATATACCCTTCCCAATGTTCAACCTGAAAACAGTTTAATCTGCCCCTTGAGCAGAAGTTAAAAGATCAGACATTCAACATAGGAACTCTATGCTCTAGAATCTAAACATAAGCAAATATCCAGATCCAGAAGAAGAATACATGCAATACTGGAGACAGAATTAACACAACACATGCTAAGACAGCATTACTCATACAAGATCAACCATGAAATCAGTGGATTCATGCCAAATCGTACAATAAGAGATACATAAACTCTCAAGATAGAATGTACAGAGCAACCAGATCAGCTGGTTTTGGATTACAGAGCCAAAAATCCACAACTTTCAACAACCTTGAATGAATAACACCGTCTGCATTATATAGCAGGAGGGTGTCTTCAACATTAACTACCAGGTTGACCAAAAATCCCGCCAGATATACAGTATCATAAAAATGGCGCTCAAACATTACCAGATTGGCGCCCAAACTTGAATGCAGCAGGTGGGGGAGGAGACAGGAAGATTTCTCGAGCCCAGCGCCACCGCCTAGGGATCCAGATCTTCAACCGGGTACCAGATCCGCCCACGCCATCGCCCATACCTCTGCAACAATCGCCATTGATGGCGCACCAACCCGCGGCCTCGGGAAGAACATTAGACAGTTAATCGCAACCACTTCCCGCCGAGATTCATCATCATGATATTTTGAATATGCAGGATAACATTATCCCACATGCACCCCGCGATGACCTCTTTAACACTTTATATACTAGGTCATGAGCATATATCATGTCGGTGCTTTTGCTCCTGACGACACTAGTATAAGACTTCATCATCATCATCCTCCAGCAGCATGATATCCTGTTGCCCGGAATATCACCCTGACGTCATCATCATATCGCAATACAACCGCATGATAATCACCTTCATCGGCACAACCTGATCCATCGGAGAAACATCCTCCTGCTGAGCCTATACCAAAAGTCTGGCCGATGAACATCCTGATGACGTCATCATCATATCCTGCTGACGTCATCATCATATCTGCCTACTGCGCACCTCCTCATATCCGGATGACGTCATCATCATGTTTGCAAATATCGGGGGATCTCCACAAGATGATCTATGTTAAAAATATGACCCCCCCCGGGACCTCGATGACGTCATCATCATATTAACATCAGGATGATATTCGGAAGACAACCGGATATTTGGAAATATCATCCTGATGTGCAAATATCAGGTTGCACTGTAGCTCCTCTGTAAGATCAGGGCGATAGACGAATATGATGATGCTCGAAAAGATCACCCCCACTAGATAGCGCACGAAGCCGACAGGCGGATATCTCCTTGATATCAGCATCATCATGATGCTGGAACAAACACACACTCGAGTGATATGAAAATATCACCCCCTCCTTCGGAAATATCATGATGCAGATAGGCAGAAAGAAAGATATCACCCTGATATAAAGATGACGTCAGCATCATCAGGATGACAGAACAACGAACAAGAAGTGATACAACATCATCAGGATGATATTGACTAAGATCATCCTGACGTTCAAAATATGATGACCCCAGTGTATCGGGTCGCTCTTAGAACTCTTCAACAACATCATCAGGATGATCATAACCAAGATCACCCGATGATAGAAATATCACCCCGGCGAAATATCATGAAGGCAGAAAACATGATGACCCTCGCAAGCAACACGGTGATAACTGGAAATATGATGATGATGACGACGACCCTTAGGAAAAAGCAAGTCAGGTCGAAACAACTCAAAGAATAACCCCTTCAGAATAACGGGGCAACATCATCATCATGTTTGGGCAAGGTGATAAATGGAAGATCACCGGAGACTTTGAAAAAATCACCCTCGCAAGCAGATCAGGGTGCACTGTAGCTCATCAGCATCATCAGGATAAAAACCAAACATCACCCGACAGTGAAATATGATGACGACGTTGAGAAACCAGTCGACGGAGAACATGATGATGCTGACCTTCATCGAAACAAACATGATGATGATGTTGCCCCGTTATTCTGAAGGGGTTATTCTTTGAGTTGTTTCGACCTGACTTGCTTTTTCCTAAGGGTCGTCGTCATCATCATCATATTTCCAGTTATCACCGTGTTGCTTGCGAGGGTCATCATGTTTTCTGCCTTCATGATATTTCGCCGGGGTGATATTTCTATCATCGGGCGATCTTGGTTATGATCATCCTGATGATGTTGTTGAAGAGTTCTAAGAGCGACCCGATACACTGGGGTCATCATATTTTGAACGTCAGGATGATCTTAGTCAATATCATCCTGATGATGTTGTATCACTTCTTGTTCGTTGTTCTGTCATCCTGATGATGTTGACGTCATCTTTATATCAGGGTGATATCTTTCTTTCTGCCTATCTGCATCATGATATTTCCGAAGGAGGGGGTGATATTTTCATATCACTCGAGTGTGTGTTTGTTCCAGCATCATGATGATGCTGATATCAAGGAGATATCCACCTGCCGGCTTCGTGCGCTATCTAGTGGGGGTGATCTTTTCGAGCATCATCATATTCGTCTATCGCCCCGATCTTACAGAGGAGCTACAGTGCAACCTGATATTTGCACATCAGGATGATATTTCCAAATATCCGGTTGTCTTCCGAATATCATCCTGATGTTAATATGATGATGACGTCATCGAGGTCCCGGGGGGGTCATATTTTTAACATAGATCATCTTGTGGAGATCCCCCGATATTTGCAAACATGATGATGACGTCATCCGGATATGAGGAGGTGCGCAGTAGGCAGATATGATGATGATGTCAGCAGGATATGATGATGACGTCATCAGGATGTTCATCGGCCAGACTTTTGGTATAGGCTCAGCAGGAGGATGTTTCTCCGATGGATCAGGTTGTGCCGATGAAGGCGATTATCATGCGGTTGTATTGCGATATGATGATGACGTCAGGGTGATATTCCGGGCAACAGGATATCATGCTGCTGGAGGATGATGATGATGAAGTCTTATACTAGTGTCGTCAGGAGCAAAAGCACCGACATGATATATGCTCATGACCTAGTATATAAAGTGTTAAAGAGGTCATCGCGGGGTGCATGTGGGATAATGTTATCCTGCATATTCAAAATATCATGATGATGAATCTCGGCGGGAAGTGGTTGCGATTAACTGTCTAATGTTCTTCCCGAGGCCGCGGGTTGGTGCGCCATCAATGGCGATTGTTGCAGAGGTATGGGCGATGGCGTGGGCGGATCTGGTACCCGGTTGAAGATCTGGATCCCTAGGCGGTGGCGCAGGGCTCGAGAAATCTTCCTGTCTCCTCCCCCACCTGCTGCATTCAAGTTTGGGCGCCAATCTGGTAATGTTTGAGCGCCATTTTTATGATACTGTATATCTGGCAGGATTTTTGGTCAACCTGGTAGTTAATGTTGAAGACACCCTCCTGCTATATAATGCAGACGGTGTTATTCATTCAAGGTTGTTGAAAGTTGTGGATTTTTGGCTCTGTAATCCAAAACCAGCTGATCTGGTTGCTCTGTACATTCTATCTTGAGAGTTTATGTATCTCCTGTTGTACGATTTGGCATGAATCCACTGATTTCATGGTTGATCTTGTATGAGTAATGCTGTCTTAGCATGTGTTGTGTTAATTCTGTCTCTAGTATTGCATGTATTCTTCTTCTGGATCTGGATATTTGCTTATGTTTAGATTCTAGAGCATAGAGTTCCTATGTTGAATGTCTGATCTTTTAACTTCTGCTCAAGGGGCAGATTAAACTGTTTTCAGGTTGAACATTGGGAAGGGTATATTGCAGTAGGGATGCCATAAGTAGAGATAACTTGACACTCTTTATTGGGAGATATCTGTAAGGCAGATATCATGTGTATCCCCCTGAAATCCAGTTTTAGCTATTCATGCTGATCATTCACAGGTGTATGTCTACCGACTCCAAGCCCTGGATAGGCACCAATCATGCTGTGTTCTTGTGTTATACACCATGTCCAGCTTTGCATCCAAATTCATATCAAAACATTTCATACTTCCACCTGTTAGTTGTAGGAGTAGGATTAGGAACCCCCTGCATGCTCTCATACCCAACCAGACATCATATCCAAGAATGTTGCCAGCCTTGTGATCTATCATACAGATCTTGGTCCATACATGAGAGTATTCTGCCTGTTGTTGTCAAGTTAGATCTTTCTATCTTTGAGCTAGTCAAGGTTACATCTTGAGTTATAGGGATACCCCCCTTGGTGCGGCAGAACCAGAAGTGAAGGGGAGGAGCTCACGCAACCTCCTGTATTCAGTTGGCTGAATCTGCCTGTGCATTAGAAGTGGCAAATCCTAATGCTGATTCAAAAGAAATACCAACAGTACCAACACAATGAGAAATTTTGTATTCAAAAGTTTATTATGGGATTAAATGCCTAGATTGGGGGCGAGGTTGATGTTCATGGTCCTACTACAATGGACTAGGTATATGAAAAGGCCATCAAATGGGAACATAAACTGAAAGCCATGTGAGATTATAGGGAAAAGTAACTGAAAGAGATATAATTGGTCTCAATCCTCACAACCCTCTAAGAAAAAGGGGAAGAAACATGATCATTTTGAGAGACATGATAAAGGGAACAAGCATAAGCAAACAGAGTCCAAGGGGGAGAAAAAGGGGAACAATTACTCCAAGAAGAACGGAGACAATTCTGGGAAGCCTCAGGAGAGGCGAGGGCCAGTTGGAGGGTGCTTCACATGTGGTGGAGATCATTACACCAATTAGTGTCCTAACAAGACACAAGGAGCTCAACTGAGAGGAAATCCTCTACCCTCACAATAAGCGGTATTCCAACAATGCATTCATGCAGCTTTGGACAACAGGCAAGCTGAGTACCAAGTAACTCCCATAGAAACAATAGGTACTTTATTTGGACTTCCAATTTCAATTTTGATTGATACTGGTGCTACCGAATGTTTTGTTTCACCTAAAGTTGCAAATGAAATACCTAGAAAGGGAGGTTTTATGGCAAATACCTGGTCTATAGAATATGCAAATCACACCAAGGTTCAGGTAGAACAATGCCTGTTTGAGGCTTGAATTGAACTTCTAAGTTTCTGTACAGAAGTAAACCTTTATGTAGCCCCACTAGGCTCGTATGATGTTATCCTAGGGATAAACTGGTTATGGAGACATCGAGCCAAAGTGGATTGTTATGCCAAAACAATAGAGTGTCCATATGATATAGGAAACAAGGTTTTTCTGCAAGGGAAACCTAGGAGAGTCCAACTAAGACAAATCTCAGCTCTGCAAATGAAAAGGGCACAGAGAAAGGGATGTCAAATTTTTGCTGTCAAGATGGACAAATTAGATGAATCAGAGGAAACTTACTTCCAAGATGATTTAACATTCTATGAATCCCAAAAACATAAAGGGATAGGGAAGGACACCATAGGTTAGAAAAGATCTGAAGTGGAAAGATATCCCTTCCTTAATGAGTTCAAGGATGTATTTCCAGAAGAACTACTGGGATTACCTCCCAAGAGAGCCTTTGATTTTTCCATTGATATAATTCCTGGATCAAAACCTATCTCTAAAGCTCCCTACCGAATGATTGCCACTGAATTAATGGAGCTAAAAGCTCAATTACAAGAATTATTGGAAAAAAGGTTAATCAAACCTAGTGTGTCGCCATGGGGGGAACCAATCATATTTTTGACAAAGAAAGATGACACCTTGCAATTGTGCATTGACTACCGCATGCTGAATAAAGCAACTATCAAGAATAAATACCCATTACCTCACATTGATGATCTTTTTGATCAAATGAGGGGATGCAACTGTGTTCTCCAAGATTGATCTTTGGTCTGGATACCACCAATTAAGGTTAAAGGATGATGACATCCATAAGACTGCCTTTAGAATCAGATATGGGCATTATGAATTCACTGTCTTACCGTTTGGACTGACAAATACACTGGCAACATTTATGAATCTTATGAATAGTGTGTTCAGAGATTGCCTAGACAAATTTGTTTTAGTATTTTTGGATGATATTTTAATTTACTATAGAAATGAGGAAGAACACTTACAACATTTAAGAATAGTTCTGCAGAGGCTGAGAGAGCATAAATTGTATGGTAAGCTCTCTAAATGCACTTTCTTCCATAAGGAAGTACAATATTTGGGCCACATAATTTTAGCTAAAGGGATAACTATGGACCCAACTAAAATTAAGGCTATTTTGGAATGTTCGGAACCAAAGAATGTTCATGAGGTCCAAATTTTTATGGGCCTTATTGGTTATTACAGCATGATAACTTCCTTGCAGAGAAAAGGCAAGTTTGAATGGTTAGAAAAGTGCCAGGAGGCCTTTGACCTACTGAAGGAAAAATTGACTTCAACACCAATATTGAAAGTGCCTGACCCAGAGGGTCAATTTGTAGTCATTACCGATGCCTCAAGAGAAGGCTTAGGTGGTGTGCTAGTCCAAGATGGATAGGTCATCGCGTATGAATCGCGCAAACTAAAAAACTATGAACAAAATTATGCCCCACATGATCTAGAAATGGCAGCAGTTATTCATGCTCTACAGATGTGGAGACACTACCTTCTTGGGAAACCTTTTGAGTTAAAAATAGATCATTAGGGACTCAAGTATCTATTTACTCAGCCACATCTCAATGCCCGCCAAAGTAGATGACTAGAATTTATCTAGGATTATGATTTCGAGACTAAATACATTCAAGGAAAAGAGAATCGAGTGGCCGATGCTTTGAGTAGGAGAAGACACATCTCCTCTATGATCTCCATACACTCTAATTTTAGGAATCAGGTGTTACAAAAATCTAAGGAAGATGATTTCTACAAGAAGGTAAAACAGGCCCTAGAGGAAAATCCACATAATCCAAAATATGAGGGGTTCAACCTGGAACCAAATGGGTTATTAAGGTTTAAAGGGAGGATGTATGTACCTAACTCAACTGAGTTAAGGAATATGGTATGGAAAGAGGTTCATTCTGCACCATATTCTGGGCATCCTGGAGTAACTAAGTTACTCATTGATATAAAACCCTTATATTTTTGGAAAGGAATGAAGAGGGATGCTGCAAATTTTGTAGCTACTTGTATAGAATGCCAGAGGGTGAAAGCGAAACATCATCACTCGGTAGGATTGTTAAACCCTCATGAAATTCCAAAATGGAAATGGCAAGTTATAAGCATGGACTTTGTGCAAGGGCTGCCTATGTCAAGAAACAAACACAATGCTATCTTAGTTGTGGTGGATAGACTCACCAAGACCGCCCATTTTATACTAGGAAACTTGATAGATGGAGCACCCATCATAGCTCAAAAATTTGTTCAAGAGGTTTTTAGACTCCATGGTATTCCTCAGAAGATCAGCTCAGATAGGGATGCATGGATGACATCAAGGTTTTGGCAAACTTTATTCTCTTCACTTGGAACCTAGTTGAACATAAGCTCTTCTTATCATCCTGAAACAGATGGCCAAACTGAAAGGGTGAACCAGGTGTTGGAGGATTTGTTGAGGATGTATTGCATGGATCAACAATACAAATGGGAAGATTATCTTCCATTGGTGGAATTTGCCTACAATAATTCTTATCACTCAGCTATTAAGATGGCTCCATTTGAGGCATTGTATGGACAAAAGTGCCAAACCCCTATAAGCTGGGATAAGCTAGAAGATAGGGTTAGCCTTGGTCCAAAAATGCTCTAAAAAATGGAAGAACAAGTGTGTTTGATTAGGAAAAGATTAGCAGAAGCTAATGATAAGCAAAAGAGTTATGCGGAGGCTAAGCGCATCAGAAGGCATTTCATAGTGGGAGAGAAAGTTCTCTTGAGAGTAAAACCTCAAAAAAGTTCCATTAAATATGGAAAGATGTCTAAATTGGCACCTCGGTATGTGGGACCTTTTGAAGTACTCAAAGAAGTCAATCCAGTGGCATACATAATTGCTCTACCAGCAGCCTTAGCCATGATGCATAATGTGTTTCATGTTTCATATTTGAAAAAGTTTAATGCTGCTGATAATCAAATTCCTATGCTTGATTGGAATGTTTTACATGTGAAAGACTCAGGAGTGGTGGTGATTGAGCCCATCAAGGTGCTCAAAATGCATAACCTACGCTTATGTAACAAGGAAATAACATAGTGCAAGGTCCAGTGGGACCAATATTCAGTGGAAAATGCCACCTGGGAAAACTATGATGATTTTCATGCTAGATTTTCTCATCTTTTCTAAAAAACTTATTTATCATGTGCTCATGAAACACTTTCTTATTATGTTAATTTGACTTTAAAATAGTAAATCATCGAGGATGATGATTCTTATGGGGGGGAATATGTTACATCCCTAACCCGTGATTAGCTTAATCTTATGTTTACATGGTAATTAGGAGGATTAATTAGTAGTTGGATTATGATGCGGAAATGTCAGATTAATCACAACTTCTTACTAATGTTAGTTAGTTAAGAGATTCTAGATTTAAATGATTATTAAATTATTATGATTTATTGATCATATTATGATGCACTGATCATGACTTTCTGGTTGTGAGTTGGATCAGGAAAGTGATCATCTTCTGGAGATGGAAGGAGAGTATCATCTGGGAGGAAGGAATAAATGATGGGAAACGGAGGTCAACAACCATCTAAGTGTTAGACTTTTGTCCTTTCGAACTCGTGTAAGTTGGCGTAAATTATGCTTTGATTTAATTAGTTGTTTCCTTTTTGTGTGACTTGTCGATTTTGTCATTTTGACATTGTTGCATCGACTCATCTTATCGACATTCTTTGAATGTCAAATCGAGTTGAGAGTTAGCCTTGCTTTTGTCGGAAAGTTATCTTACCGCTCTTAATGTTTTTGAACTAGGTTTATTAGTCCATTTTTGGTCTGTTAAGTTCAGGTCCTTAGCGAAGAAGGAAGAGCGATGCTCAATCCCTAAATCACGTGATGACTTTTTCCTCCATGGAAGAAGTGACTAGTTGATGCAAGTGATAACACTATAGTATAATTATATTAATTTGATATTTAATATTGTAACAAGTTATTGTGTTTATTATTATTATTCTTTTTAAAATAGTTAATATGATAAATTGTGGGAGCTTTAATCTCAGCGTAGTTTAGTAAATATTGTGGTTATGCAAGCCATTTTTGTGGTAGTTGGCCGAGTGGAAGGAACCACTCGCACCACCTTAGATAAGGTGGTAGTTTCCCATGGAAATAGGCATGCTAGATCGGTGAATGAATAACCATTTTTAGTCTTCTTGAAAGACTAGGAGGGATTTTTGGTTTTTATCTTTAGGGAGGGAGCTTAGGAGCTCAGCGCTGGAAGTTGGTCGAATAACAACTCTACAGTGAAGGATTGATTTCAAGTAGATTATAGAATGTTCTTTTTTATATCTATTTCTATGGTGTTCTTACCTAAGACGCATATTGAATGGAAGAGGCTCAGAGCCATGCAGCTGAGCTTGTAATCTTTCATACATTTTTTTTATGTTATAAAGGCTCGAGGCCTTACGACCGAGCCACATTGTGCTTTATATATGTTGTGTGTATACTCAAGACCATACGACCAAGTTATATAATAAGGCATTCGTTGTTGTTCTTATGCTCCAGGCCATACGACCGAGCTATGTGATAATGTATACTCACTGTGTATATGCTCAAGGCCATGCGGCCGAGCTATGTGGCAATGCATTCTTTATTTTGTGTATGCTTAAGGCCATGTGACCGAGCCATATAAAAAGGCAATCTTTGCTGTGCATGCTCAAGGCCATGTGATGGAGCCAAGTAATAAAGCATTCCTTGCTGTGCATGCTCAAGGCCATTCGGCCGAGCCAAGTAATAAAGCATTCTTTACTGTGCATACTCAAGGCCATGCAATCGAGCTATATTGTATTGTTGTATATGTTACATATGTTGAAATTTTGCTGAAGGCCTTATAGCCGAGTAGAAATGCATTGAAATCTTTTACTAAGCCCAACTCGAGGCCGTGGAGGTCGAGTTTCAATCTTTATACCTTGCATCGTGTTGAATACTCATGGCCACGAAGGCTGAACTATATTGTATTGTATATTGTGTTGTGTTTGCGGCTTTGGGCCACAAAGGCCGTGCCTTGCATTTTGGGAACCCATATTGTAACTGTGGCTCGAGGCCATCATGACCGAGCCCATGCATAAACTCCAACATCTAAATATGTCATTATTCGACGTGGCATGGATAAAAATAGGGTTAAGACTCATAAAATGAGTTGAGCTTGAGATGTTCAAGGCACAAGAAGTGCCGAGCAATAATGTATATTACTCATTAATGGTTACAGTCTTCATATACTTACACAACCATCACGACTGTGTGGATAGTCGATACGGCCTTAAATCAAATTGTGTTAGCAACACTCTTATCAATATCGATTCAATTAGATGGAAATCTATTGTGGATAAATAAGGGTTACTAAATAACCTTAACAAGGATAGTGTTATTACCTAAAGCTCATTAAGATAATTAGAGCTTTCAACTATAATGAAACCATTTTCTTGGTTGAGGCAAGGTATGCCTAGGGTAATTAAAATATGGTTCTAATTATATGATAGTTTAAATTGAAGTGGTGAGTCATGAAGGACCTAGAGTGGTGAATATGGTTCACTTAATGATATGAGTTAAAACATAAATAATGTGGCGAGGAGTCACTAGTTCCTCATTATGAAAGTAACCCAATTGGTTGAAACAAAACCAAGAAGGGAGTCGATTGTCCCGGTATGGACTATGAATCGAATTGATCCCACTTGCTTTAGACCTTGAGTTAAAGGTTAATTAAAACATACTGTAGGACATGACAACTTATAAGTCAAGTGAGGGTGGTGGACATACGATAATGTTCATGATGCGATATTTATGTATGTAACTTTGGCCAAAGTAATGCATCCGTCTTTGCATTCGATGTCAGTCCACAGTGATTCAGATGGCATAATGGTCTCTAGTAGCATCATGCATAGCTAGAGGGAATCTATAGTTGTATGACCGTGAGACATTATGAAGGACACAACACCAGATACTCAAATGGCTAACCTAAGGTTCCTAATATCTATTCCTTCCATGAAGGGTCAGGCCACTTCAAGGTAGGAAGGTGTGCGGGGGACCACTGGTCTGTGGTTTGTGGAAAAGCACCTAGATGATGCTCTCCTTCCCAAGCAAGAGACATGCCGAGACTTATGAAGATTGATGTCATATATTCCAGATACAGTGTTTTTCATTTTATGACTTGATAGTCAAATATAATGTATAACTTGATATATGATGCCTTGAGCATAACTTGTACATACATAGTGAATGTTGTTCACTTTGATATGTAAGTGATTATTGTAAAAGTAAACTTTGTTATATTCTGTTTAGAATGACATGCTTAGTTGATGAAATGATAATGAATCATTATTGTTTAACTTGAAATGGATAATCATGTTGTTATCTAATCTCTTAATTATGATGAATGTTTATGTTAACTTTTGGGCATTATGGAATGAGATGTTACAGATGTATAGTGTGTCTATGGCATACTATGCAGTGCTCGTGTGTTCTGTGTGTTTTACGTGTCTTACGTGTTTGTGGTGTGGTCTAAAGATGCGTGGCGATGAGCCCCCATGTTGTATGTGTTTTGCGTGTCTTTACATGTGTGTTTTGTTTACTTTAGTTAGCATTATCTATAGATATGTAATTTCTTAATCATGTCTTCTCTTCATGTCTTGCGTGACTGTGGTCATGTCTTCTCCATGTATTGTGTGCTTTCACTATCTCCTCCATGTATTGCGTGCTTCCTTACTGTCTCCATTGTGTCTTATGTGTCTATTAAGTGTTTTCTTATGTTTGCGTAAGCTTGGGGGCTAGTGATAGTCTTCAAACTTAGGGTGTGTTTGATGTGCTTTGACCATACTTTAATGCATGCATGGATCGTAAGATCATACATACATTAAATTGGGGCCTAAATGTTATGGAGCAAAAAGTGGACACATGTATTTTTACCTCCTAGTTTAGCTCCTAGGTCCTATTTGCTTCATTATACATTCTAATTGAGCATCGTGAAGAAAAGAGCTCGACACCCATGTGAATTTGGGACCTTGGGCCCTTCATTTAGCTTATCCATGACCTAAATTAGGCCCTTAGACTTGGGTGCCAACCGCCCAAGTCCTCCCTTATTGGTCGGGAGAAATAAATGGTATGTCAGCCTGGGACCTTTAAAAATGTTCCTCCTTGTCAGATTTTGTGATTTAATTTCGTGAATGTTAGCAGGAAAGCATATATAGGTGAGTTTAAGACTTCATTTTAGACCTAGATGGATATTGCGAACTTCTAATATTGGAGCAAAGAGAATTCAAGGCATTCATTATGTTATTGTTGCAGGTTTGTGTTTGTATTTGTGTATTTGGTGCAGATTTGTCATCATCATCCATCTCCTTAATATGAGTTGAAGATATTTCATCATCCTAAGGACTTCACCTCTGAGGTGACATCATTGCTATTTGAATTTGTCATGCCCACATTTCCCATGTGGTCACAACACACAACACACGTGTCATGTCCACATTTGCCATGTGGTAATGACACGAAATATCAAAAACTTTTCCCACTTGACTCCAAAAACCCCTTTGCGTGCAACATGCGCGCTCAGAGACATACACACAAAGACAAAGACCCCAGTCAAAGTTGGGGAAGTGTGAAGTCCTTTTGCATCGCCTACGAAATGCTAGTCTACTAAGGGGGTTATGCGACGCGAGGAGCATTGCCAATAGGGTTAGATTTCAAATTGGGTCTAACCCTAAGGTTCTTAAGTGAAGTGAAGTGATTTCAACAAGTGTCGAAATCTAACCCTAGGAAACTAGAATGTAAATGCGATTAATTAAATCCATCTAGAACATAATTAAATTTCTTGATAATTAATAATGCGATAAGTAAATATAAGAATTAATATATTAAATTGACCATACTACTCTAGAGAAATTTCGGCAACATAACACCACTTCATTCTACATGGAAAAATAATTTAAAAATAAAACTCCTACCATGCCTTTCAAATAAAATAATTAAAAATTAAATATGCCCATTGATTAAATTATTCTAACATAACCTTATATACCCATATTCGCAAAATAATAAAAGTAACACATTACTAAAGAATAATTAATTTAAAATTCACCTCTATACTATACTCCATCCCCATAAAACAAAAAGGCTAAAAATAAATACATTTCCTACACTATCCCCCACACCCCAAACCCATTTAAATTAACCCACTAAAATTAATCTAAAAGGTCTAGGGTAAATTGAAACCAAAAGCAATTAAAAAGGCAAGGGTAGGATAAAATTTCCCAAGGTATGCAACTTCCCTCTTAAACAAATTTTCAAAAGGCAAGTGGAGCAAAAAGGTATATGTGCTCTCACAAATTTCTCCATTTTTATATTTCCCTCTAATATTTACTACCAAAACCCCAATCTCATTGTTTCAATTTTATTTTCCATTTACTTTCCTCTCTACAACCCTAACCCTATTTTTCCAAGCCTTCAAGATAAGGTAGACCATAACCAAGGGTAGTGGGGATGGTCAAGGTGGACCCTTGACTTGTCTATCCCATAACTAAATTCAAAAATTCGTCACTTAACTTTGGGGTAAAGTTAGAGTGACTTAATGAAGGTTAAACTAAGGTTTAGCATGTCCAAATTGGCCCTAGACCCTAGGGGTATGACCTAGGGTTATTATTTGGCCAAAATAAACATCATAGGGTACATAAAATCACAAGAAAAAACTCAAATAAAATAAATGACACCAAATGGTGCAATTTAAACAATACACATTTACAACACATTAATAAAATAAAGAGAAAGGGTGAAATCTAATCAGATTTAAACATAAATGCAAACATCATGAAATCATCATGCACCAACACATGTGACCTTGGTCCCTCCTAGGACTAGATCGGCTTAAACACGGATTTCACATAGGGTATGGGATGACCTCCGACTTTCCATGGGCATAGAAAATCACCTGCACGTTTACGCAAACGGATTAATAGCACATGTTCATCATAGCCGAAGTGAAAGGAAAATGCACACACACACACACTATGTAACATAATCATTTAAATCCTCAATAGTAACACAACATCATTGACAAGATTCATAATTTATTGCATTTCTAAACATCAATTCAGGATCGAAATCACATAATAATTCATTCATTAACTCCACAACTAATATCCCAAATAGCAGCAAAATGAATGTCACATATCATATACTCGTCAGTGAAATCTAACAAGTAAGATATAACCACATCACAACATACTTTATCAAACAAATCAAAACATAGGGATAGAGCCAAGAAAGTCTGAATAACGGGATCAACAGTCCCAATGTCCATATGTCCTCAAAATGTAAATACAATGTGTATACACCTAAAAATGGCAAAGACAAATTAAATAAATATTTATTATTTATTTAATTCCCATTCTTCTATCATTTAATAAATTCATCAATTTATCTATTTGATTCACATTCCTCCAAATATTAAATAAATATCAATTTATTTAATTAAGTCAATTAAACCTATTCTTCTAATGTCATCCCTTAATTAAATAATAATCAAATTATTTAATCACAATTCATCCTATTCCAAAGTCAAAAGTCCTCTATTCCACATCATCTAATCCACCTCACACATCCACCTCATCTTGCACATGTAATTAAATATTTTAAATATTTAATTAATCTATTTTCCCTCACCCACATGGCCTATTATCTCTCCAACCATCCTTATTCCAAAGGGCATGGTCTCTCCATGTCACCATGGTCAAAGGGACACTTTGTGACACTTGTTCCATAGTCCCTAGAATCTTTCCAACCTCCCTACAAACATGCTCTCCTTGTTTGACCTTCTCTCTTTGGTCATTGTAAGCCTTGTGACATGTGGACTCATGTCACACCTTTCTCTCCACCATGTCAGGATGAGAGGAACATCTTCCCTCTTTCTCTCCCTCATCTCAACCAACTCAATCCTCACCATACACCTCTCAAGACCAAGTCTCCATCGTTGAGATCTTGACACATGGATTTGCCCTCTCCTTGGCCTATAAAAGGAAGCTCATTCCCTCATTCTACAACACACAAGCTATAGCAAAGTTACTCTACAGAAATTCCAGCGTGCCTTTGGCAAAGCATCCATATTGCTCATTGCATTTTATATCCATTATCTTCATATCCATACAACCATGGCTTCAATCATCCATCTCTCATCCTTATAATAGTTGTATTGTAGGTAATCTCCATTGCATTTTATCCAACATACAACCATTCAAGTATTGTCATCTTCAAACAACGAGGAAGCGCGCTTCTAAGAGCTCTATTCATCAACAAGATCAATACAAGATAGGCGAACAATGGAAGGTTTCGAGGTAAATCAGTCTTCAAGGTAATATTGCTTTGTTTATTTGATTTGCATCATAGTTCATTGAGATTATTGGATTATTAGTAGTTTAATAATGTTTACAATATTTCCTCTAACATTTTTGGCACCCACCATGGGGCCTTACCCCGTTTTTAACTTCCATTTGAGTGTTTTGTGAAGGTTTTATCACGATAGGTTGGTTCTGTGCATACAACTTCTAGTTCAGCGCATTTAACACTTTCTGTTGCGCTTTTACCTTTCGGCGCATTCAACTTGTTATGTTGTGCATATGACTCATTTTGTCACGCATTTGCTAATCCCGCGCATATACTACGCAGTCTCGCACATCTGAGTCATTTTACTATGCATTTGTGAATCAGCGTATATAATACACAGTACTGCGCATATGACCCTCAGTCCTACGCATTCAATTTGTAACAGAGAGTTGTAAAAGTCTTATAAGGTTTTCTGTACTAACTTTCATCTGCAGGTGTTAGGAGTTGGATTTAGTCATTTTAGCTGCATTATTAAGCCACCTAGAACTAATTAGGAAGGAGTAACTTAATGTGTTCATGCAAATCATCACATAGTCTTAACTAGGAGGAAAGTAAATCGATTTGTTGCATCGCAACTTTCATCTAGTCCCAACTTAGGGGTTAAAATTGAACAATTTCTTTATGTTTTTACTATCTTGCACTACAATCTATCACATAGCATAATAGGGGAAAGTAACACTTGTTTTATTTCTGCAAACAACAATCTACACCTAGATTTGTTAGAGGGATAAAATTAACAGTATCTTTTCCAAGTTATTGCTATTTTGTTACAAATTTCTGTGCTTGGTAGAGTTAAACACATTTAGTTATTTTTCTTTTAACTAGGGAGTTAAAGAACAAGCGTTCTCCATGTTTTTAGAATGATAATAGGACTATGCTCTCCCCTTAACTGGGTGACCAAAATGCCAAACTTATCATTTTGCATGTTTTACCTTTAGAGAGGCCTACCCTTGGAAATCCTTCCTTCTAAGTGGGAATGACCTTAAGTGATAACAGGCTAAAGCCAAGCTCCTCCAAATCACTATAAATAAATTGCATTTATGATGAAAGTTGCATGCAACGGGTGCTGTTGTATTACATCGACCAATGTTTCCCCCAAAACCCTGTGGAGTGTAACCTCTACAGGCTGGGAAGCCTTCTTATCGAAGCAAATGGCTGCACGTGTAATCACCCGAATGGATGCCTTGACTAAAATCCTTTTGTTCTAGTAAGCCAAAATCCCTTATTTGGTGACACAGGAGGAGGAACCTCTAGAGCCATCTAATGTCATACACTCATTTATTGTAGAGATAGAAAGGTTTAACTCTTCGGAGGAACTACAACTTGGTATGCGTGAGAAGTGAGTGCCGTGGAGAGGAGCTAGTGCTACCAAGTTATTAGCTGTCTGCCTTTATGCAAGTGGTTGGTGTAAAAACCAAGTTAGAACTCATAAAATATTGTCCTTGCCATCCTAGGATTGTAATTGTTTGTTTTAAATTTTGTTAAGTAATCATGAAAACCTTTTGTTCGCTATGTTTTCCTGCAATAACTTGAGTCAAAATCAGCATTTCAAACCTTAGATTAACTTAGGAAAATGTTCCAAACAAATCAAATAGTCAAACTAAAACAAGAAAACCAAGTACTTATAGTTCTACGCATATAAAACATTTTGCTATGCATACAACAGCTTTTGCTGCTCATTCAATCCTACTGCGCATATAACCAATTCTGCTGCGCATGTGAATCTTTTTGCTGCACTTATAATCCTTCTGCGCATCTGACGCACATAACAACACATCTAAACCATAGTATTGTACTTTTAAACTCAACCAGTCCTATGCATTTGACCAACAGATCTATGCATTTGACCCGTTATCCTACTCTTTTAAAGCTGCGCATCCAAAACAGAGGCATATTCCGTACAATTTGGGATAAAAATGCTGTCAGTTTTAGGTACCCTTTTTGCTGTAGTTTCACCTTGAAAAATTAGTTATACTGTGCAAACACTTTTCCATATCATTTTCACAAACATCTTCTTTTCACATCATTGCCTTGCTATCAAAACACCTCAAAATCAAACCAAACACCTCAAAAATCAAACCCACAACTTGCTTCTAGGACCTAGTTGATACTCTACCAACCCAAACAAGAGCTAGTTAGTTTTATAATAGGATTTCAAATCATCTTTCTCAACAAAACTATACTAGTGTAACCTTGACAAGAAAATAGTCCTCATCAAATAGCAGTGTCAATCTATCCCTATTTAGGACTACCACTTGTATTGTCACTCCGATAGCTATTAGACATTATAGCTCAAGATTTACCTTGTTTGAGACAAACATAGAATCAAAAAAAACCTTAGCAAAATCAATTCCAATCAAGCTCACCTTCTACCATATCACACCTCCAATCAAAATCACAATCCAACAAAACCCATAAATCTCATTTCATCCCATCCCAAAATCTTGCATGGTGCAAACTAGATCTCAATCAAAACAAAAGTGAAACATGGACAACCTTAACAATAATATACCTGATCTAGATGATGAGGAAGTCACTCAAGAGGAAATCCTTCAACAACTCCACGACCCTAAGTTCCAAAAGATAATGGATAGAGTTGTTGCGATCGATCTCCAAAAGTATGTCCTCATGCTTGCTCAACAAGGAGAAAAGCTACCCGTAGACTTTGATATCTCTAATCTACGAGAGACTAATGCCTCAAATGAAGTTGAGTCATCGAAAGAGGGCTCCAAAACTAAAAAAGAGACTCCAAAAATAGAAAAGGCTAAGGATACACTTAATCCTTTAGATGCATTGACAACCCAAATACAAGCCTTACAACAACAATTGGTAGATATCCAAAGCAGAACCACAACGAAACATTATTCACTTGAAGATATCTCACCTTACCCATTTGACAAATCCTTGAACATGATACCTTTTCCTATAAGATTTGAAGTGCCAAAATTTGACAAGTATAGAGGAAAAGGAGATCCTAGAAATCACATCAGGGAATTCAGTGCTGCTTGTCTTGAAGTCACCCACAATGAAACTTATCTAATGTGACTAATCCCTAGAAGCCTAGGAGGACAAGCCATGGAGTGGTTTTCACGTCTACCTCCCGACATCTGCACCTTTAATGAATTAGTGGACAAATTCAACACACATTTCTCTTATAACATAGAACATAAAATCTCCATGCTAGACCTTTGCAACACTAAACAAAAAGGAGGAGAATCATTTGCATCTTTCTTACAAAGGTGGAGGCAACTTGTGAGCAAATGTCCCTATCACATACCTGAAAAACAAATGATAGAAATGTTCGTGCATAATTTGTCCACTAAGCTAAGCTACCAAATACAGATCCAATGTCCAACTTTTAGTAAGGTCATTGAGATGGGGCTTCTCATTGAGAAGGCCTTGATAGCAAAGGGGCAAGTAAAGATATACAAAGACACCCCAAGCTCTAACAACAATGCAAATAAATCAAGGTTTTGGACTAAAAACAAACCCATAGTGAATGATGGTGTGGTAGATGCAAAACATGCGGCACCAAAGCAACCTATTTTAAACCTATCCAATCTGTAGAATAATGCACCATCTACCAAATCTCAAGGCATTGAACAAAAACAAAACAACTTCCCTCCAAGAAGAAAGTTCACACAACTTGGTGAATCAATTGAATCCACACTTAGAAAGTTGATTGGGGGTAACATGATCACACTCCCACTGGTGCATGAATATGAACACAAGTTCAAATCTCCTTGGTGGAATGAAAATGACTTTTGCGAATACCATAGGAACAAAGGTCATAAAACCAATGATTGTATGAAACTCAAGCATGTCATTCAAGACCTTCTTGACCAAAAGTACATATCCATTAATGAAGAACATACTACCAATGATGAACATATGGCATTCAAGAATCCTCTTCCTCATTATGAGAAAGGAAGTTCTTCAAACCAAAACAACAAAAATGACACTAAGAAAGTAAGCTATAAGAACGCTTCTTTTGATTACACCATCAATCATATCTCCCAAAGTGATTCACATATCAATGTGATCACTATCAATAATCAACCTGATTGTAATGTGACCACATGTCGTGGAAACATAACTTTACAAGGAGCTCAACCGAAATCATCTTCCACATCCAAGTCACCCTCTACATCAAATCAGTATAGCATCATCAACCAACTTTACAAAACACCCGTGCATATATCCATCTTGGAGTTATTGCGTTTATCACCTTCCCATAAAGCCATTTTAGAAAAAGCTCTCTTGGAGACAACGGTTCCTACGAACCTTTCCCAAGATCAATTCCAGGCTATGGTAGGCCATCTCACCACACCGTATTTCCTATCCTTCACTGAGAAGGACGACATGTCAATAAATCAACCACATAATGCATCCCTACAGATTGAAGCCCTAATACATAAGTACAAAATAAAAAGGGTCCTAATAGATGGAGGGGCTGGTTTGAACATTTGTACACTAAAGTTAATCCTTACATTGGGGTTCTCTGAAAATGCCATTGATCCCAAGTAAAAGATAACCATCAAGGCATATGATGAGGAAGAAAGGACCTCTAAAGGAATGGTAGTTTTGCCAATACGAGTGGGACCAATGGAAAAAGATGTAGTGTGCCAAGTTCTCAACATGGAGCTTGCATATAACATTCTTCTAGGCAGACCTTAGATCCACGCAATGAAGGCTGTCCCATCAACGTATCACCAATGTATCAAGTTCTTGCATAATGGTCAAGAAATAACCATACAAGGGGACCCTAATCCTTTTAAGTATTGCAATACCATACAGACTAAACCAGATGTTGTGATACCCACCAATAGAGCAGCTTCTTCTTCCTCCAACCAAGTGGATCCAAGTTCCTTAGCTTCCACCTCAAAAGCATCAGAGTTAAAAATCAAAGTCAAAGACAAAGGCGTTGGCGAGTATGTCATTGAACAATATTTCTCTCTAGCACAATTGCCACTATCACCAAAGTCTTATGGGAGACCATCCTCGAACAAAGCTAAGTCACTTGAGACTCCTGTCGGTCCTTTCATTAAATGGGGAAGCCTATTTGATGAGAGTGACAAGAAAGATGTCTTACAATGGCTTTTCAAAGATGAAGACAGTCCAACCATACTAGAAGATTAGCAACCTAAGCTTCCTATAGAACAGTATGGTCAAGGTTTTTCTGTGTTGCAAAGGATGGGATACAATGGTCATGGTCCCATAGGCCTAAGAAAGGATGGTATTATAGAACCTATCAAACCCCCTACTCAAACGGCCTGAGACACTATTGGGTTAGGATACCAAGGTCAACAGAAGAACAAAGGCAAAGGTAAACAAAATGTTGAAGACAGACAAGTAACTACCACTAACTTAGTGGAGCAAATTCACTGCTTGCATGGGACTAGTGAAACTGATTCAAATGAGTATGAGTGGGATAGCCTCTCTAAGATGTCATGTGAAGACAAAGGGATAGATGTAGTCCAATGATATAGTAATACTCCAACAATGCATGAGGGACAAATCTTTAGGGCTAGACTGCTAGAGTTCGAACCGTAATATAACAAGAATGAATTTCACGAAGAGAGTACGATATCAAGCTTGATGAACCAACTTGAGGAGAGTACCATAATAGACCTTGTTAATACCTCATCCCATTCAAATGAATCCTCTATTCTAACCATAACTACCCTTGAGTTTGATCAACTTGATGATCCCTTACCTCTTGTTCACCTTGAATTAATAGATTGGGATCTATCGGAAACATCACTTGAGCTTGACACCTTTGAAAATGATGATGCCATCATTGACTACCTAGAGCTTAGGGAACACTTTCCCACAGGAAACCATAAGGCTGGCTTCCCCATCAATCTTAACGGCAGGGCATACTTCGAAGAGAGTACCAATCCTTTCAGTCGTAAAAATGTCAAAATAAAAATGAGATCTAATGGTAAAAACCGCTCTGCAGCAGTATTAGATCATGAAAAGAGAAAAAGAAAAGACGTATTTGAAGGTGAAAACTTGTCTAAGGTGTCGACGGATGAAAGTCTTGACCCTCTCCCCCTTTATGCACATCTAGAAAGATCTTCAGTATTAATTGAACCAGCAGAACCAATCAACATTGGCACAAAGGTACAACTAAAACTCCTTTATTAAGTAGAGTCATTAACTGCACAAGAAAAGATAGAGTTTGTTGAGTTCTACAGAAGGAAATAGATAAACTTTGCTTGGTCTTACGTCGATATGCCAGGTATTGATCTTGATCTAATAATGCACCATCTATCACTAGCCCCAAGGGCTAAGCCGGTCAAACAGAAGATGAGGAAAATGCACCCCCACATAGCTTTAATGGTAAAAGAAGAGCTCAAGAAGTTACTAGATGTGGGGTTCATTAGAGCCATTGACTACCCAATCTATAATATTGTACCCATTTTAAATCTTGACAAGAGAATCATAATATGCAACGACTTAAGGGATTTAAATAAGGCTTGTCCGAAGGATGATTTTCCTTTACCAAACATTGATATCATCGTCGACCTCACAACAGGTCACACCATGTTGTCCTTAATGGATGGTTTCTCTAGATATAACTAAATCAAGATAGCACCGGAGGATCAACATAAAACAACATTCACTTGTCCATGGGGCACCTATTGTTGGTGCATTATGCCATTCGGTCTCAAGAATGCAGGGGCAACATACCAATGAGCAATGACAATGATCTTCCATGACATGATGCATACCATCATGGAGGATTATGTTGATGATATCTTAGGGAAATCACTCACCAGAGAGGGACATCTTGAAGTCATAGACAAAATATTCACAAGAATAGAGCAGTTCAATCTACGGTTGAATCCTAAAAGTGTGTTTTCAGAGTAACATTCAGAAAATTACTTGGATACATCGTATCAGAAAACAAAATAGAGGTGGACCCGGCAAAGGTCAAAGTAATTATGGAAATGCTGCCACCAAAGAATTTGATTCAGCTACAGTCTTTACAGGGAAAGTTGTAGTCAATTAGAAGGTTCATCTCCCAACTAGCAGACAAGTGCCATCCACTTTCACACCGGTTGCATAAAAATGTTCCATTCAAATGGGATGATAATTGTGACCAAGAATTTTAGTGCTTAAAAGAATATCTGATGAATCCACCGGTCCTAATGCCTCCAATTCAAAGCAAACTTCTACTATTATATATCTCAGCTACACCCACAACTTTGGGAGCATTGCTTGCACAAGAAAACTGTGAAGGAAAGGAGAATGCAATCTACTATATCAGCAGGACATTAGTAGGTTATGAGCTTCAGTACACACCAATTGAAAGGGCATGCCTTGCAGTCATCTTCACTTCACAAAAGTGGA
This sequence comes from Cunninghamia lanceolata, assembly GCA_027924645.1. Classification (NCBI taxonomy): domain Eukaryota; kingdom Viridiplantae; phylum Streptophyta; class Pinopsida; order Cupressales; family Cupressaceae; genus Cunninghamia; species Cunninghamia lanceolata. The sequence goes on along the minus strand of BSBN01000377.1, from coordinate 21,944,488 downwards.
GACATTACATCCTCTCTCACTCCATAAAGTTGATAGCAAAGATCAACCCATTAAAGTATCTCCTCAACAAAGCTACCCCAATAGGTAGAATATCCAAATGGGTTATGATTCTCAGTGAGTTTGACATTGAGTACATGGACAAAAGAGCCATAAAAGGATAGGTCATCGCAAATTAGTTGTAGGATGCACCTCTAATTGATAACAACCCCTTGAGTTTTGAGTTTCTTGATGAATCTATATTCAACATCACAACAATGGCTTGGACGCTCTATTTTGATAGGTCATACACGTAACATGGTTCTGGAGAAGGCATCTTACTAGTAGCATCGTAGGGGGATACAATCCCTAAATCATATAGACTTCTATTCCCATGCACCAACAATGTAGTTGAGTATGAAGCTTTGGTTATTGGCATAAAAATGGCAGTCGAGTGGAAGATCAAAGAGCTTCATGTGTATGGGGATTCACAACTTGCCATTAATAAAATAAATGACGACTACCAAACAAAGGATGAGAAGTTGATACCATACAAGTGTATGGTGGACGACTTCAAGAAATTTTTTGTTTTGATCTCCTTCGAACAAATACCTAGGTTGGAAAATAAAGCAACAGATGCAATGGCTACTATTGCATCCCTTCTAGATATCCCTGTGAATCAATCACATAATGAGTTTTTGGTGGAGCCAGTCTCCCATCTAGCCTATGAAAGCCCAGAAGATAACACCATTTACCACATTGTAGGATCTGATTCTCCTTTATATGGCAAGATTTATACCTATCTTAAAGAGAATATCCTACCTCTAGACCTGTCAAACAACCAAAAATGTACATTTATACACCAATCATCCAGATATACCATTGTTGCCGACACCTTGTATAGACGAGGTTTAGATGGTACTCTCCTTAGGTGTTTAGATAGTGATGAATATCAGACTGCTCTAAGGGAGGTTCATGAAGGCATTTGCGGGACACACTCTAGTGACCCTACTCTAGTGAAGAAACTCATGCGTTTAGGATTTTAGTGGCTGAGCATGGAAAATGATTCCTATTAGTTTGTCAAGTAGTGCAAGAAATGCCAGATTCACAGTAATCTGATACATGTACCTGCTCAAGAATTACAACCTTTAATGACACCTTGGCCCTTCTATCAATGGGGACTGGATCTAGTAGGCAAGATTCACCCTTCCTCCTCCAATAGCCACAAGTTCATTATCACAGCCACAGAGTATTTTATGTAGTGGATTGAGGCCGTCCCATTAACCACTGTCATAGGGAAATAGATTTCATCCTTCATCCTTAACTATATCATATGTAGCTATGGTATTCCATTGTCCATTGTCACAGATAATGGAAGACCCTTCAAGAACCAGGATGTATAGGAACTCTGTAATAAATTCCATATCCAACATCATTTCTCCACCCCATATTACCCTCAAGGTAACGACTAAGCTGAGGCATCAAATAAAACCATTCTAAAGATCCTCAAAAAGACTGTCGATGACACTGGCTGGGACTGGCATATGCAGTTGAACCCCTCTCTGTGGGCCTACATAACCAGTATACGCACACCCACAGGTGTGAAACCATACTCCCTTGTCTATGGCTCTGAAGCCATATTGCCTATCGAAGTCGAAATTCCTTCCCTCAGGGTGTCATTAAAGGGACTCATAACTAATGAGGAATATAAGGTATCAAGGCTTTAAGAACTAGAACTGCTAGAAGAACAACGACAACATGCCTTTAACCATCTTAAGGCATACCAGCAGAGAATGTCAAGGAGCTACAATCATAAGGTTAAGCCAAGAGTCTTTCGAGTAGGTGATCTGGTCCTAAGAGAGAACCCACACAATCAACAGGATAGAGAGAAGAAGGGGAAGTTTGAACCCAATTGGTTGGTTCCCTATACCATAGTCGCTGCCTATGGATCAGGAGTGTATCAACTCTCAACATCAGAAGGTGAAGTGTTTAATGATCCCATCAACAGTATGCACCTTCAAAGGTTCTATACCTAATAACCCCAATGCAAGGGACACCAAAAAAAATGGTACAAATGGCCACAAGTGGTGAAAACCTGGAACATGCACTATTTGTGACTAACTGCTACCTCCATCTGTTAGTACAACCCAACCCGCATCCATCTTTCCTATCGTATTCATCCAGTAACCGCATCTATTTTGCATCTACCTCACAATGACTTACCATGGCCTGGTGTTTTGTCACCCCCATCACCTTATCCAGTAGGGTCATCCAATCACATTAACCTATCATTCATCTGATCACAAGTCTGTTGTCAGTATCAGCCATTTTGAACTACGTTGCCTCTGAGTTATCACGTAGGCAAGGCCATCATCAATGTGCCACCGAGGCTCCTTTCCCATCCATTACACCCCATGTCTTTCAACCTTTGGTCCATTCAAGTCTGCACCATTTCTCATCACCTAGGTCTTTAGGTCCATATAGGTCCACCCCAAACTACGTTGCCTCTACATTGTCACATAGGCAAGGCCATTTAGCAATGAGCCCCCGAGGCACTAGGTCAGTCCATTAGGGCCCGTCACATTGTTCATCATCAGTTCATCCATAATAAATCAATCCTTCACTTGACTGGGGGCAAGCCCTCAACCTAGTCAGGGAATAGGATTCTTGAATGCTATAAATTCATAGGGTAAACAAATGGTTCACGGTTTTATCACTAGACAACAAGCAGCATGACAAACAACCTTTCAACATCATCTTGACACAAAAGACAACAAAAACTATACTTGGCAAATCTCTTTTGACCTAAGACATCAAACTGATTGTATCAAGTTATTGCAAGGAAACATGTTTTGGGCAAGAAAGTTTTTTCAATGGTTGTTTTAAAAGTCTTATATCATGATTTTTGTTATTATGTCTTTCTACGCTACTGAAGGATGTATCAAACTAGAGAAGCTATGATGGGGGGATAATTATTTTATTTGTCTGTTGTTTGTGGATTTATCTTTGGTAATGTGAAAGCCTTGTCTAACGACATGTTCAACAAAATGATCATCGAGGACATCAAAGGTCTAAACATGAAACATGTTTAATCCTTGTCTGTTGATATGCAAGTGGTACTCAGGTCATCTTGGTTCAATTATACTTAGATGCTTGTACTACCTTGCTAAATCAAAATCCATGTAAGTAATACTCAGGTCATCATGGTTCAATTATACCTAGATGCTTGTATTTTCTTACAACATTTTAAAAGCTTAATGATGAAACAAAGTACTTCAAATACTCACACAATCAAAGATGACAAGAATTCATATCCATACTTATCTTGTTGCATTTCATTGTATTATAAGCATGTTATCATTTTACCAAAATCCATGTGTCTTTGTGATCATGTGTCTATCCAATTTCTTATCTTTCGTTAACCATTGTCATTCATTATCCAATTTCTTATCATTTCTTACCATTTCATTCTTTATCACATTTCTTATCTTTCATTATCATTTCTTCTTATATCCAATTCATTTTCTTCTAAAAAGTGTATTGTTATTAAGATTGAATATACTTGGCATTAACAAAAATAAATCATTGTGTGTCATAATTAGGTTCATCATCATAGATACATATCATTTTGTCCATTAGGATACATAAATGCATGTAAATCATAAGTTATCCACAACAAGAGTCATATACTCAAATCAATCATTCATTTTAGTTTCATATATCATGATAGAAAACAAAAATGATGCAAAAACATAGATAGAATGATCATCAACATAAAACCATCTTAGTGCATGCATACATGAGTCATATCATTACATTTTGCATTGTGCAAATCAACACATGTAGAAATCAACACATATAGGTACATCTTGCATCTAGTATTAGGTCAAACATCATAAGCATGTAGAGGCATCATGTCTAGTAAAACAAAAATCTATAGAAGCATCAACATAATCATCATAGTGTTGCATCATACATGTCATCATATAGAGCATCAGGTCCATCACATAGCATAAGCATGAACACCAAAATCATAAACCATGTAAGTCATCTATAAGTATAACATCATAACATCATAACATAAGTCATGTCCATTGCATATCATCATCACATATGTAAATCATAACATAGTCTGTCGAATCATGGTCTCATATCATCATCATCATCAAAAAGAATAAAAGTGTCCAAGGGTACAATGATATCAAAATAATAATACATCTCAAAGTGTCCAAGCCAAAGTGGTGTGTACATGTCCAAGTAAAGAACTAGAAGCAAATACATGTCAATAGACAGCTAGGAGTGACTCCCTCCTGATGGTGGTGGCTGTGGTGGTATGGTGCCTCCTACTCCTCCTCCACCTGTTGATCCTGTCCCTAGTCCACCCCCTCCTGATGGTCCACGAGGTGGCCCCATAGGTCCCATCACCCTGCCACTCTCTATAGGTGTCCTTTTTGATCTACTGTAGTAGCTGGGTCTATAGCTACATATCTTGCACTCTGGTGGCACAACCTGCTCGTATAAGGACCACCAGTAAAAGATCTCCTGACCTGCCTTGACCATCTCTGCAACCATCTGGCCAGTACCACCCTGTACCGCAGTCTGTTGCACCTTCTCTAAGAGTGCTTCTACCCTCCCATATCTCTGGATAGCTATATCTCTCTCTAATTGGGCATTTTGTAGGTCACCTTGCAGCTGTGTAATCTAAGCCTACATCTGCCTAATCTGTCCCTATTGTTGTTGTAGCAAAGACTGAGCCTGACCCAACGGGGCTCATAACCCTGCTATAACCCCATCATCTAGCTCCTGCCCCTGTGGCTGCACTGGAGGCTGTACCTGTGCCTATACAAATAGCTGAGCATGCTGGACGTGATCAATCCACTGGTGAACCCTCCTCCCATCTCCATCTCTACCATCATCTCCATCACTGCCATCGTGACCATTATCATGCCCACCACTGCCATCATGGCCTTCTCCTCCGCCACTGCCATCATCTCCACCTCGGCCACCTCTGTCTCCCCATCCTCTGCGTCTCCTCCTGTTTCGCCTCCGTGGCCCCTCATCCTCATCCTCTTGATCATCCAGAATCAAGGCTCGCTCTCCTGGTCCAGAGTAGCGCAGAAATGGATGTACAACAAACCAATCAAAGTAGTCCTGAGTCACACCTGCATCTCCCACTGCTCTATGCATCACCCACGGCTGATATGAAATGTGTAGAAACTCATCTCGAGCTGTCTCATAAGATGGGTTGGGTCCCCATCATCCCCTCTCCTTGTGCGTACGAGTAAATATGGCATTACCCTGAGGCATCCCCTGGATTCTGCCAAACTGCCTATACACACGTGATACTATGTGTCACTCCAGTATATAGGGTGTCCTCCCTATAAGCCATCTAGTCTAGAAATAGAAGGGAAGCTCAGGTGCATCATCATCCCATACCTCACAGTCCAGGTATAGTCACCATACAACAGAATCTACATTATCGAAGGCGTGTGTCTAGTACTCCAACTTTCCTAGCTTGGGATGGGAAAGACTCTCTTTAAACATAAATGAGTAAGGCTAACCCCTACCTTGAGTACCAATGCCAATAGGACGGGTGATAGCTATATGAGTCCATGCCCATATTTGCAATAATGAAACCCCGCAAGCCAAACTCAAGGAGCCATCGTAGACAAACTGGTGCAAATCATGATATAGGTGAGCAAGTATGCAACTTCCCTAGGCATATCTGGTGCCCTTAGTAGTAATCCACTCTAACACTCGTCCCCATCCAACTGCAAAACCACGTGACCGTTTGTAGGAGCACACGATGCCTCCGATCAACCCAGCCACAACTGTAGGAAATGGCTCATAGTATGCCAACATGTCAGCCCAGCTGATCTCAGTGCCCTTGATATCATTGTCATCAAAGACCCATCTGCACTCGTCTAATTCTGCCCTAGTCTACGACTCGTACTCCACAAGCTTTCCATCAATAGGTACATGTAGAATCCTATGAACATCCTCTAAGGTCATTGTAATCTCTCCAGTGGGAAGGTGAAAGGTCCCATCCTCACTATGGAATCTCTCAACCAGAGCAATCAGCATGCCAAGATTAGCCCTAATCTTGGGCGAGAAGCAAATGTATGATAACCCTGCCAATCCAAGAACAAGAAGATCAGTCTCCATGAGATATGGTCTCAGCATCTGAGTAACTAGTTAGTGCTCTCTTGACATGAGAACATCATCTAACTCCTCCTGCAATCAAACAAGCGCATGTCAATCAACCAAAATTGACTAAACTGTAAGTCTATCTATCCAACATCAAAACTTAGTTATTTCAACAGGAAAGCAATCCTAGCATCTCTCCAGAGATTCTATCAATCTTAGAGATGACTTGTCAGTTGACCAACATCCATCACACGGTCAACTTCATCATTTCTAAGTGTTTTGCTAAACCTAAGTTAGATGCGTAGCTTTAGCTCGTATGTGCAGCTTTACATTACATGCGCAGAAATATCTTGAATGTGCCGCTTTATTTCAAAAGCGTAGGACTGTACCTTGTTTGTGCAGCATAAAATTTCTTGTGCAACAGAATATCAAATGCACCATAAAACTTTGAAAGTGCAGTGTCCCTAATTATATGCACTGCAGAAATTTGTTTGCGCAAACATGCACTTCACTTGCAAAAAAAGTGCATTTGCATCGATTCTGGTGTCATTTGTGCGAAATCATTTTATTTCTACAGTAGCGCACATCTTTTGCATTGTTCTAGCTTTTAGTGCATTCAAAACCTAAGACTTTGACCTATAATTAATGCAATCATAAATGCACCTAACCTAGAAATGAAGGGGTACTTACCAGTGGTCAGTAGTCTTCTAGACGGTTGAACCGTCAGATCCGCTTGAATCAATGAAGCTCAACAAGAAATTGCTGCATCTTCGCTAGTTGCTCTATGCTCCAAAGGCTTTGATCTCCTAAAAACTCTCCCTTAAAGACAAGTGTGCAAATGACTAGGAATGTGACCCCACAATCCTATATATAGCACATGGAACCCTAATGGGAGGTGCTTGACCTTGTCCATGCTGGGGCATGATTTTCACCTGATTTTTCTTCTGTGTCAACTAATTTCTTCACCCATCTATCCAGTCAACTTGTCATTCAACCTATCTCATCGTGAGATCATCCGTCATCCTATCCAATTCTTCCCGTCCAATCTCCCGAGGGGGCATCCTAACGTCATAACCTGTACCAGGGGCAAATTGGGGCATGCATCAATTGCAGAAAATTTTTATTCTTTGAAATGTGTTAAAACACATTGTCTCAAAGAGGGGCAAAATGTATACACCTAAAAATGGCAAAGACAAATTAAATAAATATTTATCATTTATTTAATTCCCATTCTTCTATCATTTAATAAATTCATCAATTTATCTATTTGATTCACATTCCTCCAAATATTAAATAAATATCAATTTATTTAATTAAGTCAATTAAACCTATTCTTCTAATGTCACCCCTTAATTAAATAATAATCAAATTATTTAATCACAATTCATCCTATTCCAAAGTCAAAAGTCCTCTATTCCACATCATCTAATCCACCTCACACATCCACCTCATCTTGCACATGTAATTAAATTAAATATTTAATTAATCTATTTTCCCTCACCCACATGGCCTATTATCTCTCCAACCATCCCTATTCCAAAGGGCATGGTCTCTCCATATCACCATGGTCAAAGGGACACTTTGTGACACTTGTTCCATAGTCCCTAGAATCTTTCCAACCTCCCTACAAACATGCTTTGCTTGTTTGACCTTCTCTCTTTGGTCATTGTGAGCCTTGTGACATGTGGACTCATGTCACACCTTTCTCTCCACCATGTCAAGATGAGAGGAACATCTTCCCTCTTTCTCTCCCTCATCTCAACCAACTCAATCCTCACCATACAACTCTCAAGACCAAGTCTCCACCGTTGAGATCTTGACACATGGATTTGCCCTCTCCTTGGCCTATAAAAGGAAGCTCATTCCCTCATTCTACAACACACAAGCTATAGCAAAGTTACTTTGCAGAAATTATAGCGTGCCTTTGGCAAAGCATCCATATTGCTCATTGCATTTTATTTCCATTATCTTCATATCCATACAACCATGGCTTCAATCATCCATCTCTCATCCTCATAATAGTTGCATTGTAGGTAATCTCCATTGCATTTTATCCAACATACAACCATTCAAGTATTGTCATCTTCAAACAGTGAGGAAGCACACTTCTGAGAGCTCTATTCATCAACAAGATCAATACAAGATAGGCGAACAATGGAAGGTTTTGAGGTAAATCAATCTTCGAGGTAATATTGCTTTGTTTATTTGATTTGCATCATATTTCATTAAGATTATTGGATTATTAGTAGTTTAATACTATTTACAATATTTCCTCTAACACGATGTAAGAAAAAATAGGAGGTGAGATAAGTAGGCCTCACATCCTCCTCACCTAAGACTAAACTTCCTCCTAGAAGTCATCAAAGAGGTGAGGATAAAGTGTCCTCAATCTAGCCGCATCCTCCCATCTAGTCGAGACCTCGACATAATAGTCCCACTGAACTCTGACCTGGTCTAGCTGTCAACCTCGAAGGCCCAGCATTCGATGAGCCAATATGGGATTTGGCTCCAAAGCCAGCTACCTGTCTGACTCTATCTGTAAGGCACTCCAATCCAAGACATGAGCCACATCAGATATATATTGTCGCAAAACAGATACATGAAACACATCGTGGATGTGCAATAGACTAGGTGGCAAGGCTAGACGATAGGATATGGGTCCTATCTGCTATAGTATCTCAAATGGCCCAACAAACCTCGGTGCAAACTTAGTGCCCTTTCCATAACGGATTGGACTCTTATGTGACTGCACTCTCAAGAAAACCCTATTGCCGACTGAGAAGCTTTGATCCAATCTCTTGGCATTGGCATACTTCTTCTGACGATCCTGTACCTCCTGCAATCTCTGTCTAATCAAGGTAACCTACTGCTCTGTATCTTGCACCAACTCTGGCCCAATAGAAACCCTGTCCTCAATGCGGTCCCAACTCGGCAGAGTCCTACAAGGTATGCCATACAAGGCCTGATAGGGAGGCATACCTAACGAGCTGTGATGCCCATTATTGTAGGCAAACTCAACTAGATACATGTATTCTTCCCATCTAGACTGGTGATCCATCACATACATGTGGAGCATGTCCTCTAATATCTAATTCACCCTCTCTGTCTGGCCATCTATCTCAGGATGATAAGATGAACTGAAGTTGAGCTGAGTGCCCAATGCCTGCTGTAATGCCCTCCAAAAGGATGATGTGAATACTGAATCTCTATCAGATATAATGCGACAAGGAACCCCATGTAATCTCACAATGTCATCTAAGAAGACCCTTGCCACTGCAGGTGCATTGTACATCATGTGTACCGGTGAAAAGTGTGCCACCTTGGTCAACTTGTCAACTGTCACCATGATGGCATCATGGCGACAAGATGACATAGGTAGACCAACTATGAAGTCCAGGAAATGGCGTCCCATTTCCACTCCAGTATCTTATGAGGGTATAGAATCCCTGCTGGATGTCGATGCTTGGCCTTGACCCTCTATTACTCAAGGCATCGAGCTACAAAATCTACAAAATCACATCTCATCCCTGCCCAATGATACAACTGTCTCAAATTGGCATGCATCTTCTTTACCCTAGGATGTACTACATACGGTGCTCTATGAGCCTCTGATAAAACTACTGTACGGAGATCACTTGCATGAGGAACATAGATGTGCTGTCGATGTCTAAGAAGTCCATCTGCCTCAAGAGAATATCCTGCATACTTGCCCATCAGGGCCCTCTGTGACTGAATCTCCTGCTTTACCTCAAGAAACCACTCGTCCTCTGGCAGATGCTATAATATATGCCCTCTCAAGTCTACACCCAAAGTCAAGGTCAAGATCTCGTGGCACCTATGACTTAATGCTTTGGCAACCACATTCTCCTTCCCTTTGATGTAATGCACATCAAAGTCATACTCACATAGAAACTCCATCCAATGCCGTTGGCGGGCATTTAGATTCAGCTACGTGAAGATGTACTGTAGACTATGATGGTCAGAGTGTAACTTGAAATGGCATCCCAAAAGGAAATATCTCCATCGAACAAGAGCATGAACTATTGCTACGAACTCCAAGTCATGTGTAGGGTAGTTCAACTCATGGGTCTTGAGCTTTCGCGACTCATACGTGATCGCTCGACCATCCTGCATAAGTACTGCACCCAATCCCTCTAAAGATGCATCAATGTATACCATGAAGTCTATTGCTGGATCATGTACTACTAAGATATGAGTGCTAGTGAGATGCTCCTTAAGGACCCCAAAGGACCTCTCACACTATTCTATCCACATGAAGCTCTTCCCTTTCCACTGAAGGGAAGTGATAGGGTGTGCTATCCTCGAAAAGCCCTCAACAAATTTGCGATAATATCCTGCTAACCCCATGAAGCTCCTAACCTCTATAACATTAGTGGGTGTTGGCCAATCCCTTATAGCTCTAATTTTTGATGGATCTATTGAGATACCATCGCCAGATAGAATGTGACCCAAGTACTGAACCTCTGATCTAAAGAAGACACACTTCACCAAGTTGCCATAAAGTTGTTGCTCTCTCAAACACTGCAAGACTTGGCGCAAGTGCTCCTCATGCTCCTCCTCAGTCCGTAAGTAAATCAATATGTCATCTAAGAATATGATCACGAACTGATCCAAATATGTGTGAAACACCCCGTTTATGAGACTCATGAACATTGCAGGGCCGTTCGTTAACCTGAAGGGCACCACGGTGAACTCATAGTGACCGTAGCGAGTATGAAAGGCGGTCTTATGGATATCCACCTTTGTAATACACAACTGATGGTATCTAGACTTCAGGTCAATCTTAGAGAACACTCTGGCTCCCTGCATCTGATCAAATAGATCGTCTATCTGAGGCAGAGGATAACGACTCTTCACCGTCACCTTATTCAACTGCCTATGGTCCATACATAAATGAAGAGACCCATCCTTCTTCACGAAGATGACCAGTGCACCCCAAGGTGAGATGCTAGGTCGGATGTGCCCCTTCTTAAGCAACTCCTCCAACTAAAGCTTGAGTTCTATAAGCTCATGAGTAGTCATCCTGTAAGGTGCACGAGACATAGGCTCGACACCTAGTACAAGGTCAATGTGAAAATCAACCTCTCTACGAGGTGGAATCCCTGGAAACTTAGGTGGAAAGACATAAAAAAACTCTCTAAGAATGGGATGATCATCTAGTGACGCCTCTGGCTCATCCTCTGATCTATCACTGACTATAATAGCAAACATTTGGCAACCCTTTTGCATACAACACTTAAGCTATTGAGCAGAGATCATACATAGTGCTGTGGGCTTCTAAATGCCCACAATCTCTATTGCTGTGCCATGGTCATCCAAGCAACCTATTGTCTTCCAGTGACAATCCAGCTTGGCTCTATGAGCCGCAAGCCAATCCATGCCTAACACCACTCCATATGACCCTAAGGGAATGACCTTGAGGTCTACTATAGTAGTGAAGGCTCCAAGTGATAGCTCACAGTCATGCACCACTGAATCTATTGCCATCTTGGCCCCTATGGCCAACCGACCTCCCACCTATCGTCTTGCCTAGAGGCCACTAGATTGCAACGCTCCACTAACAATGGAGAAATAAAAGAATATGTAGCACCAGAGTCAAACAAAATAGCAATGGGAACATCCCCAATCGTACCTATAGTCTCGATAATAGAGTCCTGAAAGTTAGCCTGGCGGTTATCAACCACTGCAAACATGCGGTGAGATCTACCCACATCTCCAACTGTCTGCTCAGATCCTTCAGCATGAGGCTCTCCCCCTGCTATATATCCCTATGGGCACTCTCTGGCTAAGTGCCCCACACCACCACATACATAGCAAGGTCCTCTAGCCTGAACATGTCCTGTCTGTGTCTTGCTAGACTGCTACTGTCTAGGTCGACTCGTGGAACTCTGTGACCCTCTGAAGGACTACTGTGACCTAGGTGGTCCTGCAGCTGGTGCTTGCTGCCACTGATCTCTGTGTGGACCTTGCTGGTGCCATCCTCGACTATGTCCACCTTGTACTCTCTATTGTGGTCTGGACCTCTGTTGATGCTGCTGTTGTTGTGGAGGTCTAGGAGGTAGAGCTGCAGAACTAAAACTGCCCCTATGAGGTGGTTGGGTCATATAGATCCCCTAGTCTTGATGTTGACTGCGGTCCTGGAACTGTGGCTGTGACCCGTGACTTCGTCTGTAAGCCTCCTCTACAATGAGCACCTTCTTGGCAGCATCACTCATAGTTTGTGGGTCAGCCATGCGAACAAGTCCTGCGATGCTAGGATTCAAGCCTCTGATAAAATGATTGAGAAGAAGCTTCTCATCCTGTAGGTACTCAGCATAACATGACAACTCCACAAACTTGCACTCATACTGTGCAATTGTGGAACCTTGCTACTGTAGATCATGGAATTCATCAATATGACACTGTCTAAAATGCTCTAAGAGGTATTGTGTCCTGTAGCACTCAAGGAATGTGTTCCAATAAAGTGTGTCCAAAGATAGGTGGTGCTTGCGCTCCGCAGTGTGCCACAAAGTCGCCGCAACGTCACGCAGTAAGTGGACTACAACACGTGTTTTGTGTTGCTCCCATAAGGACACAATGCAAAGCACCTATCAAGACTGATGAGCCAAGCCTTAGCCTCAGTTCCCTTTGCAGTCCCTGCAAAAGTGGGTGGATTTAGTCAGAGTAAATCTCTAATGGGGTCCCTGTGGTCTTGGTGTCCTCTGAATGGTGCATCTATCTCATCTCGCTACCCATAGTCAAATGGGCCATGATAGATCTGCTCTATTCTCACCCCCTCCTCACGTGCCTCGTGACGTGGAGGGCTCCTACTGCGAGCTCTATGAACAGACGCACCATCCTCTATTGTAGTGACTAGTATCTCCACATGCAGCTCAACACATGGCTCAACATGCGGCTCAACATGTGGCTCAACATGCGGCTTGTTTGCGGCTAGTGGTAATCTCACTAGAACTACCTGCAGTGCTTGAAGAATCTGTGGTCCTATATCAGGAGGTGGGTCCGGATTACCAACCCCTCCTGACTCACTGGCGTGTGAGCGTTTGTAGCTCGATCTCAGTGGCATCTTACAAAAAGAAAGTGCTTAAAATTAATACACTACTGCGGAATAAATAATGTGCCAAAAAAGTCTAGTGTTTAAACATGGGCTCTGATACCAAATGTCTTGCCCACATTTCCCATGTGGTCACAACACACAACACACGTGTCATGTCCACATTTGCCATGTGGTCATGACATGAAATATCAAAAACTTTTCCCACCTGACTCCAAAAAACCCCTCGCGCATAACATGTGCACTCGGAGACATACGCACGAAGGCAAAGACCCCAGTCAAAGTTGGGAAAGTGCGAAGTCCTTTTGCATCCCCTGCAAAATGCTAGTCTACTAAGGGGGTTATGTGACACAAGGAGCATCGCCAATAGGGTTAGATTTCAAATTGGGTCTAACCCTAAGGTTCCTAAGTGAAGTGAAGTGATTTCGACACGACAAGTGTCAAAATCTAACCCTAGGAAACTAGAATATAAATGCGATTAATTAAATCCATCTAGAACATAATTAAATTTCTCGATAATTAATAATGCAATAAGTAAAGATAAGAATTAAAATACTAAATTGACCATACTACTCTAGAGGAATTCGGGCAGCATAACGCCACTTCATTCTACATGGAAAAATAATTTAAAAATAAAACTCCTACCATACCTTTCAAATAAAATAATTAAAAGTTAAATACGCCCATTGATTAAATTATTCTAACATAACCTTATATACCCATATTCGCAAAATAATAAAACACATTACTAAAGAATAATTAATTTAAAATTCACCTCTATACTATACTCCATCCCCATAAAACAAAAAGGCTAAAAGTAAATACATTTCCTACACTATCCCCCACACCCCAAACCCATTTAAATTAACCCACTAAAACTAATCTAAAAGGCCTAGGGTAAATTTAAACCAAAAAGCAATTAAAAAGGCAAGGGTAGGATAAAATTTCCCAAGGTATGCAACTTCCCTCTTAAACAAAATTTCAAAAGGCAAGTGAAGCAAAAAGGTACGTGCCCTCACAAATATCTCCATTTCTATATTTCCCTCTAATATTTACTACCAAAACCCTAATCTCATTGTTTCAATTTTATTTTCCATTTACTTTCCTCTGTACAACCCTAACCCTATTTTTCCTTGTCTTAGTTTTCTATCTTCTTCTCTTGCTCAAATTGTTTTCCTTGCAGGTTGTCTCATAGACTGCCATGGAGATTTATCAGCGTATTTTGAAGGGTATACATAGGGGTTCATTTTTTTAGCCACTGTATGTATATATATATAACCCTAACTAGAGGTATCTTTTTTTGTTTCAGAGTGATGAATATATGCTTGGCAAAGAGGCTTTTTTTATAAATATGTCCCCTTTTTTTGAGTATACACCAGATATATACTATGTCCACTCTGTTGAAATTTTTTTTTTTTTGTTATAAATGAAAACATAGTAAATTTAAAATAAGAGTTTTAAGGCAGATTTACACACACATATATATCATATTTACATAAACTTTGCAAATAATTTTCCTGCTGTGTCTTTTTCTTGGAATAAAATAAAAGAACAATAAACTAACTTTTCCAATAGCAAGCTACATTTTGTAAATATTTCTTTCTAGACAACTGAAAGGTAATATCTATTTTCTACTCATACCTCAAATAATTTATTTATTTCTGTATAAAATTAATAACTATATATTTCACACAGCAAGCCTCTTTAAATAATTTTCTGTAACTTGATCATTTTCTTTTCTCTACAATATCTAAATTCACATGTTGTATATATTTATTTTGAGACTATAACCAGAAATAATACAGTATATATATTTTTTGGAAACTATTACAAGAGTCAAGCATCAACCTCACATTTGAAGAAAACTTGAATGCATAAATATTTTGTAACCCATTGCAAGAAGAAATACAACAACTTCACATTTAAAATGACTTGGATACGTAAATATATATTTTTGTTTACAACATATACAAATAGAGCTCACTCTCTTACAATAGTCTTACAAGGCCTCAAGGGCCATGGCTTCCATAAAGCCAAACTTTACAAAAACAATAGAAATTACAACTCCCTCCAAAGCTCCAAAAAACTCCAATGTCATCAAACCTGTCACAAAAAAAACAAAGGATTTCCCATGTCCATGGGATGCTCACCCCCCTGCCATAGAGTCGAGAAGAGTCACCCCTGAGCTTGGAGGTCACCCACAAACCTGGTTTCACACAACAAGATTTACACAAAAACACTCACACAAACAATTTTACACCCTCCCAAGGCTTACACAACTAGCCATTTTCATGGATTTTGGGGGGTAGGAGAGTGGACTGCTCTCAACTCTAGAGGTGCACCCAAAATCTCAAATAACTCAGGTTTGTCATAATACAAGGCCTCTAGCCTTAACATTTCTCAAATATCATATTTCCAAGGCACTCATGTCTTCACAAAAATCTCAATGCTTCCCAAAATACTTCATGGCCATCAATACCTCAATAAAAGTAGTGAGGGTGACTTCAAGGAGGTTCACTCCTCTCCCACCCCAAACAAGATGAGCTCTCCTAAATGGAGAGCTTCATTCAAACATCCAACAAAACAAACCCACACAACAAAACATCAAGACTCAAAAACACACAAGTAAAATTTCCAACACATTGAAATGTAAAAACAAAAGGGAAGACATCTAGGCTTGAAGCTTACCTTTAAAGCCCAAAATGGTAAGAATTGTTGGAGAACTCCCCAAATCTCCCTCCAAGCTTCTTGCCTTCAAACTTCTCCAAATTCTAGCTATCTCTCCCCAAGCAATGATCAAAGAAAAACAAGCCAAAAGAAGAACCCTTTCCCTCTCTCAAAGAGGGAGTTTAATAGGCTAAACACAAGAGCCTTGAGGAATGAGAAGGTGACACATGTCACCTTCTCCTTCCTCCTCACAATCCCACTCACCAATTCCAAGGGATGAGGAGGTGACACATGTCACACTCCTATCCCTCAAAGCCTCACACTCTCTCACAAGTGCTCTCACACATGTGTGAGAGCATAGTGAAGAGGTGAGTCCCACTTGGAGAATCCACGAGGATAAGAATGAGACACATGTCCTCATCTTGTCCATCAAGGCAATCCCATTCCCTCCAAGATGCTCTCACACATGTGTGAGAGCATAGGGATGGGGCCTCTCACACTTGAAGGCCTTGGGAGCTTCTCAAGCCTTCAAGATAAGGTAGACCATAACCAAGGGTAGTGGGGATGGTCAAGGTAGACCCTTGACTTGTCTATCCCATAATCAAATTCAAAAATTCGTCACTTAACTTCAGGATAAAGTTAGAGTGACTCAATGAAGGTTATACTAAGGTTTAGCATGTCTAAATTGGCCCTAGACCCCAAGGGTATGACCTAGGGTCATTATTTGGCCAAAATAAACATAATAGGGTACATAAAATCACAAGAAAAGGCCCAAATAAAATAAATGACACCAAATGGTGCAATTTAAACAATACACATTTACAACACATTAATAAAATAAAGAGAAAGGGTGAAACCTAATCAGAATTAAACCTAAATGCAGACATCACGAAATCATCATGCACCAACACATGTGACTTTGGTCCCTCCTGGGACTAGATTGGCTTAAACACAGATTTCACATAGGGTATGGAAAGACCTTCGATTTTCCATGGGCATGAAAAATTACCTACACACTTACACAAATGGATTAATAGCACATGTTCATCATAGCTGAAGCGAAAGGAAATGTACACACAATGTCGCATAATCATCTAAATCCTCAATAGTAACACATAGCATCATTGACAAGATTCATAATTTACTGCATTTCTAAACATCAATTCATGATCAAAATCACATACTAATTCATTCATTAACTCCACAACTAATATCCCAAATAACATCAAAATGAATGTCACATATCATATACTCGTCAGTGAAATCTAACAAGATATAACCACATCACAACTTATTTTATCTAACAAATCAAAACATAGGGATAGAGCCAAGGAAGTCTGAATAATGGGATTAGCAGTCCCAATGTCCATATGTCCTCAAAATGTAAATACGATGTAAGCAAAAAGAGGAGGTGAGATAAGTAGGCCTCATAGAATCATTTGAATCATTTCATCATTTGGATTATCTTTAGCCTCTACCCTACAAGGGCATGCTCTCTCTCTAACAACGGTGTTTGGAAAGCTTGAATGCTAACCAATGATTTGACTGAGACAAATCCCTAAACACCACAACCCCCAAACCCCTCTCTTATTGTCTTGTGTGTAGGTTACAGGTACAGGTTTCAGGAAAAGTGGAGCTATAGAAAGGCAGAGCAAGAATTAAGGTTTCAGGATCAGAAAATAATTCCAGATTATCTCTCCAAAAAGAGTTGGGTGGTTGGTGCCCTAGTCTATAAGGCTTCCAGGTTCTGGATCTGGTTTCTAAGCATCATTTGTAGCAATTCTCAGTTTTGTCCTCTGATAAAATCTTACTTCTAGACATGGGCGGTTACTAATTTTGTCCTTCGATACCTTAGCTTTTGGGAGATAGGTTCGGACATCTTACTGATCATCTCTGTACTTTTAGTTTCTAGATTTCTGTTGTTGATCATTTGTTTCAAGTTGATTATCTCATAACTAGGGTTTCACTCATGCTTAACCTAGGGTTTGATAAAAGGTTTGGTTGAATCTCATCTTTCCTTGAAAAACAAGAGCACAAAATCTGTAGCTGAGCCTCTTTCATCTTGTAGTGACTAATCTCAATTTTATCCTTGAATGTTGTAGTGAAAGGAGGGTTTGATCTAGTGTACTCATATACATGCATTCATCTCTCTCCTTTTTACTATTAAACAGAAACATGGGATTGGTCTCAAGGTGTGGGACCTTGCAATTGAGACCAAACCTCCAGAGAAGGTTGGTTCCTCTTTCCGAGCTTAAGGCTTAGAGAATGATGGCTAAATCTAATACTAATTCTCATAGAGAAAAGGGGAAGAAGGAGAAACTAAAATTAAAAAAATGATGCACCAGATTTAGAGTGTTTAGGTGGAGCTTACATAACAGAATAATGATTTCAAAGGCTGAATAAACTAACATAGACTCATCTGATCTTTAATAGAGGCCAAAATAGAATACTGAAACCTTTAAAGGGACCATTTTATACACAAGATAAGTGAGAATCATTCAAGCATACACAGTGTAAAAGAACATGAGAGAGGCAGAATTAGTTGCTTATATTAATCATAGAGGCTAAATAGCCATTACAAAGAGAGAAAAGCTTAATAGAGATAAGAAAAGACACTAAATGATGACTTTCCCCTCATAGTTGAACTAGATGTGAAGAGAGGTCAAGAAGAGAACACAGTCCATCATATTGATACAGTTTTGGGAAATATTATGAGGCCATGATCAAATATCCAACGCTTCAACCTGAGTAAGGACCTAATGACCAACCAACCAACAACAAGAATACATCTTTAATATATGCATATATAGCTTTTACAAATCATTGCATAGCCCTGAGAGCTAGAAAAGTGGTCAACACGTTATGCCCATGCTACATTAAATTCAGCCCAGAGGCCCTGTCAGAAAATCTGTGGGTTTTGAGGATGTTCATTCCTTGTGCGCTAAATTTTGGCCTTGAAAGGACCTGCAGAAGTATGGGCCACTGAAACACTTCATCCTCATTAAATTTAGGTACTTGTGCATTGAAGGCTTGCACTGTTTCAACCATTTGCATTTGACTTTGTCCTGCAACAATGACATCACCTATGGAAGCGCATTTTTAGACATTCATAAAATCACGCTTTTAAATCTTTTACAACACTTAAAAAGTGTTGATCTTTTATTTTACATTTGGTTCTTTTTGATTTTTATTTCTACCTATATTTCCCCTTATTAGGGAATTTTCACTTTGGTGAACAATCCTCTTTCTACTTTTGCCTTGCTTTCACCTTATTGACGAATTTTCACTTTCACAAACTTGGCCTGGGTTTTCCTTTGTCTTTTTCTCTTTAGTCGACGAAATCCTCTCTTGCTGAATTGTGCCTTAGCCGATTTTCTCTTCTTTTCCTTCTTTATTAGCAAAAATTCTATTTCACAAACCATCCTTGTGTTCACCTTTCCTTCCTTCCCCTTGGTCGTGAAATCTCACTTTCACGAACTTGCCCTACTTTTGCCTTTGGTCTCTTTGTTGCTTCCTCTTATCGGCCCATTCACCCTTCGGCGAACTCTTTGGTCAGTGATCCTAGTGGTTCATGAACCATTAAGTTCATCGATAAGCACTTAACCTTTCTTATTTGTCTTTGACTTCGTCGCTTTCCTTTTTCCCTTAGTCAGTGATTTCGTCGATTGACGAACTTGCTGATCGACGAACTTTAAGTTTGCCAAACTTAAACTTTGCCGACTAAGGCATGCCTTTTCCCTCTGCCTTTACCTTTGAAGAAAATTTCCAGCCCTGGTCGCTTTAGTCGACGAACCAGCTGATCAGTGAACTTGTCGATCGACAAACTTGAGGTTCGCCAAACTTAAAATTTACCAAGGCAAAAAACAAGGAAAAAATACTTAGAAATTTTGGGATTTTTGAAGGGGGACTTTCTTCCATTTAAGATTTCTTAGATCGGATATTTTTGATGGAAGAAAGATGGGATTTTTGGGCTATTTTGGCATGGGCTAAAATATGACAACATTTTGGTGACTATGCAGGTGTGTTTGCCTGCTAAAGATAGGGATCCAATGGCCTTATCAATCCATAGGGCACAAAGTAGAAAAGGGGGACTGCAACATCTGAAACAGGAGGGGCCAGACCAACACAAACTAAACATGCCTCTAGAAAATAAAAGAACACAAAACACATGAAACAAACAAGCAAACAACCTCCTAATGAGGATGCAACATGTGCAAGAGCACTTATTGAAGGGAAACCTAAAATAGAAACAAAACTAACCTAAACCTAAACTAACAAGGAAATTACCTGAAGCAAAGCCATTAACCATTTTTCCAAAATAACTGCCCTTTCTCAACAATTTACAATGCTTCAAATATCTGTGGGAAATTAAAAGGAGGCGGGGAAGGGATGGGAATACAACAAAGTGGTGAATTGTTTCCCTAAGGACAAAGAAAAACTCACCTATCCACTTGCACTGATTGGAAATATAGTTGCCTGGAAGTGGATAAATGGGTTGATCTAGCCCTTCTTGATGTTTAACCTCATGCTTTGAAGTAAGCATGACATGTGGTGAATCTTCATATGTCTCCAACTGGGCCAGATGCCTAACAAGGCATCCCCTTGAGATGACATGCAAATCAACAGAGTTGATCTCATGCCTCTGCCTTGTTTCTTTCTTCTCCTGCCAGTCTGAATGCTCTGACTCCTGCATATCAATTGGAGGAATGACTACCTCCTCAATCTGCTCAAACTACTTAGGATTTGCCTCATTGAGAGGCACTGATTTACTATTCAGGTTTGAACAGAAAACATCAAGCTCATCCTACAAATGGGCCTCCTCCAAGTCCTCTGCACTCTTCAGTATAGGGTTGCTTATATGCTCCTCGTCATGAGATGGGACTTCATTGTTATACTTGGCCTCATCTTGCAACAACTTGCCATCATTCTCACTACCCTCATGCTGTTGCAAATCCTTTGCTTCAGATGCTTTGTCCCCCAAGACAAGATTGCTCTCATGCTCTTGCCAATTCAAAAATATGAATTCAACTTGCATTTGCCTTTGTCCTCCCATAGCTTGTTGACTAGGTCCAATTTGTTGTTTTAGAATTTTTGACTGATTCTGGACCATCAAGGCTTGATTAAGTTCTCCATTTCGGCTAGTGTTTTGGCTACAAGACTGATTGCATGGATGGTTCCACTGATAACCCTGAGCCAGGTTGCTCTGAATTTGAACAAGTACACCTGATGCACTTGTAGTAGCTAAGTTTATGGAGTTTAGGGGCCTAACATAACTCAGTTGATTTTGTCTTTGACTGTTCCCTTCACAAGGTTGCCTGCTAGGTTGATAGAGCTGATTGGGAGCTTGGTATGGTAGATTAGCTATAGGAATTGGTGCCATAATTGGCTAAATGACTAGGGATTCTAGAAAAAATGGCATTGGAGGCCTGGGACCAATCTTTTTAGCCAAAATCAAATAATTCTCTGCCCTAATAGCTACCTCACATGCATCAAGTAGCACATCCCCTCCTAGAGACTGAATCATGGCAATGATATCACTGTTTAGGGATCTCAAATAATACTAGAAGGCAACATTGGGGGAAGGTCTCACCAATGGTGGGATTCTATACCAAGTCTTTTGACTATTATCACCTGGCATTACACCCTACTTGAAGTTTGTTCAAGCATTCCAATGACACAATGGGACTGATCTCAAGGTGTAGGACCTTGCAGATGAGATCAGACCTCCAAAGAAGGTTGGTTCCTTTTTTGAGCTTAAGGCTCAGAGAAAAAACCTAAATCTAATGTTACTGATCACCAGGGAAAAGGGGAAGAAGGAGAAGCTAAAATTAAAAGGTGATGCACCAAGATTTAGTGTGTTTAGCTAGAGCTGACATAACACATTAATGATTTCAAAGGCTGACTAAATCAACACAGACTCATCGGGTCTTTAACAAAGGTCAAAATAGAATACGGAAAACCATAAAGGGACCGTTTTATCCACAAGATAAGTGAGCAACATTCAAGCAGACACAGTGTAAAAGAATATGAGAGAGGGAGAATCAATTGCTTATATTAATCATAGAGGCTAAATAGCCATTGTAATGAGAGAAAAGATAAATATAGATCAGAAAAGACATAGAATGATAATCTTACCCTCATAGTTGAACTAGAAATGAATATAAGAGAGGTCTAGAAGAGGACATAGTTCATCAGATTCATACAGTTCTGGGAAGTATCATGAGGCCATGATCAAATATCCAGTGCTTCAACCTGAATAAGGACTTAGTGACCAACCAACCAACAACAAGAATACATCTTCAATATATGCATATATAGATTTTACAAATCACTGTGTATCCCCGAGTGTTATAAAAGTGGTCAACACATTATGCCCATGCTGCATTAAATTTGACCCAGAGGCCTTGTCAGAAAATCTATCAATTTTGAGGATGCCCATGCCCCTTGTGGTGAATTTTGGCCTTGAAAGGACTTGCAGAAGCATGGGCCACTAAAAAAATTCATCCTCATTAAATTTAGGTACTTGTGCATTGAAGGCTTGCATTGTTCCAGCCACTTGCATTTGACTTCGGCCTGCAACGATGGCATCACCTATGGAAGCACATTTTTAGGCACTCAAAAAATCACACTTTTGAAGCTTTTACAACACTTTAAAAGTGTTGATCTTTTATTTTACATTTGGTGCTTTTTTATTTTTTATTTTTATTTCTGCCTGATTTTCCCCTTATCAACAAATTTTCACTTTGGTGAACAATCCTTTATCTGCTTTTGCCTTGCTTTTTCCTTACCAATGAATTTTCACTTTCACAAACTTGGCCTAGGTTTTCCTTTGTCTTTTTCTCTTTAGTCAGAAAAATCCTCTCTTGTCGAACTATGCCTTACCCAATTTTCTCTTCTTTTCCTTCTCTAGCGGTGAAATTTCCATTTCGCAAACCATCCTTGTGTTCCCCTTTCCTTCCTTCCCTTTGGTCGGCGAAATTTCACTTTCGTGAACTCGCCTTACTTTCTCCTTTGGTCTCTTTGTTGCTTCATCTTATTGGCCCATTTGCCCATCAGTGAACTATTTGGTTGGAAAATGTAGCAGTTTGTGAACCATTAAGTTCACCGATAAGCACTTAACCTTTCTCGTTTGTGTTTGAATTAGCTACCTTCCTTCTTTTCCTTAGTCAGCGATTTCACCGATCGGTGAACTTTAAGTTCACCAAACATAAAATTTGCAGACCAAGGCATGCATTTTCCCTTTCCCTTTGCCTTTGAAGAAAATTTCTATTCCTAGTCCCTTTAGTCAGCAAACCAGCCAATCAGCGAACTTGCCGATCGGCGAACTTGAGGTTTGCCAAACTTAAAATTTATGGACTAAGGTAAAAAACAAGGGCAAATACTTAGAAATTTTGGGATTTTTGAAGGGGGACTTTCTTCCATTTAAGATTTCTCAGAATAGATATTTCTGATGGAAGAAAGATGAGATTTTTGGGCTATTTGGCTTAGGCTAATATATAACAACATTTTGGTGACTATGCAGAGGTGTGTTCTTGCTAAACACAAGGATCCAGTGGCCTTATACAATTCATTGGGCACAAAGTCAAAAGGAAACTATAGTAACAAGACCACACGTAACTGAAAACTCCCTCCAAAAAATAAAACAGAACAAAAAATAAAGAAGGCAAACAACCTCCTATTGAGGATGCAGCCTGTGCAAGAGCACTTGGAGGAAACATAAAACATAAACAAAACTATCCTAAACCTAAACTAACCAACCAGAAAACTAACTCAAACAAAGCCATTAACTAGTTTTTCAAAATAATTGACCTTTCTCAACAATTTACAATGCTTTCCCAGCTTGTAGGCAATTAATAGGAGATGGGGAAGGAGTTGACATATAACAAATTGGTGAAACATTTCCCCAAGAATAGGAACAAACTGACTTACCCACTTGAACTGATTGGAAATGTAGTGGCTAAGAGGTGGATAAATGGGCTAATCCTACTCATTTTGATGCTCAACTTCATTATCATATGTAAGCATGACAAGTGGTGACTCCTCATGGTCTGTCCCTAGCTGGGATAGATGTCTGATAGGACATCCCTTTGAAATGACATGCAAATCAACAGAGTTGATCTAATGCCTATGCTCTATTTCTTTCTCTTCTTGTTGGGTTTGAAAGCTCTGGCTCTTATGGCTTGACTAGAAAAATGGTTGCCTCCACCTTGTGATCATTTTGTTCAGGGAGGCCATCTGAAATAGGCTTTGAAAAGAAGCCCCGAACCTGCTCAATGGCGAAATTACCCTTAGGGAATGCTAGTTTGATGTCACAGTTTGAGAAAAAAAGATCTATCTCATCCTGAAAGAGGTCTTCAAGCTCCTCAAAGCATGCAAGTATGAGAAGATCCACCTTGGCTTCATTAATTTTTGCACTTTCTAGAACGGAGCTACTTACATGCTCTTCTTCATGAGCTAGAACCTCATTGTTATGTTTGTTCCCACATGCCAACAACTTGCCACCATTTTTCATGTCATCATGTTGCTCCAGAACCCCTGTTAATGTTGGCATCTACATGCCTTCTTCATCTTCAATGTAGCTGGACAGTTCATGAAATAGAGCGACATCATCCACTTTTAGAGCAATTTCAACAACTCCCTCCTCAGTGTCCTCATCCTTTGAATGTAACTCCACTAGATTTTGCTTGAGTTGTCCCTACAATAAGAGGTTCTCACCATGCAATTTTTGGGTTTTATTCTCATTCACTTTCTCACAAGCATGGGAAAAAACTTCAAATGAATCAAAATCTAAGGGACTCAACCCTACACCTGGATTGCCACTACCTTTATGCTCAGTGCACTATTGCTCTATCAGATTTGGCTTAAATTCTTCTTGTAGCGGGTCTGAGTTTTTTAGTTTTAATGGCACATGAGGGTTCACAAATAGTAGGCTGCTCCACAACTGCCTCAAACATCTCCCTTTCTGGCTCATAAAACCCATAATCTTGCCAAACAAATGGTGTGTCCTTTAAGAGTGAGCTAGTGCATGAGGGCTCATTATCAGTATGTGGATCCTCCATAGTTACGGGCACCTCCCTTCCTGGTTCATCTCTCCAATTAGCTCGATAAAGTATAGGTCCACCTTTGAAAAGTGAAATAGTGTTAGGACAAGAGGGGTGACATAGAACAAGAGCCTAAAAATTTTCTTGAATTTCTTGGAGGGGAGAGAGTTCTTAGAAAGAATGTTCCTAGGGAAACGAGTTGGATTTGCATTGGAATAGAGTTCTGTGAAGGATGGGGATCTCTAAAACTTGGAAATTTGAAGCACCAAGGCTGATCTGGGGTTTTAGAGGGTTCCTATTGCTTAAATATTGGGACTTTGAAGGTGGAAACTCACTCTATGATAGGTGGTCTTGGAGGCTTAGAGGGGTTCTCCTACCTGAAGCTTGGGATTTTGAATTTGGGAATTATTTTTGTTGCAGGATGAACTTGTGTAGAAGGGAGGGGTTGCCCGGAACTAGGAATGGAGGGGACTGATTAAGCTTCCTGTCTCTCTGTCTGGCAAAGCAATTGCCTTAACTATACTTTTTTAGTTGCAATCTCTAAAGCCAGGCTTTCTTGATAAGCTCTTTCCTACACCTCTATCTACTGCTGGTGAAGGAAGGCTTGATGAGCAAGCTCATCTTGCTATCGGTTATATTCCATCATTCCTTTAACCTCATCCCACTCCCGTTGGAAACCTAGGAGTATCTCCATCACATCACCTTCATTTCTGATGTTAAAATTAAAGGCTTCCTGTAGCTGATTACACCCTACTTGTCTTTTAAAATAATCCAAATGTTCCTTAATCTCTAGCAGAGCAAGGTAGTCTTCTTGGGGTTGATAATAGGCGTTATTAGGCTGACAAGAAGACTGAGTAGGGGTGGGTGGGAGGCAAGCATCAGGAGGATGTTGATATTCTATAGTAGGTGTATATGGCATAAAAATAGAGGCATTTTGGGCCTAAAATTGTTGGTATGGAGGCCAATGACTTGTGTGTTGACCCGGTGGAGGGGAATAACCATAGCTTCCATAATAGTTTGACATAATGGGGCATTAAAAATAAAAAATCATTCAAACAACATTGAAATAAGAGAAAACATATTTGTCCTTCTGAGAAATGAGCTCATACTAGGAAGTCGCCAGGTGATTGAAATGCTTTTGAAAGCAAGTTAGACCAGAAATATCACCGAAATCCTGATCTTTGAAGTTTCTTAAGTGCTTGAATTGGCTTCACTTGTAGATTTGTTTAGAAGAGTCGCCATGGTGCTTGTTGAATGCTTTCATAGTCGCACATGAACTAAGAGAAACACCAAATCTTCTTAGTCCAACTTTTATTCAAAGCAGAGGGTCCCACCGGGTGTGCGAGAAACTGTTGTCACCTAAATTTGCACCCTGTTGTTGAAGATTTTGGTAGTTCCAACAAATTTAGTGAAACATGGGATTGGTCTTAAGGTGTGGGACCTTGCAATTGAGACCAAACCTCTAGAGAAGGATGGTTCCTCTTTTTGAGCTTAAGGCTCAGAGAATGATGGCTAAATCTAATGCTAATGCTCACAGGGAAAAGGGGAAGAAGGAGAAACTAAAATTAAAAGGTGATGCACTAGATTTAGAGTGTTTAGCTGGAGTTGACATAACACAGTAATGATTTCAAAGGCTGAATAAACTAACATATACTCATCCGATATTTAACAGAGGCCAAAATAGAATACTAAAACCTATAAAAGGATCGTTTTATCCACAATATAAGTGAGAAGCATTCAAGCAAACACAGTGTAAAAGAATATGAGAGAGGTAGAATCAGTTGCTTATATTAATCATAGAGGCTAAATAGCCATTACAAAGAGAGAAAAGCTGAATACAAATTAGAAAATACACAAAATGATAACTTTCCCCTCATAGTTGAACTAGATAAAGATAAGAGAGGTCCAGAAGAGGACACAGTCCATCAGATTCATACAGTTCTAGGAAATATCATGAGGCCATGATCAAATATTCAGTGCTTCAAACTGAATAAGGACTCAAAGACCAACCTGTTGGTTTTTGCTTCTGAATCAACATTAGGGTTTGCCAGTTCTAATGCACAGGCAGATTCAGCCAACTGAATACAAGAGGTTGCGTGAGCTCCTCCCCTTCACTTCTGGTTCTACCGCACCAAGGGGGGTGTCCCTATTTGATAAAAGTATAACCTTGACTAGCTCAATGACAGAAGGATTTAACTTGACGGTAACAGGCAGAATACTCTCATGTATGGACCAAGATTTGTGTAACAAATCACAAGGTTGGTAACATTCTTGGACATGATGTCTGGTTGGGTATGAGAGCATGCAGGGGGTTCCTAATCCTACTCCTACAACTAACAGGTGGAAGATATGAAATGAGTTGATTTGATGTTTGGATGCAAACCTGGACCTGGTGTATAACCTCAACACAGAGCTAGATTGGTGCCTATCCAGGGCTTGGAGTCGGTAGACATACACCTGTGAATGATCAGCATGAACAACTAAAACTAGATTTCAGGGGGATATACATGATATCTGCCTTACAGATATCTCCCAATACAGAGTGTTAAGCTGTCTATACTTATGGCATCCCTATTGCAGTATACCCTTCCCAATATTCAATCTGAAAACAGTTTAATCTACCCCTTGAGCAGAAGTTAAAAGATTAAACATTCAACACAGGAATTCTATGTTCTAGAATCTCAGACATTCCTTGAATGCCTGGACTCAGAAGAAAGATACATGCAAAACTGGAGATAGAATCAGCATAACACATGCAAACATAGCATTATTCATATAAAATTGACCATGAAATCAGTGGATTCATGCACAAACATACAACAGGAGATACATAAACTCGCAAGTTTTGCTGTACAGAGCAACCAAAACCAGTTGTATCTTATTACAGAGCCAAAATGTCCAGTTTTTAACAACCTCAAAAATGGTAACACAGTCTGCCTATATTGGCTAGAAAGTGTACCTCACAGCAATTAATTACATGGCTTTCAAAAATCTGCCAGATACAGATCACACAGGAAGAATGGCGCTTAGAAGTTATTGCTGCAGAGACAGAAAGTAGACAATGGTGGCCTCGAGCCCTGTGCCACCATCTGGAAGTCCTCATGCCAAAAATCAGGTACATGACTGTTCAACAACTCGCCCATGCCCCTGCTACAGTCGCCATTGATGGCTCAACCACCCGCAGCTGCTTGAAAACCGTCGCAGCACTTCAAAAAAGAAATTCCTGCCAAAACGCGTTTACCACAGGTTCAAAAATTGTAGGGAGATTAATCCCACATTGGTGCCGCGGAGACAACTTTATCATTTTAAAAACACGGCCGCATGTATAACAAATGTCGAGCGCTTTTGCCGTGCTCGACGCATAAGCCTTTGTCCAAAGCCTATCGCCAAGACCCGAGCCATCGGCACACTCCCAAATCCTCCTGCCGACATCAATAGTCTGGCCGATATAACTTGCTTCGCATTCCCCTTCATCGGCTAGAGATAGACCATCGGGCTGACCTTCCAAACCTTCGCCGATCTACCAAGTTACGCCGACAACACCCTCGCTTCCTATCTCCGTCGGTGAAACCAACTCTATCGGCACAACAAGAATTTCCCTCGCCGACACAGCCGATCACCCCAATACACAATCCTTCGGCGAGACACACGCCGATGACACCCCATCGGCCACACCTCCCATCGTCGGCACAACCCAAAACACTTCGACCGACAATACAACTCTCGCCGATGACCACTCCAAATCCTCATCGGCCTGACACTACCCCGTCGGCGGCCCAAAAATTTGCTTCGCTGATAGCCAAACACACGCCGATGGACATCCATCGGCCAGACCAAAACAATCGGAGCACTCAAGAAATCTTTCGCCGATGAAGCCAATCACTTCGATAAGACCAAAAACATAAAGCCTTGAACCGTTGAACCCCGAACCAAAAGGGTTCAACACGAGGGTTCAACGCGATGGTTCAAACATCAAAAATAATACTCCATAGGCAACAAAGCTTCGAACCATTGAACCTTGAACCAAAACAAAAAGGTTCAAGTGGGAGGTTCAACGATGCAATATTTGCACAAGGCAAATGCATAATGCGACCCTTTAGAAGTAAATTGAACCCTGAACCGTTGAACCACTGAACTTAGAGAAAAAAGGGTTCAAGTTCAAACTGAGATGTCGAAGACACAAAAATGAACCCATGCCGATGGAGAAAAGACGAAGACCCCTCCTCAAGAAATGAGATGCAGATGCTGAAAAACACTGAAGGGGTGCCAAAACTTAGAACCTTTTGGATATTTTGGGATGGTGCCTGCATGAAAATTGCTAAATTAACTGACAATGAATTCAGGCACCAACACAACCAACCAACAACAAGAATACATCTTCAATATATGCATATATATATTTTACAAATCACTATGCAGCCCTGAGTGCTAGAAAATTGGTCAACACGTTATGCCCATGCTGCATTAAATTCAGCCCAGAGGCCCTGTTAGAAAATCTATAGATTTTGAGGATGCCCTTGCACTACGCACTTAATATCGGCCTTGGAAGGACTTGCAAAAGTATGGGCCACTGAAACACTTCATCCTCATTAAATTTAGGAACTTGTGCATTGAAGGCTTGCACTATTCCAACCACCTGCATTTCACTTCAGCCTACAACAATGGCGTGACCTCTGGAAGCGCATTTTCAGGCACTCAGAAAATCATGCTTTTAAAGCTTTTACAACACTTTAAAAGTGTTGATCTTTTATTTTACGTTTGGTGCTTTTTGACTTTTGATTTTTATTTCTGTCTGATTTTCTCCTTATCATCAAATTTTCACTTTGGTGAACAATCCTCTTTCTGCTTTTGCCTTGATTTCACCTTATCGACAAATTTTCACTTTCACGAACTTGGCCTAGGTTTTTCGTTTGTCTTTTTCTCTTTAGCCAGTGAAATCCTCTCTTGTCGAATTGTGCCTTAGCCAATTTTATCTTCTTTTCCTTCTCTATTGGTGAAATTTCCATTTCTTAAACCATCCTTGTGTTTCCCTTTCCTTCCTTCCCTTTGGTCAGCAAAATTTCACTTTCGCAAACTTGCCCTACTTTCGCCTTTGGTCTCTTTATTGCTTCCTCTTATCGACCCATTCGCCCATCAACAAACTCTTTGGTCGGTGAACCTAGCGGTTCGCGAACCATTAAGTTCTTCGATAAACACTTAACCTTTCTTGTTTGTTTTTGACTTAGCTACTTTCCTTCTTTTCCTTAGTGATTTTGTTGATCGACGAACTTTAAGTTCACCAAACTTAAACTTTGCCAACTAAGGTATGCCTTTTCCCTTTGCCTTTGAACAAAATTTTCAGCCCTGGTACCTTTAGTCGGCGAATTGGCCAATCGACGAACTTGAGGTTCGCCAAACTTAAAATTTGCCGACTAAGGCAAAAAACAAGGGCAAAATACTTAGAAATTTTGGGATTTTTGAAGGGGGACTTTCTTCCATTTAAGATTTCTTAGATTGGATGTTTTTGATGGAAGAAAGATGGGATTTTTGGGCTATTTTGGCTTGGGCTAAAATATGACAATAGTAACAAGCTTCATACCAAGGTTAAGTGTATGGGAAGTTCACATGGTCTCTTCTTAGCAGATTTGGAGTTTCCTTTTCTTGTTGTTTGAAATTTCCCTTGCTTGGGAACTACTTGTCTACCATTCTATTGTGGTCTCTTAGACCAATCGGTATTATATGGCCTATTGTGCAACCTTTGTCCTTCATTAAAATGTGTTGTTGCATTCTAAGGTGGCACCCCCTTCTCATTTCTTTCTACCTTATATGCTAGGTATTTCATAAAACCCATCAATCTATCCAATTTATCTTTAGAAGTAAGAGGCTTATTTGGGACTGCCTTGTCAGGATGAGAGATCTTCGCATCTAATCTCTTGATATATTTTCCTAAAGCTCTGATATTGCTTTCAATATTAATTATTGTGGCATGAGCTTCCCTTAAAGTTTGTGGATTTTTGTCTCTTAGACAATATCCAATATTAGAATCAAAGGCACCACAACAAAAAACTAGGCACATTTATTCATTTAGTCTAAGGTTGAGTTGTACCTGTGTTATTTAGAATGTGACC
Source organism: Cunninghamia lanceolata (assembly GCA_027924645.1). Classification (NCBI taxonomy): domain Eukaryota; kingdom Viridiplantae; phylum Streptophyta; class Pinopsida; order Cupressales; family Cupressaceae; genus Cunninghamia; species Cunninghamia lanceolata. The sequence goes on along the minus strand of BSBN01000377.1, from coordinate 21,913,478 downwards.
CAGACAATTTAGGGTGAGTCACACTCCAACGCGACACATAAATCATCTTCCTTGCTAAGGGCAACCTCCTAGTCACTCCTGCTCACGTGGTAAGAGCCAGTCGAGTGGAGGTAGGACTGGGGGTTGTTCTACTCTCATTCTCAAGGGAGTAGAATGCCATAGATGGTGGTTGGGTTTTGTGCTATGTGCGTTTCTTGATGGTTGTTCCTATGGATACATTCAATTGCTATTATTGTTATAATAATTGTATGACCCTAAGGGTCACGAGTCCTAAGTCTCCTATGTTAGGAATTGCATGCAGAAGATGTCAATTAAATGCAAATAAAGATTAAATAGAGGATGAAAAATACACAAATATTAACAATGAGAGACTATTTTTAACGTGATTCACTCAAACTCGGGCTACATCCACCAATAGAGAGTCCAATATTATTATCCAGCAAATCAAACCGATTACAACCAGCAATCCTTGCAACTCAATACCGCTGCAAATGCTACAATACAATATCAATAGAAACCCTAACCCTTAGCTATTTTAATCAAGACTTATGTCGGTTACAAAATAGGGTTTTTTTATGTCAGCCAATAGAAAAATAACTCCTGACGCCTTTATAAAATAATAAAAGTCATTTGAGGTTTCGGGGGTGTTGCCCCTAAACCCCCGTTAAATAATTTGGGGGCAAACCGTGCTGATAAAAGTGGGGAAAATTTAACCTCTGAGTCTGATTAGGCTCCATATAACAACACTCTCCCACTTGGAGACTAATCAGACTCCACAACATATCATCTCCCACTTGGAGACTGATCATAACACCGCTGACCCTGTAGCTCCCACTAGAAATAAACACCCTGGACCCTATTGTTCTGATTTTATTGTTTTCACTCTCAAAGACCAACTGAAGCTCAAGAGGAGCTCAACTCCTCCTTTGTCACTACCTTCGTAAACATATCCATTAGATTTTCATCTGTATGTATCTTTTCCAACCGTAACTGTCCATCATCCAACACCGACTAGATGAAGTGATACCTTAGCTATATGTGTTTGGTCTTTGAATGCAAGGCATAATTCTTTGAAAGTTGTATGGCACTCTGACTATTTGGAAACAAATAACTGTTAGCCTGTTGTTTACCCAATTCTTCCATGAAAGGTTGTAGCCATATCATCTCCTTGTTTGCCTCTATTACAACTACATACTCTGCCTCCGTGGTGGATAAAGCAACCACCTTTTGCAACCTGGAGATCCAACTCACCGCTGTCCCACCTACAGTAAAGAGATAAGCTGTAATACTCCGCCTGTTATCAATATCCCGTACCAAATCTGAGTCCACATAGCCTGCTAAATTAGTATTAGAGCCCACAAAACATAAATGTTTATTGGATGTACCTCTCAAATATCTGAGAATCTATTTTACCGCATTCCAATGCTCCAATGCAGGATTACTCATATACCTACGTACGACTCCTACAACATGTGCAATATCCAGTCTCGTGCATACCATGGCATACATTAAACTTCCTACAGCTGAAGCATATGGTACCTTGGACATTTTTTCTTCCTCTTCTTGTGTCTTAGGACACATCTCCTTAGTCAATTTCAAATGACTAGGCAAAGGTGTGCTGGCAACTTTTGCATTCTCCATATGGAATCTCTGCAACACCTTTTCAACATAATCAACTTGAGATAGAGTCAATTTTCTGTTCTTCCTATCTCTACGAATTTTCATACCAAGGATTTGTTTTGCTGCCCCCAAATTCTTCATAGCAAATGATTGTGCTAACTGCTATTTTAACTCTCTTATGTGATCCATGTTAGACCCTGCTACAAGCATGCCATTGACATATAAACATAAAATAATGTAGATGTCATTATCCAACCTCTTAAAATAAACACAACGGTCAGAATTACACCAGCTATAGCCTTGCTCAGCCATAAAACTATCAAATTTTAAATACCATCACCGAGGTGCTTGTTTCAAGCCATATAAACTCTTCTTCAATCTGCACACCAATTTCTCCTTACCTTTGACCTCAAATCCTTGTAGTTGTTCCATATATATCTCCTCCTCCAAATCACCATGGAGAAAGGCAGTTTTCACATCTAGTTGTTTCAAATGCAAATCTTCAACAACCACAATACTTAAAATAGTACGAATAGAAGTCATCTTAACAACCGAAGAAAAAATCTCATCAAAATCAATACCTTTTTTCTGTGCAAATCCTTTTACAACTAACCTGGCTTTAAATCTTTTCTTACCTCCATCTTTCTCTTTCAACCTATAAACCCATTTGTTTGGTAAAACTTTTTTACCTGCAGACAACTTACATAATGCCCAAGTCTGATTTTTCAGCAAGGAGTCCATTTCTTCTTTCATTGCAAGCTCCCACTGAACCTTTGTATCCACCTGCATAGCTTCATCATACCCTTCCCGTTCACCAGCATCTGTTAACAAAATAGAATACAAAGAGGGAGAAAACCTTTCAGGAGGTCCACTTAGTCTTGTTGACCGTTTAACATTCACTGGAGTTTGTGGTATTTCTTGTTGTTGTTGTGGAGCATGAGGAACCACTGGAACATTATTATATGGAGTATCATCTAGCACCACACAATCCTTTTCTTTCTTCTCATGCTACTGCAATACAACACCCCTACTTCTCACAATTTTTAGATTTTCAACATCCCAAAGCCTATAACCAAATTCATCAATGCCATATCCAATGAAGATACACTTTTTTGATTTTGCATCTAGCTTGGTTCTATTTTTAGAATCTACATGTGGAAATACTTCACATTCGAAGGTTTTGAGAAAAGAATAACTCACCTTTTTACCTGTCAATGCTTCCTTTGGAATACCATAGCCCAAAGGAACTGAAAGACCTCTGTTAATTAAATATACAATGGTATTGACAGCCTCTGCCCACATGTTTAAAGGCAGCCCAACATACAATCTCATGCTCCTTGCGCGCTCCATTATTGTCCTATTCATGCGCTCAGCCACTCCATTTTCTTGTGGAGTCCTTGGAATCATTTTCTGCCTACGAATTCTATTAAAGGAACAATAATCCTCAAATTCTTTGCTGCAATACTCACCACCATTATTAGATCTGAGACATTTTAATCTTTTACCTGTCTCATTCTCAACCAAGCTTCTCCATTTCTTAAATGTTTCAAATACATTAAATTTTTTCCTAAGGAAATAAATCCAAACCTTCCTAGTTGCATCATCTGTATGCACAAGCTCCAACTTTTCATCTTTCTTTTGCTTCCCATCCTTGAGAAAACTAACTTTCTTTTGTTTGCCATACACACAACTTTCACAGAAATCCATATTAGTATATTTCAAACCTGGTAAAACTTTCTTAGAATGAAGTACCTTCATACCTTTTTCACTCATATGCCTAAGTTTGTTATACCACAGTGTTGTCTCAGAACCCGCAGCAACTGTTTTAGTCTCTTCTTGTGAACCCGTAACAACTGTTCCTAAACCTGTTTGTTTTTTCTCTACAACAACTAAAGTAGAAGGAACAGTATGACCTGTACAAAGATATAAGGTGCCTACTTTCACACCTTTTTCTACTATTAAGGCACCTCTTGAAACCTTCCAATTTTTATCATTAAAAGTAACTGTGCAACCTTCATCACCTAGCTGCTCTGCTGCAATTAATTTCTTATTTAGCCTTGGAACGTGCCTTACCTCTTGTAGTAGCCAATGATTCCTATTATGCAACTTAATCTTAATTCTTCCCTTTCCAACAATTTGATAGGGTTCGTTATGTCCCAAATAAACCAGCCCAAAATCCCCTTGGACATAATCAAGAAAATAACTTCTATGGGACGTAGCATGAAATGAGGCCCTTGAATCTAAAACCCATGAATCATCAACATTATCTAGGGAAAGAATCAAAGCATCATGTTTTGATTTATTACTTACCACATTTGCCTCCTTATTGCCTTCTTGTTTGTCTCCTTTATTCTTCTGAGACCAGCAATCTTTCTTCAGATGACCTAGTTTTCCACAGTACCAATAATCCTTTTGTCCTCTGGATTGAGACCTCTTGTACTTTGATTTTCCTCGTGACTTCCCATGACCTCCAGAACCTTTTCCTCTCTCCTTTGATCTGCCCTGCTTTTTGCATTCAAATCACTACTTGATGTGGGTCCCCTCCTGAGCTTTTCCGTCACATTTCCTTGCTAAGGATAACACCAACAACATCATCAAATTTCAAAGTATTTGAACCAGAGATAGAGTTACTTACAGCCATTACCAAGCTATTCTAGCTTTCTGGCAAAGAACATAAAACCAAGAGAGCCCTCACCTCTTCATCAAATTTCACTTTTACAAAAGTTAACTGACTGGTAATCGTATTAAACTCATTTAAATGATCTGTCACAGATCCACCTTCAATCATTTTCAGATTAAACAAATGCTTCATGCGAAATACCTTATTTGAGGCTGAGGTTTTTTCATACAATTTAGCCAAAGCTTTCATCAGTTCATTTGTTGTCTTTGCTTTTGTTATATTGAATGCCAAGATGGTGCCAAGCACAACCGAATGGTTCCCAGTGCCTTTCTGTCCAGAAGTTCTAAATCCTCATCAGTCATTACTGCCGGTTTCTTGGCTATTCCTTCCAATGGCCTCCATAAATCCTTCTGATAGAGATAATCCTCCATCTACATCTTCCATAACTGATAGTTCTGCCCATTGAATTTATCTACCTTTAATTTACTCTTGTTTGCCATTGCTCCCACTTAACTGTGAGACTCCCACTCAACCGTGAGACTCCCACTCAACCGTGAGACTCCCATTCAACCGTGAGACCTTCAACGAGATGATAATCGAACACAACCTGCTTTGATACCACTTGTTAGCAATTGCATGTAGAAGATATCAATTAAATGCAAATAAAGATTAAACAGAGGAATGAAAAATACACAGAAATAATAACAATGAGAGACAATTTTTAATGTGGTTCACCCAAACTCGGGCTACATCTACCAACAGAGAGTTGAATATTATTATCCAACAAATCAAACCGATTACAACTAGCAATCCTTGCAACTCAATACCGATACAAATGCTACAATACAATATCAACAGAAGCCCTAACCCTTAGTCATTTTTATCAAGACTTATGTCGGTTACAAAATAAGTTTTTTTTATGGTGGCCAATAGAAAAATAACTCCCGATGCCTTTATAAAATAATAAAAGTCGTTTGAGGTTTCGAGGGCGCTGCCCCTGAGCCCCCGCGGGGGCACTACCCCAAAACCCCCGTTAAATAATTTGGGGGGAAACCACATTGATAAAAGGGGCAAATTTAACCTCTGAGTCTGATTAGGCTCCATATCACAACATCCTAAGCTTAGCATGAAGGCTATTTTGTTTGCTAATGATTTGAAGACTTTCTTGTCTCCTTTCTTCATCTCATATGATTTGTTGTAGCAAGTGTTGTTGGTCTATAATGCATTGTTGTTGTTCTCGTTCTACTCATGTTTGTTTTATGTTTTGTTGATGAATTGGATGGGGGAAGTTCTCCCCAATCTCATCAAGGATGGATCGTATCCAATCTTCCCTAATGTCTGGGCACATTGAATGCTTGGAAATTGGGGGAAGTGTTGTGCTTCACATTGTTTGTTGTTGAATATGTTTGAATTGATCTTGACCTCGTGATGTAACTAAGGGTTTCTCCTTGTTCAAATGTTTGATTTGAGTTATGTTTACGTTGTGATGAGATTAAGGGTTTTGTTCTTGTTTCTCTCTAACTTCTCCTTATGTTTTTGTAATTTTCTTATCAACGCAATCTAAATGTATGCAAAACAATTTTTTTTTCCTTTTTTTCCAAATTAAAATGTTGTCTAATTACCTAAGAATTGAAATGTGATTGCAATCTATATGTGTTTTTCAAATGCAAACTAACCTTTGTTTTTGTAGTTTTCATGGAATGATTTTTGAATCTAATTTAACTTATTGAAATTGCAAATAAAAGTAAATGTAATCTAATGAATGAATACAAGGCTAATCTAATTAAATCAAATGCAATACTAATATATGAAAGCAAATAAGCAACCTATCAAGGAAAGAGAAAAACAATGATATACTTTTCCAAGAGCAAGAATGTGAGCTAATTACTACTTTAAAACATAAAAACCTAGTATGAAGAAGATGTTGATGCTTGGCTCGAGACCTTAGAAGTCATTATGGAAACCCTCTCTTCCTTTGCAACAATGTGTTCCTCCTCTTGGTGATAGAAACAAAAATGGGAGCAAATGGAAGCTTTGAAGCTTTAAAAATTATTGAGCATGAGAATGCCTAAGAAGCACCATGGTTTGAAGCTATGAAGCTTTGAAAATAATTGAGCATGAAAATGCCTAAGAAGCACTATGGCTTGGAGCTATGAAGATAATGAAAAATCAAAAGGCTTGCGGGGTCTTGCACAAGCCTACAAGTGCTATGGAGACAATTAGCAAAGCAAATAAAAAGAAAGAGAAACAATACTGAATTTGCCTCCCCAAATGCATAGAGAAGGGGGTATTTATAGGTAGAAATTCAACACCAAAGGTGGTGGTGATTAGGGAGTTAATTTATAAATATACTAAGGAGTGATATGCTTGTGATTGAGAGTGAAAACTAGTTGCAAAGGAAATCACATGAGAAGAAATGAAGTTAACACTTGACTGGTTGAAAGATAACTAAGATTAATTTGGAGATGAAATTAGGTTGATTGGAAGTGTTGAATTAGTTAGGAAGAGTTGGCAATTAGTTAGAGAAGAAGATTCACACAATTAGGGCTCAATTTGGAGTAAATTTAGACCAGAAATGGAAGAAAACACACATGTAAAAAGATGACATGATCGCCCCTTTTGAGAAGTGGGTTACCCCTTTCACCAGGGAAAGTTGCCCTTGGAAATCCGACTTAAGTTGTTAAGTCACCCCTTTCACCAGGGAAAGTTTCTCTTGGAGATCCAACTTAAGTTGTTGGGCCACCTAGGGAGATCTTGAAGTCATAAGGGGTGACCCACAGAGAAGGTTTTGTACAAGTGATTTTCAAGATGAAGAATGATCTAGGAGGTCTAAAAATGGTTTTGGAACCCTGGAACTAGCCATAGGGTTTCTGCAGGGTGGCTCATTGATTTTCACTAGTGTATTTTCCCCTAGAGATCTTATTTTAGCTGTAGGGTCACCCAGGGAGATCCTACAGTGACAAGGGGCAACCTAGATCGAAAAGATGGGACATGAAAAATAGGTTACAGATGGGATGGTGAGGTTAATTGGATGATTTTAAAGGGATGAAATGATGCAAATTCCCCTAGGGAACATCCCCTCTTGTGAAGCAAGTTGATGAGGTTAATAGGGTTAGAAAGCGACAGGAAAGATCTATCAAATATTGGTCAGAAGGCAAGCTACAAGGTGTGCAGGATCGTAGAAGATTAGCCTAGATGTTAGAAAAGAATAAACAAGATGAAAAACAAAGTCATGTCACCAAGAGGAATACTACTAAGAGGTATGTATATATTCATGCTTACGTGTATGTGATTAGGACTATAGCTCATCCTTGGGCCACCATGTATGCATGTGCATCTTTTTCATACTTAAGTACCTTCCTCATAGTCATGATGAACATACTATTAAAATCCACCACCGTTTCATTTATTCATTTCTTTATGGCTATAAGTTCATGTATAACAAATTTGGGATCTATTCTATCTCCATACTATAATCTAAAATCTCTCATGAACTCCTAGGAATCAATATTGTTGTTTGAGAGACTTTTGTACCACTCTTTGGCACTTTCCTCTAAAGAATGCACAAATAATTTCATTGCCACATCCTCATGATCTATCTCATACTCATCAGTGACATTGATGAAATGCCTTAAGTGGTCCTCTCCTTTTACTACATTATTACCTTGAAATCTTAGTATCTTTCCTCTTATCTCATTTGGAATTGTATTTGGGAAATTAGGGATACCAAAGAAATCTAATTGTTTGTACCTTTCTGTTAGTGTAAATATGGTCTATATGTATCTAGTTAGGATATCAAATTTACTAGAATTGACCTATTCACACTTAAGTTTACTTAGGAATTTTAGACTTTGTCTCAACTCATGTGGTGAAGACATGTGTCCTCATGCTTTTGAGACACCTCTTGCATGTTTGTTTGCCACTTGCACGAGCACTTGTCATTTAGCTCACAAGTGTCACATCTTTGGAGGGGTATTCAGTTGTCAACTCCTACCTTCCTACCTTCTCTCTCATGCCTATTTATACAAGGCATCTATGTACATTTTTCTTATCTTTTGGAAAATTGGCTTTTATGTGTAATTATCTCTTGTGGAAGTTGTTTGGTCTTTGCTTGCTGATCTTGGTTGCTCCAACACTTTCTACTCCCAAGGGCTGTCTAATAGGATGGAATCTTTGAGTCTATCTTCAGATTGTAGGTCTACGATTTGGCACGTTAACATTCTGTTGATTGAATGGTTGATATTGTAGAAGTTGATTTTAGACATGATGCATTTGATTTTGGCTCCTATTTTGTTGTCGGGGTGCTTGAGCCTATTCTAGAAAATATAATTTTGGATTAAAAATCATTTCTCTTTATTCAACATATGAACATACTAGCTTACTAGCATCATAAGATTCTATATCATGTTTAGATCTATGTGTCATACCAGATTAAACCAAACGTTGACCAGCAATATGTGTTTCTACATTTTGGGTTTACATGTTGTAGGTTTGCATGTTTGTATCATGGGATCTATCCCTACTTCCTCTACCGATAAGAGTGTCATTTCTTTGAACCTCATAATCATTCCTATTTATTCTCCTATGTGTCCTAACTCTATTATCAATAGAATCTTTTGAAGTATATTGGTATTAGTTTATTGAATCAACAAATGTATCTGTATGTAGAAAATGGATCAAAGGTAATAAGAAAATAAATACAATAAACCAAAATACCTTCACCTTCAAACCAAACCCTCACACTTAGATAGAAAAGAGTAGAATGCACCCTAGTTCTACTATCTATGTTCTCTATGATAGAATGATATGATGTGTTGATTGCTCATAATTTCTGCAACATTTAACACTAGCATGAGGATGATGGTTATGAGGATCTAGAGTGATTTCGACAACATGATGATACTTGAAGTGTGGATCCCCCAAATGGCTTCAGTGAGGCTTGATTTATAGGAGGTGAGGGATAAGAATGGATGTCTAGGATTAGATTAGTGATGGATGGCTAGGATTAAGTGAGACATGGATCAAAGCTTAGAGTCGTAGTCATGTGACAAGAGTCACATGAGGGTTGAATGAGAGGAATTAAGTCAAGGATAAGGATTAAGAATCTTTTAGAGGCTTCCTTGTGATAAGGATTTCTAGAAGCTTCTAGTCATGTGAGGATATGAATAAATGGGGAATTAAATAATAAAATTATTTAATTTTTGGAGAGGGATGATATGGAAAACATTAATTAAATAAATCTTTAATTTATTTAATTAATTTGGTTAGAAGGGATTAAAAAGGCAATTAACTAAATACATATAATTTATTTAATTATTGGATGAGGATGATAGAGAAAAAAGGATAAATTAATTAAATAAATATTAAACTTATTTAATTAATTTGGCCAGAGAGGATAAAAATGAGATAAAGAGGGATTAGTTAAATAAATATAATTTATTTAACTAATGAGGTGAGGAAGGGGGTGTGTAAGGGTCCTAGGATAAAATGTCTCATAAGTTGTCTCAAGTGATGTCACAAGATATGTCAATTTTAGGTGTCTACATTTTGCCCCTCTTTGAGATGATGTTGCGACTAAGAGAAGCAATGTCATTTCAAAGAAGAAAATGTATGAATGGAAGAAAAAGAGGATGCCCCAGCCACTTGAAGGAGTGACAAGGAGGAATAAATAAAGGGATGGGATGATGATGTAAGGATAGGATGATGTCCTCTTGAGAGGATAGGTAGGTTGGAAAAACATGGGTAGGCTCTCGAAATGAAATGAAAGGGATTGTTCAAGGAAATGGAGGAAGAAAGATAAGGGATGGATGAAAGAGATGAATGGTACGTTATGCTGCAATGAGGTGAGCAACCATATAGTTTGATATAGCACTAGACATTAATGCACCAAGGACTAAAGACCAAGATGATGATGTGTCATGTGCACCCAGTGTAATACAACCTTGTCTAAACGTATGAGGAAGGAAACTTAGAGCATTAAAGTCCAAGTGCACAAGAGGTATGAAATAACCTTAGATGCAAGGTATGCAAAAAGTTATTCCACCATACACAACATATGAATAATAGCTAGAATGATAAGAACTTGATACATATGCAAGATAAAATGATACCACACACAAGCAAGCAAGCGAGCATGCACAAATAATGCAAAAAAACAAACAAGGTATTGCCCCTGTCAAGTTGTAAACCGATGATTGATTGATTGATAATGATGATGCTAGTGTATTTAGCCATGTGAATCAACACCAAGATTTGATTGATAAGGATAGTGTTGACATTGTGGGGAATGATATATCCTTAGATCAACACAAAAATGTGGGAACAATATATCCCATTGATGATTGATTTGATTTAATTGATTGATTTGATTTGGTTGATTTGATTGGATTAATTTGATTGATTTAGTTGATTTGATTGGATGTGGTTTACAACAAGACTAGGATCAAAACCAAAGGATGTGATTAGAAGATTTGGCTAGAGTGATTAGCTAGACTGATATGGATTAAGGATGACTTGCATTTGAATTTATTGCTTGGAATTTTGTTTTGGATATTTGATTTTTTGATTTTTGATTTTTTTTGTATTTTTAAAGATATTTTAATTTTTTTTGGGTTTTGTTGGGATTATTTGTTTTTTTTTGTATTTTGGGTATATTTTGGAATGGCATTGATTACAATTGGGATACCCTTTGTGCTAGAACCAATGACAAGGGAAAAATGAGTTTAAAGGCAAGGATGAAGGTGGGATCAGATAGATGGATAAGAGGCTAGGTGATAGTAAATGAGATAGAAAACTCATGATAGAGGGATGGAGAAAAGGATAGGCAATAGTAAATAGGATGGAAGACTCATGATAGAGGAATGGCTAAAAGGATGGGCGATAGTAAATAGGATGGAATAGATCGGAGGTTTAGGATGTTATCTCTAAAGACTATGTCACATAGGAATAACATGCCCCATTCTAAGTGTAATGCGTAGGACTTTACATGAGAAAGCTTATGACAATAGGATGATAGGATTGGTTGGAAATAATGAGGTATATCAAGAGATATCCAAAGAATTTTTCAACATTTTGCCCCTATGTCTTTATCAAGATAAAAAGGAGGAAGGGAGGATGGATGGACTCAATAGGATATATATGTAGGTATTGTTGTCACTAAAGTATGCATCCTATTGAGTTTGAGAAAAAACCAACTACCTTGTGAAACATGGGATGATCTCACTGAGTGTGGGCTCAGATAGGTTGAGATCAAGCTCCAAATAGGGTTGGTTCCCTTGATGGATCACCTAAAACTAATCTACTCTACTGCTGTTTGTTGAGAAAAGAGAGAGAATGACATAAACTGAAACTACATCCTAAGGAGGTGATGCACCAAATGATATAGGACCTATACTGTTGTTTTGACACACAATGTGACCAATGAGCTAACCATGTCATGCAAAACTTAGGTTTTGACATGTTTTGATGCATAAGTATTTCATAGGAAGGAAACTGAGTTTTTGAATAGCTTTTAGAAGGAAAAGTTTAATGGTTTTCATAGCTAAAACATGCATAAACTCACAACACAACCTATAACCTGCATAATACATGTTTTTTATCTGCATAAGGTACTGAAAATGAGACTACAAATCAAGGGGAAACAACTTCACTGCATGATTAGATCAATCACTTCTACAATTTTACACAAAAATGTAACTTAGAGAAGGCAAAAATGATTATTTTATTGATCAAAAGGTAACATACAACTGTATAAATGTCTGAAATCTATCATACTTCTCTAAAAAGTAGATATTACATTGCTGTTCTGAGTTACAATCATGGCTTTTAGACTAGAAAAGAACTGAAAAGTTACAATATCAGTCCAAAACTGAAAGAACTCTCCTCTACCACTCGAAAGAACTCCAAAACTGACCTAAGACATCCCCTTTTGAACTCCAAACAAAGCTGATTAATCTCCTTGAAAAGCTCCATTGTGCATGAAAAGAGGAGGTAGTTGGGATGTGCAACTAGGAAAGTGGAATTGCTCCTTGAAGAACTCAAATAGTTGTCCTTGTCCTCCTAGATGAGTGCAAAGTGGTCAAAACTGCTTTATGTGCTGTTATAAACACTTCAACTTCTCATAACTCCTTCCAACTCCATATTGCATGAGAATAGGACAACGTGTTATGAAGTTTGCAACCAAATAGGACTCCTTGAGGGCATAGAGAAGGTGTTCTTAGTCATCTGGACTCTCAAACTGCCTTATTGATAACCATTCCATATTTCACTATTAGCTTGTAATGCACGTGAACAGCTACATGATCTCTGTCTACTCTTTCAAGCCTATATATGTCATTAGAGAAAGTATTGGTGACATTGGAATCGCATGGAGGTCTCCTTCTCTAATGTTCACAAATCTCTTGGAGATTACACTCTCCATACCATTAGCAGACCTTCTGTATCCTTTCAACCATGTAGACTGGTTTCACTTTGATCACTTGAACAAGTCACAAGTATTCTAGTGGCTTTTCATCATAACCCTAGGGCACTAAAGGGATTAGAAGACCCTTAACTGTTTTGACAGTGTTCCTAAACCTCTTACAGACCTATTGACTATCTCTCAAGTCTGTAACAAACTCTTTTTCATTGGTTTACTTCATCTTTGTGGTCTTTCAAGACTAGGTAAGCTTCTTATTTAACCTGTGGCAGACCTACGCCTAGGAATAAAATAGATCTCTTTCGCCATTCCTTGTGAAGATTCCCTTACTGTAGCAGACCTCTTTCAAGCAGGGGACTATGACAGACTTGCAACTCCTTAGTTACTGTGATACACTGTCCATTTATCACTATTTGTATAGGACTTCAAAGACCTTAGAATACTTTTGCCATTATCACTTCTTTTCATTTGGTTATAACAAGGCAGACTCATTTTCATATACACAACCCTTGAGAATATTCATTTTCCTCTGCATTTCTCTCTAACTGGTAATCATGAGCAATGAAAGGTTCATATTCATCAAGTTTCAACTCGAATACTTCTACTCCCATCTAGAAAAGTGACATTCATGAGAAGAGAGTGACAGTGATTTCTATTAAGGTTTCTTAGCAACCTTATCTGTCACCTCACTGTTAACTGCCAAGGTTTCCATTCACTATTTTCTTGACCACTGTCAAGCATGTATACGGTCTTACTCTTCATTATCTTCAAAGATCACTATGCATCCTTAAACAAATCCAGTGACCTTGGTTTGATCTCTACATTCTCACTTGTTTAGTGACCTCTTTTTTCTCTCATACCCCTGCATAGTCCTCCACTCTGTGATCTCATTCACTATCCTCTGAATACTGTATCCACTGATGTCTCTGTATGCTCTTGCTCAGAAGGTCTTTGCTCACTGTCTAGTATCATCATTCAGTGTTGTCTATGTGGACTGTCTCTGCATGCCTTCCACTGTTTATCTAATACGTAAATTATTATATCTGACAGACCCTTCAACTATCTGCAGACCCTAAGACAATGTGTAGACCTTAAGACAATACTTGACAGGCCTTATATGACATTTTGACAGTGTTTTGTTTAATGTGCAGGCTCTTTACTTTAGACAGTCTACTTCACAGACCTCAAACTGTCTATTAGACTCATGAAATAAGTGTGCAGATGTTTAGATTGCTTTCCTAATCCCTTTTTTCTTGCTGCAGGTCTTTATAAGCTCTTAGGGTTTCATAACCTGGACATAGTCTCTCTTAGACTTCATATATTCCCTCAAGGTACAAGCTAAGTGTCCAAGAATAATAAATTCTTTAAAACAAAACCTTTAGTAGAACCTTCAACCTCCTTTTACTCTTTGACTATATCACTGTCCATGAACAAATACCCTGTCTGTGCTCCATTGCTTCTCTTTCTCTGTAAATGATCATGCAAAAATTCACATTTCTTTTGCAAGTATGAGATACCCCAAAACATTTTTGAAATACTATCATGAAGAAAATTACATTCAAAGTCAAACCTTGCTGAGTAACTTGGAGACTCAATACCATGAAACCTCACAACACAATGAGGGCTTATGCTATAGGCATTTAGGGTATTTTCTCTTTCACAACTTAAATTTAGTCTCTAGGCCTCTTGATATGTCTGACAAACCCTTTTGACAGACCTCGAAACCCTTGGATAGAGCCTTGTATGTACTGATAGAGCTCGAAACACTTGGACAAAGTATGAGACTCTTAACATTGTTTATTGTTGTTTGACAAGGTTTTCTCCAAGGTATACAAACCAGTTTAGGTTTTGTTAAGACATTTTGGAGTTCTCAGGAGTATTAAATGGTTTGATCTTTACATTTCACACAGGCCTTAAGATCCTGCTGCTATCTAACAGACTTCTATCCACATTAATATCACTATTGCTTTCTTTTCTTGATAAATAGATTTGCATTTCAAACGATACTTTGCCAAAGATATTGGAAGATAAACAACCATGAGAGATGCTCCCAAATATATGAGGGAAAAAGGCTGTCTGTATGCCAATAAATATAGTTTTCACATAGATTAATAGATTTTTTCACTTCTGTAGGCTTCTCGGTTCTTAAACCATGCTAAGATGAATCTTTACACAAATTTCACATTCATATTGCTCAACTTTAGAATCTTTGCATTCACACTGCTGCTTGAGATTATTCACCTATTCTTGCAATCTCAGAATTTCTTCACTTAGAGTCCTATTCGACTGTTTCAATTCTTCAAGTACAGTGCTCAAGGTATATATAGTGGAAGTAGATGGAAACACTTCTTTTTTAAAAAATTTGGGAGGACTATGTTCCCTTGAAACTGATGAAGCAGCTATATAAGCATTCTGGGGTTGGAGAATTGGTGCAAGAGATGAGTGAACTTCTAACATTTGAAAGAAAAACATGTAGGACAACTCACTTGATCCCAAGTATAGACTTCACCTTTTGGTTCAGATGCATTGCACGCTGCCAAAGCATGCCATTGACTTGCAATTGAAGCTATTCTTTGGGCTCTATGTGTAGTTTTTCCTGCTACTTAACAAAATGCATACCATCTCAACTTCCTTGTACTGCAACTGCTCCTCTTGTTTGCTTTTCTTTGTCTTGCTGAATCTCCTTCTATGTTGCAGACTTCAAGAGAATACTCCAAATTGCTTAGAAGCTTGCAGTGTTCTCTGATGTTCTCTGTCACGTTGTGGGGACAAAACTCTCATGAAAACCTCATGTCTTGTGATTTGAAACCTCTGCATTTTCTTTGTCTCTATCTGAGAATGCACATTTCTTTAGACACTTTGTATTTCTCCCCGTTTGCCATCATAAGGACATGCATTCTTCCTTCTCATCATCTCTCCCATGGCCTCCAAAAACCCTCAACACTATAAATCATTTTCATGCATTTTCTAACTTGCAAAAGAAACATGAAACCCTAGGAGGAAAGAAAACCTAAACCCAAGGTTGAACAAAGGAAAACCTAGCCTCTCAACAACTACGGCCAAGAGACAAACTCATTTTTGAAATGATATTCCCTCCATTTCTTGAATGAGGTTTTGACAAGTTTTGATGCAAAAACTTCCAGAGGTCATAACTCTTGACCCTAGGGTCCATTGGAGCTGACATTTGGTGGGCAGATGCATTTTGAAGAGTTCATTAAATTCGGTAGGTCACCGTTTTGACACTTTTTCGGGGACCTTTTCCGATCATTTAGGGCCTCAAAACGAGGTTTTAATGTTTTTTTTCGGGTTTTTTCAAGTTGTTTTTTCTAATTAGTTTTTGAGTTTTATATGCAATTAGATTAGAAAGTTGACGATTAGTCATCTTTTAGTTAGTTTCAAATAATTGGAAATTTTCATGGTCATAGGGATATGGATGCGAAGTTACTAAAAATGACAATTTTAAAAAGTTGCTAAAATTTGCCAAAAAAGGTAATTTTTGTTTTTGTATAAATTTGGTCTTTATTTTCAGTTGTAGTAGGATGGAATGGGATGAGAAGGAGAATTTGAAAATATTTCTGAGTATATTTTTGCAATATTAATGGTGTTGAATATTATGCTGTAAAGTTTGGTTGCATCAAGTTTAAGATAACTTTTGAAAGGTTTAAGGTTTTTAATAACTTCTTGGACGTGGGATACCTTAAATTCTTAACTTTTGACTTGTTAAAAGCCTCATGCTACATAGAAGAAAAACTCTTTTGGACAAGGTAAGTGGGATTTTAACAAGTTTAAAGTCTAAAAACAATTCCAAAACCCCTTTATCACCTTTTAAACAATGTTAACGTAGTATTTACTAATCTAGAGCTTTACAATACTCTTCAAGACCTCCTTAGAAATCCCAATAACTTGAATAACATGATTAAACTCTTGACCTCATAAATTGGCTTCGCAAAACAATCTTCTTTTGCTTAAGGATAACAACAACCTAATTACCTATCTGAACCACAGAGTGAAGTGGGTAACAAGGTGTAGGGCCCACATGTATATTTTGATTCTAATTTTGATACTTATACCCTATTTACTAATGATATTTTATATTGTCATCGAGATGTCAACTGTGTATTTTGGATGCATATGTTAATATTTTATATGTTTGAACTCTACCAATGTTTTTGCTTCACTATTTTTACTTTGTATGTGATTATGATTATATTATTTGGTTCAACATTGTTGATTATTGATATCACATCTTTGATATATAGACCATGCTAGTCATAGACGGTTTTTTGTCAAATGTAGTTACTTGATATCATCTTGTGGATCATATCATGTTAGTTGTTTATACGACTTGCTTAGGCTATCCTTGTATTGTGTAGATATGCTTGATGTTTTCATTGAGTGTGTAGGCCTACGTTTCCCCAACAACGATTAATTTAGAGATGACTAGCTTGGGTAAATGTGAATAATTGAATTCCCTTTCTCACTCGATTCGAATTGTGAGATGAGTCCTATGTATCCCTATGAATCCTTGATATGAACTAGTGTCAATTTTTTATTTTTCTGTTGTTAAAACTTGTAAAACATGTATAAGTTTTTTACATAGACTTCTTAGCTCCTCTTATGTTTACATTTAATTAATTTTCAAAATGTTTGTTAGTGTACGAAATACTTAATATGTTGGAGTCAAAAAGAGTAATAAATTTTAATTATATCCACCTTAGTGTATAAACGTGCTACACAATTTAAAGACTATATGTTAAAAGAAAAGGAGTTTTATTTGTTAAAATGCTGTAGTGAAATTAGTATTGTGCAAATAGATTACTTATATTATTGAAAAGGAATTATGGCTAAATGGATTAGTTGAAAATTTTATGCATTATTTATTTGAAGTGAAAATATCTAATGTTCAAAATATCTATTTTTAAATACCTATTTTCAATGTGAAAAGTGCAAAAAGGTCATTTGGGGTTTTAGGGAGTTTTGTTAAAAGGAAAAGAAAAAGCATTGTGAAAACACTTGTTGATTTTTGCTTGTTGCACTCTCTTCTCGCATCCATGGTTTGAGCTCTTCATTTTCAAAGGTTTTTCTTGGAAACTTGTTTGTGCTTGGAGCTTAGAATTAGAACTTGGAAGAGGATTGTTAAAAATTGTTTGTGAATTGCTTTCAAAGAGATAACCCCATTGTTGAAAGCTTGTTAGATTGAAGGTCTTTTCCATTTTTTAATATCTATGCATTAGATAGAATGATTTTCATGTTTGCCATACTCCACAATAGGTGGATTGCATATCGACTTCCTTTGTGTATGTTGGTAAATAGATATATCACTGCAATGTTTCACTGAAATCAATGTGACTCACCTAATCAACAACAACAAATATTCACAACATGTGTAGAAATTTCCATTGAATGGGTGATTTTACTCTACATTTGAGAGGGGTAGCTCCCTCATAAGATAATTTTTTTGGATTTTATGTACTTTAACCAGAAAGTACAAAAAGACACAAAATAGAAAATGGAGAACACATGGAGAAACCCTAGACGAGAAATGTAACAAAACCATCTATGGATTCCTTAGGAATAAATG
The DNA here is from genome assembly GCA_027924645.1 of Cunninghamia lanceolata. NCBI lineage: Eukaryota > Viridiplantae > Streptophyta > Pinopsida > Cupressales > Cupressaceae > Cunninghamia > Cunninghamia lanceolata. Next base: position 21,895,241 of record BSBN01000377.1, on the reverse strand, counting down.
GAGGAAATAATGGACAAAAAGGGGAGAGTATGTAGAGTTAAATAGAAAATAGAGTTTAACCTTAGACTCATGCCAACAATAGAAAACATGAAGATTTAAACATTTATTACTTTCCACAAAACACACAAGAAAGGAATGAAGAAACACATTTCCATACTAAACTTAAGAATGGTGTAAAAATAGCAAAGAATGGAAAGGAGAGAATGTTCTACTAACCATTCAACATACTTCTCCAAAACTAAACACAAAGTTTTAGTTCTTTTGCAATACATAAAATGAAGAGAACCAATGAAGGGTAGAGTTTCGAATCATATAAGAGAGACCTAAAATCCCAAGAAGAAATTGGAGATAAAATGTTCTATCAAAATCTTCTTATTTCCTTCAAAAAAATATGCTCAAAGTCTTGAGGAATTCCTTGTACAATTCGTTGTGTGCTTTACCCAAAAAATCATTTTAGTCACAACCCTCTATTATGTAACCCCTTTACAATGGTATAACTTTACTTTTTATAATAAAAGGTTGTTCACTTTCCCATACAACCATTCAACTACCCTCCTTTTAACTTTGCAACATATTTAAAATAATATTACCAAGCTCTCAAATGAGTGTACATTCTTTGACTCATTAAAATAAATGCACCACAAACATTAGTAGGTTCACTTTATAATAAAATATTAGAACTCTGTTTGAATTTGATGAGCAAGTGGTTGTCACAAAATTACGTCAAACAATTCATGTGTGTTGGTTGTAGGTGCACATTCCTTTGAAGCATTTGGACATTTTGTGAGTGGAGTCTATAGTTGTTGATTCTCGAAGTAATTTCTCAAATGATTGTCATGCATTGTCAATGTTCTACCTCTACCTTGTGATGACAATCCACAATAATCTTGTTACATTCCCAAGGTTCCTCTTTTGAATATTCAGAATGACATTCAAGATTCCTATTCCAACAAGGGATTATGTTGAGTGTACATTATGTTGTGTACACTACTACAATTGCTACCATTGATGGTGGGTATCTTAATACTTCATATTCCACTAGACATAGTTTAATAAGGAAGAAGGAAAATGTCTCTAAATCATTATTAAGTATAGTTTCCTTGAGAAATATTCATAGTTTGCATTCATGTTCTATCATATAGGGTATTGCAATCACAACATTTGAAATACTTTGATAACTATCTATGTCTTGTTCCAAAAGTTGCTAGTGACATCTGTGTTAAAATTTATTTCATAACCTTATCAATAGATCCATTTTGTGCATAAACTATAGCCATTGCAATCCATGAGATAACATTCTTTGTTAAATTCAAAATATTAGATGGAAATCCCCCTTACAATATGCCTCAATGAATATTCACTCTATTCCTTTGGCATGAACATGGAAGATTTGGTCTCGAGCAGGGATAACTTTAAGAACCCCCCCCTCAGAGAAGGTATATAAACATGGCGAATCATGTATACTTCCTGAGAAAAATATTAATTTTATTGGTGATTTTTTTCATTTTTCAGGGGAAAAAATAATCTTATTTGGTGAATCTTTTGTAATCGCTAGAGGTCTATGGAAAATCCTAGCGAATTGTAATTTTTTAAAAACCAATAAAATATTTTCATTGGCGATTAAAACCTATTTTCAAACCAATTAAATATTTTCGTTGGCGAATTAAACTTGTTTTCAAAATAAGAAAATATTTTTGCTGGCGATTAAAATCTAATTTCAAACCAGAAAATATATTTACATTGGTGAATTAAACCTATTTTCAAAATAAGAAAATATTTTTGTTGGCGATTAAAATCTAATTTCAAACTAGAAAATATATTTACATTGGCGAATTAAACCAATTTTCAAAGCAATAAAAAAATTATTGGCGAAATAAACTGTTATGCCAATAAAAAATCATATTGTGTGAATGACATCAGACTTTAGTTGAAGTTCCATTCTGGGCTGCAGTTCTGACACACCCATCTTTCTATATAAAGTCTCCGGAATAGAGACAAGTGTCAAGTAATAATGATTCTGATTAACAAAAATTAATAGATAATTATTTAATTGAGCTGCATAAGTTGCCTTCCCAAATACGTGCAATTGTGCTTTTCACGACATTCCTTATTTATTACGAAAGGACAGAGGTCACTTCGAGTGTGGATGTAATTAAATGGAAAAAATTCTAATAGATTTTGGTTGTCAAATGATCGCAAATCGATGGCATAAGTACTGACACACCCAATTTCCTAAATTTGTAGTTGTACAACCGAGGACTTACGCTCTGCCGCATTGCCACTTTTGCACAATAATCAATAAAATATATTATATATTTTATATATATGTCAACCGTTGATCTAATAATATCTAATGGCTGCTAGTTGATTTCAGAGGATTTTGTTAGCAATGTGTAGCATTGGAGATCTACCTTCCGGAATTGAACTACAACCGTTCATCTTTCGTTCTAGGGTGCATCAAATGGTTAGTGGTGGTACAATTGATTTGATTGAACACACTTAATCACATAGATTAGCCAATGCTTAATTAAGTTCATTAATGGCAAGTGAGTACTGAGTCGTGACAAACCACACAGATTAGCCAATATGAATTAAACAGAGTTGCTTGTTATTTATTACCCATTTGTCACGGACATACATGTAATGTATATATGACAGTCTTCAGTGTTTTGAAATTATATTGCATTACTAAGTTTCAGATAAGTCAAGAATCAATAGACTGTAAAAGTTCAAAGTAATGGATTTCATTACAGCAGCTGTGCGAAGAAAGTAAGTTACCAAGTATTTATTTTGTGATCATTCATGATTTTGATTTTAACTGTGTGATAGAGTTCTCAATTCACAGATGTAGAATAGTAATAAGAATCTAAGATGATGGAAAATTTTGTTTGTGTGTGGCTATGTAGGTTGTTATTGCTTTGCATGTCTCAGAATGAAGAAATACAAGCATTCGTCAAGTGGAATAAATCGTGTCAAGAATCGACACTTTTAACATTTGCAAATGATGCATTCTATTCTGGGTGGTGGGTTGAATCTCCCACACATGCATGCATGTATGAGAAATTGGAAATTTGAATTGACGCATGGAATTGGTATTGCAACTCAGTTGCCAGTGACCTCGAGAAAATCAATTTAATTCTCCTTTACTGGCCTTATTGTTACCCATGCCTAGTGGTTTCTTGTACATATAATGCAAGGTTCTATAGTGAATCATTGACTAACATTGTGAATGAGCACACAATTAAATTTGTAACAGATCCATTGCCTGTTAATAGGATAATTATGGAATACAGTGAAATATTAATTACACGTCAAAAAGAGGAACCAAAAAGATTTTGGAGGATCAAAGCAAGGTTTGAAGGTCGAAGGATAGGAGTTTTGCTTAGAATTGAGGTTGGTTAGAGGTTCATGTACGATGTAATTCCCCAATCTTTTTGAAGGGTGATGTTAAATTTTACTAAATAACATAGAAGTAATTACGGTTTGAAATTGCAATGTATACAGATCATAGATATTTCAAAGAATGAAATTTTCAATATAAAATTATATATTATATTATATTAAATATGATATTATTATAAATTTATATATTGAATCATTGATATCGATTTCATTTGGTGGCCTACAAAATACTTTTCCCAAGCATTGATTTTTAATTTATTAAATAGATCTGACAAGTTATTAAATAGATTTTGGTAATGGTCGATCCTTACACGAGTCGAAGATTGACGCTACAAAAATCTGAACAATGAATAAATGAATAAATGCATGTCAGTTGAAGCATGTGTTCATTAACGATCTTCCTTTAAATCCTGGAGGTCTCCAGCAAAATGGCACTCGATTGGCTTGCTCAAAATATAGCATGGAGACTCCCATAAGGCTCCGCTGCAATAAGCGCCAGGTCACCTTTCTGGGCCGTATCAGAGATGGCAGACTGATGAACATTTGTAACCAACAAAACTTGTTCTTCCTTGAGGCAGTGAAGATGGTCCTCGGTAAAGACTTCTTGGTCTCCGAGGATAGATATAGGGTAAATTTAGATATTTCCTCACACTTTCTGGCTTCTTTGTTGGACCTGGGAGAGGCAAAGGTGGATGCATTGATCATTCTATGGGGGGTATTCACTCTAGATATTCTTTTGGATGACTTAGACGTGGTGATTGATGCAGAATTGGGGGTTGGTATCCCATGGCCGAGAGACCTGGAGAAGTTGCGAGAGGGACAAGAGGGCGTAGCTAGGCAGCCGTTCCTCCTAAACATGAATGAGCAACAACTCGGAAGGCACAGGCTTTGGGCGGCTCGTGGGAGACACTTTCTTTGACAGGCAATTGGAATGGACACAGACGATACTCCGGTATGGCTTCAATACTTCGGAGCCATTGTGAATACGGGGGGATTCTACTCGCAGTGGCCGTAGGAGTGGTCGGGCTCCCAGGGCCACTTTTTTGGTGATTTCTGTGCTGGGGTGGTAGGGTGGCAAGTTTTTGAGGAGTCGCCCAGTCAAGGGGCTAGGGATTTCTATGGTACTATCGTAGTCTCTCTGGTGCTGTGTGTTTTTTGGAGCTTGGGCTGGCTGCTGGAGTGGTTTTTGTATTGATATAATTTCCTGAGTGTAAATCTTTTTGTAATAATATAATTACCCAAGTGTAAATCTTTTTGTATTAATATAATTACCCAAGTGTAAATCTTTTTTGTATTAATATAATTTCTACTTTTTGTATTAATATAATTTGGTCTCTGTTATGGTTAGAGGTTTCTAATGTTGCTTCTTATATGTTTGCTTTAATTTATATATGTTGACATGGATTTGGTGATGGTCTCTAACTCTATGTTATGGTTAGAGGTTTCTAATGTTGCTTGCCATTTGTTTGCTTTTTGACTCTTGAGATAGGCACAGCTAAGAGAGCTATAATATATGTGAACTCTCAATCTTTTTGGATTTAATTTGATTTCAATTTGGTTGTTTTTAGATAGAATTAATCATGAAGTTTTATATGCACAAGTAAAATTACACTTTCTATTGATAGTGTAGTTCATCTACATGCATGATGCTTGAAATATTTGCATAATTAGGTTTTGACACTTGAACCGTTAGATTTCCAAATATCAATGGTTGACATTTCATATGAGAAACCCTCTGTGTAATCTTATGTTGACTTGCTACCTCCGGTTGCTGGTTGTCTAAGTTGAAACTTGAGCCATCAAAACCGTGTTGTTTATCGGCCCCTTATACCTAATCTTGTCGGTCACGACCTGGTGGGGAATGGGTTAACCTAGCAAGCTAACAGGGTCCATTTTTTAATTGTTTAAGAAGTTAATATGTGAGTAGGTTTTCGGTCAGTGAAGTCATGACTTCATGTCCTAATATTTGTAAGTTGATCGGCCCCTTAATCTAGGATTCTAGAGGTTACCCGCTGTCATCGGTTGCAGGAAGGGTGAAATCTAATGATTGTGCAAGGGCGCATGAGGAATCTGTCAGGAGAGAATATTCACTGCGCAGCTGCGACAGAATGACACATGTCAAAAAATCAAAGTTGGCATCCTATCCCACTAAAGACTTGATCCAACGGTTGCAGGAAGGGTGAAATCTAATGGTTGTGCAAGGGCACATGAGGAATTTATTAAGAGAGAATATTCACTGCGCGGCTGCGACAGAATGACACATGTCAAAAAATCAAAGCTGGCATCCTATCCCACTAAAGACTTGATCCAATGGTTGCAGGAAGGGTGAAATCTAATGGTCGTGCAAGGGTGCATGAGGAATCTGTTAGGAGAGAATATTCGTTGCGTGGCTGTGACAGAACAACACATGTCAAAAAATCTAAGCTGGCAAAAGACTTGATCCAACGGTTGCGCATCGTTGCAAGGAGAATCTCTTTGGTTGGAATCTGTGCTGCGCAGTCGTGACATCGTGACACGTGGCATTCTCTTTTTTGAGAAGTGAGGCATGCCAGCGCGGGGTAGGTAAGAGGTGGGCCATCACAGGCTATTATGCTGCGAGGTGCTGCCACGTATCTGACTCGTACATTTTCTGAATGGTGATGAAGATTCTCAAATCTAATCAGCCAATCAGGACCGTGGATTTCAGAATGTAAGGAAAAGATCAATGGCCCAAATTCAAAGTTTCAAAAGAGAAATATTTCGAAGTGCTTGCAACACGAAGTGCATTAATACAAAGAATTGTGTAGGTATTCTTGCGGCATGAAGTTCATTAATACAGAGAATTGTGCATGAATTCAAGTATTAAGGTATTCTTGAGAGTGCGACTGCATTCAGAAGAAATCATCAGAATGAGCAGGAAAAAGTAATCTCAAGCTTCTGCAAGCGTAGAAAACTAGTAAGTAACTGTTCCTCCTCTGTGCCTGGTTTTTCCAACTGTAGGTTAATTTTGAAGCTTTTAGGGCCATTGTCAACCATAAAAACCCTAAGCTACCTTCATAAAAGAAAAATGAGTAGTCAGGCCAGCCTTCCACTTCAAAACAAAGCTTAGATGAGGATCTTATGATCCAACTCCCTGGTTCCGCTAGAATAATTTTAAAATTACATGGCCTAGGTGGAGCTGAGGATAGATTTCTTGTCTACTGCTATAATTGCTGAGACGCCAAATTACCTGTCCTAGGTTGGATTCTCTTTGAGCATTGGCATAAGAGGAGGAACTATAAGGCCCCTATCTGTCATGCCTGGATATATGATTTAGCCAATCTCATTTGTCCCAATGTTTTCCCCAACCCTGACTTAATTAGGTCAACAACATTAAGGTATAATCCAGCCACTAGGACAGTAATAGATGGAAATGGTTCAACATTGATCAAGTTTTAGATACATTGCCACTGTATTCAACTTGGACCCTGCAACCAGCAAACAAATTGACCTTAGGGCTTTCAAGAAAAAATATCAGACTGTGAAACGACATTACAGGGAATATAAGTTACCAAAGCACAGGCCAAGGGGTGTTGGTGGGAAATTGGTAAAGATTTCGGATGATGAGGAGGAGCCTTTTCATTGCAGTATGTTTAATGAATATTTTTTCAGAACCTATCACAGTCTGTGTCAAGTATTAGGCAGAGATGCTTTAGAAAGAATGTCTATTTCTTTGATGATGATGGCTATTGATATTCAGAAACCAGATGTTAAGGAACCATATGATTATGCCACTTTCATAGCTGACCATATGCATGATCAGATGACAAAGGTCAAAAATAATTTGTCTAAACCGGATGTCCAAGTTGAATTCATATGGTACTCCTTGTTGTGCCATATGTACTTATTTGCTTTATCAAGGATGTGGCACCACAATTTGCACGTCAAGGATTTAGATGCTCAAGGGAACAAGATGCCAGTGCAAGTATGGACATGTATGCTAGATATGCACTATGTCACAACAGATTATGTCATCTTTGAAGAATATTTTGTGAGGAGAATCCTTGGATTTTTGGAGCCAGAGGGTGAAAGGTTGCATCCTGATGTAATGGATTTCTTACAACCTCTGGATAGGACTCCCCACCTTGGAATTGATCACTATTGGGGTGATTGGTTCTATCATGAACATACTACTTGCATAAGGGTCTATGGATGCCAAACTGCACCTCACATACTGCCCAAATATGTGCCAAAGAGGGTGGCATTTTTAGAAGTTATAAGGCAGTTAAATGATTCTGACAAAAAGCACTTTAGGAACCGCAATAAAGGTTCATTCTTCCCTTCTTCCATTAGATTTTGTGATTTTGTGATCCCTGATAAGAGTGGGTTGGACCAAATTTATTCAGTTATGCAATGTTTTGGAATGTATTTAGAACAACCAAGGTCTTTTGACCCTGAGGAATTCATCAGCAAAACCAGATTCAGAGTCAACAACTACAAGGGAAGGGTCAAGTACTTTCATCAGGTGGATTACGATAAGGACATTGCCAGGAATTATTTTACTATGAATGAAGTCCACCACTTGAGGATCAAGTGGGCTACTATCATGGCCAGTGAGAATATGAAGAGAAACATGAATCCTGCATATCCGGGTGCATTTGCAAAAGTGCAAGACCCAATCAAGAGAATTGAGAAAATGCTGGATGATGTAGAACAATTGATTGCCTCTACCCCTATAGGAGAATAGAGTTATGCTTATGAGCCTGGTAGCTCAAGTGGAGAGTATGATGTAAAGAGGGAATCAGTTGGCCCCTCCCCTGCCAAAAGGGCCAAGATTATTGATTTGGAGAACCCAGAGCAGATAGAGGTAGTTGACCTAGGGGGAGGAGGAACATGCACAAGAAATTGACCCTCGTTCACCTAATAGACTGAGACCTTATTCATCCCAGAGAATAGGGCAGTGAGAGTAATGAGAAACCCTACTTTTGATATTGAAGATGTTAGGGTGATGGCCTGTGACAAGTTTATGGAGGATGATGAATTTGTCAACACTCCTGAATTTAGGAGCTATGTTTTGAAAGTGAGGAGTGAGGAATTTCAGAAGAAAATTGAAGATGCCAAGGCTAGAGCAGACCCAAAGGAGTATGATGTTATTACTTAAAGGGTCCTAAAAGAAGTACAATAGTCTATAAGTAAAACGACTCCAGAGGAAGGGAGAGCACTGGTGGAAAAAAGTAATATTCTACTTCTACCTCACTATACTCTATTAGATGCCATTGCATTTTATGCAATCACCAGAGATGATTTAGATGTGACAGGGGAAGAGACTGAAAAGGCCCTCTCTGGTGCAGCCTTCAACCCTAAATTTGAAACATTGGCAATATGGGCTCTAGCCCCAAACAAAAAAAAACCTAGGGTTCAATTAGGAGAGCTGATAGGGGATGTAATAATAAAAAGAGTATCTGATACCCCTACTCCTCAGGCTACAAGCCTAAATGTACAAACTGTACAATTTGCAGAAGCAATTGCTAACAAATTGCAAAAGGATTACAATCAGCTGCAACTTGATTATTCTTAGGCAGTTGCAAAGATAAACATGTTGAAACAGCAACTATCATTGGTAGCCAGTACTTTAGCCCCTCCTCCAGTGATCCCAACTACAAAATCTGTTCCAGTGGATACAAAGCCTCTCCTTGTAGAGATTAGAGAGTTGAAGGAGGAAAAAGATAACAAGGTTAAAGAGGTGGTCACCAACTTGATCAAGAACAAGGTGACAAACATTTTGACCAGAGTTGATGAGACTTGGAAATCCTACTCATAGTTGAGACAAGCCTATGAAAAGCATGAGTTTGACAAACAGAGACTATTGAGCTTAAAAAAAAGGTTACATAGTACTAAAAAAGTCAAAGAATTTTTGAGGTGTGCCAGGTATGATTCCAATGCACCTCCTGACATACAGAAGGTGCTTAACATGTTGAAGTGTTTTCAGGATCTGGCCAGTTTCCAGTTGAAATTTTATTCAATTGTGAAAGAGAGCTTGTGGGGTTTTGAAGGGTTGGACACTAAGTGGTCACCTCCCATCTTGGATGGTGATGGCAAAACAAAAGACTTGGACAAGTGGAGAAATGAGATTGTAGACAATTTTTTATCAATTAATTCCCACTTGTGATGTAATTGCAAGTGATCCAACTATGAGTATGCAAGTACTGAGCTTAGTGTTGGACAATTTGAACACTCTTGAAAGGAATCTTTCTACATTCTGTAACCACGTAAAAAGTATGCTGGATGCCAGGTATGTCAGCCATAATGGCTAGATTGAAGAAATACTTTCATTCCCTTGGACGACAAAGGAGACATACGATGAGTGGAATGACAAATATGGAACTAAGGATTGACAAGCTTTTGTTCTTTGTATCTGTAACAATTTGAAGTACAATGTATTCAATGCTGATAGCACGTTCCTGATCTATAAAGGAACTATCTTGCTCATTGAGTCATTTCATAGGGTTGGTTGTTTTAGACTTGGCAAATTTTGATGGAATAATAAGATACAGTCTTGTTGGGTGGCATAAATTTAGCAGTTTCATGTTGTTTTTAAATGAGTAATGCTTGTTGCATGTATATGGTTATTTGTCTCCAAGTTGTGTGTGTTTTTCTTCTGAATCTAAATAGCTCAGGGTTATTCAGGATATTGGAACATTAAATGAATGAAGAAATGCAGATTATGTTTATTGTTTATATCATAAAATACTCGTCATTCGATGAACATTTGATGGATGGTTCTAGTTGCATTCCGGAATGAAATGCACAGAATGCTAGGCTTGCGAACTTAAATCTCCAGAATCACGCTAAACCCTTAGATTTACAAAGATCAACGGTTTAGAGATTGCTATGAGTTGTCAATGCAGGACAGCTGTCAGACATGTACTAATAGCGACACGTTGAAACTTGACTTGACATTTCATTCGCTAGAAAAGTCACTTCATAAAAAAAAACTTTCTAGTTTCTACTTTTTACTGCTAAGTGATTTTATTTTTAAGTGAGAGATGAGAGGATCAGCACATGGGGCGTCGGGGAGATTTCATATTGCTCGTTGCAGTGCACCGGGGAGATTTCAGATTGCTCATTGTAGTGCCATTTCCAACAAAGCTGGTAAGACAAAACATAGAAACCCTAGGTTACGTTTCATCATTTCTTAAAATCTTATTTTGTCAAACTTTTTTCTTAAAATCTTATTTTGTCAAACTTTGCGTTTAGGGTTGAGAGACTTAAGAAAAATTTCACACTGTATAAGCATGTCTACCACCACTAGCAGACCAGAAAAAGTTTTTGGGAAAGGCAGAGCAAGTACAGATAAAAAAATAGATTATTCTGAATTGCTTAAAACCTCAGGTTTGACTGATGAATACCATGATATTTATGATCCTAACATGTATGGTAGATTTACCTTAGAACTCAAATTTTCATGTGAGAATAAGGCTGCCAAGAAAAAGAATGTTGATAGTATCAATGCACCATGGGTAACTGGATTAGGGCGCATGATGTTACATGAGGTTTTCCCTTGCCCAGAATTTATCATGGTCTGTGCCCACAATTATGATGGTAACAAAAGAGCAATTGTAAATATGGATACCAAAGAAGAAATTTTATCTATTAATGCAGAAGAATTTGGAAAAGTGTTGGGGTTTACAACCCAAGAATTTGGAGACGTCCACATTGACCTAGAAAAGATTGCTAGTGATTATGAAGCAGCGGATGAAAGGAGCAAAAATTCTTTCCTAAATAAAATAGTTGAAGAAAAAAACATCTTTAAAGATAACTGTAAGCCTCCTTATCCTTTGAAAAATTTTAAATCATGGGCTCAGGATACTATTTCCATGCTAGCATTTTGCCTCGGACTGGATTTCAATTGGGAAGTGGATGCAAGCCTCCTTGAAATGGTATATAATATCCATTATGGTAATGGTGTACATGTCAAATATAAATTTATTGAGCACATTGTAGAATCCATGCATAAACAATTTTTAATGATTAAAGGAGGTTCCACCAAGACATTTAGGTTCACAACATACTTGTGCTATTTTTTTCTATTCAAATTTAGTGGAATGTTTCAGAACAACAAGCTTTAGATTTAGCCCTATAGCAATGTTGAGGAAAATAAAATGGCTCCAGTATATGATTGGACCACTAAGATAAGGATGCATGATTCTCAAAGGAACTACAATAATTTTGTAGACTACTTTTTGGCTCCATTGCATCAAGCAATTACAAATAGTCCAACGCCTAGATTGCCTATATCATGTAGAGATTTTATTCAACTAGGAAAAGAAATACAATAGGTTGATTGATACTTATTAGAAGAATATACTATGCTAAGATTTTATGGATCAAAAGTAGAGCCATACAAACTTCCAATACATGTGATAGAAAGGGTTTTTGCATTGGAATATGTAAGGCAGATGCAGAGTACTGATGAACTACACTTTGCCGGTCAGCAAAAGAAGACCTTATTTCCTTCTTTACCTTTTTCATGTGGAGGGTTCACATTCGAGAGAAAAGCATTTAAGGTGGCACAAGATCTTTTGATTTTTTTAAATTTTGATGTTGTCTATCATTGGCAGTATGATCCATGTGACACCATTAAAATAATGATTGTGGCCAATAGGAATGCTGCAAGTAGAATTCAACTTCAAAGTAAACCCTTGCTTGAAAACTTGAGAAACAAGGATTCCTGGGATGAGGTCAAAATTGCAATGGAGAAAACTACTGCTGAGAAAGGTATTTCTTTTGAACAGTTGTCAGCAAAAATTATGGCATTGCACCAAGTCCAAATTATAGGAGCACCAACAGAGAATGAAATCAAGAGGTACAACAATTTTTATAGAAAAAGTGATAAACCATCTATTAGAGAAAAAATGCCAGATTATCTAGATGATTCTGTTACAAAAAAATCTTGGACATGGTCAAAAATTGCTACATTTTGGTCTATAAGGAAGGATCTAGGTGAACCGAGAACTGATGCAGACTATGGAGAAATTGATGAAGATGAAGAGTTTAGCAAATTGTGGAATATAGAGCATCCCAATGAATGTGAAGATGAAGAAACTAAAAGTGATAGAGATGATGAACCTGATGATGATAGGGATGAACAAAGCATTTACAAACCTAGTTTAAGTTAGAACACAAAAAAATCATATACTTTAGGAGCAGTCATAGCAGAAAAGTTGGGTTATCAAGGTGGTGGTTTGGGGTCCCAAGGACAAGGCATTTGGAAACCAATAGATGTAGTCACCACTGCCAGAAAACCATTTGATAAATGAGGCCTTGGAGCTAGATCAGCTGATAAAATACACCAAGGTCATACAAGTAGAACTGAAAGAATTGATTTTGCTACAGATTCAAATCCTAATCCTCATGGTCAGATGCAATCACAACTTGGACATGCCCATGGTGGAGAGCCTAGTGCGACTGGCACTGCCACTAGTGGAGAACTTAGTCAACATGTGGTACAACAATAGGTCCAACAACAAGTTACACACAAGAGGACACCAATACAAGATACCACACAAACACTCAGTGATCAAGGGACACAGAAGAGACAAAGGATTATGGCAGGTCCAAGTCCAACTACCAGTTCCACTACAAAGGAATTATTTCCAGGCACTCCCCCAGTTAGTGTGGCTATAACAGAAATTGCAAGTACTCCTATTCCTTCACCATTCAAGCATTCCCTTATTCCTATGTCCCCGGGTTTTGATTACATTCAAGAGTTTAAAAAGAAATCAGAATTGTATAAAAATGATAAGAAGCAACTGATGGAGAGTGTGTTTGCTGTAACTTCAGATCCTGCAACAACCATGATATTACCCACATTTGACATAAATACAAAAATCATGGAGTACACAATTGTTGTTCCCACAGTTTAAAATAAACTAGAAAATTAGATGGATCGATCTGAATTTCAGGTGAGCAGTTTACAATTTGATTTTTTTGGATTAAAAAATACTGACAAAATTAATATATCAAAGAAGAACAATGAATTGGTGTACACATAATTGCTAAAGCATGATAGAGAGAAAAAAAAGTTGTAGAATCAAATAGAAAAATTATAGGTAGATTTAGCAAATGAGAAAGCAAAGAGGAAAGCAACAGATAACAAGAGAAATGAATTAGAAAAAAAAAAAAAAAAATATGCCTCTACATCAATAAGCAAAGAGGACAAACAAACAGAGGTGGAATTGAATGGACTGAAGCAAGAGTTAGATGAGATCAAAAAGAAAAATAATGAGGAAAAATCCACTTCAGAAAAATGAAGACAAAGCATTGGGAAAGCAAATGAACAACGGGAACAAAAATTGGAGAAAGAGAGGAAAAAAAATGGAACATTGGCCGCACAGCTTATGGAAGCAAAAAATGAAATAAAATCTTGTCAAAAAAAGTTAACTAAATTTTGTAGACAAACAATCAGGCACATGAAACAAAAGATCTGGGAAGAAATAATGCAGAGGTTTGATTAATTGTGTGAATTCTTTCAAGTCATTGATGCCATGAGACTACATTTTGATAAGTTGAGCAAATATTTAATGGACAACACAAATCTGCAACTACAGGCAGAAGAGAAATATGCAAATCAAGTTCTAGAAATAGTCTACAAAGCTAGTGACAATGAATTGATTTCAAAAGGCATTATTAATCAGATTGAAGCCATAATGAAGGTGACATCTATCATTAAAAAGTGTTCAAGAATGCGTGAAACAACAGAATTTGTGATTGAGGCTGCAACAAAGATTAAGAAGGAGGATGAAAAGGTAAGGAACTTGACGAAGCTTGGCCGATTCATTGGAAAGGATAATTTCAGAAAAAAGATGGAGGATGCAAGGAAGATTGATTTGGACCAGTTTCTTGGGAACCCAGATGAGGCAAACTTTTTGGATTTCATCAAACAACTGATACTCTTGAATGTATATTTGGTTGAAAGATTCAAGTCAGACCCAGGATCCAAATTGAAATTCGATCATACATTGTTAACAAAAATTCAAGTCAGACAACATCCACTAGAAGAAATGACAATTCCACCACTTGAACAGTGGAATTTGCTAAAAAAATTGTTAGAATGATTTGATATTGATATTATGAGTTTCAACTTTCCGAGTTCCAACTCAGCTCTGTGCAGAGTTGTCTTTGACTCTTGAGCAAGATTTTTCATTGCCTCTATGTACTCTTTCATTTAAAAATCAATAGAAAATTCAAATTCAGTAATGTGTTGATGTTCAATTATCTATATTATTTAATTTATCAATTAAAAATAAACTCTGGTTTCAACTACTAAATACACATTCAACGATTGTTGATGTTCATTGTTCTATATCCTACTATTGTTAATATGTTAAATTAATTTTATTTACCATATCAAATCAAAAACCAAAATTCTACTTTACTGCAAATTTTATGTTTTATGCACAAATAAACTTTAGCAAGGAAATATTAAGCATTGAGTTGATTGATGAATCACTGAGTACATGTAAAACTTATCAGTATGACACAATTAAAATATGAAATAATTAATAATATGTTAATGTATTCAATTTGATTCACAATTTCAAGGAATACAGATTTAAAATATTATCAACTACAGTTTTGGAATATAATTCATGAAATGCAGTATAAATACCTAAAAACTGCTAATTCACTTCCATTTCCCAAATCGAGTCAGGGTCCTCAAACTGACATTCAGATAAAGAAAAAGAGTCATCTTGATTCTGAGTCTGGTCTTCGTTTTCTTCGTCTTGATTCTGAGTCCCAAAGTCAAATTCATTCGTCATTGTGTCACTGTCATTTGTCCCACCACTACTGGCGTTTGAACTTGAAGAGTTACACAACCCTCTTCTTTCACATATGGACTTCCAGATTGTAAGTGCCCTTTCATAAGGAAATTTTTTGACATTATACGCACTTCCTAACACCCTCAAGCAATTTTCCAAATTCTTGTCTAGTTTGTTTCTTATCTTTGATTTCAAAAACCCAATGCACTGAAAACTCTCTCATCTTCCACTGAACCCAATATCATTGTTTGGCTAAATTAGTAGGTTTTAAATATTCTGATATCAAATCACGCAATATTTCACTCTGACCCAAGTTTTTCTAGGCCTTTGTTATTGATCCCATTTCGAAGGGATTCTCCATGGCATTAAACTGGTCTATCATACTTCTTGCAAACTGACTACATTGTCCTTTAAGCGTATTTCCATCTATAATTCCTTCTATTTGTTGTCCATTGCATTCTACACTTTTCGAAAAGTGTGCAGTCAATGTAAGCCTTGAACCCAAAATTGAGGATACACAATAGACATGGCATCAAGTATTTCATCTCAAGGGAATCAATTATAAATCTCTGTTGAAAGATTGCTTGCAATTTCCTTCAAATTACTACTAACAGATTTAACAATGCCATCAAAATTATCCTTTCTAACAGGTACTTCTCTGATAGAGCGCTTGACTGTCTTACAATGGTGCATTGGTATCTCAAATCCACATACAAAGACACATAACTCCCCTCTTGCATTAAACTATAAATAGTTTTCATGATGATTCAAATCTGTAATTATCTGCCACCTATAAAAATTTGGGCTTTGAGAAGTTAGATCTAGATATAGATTATCGAGGGCCATGCATGTCATTCTACATAGTTTGCTATACTCATAGATATACATAGTTCTGTCTTGGGCTTTCTTCACAAGATTGTTCATTTCATCCAGCATGGGGAGAAGAGTAGCTAAAGTTAAGAGTGTCTCTATATCGCTTAACCTATGTAAGAGGTCAGGAGCTTTGTCTACTGTGTTGCGATGCTCGTACATAGTTCCAATCAAGGATGGATATTATGAAAGAACTCGTTGAGCTGGTCCATGCAAGGAGATCCATTTGGTATCAACATCCTTAAGAAGCTTATTTCCTACTGTTATTCCCTCAGCAAAATTTTAAAATTCCGCAAAGCGTTTGGGACTTCGGCAAAAGTATACATGGAGCTCGTGGACTAGATTTTCAACTTTTGATACTGTAGGAAACTTGCTTACAATTTTAAATGCTAAATTAATTCTATGGGCCATGCAGTGAATGGCAAGCATGTATGGTGTAGAAGTAGTTTGTAATTTTGTGCAAAGGCTAGTCCTATGACCTTGCATTATTGTAACTCCATCAGCTCCTACACACACCAACTTTTTGGCAATTGTCAAGTCATCCATACCTACAATTTGATTCAAAGACTTCTTAACTAGTTCAAATATATGTTGTGATGTTGAACTGTCCTTCATTTTATGAACACAGAGTAGATGAGCTCGGCGTACATGTTCTTTTACAGTATACACATGCATACAGACCCAAGAAGTATTTTCTACTGCAATAACTTCATCTAAAGATAATGCAATGAAGTTTGACTCTTTTACATTCTCCTTTAATCTTGCTTTTCCACCGCAGCGAGACAGTTTGCCCATTCCCATCTAGTGTTTATTGACCAATGTGTGCTAGGATAGTGAGGAACACTCAAAAAAGATAATAAATTACTATACTTTGGGTAGTTTGTCATAGGATGCATTCTGGACAAAATATGAAAAACAACACTCATCTGAACAATTTTTGCCAATTGTGCTCCTTCCATTGCTTTTCCAAATTGAGCCTTGATTGTACCTCCACTTGCAGCAAGCTTCGTCATTCTTTTCTTATGCTCATCATATTCTGCAGCATACTTCACATGAAGACATTCTTCCTTTGATTTCCATCTTACTACTGATGTTTCCTTTCCATCTATGATTTGTTTTTCATAAAATTTACCTATATGCTTTTCTATAGTGTCAAGCTTTAGCTGCAATTTCTTATCTCTTTTACATTTCCAACTACAAATCACACAGTTGCATTCTGTTGGTTGTTCATCTTTGTTTGCTTCCTTGACTGGTTCAATGAATGGGTACTTTGACACCCAATCAAGCTGAAAATTCCTTGACATTTCCAACTCGCGCCCCAATTTTGAATCTTTTGATTTGTCTTTTGAATCTTTTGATTGCCTTTTATTTTCTTCTTGCCAACATCATCTACAATGCCAGCATTTTATTTTTCATCCAAGTCAATTATCTCAATCTGGCTAATTGGGGTATCCCTTGGAACATCTTCGGTGGTATTGCCATCCTCATTCTGGCTAACCAGGGTATCCCTTGGAACATCTTCTGTGGTATTATCATCCTTAGTCTGGATAACTAAGGTATCCCTTGGAACATCTTCTGCGGTATTGCCATCCTCATTCTGGCTAACCAAGGTATCCCTTGGAACATCTTCTGCGGTATTGCCATCCTCATTCTGGCTAACCAGGGTATCCCTTGGAATATATTCTGTGGTATTGCCATCCTCATTTAACTCAATGGCAATCCCACCTTCTGGTGGTGGTGAAGTATTGGGAATGGCTTCTTCATTATTATTTGGTGCAAGAGTTGATGGTGTAGCTCCATCTTGATTTGATGGATCAGAAACATTGCCAGTTCCAAAGTAAGACTGTATACTAACTCCACCTTTTCTACGTTTTGTTGGCCTCCCACTCCCTTCACCACCCTAAGGAGTCTTACCCTTGTCGCACTTGCGGCTCGACATCTTGATCTCCCACTTCGAATAAAAGCTGAAAAAAATGTCTTCTTGTTTAAGAAGGACATACTCATAGAATATAGATCCCATTCCCTACTAAATATCTTCTTTAAGATTGAATCAAGAATGGAAGAGGGATAAAGCCATAAAGAAATCTTAAAACACTAATACTATGAAGAAATGATCACTCACCTTTAAGTTTAGGTTTTCACTAACTTGCTATTCGCTAATGCAGGAATGCCTGTGTTGTAAGTTTGTAACTTTGCCTACGATCAACTTCAAGGTGCCAACTCCAACTTCTAAAATCTGAATCGAGAGCTCACAAGTCACAAGTTCAGAACTGAACAAAATGTGTAAGAATAAATCAGAGTTTTGATTGTATTTATATCATTCCATATTTGGTGAATTCCATGGGAATTCTATATGGTATATCAAAAAGATTTGGCGAATCCCGCGTGATTATATAAGGAATACATTTAAGTGTCGGTGAATCAAACCTCGACGGACTACATATATTGAAATTTCCAAGGCAAATATGGGCCTAAGATTAGCACAGAGGTGTCATGCAAATTGGCGAAATGTCCCCTCATAATCAACTACTTGTAAATTTTAATTGGCGAAATGGGCCCTCACGCACAGTGACCATGTAATGGAGTTGGCGAAATGGGTCCTCACATGCAGCGACCATTTAATGGAGTTGGTGAAACGTGTCCTGATACACAATGTTGTTTTAATAGTATTGGCGAATATATAGGTGATTTATTACTTGCTTCCAAAATTCCAGGCAGAAATATTAGTCGACCCATTTGAAATGCATAGTTTGTTATGGCGAAAATCTTACTTCATTGATTCTCATAAAATAAATCGATGGTGAATGGATATGGATTCGATCGATAATACATAAAAACTGGGCGATTTGACCACCCTGTTGGATGTGATTTATTCGCCAATTCTGACTTGGCCGATTGGCAATATTCGCCAATAAAAAAAATTACTGGTCTTGAGGTCATAGAATATGGGTTTGCACCTACCAATCACATTTGCTTAAAACTTTCTAATTTTTCCTCAACAAGTCCACTTATGTGATCCCTACAACAATGGCATCCATTTTTGGCATAGGCAAAGGAGGACATTAGTAGGGAAGTTGCAATGAGTAGAGTCTTCTTTGCAATGTGCAATGTTGCATATTTGCTAATATGCAAGAGTGTTGCATATGTCTACAACCCCGCAACTTCTAAATGAATTGTGACTGTTCCCTTTTAGCCAAGTTATAATGTACATTGAAATGAAGTGAAAGTGCAAGTGTGTTTTGCAAGTTGCTTATGTACATACAAAGTCTACAAGGTTAGTCTTGGTGAAATATGAAATGTAGAAGCAGGTGTGCAAGTTGTAGTGTGGAAGGGTTTCTAGGATGTTTGAAAGTTCTACAGTTGTCAAACTTTGTGGCATTTCAAGATGCGGAGGTAGGGTTGTAGCATGCAAGATGTATGTGTGTGCACCAAAAGTCTATAAATTTGATGTTAATGTTGTTTATGGAGGTGCGGGTCATAGGAAAAATATGAAATTTGTATATTTTTATGAAACTTGCATGGGGGTGATAGAGTTCTGTAACATTTTCTTTAGGATGCTTGTGGGTTTATAGGGTTGTGGAGTTATAAAATATTTGAGCAAATAAGTAGTACTTGCAAGGTTGCAAGTGGACTCTGTATTTATGTAAAGTGCATCAAGAACACTCTTAGACTCTACTTTAACTTTAGGAATGACAACCAAGATCTCTTGGACATATTCACTAGTTGACTTAAATATTAGGAGAGAATTTGACATTGAAATTTCACTCATTGAAAACCACATTAAAGGACTCAAAATTGGCATACAGTTTGGGAAAATGACTCAATGGCACATGTTGACCTAGAGACGAGAAAATTTCAAAAAAATCCAAGGTCAAAAAATGTGGATAACAATTGGCTAGATAACTAGGGACAAGGACCTTACAAACACAATAGGAACTTAGAATCTCTAGCAAAGACCAATGTTTTATCTATTGGAACATAGATTCAAATGCTAAACACAACACTATAGGAAATAGGAGAGGACTCTAACATAAACAAAAAATAGAATAAACAAGAAACTGGCGCAAACAAAAAATTGAAGCAAACATGACAAATTTCCTAGGTAACCTTGCACATGGTAGGGTACAACCTACCTCAACTGCTTCATGTGAAGATCATGTGTGAAAGGAAGCAAGGTATGTGGAACACACTTCCCACACCAATCTAATGAGGGTTGTACAAATTTTTATCCTTTAACAATTATAGTAATGAGATTCACAATACATGAAAGATATAATAACATTAAATACAACTACAAAGGCTCACAACACAAGATATACGTGGGGAAAACCCTTTCGGGTGAAAAACCCCACACTCCAAAGCATAACTCAATGTATTAATCTATAATTGATAGCATAACTGTACCTATAAATGAACCATACAAACTACTCCAACAAGTAGGTCTTATTTAAAGAGAATAGCAAGCATGAAGGAATCTTCTAGAGGAAGATACAAGAGGTGGGCTTCCAAATCCACATGGTACATATTCCAACCTCTTAACATGCAAATGATACTTGTACAAGATTCCCTTTCACCTCTTACAACCCTCCAAACTTGGGTACTCCAAATATACCTGAAATAGGTATGACAAATGCTCTTATACCATCATAAAATATTTCATATATGACAACACTTATAGTTGTAAGATAATCCATCATAACTGACTAACAATAATGGATTCTCTTACAACTGACTAACAATAATGGATTCTCTTACAACTTGTTATAACCTAACTTGGGCACTTAGATTCCCCATGAAAGATGCTTTGCAATACTTGTCCATCCTGTCATAACCTATCATAGGAATTTGTCATAGAATATTGAGTTACACATATTTCAAGATGCTGAACATGGAAAATAATATCTACCACAAAGTGGGACACCTACATTCTAATGTAGGAATAAATTCATCCTTGTCACCTTCCATGTCACCTGTCAATGTGATGACAACTCTGCCATGTCACACTAGATAACACAATATGATGAGCAAGAAAATACAATTTAGGCATAAAATAAATATACATTAAATAAATTAATGTTAGGAAATAACAAGGTTGAGACACCTTAATTCCCAACGATGTGAACTTGTTGAAAAGTTCAAGGAAGTAATTTCTTGTTCAAAACAATGAACTATACCCATGAAGTGTGTGTGAACTAAATTACCATTTCACACTCATGATGAGAGATCTAAAATATTTTTAACACACAATTTTCACAAATAATGAATTATACCATGATAGACATTCCTCACTCTAAAATTTAGGAGTTTGTCGAATCATTTCAAAGTTCCCATACATACCTTTAGTCATGTCTTGTATTATATTAGATATTTCAATCTCCAACCTTTGGATGGATCCTTAATCAATTTAATATGAGAATAATAAGTCTTAATTTGGACATGCCTCAAGTAAATTTTGAGATAAGTGTCTTGTAGTTTGGATTATGAATTCACTTTATGAACAACTTTAATAAGCATAGGATAATCCTTCATGAGATAAGAAGTTCCAATTTTCCTCATAGCTATAAACTCAAAAAATTCTTTGTCCAATGATTATAAAGTAGGAGATGAGAATAACAAAGCTATACCCTTGGACTCATTAGTAGAGGAGTCTTCTTCTTTGATCAAGAAAGAAGAAGGAATGATACTCTCTCCATAGAGAAAGTCATCATCTGATGATTCAAGAACCAATTGAGAATAAGGACTTCATGTGACTAATAGTCTTCCATAACTTCATTTAAGATTACTCTTTATTTGTTGGTTTTTCAATGTTGCTAATTCCTCAAAATTATTCTATATAGCCTCAACAAGATGTACTAAATGATATTTAGAACCTAGAGTTACCTACCAACATACTACTTCTTGCAATTTTAGCACATTTTTTGAATGTAGGGCAGTCATTTCATCTCCACATGTTAAAAATGTTTTGGTTGGTGGAGGAGGAAAAAATGGAACTCCTGGCTTCTCATTGACCCATGAAATGTTTAGGATTCATGTTGTACCTTCTTCATGAATAAGGCTTTCAACCTCTTTATTACTGTCATCATTGTGCATGTCATTATTCACCTTTGGTTTAAACATTTGTGTTCTAGAAGTCTCTTTTTTCTCATATTAAAAAAATTACAAGAGTCATCAAGAGTGCGAGGATAGCCCTCTTCTTTTCCAATATGAGTTTCATTTAATAAATCAACATTAGGAGATATTGGGGTCTACATAAATAGATCTTTAAAATAAAAAGATTCAAAAATAAGATGATCTCTAACCTTTTCTTGTGGACTTTCACCTTCACCATCCTTTTCAAGAACTTTGAACACTTCATATTCAGATTACATATATGTTGGAAGAAGCATGTTTGTTGGTTTGCCTTCCTATTATTTGATGGTTTCAAAAGTGAAAGCTTCCATTTTAGGAGGAGAAGAGAACATAAGTGAAGGATCACTCATACTTTCGTATTTGCAGGTCATGTCATTGTGAGTTCATCTAAAAGTTATGAACTTGCTGGAGTAGAACATGTTGTCATAGTTTCTGATTGAATACAATGGGGATGGAAATTTGCATGGGAACTTGAAGGAGTGTTATTCTATTCATCATTAAAATAAATTTTAGATTTTTCATCACTATCATCGCAATGAAATAATATATTTCACCTTGTTTTCCAGCATGAGGTTCAATCAATGAATCTACCAAGTTATTCCTCAAAATCTCCTCTTTACCTAAAACTATACAGTTGAAACAATAACTCGAAGTAGGTAGCAAATTCATCTCTTTCCTATTAAAATTTTCTTGCACATAATAAGAATTTGCGAGATAAAAGTTTTGTCATTGTATAATGGATTTCTTTATAGGCTCATTATTTAAAAGATTTGGAGTATATCTTTTAACCTGATTTTCTTTCAATATCCTAGACAAAATCAAATCATCTTCAATTTCAATCACTTTTTTGTGCAACTTTGAGATTATATACCTTGTTCTACTTCAAAAGGAATTTGATTTTAGGGTGTAGTTATGTAATAAAAATATAGAGCTGATTATTTTTACTTGGTTGATGGCATGATGAATTTGCTTCAAGGACTTGTTAAATTGTTCCACAAATCCCTTTATTGATTCTTCTTTTTTGAATTCTAAAAATTGAGACAATAATGCACATATGTCAAATGTTGATTTGAACCTTTCCAAGAACTTATCTTTTAGGCTATCCTAATTCATAATACATCATCCTTTCAATGTTGAAACCAATCAATAGTGGGTCCAAAGAGGGTTTCAATAAAGAACATCATGAACAAATTTTCTTAATTAATTCCCAAAACTCCACATGTTATGGTACAAATGCCTGAATGTGATTATTTGCATTATGTGAACCATCTCTAGTAAACTTTGTGAATTTGAAGTACTCACAATGAAAATGATATATTTTTTCTTGTTTTCCAACATGAGGTTCAATGAGTGAATCTACCAAGTTATTCCTCAAAAGCTCCTCTTTACCCAAAACTATGAAATTGAAACATTCACTCAAAGTAGGCAACAAATTCATCTCTTTCTTGTTTTTTTTGGATTGAAGATAGTTTAATCATATTATCAAAAAATATATATGTGATGTTACAAAATGTGGTCAAGATGGCCACCAATCCCCAAAATTAATCAATAATCCAGTAGCAGTATGACCTAATTACATCTTACAAAAAAGATCCAGCCTATACAAGATTATATGTATATTAGTCCAGTATCAAATGAACAAGAGATCCAGCCTATTCAATATTATATGCTTATAATTACTGCTTATATCATCTCGTATATGCACTACTCATCTGATGTAGAAGGAACTGGTTTAGGAACACTGTCTAAGGAAGCAGTCTCTGGTTCTGGAGCAGCATGCCCCACCCCCAAACAGTCCATATAGGTCTTCCCTTCCTCTAGTGCAAAAGAGATATATGGTGGCCTGAGATTAACTTGCTGGTGCTCCTTGTGAGCATAGTCATCTACACTTGCCTCGATCAGATGAAGACCTTGAACTCAACAAAGCACATCTTCAAGTCTATCTTCAAAAGACTTTTTGGCTCTTTCAAAGATAGCATCTTTCATTTCAGCCCAGAATGGGACAGGACCATTGGAAGAAGGAAGACCATTATCTGCCCCCACAGACATCTAAGCCAACTGATCTTCAACAACAACAACCACCTGCACATATATGTCAAAATGTTTGAGTCTACAATTAGACTTAGTAAGAGTTCTAAGCCTGCCTTGAAAATGATCCTCATTTCTCAACTTCCACAATGTCCACAAAATTTTAGTAGATAATACTAACCAAAAAACTTTATGCTTAGCACTAAGCCCTACCAAATGAACAAATATGATACCTTTATATTTACAATCAGATAAGGACCAGCTGGGAAGACTATACGGAAATATATTCCACACTTGTAATGCAAAGGGACAGTCAATAAAAATATGATCACAACTTTCAATAACATTACATAGCCTACACATGGGTTTATTATAACCAATTGGAAATTTCTTTAATCCCAATAACCATCTAAAGCATCCCTTTTTAGGTTCCAAATACTTAGACCAATAAGACAAAAAGCAAACCCAAAGGTCCTTCATACTAAGTTCACAGCCCCATGCCTTAGCACAATGATCAAAGATCTCATGAGAGTCACAAAGCATCTTATAAATTCTTTTGGCTACACCACCTATCAAAGAACCTCCATCCTTCCATCTTAGCTTGTTCAACCATTCATGCACACCCAAGAACCTTGGCTGGCTAGAAATAGCTAAGCAGGCAGCCACTAACATAGAGTAAGTTCTTTTTTGAGAATCACTCAAACCGAAATCTTCTTTCAACTTCTCCCAGCTTTTCATTCTAGAGGAACTAAATAAATCTTTAAAAGAGATCAATCCTAGCTTATGCCACTTATGCCCAGAACACCCTTGAATAACAACCAAAGGTCTCTCCTTGTAATCTAGAGACCACCAGATGGAACTATGTATACCCCTTTGCACAATGCCTTCATCACACTTAGGGGTAATCACCAAGTGTCTACAACCTTCCCAGGCTCTCCAAATGGATTTAAATACCACTGTGCCAAAAGGCTTCACTTTGAATTTACCAAACAAAATGTCTAGTGGATGCAAGTTTTTCCAGCTCGAAGCAGCTTTAGGACAGGACAACTTGATGTTGTTTCTTACAAGAACTTTCCACGGTTCAAATCCTTCAAAGGAGTTAATAATCCATTTTGCCACTAAGGCAATACCATGCAACTTCAAGTCTTTCAGGCCTAATCCTCCGTTCTCCCTGCTAGAGCAACACCAATTCCATTTTACTTGGTGTTTCTTGCCAATCCCTTTACCATATGACCAAAGAAAATACCTAATTTCTTTTTGAATTCTTTCAATCTACAAATTGGAAAAGAGCCACATTGATGCATAGTAATCTAAATAAGTTGAGAGGATTTTTTGACAGACTTGAAATCTACCAGCTAGGGTCAGAGCCTGTCTGTTCCAACTTTTAAGCTTAACTTCAATTTTTGAAAAAAGCCAACTCCACATTTGCTTGAGGGATGGGTCAAGAGCAAAGGGGATACCAATAAATCTAACAATCATTTTAGGACCTCCCCACTGCTAGTCATCCATGCCTAACCAAGAAGGAGGGGCATTATTCCAGCCTATCAAAAATGACTTATTCAATGAAATCTTAGCTCCAGAAGTAGAGAAAAAGACATTCAGTCTGAGCTTGAGGTTATCTAGATTATCTCTGTCTAATACTGGATACAATGTAGTATCATCAACAAACTGCATAATAAGCAATGAGTTACCATTTGGAAGCCTAATCCCCTCCACTTTCCCTAGAATAGCATCAGTTCTCAATAGATAAAACAGGTCTTTGGAAGCAATAACAAAAAGGTTTGGAGACAAGGGACACCCTTGCCTGATTGACCTGCCCATTGAAAGTGGAGAAGATAAGGCACCATTTACTTCAATCTGAGCAGAGGCATCTTGGAAAAGCACTTTTACCATTGACAAGAATTCCTTTGGAAATCCCATAGCTTTAAGGATACATATTATAAAAGACCATTCAACCTTGTCATAGGATTTTTCAAAGTCTAGGAGAAGGATCCCTGCATTCTGCCCTGATTCCCTGGCCCAATGAGTGGCTTCCCAGCTTGTAGTAAGATTCTCTAAAATGTATCTGCCTTTGATAAACCCAGTTTGAGTAGGATTAATTATTTCAGGTAAGATATCTACCAGCTTTCTTACCAAAACTTTGGCCAAGATCTTGTATGAAACATTAAGCAAGGTTATAGGCCTCCAGTTTCTCAGGTTGGACTTGTCACCCCCTTTGGGTACTAGCTTAATTATTCCTCTATTGATGTCTTTGCCCAATGACCCTTTGCATATGGCCTCCTGATACACCTCAAACAGATCACTAACAACCCAGTCTAGGTTGGCTTTGTAAAATTCTACTGGGAGCCCATCATATCCAGGTGACTTGCCATCATTCATTGATAAAATGGCATTCTCAATCTCATCTTTGGATAATCCTTGTTTTAACTTCTCTGCCATTAGCACATCTATTTTCCTAGGATAGATGCAGGAGCATAAGTTCTGAGCCTCTCTCCAAGCAATATTATCATCTTCAACTTTGAATAGATTCTCATAGAAATTCTTAAAAAGATTCATAATATCTTCCAAACTAGAATAGCAAGTTCCTTCCTCCACAATCGACTCAATGTGTTCTTGCCTGAACTTATTTTTCAAAAGGTTAAAAAAGTACTTAGAGCCTTTATCCCCTCCTCGAATCTAGTTCAACTTAGCCCTATATTTTGTAGATTGGGCTCTAAAGGTTTCAAATTTCCTAAGATTATGTTTGGCCTCATTCAACCCTAAGCATAGCACCCTATCAAAAGGGGCCTCCTAAATCAACATCTCAAACTTTGAAAAGGATCTCTGGAGGTCCCTCTCCTCTTTCCTTCTCTCCAAAGCAGCTTTCTTCCCACAAACTTGAAAAATCTCCTGACATGCTTTAAGGAGTTTGGCCCAATAACTGATGGGATTGTCTTGAGCATGAACAAATTTCAAAATGGCTCTAACTGAGATGATATCTTGCTTACAGTCTTCATTGTCAAGTAGCCTAGTATTAAGCTTGAAAAGGTTCCCAACATTGGGCTTAGACCCAGAATTAAGCCCAATAAAAGAGATGTCAACAGAGATCGGGTGATGATCTGAAAGAGAACTTGGCAGGACTTTCACCACATTATCTCCAAAGTGCCTATTAACCTGAAAGAAGTCTTTGTTAACATATATTCTGTCAAGTCTACAGTATATTCTTCTATTTCCTGCTTGGGCATTACACCAAGTATACCAGATTCCAAAACTTTTACTCTTATCACCTTCCAGAGGATCTATCAATTTAAGTGACTTTTTAAAACTGGTCCAGAAAAACTTCTCATTTCCTTCCCACCCTACATTGATGCCACCCACCTTGTCCTCCCTATTTTCCACCATATTGAAGTCCCCTACCATAATCCATGGAATCTTAGGGAGATTTACAGACAGCCATTCCCACATACATCCTCTCTCTCTATGATCATTAGAGGCATATAATGAACAGATACCAAACTTTTCACCATTCTTATCAAAGCAAACCCAAGCAGCCCTATTGCAGGGAGAGCAACCTGAATGAGATAAAAATGGTTCCCAACAAGGATTGATGAGGACAACAGTTCCCCCTTTACCCTTATCATGTTTAGTACAAATTTTTAAGGAGTCCTTCCATATAAATCTAAGTACAATATCCAGATGAAAATTGGTAGCTTTTAATTCTTCAAACAAGAGGAAATCCAAACCCCTATTCTTGTTAACTAACTGCCTAACAATGTACTTTCTGTCTGGGGATTCTAACCCCCTTACATTCCAACTTATGATTTTCATGAAAACAGTATGATTAGGTACAAGACCATTAGTCAATGGGCCTACTCCCTCGAGACTCCCATCTTATCAAAACATTTGGGTAGACTTCCTCCCTTCACCCTCTTGCAGTCTACCCCTTTCCTCTTAACATACTTCCTCTTTTTCCTTTCCCCATCCCCTTTAGGGCCACATTCAATCTCTTCCCCTTCACTCTCTTTAGGGGGGGGCACTGACTGGGTGGGAAGCCCAATTTCTTGCACTAGATCTTACATCTTTTTATTTAGGAGCTCTTCTTTGTATTTCATCATTACCAATTGCTGAGCATTCTTCTTTTCTAGAATACCCATATGAGTTCCCCCTTCTTTGAAAGAAAATCCTTTTTCAACAAAGCCAGAAGAAGAACCAACATTAACTTCTGTTAGACTTTTGGAAATTGGGTCATCCCCCCCTCCAGAGCTGACTCCCAAAGAGCCTTCTGCTCATCACTAAGGGATAAGGTAGGAGGAGAGGGGTTCAAATCCAATGGGGCCTCAAAGGGAATGGGGAGGACCATAGGAGAGGCATTTACAACTTCCACATTGGCCTCACCAAAAATAATGCTCTGCATCCCCATAAAAGGGGAAGGGAAAGGAGAGATATCTCCCACATCTGAAGGACTGTCAACCACTTGCTTAGGAACTAACTCATCAATGGTTAATTTTTCCAGGCTATTTCTCACCTCTTTCAAAGCCTTATAAAGCTGGCTGGAGACATTTTCTGAAGGCAGAGGGTTAAGCCCTGCCTTGGCTACCACATGAGTAGGCACTTCTGCCACAGTGGCTGGGACAGAGTGAAGCCCATCTCCCCCCAACCTGGAATTATGCAGCTCAGGTTTAACAGGTTCAAACCTAATCCGTTTGTTTCTTTTATTAAGGATAGGACAATCCTTCCTTAGATGACCATCAGATTTACACAAAAAGCAGGAGTTGAGACCCCCCAGGCCTACTACAACACATTTAATAGATTTATTCTCAAGATTTACTTAAATACAATTCAGGATATTAACTCCTGGCTTAAGAGAAATAAGAACCCTATCATCCATATGGGGAAGAGTCATCTTAGCATCCTCTATTTTTAAAACTTTCCCCAACAGTTCCAATAGTTTGGGAATGAAGGCCCACAATTGAATGGGAACATATTTAATTAACAGCCATCTCGGGACTGAGTAAAATTTAATATCTTGCATGGAGGCCTCCGGGGACCATAGAAAGACCTTAAACAATGAACTCCCTACATTCCACATTTCCTTTTCAAGAATTTTCCTCTGCATAGAATGATTCTTCAAAATGATAACAAATATTCCTTTGGACACCATTCTGCAAAACAAAACAGATACCCCCATTTTTTTACCCCAAACTGTAAATAACTAGTGATAAAAAATTTTCCATGCAAGCAATTTATCCAAATCCAAGAAAAAAAAGAATAAAGCTACATTCTTAAGTCTGTTTTCTTCAACATTTACAGCCAACTGCATATCATCATTCAGATGAAGGACTAATTTGCAATGCACACTAGAACCCTTACCTTGCTCGACGCCATCTCTTCCTTCACTCCTGCCACACCCGCCACCACCTGAGCCATCCTCTCCCTCCTCGCGCGCCTTAAAGCACGCATCTTTGGGCGGTGGGGTGGCATTATTGACGTCGAGAGCCTCCTTGAAAGTCTTGGAACCGCTAGAACTACCATCACCCTTCACAACAACATCGCCATCTAAAGCTTTCTCAATACCTTCTTCCAACCGAAGAGTTAATGCCTCAGCCAGCATTGTGCTCTGAGAGAGTCTCTCACATGTGCAAAGGCAGGCGGGAAACCCAAAAACAATAAATTCAAACCCAAACGGCTGACTCTAAAAATTATAATGCTAAAAGCAATAAAACTCAAAGTACTTAAAACAAAAAGAATTTAGAAAGTAATACTACTGAGAATCTTGTGGACAAATATAGAACTAAGAGATCAAAGAGGATCAAGATTCAGGGCAGGGGCACTGCAACTTGATCATGTAGGGAGCCAGAACCCTCGATTCAATTCATCTCTTTCTTGTTAAAATTTTCTTACACATAATAAGAATTTGTAGGCTGATAATTTTATCCTTAGATAATGAATATCTTTATAGGCTCATTGTTTAAAATATTTGGAATATATCTTTTAACCTGATTTTCTTTCAATATCCTAGGTAGACAAAATCAAATCATCCTTGATTTTGATCACTTCTTTTTATGCAACTTTGAGATTACACACCTTGTTCTACTTTAAAAGGAATATGATTTCAGGGTGTAGTGTTGCAATAAAAATACAAAACTAATGATCTTTACTTGGCTAATTAGCACAAGGAATTTGCTTCAAGGACTTGTTTAATCATTCCACAAATCCCCTTATTGATTCTCCTTTTTTTTGAATTCTGAAAAATAGACAATAATGCACATACATCAACTAGTAATTTGAAGCTTTCCAAGAAATTATATTTTAGGCTATCCTAGTTTTTAATACATCCACCCTTTAAATGTTGGAACCATTTGGCAATGGGTCCAATGAGGGTTTCAATAAATAGCCTTACAAACATATTTTGATCATTAACCCCCAAAACTCCACATGCTACGATAAATGCTTGAAAGTGATTATCTGCATCTTGTGAATCATCTCTAGTAAATTTTTCTAAGTTCTTCCTCGTGATTGAAGGTAAGGCTATATATGTTGTTAAATTTAGAGGGCCAAAGTGACTTCCCCATAGTGTAGGTGAAATTAATGCCATGGTGCAAATCTAAAAAATAAAGGCAATATTTATCTCACTTTAATGAAGTTATTTATGATATTAATCATTCTAGATAGGTCCCACTTATTAGAGTCACCAACTTCCATTCAAGGGAAAGTACCTTAAAATGTCTAAAAAATGAAAATGCACAAACATTTCATTCCCCAGTAGAGTCGCTAAAAATTTGTTGGTAAACAGATTTGTCGCTGCAATGTTTCATTGAAATCAACATGACAAGCACCTAATGGGTAACAATAGATGTTTACAATTGTTAGAGAAATCACCATTGAATGGGTGATTTTCCTCTACATTTGAGAGGGGCATCTCCCTCATAAGATAAGGGTTTTTGGACTTTTTTGTACTTTTAACCAAAAAGTACAAAAAGGCATGAAATAGAAAATAGAAAACATGTGGAGAAACCATAGATGAGAAATGTAATAAAACCATCTACAGATTCCTCAAGAACAAATGGGGAAAATAATGGACAAAAAGGGGAGAGTATATAGAGTTAAATAAAAAATAGAGTTTAACCCTAGACTCACACCAACAACAGGAAAATGAAGATTTAACCATTTATTACTTTCAACAAAACACATGAGTAAGGAATGAAGAAACACATTTCCATATTGGACTTAAGATTGCAATAAAAATTACTACTTGAACATAAAGGAGACATAAAGTTCTATTAACCATTCAACATATTTCTCCAAAATTGAACACAAATTTTTAGTTCCTTCTTAGCACATAAAATAAAGAGAACCAATCAAGGGTGTACTCTAAATCAAACATAAGGGAGACTTAAAATCCCAAGAAGAAATTGGAGACAAAATGTTCTATCCAAATCTTCTTATTTCCTTTTAAAAAATGGATTCAAAGTCCTAAGGAATTCCTTGTACAATTTATGTTGTGTGCTTTGGCAAAAAAGTAGTTTCATTCACAACCCTTCGTTATGTAAGCCCTTTACAATGATATAAATTTATGTTTTATAGGGAAAGGTTGTTCAATTTCACATACAACCGTTCAAATACACTCCTTTCAATTTTTTAAATTATTTAAAATAATATTACCATGCTCTCAAATGAGCATACATTCTTTGACTCATTGAAAATAAATGTGTCACAAACATTAGTAGGTTCACTTTATAATAAAATATTAAAACTTTGTTTGAATTTGACCGGTAGTTGGTTGTCATACCATTATGTCAAACAAATCATGTGTGTTGGCTATAGGTGCACATTCCTTTGAAGCATTTGGATATTTTTCCAGTGGAGTCTATAGATGTTGATGCTTGAAGTAATTTGTCAAATGATTGTCATGCATTGCCAATGTTTTGCCTCTACCTTGTGATGGAAATCCACAATCATCTTGGCACATTCCCAAGGTTCCTCTTTTGAATAGCTAATATGACATTCAAGAGGCCTATTCCAACAAGGGATTTTGTTGAGTGTACATTGGGTTGTGCATACTACTGTAGCTACTACCATTCATGGTGGGTACCTCAATATTTCATATTTCATTAGACAAAGTTTAATACAGAAGAAGGACAATGTCTCTAATTCATTATTAAGTTTAGTTTCCTTGAGAAATATTGATAGTTTGTATTCATGTTCTAGCCTAAAGGGTATTGTAACCACAACATCTAAAATACTTTGATAATTGCCCATGTCTTGTTCCAAACGCTGCTAGTTACATTTGTGTTAAAATTTCTTCATAACCTTTCAATAAATCCATTTTATGCACAACTTGTAGCCATTGCAATCCATGAGATAAAATTATTTGTGGCATTCAAAATATAAAATGAAAAACCCCCCTTCCAATATGCTTTGATGGATATTCACACTTTGTTCCTTTGGCATGACCATGGAGGAGTCGACCCAAGTCATCGAATGTGGGTTTGCACTTGCCAATCACATTTGCTTAAAAGTTTCTAATGCTTCCTCAATAAATCCACTTGTATGATCCCTACAAAAATGACATCCATTTTTGGTGTAGGCAGAGGAGGGCATGGACAGGGAAGTTATAAGGAGCAAAATCTTCTCTGCAATGTGCAATGTTGCTTATTTGCTAATATGCAAGCATGTCATATATGTTCATAAGTTTATAGATTTGAAACACATTGTAGATTTTCCCTTTTATCCTTTATAACATGTGAGGAAATTATGTGGAAGTGCAAGTTTCTTGTGTGCATGTGAAGTCTGCAAGGTGAGTCTTGTAGAAATGTGGAATGTGGAAGTAGGTGTGCAAGTTGTAGTATGCAAGGGTTGTGTAGAGTAAAATACTCTACATTTAGTATCAGTTTATAATGCATCTGCGAATGTTTTAAATGTTTCTGAGTAACTGCAAGGGTTTCCGCAAGGGTTTTATTTTGTTAAAAGTCTTAGAGTGCCGCGGAACCCGACAAGTGGCAGGCCCCAGTGTTAAAGTTTCAAGAGCTCGGAAGGTGCCACGTGTCATTTGCGGAGACACTCTCTATTTTTGCAACAGTAAGGCGGATTGTGTCACGTGTCCCTTTTGGTTGTGGCGGAGAGTGAAAGGTGTTGGCTTCCGCATTATGGTTTTCCTTTTCACCAGAGTGAATGTAGTGGTGGGCCCCAGTGTTAAAGTTTCAAGAGCGCGGAAGGCGACACGTGGTGGATGCAGTGCCTAGGTGAAAGGTTTCCTAACTTTTCCACAAGGTTAATAAAGATTTCTCAAATGATGCAGAAAGCGCCATGTGTCTGCATCCGCATGAGTTTCAGGAGAGTTTCTTATGTTTCAAAAGGAGAGCGGAAAGCGCCACGTATCAGTTCATAGTTGTAGCAGATGGTGACACCTGTCCCTGTTTTTCTTTGAAGTTAAGTGAATGTAGTGGTGGGCCCCAGTTTTAAAGCTTCAGTGTTACGGATCGCGCCAGATGTCATAGGCGGAGTCCTCTCGAATATAAAGACACAGTAAGTATGAATGTAGTGGATAAAGACACGTATCAATTTCTAAATGTGCGGAGCTTGCCAAGTGTCATTTTCCTGTGTCCCGAAGAATGAATGAGTTTCAAGTGATGCATGCGGACGCTGCCACCTGTTATAGGGTTTGTTATCTTAAAATGTGTGGAAGCCGCCAAATGTCTTTTCCTGAATAGATGAAGTTATGCCACGACTGTTTGGTAACAGCTAATGAGCTCACAGAAGGAGTGACTGTTACAGATCCTAAAGATCTTGAAACTGTTAGAAACTTATAGTTCACTTCAGTTCGGTTAGGCCGTTGAGATTCGATTGTACAGACAATCTAGGGCCGACCCTGTGCTAGAAATATGTAACATTAGAATCTGGAGGGAGGATTTTTGAGATATAGACAATTTTTGGCTAGAGATAGTTTCTATCAAAGATTCAAGAGAGTTTTGAGACTTTTGCTGTGACCAGTAATATCATTTTGCCTTTAGTTTGTTTTCTTGATTCAGAAAGTAATTATAACTGTGCATGTATTTGTGCCTCTTATATTGCTGGGAAATTAATGAGAAAGACAGAGTTCTGTGCCTTGGTTGATATTTTCTGTGTCATTATAAATTATCTGTTTGTGAGCCTTTGAATTTATTCATTGTATCTGTTTATGTTAATCATGCAACCTTTGCTCTTTAACATAACTAAATTTTAAGGATAGCTTCACTGTGCTAAGTTGAGAGAGATACTTATTATTCAGGCGCATCGCCATAGATAGATTTGTTTTATTGTTTCTATAATCCTGTTAAGTTTCTATCCTTTTCCCAAAACCCATTTAAAATAGAGAAAAGCCAGCTTCTTTATAATCTGGAGGTTGTTTCAGGTAGAAAGTCCCACATTCCTGAAACTTCCCATGTTGGTGTTGGAACCTGTGCAATTTTACACATCAACAGTTTTTGGCACGCCTGGTGGGACCATTCTTGAAGTTTCTGTCAAGACTGTATGAACCAGAGAGCTACAAGGAGTCATAGCTGCGGACCTCTAACCAGAGCCCAATCTGCTGCTAACCCAGGTATTCTTTTACCACCACTGGTAGCTAATCCAAGAAGAAGAGCGAATCAGTTTGTAGCACCACCAAAAGCAAATATGGGAGCACCTATAACCCCAAGGAATTATGCAAATTGGAACACTGGCAGCCCTTTGATTCTCCTAGTACCACCAGCCACTTGGGATCCCATTCCAACCAACGCCCTAAAGGCTCTGCCTAAATTCAGTGGGGATGATTTCAAGACACCTGAAGAACATCTACAAGATGTATCTGATGTTTGTGTAGTACATGTGATCACTCAATAGAATGTGGCTATAAGATTGTTAGCAGCTTCCTTCAAGGGGAAGGCTCTAGACTGGTATAGATCTTTGACCCCAAATATAATATCCACATGGGATCAGCTTGGTGATGCCTTCTTTAAAAGATTTAAAGAGAAAGGTGATACATCTTCTTTGTTGCAACAATTGATCATCATAAAAAGAGCACCACAAGAAGCTATGACTGATTTCAATTCAAGGTTTCAAAAGACTTGGGAGAGGATCCCTGCCACAGCAAGACCATTATTAGGTATGGCTATTATTTTTTATCTTAAGGCCCTAAACTTAGATATCTCAGTAATGATCCAGTCCCTTGGAGGACAGACACTACCAGAAGCTTATGAGTATGCAATTAAGGCAAAAAATAACTTAATAGATGCTGGAAAGTTACCCCCAAGGCCTCCTATGCCCATGTTTCCAGAAATTACCTTACCTCTGCCTCAAGAAGTTCCTAATCCTACAACCCCACCTGTGTCCATGTATTCTTTTCCTCAGCAACCTGCTAAAGTAACTACCCCTGCTCAATCTTCTGAGATGGATGATGTCAAGAACATCTTAAGAACCTTCTCAAATGAGATAATTAATCTAAAAAGGCAACAAAATCCCTATCCAAAGCCTCCTTATCAAGGTTACCAAGGAAATAGACCTCCCTATCAGCCAAATCAATATCAAAGCTCTCAAAGGTAGGCTAATCCTCAGCCATCTAATCAGTTGGTTATAGTCCCTACACCCTTGCAGACTGTTCCTCCTAATCCAAATAGGGAAATTGTTCCAGGGCAAAATAATTATGCAGATGGCACCAATGCTTGGTGTTTTCCTTGCAACAATGCCCATATGCCCAGGGACTGCCCCAGAGGAAATTTACAGCAAAAGATAGCAGAACAGAGAGTATCAGAAGGTCAATTTGCAGCCTCTAACACTCTGTCATATTAGTCTCTTGGTGTACAAAATGCAGCCCTGGTGGCTCAGATGCAAGGAATGTCTTTACAACAGGAAGAGGAAATAGCCCCTGAGCATGCTTTATTTTCATGGATTGAAGATGAAGAGTCAATGTTCTTGAATGAAGCATCTACTTCCAAGAAACAAATGGTCCAATCAGATTACTATACTAGAGGAAAGAGAAGAATGATGGAGCAGCCTGAAATCACTAATAATAAGAGCATGGAATCTCCCCCTCTCCAAGGTCCTTAGAATATAGTTTCTAGACAAGAAACGCCCCAGCCTATGCAGAATCAAGTAGCCTCAGGTCAAGTTCAAGAAAAGGCAAGGTACCCTTATTATTCAAAGGCCCAAGCATTAGGACCTGTCAATATAGTGGAGCAGCTAAAAAGAACTCCAGCACATGTATCAATTTGGGACATGTTAGCTATTCCTGAGCAGAAGACACTATTGCAAGAAGCTCTGCAGGGCCAAGAGGTGCCTAAACATACTGTGCTAAAGGAGGATCCACTGATAAAGAAAAGCTGCAACTCAAAAATACTGTACCTCTGCAGACGACAACCTTGTTGAACAATGCACCTGAGGTAGGTAGATCTAAACCAGATCCCTTTTATTTAACCCTGATTATTGGGAAGAAATTGTTGCATAATGCAATGATAGACTCTGGGGCTAGTACTACAGTAATGCCAAAGCAAATAGCAAATGCTTTGAAGATAAAATATGAGCCACTTACTAGAGGAGTTATGCAGTTGGATGGGAAATCAGTGCAAACAATAGGGAAAATTAAACAACTCCCATTGCAACTATACACTTGCCCTAATATAATTGTGAATCAAGATGTAGTGGTCATAGATATTCCCCCTGTATTTGGTCTATGTCTATCTAGAGATTTTACAGCCAAGATAGGAGGTTACATGTCATTGGATTGGTCACACCTCATTCTAAGAACCAAGTATGGGACAAAGATGAAGATACTGTCTGAGCCACTATCGAAGGACCATATCACAAATGAACCATCCCCAAAATTAGAAGCAGATCATGCTATTTTGAATAAAGATGAAAGAATCTTTGTTGAAGAGATAGGCGACTGGACTGAACATGACCAACAGGAGGAAGAGAATAATCAATTGTTGACTATGATGCAAAGTGACCCCTATGGAAATTATGACTCCACTGGTTTAGGCACTTATGTTATATTTGATGAAGATCATGAAATCCCAAATGTTTTAAAGAAAGAAACAACACAGGCTCAAGAATCTAAAAAGGACTTAGAAATTTGGACTCTAAATTTTGATGGGGCTAGAAGTAAAAATGGAGCTGGAGCAGGAATTTCCTTACTGCCCCAAATGGTGAGAAAATTTTAAGAGCCATCCGTTTTCAATTTGTCTGCACTAATAACGATGCTGAGTATGAATCCTTAGTGCATGGGCTAATGTTAGCCAAGAAAAAGGGAGTAAAGAATCTGATAGTCAGAGGAGATTCAGAATTAGTAGTGAAGCAAATCAAAGAAAAGGTAGTGGCCAAAAATGTAAGAATGAGATCCTACAGACATAGGATTTGGGATTTAATAGATGATTTTGAAGCTTTCAATATTGAAGTAGTTCCTAGAGCCCAAAATTCTGAAGCTGATAGGATGGCACAGATTGGCTCATAGTTTGATCCATCAAATGATCTATTAGTCAACAATGAGTCAGTCAAAATTATAGTAAGGCCAACTATCCCAAACAATGATGAAAATTGACAAGTCTTTGAAAATGATTTTCAGGTACTCTCATTTTTGCAATAGTCAGGGGAGTTTGCTGATCAATTGCAACCCAAAATTGAAGAAGCATATGGGGACCAAATTATTCAATTAAAGTCAAATAAGCTCCCCAAAGGACTAATTACCTTAGAAAACTTATTTAACCTAGAAGATGTAAGCCTGGAAAAGAAAAGGTTTCAAGTAGATAAAGTAGATTATTCTGAAATACAAGTGAGTGAAGGGAGAAAACTAAAGATTGGAAATTCCACAACTCAACAGGAAAGGGAAAGGCTAGTTGACTTGTGTGAAAGATATGACAGAGTGATAGCCTGGACCTATGAAGACCTCCATGGCTATGATAGGGATATTATCCAGCATACCATAGAGCTTGCTGAGGGATCTAAACCAGTCAGACAGAAGCAAAGGCCAGTGAATCCAAGGATTGAACCTTTGATGGTGGATGAGCTATAGAAGCTCTTAGAATCAAAAATAATTTTTCCAATCAAACACTCAACCTAGGTATGCAATCTAGTGCCAGTCAGGAAAAAGAATGGTGACATAAGGCTTTGTGCAGACTTCAGGGATCTGAACAGAGCATCCCTAAAGGATCACTATCCCCTGCCCTCTATGGAATAAATTTTATAGACGGTGGCTGGATTAGAGAGATTTTCCCTGTTGGATGGTTTCTATGGATATAATCAGATTTAGTTGGCTGATGAAGACCAACATAAGACTGCGTTCACTACTAAATGGGGAACATTTGCATATGCCAAGATGCCCTTTGGCCTTTCAAATGTTGGAGCTACTTTCCAAAGGGCCATGGATGTAGCATTTGGAGAGCTCATAAATAAAATCATCCTGATTTATCTTGATGGTCTCACTATTTTCTCTAAAAATGCTGTTGATCATTTTGATCATTTAGAGGCTATTTTTTAGAAGTGTCAAGAATTTGGAATATCTTTGAATCCCAAGAAGTGTATCTTTGCAGTACCTCAGGGAAAACTTTTGGGACATATAGTCTCAAAGGATGGAGTCTCTATTGATCCAGAGAGAGTCACTGCCATAATGAACCTATCTCTGCCAGTCAATAAGAAAGCAGTTCAGTCTTTCCTAGGAAAGATCAATTTTGTCAGTCGGTTCATATCTGATTTTGTAGGTCTAATTAGACCAATGACACTACTGCTGAAGAAGGACCTGATTTTCAAATGGACTACAGAAGGGAGACAGGCTTTTGAGGAGGTCAAAAGGGCAATTTCAATAGCTCCAGTACTCAAAAACCTAGACTTTTCTAAGTCTTTTATAATGTATGTATATAGAGGTGAGTTCAGTGTTGCTGCTGTCCTAACTCAGAAAGATGACCAGCAAGAGGGAGAGCACCCAATAGCTTTTTTTTCTAGGACACTTAGGGAATATGAAGCCAGATACAATTTTGTGGAGAAACAGGCATATGCTATGATCAAAGCCCTTAAGAAATTTAGACACATGGTAACAGGGAATAAAATTCTGATATTAGTGGCTCATCCTAGTGTAAGAGAATACATTATGGAGGGAGAGATCATTGAGAAAAGAGCAAACTGGATAACGAAGATTCTTGAATATGATGTGGAGGTGAGACCCACAAAACTAGTCAGAGGCAAAGGACTGTGACAATATATGGCCCAAGACATGGAGAGAATTGTGATTGTAGAAACAGGAAGTGAGAATGTATTGAGAATCCAAGAGATTGATCAGAATTCCTGGGTCACAAATAGGATCCAATTTATGAAACATGGGATTTTCCCAAATGAGCTCTCCCATGATAAGAGGAGGTATTATAGCCATCAAGGGTTCTACTTTGTATTAATTGACCATGTTCTTTTCAGAAGAAATACTGATGGCATACTCTTAAGATGCCTAGGGAAAGATGAAGCCCAAAGAATATTGCATGAACTGCATCATGGAGTCTCAGGGGGACACTTTTCAGCAAGGACCACTGCAATAAAAATAACTCAAGCAGGATACTTCTGGCCCACTTTATTTATAGATTGTTATCAGTTGGTCAAAGAGTGTCAAGCCTGTCAGTTCTATATAGGAAAAAGAAGAAATGCAGCAATGCCCCTAAGCCCCATAATTATAGATGAGCCCTTTGCCCAATGGGGTCTTGATTTCATTGGTATCATCAATCCAGTGTCAAGTAGGGGACACAAATGGATCCTTACAGCCACCGACTATTTTACCAGATGGAGTGAGGCAGTGCCACTCAAGGAGGCAACAGAAAAGGTAATACTGGACTTTCTGGGAAAGCATTACTACTCGTTTTGGCCCTCCTTGTAACATCATATCAGATAATGCTAAGGCATTTTTGGGAACGAAGATATCAGAATTTGCAGTAAGGTATGGAATTTATTTGAAAACCTCTTCAAATTATTACCCTCAGGGTAATGGTTTCGCAGAGTCTACTAACAAAAACCTAATCAGACTCATTAAGAGGATTGGAACCAATTATCAAAGAGAGTGGCACAAATTGCTCAATACTGCACTATGGGTTGATAGAATTACACCTAAGCAAGTGACAAAGATGTCCCCATATGAGTTGGTCTATGGTAAGCCAACTGTAATGCCACTAAGCCTGGAGATTCCTGCTTTATAGTTATTGAAACAAATTGAGATCGAAGAGAACGGTCCCATGCAAGTCAGACTTGCTGAATTGTTGGAGGTGCAAGAAAAAAGAGAAAAGGCACATGAGTCACTAATGAAACACCAGAAAATAATCAAAGATTGTTTTGACAAGAAGACTTCAAATCCCCATTTTGAAGTTGGTTCAATAGTGCTTAAATGGGATGAGAGAGCTACCAAGCCTGGTAGACACAACAAATTTGAGTTGTTGTGGACTGGCCCCTATAAGATTCGTTCCTGTAAGCAACAAAATTCTTTCAAACTTGAAACAATGGAGGGCGAACCTGAAGAGATTCCTGTGAATGGGATCTACCTGAAACATTTCAATTAAGCAGTGTCTCCTATGTACTATAGTTAGTTAGTTTCTTTTTGTTTTCCTTATTTTCCGCTTCTTTTTCCCGCTTTCCTTTTAAATAAGTGTTCTATGAACACGTGGCAGCAGCACAAGCCTCTTCTCTTTTTGGAATCCTCTCATTCACTAAGGTTGTCCTCAATCCCCAAAATTCTTGAAGTACGCACTTTTTGCAGCCACTATCTTAAGGTTTCTGACACATAATCCTATTTTGATTCGTAAAGATACACTAACGGTTTCTTTGGCATAAATGCCATTTATGAGACTCAATGTGTCATTAAAGCCCCATTAATAGGAGTTAAACCTTGACTGTAGCTCTCATTTTTGCCAAGTTTCCCTGCTTCATTTCCCTGGCAATCCTCTACAAATTTTCATTCCTCACAGGTGCTTTTGGCCGTGTGTCATTTATTGCGCAGTTTCTATCTGTTACTGTGTTGAAACACTCACATTCTCCCCACAGAAACAACCATGGCCGAAGCACAGTCTTCTTCAGAGGGACTTCGCATATATGAATCAATTGATAGACTCCTGAACAACAAATCATACGCCTCAGCGCCAGCGCAGCCTAAGAAAACCTATCCAAGGACAAGGGTTCCTGAGGTGGGTCTTTCTGTTGACCCAGAAAAGGTTAAGGATTTCGTAGATAATGTTTTTGACCCAGCCCTTTAGAAATCTACTAAGTCACTCCGTGAAGGGGCACATCAGAGATGCATGCAAAAAGCAAAGGCTGGACAGTCTGAAACTTTCGGGATGAGAATTTGGACTTCGCGGTTGGCACAATTCATAGTCCCAAGTGTGCATTTGTGTCCCGACCTGGTTGATATGTGTACGGAA
The DNA here is from genome assembly GCA_027924645.1 of Cunninghamia lanceolata. Taxonomy (NCBI): domain Eukaryota; kingdom Viridiplantae; phylum Streptophyta; class Pinopsida; order Cupressales; family Cupressaceae; genus Cunninghamia; species Cunninghamia lanceolata. The sequence goes on along the minus strand of BSBN01000377.1, from coordinate 21,853,660 downwards.
CTGTTTCATGCACTTTCATGCACCATTCAATAGGGCCCCTTTATGATACAAATTACACCTAAGGCCATAAGAGACATGCTGGCCCTGTATCATGATCGAACGGCCACATTCCCCACTATCGCCAAAATGCAGAAGACGTGGTCGAATGTCAACAATCAGCTTAGGTTTCTCAATTCAGAATTGCAATTAGATGAGGAGAATACACAGATGCCCATATTGCCTACAGGGAGGGCACAATTTGCGCAGGCCAGTCAAGAGGCACTATCTATGATGGCTTTCATCTTTGGAATGAAAGAGGATATCACCATCTATGACTGGAAAATCGCCATTTTATTCAGGCTGAAGACTATGGATAAGTCACAAGAATTTTGGCTAGATTTTGCTGAACAAATTGCTTATTCCATGACTGATCAACTCATCAATTTTAAAGCCACTGGTGTGTTCAGGTATTCTGCTTATCTTTTTCATTTGATGTTATACTAGAACCCCAATGTTTTTGCACCAAATATGCTATATATGACCCAAATTTTGGGCAAAATAGAACAATTCTTGTGTCTGCATGGTCACATGTGCTATCTGAGGTGTCAGACCCTTATGAGTTATGGGAACTCTTTGTTGCCCCTGCATTTTGCCATCTGAGCCCTGAACCGGTAGAAAATAGGTTGACACTGAGCATCAGGGTTTCATGACCAATTGCCCAATCTCATGTGACTACTATTTTGGGGCCCAAAATACCATCATTAGGGTCCATGGCTTCGATGATGAACCCATGCTGCTGCCTAAAGTCTTGACTCCTAGGGTAGTGTTTCTGGAAGTGACCCGGCAAGTGTCTGTGGTTGATAATGAGTATGGCACAAAAAAGAAGAAAATGTACGATATTCCTTGGCTTAGAAAGAATATGGCCCTATAGGTTAGGGATGCAGAGCTCCTGTTGCTAAGGAAGCTTGGTGCCTTGGGTTTCCTTCTCATCGAAGATAAATGGAGATATGACCCAAGCAGTTTCATAGCCTCTTGGGTTAAAAGCAACAAGGTTGGGGCTAAAACTGCTCATGAGGGTCGTACCTTTTGGGAAGATAGAAGAAACCCTAAGGAAGATGCTCCTAACCTATATGTAGAACTGGTTGATTTGCCTTTTGAAGGTCCAAGGCCATGGGAGACCTTTTATGTTAAACAAAGGGCCTATGATCCTAAGATCAGAATGGGCACTGGATTGAAGAAAGCTTTATTGAAAGACAGGGAATGGAAACTAGACAAAATAGAGGCATATTGGAAGTACAGGTAGGAAATTTTTGAGTTGACTCACTCTTTTGGCAAGGTTGACACAGATGAAAAATGGGAGTCTATCTGGGATGAGTGGCATCCCTCTCCAGTTTCTAGCCCTGATACAAGCAGAATCCATAAGAAGGGTGAGGAGTCTGAAGAGGAGGCTGAGTCAACTCATGCAGTGCAAGCTATAGGACAAGCCACATCAACAGCCCTTGTATCTCCCTGGCCCCAATCTCTTAGTACTCTAGAGAAACAAAAGGATGTAGCATCAGTTTCAACTATTGGAGTTTCCAGTTTTGTATCATTACCACCATCAGTAGTGGTAAATGCTGTAGAGAAGGAAACAAAGGAAACATAAGAAAGGCCAAGGAAGCATAGAAAGCTAAACCTGCAGCCAGATTTAGATGAAGAGGCAGAGCTCTCACAACAACAACCACTAGTCACATCTGCTGCTCCTCAGGTAACTGTTTCTTCTCCTTTTTCTTCTCAGTCTCTTTCTTCTACTTTAGGGGTGGCAATCCCAATTGGCCCAATAACAGTATCCCCTGCCACCTCTGCTATGCTAATATCTACACCTACCCCACCTGTTAATTTTCTGGCCATGTCATCACAGGCCACCTCATTGCCCTCCTTTTCTCCTTCAGTTCCTAAAAGAGTCCCTCCCCAAATTTCTCCTAGCCAACATTTGGCTATTCCCTATGGCTTACCACAAGGACATCCTTTTGCTGGTGGTTATATTGCCTCTCCCCCTACCTTCCAAGCTCAAGCTGATACAACTAAGAAAGCCAGGGAAGCCCAGATGGAAAAGAAAAGAAAGAAAGAAAATAAAAGTTTGGTTGTGCCACACATGAGGTCACTCTTTGACCCAATTGAACAACAGCTGACTGTGACACATTTGTCACCAAATGTGGTTAAGCCAAATGAGCAGATGTAGCCACAAGATTTCACATGAGTGCAGTAGCTATGGATATGTCACTATTCAGACCATAGGACAGGGTCAAGCTACTCAATGAAACCACTTTTGCTGTAGCAAATGATTATTTGAAAGTATCTAAGAAGCTGCAGAAGGTAGAGGCTGATCTGGCTCAAGAGAAGGCAAATAGTAGCAACCTCACTATAGAACTAAAATCCAAGAATGATGACATAGAGAATCTAAACAAGCAGTTGCAAAATATTGTTTCCTGTCAAATTCATCAAGTGACAGTGGCACAAAATGCTTCTCTAAAGATGGAGCTGGCACAGGAGAAAGCTGCTGTAAATGTTTTGAAGCAGGAAAAGGCCACATTAGAGAAGAGATATCAATAAAAGATTGAACAAGCTACACAGTCTCAGCAGAAGCTGCTGACTGAGAAAAATGTTGCTGCTGCAATATAGGCCCAACTCCAAGCTGAGCAACAAACAAAAAAATAGTTGACACTTGAGTTGGCTAGCAGACCTCAGAATGCTGGAGTTCTGAACCTTGTCAAGGAGCTATATGCATCAGTGTGGAAAAGGATATCTAAAGAGATTATTCAACTCAGACCCTCCTTGACATTCCTATTAAATGACCAGCAATTGTGTGAAAAGGTGGAAACTTCAGTTTAAGCCACTCTATCCACTGTTTCCTTGAGGGTATCTGAGTCTCACCTATTGCTCAAGAAACTCTATGACACGATTGATGAAATTTTATTAGCGGCAGGGATTAGTGACAAGACGATAGCAGCAAAGAAGGTGAATGAAGTTCTCAGTTGTAATTCAGCTGCTACTAAGTGCCATGAGCTCCTGGATGTTGTCAAAGAGGGAGTCAAAGACATGAAGAGGCACATAGAAGATCTGGTGCAGTTGGGTCTTCCCTCCCCATTTCCTGATAATAATACTATGTTAATGATTGATGAAATTAAGACCCTGTTGCTAATCAGGCAAAATGATCAATCAGTCTTCCAGGGTTTAACAGATTCTTCGTCAGTACAGGAAGTGGAAGCCGTCCTGATTCCAATGGCCCAACTTGAGTTTTAATTAAAGGCCGCAATTCAAATTTTGCAGACTTTCTCTCATAAGGACATTATAAACCTTGATTTTGCTGTCCAAGATCTGCAGAATAGGCAGGGACTTTCTGACTCTGAATGGGCCGTTTATCAGATAGCTTTGCAGAATCTATAATCCTTATTATATTTTAAATACTCATTCTTTTGCTACAATTTTGGATTCTTTTTGAGCAGGCTCAAAAGTCCTAGGGGTCGCCAAGAACTGTAGAGTAAAATACTCTACATTTAGTATCAGTTTATAATGCCTCTGCAAATGTTTTAAATGTTTCTGAGTAACTGCGAGGGTTTTTTGTAACATCGCGAGGGTTTCCGCAAGGGTTTTATTTTGTTAAAAGTCTCAGAGTGCCACGGAACCTGACAAGTGGCAGGCCCCAGTGTTAAAGTTTCAAGAGCTTGGAAGGTGCCATGTGTCATTTGTGGAGACACTCTCTATTTTTGCAATAGGAAGGCAGATTGTGTCACGTGTCCCTTTTGGTTGTGGCGGAGAGCGACAGGTGTTGGCTTTCGCATTATGGTTTTCCTTTTCACCAGAGTGAATGTAGTGGCGGGCCCCAGTGTTAAAGTTTCAAGAGCGCGGAAGGCGACACGTGGTGGATGCAGCGCCTAGGTGAAAGGTTTCCTAACTTTTCCACAAGGTTAATAAAGATTTCTCAAATGATGTGGAAAGCGCCATGTGTCTGCATCCGCATGAGTTTCAGGAGAGTTTCTTATGTTTCAAAAGGAGCACGGAAAGCGCCACGTATCAGTTCATAGTTGTAGCAGATGGTGACACCTATCCCTATTTTTCTTCTTTGAAGCTAAGTGAATGTAGTGGTGGGCCCCAGTTTTAAATCTTCAGTGTTGCGGATCGTGCCAGATGTCACAGGCGGAGTCCTCCTGAATATAAAGACACAGTAAATATGAATGCAATGGATAAAGACACGTATCAATTTCTAAATGTGCGGAGCTTGCCAAGTGTCGTTTCCCTGTGTCCCGAAGAATGAATGAGTTTCAAGTGATGCATGCGGACACTGCCACCTGTTATAGGGTTTGTTATCTTAAAATGTGCGGAAGCCGCCAAATGTCTTTTCTTGAATAGATGAAGTTATGCCACCACTGTTTGGTAACAGCTAATGAGCTCGCAGAAGGAGTGACTGTTGCAGATCCTAAAGATCTTGCAACTGTCAGAAACTTATAGTTCACTTTAGTTCAGTTAGGCCATTGAGATTCGATTGTGCAGACAATCTAGGGCCGACCCTGTGCTATAAATATGTAACATTAGAATCTAGAGGGAGGATTTTTGAGATATAGACAATTTTTGGCTAGAGATAGTTTCTATCAGAGATTCAAGAGAGTTTTGAGACTTTTGCTGTGACCAGTAATATCATTTTGCCTTTAGTTTGTTTTCTTGATTCATAAAGTAATTATAACTGTGCATGTATCTGTGCCTCTTATATTGCTAGGAAATTAATGAGAAAGACAGAGTTCTGTGCCTTGGTTGATATTTTCTGTGTCATTATAAATTTTCTGTTTATGAGCCTTTGAATTTATTCATTGTATTTGTTTATTTTAATCATGCAACCTTTGCTCTTTAACATAACTGAATCTTAAGGATAGTTTCACTGTGCTAAGTTGAGAGAGATACTTATTATTTAGGCGCATTGCCATAGATAGATTTGTTTTATTGTTTCTGTAATCCTGTTAAGTTTATATCCTTTTCCCAAAACTCATTTAAAATAGAGAAGAGCCAGCTTCTTTAGAATCTGGAGGTTGTTTCAAGTAGCAAGTCCCACAATCCTGAAACTTCCCATGTTGGTGTTGGAACCTACGCAATTTTACACATCAACAGGTTGATAGGATGTTCAAAGTTTTTGTACTTCACAAACTTTGTGAGGTTTTAGAATGTAGAGCTAGGGTTGTAATGTGAAATATATGTGCACTAAAAGTTTGCAACTTTGAAGCTAATGTTGTTTGTAAAGGTGCGGGTCATGGGAGCATACATGCAATTTATAATTTTTATGAAACTTGGATAGGGGTGACAAAGTTCTGTGACATTTCCTTTAGGAGCCTTGTGGGTTTGTAAGGTTGTGGAGTTGCAAACCATTTGAGCAAGTAAGTAGCACTTGCAAGGCTACAAGAAGACTCTACATTTCTACAAAGTGCATGGAGAACACTCTTAGACTCTTTTAACTTTAATAATGGAAACCAAGCTCTCTTGGACATATTCACCAATTGACTCAAACATCAGGAAAACATTTGACATCAAATTTGACTCATTGAAAACCACATTGAAGGACTCAAAATTGGCATGACATTTGGGGCAATGACTCAATTACACATGTTGACCTAGTGAATATAAAAAATTAAAAAAAATTAAAGGTAAAAAACATGGATAATAGGCTAGGATAGATTCATAATAGGATCTATAAAGAATTGTAGGTTTTAATTTAAAAAAAATGCAATTTTGTACTTGAACTATGGTGAAATTTTCTTTAAAATTTATGTGATGTGAAAAATGTGTTCTCCTCTTTGTTATGCTCTAAAGGGTATCTTTTGATTTTAGAAATTTTGTGTTTGAAAATATAAGAAAATCTTAGGTTCATCAATGGAGGAAATGGGAATTTGTGTGGTTTTCAAAATTTCTTGGAAACATGATTTCTGATATATAGACCTAGTTTGTGCATTGTAATTTTTGGGATGAATAATTCTTTCATGGAAATGTGTTTGTTCTCGATTTGGAAACATGTATCATTGTTTTTTCCTTGTTTTCTATGCCATGGTAATTTTGAGGTTTTTAGCCCTTGTGGTTTTAGGAGTGAGGATTCTAGACTAGGATGGAGTGGACTCTCATCACCCATCTTCTTGAAGTAAAAATAAAGGATATGGAAAGTGAGAGGGTAAAATGCAACAAGTAAAATTGAATGGGTTTAAACATGAAATACACATTAACAAGATTAATTTGCAAGTTTAGTTTTATATTCCATTATGGATACATTGAGTGATTGTGCAAGACATTAATCTAATCCATACAGGTTGATGGAAATGTTAATGAAAATCTCCCATAGTGTATGGGGGCACACTTCTCAACTCTGTAAGGTTTTGAAACCATAGTGTTGACACTCCACTGTCTAAAGTCTTTGATACTCTTTCCTTCCTTCTTGTTTCATTGGATTGTTTGTATCTAGTCTATGTTAGTAAAAACCATGTGTATACATTGATTGTTGTTTGTAGAACCTTTATGTATGCTTTGCTTGGTGTTCTATGTATGAGACACAATTGGTATGTGTGAATTTTCTACCACTTTATTTTGTGTGTTGTTAAACTACCAAGTTGATTCATGGCCTCCTAGTTTAGAGGAGTGGGCCTTAGGGTCCCACCTGGTTGGGTGGTTTTGATCACCATTAGTGTCAAGGTATTCTTGGAGATGCACATTGGGGGCATGAAAGGCTCTTGTGGCATCCTAATACTTGTAGTTTTCCATATTTGGTTTCATGGAAAATTTTGTAATCTAGGATCTTGCATGATCCTAGATTTAAGTGATTAATTATATATTATTGAATTCTATCACTTGGAAATTGATTCATCCATGTTTAGGATAAGGATCATTTCATTATAAGATGTATATGTTGTTGGAGTTGATTTTATACCACAATTTGTGAGGAAGTGTTATGATGTGTAGGCATAAATACATGGGAAGTTGAAATGAGACTTGTTGATTGTGTTATGCTTTATATTTGATGCAATAAACAAGTTAGAATCATTAGTTTGATGTTGTATACTCAATTCTATGGTTAGGAGTTGGGATCATTCGTGTTTGTTTCTTTTGTAATGATTAAAAAGGCACTTTTGCTCATGAATGGTAATAATGTGATTTGGTTAAAATAAATTTATGGTTCCATGGTTTTTAGACATGGTGAAATTAACCCTAAGCATATTGAAAATGATTGGTTTAAACTATTTTATAATGTCTCGTAAAACAAGAATGCTATGACATGTGTTGTGATCAATCATCTTAGCTTGCCTTAACTTGGAAATGATCTAGTTTGTAGAATTTAGTACTTGTAATTGTTTAGAAAGTTGTGAACTCTTTTGGACATAATTTTGGATAGTAGTCTTGTAGGGAATCCTTACAAATTATTCAAAATAAGAAAATATAGTCTCTAGAGGTCCTATTGTCCAAAATGGGGCATTCTTGTAGTCTTGAATCACCTATTTTACTAGGGACATTTTCATGAATGAGAGGGATGATCCTAGGATAGATAGAGGTGAATCCCAAATCACTTGGGTAATTCTAGACTAGAAAAATGAGTGATGGGGCCCCAAAAGAGGCAATCCTAAGATAATGGTTATTTCTTGGTTGTTTATGAAAATTTTCCTAAATGAAAGTTTCTCCCTAGGGTCTACATTGACTGCCTATCATCTTGGTTTGGTGATAGTTTATATCCTTTGTCAATTATGATTCCTTTTGTGTGAGATTTTGTGTTTCATGAGGAAACAATTAGTCTCTTGTGAGACTAGGTTGAGATAGTGACTAACCTTATTATTTGACCTCCTAGTTTGACATTCCTTGTGTTTGTATGTTGTTTCACATTGTTTAGGATGTGTGAATGTTTCTTGGTTAATTTTTTAGATGTAATAATGATCAGTTTTCCCTAGACTATGAAATGGGGGTCCATTCAAATTCATGTCTTATCTATTTGTGAGATATGGGGGTTAGTGGTCTAGTACTCTTCTACCTAGTTAGAGGAAACTATAACATCTTGTATGGTCATCATGATGAGGTCATCATGAGATAGTGTGTAAGTATTCCACTTGTACAGTCATGCTTTGTGCATTGACATTTTGTGCTAGGAGTGTAGTTACATTATGTTGTGACATCTCTAGTGTGTAGGCATGTATTGTGGCACATTTGTGTTAGAATTGTGTCAAAAAAAAATGTTCATCCATTCATTTATCAATAATGCCTTGGAAAAATATTGGGGCATTAAAAGAGGGGTGGATGAAGTAGTGGCATGTGATAAAGGCATGGAAGAGGAAATATACTTAAGGGTATTTAGGGTAGGGGATGTGATATGGGGTATGGAGGTTGGTTGACTAAGTGGGGTAACTATGGATCTCGTAGTAGTAGAGGAAAGAGGTGTAGAAGTGTGGTGCATCATGTAGTCACCCTTTGGGTATAACCAGAGGAGTATATCTAGGAGCTAGGCCATAGGGTGGAGGATAAGTGGAAAAGGGGCAGGTACTAAATGGTGGGACACTAGTGGCCATGGTACTATAAGGATGGGTAGTGGCAGTAGAAGGAGTAATGGTGGAAAAGGGATTTATGATAAATGTGGAGATAGATGCACTAATACATAGAAAAAAAGATTATTCAAAATTGCTTAAATGTTCCATGTCCATATGGTTTACTTGCAAACATATCATGAAACATATCTACTAGTTGTGTAGGATTTTTTGCATTAGCCAAACTAGCCAACTCATTTTTTTTTTTTATTATCAACACAAGCATCATGATAATAGTCCTCATTGATCTCATTATGAGCATTGGAATAAAGTTATTTTTTATTGATTTAGATCATGCTAGGGTCCAGACGTGCACTCCTTCTAGGTGGCATATACAAAAGATATGAAAAGAAATCTCAAATGCCAACTTTCAAATTAAAAAACAAGTAATAAAAATGTTATATAAGATCTAGAAGTGAAACCATAATGTGGTAGCCAAGGGTGGGTGAAAATACATCACAATAAAGAACACAAATCCTAATAGAAAAGGATATATTAATCCCATATCAATAAAGCACAATGAAGTAAAAGAATGTGTAGATCTAAAAATAAGATTTAATCTAAAAATTGTAGATTTGAAAACCCTAGAAAGAAGGGTGGGGTGTGTAGGATTAGACAGGTTCACCAACAATGAAATTAAAAATAAATTGAATCATTTACCTTGTTACTCAATCATGATGTTATGTATATAAGAGGTTGATATACTTTTTTATCCATCTTAATCTCCCAATCAATCAACCATCTCTCCCTTGACTAACCACCACCTCTTTATATGCTTGTCTTAGATACACCATCCATCTTTATCTTACTCTCTCTATTGGTTGAGGTCTTTCAGACCCTATGGAACTCCCCTTTTCAGGAACCTTATTGGTCGAGTCCTTTCTACCCAAAAGGGAAACCTATTGGTTGAGACTTCTATCTATCGACAAGTTGATATCTTAATGAGAATATTCTCCCTACCCAAATAGAAAAGAGTATCAAGCCAAGATGCCTTATAATCTATAGTGCATTCAATTCTTGCAATAAGAACTTTAGGTCATTGGTCACTCATTACCCTACAGAATGAAATTAGTTATCCATGTTGAATGGACTAGAATCCTATTGCTTGAATGGAGAAGGAGAATGGAATGAACATAAAGTAGCCTTTGAAGGAGAATGGAATTCCTCTTGAATGGATTTAGAATATAACATCAACAATCAATATAATTGATCAATAATATAACATGATAACATTATTACATATGGAATAACCATTATGACTCGATGGACTATAGATAGTACATGCTCTTCAATAAGTAGTTCATAATCAATGGGTTGGTCGAGAATCTTGCATCATGTTATATATATAATAGATAGACTAGATAGAATTCAATATGATCTTACTTTCCATATCAATCAAGTACACCATTCCTTAGAAAAGTGGGGACTATCTCCCTATTATTTAATCTCCTTCAGACCCCTACCCTAATAGGTAATCAAGTAATTAGTCAAGGGAAATCCTAAAGTCCTTAATAGTTGATGTCCTCTTTCTCTCCCTCTATATTTTCTATAGGTAGGTAGCTATAACTATAGTTGGGGGTGGGGTGTTTTAGTTCAACAATTGCTTTCTTACAAGACTAAATCCCTTGCCTTGCCTACTATTGTCCTATCTTCTTCCCATTCCATTATATATGGGCCATGGGTTGGATATATTTGAGAATATTATCTTTTACATCCTTCCCTCCATTATTAACCTATCTGGTGGAGGGAATATATCCACCCCTTACTCTACCTTGCCCCTCCCCTCCAATAAATAAAGATATATATAGGCCCTTGCCCCTAACCTATGGATATATTTTGATATCTAGAGGGGAGTGTCTTGATTGACAAGATGAAAACCTATTATTTTGGCCTCTCCATTTACCCCCTATGTCACAACACCTATTATGTATTGGTGAAGATGATCTAGACAATCTAGTTACTCAAATTTTCTTCCCCCCATCCCAATTAGAAGGAACCTACTATACTAGGGGGGCCTTAATCTAGTATGGGCAAGGGCATGTCATGCATATAATTTACCCTCTGAGTATAGTTTAGTTTATCTCTATTAAACCCCTTGACCATAGTTTAGTTTAGTTTAGAGTAAGGCCCCCCTTTATATTGTATATAGTAGGGGATATAATGGGGAAATGGAACCAAATTTAGGAGGGGTGAAGGCAAGCTAAATTACCTCTATAATTAAGTCCACTCAATCACTTGATCACATTAAGGAGTACAAGGGAAGCCATATGTAGATAGGGGGAAAATAGAAATAGGAAAACTAGCACAAGAGGTAAAAGAGTTTAGACACTTGTTGCTTGTGGAAAGGAATTCATGCTCAACAATCAAGTAGTCTTTTGTCTTGTCATCATTTGAATGATGTGATTCATTTTGACCTAGTTTCATACATATATATAGTAGGCCTTCCACTTTATATAGTAAATTAGGGGGTCCTTTATATAGTAGGGGGTGCTTAGTCTAGGACCAACATGTTTAGTCGAAGTTAACTGGTGCAGGAGCACATTCTCTGTAGTGCAGGGTTATCTTTTCTTTTGTTGTCTCATAAGGCTCTTAAGCCATTTCATTTTGTAATAAGGGTCAATTTGGTCCCATGAATGTAATTGTGCAAGGCAAACAAGTGATTTGCTTGTATGAAGGGTAAACCAACGGCTAACTGATTTGAAAATCAGTTTGCACGGTTGGAGGGGATAACTGCTGTCTCTACATCTTCTTTAGAGGCAGGTTGTATGTCACACGGAGCAGAGAGAGAGAAGTGTGTATTACAAAAAGTTCTTTTGATAACTGAATAAAGAGAGTTCTGGGTATGATCTGTGTTGATTTTCTTGGTTGTTCTTAGTGATTTGATATCTTTATCCTGATTTTGTAAATGGAACCCTAACCGGATGCTATCTGTCAATCCATAGTGACTCTGTAGTGTGCAGACGGTGTAAAATCCACGGTTCCACAGTGGCTGGTTCGTAACCTAGGAGTAAGGTTTTGATTCATACATGGAGGCCCTTTCCTCTGTCCACTGAAGCCCTGTATAGTATCAGTGTGATGGGGGAAAGACTTTTCACGTTTGTTGTTGTTGAATTCTTACCCAGGAAGCCAGCGAACTCAGTCAAGTTCGACTAGACATCGTCATGTGGCTAGTCGGGAAATCAGAGTGAAATTGGATAGTTTTGATGTGGGATCAGATTGCTACAAGTGATCGAGGGTTTGATATATGAAGCGACCAAATTCCATTGTTCTGTCGAAAGGAATTCGGGTTCGGCGTCACATAACAGTTGGGAGTCTATCGGCGTGAGATCAAGTGTCGGAATAGCTTTTTGAAGGACCACCGATAGACTACGTCTAACCGATGAAATTGACATCGGCGTGAAAGACTCTCCGTCTTGTCGAAGTTTGGTATAGTGTCGGAGACACATACCTTTGTTGGTTGCATCGATGAGAGAAACGATATCGGGCTAAGGAAAATACACTTAGCCGACGGTATACAGTTTCACCGATCGGTGAGACATCCTCGGAGTATCGCCGATAAAGAGTATCGGCGTGAGGAACCTTGTCGGGGGAAGCCGAAGAAGTCACGGCGACCGTTAGAGTCCCGCTGATAGAAGTTCATCGGAAGGAGTTCAAGAAGTCTCAGCGACAAAGGACTCGTCGGAATGAGATGAACCATCGGTGCCACGAATTGGAGTCTTACCAAAGCGGAAGGTCTGGCCGATGTACCTGACAGTATCGGTGAGAAGCAAGGTGTCGGTGTAGGTGAAAGAAGCTTCGCCGAAGGAGGAAGTCTGGCCGACGAAGATTGGTCATCGGAGTGACGGAGTATATCGGCCTAAGAAATTTCTCGTGGTCCGATAGTATGAGGTGTTGCCGATAGGCAACTAACCGCTACGGGGATATCGGTGAGAACTTGGGAGACCTCTTGCCGATAGGGAAGATATAGTCAAATCTTCATTCGCTTCTGCTGGTGCTCTGCATCAAATTGGTATCAGAGCCAATATTCTGAATCACAGCCGTGTATGTCAGACGAAGAATTGGAGATAGAAACAGAGGCTAGCACAATGCCTCCCAAGACGATGAGTAAAGCAGCCATCCAGAAGATGGTGGAAGAAATGCTCGAAGAAAGACTGAAGGAAGAAAGATCCAAAGAGAAGGATGGAAGCACTTCTGAGTCAGAAGAGGATGAAGAAGGAGAAACTGGGGAGAATCCTCAAGGAGAAGGTATGACTACTGATCAAAAGGCATTTCTGAATGCACTCAAGGGTCATGGAGATAGTGGTGATCCGAAAATGGATGTTCCCACGTTCAATGGGAAATTGGATGGAGATACTCTTGTGGACTAGATTGAAGCCCTAAGTAATTACTTTGACTTCAAAGAGTATAGTGACAGTAAGAAGGTAAAGTTTGCAAAGACCAGACTGAGAGGTTCTGCATTGGTTTGGTGGAACTACACTCAATGTGAAAGGGAGAAGGTTGGAAAGAGTCCAATCACCAAGTGGAGCAGAATGGTGGCCATGCTGAGAGCCAAATTTCTACCATGTGATTATGATCTGCAGACTATCAGAAAGTTTAATCATCTTAGGCAGAAAGATATGGACGTGGCTACATACATTGAAGAATTCCATAGATTGAGCATGAGAGCCAATCACAGAGAAGAAGAAAAAGAGATGGTGGCCAGATACCTGGATGGACTGAGGTACAATATACAGGATGAGTTCAGTATGGTGGTTCCCAAGACTGTGGATGAATGTTTTCAGTTAGCCTCTAGGGCAGAGGATAAACTGAAAAGGAAAGGTGATCAAAATAACAGAGGAAGAGGTGGCAGGAACAATAGAGGAAGAGGTAATTTTGGTAGAGGACAACCAAACAAAGGTGAAAGTTCAAGTCAACAAGAATCACGTTCTGATACAGAACAAAAAGGTGGTGGTTTCAGAGGTTGGAGAAGACCTAATGGCAGAGGTAGAGGTGGTGGTGCAGGCAGAGGACGTGGAGTCTTCACTGGAAGATGTTACAATTGCAATCAAGTAGGCCAGACTGCAAGTAAGTGCCCTGAGAAGGCATCTAGCTCTCATGATGGTGGGAGAAGGAACCAACTATTGCAGGAGGATGATTGTCAAAGTGTAAACTCACCAATTGGTAGTGCTGCACCAGTGCTTGAAGGAGAGAATATGATGATTAAGAGGACCCTTGTGAAGATGCCATTGAAGCAGGAGCCCCCACAAAGGAAGAATCTCTTCAGAACCCAAGGAATAGCATATGGTAAGCTCTATAAAATCATTGTTGATTCAGGTTCTACTGAAAATGTAGTGTCTACTGAAATGGTAGAAAAGTGTAGACTGAAAAGATTACCCCATCTTAATCCTCACAAAATATCTTGGTTGAATAAGAATCAGAACTATTTGGTGGAAGAACAAACTTGGGTAGAGTTTGAACTAGGTGATTATAGGGATAAGGTGCTATGTGAAATTATTCCTATGGATGCTTGTCACCTTCTTCTTGGACGACCTTGGCAGTATGATGTGAAGGCACAACATGATGGTGAAAAGAATACATATATGATCACCAAGAATGGTAAGAAGTTTCAGATGGATCCCTTACCAGAGCAGGTTGGAGAGAAGAGCAATGACAATAGTGTCATGTTAGTGAGTAGCAAAGAGTTCCTACAACTCATGAAGGAGGAGGATACCCAAGGGTATGCACTGATGATGAAGCCTGTATCCAATCAGCAAAGCAAATAGCAGAAGGAGATTCCATTGGAAGTGCAACAATTACTGGATAAGTACCAAGATCTTGTGGTAGAGGATACTCCTAACTCCTTACCACCTATGAGGGACATAAGTCATTAGATTGACTTGATTCCTGGAGCCACATTACCCAACAAAGCTGCCTACAAGTTGACACCACAATAGAATGAAGAAGTAGGTAGACAGATTCAAGAACTTTTGGAGAAAGGTTTGATTAGGAAAAGTCTTACTCCATGTGCAGTCCCTAGTGTACTTGCTCCTAAGAAAGATGGCAAATGGAGACTATGCACAGATTCAAGGGCTATCAATAAGATTACCATAAGGTATAGATTTCCTATGCCAAGAATTGAGGATCTGTTGGACTATCTTGGTGGTTCATGTTACTATTCCAAGATTGATTTGAAATCTGGTTATCACCAGATCAGAATAAGGCAGGGAGATGAATGGAAGACTGCTTTCAAAACAAATGAAGGCCTCTATGAGTGGCTTGTCATGCCATTTGGACTCAGTAATGCTCCAAGCACATTCATGCGGTTGATGAATGAGGTACTTGTAGAATTTATTGGAAAATTTGTTATTGTTTATCTTGATGACATATTAATTTTCAGCAGGACCAAAGAAGAGCATGTGAAGCATCTTGGACAGGTGTTAAAGAAATTGCATGAGAGTAAGTTGATGATCAACTTGGATAAATGTGATTTTATGAAAACTAAACTAGTGTATCTTGGATTTGTGATTTCCAATGGTTGTTTGAAAATGGATCCTACAAAAGTTGAGGCTATTCTCAATTGGCCTACTCCTAAGACAGTGGGAGATGTAAGAAGTTTTCATGGTTTGGCAACTTTTTACAGGAAGTTCATTAAAGGGTTCAGTCACATAAGTGCTCCTATTCTCAATACCATCAAGGGTGGAGTGAAGTGTAAATTTCAATGGACAAAACAAGCAGATGATAGTTTTGAACTGTTGAAACAGAAAGTGGCCGAGTTACCTACATTGGTACTCCCTGATTTTGACAAAGTATTTGTTGTGGAATGTGATGCAAGCCAATAGGCTATAGGTGTTGTTCTTAGTCAGGAAGGACATCCAGTAGCATTCTTTTCAGAGAAGTTGAATGAGGCCAAATAGAGGTATTCTACCTATGACCTAGAGTTGTATGCAATGGTGCAAGCTCTGAAAAAATGGAGACATTATTTACTGCCAAAAGAGTTCATTGTTTTTACTGACAACCATGCTCTTAGCTTCCTAAATAGTCAAGAAAAGTTGAATCATAGGCACGTCAAGTGGATGGAACAATTGCAGGCCTATACCTTCACTATTAAGCATAAGAAAGGTGTTGCCAACAAAGTGGTAGATGCTTTGAGTAGAAGGATACTGGTCATACAGGAAGTACAAATGGAACATATGGGTCTAGAATGTCTGAAGGAGTTGTACAAGGATGATGCAGATTTCAAGGCTGCCTATGAAGTGTGTGCAAGTTTGGCTAACACTTTTCATGGTGAGTATTCTGATTTTGTGCTGCAAGAAGGGCTCCTATTTAAAGGTAGTTTGTTGTGTGTTCCTAAATGTTCAATGAGGGACAATATCATCAAGGAGAAGCACAATGGAGCCTTAGGAGGACATTTTGGGTTGGACAAGACTTTGGAACAAGTCACCAGGTTCTATTATTGGCCCAAGGTACAGACAGATGTGAGGAGATATGTTGCAAGCTGTACCATATGTCAAAAGGCCAAAGGTATGTCTTCTAATGCTGGTTTGTACCAACCACTGCCCATTCCCACCAGACCTTGGGAAAGCATTAGTATGGACTTTGTGCTTGGTCTTCCTAGGACAGCAAGGGGTGTAGACAGTATTTTTGTCATTGTGGATAGATTCAATAAGATGGCTCATTTTGTGCCATGCAAATGCACAAATGATGCATCTCATATTGCTGGTCTCTTTTTCAGAGAAGTGGTCATAATTCATGGTTTACCCCTATCAATTGTTACTGATAGAGACTCCAAATTTGTTGGTCATTTTTGGAGGACCCTATGGAGAAAATTGGGCACTCAGTTGTCTTTTTCATCAGCCTACCATCCCCAGACTGATGGTCAGACTGAGGTTGTTAACAGGTCCTTGGGAAACCTTTTGAGATGCCTTACCAAACAGCATGGATTGGCATGGGATTTAGTGATCAGTCAAGCTGAATATGCTTATAATGATTCAAGAAACAGAAGTACTGGGAAAAGCCCTTTTGAAATAGTTTATGGTTTCCACCCAAGAGGACCACTCGAACTCAAAGACCTCCAAGGATGGGATAAAAGGAGTGCTCTAGGAGAAGACTTTGCTGCTACCATGAAAATAGTACATGATCAGGTCAAGCTTCAGTTGGAGAAAACTGTCTCCAAGTACAAGGATAGGGCAGATCTGAAGCGAAGAGAGGTACAGTTCAAGGTAGGAGATTTGGTGATGGCCTACCTCAGAAAGGAAAGATTACCTAAGGGGCAACCAACCAAATTGTTGATGAAGAAGATAGGACCTTGTAAGGTAGTGCATAAATTTGGTCCAAATGCATATGAGATAGAATTACCATCCGGCCTTGGTATCTCTCCCATTTTCAATGTTGCAGACCTGTTCCCTTTTCGACCTCCATTACATGCTGAAGATGGCTCAGATGCTGTGATTGAAGATGAAGACTGGATCAGAGATTTACCTCCAAGTAAGCCTTTGCAATTGGAATGCATTTTGGATTCCAAAATTGTCAAGAAGATAAGAAAAGGGGTATACAAAGACTACTTGGTCAAGTGGCAGGATCTTCCTGATTCAGAGGCAACCTGGATGAGTGAAGCAGATATTCTAAAGCATGGGAAGACACTTCAGTAGTTAGCAACTCAAGGGACTTGAGTTTTTCCTGCAGGGGGAGTATGGTGCAGGAGCACATTCTCTGTAGTGCAGGGTTATCTTTTCTTTTGTTGTCTCATAAGGCTCTTAAGCCATTTCATTTTGTAATAAGGGTCAATTTGGTCCCATGAATGTAATTGTGCAAGGCAAACAAGTGATTTGCTTGTATGAAGGGTAAACCAACGGCTAACTGATTTGAAAATCAGTTTGCACGGTTGGAGGGGATAACTGCTGTCTCTACATCTTCTTTAGAGGCAGGTTGTATGTCACACGGAGCAGAGAGAGAGAAGTGTGTATTACAAAAAGTTCTTTTGATAACTGAATAAAGAGAGTTCTGGGTATGATCTGTGTTGATTTTCTTGGTTGTTCTTAGTGATTTGATATCTTTATCCTGATTTTGTAAATGGAACCCTAACCGGATGCTATCTGTCAATCCATAGTGACTCTGTAGTGTGCAGACGGTGTAAAATCCACGGTTCCACAGTGGCTGGTTCGTAACCTAGGAGTAAGGTTTTGATTCATACATGGAGGCCCTTTCCTCTGTCCACTGAAGCCCTGTATAGTATCAGTGTGATGGGGGAAAGACTTTTCACGTTTGTTGTTGTTGAATTCTTACCCAGGAAGCCAGCGAACTCAGTCAAGTTCGACTAGACATCGTCATGTGGCTAGTTGGGAAATCGGAGTGAAATTGGATAGTTTTGATTTGGGATCAGATTGCTACAAGTGATCGAGGGTTTGATATATGAAGCGGCCAAATTCCATTGTTCTGTCGAAAGGAATTCGAGTTCGGTGTCACATAATAGTTGGGAGTCTATCAGCGTGAGATCAAGTGTCAGAATAGCTTTTTGAAGGACCACCGATAGACTACGTCTAACCGATGAAACTGACATCGGCGTGAAAGACTCTCCGTCTTGTCGAAGTTTGGTATAGTGTCGGAGACACATACCTTTGTTGGTTGCATCGATGAGAGAAACGATATCGGGCTAAGGAAAATACACTTAGCCGACGGTATACAGTTTCACCGATTGGTGAGACATCCTCGGAGTATCGCCGATAAAGAGTATCGGCGTGAGGAACCTTGTCGGGGGAAGCCGAAGAAGTCACGGCGACTGTTAGAGCCCCGCCGATAGAAGTTCATCGGAAGGAGTTCAAGAAGTCTCAGCGACAAAGGACTCGTCGGAATGAAAGGTCTGGCCGATGTACCTGACAGTATCGGTGAGAAGCAAGGTGTCGGTGTAGGTGAAAGAAGCTTCGCCGAAGGAGGAAGTCTGGCCGACGAAGATTGGTCATCGGAGTGACGGAGTATATCGGCCTAAGAAATTTCTCGTGGTCTGATAGTATGAGGTGTTGCCGATAGGCAACTAACCGCTACGGGGATATCGGTGAGAACTTGGGAGACCTCTTGCCGATAGGGAAGATATAGTCAAATCTTCATTCGCTTCTGCTGGCGCTCTGCATCATTAACCACTATAATTAAAGGCCAATGGGGGGTTAAGTACCAAGAGTTTAAACTATTTGATCAAATCCTTATTTTGTGATAGGAATATTTCATTTGATCATTAGGGACAAGCAATAGTGTGAAGAAATCAAGTAGGACTAGGGAGATAAGAGGTTTTGGAAGGTTTCTAACCTTGTTGGAGATAGGAAAGGCCTAAGTTTCTAGAAGGGTAAGAGGGGTTGGATGTCATAAAAGAATGCCAAAGGTTACTTGAGCTTATAGAGATCCATGAGACATGATTTTGATTGAATAAGATCACCTAAAAAGCCAATATTTGGATCCTATATATACTTAATAGTTAGTGTCTAAAGAACCAAAAAATTTAGTTGTTTGGGCAATAAATGATTGAGCATTGGTAAACATTAAGTCAAAGGTTTTAATAAGATAATATATAGGAGGGGCTCAAAAGAATGATGGAGGAGTGTAGGGATGATACTACAACTTAGCAAAACTCAATACTTAATAAAGTACATGGTGAGGCCAAATGATTATTTGTTGATGGGATTTATTTCTTCAAGGAAATTAGCTTACATTTTGTCATGCTAAGGTTTTATTACTTGCTTCAAAGGGGGTTGGATTGAGTAGAAGTGATTAACCATTTGGTGTTTCCAAGTTTAGTGGTATTCCATCCTTAGATAGTAGGTCCCTTCACCCCCCTTTAATAGCTAGTTAGTTATACTAGGTCTCCCATTAATGAGGGGGGGTTTAAACATGGGACTAATTATTGGAGTTTGAGGCTTTGTTATTTACGCCATTACTTTCCCTTGATCAAATACTAATACACATAGGAATCCTTCCTTGATCTGGTTTGATATAAGGGGATTTCCCTCATCAATTCTAGTTTCTTTACTAGGATAAGAAGAATCAAACCTAGGTCCTAATGGGAATGAATTCATACCTCGGTCATGGTACAACATCAAGCTATGGAGGTAGCTCTTTACTTTCAAAAGATGAGGGATTTTGTTTCTTGGTGAAATAATAATTGAATGAGGTTTCCTTTCCAACTATAACTATCACACTTTCCAAATCATACTCTCTAACCCATCATTAGGGGTGGCACCTAGTCATGGTGTTTTTCTTGAGGGTTTAACCACTAGGCATTTAAACACTATAAAATGATGCACTAATTGGTGATGGACCAGGCTCCTAAATTCAAGGAAAATAAGAGGAAATAGATAGAATTATGTTTATGAATGTGATTGAGTGCATGGGGCCTTACTATATATAGGACCAAAAGATGAATACCAGATTAGAGACGAGAGACTAATCAATCCTTAATAGGCATGGGGCGTTGTTTATTATTCATATTCTGATTGAGATATTTTGTATGTGTCATTTCCCTACTTTATAATGGGGTGGGTAGATACCCAAATGGAAAGGGAGATAAGGAATCAAATTCCATTTATTAGATATTTGCAAAAGGTTCCCCTCCCTTTTTCTCAGACACTACACATATTGTTAGAAAAATCCATATGTCATCCAATTTATCTTAAAGACCAATAAATCATATCAAACAATGGATCAGAAAATGTGGTTATTACTAGGCCACCCATTAAAGAAGTTGGGAATTCACAAGTTTCTTCACTTCATGCCTCTAAACCAATGAGAGGTTTTTAGGTCCTCTCCTTGAATTTGAGTGTCTAAAGAACCTCTCCTTTGATTGTGTTCCCACTCAAGAAGTTGGGAATGAATGATTTTATTGAAAGATAATATTAGGGATCAAGTGAGTAGGGAATTGAAAAACTCATCTACCAATTCATTTAGTTGGTCGTGGCCTATATAATCAATAGGGCCTCTCCAAAATAAATTTTCCTAAGAGGTTAACCTAGGCTAATTAAATAAAATCAAACAAACAAGAACAATCAACCTAAGTCAAGCAAATATGGTGTACTAGTAGTTGGGAATAGTAAATTGAGTAAAGTACCTTTAAAATTGAATAAGATGGAAGGATGGTACTTAGATTTATACCAAAGGGATAAGATTATAGAAATCTATCTATTGTTAGATTTGGGAACATTGTCTTTTTATTAGTGAAATTGCTTGGAATTATACACTAGATACTTGTTTTGTTAGAGGACAAGTTCATGGGTCTAGGGAACATTCATGATTGTGTCACACAAGATCCATACCTATGCTTTAGATTCATCTTGGTAATTGTGTTCTATCTTGCAACTTTGCCTAATACACAATCTTTTGCTCTACCTTTTTTGAGAATTTGGGGGTTGATAATATTAATAAGTACCTTGTTAGTTTGTCATATGGCTGAGTTGCATAGGTATTGTGCCTTGATCAATCCCTTGAAATTTGAACAATAGGCAAGCACCTAAGATGTAGATTTTTTACTCTTTTTATTGCACCAAATTGAAATGTGTCGTGGTTGACTCTTTCTAGAATTATTGAACACTTGACTATTGGATGACTATTTAATAACTAGAATGAATTCACTAAATGTCTTTAAATACTAGCACATAACATCAAATCATGCCAAAAGTGTGTTTAGTAAACTCAAGGTAGAAGGGTGAAGGGGGCCAGTTGGCCCATTTTTAAGTTTTGATTTTAAATTGGAAAGGGACAAGTTCATGATTGTAACCTTACTCTGGAATGGAATAACAACTAGAACTAGGTGGTAAATGACTATATGGAGGTAGATGCATACATATGTGTGATAAAAAAAATACATAAGGAGAATGCATAGGAGTGTGTCTGTAATTAGATAGAGTAAGGATAAATGTATAGGGATATGTGTATGTGTAAATGGATAAAGAGTTTAGGGGAATGAGCCAAAATTTGCACAATCATGCCATTTGTCATTATGTACATCTATTAAGACATTACCTCAAAATAGGCACAAGATGGGAAATGGCCTGGGTATGCAAATTTAACCATTACATTTCTCCCCCTCCCCTTTGAGGTGCATGTGAATCCTAAAATGATCATGTATCTCAAAGCATGTAGCACTCACAAACATGCATATAAAGTAAATATTTAGACACTCAAAGGATATCACAATAGGGTCCATATAAAGTAATGGAACCCATGAGAATATAATCATGTGCATTTTCTTTCTATGTATATATTTTCCATAATATGGGTCTTTATCTACATATCTAAACATAGGAATGTCAATGACATGATATGGCCCTCGAACTATTAGTTGTATCCATAGGATATAAGGAATTATTGGAAGAGGGAAAAATAATACATGAAAAGTAAATTAATCTAAGCATGTAACCATATATTCATGTAAGGATATAAACATCTAATCATGGAATCATATAGTAGTAAGCATAAAAAAATGAATTGTGTAAGTACATGGGTTGGAGATGGAATTAATGAATAAGAATGTTAGCCCTAGCATGGACAATGAAAGGGTAGTGTAGCCCTTAGTGGCCTAGTAACACATGTGTAAGTATATCAAGTGTTAGGATACTTACATATTCCCCTTAATGAGGCATCCAAAATTATGAGCACACAAATCAATAAGGCATTTAATCACTAGTGTCATAGAATCAAAACTATGGGAAAAGGGCCCTAAATAGAATGTACAAATCCAATATAGCATGAATATATCCATGATAAGGGGTAAGGGCTTATAAATATGTGTAGCATCATAATGGTTGGGCGAGTCCCTAAGGTATAACAATGGTAGGTACAATGTACAAAAGAGGGAATCACGATGCCTCAAAATGTACATAGAAAGGGAAGCACTTAGTGCAATGCTTCTAATGTGAAGATGTAATCATGAAGGTGTGACATATAAAAAGGGGAAGGCATGATCCCTCCAAGTGTAAATGCTAAAGACGTATAAATAATATCACATATGGTATGAAGTGGAAAACCATGATGCCCCCCAAGTGTAAATATATATCTGCAATAGAATCATACTAAGTGGAGGAAGACATGATGCCATTGATGTAAATGTATGGAAAATTGATCTCAATATGTTATGGGGGAAAATCGTGATGCTTCCTCATAGTATAGATGACTTTAGAAGTAGAATATGTCAATGTAGGACCAAAGTGTAAAGCTTTATATGCATGATACGATAATATAAGAAACAAGTAACTCTAGGAAGTAGGATGCACGCCAATTTATAAATATCTAAGCAAGATGTATCGATGCAAGTTCATAGTAGAGGGTCTAACAAGTATACTATGTCAATGTAGAACAATATAGTTCATGTTGTATCATAGTAGGAACAATAGGTAAGCTCTAGTAAGCATGGTGTAACAATGTCATAAAAATAAATCACGAGCATAAGGAAGGTAATAGACAATGTAAACATGGGCAAAAGGATAATAGATAAACAAAACTATATGGGTAACCCAAGTGGGGAAACAAGAATAAAGGCATAAGAACAAAAAGGAAGAAAATAAAAGGAAAAAACCAACCATGTGGCCCCCAAGTGTGGGTAGAAGGTGTATATATCAATACCTCTATGAATATTAACCTTTGGATATTCAACTTGAGGCTCTTTTGGTTTTGAAAAGTCTTTATTCAATCTCTTTTTAATCCTTTGTAACTCATCAAGATGTATCTTGTACAAAGATCATGTATATCATCATTTCTCTCATAAGGTGCATCTTTTGTTGTTTGCATAAATGTATCTAATGTAAAGTTTTTAGCATTAGATATTGGCTTGTAATGGGCCCTTTCAATTATGACCACTTTTTCTTCATGAATATATTTAACACATTGATTCAAAACTAAAGGAACAACTCTTCATTGCTCAATCCATGGTCTCCTAGTAATATACCAAATCTATCAAAAGATGGTATCCAATAACATAAAATAGGAAACTCCTTAGGTCCAACTCCTAAATGAACAATAATGCATCCTAATGTATTAATTAACATTCCATTAGTCATTTTCAATGAAACCCAAGAATGTGATACTCTAGATCTCTAATATATGTGTTAAACAATGTTTCTTTTGTACAAATATTATATTGACATGTAAGATCAATAAGTAACATAGTAGGTGATGAACCTCTAAAATTCCCTTATAGATATAATGGCCCATATAATTATTTTGTTGGATTTCCTCTTTAGAAAATGTAATCAATGGTGTACTAGAAGGTGAAGAAGATGTGTTTTTAGACTCAACATTTCCCACAAAATATTATCCTCATTGTCCATATTATCATTGTTTGCTTTTATATTATGTATCTCAACATTATGTGAATGACTTGTAAATCACAATCTTTGTGGTTGAGACTAAATCATTATTGTCATTACACTTCCACTACCTATGGGAACTAGTGATTTTGTCATTCTTTGTTTTGTACTAAGTTTAGACACTTATACCCTTATTCCATCCCTAAGATGCTCTAGATCACCCCAAACAGTCCTTTGATATAAGCACAATCCATTGTGCATTACTGTAACATCAGAAAATGTCCCCTTGGGGGCTTTTCCCTCATAAGGTTTAGCTCTCGGGTCTTTAGCATGCATTTAGGACATTTTAGTTCATATTTTAGCATCCTGATGGAATGAGACTTGGGTTTCATGGAAAATGGGACCTAGGTGGACCCCTTGAGCTGTACCCTGCCCAAAATAGGGGGGAGTACTTGGGCACCCATGTCCTAGTCCTGTCCTATTTTAGGGCAGCCCTAATTTTCGGGTGTCGATTAGTGACTGTTATTAGGTCCTTTTGCCGACACGGTAAAGTTTGATTTTTAAAATCTTGGTGGGAATGCTTGTAGTTGCATATATAAGCATGTGTAGGCATTCATTTGTAAACTAGATGATTACTAGCAAGCTGTTGTGTTACAAGAGCAGACTTGTGTGTTTTGTGTGTTGATATTTGCAGATTTGAGCATTAATTTCCTCATGGCATGAAGAGCATCTTCCTCCATGAGAGCTTCACTACAAGTTGACTTAATATTGTGTTTTCATCATTGATTCCTTTGGTTTTGGCCTCTGCCTCACAAGGGCACACCCTCTTTCTTTGACAACGGTGTTTGGAGACTTAAGTGTCCTCCGGGGCTTGACTGAGGCAAGTCTCTAAACACCACAACCCCCAAACCAAGTCTTGTGATTGCAGGTTACAGATGTCACATCCAGAAAAAGTGGAGTTGCAGGAAGGCTTGGCAGACATCAGGGATTCAGGATCTGAAGAAAAGTCAGACAAAGGAGCACTTCCAGGACTAGGGCGCCTGCAATAGTGTCCTCCGCAGACAGATCTCATGAAATAGAAGTTACAGGGCTGATCAGTGTCAGAAGGAGGTCCAAATTCCCTGAAAAAGTAGGTACCTTAGACTTGGGCACCCGCACCTTAGTCCCTGATTGTTTCTCCTTGGAACCCCAAAAATAGGTATTCTGTGATTTGTTATTTTACTCCTGTTTGCAAGAGTTTTTTCCGTTATTCATCAATTTGTTGTTGTATTTGCATAATTAGGGTTTTAATGGTTAATTGGACATAAGAGAAGAAAAAATTGATAATTAATTCCCTAATCCAAGTTTCACTTCATTTTCAAATGACCTAGGATATGATAGTGCTCGCCACTCGACCCTAGATCCTTCAATGTTAGGGTGAAAGGAGGATTCAAACATCTAAACAACAAAAGATTAACAAAATCCAATTTTACCCTAAACATTTTGGTGAACCCATGTTTTTAGACTTAAATTGCAACTTGTTGAGTGTTTTTCTTCAGATTTGGATTGATTTCATTTATTCATTTGGTCATTTATTTCATTGTATTGAGAAAAATTCAAAAAAATTAAAAAATTGGAAAAATACAAAAAATTGCATTGTTTGGCTTACTAAATTGCATCAATTTTCCTAATTCATGATTTTTGCATCATATCTGATATAAAATATAGAAAAATATCAAAAATAAAAAATTTACCTTGCATTTTCATCATTTAATTGCTAGGGTTTTGTGGAGATTTTGACAATTTTATATAACCTAGTAATTCCTAAATCTAGGGTTAGTAGGCAAAATCTTTTATCAGATTTTTCTACTAATTTTAGAGGCTCATTAAAATTTTCATTTGGCTTTAGTCTTGCATTTTAGTGTGAATTTGCATTTAGATTCAAAATATTTACAATTTTGCATAGAAAATTTCAACAAAAAACTAGCAATTTTGATGCATTTTCATTAAATTTGCATGGGCATTTTGCATGTTAAGACTTGAAAATTATTTTTAGATCTGAGATTAAGTCAATTTAATTATAAATCAAACTCCAAAACATTTGCATGGTATTTTGTGTCAAGATCCCAAACCTAGGGTTTCAAAAACAACAATTTTCACTAAAATTAGCCTTATCGACTCTCCAAACTCGCACTATAGGTGTGTTGTGAAGGATATTTTTGCATTAATTTTCTGTTATCAGGGTAATCATTTTCTTTCCCTCATAAAAAGCTTCACAACACCCTTTTAATGGGCTCTTGTAGTGAAAATTTGATGAAAAACTACACATTTTGACCATTTTTGCCCTAGGGTTTGACCTAGTTTGCACTCCAAGCATGTTGTGATCAATTTTATGGATTGAGGTGACTGATATTATTGATATTCTTTTCTATACCTCCTAAAATTCTTTACAACACCTCCTCTACTAGGTCTTGGAATTGAAAAATAGTGAAAAATTGCATATTTTGCTATATTTTCACTAGGGTTTTACCTTAAGTGATACTAAAATTGTGTTGTGTTGGGTATTTTGGCACCAAGTGGCTATTATTACTGATATTATTTTCTGTCCATCATCATTTTCCTCACAACACCTTTTGTTATGCTCTTTTGCATTGAATTTTGGTGAAAAAAGTGCCTATTTTGACATATTTTCACTATATTTTGACTTGGCATTATCTTGGATTTGCATCAAGAGTATGTTGAGAGTGATTATATTGCTATTTTGGACTGATATCAGACATACAACTAGCTTCCCTTGACTGAAATCATTACAACATCCTTTGTTTCATTCATTGGCATTGGAAAAAGTACAAAAATCAAGCATTTTTGCATATAGTTTCGCACTTGTCTTTGACATACTTTTGGAAAGCTTTTAAAATATGATATTGCATTGATTTGGAAACATATATCATGGCTATTTCTTTGGAAGAACTATTTGCATACATCATAGACATTGAGCATTTCTCTAAATTCACTGATAAACATCCTGGAGTCGTGGAACAAATAGCATACATTCATGATGTTGATCTCTCTATGTGCTCCACATGTGAAATCCTATGTCATATAGGTGAATTTGATAGCTTCACAACTCTCATGGGAATATACCCTTCGATATTGGATGATCTCACCAAATTCATGATCAATAATATATATACTAGTGATGACCTCAAAATGTTGGATGAAGCCTTAGACAACTTTTTGGAACATTCCCCTATGACACCTATTGTTAAAACATGTGATGATAACTTTGGTTTACCTTATGATCCCTCTCCCAAAGTTGTTCCTCCTCATAAAGACACTTTGATGCAAGAGGATGATTTCATTGACACATCTCTTAACATCATACGACCAAATCTTCATTCTAATGCTCACTCTAGCCAAGATGAAGCATTAGCAAATGAAGAGACATCACCACTTTGCCATTCCGATGCTCTCCCTGGACAAGAGGAAGCATTAGTGAATGAAGAAATCCCTTTAACAAAGAACATTCCAAGGGTAGACAATGAACTTTCATTTAACAACAATGAAAATTCTATCATAATGCATGAAACCTCTATGGATCATCCTAACAACCTTATTCCTTTAGTTGAGTGTTCACACACCTTGGATTTCACTAAGGAAGAGAATACATTTAATGTCCCTCCATTGTTTGAATATTCAAGTCATTTGGACATCACTAAGGATGTAGCCCTAGTGGATGAGGAGAAGTCTCTCACATTAAATCCCTCAAGGATGGATGTTGAGATCACTCAAAATAATTTGCTTCTCCCACCACCTAAGAGGATAGCAAATATGTGCACTAATGAACTTCAACAAGAAAACATTCCATCTAACATTGAATCAAACCAAGAAGCATTAAAGAATGAACAAAAGAATAATGACAATGAATTGGCAATTATACCTTATGTTTGGGAAAATGAAAATGATTTTCTTGATGACAAGACTTAGCATGAAGATCCTACAGGTAAGTATCTCTAACCCTTTATCTCTCTCATAATGTGCTTCCCCCGTGATGTGTTATGTGTTGTTTCGGCCTCCTGGGATGACCTCGGACTCTCCCGTAAGGTTTGGGATACTAGGAGACCACCTCTATTGTGACCTTCTTCTATTTGTATCATCATTCTTCTATATTGCCTCTCTCTCTGATTTCATTGTTGTGTGTTGTGTCTTACAGACATAGCGTTGTGGTTGGTAACTTGGGGGTACCCTCCTACATGACTGTCCCTAAGACACTTGTTTCTCCTCTCTTATTTATTGTTTCCCTTCCTCTAGTGTTTCCACCTAGCAGGCGGATGACGATAAACATTTATACTGATGCGGTCCTAGTGTCCCTTTCGAGAGCAATACAAAAATGGACTATAGTTCCTAATATGACGATGGGGTCATATATCTTATCTGACGTTTGGCTAGTGGAAGCACTCATGCTTTCTATGTAGTGAATTTTATGTTTTTATTGCATTTACAAACCTTAACAATACTGTTGCTCCGTGCACCTTTGTTTGCCTTTGAATTTGGCCTTGGTGGTACTCTATTCGGAGAGCTTCGTGATATAGCCCCACGGTTATCCTCGAACTCCAAATTGGTTGTATACCCTTAGCACTTTGTGTGGTTAATCATATGCATTGATGTTGTTGTTTATCATGATTTCGTAGACACTAACATGTTTCTTGTAGGGATGTGTTTGTGGGAATATTTGGTGATCGTAAAGTACATGTCACCTCTGGGGGGCATGGTCTTTGTGAAAGTTGGTGTTCCCTTGTGTGTTTTCTACCTACCTTAATGTGCTTGATATCGATACTTGATATCAACCACCTTAAGGTGGGGGCATATATAAGGTAAGATGTCTATTATAGATGTTAGCAGTGTGTTTGACCTTAGATGCAAAGACTTGCACCCTAGAGTAGTGCATCGTGCATCCTGAGTTTGTTTGCAATCAATCAATCAATCATGTAAGCCCTCTGCGGAGGTGGCATATCGCGTATATCTTTTTTCTTAAGCTCTCTATGGAGGCAGGGATGGTGTATTTCTTGGAGCAGATTGCATCATCCTGTCATTTTCAAAAGTCCTTTGCAGAGGCGGGGAGTGGTTTTGTGACTAATTGAACCCTTAAGCATGTCTTCGGCGATTGTTGTGGTGAAGCCCAATCGTCGGTGTGTGCCTATAATGTGCCTAAGATGGTGTTGGACCTAGAAATAGGTACACTCCATCGCTTGTCTACCGTGTCTTCAAGTGTGTGTGTTTTGGCGTGCTTGTTTTGCGTGGTTGTTTGTTGCCCCATATGCAGAGACTAGCGCCCTCGGGTAGTGCTTCCTACATTTTGGGAGGTTTTGCATGTCTTGTGTGTGTTGCCCCATATATACTAAGACCTGCGCCTTAAGGTAGTGCATCCTATATTATGGGAGGTTTGTTTACTTTTCAGTACTTGCATTTGCATTTCATATATATGAGAAAAAGAAAAGAAAAGATATCATTTCTATCTTCCATGCATTAATGTGTCTTCTATGCATTGACTGTCTGCTCCATGTTCTGCGTGACTGTAACTGTCTTCTCCGTGTTTTGCGTGCCTGTTACTATTTTCTATGTGATTGGCGTGTCTTCTCTGTTCTTGATGTGTTTGTTGTATTTGTGACCTTACTTTAATGCATATTGGCCTCGTGTTTATACATACGTTAAAGTGGGGGCTAAATGTAACGTCAAAAAAAGTCCCCTTGGGGGCTTTTCCCTCATAAGGTTTAGCTCTCAGGTCTTTAGCATGCATTTAGGACATTTTAGTTCATATTTTAGCATCCTAATGGAATGAGACCTGGGTTTCATGGAAAATGGGACCTAGGTGGACCCCTTGAGCTGTACCTTGCCCAAAATAGGGGGGAGGACTTGGGTGCCCGCGCCCTAGTCCTGCCCTATTTTAGGGCAGCCCCAATTTCTGGGTGTCAGTTAGTGACCATTATTAGGTCCTTTTGCTGACATGGTAAAGTTTGATTTTTAAAATCTTGGCAGGAATGCTTGTAGGTGAATACATAAGCATGTGTAGGCATTCATTTGTAAACTAGATAATTACTAGCTAGCTATAGTGTTCTCAAGGTGATTCAAGGCTTTCTATTGTGTTGCAAGAGCAGACTTGTGTGTTTTGTGTGTTGATATTTGCAGATTTGAGCATCAATTTCCTCATGGCATGAAGAGCATCTTCCTCCTTGAGAGCTTCACTACAAGGTGACTTAATATTGTGTTTTCATCATTGATTCCTTTGGTTTTGGCCTCTGCCTCACAAGGGCACGCCCTCTTTGTCTGACAACGATGTTTGGAGACTTAAGTGTCCTCTAGGGCTTAACTGAGGCAAGCCTCTAAACACCACAACCCCCAAACCAAGTCTTGTGATTGTAGGTTACAAGTGTCACATCCAGAAGAAGTGGAGTTGCAAGAAGGCTTGGAAGACATTAGGGATTTGGGATCTGAAGAAAATTCAGACAAAGGAGCACTTCCAGGACTAGGGCGCCCGCAACAGTGTCCTCCGTAGACAAATCTCAGGAAATAGAAGTTACAGGGCTAATCAGTGTTGGAAGGAGGTCCAGATTCTCCAAAAAAGTAGGTACCTTGGACTTGGGCACTTGCACCTTAGTCCCTGATTGTTCTACCTCGAAACCCTGAAAACAGGTATTCTGTGATTTGTTATTTTACTCTCGTCTGTAAGAGCTTTTTCCGTTATTCATCAATTTGTTACCGTATTTGCATAATTAGGGTTTTAATGGTTAATTAGACATAAGAGAAGGAAAAATTGATAATTAATTCCCTAATCCAAGTTTCCCTTCATTTGCAAGTGACCTAGGGTATGATAGTGCTTGCCACTCGACCCTAGATCCTTCAATGTTAGGGTGAAAGGAGGATTCAAATATCTAAACAATAAAAGATTAACAAAATTCAATTTTACCCTAAACAATTACACCACACTAAACATTAATGAACATCTGATTCCAAGGTCTAAGACAATATTCACAACTATAAATGACAACTCATGACCTTGTGGCCCAACAAATTTGACCCAATTTCCAGATCATCCATTGTAGGTGTGAGTAAAATTCCAATACATAATCATCAAACACACAATGGTAAGAAAAACTAGAGATTGCATGATGGAATTGTTAAGGAACATATTATGTTGAAAATTATGGGTGCTTTGAGGTTTACAATTATTTAATTATTACTAATGTTGACTAAGTGAGAAATTAATCTTGTGATGGGTGACATATACTATTAATTTGATTGAATGTTTTAAACATATGTCAATTTAGTGGCAACTAATTTATTCATTGAAATTGTCGGATTATGCTAGTAAACATGTGCATGCATCAATCCATTCATTTTGAGATGTTAGAGAACATCCTTGATATATTACCACTTGTTTCTTTCTTAACACAAATGAGGCTATGCTATTATAGTAAAGTTCATCTAATCCCATGAATAAATTGTGTCTATAATGAGTCACAAAACAGAACTTATAACCACTACACTCATTTAGTAGATCGTGGTATTTAAATTGAGACAACTTCTTAGATTGATAAACAAGTTGCTCAAGAGAATTTGTTGTTGACAAAGTTTTTAAATATTTCTAGAACAATGATGTAAAGGCTTCTCTTATTTTTATTATAGAAAAATAGCTTATCCCTTTAATGCAAATGCTTTAGCAAGGTTATGTAGCTATTTTATGGACCACTGTTTATGTTCATGTGGTTTCTTTCCTAAGCTATTAGGATCAACAAACTAAACACCCACCTTCACTCAAGTAATTATTTACACTCAGTGGTTGTGTTCTTTGGGGGTCTTTTTTCCTCGTGTTGATTGTTGTTGTTAACTAGAAAAATTTCAGCTTTAGTTGTAAAAAGCTTATTGATAATGAATTTTAAGATATTTTTTATGGCTTCTTCTAAATCTTAACAATAATAAGTTTATACATTTTGTAAAAGGAATGCAAAGAATAGGAGAGGTATGGGTGAAGAATCACTCAAGAGATTAGATGCACTTGAAGCAAGAGTGCAACAAGATGATTCAAAAGAGGAACGAAAAATCATGGGGCACCAATTTGAGTGGTTGATCCCAAGGTAAGATTGATACAAAGTATTGCTAAACATGCGACCAAGGTTAAGACAAATATGTCATATTTCAAATGAGATTTGAACCCAATTGTATTCTTAAATTGGACGAAATAGCTTGAGAGGTACTTTGACATGAAAATGTTGAAAAAGATGATCCAAGAGTCAAGTTATTGTCTCCAAAATGAAACTACATGTTGCATTATGGTTAAACAATCTTCATCAATCTAGGAGAAGGCAGATTAAAAGAATAAAATTATGCCCTAAAATGTTAAAGCATTCCAAAGAATTTTTTTTCCTTTAGACTATTTGAACACTTTTATAATTTGAAACAAAAGGAGTTGTCCATATAAGATTACATAGAAGAATTCTTGTGATTGCAAATTAGAATATCTATGCAAGAATAGTAAGAGAAAGCAACTACTAGATATCTCAACAAACTATGATTCTAGTTCCAAGATGAACTAGCTCTATTTAAGGAGCACATTGAGGATGAGGCATGTCCATATGTTTAATAGGAGAAAGAGAAGTCAATTAGGAATAGTAAAATGGTTGAAAGAGGGGTGGTAAGACTTTGAAAAGAGGTAAAGGAGGTTCCTCCAAACCTACTAGAGGGTAAGAGCCAAAGGATGACTAAGATGTGAAGCCCAATTTCATAGGAAGAGGAGGCTTTATATGTATAGGAAGAGGACAAGTCTTTTATATGTATTTGAAGCCTCTATGATTCTTTATTTGTGGTGCCACTCACAAAGTATTTAGCTGTCCTCAAAAATCTAATTTTTCAAATAGATCCATTATGACACAAGAGGAGCTACAAGCTAAAAAAGTTAAGCTAAAACAAGAGAGAACTTCATGTTGCAAGGAACTTTAGTAATGGGTAGGAAGGAAACAATGTATGATGACCAAAGGAACAATATCTTTAAAAGAATAGATGCAAATGTAAAAGCAAGGTATACAAAGTCATAATTTATAGTGGCTCTTAAGACAATTTAGGATATGGTCATATGGAGGAGGTGTATCTAAAAGTTCTTAGTGAGTATTGTTGAGGAAAATTAGTAGCCTTTTTTAAGCAAGGCTCCCATAAATTTCTAAATTTTTTTTGCCAAAACATTTTAAGTGGAAGTGAAGATTTTTGGATAAGAAATTATAGCAACTATATGGAACTAACAATTAGAATTTTAAAAATATGTCATGGTTAAAATGGTGTTTTACAAACTTTCACTACTTTTCGAATTGAAATTGTACAATATATTGTATTATAAATTGTTGTTTTCCATCATTGACATATATTAAAGTAAGTTTCTTTATTTTAGCTTCTACTATTTTTATGCAATTAGATTGAGTAAAGTTGGTTACAATGGATGTTTGAATGCAATATTTTCATGCACTGGTTTCCATTTTTCAAATGTATCTTATACTTAAAAATCTCTCTTTCTATCTTTTAATTATAATTTACTTTGTTTTCAAATTCTTTTATGATTTCATTCATAAATATAATTAAACTTTATTTTCTAGTTATGAGCCATTTTTTACCTATCAAACATTAATGACTTTTTTAGATATCATTACTAATCAATAATAAATCTATATATTTTGCTAAGAATGAGAGTTCCCACAAATTACTAATCAATAATAAATCTGTACATTTTGCTAAGAATGAGAGCTCCAGTAAATTAAAAGAGAAGTTAAACCTTAAATAATAATTTTACCCTAAAAAATCTAACTACCAAGATAAAAGTTATCCTTTTTAGGCTAATAACATCCCTCCAACCTCCAATCTCACATGTAAATGACATTGTTTACTCTAAAATTCAAAGTGGTTTACAAATGTCAAATTTAAACTTAAATTTTGAGATGAAGTCATAAACTCTTTTCTTCTCATTTGTTTCTAATGAGTGTAAACCTTGGTAAACTCGAGTAAGAATTGGAAAGGAAATAAGCCATGACTTGAATATTAACATTTTAAGTTAATATTTAATTAATAATATTTTTGATTAACGGTAAAGTAGAAAATGTTGTGAAAACATATTCTTAGTAAACTACTGTCAAAACATATTCTTAGTAAACCAACAACCACACCTTCCCAAACAAGGAACCAACAACAAAACATAAAATAGGTTTTACAAGGATCCTACAACTTAATGTATAATAAACCATTTAATTAATAATGTTAATAATTTGAATATTTTATTTTTTTAAAATTTTAAAAAAATTGTTAATTTTTATATAAATCTTACTTGGATGATTAAAATTATTTATTATAAATTTAAAATTGAGTAAACTTTTGAATTTTGTAATACTATTTAAAATTTAAAATAAAATTTAGTAAACTTTTGAATTTTGTAATACTATTTAAAATTTAAAATTAATATGATTTCCTTGTAATTTAAAAGTAATTTAATTATTTAAAAAAATAATCTGTCACCCTAAAAAAAATCAAAATGAGTTAGACACTGAATTCAAATACATAAATAATTTTATTAAAAAATTATCTAATCACATTTCTAATTTTTCAATGTGTTATAGACTACCACTTACCACCTTATTGGATATTTCTCTTTTTCTTAATAAATGGTTGGGAATCTGGGATATTTCATTATCAACATTCATGAAGATTCATCCTCATCAAGAAATTTGATGGCCGTATAACTATATTTAGCTATTTTTACTGTAAAATACAATCAAAATTTTAGGAAAGACTGAATAGCATGAAAGGGGAGAATTCAGATAAACTCTCAAAATTTCTATAAAATCATTCTGATATATGTATTGTGTTTATACATAATTAGCTATTTTTATTGTAAAATACAATCAAAATTTTAGGAAAGACTGAATAGCAGGGGAGATTTCAGATAAACTCTCAAAATTTCTATAAAATCATTCTGATATATATTGTGTTTATACATAATTAGCTATTTTTATTGTAAAATACAATCAAAATTTTAGGAAAGACTGCATAGCAGGGGAGATTTCAGATAAACTCTCAAAATTTCTATAAAATCATTCTGATATATATGTATTTTGTTTATGATAATAAGTTTGAATCATGAAAAATTTGCTGAACAAGCAAGGTCGACCATCAAATTTAGGGTCCGATCCTTACATAGTACATCAACTCCTAATAATAAAAAGATCAAGATTCATGTTTAGGCAGACTGTAAATGAGTAAATTACAGAACTGTGTAATCAGTGGTGTCCATTCTGCTCCCTGCAGTGCTGTTGGTGATATTCCCAAAGAGGCGGGGGCGCTTTTGTCCTGATTCAGGGAATGACAACTTGCGAGATGGAGATGGAAATGGAGATGAAGATTGAGTGTTGAGCACCACATCTGACAATCGCGGTTGTCTGGGTGGCTTCTTCCCTACATCTGAGAGTCGAGGAGGTCTGGGTGGCCACTGATGAGGTTTTGAATGAGGGTGGACATAATCATTTTGGGAGGGTGAAATAGGCGTCCTTCTTGGTTTCTGGGGAGTCACTATCTCAGAAAACTGTGTATCAGCATAAAGCTTTCGGATGATATCCTCTTTGGGCTTGGTCAAGACATTGTACCCTGTTTTCATAGGATCACACTCCTCTTTCAATTCTTGGGAGCTGCTACTCAATTGGACAGTAGGAGGTGGAGTGAAAGGAGAAGGAGCAAGTGGAGATGAGCAGGGCAGAGATGGAGTGGAAGCAGGTGTGTGGCTTTCCACAGCAAGTAGCCTTTGCTCCAATTCAGCAACCTGCAATCTTAATTGCTCATTCTCCTTTTGCAGCTGCTTGTTTTGTTCAGTTTGGGAATCAGGTATCTCTAACTCTTCATTGACAGTGCAAGCCTGTAAAATCATAGAGGTAACTTTCCATCAAAGACCTTTTTCTTGACCACTTCCAAAGTAGCCTAAACCAATACACAGATTGAATGAAATCTGGCCACTATTCAATCTGGCCACTACTTACCCGTGTACGAATTTCCTTTGCTCGATTTGCCCAATGAAGAGTATTCTGTGTTTCAGAATAAGATGTATTACTGGGACTAATGTTTGCAATCATAGCTGTGTAGCAAGCTCCACCCAATGAATCCTGCAACCACCCAACAAGGTCTCTCTGAGTTAGTTATAAAAGAAATCTGCCCAAGAAACCATTAGAAATTTAAGACTTTACTTGTATCACAGTGCAAAGAAACCTAGGTCCTTGAGCGTATGAATTGAACATTATGGGCTAACTCTGAACCCTAACATTGACACCTTTGATCAATCATGCTTGAGGGTTAAACCTAAGTCCTTGAGAGTATGAATTGAATATTATGTGCTAACTTGAGTATGAATTGAATATTATGCGCTAACTCTGAACCCTAACATTGACACCTTTGATTAATCATGCTTGAGGGTTAAACTAAGTCCTTGAGAGTATGAATTGAATATTATGCACTAACTCTGAACCCTAGCATTGATACCTTTGATTAATCATGTCTGAGGGTTTAGAATCTGAGCAGTTAAAGGGGGCTATTCTTATGGCTATTCTTAAATATTATTCACTTCAATAGTTAAAGGTAAATTTTTACCAATAAAAATAGGACAAATATTTACCACTTTTTATTGTGAATGAGGTGTAAAATTGCTATTTCCTGTTTAAGCATTGAAATGGATGATATTTAAGTAGAGCCGCTAAAGGTGTCTATCTATACATAGTTCCTTTGCTTCAGTGGTTAAGTGAATGCTGTTTCCTGGAAGTTACCAAGTCCATGAAATGGGGTGCCACCCATGGGATGTGTTGATAGAAGACTGGAACCAATTGAAAAAAATGAAAGCAAAGAAATAATGGCACTCCTACCTTGAGAAGCTGTGTAAGTTTAGATGCTCTATATGGAATGTGACTTTGCCCTTCCACCAGAGCCTTGATGCAGCTACTGAGGGCCAAAAGAGATTTATTTATATTGGCCCCTTCTACAGATCTCAGCGTCCGTTGATCTGTGGCAATAGATCTCTCAGATCCAGCCAAATCTACAAGAGATAATTTGCCTGAACGAGTAACAGTGGTTGACCCCTCCTTTATTCTGTATTCCAGCACAACCTACAACAACAACAACAGATTTTGTTTAAACAAAATGAATTGAGTAAGTGCAAACCTTGGCTGGTACAGGTAGTGGAGAATTGCAGTGTAAAATTAGCAGTCCCATTAAGTTAAAGAGTGTGAAGTGCAAACCTGCAGGATAGCATGGGATCGCGATGAGGTCTCGTTGAGTCGAGTGGCCTCTGTTGTTCGGTTGTGGCTGCCTCTATGGAGCAAAGCCATCACCTGCAAACCCCAATTTGTTGTGCTCCTTATAACTCTCTGGTATATAAAAGTAAGATGAGTTCAGACTTTGAAGAGAGTTTTAAACATACCTCATTAGCTGTGCGAGTATGGTGTTGTGTGATCCCTGAAGAGACATTTCCCTGAAGAAAGAAGAGGAGCAAAGATCAGTTAACCAAGTTAATCAAACGGATATCAGAAGAATGCTCAGTTCAAACAGAGATGTGGAGAGCAAGCATTCATTTCAATGGTGAAACAGTCAATAGCAATTTTACACCTCATTCACATTAAAAAGTGGTAAATATACTTGTCATATTTTTATTGGCCAAAATTGACCTTTGACTATTGAAGTGGATGATTTTTAAGAATGTCCAGGGGAGAGGCTTACAACATACCTGTTTATCCTCTCTGAGAACAAGAGGCTTGCCAGGAGACAGGAGATCCTTCACTGCTTCGTTGTAGACCTCCAGATAAGAAATTGAAACAACATGTTCCCCATTAAAGCTCAGCTGTTGAAGCTTTGCAAAGAGATCCTTTATGGCAAGAACCATAACACCTGGATTCATTTCTGTTCCAACCATAGTGTACGTTTTCCCTGCCCCTGTCGCTCCATAGCACAACACAGAGGCGTTTCTTCCTTCCAGAACACAATCAACAAGCTCTGCAGTGCTGGACAAATTGAATTTTTTCCCAATCAATTATATGCCACAGTCAGGCGATAGAATTTTTATGACATGCTAAGAAATTGTGCACAAAAGTAGTTTAGCAAAAAAAAAAAAAAGACCCATTTCACATTCATACCTTGTGTCATAGACCTGTTGCTGGTCCACAGAGTGAGGGAAAACTGCATCAAATGTGTAACGCCGACCACCATCCCTCTTCAATCTTAAATAGTCATTGTCATTAACAAAATCCTTCAAGAAGAGGTCTTTGTTATTGGCAACACAAACACAGCTCCTGGCACCTGCTTCCACTTCTTTCTTTGACAGCGGCCTCACCCTCACATAAACCATTATCCTTTCTGTATCTTCTCTACCAACAGGGAGAATCTCAGAGTCATTCCCCTGTTTCCCCCTTGTGCTTACTTCACTACGCCCATCTTCTGACTCAGCCTGTGAAATGGCGAAACTTAAATTGGGTAATGGATTAATGCAGAGCCTGGATTTAGAATTGTTATTACTGTGGCCAAACGATTTCCCTATTGCAGCTGTTTTTCCACTGACATCTGAATGCCTGCGTCGGCTCTTGTCTGCGAAAGTTTCAGCAGGCTTGCCCATACCAGTTAGCTTGGACCCTGGATTATTTACCATGGACATTCTCCTGCAGCCTGTTTTCAAAGGCTTGGGAGGCAGCTTTTGTGCTTCATTCTGGGATTCCTCCTCCCATTGATTCTGCGTCAAGGCTCTGAAGTTTTTGGCAGCCAGAGTAGAAGCAGAAGAATTTATCCTTCTTCCCTTGGCAGGTGAAAAAACAGCAGGGCATCCATATTCCGCCATTTTCTTCTTTCCACTCAAAAACTCGAACGAATTCAGCTCTTTACTCTCATTCAATCCCGAGTGTTGTTCAATTCCTATTTATTTCCTCCTTTTGAGATCGCATTGCATTGGGATTCAGCCCAAGGTTATGACATCTTCCGATAATTCAGCAGCAGTGATAAATTACAAGCAAGGATTGGAATTTGGGATAGCCTGCAAGGAAGGGGAGAAGTGGCATAATAGCATTGCATGGTATTTAAATTTCCAATGTTAATGGAACCTTTCAATTAAATAACGGTTTTGGATATTTTTGTTTTATTATGTTTTTAAAATTTTATATTTATATTAAATATTTTTTTAGGAGTGTGAACATCAATATTATGTTATGACTATGTTTTTAAGAATTATTGTCTTAGAACATTTAAAGGCCAAGTGAAGTCTTCCATCCATGTGGGCTTAAATTTAGGGACTTGAACCAACAACAATCATTCGTGTTTTCGAACGGATTGTTTGGCCTATCCTTGAGGGCTATTTTTTATCATTAAATTAACTCTAATAGTACGTCAGTTTGGCCTATCCCTAAAGGCTATTTTTTAATCATTAAATTAACTCTAATAGTATGGTCCTAATAAGTTTGAGTAATATGATCATTAAATTAACTCTAATCATCTGTTTTCCAACGGCTTGATGTTTGGCCTATCCATGAGAGTTATTTTTTATAAATTAACTCTAATAGTATGCTCCTAATAAATTTGAGTAATATGATCATTAAATTAAATCTAATGGTTTTTTTAAGGTTTAACATTTTTTAGGAGTACAATAAAAAATAGAAGATATAAATATTACACGTTATATTATCATTAAATTAACTTTGATAGTTTGGTCCTAATAAATTTGAGTAATATGATCATTAAATTAACTCTACTCATTTTTTTAAGGTTTAACATTTTTTAGGAGCCCAATAAAAAATAGAAGATATAAATAATACACATTATATTAATATTTTTTTATCATTAAATTAGCTTTAATAGTATGGTCCTAATAAATTTGAGTAATATGATCATTAAATAAACTCTAATCATTTTTTTTTAAGATTTAACATTTTTGAGGAGCACAATAAAAAATAGAAGATATAAATAATACACGTTATATTAATATTTTTTTATCATTAAATTAACTCTAACCGTATGGTCCTAATAAGTTTGAGGAATATGATCGTTAAATTAACTCTAATCATTTTTTTAAAGATTTAACATTTTTGAGGAGCACAATAAGTTTGAGGAATATGATCGTTAAATTAACTCTAATCATTTTTTTAAAGATTTAACATTTTTAAGGAGCACAATAAAAGATAGAAGATGTAAATATTACACGTTATATTAATATTCTTTATTATTAAATTAATATTAATAGTATGGTCCTAATAAATCTGAGGAATATGATCGTTAAATTAACTCTAATCATTTTTTTAAAGATTTAACATTTTTGAGGAGCATAATAATTTGAGGAGCACAATAAGTTTGAGGAATATGATCGTTAAATTAACTCTAATATTTTTAAGAAGTATGGTCTTATATATTTAAGTATTATAACAATTTAAATTAATTTAAATTATAACTTTTTGTAAATATAGGACTGTGATCATAAATATTACACTACATTAATATTTTTAAAGAATATGATCCTAATACATGTGAATATCATGATTATTTAAATTAATTCTAACCATAACTTTTAATAAATATAACACGTTTGAGGAGTGTGTATTTACTCATATTCATAATTTAATTAAATATTATTATTAATATATCCTATAAATATATCATTCAAATTTAATTCTAACACCAATTTTTACAAATAAAACATTTTTTATTATAAATATTATATACAAATTAATATATTTGGGAGTATGATCATTCCAACTAAATATTGCATGTTTCATTAATATATTTGAGAGTATGATCATTCCTATTAACTATTTTTTTTTTTTTTTTAAAGTTTGAAGGAATGCTTAAGTTAATATATGTCCTATATTGTATTTTTTTTTTGATCCGTAATGTAGGTATAAGGGAGCCATACCCCATAAAAAATAAAAATAAAATTAAACTAAATGCATGCTAGAAGAATAGGGGTGCAAAAAGCAAGCGACAATGCTTGCATCAATCCGAGGCCAATCATTAGCAAACCCTGACAGCCCATTAAAGCATGGACTCAAACACAGATTATGATTTTGACACCTGATTTGCAAACCCAGGCATGTTGCATTTCTCACTTCCAGTACTTTTCTTTTTCTATTTTACCTTTGTCCAACTATTATCCTCCCCGAAAACCTCTTTTGGAATTGATGTTTCATCTGCATCCTTCACTCTTGAAGGTGAAATAAGCTCCTTGTAGTCTGAGGCAATAATACCTGGTGATGTTGTAGTCTCCGAAGATGAAGAAAGTTCATTTCCTGATTTAGAAACTTCCTTGTCTTGAATGTGAGCACTTCTTGCCTCAAGAGGGGGGGATGAAGGAGATTTCCTTACCTATGTAGATGAGTTATCTTTGCAATCAAGGGGCTATCATGAAGCCTTTTTTTCCATAGAGTAATGATGAACTGAGGAGTCTTTCCACCAAGATGCATGACTATCAGACTTAGGTTTGAGGCACTTTGCTACTACGTGACCAGTGCTAAAGCATCTGTGGCATCTAAAAGGAAGGCCCTCATAATCCAAAATCTGGCTCCAATTGTAATTCATTATTTTTAAAGAAATCTCAGCCGGAAGGTCTTTACTGGTATCAATATCCACTAGAATGCGAGTGAAGGTAGAGTGGTAGAAATTAGATGAGCTTTTGTCCACAAGTAGAAATTTCCCCAACTTGTTGCCTATAGCTTCAAAACATTCTTCAAACCAAAACTGAAGCAGAAGGTTTGGAAGTCGAATCCAGGTAGGAGTAACCGCAAATAATTTAGAATTTGGATTAAATTCAGGGTGCCAGGGTTTGAGCATCAGTAGATGTTCATTGCAGCTCCACTTATAATCACAAAGAATCAGTTTTCTATCCTAGATATTGTCAAAGACAACGATGAAAAAACCTCCTGTAGGGGTAAATTTGGAGATTGTCTTTCATAATTGGACCCCAGGTATCGAAGATCCATTTGTACAAAATAGCTAGGCTAGGCCAGTACTTGACAAAACGCCTAATTAGGCCCTTCTCAGCAAAGAATTTTTCATTTTCTTTAACTTCCCTTCCAAGCACATCACCAAACTCTACGATTGGATTGTCCGTTGCAATTTGTAGGGAATTAACCAACGAAGGAGAGATTGGGTGCCCTAAATTTGAAAGGGAGTTGTTCTGCAGCGGTATGGAGTTGAGGAGAGGAGGGCTCACCTTTTTGATTTCCCAGCCGCTAAGAGGGGCATCCGCTGGCGTTGTAGAGGCCCTATTGGAAGCCAGATCCCCCACCGAAGCTCTCGTCAAACCCCTCGGTCGCGAAGTATCCTGAAATCCCATGTCACTTGCGATTTTCACTGAAGATTTCCTGGCCATGGTAGCCCCATAAATGTGATTTCCATTTGAAACAGCGACATTCGACGAAACCCTAGTGCTACAATTGTTTGGCAATTTCGGCAATATTCGGGAAGTTTGGCATACACGCGTTTGATTCACTGGTGGAGACAAGTTTGACCCATTGTGACCGAGGCCAACATTTATCCCAGCGTGCTTGGGCATAAATGGGGATTCATGGAGGAGGGTAGATGTCATTGAGGCCTTCCTGTCGCCGAGAGAAGCTTCAAACTCAAAGGAGTTCATTCCATTGGATGGAATACCCAGCATACCACCAGAAATAGCCCGCGAATCCTTTGCATTTCCATCCGCTATCGTAGGAGCCACCACTAAGGGAGAATCGACAGAATCATTGCCAAACGGAGCAGTGGCAATTGAAGAAAACCTAGGGTTAAAAGCAGAAGTAGTTTTCAGAAATCTCTGCATTTTTGACAGCTCAAACCCATATAATGTCCTATATTGTATTTTTATTTTTGTTACAATTTAATTATAAAGTATAACTTAAATTTGTGAGCTAATAAATTGTAAAATTTGCTTTATTTCCTCTCCTGAGGGTTAATAGAGGCTTCTAGAAAGAGAAGGGATGGTAAATGGAAGGCTTTATTTGGAGGAGTAAAACTTAATTTGGATGGGGCTTCCAAAGGGAACCAAGACATAGTTGGAGTAGGTTATGTGGTTAGAGATTCAAAAAGAAAATTTGTTTTGGGAGGCATGAAGCATTTAGGTCAAAAGAAGAACAACTATGTGGAAAGGGAATCCCTAAGTGCAGGAATCCAAGTGGCATACTTGGCAATTCATATAGTGGTAGAAATAGAAAGGGACTCTCAAATAGTGGTGAATGAAGTAGAGAAAACATATTGCTCCAATTGGAAACATAGGGCAATATTAGAGGAAATGTTGTCTTGGTTAAAGAAATTTGACAATGTGCAAATGTTCCATTTTTATAGAGTGCAAAATGCCATAGTTTATTTCATGGCAAACCAAGCTATAAAATTGTTAGAATATCCATCTATAGAAAGCTTTGATATATTTGATTGGGCAAGTTTGCCAAATCTTATTAATGATGAGTGCCTCCCATGAGTAATAGGTGAGGTAATGAGATTAATGGCAAGATGGTACTATGGAGATCATGCATGGATTTCACACACTTATTAAGAGGTTGTGAAATAACAAGAACATGTATGATGATATAGTAGTAGCTATAGAGGCAAGTGGAGAATAATGGGCAATTCATTCTTATTGGTAGTGCTGGAATCTGGCTATGATGCTATCTAATTATGAGCTATGGAAGTTGGTGTGTATCAACTACTGTTAGTGGTTCTTATTGGGGTAGTGGTAGTGGTGTTGAGTTAGAGGGATCCTTTGAGATATGGCCTAGTTATAGATCATCAATTAAGGAAAACTACTCCAACGATGGTAATCATAATGTTTTAAAATCTCTTTGGGTGTAGATGGTATCGAGGGTGGAAAGGTGTGAACTCCTGCAATGATATTCAAAGATTTTCATCGAAAGCTTCAGATGACAATACTAGATAAGGATATTTGAGAGAGCATTCAAGCTTTGTTGGTGTGTTTTCTAATAGAGGAAGTTTGTGGGGAAGAATAAATGGTGGAGCTAAAAGAGAAGATTCTCCTAAGGGATAGAAAAGTTAAATAGAGAAAGGAGGTTGAAGATACAAAATTTAGGGTGATGCAAGAGGAGGTTAGAACTCTTATGGTGTATGTTTGATCCATTGAAGGCTTTTGTCAAGACCTCAAGATGATCATAAAATGTGGTAATTTTTGGAGCAACCAAGATCATCAAGCACAAATAGTATAACCTTCCACAAGTGAAAAATGGAGCACAATAAGCATATCTATCATATACAATGAGAGTGTGTCAAATACAAAGAGAAGCCTTGCATAAATAGGCAAGGAGAAGGAGGTAGGAAGGTAGGAATCAACTACTGACTACCCCTACAAGCATTCGACACTTCTCTAACTCACATGACACATGTGTGAGAGCAAGTCACAAGTCAAAATGAAAGAGGTGTCTGATATGTATGAGTACGCATGTCTTCACCACATGAGGTGAGACAACTTTCTAAAAAGATAAGTAAACTTGATCTTATGTGTGAATAGAACTTTGACTATGTAGACAAGAAACTAACTAGTTAGATAAAGCCACTATTTACACTAACACCCCCCTTAAGTGCAACTTAGGGAGAATACAAAGATGATGATGGGTCCTAGCTACTAGGCTATGTTAAGTACCCGTGTACAAAAAAACTCTCATAAAATGGAGAAAGAAAGAAAATCCTATGGGAAAAAACTTTCCTCCAAAAGAGAAATGATGCACGAATGCATTGTACATTAAGTGAAGAAGAAAGAAGGAGGACTATACATGATCCCCCAAG
Organism: Cunninghamia lanceolata; assembly: GCA_027924645.1. Lineage (NCBI taxonomy): Eukaryota > Viridiplantae > Streptophyta > Pinopsida > Cupressales > Cupressaceae > Cunninghamia > Cunninghamia lanceolata. The sequence continues at coordinate 21,809,052 of BSBN01000377.1, read as the reverse complement.
GACTACTTCTAACACTAATGCACAATATGATGTTCTCCCCATAGGAGAGAAAGAATGAGAAGGTCAATGCGACCCCCTAGAAAATGTGAAGGAATGAACTCCATGCGAAGAGATGGATCCTCCCAAAACTGAGATGAGAAGACTAACCATGCAGCCTCCCCTCAAAATACCTCATGTAGTGTGTGTAGAAGCTGGACACTGGATGCTGAAGACAATCCACAATGTTAAACAACATTTTTCCCCTTAGGAAGAAATCGAACCACAAAAGTGTGCAAGTGATCTTCCCATTTCAAATAGGAACATAGAGGAAGAAGTATGAAGGTCTCCAAATTCTGCACATGATTCAAAGATGCAGATGATGCCCATGATGTATGATGCTCAAGGATCTCCAAGCCAATACTATGATGTGACAAATGTTGATAGAATGAATTAAGTACCATAAAAGATTCAAGAACAAGAACCATGGATGTATAGAGATAATTGGACCCAAAAGAATCTGATACTACTGCAGTGGATGTCAAACTACATGATGACAGAGTTGAATATGTGGACTCATAAATATCTATAGAATCTGGCACTATAGAAGCTGATGTAGGAAAGGCAAGAGAAATAAAATCCGAAGATGAATATGGTGATGCAAATTCATCAAAGCTGACATCGAATAGAAGATGAATGTCCTCAATCTAGTGTCTCCCAAATCTGCAATGCGGGACTCTATGAAAAGACATGAAATGTCGAGTAGATATGCATCCCAATGTGGCAGATCTAGAAAGATGATAACCATATCCCGGTGCAGAGAATCACTGGAATCCATGGAGATATCAACTCTTGATTCAGATGTAGCAAAAGGTGATGGTGGAGATGAGATCTCAATGTAAGTCATCTGACTACAATGTACATACCCAACTGATGGTGGTGTCTCACAAGTTGGCTTAGTGAGACGAGATTTTTCTGCAAGTGCTTTATAATGATCAATAGAAATTTGATATGCATAAAGAAGAAGTTGTCTTAGTTCATCAATTTTATAATGATGACATTCTTCTGTTGTATGTCATTTTAGCCCACAATATCCACATTTAATCTTCCATCTATTATGAGGTTTATTGAGAATACTCAAATGAAAGGGAGTATGTGTGTCATCCAAAGCAATATACATGATCAAATTTTAAGCACTATCAAAGTAGAAATGAAAGTTTGCCCCCAAAATGATTATTGACTATTTTAGAAGCCCCCTAGAAAGATATGCAAGAGAAAAATCACAATTTGTGCCAGTTTGGAAGCCAAATCATCCATTTATAACACATGGATATTTTTACAATTTTTCAAAAAAATGGCTATCCAAAACTGAATTTTACCTGTACTAATGAATTCCTTGTAAAATTTTGAGTTGTTTCAAAAAACAATATATGAAATTTTGATATTTTGGGCAAAAGTTATCCCAAGTCAAAATTTTCTGCTTACAATACCTTCGGGGTTAAGAAAAAAGTAAATAATGCAATTTTTTTTAGTTTCGACTTCGCTAAAGCGAAGTTCATGGAAACACCTTTCCATTGATTACATATATGCTAAAAACTAATAAACAATTTGAAAGTTGTAGCAATTTAAGAAAATAGCCTATTTAGGCCAATGAGTGGAGCATTGTGGTCAACCTGACAAGAATTGTCAAGTCTCTACCAACTTAGTAACAACTAGCCTTCAATAGTAAATGTTACAATAGTTGTTAATGGTTACGTATGTTGTAACACAATTTTAAAAAACTAGTTATACTAACAATTGGAAGAATTGTAACAAATGTTAACATAACAAATTACACATGTTATGTCATGCCCAAGCTATTACACTTGAGCACTGAACAAAAACACATCCAATTATCTAAAACTAATTAACCAACTCACAAAAAATTAGTTTTGAAATGCACGTACTTTGATATTGGTAACAACTAAACCTAAAATCATTAACCTCTCATATAATTATCTTAGTAGGGCAATTGTTTTGATATATCATAGATAAACCTTAAAATTTGAAGCATAGGTTCAACATAGATAAATTGACATAACAATAGAATGACTATATTCATCAATGTATATTACAAATCCAATCACAAACATGACACCCATTGTACAAATATACTTAATCATGAGAGAAATCAACAACAATTCTATTCAAGGTATGCCAAACTCCTTAAAGCTTCCCTTCAAGGTATGCCAAACTACTTCTTAAGTCTGTTCAAAATTCCTAGGTATGTGGCGGAGAAGATTGAGCAAATCCAAAAGAAGTTCATTTGGCCTTGAGTGGAGGAGAAATAGAGAATTGCGCTAGTTGGGTGGGAAAAAGTTTGTACCCCTAGATGCCAAGGGGGATTGGGACTGAGAAGAATTCATCTCATGAATCGTGCCTTCTTGTCCAAGGTGGGATGGAACCTAATTCATGGTAATAAAGACTGGCGGGAAATTATGATGGCTAAGTATCTCAATGGGGAGTGGGGTAGAAAGTTGCTCTCTGATGTTGGATTACCAAAAGGCTCTGTCATTTGGAATGGTACCCTCAAGACCTGTGGCCTCCTTCGCCAAGGAATCAGGTGGAAGATTGGGGATGGCAAGGATGTTAACTTTTGGGAGGACATATGCCTGAAGGATAAGCCACTCAAGGAGCTGGAGTATGGCAGAATTGCAGACAAGGCCTGTAGATTCTTTGGCCCCAAGGTGGATAACTACTTAAGGATTCACAAGGGATTCAGGAAATGGAAAGATACCAAAGAATGTGTCTTGGAACATGATGAGGATAGGATGTTAGGTATGCAACTTCAAAGAGACCTGGAGGACTTCAGACTCCCTCTCTTCCCTAAGTAGGATCAGATGATCTGGGACAAGGACAACAAAGGGTTATTCTCAATTAGAAGTGCTTATGGCCTGCTATTAGACATTGGGGAGGACAGATTCTGGGGAAAGTTTGGATTCCTAAACTTCTTCCTAAAGTCAATTTCTTCTGGTGGACCTTGACGTACAACAAAATTCTGACTATGGATAATCTGAAAATGAGGGGTTTTCAAATGCTAAACAGGTGTGTTCTTTGCGGAACTGAAGAAGAGACACCCAATCATCTCTTCCTTCACTGTAGTTTTGCTTGGGAGGTATGGGGTTTGCTTTTTCAGAAGCTCAATATATGTTGGACCTTGAATAGTAATCTTATTGCCCTGGCCTGGGATTGGAGGCCCCCTTTTAGTCTGGTGCTCCTGGTGACCAAGGAGCTCTGGTTACAATTACCATGGCCTAGAATCTTTGGAAGGAACACAATAATAGGATTTTCAGAGAGAAATGGAGAATCCCCCTGGAAGTCTTCCAGAGCTGCCTCAAATTGTTGGCAGAGAACATTAACTCTAGCAATTTCAAAGCAGTTGATAGACCACCTAGTTAGGAAGAACAATGTATGTTAAAACATTGGAATATCAACCCTGGTACTTGCCAGATAGATGATTCTAAAAGGCTTGCTAGAGCTAAGACCAGGTGGGTCATGCCTCAGAAAGGATGGTTTAAGCTCAACTTCGACAGAGCTGCCAAGGGGAACCCGGGGGTGGCTAGTGGAGGAGGAATCATAAGAACTAACACGGGAGCCTTTGTGGTTGCCTATGCTGGAGGCATTGGCATCAAGAGTAACAATGAGGTTGAAGCCTTAGCCATGATATGGGGTATTAAATTGGCTATCTCCTTGAACATCAGATTTCTTCATGTGGAAGGGGACTAGAAATTAATTGTTAATGCTGCCTTAGGTTCAGCTTAGTTTGGGTGGAATTTGGCTGACATTATGGGGGATATTAAATTGCTACTTAATGGGTTTGAGGAGTTTAAGATCTCTCACATATACAGGGAAGGAAACATGGTTGCCGATGCTATAACAAACCTGGGCAATGGTAGCAAAGGATGGCGATGCTAGAGGAGTATGACTAGCCTGCCCAATGAGATTCATACTATCATAAAGAAAGATGAAGACATCAACACGAATTAGGTGGTTTGGAGTTGTGACCATCCTCTTTCTGTGGTTGGGGGGGGGGGTTATTGTTGTTGCTAAGGAAGCTGGTGGTTTGGATAAAAAGGGTAGTTGTTCATTATGTGCCACGACTACTGAGGACATGGGGAGACTCTAGCTGCAGATGGAGAAAATGCAAAAGAATTGGAAGACCATCGCTGAATTTGCTGCCAAGGCTATACATTGGGCGACGTCAATTTTTGTTGTTGTCAAGGATCTGGATGACAAAGTGAAGCAGGTGGGGATCGATAGCCTCTGAGACTACAAAGACATGGTCAATTTTTTGGCCAAGTTCAGGACTACTAACAGTCCTTAGTTCTTGCTTTTGTTTTCTATTGTTTTTGGTTAGTCATTTTTTGTCGGTTGCTAGTGTGCTGTCAATGTACTGTTACTGACATGTTCAAGGCCTGTTGCACTGGGGGTTGTTTTGTTTAGGGTTCTGGACCCTCTTTCCGAATTGAACTAATCAAAAACAACAATTCTATTTGAAAGAAACCTCAAACTTGTTGATATCAACTATGAGATCAATTATCCAACTACATCAAAATAATCATAATGTATCAATATATAGTAACACTTATATATAGTGAAGGATATTATTTCCAGACTAGAAACTAAACATATAATCCTTTTAAGGAATTCCTCCATAAATAAGATAGAAGATAAAGGTTTATTCTCTTACCATAGTTCTCTTCACTTTACCTTGCATTGTCATTAACAATCTCAATTGTTCTCTGAAACCTGTAACCAGATGACATTTGCAAAACTAGATACATGATTAGTTTCTTTAGTCAAATGAAATAATCATGATTACACTTTGGAATAAGATGAAAATGAACAAGACCTAAGGGGTCGGACCTATGCCTCGGGGGATCATCAAGGATGGCATTACCTAAGTACATGCAGAGGCTTCGTACTTTAGGGCAACTAGACTTGCAACCACAAGGTTGACATAAATACATAGATTCATGAAAGTAATAGTACTGATTAAAAAAACTAGATTCATGATAAGAATTCTAGGCTCTCTTATTCAAGTCATAAGAAGGATACCACACCATTATATGGATAAGGTAACATGACATAACTGATTTAAAACTAGGCCATCACATGATAACTGGTTTATAGGCAACTAGTTGCCAATCCATAGACAGACCTTATGTCTCATGATTGTATAAATTATGCGATTAAAGGTATAAGGCTTACTTAAATAATAATAATAATAACAATTTAATTACTAAGAATCAAATTATAATGCTTATGATTTTTTTTGAAAAACAATACCTATGAAATAATGTAAATTCCTTAAAATACAATATTACTACTATTGATCCTTAAATATCCAATACAACTAAATAATCCAACAAATTCCTTGTTCAAAGATTTGATACAACCAATAATGAAATCTTCTTATTATCTTCTATCAAATTCAAATATATCCCTTACCCTTGTTACCAATACAAGCACACTTTATTCATTCGTCTAAAAACAACAATACTAAACATAATATAAATAATGTATTAAAAAGGAAATGTGTTTATATAAATTAAATTAGTCTCCTATCTAATTTCAACCTTAATTCAATGAATTTAAATAAATTTAAGAATAAAGGAAACTATTTGAACAAAAATGGTCTTGACATAAAAAACTACCCAATAGTAAATCTGCCATAACTTTCTTGTTTCTCAATGGAATTTTAAAATTCAAGATGTTTTGGAAACGTAGGAGTAAGCGAAATCAAACCTAGAAAAAAATTAGAAAATATTTTTAATGTGAGGGGGTAGTGTTTACTGCAATCATCCATTTCCGTCAAATCCAGATTTAACCCACAAACAAAAAATATTTATTTAAAAATGTGAAGTAATTCCTAACACAATAGTTATCTCTATCATTCATCAATATAAACTCTCTAAAGCTGATTGATATGACATAAATTTGTACTGCAATAGTTAAACATTTATGATTGTGGTTTTGATCCACTTAAATAATACAATGAAAACATTTATAATATGATTACATATTTAATATAAATATATTTATAGTATGAATAAATTGAAGAAGTATACACTTATCTATATATATATATATACACACACACACACACACACACAATATCTTAACTCTATCAACTCTTATTCTTAGAATCCATTTAACTACCTCCATGCTTATGAAAAAACCCAAGCTTGATCATGAATAGAGAATGATTTGATTACTCAAAAGTATTCTCTACATTTATAATAAACAATAAAAATACTAAAATATCAATGATCTATTATTTTGTTTTAATTTTATTATTCAAATAACAATACAATATGATCTAACAATTATTCTTATAACTAATCAACATAAGGGTTTTAGTTTGACCTTCTTGCACTACATGCATATTCTTGATTCAATCTATTTTTTGCATGCAACTAAATATATGAAGGATTATCTAATCATAATCATTCTAATAAATAAAATATGCAAATTCAGCTAACACTCTTATGAAATGAATGTAATTCATTTTCAATAGAGTAAACTACCAACAAAATCCTACATTTTCAATTTCTGCTACAGCAATAGTAAAAATAGGATAAAGTTCTCAATTATTAACCAAATTTAAAACAGTAAGATGTTTCAAAAAATTGAAAACAAGATGCTCATAACCCAGAAACCATTTTATAAAATAATTCCTATGTAAAGAGAAACTTCATAAAACAATATCAAGTTTTCTTTAAAAAAAAATTAGAAAAACATTAAGATAAATAATGGAGAGTTTTCAAGGAAATACCTCAAAAATTTAATTGATGAAGAATGCCTTCAAATTCCCATGAAGAGAGATTCCAAAATTCCATAATGTGAGAGCTTCCATCTTATTCAGTTGTGTGCTTCCTTTCTTCTACCTAGAGTTCTATTGCCCTCCTTATGAAATTCAAAAAAATTTCACCTAACAAATACCATGGACGTTCACTTTCTTTGCCTCATCAAAATGGATGTATTTCCCTTAGAGAATTATCTTCAACATCACCCATGGATGTCCTCTTGATGACCTACAAAAATCAGAAATAAACTTGGGCTCTTCTCTTGTTTTTCCCATCCTCTTTGAAGCCAAACTTCCATCTACTTATAATATCTCCTTTGCCAAGTTTCATCTTCCTCTTTTGGGCTCCAATGACTCTTGGTATTCCTCTTCTTGCTTGGTGGTGTCCAACGTGGAGAAATGTGACTCTTGGGATTCCTTTGTTTCTTTCCTTCATGACTTGGATGATCAAAGACTCTTCATTGTCCAATCTTTGTCTTTTACCATGTAGGTGACTAGGATTTTGTCCATATGCAACTTTCTTTGTCTTTTCCTTGGAGTTTTGGAGAATTAAAATATTTATTTTATTTCCCCAAAGTTTGTGTATGATGTTGTTTAGAAATCTGCAAGCCAAACAAAAGGGTAAAAGAAATAAAATATTTTTTTGGTTGATGCAAGATTACTTCTGAGCCAGGATGCTCCTACATTAGATAATTATATATAAAATCATTTCTATAGCGTAATAGAATTGAAAATACACTCAAATTAAATGTATAATGATACTTACACAAATGCATGCAAATCTGGAAGAAACATAATTGTAAACAAGGCACATAAAGTTTTTGCATACTTGAATGAAGTAAATGATAAAAAATGCAAATCTCATACTTTGTTTATCTTCCTGGATTCTCCTTTACTATTAATGTCTCTTTGATATTATTATAACTGAAATCTTTCTCCCAATGATTAGAGAAATCCAACTTACAATAATAATTAGCATAATAATTTTATGAAGATTAGCTAGTCTAATATCATTTCAAAGGAGAGATTCAAAATAAAATCTATACTCATAATTTAACTAAATAATTATTTGATCCATCTCCAAAATATTCTTGATAAAGTTCTATCACAAAAACATCAATATATCTATCATTAAATTTATTAGATAGGGTTTAAGCATCCTCACATTCTCTCCCACTAAGAATGGACTTCCACCTGGAAGTCCTCAAGAGGATAGTGTTGAAATGAACTAGACAACTGAGAGAGGGGGGGTGAATTAGTTGTCTAAAATATTTAATTAATTTTGCACCTTAAAACATTAAACACTTGTCCACTATTTGTTATGATTAAATCATGAAAACATAAACACAATTGCAAGATCATACACAAGTGACACCAGATTTTACGTGGAAAACCCTATTAAGGGAAAAACCATGGTGGATGTTAGTCCACAAGATATATAAGTTATAACAATACTGAAAATTAGAGGCTCACTGCCCAAATTGCTGACTGCAAAGAAAGGCTCATTGCCGAAGGGTGGCTCACTGCCAAAAGAAGGCTCACTGCCAAAAGGTTGAACTGAGATAACAGCATCTACTCCATGCCAAGGTTCAGTTCCATTGAAGCACAAACACCTCTGCTCTGCTCTGCTACCTTAATTCACTTTCTCTTCACATTTTTGGATGCTACATCTTTTTCACGATTCAATTACAAGTATTTATACATTACATCAACCTTGGAATGATCAAGGTCGGCATTACAATCATCAACTATTCAGACAATCTCCAAGGTCGGCATTACAAACATACATAAAATGGGTCTTGACCTAATACAAAATTATGCGAAGAAAATGCAGTAAAGATGTATATGGATCATGTCATGCCTTGGTTGGGACTTAAATATGATCTTCCACGCCACAACATGCTTCTACAATCTTTAAGAGATCTCCGCAATCACTGGAATTAACAAAGTTGGCTAAGACTGGTTACATGCTACGTTATCTAGGAATAATCTTCAAACACGATCTCAATTCCTTAACGCAGACCAATGTAAAGGTAGGAACATGATCAAGAGAAATCCACAAGCACGTTGTAATCATGAGGAACATCCACACAACATCTAACCACTCGAACCATGAGATTTATTCAACTAGAGCATAAGAACTCAACTATTATCAACTGTCATTAAAGAAAGATCACTTGCAGACCACCAAATCATGAACCATTGCAATTGTAGGTTCATATCATAATCCTAGATATCACTTTAGAACTGTAGACTGAAATACATAACTGTGGAGGAATGCGGAGCAAAATACTTTCTCCTGGACACTAGTGAATGAACAAAAAAAACAAGTTTTACTCTGGTGAACATAACTTCCTCAATTCTTCATACCGGAGGCTCAAACTGGGAATGTAGCATCTTCATACATGCCTCTAAATATCTTCCAATCCGCAGACCCAGAGATTCAATCAACAAGAAATGCGGAGCAATCTTCTGCACTGTTCTTTTATCATCAACACACTGTCTTCTCTACAATTCACTGCAACTAACTGTTTCTTCCGGAGGGGCAAATTTTCTCAATGCCTCAACATATAAGACTTCAAATCAATCAAAAGATAAAAATATAGTTGACACCATTGACAACACAGATATGTTGACATCAATGACAACATCGATTAGGCGCATACTTGCAACAATCTCCCCCTTTGTCATTGATGGCAACATATGATGTGAAAAACTGTCACTGCCATCAAGACAAGATTCTCCCCCTTTCTCTCTATACATATGCACTCTTCCTCTAATTTTTTCACATGATTTCACTCCCCCTTTGACATCAATGGCAAAGGGCACATACTTGCATTCTGCTGCTCTGATAGAACCAAACTTTTTCTCTGACCTTACGTTCTTTATTACTCCCCCTAAATACTGCAATACTTACTGATCTCATTAGCTACTCCTCCTGAGATGTAACTACCAAATCATCAATCTAGTTTAAATAATGAAACTGTAAGCACAACCAGATTGATGCACTTCTATAAGCGTTAGTTCAGAGCAGAAGGGGTGATGACCCCTAACTTTTCTCTAAGATACTCAAAAGTATACTTAGGCAAAGGCTTAGTGAAAATGTCTGCAATCTGATCTTTTGTAGATACATACTCCAAATTGACTTCATTCTTTGCCACCTTTTCTCTCAGAAAGTGATATCTTGTGGATATATGTTTTGTCCTTGAATGCATCACCGGATTCTTGGATATGTTTATGGCACTTGTATTGTCACAGAGGATTGCAACTGGATCTCCATACACAACTCTGATGTCTCTTAATGTCTGTTTCATCCAAAACACTTGAGTGCAACTACATGTTGTTGCAATGTACTATGCTTCTGTAGTGGACAAGGAGATTGAGACTTGCTTCTTGCTCAACCATGAAACCAATCTACTTCCCAAGAAGAATGCACCTCCACTAGTACTTTTCTTGTCATCCATGTCTCCAGCCCAGTCAGCATCTGTATATGCTCTAAGGGTGAAATCATTATCCTTCGAATACCACAAGCCATGCTCTGGTGTGCCCTTCAAATATCTCAATATCCTCTTGACTGCCATCACATGTGACTCTTTAGGCTCTGCTTGAAATATTGCCACAAGACAAACTACATGCATTATGTCAGGTCTGGTTTGAGTCAAATAAAGCAATCCTCCAATCATGGATCTGTACCTTTTCTGATTTGTCATAGGTGAATCATCACTTTTTCTTAGTTTGCAACCGGTCACCATAGGAGTGCTTACTGGTTTGGATTCCTCCATCCCAAACTTCTTCAACAACTCTTTCAAATACTTAGACTGAGAAATGAAGATTCCTTTATCTGATTGATTGATTTGCAGACCCAAGAAGAAGTTCATTTCACCAAAAATGGACATTTCAAATTCATTTTTCATCTCACTAGAAAACTTTATGCACATACCTTCATTTCCTCCAAAGATAATGTCATCAAAAAAGACTTCAATAATTAAGATCCGATCATCATTGATTTTGAAGTACAGATTGCTATCTGTAGTACCTCTACTAAATCCTTGTCTAACCTTGCATACTAGGCTCTAGGAGCTTGTTTGAGTCCATATAAAGATTTCTTCAACCTACATACCATATCTCCTTTATTTGACAATTGGAATCCATCTAGTTTCTCAATGTAAACTTCCTCTTCTAGTTCACCATTCATGAAGGCAGATTTAACATCCATCTAATATACCTTAAAATATTTGTGAGCTGCAAATGCCAGAAACATTCTGATTGCGTCAATCCGAGATACTAGGGCAAAGGTTTCTTAAAAATCTATCCCCTCAATTTGAGAATATCCTTTGCATACAAGTCTTTTTTTATTCCTTACAACTTCTCCATTTTCATTCAGCTTGTTCCTGAAGACCCATTTAGTTCCAATAACATTTTTGTCAGCAGGTCTAGGAACTAATTCCCAAGTTTCATTCTTCTCTATCTGCAATAGTTCTTCCTCCATTGCCTTTACCCAATTTTCATCATTGCATGCTTCATTCACATTTTTTGGTTGAATCTTTGAAATCAAACAGTAATTAACTTGTTCTTATGTAGCTCTTCTTCTTGTTAGCACACCTTTGTTCTTGTCACCTATAATCTGATCTTCAGAATGATTGATCCTTACATACCTGGGAGTCTTGACTGTACTTTCTAGAGCCTCTTCTTCATCCTGACTATTTGCTTGCTCATCTTTTTCTTCAATTTCTATAGTCATAGGTTCATCTGGTTCATAACAACTTAGGTCTGATATTCTTCCTTTGCCTTCATCTACCTTCACATTTGCACTCTCAACAATCTTTTGAGCCTCCTGTTGTAGCATTGGTAAGCCTTACTCTTGGTAGAGTATCCAAGAAAGATTCCTTCATCACATCTTGCATCAAACTTTCCTAGATCTTCATCTCTCTTGATATAATATTTGCTTCCAAAATCTTTAAAATATTTTACTATGGGAATTCTTCTATACCATAATTCATAGGGAGTTTTAGTACCATTACCTTTCACTTGAACTCTATTTTGAATATAGACAGCAGTGTGAATAACTTCTTTCCAGAAGACTTCCGACAGACCTTCTTCCTTCATCATTGTCCTAGCCACCTCTTGAACTGTCTTGTTCTTCCTTTCCACAACTCCATTCTGCTAAGAAATCCTTGGTGCAGACAACTGTCTGTTTATCCCATTATCTTCACAGAAAATGTTGAATTCATTTGATGTGAACTCACCTCCGCTATCAGATCTTAAGCATTTGATCTTCAAATCTATTTCATTCTCAACCATTGCCTTGAAAGATTTGAATTTGTCTAGGGCTTCTGATTTATCTTTTAGAAAAGTAACCCAAGTCATTCTAGAATAATCATCAATAAGAAACATGAAATACATGTCACCTTGTAGACTTCTCACCCTTGTAAGACCACAGAGATATGTATGCACTAGAACCAACAAACTGGTAGAAAATTGTTCTTTTCTCTTGAATCTTGTCCTTATTTGCTTTCCCAACTAACATTCCTTACAAATTGAATTGCAGGGTTTCAAAAGTTTTGGTAAATCTCTCACAGCCTAAATTGAGCTTATTTTTACCAGACTATCAAAGTTTATATGACACATCCTTCTATGCCACAACCAAATTTCATCTACTTGAGCTAATAAACAATAATTATTTGTTCCTTTCAATTGATAGACATTACCTTTTATCATCTTACCAGTAGCAATCATAGTTCCGAATCTTTCCACAATCTTGCACCCATTGTCTTTAAATCTTAGATCATATCCTTTGTCACACATCTGACCAACACTCAAAAGATTATGCTTCAAACCCTTCACATACATAACATTGTCAATATTATGCTTTCCATCAAATGAAATAGATCTTTTTCTACAAATCTTACCAGCTGCATTATCCCCAAACCTAACCAGTCCACCATCATGTACTTTTCCAAACTTACAAACTTATTTTTGTCACTGGTCATGTGATGAGAGCATCCACTATCAATAATCCATTCATGCTTATCTTTCTCAACCTGAATAGCTAAAGCACTTTCTACTAGTTTTTCATCCTTCACACAGCTAGCAAAATTAGTAGTCACAGGATCTTCTTTAATAGCAATAAATAGGCATTCATTTGTACTAGTACTAGAGTCATCATATTCATCATCAGTCACTCCTTCATCATCAAAATCTCTGACATAGTAACACTTCTTTGGAACTCTAGGCCTGCTCTCAAATATCTTCTTATTCCTTTCAATTCATTCAGGGCATCTAGAAGCAAAATGGCCTACTTTACCACAAGAGAAACATTTGAAAGGTAATTTGCCTTTGAACTTACCAGAGCCTCTTTGAAGTCTATTGACAAAGTTGGCTTCAACTTCTTCAAATTCATCATCCACTCTGTATTTCTCAACTCTAGAGGTCTCTACTAAAGTACTGGCTTTAAAAGTTGATTCAACTTTAGGTAGGGCATCACCAAATTCTCTCATCTCAAATGCTGCAATCTTACCAAATAACTGATCTCTATCAATAGTTTTTACAGTCATAAATTCTTCAATTGCAGCTACTTTGTGACTATAAGACTTTGGTAGTGATCTAAGAATTTTTATCACAACTTCCTTATCACCAAGAGTTCCTCCCATACCCTTTACCCCAGTGACAAGTTCGTCAACTCTTTGCATAAAAGTTATTATGTTTTCATCTTCATTCATCTTCAAACCCTCATATTTCACTTTTAGACTTTGGAGCTTGGCGTCCTTAACAGAATCATCTCCTTCATATAGATCTTTTAGCTTCTCGACCCATACCTCATTTACAGTTTCAAGATGCACAACTTTTGTCAGCATTGAGTCACTTAAGGAACTTAACAAAGCATCCTTTTCTTTGACATCCACCTCATATTCTTTGATTTCATCTTCAGTCATCAAACCATTTGGAGTCATGGTATATTTTTCTTCTGCAACTTTATATACTTTATAACCAAGACAAAGAAGATGGCTTTTCATTCATACCTTCCAAAGAGCATAATTTGTCCCATCAAAATGTGGACCTTACTTCTTATAAGACATTATGGATCTTCCTCAAGCTATTAGACTTTCTTAAGAGGAACCTTGCTCTGATACCAATTGTTGAAATGAATCAGACAACTGAGAGGGGGGGTGAATCAGTTGTCTCAAATCTTTAATTAATTCTGTACCTTAAAACATTAAACACTTGTCCATTGTTTGTTATGATTAAATCATGAAAACATAATCATAGAAACATAAACAGAATTGCAAGATCATACACAAGTGACACTAGATATTTACGTGGAAAACCTTATTAAGGGAAAAACCACAGTGGATGCTAGTCCACAAGATATATAAGTTATAACAATACCAAAAATTAGAGGCTCACTGCAAAGAAAGGCTCACTGTCGAAGGGTGGCTCACTGCCAAAAGGTTGAACTGAGATAACAGCATCTACTCCATGCCAAGGTTCAGTTCCATTAAAGCACAAACACCTCTGCTCTGCTTTGCTACCTTACTTCACTTTCTCTTCACATTTTTGCATGCTACATCTTTTTCACAATTAAATTACAAGTATTTATACAATACATCAACCTTGGAATGATCATCAAGGTTGGCATTACAATCATCAACCATTGGAACAATCTCCAAGGTTGGCATTACAAACATACATAAAATGGGTCTTGACCTAATACAAAATTATGCTAAGAAAACATAGTAAAGATGTATATGGATCATGTCATGCCTTGGCTGGGACTTAAACATGATCTTCCATGCCACAACATGCTTCTACAATCTTCAAGAGATCTCTGCAATCACTAGAATTAACCAAGTCGGCTAAGACTAGTTACACGCTATGTTATTTGGGAATAATCTTCAAACACGATCTCAATTACTTAATGTGGACCAATGTAAAGGTAGGAACATGATCAGAAGACATCCACAAGCACATTATAATCTCCAAGAACATCCGCACAACATCTAACCACTCGAACCATGAGATTTCTTCAACCGGAACATAAGAACTCAACTATCATTAACTGTCATTAAAGAAAGATCACTTGTGGACCACCAAATCATGAACCATTGCAATTGTAGGTGTATATCATCATCCTAGACATCACTCTAGAACCGCAGACTGAAATACATAACTGCAAAGGAATGCGGAGCAAAATACTTTCTCCCAGAAACTAGTGAATGAACAGAAAAAGTAGGTTTTACTCTGGTGAACATAACTTCCTCAATTCTTCATACCGGAGGCTCACACTCAGAATGTAGCATCTTCAGACATTCCTCTAAATATATTCCAATCCACAGACCTAGATATTCAATCAACAAGAAATGCGGAACAATCTTCTGCATTGTTCTTTTATCATCAACACACTGTCTTCTCTACAATTTACTGCAACTCACTGTTTCTTCCGGAGGGGCAAATTTTCTCAATGTCCTCAACATATAAGGCTTCAAATCAATCAAAAGATAAGAATACAATTGACACCAATGACAACACAAATATGTTGACATCAATGACAACACCAATTAGGCACATACTTGCAACAATCTCCCCCTTTGTCATTGATGGCAACATATGATGTGAAAAACTGTAACTACCATCAAGACAAGATTCTCCCCCTTTCTTTCTATACGTCTGGACTCTTCCTTTCTAATTTTTTCACATGATTTGACTCCCCCTTTGACATCAATGCAAAGGGCACATACTTGCATTCTGTTGCTCTGATAGAACCAAACATTTTCTCTGACCTTACTTTTCTTTATTACTCCCCCTAAATGCTACAGTACTTATTGATATCATTAGCTACTCCCCCTAAGATGTAGCTACCAAATCATCAATCCAGTTTAAAGAATGAAATTGTAAGCACCATTGGATTGATGCACTTCTGTGTGCCTTAGTTCAGAGCAGGAGGGGTGATGACCCCTAACTGTTCTCTAAGATACTCAAAAGTATCCTTAGGCAAGGGCTTAGTGAAAATGTCTACAATATGATCTTTTGTAGATACATACTCCAACTTGACTTCATTCTCTACCACCTTTTCTCTCAAAAAGTGATATCTTGTGGATATATGTTTTGTCCTTGAATGCATCGCCAGATTCTTGGATATGTTTATGGCACTTGTATTGTCACAGAGGATTGCAACTGGATCTTCATACACAACTCTAATGTCTCTTAATGTTTGTTTCATCTACAACACTTGAGTGCAACTACATACTACTGCAATATACTCTGCTTTTGCAATGAACAAGGAGATTGAGTCTTGCTTCTTGCTCAACCATGAAACTAATCTTCTTCCCAAGAAGAATGCACCTCCACTAGTACTTTTCCCGTCATCCATGTCTCCAGCCCAATCAGCATCTGTATATGCTTTAAGGGTGAAATCATTATCCTTTGAATACCACAAGCCATGCTTTGGTGTGCCCTTCAAATATCTCAATATCCTCTTGATTTCCATCACATGTGACTCTTTAGGGTCTGCTTGAAATCTTGCCACAAGACAAAATACATGCATTATGTCAGGTCTAGTTTGAGTCAAATAAAGCAATCCTCCAATCATGGATCTGTACCTTTTCTAATTTGTCATAGGTTAATCATCACTTTTGCTTAGTTTGCAACCGGTCACCATAGGAGTGCTTACTGGTTTGGAGTCCTCCATCCCAAACTTCTTCAACAACTCTTTCAAATACTTAGACTAAGAAATGAAGATTCCTTTATCTGATTGATTGATTTGTAGACCCAAGAAGAAGTTCATTTCACCAAAAATGTATATTTCAAATTCATTTTTCATCTCACTAGCAAACCTTATGCACATACCTTCATTTCCTCCAAAGATAATGTCATCAACAAAGACTTCAACAATTAAGATCTGACCATCATTGGTTTTGAAGTCCAAATTGCTATCTGCAGTACATTTACTAAATCCCAATTGTATTAAATACATGTCTAACCTTGCATACCAGGCTCTAGGAGCTTGTTTGAGTCCATATAAAGCTTTCCTCAGCCTGCATGCCATATCTCCTTGATTTGACAATTGGAATCCATTCGGTTGCTCAATGAAAACTTCCTCTTCTAGTTCACCATTCAGGAAGGTAGATTTCACATCCATCTAATATACGTTAAAATCTTTGTGAGCTACAAATGCTAGAAACATTCTGATTGCTTCAATCCGAGCTGCTGGGGCAAAGGTTTCTTCAAAATCTATCCCCTCAATTTGAGAATATCCTTTGCATACAAGTCTAGCTTTATTCCTTACAACTTCTCTATTTTCATTCAACTTTTTCCTGAAGACCCATTTAGTTCCAATAACATTTTTGTCAGCAGGTCTGGGAACTAATTCCCAAGTTTCATTCTTTTCTATCTACAGCAGTTATTCCTCCATTGCCTTTACCCAATTTTCATCATTGCATGCTTCATTCACATTTTTTGGTTCAATCTTTGAAAGCAAACAGTAATTAACTTGTTCTTTTGCAACTCTTCTTCTTGTTAACACACATTTTTTCTTGTCACCTATAATATGATCTTCAGAACGATTGATCCTTACATACTTGGGAGTCTTGACAGTACTTTTCGAAGCCTCTTCTTCATCCTGACTGTCTGCTTTCTCATCTTTGTTCAATTTCTATAGTCACAGATTCATCTAGTTCATAACAACTTAGGTCTAATATTCTTCCTTTGCCTTCATCTACCTTCACATTTGCACTCTCAACAATCTTTTTGAGCCTCTTGTTGTAGCACCGGTAAGCCCTACTCTTTGTAGGGTATCCAAGAAAGATTCCTTCATCACATCTTGCATCAAACTTTCCTAGATCTTCATCTCTCCTGATATAACATTTGCTTCAAAAAACTATGAAATATTTTATTGTGGGAATTCTTCCATACCACAATTCATAAGGATTTTTAGCACCATTACCTTTCATTTGAACTTTATTTTGAATGTAGATAGCAGTGTGAATAGCTTCTTTCCAAAAGACTTCCAGCAAACCTTCTTCCTTCATCATTTTCCTAGCAGCCTCCTGAACTGTCATGTTCTTCCTTTCCACAACTCCATTCTGCTGAGGAGTCCTAGGTGTAGATAGCTGTCTCTTTATCCCATGCTCTTCACAGAAAATGTTGAATTCATTTGATGTGAACTCACCTCCTCTATCAGATCTTAAGCATTTGATCTTCAAATCTATTTTATTCTCAACCATTGCCTTGAAAGATTTGAATTTCTATAGAGCTTCTGATTTATCTCTTAGAAAAGAAACCCAAGTCATTCTAGAATAATCATCAATAAGCAACATGAAATACCTGCTACCTTGTAGACTTCTCACCCTTGTAGGACCACAGAGATTTGTATGCACTAGATCTAGCAAACTGGTAGAAAATTGTTCTTTGCTCTTGAAGCTTGTCCTTATCTGCTTTCCCAACTGACATTCCTTACAAATTGAATTGGAGGGTTTCACAAGTTTTTGTAAATCTCTCACAGCCTGACTTGAGCTTATTTTTACCAGACTATCAAAGTTTATATGACAGATTATTGTATGCTACAACCAACTTTCATTTACTTGAGCCAATAAACAATAATCATTTGTTCCTTTCAATTGATAGATGTTACCTTTTGTCTTCTTACCAGTAGCAACACATTTTTGAAGCTTTCCATGATCTTGCATCCATTGTCTTTGAATCTTAGATCATATCCTTTGTTACACATCTGACCAACAATCAAAAGATTATGCTTCAAACCCTTCACATACAGAACATTGTCATTATTATGCTTTCCATCAAATGAAATAGATCCTTTTCCACAAATCTTACCAGCTGCATTATCCCCAAACCTAACTAGTCCACCATCATACTTTTACAAACTTACAAACTTACTTTTGTCACTGGTCATGTGATGAGAGCATCCACTATTAATAATCCATTCATCCTTATCTTTCTCAATGTGAATAGCCAAAGCACTTTCTACTGGTTTTTCATCTTTCACACAACTAGCAGAATTAGTAGTCATAGGATCTTCTTTAATAGCAATAAATAGGCATTCATTTGCACTAGTACTAGCATCATCAGTCACTCCTTCATCATCAAAATCTCTGACATAATAACACTTCTTTGGAACTCTAGGCCTGTTCTCATATATCTTCTTATTCCTTTCAATTCTTCCAGGGCATCTAGAAGCAAAATGGCCTACTTTACCACAAGAGAAACATTTGAAAGGTAATTTGCCTTTGAATTTACCAGAGGCTCTTTGAAGTCTATTGACAAAGTTGGCTTCAAGTTCTTCAAATTCATCATCCACTTGATATTTCTCAGCTCTGGAGGTCTCTGCTGAAGTACTGGCTTTAAAAGATGATTCAACTTTAGGCAGTGCATCACCAAATTCTCTCATCTCAAATGTTGTAAGCTTACCAAGTAACTGATCTCTGTCAATAGTTTTTATAGTCATAAATTCTTCAATTTCAGCTACTTTGTGACTGTAAGACTTTGGTAGTGATTTGAGAATTTTCATCACAACTTCCTTATCACCGAGAGTTCCTACCATACCCTTTATCCCAATGACAAGTTCATCAACTCTTTACATAAAGGCTGTTATGTTTTCATCTTCATTCATCTTCAAACCCTCATATTTCACTTTCATACTTTGGAGCTTGGCTTCCTTCACAAAATCATTTCCTTCATACATATTTTTCAACTTCTCCCATACCTCATTTGTAGTTTCGAATCCAAAACTTTTGTCAGCACTGAGTCACTTAAGGAACTTAACAAAGCATCCTTTTCTTTGACATCCACCTCATATTCTTTGATTTCATCTTCAGTCATCAAACCATTTGGAGTCATGGTATATTTTGGTTCTACAACTTTCCATATTTTATAACCAAGACAAAGAAGATGACTTTTCATCCGTACCTTCCAAAGAGGATAATTTGTCCCATCAAAATGTGGAGCTTCCTTCTTATAAGACATTCTAGATCTTCCTCAAGCTGTTTGACTTCAAAATGTGGAGCTTCCTTCTTATAAGACATTCTAGATCTTCCTCAAGCTGTTTGACTTTCTTCAGAGGAACCTTGCTCTGATACCAATTGTTGAAATGAACCAAACAACTGAGAGGGAGGGGGGGTGAATCAGTTGTCTCAAATCTTTAATTAATTTTGCACCTTAAAACATTAAACACTTGTCCACTGTTTGTTATGATTAAATCATGAAAGCATAAACTTAGAAACATAAACACAATTGCAAGATCATACACAAGTGACACTAGATTTTTAGGTGGAAAACCCCATTAAGGGAAAACCATAGTGGATGTTAGTCCACAAGATACATAAGTTATAACAGTACTAAAAATCAGAGGCTCACTACCTACAGGGCTCACTGCCCAAATTGCTCACTATAAAGGGTGGCTCACTGCCAAAAGGTTGAACTGAGATAACAACATCTACTCCATGCCAAGGTTTAGTTCCATTGAAGCACAAACACCTCTGCTCTGCTTTGCTACCTCACTTTCTCTTCATATTTTTGCATGCTACATCTTTTTCATGATTCAATTACAAGTATTTATACACTACATCAATCTTGGAATGATCATCAAGGTTGGCATTACAATCATCAACCGTTGGAACAATCTCTAAGGTGGGCATTACAAACATACATAAAATGGGTCTTGACCTAATACAAAATTATGCTAAGAAAATGTAGTAAAGATGTATATGGATCATGCCATGCCTTGGATGGGACTTAAACACGATCTTCCATGCCACAACATGCTTCTACAATCTTCAAGAGATCTCCGCAATCACTGGAATTAACCAAGTCGGCTAAGACTAGTTACACACTACGTTATCTAGGATAATCTTCAACAAACACAATCTTGATTCCTTAACACAGACCAATGTAAAGGTAGGAACATGATCAAGAGACATCCACAAGCATGTTGTAATCACCAAGAACATCTGCACAACATCTAACCACTCGAACCATGAGATTTCTTCAACCAGAGCATAAGAACTCAACTATCATCAACTATCATTAAATAAAGATCGCTTGCAGACCGCCAAATCATGAACCATTGCAATTGTAGGTGCATATCATCATCCCAGAAATCACTCTAGAACCATAGACCGAAATACATAACTGCGGAGGAATGCGGAGTAGAATACTTTCTCCTGGACACCAGTGAATGAACAAAAAAAGTAGGTTTTACTCTAGTGAACATAACTTCCTTAATTCTTCATACCAGAGGCTCAAACTTGGAATGTAGCATCTTCAGACATGCCTCTAAATATCTTCCGATCTACAGACCCAGATATTCAATCAATAAGAAATGCGGAGCAATCTTCTGCACTATTCTTTTATCATCAACACATTGTCTTCTTTACAATTTACTGCAACTCACTGTTTCTTTCAGAGGGGCAAATTTTCTCAATGTCCTCAACATATAAGGCTTCTAATCAATCAAAAGATAAGAAGACAGTTAACACCAATGACAACACATATATGTTGACATCAATGACAACACTGATTAGGCACATACTTGCAACAGATAGAATATTCCTTAGCTTCAACACATCAAATAAGAGTTAGATATAATAGAGATACATTTATTTAATAGAAAAACAAAAATACTAATATACTATTACTTATTTTAAAAGAAAACATAACAGAATACACATTAGAACCATATGATTCTGTACATTATCATTTATCAAACAATAATAATTTTTAATTACTAATCACAACCAAAAATATTATCGTGTGTCAAATTCATATCTCCAACACATCCAACAACGGTTAGATGCCCAAAGAGATACATTTGTACACTATGGAAATAAAAGTGATGAGATACCAATACTTTATTTGGAAATCCAAACATAATACAAAGTACAACAGAAACCTAGAAATCACAAAATCATGTCTTATCCATAAGCATATTCTGTAGTTACTAAAAGCGATTAATTCTATTTATCTAATAGCTAGCAATAGTGATAAGGTTGCATTACTAATTATAAGGGAAACAACTCTAAATGACTCTAACATTCATAATTCAAGCATACATAAAGTACATTAGAATCCATTACATCGAGAACAATTTATCAAATTCAATGCAACCACATTTCCTCATAACACCTCTCTACAATTACACACCACATAATTTCAACTCCATACATTACACATCATGTATACACCCAAAGGGATGAGGATGATTAGTGCCAAGTATAACCATAGTGCCTCCAAGAGAAAGGTAAAATATAGATCTCACACAACATCACAATAAACATTCCCAAGGCCATCTACTCCCCTATACAACCTACCAAGGACCCCTCGTGGGTATAGCAGTTTACACAATTCACATTACTTCACACAAGTCAATAGCAACAAACATTAATAAAACCTCAAATAAAGAAGTTTCCAATGAATAAAATTTCAAAATAAAATCAACTAAAAAAACTTCATATAAATGCAAATTAAATAGTGGTTCAAGCCAAAACAACAATTCAAATTTTAACACCAAAAACATAATAAAATAGTCCTTGAGGAAAAGAGGACAATTTTGCAATTACAATCAACCAAATATCTTGAAGAAAATCTAAAACCGTTGGCTCAATAAAACAAGGAAAAGTAACAATAATCAAATAAAAGTTTTAACAATTTCCATAAACCTTTACATCACAATCACCATGTGACTTCAAACAAGCCACCTAAGGGGAGGAGGAGAATGGTGGTCTCAAACCACATATAGCTCAATAATAGATTACCATATCACAATATGCATGTCCCACACAACTTGGGACAACCATATCATATATCACAATACCCATGTCCCACACAACCTGGGACAACCATATCATATATCACAATACACATGTCCCACACAACCTGGGACAACCATACCATATATCAGAAAAGTACCTCTATAAATTGTCACATGCAAGACCTAGTATCATATGCCACAAAAAGAATCGATCATGAAATCTGATAGCCCTCCACAATTCTATAGAGATCCTAACCTTTGATACCAAAACTAAGAGAAGAAGCCATTACCCTTTGAGAATTATCAGAAATGTCTTATCAATCTATTATCATTTCTTTATTGCTAACAAGATGCTGATATTATAATTATGGAAAATTTACCAAGATCTTTTGTGTCCTTAGTAATAATATGTTAGTATAAAAACTATGAATGAAACGATTCTTAACCAAGAGGGCAAACATCAACTCTTGAAGGCCTCCCTGCAGGGTATCCCTACTTATTTTCTCACCCTCTTTAAAATGCCCAAATACATGGTGGAAAAATTGGAGAAGATTCAGAAAACCTTCCTGTGGACTGGGGTTGAGGAAAAAAAGAGGATCTCACTAGTTGGGTGGGATAAAGTTTGTCAGCCCAAATTTCAAGGGGGATTGGGAATTGGAAACATCCAAGTAATGAATAAAGCCTTACTGGCCAAGATTGGGTGGACCTTCCTTAAGGAGGAGAAAGATTGGGTGCAGATTATGAAAGCCAAATACCTACAAAATGGGGAAAAGTTAGGGCTTATTGATAGGGAGAGCCTTCCTAAAGGCTCTATTATCTGGAACAAAATGATCAAAACCAGAAGCACACTGTCTCAAGGCATCAAATGGAAGATGGGTAAGGGAGAAAAAATCAAGTCCTGGGAGGATAGTTGGCTCTTGGAGGGACCCCTATGTAACTAGAAGAATTACACTACTAAGGAAAGAGTTCTTAACCATTCTAGGAGTTTGGTCAGCAATTACATCAATGTCCAAACCCACAGCCATAGGAGTTGGAAGAGCCTCTCTGATTGTTGGAACAATAATCAGCCCGAGAAACAAGAGTGTCTGGCTCTGCAAGTGGAGTTGAACAAGTACAGAATTCCTATATTTCCTAGGGAAGATGAATTGCTCTGGGGGCAGGATCAAAAGGGGAATTTCTTGGTCAAATCATCTTACAATTTGCTAATCAACAACGGACAAGGGAGTTGGTTTTGGAAGAGTGTCTAGAATAACAAGCTGATCCCTAAAATTAACTTCTTTTGGTGGTATGTAGCTCATAATAAAATTCTTACTACTGATAACCTCATTAAAAGGGGATTCCAATTGGTCAACAAATGTGTTCTATGTCTAAAAGAAGAAGAGTCCATCTAGCACCTTCTCTTCCATTGTGAATTTTTGAAAGAGATATAGGGAAAAAATATAGAGAAACTTCACTTGGAATGGGTCTTCCCTAAAAAATTCAAGGATTTCTCCCATAGCTGGCTTACTCCTTTCTCACACCCTAGGATTAGGGAGCTTTGGAGACAAATTCCCCCACACCTGGGGTGGAGTGTGTAGAAGGAAAGGAACAATAGAATATTCAGAGAAAAAGTTAAAAATGTTAATGAGGTCTTCTACTCCTTTATCAAGTTGGTCTCTGAGAACACGTCCTCCAGCACTCTCCAAGGGCTAAGGAACCCCCTACTCAAGCAGAAATTTAGATTGCCAAGAACTAGGGTCTGACAGCGGATATGATCAAGATTGACAATTCCAGAAAGATGGCCAAACAAAACACCATCTGGAGAACCCCTCCCAAGGATTGGATCAAACTTAATTTTGATGAAGCGGAAAAAAAGAACACTGGGTTGGCCAATGGTGGAGGGATGTTCAGAGATAGTCAAGGGGTCTTCATTGTTGCTTATGCGGGGTGCATCGGTATCCAATCCAATAATGTGGCAGAGGGATTGGTCTTGCTGTGGGGGCTCAAAATTGCTCATTCTATGGGAATGGACAAGTTGCAAGTGGAGGGAGATTTGAAAATTAATTATTGATGTGGTTCTTGGCAGGTCTAATAGTGGGTGGAAACTGAAAGATATCACGGACGACATCGTCTGCTTACTGTCTAGGTTCATTCAGAAAGAAATTGGGCACGTTTATCATGAAGGTAATAAAGTGGCTGATGGTATGGCCAACCTTGGGTAGAGCTTGGACACATGGAGATGTTGGAAAAGAAAGGAAAATTTACTAGTTCAGATACAAAACCTTCTCAGAAAGGAGCAAGGTCCCTCCCTTGGTCTCTCATGTTTGCAATTCTAAACCCCTCTATCCCCTAGCCTAGAAGTACATTAGGTGACAGATGGGATCTCAGTTTGATTTCCATCTAGCTTTGCGGACTAGTGATTGGGTAGTGTAATGACGTATAGCCAGCTCAAACAGGTCAGAGAATGGGTCTGCCATGGTACGAAGGATAGCCATCTTGTCAGCATGATGTGGAGGCCTAAGGTGGGGTTCCACATGGCCAGGCATGTGAGAAATGAGGGTATTAACTCGACAAGCCTCCGTAGAACTCGTAATCATGACCAATTAAAGAGTATCAATTATGAAAGGAAAGGGAATTCCCATTCACATATTGTGAATTTAAGAAAGTACGTCACCCCCAGTGAGCGAAGGGACACTCTACTCATTAACTTGAGCGTAAAAAATTGGTTTGTGAGATATTATCTACATATTGATAATTTCTAAGTTAACCAGTGCTAATTTGATTTCTAGATTGTCTGTGAGAAATAGGTACAACCTGAGAATGAGGGGTGATAGGACTCGTACTGAGCCTAAATCTTGTGAAGAGTTTAAGCGCAATGAGATCCTTTGGCACATATGCTAGGAAGGTGGGGTGGCTTCCTATCTGGAATGCCTACAAGGGCACGACAAAAACATGTCATTGCAGTTCCTGCAATCGTTGGAGGGTAGACGGGTCAAGGTGGGTGGTGTGGGGTTTGAAATCTTAGAGGAAGTTATCAGGATGGTGACGAGCATGCCTATCGATGGTATCAAACCCAAGAAATGAGCAAAGTTTCTGATCCGGAAGGTATGGCTTTATTCTTGAAGAAAGGTGAGGTCTTACATAGCCATCAAATACTTCACTCTTGAAGGTAGATTCTGACACTTTTTCACTATCATTTTGCTCTGTTAAACCATTTCTGTCATAGCAAGTTGATTAGTTTTCCTTTTTACTTGTCGTCCCTTGAAGGCTCGATTGTGTCTACTATTGAATAGCATGCCATCGACCCTAACAAGCCCCTTATCCCGCTCCATCAGGGGCTCATTTTAGGCTTTGCAAATTTCATTTGGCCCTCTATCCCCCTAAGGCCCTCACGGCTACTTGTGTTGACCCTCCTTTGCCACCCAATGCAAACCCTGATAAGATTAGCCCGATGATAATTACAGAAATCGCCCCAGAGAAATATACCCAATCCCTCAAGTCTGGGAAGAAGAAACTTGCCACTGGTAAAATCCCTGAGCCTAAGACTAGTGACTAGAGCCCTAAGACCATATCCAAGATGTCTACCAAAAGAAAGATTATCTCCAGTGACTCCTCCCATGAGACTCCTCAAAAGAAGTTTAGTGAGAGTTTGGAGGGGGGTAGTGTCTCAAATAGTGGGGATAAGGCTAAAACTAAAATTTAGGAGGTGGAGGATGTTGGCTTTGAGGAAGGTGATGGTGGGAGTGACAGTACCAAAGATGAGGAGTTTACCTTGCCTAAAAGTGAACCACGGGTGTCGTTGACTAGAAGGTCGATGAGGCTTGCTCCAAAACCTAGTCTCGTTCCCCAAAAGAAGGTGATTGCTGAGTCGATGGAGGAAGTGGAGGACCTGGGGGTGTGGACATTACTAGTGACAAAAATAAAAAAAGATGAGATGGTGGAGGGAGAGGTTGAACTATTGGGTGTGGACAATTCTGGCAACAAAGATAACAAAGATGAGACGGTGCAGGTTAAGGCCGATGACGACCCTAGTAACTTTCTAGAGCTCAATGTCCAGTGGTCTGACTCTGAGATTTTTGAGAAAGTGATGCAGGATACTAGCAAGAAAAACAAGGGTGATAAGAATACCATCAAGGACATGGAGATGGAAGCCCTCTCTGGAAAATTGTCTGAGCTAGAGAGGAAGTTTAAGATTTTGGCAAGGTTCACATCAAAAGTCATGCACCGGTCGGCCACCACTCTTGAGGTCCTCTAGGACATTGAACTTACCAGACACGGGATGAAAGATAAAGAGTTGAAGGAGTATGAAGATCTTTACCAGTTCCTGACTGAAGATTGGGAGTAGTTGTTCAATCAGCCTTAGAGGCTTTTTCTGTGTTTTCTATTATTTTTCTGCTATCGGTCTGCTGTCAGTCCTCTTTGTTTTGGTCTATGGTTTTTTGGTTGTTCCTTCTTGCCTGGGTCTGTATCTTTTTTATGGAACTTTAGTACACCATTATGGCTGATGTGTAATGGGATCGACACCCTTTCTTGCCGCTTACTTTATCAAAAACTATGAATGAAATGAAAGATTACTATCCAAAAACCATTGTTTCAAGATCCTAAAGTTTCATAAATACATATTTAGTATAATTTTTTTTAACCACTGGTGCTACCAAAATTTCATATCTAAAAGGGATTCCCATAAATAGTGACTAAGTTACCATCAAATGTCCATCTGCTAGAAATTGCCACTAGTGTTCATGCTAACTAAGATACCATAACTAAATCATCATGAATAAATAAACTCAAGAACCGTAGGCACTCTCCAATCCATCCTCAACCCATTGGTTCCCAACAACACATATGAATTGCTAATGAATCCATAAAGAGGGTGAGCAAAGGGGATATGTATTCCAATGTGACTACGAGGGGGATGTCTCCCCACCTCACCCCATAATGGGCTATGTCCCAAAGGAGGATCCACACCTCATTCAACCCCACACAAGGGAGGCTCTCATCCCTCAGGGGAGATCTGCTCCCTACATAACAATAACAACACATATGAATCTCTAGTTCAATCCATAAAGAAGGGGGAAGAGGGGATAATAATCCCTCTTGGGGCTAAAATTAAAAAAAAAACCCAAGTGGCTCCACACCTCTCTCAAACCCCATTACGTGAGAGGCTCTCACCCTCAGGGGAGATCAGCTCTCAAACATAACAATTCCCTTCTCAGCATAATACAACTATCTCAACACTCAACAAGAAGTCACAACCACGAATATACAACACACATTGTCCACCATAACATATAATTATCACAATCAGGTATACATTTGTGAATCATTACTAACATCCACAATACCCTTCTCTCGAGTTGGATACCATGTATCACAACTAGAGACACAACACACACAAGATCACTAGTATCATCACAGAATATGACAAAAATATCACATGCTGACATAAATCATCTGCTATCATTAAAAACTTATATTCATAATGATTCACTAAGGAACATTTATGTCTAAAGTGATCTACTAGATTTTTTTAATCCAAACAATAATCAAAATCATGAATTATTTTGGTACAAGACAGTGAGACCCATAAGGCTCCAGAGTTTGATAAACTTGGCTTTGATACCAATTGTCATGTCCAAGCTATTACACTTAAGCACTGAACACAAACACATCCAATTAAATAAAATTGATTAACCAACTCACATAAAATTAGTTTTGAGATGCATGTACTTTAATATTGGTAACAACTAAACCCACAATCGTTAACCTATCTCATAGAATTATCTTAGTAGGGCAATCGTTTTGATATATCGTTTTGATATATCTTACTAAGGTTCAACATAGATAAATAGACATAACAATAGAATGACTATATTCATTGTAGGGATACATAGGAATCCATCATGAAGTTGCAAACTTCAGGGATCAAACCAGGAAATAAACAACCATCAGAGAATGCTCGAGCAAGAGTTTACATAAAGAGAGATAAAAATATTGAAGAAGATGCTTCAATTTATATGAAATTTTATATATTACAAATGTACAATAGCCTTGCTTATATAGGCAAGTACGGGAGAAGGTAGGTAAAACTACCTGAACAGAAAAATTAAAACTACCTAAACTATTAAATAATAATTGGTTGCCTAAGTAAACTCAAGAAAACATAAACAGGTAAAACCCTATTTACTCCAACACCCCCCCTTAAGTGCAACTTAGGGAGAAGAATTATTATGCAAGACTAATATGCAAAATGCAATATATGGGTCCCAACAACTAGGCCATGTTAGGTACTCATGCACAACTAATCATTCAACTAAATCTCTTGCAAATGGAGAAAAGGAGGAAACCCTATGGGACAAAACTCCTCTCCAAAAAAGAGACAATGCAAGTGATAGATCATGTGATGTATGAAGATCTCCACAATACCCCCAAGAACTACATCCATCATGAGAATACAATACAAGTACTCCTCCAATGAAGGGAAAGATAGAGACAACATTGCCCCCCCCATAATGAAGTATCCTCAAAACCACTGAAGTATGTTTGAAGCCAAAAGAGAATCCAATGACGACAAACAACATGTCTCCCCTTGGAAAGAAAGAAATCCACTTATGCATGCAAAAGAAACTCCATATCCATGATGAAATGAGAAGGAAGAAGTCTCACAAATGAAAGATCAGAAGAAAAGTCAAATGCCTCCAAAAGTGTTTCATCAAGACTAGGAAGATCCTCAGTCAAAGAAGAAACAATGGATGAAGAAGACTCAAGAATATCCTCCAATGTAAAATGTGCAAAGAGAAGTGATACAGCCTGAAGCATGTCCTCTAGATCTAAAGTAGTAGAATGAGAAGTCAAGTCAGATAGACTTGAAATGAAACCATCCTGAAACCACAAATCTGAAGAACCAATAAAGTCCTAACGTGTCGAAGTCCTAGAATCCATGTCAACTAACAACTCTGATGTAGCAGGTAATGGGGGAATCATGATTAGATCCGCAAACCCATTTTATGGAACTGAATTACTCCACACACTAGATGGAGGAGTCAAAGGAACATCATCAATGAAGTGATCAAATGTAAATACCTTGGACTGATGATCAACCCCACCCACTGCAAACATTTCTCTTGTAGCACGATGAATGAACACTGAATCTGAAGTAAACTCAATTGTGTTGCCTACCTATGTAATTTGATAAACTGAAAGTAAATTATGGGAAATCTTAGGAATGCAATGAACATTAGCCACCAAACCATCACCCAAATCAATATTACCTATTGCAGAAACATGAATGACCTGATTATTCGCATTCAAGAGTCTATCCTAGTATAGCTCTCTAAGAGTACCTAGAACCATAAGATGAGGTAAACGAGTAATATGAACTAAAGCTCTTGAGTCAATAATCCATCTGACATCTCTAGGTGCATGAGTAGTAATCAATGCATGACCCTTTCCTTTAACTAGGGGAAGTATCCTCATGTTTGATAGAAGAGAAGAAGATGAACTAGATGAAGAAGGAATGGCAATATGATGTTCTTTGAGTAATTGTTTCAACTCATGAATTTCCTTCTTGTAGAAATTTTGTTCACTATGCCCATCTTTTTTACAAAAGGTACATTTGGGTCTCTTCTTCTTAGGATTAACCTCTTTAGAAGAGGTGGTGGAAGTCTTACATAACACATCATGTGTACACCCAATGGGATGAGGATGATCAAGTAGAACCATAGTGCCTCCAAGAGAAAGGTACAATATAGATCTCACACAACCTCACAATAAA
The DNA here is from genome assembly GCA_027924645.1 of Cunninghamia lanceolata. Taxonomy (NCBI): domain Eukaryota; kingdom Viridiplantae; phylum Streptophyta; class Pinopsida; order Cupressales; family Cupressaceae; genus Cunninghamia; species Cunninghamia lanceolata. Next base: position 21,778,719 of record BSBN01000377.1, on the reverse strand, counting down.
CATTTCCTAGGCCATCTACTCCCCTATACAACATGTCAGGGACCCCTCCTGGGTATAGCAGTTTACACAATTCACATTACTCTACACAAGCTAGCAGCAACAAACACTAATAAAGCCTCAAATAAAGAAGTTTCCAATGAAAAAAATTCAAATAAAATCAACTAAGAAAACTTCATATAAATGCAAATTAAATAGCCTAAGCAAAAACAACAATTCAAATTTTAAGTTTTTGTTAAGACCCAACAAAAATTTATCCTCATTTTGAAAATGCAGCACGCGAGTGAATGGGATGAATGTGCAGACGCAAGGATTGTAGAGATGGAGGGTGTGCCTAGATACATGCGCATGCTAGAAGTGAGCGCCGATGGAAAGGAATCCAATATGGTAGCTGATGGATTGGTGTTAGGTTTTGTTCCTAACCATGCTAAGGATGGTACGGATAGGTCATTTACAACCTCTGGTCAAGTGACTGGTGGGACTAAGTAGACTTCTGGTCGTCCCCCAAAGTAATTCATTGAGGTTGTTAACAACTCTAGAACTCAGGCTGGCTTGTCATAGGAAAGGGTTTAGCCATTACCAGCTATTTGTTCTGCCACTTGGTGATGTGTCGCCCTGAGGTTTCAAAGAATGAGGAGTTCTACTTGAAGCATGGAGTGTGTTGGTGCCTAAATTCACTGTCAGTTGATTTAGCAATTTTTCATGCAGGCACCTTCCCTAAAATCCAAAAAATTTTAAGTGTTGGCACCCCTTCAGTGTTTTGCAGCATCCACATCATCTTTCTCGATGGAAGGGGTCATCATGTTCTGCCCATCGGCATGAGTTTTCATGTGTCTTGGCGATCATATCAATAGCATGGTGTGTTCTTTGTTTATCGCCAAGACTTTGTCCTATCGGTGAAGGAGATTGTGGTTCCACCGATGGTGTCGGTCATGCCGATGTGGGTGAATTGTGTGGTCATCGTCAACACTTTGGCTATCGGCGAAGGGGTGTTCAGTTCCTCCGATGTGTTCGATCTGGCCGATGGAGCTGTATCGGCGTAACAAGTGATATCGGCAGGTGAGTTTTTGGTTGGGCCGATGGTGTTGGTCACACCGACGGTGGAGTATGTAGGATTTGGCGATCGGCGAGACTTTGGCTGTCGGGCTAGCCATTGGAAGGTCCGCTGATGGAGTGTCTCTGGCCGACGAGGGCGTCATCGGCGTAGGTCTCACCGATGGAAGGTGTTAGGTCTCAAAAATGCAAGTTACTAATCCTAAGAGGATGCCAGGCTCTATATTTGGATTTGTAACGTTTTTGAACTAACTTGACGAAATCAAACTTCAGGGTTTGATGATTTCCTACACTTTAGGTCCTGCTACACCTAGGTGGGTGAACCTTGAAATATTAAAGCAGTCTGAGTGTGGATGAATGGACTAACTAGGTCTATCTACAATGGCATAGGATGTAGGATAGATGACAAAGCTGACTAATTAATTCTATGTGTAATGTTTAATAAGTGATTGGCAGAAATTGTATAAGCAATATCAAAAGGTTTTAATTAATGAGTTGAGTGAGACCAGTGCCTTGTTGGGTAACAGAGTCAATTTGAAGGACTGAGAACAGTAGTTTCTAAATGGTAATAATTCTAGATATTTGGCACAGTTCTGGTTTATAGCTTGTATAAACGTGAAAATAAATGACTGACAGACTCTTCTTGATAATCCAACCAAATAAAATCAGAGATCTTATAATTCACCAGAAGGTACTTTAATCCTTACTTGAAGGAACCAAATGAAATGAAAAGACAAGATTACAGATAATATTTTACTGGAGACAGTGTGTCAATCCTAATTATATGGCTCTACTTAGTAATCCCAACTTACTACTTCCAGGTTACTGTGAATAAATCAGAAGGGTTTAATTCCTTAGGATGGACACCAACCGAATTGATCACACAGATACAGCGAATGTGTATTGACAGATTAAATATATACTTGATAGTTTAATCTGAATAACAGGGAAATGCAGAAATGGAGACAGCCACACAATTGAATAATTTCAACAAATAACTGACACCCAAATGGAAATACTGAATCAGAGAACTTCAAATTTCTTCTTTAAAATAAAATATGCAACATGATCATTCTGGAATATTATGTATATGTATATCTAAATATCTTCTACTGCTGATGCCTTTTTTTAGCATAGATTGTTTGAACTTATATAGATATTTTCATGAAGAGATACAACTCTTCAATAAGTCTCTTGGGATTTTAACCAATACAAACAATAATTACATAATCTTAGTTAGGCTCTGTTTAGCCATAAATAGACTTTTGTTATATGATCCAAGTATTCCTGCGCACGGTGAGAATCAGTAAGCTCGACTGCACTCCTGGTGATTATATCGAGGGTGACCATTTCCTCCAGTTGCTTGCAAACTTCTGTAGATACAGAGGCTTTATCTTTTAGGGCTCCTGTGGCTTTGTGTAATATAGCTTGACAATCAATAGTCCACTCTTCTTTGCTCTTTACCTCTCCATTATCTTTGAATATCCTGGGCACCCCTGCGTCTGATGCATCAGTCCCTTCCTTAGCATCAGCTTTGAGTTTATCATAATAATTCTGGTGCCTTTTGAGCAATGCTCTTGCATCAGAGATATCTGTGCTATCAGGGGTACCTCTGTTTTGCAACTCGATCACCTTTTCTTGTATCCTCTGATCAAGCCTCTCATGTTCTTTGACTGCTTTATGATTTTCCGAGTAGTTATCCCAAAACTGGTTTAACCACCGTACCATGTTTGCATACCTGCTCTGCAGTATTGTAACAAATGCATCTATTTGAATTTGTTTGGCTTGATCATGGGATATCTCTTGACTACTTTGTGAGCTTTCACCTTGAGTTATTCTCTTCGTAGATTGCCCAAAGGTGCTCTTAACAGCGTCCTTCAAGTAGTCATTCTCCTTTGTTAATCTTTCACAATTCAGCTTATAAGCATCCCTTTCCTTGATTAACATCTGAGCTTGTGCTTTATTCAATTTTGCAACATTGATACCAATGTCTGCAGTAATTATGGGGTCAGTCTCACCTGCTCTAAAAGTCATAACATGGCCAAAAGTTTTCTCAGTGTCTATTATGGCCGTCTTCTTATGGGGAGGATACAATGCCCATATCATTAAAGAATTTTCATCATTATTGTATCTCGTTCCCATATAGACTTCATTAACTCCTTCTGGAGTAAGCTTATACTTATCATCAGCATTATTCAAAAAACTATCAAAAACCAGAGCAGAATTTAAATCCAAGCCGGGAAAAATCATAACCCCCGCATCTTTAAGCAGCTGTCTGCCTCTGCTTGGTGTCATGTCCTGCATTTCCTTGTCCACTGTCTCCTTTAACATCTCTAATAACTGTTTTTCATTGTCAGCAGAAACATTATCTACTGACTCTCTAATTTCCTTTCCCTTGTATTTATACAGGAATGATTTAAATTCCTTTGAATGAATGAATGTATCATCTGACACAAAAGAATCACAAGCCTTTTGGCGTGGATCTTCATCAGCAGATCCCTCCTCATCATGTATCACAACTGGAGGCTGATATTGTTGCATTTTTCTTTTAGACATTTCTGTTGTCTTATCTTGTGGCTGTTCAGTCAATTCTTCCTCTTCAGAGGATACCACTTCAACTTCTGCCAACTGCTTTTTCTTTTCATTCAAATCTCTGTTATATTTCTCCACCACCAAATCGACTTCAGCCTCTTCCAAATTTCTAATGACATCATCATGTGGATAATGTATGTGCATGTATCCACTGAGATTTTGTTTTCTTCTTGCATAGTCAATGAAACCCTCAGGGTCAAACCCTTTCCTCACCTCAGCAGTCACCATGTTATAATGCATTAGTTTATCCAAAATGAGATTGTACCCTTCTTTTGAAACCACAGTAAAATCTCCAAAACACAAAGTACTAGGCATGAATGATTGTTTATCATGCGAACTTAGATGCATGACATTGGAACAATGCATTTGCCTAATTATTTCCAGATATGCAATCCTGTCAGGGACAGTTTTAGGCAATATAAAGGGAGCATCCTCAAAACCATACACTCTGATCATAGTAGCATCCTCAAAACAATACCAGTCTCCCCAATTATGAGTGACAGCAGGGGGGCCACCAAAATCTTTTGGCCTGAGGAATCTTTTTATTTCATCTGAAATTGAATATTCACAGGGGTGGTTGAAATACCTATACAGCACTTTAACACAATGCTCCTCAAATTGAGCATAGCTGGAGTTAGCATACCTGCTATCCCATATTCTGGTCCACATTTGTACAGGTATCTTCTCCCCTTTCTTACCTGCAGCAACAACTTGAAGCTCATTTGGCCACAATCCTACTTCCTGGCCGTAGTATAAGACCATATGCATGAGCATCGAGTAATGCTCAAAAGAGCATGCTGGAGCATTGTTTTTCATTGCAGATAGACCAGAGTCTATTCTAGTAGCAACATAGGAGGCATAATCAAACTGTCTGGCATTGTGACATTGAATATCAGAGGTTATGACCATTAGAGGAATAGCCATGAACTCAGGGACCTCTGAGCCAAGGACTTGGCCTACAGAATAGTAAGTATATTGAATGTATGGTTCAAAAATGGATACATGAAAGGGAGGGCCATCATTCTCAGTCAAGGGTATCACTTCTCCTTCAATCCTGGGTCTATGAATGGGTAATCTCCATCCATTGTAGGTTGTATCCATTCTCCAGTATTCTTTATCCAAATCTTCATAAACAACAGGGACAGTGCACAAATCATCCAAATCATACACCTCACAAATAGCATTTTTTGATAGGTGTATAATTGGTTCTCCCTGAGGGTTGCAGATAGCTTTCAGGCCTGAATTGTAATGCCTGGCTAACAGTTGCAGGAGTTCTACATTCAAGAATACATTAGGTACAACCAGTTTGCCTAAATTCATGTGCCATGGGTTTGACACAGGGGCATTTCTAAATCTTCTGTTGTAGTGAAACCTGAAGAGTTCATATCCCCTAATTGGGGTCCAAATATCTCCCAGGCGCTTATGTTTGTCTTCCAATTTTTCTACTTCTGCCCTGAGTTGGGCAGACCTCCTGGCCTTGGGAGCTGACCCAGGCAACTGATCAATCAAGTCCTGATTTAGTTTCCTGTCTTTCACTTTTTCTTCAGGGGTTTGATCAGTTTTTTGCTTCTTTGGTTTACTGGTTTCCCCTTGTGATTTTCTTCCTTTTCCTTTCCCCGAAGTTTCCATTTTTGAAAAATTTGGCAGGAAATTCAAATACAGGTAATATAGTGGTTTGTGTATGTGTACCTGTCGCTCGATGGCTGGAATTGGAAGCCTTTGCTTTTGCCCTGAGAATTCTTCTGTATTCTGCTCTTGGACGGTTTTTTGCAATTATAATGATCGTATGAACTTTGTAGCCGTTTTGTATTAATTATCTGATCAATTCAATGTTCATCGCTGTGAAGTGTCACATCGCCATAACTCTTCCTATCGGCGTGCTTTTTGAAATGTCTGGACGACCTCAACCCTTTTTTATGGCGCGGACGGTCAATCGGCGTGACCCCTCAATTGTATCCCCGATGCCATGTAGTATCATATTTCAAGTGGGTGTGACCATCGGCATGATTTCCTTCATCGCCAAGGGTTTTAGATCTCTCCGCGATATGGCAAGTCCCACCGATATACTTTGCTTATCGGGAAGATTGAGACCATCGGGATACTAAAATTATGTCTCCCCGATCTTTATTGTCTTACCGATAGTCTGTTTATGTATGAACTTTTATCTTTATCGGAATGACATTCTCTATCGGGATAGCTTTCTCAAGATATCCCGATCCAAAACATTTCCCCAATGCCCTTTATCACATCCTTCATCGGGCAAAGCTTAGTGAAATGTTACCGATATCTTTTGATCGCCGTGACTTATGAGTCGGCAAGACTTGCTTCTTTTGTTCCGATATGTCAAGCTATCTCGATGAAGATGCATCGCTGTGAGTCTTGCCGATAACTTTCTTATCGCCAGGACTTTTGATCGTCGGAGACTTACTTGTTTTCTATTCCGATGGTTCATTTCTCACCGATGACCATTGCTTTGTTACCCTCGCGTGCTGTTCGGTGAAACTCTTGCCGAAAGTGCTTCATCGGTATGATATATACCGTCGGGGCAACTTCTAAAAGGTCATCCGATAGATATTTGTCATACCGATCGGCATGACCACTTGCCTTTCTTGCCGATGTAAAGTCATCGGTGTTGCTTACTCCATCGGTGAGCTCCATGATTCTTCTTCCGATCTCTATTTTCACGCCGATGGTTGTTTTCAAACAATTCCTTGTGTATCGGTGTAAGCCACACGACCTCATGCCGATGGATTGATTTTGATGACTTTTGACACTGTTCAAGACATTTTATGAGATACAAAAAATTTTATATTGTGGTCCTTTTGGGATATTCCTTAGGGTTTATTTAAATATGATGGAGTAAGGGAATAGTAAAATTTTGAAAATTTTACTGTGCTAACAGTGGCTCTGTCTGGGATGAATACTCCCTGGGAGTATACAAGGGTCCAGATCTCCTGGGGAAGTAGACCACATCTTTTATTATTTTGGGGTGAGGTTTTATGGAACTGGAAAAAGGAAAGGAACAAATGATGGGGAGCGGGAATGATTCCTAGACTACTGTGCATGGAATAAAATATTTTTGAGAATTATTTGAATGTTGTCCATGCACTGGCAACATTCAATTCTCTTTGTACATGTTTATGAAAAGAACTGCTTCAAGTATTGCCCATGTACTGGCAATTCCTGCTCCTCTCCTGACATATTCTGTACATAGTAAGAATCATCACCTCCCTTGCCAGTGATAACAAAAGGACCCAACCATAGGGCTTCAAATTTTCCATGTTTTCCCTTGTCTTGACATCTTGCATTCCACATTAGTACCAGATCATTTATTTCAAACTTTCTTTCTTTGGCCTTTTTGTCAAAGAGATATTTTACCTGTGACTGTAATTTAATATTCTGTTTCTGAGCCATTCTTCTTGTTTCATCAAGCTCTGCCAATTGTTCCAACCTTTCCTCCATTGGTTCAGGGATATTCAAGTCTTCCTGGAGAATGAATTTGTATACTGGTATAAGATTTTCTAATGGTAATCTTGCTTGGGTTCCATATACCAATTCATAAGGGGATCTCCCAATTGCCCTTTTTATAGTAATCCTGTCAGCCCATACTGCCATTCTTAATTTTGAATCCCAAGCCTTTTTATTTCTATCCAACATTCTTTTTATGATTTTCAACAGACTCTTATTACTTGATTCAGCTTGTCCATTGGCCTGTGGATGGTAAGGAGTAGCATAAGAAACAGTGATACCATGTGTGCTGCAAAAACCTTTGAATTCATCAGATCTAAAGCACATCCCATTATCAGTAATCAATCTTACAGGAGTACCAAATCTGCATATAATGTTATCCATTAGAAAATTTATCACAACTTTACTAGTAGCCTGTCTGGTTGGGATTGCTTCCACCCATTTTGTAAAGTAATCAGTAGCTACTAAAATCCATCGGTGCCCCCCACTCGATTTCTCTGAAATTTCACCTATAAAATCAATACCCCACTGATAAAATGGAGCCTCAACTTGCATAGGTTTTAAAGGTAGTGCTCCATGATACTTTAACTTCCCTGAGAACTTTTGGCATGCTTCACATTTTCTAGTGTACTGGTATGAATCGTTAAAGACTTTAGGCCAATAGTACCCTGCCCTCAAAATTTTGTGGGCTGTAGTTTTTGCTGAGAAATGTCCTCCACACATGCCTTCATGCAATTCCTTCATAATATGTTTTGATTGATATTCATCCAAACATAATAGTAGAACCCCATCTCTATTTTTCCAATAGAGATCTCCACCAATGAGTACATATTTTGAAGCTTGTAGTTTGAGTGTCCTTCTTTTGTTATCATCATATCCTTCAGGACTCTTCATATGTGTTAGATAATATACTATATCAGTATACCATGGAGTATGTTCAATACTGGTACTTGCATCAATATTACATATATGGGAAGCTTCTAGATTATTTTCAGTCATCAATTTGGCAAGACCCTGTCCTCTTACTAATTTAGTGATTTGGATTTCAATGTTGAATTCCTGAATCCTATTGATCCACCTACATCTCCTACCCGTGACCTCAGTTTGAATCAGTACATCCTTGACTGCAGCATTAGGAACATATGCTATGATTTTAGCCCCTACCAAATATGGTCTAAAGTTTTTTACTGCTTTTACCAATGCATATGCCTGTTTTTCAATAATGTCATACTTCAACTCTGCATTCTGAAGGGACTTGCTAAAGAAAGAGATTGGCTGTTCATATCCATCATTGTTTTTCTGCAACAATACTGCTGCCACTGTATGATAGGAAGCAAATGAAAAAAGTTGGAAAGGTTTGCCGAAGTCAGGGGATATTAAGACTGGAGCTTGTTTGATGGCCTCCTTAATGTTACCAAATGCTTCCATTGCTTCTGTTGTCCATTTCATATCTGAGTTCTTCTTTAGCATTCTTGATATAGGACAAACAATCTCTGCGAAATTTGGTATAAATCTTCTGACAAAATTTATCTGACCAAAAAATGATTGTATAGCTTTTACATTTTTTGGAATAGGGACCTGATCAATTGCCTCCACCCTTTCAGGATCTATTTTAACTCCTTCCTTCGAGACTATATGGCCAAGCAATTTTCCTTCTGTTACTGCAAATTGGCATTTTTTAGGGTTCAATGATATTCCATATTCTAGGGCTTTGACAAATATCTGTTCTAGATGTGTGCAATGATCTTCAGCCTTTTTTGAATATGCTGTTAAATCGTCTTGATAGACTATCATAATCTTATTGATCAATTCAGCAAAAGCTACATCCATCGCTCTTTGAAATGTTGCCCCAGCATTAGTTAATCCAAATGGCATTCTTAAGTATACATATGTTCCCCACGGAGTGGTGAATGCGGTCTTGAATTGTTCAGACTCCTTAACCTTTACCTGATTGTAGCCGGAGAAACCATCCATCATGGATAGTAATTCACATCCAGTAACTTTCTGTAATATCGCCTCCATATTGGGAAGAGGATAATTATCTTTGAGAGAAGATTTATTCAGGTTTCTGAAATCCACACACAGTCTAATGTCACCATTCTTTTTCCTGACAGGTACTAAGTTTGAGACCCAGGAAGAATGTCTAATAGGCTTGATTATAGCTCCATCCCTTAACTTTGTAAGTTCCTCCAGCATTTTCGGAGCCAATGTAGGATTAATCGGCCTTTGTTTCTGTCTGAATGGTTTTGCATCTGGTTTGAGTGGTATCTCATGTTGAAATAGATCCTCCCTATATGCCTTTAAGTCATCATATGACCAAGCAAACACATGCCTATACTTCCTAAGTAGATTGATAATTCTACTTCTGATCTTCTGGTCAAGATTCCTCCCAATATATACATTTTTTGGGGTTGTCTGAGTCCCCAAGTTCACTTCCTCAAGATTCTCAGGTATCACTGGTGTTTCTTTCTTCTTGTATCTATCATGCCCATCAAATGCTTTTTCTAATGCAATAAGCCCTTTGGGTATCTTATTCGTCTTCAGTTGAACCACTTCTTGGCCAAATAGGGTTTCTTTCCCATCGTGTTCCTCCACGAATGCACTGAAATCAATTTCTTGATTTTCATAATAATCAGCACAATGTAAGAAATTGATTATATCAGCATCGCTGTCAAACACCTGCCAGTTCTGTATATTATCAGGGATGGTAGGTCTAGTTTTAAATTCTACTTCTGTGATCCCTCCTAATGTTAGATCATCTCTCTTTAATGCAATGTTTGCTAAAAAATCTGCCATGATGTTTTTAGACCTATCAACCCAGCTGATTGAAAAAGCATCAAATAATTCAACACTATCCCAAACTGCATTTCTGTACTGTCTTAATCTTTTATTCTTAGATAAATATTTTTCTCTTACTTGGGAGATGACCAATTCAGAATCACCATAGACAGCCAACTTTTTTATTTTGTATTTGGTGGCTATGTCTAAGCCAATGAGTAGGGCTTCATACTCAGCTACGTTATTGGTGCATTCAAATGTCAGTAAGAAAGAGTATTTGAATGTTTTACCTCCTGGTGAGATAAAAACTACTCCGGCCCCATTTCCTATCTTGCTGCATGCACCATCGAAATACATTTTCCACAAATCATTTTCTCTTTTCATAGATTCAGTGTGTATTGGGTCAGTGTTATGCAATTCTGGGGTAGTTTCTCCAACTTTGAAAACCCCTAAATCCGTGTCACAAAAGAAATTCACCTGATGCCGGTCCATTCTTTCTATAATATTGTCATACCTTGGTTCTCTGCACAACTTGATTTCCTTGTCACCTACTGGTATGGTGGCATACGATAGATCTAATTGAACATTGCCTCCTGCCATTGCAGCCCACTGCCTTGATAACAGCATTCCATAATACGGTGGGATATCAACCACAGTGATGTCAATGTTATATGTTGCCTCAGGATATGAAGCAAGTTTTATTTCTACATCTTTCATAATACCAACTACTGGAATAGATCTGTTATCCATTGCATAACATTGGCCATACGTAGTATCAACCCACATCCCTAATTCTTTCATCACTGCTATAGGCATGATATTCATAGCAGCACCTGAATCAATCATACAATTCCTGACTATTCTGTTCTTGATTACTAGTGTAGTATAGAATGGATCTACCTGTGAGGGATTTTTTGTAAGTGTGTCACCAAGGTATACCTCAGGCATCTTAAAATTTTCTTGATGCACATTATTTGTTGTTTTTTCAAACCCTTTATGTTTTGGATTAGGTGTATCAGAAATCATCTTGACGACTGTACTCCTATATTTATCTATTTTCATCATCTCTAAGAGTGGGACCGATATCTTCACCTGAGACACTGCCTGTGCAATGTCAAAAGAAGGGGTTATGATATGGTCATTCTTTTCTGTTTTTGTATTCTCTTTTTCTATATTTTCTTTCATTTTATTTTTATCCCCCTTTTCTGGTTCTTTAGGTGATGATTTTGTATTATTCCCCTTGTTATTCTGGTCTTTTATGAATACACTCCCAGGAATTCCTTGCCCAGCATTTATTGTTCTATTCCTTAAGTTATAAGTGTTTCGAGCTTGAGCCACTGCAGCTACTGTGAGAGCTTCTTTTTCATCCTCAGTAGGTTTTCTCCATTGACCATATGGTTTATTGTCATAAATGTCTTCCTGGTCTGAGAATACTTGATGTTCTCCCATGTTAACATGATATTTTTGGTTCCCTACATCATACTCATACCCTTCTTCCTCTGAAGAAGAATAATCTTCTGTTACCACACATGGTGTATCCTGCATCATATTAATGGTGTGATTATCTCTATTATAGTTATATAGCATTTCCTCTTGCTGTATTGATTTAGCTACCTCACAGTATTCATGTGAATGTGGCAAGTTACATACAGAACACCAAGGTTTATTTTCTGCCATATGTGCCATGTTTCTCTTCAATGGATCAGGAGTATCCTTTCCATATGGCTGCTTTCTGTTGTTGTCAATAGGTCTTCCATCCTTCCAATTTGTATTGTAAGGCATATCATGTAACCTAGGTCTATCCTGCCTATGCTGACCCTCTGGTTTAATCTGTTGAGCATTTGGATTCTGAAGATTTCTATGATTTTCCCTTTTACTGACCATTCCTGCAGCTTTTCTATTATTTTCAATAGTTATGGCTATTTTCTGTGCTTCAACCAACGTTGCAGGACACCGGTTTCTGAGTTCATATCCTGTTTTGGGGTCAAATGCCTTCATATAGATACTCAGTGCTGCCTGGTCAGATAACTTGGCTCCATGTGGTACCTTATTATGTAACTTGGAAAACTTCAGGTTGAAATCAAATACTGATTCATTTTGATACTTCTGTATACTTATTAGTTCATGTAAGGCAAACTCAGGAGCGTATTGGTTACCATACTGATCCTTAAACTGGTTATGGAAATCAGTCATTGAATTGATTGATGCATCGGGAAAGCTATTAAACCAATCTCTGGCATCTTCAGTGAGGGACATCATAAATAACCTCATTCTAATGTCTTCCCAGTCCATACCTATATCCTGTACAAAAGCATTAAAACTTCTGATATGATCTTCTGCAGATACTGCATTGTTTCCAGTAAACTTGGGAACCATGTTTCTCCAAGTACTATCCATAGGATATGGATATAACTGATATCCAGTTAAATCAAATTGACTGCATATATTAGCAAGGTTTTGGGGAGGAAAATTGAGATGTGGTGGATTGGGATAGTAATTATATCCACCTGGTGGCTGATGATATGCATATTGTTGATGTTGGTTCATATGGGGATTTATGTGTTGATTTTGTGGCCTATAATATTGTTGACCAGGGGGTGGGTAATTATTTGCCACATGTAGGGATGCATTACTTATGGGAGGTGGTCTGGGGATTTGGGGAATAGTGTTCTGATGACTTCCAGAAGCATGTGAGTTTTGAGCACTATTTGTATTTTGTTGTGTATTCCTTGAAATATTCCCTCTATGCGGGGGTACATATTTGGGGGGAGCTATTTTGGCTTTATTTCTCCTCTGTTGAATTTCTTGCTGCAATAACTCCTTCTCCTCTTGTATTTTGTACCTTTCGAGTTCTTTCCTGAGCATGAGTATTTCCTGTTTCTCATCACTCATGTCTTGATTATTTATTTCCTGATATTCTGGATTGTCATTTATTCCCTGATTTGACAATTCATATCCTATCTCTTCTCCCTGGTCAAACGAGACCTTGAAATCATGTTCAGCCTGGTTCCTATCAATATCCCTCATGATCTTTGCATCATGATCCCGCTGTTCTTGAGGAGTGGGTCTGTACCTTGCCAAAATATCATCAGTTGCTCCACTGAGGTTCTCGTTTGAATCATGTAGAGGTGTGAATTTATTGTGAATTGCAATATTTTGTTCTGAATCATTCTCCTGGATGTCTAGATTATTATCTTGGTGGGAATATTTTGGATTCACATTTCTTTTGGAGATGTTCCTAAGTGGTGGAGATGACTGCAAGTTTCTGCCTTCCATCTTGGATCTCCTACCATCCATTTGAAATTTTTGTTATGATTGTAACTAGAGTCGCCACCTATTGAATAGGAAAAGTTTATATTTTTATCTGTAAGGTTCTTTGTCACCAGCAGAGTTACCAAAAAGAAATTTTAAATGACTCTATGAAAGAAAGGATTAAATTCTAAGGTCTTTTTACTAAGTCCCCAGTAGAGTCGCCAATTTGTTAGGTCTCAAAAATGCAAGTTACTAATCCTAAGAGGATGCCAGGCTCTATATTTGGATTTGTAACGTTTTTGAACTAACTTGACGAAATCAAACTTCAGGGTTTGATGATTTCCTACACTTTAGGTCCTGCTACACCTAGGTGGGTGAACCTTGAAATATTAAAGTAGTCTGAGTGTGGATGAATGGACTAACTAGGTCTATCTACAATGGCATAGGATGTAGGATAGATGACAAAGCTGACTAATTAATTCTATGTGTAATGTTTAATAAGTGATTGGCAGAAATTGTATAAGCAATATCAAAAGGTTTTAATTAATGAGTTGAGTGAGACCAGTGCCTTGTTGGGTAACAGAGTCAATTTGAAGGACTGAGAACAGTAGTTTCTAAATGGTAATAATTCTAGATATTTGGCACAGTTCTGGTTTATAGCTTGTATAAACGTGAAAATAAATGACTGACAGACTCTTCTTGATAATCCAACCAAATAAAATCAGAGATCTTATAATTCACCAGAAGGTACTTTAATCCTTACTTGAAGGAACCAAATGAAATGAAAAGACAAGATTACAGATAATATTTTACTGGAGACAGTGTGTCAATCCTAATTATATGGCTCTACTTAGTAATCCCAACTTACTACTTCCAGGTTACTGTGAATAAATCAGAAGGGTTTAATTCCTTAGGATGGACACCAACCGAATTGATCACACAGATACAGCGAATGTGTATTGACAGATTAAATATATACTTGATAGTTTAATCTGAATAACAGGGAAATGCAGAAATGGAGACAGCCACACAATTGAATAATTTCAACAAATAACTGACACCCAAATGGAAATACTGAATCAGAGAACTTCAAATTTCTTCTTTAAAATAAAATATGCAACATGATCATTCTGGAATATTATGTATATGTATATCTAAATATCTTCTACTGCTGATGCCTTTTTTTAGCATAGATTGTTTGAACTTATATAGATATTTTCATGAAGAGATACAACTCTTCAATAAGTCTCTTGGGATTTTAACCAATACAAACAATAATTACATAATCTTAGTTAGGCTCTGTTTAGCCATAAATAGACTTTTGTTATATGATCCAAGTATTCCTGCGCACGGTGAGAATCAGTAAGCTCGACTGCACTCCTGGTGATTATATCGAGGGTGACCATTTCCTCCAGTTGCTTGCAAACTTCTGTAGATACAGAGGCTTTATCTTTTAGGGCTCCTGTGGCTTTGTGTAATATAGCTTGACAATCAATAGTCCACTCTTCTTTGCTCTTTACCTCTCCATTATCTTTGAATATCCTGGGCACCCCTGCGTCTGATGCATCAGTCCCTTCCTTAGCATCAGCTTTGAGTTTATCATAATAATTCTGGTGCCTTTTGAGCAATGCTCTTGCATCAGAGATATCTGTGCTATCAGGGGTACCTCTGTTTTGCAACTCGATCACCTTTTCTTGTATCCTCTGATCAAGCCTCTCATGTTCTTTGACTGCTTTATGATTTTCCGAGTAGTTATCCCAAAACTGGTTTAACCACCGTACCATGTTTGCATACCTGCTCTGCAGTATTGTAACAAATGCATCTATTTGAATTTGTTTGGCTTGATCATGGGATATCTCTTGACTACTTTGTGAGCTTTCACCTTGAGTTATTCTCTTCGTAGATTGCCCAAAGGTGCTCTTAACAGCGTCCTTCAAGTAGTCATTCTCCTTTGTTAATCTTTCACAATTCAGCTTATAAGCATCCCTTTCCTTGATTAACATCTGAGCTTGTGCTTTATTCAATTTTGCAACATTGATACCAATGTCTGCAGTAATTATGGGGTCAGTCTCACCTGCTCTAAAAGTCATAACATGGCCAAAAGTTTTCTCAGTGTCTATTATGGCCGTCTTCTTATGGGGAGGATACAATGCCCATATCATTAAAGAATTTTCATCATTATTGTATCTCGTTCCCATATAGACTTCATTAACTCCTTCTGGAGTAAGCTTATACTTATCATCAGCATTATTCAAAAAACTATCAAAAACCAGAGCAGAATTTAAATCCAAGCCGGGAAAAATCATAACCCCCGCATCTTTAAGCAGCTGTCTGCCTCTGCTTGGTGTCATGTCCTGCATTTCCTTGTCCACTGTCTCCTTTAACATCTCTAATAACTGTTTTTCATTGTCAGCAGAAACATTATCTACTGACTCTCTAATTTCCTTTCCCTTGTATTTATACAGGAATGATTTAAATTCCTTTGAATGAATGAATGTATCATCTGACACAAAAGAATCACAAGCCTTTTGGCGTGGATCTTCATCAGCAGATCCCTCCTCATCATGTATCACAACTGGAGGCTGATATTGTTGCATTTTTCTTTTAGACATTTCTGTTGTCTTATCTTGTGGCTGTTCAGTCAATTCTTCCTCTTCAGAGGATACCACTTCAACTTCTGCCAACTGCTTTTTCTTTTCATTCAAATCTCTGTTATATTTCTCCACCACCAAATCGACTTCAGCCTCTTCCAAATTTCTAATGACATCATCATGTGGATAATGTATGTGCATGTATCCACTGAGATTTTGTTTTCTTCTTGCATAGTCAATGAAACCCTCAGGGTCAAACCCTTTCCTCACCTCAGCAGTCACCATGTTATAATGCATTAGTTTATCCAAAATGAGATTGTACCCTTCTTTTGAAACCACAGTAAAATCTCCAAAACACAAAGTACTAGGCATGAATGATTGTTTATCATGCGAACTTAGATGCATGACATTGGAACAATGCATTTGCCTAATTATTTCCAGATATGCAATCCTGTCAGGGACAGTTTTAGGCAATATAAAGGGAGCATCCTCAAAACCATACACTCTGATCATAGTAGCATCCTCAAAACAATACCAGTCTCCCCAATTATGAGTGACAGCAGGGGGGCCACCAAAATCTTTTGGCCTGAGGAATCTTTTTATTTCATCTGAAATTGAATATTCACAGGGGTGGTTGAAATACCTATACAGCACTTTAACACAATGCTCCTCAAATTGAGCATAGCTGGAGTTAGCATACCTGCTATCCCATATTCTGGTCCACATTTGTACAGGTATCTTCTCCCCTTTCTTACCTGCAGCAACAACTTGAAGCTCATTTGGCCACAATCCTACTTCCTGGCCGTAGTATAAGACCATATGCATGAGCATCGAGTAATGCTCAAAAGAGCATGCTGGAGCATTGTTTTTCATTGCAGATAGACCAGAGTCTATTCTAGTAGCAACATAGGAGGCATAATCAAACTGTCTGGCATTGTGACATTGAATATCAGAGGTTATGACCATTAGAGGAATAGCCATGAACTCAGGGACCTCTGAGCCAAGGACTTGGCCTACAGAATAGTAAGTATATTGAATGTATGGTTCAAAAATGGATACATGAAAGGGAGGGCCATCATTCTCAGTCAAGGGTATCACTTCTCCTTCAATCCTGGGTCTATGAATGGGTAATCTCCATCCATTGTAGGTTGTATCCATTCTCCAGTATTCTTTATCCAAATCTTCATAAACAACAGGGACAGTGCACAAATCATCCAAATCATACACCTCACAAATAGCATTTTTTGATAGGTGTATAATTGGTTCTCCCTGAGGGTTGCAGATAGCTTTCAGGCCTGAATTGTAATGCCTGGCTAACAGTTGCAGGAGTTCTACATTCAAGAATACATTAGGTACAACCAGTTTGCCTAAATTCATGTGCCATGGGTTTGACACAGGGGCATTTCTAAATCTTCTGTTGTAGTGAAACCTGAAGAGTTCATATCCCCTAATTGGGGTCCAAATATCTCCCAGGCGCTTATGTTTGTCTTCCAATTTTTCTACTTCTGCCCTGAGTTGGGCAGACCTCCTGGCCTTGGGAGCTGACCCAGGCAACTGATCAATCAAGTCCTGATTTAGTTTCCTGTCTTTCACTTTTTCTTCAGGGGTTTGATCAGTTTTTTGCTTCTTTGGTTTACTGGTTTCCCCTTGTGATTTTCTTCCTTTTCCTTTCCCCGAAGTTTCCATTTTTGAAAAATTTGGCAGGAAATTCAAATACAGGTAATATAGTGGTTTGTGTATGTGTACCTGTCGCTCGATGGCTGGAATTGGAAGCCTTTGCTTTTGCCCTGAGAATTCTTCTGTATTCTGCTCTCGGACGGTTTTTTGCAATTATAATGATCGTATGAACTTTGTAGCCGTTTTGTATTAATTATCTGATCAATTCAATGTTCATCGCTGTGAAGTGTCACATCGCCATAACTCTTCCTATCGGCGTGCTTTTTGAAATGTCTGGACGACCTCAACCCTTTTTTATGGCGCGGACGGTCAATCGGCGTGACCCCTCAATTGTATCCCCGATGCCATGTAGTATCATATTTCAAGTGGGTGTGACCATCGGCATGATTTCCTTCATCGCCAAGGGTTTTAGATCTCTCCGCGATATGGCAAGTCCCACCGATATACTTTGCTTATCGGGAAGATTGAGACCATCGAGATACTAAAATTATGTCTCCCCGATCTTTATTGTCTTACCGATAGTCTGTTTATGTATGAATGTTTATCTTTATCGGAATGACATTCTCTATCGGGATAGCTTTCTCAAGATATCCCGATCCAAAACATTTCCCCGATGCCCTTTATCACATCCTTCATCGGGCAAAGCTTAGTGAAATGTTACCGATATCTTTTGATCGCCGTGACTTATGAGTCGGCAAGACTTGCTTCTTTTGTTCCGATATGTCAAGCTATCCCGATGAAGATGCATCGCTGTGAGTCTTGCCGATAACTTTCTTATCGCCAGGACTTTTGATCGTCGGAGACTTACTTGTTTTCTATTCCGATGGTTCATTTCTCACCGATGACCATTGCTTTGTTACCCTCGCGTGCTGTTCGGTGAAACTCTTGCCGAAAGTGCTTCATCGGTATGATATATACCGTCGGGGCAACTTCTAAAAGGTCATCCAATAGATATTTGTCATACCGATCGGCATGACCACTTGCCTTTCTTGCCGATGTAAAGTCATCGGTGTTGCTTACTCCATCGGTGAGCTCCATGATTCTTCTTCCGATCTCTATTTTCACGCCGATGGTTGTTTTCAAACAATTCCTTGTGTATCGGTGTAAGCCACACGACCTCATGCCGATGGATTGATTTTGATGACTTTTGACACTGTTCAAGACATTTTATGAGATACAAAAAATTTTATATTGTGGTCCTTTTGGGATATTCCTTAGGGTTTATTTAAATATGATGGAGTAAGGGAATAGTAAAATTTTGAAAATTTTACTGTGCTAACAGAAGGGAGCATGGAGTGGTCATCGGTGTGAATGGTATCATCGGCAGAGGATGTTTCTGCTTGGCCGACGGTTGAGGGTCTCGCTGACAGAGGATGTGTGTATCGGGGTGAGCAGTGTGGTCGGCCAGGGAGTTTCTCGTTGCTCCGATGGGTAATGTCTCACCGAGGGGACGACTTGGTAATGTTTTGGATGGCCATCGGCGTAACCTTTGACATCGGCGTAGGTATTTTGTTGCTCGCCGATGGTTTTGGTCTCACCGACAGACAAGGAATGTGAAATAGGCGTCGGCATAACCTTTGAGGTCGGCAGGAGATTTGTGGAGCTGGCCGATGGGGATGTTGGTAACTTGTGGAGATGTTGTGATCGGCCAGACTGATGAGGTCGGCGAAGGATCCGTGAATTGGGCCGATGGTTTGTGTCACGGCGATGGGTTTTGACGAAGGCATGTGTGTCGAGCGCGGCAAAAGCACTCGACACTTGGTATGTATGCGGTTATGCTTTTAAAACATCGAAGTTGTCTCCACACCATGCATATGGGACTAATCCCCCTGCATTTTTTGAACCTGCAAAGAGGCGTTTTGGCGGGAATTCCTTTTTGACGCGCTGCTATAGTTTTCAGGGGACCGCGGGTGGTTGAGACCCTTAATGGCGACTGTAGCAGGGGCATGGGTGAGTTGTTGGACAGCCATGTACCTAATTTTTGGCATGAAGACTCCCAAATGGCGGCACGGGGCTCGAGGTTTCTCTTGTCTGTTGCTGAAATATATTTTGAGCGCCATTCCTTTGAAGGATCTGTATCTGGCAGATTTTGTAATAGCCATGTAATTAATTGCTGTGGTACACTTTCTGGCTGTTATAAACAGACTATGTTACCATTTTAGAGGTTGTTGAAAGTTGAAGATTTTTGGCTCTGTAATTCAAAACAAGCTGATCTGGTTGCTCTGTACAGCTAAACTTGTGAGTTTATGTATCTCCTATTGTACGATTTGGCATGAATCCACTAATTTCATGGTTAATCTTATATGAATAATGCTATGTTTGCATGTGTTATGCTGATTTTGTCTCCAGTTTTTCATGTATCTTTCTTACTGCAATAGGGATGCCATAAGTATAGACAGCGTAACACTCTGTATTGGGAGATATCTGTAAGGCAGATATCATGTGTATCCCCCTAAAATCCAATTTTAGCTATTCATGCTGATCATTCACAGGTGTATGTCTACCGACTCCAAGCCCTGGATAGGCACCAATCTAGCTCTGTGTTGAGGTTATACACCATGTCCAGCTTTGCATCCAAAATTCAAATCAAACCATCTCTTCCTTCCACCTGTTAGTTGTAGGAGTAGGATTAGGAACCCCCTGCATGCTCTCATACCCGACCAGACATATATGTCCAAGAATGTTGCCCACCTTGTGATCTATCATACAGATCTTGGTCCATACATGAGAGTATTCTGCCTGTTGTTGTCAAGTTAGATGTTTCCATCTTTGAGCTAGTCAAGGTTATATCTTGAGTTATAGGGACACCCCCCTTGGTGCGGCAGAACCAGAAGTGAAGGGGAGGTAGCTCACGCAACCTCCTGTGTTAGTTGGCTGAATCTGCATGTGCATAGGAACTGGCAAACCCTGATGCTGATTCAGAAGAAAAACCAATAGAGTGATCTGCAAGTTTAACGGGTTCTAGCCTTCTCTTCCTAATCTACATTTTTGGGTTAGGGATTTGTGGAAACCCTTGGTGGAGGGTAAGATTGAACTTTATCCATGTGCTAGAAGTTCTTTCATAGCATCATTTGTATCCTCTGAGGAGTGGAACTTAGTGTTGGATGGTAGGGTTTGGATGTGGGGTGAGCATTCACTCTCCATCAAACCTTGGGCTTAGTCCTTCAACCCTCTTACTGAGCCACTTAACATCAAACCAATTTGGGTTCGACTCTTAATTTCCCTATTTAGTTTTGGGAGGATTCTTTCTATCAGGCTATCGGCAACACCATTGGTCATTCCTTGAAGGTAGATTCTACTACATCAGATATGGGGCATACTATGGTTGCTTGAATCTTAGTTGATATTGACATCTCCAAGCCCCTCCATGGAGATGTTGTGCTAATGGTTGGGGGTAGGCCTTGGACACAACAACTTGACTAAGAGGGCCTTCCTTTTACGTGCAAAAGATGTTTTTCTAATGGTCACTTGGCCTCTGGGTGTCCTCACTCTCACCGCAATAGTGACTACTTGGTGGAAGAATGCACTCATGGATCACTTAATAGTTAGTGATTCTCTAGATGAGGGATCCTCACAAGGAGATGACTCTTTCCAGGATACCTTACTTTTTCCCCATATGGTACCTGAGGGTGTGGCGGTGGATATGGTTGTTGATTCATCCGATCATGTTGAGGCCCCTACATTGGCACTTGATGTTTCTTCGGCTCCTGTTTGTGGCCACTTCAACTTTTACAGTCACTCATTCGGTCGTGCCTACTTCTAGTTCGATCTCTTTGTGTGTGCCTTCTTTGGTTCTCACCTTGCTCTGAGGATTTTGACTCAAAGGTTTCATGGACCGTGGTCCAGCGTAGAAAGAAAGGTCTCCCCAAATCTGTCATGGTTTTGTGCCCTAAGGCTAAGGGAGTTAGGTTTGCTTGTTTGAGATCTGTTGTTGTTTAGATCCTCTGGTTGGTGTGTTCAGCAAGTTGTTTGCTAACTGCTTTTGTTTTCATGTTGTTGGTGTGCATCATGTACACTATTTGGGTTGCCCTTTGGGTTGTTTGTCTTTTTTAGCTTGGATGCTATTGTTCTGTTGTGTCTGTTCTGTGTTGTTCTTCCCTGGGGGCCTTGTTTGTAAAGGGTTCAATCACTTGTAAGTTACTTATCCTAATTAAAAACAATTCAAATTTTAAAACCAAAAAACTTAATAAAATAGTCCTTGAGGCAAAGAGGACAATTTTACAATTATAATTAACAAAATATCTTGAAGAAACTCTAAAACAATTGGCTCAATAAAACAAGGAAAAGTAATAATAATCAAATAAAAGTTTTAACAATTTCCATAAAACTTTACATCACAATCACCATGTGACTTCACACAAGACACCTAAGAGGAGGAGGGGAATGGTGGTCTCAAACAACATAGAGCTCAATAATAGATTAACATATCACAATACACATGTCCCACACAACCTAGGACATCCATATCATATATCACAATACGCATGTCCCACACAACCTGGGACATCCATATCATATATCACAATACGCATGTCCCACACAACCTGGGACAACCATATCATATATCACAATATGCATGTCCCACACAACCCTCGACCACCATACCATATATCAGAAAAGTACATCTCTATAAACTATCACATGCAAGACCCAATATCATATGGCACAAAAGGAATCGATCATGAAATTTGATATCCATCCATAATTTTGTAGAGATCCCAACCTTTGATACTGAAACTGAGAGAAGAAGCCATTACCCTTTGATAGTTAGCATAAATGTCTTATCAATATGCTATCATTTCTTTATTGCTAACAAGATGTTGAGATTATAATTATGATAATTTAACCAAGATCTTCTATGTCCTTAGTAATAATATGTCAGTCTAAAAACTGTGAATGAAGCGAAAGATTGCTATCCAAAAACCACTATTTCTAGATCCCAAAGTTTCATAAATCAATATTTAGTCTAATTGTTTGTAACCACTGATGCTACCAAAATTTCATATCTAAAAGGGATTCCCATAAATAGAGACCAAGTTATGATCAAATGTCCATCTGCTAGAAACTGCCACTAGTGCTCATGCCAACTGAGATACCATAATTGAATCATCATGAATAAATAAACTCAAGAACCATAGGCACTCTCTGATCCATCCTCAACCCATTGGTTCCCAAAAACATATATGATTTGCTAATGAATCCATAAAGAGGGAGAGTAGAGGGAATATGTATTCCAATGTGACTATGAGGGGGATGTCTCCCCACCTCATCCAATAATGGGCTACCTCCCAAAGGAGGATTTGCACCTCATTCAACCCCACGTAAGGGAGGCTCTCACCCCTCAAGGGAGATTTTCTCCCTACATAACAATAACAACACATATGAATCTCTAGTCCAATCCATAAAGAAAGGGGAAAGAGGGGATAATCATCCCTCTTGGGGATAAAATAAAAAAAATCCCCAAGAGAGGCTCCACGCCTCTCTTAAACCACATTACGTGAGAGGCTCTCACCCCTAAGGGGAGATCAGCTCACAAACATAGCAATTCTCTTCCCAACACAATACAACTATCTCAACATTCAACAAGAAGTTACAACCATGAATATACAACACACATTGTCCACCATAACATATAATTATCACAATTGGGTATACATGTGTGAATCATTACTAACCTCCACAATACCCTTCTCTAGAGTTGGATACCCTCTATCACAACTAGAGACACAACACACACAAGCTCACTTGTATCATCACAGAACATTCATAAATCATCTGCTATCATCAAAATCTTATATTCATAATTATTCACTAAAGAACATTTATATGTCTAAAGTGATCTACTTGATTTTTTTATTCTAAACAATAATCAATAATGAATTGTTTTGGTACAAGACAGTGAGACCCATAAGGCTCCAGAGTTTGATAAACTTGCCTCTGATACCAAATGTCATGCCCAATCTATTACACTTTAGCACTGAACACAAACACATCCAATTATCTAAAACTGATTAACCAACTCACATAAAATTAGTTTTGAAATGCATGTAATTTGACATTGGTCACAACTAAACCTACAATCATTAACCTATCTCATAAAATTATCTTAGTAGGGAAATCACTTTTATATATCATACCTAAACCTTAAAATTTGAAGCATAGGTTCAACATAGATAAATCAGCATAACAATAGAATAACTATATTCATCAATTCATGTTACAAATCCAATCACAAACATGACACCCATTGTACAAATATACTTAATCATGAGATAAATCAACAACAATTCTATTTGAAAGAAACCTCAAACTTGTTGATAGCAACTATGAGATCAATTATCCAATTACATCAAAATAATCATAATGTATCAATATATAGTAACACTTATATATAGTGAAGGATATTATTGGCCATTTCTAGACTAGAAACTAAACATATAATCCTTTTAAAGAATTCCTCCATAAATAAGATAGAAGATAAAGGTTCATTCTCTTACCATAGTTCTCTTCACTTTACCTTGCATTGTCATTAACAATCTCAATTGTTCTTTGAAACCTATAACCAGATGACATTTGCAAAACTAGATACATGATTAGTTTCTTTAGTCAAATGAAATAATCATGATTACACTTCGGAATAAGATGAAAATGAACAAGACCTAAGGGGTCAGACCTATGCCTCGGGGGCTCATCAAGGATGGCATTACCTATGTACATGCAGAGGCTTCGTACTTCAGGGCAACTAGACTTGCAACCACAAGGTTGACATAAATACATAGATTCATGAAAGTAATAGTACTGATTAAAAAAACTAGATTCATGATATGAATTCTAGGCTCTCTTATTTGAGTCATAAGAAGGATACCACACCATTAGATGGATAAGGTAACATGATAGAACTGATTTAAAACTAGGCCATCGCATGATAATTGGTTTATAGGCAACTAGATGACTAACCATAGACATACCTTAGGTCTCATGATTATATAAATTATGCGATTAAAGGTATAAGGCTTACTTAAATCATAATAATAATAATAATTTAATTACTAAGAGTCAAATGATAATGCTTATGATTTTTTTTTAAGAACAAGACCTATGAAATAATTTAAATTCCTTAAAATACAATCTTACTACTATTGATCCTTAAATATCTAATACAACTAAATAGTCTAACAAATTCCTTGTTCAAAGGTTTGATACAACCAATAATGAAATCTTCTTATTATCTTCTATCAAATTCAAATCTATCCATTAACCTTGTTACCAATACAAGCACACTTTATTCATTAGTCTAGAAACAACAATACTAAACATAATATAAATAATGTGTTAAAAACAAAATGTATTTATATAAATTAAATTAGTGTCATAACTAATCTCAAACTTAATACAATGAATTGAAATAAATTGAAGAATAAAATAAGTATTTGAATAAAAATGGTCTTGACATGAAAAACCACCCAGTATTACATATGCCATAACTTTGTTGTTTCACAATGGAATTTTAAAATTCAAGGTGTTTTCTAAAGGTAGGAATAAGAGGAATCAAACCCAGAAAACAATTAGAAAATGTCTTTAAGATGAGGGGGTAGTGTTTACTGCAATCATCCCTTTCCCTCAAATCCAGATTTAACCCACAAACAAAAAATATTTATATAAAATGTGAAATAATTCCTAACACAATAGTTATCTCTCTCATTCATCAATATAAACTCTCTAAAGCTGATTGATATGACATAAATTTGCATTGCAATAGTTAAACATTTATGATTGTGGTTTTGACCCACTTAAATAATACAATGAAAACATTTATAATATGATTGCATATTTAATATAAATATATTTATAGTATGAATACATTGAGGAAGTATACACTTATGCATTGTATATGTACATATTATACATATATAAGTGTATACACACACAATATCTTAACTCTACCAACTCTTATTCTTAGAATCCATTTAACTACCTCCATGCTTATGAAAAAACCCAAGCTTGATCATGAATAGAGAATGATTTGATTACTCAAAAGTATTCCCTACATTTATAATGAACGATAAAAGTAATAAAAGATCAATGATCTGTTATTTTGTTTTAATTTTGTCATTCAAATAACTATACAATATGACCTAACAATTATTCTTATAAACTAATCAACATAAGGGTTTTAGTTTGACCTTCTTCCACTACATGCATATTCTTGATTCAATCTAATTTTTGCATGCAACTAAATATATGAAGGATTATCTAATCATACTCATTCCAATAAATGAAATATGCAAATTCAGCTAACACTCTTATGAAATGAATATAATTCATTTTCAATAGAGTAAACTACCAACAAAATCCTACATTTTCAATTTCTGCTATAGCAGTAGTAAAAATACAATAAAGTTCTCAATTAGTAACCAAATTTAAAACCATAAGATGTTTCAGAAATCTGAAAACAAGATGCTCATAACCCATAAACCTATTTATAAAATAATTCATATGTAAAGAGAAACTTCATAAGACAACAATAAGTTTTCTTTTTAAAAAAATTCATAAAAACATTAAGATAAATAATGGAGAGCTTTCAAGGAAATACCTCAAAAATTTAATTGATGAAGATTACCTTAAATGCCAATGAAGAGATATTCCAAAATTTCATAATCTGAGAGCTTCCATCTTATTCAATTGTGTGCTTCCTTTCTTCTACCTAGAGTTCTATTTCCCTCCTTATAAAATTCATAAAATTTTCATCTAACAAATCACCATGGACATTCACTTTATTTGCCTCATGAAAATGGATGTATTTCCCTTGGAGAATTATCTTCAACATCACCCATGGACCTCCTCTTGATGACCTGCAAAAATCAGAAATAAACTTGGACTCTTCTCTTGATTTTCCCATCCTCTTTGAAGCCAAACTTCCATCTACTTATAATATCTCATTTGCCAAGTTTCATATTTCTCTTTTGGGCTCCAATGACTCTTTGTATTCCTCTTCTTTCTTGGTGCAATCCAACTTGGAGAAATGTGACTCTTGGGATTCCTTTGTTTCTTTCCTTCATGACCTGAATGCTTGAAGACTTCATTGTCCAATCTTTGTCTTCTAGCATGTAGCTGACTAGGATTTTGTCCATATGCAACTTGCCTCATCTTTTCCTTATAGTGTTGGAGAATTAAAATATTTATTTTATTTCCCCAAAGTTTGTGTATGATGTTGTTTAGAAATCTGCATGACAAACAAAAGGGTAAAACAAATATAATATTTTTTTTGGTTGATGCAAGATTGCTTCTGAGCCTAGATGCTCCTACATCAGATAATTATATATAAAATCATTTCTATAGCATAATAGAATTACAAATACACTCAAATTAAACGTATAATGATACTTACACAAATGTGTGTAAATGTGGAAGAAACATAATTGTAAACAAGGCACATAAAGTATTTGCAGACCCGAATGAAGTAAATGATAAAAAATATAAATCTCATACTTTGTTTATCTTCCTAGATTCTCCTTTACCGTTAATGTCTCTTTGATATTATTATAACTGAAATCTTTTTCCCAACAATTAGAGAAATCCAACTTACAATAATAATTAGCATAATAGTTTCATGAAGATCAGTAGACTAATATCATTTCAAAGGAGAGATTCAAAATAAAATCTATACTCCTAATTTAACTAAATAATTATTTGATGCATCTCCAAAATATTCTTGATAAAGTTCTATCACAGAAACATCAATATATCTCATTAAAAGTATTAGATAGGGTTTAGGCATCCTTACATTCTCCCCCCTAGGAATGGACTTCCTCCTGGAAGTCCTCAAGAAGATGAAATATTCCTTAGCTTCAACACATCAAATAAGAGTTAGATATAATAGAGATATATTTATTTAATAGCAAAACAATATACCATTAAGAAAACATAACATAATACATATTAGAACCATATGATTCTATACATTATCATTTATCAAACAAGGATGTTTTGTAATTATTAATCACAATCAAAAATATTACCATGTGTCAAATTCATAGCTCCAACACATCCAACAAAGTTTAGATGCCCAAAGAGATACATTTGTACACTATGGAAACAAAAGTGATGAGATACCAATACTTTATTTTGAAATCCAAACATAATACAAAGTACAACAGAAACCTATAAATCATGAAATCATGATTTATCCATAAGCATGTTCTACAATTACTAATAATGATTAATTTTATTTATCTAATAGCTAGCATTAGTGATAAGGTCGCATTACTAATTATAAGAGAAACAACTTTAAATGACTCTAACATTCATAATTCAAGCATACATATAGTACATTAGAATCCATTACATCCAGAATAATTTATCAAATTCATTGCAACCACATTTCCTCATAGCACCTCTCAGCAATTACACACCATAGAATTTCAAATCCAAATATAACACATCACGTATACACCCAATGGTATGAGGATGATCAGTGCCAAGTAGAACCATAGTGCCTCCAAGAGAAAGGTACAATATAAATCTCAGACAACCTCACAATAAACATTCCTCAGGCCATCTACTCCCCTATACAACCTATCAGGGACCTCTCCTGGGTACAGTAGTTTACACAATTCATATTACTCCACACAAGCCAGCAGCAACAAACACTAATAAAGCCTCAAATAAAGAAGTTCCCAATGAATAAAATTTCAAATAAAATCAACTAAAAAAAACTTTATAGAAATGCAAATTAAATAGCAGAAGCCAAAACAACAATTCAAATTTAAAAACCAAAAACCTTAATAAAATATTCCTTGAGGTAAAGAGGACAATTTTTCAATTACAATCAACCAAATATCTTGAAGAAATCCTAAAACTGATGTCTCAATAAAATAATAAAAAGTAAGAATAATCAAATAAAAGTTTTAACAATTTCCATAAAACTTTACATCACAATCACCACATGACTTCAAACAAGCTAAGAGGAGGAGGGGAATGGTGGTCTCAACCCACATAGAGCTCAATAATAGATTACCATATTACAATAGGCATGTCCTTGATGCAGGAGCACTCGGGCCCACGTGCAATCGGCATCAACCAAAAATAGAGTGTGGTTTGTTTTACAATTTTGTTTGGTTTGGGTTCTAATGGATTTTCTCAGCACTATGTGTGTTTGGCACAGTCAAGAAGGCAGTTTGGCAGTCTTGTTTGAATTCAGTCTTGGCGCGCGTGAAGTCAGTTTTCGTAAAACAATTGTTTTGAGAGCTTGGTGAAGTTTCATGGAAAATCCTTTGACAAACAGATTGTTGATTCTATCTTGGAGTTATACACAAAGGTTTTGTGAGAAAATACCTTCAGGTTTTGAAGATTTTAATGTTTTTTGACTTATGCTGGCAAATTGGAAAAATATTAATATTTCAAGTTTCATGAGGTTTGAGACCAAACGCTTTAAAGGAAGTCGTAGGAATTCTAAGAAACTCATCCCTATCAGTTTCGACGAGGTTTCGAGCTTCTAGTGAAAAGTTATCGCAAAAGTTGATTTTTTAGTTTCATTGGTTAATTGGCGAATGACACTATTTGGTGTAACCCACATATTTTCTTCCTTCTGTATGTGTGACTGATTTATCTAGGAAGGAAGGATTTGTGTATGACATGAAGATCAAAGTTGATAGAGATGAGTCATCTGTCATCCATCGAAGGCAAATTGTATTATTGGTTGTTCGCTATGCTAACACAGATGATTGATGTTCGTAGGAAGTCAATATATATTTATTCCAAAGGTAAATTGATGTGCAGCCAATAACAAATAAACTTATAAGGGTCCATATAAGTATTTGGAGCAAATATGACATGTTAGTTTAATGATTTTATCCTTCTTTCCATACGTGAGAAGATAATTAAATTGTTATTAGAAAAGGCTGCCTTTAATAAGCCTGCAGATTAGAACAAACCAAAAGTGGAAAATATTGTTTATTTCCAACATCTCATCTTCAGTAAGTACATTGGAATTCAACACCTTAGAAATAAAATATCTCTTAAATGCTTTTCAAAATAGAATTTCAAGCGTTAGAACTGAGGAGTCATTTGAAAATGAAGAGATTGGAATGCAGCACTTCAACTGCTAGAATGAATGATTGCTAGAGATAAAAAGGATAAAAAGGAAGTTAAAACAAGATACTTAGCTGTGTTGGAGCAAGAGAGGTCATTGCCATAGGTAAAAAGGAGTGACTAAGCTTCCAAACAGAGAGGAGTGGCCAGAGAAAGAGAGAGAAGGTTTGCTGCCATAAAGGAGGAGGAAAAGAAATTGGTAGTCAGTTGCTTGATGAGAGGATAGGAAGAATCAGATCGCTTCCAGTGTCATAAACTCTGCAAAGAAAGAACCAAACAAAGTGCAGAGGAGAATATAGAACTGGTGTAAGTAAAAGTTGTCTAGTTGAGAAGGCCAATTGAAGGCCATATATGTAATGTCTCTGCAGATGTATATTTTGATTGTGAAGTGAGCTTGAATAAAATATAGTGGTTTTGTTGCAATCTTGGTGTCATTGATATTTGAGTTTGTGGGCAGATAATTGCCTATTGTGTGTTTTTGAATTTGTGAGGAAGAGTTTGTTGTCTTGTGAGAGGGCAGAGTTATTGTTTTCGTCAATCCCACACAACCTGGGAAAACCATATCATATATCACAATATGCATGCCCCACACAACCCGGGACAACCATATCATATATTACAATACACATGTCCCACACAACCTGAGATAGCCATATCATATATCACAATACGCATGTCCCACACAACCCGGGATAGCCATACCATATATCAGAAAAGTACCTCTCTATAACCTATCACATGCAACACCTAATATCATATGCCACAAAAGGAATCAATCATGAAATCTAATATCAATCCACAATTTTGTAGAGATCCCAACCTTTGATACCGAAACTGAGAGAATAATCCATTCCCCTTTGATAGTTATCAGAAATGTCTTATCAATCTGCTATCATTTATTTATTGCTAACAAGATGTTGATATTATAATTATGATAATTTAACCAAGATCTTATGTGTCCTTAGTAATAATATGTTAGTCTAAAACTATGAATAAAGCAAAATATTACTATCCAAAAACCACTATTTCCATATCCCAAAGTTTCATAAATCAATATTTAGTCTAATTATTTGTAAACACTAATGCTGCCAAAATTTCATATGTAAAAGGGATTCCCTTAAATAGTGACCAAGTTACTGGTATCAAATGTCAATCTTCTAGAAACTACCACTTATGCTCATGCCAATTTAGATACCATAACTGAATCATCATGAATAAATAAACTCCAGAACCATAGGCTCTCTCTGATCCATCCTCAACCCATTGGTTCCCAACAACACATATGAATTGCTAATGAATCCATAAAGAGGGGGAGCAAAGGGGCTATGTATTCCAATGTGACTATGAGGGGGATGTCTCTCCACCTCACCCCATAATGGGTTATGTCCCAAAAGAGGATCCACACCTTGTTCAACCCCACACAAGGGAGGTTCTCACCCCTCAGGGGAGATCCACTCCCTACATAACAATAAAAACACATATGAATCTCTAGTCCAATCCATAAAGAAGGGGGAAAGAGGGGATAATCATTCCTCTTGGGGGTAAAATAAAAAAATTCTCCAAGAGAGGCTCCACACCTCTCTAAAATCCCATTGCGTTTAAGGATCTCACCCCTCAGGGGAGATCATCTCTCAAACATAACAGTTCCCTTCCCAACACAGTACAACTATCTCAACACTCAACAAAAAGTCACAACCATGAATATACAACACACATTGTCCACAATAACATATAATTATCACAATCGGGTATACATGCGTGAATCGTTACTAACGTCCACAATACCCTTCTCTCGAGTTGGATACCTTGTATCACAACTAGAGACACAACACACACAAACTCACTAGTATCATCACAAAATATGACAAAAATGTCACATGCTTAACAAAAATCATCCACTATCATCAAAAACTTATATTCATAATGATTCACTAAGGAACATTTATATGTCTAAAGTGATCTACTAGATTTTTTTATTCCAAACAAGAATCAATCATGAATTCTTTTGGTACAAGACAGTGAGAACCATAAGGCTCCAGAGTTTGATAAACTTGGCTTTGACACCAAATGTCATGCCAAAGCTATTACACTTAAGCACTGAACACAAACAAATCCAATTATATTAAACTGATTAACCAACTCACATAAGATTAGTTTTGAAATGCATTTACTTTGATATTGGTAACAACTAAACCTACAATCATTTTCCTGTCTCATAGAATTATCTTAGTAGGGCAATCATTTTGATATATCATATCTAAACCTTAAAATTTGAAGCTTAGGTTCAACATAGATAAATCGGCATAAAATTAGAATGACTATATCCGTCAATGCATATTACAAATCCAATCACAAACATGACACCCATTGTACAAATATACTTAATCATGAGAGAAATCAACAACAATTCTATTTGAAAGGTACCTCAAACTTGTTGATATCAACTATGAGATCAATTATCCAATTATATCAAAATAATCATAATGTATCAATATATAGTAACACTTATATATAGTGAAGGATATTATTGACCATTTCTAGACTAGAAACTAAACATATAATCCTTTTATGGAATTCATCCATAAATAAGATAGAAGATAAAGGTTCATTCTCTTACCATAGTTCTTTTCGCTTTACCTTGCATTGTCATTAACAATCCCAATTGTTCTCTAAAACCTATAACCAAATGACATCTGCAAAACTAGATACATGATTAGTCTCTTCAATCAAATGAAATAATCATGATTACACTTCGGAATAAAATGAAAATGAATAGGACCTAAGGGGCCAAACCTATGCCTGGGGGGCTCATCAAGGATGGCCTTGCCTATGTATGCGTAGAGGCTTCGTAGTTTGGGGCAACTTGACTTGCAACCACAAGGTTGACATAAATACATAGATCCATGAAAGCAATAGTACTGGTTAAAAAAACTAGATTCATGATAAGAATTCTAGGCTCTGTTATTTGATTCATAAGAAGAATACCACACCATTAGAT
The DNA here is from genome assembly GCA_027924645.1 of Cunninghamia lanceolata. Classification (NCBI taxonomy): domain Eukaryota; kingdom Viridiplantae; phylum Streptophyta; class Pinopsida; order Cupressales; family Cupressaceae; genus Cunninghamia; species Cunninghamia lanceolata. The sequence goes on along the minus strand of BSBN01000377.1, from coordinate 21,746,223 downwards.
GGATAAGGTAACATGACATAACTTATTTAAAACTAGGCCATCACATGATAATTGGTTTATAGGAAACTAGCTGACTAACCATAGACAAACCTTAGGTCTCATGATTATATAAATTATGTGATTAAAGGTATAAGGCTTACTTAAAAGTCATAATAATAATAATAACAACAATTTTATTACTAAGGATCAATTGATAATGCTTATGATTTTTTTTAAGAACAAGACCTCTGAAATAATTTAAATTTCTTAAAATAAAATCTTACTACTATTGATCCTTAAATATTCAATACAACAAATCCCTTGTTCAAAGATTTGATACAACCAATAATGAAATCTTCTTATTATCTTCTATCAAATTCAAATCTATCCCTTACCCTTGTTACCAATACAAGCACACTTTATTCATTTGTCTAAAAACAACAATACTAAACATAATATAAATAATGTATTAAAAATGAAATGTATTTATATAAATTAAATTAGTCTCCTATCTAATCTCAAACTTAATTTTATGAATTGAAATAAATTTAAGAATAAAATAAACTATTTGAATAAAAATGGTCTTGACTTGAAAAACCACCTAGTAGTAAACCTGCCATAACTTTCTTGTTTCTCAATGAAATTTTAAAAGTCAAGATGTTTTGGAAACATAGGAGTAAGGGAATCAAACCCAAAAAATAATTAGAAAAATTCTTTAATATGAGGGGGTAATGTTTACTGCAATCATCCCTTTCCCTCAAATCCAAATTTAACCCACAAACAATAAATATTTATTTAAAAATGTGAAGTAATTCCTAACACAATAGTTATCTCTCTCATTCATCAATTATATAAACTCTCTAAAGTTGATTGATATGACATAAATTTTTACTGAAATAGTTAAACATTTATGATTGTGGTTTTGACCCACTTAAATAATACAATGAAAATATTTAATACACTTATATACATATTATATATATATACACACACACACACACAATATCTTAACTCTACCAACTCTTATTCCTAGAATTCATTTGACTACCTCCATGCTTATGAAAAAACCCAAGCTTGATCATGAATAGAGAATGATTTGATTACTCAAAAGTATTCCCTACATTTATACTAAACGATAAAAATACTAAAAGATCAATGATATGTTATTTTGTTTTAATTTTGTCTTTCAAATAACTATACAATATGATCTAACAATTATTCTTATAACTAATCAACATAAGGGTTTTAGTTTGACCTTCTTGCACTACATGCATATTCTTGATTCAATCTAATTTTTGCATGCAATTAAATATATGAAGGATTATCTAATCATACCCATTCCAATAAATAAAATATGCAAATTCAACTAACACTCTTATGAAATGAATATAATTCATTTTCAATAGAGTAAACTACCAACAAAATCCTACATTTTCAATTTCTGCTACAGCAGTAATAAAAATATGATACAGTTCTCAATTATTTACCAAATTAAAAATCGTAAGATGTTTCTGAAAGCTGAAAAGAAGATGCTCATAACCCAGAAACCATTTTATAAGATAATTCCTATGTAAAGAGAAACTTCATAAGACAACAAGTTTTTTTTTTTTTTTAAATCAGAAAACATTAAGATAAATAAGGGAGAGTTTTCAAGGAAATACCTCAAAAAATTAATCGATGAAGAATACCTTCAAATGTCTATGAAGAGAGATTCCAAAATTCCATAATGTGAGAGCTTCAATCTTATTCAGTTGTGTGCTTCCTTTTTTCTACCTAGAGTTCTATTGTCCTCCTTATGAAATTTAGAAATTTTTCATCTAACAAAATCACCATGAACGTTCACTTTCTTTGCCTCATCAAAATGGATGCATTTCCCTTGGAGAATTATCTTCAACATCACCCATGGATTTCCTCTTGATGACCTACAAAAATCAGAAATAAACTTGGGCTCTTTTCTTTTTTTTCCAATCCTCTATGAAGACAAACTTCCATCTACTTATAATATCTCCTTTGCCAAGTTTCATCTTCCTCTTTTGGGATCCAATGACCCTTGGTATTCCTCTTCTTGCTTTTTTGTGTCCAACTTAGAGAAATGTGACTCTTGGCATTCCTTTGTTTCTGTCCTTCATGACTTGGATGCTCGAAGACTCTTCATTGTCCAATCTTTGTCTTCTAGCATGTAGGAGACTAGGATTTTGTCTATATGCAACTTGCCTTTTATTTTCCTTAGAGTGTTGGAGAATTAAAATATTTATTTTATTTCCCCAAAGTTTGTGTATGATGTTGTTTAGAAATATGCAAGACAAACAAAAGGGTAAAAGAAATAAAATATTTTTTTTGTTGATGCAAGATTGCTTCTGAGCCTGGATGCCCATGCATTAGATAATTATATATAAAATCATTTCTATAGCATAATAGAATTACAAATACACTCAAATTAAATGTATAATGATACTTACACAAATGCATGCAAATGTGGAAGAAACATAATTGTAAACAAGACACATAAAGTATTTGCATACCTAAATGAAGTAAATGATTAAAAATGCAAATCTCATACTTTGTTTATCTTTCTGGATTCTCCTTTACCATTAATGTCTCTTTGATATTATTATAACTGAAATCCTTTTCCCTACGATTAGAGAAATCCAACATACAATAATAATTATCATAATAATGTCATGAAGATCAGCTAGTCTAATATCATTTCAAAGGAGAGATTCAAAATAAAATCTATACTCATAATTTAACTAAATAATTATTTGATCCATCTCAAAAATATTCTTAATAAAGTTATATCATGGAAACATCAATATTTCTACCATTAAAGTTATTAGATAGGGTTTAGGCATCCTTACATTCTCTCCCACCCCCTCCCCCCCAAGAATGGACTTCCTCCTGGAAATCCTTAAGAGGATAGAATATTCCTTAGCTTCAACACATGAAATAAGAGTTGGATATAATATACATTTATTTACTAATATACCATTACTTATTTCAAAAGAAAACATAACATAATACACATTAGAACCATAGGATTCTCTACATTATCATTTATCAAACAAGGATGTTTTGCAATTACTAATCACAACCAAAAATATTACCATGTGTCAAATTCATAGCTCCAACACATCCAACAATGGTTAGATTCCCAAAGAGATACTTTTGTACACTATGGAAACAAAAGTGACAAGATACCAATACTTTATTTCAAAATCCAAACATAATACAAAGTACAACAAAAACCTAGAAATCATGATTTATCCATAAGCATATTCTACAGTTACTAATAACATTTAATTTTATTTATCTAATAGCTAGTAACAGTGATAAGGTTTCATTACTAATTATAAGGGAAACAACATTAAATGACTCTAATATTAATAATTCAAGCATACATATAGTACATTAGAATCCATTACATCCAGAACAATTTATCTAATTCATTACAACCACATTTCCTCATAACACCTCTCAACAATTACACACCACAAAATTTCAACTACATACATAACACGTCACATATACACCGAATGGGATGAGGATGATTAGTGCCAAGTAGAACCATAGTGCCTCCAAGAGAAAGGTCCAATATAGATCTCACACAACCTCACAATAAACATTCCTCATGCCATCTACTCCCCTATACAACTTGCCAAGACCCCTCTTGGGTATAGCAGTTTACACAATTCACATTAGTCCCCACATGCCACAGCAACAAACACTAATAAAGCCTCAAATAGAGAAGTTTTCAATGAATAAAATTTCAAATAAAATCAACTAAAAAAAACTTCATATAAATGCAAATTAAATAATGGAAGACAAAACAACAATTAAATTTTAAAACGTGAAACCTTAATAAAATAATCCTTGAGGCAAAGAAGACAATTTTGCAATTACAATCAACCAAATATCTTGAAGAAATTCTAAAACTGTTGGCTCAATAAAATAAAGAAAAGTAAAAATAATCAAATAAAATTTTTAATAATTTCCATAAAACTTTACATCACAATCACCACGTGACATCAAACAAGACACCTAAGGGGAGGAGCAGAATGGTGGTCCCAAATCACGTAGAGCTCAATAATAGATTACCATATCACAATACGCATGTCCCACACAACTCAGGACAACCATATCATATATCACAATACACATGTCCCACACAACTTGGAACAACCATATCATATATCACAATATGCATGTCCCACACAACCTGGGACAACCATGTACCATATATCAAAAAATACCTCTCTATAAACTATCACATACATGACCCAATATCAAATGCCACAAAAGTAATTGATCGTGAAATCTGATATCCATCCACAATTTTGTAAAGATCCCAGCCTTTGATACCAAAACTGAGAGAAGAAGCCATTACCCTTTGATAGTTATAAGAAATGTCTTATCAATCTGCTATCATTTCTTTATTGCTAACAAGATGTTGATATTATAATTATGACAATTTAACCAAGATATTTTGTGTCCTTAGTAATAATATGTCATTCTAAAAACTATGAATGAAGTGAAAGATTGCTATCCAAAAACCACTATTTCCAGATCCCAGAGTTTCATAAATCAATATTTAGTTTAATTGTTTGTAACCAGTAATGTTGCCAAAATTTCATATTTGAAAGGGATTCCCATAAATAGTGACCAAGTTACCATCAAATGTCCATCTGCTAGAAATTGCCACTAGTGTTCATGCTAACTGAGATACCATAATTGAATCATCATGAATAAATAAACTCAAGAACCATAGGCACTCTCTGATCCATCTGAGCAACCCATTGGTTCCCAAAACACATATGAATTGCTAATGAATCCATAAAGAGGGGGAGTAGATGGGATATGTATTCCAATGTGACTATGAATGGGATGTCTCCCCACCTCACCCCATAATGGGCTATGTCCTGAAGGAGGATTCACACCTCGTTCAACCCCACACAAGGGAGGATCTCACCCCTCAAGGGAGATCCCCTCCCTACATAACAATGACAATACATATGAATCTCTAGTCCGATCCATAAAGAAGAGGGAAAGAGGGGATAATCATCCCTCTTGGGGATAAAATAAAAAATTCCCCAAGAGAGGCTCCACATGTCTCTCAACCCCCATTATGTGAGAGGCTCTCACCCCTCCATGGAGATCAACTCTCAAACATAAAAATTCCCTTCCCAGCACAATACAACCATCTCAACACTAAACAAGAAGTCACAACCATGAATATACAACACACATTATCCACCATAACATATAATTATCACAATCAAGTATACATGCGTGAATCGTTACTAACATCCACAATACCATTCATTCGAGTTGGATAGCATGTATCACAACTAGAGACACAACACACACAAGCTCACTAGTATCATCACAAAATATGAAAAAAATGTCACATGCTTGACATAAATCATTCGTTATCATGAAAAACTTATATTCATAATTATTCACTAAGGAATGTTTATATTTCTGAAGTGATCTACTAGATTTTTTTATTCCAAACAATAATCAATCATGAATTATTTTGGTATAAGACAGTGAGACCCATAAGGCTCTAAAGTTTGATACACTTGGCTCTGATACAAAATGTCATGCCCAAGTTATTACACTTGAGCACTGAACACAAACACATCCAATTATCTAAAACTAATTAACCAACTCACATAAAATTAGTTTGGAAATGCATGTACTTTGATATTGGTATCAACTAAACCTAAAATCATTAACCTATCTCATAGAATTATCTTAGTAGGGCAATCGTTTTGATATATCATAGCTAAACCTTAAAATTTGAAGCGTAGGTTCAACATAGATAAATCAGCATAACAATAGAATGACTATATTCATCAATGCATATTACAAATCCAATCACAAACATGACACCCATTGTACAAATATACTTAATCATGAGAGAAATCAACAACAATTCTATTTGAAAGAAACCTCAAACTTGTTGATATCAACTCTGAGATCAATTATCCAATCACATCAAAATAATCATAATGTATATATAGTGAAGGATATTATTGACCATTTCCAGACTAGAAACTAAATATATAATCCTTTTAAGGAATTCCTCCATAAATAAGATAGAATATAAAGGTTCATTCTCTTACCATAGTTCTCTTCATTTTACCTTGCATTGTCATTAACAATCCCAATTGTTCTCTGAAACTTGTAAGCAAATGACATCTGCAAAACTAGATACACAATTAGTCTCTTCAATCAAATGAAATAATCATGATTACACTTCAGAATAAGATGAAAATGAACAAGACCTAAGGGGCCAAACCTATGCATCGGGGGCTCATCAAGGATGGCTTTTCCTATGTACGCACAGAGGATTCATTGTTCGAGGCAACTTGACTTGCAACCACAAGGTTGATATAAATACATAGATCCATGAAAACAATAGTACTGGTTAAAAAAACTAGGTTCATGATAAGTATTCTAGGCTCTCTTAGTTGAGTCATAAGAAGGATACCACACCATTAGATGCATAAGGTAACATGACAAAATTGATTTAAAACTAGGCCATCACATGATAATTGGTTTATTGACAACTAGTTGACTAACCATAGATAGACCTTAGATCTCATGATTATATAAATTATGCGATTAAAGGTATAAGGCTTACTTAAATCATAATAATAATAATAATAATAACAATCTAATTACTAAGAATAAAATGATAATTCTTATGATTTTTTTTTAAGAACAAGACCTATGAAATAATTTAAATTCCTTAAAATACAATCTTACTACTATTGATCCTTAATTATCCAATACAACTAAATAATCCAAAAAAGTCCTTGTTCAAATATGTGGTACAACCAATAATGAAATCTTCTTATTATCTTCTATCAAATTCAAATCTATCCCTTATCCTTGTTACCAATACAAGCACACTTTATTCATTTGTCTAAAAACAATAATAATAAACATAATATAAATAATGTATTAAAAATGAAATGTATTTATATAAATTAAATTAGTTTCCTATCTAATCTCAAACTTAATTCAATGAATTGAAATAAATTTAAGAATAAAATAAACTATTTGAATAAAAATGGTCTTGACATGAAAAACTACCCAGTAATAAATTTATCATAAATTTCTTGTTTTGCAATGCAATTTTAAAATTCAAGATGTTTTTGAAAGATAGGAGTAAGGGGAATCAAACCCAGAAAAAAATTAGAAAAAGTCTTTAATATCAAGGGGTAGTGTTTACTGCAATCATTCATTTCCCTCAAATCTAGATTTTTTTTTTTTTTTTTTTTTAATAAAAGGGGTAAAAACTTTATTGAAATTCAGAAAAGAACATTACAAAGCATCAAAGGGCCAAGGCCCTAGTAATCCATAAGATACAGCCATACAAAGCATGAAACAACATCATCCTTCACCAATACCATTCCCATCCTCAGCAAGAATCTTCTCCAAGTCATATCGGAGCTCATGAGGAACCTGCTCCCATTCATCAATCTTCCAACCATCTAAATGCTCAGAAGCCCACTTAGCCAAACAATCTGCTGCCCTATTCCACTCCCTTGGAATATGGACAAAAGACATCATCTCCATCAAAGAACTTATCTGCAGAATTTGTTGCACCATCATAGCCAACTGCCAACTAACATCAGAAACCTTCTGTGTATTCAGCAAATTAATCAAAACCTGTGAATCAGACTCACAGATAACCTTGCGCCATCCCAAAGCATAAGCCCTCTCCAAAGCATAGAGGATCGCCAAACCTTCCATAAGGTTGATAGTTTGCCATCCTTCATGAACAGAGTAGAAAAAAACCACCGATCCCGAAAAATCCCTGCCAATCCCACCAATCCCAGCAAGCCCAGGATTGCCCCTTGAAGAACCATCAGTATTGAGCTTCAGAATGCTAGATGGAGGGGGAAGCCATCTTCCCACCCTTTGCACTTTCTTTTTCACTCACCTTCCTTTCCTGACACAAGCAGAAGCTGGAGACAACCCCTGAATACCCAATCTATCCACCAACTCAGCATCTCCTTTCTCCAAAGGGAACACCACATCACACTTAGATTCCACCGTCTCCCGAATCATACTCATAATTTTGTGCCAAACTTGTTGAATCAACAACTTCTCACCTCGAAATATTCTGCGATTCCGTTCCAACCAAATCTGCCATAGTATGAAGGAAGGCCCAGCATACCACACATCTTGCAAGAAAGAGGCCATAGAAGGAGGTCTACCCAGACTACTCCAAAAATCCACCAGGGATGAAGCATGAACACAGGGGCTTTTCCAAACTTCCCACCAAAAATGCCAAAGCTGCAAAGTCAAGGGACAACGGAAAAACAAGTGAGAGGAGTCCTCCTCTCCACATCCACACATAACACACATAGAAGGACCTTGAAAACCCCGCTTCTGAATATTATGCCAAGTCAAGCACCTATTCCAAGCCAAAGTCCAAATAAAATAGTTACACTTCGGCCAAGAAAGCTTATTCCACACTTTCTTCCACCAGTGAACCTCCACCCCCTCCAGCTGGTTAGATAACAACACCTAATATCCAAAAGCAACAGTATAGACACCCTTAGGATTAGGAGACCAAGAAAGAACATTCCCTTCCTAGAGGGAGCTACAACGTCTACGAGAAAGGATACTATGAAGCTCAGCACACTCCTCCTCCATACCAACAACAGGCCACTCATCAGGATTCTTCCATCTTGCCACCACCAACTGCCCATGAGAAGAAAAGGACTTGAAGTCACTCACCCTTGACCAACCAACTTCACAGAACCTCTGGCACAGAGTCACCAAATTAGGAAACTGAGAAACAATGGGAGGAAAACCATCCCAAGAATCAGACCAAAAATGAGCTTTTGTCCCTCTTTTACAAATCCAAAATAAACCATCCTTGACCAGAGTAGCCCCTTTCTTGAGCGTACTCCAAATCACCGAGCCTTTCCCCACCAGTGGATACCGAGGAATATCAATTTGAGGGATCCCTGGGAGGTATTTCTGATTTAATATCCTGGCCCAGATCCCATCCTGCTCCACACACCACCGCCAATACAATTTAGCAGCCAACGCCATCCCTGACAACGACGACTACCTTAACCCAAGGCCGCCAAACTGCTTCGGGCTACAAACAATGTCCCATCTAACAAGGCTCCATTTAGAGGACAATAAGCTACCAGCCCATAAAAACTGTCTTGCTAAGGAATCCAATTCCCTAACAAAACCCAAAGGGGCCACCTAAATCATACATCTATAAATGGGGAGGGCCTGCACCACAGACTTGAGCAACTGAACACGACCCGCAAAGGACAACCAGCGATGGGTCCAATGATTAACTTTCACATGAAATTTATCCAGAATATTCTGCCAAGACTCCTTGGGAAGTCTTCCAATAGAGATGGGAATACCAAGATAGGTCAAAGGGAGAACCCCAGTCTGAAATCTCAAGATATGAGCAATTCGCCTCTGAATGGAACCTGGAGTATTGAAGAAAAAGATGGAAGACTTATCTTCATTGATCAATTGGCCCGAAGCTAGAAGATAAACATCCAACACCTTGCACAAATTCAAAGCTTCCCTAATTGTAGCCATACCCATCAAAGCAGTGTCATCAACAAACTGCAAGTGAGATTGTGGAGGTAAACCACCTCCCCACCCCCAGCCCTGAATGAAACCTAACTCCACATTCCTTCTTATCAAGTGTCCCAGACCCTCAACAAGAAGAAGAAACAAGTAAGGAGAGAGGGGGTCACCCTGCCGCAAACCCCGAGAGGCGCCAAAAAGCTCAGAGTGCTCACCATTTATTAACACAGAGAAGGAGATTGAAGTAACACAACTCATAACCCAATAAATCCATGCATCCCCAAAACCAAAAGCACCAAGAACCTTCCGAAGGAAGGACCATCGAACACGGTCATAAGCCTTAGCCATATCAAGCTTGATGAACATTGCCTTATCTTTGGAATTAGCCATAGAGTGAATGGTTTTAGTTGCAATAACAACCCCATCCAGAATCTGACGTCCCGCCACAAAACCACTCTGTTCCTCAGAAATCAGCACTTTAAGCCACTTTTTCAACCTATCAGCAATCAATTTAGAGATAATTTTATAAATCACATTGCAAAGAGAGATAGGATGAAATTGACTTAACCTATCCACCCCATCACACTTTGGGATGAGAGCAAGGAAGGTAGAATTCAAAGCCCGTAACATCTGTTTATTCTTATGAGACTCCTAAACAACTGCCAACAAGTCCAACTTGATAATCTCCCAGAATTCTTGAAAGAACTCAATCGGGAAACCATCAGGGCCAGGAGCTTTCCCCCTCTTCATTTGAAACATGATCCCCTCTAGCTCCTCAATCAAAATATCACTCATAAGATGCTCATTCATCTCCCTAGAAACCAAAGAAGGGATACAAGAAAGGACCTGAGCTTCCTCATCAGAACCCCCCTGCGAGTCCTCCCTAAATAAAGAAGCAAAATATTGCATAGCTTCACAAGTGATTTCCTGCAAAGAAGAAAGAGTTTCACCCCTATCATTCACCAGAGTAGAAATAGAATTGCCATGTCTCCTGGCTTTCACCGAGTTGAAGAAAAAAGCGGTATTTTTATCCCCTTCCTGAAGCCACTCAATCCGAGCCTTTTGTTTCCAAAAAACTTCCTCTCATAGATCACACTCTTCCAATGCTTTCAAAGCCCTAGTCTCTTCCCGAAGCAGGTCCTCAGTCACTCCATCCTCCCTGATCAACCTCGTAATACCATCCAACTCAGCCTGGGCAGCAGTCTTAGCATGGAAAATGTTTCCAAAGCACTGCCGATTCCAACGTTTAAGCTGATACTTGACAAATTGAAGTAACTTAGCAAAAGTATACATTGTTGTACCATAAGCAGGTCTACCATACCTCCACCACTCAACAATATAGTCATGGAGAGAGGAGTCACGCAACCACATAAGCTGGAACTTGAAAGAAGGAGACCGAGGCACACGAGCTGAAGAAATAGCCAGCTTGATAGGCCAATGATCAGATCCCCTCCAATCCAAAATTTCAGAGCTAGAAGACCACAAGCCACCAACCCAGTAGCAAGAAACCAGAAAGCGGTCAAGTCGTTCCGCAATGCAGTTATTCCCAATCCTCCGATTATTCCAAGTAAACTGGCCATTAATGGGCTTGATATCCACCAGATTTAAAGCTGAAATGTTATCCTGAAGTAGCAGTGCAGAAGGCTCAAGCCTCACAATACCACCCCTCTTCTCAGCCAACTCAGAAATAGCATTGAAGTCTCCAGCCATAATCCACGGATGGAAAGGAACCATGCTTCGGACAAACTGGATATGGGACCACAACAGTTGTTTACCCTGAAGTTCAGTAGGCGCATAGATATTGGAGAAGAGAACAGACTCCCCTGTCTCAAAACAAGAAGCAATCATAGAGATAGAAGACTGAAAGGACAACCACCAAAGAGGGCGGATCTTTCGAGGATTCCATAAACAAGCCACTCCTCCAGCAGACCCTTGAGCACCAATACACTGGAACTCTCCACTCCCCCACAACTTAGGCACTAAACCAAACATACACTCCACTGATAACTTAGTCTCCTGCAGGAAAAGAACATCAGGAGATTGACTTCTAACCAAATCACGAACAGCTTTTTGTCGAGGGCCACTGTTCAAGCCCCTTACATTCTAGGATAGAACAATCATTTCAAGGGGCTCAAAAAATGAGAATCCAGAGTCTTAACAGACCCTGACTCTACCAAAGTTTCCCCTGTTAATTTAATCTTATCCAAATCTTTTTTTCTACCAAGCTTGGAAGACTTTTCCCCAGCCCCTTTTTTCGGATCCTTTTGATGAAGACCCAAATGAGAAGAAGAAGACTTATTAATCTTCACCCCCTCAGTACCTACATTTGAAACAAGAGGAGATCCATCCTCACCACCCTTCTTCCCTACTATAATAGGAACCGATTCTACCTGGACTTCCATTTGAACGTCTGTGTCCATTTGCAAAGCCCTATTATCCTGCAAAACCTGAGTAGCTTCAGAAAGAAGGCCCTCCTGTCCTATACCTGAAGCACCCTGATCCATATTCACCAAGCCTGGATTCACTTCCTGCTGGCTGAGATCATCTAAAACTTCAAATCTGTTGAAAGAATCTTCATCCTGCCTTTCCTTCAAAGTCCTCTTTTGACCTCGATTCCTATTTCGAGCCTTGACAAGAACGAAACCATCAGCCCCATCCACATCACCAGGAATGGGTTCCTTCCCCTTTTCAACTCTAGGGGGATTGCGGGGAGGCTGAGAAGGCTGGGAGTCCACAGGCCTAGCCTTAGGGCTTCTCCTCTGTAAATGTCCATATTCATGACAGAGACGGCACCGAAAAGGAAGAGTCTCATAGTCCAACTGCTGCACCCAAGAGTAAGGACCCGCACACATATCCACCGAATCTGGCAAGGGTTTACTTAAATCAATCTCAACACATATACGAGCAAAAGTCATCACCTTTTTAAATTGAGTCTGCTGTGAAGCACCAACTGGTTTTCCTAGCATTGAAGCTAACAAGTGTAAAACATCATCCCGCCAACATTCCACAGGAAACCTTGGAAGCCGAACCCACACTGGAACCTGGTTCGGAAGCTCTTCAGCAGGATTGAATCCCGCATGCCAAGGTTTAATGAATAACCCAATCTGATTATGAAAATAGGGGCCTCCTTCAAAGGCCTTATTGCGATCTGCCAAGCAATTGAATGAAACCATGAAAAAGTTATTTGCTAAAAGCATAACCTCCATTTCTCCCTCTGGCATCCAAGTCCGTTGGGCCCATGATTCAAGAAATTGTAAAGAAACCCGCATCCCCATAAACTTGCACAGCAATGCATGCTTCGAATAATAATCAATATCTTCCGCAATCATCTCCAGCGGGATAACCAATTTTGGCCTCTCCTCACAACGTTCAAGACATCCATTGATCTTTGTAATCCGAGTACCACCAGACAAACCCGAACCAACCAACCCTGGATCTGGTGAGAACAAGTTATTATTAAAAACCTTCGAAGCGTGCGAAGGAGAATTTGCACCAACCGCTGCTGAGCGAAAATCCATCTTGGGACTAGCCCCTGAAGACTCCCCGATCGGCATTGAAACTAAACAAGATCCAAGGTGGGCAAGCAGGCCCCCAAGAAAAAAGAACCACCACTAGGGTTTAACCGATCCACCACCCAGCACTGCCTTCGAACTGCAGACCCAAACCAACTAGGCACAAAAACCCCACCCACGGCCTCCAACTAGGCACAAAACCCCCGCACGCTCAGGGAGAAAGAGACACCGATGCCACTGAAAAAACTTTGCACTGATAAAAAAACACAACCCCAGACCTCCCCAAAACGCATGCACTCCCCACACTTCGCACGACCAGGAAAAAACCAGAGGATCGGGCTAGGGCACGAAAGCCCTAGCTCGACATGCAGAGCAAAAAATCAACATCCTTCCTTTTCCCCTCAAATCTAGATTTAACCCACAAACAAAAAAATATTTATTTAAAAATGTGAAGTAATTCCTAACACAATAGTTATCTCTCTCATTCATCAATATAAACACACTAAATCTGATTGATATGACATAAATTTGTACTGCAAATAGTTAAACATTTATGATTGTGGTTTTGATCCACTTAAATAATACAATGAAAACATTTATAATATGATTACATATTTAATATAAATATATTCATAGTATAAATACATTGAGGAAGTATACACTTATATATGTATAATATGTACACATTGTATATATATATATGTACACACACACACACACACAAAATCTTAACTCTACCAACTCTTATTCTTAGAATCCATGTAACTACCTCCATGCTTATGAAAAAACCCCAAGCTTTTGATCATGAATAGAGAATGATTTGATTACTCAAAAGTATTCCCTACATTTATACTAAACGATAAAAATACTAAAAATTAATATCTGTTATTTTGTTTTAATTTTTTCATTCAAATAAATATACAATATGATCTAACAATTATTGTTATAAACTAGTCGACATAAGAGTTTTAGTTTGGCCTTCTTGCACTACATGCATATTCTTGATTCAATCTAATTTTTGCATGCAACTAAATATATGAATGATCATCTAATCATACCCTTTCCAATAAATAAAATATGCAAATTCAGCTAACACTCTTATGAAATGAATATAATTCATTTTCAATAGAGTAAACTACCAATAAAATCCTACATTTTCAATTTCTGCTACAACAATAGTAAAAATATGATAAAGTTCTCAATTATTAACCAAATTTAAAACCATAAGATGTTTTGGAAATTTGAAAACAGGTTGCTCATAACCCAAAAACCGTTTTATAAACCAATTCCTATGTAAAGGGAAACTTCATAAGACAACAACAAGTTTTCTTTTCTTTTTTTTTAAATCAGAAAAATATTAAGATAAATAATAGAGAATTTTCAAGGAAATACCTCAAAAATTTAATTGATGAATAATACATTCAAATACCCATTGAGAGAGATTCCAAAATTCCATAATGTGAGAGCTTCCATCTTATTCAGTTATGTGCTACCTTTCTTCTACCTAGAGTTCTATTGCCCTCCTTATGTAATTCAGAAAATTTTCACCTAACAAATCACCATGGACGTTCACTTTCTTTGCCTCATCAAAATGGATGTATTTCCCTTGGAGAATTATCTTCAACATCACCCATGGAGGTCCTCTTAATGACCTACAAAAATCAGAAATAAACTTGGGCTCTTCTCTTGTTTTTTCCATTCTCTTTGAAGCCAAACTTCCATCTACTTATAATATCTCCCTTGCCAAGTTTCATCTTCTTCTTTTGGGCTCCAATGAATCTTGGTATTCATCTTCTTGCTTGATGGCGTCCAACTTGGAGAAATGTGACTCTTGGCATAATAATAATAATTAGCATAATAATTTCATGAAGATCAGCTAGTCCAATATCATTTCAAAGGAGAGATTCAAAGTAAAATCTATACTCATAATTTAACTAAATAGTTATTTGATCCATCTCCAAAATATTCATGATAAAGTTCTATCATGGAAAAATCAATATATCCATCATTAAAGTTATTAGATAGGGTTTAGGCATCCTTGCATGTTACATACGCTTGCACCAAATGTTAAAGAAACCATGATAGAAGGTAGAAATCAGGGCACGAAGGCTGACTGGGGATGAGTAAAGATTTTGGAAAGGGACTTCAGAGGCAAGGCAGACGGTGATCAAGTAATGTGAAAAATAGACCCGTTCTTGAGCACTAAAGAGATCGAGTGATGGTCGATGAAGGGCCTGCGGGATCAAATCTTTGGGCCGAATGGGCCTATCAAGGGCTGAAGCTGTAACTGATAGCCAAAATATGTGAAAAAAAAGAATCCAAGTGGCTAAATAAGGCATGAAGGGCCAACACCAAACAACGACCAGACTTTTGGGAATAAATGGTGACGTGCAGGTCCAATTCATGAGCTCTTTGATCACACACTTTGACTTGTGGCACAGACTAAATGACTCAATCTGCAAAGCACAAAATGGATGAGTTGATCCAAACAACAAACTGCAACAGCAAAACCTTGTCTTGAATAAAGATCAAATTGAAATGTTGTGGAAATAGGAAACATGCGACCCTATTACATGCAAATGAATAGTGTATTTTTTTCAAATTCTTCAGCGACGACCAAAACAAGGTGAAGCAAATAAATTTGTTGGAGGAGCCATCTGTAGGTGTATTGTTGGTAGGGTAGAGCACCCAAAGGTCCACCAAAAAAGAATATATACTGGTCTACACTCATTACCTGACAAAATGGGTGGAAGTCAAGCCTCTTAAATATGCAAGAGATGAGAAAGTAGCAGATTTCCTCTATGAATAAATCTTCACCACGTATGGAGTACCTAAAGAAATTATTACTGATCAGGGACCACAATTTACCTATGAGTTGATTATTGCACTTGTTAAAGAATGTGCACTTAGACATAGGAAATCTACTCCTTACCATATGCAGTCCAATGGCCAAGTAGAGGTTACAAAGAGGGAAATAGAGGCCATTCTGACACAAATTGTAGTTCTACACCATAAATATTAGGCTAACTACCTTCCTAAAGTAGTGTGGGCTTATAGGACAACATGGAAGACCACAACATGGTTCACACCCTATGAGTTGGTATATGGTAAGATAGAAATATTACCTATCGATTTTGCGCACAGAACTTTAAGAACAACACTTAATCTTGGCATAGATCTTTCAAAAGCACAATAAGAATGGATCACTCAGTTAAATGCCTTGGATGAACTATGAAGGGAGGCCTTCCATCACACAGAGGTTGTGCAAAAGCAAAGGATAAAATGGAATGACAAATTTATTAAACAAGGCTATTTCAACAAGGAGATTAGGCATTACTATTTGCTTCATGATACAAAGATGACAAAGGAAAATTGCAGACAACATGGCTAGGACCCTATGAGATAGATGAAATATTTTTCAAACGGAGTTGTCAAGTTGGTTACCATTGACCCTGTCAGATTTTATTCAATGGTCAATGGCCACCATCTTAAGCTTTAAAATAAGCCATTCAATAAGGCCAAATTTCTTCAACATGTGGCACAAGATAAAGGGATGGGATCAACAGAAATAGCAAAAATGATAGCGGATGAGCCTTCCATCTCTACCCCTGTCATTCATTAGGTATAATTTCTATGCTTTATTTCAAATAATAATAGTGAAAACCCATTGGGCATTTTTTCTTCTCCAATAATGTTGTTAGCCACCTTAGTAGCCTTTTTATGCACTAGTTTCACTCATTTCTTCCATTCTGTAGCCTCACCCATAGTGTTCCTATAGCATCTTTCACTACCTTCCTACAACATCCATTGTTGCATTCCTACAACTATCCACTTCTACTTCCTATAGCATCCATTATCGCATTCCTGCAGCTACCCACTTTTGCATCCTACAGCCTCCTTCCCGCATTCTCATAGATTCCATCATCCTACAGCCATGTCGCACTTTCAACCATATCCCAAGCAACATACTTATCATGCAGTCTCCATATCATTTCCTAGTGCAGCCACTCTCTGAGGGATCTATAGAAAAATAACATGCAGCCACATTCTGAGGGACCTATAGCAAAATACACATGCAACCACTCTTTGAGGGACATGTAGCAAAGGCACATGCAGTGACTCTCTAAGGGACCTATAGCAATTCTGCAAGGAACATGTAGTCAAACTACATGTAGCAACTCTATGTGTGCCTCATCCCATCTGAACTAACCGCCTCTTTCCATGGAACCTATCATATAAACGCATGTAATTTTCATTGCAACTCCATCTCATTATGCCACGACACCTCTCCAGTTCATGCTTAACTACGCCACTGAATTCCATTCACACGCCACTTGTAAGATTTCATACCAACCTTCATGTACATATTTTTTTAATTAATAATTATTTTTAACCATATCATTTATTGATATATTTTGCAAGTAAACTAGTACTTTTGTCCTATGCGGTCATGTGACCCAATAAACTGGGGGAGGTGGATTAAGTTTCTGTAGCCAAAATAAGTATCATTACTAGCTTTATTAAGACTTATCATGCCACCCTCAAAATTTAAAACTTCACCTGTACACATGCAGCATGTTTGAACTAGAAATTCAAGCATTGCTTACATTCTATCTAAACACTACCATTTTTAGCCTTTGAATTTTGAAATAAGGAGATAACCCTATCCCTTTCAAGCTAAGAAATTTGAATAAGTAATAGAGGGTACAAGGAAGGAAAGGTTTGAATTGGTGGAATTTGAGAAGCAAAATGTAGAATGGGGGGTGACTTAGTAAGGAAAGAGCCTACAAACCATACCACAATTCTAAGTGATGCAAAAATTCTTCCCATTTTTCAACAAGTAGGCTGGATGGATTACTTTAAGAGATTAGATGGGTTCAATAATGAAATTACAATTGAATTTTCTCAGACCCTTAATGAGGGGGAAGCAAAAGTAAAGGGTTTAAAGGTGTCTGTTACAGAGGCAGCTATATCTGAAACTACTTGTCTCCTTGCAATAGGGGAAAACTTTCCAAAATGAGGGAATGTAGCTGCAACTCATAATGAATTTGTAGAAGTGGGAGAACAGTTTGAATTCTTGTTGCAAGGAATTAAATGATTATCTCTACCAGTCAGATGGGCTCAAGAAGCAACCTATAGTATCAAATACATTACTTGTGAAGGTAGACAATCCTTCCTTTACATTGTACATTTCAATATTTTGAGTCATTTATGTCATGGGAAACAGGTAAATGTCCCCAATTTCTTCTTGCATTTATTAAGAAGGATGGCTAAAGAATTTTAAAAAGCTACAATAACTGCATTGTCCCATCATTGTTTAATTTAATTGTTGACCTTAAGAAAATCTTGCATGAATAGTTCCCAGATGTGTCATGGGAAGGTTTTTGGGTTTAAGGGATATAAAGAATCAACCAGATGTAGGGTTGCATGGTAGGAAGCTTAGAAAAAGGTAAACTCAAAATTCCCCACAAGAAAATTCTTAGGTCAATAGGGAAGAATAATTGGGAGAAGGGCATGTACTAGTCTCCCCTGAACATATATGACCATGTAGCAACATCTGTTGATCATGTAGGAACTACCTCTGACCCTGTAGTAGCCTCTAGTGGTCTTGAAGCACCGTCATATGACCATGTAGCAACCAATGTTGAGCATGCAACTTCTTTCCATAATCTTGCAACATCTACTGAATCTCCTACAACACCTGTCAATGATCCTGTAGCATCACATGAACTTAGCCCACCATTGCATGTACCTAAATCTATGGTGCCAAATATATCTAAACATGTGAAGGAAAAAATTCCACCTACATGCACCTTGTCACCGGATCAACCTACCACTACTTCTGTATCTCCTTCTCCTATCACCAAAAGGAAACAAAAAGCATCCTCTTCTCACAAATCAAGTGCAAAGAAATAGAGGACATCCTCATCTCCTACATCACACCAACCAATATGTTCTCATCATCTTAAAGCTAAATGGGTATCCTCTAAGCCTATTGCACCAACTTCAAAAGTGGTGTTTTTTAGAAACAGATACATATTCTGAGAGGGAAGAATTGTTCATCTATAGAGATCAAACCCTCACACCTAGCATCCAGGAGTTTGATTCAACTAATGCGTCAATCCCTACATCTTCTAAGTTTTATGGATTAGAAATGAATGAAAAATTAGTTCCTGTGGAGGTAGAGGTTGGGGACAAATTGAAAAATACCTTGAGAAGAATTAAAGAACTAGAAAGGTAGCTTTAGGCCTATCAAAAGGAAAATGAGTTGGATAGGCTAGCTCAATTAGAAACAAAAGAGATTAATTGACAACAGGAGAAAGAGGAGGAGAAGGAACCTATATTTTTGACTACTGGGTCTACAATTCAGGATGTTTCACATAATGTTCTCCCTGTAACTACTACCTCTTCCACAGCCATGTAAACAAATGGCCCCTCTCTTGAGTATCTACTTTGGAAGAGAGATGATGAAATCCAATTTATGAGAAAGAAGTGGATAGAGGAGAAGCGTTTGGAGAATAAATTCACTAAGGAATTGAATGAGCAAACTCAGGAGAACAAGAATCTGCACAAGAGAATTGAATGTATGGTTAGGTTGATAGCTCAGATTATCCAGTGTAGACCTTCTGCTAGAGTGTATGCAATGTTTTTGAAGGAACAGTTTTTAAGTTTTCATTTTATGAACTCTTTTGTGATCTCCCGTACATGGTAGATACAGGTAATAATTTCTTCAGGTTTATCAATCCTCCATTATTGAATTGTGGAACCAGCTCTGTGATTTTTATATGCATGATATGGTTATCTCCTACGATACTAAATACAATCTAATTATATATGTGGGGGATGTACATATCAAGGCATTGATATATTTTATCTAGAATGAGCAAAACAGGGGTTTGCAAATGTAGAAATATCAAGAACAGGAAAAATTAGTTTCATTAAGAATCAGAGGAGAAGCTAGGGACCCTAATGAGGTCTTGAATGAATGGTTGTACATGGTTAAGAAATAACCAGTGAAAGAGAAAATACTTAGTGATCAACAAGTTGTTCATATTATGTATCATAAAGTATCAAGGGAGATTGGGAAAGAGTCTTTTGAATTTAGTAAGGGGAGGTGGTAGGAACTCATTGTGGAACTGTAGAAAAAGGAGCCTCATTCAATGTATAACTTTCATGTAGTAGTTAGTAGGGGACACCGATACCTCACCTTGTTCAGGACATATAAGCATGCATGGTTATCGCTTTCCTTCTAGCCACCTATTCTTTGGTTTCCTATTCCACACTAGAGGGGGGACAAAATATGCACAAAGGAAGGTGAAGATACTAGATGGGAAAGGATCCAGGGATAGAAAGGATTTTATCTGAAAGAGGGAGAGGGACGCACAACACATTGTGACTTTAGAGACCTAGCCCTTATGTACAATATGAGGACATGATTGCTTGGGGACAAGCAATTCCTTAAGTTGGGGGGTGTGATGAGCACCATAATTGTCTCTTTTAAGTGTTAATCTTTCCTCTTTTAGGCCATACTACTATAGCCATTTCCACCTTTCAAGCTGAAACTTTCACTAATATCTGGACAATACACTATGTTATGTGCATTATATTTTAATAGATGTATGTGTGTTAAAGTAATTATTTTTAGCATTATGTTCCATGGTTAAGTTTGTTATGATCTTACTTAGTGAATAAGGATTCTTTCCATGACATTAGTTCTAACCTGTAACTAAAGGATGAAGAAGTTCCTAAAGCCACGAGGATAGTTCTTGCATCCAAAGGATTGAAGAGTTCCTGTAGCCAAAGGTTCAACACCTGTAGCCAAGGAACTCATTCCCTGCAGCCGGAGAATCAACCTACAACAAAGTATGAAGTCACGAACAGTTGACCAGTGATAATTAATATCCTTCTTAAGTATGAATAATGAAAAGAGGATATGTGGCAGCTAGCATATGTCAGTTTTTCAAGGACATGTGAAGATGGAGATTCCATGATTGTTTGAAGTTATATTTTTAGTTAGTTTGTTTGTGTTACAGTCTCGGTTATTCTAAAGTCTTAGTTTCCTAGTATGATTATACTTTCTTAAAATAAAGAGTTCTTTCCCTTGTTTTATGAGAAGTAGACCAATTAGCAGTTAGTTTTCATAAATGTATAAAATTGTTGAAGGGTGTATATATCTATCTCACCGAGCATATTTAGGATAGATATATTTTATTGATTATTGTAGCAAATTCTCATTTCAATCAATAAATAGAGTATTATTTCATAATGTCTATTATTCTTGTTCTTGATCTATGGTGAATAGGTGAATGAATTGATATAGTTGAGTAGCTAATAAAAAGAAGGAAGTAGTCAACCCAAGTTAGGGCCCACTTTTAGTAGGCTACCACATATTTATATTCAATTCATTTTATCAGGTTTAAATCTTAGAACTAGATTTTTTATTTTGTTTTAGTTATTATTTTGATGCAGTTGAAAAATAGTTATATAGATTACTTTCAGAACTCGTAGATAGCTCTCTTATTTTAAGTGTTGAATTCCTTTTTCCAACATTCCAGTAATTTCTATTTAATATCTATACACAACTAAATATCTAGAATTCTCTAGTTGTACATATAGTACTGGCATCATACCAAGAAACATGTTCCTGGGTTGATAAATTAAATGTAGCATGTCTTCACTTGTTGAGCTGCTTGATTTAGGATGATTCCATCCATTAAGTTACATGCATGCCTTAGTTGCATTAGGATTAGTGGGATTGACAATGCTCCACATACACCTTCTCACATTTCTCTCCTATTGTTCCTTCGGCTAATGTTCAAACTCATGTGGACACTATTGAGGAAATGTAGTATGGTTATTTGAATCTTGGTTGTCTTTCATCCATTGAGGTTCTAGAGACATGTGTTAACGTTCCATCTCCTCCATCTCTTGTTTCTTATGGTGAGACTAATGTTGCTACATCTTTGGTTTTTGTTGATTCAGTGTAGTAGGACATTCATTTTCTTCCAAATACACCTTCTTGGGATAAGCACCCGATAGACATTGCAGGTTTGTTTTGTGAGTCCTATCTTGTAGACTTGGAGGACACTATAGAAGATATTCATCTCCTCTTTGATGTTGACTCTCATGGAGTTACATCAACTTCTTCAGATGTGATGAGGGAACCTTCATATCCTCTTGTTCTTTCTTCTCCTCTTCACTTGTCACAGTTTGGCATTGGGTTGGAGAACCTTGAGCAACATTTCGAGTCATCTTCTTCATCTTTGGATCATGTTCTACATCATTTTCCACTAGGTTTTGGATCAATGTCATGTTCTTGAAGGAGGCTTGGGACTCCTGATTGGATTGTGGCACCTTTTGGCATCAACATGGAGACACGTGAGTAGAGTTCAAAGATATCATACATCTATATATCTTTCTTCATTCATAATCCTTTTAGGAATGGGAAGATTTTTTGCATACATCCTAAGATTTGTTTCTTCCCAAGGGGAGAAACTTTGTTCAACGTTCATGGATCATCTTCAATATTCATTATCGAGCATCTATCATCAGTATAGGAGATTCTACATATAGGGGGCTACATAGTCTCTCTACTTCTCTCTTATG
Source organism: Cunninghamia lanceolata (assembly GCA_027924645.1). Lineage (NCBI taxonomy): Eukaryota > Viridiplantae > Streptophyta > Pinopsida > Cupressales > Cupressaceae > Cunninghamia > Cunninghamia lanceolata. The sequence continues at coordinate 21,723,541 of BSBN01000377.1, read as the reverse complement.
GGGGGAACTTTTTTCTGACATGGGGTTTTGCTCTTCTCATTATATAGAGAGAATCTTGTATTTTCTCTCTTTTGGGGAGGAGTTTTTTCCTGAGGTTTTCTCCTTTTCTCTATTTGTGAGAGATTTATTTGTACATGGGTACCTAACATGACCTTGTAGCTAGAACCCATCATTGCATCTTTGCATTTGTTTACTTCTCCCTAAGTTGCACTTAAGGGGGGTGTTGGTGTGAACAATGTATATTACCTAATTGGTTCCATATTAGGTCTTATTCACGCTTGTCTAGTTAAGTTTACTTAGGGTACACTTAGCATACTTATCAATTTATGTCTCATGTCATAAGATTAAGACACTTGTCATAATATTATGCCATCCTATCTTTCACCTTGGTCTATATAACAAAGGGCTTCTCATTGTATTATCAAATCATTGTAATATTGTTGTGTCATATTATGTATTTGCATCCTTTGATAGTCTAGTATTTTTTGGTCTCTATTGTGCTTTCATTGAAGCTCCTAGATCTTGGGTGGATACCTCCATAGCCAACTCTTATAGGACGAAAAGTGTCAAGAGTAGAACTTGAAGAGCGCTCCTCAAAATGAACACTCCTCTCAATGAACATTCATGTGTAGTAGCCCATGGAGTAGCTAATAACCATTAACACCATCTAGATAACCTACAAATATAGAAGGCCTACCCTACTAATCCATGGCCTTACATTTCTCTATAGGAATGTGGGCCCATGCGAAAGAAAGAAAAACTTTGAAGTGCTTAATTATTGGTTTTTTACCACTCTAATCTTTGAAAGGAGTGACTCCCTTCAAGGCTCAATGAGGAACATGGTTTTGGGTATAATAATCAAAATTAATGGCCTTTGCCCAATACTAAGGTGCAAGAGATTTGTAGTGTAAAATGTAGTTTTCTATTTCCTTCAAATACATGTTCTTGCATTCTGTCACACCATTCTACTGAGGACTATAAGGAATAGCGTGTTGTAAATTAATCCTCTTTATGGTGCAAAACTGCTCAAAATGACTGTTTACATACCACCATTGTTCATAAAAAAAATCTTAATGGTGTCCCCTGGCTATTTCTCCATAAAAGATTTGAAGTCCTAAAAGTGCTCAAAGACTTTAGACTTCTGTTGGAGAAAGTACACCCAAGTATACCTAGAAAAGTCATCAATGAATCTCAAAATATATGTAACCTTGTTAAAGGAAGGATGTGAAAATGTCCTAGCCAAATCACTATAAACTAACTCCAAAATATGTGAAGCTCTCCATGCCTTGCCTTTGTCAAACTTCTCTTCAAGATACTTACCAGGATGCAACCCTATAAAACACCATTAGAAAAGAAAACAAAAGGAAACTTGGTAACCATGCCTTGTTGGCTAAGTTGTTGCAAGTAGTGATATTTAATATGGCCAAACCGCTCATACTATATCTTACTCACTTCATCGAACTTTAAATGGGTCTGATCATATTTGTTAAACCATTTGATTTTCCCTACATCTATAGTAGTATTTATCTCTATAACCTAGTTATTATGAATAAAAATTTGCTTCTTAACAAGATTAGCATTTTATATTTCCATTCATAATAATTGTATGATGTAATTAGAGAGATTGGGAATTGCTCCATAGTGAAAAAAAAGTGTGAGTTCAAAAACATCAAGAGAACACACAACAATAATCCTTTTACTAGTTTCTGAAATAACCCCCCCAACAATTATAATGTTTGACACGATGATTAGTGTGTTTCATAATACAAATACTAGACTTATAGAGAATTACAGTGCCCAAAAGTAGCCAAAATTTTGAACTACAATTTGAATACAAGATGAGAAGAAGTAAAGAGAATTAGTGTGAAATATGTAGAAAAATGCAAACTTTAAAATGGGACCCAAAAAGTATTTTATTTGCACACAATATGGCCCTCTAAAGGTCTCAAAATGAGAATTGTTGTAACATCCCGCTACGTAACCCCGAAGGGTAAGAGCCAAAAGGGGACAAGATAATTTTTTTTTTACATAAGTAGACAACATACACATATTCGGTTGCCAATATGATAGATTGAAAGCATTCATTTTAAACACCAAAGCAAATGTTCCTAATCCCATCTGATAAAAACATGAATCCATAAGCATAAAATACAGGCGGATCTGATACCCACACTAGAATCCGTAAAACAATAAAGGAACATCACATTTCTTCTCATTAATTACAATGATTACAACTTCTCTCCCAAGAGAGTTCAATTACATAACTGCATATACAATTACAATGATATATTCCAGAATATGGTACAAGTATAATAACATAGTCCTGAATATGATACAAGGACTGAATGGTTACAATAGCTGAAAGAAGTAATGGAAAGAGAGATCATCTCCAACTGGTGCTCCAAACCCTGTTCGCCAATCCCCAATGGAGGTGGCAATGCCTCCCAACCATGTGGACTCCTAAGAGACCACCCCACCGTGCTCGGAGATAGTCACAAGGCCCAAACGGATGAACAACAACAAGGGGATACAAGATAGCCAACACTCACATCAGACACAGAGCAGACATGGAGAACAGTGCATACAATCAAAGTCATAATATAGGTGTACTCATCTAAGTCATAAGTCAGGTACTACTCACGACAGCTAAGGTGCTAGATACTAGAGTGTAATCATATGGAGTGTCATCATGTGTGCTCGAAGGGATGGCACACACGGGACCAAGTACCTCTCATACAGACGAGGAGACTCAATCGTGCTAGAATCCATGCCCTGCAGACAGATGACTCAATGTCCCGCAGACGGATAGGCCTTCTCGTTGCACCCTTAGCCTTTACAAGCGCTCAAGGCCATGCACGAGGTTTAATTATCTTATTAGTGTTTTTACCCCAATGTTTTAGTTTTAGTTATCACTTATTAATGTAACTTTTCTACTAGTTCCCCTGGCAGCCACTTGCGGGCCCCAGGCCCGTAGAGAGCCACTCCAAATGACCACTCTAATGCCTAGACCTTGTTCATCTCGTTTGACTAAATGAGGCATCCAAAAAGACTAAAATCACTGAGTTATAAATTTAAAATAGTAAAGGTGAAAAATATGATCTACAAGACCCTAACTCTTGTGGACATTGTAATTTGTTGAAAATGGCCTTCTGCCAGTTAGATCAGTTTATAAACACTCCCAAGACCCCCAATTTAATTAATCTTCACAAAGGAATGCATGGATATCATAAGAGAAGTACGGCAAATGGTGACGCAAGTCAACTCACAGCCTAAATTTTACATCTTGTCATCCATTTTTAACATAACAAAAAAAAAAAGTAAAAAGACTTACAAAAATGGTAATCTTAATTTCCCTCCTACAGTAGTTCCTTTAGATCTTTGGGTTGCTGATTTTTCCTAATAAGAGTTTATGTGACCAATTTTATTGCACAAACACATGTAGATGTTTCTAAGGTATTTTAGTGCCATTTCATTCTTTAACTCAAAGATGGTGGTTTCCACAAGGCTGAGATTTAGCAAAAATGACCAAAACAAAAGCCACTAATTTTTTTTATTATTTTTTTTTAGATGAGTTGTCATGAAAATCTCCTCAAAGAAGTCATCGTACAACAAGGGTTTCGTGGGACTTAGATCTCTTCAATCACTATCCTTGCATCCCATGTTTTTCAATATGGCTGCCTCTTATATTTTCCAAAAATGAAACCTACGTTTTACCCAAAACATAAAAATCAGAACACCTTTGTTTTTATTACAAATTATAAATCAGAAACCAGGTAATCTTTCTTTGAAGACCCCTTTGACTAAAGAACTAGGAAAATAGTTCTGCATAAGAGAAATAATTTCAGGAAAGAGGCAATGTAAATATCTTGCATTGAAATATCCTTGGCATAATTTTTTTTTAAAGGTAGAAATGGGTTTCGATTTTTCTGTGCTAATGAGATAATAGAAAACATATTTTAGATTTTGCAAAAGGCAAATAATGGAGTTTCGTTTATTTTTCTATGCCAAAGAAATAATAGCAAACATATTTTAGATTTTTCAAAAGGCTGTAATGGAGTTTCAGTTCTTCTGTGTTAATGAAATTGCAGCTAACAGACTTTAGTTTGTATGCTAGAAGAATAGAAAGAGGTAAATACCTCTAAAACAATTGCACTCCCCTTCAGTTGATCGCTCTCCACTTCAACGCACCTCTGATCTTCCAATTTGATACGCTTCCCTGAGTTATCTGCTCTGCCCTCCCTCAGTTCTTCTTTTGTCTTTTTTTTCTCTGTTCTCTGAAAACCCCAAAATATCTTTCTCCTCCTATTTTTTATTTCATAGCCTATTTACCATTTGATGTTTTCCCAGCAGAAGAAGAGCCTCCTTCTACACGCCACCTCCTCATTAATCTCCCACCAAACAATTTGATCCACCTCTCCCAGATATTTTTCCAGCATCGACTAAACTCTCCATCAGATATTTTCTGCAATTACATTCTCACCTAACTTCTCCAAGGGCCATCAACCAAGGCGTGGGGAAGATATTCAAATAAATATCCTAAAAAAAATCTGAATTCGCTGACTTAGCCCTCTAGATATTTTCTTGTCACAATAACTCCTTCCACCAACTCGCCACAACCAACGGAGCAAGGAGGGCTATTACAATTGTGCAGTAAAACCTATGAGAAAATTCAATCCCTAGATAATTAGAGTGTCAAATTAGAGATTACAACACTATGAAGAGCACAAAGTTCTATGCCATTTCAAAAAATTACACCAATAAATACATATATGTGGCTAAGAATGAAGTTCCCAAATTTTGCCTATTTAGCTAGAAAGTCCAAAAAAGAGGGGTGCACTATGTAGGTGGCAGGTGAGAGGCACCACTAGTGGTGGCGATAAGTGAGGGGTACATAGGTATCTATGTGCTTGCATGCAAGCAGTGTTGTGGCATTCAATGGGTGGAGCCTAAGCAAAAAGGCATCTAGTGGCACAAAGGTAATGTGCTAGGTTAAGTGGCTGGAGGTAAGGAATCTAAAGTAGTGGGTCGATGGCAGCTTGAGGGGCCGAACCCCTAAGGGCTTATGGAATCTATTCTAAGGCTATGAGAAACCTATATGGGCCACTTGGCCCTAATATGGGTCGTGGTCCTTTACAAAGGGGGCCACGAGCCCTCAAATTATTTTTTTAATTTTAATACTATAATTCGCACCACTATTCAAGGAGGTCATATGACCTTCCTAGGCAAAAAAAATTTCCTCAAATGCTCCTGACACCAAAACCAAAAAATTTTATATGGAAATAGGGGTTTTGGGACCTTTTGGATGCAATGGCAAAGTCTATTTGGTGAAAAAATGCCCCAAAAATAGTTGATTTCTTGGTGCCACGTTTAAACCTTCTATTGCAAACTAGCTTCTCAAACTCTAATTTTGGGAAAATGAAATCCAAACCTAACTTTCTTGAGCCTCCTAAACATAATGGGATAGTAAAATGATTCCTAGATTATGAAAAGGTTACGAACACCTAAAATCTAGAAAACACAAGTTGTAAACCCCAAAGATGTCAGTTTATCTTTTCAAACTATTATGATTCTCTAGATCATCTAAAGATTCTATAGAAGAGCACAGCGGGTTCTGAGGAAATCTACTACAAAAATATTAGCCCCTAAATCTCTCAAAATTGAAAATGAAATGATTTAGACTAGAATAATAGGATATGATACCATGTTAGATTCATAAACAAACTAAAGCTACCTAAAACCTAGTGCAGTAAACTAAATCAAATAAAGCTATTCTAGCAATGACAAGAAATCAAAATAGAAAATATTGTTAGTTCCCATAAAAGAAATCTAAATACTCAAGAAGCGAAATAGCATTACTAGAGCTCACAATAACATGAATGAATAACAAGCTAGGGGACTGGATACATATAAAAAAGAGGGGAGGAAAGACCAACCAATGAGAAAAGTAACTTCAACTACCCAAAAATAGATGGGAGTTACACTTGTGAAAAGATGACATCCACCCTTATTTAACCCACTCACTACAACTAAGCAAGCTAAACTAAATGTGTAAGAAAATAGATAAATATCCAGCTAAGAAAATAAAAACCTTTCCTATTTTCATCTTATTTACCATCATCTTATTTACCATTCCTTTCCATCCCTTATTTACCATTCCTTTCCATCCCTTGGGGCATCTCACTTTATTTTTCTCTATGGGTATCTATCTTGGCCTTTCTCCTATTCTACATTCATCTTCATATTCTTAGGTGTTGGTCTAATTTGTGCTCCTCTACCATATATGCATCACTCTTCTCATTGCCTATGTTTGAGATTATCTCAACCACCCTTGGGGGTATGACCTTGGTGCCCCCCTTTGTCATGTGTTTTATTGCTTTATTTTTCAATCTCTTAGTGTTCTTTCACTTTGACCTCCCTTGAGGGTATGACATTGGCATCCCCTTCCCATGATTCATTATTGCCATATCTTTTGATACATGATTTCTTTCTTTGACCACCCTTGAGGGCATGACCTTGATGCCCCCCTTTTCATACCTCATCATCGACTTATCTCCTAATAACTTGAAAGTTTCGCATGTTGATATCCCTTGGCCCATGCTTTATCATTGCCATCTCTTTTGATCACTTACCAACCTTCCCAGTGGCATCTCACTTTTATCATCATAATATTTGACTATTCTTGGGGGCATAGACACAATGCTCTCCTTGCCCATTGCTATGTCATGTTATCACTTGGGGGCATACAACATTTATTTCCCTTGTTATTCACTTGGGGGAATGACCTTGGATTTCCCATCCTTCATCATCATCATTCTATCCCAACACCATTATATTATTGGCAGTTTCATCCTTTTATCCCTTAACCATTTTTCTTATGTTGACTAGCTCTATTCAAAATTCTCTTTTTCTTGGTCAACTTAAGGGGGGCATATATCTTGCATCACTCACTTCTACTCCTTCATTTATTTGAGCCTCACCCTTTGACCTTGATAATGACTAGACTTCCCATTGTTAGTTAAGTCTGACCTCTTTATCTAATTAGGTGGTTACCTTATAACTATTGATGACATTGTTATCATCCATTGGGTCAACTACCATATTTAGCTGCAAGTGGCTCCTGCCAAGTGCCAAGTTTCTAGATTTCTAGTTTCTATTGGGTTGGCTACTATCTTTAACCACACATGGATCCCACCAATCAGCAAATTACAGTTACCATATGTCGTCACTAGCACCTTTATCATTAGTCTATCCTATCCTTTCTTTCATGATTGGCTATCTTACAACCCTCATCGTTGTTAATCTATTTCCAGTACCCTATTCCATTTGAACCTTTACCCTTATCCAAGGTCTTTCTCCTATTTCTAACATGGGTCACTATTGCACTTCCTTTCCTTAGTTTCTTCAATGGAGCAGATATTTGTGTATCTCTCCCTAAATGATTAGATCAAAATTTTCATGATGTTGTAGCTTATATTATGTAATCTAGTTTTAGATATATTTATGTTTTAGTTGCATTTAATTTCATAAATGTGCTTTCCTTTTCCCATGTTAATTTTCTATTCTTGGAATTGAATGACTACTCTTCTTAGATGCTTTGTACCACTAGGTACAAGTGCAGGAATAAGGAACAAATATATATCTAAAGATTGGTATCTCTCCTATGGTATAAAGTATCCTTTATATTTTTTAATTTATCCACCATCCCTCCCACAGCCTAAAAAGTTACATACACAGTGAACCCATTGTTAGTGAATGCATCAAATTTAGCTATCTATTATAAGTAACAGAAAAAAATGTTCACAAATACAAGTCAAACCTATACATGGCAGAGTTTCAATCTTTAAAAGCGCTGAATTGAATATTACTCCGCTCTCAAAACACAACAATTTCGAAATCATGTGGTCAAGACAATGTCAGACGATGCAGGGCATGATTTGAAGAGATTCTGGAAAAATCCGATAAGCAGAGATAGAATGTTTTTTGTTGTTTCAATGGATTCAGAAGAATTGTGTCTCTTTTGTTGGGGACTGGAGCGATCTTTTATTGTTGGAATGGATAGTGAATGGTAGGCAGTTTTCCTTCGAATTCAAGCAGGATGCCCAAAGTATCTATTTTGTAAATTGCTTGTCAAATTTATGAATATGATGAGGAGCACATTTCAGAAGATGATGATTAGAATAAAGAGTTTAGGGTTTTAGTAGAAGAGCGCTTTGAGGGGTTTCATGGGGGTGCTAATGTCTCATGAGATATGCAAAATTTCATGCCAAAAATTGAAGAGGTTGAATGGAGTTTGGAAAAGTGGGCGATGCTGAAGAGCACAAAGTGCAGAAATTGATTTTTTTGTTGCACTTGCTGGTGCTCACACACATTAAGATCTGTCCTTGTTTTAGTGGACATAGCTGAAGAGCATAAGTGCAGAAATTGATTTTTTGTTGAACTTGTTGGTGCTCACACACATTAAGATATGTCCTTGTTTTAGTGGACATACTCAAGTTGAGTTTCAAGTTTAAACAAAATTTGATGTATTTGGTTGGGAATTTCTCCTCAGAGGAGGCCTATTCTTGCATTTCCATGGTGATTGTTTTTTTTGTTTTTTTAAATTTTCTTTTATGTTTGTTGTTGCTATTTGAACCATGCAAATTAGGTCGGGTAAACCCTATTGTTGGGTAGGCATTGTTGGGTGTTTACTATTTGCAGAGTGGGAGTAATTCCTCCTACAATTAATTATAAAACTAAGCTTGGACTTAGATTTTTAGTAACCATGGGCCATAATTTGATCCCCGTGTCTCCCCAGCTCACAAAAAATTGTAACGTTTTGTTTTATTCTCTATATTAGACAAGTGTTTTTCATAGATAAAGAAAAATTTAGTTGTAGATAGATAGTGGCATAACCACAAAACCCCTGGTTTATGTGACAACCCAAAATGGATACTGATCAATAAACCACGAATTTGCATTATTGGGAAAGATGAAGCCAAAGATAATAAAATACACCATAATGACTGCAGAGACAAGCCCCATTAAAGCTATTAGCCCTGAATTCAAGTTCAACTTCAGTAATAGGATCAATTTTGATTTTTGAACAAATTTCATAGACCATTTTATGTTGTTTGATTGTATGTCCTGATGTTTCACACTCGAAGTGGTGGATGCTGTGAGAGAAGAAATCGGAGGTGGGTGCATGGCCATGGCTGATGTTTGGAACATGGATTGCCCTTATGTGATAATGGTGTGAGAAACTTCATACCTAGTTTCTGGGTATCTATTAGTTGGACCTTTCAACTTGCTCTCATTATCTCCATCATATCATGTTGCTATACATTTTTTTCTCTTTCATCTATAATCCCTATTTTGACCTTACATTGAGTCACCCATAATTGACACACTGAAGTTTTTGTAAGGAGTGAATACATTCTCAGATTTGTTTATCCTTACGCCCTTACAATATGCTCACACAGTCAAAGTAAAATTAAAAATAATTCTATGCATCTTCTTATTGTTAAGTGTAGTTGCTTTCAGTTTCAGCTCATACATGTATACTCCATATTCCACAAAGGGCTGGAGTCCTTTCTTTGCAACACTGAATGTATGAATTGTTATTGTTGATACTTTATTCAAATCAAATAACTCCAACAAGAAGAAACTTAAAGAAAACTATAATATCACAATTATTTCTATTAAACTCATAGTTCCATGGGGACGCGTCCCCCCTGAAATGCAGTCGTCCCCCACGTCTCCATGTTTCCAAGACGGGGAGACTTCAGGGAAACATCCCCACCATCCCCCGCCGTCCCCCCACCATCTCCCCATCGTCCCCCAGTTTTGCCGCTGCATTTCTTTGAGGCATTCTGTCAAACAGTTCACTACCTTGTCTATGCTTCCACATTTTGCATACATGTCTAACAAGGCAGTTGCAACTACAACATCTGACAAAATTCCTCTATCCTTTATGTTTTGATGGATGTCCATACCCTATTCCAAAGCTCTCATTTTGACACAAGCAGGGAGGATGTTGGGCTGGCAAAGGTTGTGGAATTTGGCTTTACACCAGCCAATTGCATTTGCTTTAAAATTTCTAAAGCCTTTTCAACAAATCCATTTTGTGCATATCCTGCAATCATTGCAGTCCATGAGACCACATTTCTTTGAGGCATTCTGTCAAACAGTTCACATGCCTTGTCTATGTCTCCACATTTTGCATACATGTATAATTTATAACTAATTTATACATCTTATAGACTTCTATAGTTATACATCTTTTTATAACTAATTTTTCAAGTACTATATGTATTTCAGTGCACCGCTCCCCCACCACCCCCCGCCGCCGTCCCCCCGTCGTCTCCAAAATTAGACCCCCCATCCCCGAAACGCGTCCCCTACTGTCCCCGTCCCCGAAACTCCATGGAACTATGATTAAACTACATTTCAAGTATGCTAAGTTAAAGAAGGAATATTCTTGTTGACCCACAAAATATGGGTGTTGATTTGAGTATAGACAACCCTTTATCACAAAATTTGGGTAAGTCTATGTATTGAATGATTATGAAAATCAACTTAATTGGTCCTTTTTTAATTTTCCCAATAATTGATTGTAAATCTGATGAAGGGGGTAAATCATAAAACAAACAACAACAAAAATTGCACACAAAAAATAGAATGTTCTTTTATTGATTTGGACAACCCATTACATTATAGAAGCTCAAATACAATCAAAGGATGAATCCTCCACAGGCTGCAACACATTACAGCTTCCTATCTCTAGACTCTAGAATCTTCTGCCTTCTGTAACCCCAAATCAGCTAGGGTTTCTATTTTCCCACTTCTTTTTGACTCTACACTTTCCCCATTATCTCTACTACTACCAAGGTTCCCAAAAATAGTCATAAATAGTCATTTTTGGCGGCCAGCAGCCAAATTTCAAAATTTGCATCTCCCTCCAAAAATAGGTCAACTTTCGGAAAGCATAACTTTTGTCCGGGTGTCCGATTGACAAACCATTTGAAGCGTCGAAAAGCTCGCGAAGTGAACCATCATGTCGGAAATCTATAAATAGATTTTTGTAAACTTTTCAGGATGTTATGGGACGTTTTAGTGCCTCATATCTGATTTCAGAACTTTTCAAGGTACCTCACAAAATTGAAACTTTAATATCTTGAAATTCAGACATGATCTTGAGCTGAAATTTACTAAGAATGCTTATTTGACTATTCTGAAGCTTTGGGAAAAATTTTGGGCTCAATCGCTTATTTGATAAAGACTTACTAAAAATAGTATATTCTGGTATCCTTAGCCCTATTTGAAACTTTAAAGGTTCTGAATCAATATTCAAGCAAATGGGTATCCAAAAACACAAATTTTGAAAATAAATGGAAATAAAGACATCAATTTTGAATCAACATTGTTTTGGGGTGATGCAAGATTGCCCTTACACCTTTGGATGCTCCTGCATCAGACACCCAGGGTAATTTTGAGAAGTGATCCCGTCACATCTCATGAGTTAGAGGGAAACCAAGATGGTTAACCTCAGCCTTAGATAACCAGAATGAATCTTCAATAGGACTTCCTCTCCATTTAACCAAGTATTCTTCATATTGCCTATTTCTTGTGCTTCTACTCACACGGCTATCCAAAATTTCTTCTATCTCCTCATTTTCTGAAGTAGGTGCTGGAATACTCCACTGTTCTTCTGTTGGTCCATCCTTTGTTCCACCTTTATGATATTTTGTTAAATCAGCAATGTTGAACATAGGGGAAATGTTGATCCCACTCAGCAGCTCTACCTCATATGCATTTCCTAAGTCATGCTTCTTCAGAATCCTGCATGGTCCAAATTTCTTCATTCTCAACTTATTATATGTTCCAACTGGAAACCTCTCTTTTCCCAAGTGAACCATGACTTCATCTCCTACCTGAAATTCATTATATCTCCTCTTTTGATCTATCTTAGCCTTGTACTGAGTATTCATCTTATTAATGTGCTTTCTCACCTCTTCATGCAAATTCTTCAAGTGTTCTACAAAGTCTTTGGCTTCAGCACTTGTCTTTTCTCCCTTGTCCAGCTTTCTTAACTCTGAAGCATTTCTTGGACTATTCCCATATACAATTTGGAATGGTGATTTACCAGTACTCTTATTGATAGAATTATTGTAAGCAAACTTTGCATGTGGTAAAATCAAATCCCATCCCTTGGGCTTATCTCCTACTAAGCATTGTAGCAGGTTACCAAAACTCATATTCACCACTTCCGTCTGTCCATCAGTCTGTGGATGGTGTGCAGAACTAAACTTTAAATCTGTCTTCAACTTCTTCCACAATGTCCTCCAAAAATACCCAACAAACTTGGTATCTCAATATGAAACTATGCTCTTAGGTAGACCATGTAGTCTCACCACCTCTCTGAAAAATAACTCTACAATATGAAGAGCATCATTAGTCTTCTTACAAGGAATAAAATGTGTCATCTTCAAGAATCTGTCCACCACCACAAAAATAGAATCATGTCCTCTCTGTGTCCTTGGTAAACCAAGAACAAAATCCATACTAATATCATCCCATGGCTTCTCTAGTACAGGTAATGACTGATATAGCCTTGTATTCTGACTTGTTCCTTTTTCCATCTGACACACTCTGTAACTCTACACAAATTTCCTCACATCTTGCTGCAACTATGGCCAATAATAATTCTTACCAACAATAGCAATGGTCTTATCTCAACCAAAGTGTCCAGCTAATCCCCCACTATGCTTCTCCTTATAATCAGGTTGTCTCTCATGGAACTCCTTGGAATGCACAATTGGCTTCCCCTAAACAACATGCCATCTTGGATTATGAAATCCAACCATTTTGTCATAGCCAAAGTAACAAGTTCCAAACAAGCTTTCCAAGCCTCTGCAAAATCTGGATCTTCAGGATACAAACTTTTGAGCTCATCGAACCCAACAACCTCTATTTTCATTTCTATCAACAAATTTTGCCTTCTGCTCAAGGCATATGCAACTCTGTTCAACTTCCCACTCCTGTTCTTCAAAATAAAAGTATAACTTTGTAAAAACTCAACCCATTTTAAGTGTCTCTAGTTCAACTTCCCTTGACTATTAAGATATTGTAAAGCCTGATGATCGGTATATAAAACAAACTCTTTTGGTAACAAATAATGTCTCCATTTCTTCAAAGCCTGAACTATTGCATAAAACTCCTTATCATAAATAGAATATTTTTTCTTGGCATCATTAAGCTTCTCACTAAAATAGGCAATGGGCTTACCTTCTTGGCTCAAAATAGCTCCTATAGCATTGCCACTAGCATTACAATCTACCTGAAATACCTTATTAAAATCTGGAAGTGCCAAAATAGGTTGCTCTGTGACTTTCTGCTTCAATGCATCAAAACTCTTGTCTTCTCTTGTCCATTTAAACTCTTTTCTATCCCCTCTCATTGTCTCAATTAGGGGTGCACAAATGCTACTAAAATTCCTGATAAACTTTCTATAACAACTTGACAAACCATGAAAAGATTGTACCTCTATAGCACTCCTTGGTGTAGGCCATTCAATGATAGCCCTCACCTTCTCTAGGTCCATCTTAAGACCTTTCTCTGAAACAACAAATCCTAGGTATACCAACTACTTCTTTGCAAAACTATATTTCTTCAGATTAATCAACAATTTCTTCATCAGCTTATCTAAAACTCTTCTGATATGCATCAGATGCTCATCCCAAGTCTTACAGAAAATCAAAATGTCATCCAAATAAACAATAAAAAAACTTCCCAAAAATTCTTTCAATACCTCGTTCATGAAGCGCATGAATGTGTTCGGTGCATTGGTTAGCCCAAATGGCATGACTAACAACTCATACAAACCTTCCTTTGTCTTGAAGGATGTCTTCCATTCATCTCCTTCTCTAATTCGGATCTGGTGATACCCACTATTTAGGTCAATCATTGTGAAGTACTTGGCTCCACTCAAAAAATTCATTATGTCATCCATTCTAGGCAATGGAAATTTATACTTGATCATAATCTTATTGATGGCTAAAGGAATCTGTACACATTCTCCACTCTCCATCTTTCTTCGGTGCTAGTACTGCAGTTACTACCCATGGACTTAGGCTCTCCCTTATCAGTCCCTTCCTTAACAACTCATGAACTTGTCTATTCAATTCTTCATTCTCTGCTGGAGTCATTCTATGGGCTGCCTTATTCAGCAAATTGGCTCCTAGTATCAAATCCATTTGATGACTTATCTTCCTCACTGGTGGTAAACCTTCTGGTACATTATCAGAGACAATATCTTGAAATTCTTCCAATAGATCTGAGACTTCTACTGGTACATCTTCACATTTCTCTTGATTGATCTTAAGAATCAATGAAAAGCAATGACTCTCATGCTTCATACCCTCCAAAAATTTCCTACCATCTACTAAGAAAATTCTGGCAGTACTACATACCTTTTCTTCCACCTCCTTCAAGGGCTTCAACTTATGACGAACTCCATCCTTTGTTAAGGAATATGTGTTTGCATGGCCATCATGGACAGCACACCTATCCTACTGCCACGGCCTCCCCAATAACATAGGACATGCATCCATCGGTATGATGTCACACAACACCCCATCATGGTACTCTCCAATCTTGAACTTGACTAAACACTGTTCATTGACCAAGGCTCTATGCTCCTTCTACAACCATGCAATCCGATATGGATGTGGATGCTTTCTTCTTATCAACTTCAGCTTGTTAACCATCTCCTCTGAAACAAAATTGTCAGTGCTTCCACTGTTAATAATAATATCACAACACTTACCTTCACACTTGCACCTTGTGCAGAATAAACTCTTCCTCTGATCTGGTTCTTTCTCCTCATTCAACAAGGTTCTTCAGACAACTAGGGTTTCTCCCCTTTCAGCATATTCAGAATGCTCAAACTGTGCATCATCATCTACATGTGCAACTCATGCATTACCTTTAGGTCTTCTATTTGTCCTTCCTTGATGTTGCAGACACTCGTACATGCTTGATGCCCTTCTTCTCCACATTGGAAATAGGTTCCTCTAAAATCTCCTCTTCCAGGTCCTTACCGAGGTCGGCCTCTTCCTCTTCCTCTTTGCTCACCATTGTTCTGGTCACGAGGGCGGTAGGCATTATCTCCTCTCTAATTTTGACTGGTGCCAACTTCTTCACTTTTCTTTGGATCTTCATTTCGGCCTCCATAGGATCTTCCACCAGTCCTTCTGCCTTGACCTCTTCCTCTTTGCTTTCTTTCAAATCTTGTATTCATCTTCTCCTCCACCTTCAGGGAAAATTGGTATGCATCTTCTATGGTGGTCATTCTGACCAGGCTCAGCTCCTCTTGAATACTTGGCCTTAACCCATTAATGTAATGGGTACCTTATCCTTGTTGGCCTCTGCATGTCCTGTCCTAATAGTAATCTTATAAAAATCTTCTGTATACTCCTTAAAAAACTTGTTACCTTACTTCAATCCTTGCAACTTCTTCAACAACTCCATCTCATAGTCCACAGGAATGAACTGCTTCTTCAGTTTGTCCACCATCTGATCCCATCTAGTGATATTTCCTTTTCCTCTTCTATTTCTCTCTAATTGGACATCCTTCCACCAAATATTAGCATGGTCATTCAACTTTGTCTTTGCAAACTTGACCCATTTTGGATCTTCCACATCTTCATACTCGAAATATTCTTCCATATCATTGATCCAATCAATAAGTTGTTCCGGATTCAAATCTCCAGAATAGGTAGAAACTTCGATCCTGGGCCTCTTTCCGATCTTTGAAATGCCCCTCAACAACCTAACTTTTGTAGGATCTCCTACAGCTTTTTGTTCTTCATCAAATAGCTCTTCTTCAGCTTTATCCTCACTTTCTTCTCTTGCTCTCAGCTCAAACTCTCTTCACAGCTCCTCTTGCAATGCATCGATCTACCTTTGCAGGGCTTTACAACCCTCTTCTGTCAAAGCATTTCTTCCAACACGGTTTCTTCATGGAAGCATCTTGATCTCCGTAGCAAACCCACAACCTCAAGTCCTGGTGTAAATTGCCTCACGGTCAGCGATCTATCTACACACTCAGGAACCCTTGCTCTGATACCACTTGATGAAGGGGGTAAATCATAAAACAAAACAAAAAAAGAAATTGCACATAGAAAATAGAATGTTATTTTATTGATTTGGACAACCCATTACATTATAGAAGCTCAAATACAATCAGAGGATGAATCCTCCACAGGCTGCAACACATTACAACTTCTTATCTCTAGACTCTAGAATCTTCTGCCTTCTGTAACCTTAAATCAGCTAGGGTTTCTATTTTCCTGCTTCTTCTTCACTCTACACTTTCCCCCTTATCTCTACTACTACCCAGGGTTCCAAAAAATAGTCATAAATAGCCATTTTTGGCGGCCAACAGCCAAATTTTAAAATTTGCATCTGCCTCCAAAAATAGGTCAACTTCAGAGAAGCATAACTTTTGATTCGGGTGTCTGATTGACGAACCGTTTGAAGCGTCGAAAAGCTTGTGAAGTGAACTATCACATTAGGAATCTGTAAATGGATTTCCATAAAAATTTTAGGATGTTATGGGATGTTTTAGTGCCTCATATCTGATTTCAAAACTTTTCAGGGTACCTCACAAAATTGAAACTTTAATATCTTGAAATTCAGACATGATCTTGAGCTAAAATTTACCAAGAATTCTTATTTGACTATTCTAAAGCTTTGGGGAAAATTTTGGGCTCACTCGCTTCTTTGATAAAGACTTACTAAAAATAGTAAATTCTAGTATATTCTGGTATCCTTAGCCCTGTTGGAAACTTTGAAGGTTCTGAATCATTATTCAAGAAAATGGGTATCCAAAAACACAAATTTTGAAAAGAAATGGAAATAAAGACATCAATTTTGAATCAACATTATTTTTGGGTGATGAAAGATTGCCCTTACACCTCTGGACTCTCCTGCATCAAAATCATTCAACTCTCACAAATTATTGGAATAGCTATGTACAACCTATATCAGTGGGTACAAAGTTTGATTTTCATAAAAGTTTGCCTCAAGTTTTCCTATAACATGAAATTGGTTAAAATCCCTTTCAATCCATGTATTTTGCTTAGGATCTTTTCTATTCTTTTTATATTGAGTATGTCAAGTAACAATTAAGACTTTGCAATGTGCCCCAACCTCAAGCATGGAACCTAATGGAGCAGAACAAGTGATCTGGATATGTAATTTTTCTCTATTTTCCTTCATCGAACATTGATGATGTAGCTAATGTGCTACCAGACAAATAAAATACTCTCAAACATAAAAGAAAGATTAAATATTATTGGTGTCTTTCAAGGAAAACTCAATGTTTTTGCAACAATTTCATTAATCTGATGCAATGGATACGATCCCTTAATTTTTCTATGTAAAACGATACTAGAGTTTCCCTTTCAATCTTAAATTGGACTTCTTTAGACCTCCCGAGGTTTACATGAAAGGGTTTTTTGGTTTCTTAACATTTATCATTTCTCTGCAATCTCAAAAAATGTTTTGGGAATAAATCTTTTTTTTATTGAGAATCTAGCACTAATATTATATTCCAAGTAAATTTAGACGGTTACATATAAGTGGTTAAGGAGACCACTTCAAAATACATCAAAAGTTGCTTCATCAATCCAAAAAACACAAGTATTCCCCTATATATCGAATCAGTTTTATAATTCCAAAACCCAAGATAC
The DNA here is from genome assembly GCA_027924645.1 of Cunninghamia lanceolata. Lineage (NCBI taxonomy): Eukaryota > Viridiplantae > Streptophyta > Pinopsida > Cupressales > Cupressaceae > Cunninghamia > Cunninghamia lanceolata. The sequence goes on along the minus strand of BSBN01000377.1, from coordinate 21,705,809 downwards.
GATTAGAGAAGTCTCAACTACTGCATTGAACACCTATTTGTTTCATTTGATCCACTTTTTTTATATCTTCTGTGTATTCTCTTCATGCAATTTTAGATTCTTGTCCATCACTATCATAAGCAGACATTTCATTTTGATCTTGGTAAACATTTGCAAATCTGTCTTCATTTTCTTCAGGGCCTTGCATCATTCCTTCCTCCCTTGGTTCACCTTCTGTCCCCTTGACCTCATTATATGCTCCTGCATCTTTTTGTACTTCCATGTATTGATAGTATAGCACCAGGCTATCATCTAGTTCAGTACCATGCCTAGATTTCTCAGAGCTTACCTTCCTTAACTCCAAACCTGGATCAATATGCCAAGGCACTTCATGATCCCAAATGTGGCATATGTTATCACTGAATTCACAAGAGTCCATACTAGGTTTAGCACCCAATTTTGGAGACGCCTTCAGTTGGTCAGCAGATATGTTATAGTTCTGGCTGGATTTTTTGGGAATAAATCTATGCAAAAAAGTGGATTGTTTTAAGTTTTAACTAGTAAGATATTATTTTCTATAAACATATTTTTTTAACATTTTCAATTAGGCTATTCATAGTTGTTTGGTGTCTAAGTGATGCAGGAGCATCCCAGGTTGCAGAGTAATCTTGCATCAACCAAAAATACATTTGTATTCTTTTATTTTTCTTTCATTTTCTAGTTTAGGTCAATTTAGTTCAGTCAATAGCAGTTTCAGCATTTTGTACCGCATCTTTCTGCATCTTCATTTTAGAGATTGCGGAGTAGGACTTGGCATCTAGACATCATCTGCTACATCATATCCAAAATTTAGGTCATTTGGACTTGTCTACTAAAAGTTATTGCTATCAGAAGATAACATGGTTTCTCATAACAGAGCATTCAGACAGTCTGTTGAAGGAGAAAGATTCTGGAGCACTTCCATGACTTGCGAAGCCAAATGAAGCATATCACATGGCACATAAGTTTCATTCATTTGTGGAGGAGTACCAATTGTTTAAGGCCAACCTATTTGCCACTACACATTACATCTCTTTCATTGGAGTTTGTAACCTTCCTTGGCTGACGCGAAGGATTCTTTGAGCTTGGAGATGATATATATAGATCTCTAGGATGTATTATGAAGTCAGTTTGGCAATTATGATAGATTAGAATAAGTATTTTGTCCGGAAGGTGCTTCATTGCCATATCTTGCATATATGTTGTAACTGGAATTTAGGCCTGTGAGCCCTAGTTTGTAAGCCTGCATGTTACCGACATATAAGCATTTTAAATCTATGATATATTGAGCATTTGAATCATTCTTTGTATTTTGTAATTGAGTTGCTTATGTTGTGTTTACTCTTGTTGCACAGCCTGGATGGTTCATTTTGTGAACCCTCTAACCATGACTGCACCAAGTGGTATCAGAGCGAAGTTTAAATCCTTGGTGAACAAAGTTGTGAAGGTATTTTGTAAGATCTTGTTGTGAATATATCATCGACCTGAGGCAGACTACCTGTGTTGTCAACCGATTGTCGATTGTGAGGCAATTGTCACCTTGTAGCCCAAACACTGAATTTGAGGTAGTTGCACCTGGATCCTAGGAAGAGATGCTGCTGAGGAGAATACCTGTTGTAGGCACTATGGCTGGAAGAATGGATGAAATGATGGAGATGATGAAAACAATGAAAGTTTGATTGGATGATGTTGAAGAAGATTGAAGAAGAGGGTTAACACCTCGACCTAATGTTGAAAGTGATGAAGAATTTCAGCCCGCTAATCAAAATGAAGAAACCCTAGAAGAAGAAGAATTAGATCAAGTGAAGATGTTGAGAGCTATTTTAAAGATTGGAAAAAGACTTAGCGTGGAAGTACCGAATTACACTGGAAATTTGAATCCAGAGGAATTGATTGACTAGATAAATGACTTGGAGGAATACTTTGAATATGAAGAAATTGAAGATCTGGAGAAGGTGAGATTTGTGAAGACTAAGTTGAAAGGACATGTTGCTATTTGGTGGAAAAAAGTACAGTTGGATAGAGATAGAAGAGGAAAAGAAAATATCACAAAATGGGATAGAATGGTGACAAAGTTGAAGAATCAGTTTATACCTACTGACTATGAGTTGGAATTGTTGAAGAGACTGTAAAACCTGAAACAAAAGGAGAAATCTATGGAGTATACTGAAGAATTTCACAAGATGATCATAAGGACAGGACATAGTGAAGCAAGCAAGGAGAAAGTGGCAAGATACATCAATGGACTGAGATTGAACATTCAAGAAGAACTGAGTTTGGTAAGGATGACAACAATAGAAGAAGCATATCAATTTGCCTTGAAAGTTGAAGAAAAGTTGAATAAGAAGCATGAGCAGAGATAGAGAGGAAGAGGAGGTAAATTTTAGAGACATAGAACATATTTCAGAGGAGAAAGATCATATACAGAGCAGATCAAATAAGACAGCCCATTCAAGAAAGAAGATAGAGATAGCCGTTCAAAGAGATGACAGAACTTTCTACCACAGAGGGAATCATAATTCTTACCAGAGTGAAGGATATACAAGAGATGAAAGAGGGTTTGATAAGAGAACATTCAGAGGAACTTGTTTTAAGTGTGGAAGTGAAGGACATAGAGCATTTGAATGTCATCAGGGAAGTACCAGCAAGAAGATAGAGAACAGTGGAAGAGCATCTTAAGTAGAAGAAGAACCTGTTGGATCACCTAATTCAGTTGGAAAACTAGAGAAAGGAGAATCACTTGTCATGAGGAGAGCCCTATTTCAAGCAGAGACAAATGAGGAACCACCGTAGAGGAAAAGTTTGTTATGGAGCAAATGCAAATCAGGAGGTAAATGTTGTAAGGTTATAATTGATAGTGGTAGTACTGATAATTTAGTTTTAGAGGAGATGGTGACTAAGTTGAACCTAGAGATATTGAAACACCCTAAGCCCTACAAGATAGCATGGATTCAAGATGAACACAAGGTACTGGTGAGTGAATAATGTTTGGTGAAATTTCATATTAGATCTTATCATGATGAAGTATTGTTGGATATTATGCCTATGGATGTATGTCATATATTGTTGGGTAGACCATGGCAGTGTAATAGGAAAGCTATACATGATGGGAGAAGGAATACCTACACTATAGTATCTAATGGAAGAAAATCACCTTGACACCTTTAGAAGATGAGCCTAAGAGTGAGATATGTGGGAATGCTAGAATCTGTTTGGTATATGGAAGGAAATTTCTAGATGGATTGAGACATGAGAATATGTGTTATACTTTGATTCCTAAGAAGCCTAGAACCCTAACCACTGAGACTGGAGAATAACAACTAGAGGAGATAACTAAATTGTTGACAGAGTATGAAGACATCATATCAGATAATGTATTTGAAGGATTGTCACCAATCAGGAGTATCAGTCATCATATGGATATTATACCTAGAGCTAGTTTGTCTAACAAAACAACACACCAGATGACACCAGCAGAGAATGCAAAGCTGAATCAACAAATACAGGAATTGTTGAGGAAAGGATTGATCAAAGAAAGTTTAAGCCCTTGTGCAGTACCTACAGTGTTAGCACCAAAGAAGGATGGAGAATGGAGAATGTGTATAGACTCTAGAGCAATCAACAAGATCACAGTTAAGTATAGATTTCCATTGCCTGGGATGGATGACATTATGGATTGTTTGAGTGGAGCTAAGTATTTTACAAAGATTTGAAGAGTGGATACCATCATATTAGAATTAGAGAAGGAAATGACTGGAAGACTGCTTTTAAGACAAATGAAGGATTGTATGAGTGCTTAGTGATGCCTTTTGGATTGACAAATGCGCCGAGTACTTTCATGAGATTGATGAATGAAGCTTTGAATAAATTCTTGGGTAAGTTTGTTATTGTATACTTGGACAATATTCTAATTTTTAGTAAGATGAAAGAAGAACATTTGTGATACTTGAGACAAGTATTTCCGAGACTAAGAGAAGAGAAATTGCCAATAAACATCAAGAAGTGTAGTTTCATGAAGGAAGAATTGGTATACTTGGGATTTGTGATTTCTACGGAAGGACTGAAGATGGACCCTAAAAATGTTAGAGCAATTTTTGAGTGGCTAACACCTGAGAGCATTGGAGAAGTCAGATCATTTTATGGATTAGCTAGTTTCTACCGAAAGTTCATTAGGAATTTTAGTTCAGTATGCACACCGATGATAGAGACAATGAGAGGTGACAGAAAGGATTTTAAGTGGACATCAGGAGCAAATAAAAGTTTTGAATTGTTGAAGCAGAAAGTAAAAAAGCAACCAGTGTTAGCATTACCAGATTTCAACAAGGTATTTCAAGTAGATTGTGATGCAAGTGGAAATCCAATAAGAGCAGTGATAATTCAAGAAGGTAGACCTGTTGGCAAGAGACACTATATGGATTCATGGTTGTTGTCATTGATGGCAACAAAGGTCATCCCACATATCCGCAAGTCATGGTGTGTCTCTACCGGAAGTCAGAATGAAGATTGTTGTGGTCCGGTGAACAAGAACAGAGCATGTGGCAAGGTCCGACAGATTGGTCCGAATCTCTCAGAGGAATTGTCTTGGTGCAGTGCGGATTTGGGGAAGTCAAGAGGACTACCTTGAGTAGTATATTCCAAGGATTTAGCCTTCGGTGATGGACAAGGAAGAAGATATGAATAGTTGAGTACCGGATTCCTGAAAGACAGTGAGAACAGAGGAAGAACTAACTGACAGAGTATCAGATTATTTTCCAGATGTGTTACTATTGATGGTAAAGGTTGTGAAGGCATGAATCATGTTTGGCCGACATGATTAATAACATCTACAAGTATATGCTTGATCCACATTACTTGATATGCAAGGATTCAGTTGACAAAACAGAGTTTGTGAGAAGATAGACTATTCCGGGTGCCGACTAGAAAGATAATGAAATCACTAGTGCGGATATAAATAGAGGATGGATTTTGTTGTGAAAAGTGTAGTTGTGGTATGGTATATGCGAATAAGTGTAGAGCAGTGCAGAAGCAGTAAGAAAGATCTGGTATGTGAAAGGAAAGCAGAATAAAGAGCAGAGGGAAGATGAAGTGCAGCAGATCAGTATACTGAGCCTAACCGGAACTAAACTCCAGCATATGTAGATGCTTCCAATCAGTTCAAATATTGTATAAACATTATTTTGTAGATAGTTTGTCTCCTTGTAGGCAGTGTGCCTCTTTGTGAGCAGTGTGCTCAGGCAGTGAGCCCTAATTGGCAAGTGTCATTTTTGTAATTCCTTATTCTTCTAACAGAGAATAATCTTTGGGTTAATCACCCCGTGGTTTTTTCCCTTAACTGGGTTTCCACGTCAAAAATATTGTGTCATGTGTTTCTCATTTCATGGTAATGTTTGTTTGTTTGATTCAATGATGCTTTGATTAATAAGAAAGTTCAAAAGAAGAAATAATTAGGATAACTGATTCACCCCCCCTCAGTTATCAACAATTGGTATCAGAGCTAAGTTCCTCCTAATAGAGCCTAACAGCTTGAGGAAGATCTGGGAGTTCAAATGGATGCATATGGTTTAAGGGAGCAACTCAAGACTGCCCTTGAGGATCTTGAACAGTCAAACTCTGAAGTCAATGAATTAAAGGAAGGACTCAAACAGGCTGATGAATTCATGAGAGAACTAAAGGACAAATTAAGTCTCTCTATGAAAAAGAGAAAGGAGCTGCTCCAACAATTGGCAAGACAAAGTGAAGAAAGCAATACAAATGAAGAATTGACTGAGAAAACCAAGTTATGTGAAAAGTTATCAAAAGAAGTCATTATGTTAAGACATGAAATGGAATCAGGAACTATAAAGTTTACTCAAGAGATTGAAGAAAAAAGAAAAGCTGAAGACAATCTAAGACAATCTCTTAAAGAGAAATCAGAAGAATGCCACCAGATGGACAGGATTATCAGACATCTTGAATCTGATCTTGAAGATGCCAAAGATAATGAAGAAAAACTTGAGGATCAAATTGTCTCTCTCAAAAGAGATCTTCAAACAGCAAATGAATATAAACAAAAATTCAAGATAAGTTCTACCCAACTTGAAGTACTTCTTGGAAGTCAAAAGAGGACAGATGACAAGTATGGTTTGGGATATGAGAAAGGAGAAAGCTCCGGATCCGGTCAAAAGAATTTTGGATCAGAAAATCCAAGGAATAGGCCTAGAAGACCTCTGGTAAGACAGCCCAATGCTCAAAGATATCCATCCTTCAATGGATACTGCCACAGCTGCAATCACTTTGGTCACAAAGCTAATCAGTGCAGAAAGAGAATGAATTAGACTAATTCATCCTTCTCTGGACAGTGCTTTAACTACAAAAGGTATGGACACAAGTCTCATGAATGCAGAAATATGCAAATAAACAAATCATTCAATGGTAGATGCTTTGCATGCAATAGAGCAGGTCATATGGCTAATCAATGCAGATCAAGAGGTTATCAGTCAAATATGCAAGGAAATATTATTTGCCAAATCTGTAATAGGTCCGGTCATAATGCAAAAGTCTGCAGAAGCAAGAATCAGGACAAAAGAGGTCCGGTGTATAATCAGAATCAAGACAAGGGTAAACAAAAGATGAATGCGGATGAAGTTAGGAATCAAATGAACAAGATTTGGGTGAAGAAAAGTTTAGAGAATATAGAAGTTGGATCCGCACAAGATTCTGGTGCTGATATTCCTTCCGGAAATTAAAAAGTGAGCTCTGGCTCAGGGGGAGACTCAAAGAAAATCCTGTTCCCCCAGCCAATCAAGTGGTGCCAGATGTGGCACAAGATGCGGAGTAAAGGGTTCAAAGATATAAGCCTTGATATGATCCAGATAAGATTTCAGAGGTCCACATGAAGATGTAAAGAAGTTGTGATCGATCAAGTAAGAACTGTTCCGGGAGATGCTCTGAAATGATAGAGGATTACAAAAGGGTCTGGAGAGATCAGGAAGTGCATTGTCTTATTTTGCGGATTGGACAGAGTGTTTGGGATGTTCTTGTAATGTGTCATTTTGATTTGTTCATGATTGGAAGATCCGCATGATGTTCATAGATCAGGACTGATCCGGTACTCCAAGCTATCCGAATAAGGCAAACCGGAATAATGTAGGTCGAGCATTTATTGTCATCAGATATTAGGGTTTACGGAGCAATATAAGGGATTTCTCATAAAATCACTTGCTCATTCTACACTCAAGAAGAAGCAAAAAGTGGAGCTCTGCAACAAGATTCATCAAGCTCACCAAAGATCTCCTACCGAAGTCATTACATACAGAAATCAATCCAACCACTCCGTGTAACCGAAGACGCATAAGGTATTTTCCATTTTCGATATCTTGCTACAAATCTTTTGAGAAATGGCTACTCCAAATATAGTAAAGATCTTAGATAGGCCCCGACCTGAATTTAAGAAACATCCATACAAGTCATTGGAGGTAGATCCCTTAGGAGCATTCTCTAGTGTTCCTCATGGCGTTTTACACATAGAAGACGTTAGGGTTTACATACATGCAAGCATTGAGGAATTCAAGGAATTCAAATTGAGAGATCTCTATCACAAACAACTGATAGACAATGCTTTTGAGCTTAAACCAGAGTATAAGGGTATCCAGAAGAAATAATTTGATTAATTCATTCATTTCCCCTGCTTTGAAGAAGATGAATGGGTTCGGTATGTACTGAGCAAGATGCATGACAACTTCCTATGGCTGGATAGACCCTGCAAGATCACAAAAGAGGCAATTAGGGCAGTAACTGGTCTATACTCTTCCGGAGGGATACCTATCCTCAAATCTGTCAAAAATAACATTGTAACTGAAGCCACCGGATCAAAATTTGATAAGAGGGCAATGACCATTGAAGATATTTCTGATCCGGATATCAAGTATGCATCCATGATAATAGGATACAAGATCTATCACTCTAGTAGGGAGAATTCTGTATCCAAAATTGCAGTATATACTGCCTATGAAATGCTGAGGAAGAATGCAGATTATGATCTCTGTGAACTTCTCTTAAGCCAATTAATGGAAAATATACAGAAGATCAAGAAGGACAAAAAGAATTCTTTTAAGTATGGTACTCTTATATTATGTCTATTTTTCTACTTTATGAATGAGCTACCTAGATCAAGTGGATGGGCATGGCAGAATGACAAACCTGTTGCAGTCCAGATAAGAGATTATTTACATGGGCTTGGGGATGCCAAAGCAAGAAATACAGCCCTATGGGGATACTTCAAAAACTTCCAGAGCACGATGCAAGCAAGAGAAAGAATTCCCCAGTCTCTTGTTGAAAAATACAAAGACTCAGTTTGCTTTATGGTGGATATTGATCAGTGCCTAATGGAGGCAGTGGAGCCAAGGACTGTCTGGATCATGCCCATGGGGTATGAGGTTGATGAACAGATTGTGGAACTGCATGTTCAACACATGCTTAGTTAGCCCAAAGATCCAAAGGCAGAAAGGTTTGGAACCTTTGAGGAGCTGAGTGTGAAGATCCATGTGGAACTCAGGGAACCTGAGATAAAGAGGAAGGTGAGAAAAGAAGTAGAGCATATTGCTCAAGGCCTAGGCATCCCAAAGGAGGCACTTGATGCCAACTGGGAAAAGAGAAGAAAGGATGAGGAAGAAAAGAAAAGCAAGAAAAGTGCTCCGGTGGAAACCTCAACCCGGACCAGATCATCAAAAGGATCTACACCTGTTAGAACCAAAAGCTCAAAACCGGAAGTCCAGGCATCCAGTAAAAGATCTAAGACAAAAGCCACAAGGGCTTATGAAAGCCAAAAGGATGAAGAGGAAACTTAGTCAGATGAGGGAGTAAAAGAAATAAAGAAGCAGAAGAAGAAAGGATCCGGTAAATCCTCCACAAGTCAAGACAAGGAAGAAATGGCAGAGGAATTTGTTGAAAAGCCCACCTTGTCTCTAGAAAGTGTAATCAAGTCAGTCACGGTGGATGGAAACCTTCAACCAATGACTGAATTCTATGATGACTACAATGAGGCTGACCAAAAGATTCTGCAGGAAGCCACAGTCAAGTATCTGAACATATACAATAAGGCTTTCATTGAGATCATATCTCTAATTCCTAAAAGTCTAGAAAAGGAATTAGAAATAAGAAAAAATAATGCTCAAGCAAAAGATCTTGAGATCCGGGAGCAGATAGCTATTCAGCTATATCCTTAAATTGATCCCAAGACAATGAACATTATATTCAAAGACTGCAAAGATGAGTTCAGGACTAAAGCAAGAATGAATCAACTCATGCTTGGTGAGACTGACAAGGTGGCCATAGAGACAGAAGAGATCCTCCGGAAGGCCTTCAAAAGGTTTAATCTTCATGTTGTAGAGGACTTAGGTGCAGAAACAGCTGTGGACTTGGAATCATTTGCTCCAGAAGAAGTGGCCCTTAAACAAACTAACATCTCTCCTCCGGCTTCCCCTACAATCTCCGGATCCCAAGAAGAAGAGAAATTACAGGAGAAAGAAGCAGCAGTAAAAGAAAAAGAGGTTGACAGCACCAAGGATGCAGAGAAAGAGAAGATTCCAATAGAGAAAACCACAACTGAAAGTGGTAAGAATGTGGAAGGAGAAAAGACTCCAAAGGACAAAACTGCAGAAGAGAAGAAACATCTGTCTCCGGCAAGAGACACTGCACAAACTGTTCAAAAATTTCTGAGCCAAGAAACAATAGAGATTGATGAACCGGAGCTTCTAAAAGGTCCATTCAACTTTGACTCCCTCTCTCCGGTACAGACGATGAAGATAGCTTCATTTGCAAATGCTAAGGCAAATGAAAAACTCCTAAAGTCTCATATGGAAGACTGTGAGTTGATAGAGGCTGCTTCCGGAGTGCTTGAAAAGATTATTCCATCAGTCCAGATAGATCCGACAGCCTCCTCTTCCAGTAATCTCAAATCCTTAGTCAGCAGTGTTGATACACATTTTGATTCTCTAGAAAAATCAGCTGAAGAAAAGGTCCGAAAGGAATTTTTGGATAAAAGATTTTCAGAAGTACTAGGATTAATCTCTAATGATAGGAGAAATATGAGTATTGTAATAAAAAGCTTAGAAAATGCTCTTAAGGATGGCGGTGACATTTACAAATTTTGTATCTCCTGGTCAAAGGCAACAGTAGAAATTGATAAGAAAATAAAAGAGGAACAAGACAAACTACAAAGTTTGTCTCTAAGTTTTGATCCTCTCTCTTCCTCCATAGTCAATCAAGAATGTCAAACTATTGCAATCACAAATGCAATAAAGAACTTTGAGAAGGAAAGGAAGAATATAACTAACCGGATGGGAGAACTTAGAAGGATTATAATCCCTAAGTTAGAAACTATGCATGAGGCCATCAGTGATGCTCAAACTACCGCCCAAACAAATGATCCGACAGATCTCAAAAGGGTAGAAGCTTTTGCATTTTTGTTAAGTGGTCACATTTCAATTTTGGACAGAATGAAGCAAAGTTGGGCTACAGAACTGGTCCAATTGAAGACATCCTTTGCAGACATTCTTCAGTTTATGTACGTAATATGCGGCTATGTATAGTAAATTTTTGAAAATTTTGGTGTGCGGACCCTACCCTTTGCCATTGATGTCAAAGGGGGAGTGAGGAGCAGTGAAAAATGAGGAATCCAACTAAGGGGGAGTTCCAGAAATTGTATATAAAGATAGAGCATCAGCCAAGGGGGAGCATAGTGTAAACACTTAGTCATTTTTCACTAAGTGTTGCCATCAATGCCAAAGGGGGAGATTGTTGGCAAGAGACACTATATGGATTCATGGTTGTTGTCATTGATGGCAACAAAGGTCATCCCACATATCCGCAAGTCATGGTGTGTCTCTACCGGAAGTCAGAATGAAGATTGTTGTGGTCCGATGAACAAGAACAGAGCATGTGGCAAGGTCCGACAGATTGGTCCAGATCTCTCAGAGGAAGTGTCTTGGTGTAGTGCGGATTTGGGGAAGTCAAGAGGACTACCTTGAGTAGTATATTCCAAGGATTTAGCCTCTGGTGATGGACAAGGAAGAAGATATGAATAGTTGAGTACCGGATTCCTGAAAGACAGTGAGAACAGAGGAAGAACTGACTGACAGAGTATCAGACTATTTTCTGGATGTGTTACTATTGATGGTAAAGGTTGTGAAGGCATGAATCATGTTTGGCCGACATGATTAATGACATCTACAAGTATATGCTTGATCCGCATTACTTGATATGCAAGGATTCAGCCGACAAAACAGAGTTTGTGAGAAGATAGACTATTCCGGGTGCCGACTAGAAAGATAATGAAATCACTAGTGCGGATATAAATAGAGGATGGATTTTGTTGTGAAAAGTGTAGTTGTGGTATGGTATATGCGAATAAGTGTAGAGCAGTGCAGAAGCAGTAAGAAAGATCCGGTATGTGAAAGGAAAGCAGAATAAAGAGCAGAGGGAAGATGAAGTGTAGTAGATCAGTGTACTGAGCCTAACCGGAACTGAACTCCAGCATATGTAGATGCTTCCAATCAATTCAAATATTGTATAAACATTCTTTTGTAGACAGTGTGTCTCCTTGTAGGCAGTGTGCCTCTTTGTGAGTAGTGTGCTCGGGCAGTGAGCCCTAATTGGCAAGTGCCATTTTTGTAATTCCTTATTCTTCTAACTGAGAATAATCTTTGGGTTAATCACCCCGTGGTTTTTTCCCTTAACCAGGTTTCCACGTCAAAAATACTGTGTCATGTGTTTCTCATTTCATGGTAATGTTTGTTTGTTTGATTCAATGATGCTTTGATTAATAAGAAAGTTCAAAAGAAGAAATAATTAGGATAACTGATTCACCCCCCCCTCTTAGTTATCAACAAGACCAACATATTTTAATGAGAAGTTGAATGATGCAAGGAGAAGATATTTAGTTTATGATCAAGAATTTTATGCCATATCTCAAGCTTTGAAGAAATGGAGACATTAGTTGTTGCCTAAGGAATTTGTGTTGTATATAGATCATCAAGCTTTACAGTATCTGAAAAGTCAAGGAAAGTTGAATCAGAGACATATGAGATGGGTAAAGTTCATGCAGAGTTACACATTTGTATTGAAGCATAGGAGTGGGAAGTCAAACAAAGTTGTTGATGCATTGAGTAGAAGAAGGAATTTGCTGACAGAGATGAGAGTTGAAGTATTAGGTTTTGAAGAGTTGAAGCATATGTATGAAGAAGATCTTGATTTTGTAGAACCATGGAAAGCATGTAAGGAACCTGTTGTGACAGATAGAAGTAAGTGGTTGGATTATTTCATTCAGGAGGATATGCTGTTCAAAATAAATTAGTTGTGTATACCTAGGAGTTCAATGAGAGATAATTTGATAAAGGAGAATCACAGTAGTGGATTAGCAGGACATTTCAGAATTGACAAGACAGTAGCCTTGGTAAGTGAACATTACTTTTGGCCTCAGATATATAAGGATGTAAGGAAGTTTGTGTAGAGTTGTAGAGTATGTCAAGTTGCAAAAGGGAGTAGTCAAAATACTGGTTTGTATAAATCTTTGACAGTACCGGAGAGACCTTGGGAAGACATAAGCATGGATTTCATATTAGGATTGCCAAAGACACGGAGGAGACATGATTATATATTTGTAGTGGTGGACATATTTTCAAAGATGGCACATTTCATACCTTGTAAGAAGACAAATGATGCAGTGCATGTTGCTAACCTATTTTTCAAGGAGAAATTGTGAGATTGCTTGGATTACCTAAAAGCATAATTTCAGACAGGGATACAAGATTCAGTGGATACTTTTGGAGGACATTGTGGAAGAAGATGAAGACAACCCTAAAGTTTAGTTCAACATTTCATCCATAGACAGATGGATAGACAGAAGTGGTAAACAAGAGTTTGGGAAACTTGTTGAGATGTTTGGTAGGAGAAAAGGCAAGAAATTGGGATCTAATTCTACTGCAAGCAAAGTTTGCATACAATAATTCAGTGAACAAGAGTACAGGAAAGACACCTTTTGAGATTGTGACTAGAATGAAGCCTAGAGGAGTTGTAGAGTTGAGAGATATCAGTATGGAGAACAAAAGAAGTGCAGAGGCAAAAGAATTTGTAGAACACATGGAGAAAATACATAACCAGGTTAAGAAGCATTTGGAAGAGATGAACAGTAATTATAAGAGCAAGCAGATGAGAAGAGAATGCACAAAGAATTTTTAGTTGGAGATGACGTCATGGTATATCTGAGAAAAGAGAGATTTCCAGTAGGGACATATAACAATTTGAAGATGAAGAAGTTTGGACCTTGTAGGATACTTAGGAAATTTGATTCAAGAAATGCATATGAAGTGGAGCTACCAGAGACATTAGGTATATCACCTATATTCAATATTGTAGACTTATATTAGTATCATGAAGGAGAATCTAGTGACAGCATTAAAGATGACTTGAAGAAGTAGTTACCACAGTAACAACCAAAGCAAATAGAAGAAATCTTGGATAGTAGAGTTGGACGCAGTAATAGAGGCAAGCAATACAAAGAATATCTAGTGAAGTGGAAAGGCGGATCGGAAGAAGATTCGTCTTGGATTTCTCAGACTGAGGTGGACCATCTTGGTTTTCCTCTAGCCCCAGTAAAGTGACGGACTCACTTTTTCAACAACCTCAGGTATCTAATGCAAGAGCATCCTAGGTTATAGAGCAATCTTGCATCAACTAAAAAACATTTGCATTCTTTTGTTTTTCTTTCATTTTCCAGTTCAGTTCAGTTCAGTAGCAGTTTCAGCATTTTGTACTGCATTTTTCTGCATCTTCATTTTAGATCTCATAGAGCATGACTTAGCATCTAGACATCATCAACTACATCATATCCAAAATTCAGGTCATTTGGACTTGTCTACTAAAAGTTATCGCTATCAGAAGATAACCTATTTTCTCAAAATAGAGCATTCAAATAGTCTATTGAAGGAGAAGGATTACGGAGCACTTTCATGACTTATGGAGCCAAATGAAGCATATCACACGGTACATAATGATCAAATAGACCTTCCTGGAGGTCCGCACCAAGTTTCATTCATTTGCGAAGGAGTACCAGTTGTTTAAGGTCGACCTATTTGCCACTACATGTTACATCTCTTTCATTAGAGTTTGTAACCTTCCTTGGCCGACGTGAAGGATTATTTGGGCTTGGAGATTATATATATAGATCTCTAGGATGTATTAGGAAGTTAGTTTGTCAATTATGATAGATTAGAATAAGTATTTTGTCTAGAAGGCACTTCATTGCCACATCTTGCATATCTATTGTAACTGGAATTCAAGCCCGTGAGCCCTAGTTTGTAAGCCCACATGTTGCCAGCATATAAGCATTTTGAATCTATGATATATTGAGCACTTGAATAATTCTGTAATTGAGTTGCTTCCATTGTGTTTACTCTTGTTGCACGACCTGGATGGTTCATTATATGAACCCTCCAACCGTGACTGCACCACTAAGACTCCTTTGTACTTATAATAACCATCATGTCTTTGAAATGGTTAAGCTAAGTTCAAGAGCACAATCAAAACTCAAAGCAAGTAATTTTGTTTCACTATTGCCTTTCTAAGATTTGAAGAAGTGTTAACCCTTTGGGGTTTGAAGTTGAAATTAGAAAAAAAAAAAAAAACTAATTTTGAAGTTAGTGAAAGATGCAAGGAAAGATTTACAGAGAATTTATCAATTGATTATGATAAAGTACAAGGTGTAGTAGATATGATTTTTTCACAATCTATAAAAATTAGTTAGAGAGTTTTTGTAATCTATAAAAAGTGATACTTTCACTTTCTACACTACATTCATATGGGGGTTGAAATAAAGAATATTGATTAACATGAAATTAAAATACAAAATCAGCAAATTGAGTGCAGAATAGTAAATAGAAGAGAAAGAGAAAATTGACACCGAAAGATGGGTCAAAATGTCCAAGACGCTATAGAGTTGCTAGGACATCTATGTGGGGTGCTAGAGTTCTGGTAGCAATAAAACTCAAAAAAGTCATAAGTACAACTTTGTAGAAATCTATAGCATTAGCCAATGTGCATGAGTAACTGAAACAACTTTCAGAAATGAAATTTAATCCAAAATACACATAAATGAAGCATTTAACATAAAGACGAGAATAAATGAGAGATAAGGGAATATAGAGTAAATTCCCATGCATTTGATCTCTTTTCACAACCTGCATAATGTACAAACGATAAAAATTGTTGGGTTGTTTTAGGGGTTTGCCTCAGTCAAACCCCCATTTTGGTTTTCCAACCTCCATGAAATAGCAAATGAAATAAAAGAGAAAAATTTAGTGTGTGCACTTATCCTATGTGTATCTAGGAATTTAGAGTAGTGACAATAAAATAAATCTATAAGTATTATCCCTGCTCTACGGGGAAATACCCTAGTGTGTGTGAAATCAAGTAGGTGGTGGTCTACAACAAGATTTTTCCAAATAGAAACGTAGAAGCAAATGATAAAAAGGATCTGTAATATTATTCAAAATGAAAACAAGAATAATATTACTAGCATGGTTGTGGAAGAAGGAAGAAAGAGCTCTTTGGAGGAGTCAACCAAAATGTAATAATGTGGGTCCTTGAGAGAACTTCATAATGGAGTCATTTCAACAGCATGCAACTTCAACAAGCTCAACAATGGAGGTTCTTGTGCAGCCAAAACATCACCAAGAGATAGATTGAGAGAGATTGATAGACGGCTCCAAAATTAGTTTTGCATAAGGGTTTTAGGGAAGCCAAAGGGTCAAATTTGAACATTGAAGGTGTTTCTCTGACAACTGAGCATTACTGTAATGTCCCCATTTTTGGAATGGACGCCATTGGAGAATAAAGGAGTTGGTTTTCACTCTCTGATTTATTTGGATGACATGTTGTGGGTTGGAAATGTCTTGGTATATGGTGTGGATGTGTTCCTTTTATTATGTACCTCTCTCTATGGGAATGAATCATATTGAGGTATTCTCCTAATATTGATGATACGACTCCTTTCATTTACCATCATAATTCTACCTTGGAGATGACCACTTGGAGGAGTCACAAATATGTAGAATTGCTATTAAGGGTTTATTTGAGGATTGAGCACCTAAAACAATGAATAATATCCCTCACCCTTGGCACTTGGAGATGGCATGAGAAAAAGAATAATAAAATCATAGCTTCAATTTGATTTTATGGGTGCCTAGAGACTTGTTGTTGGTCAGCCCTCTTAGAGGGAAGAATATTTTTAAAATAAAAAAGAAAATCTACCCTAGGTCCGACTAGAGGAAAGGGAGACAAAACATGTATAAATACAAGTTGATCGTTGGCAATTGGAAGCATCAATTCATCATTCATTCATATACAGTTTGGGAGTTTATCTCTAGCAAGAGCTTGGCACAAAAACCTCAAGTCTCTTAGGAGAAGTTGGATGAAAACCTAACTTCTTCATGTGGAGGATTCTATGACGGGGGTTTGCTTGCACTTCATTGTCTTGGAGCAGAATTGTAGATTTGAATTGAAGAATAATTATGGCACCTTCTTTGGAGTGGATTGTTCAATCAAATGAAGAGAAGATTGCTTAGTCTTTGAGTGTCTTTCATTGGAGATGATCGCCTATGGTTGGGAGGTTGTTTGTGGATGTTGTATTGTTGATTAGGGTTAGGGCAGAGCAGAATTTATAGCAGCAGCAATGCAAGCCTAGTTTCATTACCATTCCTTGGCAAGGATATCAACATTAACATAGGATCGTATTCCTCTTGTGGGTGCCAACATTGAGGATCCTTTGTGGTGGTTTTGTTGCATCTTGGGCATCATCTGGAGAAGCAAACTCTAGTTGAACTACAGCAGACCTGAGCGCTCTTTTCTAGAGCAACATCTTGGTGTGATTGATTGTCATTTGCATAAAGGTTTTCCTACCCTAACCTAGCACCATCATTGTGGAATCTTGGAGCATCTTTATTATGTTGTTTGGGTATGTACAAACCTACTTATAGGTTTGATTTTATAATAGCAGAGGTCTAAACTTGTGTTGGGCATGTTTGCCCTAGATATTGAATGTAACTTGTATTCTGGTTTTATAGCAGTAGAGCTTCATTTCAGATTTGTTTGATTACCCTATATTTTGTAATTCATGGTGAAATTCATGTTTATGATGCATATCAATGTGTAATATCATTTTCCATCAATTTTAGCCGTGTTTGGATGAGTTTCATGCTTGCTGGGATTAATTGTTTAAGAGCAAAAATTTGGATCAGACTTAGGGTTTCAACAAAAACTAAAATACAGAAATCCAGGGCAGAATAAGGAAAAATCAGTCTTAGAAGTTGGGAAATCCCATAAATCAAACTTGTTCAAAATATCCCCATTTGGGATATTACAGTTATAGCAGGTGACAGAAGGGCGAGAAAGCAACATTCTTTTAATTTTTGGCTTTCAAGATGCTATCGCGCCATTAGGATGTCTTAGCTAGCTAGGACGTTCTAGCTAGGCTATAGCATCCTACAAAAATCACAAGAAATTTAACATGATCACGAGTCAACAAGAAGAATTAGAATATATTTTGAAAATCTGGTGAAGGAAAAAGGCTAAGGCTAGGCTCAAATGATCCCTACAACATGCTAAGGGGATGGACACTAAAGCAAGCCCAAAAAAAGCATAAAATTGCAAGGGTATGCAATTTTCTACACTACATTTAGCCCCAACTGTAGCGAGTTGATGACACTAGGCGATAAGCTATGCTAAAGTACATAAATGAAATACTGAAAGTAAATAACATCACAAAAGGATATCATAGAGGATATAGAGCTCTTCAAGCAAAGGAACCATGCCCTCAGGCTGAGAACTGACAAAACAAATATGTTAGAAAACAAAAACCTGCAAGACAACAAAGTTAGAAGGCATAAACCTACAAAACCAATATGTCAAAGCATCACAAACATATATATAAACAACACATACATGGAAGAGAAAAACACATAGCAAGGAAAGAAAAATTTTGATTCAGCAAAGCAAAGGAGACCTTATTATGAAACATTGTCTCGATTACCATGTGTCATCCCCAAAATACAACAAAAATAAAGAAAACCAACAAATAGAGGAATCCTTGAATAGAGATAGAAGAATATAATGAGTTGATCGACTGCTTCAAGGAGAGAATGCATACAAACAGATAGGGAAGCAATCAATATGAACAAAGAAGAGTACATGACTTAGGCACTATCTTGCTCTATTGCTAGGGGTCATGCAAATCACAATACCCTCATGGATCACGGGCTAGCAAGTTGTTTTATAATAGGTGATTATGAGTGTAAAAAGGTAGGTCATATGAAAAGCACATGAACTAGCAAGTTGCATTATGCTAGGTGACTCATAGACTACATGGATCACAAACTAGCAAGTTGCATTATGCTAGGTGATCATGAAATATCAACACCTCGGAGAACGTATCAAAAACCAATGCCTCAGGGAGTGTATCAAACACCAACACCTCAAAGAGCATATCAAACAACAACACACAAGGTTGAATGCTTTAGGGAGTGTTAAATAAATAATTCTATAGGGGACAAATTAATATGCAACACCTTAGGGGGTGAATTGATAAGCTACACCTCAAGGGGTGTGAATAAAGAAGGGTGCATGTATGGATGCACATATGAGTAGAATATATGCCACCCCTTAAAATATCAACATGTATAACATGCAATATTTTAGGGTAAAGAAAAGGGGAAGAAAGAGGAGGAGAGATCCTTATGAAGAATGTACACCCCTTGAACAAGTTGTCTATGCCCCCTAGAGTACAGGTGAGGACAACTATGAAAAAGAATATTGTGTTGCTACCAAAAATGAAATATGGTTGCACATGAGATTATACCACCATGCATGGAAATGAGCAAACAAAGGAAGCTACAGGTGCAACATAGTGAGTAGCAACAAAATAGTCTCACAAGAAGATATAGTAAAAACAATGAACCAAATAGAGGTGAACATCAATATCAATTGTTGAATGTAGAGGAGAAACCAAGTGCTTAATCAGTTGGAAGAGTGAGAACCCATGTCAAGGAGTTGTATTTTTTCTTTCAAGGCATGACATTCATTGGTGGAATGGCCAAGCACTCAATGATATGCACAGAAAGGAAGTGTTGGTTCAATGTGTTTAGGAAAAAATTTACGTGTAGGAGGGGGAAGAGTGATCAAACGGGCCTTGAGCAACCTCAACAAAATACACTCTTGTTTAGATAGAAAATAAGAAGTAGGTGGAGTAGGAATCAACCCTTTCTGTTGTGGAGAAAGGTTTGATTTAGAAGAAGCCATAGAGACCTCAGACAATGGAGGAGGGGATGTAAATAGAGGAGAAGGTCAAGAACCTAAACCCATTATAGAAGACAAGTGTGATGTAGGTTCCACAAGGACCTTAAATCCTTGTTCCATAAACCCTAAACCATTCCCATTCTATCCATGTTTAGCTAAAAGTTTATATCTGAGCCCATAACATGTCTCTAAATTAGAAAGAGGGGAAAAACTTAGAAACGTGGAAATCATATTAACTTCTATGTGGTCACAGTAAGAGGATTTAGAGGGTCGAGTAGGACGGTATCCAAGGCCCATAGAGGAGTAATGTAGATTAGGCTCTAAAGGGATCTTGATACCCTATTCTTTTCATCCACATCCATTACCTTTATAACCTATACAATAGAGAATATGAAAACCACGACCATAATGGGATTGCATCTCCTTAAAGGATGGAGGATCACCATTAGTGGTGTAATCAATGCAAGAAGTAGAGTCACATTAATGTGTAGGAGTAGAATGGGAAGAAGTCTTTGTTGAAGTAGAATATTTGTTTAGAAATGAAGAATTAGATGAATCTGTTCGAATGTCAAAAAGAGGGGTTGAGTTTATACTCTCCAACAAAGGAGGGTGTAAAGTCTAAGGAGCCCCAATCATCACTTGAACATGTGTTCAGGGATGAATCAACTCCATTGTGAACTCCTTGAGAAGGAATTGAGTATGGGGAATCATCCGTAGTGGAAGATGAAGCAATGAGGTTCTCAAGATTAGTAAAAGTGTGAGGTTGATTCACACAATCTGTATGGTGACAGCACTACATAGGATTCAGATCAACTTTAATCGTATAAGTTTTATTTTCAAATACGAATTTGATTGAACCATGTAATGTAGAGGGGACCGCACCCATATCATGGATCCATGGTCTACCAAGAAGGAGATTGTAGGATAAGGCCCCAAGCATGACATGCACTAGGGTAGGCAAGGACATTGGGCACAATTCAATCGAAAGCATGATTGTACCCAGTGTTTGTCTACCTACATTGTCAAATCCATGGATGGAAAGAGTGGAAGGGGAGAGCAAAGATGTATTGATATTAATTTGGTTTAATAGGCCTATGTCGTAAACATTAAGATAGGAAGTGTTATCAATAAGGGCACATTTCACTCTGAAATTATTAATTCCAGCAATAATGAGTAGAGGATCATTCTACTTTTGTACCTCCAAGGAAGGTAGTTCATATTGTTTAAACAAAATATCGGTAGTATTTGTCTAAATACAATTGAGCAAAGAAGCTACATCATTTGGTCTAGTAGAAGATGCTATGAGGATCTTCTGTAAAGCTTCTTGGAGCATGTTGTGATAGGTTGGTGAAGTTTGAACCAACTCTTAAAGAGAGATCTTGGCAGGAGTAGCACGGAGCTGCTTGACAATATTTTACTCTCCAATAGTATTTTAAGTAAGACAGGAAGTTGAAGGAAGAATAAAATA
Organism: Cunninghamia lanceolata; assembly: GCA_027924645.1. Lineage (NCBI taxonomy): Eukaryota > Viridiplantae > Streptophyta > Pinopsida > Cupressales > Cupressaceae > Cunninghamia > Cunninghamia lanceolata. The sequence goes on along the minus strand of BSBN01000377.1, from coordinate 21,685,000 downwards.
TGGTGGAGGAAGGGAAACGAGGATAGGAGTAACTTGTTTGTTTTGTCGAGTTTTATACGTGTGGGCTACTACATGGTAGTGAGGAACCCAAGACACGTTTAGAGTTATGGACTTTGCAATTTCTAAAAGGTTATTAGAAGGCCAAGGATTTTCAAGAATACCTTAGACATTGATCATAGGATGATACAAAGGAGTGGATCAGGTGCCCCATGAATAATTATTTTAGGAATAGAAGAAATATTTTGAACATTAATGCACTTGTCCAACTTGTCCTTGGCAAGTGGGATAAGTCTATTAACAATGATGGTGTTAACATTATTATCTTATTGGGAAATACATGATGTAGGATAATATGTAGAAATAATATGCTCAACATCTATTCATGGGGAATCCAATGCAAGGTGAGACTCGTCATTTTCTAATGCTTTGAACCTCTAGAAGGGAGAGCATTGGAATGAAGGTAAGGTAGAGTAACATTAAGAAAAGTGTCAGTGATGTCATCCTCTTGCACCAAAATATCCTTGTAAGTAGGAGGGATATTTGGAGAGGGATCAAGGAAAAAGAGTGACATACAAAAAGATAAGTCACTTTCACATGCTTCTTAGAGCTCTTGAAACTTCTTGACAAAGCTAGAAAGTGATAGAAGAAAAGAAAAGAAGAAGTTCATTTAGAAATTAGAAGGAGAATGTTAGGAAAAAGGTGTTTTCAGTGTTAAAGAGGTGGGTTTACCAAAATGTAATGGTAAACCACAGCTAAAGAAGAAGGTTAAGTGCAAGAACGTTGGGTTCACCAAAATGTAATCTAGAAAAAGTGATACTTTCACTTTCTATACTACATTCATATGGGGGATGAAATAAAGAATATTGATTAACATGAAATTGAAATACAAAATGAGCAAATTGAATGCAGAACAATAAATATCAAAGAAAGAGAACCCTGACATCGAAAGATGGGGTAAAATGTCCAAGACGCTACAACATTGCTAGGACATTTGTGCAGGGTATTGGAGTCCTGGTAGCAATAAAACTCAAAAGGGTCGTACAACTTTGTAGAAACCTCTAGCATCACCTAATGTGCATGAGTAACTAAAACAACTTGCCAGAAATGAAATTTAACCCAAAATACACATAAATGAAGCATTTAACATAAAGAGAATAAATGAGAGATAAGGGAATAAAGAGAAAACTCTCGTGCATTTGATCTCTTTTCACAACCTGCACAATGCACAGACTAGAAAAATTGTTGGGTTGTTTTAGGGGTTTTCCTCAGTCAAACCCTCGTTGTGGTTTTCCAACCTCCACGAAATAGCAAACAAAATAAAAGAGAAAAATCCAATGTGTGCTCTTATCCTACGTGTATCTAGGAATTTAGAGCAGTAACAATAAAATAAATCTATAAATATTATCATCGGTCTACAGGGAAATACCCTAGTGTGTGTGAAATCAAGTAAGTGGTGGTCTACACCAAGATTTTGCCAAATAGAAACGTAGAAGTAAATGATAAATAAGATTTGCAATATTATTCAAAATGAAAACAAGAACAATATTACTAGCATGGTTGTGGAAGAAGAAGAAAGAAAGAGTTCTTTGGAGGAGTCAACCAAAATGTAGTAATGTGGGTCCTTGAGAGAACTTCATAATGGTGTCATTTGACAAGCACGCAGCTTCAGCAAGCTAAACAATGGAGGTTCTTGTGCAGCCAAAACATCGCCAAGAGAGATAGACTGAGAGAGATTGAGAGAGAGCTCCAAAATTAGTTTTTCATAAGGATTTTAGGGAAGCTAAAGGGGCAAATTTAAACATTGAAGGCATGTATTTGACGACCGAGCGTTACAGCAGGCGACAACAAGCAAGTGGGTGGGAAAACAACATTCTTTTTTTATTTTTTGGGACTTTCGGATGCTATCACGTCGTGAGGATGTCTTAGCTAAGCTAGGACGTCCTAGCTATGCTATAGTGCCCTACAAAAATTGAATGAAATTTAACATGTGTTCTTGACTCAATGAGAAGAATTAGAATCAAGTAATGAATTTTGGCAATCTAGTGAAAGAATAAGGCTAAGTCTAGGCTCAAATGATCCCTACAACATGCTAAGGGAATGGACACTAAAGAAAGCCTAAAACATAGTGTGAAATTGCAAGGGTATGCAATTTTCTACACTACACTTTTGAAATTAGTTGTGTAAGTTTGTTTCCATCAACCTTTTGGATCACACTCACCTATATATCATTAAAATGAGGGGAAAATGAAATAGATTGTAGATAAGTCTTACTAAATATTTGGAATCACTAAACATGATCCCAAACTTGATGGAAAAAACCGCAGTTAATTCCAAACGTTCTCTAACTAAATATAAGGCATATTTATTAATTTATTTTTATTATAGATAAATAAAGAATTTAGTAATGTTTAGGATAACAGAGCAGTGTAGGGAAGCTCAAGAAAATAAAGGATGGTTGATAAGTAAGAAACTCTAAAAGAAGGAATACATTATCAAATTTTCAAGAATAGGTCGAGCTTCCAAAAAACACCTTAATAACTATATTGCTTGGACTTTTATCAGTTAAAGAAAAAGGAACTCCCTAAAATTCCTACCATGTTGTAGAGAACAATAATGTTTGTGAGGAATTTTATCATGTTAAACTCCTCGATGTTTAGTATGCCATTCTTAATAGTAATCTCACTCACAAATAACCTCTAGCTATATAAGATGCTCCCAATCAATGGGGCATGCAACCCTTCCTTCTTCGAGAATCATCCTCCTATGCATGGAATGAAGATTGGGGGAATACATAGATGGAAAGAGATCCCATTCTTGATTATATCAATCCATATATGTGTGTAGGTAGTGCTTGTTCCATTGATCCATTCATAAATCACACTATTGATATTTATGGAGTATATGACTAAATACTATGTGTGGAGAGTAATAGAAAGGAGAAGTGGCATTCCACATAGAGGAATGACATTGTAGTTAGGCGTGGTGATGGAGAGTGCTTCAATATAGAGGAGAATGTGGTGACAAATAAAAGCACAAAGACATTTATAATGCCACTAATGAAGGTGTAGAGCAAGTGGCAATTTAGTGCCCTTATTTTTAGAGGGGATCATGCCAACTACCATTGTTACCACAACACACTATATATCTCTTTTGCATATACATCATCCCATACAAAGATTTATTTAAGCCACTTAGGCAATTGATTATAGCAAGCATGACCCTAATTCCACTCTGAATGTTCATTTCATTGATTTTCTTGATGTTTTAGGTGAGAAATGTAAAAAATAAAATCTTTTGTTAAACTAGGTATTCTTAATGTTCCTGAATTCCTCCTAATTTTCTTAAAACTCCCTTGAATTTCCTATCGGCGCATCCCTTACAACTCTTGAAGTTGCAAGTGCTAGTTTTATTTTATTTCCCCTTTATGTGACTTTACACCTTTACTTTCTTTTATTTTATTTCCCCTTTATGTGATTTTACACCTTTTTTAGCCTTTATTTTATTTTATTCCCCATTCATGGGATTCCTATATTTTTAAGTCTTTATTATGTTGAGAGGCCTAACCTACAATGGTAGTAGGGGAGAAGCATCTAATGTCATGAACAACTCTAAAGTAAATAAAAATATGTACAAAATAAGATAGCTCTATAGTAAAATAGAGTAAAGACACCAAAGTTTTTAAATATGTATTAAATAAAAAACTCTATAGTAAAATAAAGTAAAGATGCCATTTTTTAAATATGTAGTAAATAAAATATCTCTAAAATAAATAAATAAAAAGTATCTCTTAAGTAAATAAAAAAAAAGTTTTATACGCGTCTATCTAAAAGATGTGGAGAGATATAGTCTTAAGATGCTTATCCATCCTAAATAACAAATTTAGTATAGGCATCTCAAGAGATAGATATCTCTCAGTGTGTTTTAGATAGATGTATTTAAGATATCTATACTAGTTTTATTTTATTTTATTTTATTTCCTTTTTCTCCTTTCATGTGACTTTTCTCCTATTTGACCTTTTATTTTCTTTTGTTTCCCTTTGATTGTCTTTATCCATTTAATTTTTATTTTTCGTGTTCTTTTAGCCCTTTGCTCTTTATCTACTTCTCCCAAAAAGTAAAAGTTCATTTTATCCCACATTCACTCCAAAAAAAAATTCTCCCCTCCAAACAACTATAAAATGGCTGCTCTGCCCTCTCATAACATACAACAATAAGGAGCTTGCATCCTTCTTCTTGTGGAGCATTCTTTGAAGTTTTAGTTTTGTTCTCAAAAAGCTAAGTATCCTCTTCTCTTGCATCAAATGATGACCTACAGAACCAAAAAGTTTGAGAAAGAGAGATCAAATCACTTTTTGGAGTAAGCCTTAGACGTATCGGTCAAGCATCAATCATGGAGCTTTTGGATGCCATTCTTCAAACTTTTGGGTACTTAGCATAGCCACAGCATTGGTCTTTAGATCCATATCCTTCATGTTTCCCTTTGTTACCATTTGATTGTCCATTTCCATTTCCCACCAATATTACTTTCCTTGTTCCAACTTCCTCTTTGGTAAAGCACATTTAGGATTTATGTTTTTGCTTCCATTTTCAAATTTATCATAGACCTGATTTTAATTTTTTGTTGTCATTATCATTTAATGTGGATTCAAATTTAAAAACCCACAAGGGGGTTAACCAAGGCAACTTCCCCTTTGATCTAACCATTTTGCAAGGTTTGTCATATAGAAATTTGACTTGCAAGTGGATTATTGAAAATCGGTGAAGAATCTCAGAAAGTGCCAAGAGGAACGTAATCTTAAAATCACTTGATGAAACTCCCTATAAATTTTTACCCAGATTTGAGATAGGTGTATCTAGACCCATTTTTAAGTTATTTTCCATCTCCTACTCGTGTTTACAAAGAGTTGTTTTTATTTTCTTACATAATCTTGTTGACTTGTCAGTCTCAACTTCTAGTGTGTTGAAATAGGTCAAATTTAAATCTCTTTAATGCCCATTTAAATATATTTTAATTGATCTTAATTACACACACTTAAAAGAAAGGTAATCTTATTTTTTATGTGTTAGGTGTATATTAACACATGGTCAAGGGAAACATTTCTAGTTATCCTTGTTTTCTACCTCCATTATTTATTACTACTCATTTCCTCTTAGTATATATGATCCTTTTGAATTTCCTTAATGTTTGGGCATGATGCAAAGCATTAGGGTGTCACAACCCTCTTAATGTTGACCCAAATATAACACATATATCCACAAGTAGCTGATATTGTAGTACATTATCCCCTACCTTGCTTACTTCATGTTGCAATTATTCACTATCTATTGCTTATGTGCTACTTTCTATATTCTTTTTATTTCCCATTTTCCTATTGCTTTATTTTCCTCCTCTCCCTCTTTTATGGTATATCCCATCATAGTTACTCATTTTTCTTCCTCTTTAAATACTCAATGTTATATTCCTTATTACTATCTCCCACACTTTATTTACCTTATTTCTATTTTATACACTCATCTTTCATTATTTGTATGCTTCTTATTACACTATTGATCTCTATATGCTTTATTACTACTTTATCACCTTGCTCCTACTATACAGATATGTAAATACTCCTTACATATATATATATATATATATATATATATATATATATATATATATATATATATATATATATATATATATATATATATATATATATTCCACACTTTTAAAGTTGATTAGAGATTTCCTATGCAATAATAGATCTCATTATGACAACATTTGCTTATGCATCAATTGTTAGGAAATATTAGTGCATGACATAGAATAATATAATAAATAATAAATTAGCATGTTCATGTTAATTTATTAGATGTTAGTTTTTAGTTAGTTACTAGTTATGAGTTAGTTGGTAGTTAGTGGTTTGGGTAGTTAATAAGTTGAATGACTTTATAAAGCCATAGAATGTAATCATTTGAAGTGTTGAAGATGAATGACTAATTGTTGATGTGGTTGAGCCTTGGGCTTTTCTTCATGTGTCTCAATTTTCAATATGGTATCAGAGCAGGTGTCTTGGATCTCTCTGGTCACCCTCCATTCGCTTGTCTTTTCTTCTCCAAAGCAGTGCTCAATGATGATGCAGTGAGGACCATGTGCACAAGTCATTGTTATCCGTCCACCACAAAAGAGCAGTGTAGACCACATGCAAATATGTTGGCTTCAACATCCATCTGCATTTCATTATTGCATTTTGTCAATAGACGTGTAGTGCAGACCACGTGCAAATATGTGGCATTCATCATCCATCTACATTTGGTTTCTCTTTTTTCTCCGTCTTGTTCCTTCATTTGGTTTCTCTCCTCTCTCTCCATCTTATTCACTCTTTTCATAGATTTCACTCCATTTTGTTCATTTCATATCAAAAAATTAAACATTCAAAGTTGCAGAAATCTTTGGTGTTGCAGAAAGATTTTTATATCAGTTTCACTAAAACTGTGATATCTTTCTCATATTGTAACTACATTTATAAATTTAAAATATTCTGGAAAGATGATAAAGAGGAGAAAAAAACCCAGAAATCATTTGAGAATGCTAGAAATATTTATTGAGCAGTTCGATGCAAAAGATAGAGGTGAAATTGTAATACTTTTTTAACATTATGTAAATGGAAAATTCATAAGGGTGTAATAGTTTTTTGTATTTGTAACATTGTAATTGGATGCTTTATTAGTACAAACCGACATCCAAAGAAAAAAATTCATTGAAGGGGGCAAATATGAGACATGTAGCTAATTGTCGATACTGCAAGATCAAAATAAAGTCCCTATGTTAGCACTAAAGAGGGATCTTAGGAAATATTAATGCATGACATAGAATAATATAATAAATAATAAATTAACATATGTTAATATTAATTTATTAGATATTAGTTTTTAGTTAGTTACTAGTTATGAGTTAGTTGGTAGTTAGTGGTTTGGGTAGTTAATAAGTTGAATGACTCTATAAAGCCATAGAATGTAATCATTTGAAGTGTTGAAGATGAACGATTGAATATTGTGTGTTGGAGCCTTTGGCTCTTTGTGTCTCAATTTCAATACCAATGTTCATAGAGAATTTAGCTAGATTGTCCCCTACTCCTATACACATTTTATATCTTTATTACCCTACCTTCACCTTTCCTTTCATTGCTTGACACACATATTACCTTTCTCTACCACTTTTCCCTTGTCTATGATTGTCTTATGGACTTGGTTACATTAATCCTAGTTTTCAACCCTTTCATATTACACATTCCTACAATCACTTTTTCCCCGCTTAGCCTTTGTCCCAATCATTGCCCTATGATGCATAGGTACTCCATGAGAAGTCCATGTTGGTATTGTTCCTATTTTCTTCCTCAATATTAGATACTACTTGTTTACCCAAGACTTCCTAGTCTTTTTCTCATCAAGTGTTTTGTCCCAAAGAGTTATCCTATTGTGAGTTGTGTTAAAAAGGATACATCATCAAAATCTACACACATAATCCAAGAAGCATAATAGATGTTGTTACTCACCTAGTCTAGCCTTTGATGATGAGTACTTGCATCTAACTAGTTGAATAGGGTTAGGCTTATGGGGTAAATGTCATCCACAAAGAATAAAGTTGAACAAAGCAAACATGATTAATTAATGCAAATTCAAAAGTGCCAAAAAGAACAAAGTAAAAACAAAAGCATGTGTGTCAAATCCAAGCACAAAAAAAAAATCAAAGCACAAGAACAATTGTTGGCACCAATACAAAATGCATTCCTTTCTTGACCAAAATACTTTATAATAGACATCAGATTTCCACAGTCCATGATAATGTAAATGAGTGCTTCTGGATTAAACTGTGTGAGTATTTTTTCTCTCAATACAATTTAATCCAGAAGCACTCATTTACAAAATACTTTAGATAGATTCCTCGAAATGAACACTTTTCCCTTCCCCTTGGTCCAACCTCCTAGCTATCTTTGATCTAAGTCTAGGGCTTGCTTGCGAGTTGAGGATGGAATCCCCTCTTATTTGGTAATGCATGGACTATGATTGGATGCCTACTCCTCATACCATTCCCATCATTTTTTTCATCCTTTAATCACTTGTCTCTCATTATATTTTAATCACCTGTCTCTCGTTATCTCTTTGGAATCTAGGAATCTCTTTTACCTTGTTCCTTGAGAAATCTATGACAAGCTTCACATTAGCGTAAATACCATCCCACACTCCTTATCACATGTTATCACCCCTCTTTGTGGCCTCGTTTGCCTCACTACTTGCTCCTCACCATTAACACACAATTGGAGTCAAAAGAACAAAGTTTAGTTAAATACACATGTGGTCCTAATGCATGTGTTTGAAAACATTCATTGATCTATGTATTAAAAAGTAGCGTCTAATCCTCAGCAATTATTATTTTACCACATCATGTTTTTACCCTTATCAACCTCATGATACTACCTCATATTCATAATTTCAACCCCTTCCTTTGGGGAATCTTATCATTCTTAGCACCTAATGTATCACCATGTTTTCTTTATTATATTCTCTACCACTCACCCCTAAAAGACCCTTAGCACATTACCCAATATTGCCTAGTTAGGGGCATGCCGTATTATGCCTGTTCTTTCCCCTTATTTATCGTCATAGAACTATCCCCTAATATAACCTATATGCCTTATCACACGACAATGCCTCTTTACTATTCACCACATCTACTATTAATAAATGGTACTCCCCTTACCATTGGAGACCTTTGCCTCTAGTTCCTTGATCACTCTATACCCACTATTTGACCACTTATTTATGATAATGTTGACTAGTACATGTACATTATATATCTTGTGCATTGGCACTCCCTTGGGGCACATTTTTCCTACTATTGGGGGAATTGTCCATTTGTACCCCTCATCTACCACCTTAAATTGACTAGTTCTATCTCTATGCCAATCAATTTAAGGGGGAGAATATCACATATCATTTACACCAGCAACATCATCATGATTTTACCTAGTTAGTGGGTGGGGTACAACCCCATTTTGCCTATATTACGCAGTGAATGTATCTAACCTAGCCCCATTTTACTCAAATTTTACCCAATGAGTTGGTATGTCCTAGCCTAGTTTACCCAATGGTAGAACTCACCTAGCCTGTTTTACCCAAATTACCATTACCTAGTTTTTATTTTATCCTTTTTGGGGTGGCTTGGCCCTTTTTACCCTTTTATCCTTTTTAGGATGGATTGGCCCCCTTTACCTTTTTCCTTTTACTATTTAGTTCCAATTTAGTTGAACTTATCACTATTTAGCCTAGACACCATTGTCCCACATGATCCTATCATAGCCCATCTTACCTCCTCAAATCAATTCGCTATTTTTAGCCTACCTAGTTTGTTCACAATAGCCATGTAGAAAGTCCCTCTATGCTTTAGCTCAAGGTTTGGAGACCTATGGAGTGAATGAAAACATTTTGCAAATGGGAACAGAGTAAGCAAATAGACACAGAGCAATCTTAAAATTTATAAAGTGGTAGTAGACAAGGTCACTAAGACCCTTGAAGGTTTGTAGCACCTACTTGAACTATAGAGTGCCCCCTTTATATTGCAGTTGCACCCCAGCCCCAAAAAAGTGTACCTATAATTTCTAGATTTACCATAGAGCCTCCTTTAGTCTTCTTGGTGTCATTCTTAGTATCGAACTCAATAGAAATCAGGGGGACGTGTGTATTTTCTAGGTTTCCTTTCATTTCAAATTGCTACTATGTATTTTCATTTTCAGTCCTTTATATATTAGTGTAGATCATTATTAGAATACTTTATTTGTTGTATTGTTCTATTCAATTTGTCTAATATTCGTATATAATAGAAAGAAAGAACAAGTTTCTAGGCATAGTAGAACCCTAGCAAACGAAATTCCCTATATCCTTCATAAACAAGATAACCATTAAGAACAATTACCCTCATATACAAATTGATGATATCTTGTATCAACTACAACATCTTGAGTATTTAATCAAGTTTGATTTGAAACCTAGGTATCATCATGTGAGAATAAATAACATATGTAAAACAACATTCAAGACAAAGTAAGGTTTATATGAGTGGCTTGCACTTCCTTTGTACAACATTATGCAATGCTCTTGCTAATTTAACAAGGTTGATAAATGAGGTACTGAGGGCATTGGTTTATTATTGTGTTATTACTTACTTCGAAGGTATATTTATTTTCAATGAGACTTATGATGAGCATCTAATGCATTTGAAACAATTTTGCAGGTGTTTAAGGAGACCCAGATGTTTAAGGAGAACCAGATGTAGTTGAATGAAAAGAAGTGTGGGTTTGCACAACAATCACTTAATATTTTGGGGGCGTGTGGATTGGGATAAAGAGTTCAGAATTAACCTAGCTAAAGTGGATGCCATCTTGAAATGATCTAAGCCTTCCAATGTGGCCAAGAAAAAAGATATGTAAGTGCAGTGCAATATTTGAGGAAGTCCAAATATTTATCTACCATAGCAACAACTTTGTATTTTGTAACATGTGGTAAGTCTTCTACTTGAGCTAAAAAAAAGCATTTCTTGAATTGAAGCATAAAACTAGCAAAGCACTTCTATTATATGTATCTAACTTGCAACAACCGTTTGAGGTGGAAATGAGTTTAAGTGATTATGTTGCAAGAAATGTCCTACAAGGACGTGAATCTATGTGTTATCAAAGTTGTTTCATGGATCAATTTGGAATTATTACATATATTATAAAGAATTATACACTCTTTGTTCAAGGGAGTAAGAAATAGAAGCATAATCTAATGGAAAAAATTGCTCACATATATTATCAACCTCTTCAATATTTGCAAGCCCACTTAAAATTGTAGCAAAAATAATATTACAAATTGATGGCTCTATTTAAACAAGTTCATTTGGTTATTAAATATAAAAATAGGCATAACAATTTGGACGATATTTTCTTGACCTCCATTGATTTCATCTGTAGGTAGAGCCTTTTTTGCAAGATGAATATGAGAAAGAATATGAGCATGATGCAGATTTTCGGGAAGCATTTCAACAAGCTAAGAAGCTGAAAATTGTAAATTGTGAGCCCAAATAAAACTGTCTCCAAGATCAAATGCTCTATAAGGTGGACAAGATTTGTATGCCTAAGAATGGAAGGATTTGGTTGATCAAAGAGGCTCATAGTCCAAAATTTATAGGTCATTTTGGTGTGACAAAGATTGTAGCAAATTCACAAAGGTACATTCATTGACCAAAAATGTAAGTTGATGTTGCGAAATTCATAAGGTAGTGTGTTATGTAGCACAAGTAATCCTAGCAATAGAAGGCTAGGTTTGTGTATGCCACTATCGATTCCTTCTAGACTATGGAAAAGCATTTCTATGGATTATGTAAGAAGATTGCCCATATCAAAGAAGGGGCGTGATTTTTTTTTTGTAGTTATGGACGACTACAAAAAAATGTGCTTCCTTATTCCTTACCAAAAAAAATAAATCTCATGATGCAACTAAATTATTCCTACTAATATATGGATTCATTTTTGTTTCCCTAGTTCCATTGTTTCAGAAAAGGTTCCTATTTTGCATTTGACAACATTATCTTAAAAGTCAGAAAAACTAGTTTTTCCTTTCATTTGCATAAGAAATCGTATGTAAGATTCATATTGGTAAATTAAGGAATAGAATATCCATACTAATTATGGATCAATGTCTAGTCTATTTTTAATTTAAGAATCCTGCAAGGTAAGACCGGCAATAACTCATCCAACCTATATTGCCACATTTTTCTCTCCTTGGAGCATTGCTAACTATTGCCCACTGCTGCTTACGTTTTCTTTTTATATATTTTGCAAACACACTTATGGGCTCCTTTGTGGCATCACCAACAAAGGGTCATTCCTTCATTCACCATCAATTTGCTTTCAAATGTTGTTACAACTTACAACCATGTCTGCTACAGTTTATTATTGACCCAAACAGAACAAATACTCGATAACAAGAGCCTTCCTTCTGTATTAGATTCCAACAAGGGTTTCTGGGTTTTGGTTTCAGCTAAGACTCGGATTATTTGGATGGGTTGTTATAAAAATATGTAAGACCTTATTAAAGTTCTGTTAATTTGTTTAAAATGAGCTACTTGGAAATTTCATAAAAAACCAAGTCCATTAAATGAACTAGCACATTTACGTGCATGGTTGTTTATTTCCTTGAATGAATGAAAGAGCACATTTTTATCAGCTGTGCTTTCAATGTTTTTGAAATCTTGATTAAATGATTTTATAAAATCATTTTTTTTGGGTAATATGATATGAACCAGAAACTTTCCAGTGAGGGAAGTCCCGTATGGGTGTGTATCAAGCTCCTAATTATTTTCACCTGCCATGGGAAACAAATAAAAATTGTATGCAAATGAATAAAACTTGAATTTACCAACAGAGGAAGATAACTAGAATTTCACTGTAGTTCTAGGATGAATATATACTTAATCCAATTATAAACACCGGTAAAGACACTGGTATTCACATGACCAATAAAATTTGAATATAATTTGTCTTCACAGGGGGCACAAAGCCTGTTTACATCTTAAAACAACCCATTACATTAAAATATAGCATGTCCTTGTTTGATCACACGCTTCCACTGCAAAGCTCAAGCACAATTTGACTAAACCAGAAATTGATCTGACTAACGTGATAAAGATGTTAAAGTCTGATATTGTATAAAAGTTCACTTTGCCACTAGGGTATAAATGTGTGAGCCATGAAATGGCCAAAGTTTAGATTCCAAGGGAACTCCTATTTAGATGTTATGACACCCTAGGATATCTGGATCGATTCTGTTCTGGCATTTGGACACCATATGATGAATGGCATCATAGTTTAGTATAGCTGATGTTTGCCGGTCCTATGTTGGAATAAATTGAATTTCCAGATGTCATACTTTGTAATAATTATCCACGAGACTTCTTAACTCCCAAAGGAAATTGCTATAATAATATCCTGCCATAATTTAAATAAGAAAATATAGAATATTTTGCTCCTGGACAGATACTATAAATTTCTAGTTTAGGATTTTGGCTCTCGTACAATGCACAGCATAGCTTGAATATAAGTTTAAAAGACATACAAAGTAATCGTAATTACCAAAATAAGTGCAAAATGTATAACTTCAAATATAAGATTACTCATCCTCCACCAATTCATATTTAGATAGGCATGTAGTTAACGAAAAATAGATGGTAACCTGCCATTGCTTTGTGAAAACAAAAATGGTCCATAACAGATCTCAATAAGTGATGCAGTGTGAATCTGAAATAACAGATCTGTAATGTTCAATGCCAATAATATGTTATTTTATAAGAAAAATGTATAGCCGTGTCAAAAAGACAAACATAAGATCTCCTAAAAGCATGGCCATATTATTTACAAAGATGAATGATGCCAACAATTGATACACATTTATTACGATACAAAAAACAGTTGTCAAGAATCGTGCATGATTGGAACAGATGAAGGATGTAAAAATATATTTAAGACACTCTTTAAGTGCTCTGGAAAAAAAATATCTGTTGGTGTTCTATTGAGCACAATCAATGTGCTCCATAAAATATCCATCTTGACTGTACAAACAAATACAAAGGAGGCAAAAAGAGGGCGAGACAAAATCAACAAATATACACCTCTCGGGATACATACAGACCAGTTTGGGGTAAACAAAATAAAAAGTAAACTAAACTTATATACAGGCACAGAGACAAGGAAGCACTGAAGACCTCCGGAAATAAAGAGTGTAAATTATATCATCTCAATTGTCGAAATGAAATTTCATCTTTTCAAAATATGGCTTAGCCTTGTTGCAATATACAAAGTTCAGATATCCACAAAGAGAACCTGCAAGAATAAGAACATGTCAAATAAGGACCAAAGATTATCACCTCCACAAATCAAACAACACCAGAGTAAATATGAATGCAGAACATAAAAAACCAATTTTTAACTTCCACCACACAACACAAAACTGTAAGAGTTTATAAATAGTAAATCTTTATCCATACACAACGATTAAAGACGCCACAATCAAACCCAACTTCAAATATGTAGAAGAAAAATACAAATATGTACTGAAAATGGGAAAAAAATCATATATAATATATATGGCAAAAAAAACATATATAAAGTTTATGGCCTCAGCAGACCTAACATATATATATACTTTGCAGGAATTTTTTTCCATAATGTTTTAGCGATATGCAGAATAGTAAAAAACAACACGGTTGATTGAGATACACATAAGTCATGCAAATACTCCCAACTCTAAACAACCCTTTTCAGGTCCAAAATATTGATCAAATTCATGTCTTTAAACAGCAGTCTGTACCTATGTTTACAATAGAGATACCCAAGCATTCCTACTTATTCCCCTTCTGTACCAGGAATCATGTCTTGTAAACAACTGGGAAACAGGTAGATACTGCAAAGCAGATTCTCAGGAAACATCTCCAAAGTGTTTCCCAAAAGCACAATTTTTGTCATAAAATTTACAAGCCATTTCCCTCCTGTTTATTATCCGTCGGTAATTACCCCAAAATTGATTCATTTAATTTATGGAAGAGAAACCTGCACCTATAGGAAAAAGGCAAAAAACAAAGAAACTATTAATGAAAATCATGCAAATCGAAAATAGTGAGGAAAAATAAAGCAAGCAATCAAAAAACATGAGACATAGGGATAATTCTTTGATTAAAGACTTTAACAAATTATGTTTTAATTTGCACTGGAATGGATGCAGGTGTGGACACAACTACAGTATTAAACGTAGATGAAAAATTCACCAAAAACTCAGAGTCATTTTCCTGAATAAGCTACTCACAGATTTACTTACGCCGCGTCCTGGAAAGACCGCAATGCAAATTCACAGTGAGTACTCCTAAACAAGCTACTCTCAGTTTTACTCGCACAGCATCCTAGTGAGCCTGCAACATGGACTCGCCATACACAGTGCTCAGGTGGGCAGTCAAAAAACATGCTAAATACAAAGAAATTCTGCCTTCTCAACCCATCCAACTCTCCACCATTCCTCACACTGCATATGCAATTTTCTTTGAGCGATCAAACAAGTTTGAAGGCGATTCAAAGAGTGAAATTCTGCAATTTTTTGAGTTCCAATTTTTCTATTTTTCCAAGCATTTGCAGAATGTTATTTCCTTCCTAAATGTTGTATTTAGGTGTTTAACATGTTTGCAAACAATTCAATTCAGTTTTCATGTCATTTTATGCTGATTTTATTTTATTTTTTATCAAAAATTTAAAAAATGTTGTTTTTTACTAGTAAATGCAACATGTTAATTTTTTTAACTAGGGTTTATCAATTTATAGTATGAAAATTATTGTTTTGTTTCAATTTGTAATGCTATTCGTCTAATGTTCAAAAAACAAACCATTCAATTCAGTTTTCAAATCTTTAACGCTGATTTTATTTTAAGTTTTAAATAAAAATGTTGTTTTTGATTAGGGTAAAATGGGATTTTAAGAGGTCCTAGACCCTTGTACAAAAAGGAAGGTGAAGCAAACAAGCCCAACGAACTACAAGGAGCTACCACTACAAAAAAGCAGAACAACAACAAACTAATAACAACGGGGCAGAAAAAACCCCTACAAGTAACCAACCCAAAGTTATGATGGTTTGAAGCCGAATTGCTCAAAGGAGCTTTGTGTAACCTCAACCATCTTATCCTTAATGTTGAAGTCAACCCACTAGAGGAAAGGACGCTGTTTAGAAGCATGACGTACCAAGACCAACCACAGAGATCATTATTTATAATTCTTGCGGCATCAATCACCTCAACTGCCACCTCACACGTTATGTTGATCATGACATCAAAGTGTGTCCATAATGCCACGTTAGAGAGAACAGGAGATGAAAGCAACCTTTGCATTGACGAACGAAAAGAAAATTAGAGAGGAAGAGGGAAAATGCAGCCATGGCAGCAATCATGAATCCAACATGTCATGGGAAGCTAAGGTGGATATGACAGAAATTGTGTGCTTCAGTTGTGATCCACATATTCACAACAAATCCACTTCATCTAGCTCAAGCATAATCTAGTCATGGGGCTTTTTTGTTCCTTGAAGCATGCCTAGGTCACACCTTTGCCTGTATCACAGCTTTCGCTTGAAGGTACAGCGTGGAACAAGGAGAAGCACGAGAAAGCAGACATGGCTAGTTTCCTCATGCTAATTTTTTTGTCCTACAACATTATTACTTTCGATGTGGCAAAGAGCCCATATTGCAATAATTTGATCACAGCATTGACAAATGGAGGAAAAGGGTACAAGACACCCTCTCCATATAAATGGGTCATTGCACCAGAGGCAATCACAAATGCAAAACAATTCTATAAGACCAAAGGAGGCAGTGGTGCAAGTATGGATGTGTCATACTTTCATATGGGAGGATAGATGGAAGGAATTGGACTCTCATCAACTTTCTAGCCACTTCGAGTAATGAGATGGTGTTTTAAAGGTCCATAGATGCCTCACATAAGGTAAAGAATGCAAACAATGAGTATAATGCTGGAGGAGATAGTGTTAGAGGTGGGCAACGAAAATGTGGTGCAAATTGTAATTGATAATGCAGCAACATATGTTGCTGCAGGGAGACTACTTCAAGAGAGTCACCCAACACTATTTTGGATCCCTTGCATTGCCTAGTGCTTTGACTTCCTCTTGGAGGATGTAGGCAAAATTGATTGGGTTAAGACTGGGAGTGGAAGAAGCCAAGAACATTTTTATTGAAAGAAGACTACTGGAGAGAGGGTTGCAATGACAATTATTTATGATGTCTTTGCGAGAGAGCTATAGCGATAATCAAGGTAACTTCAAACTTAAATTTCAATTTTAATAATCTCACTTTTAAATTAAAAGTGTTTTTTTAATTGTAAATATAATTTGTTTATAAGTGTCAAAGCCTTTAGTGAGGGTTTTGCACTTAGTGGATGGGGAGCAAAACACGATGGGTTACACTTATGAGGTCGTAGACAAGGCCAAGGAGGCCATCCAAAACTACCATAGGGAAGACAAAGCCAAATTTGAATCCATTTGGGAGATCATTGTCAAAGATGGAACAATCAACTCCACCAACTCATATATGCAATAATGTACTACCTCAAACCCAAATCTTCTCAAAAGACTTCATAGTTATCAATGGGGAGGTTATGAAGGGCCTCTCAACATGCATCAAGAGGATAACACTTAAGATTAAAATGAGAGACCTAATTGCAAGCAAATTATAGGAGCCTCTTTTCTTCACCACCAGCTATTCGAGGGAGAAGCACCCAAACACCAAGTAACAAAAAAAAGGAGTCTTCACTTGTAACTTACAATTATTGCTTACTTCCAAACTTTTGAATGTCTTCTTTGCAACTGCTTGGTGGAAAGATTGAGGCGGAAATACCCCAAACCTTCAAAAGCTAGTTCTCCATATCTTGTCTCAACCTTGTAGCATTTTTGGATGTGAATGCAACTGGAGTTTGTTTGAAGCCTTTCACATGAAGAAGCACAACAAGGTGACACAGAAGCGTCTCAATAACCTCACCTTTGTGCAATACAACCTTCGTCTTCGCACAAAAATGGTGAACAAAGTTGCTCAAGAGTTGATTGATTAGGATGAAATTGATCAATATAGAGCTTGAACTGTGTAGAATGAGCCCTCATGTTTATAGAAGATGAGATTGCTCATTTTTGAGACAGAAGCAAAGGAGGGTACAGAAAAAACAGCAACAATTGGATTAGATGACATCATGAAGAACACACGCTTATACTAAGAGGAGGGGGTGAATCAATATAAAACAAACTTTTTACTTTTTCAAAACTTAACCACAAAAGCAATGATATTCAAAATACTAAAGATCCACACACACAAGAAGAACACAAGATTTACGTGGAAACCCTTGCGGGAGAAAACCACGGCAAAATATTGCTTGATATTAAAATCTCTTACAATCTTTGTAGGCACCAACCTACAGGAGACACCAATCCCCTCTTGTACAATTTGTGAGCACCAACCCACTGGAGACACCAATCCCCGTAACTGAGCACCAACTTAGTAAGAGACACCAATCTATTGTCAAGGCACCAACCTTCTACGGATCAGGATCAATTTCTTCTTGTGAATGTCTTCTTAAATCTGCAAGTTCTCCTCTTCAAATCTGCCTTTATATTTCTCTATAATTCTGCCTTTATACTTCTCTATAATTCTGCCATAAATCTTCCTTACAAATCTGCCTTCTACTCTTTCATATAAATCTGCCTTTAACTCTTTATCTTCAGATCTGTAGGCGTCTAAAGGATATATCTTTTATATTTCACACTCCTCTCATATATTCTATAATCATTACTTATACTATCTTGAGGAGAGGCGATTCCTTTAATGGTTGCATCTTTTGTTGATCGCACCCCTCTACACAACTTAATCGCTGCCTTTATCACAAACAAATTGCACCCTTTTTATTATCTTGATCGCACCTTTTTCTTGCATCCTAATCACACCACTCCACATCTCTTAAATAAGATGTTTTTGTCTTATTAACATAGTGCTCATAAAGGGAGAGTCGGCCACCTTCTAGGCGCCAATATTATGAGGGTCGAACACCTTTGAAAAATAAAATTTATTTTATTTTGTTTAAACAAGAATACATGGGTCAGCCCATGAGATTTGGCCAGCATTTAATCTTTAGCATATTTATTGAAGTCGGCTGCCATCTTTATTCATGTTTAAATCTCCAATTTAAACATATCATAATCGTTCATTTAACCTTCACCAAATTGCTTCAATAACACTACTTATGTATTTCCTTTCACATCAATGACAACAATCCAACAATCTCCCCCTTTCATTGATGGCAACTTCTCTTTTCCTGCATTGCTCCCCATGTCTCATTGCTCCCCCTGTCTCTAATTCTCCCCCTTTGACATCAATGGCAAAGGAACCTTCATCTATCTCTGAACTTTGTCTTCCACGGAGCTAAAGATAATGCTTTGGTTAGCTCCCCCTGACTTTATGCTTCCTCTCAACGACTGACTGAGAGTGCTATTACTCCCAATTTCTGCCCTAAGTACTGTTGATGATGTTTTTGTGACACCACAACAATAGAATAAAATACTGAGTATCCTATCCTCTCTTGAATAAAGCTTCTCAGATGCTGAACTATGTGATCGAATGAGACTGCTCCAAGGTTCCTTTTATGTCAGGTCTTGACTGGTGTGGGATAGACTCAGTGGAATGATGTGATTTGCTGGTAATCACGAGGACTTACGTGGGATTACTCCTTCGTGGACGTGGAATTCACTCCTGGGACTCAAACTTGTGGGTGAATGGAATTCCTTCACAAGTGGACAACTTGGAACCTATTGCTTCCTCCAACAGAGAGACTGGGATTTCACTGTTTCTTCCACAGAAAGACCTGGATTTCACTATCTCTTCCAAGGAAAACAAGGCGTAGGCTCTTAGTTCCACTTCCGGACAGGGAATGATTTCCCAGTGAGGCTCCTTACGGACTATTCCTAACGAAGATCTAAAAGAAAATGCAAAAGATGAGGTAAGGGTTCAGGAATCTAATCAATGGAAATGACTGTTGTTGAAGATGGAATCTGGCACCAGTCCTCTGCTTCATCATGAGACAACAGCTAGGCAAGGATGGTGCTATCTTCTGAGGGGGTGTAAGGATTTTCAGACTGCTCCTGCAAGGGACATGGAACTAAAACATGCAGAACAGTCGAAGTTAAGACTTAGAATTAGTTCAGGCTAACCATGCACGGTGATTTGCAAGCCACAGATCACCAATGGTATGAACAAACAGATTCAACCATTCAACAATAATAATCTCCATCATTCTAACTAATGAAAAGCTTTGAAAGAAAATAGAAATGAAACAACTTAGATCTTGGAGCTTATGATTTGCTTCAAAGAAGTCAAAAAACCATGCCACAATCCAAAGAATATCAAGAACACCAATCTTCAATGTCCATGTATTGATTTGGGAATGTCTTACAACAATCTTGTTGATTCTTCAAAGTTCCTTGCTCCAGAAATGGAGTGCAACAGAAATGAACAGCTAACTAACTACTTGCTCTAAGAGCATGAAAAATGAGAGAAGAAATAAGAAGGCTTTCAAATGAGGCCCCTCAGAGCTTATATAGGCAAGCAGAATACAAAGAGGAGGTGAGGAGGTCAGATCTCCTCGAAATCCGTGCAAACCCTAAAGAGATAGGGATGAATGTCATAGGCTCCATGGGATGCTGCCACCTGTCCTGGGCGCCACCTGCTCTGGATGAAAAGTTGCCACTTGTCCTGGACGCCAGGCTGACTAAGCTGCTTGGTAGGTACGTGAGACCAATCAACTGTCTGTTTGTCCTGCTCCTTGATCGCAAATTCCATGGTGTCCTGGAGTCCTTTATCCTAAGCGCAGATTCCAGGGTGAACAGGATTTTCATGTGGAGGAATCCTTCCTTGAGCAGGGACGCACTTTCCTTAGGGTCCTGGAATGGAATTCCTTCCTAAGTTGGAATTCCCTGTCGTGGAATAGAATTCCCTGTCGTGGAATAGAATTCCCTGTCCTAGATTCCTGGGTTGGAATTCCTCATCCTTGGCGTGGATTCCCGTTCTTCCTGATGGATGGTGAACTGTACTTTTGTTCTTGGCTCTCCAAGGATTGATCCTCTTGTCCGGAACTGGAATCCTTTGACGTTGCCTTCCTTGTGCCAGTCATGTTGAGAGTTGGAAGACAGGGGCGTGTTGATGAAATTAATGCCTTTGAATGGAGTAATGCCTTCATCTTCCCTTGGTAGTCTTCTTGTTATTGGAGCTCTTGGATCCTGAAATGGTCATCCTCCGACCCCTGAACTCTCTGTATCCATCCTGATTGTCCTGGATTGTCCTCTTGTCTGGAACTGGAATCCTTGATATTGGACATGAAGTGTATTTTCTCTTTTCTTCTTGTGGAATTCACATGTAGTCTCCTCGTCTGGCGTTGGAAGTAGTCCTCCTCTCCGGTATTGGAACTCCACGATGCTTGAGATAGTCCTTGATCATCCTTGAGCTCTGCCTTCATGGAAGCTCATCCTCGTCTTGGATTCCTGCGAAACAAGGGAAACCTTGAGTAGTCATGATGAACAAGATCCTTAAATGCAATGCAATCAAAAGATAAAACAGGAACTAAACTTGCATAATTAATCAAATTGACTTATGAATTCCTGAATAAACAACGGCGTTTCTTCACTTCCTGGTATCCTTCACACTCGGACTAACTTTTCCTTTCATTCCAAGATTACCAAGCATGCACAGGAGGAGTTTCCAGGTCAGGGAGCAACTTCCAGTTGGTTCAGGAGTCCTTCCTGTCCAGTTCGCATTTTTTCACTGTCAACAGGAATTTCCTACTGCCCAGGTCGGGGATTCCTTGAGGTCAGGGATTCCAAGGACTCCTGGAATTCCACTTGTCCAGGAGCGCATATTCCAGTTGGTCGGGGATTCCTTCTGGTCAGGGATTCCTTAAGGTCGGGGATTCCAAGGAGACCTGGAATTCCACTTGTCCAGGAGCACATATTCCAGTTGGTCCTGGATTTTGCACTCAGGACAAATTTCTTCCATTGTCACATAATCCACCTGGTCATGGATTTTGTGACCAGGGACACTTTTGTCCAGAGTCCAGATTTCTTCATTCTTTCAGGTTTCCTTGCCAAAATTTTGCTAAGTCTTGGAAATTTTCTCCTGTAGAATCTCACTCAGATGGAAGGTTGCTTCTTTCATTCTGGACATGAATTATCTTATTTTGCATTTTCAAAGGGAACTGGAATCCTGCTGTCTAGGAGCGCAAATTCCACCTGGGTCAGGAATGTGTGACTTGGACAAAAAACCTCCAGGAGCGCAAATTCCAAGGGGAAATGGATTTTGCGACCTGGACAAAAAGCTCTCCTAGGTGCAGATTCCACCCTCAACTGGATAATGCGACTTGGACTTTTGAGCCTGATTTTGACTAAGGATTTGTCCTCCTGTTTCAATTTTTGGCAAAGGGTGAACTTTAGTTTGCTTCATCAGAGGTTCAATCATTAACATGGGCTCCAAAGCGAGGTGTTTTTCGTTTCTTCCATCCCCTCAAGGAATCTCTCATTTTCATGGTGAAATGCGCAAAAGGTGAATTCTAGCTGCTTTACGGAGGTTTAATGACGACACGGGATCCGGAACACGGAGTTTTCGTTTCTTCCATCTCCTCAAGGAATTTCCCATTTTCATGGTGAAATTTGCAGAAGGTGAATTCTAGCTGCTATACGAAGGTTCAATGACGACACGAGATCCGGAACATGGAGTTTTCATTTCTTCCATCCCCTCAAGGAATCTCCCATTTTCTTGGTGAAATTTGCAGAAGGTGAATTCTAGCTGCTTTACAGAGGTTTAATGATGACACGGGATCCGGAACACGGAGTTTTCGTTTCTTCCATCCCCTCAAGGAATTTCCCATTTTCATGGCAAAATACGGAGTTTTGGTTTCTTCCATCCCCTCAAGGAATCTCCCATTTTCATGGCGAAATACGGAGTTTTTGTTTCTTCCATCCCTCTCAAGGAATCTCCCATTTTCATGGCAAAATACGGAGTTTTCGTTTCTTCCATCCCCTAAAGGAATCTCCCATTTTCATGGCAAAATACGGAGTTTTCGTTTCTTCCATCCCCTCAAGGAATCTCCCATTTTCATGGTAAAATTTTCCAACCAGACTGTGAATTCTTTGATTCCAACATTTGCAGAGAAGTCAGGGAGTGATTTCAAGCCATGTGCATAGTCTAGATTGGACAGGAATATGGAACAGGACAGTTCTGATCCTGGGGCGCATAATCCAGTAGGTACTGGATTATGCGACCAGGATAAAAACCATCCCTGGGCGCATAATCCAGTAGGCGCATAATCCAGTACCTACTGGATTATGCGACCAAGGATAAAATCCTTCCTTGGGCGCATAATCCAGTAGGTACTGGATTATGAGCCTAGGAACATTCCTGTGGCACATTTCAACAATCATTAGGAGGGGGATTGAATATACATCATTTTCGAAATTGCTCTAAGTCCCCGAAAAACTCTATTGGTTTGGAAACCATCCGAGTTATGATCTGAGATTGAGTCCCGGATTGGGATCAGGAGGATATCCTTTGGATTAGTCCTGCAAGAGTAGGGCTATTGGCCCGGGAACTGAGTTCCATGATGGAAAGATGATCGTGCCAAGGAGTGACAGGCTTTGTCGAATGCAGGACCTTGTCAGGTTAGGAATCCAGATAGACCTCGGAACGGAAGTCCGGGAATGAATTCCTTTGGAACAAGACTCAGGGATAGGAACTTCCGGACAGGACTCTGGATTGGTCTTCCGAACTGGATTCCTGGACTGCAATCCGGATTGGAACTGTGGAACAAGAATCCGGATTGGACTTCCGAACAGGATTTTGGATTGGAACAGGAACTTCTGGACTAGGGTGTTGGAACAGGAACTTCTGGACTGGAGTCTTGGAACAGGAACTTCTGGACTGGGGTGTTGGAACAAGAACTTCTGGACTGGAGTCTTGGAACAGGAACTTCTGGACTGGAGTCTTGGAATAGGATTCCTTATTTATTACGGAGTCTTATGCTGAGAGCGAAGGATTTGGACTTCTTCTATGGAATGATGGACTCCTTCCATGGACTACCCAGATTTAATCGAGGAATGATAGGTAGGACCTTATTCATCCTCAGGAGAATCACTCTTTTCTTCACTCCTAATGTTCCCTGTGAGCTGACTACTCGGACATTCTTTCCTAGTTTCATGGATCAGGGCAAGAAACTGCAAGATTAAAGCAAAAACGACGGCAAAAGAGAGCAAAAGAGGGGGTCCCCATTTGCAATGGGGTGATGTGTGAAAACGTCACAAGTACTCAAAAGTCTCTTTCGAAAGTGGCTTTGTGAAGATATCTGCAATATGTTCTTGTGTAGCAATATACTCCAACTTAACTTGCTTATCTGCCACCTGCTCTCTTATGAAATGATACTTAATGGGAATATGCTTCGTTCTGGAGTGCATGACTGGATTCTTTGAAATGTTGATTGCACTTGTATTATCAGAAAAGATAGATATAGGATGATCATATTCTACCTTGATATCTTTCAATGTTTGCCTCATCCATAGAACCTAAGTACAACAAAATGTTGCTGCTATTTATTCCGCTTCTGTTGTGGAAAGAGAAACTGAAGCTTGTTTCTTACTCAACCAATATACAATATTGTTACCAAGAAAGAAAGCTCCTCCACTTGTACTTTTCCAATCATCAACAATGCCTGCCCAATCCGCATCTGTGTATGCTACTAAGGTAAAATCTTCACCACTGGGATACCATAAACCAAAATCCAATGTACCCTTCAAATATTTGAATATCCTCTTGACTGCTTGTACATGAGTTTCCTTCGGTGCACCCTGAAACCTTGCCGCCATACCAACTGCTTGCATAGTGTTAAGCCTTGAAGCTGTCACATATAACAAGCTTCCAATCATTGACCTATAGAGAGTCTGATTTGCTTCAAGTGATTCATCATCTTTGCTTAACTTACATCCTGTTACCATGGGGGTACTCACAGGATTACAATCCTCCATTCTGAATTTCTTCAACAATTCCTTGACATACTTGGTTTGTGAGATAAATATTCTTTTAACTGGTTGAGAAATTTGTAGTCCAAGAAAGAAAGACAGCTCACCAAGCATAGACATTTAAAACTCTTTCTGCATTTCCATGGCAAACCCTTGACACATATTGTCATTACTTCTTCCAAATATGATATCATCTACATATACCACAACTATCAACAAGTCATTACCTTTTGTCTTGATATAAAGATTGCTATCAGCAATTCCCTTCTTGAATCCTTGTTGTTGTAAGTATTTATCAAGTCTCGCATACCAAGCTATGGGGGCTTGTTTTAATCCATAGAGTGATTTCTTCAACCTACACACATTATCACTATCTTCTGACAACAAAAATCTTTCCGATTGCTCAATATATACTTCCTCCTCTAGATTTCCATTTAGGAAGGCAGACTTGACATCCATTTGATTGACCTTGAAGTTTTTGAAACTAGCATAAGCCAAAAACATTCTAATGGCTTCCAATCTAGCAACAGGAGCAAAAGTTTCTTCGAAAT
Source organism: Cunninghamia lanceolata (assembly GCA_027924645.1). Lineage (NCBI taxonomy): Eukaryota > Viridiplantae > Streptophyta > Pinopsida > Cupressales > Cupressaceae > Cunninghamia > Cunninghamia lanceolata. The sequence goes on along the minus strand of BSBN01000377.1, from coordinate 21,659,790 downwards.
TGATACCTTCTACTTGTGCATATCCTTTGCAGACCAATCTTGCCTTGTTCCTCACAACTTGGCTGTCTTCATTTAGCTGGTTTTGGAAGACCCACTTATTAGTACCAATCACATTCTTGTCTTTGGGTCTTGGGACAAGTTCCCAAGTTTCATTCTTTTCTATTTGATTTAGCTCCTCTTCCATGGCTTCTATCCAATGTTTATCTTCACTTGCTTCTTTGAAATTCTTAGGTTCTATTTTGAAGAGCAAGTACAGATTTTCATCTTCCAAAATATTTGTCATTCTCCTTGTTTTAATTTCACCATCTTTATCACCTAGAATCAAGTCTTCTAGATGATTTCTTTGAACAAATTTAGATGGTGTCTTAGGTGGTATATTTGATGGTGTCTTCGTGTTCCTTTGCCCAACTACCTTACTCTCATTTTCTTCCTCTACTTCCTCTTCTTTGCAATCGTCTTCATTTTGATAATCAACTTCTTGTGTCTTATCTTGGAAATTTCTTTCCTCATCTACTTTCACATTTGCACTCTCGACACTCTTGTGCAACCTCTTATTATAGCACCTATAGGCTTTACTCCTTGAAGAGTAACCAAGAAATATTCCTTCATCTGCCCTAGAATCAAACTTTCCCAGATCTTCTTCATCTCTCCTTATATAGCATGGACTCCCGAACACTTTGAAATGCTTTACAGTAGCAGCCCTTCCTTTCCATATCTCATATGGTGTCTTGTTGTCATTTACTCTGATTTGTCCACGGTTTAGAATATAAACTATCGTATGAACTGCATCCCTCCAAAATGTGTCACGTACCTTGGACTCAGCATGGTCCCCGCCATCCCTTGGACTGTTCTGTTTTTTCTTTCCGCCTCTCCATTTTGCTGTGGAGTTCTTGCAACCGAATAATGTCTTCTTATCCCATGCTTTTCACAAAAATCTTCAAATTCATTTGAAGTAAATTCTCCTCCTCTATCCGATCTAAGACATTTGATTTTCCAACCTGTCTCATTCTCAACTGAGGCTTTGAATGCCTTTAACTTATCAAGAGCTTCAAATTTTTCTTTTAAGAAAGTAACCCAAGTCATTCTAGAAAAGTCATCAATCAACAACATGAAATATCTTTCTCCTTGCATACTTCTTGTTCTGGTTGGCACACACAAATCTGTATGAATGAACTCTAGAGGCTTCGTTGTGGAAAATTCTTGACTTAAAGCTCACTCTAGTTTGCTTCCCAAGTCGACATTGCTTACAAATAACGTTCAAAGGCTTTGAGATCTTCAACATATCTCTCACTGCTTCCTTACGACTGATCTTGACAAGATTGTCAAAATTTAAGTGCCCCATTCTCCTATGCCATAGCCAACTTTCATCTCCTTGGCCCATATAGCATTTTTCACCTTTGATTTCACTAAGAATGTAGAGATTGTTGCCTGCTCTATTGGCTTCTGCAACTCGTTTCCCTCCTTTGCTTATTTCACATCCTTCTGCATGAAATGTGAGGGTGTGCCCTTGGTAACACATTTGACTCACACTTAGAAGATTGTGTTTCAAACCTTCAACATATAAAACATTCTTAGTTCTTGTTCTACCATTGTCTAGACTAAGAGAGCCTTTTCCTAATATCTTTGTGGATGCATTATCTCTGAATCTCACCGTTCCGCCATTCACCTTTTTCAAAGTGAGAAATTTGTTTTTGTCCCTTGTCATATGTCGTGAACAACCATTGTCTATGTACCATTGATCTCTTTCATTTTGTGCATGTAGAGCTGTTTGAACTAGCATAGACTCTTATTCCTTCTTCTTTCTCCATATCTTTGGATTTTCTTCTTTTCCCTTAGTCTTTTGCTCTTCCTCTTTATTTAGCTTAGGAGGCTCTACAAAGCTACTTCTACTAAATTTTGTTGTATGTCCAAAATTGTTACACTTACAGCAAATGATATTGTGATCCTTAAGTGGAGCAAATGAGTTGAAATTCCTGTTTGTGAACCCATGACTCCTATTCTCGTTCCATGCAAAATTGTTGTATGCTCCATGATTCATTGCTTTATGCCTAAAGTTATTTCTTGCATGCATTCTACAATCTACTGCTTTATGACCAAATTGATTGCAGAAGAAGCAGTAGCCAAAAAAAGAGTGATAAATCTTGGTCATGTGAGCCTGCCTTTGTGAAAGAGGTTTCCTGAATGTGCCATTCGTAGTTTCTGGATGCATGATTTGCTTCAAGTTCTTCTTTTTGCTGATTTCATTTTTGATAGAGCTTTGAAGAACATCTGAATAGGTCTTTGGCTTTTCTTCATTTGAATCCTTAGGAGATTGAATTATTTTAGAACTTTGACCTTCTTCGTATCCAATAACACGCTTATCAAATGTAGACTTTTGAGAGTTGATGATTTTATCTAACATTTCTGAACTCTTTTCGTTCTTCAATTCCCTGTTTAATTGAGTCGTTTTCTCTAACTGCTTTCTTAGAGACACAATCTCGAACTCTAACTTCTCACATTTTTCTTCCTTTTTCTTCAAATGGCTACTCACTTCCTCCTCTATCCTTTTAGCTTCTTCAACTTGAGCTTTTAGATCTACGATCATCCTTTCCGATTCATCATCTTCTTGAATCTTCGATTTTAGTTTTGAATTTCTTCTTTGAAGCCTTTCAATCTCATCATAGGCGAAATGGAGTTCCTCCTCAAGATCCACTTCTTCATTATCTTCATTCTTCTTATTTTTTAAATCTTTCCCTTCTTCTTGGTTATCTTCATCACTCTTCGCTTCCATTGCCATGAAGAGTATTTCTTCACTATCACTGTTGAAAAATTCTTCATCGCTTTCCTCTGATGAGCTGTTATATTCCTTGGAGTAAAGGCTCTTCTTGTACCTCTGGAAGTTCTTCTTCTTCTCTTGTTGACCCTTCTTATATTGTTGAAATCTTCTTCCTTTCTTCATATTGTAGTTCTCTTCATCATCACTGCTCTCATTTTTGCCTTGTGGACACTTAGAAGCAAAATGACTTATTCTACCACAATTAAAACATTTAAAAGGTAGCTTTCCTTGGTACTTCCCAAATCCTTTAGTTTTCTCGTGAAGTGGGCTTCTTCTTCATCCGTTTCATTGTTTGAGCCATTACTTGGTTCATGCTCTTTATTCTTTCCTTTCCTTGAAGCTTTGAAGGCTGCCTCCTTTTTAGATGGTTGGTCTAAGGTTCCCATGCAACTCGTCCTTTGTTAATTTGTCTAAGTCTCTCATTTCTTCAATCTCCGAAACCTTGGCATCAAACCTTAGAGGTAGAGACTTCAATACCTTCTACACAATCACATCCTCTTCAATTATTTCACTAAGTCCTCTTATAGTGTTCACGATCTCATCAACTCGAAGCAAATAAGAAGCTATATTCTCTTCTTCTTTCATTTTAAGGCTTTCAAACTGTCCCCTATGGGTTTGAAGCTTTGCCTTCTTCACTTTGTCATCTCCTTCGTAAATCTTCTTTAGCTTATCCCACATCTCCTTGGCAGATTTGCAATGCATTACCTTTACGAACTCCGATTCAGACAAACCGCATAAAATAGCTTTCTTAGCTTTGGCATTGTTTTCACTTGCCCTCTTTCCGGCTTGATCCGTAGGTGGGGTCGCTGGAGCAGTATAACCATTCTCAACAGATTGCCAAATATCAAACCCTAGAGCATTTAACTATGCTCCAAAAGGCATAGTTTGTCCCATCAAACAGTGGTGCCCTATTTGAAGAAAATCCATACCCTTCTTTTCCGGCCATGTGTGCTTCCGAGATCTACCTTCTAGCAGTTAAGCTATTCGTGAAGGAACCCGCTCTGATACCAATTAAAGAACACACGCCTATACTGAGAGGGGCGAGTGAATCATTATAAGACAAACTTTTTACTTTTTCAAAACTTAACAACCACAAAAGTAAAGATATTCAAAATACTCAAGATCCACACACACAAGAAGCACACAAGATTTACATGGAAACCCTTGCAGGAGAAAACCACGGCAAAATATTGCTTGATATTAAAATCTCTTATAATCTTTGTAGGCACCAACCTACAAGAGACACCAATCCCCTATTGTACAATTTGTGAGCACCAACCCACTGGAGACACCAATCCCTGTAACTGAGCACCAACTTAGTAAGAGATACCAATCTCTTGTCAAGGCACCAACCTTCTACGGATCAGGATCAATTTCTTCTTGTGAATGTCCTCTTAAATCTGCAAGTTCTCCTCTTCAAATCTGCCTTTATATTTCTCTATAATTCTGCCTTTATACTTCTCTATAATTCTGCCATAAATCTTCCCTACAAATCTGCCTTCTAATCTCTCATATAAATCTGCCTTTAACTCTATATCTTCGGATATGCAGGTGTCTAAAGGATATATCTTTTATATTTCACGCAACTCTCGTAATTTCTATAATCATTACTTATGCTATCTTGAGGAGAGGTGATTCCTTTAATGGTTGCATCTTTTGCTGATCACACCCCTCTACACAACTTAATCGCTGCCTTTATCACAAACAAATCGCACCCTTTTTTATTATCTTGATCGCACCTTTTTCTTGCATCCTAATCGCACGACTCTACATCTCTTAAATAAGACGTTTTTGTCTTATTAACATAGCACTCATAAAGGGAGAGTCGGCCACCTTCTAGGCGCCGATATTATGAGGGTCAGTCACCTTTGAAAATAAAAATTTATTTTATTTTGTTTAAACAATCTTACATGGGTCGGCCCATAAGATTTGGCCAGCATTTAGTCTTAGCATATTTATTGAAGTCGGCTGCCATCTTTATTCATGTTTAAATCTTTAATTTTAACATATCATAATCGTTCATTTAACCTTCACCAAATTGCTTCAATAACATTGCTTATGTATTTCCTTTGACATCAATGACAACAATCCAACACATCATGGGAGATGATGATGTTGAGCTAGAGGAATCACTGCCTTCTAGTTTTAGATGGAGCCGCAACCTTCTAGTACAAGGATGGAGCCATAGCCGACTAATAGGAGTAGACCCCAAACTATCACTAGAATGTATATGGAGAGAAGGAAATACTCACCAACTCACAAATTTTTTTGCATCCCAAAATACTCAAGCAAGAACTCGCAACTTAATGGGGGCAATTTTCGGTAAGTCCATGTGGCAAATTTGAGTACTCTAAAATAAAACACTTCCCCAATGTTTTACCCATATAGTTTTAATACTCGCAACTTTTCTACATTCTGAAATACTCGAGCACAAACTCGCAAACAAGGGCAATTGTTGTGAGTCTACAGTGCAAACTTTCCATGAGTATTGGCAAGTACTCGGCAAATATACCACTAGACTCTCTGAGCGCACTTTACGCGAGAAAAAAACACTGCAACAATGCAGGATTTTTGGTCTTTTTTAAACAACTTAACCCATGCTATTTCCTCACATAGCATTTGCAAGTTTGCTTGACTGAATTAGAGCAAGTTTGGAGCAAAATTGAGGAGCAATATTGTACTCTTTTTGTATTCAAATCTAATAGAAAACACTCCCCATTACAAGACTCATTTGATACATTTTGTAACTATATTTTGCATAAAAAATTGTTTCTTTAAAGAAATTTAGTATTCTTTTAGATTTCGAGTTTTGCAGAGTTTTTGCCAAGACATTGAATTTGAGTCAAATATGGGTCTGCCAAGTTTTTGTCGAATCCAAGTTTTGCTACAGTTTTACCAATCATTTGATACATTGTGTAATTGTATTTTGCATAAAATTTGTGTTTTTTTTTATTTAGGTATTTTTTTAAGTTGCCAAGTCACCAAATCCAAGTAAATGTGTCTACTGAGTTTTGTTGAGTCATGAGTTTTTGAACTATAGTCTTAACTATAGAATTGCAAACCTATACGTATAAGATATGGCAAAAATACAAAAGCACTAAATGATGAGGAAGAGTAACATCTACTAAAACAACCAAGAGGCCATTGGACCTATCTGAGGTTTAGTTGATTGTGTCAGTAGATGTTACTCTTGGTTTTTTCAGTAGATGTCATCTACAAATTGCCTATGCGCAAGGATCTATGGGCTTCGACATTTAGGATATTGACAGTCTTAAGGCTATAAGAAGAAGCTTAGGCAAGCTGATAGAAACAGATGTTAGAACAGTAAATAAATTGCATATGTTATATGCACACCTTAAAATCTCCATAGACTTGCACCTGCCTTCGCCTAAAAAAGTGTTGCTCTCTTTCAAAAACATGTCTTACGCATAGAAGCTAGACAATGAAAATGTTCTATTAAAATGATATCATTGCCACAAGGTGGAGCAAAAGGCAAAGGTGTGCAGAGGGTCTCCTTTCTCAGAACCCACAAATCTGGGTGAGGCTGGTACAGTAGGTAAATAAACTTATATGTAAACAAAAATGTATCTCAGACCTGAAAAAGGCTTATCTAAGAGTATGTAACTATGAGTGGTTTAAATCTTCTCAGCCTAAGGCTCCTCTATGGAAAGATTTTGTAGAAGATCGTGGAAGGAAAAAGTGATATCCTGATAAGAATAGGAAGGAAGCATTAGAAAGAAGCAAGAAGAAGTCTCCCTCTCTTCATAAGTCTCAGAAAGAAGATGTTCTAGTAGATCCACAGGAAGTGTTAGGAGGCATTAATGTGCTTCCTATAGTAAGTCGAATGTATCTCAACCCATCAGAAATAAATGAGGAAGAAATTTTGGTAAGGAAAGGCAAGGGAAGAAATGGATGAAGGTACTCAAAAGACTCTGGAAATGGATTAAATATTAATTACCTCATGGAATTTTATGCCATGTATTAAAGAGTTTAAGAAAAGAAGGATGCCGATAAGGGCATGGTTCGGTGGTTAAGTCGCTCGGTTGTAGTGGCGGCCAACCCTGCTGGGCCAACGAGCTCGCAGGCTTTACGCCTTCGCTGGGCCAACGAGCTCGCGGGTTTGAAGTGTTCTTGCTAGGGGATGAGGTCCCCCGTGTTGTGGCCTCACCGGTCCATTGCTCCGGGCAAAAGCATTCGCATGGAGCCGGAGGGCGTGGAGCCGAAGGGCGTGTCGCACCAGCGTCGTCGGTCACGTTAAAAAGTTTACCAGGCGCATTAAAAAAAAAATAAGGATAAAATATGAGGTGAAACACACATATATAAGACGAGGATTATGTGCAATGAATACTATGAATTTCTTTTCCCACATAGATGCCATATTTTTGTTTTTGTGGGTACTGATCTCCGTGCTCCTCGCATTACATATGTTGCCGCAAAACTTCCTACGCATTATTTTATTTGTCCTTACACACACACACACACACACACACACACAAGGACAAATAAAATAAAAGGTAAATTAAATATTAGCTACCTTGTGGATTTGTATATCATGTATTAATGAGTTTTAAAAAAGAATGATAAAATGAGAGGTGAAATACACATATCTAAGACAAAAGGGTAATGTGCAATGAATACTATAATTTACTTTTGTTTCGTAGGATAATGCATGGTTAAGTTTTGCAAGCAACATATGAAATGCAGGAAGTGAGGAGATCTGCACCCGTAAAAACAGAATTATGGCATCTATGCGGAAAATGAAAAGTGGTGAATAAATTTGTGGGGGCATAAGGAGCAAAAATCTGTGGTCAAAGAATAAAAATGCGGCAATAAAAACACCAGGAATCAATGCAAAGATGTTCGTGTAAAATAATGAAGGAGCAGAAAATAAAGGTCTGAAGGAGATGAATAAAATGTGGGCCCAGTCAATCGATAAACATGTGGTCTATGAAGCCGCAATAAGTATAAAGGTCCGGAGGAGTAAAGAATAATGCGCCCAGAAAGGTGAAAGGATACAGGTATGCCACGTCAATAAAATCTACGCTGCAAATATGTATGTGTCGTTGAGAAAATAAAGATTGCAAGAAGTAATGTGTATGTGGTGCGGGCTATGTATAAATAGAATCCCTTTTGAAATGGAGAGTTGAAGTCAGAGGTGAAAGATAAGTTTTGACACCATAACAAAAATCCAGATGCATGTAGAACATGCAGCGATAGAAATACAAAAATTTGCTGGCAGATAAAAATTAACGGAGAAGTAAATTACAGAAGCACAGGGAATGAATAAAACAGTGAGATTAAAATGTGAGTGATGCAAGTGCAGGATGCAGGAACTTAAAAAAGTGCAGGGAGCAATGTAAAGCATAAATTCATAAATGTCAAGTCAAAGCAAAGCTAAAAACAAAGAGAATGAAGAGATGAGCTGAAAAGAAAACGAAAAAAAAATTAAAAATGAAGAAGAGGAATTCACAGGAGACATAAGGTGAAACCAAAAAAAAAATCTTGAAGTGCAGGATTAAGACAAAATGGGAAAAGGACAAGCAATTTAAAATGTATGAGAAAATAGCAAAACTGAAGGGAAGTTACAGGTAAGGTAAGGACCAAAATTCATGGGAATTTAGTTTTGCAACTGATTGTTGCAGTAGAGAAGGAAATAGCAAACACTTCCAAGGAGTCATGTCCAGTAAAAACAAGAAATTTAAGAAAAGTCTGCTGATCTAGAAGGAACCACCAGTAATCACATGCATAAAGCCAAGTTTAGGAGCAGTTTTGTAACTGCGTGAATAAGAAAGACATTTTCCAAAAATAATAGAACTATATGTAAAACTGCGTAAAAACGAGAGAAAAAAGTAGAGTGCAGCAGAGCTTCCATAGGAGGAAATTTGTTTTGTTTTCCCAAATAAGACTAGGATTGTCCAGATCTGTAATAAAATCAGCCTTTTTGCATATGTGCTATGTTGAGAAATCTGTATATGCTTTTGTTTTTAATGCTTCCAAATGATGCTTGTGTGCGCACATCCATGGCCAAAAAATACAGAAAATCATTCATCATTTATAATTCCCAAAAGATTGCATCAATTGTGTTGAAGGGTTGTGCAAGTTCCAATCATCACATAGTTGGTCTGTTGATTTATGGAGTTCAAACAGATAGTTGTATAAGTGTTGTGGATGCAAGTGTTTCCTTCCTCTCTCTCTCTCCAATTCTCTTTCTCCCTACCCTTCTCACCTTTTAATTTTTCTTTGACAGTGAATTAGATTAGATTTAGGTTAGAATTAGGATTAGTTTATTTCCTTTTCAACGACATTTTAATCTTCTCACTAAGTCTTTGGGTTTTATTTTAATTTATGAATATCAAAATGTTGAAACATGTTATGCAAGTTAATTTAACACTTGTTTTTTCCTAAACAGCAGCCCTCTGAACTGAAATGGGTTCACAATCTCTGGTAAAACCATGCAAGCTAACCGTAAACTGAGCGTTGGAGGGAATTCCACCCTTTTCAAGACAAACAAACCATTCCATAAGTTGGTGTGCCTAAATCCACATCAACAATGCCTGGAAAACTATCCAGTTAAATATTTTTGTTATGTTATAGTGTGATCACAATCACTATATGATAAGCTATTCTGAGGATACAATATTACAATTCCTATTATAGTTTCTACATCATGTTGCCTAGAGTCGAATTGCATCTTTTTTATTGACCAAAATATCACCATCCTAAATGCTCCCTAACATTTAAACATCAAATCTGTGTCCCAAGACTGGTAAGTTCACTTGCTTGGAAGTGATCCAAATTCAAATTCCTCTGCAAGCATTTAGCAATGGGTTGAAAAACGAGATAAAACAGAGAAATTGACTAAAATACACCAGATCCTATATTATAAAATCTCCACTCAAGCAAAGTACGCAAGACTAACCACCAGAATTCTCATTACACAAATTTACAAATTATACATCTAACATCCATGGAATAATAGTATACAATGACTGAGGAAAAAATACTTAAATCCATATACATATTATATTAAATATGAAAAAGAAACTGCAAGATGCATATCCAACCTCTGAAGAATGTGCTAAAACAATTTTGAGTTAAATTAAGAAGAATTGTTCCCTTGTTGTCTGAAGAAGAACATGCGAACTATGATCAAGCCCGTGAGAAACCACCTGTTTGTGTACAAAAGTGAGATTCAAATCAGAATACAAATGTGGAACAAAACATCACCAGAATTACTTTACATTTTTCAATGTCAAAACTATGGTACCCACTAATTGAAGAACAAGTTTCTACGTCAAAAGAAAAGGAAACCGTACCATCTGTGTAAGAGCCGCATAGCGTTCCTTGCTCAAATATAAGGGTTTTCCTCTTTGCATGTCATAGTCCTAAAAATCAAAATCAATGTTAAAATTAGTACCTGTGCATTTTTTCAATGCATACAATTTAGTGAGACATTACATGCAGCTCATGACTCACTACACATCATGATGAAGAAAAATACATGAGAAGAAACTCAAAAACCAATACATACACAACACTATAAAAACAATCCCATCTCCTTATACTAAAATAATTATAAACTAGTATGTTATAGGGATGTGCCATATCACGCACACTCTTGTATATACCATTTATCTACTGGACATGGATCTTTTGCATCATTCAATACTATAACATTTATTTATCACTGGATATTATTTAATGCTGCCTTTGGCGTGCATTATGTTTCATCAGAGCCTACAGTTCTGATCACCTAAACTCTTTCATAATGTAATTGAATCTGTCACAGCTATTTCTATTTTGGTTTCTACACCTACATATAAGAAAACCAGGGATTATAAAAAAAATCATCTCTATCATGCCTCAGGCCATTTAAGTGCTGCTACTACATTTTAAATTGCTATTAGAAGGAAAAGAAAACTGATACTATACCGTTGCAGACAATTCCCCATTTTGGCCATGCACCTTTTCAAAAAAGGCATTAGATCTTACTAATCTAATTAATCCACACAAAGGGGTTGGATCTGTAGAAAGAGATAAAGGAGAGATTAAACCATAGATGGAAGACTATCCGAGTACTCAGCGAGTCTTAAAAAACTCGTGAGTTTTTCGCTGCGACGAGTAATAACAGTGTTTATTCTTCAGAAAACTCACCAAGTTTCTGACGAGTACTCGCCAGAAACTCGGCGAGTTTTTGGCACGGACTCGCCTGAGTCAAAAAGTGAAGGTGCAACATTTTAAAACGCCATTTCAATGTCTTTTTTCTTCATTTTAAGACTTCTTCTGCTCACCAAAACCCTCAACACCCCTCCCACTTTGCACAAGGCTGTCCAGCATCAATGTTTGAAGTTTCAAAAGGATTTTTTTGCAAATTCAGAAGGGAAATTTGAAGCACAGGACCTTGTCTTTGTGCAATACAAACTTTGGCTGCGCACAAGAAGGGTAGAGGACAAATCAGATGATCCCATTGATTTGGATGAGATAGAGTGATTGGACAGGGGAGGATGAGTAGCCTCCATTGTTTACTGAAGATGAGATTCTTGATTTCGAGAGGTAGGCATTGGAGGAGGTGGGTGCTGGAGGAGGTGGGTGCAGGAGGAGATCTAGGATTGGATGACATTGATGAGGCTGAGTAGGAGTCATTGCCATCTACTACTAGGATGGATGGTCGAGCCACTGCCTTCCATGCCAAGCGAGGAGCCACAGCGAACTCCAAGGACTAGAACCTCTTACCTCTCCCCTAGTTTTCAGTAGATTAGGGAAGAGGAAGATGTAAAATGTTGTATTTACTTTTAATTTTACTATTTTCATTTTGTTAGCTATCTATTGTATCAGGCTATCAAGAATCAGGATTCTGCATGAGGATGCGATTTTGTACTCAATTTGCATTCAAAACAATCAAATTTAATAGAAAACACTTTTGTACTCATTTATGTACTCATTGGATACATCTTGTCATTGAATTTTGCAAAAAACAAGTGTTTCTAATGAATTTAAGCAATTTTTTAAGTTACCGAGTTTTTTGCCGAGTTTTTGTCGAGTTTTTGCCGAGTTTTTTTGGGCCTGGCGAGTTTTTGACGAGTTCGAGTTTTCCAACTATGGATTAAACAGCCAATGGTGATAGAAATAGAGAGAAGCAACAATCTAGAGCCCAACAGTGTATTTTTAGCTGCATTGGTCCAAAAATATGTTTCTCGAGGATTTCGGATAAAAACATGTGATGTTCTCTATAGCACATGCACTCAAAACTTGAATCCCTTATTTAAACCTAAAAACTTTGCTTCACCTTATCCTTAGTTCACAATGGTCAGACTTTAAGTAATGCACTAGGGCTTCAACGCTCCCAATTATGTGGCTTATTACAAGGCAGCCTTTGCAAAGAATATTTCAATTTGGGCAACATGGTTATGGGTGAAATGAAAATCCATTTATGGCTGTTTTGCAAATGCTCCTACGTCAGAAATTTCGTTTGCTTGGGCAATCATTGATGAGATGTTAACACCTGTAAAGCATGGCAATTGCTTAGAATTGACATTCTGAATTAATCTGTGAAAAGGCCAGAATGCAATGCTGTTTAGGATTTGGTAATCATCCATACAACACTTACTTCACTTACCGAGCCAATTTCACTTTGTAAATATAATGTTAAGCTGAGGTAGCAGTGAAGCTGGATGTCCGAGACACATGTAGCACATTCAAGCAGTAATCCTTGCCCAATCAATCTTTCCCACCCAGGGACCTCCAATGGATGCAAAAGGTCAATAGATAACAACTAGTCTGTTTATATATCTGCCTCAACAAAAATGGTCAGTATTTATTAAGATATGTATTTTTCCCCTACCAAACCGATAAACTGTTTCATGGGCATGATAACCTGCTTACTAGAGTTCCAGCCACCGTGGGCTAAACGCTGGCATCCACTTCGCTGGTCCTACAGCTCTCGTGCTACGGCAATTAACTTCACTAATACAGATTTTGGTGATGGCGCTATGGTGATGTCAGCTCATTAAGAAAAATCTGGATCTCTTTTGTACTATAACATATTTTTAAATTAAATGGGTTACTGCATCCCCTGGCACTGGAATGTAATATTGGTCTATTTTTTCTCCTGTTGGTCTAGTATGGTATGTTTTGGTCATTGGCTGAGGGCTGTAGCTATCTCTGAATTTTCCCCTGTTTTGTTTATGGTTTCTTCTGTGCTAGTTTTAGGCAGTTTTCTACCCTGGCCGTTTTTTGGTTTGTAAGAGAATGTAAGTGCCGTATTTTGTTAGGTCTGATTAATCTTTTGTTATTTGTATGTGGATGGCTGGATAGGCTTTAAATGTTCTGTTAGTTCAAGCCTGGGTGTCTTTGTTAGTGTGGTAGCAGTTTTATATGCTCTCAGTATGTATACAGATGATGGTTTATTTGATATATCAGTTAATGATGTTTTTTCTAATGTTGCTGTGCTGGGGGCCCATATATAGACCCCCAATAATATAATTAATTAAAAAACATATTTTTAAATTAAAAAATGAACCTTGTTTTACAAAAAAGGCAGAATAGATGCACTTCTACCATTTTAAATTCTTTTGAGTTATAACATAAAATCACATAGTTAAATAACGAAGAACTTGCAATCATGGTAATGCATGACTTGTTAACGTGGCAAACATTTTAAACATAATCAAACCAACGATACTGAAAATAACTCATGGGATGATTTAAACAAATAAGAGATCACAAAAGTAAAGACTATAAGACAATTCAAGACAAACAAGGCAACAGAAGAAATGTTCAAGGACTAAAATTCTCATTAACAATTTATATATAATAACAACTAACTACCTCCTCTCCAAATGCATCCAAGTATGGGGAAGGCCAAGCTGCTTGACGTGCAGATCTTTGAAGCAAAACATTAGTTTTCTGGTAGAAGATGCAATCAAACTAATCAGTAAAAACAAAATGCTTTCAGAAATACAAAACAAAATGCTCAGAGATGCATCTGATCATATATCAACAAATTCCAAGGGTTTTTGATATAGAGGCATACTCTTATCATCAAGAAAACTCCGATACCAGCACCACATGTCAACGCATGTCGAAGGCATTCATTTTTCCTGTATATGGACAATTTTATTCAATACAAATACACAAATCATCAGAAACAATGTCACTATTTACTCAAAAACAAATAGGCGGCGAGATAAATAGCAACTTTATATCTGCATTTATAGAATAATAAAAAGGCAACTAACTTGCAGCATGCACGGCGACTTGGAGCACAACACAGAGTACCACAGAGCAAGCACAATGCTGGTTGATCAGGCACAGTTTTACACTTAGTACAGCACTCTTTTATGTACCTGGAAAGGGATGGTGTCAATATGAGATATAGTTGAGTGTTCATGGAAATGGAATCATAATGGAACTCATGAGATTTTCCAAATGGCATATCTCTAACTAACCTTTGCAAAAGGTCTTGGTAAAGATAAGGCAAACGCATCAGTTCGAATGGGCGTGCTGGGAGACTACGCACAACATGCTTATATGACCGAGATCCTGTTTCCTTGGATAAATGTTGACACCATTTCAAGGCAAGGGCATGGGCATTTTTATCATCAAGAATTGTTTCCAGCGTTGGAATATGAAACAGCTTTTCTAGATGTTGAAGCTCTTCCAGTTCTTTTAAAATCTCATCTCTATTTTCCATGTGATGATCAATCCTATGCCCTGCTGTTTCCTCAAAACCACCAGTCTCATTCAAAAGGGCAGATGAAGAATAGAGCAATGTATATAGCAAAGCACACCTCCGTAAGTAGGGTAAAGTCAAACACAGAATTAGCAATTCTCTTGGAAACAACAAATGGTCTGCATCAGCAGTCTCCAAATATAATTGGCTCAGTGTAGTCCCTGATAATGCTGAAGAGATACTTTTGATAAAGGAATGAGAATCAAACTTTGAATCGCAATCAGAAAAACTATATCTTCCAGCACAAGCAATTGCCTGCAATTAATTAGAACCTAGACATCACTAGTGGTGTGATGCATTGACAGAATTCAGTACAAACAATGGCATTCAGTAAAAGAAACATACAAATTTCAAATCACATTAACCTGTATTACCTGAACCAAACAAACCAGATAGAAAAGATGCACAAGAGAAATGAACAGTTCAGTTTCTATTGGCAATGAAGTAGGTAGGCAAAATAACATCCAAATGAGGGATGAAAAAGGATCATGAATAAGCACAGGATCTGCTGTACGCTTCCAAAAATGAATATCTGGAAAGTCCTTGCCTTTGTTGATATGCTTGAGAAGTGAGAAAATGTTACCTGCTTGACAAGGATGTAGTAAAGGTTAGCACTACAAGAAACTTTACGGTCAAAAATTAGGAATTGTTAAACCATAACAATTAGAAATTTGTGTAGTGGGAGTTGAATTCACAATTTATTTGTCATTCATGAAGTCAAAGGAATATGATTTATATCCCTCTGCACAGATATTTAAATCTCAGACATGCATCCAGATTATACCTGACAAAGAATTTGCAGAAACTGTATCCCTGGAAACACCACAACTAATGGAACCAACAAAAAGTTGCATTCCTCTTGATCTTAATAACACTGTAAGCCGGTTCTGGCTCTGTGTTGCTTTAGCAACATGCAGAAGTAATGAAAGCACAGAACCTCTGGAACAGTTAACTACCCTATGAAGGGCTTCCAAACTAGTGCCAGAGCTTCTTGTAATTGTATCTAGCCTTGAAGAACGAGCAGCTAGCTCTGCTGCTAACAAGGAATACCTAAAAACATCCCAGAGAAGTAAACTCTGATTAATCCTTTCAGATACAGGTTTAGAAATGCTTTTGCCGGGGAAGTATAACGTATAGAGTTTATGTGAGAGAGATTCAATTTCCACAATACGGTTTTGTGGGTACAATGATGCAGTTTTGTGAAATCCTTGTTTGCTAGCCAGTCCTTCAGCATTCCGAAGCAGAGTCAAAGCTTGGTGAAGTCGAAAGCTTTGTGAGGCAGCAGATGATCTAGAAGATTCTCCATAGGAAAATATACTAGGGATAGCAGACATCCCTGCACTGGGGCTGTCAGGAAGTACAGGCAAAACAGAATTTGCAAGGCGCCGACAAACAGGGCATAGAAATTCACCCTAGCAAGAAAATTTTCATAGAAGAAGTATGAATTATAATATTTGAGATCATATATAATTTCTACTACAAAAAATAACAAAAAGTCTCCAAACAATGAATATGCTTTAACACCAATAGTAGGAACTATATCTACCAAAGAACATGGTTACCTGACTTGGGTCAACAATTTGTACCCCTTCAAATATGATCCTGCTGTTATATCTGTTATTTCAACCCACAAAGCTGTATCAATTACTAATAAATATGCCTGGGGATTAAAAAAGATAAAAAAAGTGTTCCAATCTATTCCAAAAAGCATAAGGAAATTTGTGGTTGACTATTATGCTCTTGCAATGCCAATATAATAAGAAAATCAAAAAAGTTCTGCTCTGGCAACAGTAAACATGTCTGTGAAGCTTAGCGTGAGGAGAAGCCATGGTTAAATGATACAATAGATTAAAGAAACCAAATACAGAATGTTTTAACAATAACCATTATCTAAAGCAAGGCAAGAAAATAATAACTTTCTGCTGATCAGAGAATCCATCTGAAGCCAACCTATAAACTGATATTTTAGTTCATTATTCATTGGTAAGAATTCAGAGAGCAAATCATGTAGGCCACAAAAGGAATGACAAAAGGCTACCTCTGTCGCAATGATGATAAATAGCGGTCCAGGCACTCCTGATGTACAGCATGACCACAAGAAGAAACGTGGATGCCATCACAACCACTAGGTCCAAATCCATCAAATGTTGATGGTTGGGAAGCCAGTGCCAATGATTCTGTACTGGGAACTTCAGACTGATTTGCAGGATCATTTTGCTGTTTAGACATTACATTATACATAGCTGCAACATACTGTGCAAGAACATCTGATTCTGCATCCTCACTACCTGCTGCCATACCTTTTCTAATCAGTGCTAGTGACTCACTCAAACCATTAAGCACGAGATCTGATGCTGCTTCTTTACAACTATCACTATCATCTACAGTTGCAGATTCATCCTCCCCAATATCTGCAGAACCTAGAAAGTTTGCATATGAATCATCCAAAATAATAGCATTTGTAACATTACGTTGGTGTATTCTGAAAAGCTCAAGTAGTCCTTCAGCTTCCAAAGGCCCGTTGTGGTTCACACCATCCAGTAAATTTTGAATCCACTGCGAGTCAACTTCTGCTTCTACACTTCCGGAGTCAACTTCTTCTTCTTCTCCTCTTCCACTAGTTTTTAAATCATCTCCATTCAAAGGACTACTTTCCCATGATGGGGGTCCTTTCTCAGCAAAGGAAAGAAGGCGCGATCTCTGATTTGAACAGAAGAATGCGACAAAAAATTAAACTGCCAAAAACTTAATGAAGACGCAATTTCACCACTAATGAAATTTCACAAGCTTTAAACCTAATCAAGAAAGAAGAGTCACCTGTACTAATGTTAAGAAAGCTGTAGGACTTTTACATCCCAACTCCCGACAAAGGGAACAAACTACTAATTCTGTTCCTTCTGAGGCTTCTTCCTCTTCCAAAGACAACTTCCCTTGTTTAAGTTCTGAATCTTTTGGCTCTACTGTTTCCTTAGAGCCAAGACTCGCAACAAAGTTTGCCTGTGCTGTTTTCATCTTTGCCTGCAAGCAAACCATTTATATAAATACAATCTTACACAGGACAGGGCACAAGAGTGCTCACAATCTTAATGGAACATTGAATCTCTAAAGCAATAGGATAAAAAGATCTCAATTTGGAGTATTATAAGAGTCACATATGAGCGCTAACCATAAACACTCACATCTATTTTCAAAACATTAGAGTGTTGCCAAAGGCTAGAAAACGAATCATTTTTTATGTTTCATCTGTCATCATGAACTAATCTAAAGTTTGGGCATTATAAATTATAATGGTCGAACTCAAGTAATGTAGAAAATCCAAGTACAATAGAAATGAGTTGCCAAAGGTGAAACAACATACATATGCAAGATGGGGCCCTCAAAGGACATTTGGATGGAATCAAGCAAAATAAAAAAGATATTTAAGACAATCAACAAACCATTAAAGAGAGATGTGAAAATATTGATTTCCATTTCGGAGCAAGAGAACTACAACCACAGCAATACGTGTTTTCCTAACAATGAATGCATGTGGCTTTCAGTTTTAACTTTTAAGGCCTCTAGTCATGATGCCAAATCGAACAAAAGCTTATAAAACTACTTGATCCGTAAAAAGATCAGAAAATGTGTTTGTTACACTGTGATTTCATGACAAAGTGGGTCAGAGCTTTTATGAAGGAAGCAGAAGGTGCAAAGTAGAAAACAGAGCAGTTTCGGACATCTGCACAAAACCACCGGTACTGACATGGGGCAATTACACAACCATCGGTCTGCTTGAAGCATCAGTTTCGTCATGTGTCCAGAAATAGAATCTGGTATTAAGAATTATGTACCTTTTTACTTCCTGGCATCTTTTTATCTTCTATCCAGGCTTGTAAAAAGCATAAATAAACATTGTAAATCTGATTTAGCAATTAGGGGAAGCATCAAAGTGATATATACCTGACTTTTCAGTCATTTCGTGAGCAATTGAAAGTTCGAAACTGTAAGTAGATTGTAACAGAACAGAGAGGGAAGTGTGAGAGCTTGTGATTGATCTTAGGAGCAGAGCATTGTTTTTCTTGCTCATTGTTTGCCCAAGAGGCCTAAGATTGTAATTGGATTGGAGATAGTGGACGAGGAGGCTATTATACCTTACTCTTGCTAGAGTCTTTTCCCGAAACTTGGGTTCTCCAAGCTAAATCCTTGTGTCCTACATTTTTGTGTTGCTTGTTTTTGTTCCTTCTTATTCACTTGATTAGTAGAACGTAACAGTAATTCAATTCCTCCCATTTAATCTGTAATTGGCAAACTGTAGTATGGTATCTCCATCTTAGTGTACAAATCAGATCGTATCAATGCGGTTGAATCCGTATTGGGTTGAATTAATCTGTGTTAATTGGTCTAACTGGTCTCCTCCTAGAGATGATTACCTTTGTGAGGCAGGTGCTGGGGTATTGATTCATGAATATCATGGCCACTTCATCAAAGGGGGTTCTTTTTACCTCAAGATTAAATCAAACAATGAGGCAGAACGGAAAGCAATTGCTATAACTTCCTCTCTGAATTGTCACAAGCTCTAGGTCAAACGGGACTCATTGTTTGTTAACAGATGACTTCATAAAGGCCCCTGCCAGAATTGGCATCATGCAGTCTGATGAATGAGTTCAAGGCACTTTGCTCTAATTTTTCTGTCATTAGCTTCCTTCACTGCCCCCTAGGTTGCAATGGAGCTGCAGGCTTGTTGGCCAATCATGGTGTCAACCAAAATCCTTTCTTGATGATGATAAGCAATCATTGGGACCATTTCACTTGATCATAGCACCTTGCACTTTTTTGCCATGCAAGGTGATGTTTTTGCATGGTTGGCTTTTCTGACAGCCCTCCTACTTCCCTCGTCACATATGTTGCCTTTCTACATTTGCAGAGTTTAATTTTATCATGTCCTAGATGATGATTGGTGGCATTCTATTGTTCCTCACTTTTGTGGGTGGTGTTTGGTGGCATTCATTGGTTCTTTTTAAAATTTTACAGACATACGGTGTGCGCTTCTTCTCTTGGGTCTATGTAAGTGTGTCATAATGGTGAAAAAACATGTCGTGGGAAGGGTCAACCCCTACCGACATGGGAAGGTGTCAGACCACAGGTTGTGCAAAATCTTCAACTTGCTTGACACCATTACCTTAAATTTGGTAAGAGCATTGACGAGCCAAAGGGTGTGGAAGAGAATGAGTTGATTCAGTCACTTGATTATATAATCCAGGATTTTTTGGATAAAGTGGAAGTTGATATTCTGTTGGCTGATGTGCGTAGGCGGGTGATGCTGGGTCTGGTTTGGTCTATGCAGGAGGAGGTTTTGATGGATTCAGATGATTTTGCAGAGAACAAACCAGTGTCTGTCCTGGACGAAGGTATGGATGTGGCTCCCAAATGCAAGTATCCTCGGCCCCCTTCACATTTACTTGCTCAACACCAGATAGAGGAACTGCAAGCTTTTTGTCTTAACCTGCAGAAAGTGATTAAGCATTTGCTTGTGTCCCATAAGCAGAGAGTGTTGGAGGTGACTAGTGCTTACACTCTACCCTCCTTAGACGGACTTCATCTGGTTCAGTCAGAGCAGAAGATGTAAGTCATTAATGGTGTTCAGTTTTCCACTTTGCTAATTGTGAAGACAAAACTCTGGTCAACAGTTCTTTTGTGGTGGTTGGCACGGACAGTACTTAAGGTGTTGGTTTGGGTGTTGGTTTGGCCTCTGATGGCCTGGTTGATGGTGGTACGGATTTTGTTGGCTGGGTTGTGGTGCATGGCCGGTGATATTGGTTGTCAGAGGTGCTGTTATTTGGTTTTGGGCTGTGGTTTTTCTGTTTCCTGCTCTCTCTTGCCCTCTATGGACTGTTTTTAAGCGGCCCTGCATGAGCTTTTTAGTTGCTGCCACTGCGTGGGCTTTTCCTCTGTCTTATTGCCCTTGCTTGGGATTTTCTTCTTTCAACCCTGCATGGGTTTTTTATTAGCTTTCTTAGCTCTGCTGTTTGTATGGTCTTTGGTTAATCATCTTCCTGGGTGGGGGCCCTATAGAACCCCCTAGAATTATATTAAAAAAGAAAACGGAACAGAGAGGGAAGTGTGTGAGCTTGTGATTGATCTTGGTGGCAGAACATTATTTGTTCTTGCTTCTTGTTTGCCCAAGAGGCCTAAGATTGTATTTGGATTGGAGATTGTGGACTAGGAGGCCATTGTACCTCACTCTTGTTGGAATTTTCTCCTGGAATTTGGCTTCTCTGAGTTAAATCCTTGTGTCTTCCATTCTTGTGTTGCTGATTCTTGTTCTTTCTTGTTCAATTGATTGGTAGAACATTACAGTAATTCAATTCCTCTTATTAAATTTGTAATTGGAAAATTATAGTATCGAATCTATATCTTGGTTTACAGATCACTATTAGCCCAGTAAAAAAGAATAGCTGTTCTAAGAGAAGCTTTGACAAAAGAAATATATGTTTTTGTTGAATTCAATGACGAGCAATAAAATTAATGAAATTCCTGATTCACAAATCATAATTTCGGACAAAGAAATGTAGGACGCACAGATACCAAGCAATACAAAGATTAGAAACCTCCACTTCAATTTGTTTGCAGAGCAGTGACTTTCGAACTTATCATTTTAACAGAAGCATCCAGTTTTTGTATGATCTTGATAAACTCTAAATAATGAGATTCATTTGCAAGGTACAAAGAAGAGCATATGCAACTCAAGTATGAAAACAAATAATCGAAGCAGCTGCACACCAACTGGAATAATAGCATTAAATATAAACCACCTTGAGAAGATGAGTTTAGTTCAGGTTGCACATGTAATTTCCTTAATTCCATTCTCATGTTGTAAACAGTAACATATGAACTAATTTTTTTACAAGAATGTATCCTTCATGAAACAAAATTCACCCAGACCCTAAAATTTATGACGTTCTCATTGCTCAATATGCAGAATAGTATGAAGGTATTAATATTATATGTTTAGTGAAAGTATTAATATAGTCATAGAGGTTTCAATCTCTTCATATTTATTTTGAATAAATAAGGGATGGTTATTATGTATTTTGCCCAAGCACTCAAATAAATAGCATACCGACAAAGCTCAAATTTATCCCTTAGCATTTGCATTTGAGCTAACTTTAATAAGATGTCATAAATGACTATCATTAATCAACCTGAACCACAAATTTATTATCTAAAAAATGATGTCTGAAGCAGCAATATATAATGTGTTTATAAACCATTTATGGTTATATTGCATTCTTGCTCTAAAGACGGATTACAAAGACACCGTTAAACAAAAATTAGAAAATATTTAACATCTTGCAAATTAAGCCAAACACTACACATGGAATACTTTGTAAGTTAAACTCCACAACAATTCCAAAGTCACAAAAGCAAACAATTAAAACAAAATTAAAAACTTTCAGGGAGGCATGCAGTGGTTTACCGCTCCAACTTTTTCAAAGGGATCAAATTTTACCAGATGAAATTAAGATACTACTTACCATAATTGCAGCCTGCCGCTCCCGAGCTATTGCCCTCTTCCTTTCTACATCAGATAGATAAGCCGGTATATCTGGTTTGTCTGCAACCCCTACACCAGAGCATTTACCATTGTGAACGGATAAATGATGAACAACACTTGGGAGAAGCTTTTCAATGTCTCGCATGCATCCACAATTAAGTTCAGCAAACTTCTGTAAGAGACTACGGATTAAAACTGCTATATTGCAATGACTGGAATCCATAACAATTCCTTGCTGACTCCCATTCTCATACTTCTGCAGCAACAGCACTAACAATGAAAGCAAGCTTTGATGATTTGATACATCTGGTCTATCAATGCTACCAACATTAATCGATTCTGTTGCATAAGCCAAAAGTGGGGATGATTCTTGTTCATCACAAGAGATTGCCATATCCATCGACATAGTTTCATTTTCTTCTTGCATTGTGCTAATTTGACTTCTGTGTAGAGACATATCATTATTTGCCATGTGATGTCTTTGTGTTTTAGTTGAAGAGCAAATATCAAGCCCTAACGCAAGCAAATGTAGAGCCATGAACAGCACTCCATCAGGAGCGCGTGACTCTGAAGAACTTTCTGAAAAAACAGCATAGAAAACCACTGAACTGATAATTTGAAGTACCCCTTTTGAAGTGGCTATTTTAGACAGATTGTAAAGAGGATGGAAAGGCTTCCTCCAGCGAGGCAACTGGTTAACCACAGCAGATGCCTTGCAAAAGCGAGCATAGCGCTCTTCTGCTATCTGCAAATCCCTTGAGCTCCATCCTGGATGGTAAAGATCAAGCTCTTGCCAGTAATCTTTCCGCAAGGAATATTTTCCCTACAATTTGACCAAGTCAAACAATTATAAGCAAGTAGGTGTAGAGAAAATGGCAACATAGAAAAGGATACTTAAGAGTCCATAGTGCATTCTCTGAATATGCTAACTGTCAGGATGTTAAATACAGTGACTCCATAAATTGTAAAATTCCACAAGTTTTACCATCAAAAATATGAAAACAGTAAATGTCCAAATATATTGAGCTACCTTCCCATATAACCGTGCAAACAAATACCTAATAGAACAGGAATGTAGGAAGGAAAAACTTTCATGCATAGGTCCTGAGGGCCCAAGGTGCATAAGCATTGGTGCATGTTGCTTGCAATAATGATAGAAACAAGGTCTGAAAAGTTCAATAGTTTTGACAAGGTATAAGGTTTGCCAAGTTAGGAATTACAAAAATGTTTGGAAAGATTTGAAGCTATAAAACATACAAAATTATACATAATCACTGAAATAAATGATATAAAAGAGATATTTCAATACCATTTTTTCAGCATTTCAAAATTTAGTACATCTGAGTATCATACAATATTAATAGAGTGACACTTACTCTCAAGTCTCCAAAGCCTAGGCCCTATGGCCACTATGTGCTAGAATGACAATTTAACATCTTCCAAATTAAACTTGCTACATGATCTGATCAAAGATTACCAATGGAATCCATGCAAACATCTTGATCCCATACATCTGTACTACCACTATAATAATCACTATGTCAATCATGGTTTTAAAAACAAAAAAGCTGGAAAAACAGAGTTCAAATGACAAAAATGACAACCAATGTCACATTCAATGTGTTACCTGACATTGGCAGATTCTGTTCAACAGGTACAACCCTCTTAAACATTTTGGCATTCAACAAATTTACTTATAGTAACAAAAAACTGATCTGCAGCACAAATATTCTTAATAATATGAGGTAGATAAAGCACAGAGAATTTTTACAATGAAAGCATAATTAACAACCCAACAATCTTACATAAAAGGTGTACTATAATATATAAAACTCACATGCACATAATAAATTGAAATATACAAACTGTGGTTTTAGAAAATGTCTACAATTTTGAACTACTGCTTTGTATAATATGAGGTGGATAAAGCACAGAGAATTTTTACCATGAAAGCATAATACACATCCCAACAATCTTACATAAAAGTTCTACTACAATATATAAAACCCACATGCACACATAATAAATTGAAATATACAAACTTTGTGGTTATATAAAATGTCTACAATTTTGAACTACTGTTTTCCAAGCATTCACCGCCAAAAACAATTATCAAAAAAGATTGGACACAAAATCAACACCATGCTAGAAGGTTTGCCTAATTAAGATAGTGGTTCAGTTTGGTTGTGATGATTATGCAAAAGCTGCTATGTTTCCAAAGGCTTATATAGCTGAAAGTAATAGAAATAGAGAAAATTAGTTAACAAAATATAAGATAAAGAATAATGTTGAAATGATAATTATAAATGCCTAACATTAAGAGTACAAACACATTTATTCATTATCAATGTTTCTCCAAGTTTCCAAGATGGGGGAGGGGCACAGGGACAGGTTTCTAGGGAGGGCAAAAAAAATCCAAAATTTTGGGTACGACAGGGGAACAAAAGGGGGATGGCCATATGTAATATATATTAATATATAATTATAATAAATATATTTATTTAAAATATTATGTATAAATGTCTAAATCAAACTATTGATAATAGTTTATAATATTTGTGTTAATTATAATATATAATTTAAAATATTTAAACACTTCCCTACCAATTTACCCCCATAAAAACGATCATATATATGACGAAGGGCTGCCTTCTGGTCTGGTATAAGTGTGTGGCTCAAGGCCCATGATTGTCCCATTCTTTTAATGAATGTTAGAATGTATTAGGAGGTATTAGAATAATGATGTAATAAACTGTATGTTACACTTGTATGCAATAAATTAGGTGGTTAAGTGTAGGTCATTAAATAAGATGGTTGTAGTTGTTGCAGCTCATTAATGAGCTTGTTGTACTTGCATTAATATGGTGTTTGTAACATTAATGTGTAATGTAATAGTAAATTTTTAATTATATATAATGCTGCTCTCTCTCTTTGAGGAGCAAGCCTTTTTCTCTCATCTCATTTCCTTGTTCATGCTAACAATGCAGGGAGGATGCTGACCACAAAACACACCGTGCCGCCTATGGGGCATTCTCCATATGTTGAGATATTGATATTTAATAAGCAAATGGCCATCTAAAATCCCTACTTCTAAATCCCTCTAAAAATTCCGACTATTAAAAGCATGACAATATGTGAATCCTGCATTCAAATGCGCACGATCTTCCTTTGCCCTAGCAACATTTTTCTTTGCCCTCATGATTATACCAATCGTGTTCTTCACCTGTGGCGTTCATGGCTTCAAAAAATCATCGATGCACTTTCACTATGCAAATGTCATGATTCCAACACGATTTGCAATTCGGGGCATCTCTCCCATGTTTTCCCATCCCAAGGACATCCCTGTCCCAAAAACATGGCCAATTTTTTTTTGGGGAGCCGGGGGGGACGCATCCCCCATAACTATTAATTATCTACTAGAACTATGCTCTTGGCTAACTCCACCCTTAATTACCTATGGCATATGGGTTTGTCATCATATGTCATTTCCTCCCTTCATGGGAACCCTTGAACCAAAACCATATCGTCCGTTCTTTTATTAGCTTGACAGCAATGCAAAGGATGATCATGACTAATCAAAATTTTCTGTGCAATTGTTCAACAACATATTATCTTTCTCCTCACCAATCCATCAATAAACAGCATGTCCGAGTCAATGCTTGATAATGTATTAGTTCATAATATTCTATAGCTTGTTCCAAATACAATTATTGCTTCACCAACTTGACCTTCTAAAGTAACTTGTCACAATTATCTGTTTGGCATGTATCTCTATGGCCTTGTCATCTGATTTGATATGTATAATATTGTCTTTCAAACTTTCTTGTCAACCTTGATGGTAATGGGGATGTCAATAAACTAAATGTTACCTTCCACCTCTTCTTCTATTGATTTACTACTTCCTAGTTTTGCTAACAAGTCAGATAAGGTGTTCTCCAAATCTATTTGTTCATCAACTTCAGTTTTAATTTGGTCATCCAGAATTTGCATTTCCTCTACAAACATTTTTCCTTCCTAACTTTTTAATGCTCTTCCTTTTCAAGCTAAGCTGCAATATCTGTGAATAATTTGTTCCAGCCTTCTAGATGCATCACCTTATATCTGTTTTGCATTCCTCCAGTTTGAATCCTAATCAAAATATTCAGCAATTACATGTTTAATAATCTTACTAGTTTCTTCATCTACATCTTTGAAACCTGTTTGTCATTGATAATTTTTTTCACCTTCCTTTAGGTGTTTGACATCCACCACCAGTGAGTTATTAATTTTATTACCATCCATCTTTCCTCATCTACTAGCACTTGCACCCATAAGAGGTTCAAGGAATACGCCAATAGGAACAACCCATAAGTTTAGAAAATTTTCCGGCATTTTTTTAACAGTGTGAGACAATTCCGAGCACTATAATGCTCACATATAAAAGCTTATCGGCTAATTACAAAATGTCCTCCTAATCCCTTTGGCATAATCCTTTGTTCATTTACTTAAGAATCTATATCAAATTCATCATATATCACATTAAACTGGTTGGGACCATCAAATGATATTGTATGCATGGATAACTTTTTTCTTTATATAAGAATAGACCTTATGTAGGATCCTCTTTTTCAAAAAATTATACAGTTTAAGTAACTTCATTATTTTTAAATTGATCTTGAGACTTAGTCTTCTTACTCCTTAATCACTTGCCCATTAGACTTATAACCTCCTACAGCTCCTTTCGGTTATGAGCCTCTTATTCATTAATTCAATTTTTTCAGCTAATTGTTTCTATTAGAACCCCTATCAATTAATTCAATTTTTCTACTGCTATCAAAAAAGTACACAACACTTACAAAATATAAAAGGGGAAAGGAATAAAAGATGAAACGGGGATGTAACAATTTCTCACCCAAAAACAACAACATTTAAGCCACTAAAGATGCGGTAAAAATAAGAAAGAGACTACTAAGAAGAGGTAAAAAGAATAAGTGCTAATATGAAATACTTGACAAGAGAAAAAACTCATTTTTAAAGTGAGAAAGAACAATGAAGATAATGTAGATGACTATAGCCAAAGTAGAGCAAAAAATGTGAGAAAGACAATGAAAGTCAACATAGGACACTATGGCCCAAGTAGAGTGCAAACATAAGGTTGGGGATGGTTTCCAAAATGGACTTGACAAAAACAATCGAAATGAAACTTTGAATCAGGAATAGAAGGAAAAAGAGAACAATAGACACCAAGATAGCAGAGGAAATATATTGTACAAATATGGATTCAAACAAATAATAAATGAAAAAGAGTGATAATCATAATAATCGAAGGCACTGCATATGACAGCCAAAACAATATGGCTACAGGCTAGGAAGCAGAAATATAAACCATTACAAGAACACCCAAGAACAAAAGCTGATCATTAGTAGATCATGGAGATATAAAATATTTAAGTAATATCCGAGATATGTGATGATGGTGGCTTTCTCCTATTGTTTTCCAAATGTGATGCGTTCAATCTTGGTGATATCACAAACTTATAGATATAATTGAAACATTGTAATCATCTTTAACACTAATTTCTCAGCCAACACCATCCTCAACTACCCAAGGTATTATGGGTATGCACCAAAGCACATGGCACACAAAACATCATTCTTTGGATATCAGTCACTTATAGGGAAGGTGTTAGAATCTACAAAGATGAATAACCCAGAAAACTAGTGCAACAAATAGATTAATAATTTAATAAACTATGAAGCAAATGATATGAAATCAAAATAACAGCATAGAGTTAGTCTCCGAGAGAAATGCAAATGCTCATAAAGCAAAATAACATTAAGAGGATGCAAAAGCAAAATCTGCATAATACAATGTACCCAACATAGAAGCAAATATCATTCTCGGGAATTTCTCGGCATCCCAAAAGATAAAGATATTTTCAATTTCTTACGTATTATCGGAAAAAAACCGGAAAAAAATCGGGAAACCAAAAAAATGCAGTAATTTTTTTATAAAAGAGAAATAATTGATGTTTTTTACATTTAAAGCCATACTAATTGCATAGAAAATGAGCTTGAAAGTAAACAGGAGTGTACAACATGAATTTTGAAATATGGATTTTTCTCATTAATTTTGAGATTGCTGATTACAGATAATGTAATATAAATCTCTTTAACAATGTTAGTAAATGACTGCCAGAATGATAATGAACCTTTAATGCAATAGAACACAACTAGTGTAAATACAACATGTTAACCCTACCATTCTCCTAACTATCAAGTCAATGAGACTAATCTATATACAAAATGGTAAGTACAATTCACAACAACAGTCTCCCTAAACTCTTCAAATACCTCTTAAATTTACAGCAGTGGCAAGCATTTCAGGACAGCAATGTCCTATCTCAACAATGTTTCATATTAATCATTTTCGTCAGTAATATTTCCTATAATGTTGACTGCAGTATTGATGCCCATATTAATTGACCATAATACTAATAAGGATGCTACTAAACACTGTACTGATCAAGAATGTATAGGTCACAATAATGACAGAATGCTACTGATCAATGCTCATAAGAAGATTACTAATCACAAATGGATAGTTATGTCAAAAGACAATGATGACGACAACAATCATAATTGGTACAACATTATTAACAACTGCAATGTAATTATGAAAATTGCCAAACAATTGCCTCAATAATACAACTATTTTACAAATGAAAAAACGACAACAATATCCATTGATAAGTGCAAATGACAGCACTAACATCTGTGATGCAATAATAATGACAAGTCAAAGGATAGCATAATCATTTGACGGTTTTGTCTAGTAATGACTATGCCCATGAATCATAAATAATGACATAAGTGTTTTCTGTTGTCAAAGGCAACAATGACTATCACTAATCACAATAACAATAGTGATAGTCACATTCCCTATTCACAAGGTTTTCAAACACGATCATACCAAGTGTCTTCACAATTGTAGATAACTATGTTCATTTTTGAAATAACAACAATAATTGTCATTGCTCCTATTGCAAAAAAGCTAACTGCTATACAGTAATGACACCTCGAAATCTTAACAACTACTTACACCATTCAAGGTGTATAACCCATTTATAAAAGTTCAAGAGAAGAATGATCCAAAAATTGCAGGTTTGATGCTTATATAAAAAGAATACTAATTTATTGTGATATTACTAGTGATATATCACCGATAATTTCACAATATATTGGTGAAATTTTCAGTCAAAGTCATGGTCAAAGATATTTTGAAAAACTTGCAATATTTTCAAGAAAATGTTGGGAACCCTGCCAAGAAAAGATATATCAGAGTATATCGGGATATTTTAAAGATATCTGCTTCTATGGTACCCAAGACTAGCTAGGAGGTGAGTATATATAGAATATGAGAGAGGGGAGAGGTGGCAAATACGACCAATGGGAAGAGTCCACCACAATAGCCCAAAATAGGCAAGTGTAACTCCCATGGAAGATGTCGACACCTTGCACCCACTCACACTAATACTCACTCAATTAATCCTAAGCAAGCTTAAATATTGTAGGAAAAACCTAGGAATAGGAAAATAAAATAACCAACTAGGAAATACAAACCTACACTAACAGAAGGTAGCTTCTCTCTCCTTGTCCCTTCATGAAAGCTACATCAGCAGATGACTGTTCATCTATATATTGTACATTGAGAAATATGTATGCCATACATACTCTCCAATAGAAAAAGACTAATATTATTGCCATCTACTATGGTTGACCTCTCCAATGATTAAGAAGTGATCATTAACATGACGAAGAAAAGTGACAGGTATGTAAATGGCGGCAATTCATAGGTTTTTGGAGCCAGTATCATGCTCCTCACCCACTGAGACATTGCCAACTTCTTTTGAAGAATAGGTCCATCACAAACCTGCTAGGACACCACAAGTAACACAGTATGTAAATGGCGGCAATTCATAGGTTTTTGAAGCCAGTATCATGCTCCTCACCCACTGAAACATTGCCAACTTCTTTTGAAGAAGAGGTCCATCACAAACCTGCTAGGACACCACAAGTAACACAGTAGCAAAAGAATTTCTTGTGCCACTAAATTATTAAATTCCAAGATGGAAAGTAATCCTATCAACATGCATAACAGACTTATCCTTTTCCAAGTATGAGATCTTACGGATATAGTCCATGCCATTGATCACATGAGTTTTTACAAAAGAAAATACAACCATTATTCCTCCAGAACGGCACCCATGGTGCACCACACATTGCAGTTATTTGAAATTTTACAAAAGCAAGCTTTTGAGATTTATAGACGACCAAAGATGCTGATCTAGGATTTATAAGCCTAAACATGGAGGAGGAGAAAATGCAACCACCATTTAAAGAGTCCCAAACTAGTATAGATAACTTAAATACATCTATCCAAAAGAGACCAAGAGACCAATATAAAATGACTCATATAATTTATTACTTATAATTAATTTATTTATATATTTTTTTATATAATTATTAATTGTTTTATTATACTTTAAGTATATAATTATTTTATTATATTAAATAAATTATATCTTTTACATTATGTTTTTTAATTATTGATTTTAAAATAGAATATAATAATTAAAATAGAACATAATGTAAAAGAAATAACTTAAATATTTAACTACTGTATATATAAATATTATATTTAATTATTAATTATTAATTTGACATGTAAATGGTAGGCCAAATTAAGTTCAAGGGTTTTTCTGAACACACTCATGCCATTACAATCCACCCCTTGCTGCCATTGTAGTTAAGCCTCTCGGTGTAAAAAGTTTCAGAGAGCAAACTGGTTCATGCAAATGACTGTATTTAACAAAATTAAATTTTCAGTCTTAAAATAGACGCATGTAGCATGCACAGTTGACCCCACTTTTCAAACATAGGTAGCTCTTGGAAGGAGAAAAGCAAAGGCTATAATTCTTCAGTTGCAAAGAAGTTTGCTGAACAGTGGAAGCAGATTATGCTTGGAAAAACAACATGCAAGTTACACACAGCAAGCATACCGTAAGAAGGAAAGATAGACCAATATACTGGACATTGTGTATAAAGAAAACACTATACCCAAATGGATTACAACAAAGGATGGAAGCCACATATCCTACTGTTTCCAAATTAAAATCAGCTGCTGAAAATTGGCTATTCCATAAAAGGCAGTCCAAGTCCTAATGAATAGAGAGATCAAGTAAGATGTCAAAGGAAAGCACCATCAGTTAAACAAAGCAGAAAACCTAATGGATAGAGTTGGTAATGCCTCAAATTCTCAGGTCGTTGGTGCAGCTCACAGAAAGCTTTCACCACCAGGTATCTATAGGGTATGATTCATGTTCCAAACTCGGAATGATCTGTAAACCCTAACTCAAAATGATGTCAGAGGAAAGTTACAACCTCTTTCATTGATAAGATACTTCATTATTATATGATACAACTGCATGGAGTATACATTTGTGAGCATTAATTTCCTAATAAACCACATGCATTTACTCAACAAGATGGTTCTTTTCTAGACATGATCATTTCTCCATCAACACAAACCTGTTGCATGCCAGATGGATGAGAATAACTCGCTACAGTATCTAGAATTTCCTGAAGATCCTTCTTATCTGAAAGACGAGGAGGCAATGCTTTAAGAAGCTGACTACGAGTAGCATCACCAACAGCTAATTTGCGGATCAGCTCTCTTTTTAAAGACTCTGTTGCAGATAATCCACAATATCCACGTTCTGCCACTACACGAATGATCAGGGCTAGCATTTTCTGTGTTAATGTTGGCTCATATCTGCACAAAACATTATGTATTCAATAAGCTGTCATAACAAACTTCATATGATTTCATAGTTGAGCCTTGAAAAAACCCTTGCATTTACAAGATGGAAAAGAAAAACTTGCAAATAAATAACAAAATCTCAGAACATTAATGAAGACAATTCTGTCCATGAACCTAGCAGTTAACTACAACATCAGCAATTTCAGGACAAATTTCTTTTCCTACTGCAGATGAACAAAATAGCCACACTACTCTGACAGAGACTGTGAACTAAGTGATGGAAGTAATTGAACAATGTGAGTAATTAATTTTATGATTTCAAATATGTTAGGTTAAAGATGGAGAAGCATATATTAGTCACTTGTTTTCTGAAAGGTATACCTGAGAGACTTCTCTCTTGAAACCAAAAAGAGAAACCTCTGGATTGCCAACAGTAAAAAGATATCTTCTTGTCAAGTCCCATCGTGGAAATATAATGACAAGTATTCCACAAAGTTAAAACACCTCACAACCGCCATCTGTCAAAATGGCTAGATTATGGATTCTTTAGGCATCTCCATTTTCAATTGAACAGGACTCTGAAACTAAAGCAGAAACTCCTATAATAGTAAATACTGTTTAAGTGGCTACATGTAGCAACAATGGTAAGCTGCTGTAAAGTAGCAACAATAGTGAGCTACTGCATCAAGTGTACTCTTTGCTTAATAGATCTAAGAGTCAGGACTCCACAATACAAATGCATCAGGCTTATATATGCAAAATGGATGCTACAAGAATTTCTCAAGCACAATAACAATGAACATGTTACAGGCCACCAGAAAACAATGGCAGATTTATGTTCTCCAAATCACATTCAATAACCATTCTTAAAGAAGTTTATTAGCATCTCCACCAAGATTGACAGGCATACACTTCTATATCAGTCTTCAAATAAAAGAAACACTGTATCAAAAAATATTGAACTTTAAGGTGATGAGCATAAGGGAAATGCACACAGCCTTGAGTAGTCAGACCATATTGGACGGTCATTTCTGACGATGGGTAAGGGAGCACAACATTAGTTGGACAGTTTTTTATCACTTCTAACCTTGAGTAGATGCAAGTTCCATAAACACACACACACATATATATCAATCAGCATTGGGTTTTATAGCTAAATTGAAGCAAAAATTAATGAATTCATTAATATCTAAAACAGAGTATAAAGAAACCCTCGTGGCAATAAAATCATGATAAAATTTGTACACATACTCATTGAAAGGAATAAGATGAAGGGAAAGGTAATCAAACAGGCCACATCATTCAAAATTCAAGAACTCTCAAAACAAATTTGTATACATACTCATTGGGACGAATAAGATTAAGCGAAAGATAATTGGACAAGCCAAATCGTTCAAGAACTCTAAGAACAAACGCTTCTGGTGGAGCCATTGCACCACAACATTGGAGGAGGAATAAATCCAGTTCTAGGCTATCCTCAGACCTGCAAATTTAGTGGATAATTATTTTGAAAATGTTGACTAAATAATTCACAACAAAGCCTCAGATTATCATATTTTGAAGCAATAAACTTCAGAAATTCAAATAGCAATAAAGTTGGGAAACTTTACCACCGAACAGAATGATAACATTCACAAAGACTAAGAGTTGAGTGACCATTGCGTCGCCACATGCCTGCACGCACCTGTGCGCAAAATACCTTCAGTCGTAATAGGTGTTCCATCACAAATGCAGAAAAGCCAAATGGATGGCAGCCCCCTAATAGCTGTTTGAAAAAATCACAATGGCTTCCTGACAGAGAGAGGCTCAAATCACTTCTTTTCCTTTCTGTCTGCCCAAGTTCAGCATCATATATTTCCATTGCTTTATGCAATGATAAAGAGAGCATTCGATGCAGAGGAATGTGAAATGATACCTCCTGCCGACTCACATCATAACTGATTGTGGGCCATTCTTCCCGTCTAAGCACACTTGATCTTTCTACTTGTAGATTGATGCATCCCCATCCTAAACTATCCTCATTATTCACCATATCAACGTCCATCTCACTAATATTACTACT
The DNA here is from genome assembly GCA_027924645.1 of Cunninghamia lanceolata. NCBI lineage: Eukaryota > Viridiplantae > Streptophyta > Pinopsida > Cupressales > Cupressaceae > Cunninghamia > Cunninghamia lanceolata. The sequence goes on along the minus strand of BSBN01000377.1, from coordinate 21,625,846 downwards.
ATCACTTTCTGTTGAACTTGAGACTGTCCTTCCTGTGTGATCTTCATCAGCTTGAGGCTCAGAACGCAATGCAATGCGACGCCCATGATGTATAAGTCCCCTTAGAATGCCCCCTCTACTGTTATCTGTATTTGTATCAACTCTCAAAGAAGACTCAGTTGAGGTTGATGAGTATGCATCTCTTATTATACTTCTTCCACCCCTGCTTTTATATTGTACCGGCTTCCTTGTTGAACTCTCAATCTGTACAGATGATGATTTCCTTATATCTTTTGCTGTATCAATTCCTAACCAATTATCCAGACTCTTTGTGCATTCAGTAATAAGCCAAGTCAAGGCAGCTGGAACTGGACACATAGCTGAATCAATATCCTTGTTACATGTTTGCATGGCAGTTGCCTGAGAACTACTAGTAGATCCTGGACAAGCCTCCCACATCTCAAGATCAGATCCGCTGCTTCTTCCCACCATTCTAATCACTGAGCTTTGCTCAGATAATCGACCGACTTTTGCATGCCTAATTAAATCCCTGTCATCTTCAGAATCCTCTTGTTCTGATATTAGAGTCTTATCTTCCCTCAATTTGACATCATGTACCAAAGATGCTCCGGTCACAAAAAGAGAATGTATGTGAGCCATTTGAAATTCTAAATAACATGGAGGAAGCCATTGCTCATTTTCCTCCTCAACATGACTGCCTGTCACTCTCTTTTGTGGATCCATGCCTTGCATAAAAACCAACAACTGGATCCATTCTTTTGAAAGATCAGGCCTCTCACGAGCAACATATTTAGCCACTTCCACATGGCTCATAACATAACGTATGTCTTCTATCAATCGCGCATAAAGCTGATTTGCAATTGGTCCTTTACTTGCCTGCAAAAGAGTCGCTGTTTCATTAATACAAGGTTCAAAATAACTTTGAAATAGTATTAATCTTCTTGAAAATCTAGAAGTGGTTAGCATGATATTATCATCCAAAAAACAACTTTATGAATGAAATTGTGAACAACCAAGAATGAGATATTTTTCATGTTTATAAATCATGATTTCTCAAATAAACAAAATACTTTTATAGGAAGCAAATTAGGAAATCTCAAATATTGAGTTCTCATGGAGGAAGACAAAGTTGATTTGTGTATCTCCTAGATGGAATATCCTATTCGCATCCATGACACATATAATATGCAATCAACACACTGGCAGGATCTCTGTAAGGGGACACTAATTCTCAAAGTAACCATGTGGTTAAGAGCTATACGAAACATAAATTCTAACAGAGTAGAGCTCAAGATTCCCTCTTTGAATTTGATATTAAGTATCTAGAGATAAATTTAGATAAAAGCAGAGGAAGTCAAAGTTGATTTGTGCATCTCCTAGGTGGAATATCCTATCTGCATCCATGGCACATACAAGATGCAATCAACACACTGGCAGGATCTCTGTAAGGGGACACTAATTCTCAAAGCAACTATGTGGTTAAGAGCTATAAGAAACATAAATCCTAACAGAATAGGGTTTAAGATTCCCTCTTTGAATTTAATATTAAGTATCTAAATATAAATTTAGATAAACGCAGAGTAAGAAACCAAGTGGAATTTCACTCCCATCCTCTTCACATCTTTCTACAATAATATACACAATAAAACAGCTACATCAGTGGGAATGGAATGAGAAACTAACTAATCCCAGAAATATGTGCCAACCGTATGGCAGAGGGGCATAGAAAAATGTGCACCAGCCATACCAGTAACCATCAGAAGAACTATGGTAAGATGGCCATTGCCTTTGGGCATCATTAGGATGCTGTTTACCTAGCCCTAAAATATAAAGCTCAGAAGATCTCCCAAGCCCTTAAGATTTAAAGATTTACTAATATTAGCTTAAGTAATAGACAAAAATGCTTGAAAATTCATTTTCAAGCTAAACCAACATGGACATTGCTATCAATGATTTTATGTCCCAATGATCTACAATTTTGCAGGCCCATTGCTGGACTATATGGAAGCAAACAGTACTCGATAACCTATGAAAGCTAAATATAAGTTTTGTTTCCTCAGGATACAATTGAGCAATGCAATACAGGACATGCCTAAACAAAATGGCAAGGAGATAGGTAAAAGTAAGAAGCAAGAAAAAGTAATAGGAGAAAAAAAGTAAAATGCACATTACCAGCAGCCGACCATCTTCTCCAGCACATGATATGAAAAGCTGTTTCAGATTTCCAAGTAACATGTCGAGAAGATTTACTTCAGTTACAAGACGAGGTGTTAATGTTGGCACAGTGAAAATCTGCACAGAAAAATTGCTCAGCAAAGGATAGTCATTGTACTTTGGACTTGAATTACTCCCATCAATACCCTCTTGAATTGCCTCAGATATAAGTGTCGGATAATGCATAACAAAGGCCTTTGCAAATTCATACTTAAAATTTGGCTCTCCCAACAACTTGAAAAGCAATTCATGAAGCTCTGCCACCACCATCTTGCACAGAAATTGTTCTGTCCGCAGCAGAACATCCAGCAAGTCAGGCAAAGTACAAATCAAGGTTGCAGAAAAATTCAGTAGGCTCTCACTACATTTGCACAAACTAAGAAGCATATCCACAATCGTAACTGTTGTCATATGGGCAGCCTTTTCTGGTGATGATTGTAAAACCCACTTCTTGGGTTTTCCATCAGCCACTCTTTCTGCAGCTAGTAGCCGCTCTTTCCATTCAATTAGAAGAGCACCCAAAACAGGCTCTGCAGAACTCGCATATTTTGCTGGTAAGGGCTGCACCTGGCCTGGGCCTCTGTGGTTGGAGCAAAACCCTTCTAATTTCCATGCTGTTTCATCTCCACAGTCACAACAGCCACCACCTGTATGAATCATGGAGTAATCATGGTTGACATGGTTACCTGCCTTGAAACAAGGAACACAAATAGCACAGGTGGGATCATGCTCACAGGTCCGACACCTATATGCAATGTCATTGCTTCCCCAAACTGCTCCACAAACGCCTTGCGTACCCTCATTCTGTTTTCCTAATTCCTCAAGGACTGCCTGCGGCATCTCCTCGAACATTAACCATTGTATCCATTTAACACTTTCATGAGAAAAATATCTTTTTTGGTAAACTGCACGATCTGCTGTCTTCAAGGTTCCAATAGCTAAAACAAACGTTTCTAGTTCTTCCGAATCAAGCAAAACAGAAGATATAATTTCCGGCAGCTTTGACCTATTATGCCTCAAATAGGCTACCAATCCAGGTTGCTGCCGCTCCACAATTTCCTTGGGTACACCACACTTAATAAGCCCCTGCCCAGACAAATGTAATTTGTGAGCATGCCACTAAAAAAGAAGAGATAAATCATTTCAATGACGAGAACAATTGCTAGATCCTATTATCTAGGTATAACATACCCCTTTAACTAAATAAAATTTTCATACAATGGCAATTTAAAACTACAGAAAACAACCTGATACTGCAAGTTCATCCACAAAAACATACAAAATGAATACAGTGTGTGACTAAACAACCAGTATATTACACAAACTTGTAACAGTTAACTAAATGTTTGCAAGTTTAATCAACTAAATTGATGTAGTTCCCATCTTGCACCAGAGAAATATAGTAAGGTTCTCAATTTGTTAAGTAGCTAAGTTCAACTTTTTTTCTGCTTTGACAAAATATATTTAACATATTTTACTTTCATTTACACTTTATCACCATCGACCAGAGCATAAATCAGGCATAGAGCTTTAAAAACCAGAATAAGCATTAGTATCAATAACATTTAAGAGCCAATTTCATAAGAAGATGATAAATAGAAATTAAGCCTGCAGCATAGCTCAAGTATCTCATATGAAGGCTCTTAGTCCAAAAAAGACAGCTTAATACACTTCTAAAAGAAACTACAAATCCACAGAACCAACTTTGGGAAGTTGGGTTCTTGTTTCCTGAATCCATAACTTGTCTTATGAAAACAAAAGCTTTGCAAATATCTCCAGAGAACAAAGTGCTTCTAATGCCGAGGGGAAAAAAAGGCTAAAGTCTGAGATTTGTTATTTTAGTTTTTTCTACTGCAATTTTCTGCCAGTTCCTACCATCCCTCTGATTGCAATATACCAAAGATCCCACCATTTCAGATGCCGCATACTCAGAGCTCAAATGCATGTGATTTCAGACACACCCATTCACAAAGTTTCAAGGAATTTGTGTCTGTTCATTAGGTGCAACATACGGCATAAGCTAATATAGGTTGTGTACTAATTAATCTAAACAGGCACAAAGCTCAATTTAGTGAACTTTATTTTATCTTAAAAATTTTTAAAGAAATGCCAAAATATATAACTTGTTGCTAATTGAATTTTCCCTAATTCAGAGAACTTGGCAACAGATTCATAAAATCCAAATGTACTTAGCAGTATGCTTTAGGATATCTTATGTCATGTTCACTCTGAAAACCGTTACTGCACTACAGCCATGCCTTTAATTTAACTTGCCATAATTCCTCAGGCAGTGGGAGACGTCACCTTAACATATCTAAACATAAAGGCAAGCACTTAGGCATCATCCTAGCCAGCACACGAACTTGGCCAATATTGTATCAAATTTGTACCTTCTTCACTTTTGACCTAAGTGCAATGCCTGACAAATGAGAACTCCCATTGGAAACAAGGGATTTTTCACTTGATCAATATTGTATCAAATTTGTAGCTTCTTGAATTTTGATCTGCTATCAATATTGTATCAAATTGGTGAATCCCTGAGTTGTGACCTCGTGACAACTCTCTGGAGAAAAATTAGCCTACACCTTTGCAGACATAGAAGGTACACACAATGTGATTGTCTGGTAACCAGAGAAAGGGGAGAAACTGCTGCTAGGAACTTACGGGTAGATTCCAGAAAGAAATTGAATATGCAAATATACAGGTACTCATCAGGCGGCGATACAACTACGCTCCTGAATATAAAGTGCACACAACGCAATTGTCTGGTCACCAAAGGAGGGTAGAAACTGCTGCTAGGAACCCCAAGGCAAACTCCAGGAGGCAATTATATGTTACGAAATATAAAATGAATACTATACTACACAATTGTCTGGAAACCAAAGAAGTGGGAGAAACTTCTGCTAGGAACTCAAGGGTAAAATCCAGAAAGCAATTGGCTATGCAAATATACAAGTACACATCGGGCAGCAATGCAACTATGCTACTAGATATAAAATGCATATTACACAATTGTCTGGTAATCAAAGAAGTGGGAGAAACTGCTGCTAGGAACTCAAGGGTAGACCCCAGGAGGCAATTGGCTATGAAAATATACAGGTACACATCAGGCAGCAATGCAACTATGTTACTAAATATAAAATGCATAGAACATAATTGTCTGATAACCAAAGAAGAGGGGAAGACCGCTGCTAGGAACTCAGGGGTAAACTCCAGGAGGCAATTGGTCATGCCACTCTACAGATAAAATACAGAGAAATATAAGGCAATTCATTAGTCGGCCGCTGCAACATCGTTGCAAAATATACAGGGACCATCACAGGATGCTATTAGACCTCAAATTATATGCCTGCTAGACCAACGATCAGTGTTCTACAGAGACAAATTGGGCAAGCCGTGCATACAAATATAGACAAAATCTACACTAATTATATGTCAATGAGCACCAATGGTAAAACCTAAATCCGCCAAACCCTTTAATTAAGCAATACTCGTCATAAAAAACACCTGATTTTGACAGATTTGACGAAAACAGGAGCCCTTAACTGAGAATTCTCTAAGCATTGCAAATAAAACCCAAATCGCATAACCAATTGTTGCAGTAAAAATGATTCCGATAAATTTAGAGATAATAAAGTAAAAAGAAATGTACCCGGTGGATGCCCTCCTCCATTATTTTGGTTTTGGAAAAGATCCAATCGCAGGAACAAAAGGGCCTCTATTATATAACACCAACAAATCAAAATGAAAGGGGGAGTTTATTTATCTATTTGCAATTCAAATGCCACCGCCAAACCATTGTGCAGTGCTCCACCGCCTCAAATTTTCAGCCTTGAGAGCCCTCTTTGGCTACCCTTCTTTCACTTTAACAACTATCTTGTTTTTTCTGTTTTCTTTTTAGTTTAATATGACCCGTTTTGATGGCAATTTTTTTTTTTGTTTTATCTCCTTATAAAACCTGGTTAAACTGGTTGCAGGCTTGTGCTTTTTTAAGGGTTGCTGCTTAGCTCTTCTACTTGACCCCCAAGCATAAAAAATTCCTCATCTTTATAATAGGTCGGCTCTAGTTTTGCCGACTAAAACCTTCCATTGGTTTATGGAATGGATGATGATATGACAATTTTATAATGGATGGCACAAAAGATGACAGTAGTGGTGATTCTGAGAATGGGCTTTCCAAAAGAAAGTGATGACATTTGATTATATCCACCACCATATTGACATCAATCATGTCATGGTACAAATTTGTTTCTCTTTGGTAACTAAAGCTGCCGTGAGGGAAACATCCATTGTTGGTGCCAGGTGGGATTTATTGGTTTAAGTTGATTGTAGAGCCTTGTTTGTGCAAGACTAGGTTTAAATTAGGTGTACTAGAATTCAGATTAGGTGTGCTGAGTTTATATAAGAATCTAATTCTGTATTTGATATTTATATATTTCAATAAGTTTTACAAATGAATGAATGAAAGATTTTATTTACGTCCGCACGACTAAGCAGTCTAAGAGATCCAGTGAATGACCCGTCTAAGGGATCCAGACAATGACCAGACCAAGTAGTCTAAGGGATCCAGTGAATGACCCATCTAAGGGATCCAGAGAATGACCCATCAAGACATTTTCAATCTCTTTTCGAGCTCAGAGCTTCTCCTATGATTTAAAAGAAAATATATTAAAAGTTTTATAATTAATTTTTAAAATGAATATGGTTTAAAAGATATTATTAAAAGTTATTGTAACCATCTTCATTGTTGTATATTTTTATGTATATATGTGTATGTATGCGTACATATATCTTTATAAAATTAAAAAGTAAAGGTAGTTTTTTTTTAAATTATTATAAAAAGTAAAAGGTGAAGGTAACGTTTTAGCTTATTATAAGTAATATACCAATTTAATATACTAAAGGAAAATAAACTTTAAGTTAACTCAAATACATACATATGAGTACAATTAACTCAAATTAATTTATTAAGAGTTGAGATTTGAAATATTGTGTTAGTAATTGAAATGTGTAGGAATATAAATGGATAATAAGTATACTTAGCTCGATAATTAAATAATGTAATAAATACTATACAGTTTTGAATATAATGTGTCTCTAAATATAATGTGTCTTTAGATTAATAATAGTGAGTAACAAACTGGTAATTGCCTCATAATCATAATGTTATGTGTAATTGTGTAGAGACGAATCCAATGATCTAGGACTAACGTGTGACTACGAACTTGTAATGTGTAATCTATAGATTTATGTTCTTCACTTTAGCTAATCGACCTTGGCTTCTTCGTCTTTTGATACCTGATACATTGTCGGTATATATAAATACCTTTGTGGGGTTGTTGGTATGTCACAAAAGGACATGTTCTCTAAGGTCAACCCTCATAAATGTGTACAAATAATCAAAAATAGCAATCTTCATTGCAAATGCTCCTACGAATGTTGTACATAACTAGATTCCTTGTAGTGCACTAATTGAAGTGTTTTTTGCAAATGATATATGAATACTGCTTAAAGGCTAGGACATGATTAGAATGAATGTATTGAATGTCTTTAAATACAAGGGTGTAGCAACACATCATGCAATTTTGTGTTTAGTTGACCCTAGGCAAGAAGGGTAAAGGTGGGAAGTCAACAAAATTTGAATTTAAAATTTTGAATTCAGGTGGGACGAATTTGCGACTACAAAGATGTCTTTATAGCCATGAACTAGTCCTGGGACATGAAAGGGGTTAAATCATAGTGGATAACATGTGTATGGAACTCTGTGCATACATAAGTACGATGATAAGCAAGTAAGGCAAATGTATGGAAATGTGTAATCATATGGCTAAGGGATGAGTGTTAGGTGCATGGAAACATGTGTAGGTAGTAGGTGGACAGCATAGGGCAAAGGACCCAACTTTGTATAAAATTATGCCATTTATCAATGTATTAAAGCACTCCCCTCAAAATGGGCACACAACTAAATAGGAAATAGCATGTGTATGCAAATTTCACCTATATTTTGCTCATAATTTGAGGTGCATGTGACCCCTAGAATGATCATGTATGTAAAGTAAATATCTCATAAACTCGAAGGATAACACCATGGAGTCCATATAAAGTAATGGGCCCTGCGACGATATGATCATGTATGTTCACCTTTTGTGTACTCTCCATAAGAACAAAAGATGAGTCTCTATAAGCACTTATAACTATCTTTAGATCTAAGCATGAGAATGTTAGTGATAAGATATGCCCCACAACAATTGGTTGTATCTATAAGATATAAGGAATTAAAGAAAGGGGAAAATAATACATAAAAAAAAATGTAATCTAAGTGTGTAAGCATATAATCATGTATAGCAATGATTGTAAAGAATGCATCATGTAAGCACATGAGCTAGATATTATATCGATTAATAATGTTGCCCCCAACATGGGGAAAGGATGGTGGTGCAGCCCTTGATAGCCAAAAACACCCATGTAAGTACAATGGCACGAAGTTGCAATAAAAGGGGTGATTGATACTCTTGAAGAGAAGGATATGTTTGTGAAGGTGCAATATGCAAAGAGGAAGCTTAATGCTTCCAAATGATAAAACTCCATTGTCCCCAATGTGATAAAGAGGGAAGTATGATGCTCATGAATGATAAGGCTTAATGCCTCCTAGTGTGATAAAGAGGGAAGTGTGATGCTTTTGAATGGGAAGGTTCGATGCCCCCAAGTAATAAAGGGAAAAACATATTGAATAAAAAGCCCCTCATGGGCAAGATGATATGATGAAGTGAAAAATGTGTAAAGAGGGAGGGTTCAATTCCCTCATGTGTAAAGCTATGGCAATGATAGCTCAAATGAGAAGGGAATGTATGATGCCCCTCAATATGACCTAAATGATGTATCAATATAAGCTCATAGTCAAAGTATATAAGATTTCCCTAAATGGCTCAATAAACATTGGATGATAAGCAATAATGTTAATGATATCGATAGATAGGCATGAAAGTACAAATAACAAATATGTAAGGATGTGATCATCAAAGCACATGGATAGCTAAATACCCCTGGACGGGTAGAATAGCACTGTGAATCTCATTAAATAAATGAGTATAAAAAGATAATGTTCAATGAATAGTGACCCCATCATGCATGGTAGCCAACAATAATATCATTTCAAGAGCATAATGTTAACCAGATCTTTTATAGATTTTATGTTAGAAGTTGATAAGGCAAATGCACCAATGTTATAATAGGAACTAATGATGAATGGACCAATCTAATTAGATCAAATATTTCCTCTTAACTCCTTATCATTTGGATTATTCAAATTTGCACAATAGACCAAATCTCCAATTTAAAAGTCTTGTTGAATGATTCCTTGTCATACATCTTTCTCAATCATCTCTAATATATACATAAGTTATCTTATATGTTCATTCATCTCTTATCAAGTGCCTTGAGCTCTTTCAAACAGTGTTCCTGATATGTATACTCATTAATAATAACGTGAAGGGAAACACGAAATAATGGAATCTCAAGCTCGAGAGGCATTATGGCCTCTATACCATAAAATAAAAATTAAGGTGTAAACCGAGTAAAAGTGTGTATCTTAGTATGGTATGCCATAATGTAGGAACAATTTATGTATGCTAATTAGGACCATGTTTATCAACCATCTTTTATAAGATATGTTCAATTGTTTTATTAGTGGCCTCAGCTTGTCCATTATCTTGTGGATAGTATGGGGTCAAAAAAAATGTTGTATATGAAATTGTTCCAAGAATTTATTTACCCCTTTGTTCTTATATGATGTACCATTACCCTATGAATAATAGAGAGTCAATAATTTTTGTTGTAGATGAAACTGTTCTAAGAGTTTATTCACCGTGTGACAATATTGGATGGCAAACCAAATTTTTTTATAAGATTATCTATTATAAAATTGTAGATGTTAATAGTTGTGGTGGCTTCCAATGGTATTGCTTCAAACTATTTCATAAAAATAGTTTGTCGTAGTAATAATAAATGCATGTCCTTCAAAAGAGGATAGGGAAATCTTACCCACCAAATTGAGCCCCCACGTAGAGAATGGTCATGGTGAAGTGTAGGGGTGAAGCTCATGGGGAAGTGCATGTTTTAAATTACTATGATTTTGGCATATAGTGCAATTTTGGACAAAATCCTATGAATCTTTCTCCATTTTACTCTAATAATACCCCATTCGTAAGATCTTTTATATGAAAGGTTTTGTACTAAAATGTCCTTGCATATGCCCCCATGGGCCTCTTGAAGGGCAATATTGATCCATATGCAACATGCAACTCATGCTCCTACACATCAACTCAAAATAAACCCATGTCACAATATTCCCTTGTATGCTCAACACAACACCAAGATACTTTGTATGCATGAATGAGACTAGTAGAAAGCATTGTGTACATCTGTGTAAGCATCAATTCTAATAGCTCCACTCAATTCTACATAAGGTAGTCACACATACGCCTCAATCATGCCACACAACTTCAAGGGTCTATACTCAAAGCTTTGACAATAACATAGTCAAATCGTAAAACACTACTCTAAAATATGCACAACATGTACATGGGTGCACATGCATCCACTTTATCATTCTAATTCAACACCATATGCCTCAAAAACATGGCAACACACAAACCTAAATAATACAACCATCCAACTAGTACCATGTGGGTTTGACATATGTCTCATGCTCATCCACATGTAAAGCATACCATACATTCATGGCATCTATCAACCTTCTATTTACAAGCCTAGCTAATGGACACTATATAAGTGCAACCTTTGTACATGGTTTAGGTAGAGGGCTTCCAACCCACATATAGAATACGGTCTATTATCTAGGTATGTGAATGCAACTTTAAAGAATTGGCATTACTATAGTTTGTACCTCTCTAGGGCACCTTGGGAAATCAAGTGTATGTAACCTATCATTGTGTGATCACGGAACCTTGCTTCCCACCATAGCCTCGATATATAAATTGTACACATACAACATCAATTAATACAAGACAATATTCTTCATGCATTTTTCATGTCTTTACTTTGATCCATCCATGGCATTAAATATAACAATACTTTTGCAACTCAAGCTTTCCATTAGAAGTAAACTTGTTTCAACTAGCTTAGTTATAACTTTGCCTATATGCAAAGTTGTCCTCCGATCTCAAACAAAAATTAGATCATTGGTATTAGAGAATAAAGGCTCGATCTCATGTCACTTATCATTACACACATTTGTTCAATTTTAAGGCATTAGTGCTCTTATTTTCTTTGTGTCATTACTTAGAAGTAGAAAGCACAAAGAAAAGAAGTCACGAATGAGTCGTGATTTTTTGCCAACCTCTCTAGATGAATTTTTTTCATCGACCTATCTAGATGAACAAAATCACCTACATATGATGACATAGCCACACCCTTGGTGGTGCCACCCATTACCACATGCTTTGGAGTCTTAGGGTTTGAACTTCAACATTGCCTCAATGCAAGTCCTTGGCAGTGTAATGATACACCACATATCTACAATTGCATGCCCTACGAGGTTTGACTATTACCAAAGACAGTTCATTAATAACACTTGTTGAAAGAAACCCTAGTGTTATCCATCAACACCCTTGCACAATGGGTTAGTGTCCCTGGATAACATCCCACATAAAGGAACCTTCTAGAGTCTCAAGCTCCTTAGCTAGATGGTGGCACACATAGAGGTCCAACACACATACTTTCTAATTGTAAGTAAGACAACACCTAGGAAGTATACTCATTTGGAATATGTGCACATACTACAAAGCCAACCACAAATTGGTCACAAGACTATCTTCCAACAACACTAAAGTTAGACAATTAAATATAGCACTTTCTTCGTGCCTCTCAATTGCACACCTTGTTTCATCTTTTACACACTAAAAATCCATGTTGCATAGAATGAGAGAAGTGACATCTTCAATAGGCAACCCATGCGAAACATAGCATCCATGACAATCTAGACAAGGACATTCAACTATTCCCTAGGTACATATTTACAGAAGGCAAGCTTGTGCAGATTCACACTCACAAGAGGTAATATTCATGCACACATTAGAAGAGATAAACTCTCCTTAAGATAAGAAGAGCATGAAGCCTATACAGTTTCATTCCAATGTCAAGCTCTTGATTTGACTGCGTTAGACTCTTGTTGCACTAGATAAAAATCACATTAAAGTACTTCTCAATAGCACTCAATGCAATCATGCACAAAACAATTAGCATTTCATGCCAATGAGCCACTTCTTAATCTAGTAACCCTAGGTTAGATCATTGGTATTGACATTATGTACTGCTCTATATTCCATCTTCTACACACAAAGCCCAACTTCTCTTGACAAGGATGAATGGGTTCTGTTAGAGGAAAATGTGAACAATAGCATTAAACAACTAAACAATCCAATAACTCAATAGAAATAAGACAAATGCAAGCAAACAAAGGATAATACCTTTGCAACCAGATTTATCGTGCGCTTTCCATTGTTGCTTATCTTTCTTTGATCTTGTATGATTTGGAGCTCTCAGAAGTTGTACTTCCTTGCTGTTAAGATGACAAGGATTGAACGGTTGTGATAGGAATGCATAATGGAGATTAAACTACAATGCAACTATAATGGAGATGGGTGATTGATAATGGAGACACGGTGATGATAATGGGTTTGTAATGCAAATGCAATGAAGGTGATTTTGCCAAAGGCACACTGGTAAGATTCCTGTAGAGTAAGATTAGATGTGAAATGAGGGAATGAGGGTTCCTTTTATAGGCTCAAGAGAGGCCAAATCCAAGTGTCAATAGATCCATGACTAGAGGAATTACCTGTGAGGTGTATGGTTGAGAAAGCTTGAGGAAATGTGTGTGAATTAGAAGAGCACAAGTGTCCAAGCCTTCTTCATGAGTTATGGGAGTTAATAGAATGGATTGAAGAGTTAACTGAGATGATTGATCAATTAACTGGGTTGATTGGGGAGTCAATAAAATAGATTGACCAGTGAACTCAGATGACTAATTAGTTAACTGATTTGATTGATGAGTTAACTAATTTGACTGGAGGAGAAATAGGACATGTGGGTGAGGAAATATTAGCTAATTAAGTATTAAAATATTTAATTATGTGTGTAACATGGTGAGGTGGATTTATGGAATTAGGACTTTGGAATAGAGGAATTTAGGATTATTTAATTAGATGAGACTAGAAGAATTAGGGAATTTAATTAAATAAAATAATTTTTATTTAATCTTGGGATAATGAACCAATCAAATAAATTAGAATGTTTATTTAATTGATAGAAGAATAAGAATTAAAATAAATATTAAAATATTTACTTAATTTGACACGAGCCAATTTTAGGTGTATACATTTTGCCCCTATTTGATGCAATGTGTTTTATCACGTTGTTTCAAAGAATAAAAAATTTCTACGATTGATACATGCCCCAATTTGCCCCTGGTACGGGTTTATGACGATAGGATGCCCCCTTAGGAGATTGGAAGGGAAGAGGTGGCGACAGGATGACAAATAATCTCGTGATGAGATAGGTTGACAGGATAGACGGGAAAAGAAATCGAGTGACGCAGAAGAAAAATGGGATGAAAACCATGCCCCAACATGTACAAGGTTAAACTCCTCCAATTAGGGTACATTGTGCTATATAAAGGCAGGTGGGGTCACAATCCTAGCCATTTGTACACTTGTCTTTTGTGGAGAGAAAATAGGAGCTCTGGTGTGATAGCAGCGTGAAGCAGTCAGCAGAGATGGATCAAATTCTGATAGCCACGGATTCCAATAGCCAGGCATCGATTTGAGAGGATCTGTTGATTCGGGCGGCCAACAAAGTACGAACCCCTGGTATGTAGCCTTTCAAAATTGGTCAATTTTGCATTTATTAGGGTCAAAGCTTAGGTCAAAGTTGGCATGATTGAATGCACAGTTTTAGTGTTTTGACGCAAATAAGCCATTAATCTGCGCAACCACTCTGATTCTGCGCAAATAAGCTAGAAATCGGTGCAAACACACAAAATTTGCAATTGATAAGTAGTTATGCGCAAACAACTAGGGATTGAGTGCATCTAAGTCTTAAGGCACATTTGATAAGTAGTACAATGCATCCAGGATTTTGTTGCGCATCCATTAGGAAAACACGCAAATAAATAGGGTTTGAGTGCATTTGATAAGAAAATGTGCAAATGATTACTGTTTCAGCACTTTTGCCTAAAAAGGCGCAAATGATAAAGGATTCAGCACATCTGATACAAAGTTGTGCATCTGGTAAACAGAGCTGCGTATCTGATAGGTTTGGTAAAATACTTAGTTGGTTTGACGAAGTCGACATCATGATCGATGTTGGCCAACTGATAGGTCATCTTTGAGATTGATTGAATCTCAGAAGAGAGGATAGGATAGGTTTCCTGATAGGTTAGCTAAGTACTTTGTTTGATTAGATTTGTGGCTTAGTTTGATTTGGTGTTTTAACGCACTTTGTTATCGATTTTGCAAGAGATCCTAGATCACGTACTGATGTCACAGGAGAGATTCCCTCTAACACAGCTGCTTAGGCCCTACTTGACTGATACTGACCATTTGGTTCTTGGGTCGACTGGCTTATGGTACGTTTGCTTCATGCTCGAGATGCGGGCTAACCTCAAATTGCTGACTACATTGGGTGAGAGGTATCATAGTGACACGGGCACGTTTCACCTGCTCACTGGAGAGATGATGGTGACACTGGAGGATGTTCACCAGATTTTACGGATTCCTACCCAAGGTGAGTTGGTTGAGTATGAGTCTGCTACTAGAGCGGGATTGGCTGAGTGTAGATGAGTCTTCGATGACCCAGACTTGGAGGGTACAAAGATCAGCTAGGAAGACATTGCAGAGTATTACGAGCCCCTGCCAACCATACTAGCAGGTTTGATTAGAGGAGTTGTATGCCCTGACAAGAGATCCCGTGGATTTCAAGTTGGATGGGGAGGACTCTAGAGAGGATGGTTTAGGAGGGGACACAGTTTTCTTGGGGTCCCTACATCTTGGCACACTTGTACCATGATCTACACCAGTTTGTATATGACAGAGCTGCTAGTCTTTCTATTGGGGTGTCGCTGCTTCAAATTTGGGCTTGGCTGCATATAGCGGTGACTCGGCCTATTGGTATGGGAGTGAGGGGACATAACAAGCTCTACTCTTATATTTTTCAGGAGACTCTTTCCCAGCCCAAGCTAGAAAAGCTATAGTACCAGTGTCACACATGAGATAATGTGGACGAGATTACATGGAGACCATACCTAGATTATAAGGTATGGGATGAGGATGCAACAGAGTTGCCTTATTGCTTTTAGACATAGTGGCTGATAGGGAGGACCCCTTATATTCTAGAGAGACACATGGTTTCTCACATGCGCCAACAGTTTGGCAAAGTTCAAGGGATGCCCCAGGGGGCTGCTATTTTTGCACGAACGCACAAGGAGCGTCCACAGTGGGGTCCGATGGCTTCCTTTGAGATAGCAAGGGCTGAGTTTCTTCAGATGCCATACCAAGCATGGGATCTGTGGTGAGACATAGCAGACGCAGGTATGACCGTAGACTTTGCAGCACACTTTACTGCCCATCCAGTGCTGAGATACTCTGGTCTTGGAGAGCTAGCTCCATGACTTGAGGATGAGGATGATGACGATGCCCCTCGATAGAGGAGGGGATGACAACGAGGCAGGAGGGGTGGCCGAGGTGGCAGGGGAGGAGGAGATGATGGAGGCGGGGATGGCAGAGGCGATGGAGGTGACAGAGAAGATGATGGGGATGACGGTGGAGATGATGGTAGGTAGAGGAGAGTGAGACAGAGGAGAGTGGGTCAAATGTAGACACGAGCATAGGCAGAGGTAGAGGTGTAGCCATAGGTGCAAGCACATGTACAGGTACCGGCACATGCATAGGTACAAGGTGGGCAAGGTGATGGAGAGGCAACAACATTATGAGCCTAGGTGGCTCAGTTATAGACACAGGTGGTACAACTGTAGGGACAGGTGACAGTTGCAGGGTGATGTCTGCACTTTGGTGCTTGAGCGGGACATAGCTATACAGAGGTATACTAGGGCAAAGACCCTATTACAACAGGTACGGTAGATGGAAGCCCAGGGGCCACATAGTCATATTGTGACATATATGGTTAGGGCAGGGCAGGAGATTTTTTTACTAGAGAGGACTGTATGAGCAGGTCGTGTCCCTCGAGCAGAGAGTGAGTAGCTTCTGTCTGAGTTCACGCGACGAGTCAAAACAGACAGACAACAAGCGTGGGGATGAGGCCACCACCTCCTCGCGTGCCATCAGGGATGGGTCCTATAGGTCCACAACCTCCCCCTCAGCAGCCACATGATCCAGCACCATTCGATGCCAGCTCCACCTAGTCACTTGCTTAGGACATGTATCATGTTATGCCAGTTTTTGTATACACCATTTTTGACCGGTTGAGATAGATACATTTTATGACATCATTGTATAATTGGACTTTTTACTATTATTTTGATATATGATGATGACCTACATGAGTTTGACGCACTACATGCATGTGTTCTTATGGATGGATTTATTTATTATGCTTATGGTTGTATGTGATGCTTCTAACATGTTTATGCAACTTTATAATGCACTTGATATCTATGTGACATGATGTTTTTATGTGACACATGATGGACATGATGACTTATGTGCATGCCTTTGATCCTATATGTTGATATGTTATTATGATCTAATGCACACTATGGTGATATTGTAAAATGCAACACATGATGGTTTAATTGTTTTATGTATGGATGATGATCTAATATGCAAACATTGTGAGATCTATGTTTTTGTACATTTTTTTTATTTTGAAATGTTTATGCAATCTATGTGGATAAATGACATAACTATCATGATCTAAATGTTTAAGGCCACTAATGCACCTAAATGATAATGAACTAATGATGTACACACCTATTTATGATATGCAATATGTGTTATGAATTGTTTTTTTGTTGTCCAAGTATACTCAATCATAAAATAAAAGAACACTTAGAAGAATTGGACTTAAGAATTGGGATAAATGGATAAATGGATCTTTCAACACTTGGAATTTTTGACAAGGATGAAATGCTTATAATGAAATAAAATTTGGTATGTATGGATGTGGATTTTGTCATCTTCGTAGACAAGTTTGTGAAGTACTTTATTTCATCACTGAGATTTTAAAATGTTGTAAGAAAATACAAGCATCTAGGTATAATTAAACCATGATGACCTGAGTATTACTTACATGGATTTTGATTTAGCAAGTTAATACCAGCATCTAAGTATAATTGAACCAAGATGACCTGAGTATTGCTTGTGTATCAACAGACAAGGGTTTCACCTGTTTCATGTTTAGACCTCAAATGTCCTCGATGATCATTATGTTGATCATGTCGTTAGACAAGGCTTTAACATTACTAAAGATAAACCCACAAATAGCAGATAAAGAAAATGATTATGCCCCCATCATAGCATCTCTAGTTTTTAGACATCCTTGAGTAGCATAGGAGACATAATAACAAAAATCCAGATAACAAGATGTTTAAACAACCATTACAAACCCTCTTGCCATAGATATATGTTTTCTTGCAATAACTTGATAGAGTCACATTTGATGTTTTAGGCAAGCTGGGATGCATCCAATGCAATTTTAATGTCTTCTTGTCAAGATGATGTTTAAAAGCTTGTTTTTTTGTGCTGCTTGTTGTCTAGTGATAAAACCACAATTCGGTTTTGTTATCCTCTGAGTTGTAGCATTCAAAAATCCAATTCACTAACTAGGTTGAGGATTTGCCCCTAGTCAAGTAAAGGATCAAGTTATTATGGATGAACTGACAATAGACATGGAGAAACGGGCCCTAAGGGACTAACCTAGTGCCTTGGGGGCTCATCGATGATGGCCTTGCCTACGTGATGACGCAGAGGCAATGTAGTTCGGGGTGTGGACTTTTGTGGACCTAGGACCTAGGTGATGGGAAATGGTGCGGATTCGGATGGACAAAAGGATCGGTGATATGGGATGGAATGGATGGGAAGTGAGCCTCGGGGGCGCCTCAATGATGGCCTTGCCTACGTGATAGCTCAGAGGTGATGTAGTTCGACAATGGTACTAATGATGGGGTTGCAGACGATTTGATGTTTTTGGGATTTTCTAGATTTTGCTAATGTTTTGATGTTTGTGGGATTTTTGGATGGCAATTTGGATAGCCTAAATGCTAGATACTGATGACAAGGGAACCTCATGGATAGGTAAATAGATGGGTGATAGTGGATAATGAATGGGTAGGTAGAAGGATAGATAATATGAGATAATGGATTGGAAATGCATGAAGGAGAGATGGACAGGAGAATTCAGGATATGATCTCCAAGGACTATGTCGCATAGGAATAACATGTCGTATTTAAGATATTGGACTCAGGATACAACGTGACAATGCATGCAATGATATGATGGTAGAATATGTTTGGAAGTATTAGATACATCAAGAGTTGTCCAAAGTTTTATTTCAACATTTTGCCCCTATCTCTATCAAGATCAACAGAATGAATGGATGATGAAGTGGATCAAAGGGATAAGTATGAGGATATTAAAGGATAAGGAAGATATGAGAGGAAGGGTAGGTAGAATAAATGATGGGATAGGTAGATGAGACAATATGCCCCCAAGCGTAAGGTTTGTAGTAAACTACGCATGATGCCTATTTGCCAGGTTTTCATCATGGTACTTATCCAAGGCGCTTGTTTGCCAAGTTTTTACCATTGGACAAAAGGATTTCTCTTTACTAT
The DNA here is from genome assembly GCA_027924645.1 of Cunninghamia lanceolata. Taxonomy (NCBI): domain Eukaryota; kingdom Viridiplantae; phylum Streptophyta; class Pinopsida; order Cupressales; family Cupressaceae; genus Cunninghamia; species Cunninghamia lanceolata. The sequence continues at coordinate 21,606,770 of BSBN01000377.1, read as the reverse complement.
TTTTCATTTTACTTTTTTTTATAAGATAGGTGGATATGGATGGGAGGGACTCAAGTGTCTAGTTCCATGAAAGGTGATAGTCTCTCTATATAGATGACGTCGAATGGACCATGTCAAGTGTTCTCATAGATGTTGGTAGGGGATTGCATGAAAGTGAGATGGAGAAGGTAGATAGCGGATTATGGAAGGTGCAATAGTGGATTATGTAGGACTTATGCAAGGATGGAGGGAAGGCTTATGCAAAAGCATGGACCATAGGAATAGGATGGGGAAGATAAATAGTAGTGAAAGGAAGAGGAGATGGAGGTATGTGGAAGTGTCATGGGATGGAAGGGAACCATGACCAATGGTTGCACATACCGTGATAAACATTGAAGCTTATGATGGGAAGGTGGTGTGGGAAGCAATGAAGATTTTTGCTTAGTGGATGAGTGATTTAGGCATTTAGGGACCCACATAGACTTAGTATTTTTCTGATTTTTGCTTGTCATGTGGGATGGAAGGATTTGAGACTTTTGGATGGAATGGGATTTTTTGATGGAAGAGGAGAAAGTGGATGGTTGGGATTCTTGAGAGGTGGATGCCTCATTTAACTTGATGGCTTTTTGCTTAGGTACCCAAACCATTTTGCTTTTAGACTTTACTTGTGAAGGTATGGGCTTGGGTATATGCATCTTTTGTGCAGCTTCTAAGGTAATTACTTGTTGATTGGGGACCCACCCCTTTTTCAGTTTTGCTTTGAGGTGTGTGGGTGTATGCAGCTTTTGAGATGGGTTTTTCTTTAATTCTTTGGATTGATTTCCTAAGGTATTAGGACCCTTAGGATTTTTGGCTTTATGAAAGGATGCATCCCAATGTTTATTTTTGAATCCCGTAGGTTTGGTGGAATGAGTAGAAGCTCTATGTTTAGACAATATGTGCATTTGTCAGTCATGATTCAAAATGTGAGAGAATATATAGATGGATGAATTTGGCATTGGGAGAAGTGAAAGCAAAGTGGATGGAGGGATAGTAGGAGTTGGAAGGAATGGAGGTAAAGTGGATGGTGGAAGGTGGAAGGTGTGAGGTCACATGCTTTTGACATTTGTAGGATGATGGAGGTGGAATGGCGACATATGTTTTGGGAATATGATAGGGTTTGCGATGGGAAGTGGTGGATTTAGAAGGCATGGAGGAAGTACCAACATCATGAGATTGCTTTTCTTGGGGAGTATAACCAAGGCCATAAGAGGGTGGAGGGACTTCAACATGGATAGGCTCCAAAATACCTTGTTCATGAAGGCCTAAGCCTTTACCTTGATAGTTCATATTTTGGAGTATGCGGTGGACAATGGGATTATGGGTGATTTGGACACTAGATATGATCTCAATATTTGATGGGGAAGGTGAAGTGGTAGATAATGGTTGTTTCTCTCCTAAGGAAGAACATTCATGGATAAAGGTAGTGAGACCAAGGGGATAGGATAATAGATTTGCAACATGGTCGATAATGGATGGTGGAGGATCATTAGGATCTTGATTATCATTATGCTCACTAAGATCCAAGTTATTGGTTTGATCATCTATGTGCACTTGGGAGGCAAGTGTCTCATTAAGGAAAGTGTGAGTTGTTGGATAATGGATAGGACTAGGTGGAGGATGGATAGGAGTAATGGAGGTTTCTTGCTCATGGATGGTTATGGGGTTATGGATAGATGGGGTAATAAGCTCATGACCATGGAATGCATAAAGTTGGCTAAGAGGATCATCCTGGTTTACTTGATCATAGATAGGACCTTGATCATAGGCGGGATCTTGATCATAGATAGGATCTTGATCATAGATAGGATTAAGTGTGATAAGGATGGATCAATTTAATCGTGTATAGGTTCTTCATCAATGATAATATCTTGATCATAGAAAAGATATAGGTTATGGATGGGTTGGATTTGGATTTCTTTCTCATGTATGGGTATAGGATCAATTTGTTCATGGATATCTTCTTCATAGGTAATATCTTGATCATGGAAAAGATAAACCTTATGGATGGGTGGAATGAAAGTAATTTGATCTTGATTAGGACTAGGACTCGATGTTTTCACATTCTTAGGATTAGGTTCTTGACATACCTCTTGGGTTACTTGAATAGAAGTGATAGGATCTTGGATAGGCTTGACATGATCTTGAGGGTTATCAACATGAGGGGATGATGGATCTTGACATGGATTCATTGGTGGAGAATTTTCAATAGGCTCAAGGGGTTGTGGACTATATGATGGGATTGTAGGATTGGACATGGTGTTGGAAGAATCCTTTGTATGTTCAAGGATAGAAATTTGGGGACATGGTTGACTCCCTACTAGTAGCCCTTGGATCACATCCTTCGTAAGTGTATGAGTATATGAATGAGGTAATGGATGGGTAGGTTTGGATTTCTCCATAGCTTTTCTTTCGCTTTTAGATTTTAGGAAGTATCTTTGGAGAAAATCATTCAAGGATTCTTTGGTTAGATTTGAGCTTGGGAAGTTTAATGGAGGTGTTGGTGTAGGACTAGTATGCTTCGGGATAGGCATTTTATGGGATGGTGATGGAGGACTAGTAGATGGAGGGGTATATGATTCCAAGCTTGAGGTGGGATTTCCCTTGTCTAGAGTATCATTAATATCACTTAAGGATTCTACAAAGTTTTAATCATTACTAGGATACACAAAATTCTCATCATCATTATTGCCAAATTTTAGGCCACCTAGGACTATGTATGGTTTTGGAGTTAGTCTAGATTTGTTGATGATCACAACTATTTAGACGAATGAGGATTGGACAAGGTTCAAGGATGGGAAAAAGGGAAGATTGGATGTGCAACTCTATATTGTGTATGCACAACTCTGTATGTGCAGGGCTATCTTGGATTGTTTGCACATTTGAAATGTATATATGCGCATCTGTTGAATCATTCGGTGCATATACTCTATCTGCGCATTCAAAATTTCTTCCTGCGCATCTGTTAGATATTTCTACGCATTTGTATTCATGCGCATCCACTCCCTGTTTCAGCAGATCTGATCTCTGTCAGAAAATTGTATTGAATTTGTAAAATCTTCGATACTAACCTTGGTTGCAGGAATATCAGTCATCAAATGGAGGCCTTTAACACAATGATCTTGCAGCCAAGTCCAAATCTAAAGCAATGAAAACCCAGCAGAAAGACTAGCAGCTCCGTCGTACACAAACTGGTGCAGATTGTGGTACAAGTGTGCCAAGATGTAGGGACCCCAAGAAAACTGTGTCCCCTCCTAAACCATCCTCTCTAGAGTCTGTCCCCATCTAACCTGAAAGCCACAGGATCTCCTATCGGGACATACAACTTCTCTGATCAAACCTGCTAGTATGGCTGGCAGGGGCTCATAATACTCTGCAATGTCTGCCCAGCTGATCTTTGTACCCTCCAAGCCCGGGTCATCAAACACTCATCTACACTCAGCCAATCCCACTCTAGTAGCAGACTCATACTCAACCAGCTCACCCTGGATAGGAATCCATAAAATCTGGTGAACATCCTCCAGTGTCACCATCATCTCTCCAGTGTCACCATCATCTCTCCAGTGGGCAGGTGAAATGTGCTTGTCTCACTATGACACCTCTCACCCAAAGCAGTCAACAATCTGAGGTTAGCCCACATCTTGGGCATGAAGCAAACATACCATAAGTCAGTCGACCCAAGAACCAAATGGTTAGTATAAGTCAAGTAGGGCCTAAGCAGCTACGTTAGAGGGAATCTCTCTCGTGACATCAGTACGTGATCTAGGATCTCCTACAAAATTGATAACAAAGTGCGTTAAAACACCAAATCAAACTAAGCCACAAATCTAACCAAATAAAGTACTTAGCTAACCTATCAGGAAACCTATCATATCCTCTCCTCTGACATTAAATCAATCTCGAAGATGACCTATCAGTTGGCCAACATCGATCATGATACCAACTTCGTCAAACCAACTAAGTATTTTACCAAACCTATCAGATGTGCAGCTTTGTTTACCATATGCACAACTTTGTATCAGATGCGCTGAATCCCTTATCATTTGCACTTTTTTCAGGCAAAAGTGTCAAAATAGTAATCATTTGTGCATTTTCTTATCAAATGTGCTGAAACCCTATTTATTTGTGTGTTTTCCTGATGGATGCGCAGTAAAATCTTGGATGCGTTGGACTGCTTATCAAATGCACCTTAAGATTTAGATGCGCTCAATCCCTAGTTGTTTGCGTATAACTACTTATCAATTGCAAATTTTGTGTGCTTGCATCGATTTCTAGCTTATTTGCACATAATCAGAGTGTTTGTGCAGATTAATGGCTTATTTGTGCCGAAACATTAAAACTGCACATTCAATCACGCTAACTTTGACCTAAGCTTTGACCCTAATAAATGCAAAATCGACCAAGTTTGAAAGGCAACATACCAGGTGTCCGTACTCTGCTGGCCGCCTGAATTGACAAATCCTCTCAAATCGGTGGCTGGCTATCGAAATCTGGTCCATCTCTGCTGACTGCTTCACGCTGCTATCACACCAGAGCTCCTATTTTCTCTCCACAAAAGACAAGTGTACAAAATGACTAGGATTATGACCCCACATGCCTATATATAGCACAATGTGCCCTAATTGGAGGAGTTTAACCTTGTACATGCTGGGGCATGGTTTTCATCCCATTTTTCTTCTGCGTCACCCGATTTCTTCTCCCGTCTATCCTGTCAACCTATCTCATTGTGAGATTGTCTGTCATCCTATCGTCACCTCTTCCCATCTAATCTCTTGAGGGGGCATCCTATCATCATAAACCTGTACCATTAGAAAATTGGGGCATGTATCAATCGCAGAAAATTTTTATTCTTTGAAACAACCTGATAAAACACATTGCATCAAAGAGGGGCAAAATGTATACACCTAAAATTGGCTTGTGTCGAATTAAGTAAATATTTTAATATTTATTTTAATTCTTATTCTTCTATCAATTAAATAAACATTCTAATTTATTTGATTGGTTCATTATCCCAAGATTAATAAAAATTATTTTATTTAATTAAGTTCCCTAATTCTTCTATAGTCTCATCTAATTAAATAATCCTAAATTATTTAATTAATCCTAAATTCCTTTATTCCAAAGTCCTAATTCCATAAATCCACCTCACCTTTCCACCTCACCATGTTGCACACATAATTAAATATTTTAATATTTAATTAGCTAATATTCCCTCACCCACATGTCCTATTTATCCTCCAGTCAAATTAGTTAACTCATTAATCAAATCAGTTAACTAATTAGTCATCTGAGTTCACTGGTCAATCTATTATGTTGACTCCTCAATCAACCCAGTTAACTAATCAATCATCACAATTAACTCTTCAATCCATTCTGTTAACTCCCATAACTCATGAATAAGGCTTGGAAACTTGTCCTCTTCTGATTCGTGCGCATTCCCTCAAGCTTTCTCAACCATACACCTCACAAGTAATTCCTCTAGTCATGGATCTATTGACACTTGGATTTGGCCTCTCTTGAGCCTATAAAAGGAACCCTCATTCCCTCATTTCAAATCCACTCAAGCATTCGTAATCTTACTCTACAGGAATCTTACCAGCGTGCCTTTGGCAAAATCATCTTCATTGCATTTGCATTACAAACCCATTATCATCACCATGTCTCCATTATCAATCACCCATCTCCATTATAGTTGCATTGTAGTTTAATCTCCATTGCACATTCCTATCACAATCGTTCAATCTTTGTCATCTTAACAACAAGGAAGTACAGCTTCTGAGATCTCCAAATCATACAAGATCAAAGAAAGATAGGCAACAATGGAAAGCGCACGATAAATCTGGTTGCAAAGGTATTATCCTTTGTTTGCTTGCATTTGTCTTATTTCCATTGAGTTATTGGATGATTAGTTGTTTAATACTATTGTTCACATTTTCCACTAACATTTCTAGAAATGTTAGTGGAAAATGTGAACAATAGTATTAAACAACTAATCATCCAATAACTCAATGGAAATTGATGTAAATACAAGTAAACAAAGATTATACCTGTGAAGACCGTTTTACCTCTATGCTTCCATTGTTCGCCTATCTTGTCTTGATCTTGATGGTAATGGAACTCTCAAAAGTGTGTACTTCCTTGTTGTTGAAGATGACAAGAGTAAAACGACTATAGTTGGATAATGTAATGGTTGAACTAGATTTCCAAGTGTGATCTGGGTCCAAATGGGTACAGGGCTCTGGTTTTGATTTTATCTCAAATTGTATGGAAGCACTCTCTGTTATGAATGCGCAGGTTCAAATGCGTAGAAATAGGGTGTGGATACACATTTTTGTGGCTTAAATGTGCAGTTCTAAATAAGCGCTTCTGCTACCTGGATGCGCAGAAATGTGCATGCAATGAAAGATTTAGCAGATGCGCAACAAGAAGGTTTAAATGCACTGAAAGATATGTTAAATGCGCAGGAATATGTATTATAAGCGCAACTATGTACAAAGGTTTTGCTTCTGATTCAGTTTCAATTTGCTCTTCTTTTTGCATGTTTTTATAGAATTTTCAAGGTTTTGTGGTACTGTTTTTAACTCAAGTTATTGCCAGAAAACACAATAAACAAGAAGTTTTCATGATTTTTTTGATTTTTTAAAACAAGTTTTTGATAAATGAAAAACAAGCAAGTATAATATTTGTTGAGTTCCAACTTGGATTTTACCCCAGCCACTTACATAAAGGCATGACAAATAGTAACTTGGTAGCACCGGCTCCCCTCCACGGCACTCACTTCTCATGCATACCAAGTTACAGTTCCTCCGAAGAGTTAAACTTTTCTGTCTCCACAATAAATGAGTGTATGATGTTGGATGGCTCTAGAGGATTTTCCTCCTGTGTCAACAAATAGGGGTTTTTTTGCATTTTAAAAATAATGGCTTTTTAGTATGGACATTTGTTCGGGTGGTTACACGTGCGGCAATTCGCTTCGATAAGGAAGCTTCCCAGCTTGCAAAGGTTACGCTCTACGGGGTTTTGGGGGAAACATTTTTTGGTGTAACACAACGGCACCCATTGTTTGCAATTTTCATCACAAACATAATTTATTTATAGCAACTTGGAAGTGGCTTGGCTTTAGCCCGTTATTGCTCGAGGTCGTCCTGCTTGGAAGGACAAAATTCCAAGGGCAGGCCTCTTCTAAAGGTAACGCATATGAAATGATGAGTTTGGCATTTTGGTCACCCAAGAAAGGGGAGATCATAATCCTATCATCATTCCCAAACACAGAGTACACTGGTTCCTTATCCCCCTAGTTAAAAAAAAAGTGTTTACTCTAGCAAGCACAATCTATTTGACAAGATAGCAAAAAATTTGAAACGATGGTTCATTTTTATCCCTCTAAACAGATATATGTGAAGATTGTTGTTTGAAGGATGAAACAAATTACTTTCCTTTAATTTAAGCTAGATGTGAGATTTGTAATTGCAAGATTGACTAGAAAGATTTGTTAGTTATTACCCACCTAGGTTGGGACTATGTACGATTTATATGCAACAATATGATTTACTGCCTTCCTAATTAGAATTAAGTGAAGATTTGCGTGAACATATCAGATTACTACTCTCTAATTAAGTCTAGATGAACCTATTGATGCAACTAAATGACTAAATAGAGCTCCTACACCTGCAAGATCATTGTGTTAAAGGCCTCCATTTGATGGCTGATATTCCTGTGACAAAGGTTAGTATCGAAGATTTTACAAATTCAATACAATTTTATGACAGAGATTAGATGTTCTGAAACAGGAAGTGGATGCGCAGGAATACAGATGCGCAGAAATATCTAACAGATGTGTAGGAAGAAATTTGGAATATGCAGACAGCGTATATGTGTCGAATGATTCAACAAATGCGCATATATATGTTTCAAATGCATTGAAAGAGTGGTCAAATGCGTGGAAAGATTCTTCATATGCGTCAGACTGTCAATTTTGTCATGAATGCACAAAACTAGAAGAATGGATACACCGGAACGACCTGTCATGCCTACAACTTGACCAAAAACTCAAAAAATAGAGATTAAAACAGGGCAAGGCCCCATAGTGGGTACCATAAATGTTAGAGGAAAATGTGAACAATAGCATTAAACAACTAAACAATCCAATAACTCAATGGAAATAAGACAAATGCAAGCAAACAAAGGATAATACCTTTGCAACCAGATTTATCGTGCGCTTTCCATTGTTGCTTATCTTTCTTTGATCTTGTATGATTTGGAGCTCTCAAAAGTTGTACTTCCTTGCTATTAAGATGACAAAGATTGAATGGTTGTGATAGGAATGTGCAATGGAGATTAAACTATATTGCAACTATAATGGAGATGGGTGATTGATAATGGAGACATGGTGATGATAATGGGTTTGTAATGCAAATGCAATGAAGATGATTTTGCCAAAGGCACGCTGGTAAGATTCCTATAGAGTAAGATTATGAATGCTTGAGTGGATGTGAAATGAGGGAATGAGGGTTCCTTTATAGGCTCAAGAGAGGCCAAATCCAAGTGTCAATAGATCCATGACTGGAGGAATTACCTATGAAGTGTACGATTGAGAAATCTTGAAGGAATGTGCACGAATCAGAAGAGGACAAGTGTCCAAGCCTTCTTAATGAGTTATGGGATTTAACATAATGGATTGAAGAGTTAATTGAGATGATTGATCAGTTAACTGGGTTGATTGGGGAGTCAACATAATAGATTGACCAGTGAACTTAGATGACTAATTAGTTAACTGATTTGATTGATGAGTTAACTAATTTGACTGGAGGATAAATAGGACATGTGGGTGAGGGAATATTAGCTAATTAAATATTAAAATATTTAATTATGTGTGCAACACGGTGAGGTGGATTTATGGAATTAGGACTTTGGAATAGAGGAATTTATGATTAATTAAGTAATTTAGGATTATTTAATTAGATGAGACTATAGAAGAATTAGGGAATTTAATTAAATAAAATGATTTTTATTTAATCTTGGGATAATGGACCAATCAAATAAATTAGAATGTTTATTTAATTGATGGAAGAATAAGAATTAAATAAATATTAAAATATTTACTTAATTCGACATGAGCCAATTTTAGGTGTACATAGGTTCCACAACACCCTCTCATTTCAATGTTGAAGTATAGGGGAAAGCCCCCCTTGACATCTACAATCTTGCATAGTCAAGACTACAATTCAAACTACAACCATGCCAACACTATTTAGATCTCCACTATTTATTGGGTAGAAGAATGTGTAACGTAGAAAATTGTGTACCCTTGTAATTTCACATTATGTTTTGGACTCATTTTGGCACATATTCCCCTAGCACGTTTCAAGGATCACTTTAGCCTATCCTTGGCCTCTTTTTCTTTCACTGGATTACCGTATTTCTGCACCATTATCTAATTCTCTCCATTGCTCTAAGACCATGAGCAAAATTTGAGAAAATTTCCTCAATATCCCAGTGTGTCGTAGGGATCTAAGACCACATGCAAAATTTGAGGAAATTTCCTTAAGATGCTACCATGACACGCATACATTCATGTGATACTCTATCATCCCAAAAGTTTTCAAAATTTTAAAGATTGGTTTTCTATCCAACTACTTGTTGCCTGTTGTTGTAACACTTGTCTACCCCAAAAATACCTCTGGCATTCGAATCTAACCCTTCATCTTCTAAGAAACCTTGTGAAAACCTATTCCTTTGGATTTGGCTTGGAAGGAGATCTAACACACAACTCTCCTGGCTCTCTTGCTCTATGTTACTGATAATACCACCATTGTTGAATCTTGCTCAAGGATTCATGTTATTGCACTATAGTTGACTCCTTCACCTCCTCCTCTTCTACATCATATTGGTAATATTGTTCTCATTCTTGTTTGAATAATATTGAGCACTGTAAATATCTTTACCATATTTCTTTTCTATTTCTCTTGGCATATCACTTGGTGACTATAACCTCTATTAGAGTTGGTTATGATTGGAGCCACCCAGGATCTAAGACTTCATGAAAGCAAAAGAGAGATCAAATGAGAGAATAATTATATTCTATCAATGAATGCAAAAGATTGTTCAAAGATTGTTACAATGTACATGATATGTCTTGCTTATAAAGACAAGCATGAAATGTAGGATGTTGTAGTCAAGTGACAAGTGTCTTAATACTATGACATGTGACAACTATAGGATAAGATGCCAACTATCAACAACTAGACAATGTTAGATGTACAAGACAACTAAGAGGGGGGGGGGTGAATTAGTTGTACATTAAGACATTAAACCATCAAGCTATTCTAATCTTCAAACTCTTATTATGAATTAGCAGAATGTAAACATATAAAACATTAATATAAAACACATCGAACACATAAGAACACTAGATTTATGTGGAAAACCCAAGAAGGGAAAAACCATAGTGAGGTTTAGCTCACATATATATGAATAGCAACACTGAGAACAAATAGTCTCATTGCCAAGAGCTCACTTCCTAGAAGAAAAGCTCACTGCCCAAAAGAAAGGCTCACTGCTAGAAGGACTCACTGTCTAGAAGAGAGAAGAATAGAAGAGGACTATTATAGAGAGATTCATTAGCTCAAAGCAACTGAAGAAATCCACCACTGCAACTTCTTGCCATCAGCAACCTTTGGCTCACCGCCTCCAGCAACTTCAAACACACTGAAATGTAGACACCTTCAACTCACTGCATTCAAGAGTCATAAGCATTTAATCTCACACTCAATTCACTACCCTTGATTCACATTCACATCATCTTCTCTACATTGCTTCACTCAACTCCATCTTGTATTTATACCATCCACAACCAAGAACCATCTCAATTAGGTCGGTCCTAATGAAACATATGCACCTCAAACGTGCAATACCAAGATAGGTTGGCACTAAACACTTCCGTGATGGAAAGAAGTGAAATTAGACCATGCCAAGGGTAAAACTAAGGCTCGTATCGGTATCACCATGTTGCTCATCACATCCACAATCCAGGAGGTACCTCTGCAAATAGCGCTAGCAAGCCATGTCAGCCAAACCTGAGCTAACAACCACATCTATGCTTCTCCAAGTCAAATAACATCATTTGGACCATAGATAGACACTCCACATCATCCATACACTTTTCTAGAATATTTATCATCATCAAAATCTTCTACAATGTTGCCGCAACCACCTGAAACAAAGAATGTCTTCATTTTGCACATCAAGATACACTGCTACTGAACACCAATATAAGAAGTGAACTTGTGGAACACCCCAACACTAGAAACTTCAAGGGAAGGTAGATATAGATAATATAAGCACTTTCCCATGTCTATAAAACAAGAAACCTCAATGCAAATAAATGTATAGCAATCTCATTTCTTCCAAATAGCCTTCTACATAGGCAAACACTCTATCAAACACATCTTCCACCGCCACATGATCCAAAACCTGAAACTCTGGATATAACACATCTGACCACCTTTGATCAACACTTCCAAACCACACAAGCATATCTTTAATTATGAAGAAATGCAGAGCACAACACTGAACATACCTCTCTCACACTATACACCTTTTTATTCAAATTTTCTCAAAATTACTTGAAAACCAAGTGGACCATCTCCTGGAGGTTGACATCAATGACAACACCAACAAGATTCCAATAATCTCCCCCTTTGTCATCAATGGCAACACCAATGTTTTGAAAAACCATCACCAACAAAAACAACCAATCAACATCCCTGCAACTAGTAGTACTCCCCTTGAATGGAACACTCTTACTCTTCACACACTTTTATGCAAAATCTTTCCTGCACAATGGTTTTTCAGTCACTTCAACTCTCTCCCCCTTTGACATCAATGGCAAAGGGCAACACTTGCAACACTAGCAAGCAATTGCACTCACTCCACTGCTTTCACTCTTTTGCACTCTCCCCCTTAGGGGCATAAGGTATGATCCATATGACTACACCAACCAACAATACCACTACCTACTCCCCCTGAGAGGTAGCCTTCAACATCAGTCCAAGACTAAGGATGTAACTTGAAATGCTTCCTAGACACATGCACACACTTATGCATCTAAACAAAAGAAGGTGGGACAATAACCCCTAACTTATGCGGGAGATACTCAAAAGTATCTTTAGGAAGAACCTTTGTAATGATGTCAACAATTTGATCCTTAGTAGACACATACTCCAATTTCACCTCATTCTCTGCAACCTTCTCTCTTAGAAAGTGATATCAGATTGAAATATGATTTGTTCTTAAATGCATTACTGGATTCTTTGAAATGTTGATGGCACTTGTATTATCACATAAGATAAGAGTAGGTTCATCATATGATACTTTGATATCTTTCAATGTTTGCTTCATCCACAACACCTGTGTATAGCAAGATGCTGCTGCAATGTACTGTGCCTTTGCAGCAGATAATGACATTGAATCCTGCTTCTTACTCAACCATGAAACTAGTCTGCTTCCAAGAAAGAAAGCACCACCACTTGTACCTCTTCTATCATCTGTACATCCTGCCCAATCTGCATCTGTATATGCACTTAAGGAGAAATTAGTATCCTTGGGGTACCATAAGCCAAAATCCAGAGTGCCTTTCAAGTATCTAAATATCCTTTTTACTGCTGAATAATGTGACTCTCTAGGATCTGATTGAAATCTAGCCACAAGGCAAACTGCATGCGTGATATCCAGTCTAGTAGTAGTCAGATATAACATTCCATCAATCATTGATTTGTACTTTCTTTGATCAGCCTTAGGGGATTCATCATCTTTGCTTAACTTACAACTAGTAATCATGAGAGTACATACTAGTTTGGAGTCTTCCATTCCAAACTTCTTTAACATTTCCTTAACATATTTTGACTGTGAAATGAAAATACCTTTTTTTGATTGACTGATTTGTGGCACACGGAATAAATTCATTCCCCACACATTGACATTTCAAATTCTTTTTACATCTCCTCTGCAAATCTTTTGCACATACCTTCATTTCGTCCAAAGATTATATCATCAACATATACTTCCAAATCAGGATTTGATCTTCTTCAACTTTGAAGTACAGATTGTTGTCTGCAGTGCCCTTTTTGAATCCTTGCTACAACAGGTATCTCCTATCTTACATACCAAGCTCTAGGAGCCTATTTGAGTCCATACAGTGCCTTCTTCAATTTGCAGACTTGTTTAGTGTGAAAAATGTTTAGGGTTGATTTTAATGGTTTGTGTTGATCCTCCTTTCACCACTAAACATTCAAGGACATTCAACCGAGTAGAGAACTCTACTACAGATCTCCTATCACTTGGAACATAGGGGAAGATTAGAATTCTATCATTTTGTTGTTCAATTAAGTCTAATTATGCTCAAAACCCTAATTTCATGAATTCGTAAACAAACAGATAAATTACGTAAAATGATCGCACACAAAGATATCAAATGGCAATCACATGTGTACCAAATTTTGAAGTTCAGTGTGCGGAAAAGTCAGGGACTAATGAGCAGGCGCCCTAGTCTAGTGCCACAATTTTTGTCGGGATCTGGGAATGTTATATGCAACCTGCTCCTGTTGTTTTGAAGATTTTATAGTTACGAGATCCAGAGGACTAATGAGCGGGTGCTCGAGTCTAGGTCCCTATTTTCTTCTCTAATCTGCAATTCTGACAATCTACACTCCTCTCTTGCAACTCCACTTTTGTTACTTTCGCAACCTATAACCTGCAATCACAGAAAAGTGGGTTGGGGGTTGTGGTGTTTAGAGGCTTGCCTCAGTCAGGCCCCAGAGAGACATTCAAGTCTTCTGAACACCATTATCAGATAAACTGTGCGTATCCCTGTGAGATAGAGGCAAAATCTAAACGATAAATTATAGAAAACACAATTAATATCACCTTGTAGTGAAGATTTCATGGAAGGAAGATGCTCTTCATGCCATGAGGAGATGGATGCCAAATCTGCAAATCACAAACACAATAACAACACAAAAATTTGCTCTGCCACACAATGAATGCCTTGAATCACTTTCACAAAAGCTTGTCAATCAAAATGTCCATCTAGTTTACAAATGAATCACTAATCATGCTTATATATGCATACAAACATTCCCACTAAGAATTCCGTAATTTAAACTTAAGATGTCGGCTTAGGACCTAAGTAACGGTCATAAACAAACACCTAAAAATAGGTCCTGACCTAAAATAGGGCAAGACTAGGGTGTGGGCGCCCAAGTCCTCCCCCTATTTCAAATAGGAATCATCATAAATGCACCCCCTGAGTCCCAATTGCCATGAAACCTCAGAGTTTTCTCATCGGGAGTCATCAAAAACATGCAAGATGCTCTAAATGCATTCTAAAGGACCCAGGAGCTAAACTTTAAGAGGAAAAAGCCCCCAAGGAAACTTTTTCTGACATAACATTTAGCCCCCACTTTAATGTATGTATAAACACAAAGCCAATGCATGTATTAAAGTATAGTCAACAAGCACAATAAACACGCCAAGCACGGAGAAGACACACCAATCACAATGAAGACAGTAATAGGCACGTAAAACATGAAGAGGACAATTATAGTCATGAAAAACACAGAGAAGACAACATTGAAGACACACAAAACACAATGAATACAGTGAATGTAGTGAATGCAATGATTATTTTCTTTTTTCTTTTTCTCATATATGAAATGAAGATGCAAGTATAAGGAAAGTAAACACACCACCCATAATGTAGGAGGGACTCATCACCGCCAATCTTTAGACTGGATATGGGGCAACAAACACACAATACAAATCAAACATGCCATACAAATCAAGCATGTCATACAAATCCCAAAGCATAGGAGGGACTCATCACCACCGGTCTTTAGACAATGCTTAGGAACAAACACACAATACAAATGCACATAGAAGACACATAGAAAACATGGTAGACAAGCGATGGAGTGTACCTATTTCTAGGTTCATCACCATCTCAGGCACATTACAAGCACACATCGATGATTGGGCTTCGCCACAACAATTGTCGAAGACACACTTAAGGGTTTGGATAGTCACAAATCTGCTCAATACCTCCGCAAAGGACTTTTAAAAATGCAACCCCACTCACATCACAGAGATGCCTTACAGTGAAAAGGAAGCATGGCATACAACCCCACCCACATCACAGAGATGCCTTACAGTGAAAAGGAAGCATGGCATACAACCCCACCCACATCACGGAGATGCCTTATAGTGAAAAGGAGGTATGAGCTCAAAAGTATACAACCCCACCCACATCACAGAGACGCATTACGGTGAAAAGGATGTTGGTAGGTGGCGACTGATCATGCAAGTACTATACACTAGTTATGTATCCTCACCGGAATAAAAAACCCTTTTTTGTAACTGACATAAGGCTTGATAAAAGCGGCTAAGGGTTAGGGTTTTGGTTGATATTGTATTGTAGTGTTTGCAATGGTATTGAGTTCCAGGGATTGCTAGTTGTAATCGATTTGATTTACTGGATAATAATATTGGACTCTCTATTGGTGGATGTAGCCTGAGTTTGGGTGAACCACGTTAAAACTTGTCTCTCATTGTTATTATTTTTGTGTATTTTTCATTCCTCTGTTTAATCTTTTTTTGCATTTAATTGATATCTTCAGCCCCCAAACCCCGACGAGGATACATAACTAGTGTACAGTACTTGCATGATCAGTCGCCACCTACCAACAATCTCCCACTTGGAGACTGGTCAGGCTCCACACCAAACAAAGGAGGTATATGAAACAGATTTCAAGATGTTCAAAATTTCAAGATTGTTCAAACACACTTTACTAGCATCTAGAACAAACAACTTACCTTATATATGCCCCCACCTTAAGGTGGTTTATATAGTGTACCGATATCAAGCACATTAATGTATAAAGAAAACACACAAGGGAACACGGACTCTCGCAAAGCCCATGCCCCCCGGAGGTGACATGTGCTTTACGATCGCCAAATGTTCCCACAACCACATTCCTTCAAGAAAAGTGTTAGCATCCACACAATCACGATAAACAACAATGCATATAATCATTCACACAAAGAGCCAAGGTTATACTACAGATTCAGAGACTGAGTATAACCGTGGGGCTATATCGCAGAAATATCAAAATTGAGTGTAACTAAGGCAAGATTCAAAAACAAACAAAGTGCATGGAGCAGTAGTATTATTATGGTTTGTAAGTGCGATATGACAACATCAAGATCACGTGGAGTGATTCTACTAGCCAAGCATCAGATAATATATTTCAACCCCATCATCATGTATGGACTTGGTCCATTTATTGATTTCTCGCTGAAGGGACACTAGGTCCATATCAGTATAATAAGTTTTTCATCATCCGCCTTCTAGATAGAAGCACTAGAGGAAGGGAAACAATAAATCAAGAGAGGAGAAACAAGTGCCTTAGGGACAATCATACAGGAGGGTGCCCCTAAGTCACCAACTGCAACGTTATGTACATAAGACACAACACACAACAATGAAAATAGAGGAGAAGCAATATAGAAGAATGATGATACAAATAGAAGAAGGTCACAACAGAGGCGGTCTCCTAGTATCCTTGACCTTACAAGAGAATCAAGGCTCATCCTAGGAGGCCTAAACAACACACAACACATCACGAGGGAAGTACAACACGGAGGTAAAGGGTTAGAAATACTTACCTGTAGGGACAACCAAACTAACCTTTGTCGACAAGTCTATCATCATCGTTCCTGTTATCACCTAAATGTGCACCCTCACTAATTTGCAGAAATTAGTCTATTTGATGAAACATGGCAAGACCTCTAAAGTTGTGGGTCACCTTATAGGCAGAGGTCAACCTTCAGAGAAGGCTAGTTTCCTAACTTTGCATCCCCTAAAACTTTACTATTCTATGATCTTGACAAGGAAAAGGGTAAGAAAACTTTGTTCTACAACTAAAATTTAACTCTAAGGGTGATACACCTATCTTAAATGAGGAACATGAAAATAACAACACAAACACTTGCTAATGTGATTGAAATAACTTTTGCACAACCTATCAGTTATACCTCTGCATAAATATTTCACAAATAGGTCTATAGTTGCAGAAATTTTAAGAGGAATAGTAATTTCACACTTAATCTTAATGCATATCTAGACACAACTTGTAACCTGCATAATTACTTTCTACAAAAAAGGTTCTTTTCCAAGAAAACATTAAGAGGAAATAAAATTACTTCATAGTTAACTCCACCAAATCAGATAATGAACACAAAAATGCATAAGATAGATAGGCACAACTTCCAATCAACGATCTCCAAGGTTCTCACTATATATCATATCAAGTAAACTAGTAACATGAGTTACAAATCTTGCCAAAATCTAGAGTAAGGATAAAAAAAAATCACAAAACTCTGCAAGTAGCATAATCAGAACTAACTCCAATGAGTCAATCAAAAGTGACTATATCCATCTAAGTGTTTTCCACCAAAGCAGGAAAACCAAACTGATTTGGGTCGGATGCCCAGAAAAAGCCTCAAATCTAGGGCCTAAAACCTCTCCAAACATGCCCAAACTACAAGAAAAAGTCCATTAGGACTTAACCGAACATTATGGCTCATGAGAAAAAGTCTAAAAAGGACTCTAAAAGGCAATAAATCCATCCTAGATACTCTCCAAGTAGTCAAGACAACTACTAACTGTCAACATGACCTAGTCAAACACTCTCTCCTCTAGGCAGAAAAAGATGCTACAACAAAGGCATGTTTCCACCACATCCTCCTTGTATTAAGAGGTAACAACAACCCTTAAATGATTTATAAGATCATCATTTAGAGTTTATTGTTTTACATTACATTGTATGTGCAAGGAGAAATAAACATGAATGTGATAAAAAGCATCGAAGTGCACACTCTAATACAAGGAAGTAAAAGACTTAAAAAAGTCTTCATATATCTTATGGCCACTTCGTGGCATTCTAGGCATTGCATTGTCCAAGTCTTGGACCTTGGCAATTTTAAAACTTTATGCAAAAGAAAAAAAAACACAAATAAAGACCCATCGTGTCTTTAAGGTTTGAAACCCTGAGAAACACAAAAATCAAATTTTGTGCCCTCACTTTGTATTTTTACACTTTTTCAATCTTACTCTGCACTTTTGAGGCACTGCCATGAGGGTTTTGAGTCCTGAAGTCTCTGAAGATGTTTTTATGTTGTTTCTCAAAGCATTTTGAATGTTTTCTTCATGAACAGCTCTTGATGTGAAGGTGAGTTCAATAATCTCATTATTTACTGCATTTGTCCTCAGAACTCTACCATTTTCTGATGATACTGCTGTCTCACTTCTGTATCTAATGGATATCCCTTTTTTTTTGCATGGCTATGATAAAGAAATGTCTTTCTGTGCATATATGACCGTTTCTTTTTTGACAGGAAAATCTATAGAAAAATAATGAGATCTGTCATTTTTGTATATGCACTCTTACTTTTCTAGAAAGATTCCTCTATATTTCAACAGGGCGTCATTACATGCAGTTTTTTAACACATTAAGGCTTTTATCAAAACAAAACCCTCATTCAAAAAAGTCATGTAAAGCTACTAAATGAAGAACAAGGGTTTTACCTTACTTCTGTATACATGAAGTTTATGTAGGATACATTTGTATTTTGTAACTTAGAGTTTTCAAAACCCTAGTTGTGTCCTTGAAAGGCTATAACACAGATATAAGTTTCACTGTGGTTTTTCTCTGTGAAATAAAGGCTCCTGTGTGAGTTTTCCTGACTGTTGTATCTGAAAAAGGCAAAAAATACAAGAAATGATGAAAAATTTGTACTTCTCTGAGTCATTTCTTTATATTGTGATAGTGACATTCCCAAAACTGAAAAAAAAATGCTTTGGCTTCATCAAGGTTTTTCTGTATGAGGCATTTTGTAGAGGGTTTTTGTCCATTTTTTTGCAGTCATGCCAAAGGTGCTTTTCAACTATAACCCTAGCTAGGGTTTGTAGCTGGTATGTATCTTTGACACACTTTATACTGACTGTTACCACCATGTCCTCCATACTATTTTCAAGGTTGGACTATCTTCGTGCTTTCATGACAGAGATGGCTATAGTATTTGTTATTTGACTGTCTCTTGACATTGTTTGTCAGTCCTCCTTTCACATTGCTCTATGATGTTTGTCTTGGATCTGTCCTTTTGATGCTGCTATGTCTTCATCATAGTAGTTTGTTGCTCTCTACATTTTAAAACACTATCACTGCATATGTTAAATGTTTCATTTTTGTGTGGCTAAGACAAATATTTTTTAGTTTATGCACAAATGGCTACCTTTTTTCAGGTATCATGCTACAGAAAGTAACAAAAATGTGACATTAACCACCCAAAAACATTACTGTCTGTGGTATTCTTGTATATAGCTTTGTTCTTGCTTCTAGAACTACGGTTTTGATGGAAAACCCTCACTGTGTTTTTTACCTGTATTTCTGTAGCTGAAACTATATGCTATTCTCTGTCTCTTGATGTAGTATTCATGGCATATTTCCTTCAAAAATAAATTCATTCATGACTATACCTTTACACGTTTCTCTGCCACTATCCTAGCATGGCCTGCATCTCTGCACTTAAACAATATGATTGATGCATAGTTGTTTATTTCTTCTCTGATTTATGTACTTTGCCATTGAAATCTACAGGCTTGTTAGCACCACATACAGTTGGAGATCTTTAGACGCTTTGGCAGATCACTGATAAAAGACATAATCTTTTGACAACTACCTTAGCTCTTGTCCTCTTGTTGGCAATGTACATGTTTCTCTTTTCTTGAAAAAATTGGTATCATTGTGTCTTAAAAATATCTGAGCTCCCTAATATGTATATGTCATGACCCTTGTAAAGTACTTCTTTGCATCTTTTGTGAGAGATGATCTCTGGACTGTATTTCACTAGGCATTATTGACTGGCACATATATGATAGTCACTTCCAGCTATTACTTCATGACTATGCATAATGTTAATTTTAAAAACACCAACCATGCTCATCCTGTTATAGATCTCTAACCTTTGTTGCAACTATTAACCTCGTCTAGTCTATTGCCTTCCTTCACTATGTGCTTTTTGACTATCTCCCATTTTGAGTTTTATAAAGGTCAAGAACTAGAAAATGACAAGAACATCCCCTTTTTGCTGTCACAGTGACTATTCTTCATTACTATTGTCATTTGTTTTTGCTTGGATCATTGTCCTTATCCCTCTTCATGCAAACACTATGTATGGTGTCTTTTCACAGCCACTGTCTTAGACTCATAAGACTATCAAATAACTTGACAAACTTGATCAAGAAGCTGAAAATAGAGACTCCTTGCATTTCCACAGACCTATCTGCCACTACCCATTTTGGTTGTTGGTCACCTATTAGCCTTCTCTACCAGTCATTAGAAGACTATTCTCTTGCCTCTTATATGCTGTGATGGCTGTCTCAGATTGACTGCTTCCATTGACTCCTTTAAACAATCCTTGGCCTCCTCTGACAGTCCTTACTATCATTGTGATGATCTTTTCCAGCTCTTTGACTATTTGATAGGTTTATGACTATCATGTTGTACCAACTTGACTTTTCTTTACCATGTTTGCATCCTTTGATCTATGTCCATCTTGCATGTGACTTTAGAATAACTTCATGCAAATTTTGTATGGTCTTCAATATGACTCAGACTCTCAACACTACAAGAGCTTGTCAGAGACTTGTGATACACCCTCATGGGTCTGTAGGCAAGACTGTCACTACTATCCTCT
Organism: Cunninghamia lanceolata; assembly: GCA_027924645.1. Taxonomy (NCBI): domain Eukaryota; kingdom Viridiplantae; phylum Streptophyta; class Pinopsida; order Cupressales; family Cupressaceae; genus Cunninghamia; species Cunninghamia lanceolata. The sequence goes on along the minus strand of BSBN01000377.1, from coordinate 21,585,941 downwards.
TGTCATGCTGTTATCCTTCAACAGTTTTGACTATTCTTTAACAGTCTTGTATGGTTAATATAGACATACAGAAGATTGTTTGCATCCTTCAAGTGCATGAAAAAACCCTTGAGAAGGTTAGAGGCGTTTTAGATCACCATGCCATTACTTATAGACTTACATCTACATTATTGATTGTTCAGGCACGAACAGTCCTGACAGAGTCACCACTATGAAAACCTTGCTCATCACTATACATTCTCCTATCTCGTCACTGACTTATCTAATGATTTGTTCTTCAGTCTCATAAACTGCTCTTGACAGTCTTATTCTATTATGCCATTGGACTAAACACCTTCCTTTGACTTGTTCATGCATTGTCCCTACTAGGTCTTTATATGCCTTTGCTCTCATTGGTCTATTGTTCTATTCATTTAACTGTAACTTCTATGCAGCAATAAATGATATCTTCTTTATACTCATATTGATGACTTGACTATCCTAAAAGGTACACTGCCCTTGGCTGAGATGCATGACTATATCTTATAAAAGTATATGAATAGCTCTTATTATACAAGTTCATCCTTGTTTCTGTTGAACATATATGAGATCTGTTGCAATGTTTATGAGTTGGGCTCAACCCTTGTGGGAGCCACATTTTCTCCACTCATAATGTAACCTGATGAATCAAACAAAAAACTAATTACACCTGTATATGCACATGAAGTAAACTTGTTAATAAAAACAAATGCATACCCTGGATGCATTAGATAACTTTAGTAGTTCTTTGGTACATTTATGGTATGCATGACTAATTTTATGCATCTTGTTGAAAAGCCTATACATGCATAATGAATGCATATATAATGAATGTAGTCAGTTGTTGCTTAGACCAACATTGCTCTAAAACCTTATCTCATCTTTTGCAGGGAAACAGGACAACGGACCAAGGAAGCTCAAGTCAACAACTCCATCAGCCAGACATACCAGTCATTCAGGCAATGACTAGTTACCCTCATTCTATACTCCTTTATTTACTTTCATTACTTATTCATGTATATGCTTTTCTCAATTTGTATTGAATAAGCGAAAGCTAATCTCGTGGCTTATGTGAGACAAATGGATATTTTTTCATTTAATAAAGATTACTTTTCTCTGTTATATGCACTTGTGTCAATGCAATAATCCATTACAGCTTTTGTAATTCTTTTTCTGATTTTGCTTATACAATTGAATGTAACATTGGAAAGTATAAAAAATGAATCTCACTTCCCCATTTAAAACAATGAGCTCTACCTGATTGAGCTGTAGTGAAAATCTGGGTAACAGTTCCCATGTCGAATGCTAGAGGAAAGGGGTTCATAAGGTATCATAGCCCAACTGTTGTTCTTGTCTTCAAATTGTTCAGTGTTAAGTTCATCTAGGTTTGATTCGATGTGAGGTTGAATGCTTTCTTGTTGAGGTGCATTAGTATACTTATCCATTATGCTCTTAAGAGATGGAAGAGGTGATTTGTTTTGATTGATTTTAGCATCCATCCATGAAGCTTTTAATGTAGGAGACCTCTCCTCATCCACTAGTGCTACATCTTTTGAAGAAAGAGAATAGGAATGAGGGGAAGGTAAGTTGTTGTGAAGGCAATTATTAATGTTTGTATCTTTAGTGATGTTCAAAGGATATGCAATCAAGTCTTTCACATGCTTAGTGATATCTAAGGGATCTAAATATTCAACCAAAGGAATGGGATCAAGGTTCTTTACTTCCTTAGTAATATCCAAAGTACTTGAATATTCAACTAAAGGAGGAAGATTGATAGTATGCTCCATAGAGGTTTCATGCACCATGATAGGGAGAGAGTTTTTATTGATGTTAGATGAAAGCCCATTGTCTACCCATGGAATGTTCTCAGTTGGAGAGGCCTCTTTATTCACCAATGCTTCATCTTGGCCAGAGAGAGCATTGTAATGAAGAGGTGGTGTGAACTCTTCATTCACTAATGCTTCTTCTTGGCCAGAGAGAGCATTGGAATGAAGAGATGGCGGTATAATGTTAAGAGATGTGTCAATGAAATCATCCTCTTACATCAAAGTGTCCACATAAGGAGGAACAACTTTGGGAGAGGGATCATAAGGTAAACCTAAGTTATCATCACATGTAGAAGGTGTAGTGGAATGTTAAATAGAGAGAAAGTCATCTGAGGTTTCGTCTAACATATTGAAGTCATCACTACTAAATGTATTTTTGGCTATAAATTTGGCGAGATCATCTAATATCGAAGGGTATATTCCCATGAGATTTGTGAAGCTATCAAAATTAGATATATAACAAAGGATTTCATATGTGGAGCACATAAGTAGATCAACATCATGTATGTATGCTATTTGTTCCAAGACTTGAGGATATTCATGAGTAAATTTAGAGAAATGATCAATGTCTATGATGTATGAAATCAATGCTTCCAAAGATGAATGACAAGAAGTATCCATGATGACGAGATTGAGGAAATCAGGTCTTTAAATATTAAAACTCACAAATTTCACAATCAATTAAGAGATGTGAACAAAGTGTATAAACACCTAGTGTTGAAATACACAACGTGTGTTTTAACAAATGTGTGAATTTTGACAAAAACCTATGAAATGAAGCAAAATTTTGAGATTACCAATGAATGTAGGCTTTAATATGAGTGCAAGATCTGAAATGCAAGATATCTAAGATGAATGCAATGAAACAACACCAATTTATGCTTGTTTATGACAAAAAATGTTTGACTTTTCAACTTTTTTCAATGCAAATCACCAGGAGAAGAGGTGTTGTGAAGAATTTAAAGAGGGGAAAAAAATAATATGCCTAATAATAGTCCAATGATGCAGCAATATATTTCACAACACACTTTTTATACAAACCTAGAGTAATGACAAGTCAAAACCTAGTGAAAATACACTAAAACATGCAATTTTTCACAAATTTTCAATGCAAAGGCCTAATAGAAAGAGTGTTGTAAAGCATTTTAGGAGGGGAAGAATATTATAACCCTAATAACAGCTAATTGGTGTAGAAAAATCTTTCACAACACGCCTATGATGCAATTCTAGAGAGACTATAAGGCCAAAATCTAGTGAAAATGTAAGGTTTTCAAACCCTAGGCATAAAATTTAGCAAGAAAACCACTATGATGCAACACTATAGTTAGAAATCAGTCCTAATGAGTGTTTTAAAAGGGTAGTAAAATCTGAAACAAGATTTTGACTACAAACCCTAGCTAATGCAAAACTAGGTTATACGGAAAAATGCACAATTTCAAGAAATTTTTATCAATTTAAGCATGAAAATGCAATGTAAATGAATGATGAATGAAAATTTTCTGAATTTTAAATCAGATCTGATTTTAATGATAGAAATTTATTGAAATTAAATGCCAACTAATTCAAATTATTTGAAAATGCAAGCTAAAAATGCCAATTTTTTTTTCAAAATTTTCAAAATTTTTGATTTTTTTTTGTAATTTTTCAAATGCAATAAAATGAACAATGAAATGAATGAATGGAATGAATGTAAATATGAAGTACAACACTCAGCAAGGTGCAAAAAGTCTAAAAACACGGGTTCAACAAAATATTTAGTATGAAAAATGTTTAGGGTTGATTTTAATGGTTTGTGTTGATCCTCCTTTCACTACTAAACATTCAAAGACATTCAATTGAGTAGAGAACTCTACTATAGATCTCCTATCACTTGGAACATAGGGGAAGATTGGAATTGTGTGATTTTGTTGTTCAATTAAGTCCAATTATGCTCAAAACCCTAATTTCGTGAATTCATAAACAAACGAACAAATTACAGAAAATGATCGCACATAGAGATATCAAATGACAATCACATGCATACCAGATTTCAAAGTTTGGTGTGCGGAAAAATTGGGGACTAATGAGTGGGCACCCTAGTCTAGTGCCATAGTTTTTGTCGAGATCTGGGAATGCTATTTACAACTTGCTCCTGTTGTTCTGAAGATGTTACAGTTACGGGATCCAAAGGACTAATGAGTGGGTGCCTGAGTCCAGGTCCCTGTTTTCTTCTCTGATCTAAAATTCTGATAGTCTGCACTACTCTCCTACAACTCCACTTTTTTTGCTTTCGCAACTTGTAATCTACAATCACAAAAAGTGGGTTGGGGGTTGTGGTGTTTAGAGGCTTGCCTAAGTCAAGCAATGGAGAGACATTCAAATCTTCTGAACACCATTGTCAGATAAAGAGTGCGTATCCCTATGGGATAGAGGTAAAATCCAAATGATAAATGATAGAAAACACAATTGATATCACCTTGTAGTGAATATCTCATGGAAGGAAGATGCTCTTCATACCATGAGGAGATGGATGCCAAATTTGCAAATCACAAACACAATAACAACACAAAATCTGCTCTGCTACATAATGAATGCATTGAATCACTTTCACAAAAGCTTATCAATCAAAATGTCCATCTAGTTTACAAATGAATCACTAATCATGCTTATATGTGCAACTACAAACATTCTCGCTAAGAATTTTGTAATTTAAACTTAGGATGTCAACATAAGACCTAAGTAATGATCATAAACTGACACCCAAAAATAGGTCCTGACCTAAAATAAGGCAGGACTAGGGTGTGGACATCCAAGTCCTGCCCCCATTTTAGGCAGGAATCATCATAAATACACCCCTTGAGTGCCAATTGCCATGAAACCTTAGGGTTTTCTCATCGGGAGTCATCAAAATCATGCAAGATGCTCTAAATGCATTCTAAAGGACCCGAGAGCTAAACCTTAAGAGGAAAAATCCCCCAAGGATACTTTTTCTGACATAACAAGACCATACTTGGATCATTTGATAATTGTAAGCCTTCCGGTTGTTCAATGTATACCTCCTCTTCCAATTCTCCATTCAAGAATGTAGATTTCACATCCATCTAATAAACTTTGAAATCCTTATGAGCTGCAAAGGCCAAGAACATTATAATGGCCTCCATTCTTCCCATTGGAGCATATGTTTCCTCATAATCTATTCCTTCCACTTGTGAGTAGCCTTTACACACAAGCGTAGCCTTATTTCTGACTACTTCTCCATTCTCATTCAACTTGTATCGGAATACCCACTTAGTTCCTATTACATTTTTGTCTGCTGGTCTTGGAACAATTTCCCAAGTCTATTTTTTCTTAATTTGCATCAATTCTTCTTCCATATCTTTGATCCAATGTTCATCTTTGCATGCTTTAGTCACTGTTTTGGGTTCTATTTTAGACAACAAACACAAATTTACCTGTTCATCTGCCATAGCAATTTTCCTTCTTATTAATACACCTTTGTTCTTATCTCTAATGATTTGATCTTCAAAATGATTATTCTACACATACTTAGGAGTCTTAGGAACCCTTTATGGAGCATCTTCTTCATTAACTTGCATCTCTTTTTCCTTTTCTTCTTCTCCTTCTTTTCTGTAAGGGGGCTCATCAGATTCATATCCTTCTATCAATACTAAGCTTTGATGTGGTTCTTCATCCACTTTGACATTTGCACTTTCAACTAACTTCTTTAGCCTCTTGTTGTAGCACCTGTAAGCCTTGCTCTTTGTAGAATATCCAAGAAAGATTCCTTCATCTGATCTTGTATCAGACTTTCCCAAATTTTCTTCATCTCTCCTAATATAGCACTTGCTTCCAAACACTCTAAAATATTTTACAGTAGGAGTTCTTCCATACAATAGTTCATATGGAGTCTTTGAATGGTTGACCCTTGCTTGCACTCTGTTTTGTATGTAAATTGTAGTGTGAAAAAGAAAAGAATCAGTGATCGGGGAAAGAGAGCAAGATGTGTAAAAGAAAGGGGAAGAGTAAGAAAGAAAAAAAGTTTGGTGCATATTTGTGTCTTGATGGTTTTTCACATTATGTGTTGCCATCAATGACAAAGGGGGAGATTGTTGCAAGTATGTGCTATTTGTGTTGTCATTGATGTCAACAAGCTTGTGTTGTCATTGTCAGTTGTGTCTACTGACGAGGTTGTTGTTGTTTGATTGAGTTGCTTTGTTGAAGATGATTTGGTTGCCTTGAGGAAGTACTGAAGATGTTAGGAATATGTTTCTAATGGTTAGTTTCCAAGTGCTTTTGAGAAAAATTGATTAATAAAGGAAACATTGTGGTGAAGAGGCATTTTGGCTTACAAAATAGTGTTTTGGTTTTGCTCCGCATTTCCTCTATATTGAAGATCTATCTTTGCGGTTTGGATATGTTTTTTAGAGATGTTCAAAGATGTTATATTCCAAGTTTTCTGCTCCAGTTCATTGTGCAGAGGAAGTTGTGTTCACCAGAATGTGCACTGTGTTTCAGAGTGTTGTAGAGATGTCTAGGAGAAATGTTTATGATCCGCATTTCTCTGCAAAGTAAATTTTGGTCTTGCAGTTCTAGACGTGTACTTATAAGGTTCCTATCTTTCTCCAATTGAGTTTGTTCATGATTTGGTATTTCGGAAGAGGACTTATCGAGTTGCAGTGTATGGTAGAGATATTTGAGTTTGCTAGGTAAACATGATAAGGTTGTGTGGTAGGTGAAAGTTGTCGCAAAGGAATTTGTTGGATTTCAAGAAGTTTTAGGATGAATGTGGAATACTCTAGATTGTGTTGAAGCCTTGCATGTGATCTAGAAGTTGTCTTTGGGTTTGAGGAAGCATGTACTTAAAAGATCATTGTGCTAACATAGGTTTGGCCGACCTTGGGTGTTTAATTGCGAAGTTGCTTTGGTGATCGTGAAAGTGTGGAATAGCACGCTTGGATGAATTTAGGTCCAAGCTAAGGTGTGTTGTGGTTTGCCTTCATTCCTTTCCACCATGGGAATGTTTAGGTCCATACCTTATTTGAATTCTATGTGTCAAGTTATGATGCCAACCTTGGAGAATGTTCTCAAGGTTGAAAACAATATAAAAGAGTGTCAAAGGGATTATGATCAAGTGCGCGCATGATGGATATGATGTGAGTAATAAAGTGGGTGAGTGAGTGGAGCAATACATGCTTTCATGTGTTAGATTACTAGATGTAATGAGTAGAAGGTGTCTACTATCTTTCATTGGTGCTGTGGAGATGATGTTGATGTTGTGGTGAATATTGAGTTTCATCGAAACTGTACTCCATGCATGTGTTAGATGCAACTATAATAGTTCAAATCTTGGCAGTGAGTTGTTTCTTCTATGTCTTTCTTTCAGGACAGTGAGTCCTTTGGTAGTGAGCCACCTGCAGTGAGCATTCTTGGATAGTGAGTCCACCAATTGTACCAACCTTAACCAGTTGTTTTATCATATTATATTATGAGCCAATCCTCACCATGGTTTTTTCCTGTTTTGGGTTTTCCACATAAAATCTAGTGTTCTCTTGTGTTTGATGTTGTTGTGATTCAGTTTCTAATATTTACTTTTCATTCTTAATCATCATAACAGTTTAAAGGTTAATTGGATTGATGTGGATCTAAATATGGTTGAGGGTTTTTGAAATTATATGTTACAACGGATTCAACCCCCCTCTCAGTTGTCTTGTGCATTCAATACTAATTGGGGTCCATTGAATGCAAGAAGATGGTTCTGAAGTCCAGATTATTACAAAATGAAGGTTTGATATAATTCAATAATTTGATCTCATAAACTCTTAGCAATATTTCTAACTAAAAGATTCATCAAGTCTAAATTATTTCCAAATTTTACCTTTACCACCCATCACAATTGAAGAGACACATCCTAAAACACAAAATCATTACTCATCATCGGATTACAAAACTAAGCTTAACTACACAAACATAGTGACAAAAAGTGTTCCATTGTGTGATAGACTTGAGGTTACGATCAAGCATTCCAATGGAGAACCCTACATTATAGATCAAGCTATGGTACTTTTACAATGTAAAAAGTGGAGCTTTGCATGTGTTGGTCCAAATCATCTACTCAAACTTTACCTACCACTATATAACAACAACACACATTGTTACATGGTTTCAATGTTCAAATGATGACCATGGTTCAACAAATATTTAAAAAGTCTTCCCCTTCTCTCTCACACACTTCCTCTCTCTAAGATTTATCTCTCCCTATGTCTCTCTCCTCTAAGATTTCTCATTCTACCTCTCTTTTTCTCTATTTGTCTCATCCTCTTTGTCTATCTCCTCTTTGAGATAGAGATGAGAGATATAAAGGGAAAGAGAGATAAAGAAAAGAGAGAGTGACTTCCCTTTATATTTGCTCTCTCTCTCTCTCTATATATAGATGTCTTTTTCTCTTTGTGCCTCTCTTTCCCAGTCACTCTCTCACTCTCAATTTGTCTCCCCTTCTCTTTGTCCCTACCTCTCTTACTATTACTCTCTCCCTCTTTATCTCTCTAACTCTCTACAATTCTCTATATCTCTATAATTCAGTCTTCATGAATGTTTTAATTAAAAACATTGCTAAGAGTTTATGAGTTCAAATTATTGGATTCTATCAAACCTTCATTTTGTAATAATCTGTACTTTAGAACTATCTTCTTACATTCAATGGTCCCCAATCAGAAGGAGTTCCATCATAAATGTGTATCAATGGATCTGGAGATGTACGGTGCAAATTTCATGGATGGTAGGTGTAGACACCTGAAAATGTACTTGCATCACAAATGCCACATTCAAGATAATTCTCTTCCAAATTCCATAATTCAACTATTAATTAAATAATTTAAGTCATTTAATTAATTCAATTTTCCTCTTTTTGACCATCTATCTATTTTTCCCTAATTTTCTTCTATTATTAATTAATTTTAATTAATTATTTATTTAATTAATTCAATTTTCCTCTTTCTGAACATCTACCTATTTTTCCCCAATTTTCTTCTATTATTAAATAATTAATTTTAATTAATTATTTAATAATTCACACCCTAATATCCCTTTTCATTCAATTAATTTAAACAAATAAATATTTGCTTAAATACACCCTCACTTAATGGAAAAAGCTCCCTTTCACATATATTATCTCAATAAATCAAATAAATTGGGCAAATTTATCTGATTTTACACCTCCTCATATCCCCAAATTTAAAATTTCCTCTTATCTTGTAGTGGAGGGAAACCCTAATCAATCTCCAGCCTTCATTTGCTCCAAATTCGACATTTAATCTGAGCCATCCATTCAAACATGCTTTCTTATAAAACCCCTTCTACAACCATTTTTCAAGACTCACGACAACACACAACTCTCCAACATCTTACTGTTGCACCCATTTGAGCTTCTCACAATCTTTGCACACTTGCATAATCTAAGAACATTACGCGAGATCGAGGAGGACAATGGAGATAAGCCAATGTTTAGCTTAGATTCTGGGTTTATTTCATATTTATTTGATTGATTCATAGCTTGTTTGCACTCCATTGGGTGTTAGGGTTTGTTGTGATTTAATTTCTGTATGTTTGATAGCTTTTTCCCTAACACATTTTGGTGAACCGGACGTGAACGCTTCAAAATCTAATATTTTGTTGAGTTTTTGTGGTTGACTTTTGTAGGTGACCTCCTAGCCTGAAACGGACCTCGTGGTTGAGTCCAAGAGGCCTGAGAAACGAAGATTGACATAGAACACGCTATAGTTTGGTCATAGCGAAATTTTTGAATTTTTTTTTACTTGGGAGTCCATACAGTACGGATCTGCGGCACGGCTTGTAGCCTCTGATCCTATGGTTTCTGACGGTCTTTGTTTAAACATTGCACAAATAACAGTCTTCTCTTGGTTCACATTGTTGTATTGTTACAGGTTTTAGGGTTATCTGGTCACCAGTTTAATGCTGCATGACAATCTAGGGTTTCATCTTCTTTTTTTTTTGCAGTCTAATGTTTACAAAATTCTCACAGGATTGGTCATTGTTGAAAACCCTTATACCTCCCTAGCTATCTCCACTCAACCTCTGAACTCCCCTCTGATACTCACTACAACGAAGCTCATAAGCGCAACACAACTTACAACCAGTCGGCATCTCTCTCGAAAGAGAGGACCCTTGATTTCCCTCAGTCTGTTTGAAAGAAAAAGAATAAGCGCACATACACAAAATCACTATATGTTGGAAGGCCATCTGATATGTGAGTATTTTACATACCTCTCGCAATCTACTAATATAAAAGCGATGCAGAAAGTTTGCACCGCTTTGAACCTTTCTCGTCATTTTGTCAGGGATTATTTTGTTTACCTTTGAGGCTAATAAACAATCTCATTCCCTGAATTGCAATGAGTTTGCACTTATCTAGTTATTAATCTATTGATTGGAAACCAATCAAAAGATAGGATTTTTTTTCTTGTCGGGCAAATTTGATTTAAATTTGTACTTTTCCTATGTCAACATGATAAATTTTTAACAAAAAATTATTGAAAAATGATTTATCTGTATTGTCATTGGCTCAAAAAAAATTACCTCTTCTTTGCGGATTGTCGAATTGTCAGAAAGTGCAAAGAAAAACTATAAATGCAGAGAGAAATGTGGTTTGAGGGGAGCACGTGGCAAGTAAATAAATTATGAACACAAATTTTGTCTCCCATTAGTTAAGTCATGCCTAAATGGATGGCGATTAATTTTTTGCTTCATTACCTAAAAGTAATTTAATTTTAATTTAGTTTTTAGGGTTCTACACATTTTATTTTATGTAATTAGATTATTTTAGGGATTTCAATTTTATTTAGTCAAAACTTTAAAATCTACACTATCATGAAATTTATTACATTTTTTATTTTATTCTTCAAACTTACAATATTTTAATGCATTTTAAATTATAAAAGTATTAGTATTATTACATTAATTAATTTTTAAATCATTATTATATTATTTAAATATTTAATATTTAATTTTGAAAATTTATATTTAAATTTTAAGTGAAAATATGAACATTGAATATTTAATACATAGGAAACAACTTCATTAAATCTTTCCACTGTAAAACCAGTTCACCTAACTATCACCGTTCAACTACCCAAACCGCTTTTTCCCCAAAATTTTATAAATACCCTACATTTCCCAAATCAAAATTATGATGAGGACAATCTATCGAGTTATGCAGGTTTTGGTACATTTATGGAGATATCTCGGTTTGCAGGTGTTGCGAAAAAAATTAAATTTTTTTAAAATTATTTTTTAGTTCACGGGCCTTTTAGCCCCTTTATCCAGTAGTATCATTGTCTTCTATAACTCTTTGACAGTTCATAGTATATTAAATTAGATTTTATCTATTCCCTCGTGCTTGTGCAAGTTTTTCAATTGATTTGGGTTGGTGTAATGGGTGTTATTTACTTCATTGGCTCAACAGTTTCTTGATCATTAAATCTTCAATCCATGGGTTGTTACTTTGTGCTGTTTATTTTAAAATATCAAACTTTAATATTTGATGGCCTTGGTTTTTGTTTTTAATCTTGACATTTAAATCTTGAGGGTTTTTGAATGCTTCAAATAACAAATCCTAAGCCGATAGTCTTTTGTATGTGAACATTATAATGCTTAGAAAATTTTCTCACGCCGTAAAACAAATTCACAGGTAATGAGTTTGTGCCAAGGAAACTATAAGCAAGCATGTTCTTAACTAGTTATTAATAATTTTTTTTGCAACCAATGAGAACTGAAATAGTTTTTCTATTTAAAAAATATTTAGCTATTGCTATTGTATAGATGCAAACCTAATAAAATATTCTAACCCTATTTTAATTTTAACCCTAGCCCTAATTTATTTCAAATCTAATTCTTACCCTAATACTAAGCCTAACTCTATCCCTAATTCTTATCCTAACCCTAATACTAACTTTCAAATCTAATTCTTACCTTAATACTAACCCTAACTCTATCCCTAATTTGTATCGTAACCCTAATACTAATGTTAACCGTAAGGCAAATTATAACCATATCCTTAACCCTAATTATAACCCTAACCATAATTCTAATATTTATTTTAATCCTAATTTTAACCCTAACTATAACTCTAACTATAACCATTACCCTAATTTTAACCTTCATGCTAACCATAAACATTATTCTAACACTAACCATAAGTCTAACTATAACCCTAATTTCCCCCTAACTCTAATTCTATCTCTAATCATAATTTTATCCCTAACCCTAGTTATAATTCCAACTCTAACCCTAACAATTTTTTTTGTTATAAAGATTTCCTTAATTGTAACCCTTATTTTAATTCTATCCCTAACCTTAATTCTATCCCTGAGCCTAACCCTAATTATAATTGTAAGCCTAATCTTAACCATATATTCTTTTGGTTATATATATTTGCTCTAATTGTCTCTCTTTGTCTCTATCTTTTGCACTGTCTATATCTCTCACTCTTTCCTCCTCTCTCCCTCTCTCTTTGTCTCTTTGTCTTTCTCTCTCTTCCTTTCTTTGTATTTTTATTTCTCTCTTTGTCTTTCTCTCTCTTCCTTTCTTTGTATTTTTATTTGTCTCTCTTCTGCTCTTTGTCTGTGTTTCTCTCTTCTGCTCTTTGTCCTTGTTTCTCTCTTCCTGTCTTTCTCTTTGTCTATGTTTCTGTCTCTGTCTTCTTGTCTTTATCTTTGTCTGTGTTTCTCTCTTCCTGTCTTTCTCTTTGTCTGTGTTTTTGTCTTCCGCTCTTTGTCTGTGTTTCTCTCTTCCTGTCTTTCTCTTTGTTTGTGTTTCTGTCTCTATCTTCTTGTCTTTATCTTTGTCTGTGTTTCTGTCTTCCTATCTTTTTGTCTCTCTTTCCCTCTATATCTTGTCTCTATCTCTCCACTTTTTTGTTCGCCTCTCTCTTACACTTTAATGTAATCTTGATCCTCAACGTGTTCAAACTCATGGTTATCCCCATAGTGGTATACATATGTGGTAAATATATTTCCTTCACAATCCAAGTTCATTACATTATCATGTTTTTCTTGTGCACATAATTCTGTGTTTTTATCTTCCTATCTTTTTATCTCTCTTTCCCTCTATATCTTGTCTCTATCTCTCCACTTTTTTGTTCCCCTCTCTCTTACACTTTAATGTAATCTTGATCCTCAACGTGTTCAAACTCATGGCTATCCTCATAGTGGTATACATATGTGGTAAATATATTTCCTTCACAATCCAAGTTCATTTACATTATCATGTTTTGCTTGTGCACATAATCCTAACTAATTCTAAATAAATATAAGGTGTAATTTATTTGAAATAATAATTTTATTATCCACCATCATGATGATCTACAAAACAATGGATACTTATCTATTTTTTATTATTAACGTTGTATTCTATTTCAATATAAACTTGATTATGTACTCATTATTTTATTTTATTTAATGATACAAAATAAATAAAATAAAAAACATTTAATTAATTATTTAAAAATAGATAAAAGGAATAAAATCCAATGATTTAATAATTAACTATCTATAACTCTATATTTATTTTTGAATATTTTGTTGAGAACCTATTAAATCAAATTAATAGATCTAACAAAAACAATCAAATTTTGTTTGGCTCTAAGAGATTCAACTCAGTCTACTGTCATCTTCTTGCATTTTGACATTTGTAACTTTTTTAGTATATTTGAATCTGATTTTTGTCAAATAAAAAAAATGAAATGATACAAATCTCAAGTGTGAACTATTCTTAATGTAATCTATTTTATTTTATGTTGGTAAATATTGTTTCTCTATAAGTCAAATTACACCTTCAAGGTAGACTTGAATGGTAAGTCATGGTTTTTCCCATAACATTGGAAAATCACATTGAATAGTTTCAAATTTCTTTCAGTAGTTAAACTTGAAGGAGAATTGCTTGTCAATACCAAAATTTATATTTTATCCTTGTACAAAGTCTATGATTCAATTGCACAAAGACTACCAATAACAAAATTATTAATATTTTGGCCAATGTAACATTATTCAGATGCATGTTTTTGACCAGTGCCCTGAACAATTTGACAATTAAATGCACCAATTTTGAACTGTAAAATACTCATCAATTATCAAACACCTAAACATATACAACCAATTGGTCATCCCTCCCACTCTGCAAGAGAGGGAGTAATATACAAACTGTTTGATCAAGATTAACACAACAGAGCCCTTGGGCTGTATGACTTCAACTGAATTAGATTCAATCCCTAATAATATTGGCATATGCTTTCAGCCAAATTATGACAAAAGCAAACTAAATGTTTGCATCGCTTGCCATTGCACACATTGAATATATAATGAGGAATAAACAGATTGAATCTTTCAGACTCCTTTAAGAAGTATCGACAAATTTTGAAATCTTGTGGCAAAACTGAACTTAACGTTCGAAAGCATATACAATGATGGTAGGGTAAACTTCATCCATAAGTATAACGTATGATTTTGAAAGCACTTGGGTCAACTAAGGCATCAACTTGAATTCCTTCACAACTATCGATTTCAAGAATTGAAAGCAATTTTTTATTGTTGCACTGTGTTCAAGCATTAGTCATTTCACAGATTCCCCAAGCTTGAAAAAAATGGAAGGAATCCATGGGACTGGTTCGTTGTTCAAATCAACATGGAATTTAATGCATTCCAAAGCTTTACACAAATGTTTACTTGCATCAGGAACCTGAATTTTGCATTGTATAAATTTTTCTTAATTTCTACATGGTGTTCGGCACTTGGAAACTTTCGAAAAATAACATTGAAGATAAACTCCCTTACCTTTCCTTTACTGAACCTTTCAATTCCCAAGGTAACACACTTTCTCTCATTTGGGGAGGTCAAGAACACAGAAGAAACTGAAAGATGCCTCTGTCTTGTACTCATTGTAGCAAGACTACCTAACAACCGACAAAAGGAACTTCTTAATCTCTTTTTTATCTCCTTCGTATGTTTGATAATCAGGCTCATGTCAAACAACAGACACATGAAGACCCTCTGGAAGTAAACAGTTGCAGAGTGATGCTGCGAGCACAAGATTCCAGAAAATTAAGCTCACAGTCACTATACTTAAACATCATTTCAATAGTCAAACAATCCATAGCAATTGTACATCTCATTCACAACAAAAAAAATGGTAAATATTTGTCTTATTTATATTGGCCAAAATTAACTTTTAAGTCTTGACTGTTGAAGTGGATGATGTTTAAAAATAACCACTTACTAGACAATCGACAAAAGGAACTTCTTAATCTCTTTTTCTCTCCTTCATATGCTTGATAATCAGGGTCATGTCGAACAGCAGACACGTGAAGACGCTCTGGAAGTAAACAGTTGCAGACTGACCCTGCGAGCACAAGGTTCTAGAAAATTAAGCTCACATTCACTATGCTTAAACATCATTTCAATAGTCAAACAATCAATAGCAATTGTAAACCCCATTTACAACAAAAAAATGGTAAATATTTGTCTTATTTTTATTGGCCAAAATTAACTTTTAAGTCTTGACTATTGAAGTGGATGATGTTTAAAAATAACCACTTACCAGACAACTGACAAAAGGAACTTCTTAATCTCTTTTTCTCTCCTTTGTATGCTTGATAATTGGGCTCATGTTGAACAACAGACACGTGAAGACCCTCTAGAAGTAAACAGTTACAGAGTGACCCTACAAGCACAAGGTTCCAGAAAATTAAGCTCACATTCCCTATACTTAAACATCATTTCAATAGTCAAACAATCAATAGCAATTGTACACCTCATTCACAACAAAAAATGGTAAATATTTGTCTTATTTTTATTGGCCAAAATTAACTTTTAAGTCTTGACTATTGAAGTGGATGATGTTTAAAAATAACCACTTACATTTATATGAATTTCCTAATCACCTGTTCTTCAGACCAAGGTCAATTTACTTCATTTTCAAGAGAGGATTACAAAATTTAGTAGAAAGCCTCAACTACCAACTTACATGTCTAGACTGGTGCAATAAAATAGCAACAAAACAGGCAAGAATACAGATCTATGCTTGACCATTATCTAAGCTCAAAGAGAAAAAATAATTTAACATCCCGAAAATAATGAATTATACCCTTTCAAGTATTTTGACCATTTCAATGTAATTTGGATGTTAAAATTTGACTGATCAACCTTATGAATTGGATTTATAATTTTTTTGGGGGGTCAATCAAGGGTGAGAAGACTCACCTAATGCATTATGACCTTGATGTAATTAAGGTATTAAAAAAATTGGTTTGGTCTGTATAATTCTACAAATAATTGAGAAAGATTCATAGATAGGGTGCAGCTAAACACAAACAAGGTAGACTTCTAACTTTTTAGCTGCATCAGGCACGCATTACTAAGCAATGTAAAACAAACTCCTGTAAAGACAGTCAATAAAATTTTATGTAAAACTAAGACATATCATGTCTTTCTACTCTGTGATCAATGTGCTTCCAAATGTGATCTAATTCTTTTGATTAACACAACTATAAACCATTCATAAAAGCATATGTAGAGGAGACAAACACTAAAAAGGAGAAAACAATTGACAAATGAAAGGTAGAGAGTTGCACTTACGAATTTTTGCAAGTCGGTTAACCCAGCCTGGGATAGAGTTTCCAGTCAATCTCAAACAGATATCATTACATAAGTGGTTACAGTTCTTGGCAATGAGATGATATGTGTCTCCATTGTAGTTTCTAGCATGCTGCTCTATGAATTCTCTAAGCTCAGAGCAACTGAGAGTTGTAGTCCCAATAAATACTGATTTACAAAATGTAAAACGTGGGAACTGACGAGGCTCCACCTCAAAAACACCACTAATCGTGTGCCCCAAATGCATACTCTTTTCAAACAGATAAATAAAACCTAGTCTTCTTCTTCCTAAAGATGGATTGGGTACATATATGGATTGGGTACAGATATTAGACACGTCAATCTTACACCTTATCTTGAAAAACAACGAATAATATAGCTTCTAATTATCCACAAAGCAGTCCTTAAGCCCTATATCATCCATACCCAGAAAATAGGAAACCATGTTGTAAATTAATGAAATCCCAGTAGGGATTGATTTTGCCAACGTTCAAATACACTTGAAGTTCATGTGGGTAATTGGGGTTTTGGCTGTAAACCATAAAATCAACCTGTTAAGCTGATAAAGATGAACAGGCAGAGCATGCTTATTTTTCTTGACACCTCTTTTCATCTGCGACCAATTCCTTTGCTTCTCCCTAATAACCCTGTTGAATACCCAAACTCTGCAAATAGAAGTATAATTCCGTCAGAAAACATAGGAAAAATCAAACTGAAAAAAGAAAATAATGAAAACAATAATCTGGGTTTTACCGGTGGATGGAAGCCGCAGTAAGCTCCCATGGCCACAGCTGCACCTCTTCTTCTTGAAGATGGATTGGGTAGACACGTCAATCTTACAAAGCATGCATATTTTTATTTATTGATTTCTTTTCATCTATTTTATAAAAAAATTATTAGGGTTTAAATTTGTTTTATAAATATACTTTACTTAAACAAAAAATTAAGTGACTAAGATATAATGTAGTGATGTAATTATTTTATGAAATTAAATTTTTTTTGGGATTTCAATTTTATTTAGTAAGAGTTAAAAATCTAGGATTTCAATTTTATTTAGTCAAAAGTTAAAAATCTACATTATCACAAAAAATATTTCCCCATGTTATTACATTTTTTATTTTATTTTTCAAACTTACAATATTTTAATGCATTTTAAATTATAAAAGTATTAGTATTATTACATTTTAAGGAAATATTTGTGTTATTTAATAGACTTTATAAAGTTTATTTTTTTTAATTTTATTCTTCAAACTTACAATATTTTAATGCATTTTAAATTATAAAAGTATTAGTATTATTACATTTTAAGGAAATATTTGTGTTATTTAATAGACTTTATAAAGTTTAGTTTTATAGTTAGGAAATATTTTAGTCCTATTTTATTTTTACCAAATTAGATTATTTTTGAGATTTCAATTTTATTTACCCAAGACATTTTAACACTCTTCAAAAATTAATTTTTCAATTATTGGAATGCAATTTTTCTATACAACCAATACTTAATCAACAAAAAAATTACAACTAAACAAATACTATATACAACCAATAGTTAATCAACAAAAAAAAATTACAACTAAACAAATACTATAATAACAACACTACAAGGCAGGTACTTACGTGACACTTGTTAAGAAATGTTTTTTAATGTCAAACAACCTAAAGACTTGATTGGTTTGTGTTGAAGCGTAACATATGGAGCAGAATAATCTTAATTTCTTTTTATGGATCATTTAGTTTCCTTTAGACTCTTCTAAAAAGCTTTAAAAAAATGTGTTTTTATAGTTTAGCTTTAATTTGCATTTTCCTATTTTTTCAGGTAGTTTGAATTTAGATTTTACTTTTAATTTAGCTTTTAATTGCAATTAGTATATATTTAGATTTATTTTTTAATTTAATTTACTTTTTAATTTAATTTTAATTTTAAACTTTATAGTCTAAATTTAGTTTTTAATTTAGATATTAATTTATTTTTTAATTTAGCTTTTTATTTTTAGTCATCTTTTTATTTTTATTGTCACTAATTTTTTGCTTACAACTATATTGTTTGTCGAAGAGCATTCTTCTCAAAACTACTCACAAGTGGGTTGCAGGTTCTCCCTTGTCAAAGACATCGTTTGCTTGGTCTTGTTGCCCTGATTGTGGTCCATCACACTTCGTTTGGTGCTTAAAAAGAACTTGTTTGCTTTCCTTATTTGCTTTGCTTGCTTACTTGTGTTTGTTACATTTAGACATCTTGCATTAGTAGATCCCTAAGTTAATAACAAAAGTATCATCTCCCCTTGCCTATCAAATAGATCTTGGTGCAAGAGAACTTGTTATTATCTTTAGAGAGACATGCCTTGGTGGGAAAAGAGGTACTCACCCCAAGGGAATGACTTCAAGTGGTACTTTCATTTGGTCCGCTATATAAAAAGGATAAGGCGAAAGCCAAGTCTAATCGATATTCGCGCTTACAGTACAGTGCTAGTTTGAACAGAGTCGTTCCTTGTGTATATGAGACTCCTAGTAGGACTGGTTAAAACTTTAAGTGGCTTGCTGGACGCTCGTAACGTGCTGGTCCCCTGAATCATTACTAGACACCTTTAGATTAGAAGCCCACCCCTTTTTGATTTTGTGTCAGTTTTGTTCAAGGCAAGAAGACACATAATCCTCTCTAGATTCTCACCATATGGCTCCCTTGAGATGAGACAAAAATCTTTGGCTTAGCATAAGCTACTTGTAGCTTTCCAAGGAGAGGGTGATTGGGTCATCCTTCCATTCTTGAAGGCCCCTACATGTCCTCTCTCGCAAAGACGAAAGTGTACACACCCACTCTAGATGTCCCTATACTTGAGTCGAAGGAGATTCCAAGTTGTGAACTTGACAAGCTACCATTCACCTTGACCTTATGTAGAGTAAGAATTTGTGTTCAAGTGTTTTTGATTTTTGATAAGACCCATGGAAATTTAGGGTGGACCACCCTTGAACATACACATACGTTTACCAAATCTTGACCATTGAAACAACCAAACTTGTTTGCCAAGTGTTTTTCATGTGTGAAGTGTTTGCGGATCATCAAAAACAAATTGCCCAAAATTGAACACTTAGAAATCATGTTAATACCTAAGACCTATCAATCACCAATTGCTTAGGATAATTTGCATTAGCCTTATTCAAACTCATTGCGTTCACCTAGGTTATCCTTGCATTGATTTAGCCCTTTGCACTTTAGATCAACCTCAAACATTAGGTCACCTTTGAGACTTGGAAAATATGAGACTTGATATACTTTGATCATACCTTAGTCTAAAACCTTGCTCTTTTACATCAATCAAATCAATTTACAAGTTGTACTTTAAACTCCCAAGTCTAGTTTTGGGTCCATCTTCCTCAATTTGCAAGTTTGGAGGCTCACTTCAATCAATCACTATTCTCCCAACATTTGCAAGGTCTTAAACAAATTCAATTAGTCACTTGGGTATATCTTAGTGTGCCTTAGCATCCTCTTTTATCAAAATCTCTTAAGGTTACCAATCCAATTAGCCTTAGACTTTACCATAACTTCATCCTCATTAGTAGCCTTTGTCATAACTTCATTATCAAAAAAACACAAAAACATAGCATTAGTTACATAACATTTGCTACACTTGTCATCCTGATTCCTACTAGTTGCATTTGTTATAATCTATTTTCAAAAATCCCAAAAAACATAGCTTAGTTGCATTGACCATTTGTATTAATTCATTAGTTGCATCCAACATACCTTAGTCACATAGATCACCTCACATTGTCATAGCATCCCAAAATTCACAAGTCTTATATGGTGGAAACACAGTTACAAAAGAAGAGAAAGGGGGTAGAGTCTCCTAGCCATTCCTATAGTGATCCCCTAGGCACAATGCAATTCAGATCCTCATCTAACGAACAACCCAAATAACAATCCAACATGTCAAACCCCTTTGACAACCTCATTTTGCAAGAGAATTACTAAGAAATTACCTAACAAGAACTTGAGGAAGCTTCCCAAGATCCAAGAATGTTATGAATCCTTGATGAGATGATAGAAGCCAATCCTCAAACATACCTTATGCATCTCTTGCAAATAGGTACCAAGCTTCCCGCAGGGGTAGATATCAATGCAATTGTAGGGTCTACACCAAACAACATCACACAAGTTCAAACAATGCCTTCCACAAGTTACACAAAACCTACACAAGAACATACCACCATTCCTTTGGGAGAAACATCACATGAGTCCACAACTACCTATGTACCTCCCCCATTTAACACCAATAACACAAATGTCGCATCACAACCTTTGAATTTTGCCAACCCGTTTGCTTCAATGAATGTGGGTCACAATAAAAGATCATGAAAAGTACACATAGTGACCTCGCAAGCACCAACACAAGGGGTTAATGTTACCTCTAATGCAAATGCAAACGTAGGTCCAACTCCAACAACAACAATTTGAATAGCAACCTCAACATTGACCCTCTTGGAAACAACAACAATGTGTCTAATCAAGGTGTTGGTGTGACCTATCAATACACCCATGGCAACCCATTACAGTAACAAGGCAATCCTCAGTCCAAACAAACCCATTTCACAACCAACACAACACAGGGATTCCACCTCATTATCAATACATAAATCCCAACATAACATTCATACCAAACACACAAAATCAAAACTCAAATCCATCACACAACCCTCAACGCAAACACCATTCCGCTTGTTGCTAACGCAAACACCTCTACCAACGTAGGAGTCCAAAACATGCAAATGACAAATATGGTTAATCCATATCAAAATGCAATCACAAACGCAACCAATACATCCTTGTCATCCATAGATGTATTAACATAGGAATTGCATGCCCTCAAACAACAATTCTCTAGCATGCAAGTATCGAGGACTAAGAAGGCATACTCCATGGAGGACTTTTGTCCGTACCCCTTTGACAAGAGCATCTACATGCCCCCCTTTCCCCAAAAATTCACCATGCTGACTTTCAATAAATATAGAGGAAATGGGAGCCCTATTGAACATGTATGTGAATTTCACACTGCATGTCTCAAGCTCACGTTTGATCAAACGTATTTGATGAGACTATTCCCATGAAGCCTTGTAGGCCAAGCACTTGAATGGTTCGTGCATCTACCCATAGGGATAAGGATGTGGACTGAGTTAGCTAACAAATTCATAGCCCACTTTTCCTACAACATTGAAAGAGATGTTAACATCGCCACACTTTGCCACACGAAACAAGACGATGGAGAGACATTTCTCTCCTTTCAAAGATGGAGGGGCTTAGCTAGTAAATGTCCTTGTCACATACCTAAAAATCAATTGGTCCCTATCTTTGTGGAAAAGGTCAACACAGAACTCATGCACCATCTCCAAATTCATTGTTGTATAACCTTCGCAGAGGTTGTTGAAAAAGGCATAGCAATTGAGAAGGCCCTCATAGCCAAGGGCACAATAATTTTTTTTAATAAGAATCAAAACAAATCCAACACTTCCTATGACAAAAGCAAGTTTTGGTCAAAGAACAAAAATGTTACAAATGATAGAGTTGTTGATGTGAAAGCAATAAACAAGGGTGGTCCCGTCCTAACCCTTAAGGCACCAATACCAAATAACCCAACGCTAAATATTCTGCCACCAATCCAACAACAAACAATAAACACCGTTCAAAGCAGTCAAAGTTGGGGACCTTTGCGAGCAAACCTCCCTAAATGAAACTATACATATTTGTCGGAACCGATAGAATCAATTCTAAAGAAGCTGTTACAAGCTAAGCTTATCCAACTTCCTAAGATTAAAGAATACAACCCCGCCTTCAAACCTCCCACTTGGAACGATAATGAATTTTTTGAATACCATTGGATAAAACGTACAACTGCTAGAAGCTTAAGAACATAATTTAAGACCTCATTGATCAAGGTGACATAACTATGGACAACCCTCAAGGGACTTCAAATACTGATCACACCATCTTTACGGATCCCTTACAAAACCATGGATCAGGAAAAGCCTCCACTTCAGGCACACAAACTAATGAGCAGCCCTCTTATAACCATGTCGCATATGAATACACCATCAACAACATTAGGGCATATGATAATAATGTCTCTATGATTACCAATAAGTCTCGTCTTGAGTGTGTTGTCACTACTCTTAGAGCCAAGGTAACCTTCTAAAGCTCCTCATCTAAGCCGCAACCAAAGTCGCAATATAACCTCTTAGACCATCTTAAGAAAACACCTGCACAAATTTCTATCTTTGAGCTTCTCCGCCTATCCCCCAAACACAAAGCCATCCTTGATAAAACACTTTTGGACTCTTCTATCCCAACAAACTTAAATATAAACCAATTTTAGGACATGGTCGGACACCTAGCCTCTGCTAACAATGTAACCTTCACCGAATGCGACTTACCATCACACAGACCCAATCATACCAATCCTTTGCACCTTGAAGTCTTTATCAATAAACACAAAATCTGACAGGTCTTGGTAGACGGTGGAGTAGGATTGAATATTTATCATCTAAAACTAGTCATTATACTTGTAGTATCTTTACAATGCTAGGTAAACTTGGTGGTATCACTCAATTCAAAGGAATCTCCCACTGAACAGTCCACTATAACTTCTTGAAAAGACCTCATCAAATTGTCAACTAGGGCTTGTAGACTTGTGATGGCACTTGCATTGTATGTGCTTTCAGGGATCAAACTATCTAACTTATCTAATACATCAAGCTACTTATTAACAAGGGAAAGTAATGTTGCTACAACTACTACAGATACTTTGCAATGTAAATATGTAACAACAGATTAATTAAGCAATGAATTCTAATTTGTTGAGGACAACTATTCGTATCCTCTAGAGTATCACAAATTAATTGAACTAAGCAACTCTAAGAATCTAATTGATCTTGTATTCATAAATTAACTGCTACAATAATTAAAACATACAAGAAATAAAGTGAAGGTCATTTATCCTGAGTGGCCCTTGCTCAGGTGACTGCCTCACTGCTTAAACTCAAATCTAACTCTTTTTAGATAAACACAATCATTTTGATTCTAACATACATTGCACAATCTTTTCAAATCACATAAAATATAGTTGAACTGTAATATTCATAACACATAATCAAATAACATTGTCTGCATAATCTAGAAAAGATTTAGATAGCTAGATCTGTGGTAGAGAAAAAACCATTCAAAACTGAACTGAACTAACTTACTTCTACCTCAACCACAACCATAATATAGGCATAGGGGAGTTATTCAAAAAGGTATCTTAACTATAAACATAAAAACACCACTCTGCATGAACTAGAGTGTAATGAATGCTAACAACAATGACAGGAAAAGAACGAAGGAAATGTCCTAACAAAATTAGAACTCTCTGCTAAAACAGGGGAATATGGATCAATTGAATCGGTCCCATTAGTCTTCTAGTTGTAACAGAGTCCTCTAAGCTTCCAATCATCTTTATTGATCACCTATCATGATGTGTGATTCTCTCCATTGAGTGTCCTTGGCCGTGGTTGTTGCACTTGGTCAAGACTGGAATCTCCCCTGCTCTGCGCCTAGAAATAATGTGGCTACAGGCTGCACCCTATAGTTGCTACGGGTGACAAACCTTTCTCTTTTAGCTACAAGGTTAGTCCATGAACATGTACACAATACTAACAAACAAAATCAACACAAACATTCTTAATAATCCATACATTCTCACATATAACATATAATTTCATCATATCATAATCATATCTCCATATACTTAATTAACTAAGTTCAAGTCTACATAATGACCATAAAGGATAACATGACATAGAAATATGCTTAAAACAGTGTCTGGGAATGTCTTTCAACTTGCATAAAACTAGAAGAAAATAGGGTAATAACTAGGCTCATCACACCCCCAACTATCCTTTTGCTTGACCTCAAGCAAATCACTAAGGCTATAGGTTGTAATACAGGGTGATCTCCCTAAGATCTGCAACAGTGCCTACTCCTTGAGTCTGCTCCAAATAGAAGCCATTATTGTGTGCCATTATGTTCATCCTAGAGACCTCTACTTTCTCACACTCTGCACTCCTCCTCCCAGCCCAATGTGGCACTGGATATAGAAGCATAGGGGGCTGAAAAGGAAGTGGTATCTTGCTCAATGCTTGTCCCTCGGCAATGTCCATATATTTCTTGACCCTTTCAAACATGGCCATGAAGTTGTGGATGGAATGGGGTTCCTTCTTTTGTAACTCTAGAGTCAAACTATTCCACCTATCTTGTACATGCTGGTGAGAATGATGGATGAGCTCTACTGTCAAGTGCTGAATTCTGTCATAGTCTTGTAGCCTCAAATTCATAGTTTTTCTCCCCACACCCTTTTGCTCTAAAAGTTGATTCCATTCTACAATGATAAACTTAGGGATTTTAGATTCCTTTCTGATTGGAAGGGCAATGGATTTTTCTCTTTTTGTGTAAGATTACATAATGTCCCCTCTCAATTTCTCATTTCTGAAGTAAGAGGCCAGTGCTCTTACTTGTAAATCCCCTGCATAGATTAATGGATTCCATTCAGTATCTCCAGACACAACATAATTATGTAAATAAAATTCACATAGCTGATCTTGTTCATCAAGTGTGGAAGTAGCAAAAACTTTGAGGAAGGCCATTTTCTCACTCATGTCAACTGGTTTATTATTGATCAATCTACTAAACTGGAAACTCAAAAAAGTTTCTTGAAGAAACAAGGCATAGGTCCTAGTTGGTGGACATCTGACAATCTGAGCAGCCTTATCTGCTACTTCCTCCATTCTAACTGCCAGCTTCCACAACTATATATCCTTCCTTTCCAGTGCCTTAATGTGGTCTTCAATCATGGTTTCCTTTTCTCTTTTCCATTCTTATTTCTGTTCAGAGAATTCCTGAGTAACCTTCCATAATTGATATCCTAAGGATACAATTGTATAGCAAGTTGGAGTTTTGACAACAAAGATTCTCTTTTCTTTGGTCACCAATTCCTTGTTCCCTGGTTCTACTATGGCTATCTCTATGAGGGCATCCAATTTGGATCCCTGACCATAGGTGTTAACCTTTTCTTCCAACTCATGTATCCTTGCCTCTCTCTCTTTGTCCTTTTGCTCATAGGCTTTGATCAATTCTTCCAGTTGTTTTATTCTATCAATAGCTTCCTGTAGTTCTCTTCTTATATTCATGTCTTCAAGAAACAATTCCTTATCCTTTGAAAAGTGTTCATCACCACCTCATGTACACTCATATTCCTCATTATCAAGGTTGTTTGGGCTTTTCATCCTAGTTTTCTTAGCAATAAAGATGTCCTCAGATTCAGATTCAGAGGTATGCCATTTCCTTTTTATGGGGGTTTGTACATTTTCGGTCACATTCTCCTCTAGCTCATGATCACTCTCTACTACTACCACATCCTCCTTCTCTTTTATAGGTTTCTCAACAACACTCCCCATAACACCTTTCTCTCTAAGGTGATGTGAATGCCTTAATGGTGTGGATTTCTCTTTTGACCTCTTTGCAAGATTAGAAGAGGAACCACTCTTCTTTTTCCTAGCTCTTGGTGTTTTGATGCTAGGTGTCTTACTAGAGGATGGTGCCTTATTGGCCTCTTCTTCTGGGATTTGATTCTCTTCTCCCAGTATAGGTTGATCAGATGCTACATTTGGCACAATTGGCACATCCTGTTCTCCTATCTCCTCTATGCTGTGGGTAGGTGATGTAGTAGGTGAAACAGGGTTTTCTCTCAAGGATGCAGCAGGTGAATTCTCTGGTGATGCTGGCTTATTAAGGATATCATTGATATTTCTGCATTTCAAGAATCGTTTCAAGGGCACATTTAGATATTGCATCCTAAGACTTCTCTTAACTAACAAAGTGACCAGGCAATCATGGGATTATGATGATCTTTTTTATTTCCTTTGATATTCATAGCCCATTCTTTTTAAGAAATTGTATAGGAAATTAGGCACATTAACTACCCTATTATGACGAAGATGGCTTAATAATTTGAAATGGACAGTGTATAACATAGATTGCCTATCATCACAGGTGAGGTATTTGATAATATGCATGGTGCAAGCAACCCACAATTCTGGAAGTGATAGCCTTTTAGTTCCTTGTGATGTAGATTCCAGCAGCTCTCCTTCCTCACTAAATTTGTCTCGTGCAACTATTACATCTGCTTTGATGGGGAACTCTTCACCATTTCTGGGTAAACCCGATACCTCAGCAACTGCTACTTCCAAAGCATCCACTATCAGTCCTTTTATAGTGGCTTCATCATGGTGAAGTGAGGGTGCAAACTGCCTCGTTATACCTTCATCAAATTCTGTGAGTTTTAGGAAATAGTCAATCCATCCTGTCTGTGTTAAGATTAGCAAAGTTAATTGATCTTCCAGTACTATATCATGCACTATAGGTTCTTGTCTGATGATGTCTCCTCCCATATTGCCAATTCTAAATTCAAATTCACCACAACCCCTTTCTACAACCCCTTTGTATATCTGCTTACTCTCTAGTTTCAATAACCCACACTTCCAATAACCCCCTGTATATTCCCTTGCTGTATGATACCAACTTGAACTATCAAACCAACTTAAATCGACTGAAAACTATGGGAAATTGGGAATTTAGCATAGGAAGCATAACAAACAATTTAGCAGACAAATTAGCAGAGCAATCATAAAAAAATGAAAAAGAGGTTGTATATTGTGTTGTATAATTGACAATGGCGAACAATCATTGTTTTGAACAAAAACACTATCCCTCCCCCCAACTAAATTCTTGAAGTGACCTCAATTCAAGGCTGTGTACGGTAAGAAGGATGACAATATATGGATATAAGATTACAAATGATAATTTCAAATTATTAAATGTGAGCATATAAGGAAATATTGAAATATCTGCGTCAAATAATGGCAAGTTAATATTTGTACTTGTTGGAATGAGATGAACTAGACTTCACGCAAGTGGGGCATTGGAAAATGTGTCTGCAACATAAGTTCGAAGAGACAAAACTTATTATTATGAAGAATGGTTGAATGACACTCTGGTATGTGTCAACAAGCTGATGTGATTTGCATGCGGTGCAATGATGAACGACGGCTGCATGTCCTCAAAAAGTGGAGTGCATGGCGCAAAATTTGAATTAACAGATAGATAGTTGTTGCATGTGAGTGAATGGATATTTGCTGCATGTTCGCCTCGAACAGGTCCCAATGTAATATAATGGCAATTTGGAGTTGTGGTCTTCAACAGGTCCCTATGGTTTATTGACTTGGTCTTCATGAAGATATCGACATCGATGTTATGTGTGCATGTGAGGAAAGGAAATAAATTATACCTGAGTGACCTCAGGAGGTGAGCTATGCAACTCACCTACTGAGTCACTATGATAACCAACAGGGTCTTCTTCTATGTTACTACTAGGTGATGATATAGCAGTATTCGACTCATGGTTAGGAATAGAGCATTGATTTATAAAATCATCTCTGTTTGTTGGCCTGGTATAGAGCTTTAATCGATGTCCATTAACCAAGAGTGGAAATCTGACCTCATCTATTGTCTATAGTTTAACAGCTCCATTGGAAAACATTTGGTGAACTTTATAAAGTCCTAACCATCTAGATTGCAATTTGCCTTTATGATCTTTGTGCTTTGAATCATATAATAGAGCCCAGTCACCTACATGAAATTCTTTTCTTTTAATATACTGATCATGCCATTTGGCTCTCTACTTTTGAACAATCTATGTGGTGCATAACTGTCATTTTGATATCATCTAATCTATTGAGAATATGGAGTCTTTCTTGTTGTGGTATTGTCAGATCCATGTCAAGTTCTAGAGCAGTCCTTAGTGTCTTATACTCAAATTCAATTGGTAAAACTATTATTTTACCATACACTAACTCATAAGGTGTGAAACTAATTGTTGTTTTTCACGTGCTTCTGTATGCCCATACTGCCTTTGGTAGTCTGGCTGCCCAGTCCTTCCTATGGATGTTCATTGTCTTGGTCAAAATATTCTCAATTTCTCTATTTGTAACTTCCACTTGCCCATTGGCCTGAGGGTGATAGGGTGTGGACTTCCTATGCCTAACTTCATATTCTTTGACCAATGTTGAAATGAGTTTAGAAGTGAACTGGGGACCTTGGTTAGTGATAATTTATGTTGGTGCTCCATACCTAGTGAAATTTTCTTCATACAATAATTTAGCTACATTCCCATCTCTGGCAAATTGGAACACCTTGACTTCAACCTAATTTTTTAGATAAACAGTGCAAACTAAAATGTACTCCTTATTATTAGAATCTGGTGAGATTGGCCCAATGAAATCTAGCCCCCACTTGTCAAATGGTGCTAGTGCTATCTGGGGTTGCAAAGGCATCTCATCTTATCTTGTTGGTCTGCCCATTCTCTAACATTGGTCACAACTCCTTGTATACCTAATCGCATTCTTATGAAGAGTTGGCCAATAATAGCATGTGGTTAGTATCTTGAATGCTGTCCTCTTGGTTACAAAGTAACCCCCACAGGGCTCATCATGGCAAGCTTTTAGGATGTCAAAGACCTCATCTTCTCTTATGGACCTCCTCATAATATGGTATGGACCAGTGTAGAACAAGTAACCAACAATCCAAGAATATGGAAAGCTTTTATGCAGTAATTGTCTTCTTTCTCTTGGGGAGAAGTGATATGGGATCTGCCCTGCTACCAAATAGTTAGCAATATCAACAAACCATGGTGTATGTAAAGTAAGAGCAAACAAATGCTCATCTGGGAAAGAGTTGTCCACCACATCTTCTTTCATTTGTGTACGCAGTCTAGACAAAAAATATGCCACCACATTAGCTTTTCCTGGTTTATCCACTATTGTGATATCAAACTCCTATAGCAAGAGCAACCATCTGACTAGTCTACCCCTAACCATAGGTTTATTCATTAAATATCTGATTGCAGTATGATCTGTGTGGATAAATACCTGGTAACCAGTTATATAATGTCTAAACTTGTTGATAACATAGACAATAGCCAACATCTCTTTTTCTGTGATAGTGTAATTAAGCTATGCTCCTTGTAAGTTTTTACTAATGTAATAAATAACATACTATTTATTACCTTCTTTCTGTCCTAATACAACTCCTATAGAAAAATCAGAAGCATAGATGTGTATGTGAAAGGGCAATGTCCAATTTGGTCCTCTCAAGACAAGTGCTTTTGTCAAAGATGTCTTAAGTGTGTCAAAAGAGTGCTGACATTATGTGGTCTAGTCAAATTCCATGTCCTTTGTGAGCAGAGAAAACAAAGGTGCTGCTAGTTTGCTGAAGTCCTGTATAAACCTCCTATAATAGCCTGCATGGCCAAGAAAGCTTCTGACATCTTTTGGCTTCTATGGTATAGGAAGTGTAGAAATTATCTCAATTTTATTAGGATCCACCTGAATAGCATCACTAGATATGAAGTGTCCTAGAACAACTCCTTGAGTCATCATCATAAAGCATTTTTCATGACTCAATGAAAAATTATGCTCTTGACATCTTTTCAGGACCTTCTCCAAATTACTGAGTGTTGTCTCAAATGTGTCTTCATAAGTGATGAAATCATCTATATAGATCTCCATAGAATCATGAGCATAGTTTGAAAAGATACTTAGTATTGCCCTTTGGAAAGTGCATGGGGCATTGCATAACCCAAAAGGAAGGATAGAATAAGCATGTGTACCCCAAGGGCATGTAAATGTGGTCTTATCCTAGTCCTCTAAAGCTATTTTTATTTGATTATAGCCACTAAAACCATCTAAGAAGGAGAAGTACTTTTTACCTACTAGGGAATCATGTACTTGGTCAATGAAGGGTAGTGGAAAATGGTCTTTTCCAATAGCTGGGTTAAGTTCCTTGTAATCTATACACACCCTCCACTTGCCTCCTTTCTTAGGGACAATAACTAAAGGTGACACCCATTCAAGTTGTCAGAAATAGGGTAAATAAAACCAACGTTAAGGAGTTTTTGGAGCTCAATTTTAACTGTCCCTTAAGGCAAGATTCATTCTTCTTTGTGGTTGTCTTATGGGCTTGAAACCATTATTGATATGTATTCTATGCATGCACAAATCTGGATCTATTCCTTTCATGTCATTATAACTCCATGCAAAAGTTGATGCATGTGTTTGCAATATAGTGTGCAAGGAAGTTTGTTGTTCTTCAGTTAGGGCATTGTTAATATTCAACATTTTGCCTGGCATGATTTCCAATGTTTTAGATGCTGGATGGACAAATGAAAGGTCATATCCTCTGATGTTGGGAACACATTCCTGAGGTAGTAGAGAGTGGAAAAGTTGGGATAATTCCTCTGAGGAATGTGCAGGTATGATATTCTATAATGGATCTTGCAGACATGATAGACAATCCTGTTGCTGCGGGTCCCTACTGCAATGGTTCTGTATAATGTGGTCAATTAAGTCATCCTCATCTTGGGTTGCTAACAAAGGGCTGTGTTCTATCATCATGAGAGTTTGTAGGGAATAGTGGTCTTCTTCTTCTTCTAAGGTAGGCCATATGGTTTGCTCCATATTGTCATGAGGTTGAGCTGGGGGATAAAGGACCAATTTCTTTGTGACAGTTCCATTTGAAATTATCATGTTCCCAAACCTACAACCTATAAATGCATCTGTTGTTGTTAACCATGGTTTGCCTAAGATAAGTGGATAACTTGCAAGATTGACTTTTGGCTACAAAACTATGAAGTTTGCAGGGTACTCCCATGAGTCTAATGCTATGACTATCCCCTCAAGTTTCACTGTTGACCTATCTGCCAACTATAAAATAGTTGGTGTAGGCCTCAGGTTTGGTAGTTGAAGTAGTTGCATTATTTCTTTAGTCATGACATTGATGGCTACCCCCAAGTCAATCAAGGTGTTTTTGATGAGAGTTTCATTAATCTTAACATCCACTACTGGACTACCAGGGTCTGTGTATTTAGGGAGAGTTATGTTCCCTAGCATGATATCAGCAAGGTTTCCTAGGACATGGACAGTCTAAGGATCCTTCTTTTTTCTCCCTGGTTTCTAAAGATAAAGGTCTCTCACGGTCTTGGTATAGATTGGGATGTCCTTGATAGCTTGAATGAGGGGTATCTTAATACTGACTTTCTTAAGTTGACCCAATAAGTCTATCTCTGCTTGGGTTTTATGTTTTGAAATGGCTAGTCATTCAGGGAAAGGAGGCTTTGGATTTGAGATAGTCTGATTTACCTGATTTGATTCGGGTTCTAGAGGTAAATTGTCTAATGCCTCCTCTATAGGTTGTTCAACCACCTCAGTGATTTGGGGAGATGAAGGCCCAGCTAATGTTTTCCCTAACCTGAGGTGGACATCACTCACCTCTACCCCATAAGTGGGGTGTTGAATAGCCTCGTTAGTGTATGCCTGTTGAACAAGCTTGTTATTGGGGTTAGGTGTAGGTTGGACAGGTATTTGTAGTGCTCTTAGTGGCTGAGTTGTAGGACTAGATGAATTTGGCATAATGGCTTGTTGTTGAGGCTGAGGAGGCATTAAGGGTTGTGAATAATTCATGTTTTGGTTTTGCCATTGCTATCCTTTTTGCCATTGTGGTTGCCTTTGGTTTTGTTGTATTTGATTGAGGGTTGTAGTTAGATCCTTGGAAGTTTTGTTGGGGCCATACAATGGGTTACTGCTAATTCCATTTTAGCTGAGGATTTTTCCATTATTGAGGGTTTTGCCATTGGTTTTGATTAGTTGTCCAAGGCTGAGGGTTCCAACTAGAGAAATTTTGATGACCTACTGGAAATGATGTATTAAAAGTTAAAGGATCTTGTGGCATACCTTGTCTTTGTTTCCATGGTTTCCTTTGTGCAACATAGTATAGCTGGCCATCTTCACCTTTAACAGGTTGAAAGTGAGGTTTCTTTAACTTATCTTCTATAATACTGGCCACTCTTCTGCATTTGCAATTAGCTTTTCTTTGTCAACAATTTGGATAGTATTCAGTGAGTATTGAATCAGACTCCTCCTGCTTCTTCTTCAAGTGTAGAGTATCTAGTTGAGTGGCTAGATGACGGATGATGTCTTCTTTCATGTTGGTCAACAGGTTGCTCAATTCCACCCTTGAAACTAAATTAGATACCTTGTCAATGGTAGATGCTCTCTCTCCCCTTGTCCTCTTGGTGAAAGTCCTTGAGTAATTTCTACAAAGCTTGCAGATATCCTCAAAGGGTAATTGAGATATATCTCCTGCTCCCATAAGATTGAGGGCATCCATGCATTCATCATTAACTCCTCTCAAGAATACAAGCTTCAAAGATTCATTCGAGAGTCTCTTCTATGGATTTTTCTTGAGACATAACTGGAATCTCTCTACATAGTCTTCTAATGGCTCATCTTCTTTTTGGGTCATTCTCAAGATATCATCTCTTCTATCAACCCCTCTGCAATAGTCTTGGTATTTCTCCAAGAACTTTGTCTTCATTGTATCCCAATCTAGAATAGCATCCTTTCCTAATCCCATGGACCATCTTAAAGCAGCATCCTTCAATGTGGTAGGGAATAGCTTGAGCCTATGAGGATCAGTGGTGTAATCATAACTCCTACACAAGACATCAAACTCAAATAAGAATGTGTTTGGATATTCAGTCACCAAGCCATAGAAGAAAGGCAATGCTGAAGGCGGTATATTTTTTAGAGCAGCAATCCTTTCCTGATTGGTGATAGGAAATTCAAAGGTCACCTATCCTGGTGGATCATCCACCACATCAGCCATGGTGAGGAAAGTTATTTCTGTATTATCAGTAGATGTTGATTAGAGGGAAGATTCTTCTTCAATAATACCCTTGCTCTTATCACTATAGTCACTTATATTTACTGTAGCTTGTTGGGTTGATGGAAGGAACCTTCCCAAAGTGTCTCTCTGCCTCCACATATAATGTATATAACTTTGTATGGATCTTGCACAATGTTAGTAACCTTTCTAGTGGTTGGTGAGGTAGAACCTAAGTACCCTATCCTTTGAAAGTTGAATGTAACTAAGAAAGCTTAAAATTAACAGGGACTAATATCTGAAAGTAGCACCATCCCCAAAAATGACACCAAAAATGTAGTGTCTTTACAATGCTAGGTAAACTTGGTGGTAATCACTCAATTCAAAGGAATCTCCTACTGAACAGTCCACTATAACTTCTTGAAAAGACCTCATCAAATTGTCAACCGGGGCTTGTAGACTTGTGATGGCAATTGCACTGTATGTGCTTTCAGGGATCAAACTATCTAACTTTTCTACTACATCAAGCTACTTATTAACAAGGGAAAGTAATCTTGCTACAACTACTAGGATACTTTACAATGTAAAACTATAACAACAGATTAATTAAGAAATTAATTCTAATTTGCTGATGACAATTGTTCCTATCCTCCAGAGTATCACAAATTAATTAAACCAAGCAACTCTAAGAATCTAATTGATCTTGTATTCATAAATTAATTACTACAACAATTAAAATATACAAGAAATAAAGTGAAGGTTAGTTATCCTAAGTGGCCCTTGCTCAGGTAACTGGCTCACTGCTTAAACTCAAATCTAACTCTTTTTAGATAAACACAATCATGTTGATTCTAACATACATTGTACAATATTTTCAAATCACATAAAATATGGCTGAACTATAATATTCATAACACATAATCAAATAACATTGTCTGGATAATCTAGAAAAGATTCAGATAGCTAGATCTATGGTAGAGCCAAAACCATTCAAAACTGAACTTAACTAACTTACTTCTACCTCAACCACCGAACCATAATATAGGCATGGGGGAGTTATTCAAATAGGTATCTTAACTGTAAACATAAAAACACTACTATGCATGAACTAGAGTGTAATGAATGCTAACAATAATGACATAAAAAGAAGGAAGGAAGTGTCCTAACAAAATTAGAACTCTCTGCTGAAATAGGGGAATATGAGTTGATAGAATTGGTCCCATTAGTCTTCTAGTTGTAACAGAGTCCTCCAATCTTCCAATCATCTTTATTGATCACCTATCATGATGCGTGATTCTCTCCATTGAGTGTCCTTGGCCGTGGTTGCTACACTTAGTCAAGACTGGAATCTCCCCTACTCTATACCTAGAAATATTGTGGCTGCAGGCTGCACCCTATAGTTGTTGCGGGTGACAAACCTTTCTCTTTTAGCTGCAAGGTTAGTCCATGAACATGCACAAAATACTAACAACCAAAATAAACATAAACATTCTCAATAATCCATACATTCCCACATATAACATTCAATTTCATCATATCGTAATCATATCTCCATATACTTAATTAACCAAATTCAAGTTTGCATAATGATCATAAAGGATAACATGACATCGAAATATGCTGAAAACAATGTCTGGGAATGTCTTTCAACTTGCATAAAACTAGAAGAAAACAAGTTAATAACTAGGCTCATCAATACTTGGGTATTCTGAGGCTTTCGTTGACCTAACCAAAAGGATTGTTATCAAAGCCTATGATGATGCCGAGTGTTCCTCAAAAGGGGTAATCTCACTTCCTGTTAGAGTGGGGCCTGCCACTCTTGATATCGTATTTCATGTCTTAGATCTCGAACTTCCCTACAACCTTATTCTTAATCAACCATGGATTCATGCCATGAAGGTCGTGCAATCCACCTACCATCAATGCATTAAATTCCCTCACAACAACATATAAATCACCATAGTCGATGATCCTGATGCCTTTCAGTATTGCAGCCACCTAAGAGAAACGCCTTTACATCAGGTACCTGTGAATAGGGGAATTCCTCCTTCCATTTCATCTTGTTATGTTGACCCATCCACACTATCAAAATCCACCACCAACTTCATGCCACCAATCAATCCTAAAGTTTAGATCCATGACAAGGGATGCGGGGAATATAAAATAGAAAGTTAATACTGCATCGGCAAGCTGTTGACATCACTTCAGTCTCACGGAAAGCCAAATCTGATCAAGCCAAAAGAGTTCATTTCTGTCACCCCCACTACCTTCACAAAATGGGGTGAACTAAACAAAAAAGATGTAAGCGAAGATGTCTCCACATGGATCTACCGAGATGAGGAGGAAGTCAAGCATGTGCAATTACCTATCGAACAATACGAAAAAGGATATGACTTTTTCAAACAATAGGGATACAATGGGCACAACTGACTTGGAACAAATAAGAATGGAAGAACATAACCGCTTCAACCAAACATGTGACCTCACAACAAAGGCCTAGGGTATACATTCCACAGAGGAAATGCTCCTCATACTAAGTTGCTTTTGGGTATGGACGTGAGTACTTCCAAAGTTGTCAAGACATCAAGGGACCCTCTTGAACCTAAACCTAAATCTTTCCAATCTGACTTACCCAACAGCTCCCCATGGATTAGTATCTTTTGGGATCCCAATAACACCTCCATATGCACCTTAACCCCCATATCCCTAAACAATGCAAACACTGATGATGGCTTGGCGTTAGTCCATCTCGAACTCATAGATTGGGACCAATAGGCACCACCTAGCTTGGACTTGTTTGAGAATGACAAAGCTATTGTTGAGTTCATGGGACTTCGTGATGCATACCTAAAGGGGATCATAAAGTTGGCTACATCATGGATCTAAACGACACTGCTTATTTTAGAGAGTCCACTCCACCCCCTAGTCACAAAAGTGAACAAAGTAAAAAATAAAGTTCTCTAGGTGAAAACCAAAAGGCACCTCTTGACCATGAAAAAATAAAAATAAAGCACGTATTTGAGGGTGAAAACCTCTTTGAGGCACCTAAAGATGGAGGGTTGGAAGTGCTCCCGATTACACAAGACAAGCCAATGGAGACAAACATTGGTATTGAAAAAAATCTGTGGATTGTCCACTTCATTGAATCACTCATAGAGCAAGAGAAACTAAAGTTCACAACTTTCTTCTCAGAGAGAAATAAATTTTGCTTGGTCTTACGCTGACATGTTAGGACTCGATCCAAAATTTGTTTTGCACCACCTGCCATTACTACCAAATTCCTAACTGGTGAAGCAAAAACTTAGAAAAATGCTTCCATAGATTGCACTATTGGTCAAAGTTGAGTTAAAGAAATTGCTTGATGTGGGTTTTATTCATCCAAATGACTATCCAGAATGGATTTCCAACCTTGTACCTATCACAAAACCTAATGGTCAAATTAGGATTTGTGAGGACTTTCAGGATCTCAACAAGGCATGTCTGAAAGATGATTTTCCATTGCCAAACATCAACATCAGAGTTGACTTCACTGCTGGATATGAAATGCTTTCACTAATGGATAGATTTTTAGGATATAATTAGACCAGAATAGCTCCTGAGGACCAACACAAAACAACCTTGTCCATGGGGCACATACTACTGGAATGTCATGCCTTTTGGACTCAGAAATGCAGGAGCTACATATCAGAGAGCCATGACAACAATCTTCCATGATTACATGCACACATTTATGGAGGATTATGTGGATGACCTCTTAACCAAATTTGTTACACGAAGCACCCATTTGGAAGTATTGGACAAAGTCTTTAAGTAGCTCGAAGAGTACAAAGTCAGATTAAATCCTAAGAAATGTGTGTTTGGAGTAACTTCGGGCAAACTATTGGGATAGATCATCTCTCAATGGGGTATTGAAGTGGATTGTGCTAAAGTGAAAACCATTATGGACATGCCTCCACCAACCACTCTCAAGCAACTGGGCAATTTACAAGGAAAATTACAATCAATTAGAAGATTCATCGCGTAACTTGCTGATAAATGTCAACCATTTCAACACTTACTCTGCAAAGGGGTACCTTTTGTTTAGACTGAACACTGCTAAGAAGCCTTGCAAGTGATCAAGGATTATCTACTGTTACCTTTGATACTTATGCCACCACTTGCAGGAAAGCCCCTGATATTGCATATTTCCACTACCACTTCAGCACTGGGGAACTATTAGCACAAAATGATGAAGGCAAAGAATGGGCAATTTATTACATTAGTAGAACATCGATCATATATGAGTTAGATTATAGCCCCATCAAACGCACTTGCCTTGCTATAGTTTTTTCCACAGTACAAAAGATGCGACATTATATGTTGAGCCATCAGACAAAACTAGTTGCAAAGATTGATCCATTGAAGTACCTGCTTAACAAGGCAGCCTTGACAGGTCAGTTGGCTAAGTGGGTTATGATCTTGAGTGAATTCGACATCGAATATGTGGATCTCAAAGCAATAAAAGGACAAGTCATTGCCGACTAACTCGCAGAGGCACCCATTTCAGCAGGTCATCCATTGGTCACTGATTTTCTCGATGAATCCATCTTTGCCATGGAAGTTCCTAAATCGTGGACTTTATTCTTCGATGGTTCCTACACAAATCACGGCTCAGGGATAGGTATTCTATTCATCACTCCTCAAGGAGATGCTATGCCTAAAGCATTTCAGATAGCCTTCCCTTGTACAAATAATCTTGTAGAATATGAGGCACTACTCATTAGATTACATATGGCTATAAATTGGAAAGTCAAGAAATTGCAGGTCTTTGGTGATTCACAGTTAGTCATCAAGCAGGTCAATAATGAGTATGACACAAAAGATGAAAAACTCATGCCTTACAAAAGAATG
Organism: Cunninghamia lanceolata; assembly: GCA_027924645.1. NCBI lineage: Eukaryota > Viridiplantae > Streptophyta > Pinopsida > Cupressales > Cupressaceae > Cunninghamia > Cunninghamia lanceolata. The sequence continues at coordinate 21,547,770 of BSBN01000377.1, read as the reverse complement.
GTCGATAGTTTTAGAATATACTTTGACGTAATTGTCTTCAATCAAATTCTTAGAGTTTAGAACAGAGCAACTAATGCAATGACAACAATTGGATCTCTCTTGGATATTCCAAGAAGTGCAACCCAATTTGAGTTCTTGGTGGAACAACTGTTGATCCTGCCTTTGACATTCCCAAGTCTGAGATGGTGTGTGAAATTGTTGGTCCCACATCCACATGGTACCACGACATCTATACCTACCTACATGACCAAACCCTCCCACCTAACCTATCTTCTTCCAACCAACACAAATCATTCATCTACCAATCTGCCAAATATGTCATCATCAGTGACACACTCTACCGTCGTGGATTCAACAATACCCTCCTATGATGTCTCGACACTGATGAAGCACAAACTTCCCTACACGAGGTAAATGAGAGTATATGCGGAGCACACTCTAGTGGTCCTACCCTAGCCAAGAAGATAATTAGAGCATGATACTACTGGCTGATAATGGAATGGGATGCATATCATTTTTTTAAGAAATGTCGTCAATGCCAAATTCATGGAGATCTTGTGCATGCACCTGCTTAGGACTTACAACCGTTGACATCACCTTGGCCTTTCTCGCAATGGGGACTCGACCTTATGGGAAAAATCCATCCCACCTCTGCAAATAGCCACAAGTTCATCATCATCGCCACTAAGTATTTCACAAAGTGGATTAAAGCCATCCCTATGATATACATTACTGGAAAACAAATTACAAAGTTCATCCTTAACTACATCATATGCCGGTATGGTGTGCCTCAATCCATCATCACAAATAATGGTCGTCCTTTCAAAAATTAGGATGTCCATGAACTTTGTTAATGATTCCACATCCAGCACCGTTTCGCCACTTCATATTACCCCCAAGGTAACGGTCAATCTGAGGCGTTGAATAAAACCATCATAAAAATCCTTAAAAAGACTGTCAATGACGCTGGCATCTTCAACTCCATCTTGCCTTGTGGGCTTACCGCATCAGCATCTACACACCCACATGAGCCACCCCATACTCCCTTATTTATGGTTTTGAATCCATCTTTCCCATTGAGGTCGAGTTACCCTCGCTGAGGGTGTCACTACAATTGGTTGATGATGAAGAATACAGAGTATCCAGGTTGCATGAATTGAAATTATTAGATGAACAGAGAAAAAATGCACTTGCTCATTTACAAGCATATCATAACCATCTCTGACACAGTTACAACAAAAGGCTTAGGGTTCACAAATTCAATGTTGGAGACTTGGTCTTGAAAGAGAACCCTAAGAATCAATTAGAATAGTAGAAGCCTGGAAAGTTTGAGCCAAACTGGTTGGGTCCCTATATTATCACTGCAGCATATGGATCCAGTGCATACCAACTAGCCACTCTTGAAGGAGAGCCATTGCCAGAATCCATCAACAGCATGCACCTTCGCTGATATTACACTTGAGTAAAAAAAAGTTCAATAGTGAAAACCACTTCAGTGGTGCTTAATTTGGATAAGTGCCATGGTAAAAACCTAGCAAACAGGCACCATGTGTAGTTGATCTTCACTCCATTGTCTACCATCACTCCATCTTGTCTCTCACCTTCTGTGATAATCCACATCATAATCCATCATCCTTCCCTATATAATCCATAATAATCCATATCTTCCCTTTCATGGCCTGAGAATAGGTTGACATTCAGCATCTTCCACTACTCTCCTAACGCTCCACCATCATCCCATCCCATCTTGGAATCACTTTGTCCTATACCCGACTAGGGGCATTTCTTGATCCTAAACATCAGTATTGGAGGACACCTTTCAAATATTCATTAAAACACAAAAAAAATCAAATATTCTCAAAAATCCAAAAAATTGAATATCCTCAAAATCCAAAAACATCATATATTCTCAAAAAGTCCAAAAACATCAAATATGGTCAAAAAACCAAAAACAACATAAAACATAAAAAACTCAGAAACAAATCAAATAACCAACCAAAAATCCCAAGCAATAAACCATGTCAAAATCATTTCGTCGAACTACGTCGCCTCTAAGCTTTCACGTAGGCAAGGCCATCTTTGATGAGCCCCCGAGGCTTCCCACCCCTATGTCTTAGGTCACACAGTCCACATGGTAGAACTACGTTGTCTCTGCGCTTTCATGTAGGCAAGGCCATTTGTGATGAGCCCTCGAGACATTAGGTCAGTCCCTTAGGGCCTGTTGAATCAGTCTCCCAATAAGTGGACCCTTTCCTACAATCGACACTTTGATCAAATAGTTAAATCTTTCATGAGAAATGTGCACCTTAAACCAGTCCCAAAATCAACAAGACATGCTATCTAATCAGCCAAACTAATCAATTGCTATCCACTATCTTTATCCACTATCACATACCTTACACAGAATGAGGCATAGTCGAAACCAGGACTCTACGCCTTATACGACATGCGTCATTTCTAAAATCAAACATAATCAATCATCACATGACAATCATCTCAAACTTGTGGCATCATCAAAACTAGACCACATGTCTTATACGAAATGGCACAAGCCTATTATCTACCTAATACAGGTGGTCGCATTGCCAAAACCAGGCTCAACATCTTATACGACATGCTTTCTATCCTGAAACCAGGCCCTACTCATCTAATCATAATCAAACAAATAAACACATATGTCACTCGGCAAATGATCTAATGGTTGTTGACTTTGTTGGTCTAGTTTGTCTTATCTTTCATTTGGATTGTTGTTTGATCTTGTTCTTATGCTTCTCAAGGTAGTCATTGAGTGATGAAGAGAAGCAAGGATAAAATTAGATCTTTTTCTTTGATTTTTGTTTGTGGTTTGTCTTGACAAAATGGCTGGGGCAACTAGGTTCCTTGCATGTGATCATGATTCCATTGGGTGGGAATCAAGGACATCATGTGCATAGGAAAGAATAAATATTTCCTTGCAAAAGGACTTGCATACCTTACGGTTATCTCATCGCATGTTCCAATAAGGTACCACAGTTACTAGTCTGAGTCAGGCATTCCTTGTCTGTCATGTGCTTATTTCACAAAGAACCACATTGTACACTTTGGCTTATGACTTGCCACTATGTCTGTCGTCCCTTGACATAATAAGTTATATATGATAAGTAGAAACTACAAGTGAGAAGCTTAAAAATCTATCAAAGCAAGATCTCATTTCCCTTCTTCTATCCAATCTTCATTCCTCCACCATCTCTCTCACATCTTCACTTTCTCTATTCATTCTACCATGCTGGCAAACTTTTCAGGAAATTTCCCACACCTTTTACAAATTTGACAAATTTCCCAAGGGGGCACTCTATCCCGCTTCATCTGGGGCGTGCTAGGGCATGTCCGGGGCATATTTTTAAATTTTTCTTTGACACAACGTCAGAATTGACATTGTATCAAAGGGGCAAAATGTAGACACCTAAAAATGTACTTGCATCACAAATGCCACATTCAAGACAATTCTCTTCCAAATTCCATAATTTAACTATTAATTAAATAATTTAATTAATTCAATTTTCCTCTATTTGACCATCTATCTATTTTTCCCTAATTTTCTTCTATTATTAATTAATTTTAATTAATTAATTCAATTGTCCTCTTTCTGACCATCTACCTATTTTTCCCCAATTTTCTTCTATTATTAAATAATTAATTATTTAATAATTCACACCCTAATATCCTTTTTCATTCAATTAATTTAAACAAATAAACATTTGTTTAAATACACCCTCACTTAATGGAAAAAGCTCCTTTTCACATACATTATCTCAATAAATCAAATAAATTGGGCAAATTTATTTGATTTTACACCTCATCATATCCCCAAATTTAAAATTCCCTCTTATCTTGTAGTGGAGGGAAACCCTAATCAATCTCCACCCTTCATTTGCTCCAAATTTGACTTTTATTCTGAGCCATCCATTCAAACATGCTTTCCTATAAAACCCCTTCTACAACCATTTTTCAAGACTCGTGACAACACAAGACATCAAAAGGGTAAATTGGTTGACGTGGAAGATATGCAGAATTTGACAAAATAAAGACTTGATGAAATGATTAATTTAATTGAAGGTTTTAAGTTGTTCATAATAGGTGGAAGCCCATATAATAATCTGATAAGCAACAAGAGTAACACAAGGGATAGGCTAGAGGGGAAGCATTCCTCTATTTGTCTGAATTTCCATGGATTGTGAATTATGTAAGGCATGTATACATTCAAGTGTAACTTGATAGAATAATGAAACCTTCATTTTATACTAATATGGACTTCAATAGATTATAACTCCCTTATTTTTTATAGCCAAGTTCTTGCCCAAATTCAAGAGGCTACTAAAAACAAGCACTACAAATTATGGATAACATTATTATTTTGATTATATGTAGCAAATTTGTTTGCACAATCATCGTGCAACTAATTGCAAGTATGGATGTTGCTAATTGTAGACCCGTATGCTATTCTGGTAATGAATTCTTTATTTTGTACTTGTTTTCACTTGAATAGATTAGTAATTATTTTTTCATAGTCATGTTCCCCCAAATTGAGGAGGTTAGCAAAAACAAGTATTGAAAATTATTGACATTATTGATTATATGGAGTAAATTTGTTTGCACAATCAACATGCGACTAATTACAAACTTGGATGTTGCCACTTACAATCCTAGGGTTATAAGTTTGATTCGTCATGCTAACCATGGTTTCCTTTTGCAAGGATTGAATGAAAGCCTAGAGGATGTGCATAAAATCAAAGTTCATAAAAGAAAGCACTTAGATTTATAAAAGGACTACTATGAAACCCATCTCAAGAAACCATTTAAGAAGTTAAAGCTTAGAAAAAGTATGTCTTCCAAAGGTTTGTCTGTAGAAATAAAGATATAAATTTTTGTTTACCACACCATGTTAAAGGATTGATTGGATTTAGTGACTACTTTTCTCAGGTGCTTTGCAAGAATAGGTACAAGAACCAATGCAAGAATGAAGATCAACTATGAAGACCAGTATCTCTCCTGTTGTATTCATGTATCTTCTACATTTAATGAATTATGTCAAAGACCTAAAATTCTAACAACCCACTTTGCAAATTATTAGGGCAGTTGACTATTTAGCTCAAGGAGTAAAGTTTGTTCATGTCTTGTCAAATAACACGTGGAAAATATAAAGACATGGGAGAAGTATTAGAGTAGAATGAGGTAGGTGGTTGAATGAATATGTAATCTATAAAATGTTTTTATTTTCTATTTTAGGGGTGGTGGGTTGAAGGCAACACTAAGAATTATAAATTCAAGAAAACGAGAAGTTTGTTTGGATATCTAGATAGGAGAATTGAGTTTGCCAAGAAAGAGTTTCCATGACATTGTTAATAGTTTTGAATTGATTGCCCCAAGTAGCTACATCTATAGAGGAAAAAGTAAAAAAATGGAAAAGAAGAAAGAGGTAGAGGCAATGTTGTTGGAGGAGTACAAGGCATGGAGTGTTGGGTTGTCCGTGTTGGGTTGTCCGTGTTGGTAGATATAATTCCTTAAAGAGATATAGAGTAGGAGAGAGCAATCTATAGGTGATATAGAGGGAAAGAGAGATAGAGAAAAGAGAGAAAAAGATCTAGAGGAAGATAGAGTGAGAAACATAGGAGGACATGAGAGAGAAATAGAGAGAGATAACGATATAGAGAGGGAGGAATATTTATAGAGAGAGATGAATAGAGAAAGAGAGATATTTCTGATGGCCAGTCTACCCATCTTCCACGTGTCACTTTTTATTTTTTAATGCATTAGTTTCAATATTTAAGGTTTTGGGTTCACATTTAGGTAAATTATATTAGAATGTGAAGGAAGAGGAAGGTAGAAGGAGAGGGGAAGAGAGAGAAAGAGGAGAGATCGAGAGAGGGAGGATAGAAAGATATAGACATATAGATAGAGATAAAGAGAGGGAGGGTTAAAGAGTTAGATAGATAAATAGATAGACAGATAGATAAGGGGAGAGGGATAGGGAGAGATAGAGAGGGAAAGATAGAGCGATAGTGAGTGAATGGGAGACAAAAAGATATGGAAAGGGAGAGATAGAGAAAGAGAGGGAAGGGGAAAGATAAAGATATAGAAAGGGAGAGATAGAGAAAGAGATGAGGAGATAGAGAGATGACTCAAGAGAAGATATATGGAGAGACAGATAGATGGAGAGAAAAATATAGAGGGACACATAGATATATATAGAAAGAGGGTGATTAATAGAGAGAGGAATAAAGAGATAAAATACCATTTAATCAATCATTTCATGCCAACAATCAAAATATGACACATGTAATGAGCATTTCAAATTGGAGGTTAGCACTACATTAAAGATCATGGACCTTGGTATGGGTTGTGTTGGGTCCCAAAATGACTGCAACCCAAAACCCTAAAACATTTCAAAAATCACCTAGGCCAGGGGTGTTGTCAAGGTGACTGAAAGAGGTTTATCAACAGGTTAAGGGGGATTTTGGCCAACTGATAGGAGTGGGTATACTCCTCTACACTTTAGGCTCAACTAGACCTAGGAGAGATAATCCCAGAGGCATGAAATAAAATACAAATAAATAAACACAGCCATACCCAATGTACACTTGACCCCACGAGATGTCACTAGGTCAAGATAACTAGTTGCACGGGCCTCTAATTAAGCTAATTCAACTGTGGGAATGTACATGCATGGGAAAGATGGTTTTTTCCCCTAAACCACATGTAAATGATTTGTTTGATTTAAAATATGTGAGATTGATCCATCCCCAATATGGACCGATGCCTACTCCATTGGGCAAAAGAGTCAAAGAATGTGAGGAGGAAATAAAATATACGACAGAGGATCAATGGAACTAGACATACATTCAAACATATGACTTTAATAGATCTTCATGTGATGGACATACTTAATAATCCAAAAGAGAATTGCAATGACTCATATGCAACAAAAGGATGGCAAATACAAAGCCTTGTATTAACTTGGATGTTGTCACACACCCCCAAACCTTGGTTACAATCATACCAACAAATGTGGTAAGGGAAAACATATAACTGTGATTATAAATTTGCCAAAATCATTAAAAAATCTCATGGAGACATTCCATTGCATTCATATCAACTTTACACAACCTTCCTACACTATGATGAATGCATCCCTTCACTTACAGACCAAACTAACTTGATTAATGCCAAAGAATACTCCTTAGGCACTCCTAGACCAGACAATTGGTTCAGCGACCAACCCTAAAAACATCTTTGAAACATGTATATATGGAAGCTTGCCCACTTCCTAACAACATTGAAAATGTCAGAATAAGATCACTTGCACTCTTTGTGTATCGGGAACAATAAAGAGGGAAGGTTCTAATCCATTTCCTGACATCTACAACATATGAATTATCTACTTTGTCTTCCAAATGTACTTGTGCATTGAAGAATTTTATTGTGTCAACCACCTACAAGGTACATTTCTGCAGAATCATAAATTCTAGGTACAAGTCAGCCTGCACAATCCTCTCTATACTGGGCATATTTTCCTATCTTTATTAGCCTTTTTTCTTTTTCACAAACTACCTTCATTTCCATCTTCTATTCACTTTGTCAGTAAATTGTCATTTTTGCGAACTATGGGAGACACCTTCCTTTAATTTTCATTTTCAGCCTCTTTTATGTCTTATCGACAAATCTTTATTTTCTCAAACTTGGCTTGTCTGAGTCTTCCACTTCTTCCTTTAGTCAGTGAAATTTGACTTTCATGAACTAGACCAACTTTTCCCTTTATCAACAACTTCTTGCCTTTACGTACTTCTTTTTCTTCTTCTTCGTTGCTCTACCCAGTCACTTTCAGTGAATCGGTGAAATTGCTCAATATTATCAAGCCCAACCAATGAGCTCAAAAATGTGCTCTCAACATGATCCACATCAATAAGAGATAACTGCCCCAAACAAAGCTCTAAAAAAGCATCTATGACAGAGTCTTCATATTTGGAAATTGTTACCTCCACATCATTTGTAGTTGTAGTAATTCCTTCATGATGTCCAGCTGAAACATAATCCACATCATCCTCATGCAAGCAAGTGTTAATGGCCTCAATATCATCATCAGGAATAAATAAGGGTAATACATCAAACAAGAGACCAGCCTCTTGTTCACCCTCAAGATCATTTTGTACAAATCCCTCTCTATCCACTTGGTGTCCATAGGTAGCCAGGTCATATAGCATATGATTCTCCATTTCCAAAGTTGACAACTCAAATTCATTGAACTCTAAGTCATTTTCAAAAAGTGGATTATCTATGCACTAATGATAATCATGAATTATGCCACCTGATGGACTTGCACGTTCTTCATAAAGGACATTGTGCCTTATGCTCATCCCTTCCTTATTATTTGTTTCATCAATGCATGTATGCCACATATAATCAACTAAATGAGCTGAATCATTCAATTTTTCATTTGCATACGTACCTTCCTAGCGGTCCACAATACTATAACAAGCAACAGGGTCATAAGTCTCTTCACCAGATTGGAAATCATCATTGATTTTCTCATCTTCATCATCCACTAATGACTAATCCAATTGAAGGTAGGTGCAGTCACTACTATTTTCATCTAAATTACTGTCATACACTACACCAGCACCTTCCTCTACCCTCCTGCACACACAATCATCACATGAAATTATGTTTGAATCATACGAAGCATCCACATCCTTGTTGTCTACAACAACCTATTCATTACCAGCCACCTCTAGATCTGAGGATAGAGATTTTGCAATCATAACCCTCTTAACTTTGTCGAAATAATCAATCAATAAGTATGCATATTGTATACTCACTGGATTGAACTCCTCCCATATAAAACCTGAGCCTAAAGTATCATCATAAGCTCTCAAATACAAGTCAATACAAATAGGAGGATTAGGTCTAAAATCCTTTGGGATGTGGGACAGGGCAACCATAAATCTGTGGCTAAGCTCCATGCTAGAGTCTCCTTCTTGCCTTCTAATATCTTCTAGTTCTTGGACAAGGAGTATAGGGTCTAAACTACTTGCAATGTCTTCAAATGTAGCCACTAACTGATCCCAAGAAGCAAAACGCTAGTCAGGGAAACTAACCAACCACTTTCTTGCCACACCACCTAGAGATCTAACAAAAAATCTCATCCACATATCTTCATCTTCAAACTGGAACTTGTCCATGAAGTCTAAAAATGTCTCAATATGTGCCTTCCCATCACAAACCTCACACCCATCAAATAATTGCATCTGATAGTAGATCTTTTTAGGCATGGTTTGCTTTTCAAAATTGACCCGTGAGAGGTCTAGTTGTCTGTATGTATTTTCATTTGCAACAGGTGAAGGCCAAGGAAAAGAGAAATTGGGAACAACATGAAGGGGATTGGACTGAGGCCTAGATTTATGTAGCCTGATTTGGATTTTTAATTCTTTTTCTTGCTGCAGCAAAGACTCAAGCAACTACTTTTCTTTGTCAATTTCATACTGCAACCAATGACTTGCAAAGCCATGATTGGAAAGTGCATTATCCGAATGGGCAAAAGCCATATAGTTCCTAGGGTCTGCAACATAAGAAGATGTACAGGAAGGAGCTTCCCTAGGGTATCCATGTTCATACCAATTGGCCATGATTGACCACAAACCACTTGTGCAAGAAAAAGGAGAATGTAAATAACATGTTCCTTTATTGAGAAGGAAACCGTGGTCAAAGCTAGAAGAAAACATCTACCTTGACTAGTTGTAATCTCTTTGAAACGTGTGCACAACAACAACACTTTGTTTTCTTTGATAGGAGAGTTGCCACCTCACTAAATGAGGAAATCCCTTGAAGTGTGACTGATCTTCAAGACTTCAAAATAAATCTGGGTTCTCTAACCAGTAGAGTCTTCAAATTCTTCTCAACCCAGCAATAATCTATCCTTGGCAACAATGCCAATCTATTGGCATAAGTTGACGGGTTGCCAAACTTACCCAAACAAAATGCATAACTACAAATCACTATTACTGGGGCATGAAAAATGCTCCAGCTGCCTAAAACCTAGCAACAACTAAAGTAACTTTATCTATGACAATGACGCCAATCTGTTAGGTCCAAAAATGACTGCAACCCAAAACCCTAAAACATTTCAGAAAATCACAAGTAGGCCAGGGGTGTCTTCAAGGTGAATGAAAGAGGTTTGTCAACATGTTAAGGGGGAGTTTGGCCAACTAATAGGAGTGGGTATACTCCTCTACACTTCAGGCTCAGCTAGACCTAGGAGGGATATTCCTAGAGGCATGAAATAAAATACAAATAAACAAACATAGCCATACCCAATGTACACTTGACTCCATGAGTTGTCACTAGGTCAAGACAAACTGGTTACACAGGCCTCTAATTAAGTTGATTCAACTGTGTGAATGTACATGCACAGGAAATATGGTTTTTTCCCCTAAACCACAGGTAAATGATTTGTTTGATTTATAAGATGTGAGATTGATCCATCCCCAATATGGACCGATTACTCCATTGGGCAATAGAGTCAAAGAATGCAAGGAGGACATAAAATATACGACAGAGGATAAATGGAACTAGACATACATTCAAACATATGACTTTAATAGATCTTCATCTGATGGACATACTTAATAATCCAAAAGAGAACTACAATGACTCATATGCAACAAAAGGATGGCAAATACAAAGCCTTGTATTAACTTGGATGCTGTCACACACCTTTGAACCTTGGTTACAATCATATCAACAAATGTGGTAAGGGAAAACATATAACTACTGTTGATGCATAAATCTGTGGGTCTAATCCAGTAGCAACATGGGAAATTTTTGAGATGTGGGATTGACCCTAGAAACAACCTCCAGATTTTAAGCTGGCTCTTCTGTTCTTCAATGGGGGTTTGGGAAAAAGGTTAGGAAGAAAACAAGATTTGCAGAAATAAATGCCTAGATCTAAGGTGATACGCTAGATTTAAAACTCAACCAATATCATAGTGTCAAACCCTTAAAGATGAACTAGGAACCAAAAAGCATAGATGCATAGTTAATACCTAGTTTAAGAACATATTCGATAGAGGCAAAAGAAACAAAAACTTAAAGAAACAAGAAACAGAGATACCCAGATATGCACAAAACACCATCTCTTATTATTTGAACAGTAACAAATTACAGAGGTAGAAATGGCTACACAAAATAACATATTACATTTTCATTTTGAAAAGACACTACTAAGGCAAAAAAAATCTCTGCTACTGCTCTAAAACTCTTATTTGTGTGTGTAACTTTGGAACTATGGAACTCCCCCTATGCTTTGACCCGGATCTGCATTTATAGCCTGAAAAATGAAACCCTCTGAAGATCTCCTTGCAACCGAAAATCTTTCCCAACTGAAAATCCCCAAGAAATCCAGCACTGTATCTGAAACAACAACTAAAACTCTCCATTGTTGGAAAAATATTTGTGGCATGAAGAAAATAAATCTCCCACTGCTCTCTTCTTTACCGTAGCGTGAAAAATAAAATGGTGTGAATAGTTTTAGGTTTTCTCCTCTTCCCTTGTCGTGGAAAAGAAATAAAGTGGTTGCATATATTTTAGGGTTTCATATCTTTGTCTTCCCGTGAGAAGTCAAAATTATATTTTAATCAAAATTCACTTTATTACTTACTGTGGCTTTTAAAAATCTAAGACACTTTTCTTTGATTAAATAAAGCATTTAGCTTTATATAATGAGCCCACCATTTATATTAAAATGAGACTCTTCATTATATTTAGCCTTTTCTAGTCTTCCCGTGACATATGATGCATTAAATAAAATGAAACAAAACATTTTATTTATCTCTCTTCAGGCTTATCCATGTGGCAGACTCTGGTGTATCCCTTAGTTTCTCTTTATTGCTGCTTCCATGTGCTTCTCTCTGCATCATTCTTGAGCTTTCACTCTCCTTTTCCTTTTCTGACATGTGGTGTCTCCTGGGAGCTTGCTTTTATTCTTATTGGAGAGTCGTTGATCTCTATTTGTATCTATGGTGACTGTGCATCATCCTAAGGTGGTTGTGGATCTATTTGTTGCACCTTTAAACTGTGTTTCTCATGAACAATGGAAACCTCTTTCATGCTCGCTGATTGTGCCTCTGGTGATCCATTGACTCTGCGTGGTATTCAAAGGGCCAATTTTTCTTGTCCGGAGGCCAATCCTTTAATAGATACCATTCTTACTTAAAACCAATGACATCTCTTCGATGTGCCATTTCACATTTGATGTGCACTCCTTATAGGTTGTCTTCTCTTCGATGGCATTTGGAGAGACCGCACCATTAAAAAAGATTAAGCTTTGAAAATTTGACATTGCCACTTAATAATGGCCGCCACCATATAAAAGGGCTAAGCTTCATTCTTTAGAAATGACTGAATCTTCATCAAAAAGAAGAGGCTTACATTCAATGACTGCACCTCCCTCTAGTAGTGGCACAACTATGATGTGGTCTTCATGTATTAAGAAAATATTTGAGCGTTTGTTTCTGAATGGCGCCTGAGTGTATGAGGCCAATCCTCATAATAGAAACTGCACCCTCTTGATATTACCTGAACCTTATTCATATTTGGCTCATATGCCACAAGCTATGTCAATAACTTAAGGTGTCATATCAACAGAGACTCAACTTCATCCTAAAGCATCATATGCTTATTTGAATCGCGCCACTATGTTGAAATTTGCATTTGGCTGTCTTTGAGAGACATGCCTAATTTATGCGCTGATATCTTCATTATATAGGCCGAACCTCATTGAACTCGGGCCGCACCATCCTACTGTAACAGGTCAGTTATGTGCTGGGCGCCATATCTATATTGCCTTTGTGTCTCTAATTTTGAAATGCTCTTATATACCTGAGGGACGTTTTACTCACAGTACCACAATCTCTAATCGTTGTGCTATTTTGAATTGTTGCCAGTATAGTAGCTGAAAACTCAAAACTTCAAATTGGCAGTAGCTCCTTCTTAATAGAGACATCTTATTTGAGGCTGATTCCCTTTGATGTACAACACCTTTATTTAATAGAGACTGAGCCTTTATTATATGGTGCTTATCCTTACAAGATGCTTTGAGTTAGTTATTACATCTGCCTCTGTTATGAAATAGAACCATCTTGATATCACGAATAGTGCCTTGTAGAGGCAACGCCACAATATGACCATAACAAGCCTTTGATAGTGGCAGATTCTTCCTTCTTTCATTAGCTGCGAAGAGCTGAAGCAAGTTGTGCCTTTAACTTCATTGAAAACTCTTTGTGTCATACATATATGATGTTGGTGAATCTTTTTCAATGGGTAGAGTATCACCATGAGTGATAGCACTCCATAATACAAAGGTAGCACACCACACAAAACGTGACATCTCATTTATACTTAAATATGCAGTGTCTTCAATGACTACTAAAGATTGTATCATCTTGCAATGGCCGAGCCTTCCCCCAATAAATGATGCAGTGTCTCTCACTCACATGAGCATTTTGATAAACTCATTAGCTTTGTGCCTCTAAAATCTCTCAGTAGTGATATTTAAAAAGAATTTTGGAATGGTGTAAAATTTTATCACCAGTTCATGGTGACAAACTGGGAAAATAGGCCTGCCTATTTAGAACCCATAAATTTCTAGCTTCGCATATCAGTGCCTTGATCATTAGGCATAGATTCACCCCACTTTGAAACTATTACATTCATCAAACTGAAGACACATCTGAACTTGAAGATGCATGACTGAAACACACTCTGCAACTAAAACTGAGTGATCACTGAATATTGATCATTAAATCTGAGATACTGAGACAGGTTGAACCACTGAGACTAACCAGATCCTCATACACTGCAGCTGAGGTTTATTGAAAGAAAACTAACTGAATCTAAAACTAATGCTACTACTGTAGCTTATTCTAAAAACTGACTCTAAACTACCGACAAATGAAACATAGGGGAATATACCCATTCACAGGAGTAGCAAAGTAACTACTGGATCTGCTCATTGTGTCCCACTGAATTGACATTGAACCGATGACTGACCAGATGAAATACATGAAAAAGTATAATAGAAACTTGTACCTTTTCAATTTCCTTTTCTCCAGAGGGTCTTCTTCATCGTCAAAGCACCAATCAGGCTGATTTGCATATCATGCCTGCTTCAGCGGAGAGCGGGGAGGGAGAATCAGGCACTGGAGTTCATTCCTCTATTTGCATTTGAAAACTTCTGCTGACAGAACCTCATTAGTGACCTCTTTTGTAGACTCTTCAACAGAATGATGACTCATAATAGTGTCAAAATTAAGGTGATAGGTGATTGAACTACCCATAAGAACCTTAAATCTGATTGGGATTCCTTCGTGAAAGAAGAAAGGAGTAGAATGTGACTCAGTATGCAACTCTTTACTTTTGTAAATGTCTCTTTGGATCTCATCATTATGAATCTTTCCTCGCATCTGTGAAGAAGAGAGTAGCCATTTTCAAAAATAGAAAATAAATCAGATCTTGCATCATCTTCTATTTCAGAACTTCCTCCATTATCACCTTCAACAGGCTTTGTGAGTGAACCATGCACTTGCTGAATTATAGGATCTTCTACATCAATAAGTTGGTAACCTTGTTGCAAGATCAAGAATAAATCCTCATCATGCTCCAAATGTTGCTCATGCACCTCTGTGGTATCTATCTCGAGACATGAAAACTTATTACAGAAATAGAAACAATCACTCTTGATAGGCTCTACAAAAATCTTTCTTGCAACCTCTTCCTCAAGATGAGATACAGACTATGGATCTTCTTCAACCTAGTACTTTTTAGCTTTAAATCCCCTCATAGAGTACTTTTCAGCTTCTAGAAGTTTCACCTCATAAGCATCTTCTGAATCTGATTTAAGATTTGACAGTAACTCTGAATCACACCTTGCCACATATGTTTGATGCTGGTAACCAGAAGGACACACATGAGCCACTTTCTTGCTTGTAATTTGATTCTTGAAACTTGATTCTATGGCTTCTATGGGCTGATTTGTAGCTACAAAGCCTTGTAATGCATAATTGTAAAGATTATTGGGTCTCTTATGTGCCTAAGGGAGGGTTTCTTCTATGAACTGATCATATTGGTACTGATGTTCATAAGGGTCTTAAGGCATTAAACATGGATCAACATGGTATAGGTTTTGATATTTTAACTCATTCAGCTCATGAGTGATGGTTTTTGTAAGTTCTTTTACCTCCATCATCTTCTCATGATTTGGCAAATCAACATGGAGGGTGGGTAGACCATAGTAGGTATACATTTGACTACAAGAAAGAACATGAGATAGGCTATTTGCATGAGGCATAAACTCTTTTAAGGGCAGTGGAGACAACTTACCAGCTACTATGAGGTTACTTTTAGCCTTAATAGCAAGGTCATATGACTGGGGTAAAGTTTCACCACTTAAGGCTTGGATCATCACAGAGATCTCAGGATCTAAAGCTTTTAAAGAGTAAAGAAATGTAAAGACTAGAGATGGCCTGATATCAACAAAAATTGTTTTCCATACCTTGTCAAATCTTGAATTGAATTCATGTATGGGCTCCATTGGATGCCTTTTGATGGTAATAAGATTCTGGGTAAGAGTAATGACATCTGTCCTCTCTTTGAATTGATTATATATGAGTCCTCCTAGTTGATCCCATCTAGTGATTGAACCAGGCTGCAAGCTTTTGTACCATTCCCTTGCTTTTCCTTTGAGGGAAGATGCAAGCAACAAGAGGGCATGATTCTTAATTGTGACATTATGAATGGAGCATAAGTTGGCAACATCTTGAATGTGGTCTACAAGGGAAATTGAGCCATCTCCAAGAAAATGAGGCAGTGCCTTCCATGCTATGTCAGGAACTTGACCCTACTGCTGAAGAACAAGAGGACTTGAATCCCAAGTCACAAAAGGTAGGTCCCTTTGAATATTCAGATGCACATAGATACCGGGGGCTGCCATAATCTGTAGGTGCAAAGATCTAAGAAAGATTCACCAATAAGAGTCGCCAGATGGAAGATTCATGGTCCTATGAGTAGATATTTCTGTGATTTTCCATCAAAACCACAAAATACAAGGCAAAGATTCAATGAAAACAAAGACCCAAGTCTTTGAATCCAGTCCCACCGAGCGTGCCAAAAATTGTTGAGGCATAAATCTATGGGTCTAATCCAACAGCAACATGGGAAATTTCTGAGATGTGGGATTGACCCTAGAAACAACCTCCAAATTTTAAGGAAGCTGGCTCTTTCATTCTTCAATGGGGGTTTGGGAAAAAGATTAGGAAGAAAACAAGATTTGTAGAAATAAATGCCTAGATCTAAGGCAATGCATCAGATTTAAAACTCAACCAATATCACAGTGTCAAACCCTTAAAGATGAACTGGGAACTAAAAAGCATAGATGCATAGTTAATACCCAGTTTAAGAACATATTTGACAGAGGCAAAAGAAACAAAAACTTAAAGAAACAAGAAACAAAGATACCTAGATATGCATAGAACACTGTCTCTTATTATTTGAATAATAACAAATTACAGAGGTAGAAATGGCTGCACAAAATAACACATTACATTTTCATTTTGAAAAGACACTACTAAGGCAAAAAAAATCTCTGCTGCTACTCTAAAACTCTAATCTGTGTGTGTAACTCTGGAACTATGGAACTCCCCCTATGCTTTGACCCAGATCTGCATTTATAGCCTGAAAAATGAAACCCTCTGAAGGTCTCCTTGCAACCGAAAATCTTTCCCAACTGAAAATCCCTAAGAAATTCAGCACAAAATCTTGCACTGTATCTAAAATGGCAACTGAAACTCTCCATTGCTAGAAAAATATTTGTGGCATGAAGAAAATAAATCTCCCACTGCTCTCTTCTTTACTGTAGTGTAAAAAATAAAATGGCGTGAATAGTTTTAGGTTTTCTCATCTTCCCTTGCCATGGAAAAGAAATAAAGTGGTTGCATATATTTTAGGGTTTCATATCTTTGTCTTCCTGTGAGAAGTCAAAATTATATTTTAATCAAACTTCACTTTATTACTTACCGTGGCTTTTAAAAATTTGAGACACTTTTCTTTGATTAAATAAAGCATTTAGCTTTATATAATGGGCCCACCATTTATATTAAAATGAGACTCTTCATTATATTTAGCCTTTTCTAGTCTTCCTATGACATATGATGCATTAAATAAAATGAAACAATACATTTTATTTATCTCTCTTCAGGCTTATCCATGTGGCGGACTCCGGTGTATCCCTTTGTTTCTCTTTATTGCTGCTTCCATGTGCTTCTCTTTGCATCATTCTTGAGCTTTCTCTCTCCTTTTCCCTTTTTGACATGTGGTGTCTCCCGGGAACTTGCTTTTATTCTTACTGGAGAGTCGTTGAGCTCTATTTGTATCTACGGTGACTGTGCATCATCCTACGGTGGCTATGGATCCATTTGTTGCACCTTTAAATTGTGTTTCTCATGAACAATGGTAACCTCTTTCATGCTCGCTGACTGTGCCTCTGGTGATCCATTGAATCTGCATGCTATTCAAAGGGCCAATTTTTCTTTGTCAGAGGCCAATCCTTTAATAGACACCATTCTTACTTAAAACCAGTGACATATCCTCTTCAATGTGCCATTTTGCATTTGATGTGCACTCCTTATAGGCCGTCTTCTCTTCGATGGCATTTGGAGAGACCACACCATTAAAAAAGATTAAGCTTCAAAAATTTGACATTGCCACTTAATAATGGCCGCCACCATATAAAAGGGCTGAGCTTCATTCTTTAGAAATGACTAAATCTTCATAAAAAAGAAGAGGCTTACATTTAATGACTACACCTCCCTCTAGTAGTGGCCACAACTATTATGTCATCCTCATGTATTAAGAAAATGTTTGAGCATTTGTTTCTAAATGGCACCTGAGTCTATGAGGTCGATCCTCACAATGGAAACTGCACCCTCTTGATATTACCTGAACCTTATTCATATTTGGCTCATATGACACAAGCTGTGTCAAAAACTTAAGGTGCCATATCAACAGAGACTCAACTTCATCATGAAGCATCATATTCTTATTTGAATCACGCCACTATGTTGAAATTTGCATTTGGTTGTGTCTTTGAGAGAAGTGCCTAATTTATGCGCTGATATCTTCATTATATAGGCCGAACCTCATTGAACTTGAGCTGCGCCATCCTACTGTAATAGGTTGGTTGTGTGTCGGGTGCCATATCTATATTGCCTTTGAGTCTCTGATTTTGAAATGCTCTTATATACCTGAGGGATGTTTTACTCGCAATACCACAATCTCTAATGGTTGTGCTATTTTGAATTGTTACTGGTATAGTAGCTAAAAACTCAAAACTTCAAATTGGCAGTAGCTCCTTCTTAATAGAGACATCTTATTTGAGGTTGATTCCCTTTGATTATATGGTGCTTATCCTTATGAGATGCTTTGAGTTAGTTATTACATCTGCCTCTGCTATGAAATAGAACCATCTTGATATCATGAACAATGCCTTGTAGAGGCAACACCACAATATGACCATAACAAGCCTTTGATAGTGGCGGATTCTTCCTTCTTTCATTGGCCGCGAAGAGCTAAAGGAAGTCGTGCCTTTAACTTCATTGAAAACTCTCTGTGTCATACATATATGATGTTGGTGAATCTTTTTCAATGGGCAGAGTATCACTATGAGTGATAGCACTCCATAATACAAAGGTAGCGCACCACACAAAATGTGACATCTCATTTATACTTAAATATGCAATATCTTCAATGACTACTAAAGATTGTATCATCTTACAATGGCCGAGCCTTCCCCCAATAAATGATGCAGTGTCTCTCACTCACATGAGCATTTTGATAAACTCATTAGCTTTGTGCCTCTAAAATCTCTCAGTAGTGATATTTAAAAAGAATTTTGGAATGGTGTAAAATATTATCACCAACTGCGATTATACATTTTCCAAAATCATTACAAACTCTCATGGAGACTTTCCATTACATTCATATCTTCTTTACACAACCTTCCTACACTATGCCAAATACATCACTTCAATTTTAAATCAAACGAACTTGATTTGATGCCAGAGAATACTCCTTAGGCTCCCAGACTAGATAATTGGTTTAGCGACCAACCCTGAAAAAATATTTGAAACATGTATAAATAGCAATTAGTTCCTATGCAACTCTTGGGTGTTGAAACTAGTCAACAAGCAATCCATGCTGCATTGAATATGGCCCATGGTAATGTTAGAAAATCTGCACGTTTGGAAGCCTACCCACTCCCTGACAATACTAAAAATGTCAGAAGAAGATCACTTGCACTCTTTATGTACCAGGAACAATAAAGAGGGAAGGTTCTAATCCATTTCCTAACATCTGTAACATCTGACTTATCTACTTTGTCCTCCAAATGTACCTGTGCATTGAATAATTTTATTGTGTCAACCACTTGTAAGGTACATTTCTATAGAATCATAAATTTTGGGTACAAGTTAGCCTGCACAATCCTCTCTGTATTGGGCACATTTTCCTATCTTTATCGACCTTTTTTTCTTTTTCACAAACTACCTTCATTTCCCTCTTCTACTCACTTTGTCGGCAAATTGTCATTTTTGCAAACTACGGGAGACATCTTCCTTTAATTTTTATTTTCGGCCTCTTTTATGCCTTATCGACAATTCTTCATTTTCTTGAACTTGGCCTTTCTGAGTCTTCCACTTCTTCCTTTAGTTGACAAAATTTGACTTTCACGAACTAGACCACTTTTGCCCTTTATTAGCAATTTCTTGCCTTTACGAACTTCTTCTTTTTCTTCTTCCTTGTCGCTCTGTCCAGTCACTTTCGGTGAATCGGCTAAATTGCGAACTCATGAACTAGTTCGCCAGTTCGTGATTTCACTGATTTGCCGATAAAGCCTCCAAATGAGTCAAATTTTCACAAGGAAGAAAACAAAGACAAGGGGGAACATTTTACTTAAAGGATTTGGAATAAAACCCCTTAAAAACTGACTCAGATCGGATCTAAATTAGGGGTTTTGATTGCAAATGCAAAACTGGGAAATATGATGGATTTTTTTGGGTAAAATAAGGCATTTTAGGAGCTAGTTTTTTTGGGCACCAATAGGTTGGTCTAGATCATCTAGCTCCACTGGAGCCTCGTGAAATGACACTTTTCATGCGAACAATCCAAGAATATAGAAAAGAGAGAATGACTTTCAACTAGGTGTTTCATGTAAAATGCAATGAGCTATTTTGAGAGATCAACAACTAATAGTTTACTATAGTGATGCCTTGTGTTGTATGCAGGTGGTGATGCTTGTGACAAAGGTGAAGGTTGTGGATCCATGGACCAATAGAGACGATCTTTTCAAAATAGATTCTCTTTTCAATTCCCTGTGCAGTCCTTATTGCTTCTCTTATAAAACATTTAATAGAGCACTCCATTTTGTTGTCCATCAAATGCTTTGCTAGACATCCATCCTACTTAAATACTTTTGGGAGATGATTACCTCGACTAGATAGATATTGAGCCTGTACTCATGTAAAATGGGGCATGTTTGTTGTTTTCATTCCCAAGCCAAATATATCATTTTTTCAAGCTTATCTTGTTTGTCATGTACAACTTTATCAGATGCTCTTGGAATCAAATACATGGGATAATTATCAACCTACATTTGGATCTCTCCACTTGAAGCTAGCTTATATATAGTATACCTAGGTCACGAACAATGGAATGCAAGTGAACCTAGGTGCAGTGCATGAACAAGAATATAGAAAGGAGATGCATGCAAGTAGAGACTACACACCAAACATGAAAGCTCACAAATTTGAAGTGGCTAGTACACAAAACATAGGGATCTTGAAATCCATTAAGTTTATACAAATTAATTCATGACACTTGAGAAAACAAAAATGACATGGACCATAGGGATACACGACAATCATCATTCACTTAAAGACATGGTAGTTGAACTTCCACAACTCTTCAGCGTACCCATTGCACACCAAAGTGCGATTGCTAGTAAATATAATTATGATATAGATATTATATATTAAAAAAATATATTAATAAATAACAAACAAACATAAACATTAAATACATAATTTTTGTAATCTAGAGATGACTTTATAATATAATATTCTATTAGAAATATATATTACTTTACATTATAAATAAAATATATTTATAATAAATATAATTTAATAATTAATATATTCTATTTAAATATTCAATTCAGACTATAATATTATAGTAAAAATAAATAAGTGTAATATGATTTTGTATTATATATAATTTTATTTTTTGGCCGATAGGCCATTCTATATGTGCACACGTCTTGTAACTGCCAAATTTTGGTAGTCCCACTAATTTCATCGTCCACAAATTTAAATTTTGGTAGTCCTTCATCCATTAATTTTAGTGGAGCTAATTTTAGTTTATGAGAATATGGATGATGGAAATGGAAGTGGAAGAGTCATGGTGGACGTTACAAGAAGGAGAGATAATGAAATGTTCTTTTCTATATATTTTCATGTTTAGCCTCTGGAATAGGAGGCAGATTTGGGAAGGCTTCTGTTTGGGAATATAGATTGTGCAGGTTTTGCATGATTAATCTGGCATCAATTCCATAGCGGATACAAGGTAACTTGCTTTGCTTACCCTATTGATTACTTTCATTCATTTCTCTGTAACTTGCTTTGCTTGCCCTCTTAATCACATTTCATTTTCTTCCTTCTTGCCCTACTCCAAAAATCACTGTAGATCATGTTCTTTGCTGTGCTTCCACCTTTTACAAACTACTATGATTTAGTCAAACAGTTAGTACACTTTGTCTGGAGACCAAATTCTGGTATCATCCTACCACAGATATGTGTAGCCATGGCCATCAACCAAAAATGATGATATTCCTCTGGCCAATTACATAACATTCCATAATCGGTCACGTTTGGGCAAGCATAACTAGAGTCGATTGGTAGATGACAGCCACGGTCATATCTTTTACACCTCAAAATCTAGTCTAACAAATCCATATATGTTCTTATCATGCATTTTATCATTTAGAGTATGCACCTCCTCTTCTAGCTCTGCATCTACCTATTGCTTTTATTTTACATTAATAACGCATAGGCTAGAGTATGCTGGTCTAGGTTACGAAATTGATTTCATAAGTCTTTTAAACAAATCTGACGTATGCATTAAGAGACTTCACTTGTTAGTTGTTGAGACCCTGCCATAATTGATTTTGTGCTATATCAAACAATTATCATTCCATGGGATTGTCTCTTGAGGCATTATGTCAAACAATTTACATTACTTATCTTTGTTACCTTTTGTTTAAACCTGTGATCATACTTCTCAAGGATCTCTAATGCTTGCAAAGGTCAAGGGATTCGACTTTACACCTGCCAATTGCATTCATTAGAAAGTTTCTAAATCCTTTTTCTTCAAATCCATTTTAAGTCATCTTTGAGGCATTCTGGCAACTTGTACTCATTCTTTGTCTAAGTTTCCACTTTTGTTTATATGTCTACTTGGGTGCACACTTATACTTTTGCCTTATCTTTTAATCTTATTTTCTTTTATGCTTACATAAACTCTTGCAACTATCCCAAATGAACAAAGGTTTAAGGGGATTTTCCAACGGCACTAGTTTTTTTATTATCCCTTAAGGAATGCAGTACAATATCTAGTGAAAACTCCCTCCAGCCTTACAAAGTTGCGGATTAAATCATGCACTCGCAATTATCGTTGATGATGGATTACCATTGTTTTTGAGGTCGTTGCAACGGTTTTGAATGAGGCGGAGAAGGCAAGCGTTTGAATTTATATGTAGAATTGGACTTCAATGCAAAGGGAATATTATTGAGAATACCCAAACATAGGATATGGCAAAAAAAATTCAAGTAGCACATAAATGATAAAAATCAAGGTTGAAGCCCACCTCATTAACCATCTCCAACCAAATTGAAATATAGCTCTGAAATCTTTCTTTAATCTTATATATATATATATATATATATATATATATATATATATATATATATAAGGAAATGAGAATGGAATGAAAGAAAATGTAGGAATGAAAAACACAGGTCAGAGTCTCACTAACAAAACTTGCATAGGACAAGATGTGTTTATGTATATTGATCATATTTATAGTATCATATAACTCTCAGAAAAATAGTTACAACATGAATATTATTATTTTGGTATGTTTAACCATATTGACCCCTCATGACATATAGAGACAACATTTTCCCTTGTCATGGAATGAATTCTCTATAACAAAAAGTTTTTATATATATCTAGCCTACAATCAGTTCAATCTTAATAGTAGATACTACATCTTATTTGAACATGCAATCTTAGAATGCTTGCAAATCTATAAAATAAAACAAACCATATAATCAAGGGATAGGGTTAAAACAAATAATAATAAATAAACAAAAATTAAACAAGTAAAGAAAATTTAGAAGCTTGGAAAATCCATGAGCATATCCACAACTCTTTCATGGAGATGCAATCTTCAACTTTCCAATCACCTGCAAACAAAGAAAAAAAATAATAGCAAAAGAAATAAGATGGAAGAGCAAATGAGAAGATTTTAGGAAAAGAATAGCTTTATATGTTTCTTTTTTTGATGTGTGAGATTAAAATATTAAGTTAATTTTAATTGTGCTTTTCCACCTCCCTATAAGTTAGAGGACTAATTTTGTAACATTTAGTGAGTTGTCATAAATGATGCCATTCAAAAAGATTTTATGGCTTATCTTAAGTAATTTGAAAATTAAATGGTTCATTTGTTAGAGTTTGCATATATACATACACACATATATTAAAAAGTACTTTTTTAATAATTAAAAATAGGAGAATTCTATGGCACTCTAAATTTAGCTTATAAATTAATGCCTAGATTTGTGCCTTGAAGGTATCCTTTGCCATTATTACTTATGGGTCAAAGGTAAATAAAATAGTAATATTTATTATGTTCATAATATTGTGTTAGGTAGATGGAAAAATATTTATTTTTTTAAAAAGTAATTATAATTTGTGGTTGTTTTCTTTCCACTCTTGATTATCTTCGGTATACTAGTAGAATATAGAAGTTTCTAAAATTTGTTTACCTTTTGCATACAAAAGTTCTTTGATTCATGTAAATATATATTTATTTATTTATTTATATATTTTTTTTAATATAAATTTTCAAAGATATATATAAAATCTAAAACACTTTATATTTTATTAGAAAAATTAAAAAAATCATTTATTTTTATAAATAAAATTATATATTTATTTATTTTAATACACTTTCAAAAAATCTATATTTTTATGGAATATTAACTATAATTTCTTTAGTATGCTATACTTTAAAAAATACTTAAATATTTATTTTTGTGGGATGACATAGGAACTATCTTTGAAGTGTTCTCTAATAAGGATGAAGTGAATGTGTTGAAGGCCTTAATTCTTAGGATTTAAGGTAAAAGGAGAGTGGCTTATGAGTTTCCTTGTAAAAGATGGTGGTGAGAATGGAGGTAGATAATGAAATTAGCGTGTATTAAAGTTATGGATGGAAATTTAGAAATTATCTTGACATTTAGTGGAGGCATGAAGAACATGGTGCTAGCATGGTGTGAGGCTTGCAGTACATAAAGATTGGCGGTCTTCTTTTTTTATATCACATTTTGTTTTTGTGTTAATTTTGTATGATTGATGTTTGGGTTCTTCAATCTTTTGACATGCTTTAAATAATATTTGTTCCAATTAGTGAGATTTATGTTTGTTCATGCGTCTGTGGTTTGTATGATTGTTTGTTTTAATGATTCAGTGTCTATAGGGCTATAGGCTTGCACTTTTTATGTCTTTTGTTTCAATATGTTTGTGACAGTCAATTTGAGAAAAAGGAAATTAAACGATTTCTATTAGTGTATATGTCATGTTTAAAATGTTTATTGGTAAGGTAAGTTTTTGGATTCAACTGCATAGTATCACTCTTTACCCTTTTCCTAATATGCAATTGAATCCAAAATCTTCAGGCCTTACTGATTTCAGTGAACTTTGTTGTGCCATCATAGTTTGTTTTTAGTTTGAATTTTTTTTAAAATTTCATAATTTGGCTAATAGGCCATTATAAGTGAAATTCAAATGTGAAGGGATCTTCAGTGAAATTAAGTTGAGATGTGAAATTGATGTTCTCAATCCTAATTTCTTGGAATGGTGCAATTATTTTAAATAGTTAGTACTTTGGTTATGAATTCATGGCTTGTGACTATTCATATAAAGTGTCATGTCAACCATGCTAACCTCTTCCCCAAACTAATAAATATCAATGTTTAATGGCTTTTATTTTGAAGTTCAATTTAATTGTGATTTATTACTATTGTTATTAAAATAAATATATTAATTCTAATTTAATTGACATATTCCTTCATGTCTTCTTTTGTAGAGTTCCTTTAATTTAATTACAGAGTGGAATTTTTTCTTTTAGATTATTGAATGTTGATATTAAATTTTTTCATTGGGAAGTCAAAGTATTTGAATATTGTGTAATATATATTATTCTTTGCTAAGTTTTACTATGTCACAAAACTAGACAAAATATCTTAAAATATAAATAATAGGAAGACGAGTATGCACATAAAGAGTCCAAAATAGTAGCAAGAGGAATATTCTCCCACATAATAGATACAATAACTATTTTTATACATACACAAACACAATCCACACAAAACAAACTTCTAAACATAAACAAACACACTCTACATAAAGTGATAGTTGAAGTACATTCATACAGAATGAAAATGAATGTCAAAGTACTTTCACATAGATAAACACAATGCCTACCAAAATTAGTTCAAACACACACATGCATTTCAAACAAAGTGAATGCCAAAATTAACTTTTCACACACACACACCCACTTTAGACAAAGTGAATACCAAAATTAAATTTTCACACACACACATGCATGCACATAGAATGAATGTCAAAATTCATACACACACAATTCACAATTAACTTTCAAAGCCATGCACACATAATGAAAGCCAAAGTTCATTCAAACACACAAAGTGTACATTGAAATTTGAAAGTATTTTTATACATCTACTTCACACAAATGAATGTCAAAAATATTTTTCTTAGGGTTAAGTTTCAAATACATGTGTGTGTGCACACACACATGCATGCACATAGAGTGTTTGGAAACATTCATTTACACACACAATGAATGCCAATGTTAAATTTTAAACCCACACACACAATGAAAGTCAAAGTTAGTTCAAACACACAAAGTGAACATCATTGAAGTTTGAAAGTATTTTTGTACATATCCTTCACATAAAGTGAATGTCAAAGTATTTGTGTTAGGGTTATGGTTCAAGCGCACACACATGCACTTTAAACAAGGTGAATGCCAAAACAAACTTTTCACATACACACAAATATCCACTTTAAACTAAGTGAATGAAAAAATTAACTTTTCACACACACACACACACACACACACACATGTGCATGCACATAGAGTGAATGCCAACATTCATTCACACACACAGTGAGTACTAAAGTTAACTTCCAAAGCCACACACATAGAGTGAACGCCAAAGTTAGTTCAAACACACACACATGCACTTCAAACAAAATGAATGCCAAAATTAACTTTCCACACACACACAGACACACATCCACATTAAACACACACACATCCACGTTAGACAAAGTGTGCCAAAATTAACCGTTCACACACATAGACATGCATGCACATAGAGTGAATGCCAACATTCATTCACACATTCATTAAGATTATCGTTAGGGTTAGGGTTAGCATTAGAATTGGGGTTAGAGTTAGATTTATAGTTAGGGTTAGGGTTAGAATTAGGGTTAGGGTTAGGTTAGTTAAAATTAGGCTTAGGGTTAAGGTTAGGATAAGAATTAGAATTATTACTATGGTTGGGTTAGAATTATGGTTAGGGTTATAATTAGGATATCTCAAATTTTGTAGGATGCAAAAATAGTATCATAAATCTACATTGTAGAGTTCATGTAAGATTTTTTACAACATTCATCAAACACATATTTCTAAGGCATGCTTCAAAAAATATTATTTTAATAAGAGAGTTGAATTCCAAGTATTTTTTGCATCTTTTTAAAATTATGCTTTATAATTAAAAGGATCAACTAATCAAATCATGATGATATGTTATAAAGAATAGTTATAGTGTGCATATCAAAATGGCAAAAACATACAAAGAACAGTTACACTGTGCATATCAAAATATAAATATATACGATTTGGTGATAGGCCTATAAATATTTGTGGCTATTGGCCATTTGATAGCACCTTTGGTGCTTTTACTAGTCTAATATTATATTAAAAATTTTCACCAAACTATATTTGCACTAATAGGCATTCCCTTAGTGAGAAACACTACGTGAAATATATAGATGAATGGTCCAGATTAAAAGGACTACTATAGAATATATCTGAACCATTGATTTATTGATAGTAGTAACAAATGATAAAAGACAAAAAAAAAATTAAAAGACAATGAAAAACCGTTGGCATTCTGTATTGTGATTGCAGTAGTTAATGTGAAGATAAAATTTTGTTTTACTTACTTTTTACTCGAACAAAAAGGTAGACTATAAGACAAACTCTACTGTTTGGAACCGTTGTTTGATAAAAGTTTGAAATCAAACATAAGTAGTTGTTGAAGCACGTTATGATCATCCATTACCAAAATGTAGGTGAATAAAATCTCATACAGATCATTTCTTTGGTAATCGGGTCTCCATCAATTTGTTGTATATTGAAATTTTTTAAAATCTTTTAAAGTAAATCAAACATCATATGGTGAAACTATTACCACTGCATCACTCTCTAGGGCAACTACAATCTAGATGGAGAACATTTAGTCCTATTTCAAATGCTCTCCAACTACAATCTAGAAGGAAAACATTTATTCTTATTTCTATTTCACTTACCACCTATTGCAATCTTAGTTACAATCTTTTGGCATTAAATTGAGAATGCCACACCACATTACTCTACAGTAAACTAAAAATTCACATCACCAACGCACCATCTGTAGTGTGAATTAAATTTGCTATTTATACCTCTTACTGCATTGTGATATTTTACTTTCAAAATTTCCATTGTCTAAGGGAATGGAAAATAGATAAATCTCAAAGACTTATTTTCAAATTTCCAATTGCATTTTGTTCAGGAATTTTAATAAATTTGACTTTTTAAATTAGTTCACATTTTTCTGTTTCATGAAAATTTTGCATAATTTTTTTAATCTCATAAATGTTTTTGAGGGAGTTTTGAATGTATGAAATTCTCTGTTTAGAGACCAAATTTATGATTATTATTATGGTAAAGATTGAGTTCATTTTGTAGAATCGACCTAAATATTGAAGGGCTCTGTCCTATATATTGATATGTACTTCATTTGAGGGAAAGTAAAATAGACAAAGCTTATGGATTTGTTTGTGACTTAGCTCTTGCATTTGCTTGCGAATCCCATTAAATCAAGGCTACATAAAATGGTACGCATTTATTTTCTGAGAGTTTCACTGATGCAAACCTTGTCAGTTTGGATATAAGCATAATATTGGTCAGATTTCAAATATGTTATTAATGGATTTTTCAACTAGAATTCATTGTTTTGACACCAAAACTTAGGGTTATTATGGTAGAATTTACGTTCATTGCATGGAATGGATTTAAGTATTGAAGGAATTGTTGTTCTGTATGTTGAGATATGACTTTCGCAAAATGGGAGAAATATATAAAATCTTAGTTGTTTTGTTTGGAAGGCAACCTTGCACCTGCATTTCATCTGCCAACTATTATATTCACCCTGCTTATAATGGTAACTGCTATTTTTCCTCAAAAAAATTTCTGTAAAAGCCTTATTGATTTGACTTTTACTGAATATTTTGAGCCATAAAATTTTGTCTTTAGATACCAAGAATTGATTTTACTACAGTAGATATTGAATTTGTTTTTCTAGATTTGGCTTAATATCAATGGAGTATAGTTTATCCAAGGGATGGTAAATTAGACAAAGCTCATAGATTTATTTGCAGCTTTGCACTCATTTTGTTTTTAACTATTAAATTTAGCATGCTTAGAATATGTGTTTTCTATTGGGTGTTAGTGGTCCAGCTATATATTATCCTACATAATTTGTAAGAATATAATCACTCGTGTTTCTTATTTTTGCAGTTGTTTAGAAAATCACTTTTGACTTGATAATCCTTTTATAAGGCGAATCTATTAATTAGAATCACTTAGAGTCAATCACTACTTATTTAGCCAAATAATCAATGATGTATTTGTCCTTTGTTTTATATGCTGGTATTGATTTTTTGGTGTTATGGCTGTGTTGAACCTTTGTTTTGGATGCTGGCATGGTTTTTTAGCGATCACTTTTATTATAATTTTATGGGCCCCGTATTTTGGACAACTTAGATTATTAAATAGAATATTGGAACAAATATTTAGATTAATAATGGAATCCCTATTTTCTCAAGTAGATCGAGACCATAGAGCAACTGTAGGATTTTAATCCAAAGGTCCAAGTGTATGATGGAAAACTTGATGACAAGAAGCTCTAGTGTAAGAAAACACAAATAAACAAAATAAAAATTGTATTTATGTGTTAACTTTTCTAATGTGAGATACATGAAGTTAATAAAAAAATGTTTTAGTTTGAATAATTAATTTATATTTATATTTTATAATTTATAATAAATATTAATTTTTTTATAATTTAGTTTTATTTAAATATTTTTCTATTATTTTATTTAATATATATTGTAGTTTTATTTAAATTATTGTTTTATTTTATTTTTTAATTAAATTTATTTATTTATATGTATGTATTTTGTTTTCTAAATAAAATATTGGTGATTTAAAAAAAATATTAATGTATTAAATCACAATAATTAAATAAATTAATAATAACTAAAATATGTATATATATTTTTAATCTATTAGTGTTGAAGTAACTTGAGGTGGGTATTGCTAAGATGTGTGATTGTATTTGTGAGTGCAACTCTTTAGACTTTTTGTTAAGATTTGTGTGACCCTTTTGACCTTCTTGGTTTCTGTTGTTTCTATTCTTGTTTGGATTGTGGGGTAAGGAATTTTATGGTTTGAATCTTTTAAAATAACAAACATTTTCTTTGTTCAATGGACTTTTGCCTCAAACGTTGAGGATGATGGAAGAGACTTTCAATCTATGGTGATGGATGCACTTTAACTTTTGACTAAAGATCGTAACCTTACTTGATACAAACCTAACTCAAATCCACTATCTCACATAATTTTATTTGTGGTGTATGTATTTTAATGAAGTTTCAGGAGGGGTTTGTGGCACAAAGTCGAGTGCCACCATAAAGCACTTTGCAAAGAAGTACAAAACCTAGGGCAATAATCTGTTGAGGAGAAATTTGCTTAAAAAAATTATCAACATGCCCATTGGACCCATTGCTCAACCTTAAGGGTCGTCCACCCTCCTTGCCCACATCCCTAGAGATTTAGTGAGATGTGTATAAACAGCTTCTTCATTTACTAGGAAGGGATCATTAATCATGGATGTTAGGAGTGTTTCTATAAGATATTCTTTGCATCCCCTTAGGATTGCCTAGCTAGGACCACTTAATCCAAGCCATTCTTTATGGCATTATCATATCTTGTATTGGCACTTTCACCATGAATGACTGAGATGCCAATCCTTTTTCTATACAAATTAGGAAAAAAATCTTCTGTCTAAGACTTTATTAGCTATATCTTCTCATCTAGCAATTGTTTTGTCTCTTATGGGAATATATGATGTTTGGAATATAAGATATATTTTGGGTCTAATCACCTTGGTTGGTTAGAATCTATTTTTGTACTTTGATTGTAGCTTCTATTCTATCATCTCTACATGGGTTGAAGATCATTTTTGACTCCCAATAATATTGCTTTGGTTGTCCCATCATATTCTTTTTGATCTACTTTGGTCATTAATGACCGTTGCTATAATTTCTTTTTATTTCTTTCTATTACCCATTTTAGGTAGTGTTCAACATAAAAAAATAGTTTTCTGCGAAAAAAGAAGAAGAAGAAATCCTTTGACAAATATAAACACTAAAACCATAAAATAAAAGACAAAAGTCCCTTTTATTGCAAATACAATCCACAAACCCACAAGATGCCATCAAATACATGCAATATTATAAAGCCTATCTTATATTGAGAAATTGTATAATTCCAATATATCTCTAGATTTTATTAGGCAATGTTCAACCAAATTTTTGCTAGATTTCACATAACTCAATAATCACTATTGAAAGACCAACCCACTTGCATGCATCCACATTATCTTTGATAAACTTCTTAATGTTTTCAAACTATCCAGTTGGGTCATTTGGAATATCTTGTCAAACAAACACACAATATCAAGTAGGTATAAATGCTTATAGAACTTTTTCTTGCAAACCATTGTAGAGACACTTTTTCCTAATGATTATTAAGGAATATGTCTCCCACCGAAGTTTCTTCCAATAAAAGAAGGAATATTACAAGAACTTAATACTATATTCAAGTTAAGGGTAACAAAGTATAGAAAATTATGCAAAATCAAGGACAAAATATATAGTTGTAGGTACCATGACATCGGCTATTTGATTTTCATGCTTCAATAATATAAAAGATAATTTGAATAATAACATAGCATACAACAAGAGTAAGTGATCAATCAAATAAGACAACAAAAGATCGTATTTAGACTGGTTATTCGACCATATGAATTGACCACCCTATCAAAATGGCTTATACTTTTTAGACCATTGATTATACACCATTGCACAATAGACAAATCCCATTTAAAACAACTTGGGTAGTTACAACCCACAAAGCACAAGGTCTAACCACAAATAGAGCAATAATAGACATTGGAAACATTAACCGTCAAGGGGTCATCTTCATAGCAATGTCAATAGTAAGAAGTTTTAAAAATCTATGAGTATTCCTTGTATTTTCATTTCAAAGACATAAATGTATGGAAAAAAATATGTATGTAATCCTACGTAAGCAAGAGAAGGACCGTCTCAAAAGATGTCTACAAAAAATACCTAGAAATCAAACTACTAAATATATATTTGCAATGATTTTGATTTTATTGTCCACCTTTAGCCCTGAAATACCAATTAAGTGCTCTTAATTTCTACAAAACAAAATTTACAATTTGTCAATGCTTTTGTGAACTACTAGTTAGGGTAAGTAACTTCTTTAGCATATTCTTAAGATGGAATAAGAAAACCCAATAAATAATACATGTAATTCTTCTCATTACTTTGTCAACTACTATAAATTAAAAAATTCTAAATCTAACATAAAACTAAAATTCACTATGATTCAAAAATTAGGAAGTAAATAACTTATTAAAGAATAATTAATAAAAATAATGTCTTTGATACAAATATAAAAAATTCTTCTAGTATTTTGCAATAAAAGTACTTGTCCTAATTCCCATCCTAAAACCAATATAATTATTAATACTTGTTGCTCTAAGAAATCATACATTCACCATTTGATTCTTAGTTTATTTCAAGTGGACTCATATCATCCCAAAATTATCTAACTCTAACTAAGTTTTCCTATAATCATAAAACTATCCACGTGCTCATTGAACCTATGGGTCCAATTGCTAGTTAATAATCTTAAATAAAAATCTATAAGTAAAAGTAGTTCTTCAGAGGGAAGGCTTTCCCATGTATTAGTTGCCATGCAAAAGTAATGTAGTGTATTATTAAATCTACATCCTAAACAGTCTACACAAAAATTTGTTATCCTCAAAAGTTAGGAATACATAGGGGAGAGGAGTCGGAACGTGCGAGGGGGCCTTAACATGCAATAGGACTGGTGCACGTTGGGGCCCAAACTCACATGTCAATCCTCCACAAGCTAGGAAAATACACTTGCATAAAAAAGCACGATAAGATCAAACACAAATCAGATATTAAATGCACATTTAATCGTATATATTTGTCAACGAAACAAGCTAAGGTTGGCAACCAAACACATGTAAGTGTTTTGAAATTGTATCTGACATATCACCATAAAGAGCCAACTTGGAATTAAAACAGTCATATCATAAAAGTTTGCACCCTTCCCCATAAACATTCAAACCCAATTGTCTCACCAATCCAGGTGTCACTTACATATTAAGCACAACTACACAACAAAGTAGAGGTGCCACGTCAACACAATTCAAACCCATGTGTCCCATCTTTGACCGAAATGCTAACCCATTACAACCATGTTTCCCACCGTAGCATAACCTAAACAACAGGCAAATGCATCCACCTATCTCATCAAACATGAGACCTACAACACATATCAGCAAGAGTCTATCCCATCTCGCCATGTAATTTGCGCACGTACTGGCTCCTTCCTCTAAAAACCCACCTGCATCCAAAAATACTTGCTATAAGGCCGCCATTATTCAAAAAAAAAAGGAAACAAATGCAAACAATACACCAAACCAATCAACTCAAGAATTAAGGGTCGAAATCAACCAAATCTGTAATTCATATCACCCAAAATTCAAGTTTGAAAAAAGGCATGGATTTAATTCGCCACGCCAAACAAGCATCAATCAGATTCAAATAATTCCCAATTCAAATAGTCGTGAAAACCTTCAAGTATTCACTTATTCTACAGTGAATGACATAAGAAAAGGAGGAGTGACAAGCACATATTTGACTGACATAATAGCAAGAGGAGGCGGCAACACAAATTCCATATTGTTCCAGGTATTCCTCTTACCGTTTTCCATTCGTAATCTTTATATTATTCTTTATTACAACCATTAAAGTCATAGGTTAGCAGTTGTGTTTGCATGTCATAAAATGTAAGTGTGGTTCCTAGATTGCTGTGCGTGAGTATGTTTATGTTGTACATGCCTTTAAGATATGATATTTTTTAATAGGCAACTTACTGTTTTCCATTCGTAAACTTTATATTGATCTTCATTACAACAATTATAGTCATAAGTTGGCATTTATGTTTCCCTAGGGTTTATATTGCAAATATTACAACCATAGGTTAGTATCTGTGTTTCCCTAGGGTTTATATTGCAAATATTATAGTCATAGCTTAGCATTTGTGTTTCCCTAGGGTTTATATTGCAAATATTACAGTCATAGTTTAGCATTTGTGTTTCCCTAGGGTTTATATTGCAAATATTACAGTCATAGTTTAGCATTTCTGTTTCCCTAGGGTTTATATTGCCAATATTACAGTCATAGTTTAGAATTTGTGTTTCATAGGTTTTGCATTATCATTCACTCTGGTTATCTTATTCTCATAGGTTCTGCATTATCATTCACTTTGGTTATCTTATTCTCATTAGTTCTGCATTATCATTCACTCTCGTTATCTTATTCTCATAGGTTATGCATTATCATTCACTCTGGTTATCTTATTCTCATAGGTTCTACATTATCATTCACTTTGGTTATATTATTCTCACAGGTTCTGCATTATCATTCAGTTAGTTTTTCTTCGATGCCAGTCATAAATTTGGGGGTTTCTCTTTTTATTAAGTTTTGTTTCATCTTTTTCATAGGTTATACTTCATCAATTCAGTCATTCAAAATATTACATCATTCAACTTCACAATAATTTATGCCTATGAATGAGTTCGTCATGCACAAAAAATGTGAGATTTGTTAAACTCTTATTGTTTTTTATTCGTAAGCTTTATATTGTGTTTCCCTACAGTTTATATTGCAACCATTACAGTCATAGTTAAACAGTTGTGTTGCCCTATGGTTTATATTGCAATCGTTACAGTCATAGGTTAGCAGTTGTGTTTCCCTATGTTTAAGATATGAGATTTGTTAAGCTCAACCTTACTGTTTTACATTTGTAAGCTTTTAACTGTTCTTCATCACGACAGTCATTGTTAAACAATTGTGTTTCCATATGAGTTATATTGCAATCATTACAGTCATAGTTAAAATGTGAGTGTGGTTGCCAATTTGTTGTGCATGAGTATGTTTATGTTGTATGTGCCTAAGAGATATGAGATATTGTTAAACTCTAACTCCCTTACATACAATGTAATTCTGTGCTTGTCACTCCTCTTTTCCTTATGGCGCTCACTCCAGAATAAATGTAAGTTTGTAAATTGTTAACAGTATTTTTGAATGTTAATGCAACAAACTAAAAGGAAAACACATACAGAAACTAATTAATCTTTTGTTCAAGCATCATTGTCTTCATACATAAAGATAACTGTAATTCAATATGAAAATGCCTTCCTATTTTTGTCAGAAGAAGTAAATATATGTTGTTTTCCCTTCTTGGTTTTGATTGTACTTATTATGTGTAGATGGCTAGGGGTAATGTGGTGGTGACCCATATTGGAACCAAAAAAAGAAAAGAGCCACGACACGACTGCCCTCCCACAAACAAGGTTGTAAATTTCCCCTAGAAGTAGATCTTGTTGCACTAGTAGAGGAGAATTCTACTCCTCGAATACCGCAGAATGAGGTTCCTACACCTTGAATACTGCAGAAGGTAACAGTGAAACAATGACTGTGGTCTTCAGAGGACATGAAAGGGGCACTCTATGACGTTGAGGAAAATGACATGTCAATAAGGGGAGCTTCCAAAAAGTGGAAAATCCCAACAACCACACTCTCCAAATGGCTAGGCAGACTAACAACAACGTCGAAGAAAGGTCTGCCAACAATCCTCACTGAAGAGGAAGAACATCTGATTGTAGAATGGTGCAAGGAAATGGTTGAGGTTGGCCATGGTCTTGAGATAGTCAATCTTAAGGCAGAGTTTGCCCAATTTTGTCAAAATAGGCCAAACCCTTTCAGCAATGGGTTCCCGGGGAAGTCCTGGTGGACAGGTTTCAAGAATTTACATCCTAAACTTGTGTTGTGGATTGCTGAAGGCCTAGACAAAGATAGGGCACTCAACCTTAGACCTACTATTCCAGCAACTTTCTATAATATATTGTCTACATCATATGAAGCACTACCATATGGTCCTCATCGCATTTGGAATTGTGATGAAACTGGCATCTAGGTAGGTAGAAATGGGTCCATGAAGGTGCTAGCCATAAAAGGTAGCAAGAATATCTCATACATTATTCCAAAGAGTCGTGAATGTATAACCATTCTATGCTATGTCAATGTTGTCGGGCAGAGCATTCCAGGGTTTTACTTGTTCAAGGGGAAACAAAACATAGATAATTACATTGTAGACTGCGAACTAGGCGCTTGCATGATAGCCTAACCCCATGCATGGATGACTAAAGACTTGTTTATAGATTGGTTGATCCACTTTAAAAACTCAGTTCTAGGTGATGAGTCACCCACCAACAAGCAATTGCTGATTTTTGACAGGCATGGAAGCCATGTAGCACTTGAAACCATCCAAGAAGCAAGAGAGTTGGGTGTAGATTTACTAACATTGCCATCACACACCTCACATAAGCTACAAATGTTGGATGTGAGTGTCTTTTCACCTTTTAAATCTTACTTCAAATCAGAACATGCAACATTTTTGGCAAGGTTTCCAAACATTGAAGTGATGAGGACAGAACTTGCAATGTTAGGCAGTAAAGCACTAATTAGAGATTTGATAATTGAGAACATCAAAATAGGATTTAAAAGGATTGGGATATGGCTACTCAATCCAGAAGCACTCGTGGATGACATGCATCCCAGCGAGATATTTGAGGTCAGGGAGGATGCTTGTGGAATGGAAAACATTCTTAGCTGATGCAGGAGCATCCAGTGGTGTAAGGGCAATCTTGCATCACCCAAAAAGAAGTTAATTCAAAATCATTGTAGTTGTTTTCATTTCTTTCCATAATTAGTGTTTCTGGTTCCATAATATCCAGAATAATAATATAGGACTTTCAGTTTTTCCAAAACTGCTAAAAATAGCAACCTGCCTATTTTGGAAAGTGTACCTGCTATTTTTAGAAAGTTTGCATTTGGGCACGTAATGAAGCAAAAAATTTCAAAAAGTTACATAACAAAAATATAAGACCTTTGGTGAAGGATTTAGGAAAAGATCATTTGTGAGCTAAAAGATATTAAAGTTTTTGTTTTCTGAAAAGCCCCTGAAAATTTCTAGAACGAGATATGAGGCACTAAAACTTCCCATAACATCCTGAAAAGTTGACAAAAATCCATTTACAAATTTCTAGCGTGATAGTTCACATCACGAGCTTTCCAGCGCTTAAAACAGTTCGTCAATCGGACACCCAGATCAAAAGTTATGCTTCTCGGAAGTTGACCTACTTTTGGAGGGAGTTGCAAATTTCGAAATTTAGTTGGAGGCCGCCAAAAAGTGCTATTAATAACTATTTCAGGAACCCTGAGCAGTAGTGGAGTTAAGGGGGCCAGTGTAGAGTCAAGAATAGGTGAGAAAATAGAAACCCTAGCTGATTTGGGGTTATAGAAGGCTGAAGATTCTAGAGTCTTGAGGTTGGGAAAGCTATAATGTGTTGCAGCCAGTAGAGGATTCATCCTCTAATTGTAATTGAGCTTTTGTGATGTAATGAGTTACCCAGTTCAATAAAAGAAAGTTCTATTTGCTGTGTTCAATATCTGTTATTGTGTGTTTTGTGACTTACCCCCCTTCATCAAGTGGTATCAGAGCGAGGGTTCCTGAGTGTGTAGACAGATCACCGACTGTGAGGTAGTTTACACCAGGACCTGAGGTTGTGGGTTTGTTGCGGAGACCAAGATGCCTCCACGAAGAAATCGTGTTGCGAGGAATACTTTGACGAAAGAGGGTTTTAGAGCCCTACAAAGGTAAATCGATGCATTGCAAGAGGAGCTACGAAGAGGGTTTGAGCCGAGGACAAGAGAAGAAAGTGAAGATGAAATTGAAGAAGAGCTATCTGAGGAAGAACAAGAAGCTACCGAAGATGCTGCAGAAGTAAGGTTGTTGAGGGTCATTTCGAAGATCAGAAAGAGGCCCAGGATCGAAGTTTCTACATATTCTGGAGATTTGAATCCAAAACAGCTTATTGATTGGATCAATGACATGGAGGAGTATTTTGAGTATGAAGATGTGGAGGACCCAGATCGGGTTAAGTTTGCAAAAATAAAGTTGAAAGGCCACGCCAATATTTGGTGGAAGGAGGTCTAATTAGAGAGGAACAGAAGAGGAAAAGCAAAGATTACCAGATGGGATCGGATGGTGGAGAAACTAAAGAAGCAGTTCATTCCTATGGACTATGAGATGGAGTTGTTAAAGAAGCTGCAAGGACTAAAGCAAGGTAACAAGTCTGTTAAGGAGTATACAGAAGAGTTTTATAAAATTACTATCAGGACAGGCCATGCAGAGCCCAACAAGGAGAAGGTAGCCTGTTACATTAATGGGTTGAGGCCAAGTATTCAAGAGGAGTTGAGCCTGGTCAGAATGACCACCATAGAAGATGCGTACCAGTTTTCCCTGAAGGTGGAAAAGAAGTTGAACAAAAGATTTGATAGCAAGCAAAGGGGAAGAGGTCAAGGTGGAAGGACTGGTGGAAGACCCTATCGAGGCCGTAATGAAGATCAAAAGAAAAGTGAAGAAGTAGGCACCAGTCGAAATCAAAGAGGGGATAATACCTACCACCCTCGTGACCAGAACAATGGTGAGCAGAGGAAAAGGAAGAGGCAGACCTGGGCAAGGACCTGGAAGGGGAGGTTTCAGAGGAACCTGTTTCTAATGTGGAGAAGAAGGGCATTGAGCATATGAGTGTCCGCAACATCAAGGAAGGACAAATAGAAGACCTGAAGGTAATGCACGAGTTGCACATGTAGATGAAGATGCACATTCTGAGCATTCTGAAGATGCTGAAAGGGGAGAAACCCTAGTTGTCAGAAGAACCTTGTTGAATGAGGAGAAAGAACACAATTAGAGGAAGAGTTTATTCCGCACAAGGTGCAAATGTGAGGGTAAGTGTTGTGATATAATTATTGACAGTGGAAGCACTGATAATCTTGTTTCAGAGGAGATGGTTGACAAGTTGAAGTTGACAAGAAGAAAGCACCCGCATCCATATCGGATTGCATGGTTACAAAAGGACCATAGAGCTTTGGTCAATGAGCAGTGTTTAGTGAAGTTCAAGATTGGTGACTACCATGATGAGGTGCTGTGTGATATCATACCGATGGATGCATGTCATATGTTGTTGGGGAGGCCGTGGCAATATGATAGGAGCACTGTCCATGATGGCCATGCAAATACATACTCCCTAACAAAGGATGGAGTCCATCATAAGTTGAAGGCCTTGAAGGAGGTGGAAGAAAAGGTATGTAGTACTGCTAGAATTTGCTTGGTAGATGGTGGAAAATTTTTGGAGGGTATGAAGCATGAGCGTCATTGCTTTGCATTAATTCCTAAGATTAGTCAAGAGAAATGTGAAGATGTACCAGCAGAAGTCTCAGAAATGTTGGAAGAATTTCAAGATATTATCTTTGATAATGTACCAGAAGGTTTACCACCAGTGAGGAAGATAAGTCATCAAATGGATTTGATACCAGGAGCTTGTTTGCCAAATAAGGCAGCCCACAGAATGATTCCAGCAGAGAATGAAGAGTTGAACAGACAAGTTCACGAGCTATTAAGGAAGGGACTGATAAGGGAGAGCCTAAGTCCATGTGCGGTACCTGCAGTACTAGCACCAAAGAAAGATGGAGAGTGGAGGATGTGTACAGATTCTCGAGCCATCAACAAGATCACAATCAAGTACAGATTTCCATTGCCGAGAATGGATGACATAATGGATTGTTTGAGTGGAGCCAAGTACTTCACGAAGATTGATCTGAAGAGTGGGTATCACCATATTCGAATTAGAGAAGGAGATGAATGGAAGACAGCCTTCAAGACAAAGGAGGGTTTGTATGAGTGGTTAGTCATGCCATTTGGGCTAACCAATGCACCGAGCACATTCATGCGGCTCATGAATGAGGTACTGAAAGAATTTTGGGAAAGTTTTGTTATTGTTTATTTGGATGATATTTTGATTTTTAGTAAGACTTGGGATGAGCATCTGATGCATATCAGAAGAGTTTTAGAGAAGCCGAGGGAGGAGAAGTTGTTGATTAATTTGAAGAAATGTAGTTTTGCAAAGAAAGAGTTGGTATATCTGGGATTTGTTGTCTCAGAGGAAGGTCTTAAGATGGACCCAGAAAAAGTAAGGGCTATCATTGAATGGCCTACGCCAAGGAGTGCAACGGAGGTAAGATCTTTTCATGGTTTGGCAAGTTTTTACAGAAAGTTTATCAGGAATTTAGTAGCATTTGTGCACCCCTAACTGAGACAATGAGAGGGGATAGAAAAGAGTTTAGATGGACTAAAGGAGCAGACAAGAGCTTTGACACGTTGAAGCAGAAAGTCGTAGAACAACCTATTTTGGCACTTCCAGATTTTAATAAGGTATTTCAGGTAGATTGTGACGCTAGTGGTAGTGGTATAGGAGCTATTTTGAGCCAAGTAGGTAAGCCCATTGCCTATTTTAGTGAGAAGCTTAATGATGCCAAGAAAAAGTATTCTGTTTATGATCAGGAATTTTATGCAATAGTTCAGGCTTTGAAGAAATGGAGACATTATTTGTTGCCAAAAGAGTTTGTTTTATATACAGATCATCAGGCTTTGCAGTATCTTAATAGTCAAGGGAAGTTGAACCAAAGGCACTTAAAATAGGTTGAGTTTTTGCAGAGTTATACCTTTGTTTTGAAGCACAGGAGTGGGAAGTCCAACAGAGTTACAGATGCCTTGAGCAGAAGGCAAAATTTGTTGACAGAAATGAAGATAGAGGTTGTTGGGTTCGATGAGCTCAAAAGTTTGTATCCTGAAGATCTAGATTTTGCAGAGGCTTGGAAAGCTTGTTTGGAGCCTATTACTTTGGATAGGACAAAATGGTTGGATTTCATAATCCAAGACGGCATGTTTAGAGGAAGCCAGTTGTTCATTCCGAGGAGTTCCATGAGAGAGAACCTGATTAAGGAGAAGCATAGTGGAGGATTGGCTGGACACTTTGGTCGAGATAAGACCATTTCTATTGTTGGTGAAAATTATTATTGGCCACAGTTGCAGCAGGATGTGAGAAAGTTTGTACAGAGTTGCAGAGTATGTCAGATGGCAAAAGGAACAAGTCAAAATACAGGGTTGTATCAACCATTACCTGTACCAGAGAAGCCATGGGATGATATTAGTATGGATTTCGTTCTTGGTTTACCAAGGACACAGAGAGGGCATGATTCTATTTTTGTGGTGGTGGACAGATTCTCAAAGATGGCAGATTTTATTCCTTGTAAGAAGACTAATGATGCTATTCGTATTGCAGAGTTATTTTTCAAGGAAGTGGTGAGACTACATGGTCTACCAAAGAGCATAGTTTCAGATCGAGATACCAAGTTTGTTGGTTATTTCTGGAGGACATTGTGGAAGAAGTTGAAGACAGATTTGAAGTTTAGTTCTGCACACCATCCACAGACTGATAGACAAACTGAAGTGGTGAATAGGAGTTTGGGTAACCTGCTACGATGCTTAGTAGGAGATAAGCCCAAGGGATGGGATTTGATTTTACCATAGGCAGAATTTGATTACAACAACTCTGTCAATAGGAGTACTGGTAAATCACCATTCCAGATTGTATATGGCAATAGCCCAAGAAATGCTTCTGAATTAAGGAAGCTGGACAACGGAGAAAAGACAAGTGCTGAAGCTGAAGACTTTGTAGAACATTTGAAGAATTTGCATGAAGAGGTGAGAAAGCACATTAATAAAATGAATATTTAGTACAAGGCTAAGGTAGATCAGAAGAGGAGATATAAGGAATTCCAGGTAGGAGATGAAGTCATGGTTCACTTGAGAAAAGAAAGGTTCCCAATTGGAA
Source organism: Cunninghamia lanceolata (assembly GCA_027924645.1). Taxonomy (NCBI): domain Eukaryota; kingdom Viridiplantae; phylum Streptophyta; class Pinopsida; order Cupressales; family Cupressaceae; genus Cunninghamia; species Cunninghamia lanceolata. The sequence goes on along the minus strand of BSBN01000377.1, from coordinate 21,505,786 downwards.
CATACAATAAGTTGAAAATGAAGAAATTTGGACCATGCAGAATCCTGAAGAAGCATGATTCAGGAAATGCATATGAGGTAGAGCTGCCAAGTGGGATCAATATTTTCCCTATTTTCAACATTGCTGATTTATCAAAATATCATGAAGGTGGAACAGACGATGGACCAACAGAAGTACAGTGGAGTATTCCGGCATCTACTTCAATGGAGGAGATAGAAGAGATCTTGGATAGCCGTGTGGGAAGAAGTACTCGGAACAAGCAATATGAAGAATATCTGGTAAAATAGAAAGGAAGGCCTGTTGAAGATTCTTCTTGGTTGTCTAAGGCAGAGGTTGACTGTTTGGGTTTTCCTCACACAAACATCTGAGACGTTACAGGGTCACTTCTCAAATTACCCTTGGTGTCTGATGCAGGAGCATCCAGTGGTGTAAGGGCAATCTTGCATCACCCAAAAAGAAGTTAATTCAAAATCATTGTAGTTGTTTTCATTTCTTTCCATAATTAGTGTTTCTGGTTCCATAATATCCAGAATAATAATGTAGGACTTTCAGTTTTTCCAAAACTGCTAAAAATAGCGACCTGCCTATTTTGGAAAGTGTACCTGCTATTTTTAGAAAGTTTGCATTTGGGCATGTAATGAAGCAAAAACTTCCAGAAAGTTACATAACAAAAATATAAGACCTTTGGCGAAGGAATTAGGAAAAAATCATTTGTGAGCTAAAAGATATTAAAGTTTTTGTTTTCTGAAAAGCCCCTAAAAATTTCTGGAATGAGATATGAGGCACTAAAACTTCCCATAATGTCCTGAAAAGTTGACAAAAATCTGGTTATGAATTTTTGGTGTGATAGTTTACATCGCGAGCTTTTCGGCGCTTAAAACGGTACGTCAATCGGACACCCGGATCAAAAGTTATGCTTCCCGGAAGTTGACCTACTTTTGGAGGGAGTTGCAAATTTCAAAATTTAGCTGGAGGCTGCCAAAAAGTGCTATTTATGACTATTTTAGGAACCCTGAGCAGTAGTGGAGTTAAGGGGGCCAGTGTAGAGTCAAGAATAGGTGGGAAAATAGAAACCCTAGCTGATTTGGGGTTACAGAAGGCTGAAGATTCTAGAGTCTTGAGGTTGGGAAAGCTGTAATGTGTTGCAGCCAGTAGAGGATTCATCCTTTGATTGTAATTGAGCTTTTGTGATGTAATGAGTTGCCCAGTTCAATTAAAGAAAGTTCTATTTGCTGTGTTCAATATCTATTATTGTGTGTTTTGTGACTTACCCCCTTCATCATTAGCCTTTCAAGAGTTGTGTCAAGAGACGATGTAGCACAATTGCAGTCCACTCTTCCAGATGGACAATTGCACACAGAGATAGAATCACAATAGTCACCTGATAGCTATCCTACTGATTCAATTGCACAAGGGGTGGCTAATCAACAAACTCCTCCCATCATAAACAACATCGTTGACGAATTTAGTGAGAGTTTAGGTTTTCCATCATAACGTAGCCAACCATCCTGGTTGGTGGAGAGAGCAATGAATGTAGGCATTGATTTGCATGTCCCAGAACATCAGGGTACTTATAGTTTCCCATCACCACCATCTGCAATTAACCTATTTGAAGTTGTGCATTACTATGCTCCTTAAACTTCAGATTTAGGAGGCAATCAAGATTTCACTGAGGACTCATAGGCAGTGGAGGAGAACATTGTATCATAATTAGATCAAATAGAACAAACAGAAATAGTTTCGTACATCAGCAAATTCCTCAAGCTGCCTGTGCACACTGTCCATCAAAAAAATCCAAAGGTGGTGCACTTCGGTTGAGCAGACAGTCTTAGTTGTTGATGACAAATGACTACATGAATTTGTTAATGCATCAAGAGGAAAGGAAGAAAGAGGTTGAGGAGATAAAAGCACAAAAGAGACAAGAGAACGAGGAGAAAAAGGTAGTAAAGAAATTAGAAAAGGAGTTGAAGGAGCAGGCCAAAATAGAGAGGGAGATACAACATAAAGAAAAAGAGTAGTAGAAAATACAACAAAAGAAGGATAGAAATGCCAAAAAGGAGCAAGAGAGGCTTCAGAGGAAATAGGACCGAAAGGAAAAAGAGATTGAGGAGGCACACAGGGCTTTACAAAGAGAAAGGTGGTTAAGGACCCCTGCTAATCCCTTGTCTCAAAGTAATGGAGTATTCTGTGATATTCTCAACATCAATATCCCTCACTTCTCCACAACAATGATTTATTCAACCATCTCCCAAACTGAGTTTAGGTGCACTCAATATCCAAATCAGGCTGTCACTCAGGATGTATAGATGTGTTCACCACCACCCCCAACACATATCATTTGCACCCCATTTTCCAACCCAACTCCCAATCATGTAAGCAACACTCCTCATCGACTGGAAGGGGATGAGAACATGGCCAGTGGCACCCCAAGCAGCCAACCACCATTTCCCTATCACAACAGCTAGATGTAGCCTTATTTTGATTTCATTTGTAATTGATTTTTTGGACATTTTATAAGTTTTGATATCTATGAATGCACCCTTATTGTTGACAGTTTTAAATTTATGATAACTACAGATGCAACACTATTGTTTTGATTTGCAAAGTTTTCTGATCATATTGCAATGTGTGTTGTATTTATGCTTCTTGTTTCCACCTGTGTTCAATTGACAGTTTCTCATTTCTAGTTTTTATTTTTGATTGAATTTGACACATGGGATGACGCGATTAGTCGATCCTAAAAAAATTGCCATTTTTTACCATGCGACTGAAACGTGCTCAGTCGGAATGCCAGTTGGTGCATGGCATGACATGCAAAGTGGAATGCCTTGCCACATTACAAAAAATCACTTCGCCACCCTTTCACTCCACTGCCTCGCATTAATCTCTTGCCACCCCTTCCAATTCTTCTGTATAGTCGTCTTTACTGCACGTCCCCTCTTACTGCTTCCATGACATCCCACATAAACTTTGAGCCTACCGTCATTCAATGAGCTCAATGCCTTGCACAACTTGCCAACTTTAGAGCCTTTTAATCTACCATCTTCTTGAATTTTCTTCACTTCGAGACCAGAAGGTGCGCGCTTGAGGTCTCTACAACTTCCATCCTGCCACCACAACATGCTACACTCGAAGTCCAGTGTCCCTTCTAGATTCTTTATATTGTTACATATACATATATGTATATGTTTATGCATATGTATATACAGATACATATACATATGCATATGTATATACATATTCATATGCATATGTATATACAGATACATATGCATATGTATATACAGATACATATGCATATGCATTTGTATATACATATTCATATGCATATGTATATACATATTCATATGCATATGTATATACAGATACATATACTATGCATATGTATATACATATTCATATGCATATGTATATACATATTCATATGCATATGTATATACATATTTATTTACATAGACTTATATGTATGTATATGTATATACATATACATAGACATACACATATACATATATGTATACATATAAATATGCATATACATATACATATATGTATATGTATACAGATATAAATATACATTACATATATGTACATATATCTATTTTGTTGTTGTTCTTCAATTCGGTCATGCAACTATTGTAACTTTTTTAGGTGTCATCGATTAATTTGGGGGTGTTCTCTTTTTCATAGGTTCTACTTCATCTATTCAGTCATGTAAATACACACACACACACACACACACACACACACACACATATACAATATAATATTGTTGGTTGTTTCAATGCCATATACAAATTTGGGGTTGTTTTTATTTTCATTATTGTTGGTTGTTCTCTTTTTCATAGGTTCTGCTTCATCTATCCAATCATCTATTTTGGTTTGTCCAATGTAAGCAAAACAATGCAAGTAACCAATGTATGCATGTATGTATAAGTATATACCTCTTTATACATATCTATTTTACTGTTGTGATTCAATTCAATCATGCAACTATTGTAACTTTTTAAGGATCGACTAATCACGTCGTCCCACATGTCAAAACAAATCAGATATTAAAAAAAAGATTTTTTATTGTTTATTGTGAATTTATTTATGTTTTTCATTTGCAAATTGTTTTACTGGTCCACGTGGCATTCCACGTGGACCATTAAAAATTGGGTGCGCACGTTCCAGCTCCTCTGATTAAGATACATATACATATACATATTCATATACATATTCATATACATAGACTTATACATATGTATATATGTTTATTTATATGTATATACATATACATAGACATACACATATACATATACATATATACATATTCATATACATAGACTTATACATATGTATATGCATATACATATACATATACATACACATACACATATACTTCTATTTTGCTGTTGTTCTTTAATTCAGTCATGCAACTATTGTAACTTTTTTAGGTGCCATTGATTAATTTGGGGGTGTTCTCTTTTTCATAGGTTTTGCTTCATCTATTCAGTCATGTAAATATGTATACACACACACACAAATATATATATATATATATATATATATATGTTTATACAATATAATATTGTTGGTTGTTTCGGTGCCATAGATAAATTTGGGGTTGTTTTTATTTTCATTCTAGTAACAAATAATATTGTTGGTTGTTTCAGTGTAAGCAAAAGAATCCATGTAAGCAACTATATATAGAGTCATGTCGAAAATGATTGAGATGTTGGAACTGCAATTACATGCCCTTATGTTTGGGATGATAGACACATGTGACGTGGATGAAATAATTTTGGTAATTGTTGCATTCAATAATGATTTAGGGGGACTTGATTTTGTGAATGGTCTTCTAATGGCAACCTATGTTGCACTTGTCCACAATTCCATTTGATTTGTGAAGTGCTGCATAGGCAACCATGAAAGGCCTTTGCAAAACCAAGTCCCCTAAATACATGTTGTAACAAAGTAGAATTGATGATTATTGTTGTATGGTAATACATTTACAATTGAAGATTATTGTTCTATGGTAATACTTCACAATGTGACATGGATGAATGGATTTTGGTAATTGTTACATTCAATAATGGTAATACATGTAACAAAGTCCAACTGTTGATTATTGTTCTATGGTAATACATGTTGATATATGCAATGAATTATTGGCAGTGTAGTACCAATGCCTAGAAAATGTGAAAGTGATTCATATAGTTGCAAACTCAAAGGGATGAAAAAAAAAAAGTTAGAGTTAAACAAATCTCCTATCTAATTTGCACAGCATGTCGTGGAGGTAATAGGAGGAGATTTTCATTAAACATGACTGTACAGAAGAATTGCAAGGGACGGTGAGAGATTAATGTGAGCCAATGGAGTGAAAGGGTGGCCACCTTATACTCTTTAATGGTGCCATAGATAATTTTGGGGGTGGTTGTATTGTAGACCTTAATCTTGGAACCATCAAAAACAATTTTAACTTCCATCCATACAAATATTTAAAACAATTTGCAATGTCAAAGTTTGTGCAATGATGAACACACAGATAGAAGTCTTATTTGTCCAGGATATACATGATGTCCATGGATCAAAACATCCACAATAGATCACATATATCTTGAACAGATAGACATCTTTCAATACCTATCGCTATTTGATGAACAAACAATACTTGTAGGACTAAATTGATGAAGCCGAACCCATGCAAAAGAGAACACCCTCAAATTAATAAATAGAACCTAAAAAAGATACAATAGTTGCAAGAATGAATTGATGAAGCAGAACCTATGCAAAGAGAACACCCCAAAATTAAGTAATGGCACCTAAGAAAGCTACAATAGTTTCATGAGTGAATTGATGTAGTAGAACCTATAAAAAAGATAACACCCCCAAATTAATTAATGACACCTAAAACCAATACAATAGTTAGAGGACTGAATTGATGAAGCATAACCTATGCAAAATAGAACACCCCCAAATTAATCAATGGCACCTAAGAAAGTTGTAGTAGTTGCATGAGTGAATTGATGTAGTAGAACATATAAAAAAGAGAACACCCCCAAATTAATCAGTGGCACCTAAAAACAATACAACAGTTACAAGACTGGATTGATGAAGCATAACCTATGCAAAAGAGAACACCCTCGAATTAATCAATGGCACCTAAAAACAATACAATAGTTACAAGACTGAATTGATGAAGCATAACCTATGCAAAAGAGAACACCCTTGAATTAATCAATGGCACCTAAGAAAGCTACAATAGTTGCATGAGTGAATTGATGTAGCAGAACCTATAAAAAAGACAACACCCTCAAATTAATCAATGACACCTAAAAACAATACAATAGTTAGAGGACTGAATTGATGAAGCATAACCTATGCAAAAGAGAACACCCCCAAATTAATCAATGGTACCTAAGAAAGCTACAATAGTTGCATGAGTGAATTGATGTAGTAGAACCTATAAAAAAGATAACACCCCCGAATTAATCAATGACACCTAATAAAGCTACAATAGTTGCATGAGTGAATTGATGTAGCAAAACCTATAAAAAAGATAACACCCCCAAACACATTCAGGCATCAATGTGAAAAAAATTCGAGAAGATGGTAGATTGAAAGGCTCTAAAGTTGGTGAGTTGTGTGAGGCACTAGGAGCATTGAATGAAGGTTGGCTCAAAGTTTGTGCGGGATGTCATGGAAGTAGTATATGTATATGTATATGTATATGCCTATGTATATGTATATACATATACATATATACATATGTATATGTCTATATCTATGTATATGTATATGTATATGTCTATACATATGCATATACATATATATAAAGAAGCTGGAAGGGACACCGGACTCTGAGTGTAACATGTAGTGGTGGTAGGATTGAAGTTGCAGAGACCTTAAGCCAACACATTCTGACATCAATGTGAAGAAAATTAATCAATGGCACCTAAGAAAGCTACAGTAGTTGCATTATGGGTGATATGAATTGCAGATTTGATTGATTTCGACCATTAATTCTTGAGTTGATTGGTTTGGTGTATTGTTTGCATTTGTTTCCATGATTTTTTTAATGAATAATGGTAGCCTTACGACAAGTATTTTTGGATGCAGGTGGGTTTTCAGAGGAAGGAGCCAGTACGTGTGCAGATTAAATGGCGAGATGGGACAGACTCCTGCTGATATGTGTTGTAGGTCTCATGATTGATGAGATAGGCGGATGCATTTGCGTGTTGTTTAGGTTATGCTACGGTGGGAAACATGGTTGTAATGGGTTAGAATTTCGGTCAAAGATGGGACACATGGGTTTGAATTGTGTTGACGTGGCGCCTCTTTTTTGTTGTGTAGTTGTGATTAATCTGTAAGTAACTCCTGGATTGTTGCGATGGTTGGGTTTAAATGTTTGTGGGGAAGGGTGCAAACTTTTATGATACGGCTGTTTTATTTCCAAGTTGGATCTTTACGGTGATATGTTAGATACAATTTCAAAACACTTACACTTGTTTGACTGCCAGCCTGTACTTGTTTTGATGACAAATATATACAACTAAATGTGCATTTAATATCTGATTTGTGTTTGATCTCATTGTGCTTTTTTGATGCAAGAGTTTTTTCCTAACTTGTGGAGGATTGACGTACCACTATGGCAAATTAATCAATGACACCTAAAAAGCTACAATAGTTTGAGGACTGAATTGACGAAGCATAACCTATGTAAAGGAGAACACCCCCAAATTAATCAATGGCACCTGTAGACACCTAAAATTAACTTGCTCTGCAAATCAATTTCCCGTATCTTCCCTAACAATCTGTCTATCCCTTGTGATCAATTAATTCATTTAATTTATCACTTAGACCTTACAACACTATCCCTCATTAATCAAATAAATATTCCCAATATTTATTTGGTTCAATTCTCCTTTTCCCTAATCCTCATCAATTAGATAAATCATGGTTATCTAATTGATCTAGCCTACTAATTGACCTACCCTAACCTACCCTAGCCTACCTCATCCTAGCCCTAGGATCAATTAAGCAAAACCTCTGTTTGATTAGTCCTAACCTCTCATTTGGGTGGTCAAACCTAGTTTAACACCCTTCCCCACATCCCTCAAATTAAAAATTGAAATAAATCACACATCACATTTACTTCTCTTACACACCCCTTACCTCACCCATCTGTTGCAAGTATGAGGATAACCAGTGTTGTTATTGATGTCAACATACTCATATTGCATTAATGAGAAGGATTGGATGAGCTGTGTGCTGAGGATATTGAGGAAATTAGTCTCAATCAGGAACAATGAAGAACAGTGATGACAGTAAGGTAAAAGTCTAAGATAAGATGAAGATCAGAGGATGCGGTTTAAAGGGTTTGTAGATATGAGTCTTTAGATGATCCAGTCAAGTTTTTAGAGGTCTGCATAATGATCTGAAGAAGTTATGATTGATCTAGTAGAACCGGTTCCGGCAGATGTTTAGTAGTGACAGAGTGTCACAGTTTGGTCCGGTGAGCTCCAGAATTGCATTATCTCATTCTGCGAATTGGAGGTAGTGTTGAAGAAGTCCATGTGAAGTGACAACTAGATTTGTTCATGGTTTGGAGGTCCAGAAGCACCTTTTTCATTGTGACAGTAATAACAGACTGTGTTCTTGAAGTTTCGGACGAAGAAGAGAAGAATTCCAGTAAGCTGATAAAGTGCGGATGTTCTTGGTGACTCAGGAAAGGTTTTGGTGATCCTTGGATCGTGTACAAATCTTATTGACGATCCGCATTGAAGTTAGAGTTTGGTTTTGATATAAAGACCACCGGTTATTGGTGTTCTTCCTGAGACAGGCTGATCGGATGTATTACACGTCTTCCGGATGATCTTAAAATGTTTGCCGACTTAGATGATTATTCCTAAGTCGATGGCTTGTATAAATAAAGGATTGTGAAGTCATTCTAAAGTGTGAAGTGTGTGGATGAGTGTGGCATAGCGAAGAAGAAGAGCGAAAGGCAGAGCAAGATTTTTTGGGCTTAAATGGAACTGATCTAGGCATGGTAAAGATGTCAATCTCTAGTTTAAGTTTGTGATATTTGTTACTTTGTAGACAGTGTGTCTCTTGTAGGCAGTGTGCTCGGGCAGTGAGCCCTAATTGGCATGTGCCATCTATTTTTCTTATTCTTCTAACAGAGAATAATCCTTGGGTTAATCACCCCGTGGTTTTTCCCTTAACCGGGTTTTCCATGTCAAAATCTTGGTGTCTCATGTGTTGATGTGTATCTGCTCTGGTGTTTATGCTTTATGCTTTCATGAATAATAAATTGCTATGCTATTGAATAACAAAGTGGATTTAAGTGTTTGAATTGGAAGCAAGTTTAGGATAACTGATTCACCCCCCCTCTTAGTTATCAACAATTGGTATCAGAGCCAAGTTCCTTTAAAAAGAGCTTAACCACTTGAGGAGATCCAGGATGTCGTCATACAAGAAGGATAGTCCGAAGTTTGATGGAACCAACTTCTCCCTTTGGAAAGGTCGCATGAAATGTCACTTGGAGTGTATGGGAAAGACATACTTGTCCATGGTCACAAAAGCATATGTACCTCCACAGGGTGGTCCGACAACTCTAAATGAAATCACAGATGCTGAAAACAATCTGTGGACAAAAGAGGCTCTTCTAAGCACTTTAACTGACTCAGAGCTCTCAAATGTTATTGACCTACCAACTGCCTATGCGATCTGGATTAAACTGGAACTTCTGCATGAAGGAGATGAGTATGTTAAGTGTGCAAGGTTGCAGAGTCTAAAAGGGAAATTTGAAAGACTGAAGATGAGAGATGATGAAAATATTACTACCTTTATGCCTAGAGTAAATGAGCTGGTGTGTGGAATTAGGAATGCTGGTGGAGTCTTGGATGAAAATGAGATTGTTGGCAAAGTTCTTAGATCCCTTCCTGCTGCCTACAAAATCAAGGTTGCTGCCAACAAAATCAAGGTTGCTGCCATTGATGAATTCAGAGCCCATACAACTGTCACAAGAGACCAATTGGCTGGCAAACTGGCTGCATTTGAAATGACCAAGTTTGGAGATGATCCCCCCAAGACTGAATCTGCATTCAAAGCCAGTGCCTCTGTGAAAGGTAAACGAAGATTTGATCCAGCAAAAAACTCTTCAAGGAAACTGTCATAGTATGATCAAGCAAGAAAGGACATGGAAGTGGAAGAACCAGAAACAGCTCAACTTGAAGCCCTCATTGCAAAGAGACTGCCAAGAGGATCCGGTAAGTATGAAGGAAAATTACCCTTCAATTGCTTCAACTGCAATAAGATTGGTCATTTTGCCTCAAGATGTCCGGATAGATTTACAAGGTCAAATTCTAACAGACAAAGATTCTAAAAGAATTGTTATTATGTTCATGAAGAAGATGATAATGAAGGAGTAACAGATGATGAATCAGAGATAGGAAACAAATCCGGAAATGAATGGGTGTTTATTGCCATCAAGGAAGAAGATCCAATATCCTCTGAATCTGTCAATCATAAGGTTGCAGAAAGAGCTTTGGCTGCTCAAGTTGAAGAAGAGGATGATTGGGTTATTGATAGTGGATGCTCTCACCATATGACAGGTGACAAAAACAAGTTCTTAGATTTGGAAAGGTATGAAGGAGGAATGGTAAAGTTTGGTGATAATTCTACTGGTAGAATCAGAGGTAGGGGAACTATTTCTTTTGATGGAAAGAACAAAACCGATAATGTACTGTATGTTGAAGGATTGAAGCACAATCTTCTCAGTGTTGGACAGTTGGTGGACAAAGGTTATGATCTCCGGTTCAAGAATGGAAGATGCAGGATCTTTGAAAGTTCCATAACTGATATTACATCCGGTACTCAAACAAAAGGTAATATCTTTCATCTAGTTGGTACTAATAAAAGTTGTCTATTTGTTCAAGTTGATCAGAGTTGGCTATGGCATAGAAGGATGTGTCATGTAAATTTTGATAACATCATCAAGATAAGCAATACTCAGGCTGTAAAAGATCTTCCAAAATTGGTAAAACCTACAAATAGTTTGTGCAAAGAATGTCAGCTAGGTAAACAGAGCAGAGTCTCATTCAAAAGCAAGGATCAGTCCTCTACCGGATTATTGGAATTAGTTCATACTGATCTATGTGGTCCGACAAAATCAAGAGTATGCAAGGTGATAGATACTTCATGTTACTGATTGATGATCATTCCCGGATGATGTGGGTTACCTTTCTGAAAGAGAAATCAGAAGCTTTTGAGAAGTTCAAAATCTTCAAGGCTATGGTAGAGAATCAAACCGGATTAAAACTAAAATGTCTGAGGTCTGATAGAGGTGGTGAATTCACATCCGGTGAATTCATAGATTTTTGTGAGAAGCATGGTATTAAGAGACAATTGTCTACTCCTAGGACTCCACAACAGAATGGAGTAGTAGAGACAAAGAACCGGACCATTCAGGAAGCATCCAGGACAATGATGATGGAAGCAAATGTTCCCCAGATGTTTTGGAGAGAAGCTGTCAGCACTGCAGTCTATACTCTCAACCGAGTTCAAATCATAAGCAATATCGATAAGACTCCTTATGAACTTTGGTTTGGCATCACTCCTACTGTGATATATTTCAGAGTATTTGGTAGCAAATGTTACATTAAAAGAGATGAAGATCTAGGAAAGTTTGATGCTAGAAGTGATGAAGGAATTTTCTTGGGTTACTCAACTCAAAGCAAAGCATACCGGTGTTACAATAAGAGACTGAGAAAGATGATAGAAAGTACAAATGTGAAGGTTGATGAAGGAACTGAGAAGCCCTCAAGGTTTTATGAATATGATGAAGATGATCAGAATGATACTCTAGTTCAAGGAGCTCAAGCCTCTTCTGAAAATCAGATTCAGATTGATCCGATAAATCAGGAAGAAGAGATAGGTCTAAATGAACCTGATCAAGAAACAGAAGTATAAGAAACTCCCAAAGTTCCAAGGTATGTAAGACTGAACCACTCTGAAGATTAGATCATAGGTGACAAAAGCAAAGGTGTGCAAACTAAAAGGACAATTGCTCAAAATTTAGATGAATGCTGTTTGATTTCAAAGATTGAACCTAAGACAATAAATGAAGCTTGCAATGATGAAAACTAGACCAAAGCAATGGAGGAAGAATTGATGCAAATTGAGAAAAATCACACTTGGGATCTTGTTCCCAGACCTAGAAACAAGAATGTGATTGGAACCAAATGGGTCTTCCGGAACAAACTAAATGAAGTTGGTGAGGTAATCAGAAACAAAGCCAGATTGGTCTGCAAAGGCTACTCTCAAATAAAAGGAATTGATTTTGAAGAAACCTTTGCTCCGGTGGCAAGAATTGAAGCAGTCAGATTATTTCTTGCATTTGCTGCCTTCAAAGACTTCAAGGTATATCAGATGGATGTCAAGTCTGCCTTCCTAAATGGTGATTTGGAAGAAGTATACATTGAGCAACCAGATGGATTTCAATTGTCTGATCATGGTGATATGGTCTGCAAGTTGAAGAAAGCACTGTATGGATTGAAGCAAGCCCCAAGAGCTTGGTATGAAAGATTGGATAAACATCTTGTGCAGATTGGTTTCAACAAAGGTACTGCTGACAGTAACTTATATTTTAAAATTGATCATGAAAACATCTTGATTGTTGAAGTATTTGTTGATGATATCATCTTTGGAGGAAAAGATAGCATGTGTAAAACTTTTGCAAATCAAATGAAAAGTGAGTTTGAGATGTCTATGCTTGGTGAAAGGAATTTCTTCTTTGGTCTGCAAATTACTCAAACAAAGAAAGGGATCTTCATTTCTCAGACCAAATATGTGAAAGAATTGTTGAGAAAATTTGGGATGGAAGATTCAAAGCCAATGAATACTCCCATGGCAACAGGATGCAAGCTGAGCAAAGATGATGACTCTCCTAAGGCAGATCAGACAAAGTATAGATCAATGATTGGTGGATTGTTGTATCTCACTCAAACTAGACCAGATATTATGCAAGCTGTTGGTCTTGTTGCTAGATTCCAGGCTGATCCCAGAGAATCTCATGTCATGGCAATCAAGAGAGTTTTTAGATATCTAAAAGGGATAGTGGAGTATGGTTTGTGGTATCCTAGAGATCATGATTTCTCTCTTCATGCATACACAGATGCAGATTGGGCAGGAGATGTGGATGATCGGAAGAGTACCGGTGGTGGAGCATTCTTTTTGGGAAAAAGATTGGTTTCTTGGCTAAGCAAGAAACAAGATGCAATATCTATGTCTACAACTGAAGCAAAATACATTGCAGCAGCAGGTTGTTGCACTCAAGTTTTATGGATGAAGCAGATGCTAAGAGATATTAAAGTAGAGTATGAGGAGCCTATCACAATTTTCTGTGATAATTCAAGTGCAATAAATATTTCTAAGAATCCGGTGTTGCACTCTAAGACTAAGCATATATCTATCAAGTTTCACTTTCTGAGAGAGCAAGTGAACAAGGATGAAGTTAGACTGAAGTTTGTGCCCTCTAAGGATCAGATTACAGATATCTTTACTAAACCTCTTCCCAAGGACTCTTTTGAGTTTCTCAGGGAGAAGTTAGCGGTTATTGCCCCTCCGGTGATGAACTAGGATGCACTGATGTGTATCAGTCCGGTGGATATCACAGTCATATCTTTTGATTTGGATTGGTGATGGGGAGTTGCTACTCAGGGGGAGCAGCTGGTATGATTCTGATGTGTTAAAGCTGCAAGTATGAGCTCTTTGCCATTGATGTCAAAGGGGGAGAGAAGACATGTGAAAAACAAGTGGTTGATGATCAAAGGGGGAGCAGTAAAAGAAAGAGAAGACATGTGAAGAGTTGCTGCTGATAGGGGGAGCTATGACAAAAAGGAGAAGTTCTTGTCTTGATGGTTTTTCACATCATATGTTGCCATCAATGACAAAGGGGGAGACTGTTGCAAGTATGAGGATAACCAGTGTTGTCATTGATGTCAACATACTCATATTGCATTAATGAGAAGGATTGGATGAGCTGTGTGCTAAGGATATTGAGGAAATTAGTCTCAATCAGGAACAGTGAAGAACAGTGATGACAGTAAGGTAAAAGTCTAAGATAAGATGAAGATCAGAGGATGCGGTTTAAAGGGTTTACAGATATGAGTCTTTAGATGATCCAGTCAAGTTTTTAGAGGTCCGCATAACGATCTGAAGAAGTTATGATTGATCTAGTAGAACCAGTTCCGGCAGATGTTCAGTAGTGACAAAGTGTCACAGTTTAGTCCGGTGAGCTCTCGAATTACATTATCTCATTCTACGAATTGGAGGTAGTGTTGAAGAAGTCCATGTGAAGTGACAACTAGATTTGTTCATGGTTTGGAGGTCTGGAAGCACCTTTTTTATTGTGACAGTAATGACAGACTATGTTCTTGAAGTTCTAGATGAAGAAGAGAAGAATTCTAGTAAGCTGATAAAGTGCGGATGTTCTTGGTGACTCAAGAAAGGTTTTGGTGATCCTTGGATCATGTACAAATCTTATTGACGATCCGCATTGAAGTTAGAGTTTGGTTTTGATAGAAAGACCACCGGTTATTAGTGTTCTTCCTAAGACAGGCCGACCGGATGTATTACACATCTTCCGGATGATCTTAAATGTTTGCCGACTTAGATGATTGTTCCTAAGTCGATGCCTTGTATAAATAAAGGATTGTGAAGTCATTCTAAAGTGTGAAGTGTGTGGATGAGTGTGGCATAGCGAAGAAGAAGAGTGAAAGGTAGAGCAGGACTTTTTGGGCTTAAATGGAACTGATCGAGGCATGGTAAAGATGTCAATCTCCAGTTCAAGTTTGTGATACTTGTTACTTTGTAGACAGTGTGTCTCTTGTAGGCAGTGTGCCTCTTGTGAGCAGTGTGCTCGGGCAGTGAGCCCTAATTGGCATGTGCCGTCTATTTTTCTTATTCTTCTAAAAGAGAATAATCCTTGGGTTAATCACCCCATGGTTTTTCCCTTAATCAGGTTTTCCACGTCAAAATCTTGGTGTCTCATGTGTTGATGTGTATCTGCTCTGGTGTTTATGCTTTATGCTTTCATGAATAATAAATTGCTATGCTATTGAATAACAAAGTGGATTTAAGTGTTTGAATTGGAAGCAAGTTTAGGATAACTGATTCACCCCCCCTCTCAGTTATCAACACCATCCTCATTCATTATCTCTTATCCCCAAATGAATTCTTAATTCATTTCCCATTCCCCAAATAAATTTTTAATTCATTTCACATTCTTTCACACCCATACCTCATTTATCACCCCTTTTCCCAAAATGAATAAAAGATTTACTTTTATTCCTAGCCCTTGATCTCATCTTTCAATCCTCACCCTCCATCCTCATTTCCAAAATTCTATAAATGAGACCCTCTCCAAGCCATTTGGGAAAGACTTCTTCATGCATCAAACCTCTACCAAAATCACTCCATAATCCTCCTCATCATACCACCATAATGTCAAAATCTTGCCTCATCTCCATCTGATCCATCTGAATCCACTTGTCTCTCATCTACATTTGTGTTAAAAAGCCTTGAGCAATCCACATTAATCATTCTAGTCATGGGTAAAATCTGAGGAGACTAATCGGGTGCAACTCCTTCCCACTTGGATTTGTGAGTCATTATGAAGGTATAATTATTCTATTTTGCATTTGATTCATATATTAATCTTCATTTTGTCTCATTAATCACATTGGGACGCCCGGTCTTGAATCTAATCGTCATTTTGTGAAGGTTTTGGTGTCAAAATCTTCATTTTCTAACAAATTTTGTAAAGTTTTGGGGCTTAAGTGTTGCAGGTTGCATCCTGGGCAGAAACAGACTGCATTATGGCGATCATGTCGCTGTTTCTGTGAATTTTGACTATAAACTTGACTATGGTCTGTGACAAAAATTTAATAATTAGCATATTTTTAAGATGGAATAAGAAAACCCAATAAATAATACATGTAATTCTTCTCATTACTTTGTCAACTACTATAAATCAAAAAATTCTAAATCTAACATAAAACTAAAATTCACTATGATTCAAAAATTAGGAAGTAAATAACTTATTAAAGAATAATTAATAAAAATAATGTCTTTGATACAAATATAAAAAATTCTTTTAGTATTTTGCAATAAAAGTACTTGTCCTAATTCCCATCCTGAAACCAATATAATTATTAATACTTGTTGCTCTAAGAAATCATACATTCACCATTTGATTCTTAGTTTATTTCAAGTGGACTCATATCATCCCAAAATTATCTAACTCTAACTAAGTTTTCATATAATCATAAAACTATCCACGTGCTCATTGAACCTATGGGTCCAATTGCTAGTTAATAATCTTAAATAAAAATCTATAAGTAAAAGTAGTTCTTCGAAGGGAAGGCTTTCCCATGTATTAGTTGCCATGCAAAAGTAATGTAGTGTATTATTAAATCTACATCCTAAACAGTCTCCACAAAAATTTGTTATCCTCAAAAGTCAGGAATACATAGGGGAGAGGAGTCGGAACGTGCGAGGGGGCCTTAACGTGCGATAGGATTGGTGCACGTTGGGGCCCAAACTCACGTTTCGATCCTCCACAAGCTAGGAAAATACACTTGCATAAAAAAACACGATGAGATCAAACACAAATCAGATATTAAATGCACATTTAATTGTATATATTTGTCAATGAAACAAGCTAAGGTTGGCAACCAAACACGTGTAAGTGTTTTGAAATTGTATCTGACATATCACCATAAAGAGCCAACTTGGAATTAAAACAGTCATATCATAAAAGTTTGCACCCTTCCCCATAAACATTCAAACCTAATTGTCTCACCAATCCAGGTGTCACTTACATATTAAGCACAACTACACAACAAAGTAGAGGTGCCACGTCAACACAATTCAAACCCATGTGTTCCATCTTTGACCGAAATGCTAACCCATTACAACCATGTTTCCCACCGTAGCATAACCTAAACAACAGGCAAATGCATCCACCTATCTCATCAAACATGAGACCTACAACACATATCAGCAAGAGTTTGTCCCATCTCACCATGTAATCTGCGCACGTACTGGCTCCTTCCTCTAAAAACCCACCTGCATCCAAATATACTTGCTATAAGGCCACCATTATTCAAAAAAAAAAGGAAACAAATGCAAACAATACACCAAACCAATCAACTCAAGAATTAATGGTCGAAATCAACCAAATCTACAATTCATATCACCCAAAATTCAAATTTGAAATAGGGCATGGATTTAATTCGCCACGCCAAACAAGCATCAATCAGATTCAAATAATTCCCAATCCAAATAGTCGTGAAAACCTTCAAGTATTCACTTATTCTACAGTGAACGACATAAGAAAAGGAGGAGTGACAAGCACATATTTGATTGACATAATAGCAAGAGGAGGCGGCAACACAGATTCCATATTGTTCCAGGTATTCCTCTTACCGTTTTCCATTCGTAATCTTTATATTAGTCTTTATTACAACCATTAAAGTCATAGGTTAGCAGTTGTGTTTCCATGTCATAAAATGTAAGTGTGGTTCCTAGATTGTTGTGTGTGAGTATGTTTATGTTGTACATGCCTTTAAGATATGATATTTTTAATAGGCAACTTATTGTTTTCCATTCGTAAACTTTATATTGATCTTCATTACAACAATTATAGTCATAAGTCGACATTTGTGTTTCCCTAGGGTTTATATTGCAAATATTACAACCATAGGTTAGTATTTGTGTTTCCCTAGGGTTTATATTGAAAATATTATAGTCATAGCTTAGCATTTGTGTTTCCCTAGGGTTTATATTGCAAATATTACAGTCATAGTTTAGCATTTGTATTTCCCTAGGGTTTATATTGCAAATATTACAATCATAGTTTAGCATTTCTGTTTCCCTAGGGTTTATATTGCCAATATTACAGTCATAGTTTAGAATTTGTGTTTCATAGGTTTTGCATTATCATTCACTTTGGTTATCTTATTCTCATAGGTTATGCATTATCATTCACTTTGGTTATCTTATTCTCATTAGTTCTGCATTATCATTCACTCTCGTTATCTTATTCTCATAGGTTATGCATTATCATTCACTCTGGTTATCTTATTCTCATAGGTTCTGCATTATCATTCACTTTGGTTATCTTATTCTCATAGGTTCTGCATTATCATTCAGTTAGTTTTTCTTCGATGCCAGTCATAAATTTGGGGGTTTCTCTTTTTATTAGGTTTTGTTTCATCTTTTTCATAGGTTATACTTCATCAATCCAGTCATTCAAAATATTACATCATTTAACTTCACAATAATTTATGCCTACGAATGAGTTCGTCATGCACAAAAAATGTGAGATTTGTTAAACTCTTATTGTTTTTCATTCGTAAGCTTTATATTGTGTTTCCCTACGGTTTATATTGCAACCATTACAGTCATAGTTAAACAGTTGTGTTACCCTATGGTTTATATTGCAATCGTTACAGTCATAGGTTAGCAATTGTGTTTCCCTATGTTTAAGATATGAGATTTGTTAAGCTCAACCTTACTGTTTTACATTTGTAAGCTTTTAATTGTTCTTCATCACTACAGTCATTGTTAAACAATTGTGTTTCCATATGAGTTATATTGCAATCATTACAGTCATAGTTAAAATGTGAGTGTGGTTCCCAGTTTGTTGTGCATGAGTATGTTTATGTTGTACGTGCCTAAGAGATATGAGATATTGTTAAACTCTAACTCCCTTACATACAATGTAATTCTGTGCTTGTTACTCCTCTTTTCCTTATGGCGCTCACTCCAGACTAAATGTAAGTTTGTAAATTGTTAACAATATTTTTGAATGTTAATGCAACAAACTAAAAGGAAAACACATACAGAAACTAATTAATCTTTTGTTCAAGCATCATTCTCTGCATACATAAACATAACTGTAATTCAATATGAAAATGCCTTCCTATTTTTGTGAGAAGAAGTAAATATATGTTGTTTTCCCTTCTTGGTTTTGATTGTACTTATTATGTGCAGATGGCTAGGGGTAATGCAGTGGTGATCTGTATTGGAACCAAAAAAAGAAAAGAGCCACGACACGACTGCCCTCCCACAAACAAGGTTGTAAATTTCCCCCAGAAGTAGATCTTGTTGCACCAGTAGAGGAGAATTCTACTCCTCGAATACCGCAGAATGAGGTTCCTACACCTCGAATACTGCAGAAGGTAACAATGAAACAACGACTATGGTCTTCAGAGGTCATGAAAGGGGCACTCTATGACATTGAGGAAAATGACATGTCAATAAGGGGAGCTTCCAAAAAGTGGAAAATCCCAACAACCACACTCTCCAAATGGCTAGGCAGACTAACAACAATGTCGAAGAAAGGTTCGCCAACAATCCTCACTGAAGAGGAAGAACAACTGATTGTGGAATGGTGCAAGGAAATGGTTGAGGTTGGCCATGGTCTTGAGATAGTCAATCTTAAGGCAGAGTTTGCCCAATTTTGTCAAAATAGGCCAAACCCTTTCAGTAATGGGTTCCCGGGGAAGTCCTGGTGGACAGGTTTCAAGAATCGACATCCTGAACTTGCGTTGTAGACTGCTGAAGGCCTAGACAAAGATAGGGCACTCAACCTTAGACCTACTATTCCAGCAACTTTCTATAATATATTGTCTACAACATATGAAGCACTACCATATGGTCCTCATCGCATTTGGAATTGTGATGAAACTGGCATCTAGGTAGGTAGAAATGGGTCCATGAAGGTGCTGGCCATAAAAGGTAGCAAGAATGTCTCGTACATTATTCCAAAGAGTCGTGAATGTATAACCATTCTATGCTATGTCAATGCTGTCGGGCAGAGCATTCCAGGGTTTTACTTGTTCAAGGGTAAACAAAACACAGATAATTACATTGTAGACTGTGAACTAGGTGCTTGCGTGGTAGCCCAACCCCATGCATGGATGACTAAAGACTTGTTTATAGATTGGTTGATCCACTTTAGAAACTCAGTTCTAGGTGATGAGTCACCCACCAACAAGCAATTGCTGATTTTTGACGGGCATGGAAGCCATGTAGCACTTGAAACCATCCAAGAAGCAAGAGAGTTGGGTGTAGATTTACTAACATTGCCGTCACACACCTCACATAAGCTACAAATGTTGGATGTGAGTGTCTTTTCACCTTTTAAATCTTACTTCAAATCAGAACATGCAACCTTTTGGCAAGGTTTCCAAACATTGAAGTGATGAGGACAAAACTTGCAATGTTAGGCAGTAAAGCACTAATAAGAGCTTTGATAATCGAGAACATCAAAGTAGGATTTAAAAGGACTGGGATATGGCTACTCAATCCAGATGCACTTGTGGATGACATGCATCCCAGCGAGATATTTGAGGTCAGGGAGGATGCTTGTGCAGTGGAAAACATTCTTAGCCTTTCAGGAGTTGCTATGTCAAGAGACGATGTAGCACAATTGCAGTCCACTCTTCCAGATGGACAATTGCACTCAGAGATAGAATCACAATAGTCACCTGATATCTATCCTACTGATTCAGTTGCACAAGTGGTGGCTAATCAACAAACTCCTCCCATCATGGACAACCTTGTTGACCAATTTAGTGAGAGTTTAGGTTTTCCATCATAACGTAGCCAACCATCCTAGTTGGTGGAGGGAGCAATGAATGTAGGCATTGATTTGCATGTCCCAGAACATCAGGGTACTTATAGTTTCCCATCACCACCATTTGCAATTGACCTATTTGAAGTTGTGCATTACTATGCTCCTTGCACTTCAGATTTAGGAGGCAATCAAGATTTCACTGAGGACTCATAGGCAGTGGAGGAGAATATTGTATCATAATTAGATCAAATAGAACAAACAGAAATAGTTTCGTACATCAGCAAATTCCTCAAGCTGCCTGTGCACACTGTCCAACAAAAAAATCCAAAGATGGTGCACTTCGGTTGAGGAGACAGTCTTAGTTGTTGATGACAAATGACTACATGAATTTGTTAATGCATCAAGAGGAAAGGAAGAAAGAGGTTGAGAAGATAAAAGCACGAAAGAGACAAGAGAACGAGGAGAAAAAGGCAGTAAAGAAATTAGAAAAGGAGCTGAAGGAGCAGGCCAAAATAGAGAGGGAGATACAACATAAAGAAAAATAGTAGTAGAAAATACAACAACAGAAGGATAGAAATGCCAAAAAGGAGCAAGAGAGGCTTCAGAGGGAATATGACCGAAAGGAAAAAGAGATTGAGGAGGCACACAGGGCTTTACAAAGAGAAAGGTGGTTAAGGACCCCTGCTAATCCCTTGTCTCAAAGTAATGGAGTATTCTGTGATATTCTCAACATTAATATCCCTCACTTCTCCACAACAATGATTTATTCAACCGTCTCCCAAACTGAGTTTAGGTGCACTCAATATCCAAATCAGACTGTCATTCAGGATGTATAGATGTGTTCATCACCACCCCCAACACATGTCACTTGTACCCCATTTTCCAGCCCAACTCCCAATCATGTAAGCAACACTCCTCATCAACTGGAAGGGAACGAGAACATGGCCAGTGGCACCCCAAGCAGTCAACCACCATTTCCCTATCACAACAGCTAGCTGTAGCCTTATTTTGATTTCATTTGTAATTGATTTTTCGGATAGTTTATAAGTTTTGATATCTATGAATGCACCCTTATTGTTGACAGTTTTAAATTTATGATAACTACAGATGCAACGCTATTGTTTTGATTTGCAAAGTTTTCTGATCATATTGCAATGTGTTTTGTATTTATGCTTCTTGTTTCCACCTGTGTTCAATTGACAGTTTCTCATTTCTAGTTTTTATTTTTGATTGAATTTGACACGTGGGATGACGCGATTAGTCGATCCTAAAAAAATTGCCATTTTTTGCCATGCGACTGAAACGTGCTCAGTCGGAATGCCAGTTGGTGCGTGGCATGACATGCAAAGTGGAATGCCTTGCCACATTACAAAAAATCACTCTGCCACCCTTTCACTCCACTGCCTCGCATTATTCTCTCGCCACCCCTTCCAATTCTTCTGTATAGTCGTCTTTACTGCATGTCCCCTCTTACTGCTTCCATGACATCCCACATAAACTTTGAGCCTACCATCATTCAATGAGCCCAGTGCCTTGCACAACTTGCCAACTTTAGAGCCTTTTAATCTACCATCTTCTTGAATTTTCTTCACTTCGAGACCAGAAGGTGTGCGCTTGAGGTCTCTACAACTTCCATCCTACCACCACAACATGCTACACTCGAAGTCCAGTGTCCCTTCTAGATTCTTTATATTGTTACATATACATATATGTATATGTTTATGCATATGTATATACAGATACATATACATATGCATATGTATATACATATTCATATGCATATGTATATACATATTCATTTACATAGACTTATATGTATGTATATGTATATACATATACATAGACATACACATATACAAATATGTATACATATAAATATGCATATACATATACATATATGTATATGTATACACATATAAATATACATTACATATATGTACATATATCTATTTTGCTGTTGTTCTTCAATTCAGTCATGCAACTATTGTAACTTTTTTAGGTGTCATCGATTAATTTGGGGGTGTTCTCTTTTTCATAGGTTCTGCTTCATCTATTCAATCATGTAAATATGTACGTACACACACACACACATATATATACACTATAATATTGTTGGTTGTTTCGATGCCATATACAAATTTGGGGTTGTTTTTATTTGCATTATTGTTGGTTGTTCTCTTTTTCATAGGTTCTGCTTCATCTATCCAATCATCTATTTTGGTTTGTCCAATGTAAGCAAAACAATGCTAGTAACCAATGTATGCATGTATGTATAAGTATATACCTCTTTATACATATCTATTTTACTGTTGTGATTCAATTCAATCATGCAACTATTGTAACTTTTTAAGGATCGACTAATCACGTCGTCCCACATGTCAAAACAAATCAGATATTAAAAAAAAGATTTTTTATTGTTTATTGTGAATTTATTTATGTTTTTCATTTGCAAATTTTTTTACTGGTCCACATGGCATTCCACGTGGACCATCAAAAATTGGGTGCGCACGTTCCAGCTCCTCTGATTAAGATACATATACATATGTATATACATATTCATATACATAGACTTATACATATGTATATATATTTATTTATATGTATATACATATACATAGACATACACATATACATATATACATATATACATATAT